>CM068715.1:26004776-28947276 GCA_035079005.1 Fraxinus americana | reverse complement strand
ATTTATTTGAACAAATGGGCCATACTATGAATTCTATAGATTGTACAAATGTTGGCCCCTTCAAAAATAAATAATTTTATTAGGCCCAACATAGACCAAATGTTGGAATATGAAAGTCAAGGAAAGCGGCTGAACTCCCTGCAATGATTTGATTTATCATTTTTTTTTTTTAATTTCCAACAGTGTCGTCTTCAACCTCCAGCCGGGCTATTTCGACCCGGTTGCGACCCATATAAAAACCCGACGGTTTCTCATGATTCCGACGTCCAAAATTTAAGTATTTTATATCAAAATTCTCATAATTTAATTTCCTAATGATATATGATGTAATTTTTCATCAAAACCTTATGAAACACAAACTTGAAATCCAAGAGAAATGCTCTGTAAATTTTCTGGAAAAAACCGAAGAGAGCAAACGAGCAAGACAGAGGTAAAACGGGCTCTGATACCAAAATGTAAGAAAATCTGAAACGATCTAATCATGCTAAACAATCATATATAGCAATTAGATCAACGCGGAATAGAAAGAGTTGGACCAAAACGTACCTCCCGCCATTGCCGTTGTCTCGTACACATTCGAGGGTATTGGGAATGATTTATTGAGGGTCTTCTAAGCCTTATCTCTCTCAAAACCGATGGTGTGTTTTCTGAATAGAGAAAGTAGACTTAGGGACCCCAAAACTTAGTTTGCACTCCTCTTATACAGGCTCTACCCATCATAGAGCCGTTTCAAACGTGTGCAGTTAATGGGAGCGGTTTTGAACGTCATGGAATGGCAAAAACCGTTCCTAAATGATGGAATGAATGTAGACCATTTTCTGGGTTTGTTTCTCAAACGGTTACGGAAGAGGAAAAAACCTACATGATCGCCACGTGGGGGTATTTATATATTTCCCTTCAAGTATTGGGGTAATTTGGTAACTCTTAGTAGTTTGATAATTGATTTCGATCAAGAATTACGTTTTATTCATTTGCCCATGTCTTCCTCATTGACGACCTATAGCCGCCTTGATACGAGGACTGGTTAGCGACATTTGGGCAAATTCTCTCTCTCTTTCTTTCGTATGTCGCTTTTTGTTTAGCTGAAGGGGGATCTTGTGTCTTACCTTGTTCAACTTTAGTTTTTCATGGTATGGATATATGAATTGTCAAAAAAAAAGTTAAACAGTGAATTGAAGAACTAAATAAGAGTGATCCTGGAAACGATGGCGTTGTTGTGTTTTCATCAAGAGGTTAGATTTTTTTTCTCATCAAAAGTCATTTATGGACAAATTTCATAAGATCTTTGTTGGATCTGATACCATGTTGAATCATTCACCTAAATGCATAAGTTATTAGATAGAGATAGAACTGTCTAAAACATAAAAAAGGTACAAAGAGTAGTTGGTCACATCTAATATGGATCCTAGATAGACGGTAGGTGAAGTTGGTGGCATTCCTAGGGGTCAAGTTAGCCCTTGCCAACATTATGATCTCCTTTGAACTCTTTGAGCGAAATGTGGCAGAAGAAAAAGAAAGAAAATCAATGTACCGACCCATTCATCTCCAAGCACAGAAACTAGAGGATTTTATCTCAAATGACCATTAAAAAAAATGACGAAGAATAAGTACTTCCCCGTAGAGAGTCCAACCAATACCCCCTGCATTTTGGTGTACAGCACCATACATGATATCTCCACTAGTTGGAAAGCTAACACTTAGACTTTTAGGGTCCATTTGATTGTAATAATGAAGTTTGGGTGAAAAGAAAATATATTCTAAGGAATTGAGTTTTCTATAACTTGTTTTATTGGGAATTGTCAATTAATTGTGTTTGATTTGTATAATTTTTCACATGGAAAATATTGAAATTTGGATTTTTTGATATTCGTTTGACATTGTTTTCTATGAAAATTGTCTATTAAAGGGATATAATTTGTTACAATTGATGATAGAATTTGTTTACATTACAAAAAAACTAAAAAAAACCAAGAAAATGTGAACATGTGAGTGAAAGATGGAAAATCAATTTCATGAAAAATTGGGGCAATCAAACATGCAAAAAAGTAAAAAATAGAATTTAATTTCCATCTTCCATGGAATTGAAGTGTAATCGCCTTAGTATTAAAGCAACCATCATTAGCCATGTCATAAGAGTTCTTATAATTTTACTCTTATTACAGGTTTGAGGTGCAAAGTTAGGTCCATACGAGTTTAAACATGCTCCACGTTCAAGTGAACAATGTGTTTCCTTCTTCAAATTTCCCTAAATTCATGAATGTTCCTTTGTTCTTCAAGAACGAGAGGTTCTCAGACGAGCGACTATTTAAACTTACCATCATTTTGAATAAATTATAGTATACATGTCTGTCCATTCTCCTATATGTACTCTAACAAATATTTCTGCAGGAAATGTGTTATTTTTCTTACCCAACTTTGTATTAAATTTTACCGGAGATTGTACATGATAGCATATGTTCCATGTTAAGCCCTTGCCTCCTTGAACTAGCTTTAACATTTAATAAATTTTGCAACATAGAGTTGAGAATTTTTTTTGAGATAATGAGCTCTTGATCTTTCCGTAGATGCATAGCAATGAGCTGGATATGGTGATGAAAACTAATTTATGCAGTCGATTATGATGTTGTCGGGATTGCAGTCGAAAACTGAGATTTCCTTCTGGAGCCAACAGAAATTTCGACTAGTGCTTGGACGACGACAAGAGAAATGAATGCATGCTATTATAATTTCCAATTGTTGAAATCTCCATCCACAAGCGTTCTGTGCGTGTACAAGAAATGGGAAATAAGAATGTTAGACGATTTTCAAGTTTGAAAATGTATTGCATTTTCTTGTCCCACATCACATGATATTAAATGAATTTTTTAAGGGGAAGAGCCCACCACAGTAGCTTGCTACTTGGGCTCTTGGGCGTTGTCTTAGTGTTGCACTACGGCTTGGGCTTGGCGCACCCCACCAAGAATAGTCTAAAATGTTTTTTAGTTTCACAATGGTTCCAAAACTAGTCTAAATATTTTCTGGTTTGGAGACCAACAAGAAGGAGTCCCTGTCCCAGTCGAGGGTGGATTTTAAAAGATAATTCTTTTGTTTTTGTAATTTTTTTCTTTATTAATGTTTGTTATCCTTTTTATGCCCTGTAAAGGTTAGAGCATTTGGCTGTTCATCCCCGCTCCCTTGTTCTTTCATTTCTTCTTCGCTGCAATAAAGATTAGGCGCATTAATACATAGGGCTTGACTTTTTCAGCTGCATTGCACTGCCGCATAAACAATGGATCCGCTGGGCTGGATGAGCAACCTTCTATCTGGCCTCTGTACCAGTAGTAGAGTGGCTTGCTACTTTCAATCTTCTTAACACAGTACTGGAATACTGAGATCATCAAATCAAGGAGCTTTCTTTCAATAGTGAACAAGCCTTAATCTCTTTCACTACGAGATTGGAATTGAATCAAGATGATTGATCCTCTTGCCATTGATCGGGTGAGATCGTGACGGTAAATGGCCATTGAATGGATTTCACTAATCCTACGACAAAGATCGAGTGCATTCATCCTCGTTCCCTTGTTCTTCCACTTGAACACTCTATTCTCATATCAGACATAGCCTCACACCTCAACTATCTTAAGTTCCTTTTCTATCCTTTCATTGCTTAAAAGCCGTCTGATGTGGTCATAAATGTCCTACCCCGAGCACGAGGACTTCAAAGTATCCTCTTTCCTAGTTACGACACGACACTCCTCAGGTATCTAACATCCTCGAGATATCTCAAGGATGGGCCACCCAGATTACCTTTGAAGTCACGTTAGCACTCCTCGAGATAATAATGGTCCGGATATTTACTTGGTCAGATCCCCAAAGTACTCCTCAATCAAGAGACAGTTGTCCTGGTAAAGAAAGGATCCTACTTGGGAATCCTAGGTCACAAAGGAGACCTATCTTAGATAAACACTTCAAATAAGGGAGGTTTGGACTCCTATCTACATTCCAACACTTATCCTTATAATCACTCCTAAAAACAAATAGATGAGGCTTACTTGAACTACGCTACCCACCTTTATAAATACATCATTCTCATTCATTATTCAGATACGTTTTTCACATATATTTTCAGCATATATTCTCTCTCCATTCTTTCTCTAACTTAAGCATCAAATGGGCGATGAGAACTGTTGTCGGAAATTCGACTATCGCAATTGAAAGAACAAATAAAAATAAAAGTAGAAGATGAAGCGAGATATGCCAAGGCAAATCTCCTTAAGACAGATTTCGCCCCCCAACGACGTGCAAACGAGATTATGGACGTCTGTCTCCCAAGATACAGCGCTTCTTCCAAAGTCGATATTGCACAATACCAATCTTCTCGGTCGAACCAAAGAATGAACGCACTCAAACGGAATAACTACGAAAATATTGAAAGGTATTTTAGTAGAATATGGAGAGAGAACGAATTTAGAAATCAAGAATATATTAATTGATTTGGTGTACAAAAAACGAATCTGAAAGTCTCTATTTATAGAGATTGAAGTGTCTCGTTGAACGGGTGTGATATTTCATGAATTAGTGCACCACTTGGTCTGATACATTTTAGCCATTGAATCGCACTATTTCATGATCTGACGGTCCAGATAAAACCATGAAATGTAGTGTCCATTCATCATCCCTGTTCACCAATATCTGAACGGTCACCAGCCATGCAGATGCCACGCGTACGTCTAACTGAACCTACTGCCACGTATGACTAAGTGACACAACATATTACGTGTGTGCCACCTAGGATGCCAACTCATCGAGCCTCCCGCTGCCACGTCATCAAACCATGAGTCCATTTTTGAAAACTTTAAGGCTCCATAGCTCCTCGCAACGATACGTACGAAGTGCAAAGTACGCCTCTAAAGCGCCCAATGCGAACTTTGTGACGTGCGCGGGCCGGGACTGGGGACGGGGCGAGGTGCGAGGTGCGAGTGGTGCGAAGCACCACTCTAGTGGTGGCTAGTTTGCTAGCTTTTGGCTAGCCAAAGTTAGCTAAGTTGTAGACCACTTATTAAATTATAACAAGTCTTTTTTCTTGTAAACTTTCGATGTGGGATTCATTACCATATATAAGACACTTAAAATTGGGCTTATTAACTTATGGGCCTGTATTGAAGACTTTTCCAATTTACCCAAATTAATTACCATGACACACATAATTAAATATCACATTTAATTATTTAATACTTTATCAATTAATTCCAACAATCCCCCATATGAATGGAAGAAGTCGACTCAAATCAAGGAAGAAGAAAGAAGAGTACTATCTGAAAGATAACGCATCAAGATAGGTAGCTTTCGCTTTGAACCTTCTTTAGTAAGAATCTATCGAACTCACTTGGTTAATCAGTGAACGCAACGTTTTGAACTGTCAACCGTTATTGCAAGCTCAGACAATAGACCAAACATGTTATTTCTCATATCAAAATTTGGTTCTCTATTGTGTTCATTTTTTGGCCTTGAACTACTTGGGTTGTGCGAGTGCTTTAGAGAATTCGCCTAAATAAATTCTTAAAGAACCGGCCAAGTTCGCACTTATAAAGGTGATGTTCTATAAAGAATACCCTCTTTATAGTCATCATTAAAAGCAAAACTTATCCTTAAACTTCATATGCAGCACTTTTTGCATCATAGAAATGGGAAGGAGTTAAACTCCTAAGTGCTCTTATCGAGTCATTCATAATCAGTTTTCCTATTGAACCTAGTCTGTAGGATCTCCAGTTGCCAAGTTAGGTTTCCACTAAGATGACTCATTGGGCTTTATGCTTTAAACCCATTTTCCTTGATGCGCAGTCTATACGCTATCTAAATAACCTTTTAGTAAATGGATCCGCTAGGTTTTCTTTTGACTTAACAAAATCAATTGATATTGTTCCATTTGAGAGCAACTGCTGAACAATATTATGTCTACGACGGATATGTCTCGACTTACCGTTATACACAAAATTTTCAACCCTGGCTATTGTTGCTTGGTTATCGCAATGAATACAAATAGCCGACACATGTTTTGGCCATATAGGAATATCTTATACGAAATGTCTTAACCACTCTGCTTCTTCTCCCGCTTTATCTAAAGCAATAAACTCAGATTCTATAGTAGATCGAGCTATACACGTTTGCTTAGAAGATTTCCATGATATAGCGCCACCACCGAAAGTAAATACATAGACACTGGTAGACTTAGACTCGTCTGTATCTGATATCCACTTGGCATCACTCTATCCTTCAATTACTAGAGGATATTTTTTATAACATAATGAATACTATCTGGTCCGTTTCAAGTATCCCAAAACTCTAAGTAATGCATCCCAATGTTGACTATTTGGGTTACTTGTATAACGACTGAGCTTACTTACCGAGTAAGCTATATCAGGTCTTGTACAATTCATTAAGTACATTACACTACCAATAATTTGAAAATATTCTAACTGTTGTTTTCCATTTTCACTACTCTTGTGAAGAACTACATGAGGAAGAAATGGGTTACTCGTTTCTTTAATGTTATGAGTCTTAAACCTCTCAATTATTTTATCAACATAATGGGGTTGAGACAAGAATATTCCATCTGATGTTCTAGATATCTTCATTCCTAGAATCATGTTTGCTTCACCCATATCTTTCATGTCAAAGTTATTGGTAAGCATATTCTTTGTTCTATTGATAACATTTATATTAGTCCCTAATATAAGTATGTCATCAACATATAGACAGACGAGTACGTATTCCTTTTCGAACTTTTTCGAATATACGCATTTGTCACATCCATTTATGATGAAACCATTCCTAATCATGACGTTGTTAAACTTCTCATGCCATTATTTAGGAACTTGCGTCAAACCGTATAAGGACTTAATAAGTTTGCATACTTTGTTCTCTTATCCTTTTACTATGAAACCTTCTGGTTGTTCCATATATATTTCTTCGTTTAATTCACCATTCAAGAATGTAGTATTAACATCCATTTGATATATCTGTAAATTATACAAGGCTGCAATAGCAATTAAAACCCGAATAGAAGTAATTCTAGTTACTGGAGAATATGTATCAAAGAAATCAATTCCTTCTTTCTGACGATATCCCTTTGCAACCAGTCGAGCCTTGTATTTATCGATTGAACCATCAGCTCTTAACTTTCTTTTAAAGATCCATTTGCACTTTATTGGTTTAGTTCCCTTAGGAAGATCAACAAATTGCCAAGTATTATTACTCATAATGGATTCAATTTCACTATTTATAGCTTCCTTCCAAAATACAGATTCTGAACTAGTCATAACTTCGTTAAATGTTTGAGGTTCTTTCTCAATCATGAAAGATATAAAATCTGGACCAAAAGATTTGACAACCTTTGCTCTTTTACTCCTTCTTGGTTTAGGTTAGTGGTGTCAATGGCTCGGCTCGGCCCATTGTCTCACGAGCTCGGCTCGTGCGAGCACGAGCCGAGCTCGTGGCTCGTTTGTAACGAGCCGAGCTTGAACTCGGCTCGTTACCATTTGGGCGAGCTCGGCTCGTGCCCGAGCTCGCCCAAAAGGAGCGGCTCGGCGAGCCGAGCTTAAGCTCGGCTCGCCGGCTCGCATAAAATTTTTTTTTTCTTTTAATAATAATAAATAACGCTACTAGTACTACAAGTCTATTTTTTTTAAATATATATTTTTCAAAACATTTATCGGGGCTCGTCAAAAGTCAAACCATTTATAATTTTTAAAATAGTAAATATACATTTATTTAAAAAAAAAAAAAAGAGAGAAACCCTCCTCCTTTATCCGGATTTGGGACCGACTACTTCAATTTCGTGTAGGCGGAGTTAAAATTGTACACGAAAAATTTTTTACGTGTACAATTTTTTTAAAAAATTATAAATGTATGAAAATAAAATTTTGTAATGAATGTATTGAAATTAAATATCACTTACTTGATTACATGCAATTTCGGCATATTTATGTTGTATTCGATAATTAGCGTCTTCCCAATCCTTCACGCACATTAACGCTTCCAAAATATCTTCTTTTAGTCGACTTCGAATATCAGAGAGAACCCTCTTCCCTGCACTAAAAGCAGACTCCGAAGCTACAGTGCTAACCGGAGGTGTTAGTAGATCTTTTGCAATTGCAGAAACAATTGGCCATCGACGTTCATTATTTCGCCGCTTCGATTACATCTTCTGAACTTTTCTTAACTGATTTGTTACTAGGCATAGTATAACGAAAGTAATCAATTAATTCAGATGGCAACGCATTTGGACTACTATTCGAAGTTTGAGTACATGCAGTGGAAGACATACTACTACTACTAGAGGAACCATATGCATATGCAGTTGAATCATATCTAATTGAGTCTATGTTTTCTAATAAATTAATTACTTCAGCGTCGTCATCGTTTATATTAGTGGGAGGAGGAGTAGGTACACGAGTAACTTGTGTACCTATTCTTGAAGTATATAATTCATACATCTCAGTTAACGTTTGTTCCAAATTCCTATAAGTAATAGGCATATTAAAAGTTAAAGCATTTGAAATTTGGTCAATTATAAATTTAGTACCCGATAAATTATATCGGGGGTCCATGACGCATGCTAAAGGAAATAACATAGGTAATTCTTCCCAATATTTTCTAAATTTTAATTCCATAGCATATATAACCGCATGCAAATCAGGGTCATTTTGATATCTATTAAAAGCCCTAACAGTTATATAAAGACGTTCAAGAACCATGCAACTAGTTGGATAATAAACACCAGACAATATATTCGTAGACGTATAAAAACTTTCCAAAAATTTCTTAATTTTAAAAACTGTATTCCAATCAGATTCATTTAAGATATCATCGTCGTCGTCTCTAATATGCCTATTGTTATAAAATTCAGTGATAAATGGTTCAAAACCTTCACAGGATTTTAATAATAAGTAAGTTGAATTCCACCTATGACCTACGTCAGTAATAAAAGTTTTCGTATTAGAGTTCCCAACTTGTTCACAAAATTCTTCAAATACTTGTTTTCTACTAGGTGTAATCGTAATATATATAAGTACATTTCTAATTCGACTAATTTCGTCATTCACATGTTTTAAACCGTCTTATACAATTAAATTAAAAATATGGCACACACATCGAATATGGAATAAATAACCACCAAAATCGGATTGAAGTACTTTATGCAATTTATCGATAACTACTTTATTTACAGAAGTATTGTCAAAAGTAAAAGAACGAATTTTACTCTCGCATTTATATTTTTTAATTATTAACATAATTGCATTAAATATAGTGTTAGCATTATGAGGATACTCGACAATTTTAAAAGCAATAATTTTTTTATGCATAACCCAAAGTGGGTCTATATAGTGTGCAGTTGCAGCTATATAACCTCTCTTATTAATCCCTTCCCATAAATCCGAAATTAAAGATATGACACCCCCGTATTTTTCTAAATCCCCAATCAATAATTGTTTTGCATTAAGAAAATATTTAATTGTATTAGAACGAAAAGTATTTCGACTTACCCCAACGTACCTTGGTTGAAGATATTGTTTGACGTAGTTTACGAAATGTTCGTTGTCCACTATTGCTAGTGGCAGCTTCGCCGCGGCAACGAACTTCACCATTCCCTTTCGTGCTTCCTCCTCCGAATACATCCACGTAGAAAGTGGCGTAGTAGTAGCACCGGTTCTACTAGTACCAAACTGTAGTTGCGTTTGTCCACGTTCAAGAAGCCCATGTTTGGCCGCGCATGCTTTGTAATGACGGTTGAGGTGAGTGGTTCCAATGCTTTTTTGCCATGCCAGTCGTTGTTGACAGTATTTACATACTGCTTTCGTTTCTGGAAGTCCATCGATCACACGACCAGTGTTAACCAATTTGAAATGGTCCCAACATTTTGCCTGCTTCTTCCCCTTTCTCTTCCCTCTTGCATCGGGAATATTTAGTGCAGGTTCTTCATCTTGTTCCAAATCAATAGGAACACTAGGATCAACATCAACGTCATCCGAATCAATCGGATCGGCTTCACGAACGTCGAAATCGTCAATGTCTTCTGGAATTGGTAGTTGGTTGAGACCGGCAAATTCATTCCCAAATTGATTTTGGGCAGGTGTTTCACCTTCCATACCGAACAAGTTTTCAACAAATGCTCATGGATCCATTTGTGAATTGTTGAAATAGAATGTAGAAATGTAGAAATGAGAAGTGAATGAAGATTATGTACTAGTGGCTAGTGTATAAAATGAGTTGTAAAATGAAGATAATAATGTAAAAAAATGTAGAAGAGAATTATAGAATAAATGAATGATATTGTTGATAATGATTTGTAAATTGTAGAGTAGAGAGTATAGAATGAAAGTTTGGTGGGAAAAAAATGTTGTAATGGGTTGGGTATTTATAGGAGAAGAATTGGAGAAAAGTAGAAAAAAAAATAAAAAATAAAAATTAAATTAAAATTAAGTGACCAAACGGTCACTGAAAATCAGTGACCGTTTGATCACTTGGTGACCAGAACAGTCACTGAAATCAGTGACCGTTCTGGTCACTTTATTTTCAGTTTTTATTTTTTATTTTATTTTTTTTAATTGGGTTCGTCTTAGACGAGCCCACGAGCCAGGCTCGTGGGCTCGTCTCACGAGCGGCTCGGCGAGCCGCTCGCCGAGCCGAGCGGGCTCGACTCGTCTAGCCCACCAGCCCGCTCGGCTCGTGCTCGGGCTCGTTTTTTTACGAGCCCGAGCGGCTCGTGGGCGTGAACAGTACGAGCCGAGCGGGCGAGCTGACGAGCCGCTCGACTTATTTGACACCACTAGTTTAGGTTCTATATTATTTTCAAAAAATATTATCTCGTGTTCTCTTTTGAGTATTCTCAACAATATCTCTTTTATTAGGGAACACTTCTTCAAAGAATTCAGCATCTCTAGATTCAATAATTGTATTGACATTAATGTCACTTATATCAGACTTATACACAAGAAATTTGTACGCACTACTATTTATTGCATATCCGATAAAAATGCAATCAATAGTTTTAGGACCTAACTTAATCCTTTTAGGAGGTGGAATAGCCACTTTAGCTAGGCACCCCCACACTTTTAAGTATTTGTAGGAAGGCATTCTACCTTTCCATATGCCATAAGGTATTGAACCAGTTTTCTTGTAGGGAACTCTATTCAGAATAAAGTTAGCGGTTAATACTGCTTCCCCCCACAAGTTTTGTGGTAATCCAGAACTTATAAGCATAGCATTAACCATGTCTTTTAAAGTTCTGTTTTTCCTCTCAGCAATCTCATTTTGCTGCGGAGTATAAGGGGCTGTTGTTTGGTGAATAATACCAAACTTAGCACATAATTCATTAAACATGGACGAATCATATTCACATCCTCTATCAGACCTTAATGCCTTAATTGTTTTTCCAAGTTGATTTTAAACTTCAGTTTTGTAAGTAACAAATACTTTTAATGTCTCATCTTTGCTACTTAATAAATAAGCATGTCAATACCTACTGTAATCATCAATAAACGTGATAAAATATTTTTTACCACCTCGAGTCTGAACAAATTTTAGATCACAAATGTCGCTATGTATTAAACTTAACTAAGGGTTCCTAAAGTGATAGGTATGTGTTGTTTCTTGGCCAATCCAAGCAGAGCAAAAGTGCGCCCACTCTACCTTTCTTTCTTTATCTTAGACTTCGTTCTTCAAGGAGACCCATGTGCATTTGGTCGGCCATTCGTCAAGGCCCAGGAATCCTCTTGACATCTCAGCGGAGGGATTTGATACCCGCATCCGATCGAACCAAGCCCAACCATTACAGTAAAGAGACGCATGGGCGTGACGTCCTGGAAGCTAACGTGTAAAGCATAGCGTTTTTCGCATATCACTTATCCCGGTCACCCCTTCCACTACTCCTTTCAATTGAGTTAAAAGGGTTTTTAGCAAATTTTGCTTCAACACAAATTTCACATTTATGTTTGTCTTCGGATTCAAGTTTAGGTATAAGACATAAACCTACAAGTTTTCCTAAGGAAGCACGATTTACATGTCCTAATCTGCCATGCCATAAATTTGAAGAGTCAAGCAAGCAAACGGAATTATTAGTTTTATTAATAACTTGTGGATACAAATATGTGGATCTTTTGTCCACTACAACAGCATTGGCCTTAAATAGACCATCAAGCAAATAGCCATTCCCAACATACATGCCCCCTTAGTAAGTACAAATCTATCAGATTCAAACACTATTTTAAACATTTTTTCTTACTAAGGATAGCTCTTGAAATCAAATTCTTTCTGATATTTAGGACATGTACAACTTAATTCAACGTTAATTCCTTCTCCGATGTGAATTTCAAAATAACATTTCCAATTCCTTCAATTTTGGAAGTTGTAGAATTGTCCATATAAAGGCACTCATTATCATTCAGGGTCTTAAATTCAGAAAATAGACCTTTATCAGCACAGATGTGACGAGTGGCTCCTGTGTCCAACCACCAATCTTTGGCATTAGATACCAAATTAATTTCAGAAACAACAACGAATAGGTTGATGTCTCCAACATCTATAGAAATATTATCCACTTCGGTTATATTAGCTTGGGACGGTTTCTTCTTCGGTATATCCTTATTTTTGTTTCGACAATCTTTAGCCCGATGTCGTGGCTTCCGGCAAATATAACAGTTTCCTTTGAACCGTTTTGCATTGTTGACTTTTTCTTTGTCCATAGATGAGCCAAAACGCTTCTTTTTCTTGTTCTTAGACCCCGAGTCTTCCACCATGTTAGTCTTTACTTCTATGTTGCGTACATTATTCTTCTTTTCTGCAGCCCGGTTGTATTCTTCAATGCGAAGTTGAACAATTAGATCCTCCATCTTCATCTCTTTGCGTTTATACTTGAGATAATTTTTGAAATCTTTCCATAGTGGAGGTAGTTTCTCGATCATAGCAGCAATCTGGAAAGATTAACTCAAAGTTATACCTTCAGCTTCAATATCATGAAGTAGAACTTGCATCTCTTGAACCTGATTCATTGCTATCTTTGAATGTCATCTTAAAATCCAGAAATTTGCCAACAAAGAATTTCTTCGTTCCAGCATCTTCCGTCTTGTATTTTTTATCAAGAGACTCCCATAGTTCCTTAGCCTTTTTGTAGTCACAATACACACCATATAAGGTGTTATCCAATCCATTGAGAATATAGTTACGGCATAAGAAATCTGCATGTTTCCATACTTCAATGGCAAACTGAGTATTTTTTTCAGTAACATTCTCCAATTTTTGTGCGGGACATTCTTTACGTAGAAACTTTACCAAGTTCAACATTGTCAAATAGAATAGCATCTTTTGTTGCCAACACTTGAAATCCGTGCAATTAAATTTTTTCGGTTTCTCATATTGTCAAGCCGGTGGCATGACAAATTGATTGGAACTAAAATTTGGCGCAATCCCAGCACTAGTGTTATTATCAATAGTACTAGTCATTTTCTGTAAAACCACAATTACAGAAAATAATTAAAAAGAGGAAGTTCTGTCTTAAGATTGTTGTCGGAAATTCGACTATCGCAATCGAAAGAACAAATAAAAATAATAGAAAATAAAAGTAGAAGATGAAACGAGGTATGCCAAGGCAAATCTTCTCAAGACAGATTTCGCCCCCCAACGACGTCTGTCTCCCAAGATACAACGCTTCTTCCAAAATCGATATTGCACAATACCAATCTTATCGATCGAACCAAAGAATGAACGCACTCGAACGGAATAACTACGAAAATATTGAAAGGTACTTTAGTAGAATATGGAGAGAGAACGAATTTAGAAATCAAGAATATATTAATCGATTTGGTGTACAAAAAACGAATCTGAAGGTCTCTATTTATAGATATTGAAGTGTCTTGTTGAACGAGTGTCATATTTCATGAACTAGTGCACCACTTGGTCTGATACGTCTTAACCATTGGATCGCACTATTTCATGATCTGACGGTCCAGATTAAACCATGAAGTGTAATGTCCATTCATCATGCCTGTTCACCAATATTTGAATAGTCACCAGCCATGCAGATGCCACGCGTACGTCCAACTGAACCTACACCACGCAGGACTAAGTGACGCAACATATTACGTGTGTGCCACCTAGAATGCCAACTCATCGAGCCTTCCACTGCCATGTCATCGAACCATGAGTCTATTTCTGAAAACTTTTAGGCTCCACAGCCCCTCGCGACGATGCGCCCAATGCGAACTTTGCGATGTGCGCGGGCCGGGACTGAAAGACTTCGTTTGTGCTCATTCTCAGTCGTTAAGCTCGAAATTCACCATGTGCAATTTTTGGCGGCATCACCGTCCAAGCTCAGAATTGATTCTAAAACATGACAAAAATCAAGTCTAGAATGCCAACCAAGCTCAGAATTGATTCTAAAACGCAAAAAAATAAATAATAATAATAAATAATCAATAGAATCTTGAATAAATTAGCTAGCAATGTCGAATACAAGATAAGTGTAAACTTTAAAGTAAGCTCTGGGATACATTGGTATTGTGAATACACTTAAATGCTTAAATGTGATCTGATCGAATCTTCTTCCTCTTCTGGGCTGCGTAACACGTTTTTGGATATAATCTCCCTAAAGAAAACGTTGAATTTGGTAGAAATATACTTTGTATTCGAGACATTGATATTCATCTATGTCCAAATCTCCTGTATATTCTAATCAATATTTGTACAGGAAATGTGCGATTTTTCGACTCCGAATTTAGCTATATGCGAGAGTTCTGATCACAGAGAACTAATTTCACAGAAGTGGTTAATTTAATAAATAAAATTTTGGTGAAGAATGGTACTCAATTCCAAGGTCAATTTTAGCTGGCCTTGATCATCTTGGCTAAGTTTCGTATGACAAAGATATTCCATAATACGCCCTCTTCTTCTTGAATTCTGACTTAAATAGTAATTCAATTTTGTAACTCTAAGAATTGATACTTTTTTGAGATAACGAGCTCTCGATCTTTAAGAAAATTTGTACAAAGTAGTTTGTGATTTCAGTCGGAGACAAGGATTTTATTCTGGAGCGAAAAGAGGTTTCGCCGTACTGCTTTGCTTTACAGTTTCCAGCAGTTGAAATCTTCATCCGAAGGCGTTTTGTGGATGTATTAGAATGTTTGATGATTTTTAAGTTTCACACTATGTTGTCCCACATCGAGTCTAGAGAAAAACTGAGGAATTTGAGTACTATAAAAAAGTCGGCCCATCATTGGAATAATCATTAGAGAAGGCAAAAAAGCTCGGCGGCTCGGGCTCGGCTCGGAAAAAGCCACCGAGCCGAGGCTCGGGCCGAGCCCCACGTGGGGGCTCCGAGCCGAGCCCGGGCCGGCCCGTGTCACGGGCCAAAATGGCCCGTGTTTTTAAAAAAATAATAATAATAAAAAATAAAATTGAAATCTGCACCAATTTGCGACGATTCTTACAGTAGCACGAAGCTAGAAGCTGCGTGCTACGGTGACTCTGCTACGAGCGGATTCGTCATTTGTAGCGAGGCTAGAAATTCTAGTCGCACAGTACAGCGACGAATCTGCCTGAAATCAGGCAGATTCATCTGTCTGATTTCAGGCAGATTCAAAAAATTTTAAAAATTCGCGTGTTTTCAAAAATTTTGTCTGAAAAATCATATCACAAGTCAGACACATTATGCGTTAACGTGCACGCAAGATTTTTTCTTGCGTGCACGCAAAATTTTTTTTTTTTTTTTTATTTTAAAATTTGAAATTTTTTTTCTGTCTATAAATACGAGAAAATTTTTCTATTTCATATCACTCTTCATTCTTCAATCGCTTAACTCAGTATTATTTTCAATTTACTCATTTTGCTATATTCTTTACTACGATATTCTATATTCTCCATTTCTCCTCTCCTATTTTTTTACATATCATATTCTTAATTCTTTACTACAATTTCCCTCTATTATAAATTTATAATACGTACACATAGATTTTACCAGTGATGAGATTAATCAGTTTAGAGGTAGTTCGAGTACTTCATTGGGGTACAATACATCTCAAAATGTTCCAATTGATTTGGAAGATATCGAAGAGGAGGAAGTAGTCGAGGTTAAGAAGTCGAAAAAAGAGTCTGCAGATTGTTGGCAACATATGACTCGAAAAAAAGTTGGGGTTCAAAATGGAGTCGATATTTGGAAAGCATGTTGCAATTATTGCGGTAAAGAACTCAGTTGGAAGCCTAGTTCGAGCACATCGCATTTAAATAGACACATATTAAGAAGTTGCAAAGCGAAACCAGTCGGTCTTGACCGAAAGCAGACCGAACTAACATTTACTGGTTCCGGTTCTACTCTTTCCACTTTTGTATATTCACAGAAAAGATTTCGTGAAGGAATGGTTGCATACGTGGCTGCAGCAGAGATGCCGCTAACGATGATCGAGTCAATACACTTTACTCGTCTTGTGCAGAATTATCTCCAACCCAGGTATCATTCTTATTGTAGAAATACACTTCGTTCTGATACTATAAAATTATATAACAAAAGAAAACAAACTAATATTGAAAGTTTAAAAACTTTTAATTGTGTTATATCATTTACCTCTGATTTATGGACCGGTGTTAATAAAAAGGTTATATTGTCACATGCTACGACTCATTACATTGATCACCTATGGATTATGCATAAAAGAATTATTGCATTTAGATGTGTAGAATATCCTCATAATGCGACTAACATATACATGGTTTTAAAAGATATTATACAAGAATATGGTATGCAAGAAATGATTCGAAGTTTTACTTTTGATAATGCCAGTGTAAACAAAGTTGTTGTCGATAAATTTATTGATGATTTGAACCCTATATTTGGAGGTTTATTTTTCCATCAACGTTGTGTATGCCACATTATTAATTTGATTGTAAAATCTGGATTAGAACATATAAAAACACGCTTAGATAAAATTAGGCAAGCAATTAATTTTATTATTGCATCACACAAGAAAGCAAGCATTTAACAGTTTATGTGCTGAGTATGGCTTAGAAGAGAAATCATTTGTCACTGATGTATCACATAGATGGAATTCTACATATCTTATGTTACACTCGTGTGAAAATTATGATAAAATTATTACAATGTATTATAATAGTAGGCATACATATGGACCCGAACATAATTTGGAAGATTGGGAATGGAATCTTGCATTTATCGTTAAAACATTTTTAAAACCGTTTTTCAATGCCACAAAGGAATGTAGCGGTATTTATTACCCTACATCTTCACTTGTTTTACAACATTTTTTCTATTTTGCACAAACATTTCAAAGACATAGGAATTTCCCAATTTTTGTTGATGTAGTTCATTCTATGGAGTTAAAGTTTCGTAAATATTGGGAAGAGATACCCTCATTATTTTTATTAGCTTCTGTAATGGACCCTCGACTTAATTTAACTGGCACAAAAGCTATTATAAATGGGATTTCACGTTTCATGGATATACAATTTTCACATACGAATATAGAATCAATGTTATGCGAAATGTATAACTATTACGCTGAAAAAGAAGGTCAGTGTAGTTCTTCCCAAAATACTTTTTCAAAGAACACTTCAACAAATGTAGATAATATATGGAGTTATTTAGAGACCAATACTAGTATTCCCTCATTTAGTTCTAGTTCGTCAATATCTAGAGCAATAGATGTCAGTGGTACAAATCTTGAAATTCCTTCGGAGTTAGCTAGGTATATGTGCGTGGACGTTCGTAGTATGTTACAACCACAAGAATTACAGGATTTTAGTCTTTTATCATGGTGGAGATGTAACGAAAGGCAGTATCCAATTGTATCAAAAATTGCTCGCGATCTACTAACACCGCCGGTGTCTACAGTAGCATCGGAGGCTGCATTTAGTTTAGGTGGTCGAGTTTTAAGTGACGAACGATCAAGACTAAAAGAAGATATATTGGAGACTTTAATATGTTTGAAGGACTGAGAATGTGCAGAATTACGTCTTCAAGAACAAGTTGATAGTATAATGGCCGATGAGTTACAGCAGATTAAAGCATAAGATATTGTAAGTTTTTAAATTATTTAGTTTCAATTCAATACGTAATTTTTAATTTTTTTTTTGTTTAAAAAAAATTGTACACGAAATATTTTATTCGTGTACAATTTTAACTCCGCCTACGATAATTGTAGCAGGTCCCAAGCCCGGATAAAGGAGGGTGATTTTATTCTTCAATGATAAATAGAATAGTTATTGCCTTGAATTATTGGAATTATGACCCTCAAGGAAATTTCACCATGACATTACAAGAAATAATAGTTACATACTTTAAGTAAAAATGAAGTTTTCATAATCTCTTTAATTTATAACACGTGTTACGCATAAAATGTACAATTTTTTTTTTTTAATGTAGATTTTATTTAAAAAAAAAAAAAATCGAGCCGGCTCGGCCCGGTAAGGCTCGAGCCTAAAGCTCGGGCCGAGCCTAATTTTTTTTGGCCGGGCCCGGCTCGGCTCGGCTCGGGCCAAAAAAAGCTCGGTCCAAAAAAGCTCGGGCTCGGCCCGAGCTTTTTTTTCCCGGCTCGGGCTCGGCTCGGCTTGGCTCGTTGCCACCGCTAATAATCATACCTTTCTCGGCCTTTTTGGCTAAGATCAAGTGTAGTATCTCTTCTTATCAGTTTAATATCTGATATGTGAGCCATTGGCTCACACGATATTAAATTAATTTTGGGTACCGCTATTTCCATCCACATTTTTTATATATTCATCCCACTCTAAATTCATCCACTACAAAATTTTTAAATTTAAAAAAAATACTATTTGCATCCACGTCATATTCCAATTTTGTCCTTATTAATATTGTCAACTATAAATAATTTTTTCATTAGCCTCCCAAACAGTCCCTTAGCCAACCAAAAATTTAAAAAAATACTATTTACATCCACGTCATATTCCAATTTTGTCCTTATTAATATTGTCAACTATAAATAATTTTTTCATTAGCCTCCCAAACAGTCCCTTAGCCAACCAAAGGCAAGATCTTGAATTTTTACGAATGTTAAAAAGATAGCTCTGAACGTTCAACTCTGCCTCTCTCTCTCTCCCAATTTATTATCATCATCATCATGAATTTTGAATACCATTTTGCATATGGCCGGAATCCTGATTTCTATATTTATTTGATTTTATTTTCCCACCACTTGTCAAAGCATTTGTGTAATTGTGTTTCTTCTTTCTTACAACTGCAATTTGATGCTAGACTTCATCCATCCATCCCTTCAATAGTCCTCGAGAATTATTCCAGTCTGTTCGTTCACCTCAACATGAACACCCTATTCTAATGATGGATGGCCAGCTAAAATTGCTACTGAAACTGTGAGCAAGGACCTTCCACCTCAAAGCAAAAGCATCTCGACTCCTCCGTCAACTACTTTTACCAGAAGCATCCCCTCTTATCCCTCTCCAAAATCTAACTTTGGTAGGGCTAGCTCCTACTTCGGTGTGCAGGTCATCAGATTACCTATAATTATATTCATGTAAATTTCTTTGATCTATTAGGTGTCTAGTTAAACACAATCTCTAATAGAATATAAAAAGATTTAGGATAATCTGATGAAAAAAAAACCAGTTGATCAATTTAGAGTTATGTATTTTTATTTAATTTTGTTTATGTCTATTTAAGTAAATTTACATAGGATTTAAAATATAATAAAATTTAATTTTTAAATGTGGATGTATATATAAAAAGCGTGGATAAAAATAGCGGTACCCTTAATTTTTTAAGGGGAAAAGTCCGCCACAGTAGCTTGCTACTGGGGCTCCTGAGTGTCGCCCTGGTGTTGCACTATTGCTTGGGCCTGGCACACCCAACCAATTCTAGTCTATAGTTTTTACGATATTGGGCCTCGAATATAATCCTTTAATAACTAATTTTGTTTGTAAATAGGTTTTGTTTCATTCACATCTAATCCAGTCGTTGTTAACCATAATACCAATTCAGAAAGAGAGAATCACGATATATAGTGAATTTTGGCTGAATGCAGCAATGAATAAAGTCTCTTTGATGCAATACTCTTGGCAGCAAATATCATTGATTCAAAAGATTAAATTTCCAGATTCATCCCAATCTCTGGCAAGTTGGCATCTAAATCAACAGAGCCCTACAGCTGCAAAAAGTGTTGAAATTTGTATACAATTTTGTACTTCAGATGACTAACATCTGGAAAGGTGGCAACTACCATGGTTTGAGATCACCCACTGGACCCGCCGTCCAGTTGAGGATCTTCTCGCCTGGCTTCAAGTACACACTCTTATCATGGGGTAATTTGCGAGCAAGACCATTCAAAATCTGATGGAAAGCGTCCCTTGATTGAGCAGGTTGTGGGAATAACATAGCTTGTTTCATCGAAGGGTTGGCGAGTAATCTCTGTTTCCTTAATATTTCTTCAATGGGAATTGAAGTGAGAATAGTATCCAATTTAGGGACATCTTTCTCTGCTACAAATACTCCTATATCTTCCCATGGTATTGCATCAGCAAATGGCAAGACAATATCATCTGCTATGATCACAGGGATGCAACCAAATATAACTGCTTCGACCAATCTTGGACTCCACGGAGCCCATCCAAGTGGACACAGGCAAAAAACAGCTCTCTGCATGTCTTCATAGTAAGTAGTAGGGTGCTCAGTCGAGATGTCGAACAAGGGATTGTTCTTAAAATTCTCCCACACTGATGCTCGTGCACCTCTATAAAGTTTGAAACAGAAATTAGATTACAAATAATAGGATGCTCTGCTTTCTCATTTCATTTCAATGATGTGTTAGGCAGGTTAAATTCAAATCAACTTATTTTAATAATGGCATTTAAACATATGCATGATGAACGTCTATTGAAATATACCTTGCATAATAACCACCTTCTGGATCATTCCCCACATCATAAAACAAACCTCGGAAGTAAACAAAGATGGACCGAGGAGTGCTAGGAGGAATCAAATGGGTTTGCATTTTCTGCGGTGGAGCGTATGGAGGAATAGTGATGGAACCGTCCTTTAAACAATCATGGTTTCGTTGTCCAAAAGTTTGAACCAAGGTAGCACGTTGGAGCAATTTAAGAATCCCTCTTTCAATAGCCTTTTCTTCCTGCAGTGAGCAAATAAGATATACATATCAGGCCAAATCGCTGCAAATGATGCACGCAAACTTCAGAAGTGCAAGGGAAGTAGAGAACGTGTCTCGGTAAACTTAAAATGTTTCTTTTTTTGGTAAGAATATAAGTAGATTTCAAAATAAATAATTTTATTTTTATTGATGAAAGTTGGAAATAAGTAACTAACTTATTTTGACAGCAAGGTAAGATTTACTTTCAAAAATAAGTAATTATAGTATTTAATATTTTTACCTGAAAGTAAGCGATCCAAACAATTGGGGACAAAAGTTTGCTTTTTAATTAACTTCTTACTTTTTTGACGCTCAGACAAATATGCACTTAGTATCACGAGTGGAGTAAAAAGAGAGAGACAACTAAAGTTCTTACTTGATAGTGAAAGCACGCCCCAAAATCATGCGGCACAATGAAGAAGTGATCAGCCCCCTCGGTCCTGTTCCAGTAAGGCCAGTTGGAAGAAATAAGCTGTATAGCACTCCTCATCATACGTGGCGATTTGAATGGTAAGGGGAGACCATTTGGTGTAAGGTCGCAGGTGGTATATACAGGTGTGTAGAACCAATCTGCTTCCTCGGGATTAAGGGTTCGAACTGGGCTTGATAGAAGGAATCGATGCATATAAATCTCAGCAGCAAACATATGAGTCAGGCATCGTGGGTCCTTCTGTAGAATTTTTTTGTTGTATTTGCTAGGAAGCTCATAAACAAAAACTTTTAACCTTCCAACTGGATCATCTTCCAAGACATCACCCGCACTACCTAAAATTTGAAAGCACCAACATAATGAACGATGTCATACTTAAAATCAAAAAGAAAGTAGATCATAAACAGGGGCGGAGCCAGGAAATTATTTTAGGGTGGGCTAAAATTTAAAACTTCTAAATAAACTCATGCTACAAGAGATCGAGTTTAGGAGACTACACTCATTACAATCCTGATAAACAGCATCTGACACTCAATGAAGTACAAGTCTTTACTCTCACCCTAAGATGTCTCACTACATATTCGTACTTTTTCTTGCGAAATACAAATCGACGCTCACCTTAGATAATATAAACCAATAGAAGCACGATAAACGTAAGCAAATGATATATATCCATCAATCAAAAGCTAAAAAAATACTTAAGAATTTTACTACCATTTGTTTCAAACAACTGAAAGTTTTGGCCAAAAAAGGCAACCGAAAATACATTATTATATGTCATCATTCTCAAAATATTATCTAATGTGGGCATCAATCTTTTATACCAACACATTCTATCATGAGCGAAGAATCCACCCAAAGTCAAAAAACGACAAGCAATTTCGAGGGTAAAAAAATTTGATTTATTTCACGTCCATTTTTTATTCAATTTCTATAATATACATATGATTTTATTAATCATAAACAAGTAAGTTCTTATAAATATTTTTTTATTGTAAGATTAAATATAAAGTAAATTATTTATTTTGATAGTAACATCAATATCATGGTCAAAATAAGTAAGTTTCTTTCTTATAGGCTTAACCAAACATTTATTAGAAAAATAAGCAATTTATTTTAGCTCTAACCAATACAATTTTATTTATTATAAAAGTTTATATATAATTATAAGTAAAATACGCATTAAATAAAAATCTAATTTGGTAATAAAAATTTTCACATTTTATTAATATCATGAAAGAATATTTGGATAATTGGGCTTGGGTTGTGACTCAATATGAAGCTGGACTAATATATATATTTGGGCAAATTTAACTATAAAATTTCTCTTCCTTTTACCATGTGGTTGGGGTAGAGCCGAGCCCAACCCCCTGCATAAACAACTTGAACAGCACTACTTAAAATTTGGGCATAAATTCTTTTTGGTTCCCTATTGTGATAAACATAGTAGAGTTCTTTGTATATGGGGAAAATATAATTTTTTGAAATTTAATCATGGAGAAAAAACTGCAAAAAAGAACACATCATAGTAAATATCTAAACAGCCTATTAAAGCATTTCCAATTCCACACTCGTCTTTCGAAGATTATGTCTCAAAAAGATGCAGGAAATCACATGCCTTGGATACGACTTCTTTCCTTTTTCTTCTTTACTGGGGGAAATAATAGGAATAGAACTTTAATGGCAAATTCTAATGCGGGAAGAAATACGGTTATTTTATTGCCTTCTAGGTTGAGCAATATGTTAGGAAAATATAAATACTGATCCAAGGTGACTTGATTGTACCATGCAATTTTATTAGATTTAAGACATAGAATGCCCAATCTCAGATCATGAATATCAAAATTTTGGATTAGACCAGAAGAAACATTGTGATTATACAAGTACTTTTAAACGTTCTCGGAGCTGGGAATTTTCGAATTCCAAACAGAAAAAGCATTCTATCAGTTTAATCACATTGAATTGATATGTTCTCTGCATAACAAAAGAATTGGCATTCTTATTTGTTAGAGAGATTGCACCACGTGATTGGATCCTATTTATGAGACAGATTACCCAACTGGATGATCATGAATATCAATGCTTTGCTTTAGACCAGAAACAACTAATTGATTACCTCCGTACTTAACTAGGAATTTCAGATTGAAAGAAGAAAAGGAATTTCTCTATCAATTCCATTCGAACAAAGCTGTAAATTTTGCAAAACATCAATAATCAATCCAAATAGCACATGAAGAGCAGAGTTTATTATTCATAAACACTTCAATACAAAAAGAATTATCTATTCAATTTTGGATGAAACACTTATTTTCATAATTTTTCACTAAACCAGGGAAATGATCTCATTATATACAGTGAATCATCATTACTGCCCACATCACAATGGAACCCTAACTGCATTCCCCATTCAAACCCCAGAAATGAAATTAAATTATCAATACGAACCTCCTAAGTTCCTCAAATCAAATAAATCCAAATAAACACCTAAATTTCCAGCCAAATCAACTGCTAACAGGTGAAATCTCAACGAGTTAAATGGACTTACCCGAGATTCTCTCGGTCTGTTGGGTTTTGTGGAACTTTAAAGCTTCAATCCTCGCGCAAAATGCGAAGTAAAAAATTAAAGCGAAAATCCATATCTTCATTTTTCACCCTGCCCACTTTCCCTGTCTCCAAAAACCGACTCAAAATCAAGAAAATCCCACGGTTCAATTATAAAGGGGACTGCCCAAGAACAAATAAAGAATTTATTTAGAATAGGAAATTGGGTAGGCGCGAGAGAAAGATGGATAGTTGAAATGTCATTAGACAGTAGTTGTAAAAATGACTTATCTTGCAAACTCGGATTTTGTAAGATAGCACATGGAAAATGAAAGTTGACGTGTTTTTAAGCACAAAACAGAAAAAATATATGAACTTTTGGGAATATAATTTCCAATGCCTCAAGAAACAAATCAGAAAAAATGGGGCACGGCGGCGCGTGGAGGGGGTGGAATAGTGTTTGTGGTCAGGTTTTGCTGTCACTAGCTGTCAAGTGTAATATGTGAGAATTATTTTATTTTCATCATAATCAATTTTCCTAATTTCCTTGTCTTCATATTATTTATTTATTTATTTATACTGAAAATAAAACACAAATAAATAAATTTCCTTTTTTTTTAATCTGAAATTACAAACTTTTAAATAACGTAACTTAACATTATATTCACGTGAAAAACGAGACTTTCCCACGATTATAAGTTTAAGCTTATATTAAGTGAAAATATGAACTAATGTATCTATGGTCATATTAAAAATATCGCGATGGCAATTAACAAATACATAGTAGATATCTTTACAATTAAACTTGATTTTTTTTTCTTTCTCGATCTTTTCTAATATTAAATTCACGAGGAAGCAAGCATGCAACAAATTAAATTCATTGCAGAAAAATTTAAAACTGCATTCGTTAATTTTTAAATTCAATTATTGACCATATTGACGATAACAAATTGATGGGTCTAAAATTTCAAATATTATTACACGAGAAATATTTCGACTAGAACTCAATTTGAAATGAATGAAGGAAGAATACTTGAGATGTAACATTCTTCCTTTTTGACCATTCGACATTCATGATAATATTTATCTCTTGTAAAATGATTCTACATAACTGGTCTTCTTTGAAAAGTGATTATGTTTTAGTCAAATTGACTCTAATGTTAATATTTATAGATTGTCTCATTTTGATAATGCTATTACAATCATATCGGTAAAATTCACTCTTATTTAACTTGTAAAATGTTTATAAAGTAATGTTATTTTATATCCACGATGCTAAGAATATGAAAGTCATTCAATTGAACTTACAGTATTCGTCTACCTAAACTAATGGTATAGTAGCATTTGATCTAGATTGGATAATCTGTCTTTGTAAGCCAATAAGGTCATTTTTGGTCAATGAGAGATCTAGATTTCTCTCTTCTTTTTTCTTTTTTTTTTTTCTTTTTTTCTTTCTGAAATTTTATAAGATTGGGCGCACAAGAACTTGGCCCATTGAAACTTGGCCCGTACATTTATCATTGTGGAAAGGGAAAATTAGACTGGCTACCCTCAAAAAATAACAAATTAGATAAGTACCCCTAAAACTAATTATACTTCTTAATCCCGTAATTAATACGTGAAAACCCCCAAAATTGCCAAAACTCCAGAAAGTCCGACCTTCATCACCAGGCATCCACACTTCCGTCTTCAATTGCTCCACCACCTGCCTCGCAACCACCTCCTAAACAATCCATCACAATCATCTCACATCTATACACAATCGCTACCTCAAAATTTTCAACAACAAGTAAGTTCATATCACCAAATGATGTCACCATATGCACACTCTTCTTACATCAATTGCAGCACAAGAGGAAGAAGCAGGTAAAACTAGGCTCTTGAGCAATTCAATATTGTGATTACCAATTGAATCATTGAAATTAATGGGTTCGCCGGAGATTGCTCGGGAGGCGGCGTGAAACTCGGCTCGGGTGTGTGCCATTATTACCTTTTTGAAAATCAATGCAACAATTTCTCCTAACTGGGTTTGGTTGCTAATCAGTATACTTACACTGTTTTGATAAATGGGTTCTTTAAGAAAGGAGCATAAAAGAAATGAATTCGAGCTCTATGAGAAGATGAAGCTTGATGGGGGCTTTGCCCGACTTGTATACTTACAATTGTGTGATGTATGAGTATTGTAAGGATGGTAAGGTAAGCAAAGCTTATGAACTGTTTGATGAAATGCGTGAGAGAGGAGTGACATGTAATGTCTGAAGCTCTTGATGTCATGAATATATTCTCTGCAGCTCTGGAAGGCTCTCATTTGATGTGTCTGAAGCTGTCGGACAATGCCTTGGGTGAGAAAGGAGTTAGGGCATTTGGGAAGCTCTTGCAGTCTCAAACTAGCTTGGAGGAACTATATCTAATGAACGATGGAATATCAGATGAAGCTACACGAGCTGTCTGTGAGTTGGTTCCTTCCACAGAGAAGCTTAGGGTTCTTTAGTTTCATAATAATATGACAGGAGATGAAGGGGTTGCTATTTCTGAGATTCTAAGGCGTTGTCCTTTGTTGGAAGATTTTCGGTGCTCATCTACACGAGTAGGGTCAGAAGGAGGAGTTGCTCTGTCTGAAGCACTTGGGGGAAGTGAGAATCTGAAGAATCTCCGGAAAAGCTTGGACCCTTAGATGAGAATGACCCTGAAGGAGGAGATGATGACGACAACAGAGAGTCTGGGGATGATGGTGAAGACAATGAAGATGAATTGGAATCCAAACTCAAAAAGTGACATAATGTCACTTAAGAAAAGTGACTATGTTATTAAGAAAAGTCACTTAAGATTTTGTGAGAAGAAGAGTGGTGAATGAATGATTTGTCACTTTTTCGATAGGTGTTTTGTTACTTTTTCGAATGTTTTCGATGATGTTTTGTCACTTTTTCGCATGTTTGCAGTTTTTAAAAACTTTTTGTCACTTTTCTAAACGTTTGTCACTTTTTTTGAATTCATGTCACTTTTTTAGTGTTTGCCACTTTTTTCTATCATATTTTTTTTTTATTGTTTGTCATTTTTTGACTAACAAAATCACTTTTTTGTAAAAGGGAGATTGTGTCACTTACTTATTTTATGCAGTACCATCCAGGGATGTCAAAGTTGCCCTTCAATTTTATAAAAGTGACATTGTGTCACTTTTTTAAATTTTGTCACATTTTAAGCTTTTGTCACTTTTTAAGAAGATAAAAAAATGAAATAATATGTTATGTTTTCCTAACATAATCAGCACGTGGATTTGCCTGAACGTGCTATTATTTTAAAAACATGATTATTGGTGTTGCACGAATGGATGATGTTATTTTGTTATTTGTCACTTTTTTGAGTTTGTGTCACTTTTTGAGTTTGTGTCACTTTTTTTTAAAAAAGTAAAAAAGTGACAATTTTTATAAAAAAAGTGACATTGCGTCACTTTTTTCATTTTACACAGTATTTTTTACTTCCTAAAAAATTTTCACATGATTTTTCAAAACATTCCTAATTTTAAGGGTATTTTTGTAAGTACCCCTTGTGGAAATTACCACAACTGATATTTAAAGATGACAATTCTAAAATCAGGTATTAATTTTATTTAAGCATAAACCAGTTTTAACAAAATCCATAATTGTAGACTCTCTCTCTCTCTCTCTCTCTCTCTCTCTCTCTCTCTCTCACCTTTGTCATTGGAGCTCCGGCGCGAGGCCGCGCACATCGGTGTTCAGATCAGGGTGGCTGCTTACGGGTTTGGGTTATTTAGATCGGCGTTCAGATCGCTGTCGTCGCTCATAGATGCCCACCTTGAATCGAGGTGGCTACTTAGGTTCTCTAGTGTTTTATTTTTGGAGATCAGGTAGATTTTGGGGGCATATATACACCTACTTCAGGTTGAAATCAGTGTAGAGGCAGTATAGGGGAATGTAATAAATCAATCAGTATAGGGGAATGTAATAAATCAATAAGGATGCCATGATAAGTTCAGGTTGGTGGAGGGTAAAACGGCTCGAGCTACTTATTTTAGTAACTTTTGGACTGTCTTTATTTCAAATCTTATTAATTTTAGAATTTTGATATATTTAATCAAATAAGTTGATTTTGGTAGGAGTGAAGGAATTTTAACATAACTGACAATCTGTTCATGTTCTACTAGCTTTTGAGCTCATGGTATTTCTCCATTCTCTTCTTGTAGTATTCTAATTATGTTAATCTGTATAAGAGAATTGAATGATATTTAAAAATGAAAACTTCTGTATTGTCATTTGAAACTTTTGTCGATGACTATAATTCCTTTTTTCTTTATCAATTTACCATGATGGAGCTCACATCACCATGGGTTTTAACTTCCATTCAAAGATGTTTGTTGGAGTTAATCTTTTAATTTTGTTGGGTTGTTGGTGGTGATGGTAGTAGTGCGATAGTGGTGGTTGTGGTGGAATGTTGGTAGTGGATCAATGTCCACAGGTGGTGATGGTAGAGGTGTGTAGGTCATAGTCTATTGAGTTTCTGACACCAAATATCTTGAATATGTGACCTATCAAAGCGCACGAGTCATATATCAAAGTGCATAGGTCACGTGTTACAGATAAAAGAGATTTGGTCAAGGGCCATTAGATCAAGTCAGATATCAAGGAGATTTATTCACCTGCTATCAGATCACGTGTAACACGGCACATGTCAAAGTGTATATGTCAAGAATTCAAGAGATTTGGTCACAAATCCAAGTGATTTGTTCACATGCCGTTGAATCAGGTCATAGGTCACACATCAAGTGCATAGGTCACAGATTCAAAAGATTTGATCACATACCATTGACTCAGGTCACATATTACAGATCTAAGAGATTTGATCACGGGCCATTGGATCAGGTTACAAGCCACATGTCAAAGTGTAAGAGTCACATGTCACAAATTCAAGATATCTAGTCACATGCCATTGATTTCTCCAACCTCAACTATCCGAATTGGTCACAAATTGAATTAACCAAATTTCGATAGTGAGAATTCAAGTTATTTGCTCCGATAAGTACTCTATAAATTACATCAGAAGCTATTTTTCAATTTTCAATTTAAAAAAAAAACGTTTTAAATTATACTAACACTGCTCAGTCCTAATCACTGACGAACTTAGTTGTCGCTAAGCGGCGATCAATTTGCTACTGAAGAAGTCGCCAGCGAGGGTGAGGTCGGAGGAATGTCGATGGCCGATGGACACCGATGAGTGGGATGGGGAGTGGTTGAGGTGGGTGCGGGTGTGGGTAGATTAATTTAATTTGATAATATTATTATTTAAAATTAAAACAAAATAAAAGAGTGACTTTTGTATTTTGAAAATCAATCTTTGAGATTTGAATTGTGCATACTTAATAGCTGATAGAGTATTGTCAAGTTCACTAACCAAAGGGGTGGATTTAGATGACAGGCCTGGGCTAGCCACACTGCCCCAACTTGAATTCTAGCCCCAGTCCAATGTTCAATTGCCCAAATTTAGAAACTACAATTATTAAAAATTCTTTTTGTGACATTTATGCAATGTGAATAACTTGTTATTCAATTAGGTATTTTATTTAATACAAATTTGACTAAGTTTACTTATAATTGTATAGTAAATAATTTGTATTGACTAGAGTTAAGAATAAGTTAATTGTGACACTACATGTCTGACTAAGCTTAAAAATGTAATTAATTTTTTTTCTATGTATGTTTCGTATATTTCGTCTTCGTACTTATTACTTATTTTGACCATAAATATATGTTATTATCAAAAATAAGTAATTTACATTATTTTTTATCTTGTCAATAAAAAAAATATTGTTTAAAACTTATTTATTTATAGATTAATCTGATAATAAATATATTCTTGAAGTTGAGCCAAACATGGCCTTCAATTAAGTTCAATTTCTTTGGACCCTCAGAATTGCTGGTGGATTTCCTCACTTTGAGTGGGATTCCTCATTCAATGTGGAATGTGGTGGTATAGAAGACTGATGTCTATATTACATAGTATTTCTGAGAATATTAATGTATAGTAATTCATTTTTGATTGCATGTCCCGACTAAAATTTTCAATTATTTGGAAAGACGGGTTGTTTCTTTGGAACAAAATGCATTAGGTATTTTCTTAGTTCTTTTATGGGTGGATGTGTATCATTTGCTTAAATTCATCTTGCTCCTCCTACCAATCTATACTTTTTAAGCAAGCAATTTTCTATTTAACGCGGAACACTACAAATTTCTGGTGAGATGTCTTAGGATGGATGTCTAGACTTTTACTTCAACGGGTGTCTCACTGTGAATGTCATGAGCTTAACCTTTTAAATTCGATTTCTTGTATCGTGAGTTCAGTTGGAATTTTTAAATTTGAACTCATTTTAACGTCATTTTTAGGTTCCATCCCTGATTAAATGGAATTTTTTTTTTTTTGAAAGATGCGTGGTTAAAATAAAGAGAGAAAAATGTATTAAATTATAGTGCGGACGGCTAAGAAAATAAAATTTTCTTTCTTTAAAAAAAAATTAAAAATCTGCTAGCACACTGGTTTATTTGTTCGCACATTTTCATTAGTGTGACAGTGATATTAGTGCGTTGACCCGGTCTTGTGCTATATTTACCTAAGCCGACAACATTGCAGTCAAAAGTCGGCTTGGAAGCCGAAACGGTGGGCGAGTAATGATGATTCACGTTTAACGTTTGAATGTTGACACAAACCCACCCATTGAATTTTTCTCCCATTAAAGTTTAAAGTAAGTGCGGCCTATGTTTGGTAACCATTAGTTCGAAATTCTTTTCTTTATATATACTTATTTTTAATCTACATTCTTATAATAAAATATTTTTCATGTAAATTCAAAATTTTCTCACTTTATAACAACGAATTCTCCAAAAAATTATTATTCAAAAACTTATTTTTTCCAAAAAAGACTATCAAACGGGAACAGGGGCGGAGCCAGCCTGTCGAAGTAGGGTCCCAGAATTGAAGGGGTGAGGGCCCATGAGGGTTCGGGGGCAGAGCCCTCGAATTTTTTTTTTGGAAACATTATTTGTTAAAATTGGAGAAGTTGGTACTTTATGAAAGAGAAATGAAACAAAGGAACATAAATTAATGTATATTATCCTAATACTAATGCTTAATCAATAGAGAGAATTGTAGGAACAACAAGTGGAAACAATGGAACATATTCAAATCACAAGGGAAGGAAGAAGGGCGGCGTTTAAGAGCTTATTCTGCCACAATTGCCCAGCCAAGTTATTGTTCCATAAATAAAAAAAATAAAATTTTAAAATTAAAAAAAAAATGTCAATAAATGGGGGGGGGGGGGGTCCGGGTCCCCCAGGACCCCCCTGCCTGAGCTGCCTCCTCCCCTAAACGGGACCTCAATTAAAAGCTGCTTATGTAGGCGGTGGATTTTGTCAAACTATTTTGAATATCAGTAATGTATGTCGTCGTCAATAACTTAGGTGATAGTGAAGCTTTTAGTTCAATTAAATTGTAATGCGTTTTATTAATCTATTGAACATGATCACAACTAATAAAGGTAATTGACACAAAATAAACGTATCATTTGCCTTTTCGAAAAAATAAAAATCATGTCTATCGTTTTGGTTTGGTTTGGACCTTGGAATTTTAATTAGCATCAATGTCCCTATCTTTTTTGTTTGTATAGAAAATTCAACAAGTACTATTCTACAACTCTTTATTTTGTATTATTCCATTCACTTTTCTAATTAAATGATAATTCATTATCATCCCCAAATTCAGCGCTTGTATACAAAATTCATTCTTGCATGTCAAAATTTAACCCCTATCTATAAATAGTTACTTTAGCAGCAATCTTAACCAGTTATTATAAAATAGATTGCTCAAACTTTAAATCAACCCGTTAGGTTAAGTAGACTTTCAAGGAAAAAAACAAAAGCAACCAACCACTCGCATAATATTCACTTTGCTTTCTAGCTTCTTGCTTTGCTTTCCTACTTCTCAACCATACTGTTTTCCCTTTTCCCTTCTTCTCAACCTGATATAATTCAGGTTGAGCCCTGCTTAAAATCACTACTGTTAAGTAAACATGTCAAATAAAGCACCCTTTTAAACAGGGAAAGAATATGCTCCACATGGAAGTTACTTGAATAGTGAAATCAAAATTTGATAAAGGCAGAAGAAGAATTGACGAATTCGTGTGAATAACCTACAGTTTACTTAGTCAAGTCAAACACCGAATAATACAAGCAAAAAACAAAAAAAAAATAAAGAAATAAATAAAGAAGCCAGCTGACAAACACGCATATGTTTTTGATTTGACGTTCAGTTTATCTGAAGCCGAATTCGATGACCATGTTTTCTTACGTTTTATGGCTACTTTCACATTTGTATATATCTATATATATAGATAGAGTTAGAGCTAGGGAGAGAGAGAGAGAGAGATGCCATGCAACCTTAACCTATTTATACTGACAGATTAGAATAATGATGATTCACCGTGCTCAAAGACAAGAAAATAGCATTTGTTTTGGTGTTTGTTTTTGTTATTTTTCAAACTGTCCAATCATGTGTCGACACGCGTCCTCCCTATTTTTGAACTAGTTTGTGTAGCATGATTGAACGGATTAATATATGCTTTGATTGATACTTTTGAGTGCATTTTGTCAAACATGGGAAATGCCAAGAAGACATCTGAAATAGCTTTCGTGGGACGTATATGTGAGTTTCCATCTTTCTTACTCTGGTATTTCATTCTTTACTTTCTTGATTTCTAATTTATTCACAAACAAAGCTAATATATATGATACTTTCCTTCACACTCGAGACTCTTGAAGGGGCCCATTTGATAGGTTTCTATTTTTGCTTTTACTTCTTTGAAGAATTTCTCGAAGAAGTTGCTTTAGATTTTAAAATCTCTTTTAGTCACTTTGTTCGAAAGCAGTTTCTTCAACTTTTTTTTTTTTTATCGATTCTCTTTTGAATATGGATTTTTAACATTTGTTCTATTCAAAAGTGTTCATAATGTATAACAACTTGTTAAAACTTTTCAAATAGTCGTAAAATTTATAGGGCTATCCTCTCTTCATTAAAGATTTTGGCTATCCTATCTTCATTTAAGATTTTGGGTCGTGGAGAGATGACCGCAAATTGTTATTCTATATAATATTAACATTTCACTAGTCCTTTAAAAATTATTTTTATTATACACAAAAAGAATAATGCTATCAATCACCACTAGTGATCATTCCTGATGTACGATTACAATTAAATATGAAGGTATACAATCCATTTTATTAATTTATCATTTATTACCATCTAAACATGGCTTAATCGTGCTATTTACTCTTACATGAAATCCACAAAATTACACACTTCATGGAAATTATTAAAAAATTTAAAACCTTGTGTAGTTGCCATTCCTCTTCTATTTATATGCAAAAATTCATAAACCTTTCTTTTCATATAACACAAAAAATTATGTTTTAATTGTACGAAAAATATACTAATAATCAATGAAATTCTCTACATCTTTCAACAATATCTACTTAAGTTGAATTATTAACTTTACAACATCGATAACAAGATGAAGTATTATTATCAATAATTATAGGTTCACTGCTAAACTCATCTCGTTCAATTAATTGTTATATCTAAGGAAAGATCAATAAGTCAGCACCCACTGATTCAGTTCATATTGTCAATATTACCGCCTTAAATGCATAGAAGAAAGAAATTAATGGTATAGCAGGAGAGGCATCTCAGTCATAGTATTTGACTTCTACTCCTTGCACGGAATAGAATGCCCAGACGGGACACTGATCCATTAAATGTTGAACTCAAATATTTCATCCCTTGCATAAATATATGAGATTTGTTGGGAAAAAGCCTTCATCCATTAAGCAATTTAGTATAGACTAGGAAAAAAGTTGTTATTTTTAAAATAAGTACTAGTATTATTAAATAGTTAGGAGCATGTTTGGCTTAACATTTAAAAACCAAGAATTGGCTACTTTCAGCAGTATGATCCTTCATAAAGAAGCCAAAACATTCATTAGCCCTTGTTGTAGATAGGAGGCATATGGTATAAATTCTAATCTTATCATTTTATCTAATCTGAAATGAAGTATTTGACCTTCCCTTAGAAAATTTTGATGGCTATATGCAAGTTCATTTTCAATTGCTTTCAATCTAAGAATTTAAAGAACTTCTAAAGATGGAACACGGCTCTAAATCAAAAATAGATTTAGTGCTTTAGCAACGAGAGATACACAAAGTCCACGAGAGGATGGAAATAATCATTTAGATCACAAACAAACTTTGATGATAAAATATGTTCCCTTGTTTTCAATACATGAGTTCTTGAAAACTTTTAACTTAGAGACGACAGAAAAAGTGCAGGCTTAAACGCCGAACTTCAGAAGAAAACTTACAACAACAAACAATATTTTTTTTTGTCTGATCATGAATCTTCATCCGATCCTTCTTATTGAAACATGTAAAAACTACCTCCTTGAATGGCTTGTTTTATCGGATTCTTCCAAAATTTCCGTAGAACCGGCGCTAGAAGTTCCAAATTGTGATTGAAATCTCAGAACTTCTTGCTCTTGTTGCTGGTGGTGGTGTTGTTGAGTTGGCAGTACTGAAGGTATCGTTGTTGCATTTGATGAAGATTGTGAAACTAAATTTCCACCATAACCATGATAATAAAACCCCGAGGCACCATAGTTCAAGTTATTTTGGTTATCTCCTCTACGAAGAAATTCTGCGTAGGTCTGGACAATGACGCGGTTTTCTTGAGAGAGCGGCTGAGACGTTTGAGTACTCGACTCAGAAACTATTGGCAAATCTTGACGTGTTGTTAAGTAACCAGACACGGTTTTTCCTTGCACTCGTTCAGGAAAATTGAGCTTAGCTTTGTTACCTTTAAATCTTAGTGCTGCTTCATCATAAGCATGAGCTGCAGCCTCTGCAGTGTCAAAAGTTCCAAGCCAGACTCTTGCAGCCTTCTTTGGATCCCGGATTTCGGCAGCCCACTTACCCCAAGGCCGCTGCCGGACTCCTCTATAGTGTCTTCTCTGCAGGTTTGGACTCCCTTTATGCATATCATGTGACAAAGGAACAAAATCAAGTCAAGAAAATCAATTTCTGGAAAGCTCAAATGTAATTTAAGGCAAAATAGATAATCCTAGAAAAAACTGTATATCCATATACCCCTATACTGTTCCAATAACAGTATGAAAACACACACAAACACATATATTGATATATAACTTGATGGTGATGCATGAATGAAATGACATAAAATGCAAGGGATTAAGTCCTAATCGTAATTAGGAAAGCAATATTAAACAAAACTAGATCATAGAAACTTAGAACCAAACGCACATATTTATAATGGTTCGCCCTCAAAGAGCTACCTCCACTCATTCTATCACGTTTTTCCACTATGTAGAAGAAGATTATGATGATAATCTTGCGCATCTCAGTTTGTCTCTCAAAAAAAAAAACAAAAATCCCCGTAAAAATCCTTTGTATATTGTAAGATATTAGGTCAATATTTCCCGGTCAAAAGAATTAGTGACGAATTGGATTTGACTTCACACCGTCCGAACAGACACAAAAAATATATGTTTTTATACCTTCTTGTTGGACTGCTGGTTGAGGTTCGGCTTGCTCTTTTCCACTTGAATATTCAGGCAGTGGTAAAGGAAGAATTCCATGTACTGTAGGAACTTCTGGTTCCTTGCCTGAGTTCCCAATACCTTGAGAGAGGGTAGAAACCATAGCAGACGTGTCGCTTTGGGATCTAGCAGAGCAGATACGGTACGGTTTTACTTCCTCTTTTTCCTCCGATTCATTGAACGGAAGGGGCCTCTTCCCATGCCTACGATCCACTTTTTTGCCCTTTATTTATGACAGTAAAGCACTCCCAAGAGACTGTAAACTAAAGGCTAAAGAAGTAGACTTTAGGGTTTGCTACAAGATGCTGAGAAATATTATAGAGGATGGAAAAGGAGGAGGAATTACTAGGGCTTGCATCTGTGGAAATTAAGGAATATTTAGTCGTTTATTTTGCAAACTTAGGACTCATGTTATTTCTTTGATAATTGGGTGGCCACGTCGTCTCCATAATTTTCTTTATTTTGTTGCACCATTTTTTAAATTTTATTAAATATTTGCAATCTTTTGTTTATTATTTTCCATTATTATCTTCTTCGTTTTCACGTCTTATTATCAATTTTCTATTAATTAGCACATCTAATCTTAATGATTATTTTTATCCAAATATTTATAGCGTCCTTTGAAATTAATGAAAAGCAAGTATTTTATCGCACATTTGTATTTGTATTTGTTGCTTTTTTGCTTATTTTAAAATATGATAGGAAAATAAGTCTTTTTATGTTTGTAACGGACTTTTTGGAATGAAACCATTATTGGAAACAAAATGTGCTAATAAGTGAAATGTTTAAAATGTGAATGAGACAAAAAAAAGTTGAGAAGTTTGACAATGAGCAAAAATTGAAGACTTATTTTTCAAAAGTGGTGGAATAAAATAAAATTAGGATGTTAACAAACACATAGCCTTCAAAATTTCGACTATTTTTAATTTGGTACTTAGAATTTTACGTTTATCGAAAACAAGAAAAAAATAATGTTTTAAAAATTGGTCTGAGTATTGACCTAAAATTTAAATGATTGAGAGCTAAAGGATCGAAATAAGAAATTGAACACATAAGTAGACGCAAAAATTGGAGGTAAACCGAGTGGTTGTGAGTAAACCATTTGGTTTTGGATGTTAAAGAATGAACCAAGTGGTTCTCGACTTCATTTAACGACTTCTAAATATTTGACATGTGATCAAATCAAATTTTAGACCGTCTTCCAATTTTTTTTCAATTGAATTGGTCGGGCCATCTTGTTCTTATTACATTGGAAACATCACGAGAAGCCATCTCAAAAACAAAGATAGTTGAATTATGCCCTCACTGAATTCGCGCCCTGCCATTGATGGTACCTTCAAGGGTTTCTATAGAAAAACCTTGTGCTCTCACACAAACAACTTCAATGTTTTAGCATATCGAGGTCAATTATCAATTTACTAGTGGATAATGGTGGTGTTTGTTTATAATTTTAAAAATAAAAAAATGGCTTAAAAGTTATGTAGGGATCATAATAATCATTTTTAAATGAACACGACAATATTAATATAATTTTGTCTTTTACAAAATGATGTGTAGTACGAAGATACTCGTACTACATTTTTTATAAAACTTGTACTGTAGAGTTATTTTGTCGATAGAAAATTGTACTGAAAAGCAATAACACCTATGTAATATCGTGACAGGCTCAGGTGTCAAAAGATGTAACTAATGTCGGCCTAAGCGTCGAAAAGTGAAATCAACGTGCGCTTAAACATTAAAGGACGCGGGCCTTTTTTTCCCTTATATTAGAAATAAGACGAATTAATATTAATAATCATAGAATGATTAAAATAACATTAGAAATAGAAGAACGGTTAAGCTAGTAAGTCTTGAAACTACTCACGTCTTATCACAGCTTCTCTAAATTAATATATTTTCATATGTAAAAAGAATACTTGCAAATAGTAACTATAGAATTAGCCCATGTTTGAACTCCATTAAAATTAGATTTTTGGAAAATTGTATTTTGAAATAGTAATTTTTTAAAAATAATGTGTTGTTAAAAAATAATTTTTTTTTGAATTTATGTGTAATGTTTTCTTATTGAAGAATGTGATTGAAAATAAAAAAAATATGTATATTTTTTTGTGGAAATTACATACCAAAAGGTGTTTAAAGATTTCAATTCATAAATCAGCTATGAAGTTTATTTGGTCACATATCATATCAGATATTAATATAATAATTAAATATCAAATCAACCCAATTCAATTCGAAACCTTAAAAATCATTTCATTCTATTCTATCTCCATTTTCCATCTTCTAACTCTCTCCACTTATCCACACCCCCCTTAATTCGATGACGGCGATGGCGACACACCCACGATCGGAGACGGTCGTCACACACACGGACAATGCTGTTGGGAAATTATTTAATTTTCCGTGATGGACCGACATATGTAATTAACTGTGTATAAATGCTATCTTAAAGTTAAGCCCAAAATTAAAGTGATCTAATAAGGAATTAAGTAATTGGGCTTTAAGCATCTAATTAAAGTGTGGACCGGACTATATGTGTAGAGACCGGATCCATTAGGGTTTGTATTTGACGATGGACCGAATACATATGGAAATATATAAAAGGTTATGGTCCCCAATTCATGTGTGTTTTTTTTCTCATTCTATGTGACATCCCATCAACACAAGAATACAAGAGAAAATATATGAAGAGGAAAATATACAAGAGAAAAGTTCTAACAAGTGGTATCAGAGCCTATTCATGTTAAATCATTGGGAATCAATTTTTTTTTTTTTTTTTAATTTGGTTGTTGTATATTTTCATGATTTTCAAATTTAATAATTTCGGATTTAGATTTATTAAATTTGAAAATTATTCAGTTGATTTTTTAAGATTTTAAGAATTTCAGTTTATAAAAAAAAAAAAAAAATTATTGTGGTCGCCGCCTGCGTGCCCGCGACATGGCAACTGTCTACATTGCGATCGTCGCGACTCTAATTCTTCTTACATGTTCCACAATGACACGTTCTTCTTTGTGCAACATCAGACGTCTGTCAAACGATAAATGCGTGCAGCTGCTTTGTTGAGGTGATGGGCGTGCCATTGCCTATTCGGCCCTTGGTGGCGCCGGATTGCGCCGCCAAGGGGGTGAGGTGGAAAAGCCCATGTTTAATTTTGGAAATTAGGGTTTTGGATGAATTTTGGGGGCGGAGACTTGGGTTGAAAATTTGAAGTTTTGAGGTCCTTGATTGCAATTTCAAATTAGGGTTTTATTTTAAGTATTTAGCTCCTTAAGTTTAAGGTTTTGGTGTTTCAATCCCCTAAGGTTATAAATTCATCCAATCGGGCCTTTAAAGTTACGGGTTTAATAATTCAGTCCCTCAAGTTTCAAAAATTAATTATTTTTGGACCATTAAAGTTTTAATTTTAATGTTTAGGCCCCTACAGTTTGCAATTTTGGTTATTCAGCCCCTAAAGTTTAAAGTTCATTCAAGTTGGGCCTTAAAGTTATGAGTTTTGATAATTCAGCCCCTGGAGTTTTAAAATTAATTATTTTTGGGCCATTTAAAGTTCCGATTTTGCAATTAAAGCCTCAAAGTTTCTGATTTTGTTCTAATTGACCTCAAAGGTTTTAAATTTTTAAAATTTGGCCCATAAAGTTTTGAATAATTAATTTGACTCCTAAAGTTTTTCAATAATTATTTTTTGGACCCCTAAAGTTTTGAATAATTAATTTTTGACTCATAAAGTTTTCAATAATTAATTATTGACTCCTAAAGTTTCGGATAATTATTTTTGGATCCCTAAAAGTTTTCAATAATTAATTATTGACTCCTAAAGTTTTTCAATAATTAATTTTTGGATCCTTAAAGTTTGAATAATTAATTTTTGACTCCTAAAGTTTTCGATAATTAATTATTGACCCCTAAAGTTCTGGTTCATTATTTTTGGGTCCCTAAAATTCTGAATTATTAACCCTAGGCCCCTAAAGTTTCAAAATAGAATAAAAGAATTAAGGATTAACAATTATAATTCAAATTTTGGTATTTCTTTTGGATTACTAATTTTTCTAAATGAATTGATTGAAGCAACATGTCACCAAAGTGACATCTCTTACCTAAATTAATTTATTTGAAATATTAGAAAGGTTGTGTGTACGTAATTCATGCGGGTATTGACCGGCCAAAAGGAAGGTTAATATTTGGCCGAATTATTTACATACCTGTGGTAATAAATATGTGACAATTATAAGGCTTTATTTTATGTGAACAATAAATCGGTCCAAAAATAGGTTTATTGTTTGACATGGTTTATTGTCAATATTTGATTACTACACCAAGAGTACCACTTACAAGTTGATATTTCTGTCCAAAGACTAAATATCAATGTTGTGTCCGGTCTCTTGTGATGGGGTTTATCATTATTTGAATTGATTAATTGTTTAATACGGATTCCTATGTGAACATGTATATTAAGTATTAGTTCTCTATTCAGTTAATCCATCAACTTCCACAATATCTGCCAACATCAACTCCATTCCTGTGCTAAATGGAACCAACTATTAAGGACTGGAAAGAGAATGTTATGATCGTTCTTGACTGCATGAACTTAGACCTTGCGTTAAGGACCGAACAACCCGCTGCACTTACGGATAAAAGTTCTATTGATGAAAACAAGGACTTTAATAAGTGGGATTGTTCAAACCGCATGAGTCTTATGATCATGAAGCGTAGTATTCAGGGAATCATTGAAGTGATCGTGTCCGATAAGGTAACTACTGCCAATAAATTTCTTGCTGAAATTGAAGAAACGCTTTGCAAAGAGCGATAAGGCTGAAACTAGTACGCTTTTGGCATACTTAGTTTCACTAAAGCATAAAATCAAAGGAAATATTCGGGAGTACATTATGGAGATGTCTCATATTGTTTCAAACTTAAAGACTCTAAAGCTTGAGCTATCTGATGATTTGCTCATGCATCTGGTTTTAATTTCTATTCTTGCACAATTCAAGGTCAGTTATAACTGTCAAAGGGATAAATGGACTCTAAATGAGCTCATTTCATACTGTGTGCAAGAAGAAGAAAGGCTGAAGCAAGAAAGGACTGAAAGTGCTCACTTGGCTAGTACTTCTAAGGACAAGTTAAAGAAAAGAAAGAATAAAAAGCTGCATTCGGTTCGGTTCAAAATTAACAGCGAAATAAATTTAGTTGTAAATTTTGTGAAAATCTAGGATATATAAAGAGAGATTGTGCTAAATGCTACGCTTGGCGTGTAAACAAAAGTACATTTCTCACTTTGGTTTGTTTTGAGGTAAATTTAATGTCAATATCAAGACACACTTGGTGGATAAATTTCGGTACCACCACTTACATAAGTGTGTTTATGCGGGGTTATGAGGCATAAAGCCAATTGATCTTTGAAAGATTCATCTATCTGGGGCGATGGCAAATCAGTTAAGGTTGAGGCTTTACGGAATTTAGGTTATCATTAAAGACTGATTATTATTTGAATTTGAAAGAGACATTTACGGTACCGTCCTTTTGGATGTAATTTGGCTTCTATTTCTACATTGGACAACTTTGGTTACTCTTGTTCAATTAGAAATAGTCAGTTTGATCTTTTTCTCAATTCAAATATTGTGGGTGTCAGTTCTTTATTCGGTTACGATAACCTATATGTGTTTAATACGGTTGCCTCTTATAAAGAAATTTTGTATATGGATTCACGTGGTATTGAATATAAAATAACCAATGAGAATTCTGCTTTGTTATAGCACAAGCGATAAGGCCACATCTCTCAAAAAAGAATGGAAAGATTTGTGTCAGAAAGAATTCTTGATTCCCTTGATATTTTCAGACTTAAGTAAATTAAGGAAAAAACAAACAAACATAAGGAGATTAGGTGCCAATAGGATTTCGGATGTCTTAGAACTAATTTATACGGATATCTGTGGATCATTCCCTTCGGCTTCTTGGAATGGTCAACAGTCATTTATTTAGTTCATAGACGATTTTTACTCAATATGGTTACCTATATTTCATCTATGAGAAATCCCAAACATTAGACATGTTCAAGGCATACAAGACTGAGTTCGAAAAATCGACTCAGTAAAAGAATTTAACAAGTCAAATCTTACCATAGTGGTGAATACTATGAAAGATATGACGAATTAGGAGAACAATGTCCAGGACCTTTTGCAATATTCCTAGAGGAATGTGGAATTTACCCACAGTACATCAGGATCCTTCTAGGTTTAAAGCACTAAAGACTGCAGCTTAAAATCTCAACAAAGTTCCAAGTAAAGTAATTGTTAAGGGGTTACAAATTTTTAAAGGTCACACTACCATGTCAATTTTCGAAACGAGAAATGTTCGATTTCTTGAGGATGTAGAGTTTGTGAGGGGAGATAAGGTTATAAGGTTATGTCTTAGATGAAGAATATTTATATATTCCTTCTGTTACAATTGACAATGATTTGGTTCAGGGACAAATTCTTGCTCCAGATCTTGTTCAAGAAACAATTTCGGATCAAGACAATATTACAAAATCCCCCATACACAATCAAGAGATTGTTCCAGAAAAACAAACTCAACAACCTCAAGAACAAATGTCATTAAGGAAATCCACTATAAAAGAAGAAAGACAATTCTGGATAACTTTATAGTCTTTCTCCAAGAAAATAAGGATGACATAGATTGACGAAAGAATGACTTATCAATCAACTTTCATCAAGCCATGCAAAGGAATAATTATTCGGTTTCTATGAAAACTCTTTTAGGACAATTATGGCATTTGTGACATATTTTGATCTTAAGTTGCATTAGATGGTTTACAAATTAAATAAATCCATCTATGAGTTTAAGCTGGTTTCCCGAATAGGTATCACAATTTTATCAAATAATTATCTCATTTGGTTTCGAGATACATTCAATTGATGATTGTGGATATTACAAGTTCAGTGGGAGTAAGCAAATCTTTGTGATACATATTTTGTATTATGGATATAGATACACAAGAATTGTTCTTAGTGTATTTTTGGATTACCACAAAAAAGTTGTATCAATAAGGTTCTTAAAAGATTTATAATGCATATATGAAAATCAAGTAATACCCCTACAATTAAGGGAGACAACTTTAGTCTCAATTAATGCTCCAACGATAAATTTAAAGATAAATGATATACATCAAATTCTCTATGCTTTGACAATTGAGAATTTAATGTATACCCGGGATAGCACACATCCGGATACAGTATTCATTGTTGGAATGCTAGGCAGATATTTAATTAACTTGCGATGGAAATTTGGAAAGCAGCCATCAGGTTATTCGGTATCTATAGAGAACAAAGGATTACATGATCACATTCAAGAAAATCAGACCAATTGGAGATCATTGGATATTCTGATTTTGATTATGGAATTTGACTGTAAAATATTGTCACTAGGCTGCATATTTTGGATGGAAATGAAAGACCATTTAAGTTATTTTTTGACAATAACAGTCTTGTATTCCAATAGGAACATGATGATGTCAAAGTTTATAGACATTGAGTTCCTAATTGTCAAGGAATGAATTCAGAGTGGTTAGGTTTCTATAAAGCATATAAGGACAAACTCTATAAACATGGATCCATTTACTAAATGGCTACCACCCGAGGTCTTTCATGAGCATGATGCTCACATGGGTGTTGCATCTTTTGATGATATGCCAGTTTGGTGGGAGTTTGTATTTTGGATGTTGTCTTTTGACACATAATTTTGGTTGTGCACATTCAGTTCATTTCAGAAATAAAGTATTCGATTGGTTCCACTCTGATTAAAGTTTATGGTTGATCTCATAAGGTATTAAGGAATAAGGCATGACCAGTTGGAAATAGGCATGTTTAGATCATATTACATGTAATTTTCATGCTACACATCCACACTTGATCTATGTCATTTGATTGTATTGATGTACGTGACCATTGATGGGTTTAGTTATGTTACTTATAACGAAGACCGCTTTGATCCTATGTTGATATAATCAATGGACGAGATTGTTCGGAGATGCTTTTGGTTATGATAGCAAAAGTTTTGAGCTCATAAGGTTATACACATTTATAAGGTAGCATATGTGGCCTAAGTGGGAGATTGTTGGGAAATTATTTAATTTTCCGTGATGGACCAACATATGTAATTAACTGTGTATAAATGCTATCTTAAAGTTAAGCCCAAAATTAAAGTGATCTAATAAGGAATTAAGTAATTGGGCTTTGAGCATCTAATTAAAGTGTGGACCGGACTATATGTGTAGAGACCGGATCCATTAGGATTTGTATTTGACGATGGGCCGAATACATATGGAAATATATAAATGGTTATGGTCCCCAATTCATGTGTGTTTTTTTTTCTCATTCTATGTGACATCCCATCAACACAAGAATACAAGAGAAAACATATGAAGAGGAAGATCCATAAAACCTAAAATCAAGAATTAAGATGGAGATTTGAAGCAACCAAACTGAAGATTTACAGATCCAGATTCAAGATTCATTAATCAAGTCAGAAATCAATTGATTAAGGTATGTTCCGCGTTAATTCAGTTTCTTGATGGTTTGACATGAAGATCTTGGCAAGATCATAAAGTTTAAAGTTTTAATAAAGTTCTAACAAATGCACCTACTGTTGAAAACCGCTACCACACACATATTTTCTCTTCTCATTCCGAAACATCACGCTTAGCGCCAATTCACAACGACGCTCCACCCATTGTTGGAGATAGCGGCGACGCACCCACTATCAAAGATCGTCGCCGCACATTTTCTCTTCTCGCTCTCTCTCACTACCGGAGCACCATCTCATAGAGGTGTTCCGCCGACTGACAGAGATGGCGACTTTGTGAGCCTGCTGCCCTGCACAGCATCGCTGCTGCAGTGACGATAGGTCACAATTTTTTTTTTTGTTGTTGTTTTGATTGTTGGTGATTCGCTTGGATGTTGGTGGTGGTGGTGGTAGTGTGATAGTGCTGGTTGTGGTTGAGTGTTATAGAGGTGGTTGTTGGGGACTGAAGATCTGATATTGGTGATTTTTGTTGGTAGTGGATTGGATGTGGTGGTGGTGGTTTTGAAAGTGTTGGTGTGTTGGTATGTGACCCGCTATTTGATGTATGTGATCAACTATTTAATTGTGACCTAAAAAATGATAATTTGTGACCAACTAAATTGAAAATCTATGATCGACAAATAAATTGTAACCTATAAATTTTTTGATTTGAGATCAATGAAATTACCCGTGACCAATTAATTTGATAATGTGGCGTTGTGACCTATAAGTAAGCGCATGTGACAATTAATTGTATAATTGTGACATTAATATATTTAATTAATAGAATATATTTAATTAATTATTTAAAATGAGTTTTGAATTTTAAAACTTAAAATCTGAAAATTGAATTGTCTCATACTTAATGCTTGACTTGTGAATTTTTTCCTCTTTTTTTTTTTTTAAATGGAGCCCAAATGGGCTTAATGGTCAAACTATTGAACCGTACAGGGTTATTAGCACAAAACGTCCATACGTTTGAAGTTCATTGTGCAAAACATTCTCACTTTTTATTTTTTTTTACATTTTTACCCTTATTTACACTTTTCATAGCTGAAATAATCATTTTCATCGAATTTCTAAATAAAAAGTTGTAAAGCGACCAATACGCTTTCCTATTTAAATAAAACAAAAAGAAAAGAAAAGAAAAATAAAGAACTAATTACAACTATAGCCCTAATTTTTTTAAAAAACTGCCACTCTTCTCCCCCAGCTCCCTCAAAATAGCCTCTGCTTTGGCCCACCTCCTAAAGCTCTTCATCCGTTGCCTCATCGCCAGCACATTTGCATCACATTCAGTTGAAGCTCTTCATCCGTTGCCTCTTCATCTGTGTTTTATTTGTCAAAGATTGAAGCTTTGATTTGTTTTTCTCTTAAAAAGTAATGAGAAGAAGCAAGTGGAAGCACGGTGAGTGCGAAATGGAGAAAGCTTACAGGATTTATTTGGGTGGAAGATTTTTGTGTAATTAAAAAAGTGAAGAAGGACAAGGATGAAGTAGAACCTTAGGACCAAGATTCACATATATCTATTTACTGCTATTTGAATGCTACTTCAATAAATTACAATTTGGGTGAGAAGTAAGAAAATTCACTCTCTTGTTTTTATCATATTAATCTATTCCTCTCTGTTTAACATGCGCGCACAGATTTAGCGCACCGTTGCTGATGTAGCAGCTGTTAGAAATATTGTTCAAAATTGATAGAAATGGATGTGGAATGAAAAATGGGATTTGAGGCCAAAATATTGAACTATGCAACCGTATAGTTCAATGCAGGGGCGGAGCCAGCCCTTCAAAGTAGGGGGGTCCCGGAGTTGAAGGGGTGGGGGCTCACGGGGGCTGCCCCCGAAAATTTTTTTTGAAACATTATCTGTTGAAATGAGGAAAGTTGATACTTTGTGATGGAGAAATGAAACAAATGAACATAAATTAATGTACGAAAACTTCACAAAAAAATCAAGAAACATATAAAAGAAATTATTAATCTTTTGAAATATTTCTCTATCACTGAGCCTAAGGATTGATGAAACTCTTTCACTCATAATTAATAAACAATACAATTTCACAAACAATTGAATGGGCTGTATTAGGAGATTAAAAAAAAAAAATTTTTGAGGCCAAAAAATTAAGAAAAAAAAAATTTCAAAAAATTGGGGGGGAGGGGGGGGCCCCCCGCCCCCCCCAGGACCCCCCTCCCCTCCGCCCCTGGTTCAATGTATCACGGGGTCGCATAGATACTTACCAGGACTGGAGGTCCCTTCTTTGAAATAACTATGCGGTCGCATAGGTTTGGCCTATGTGATTGCATAGAGCAAAATTCTAGCCGTTATTTGGTGGTTTTTGGAGGGTTTTTTGCACCACTTTGTATAGCAATGTTTCATGGGTATATATAGGTGGTTTATGATCATTAAAAATAATGTTGAAAACATATAGAAACCTATTTTTCCACATTTGAGATCAATTATTCATTCCAAAAGTATAAAAAAATATCATTTTATATTCTTCTTCATTGTGTTCTTCAAGTTATGGAGGATTTCACTTGATGCTTGAGTGTAAATCCTTGACAAGGCTTGTTTAATCCTGCAAATCATTTGTCTTAATCCCTTCAAGCATTTTTTCAATTCGAGAGAGGGCAAATATAGTTTGAGAACAACAATATCGTGTTTAAGCCTTCTTTTCATCCTATCATTGATCTTCTTTTTGTTTTCTCCATTTTTTTCTTATTTTTTGTTCTTTGCTTTCATCTCCAATCCTCTTTGTGCACATTATATATTTCACAACACTCACAAACTATATTATTCTTCGATGGAGAACGAAAGCACAATGGCAACAATCAAATTGATGAATCAAGATCTTGTTCGATTGGATCGTTTCGATGACACGAACTTCACGAGATGGCAAGATAAGTTGAGTTCCTAATAACACAGTTGAAGATTTTTTACATACTTGACCCAGAATTGACGCCACTACCAGAACCAACTAATGGAGAAATCGATGCGGTAAGGGCCAGAGAGAAAAGCGCCAAGAAAATAAACTTATATGTTGTGGTAGTGATGGCAAAATGGCGATGCTCTAGCTTGACTCCAAAAAAGCCCCAGTTGGACCAGGCCGGGCCGATGCTGAGCCCCATTTTGGGGCGTCAACTCGAGCTGGGCCATCCCGTGTGGCTTGACGGGCCGGCCGGTGAGCCTAAAAAATAAAAAAACCTGCCTGCCACTATTTTTATTTTTTTATTTTTTCTTTTCATTTTAGCAGTAAGGGTCCGTTTGATTGTAAGGGTGGAAAATGGGTGGAAAGAAAATGTTTTACAGGGAAAAGATTTTCCTAAAAAATGTTTTCCTGAGAATTGTAATTAATTGTATTTGATTGGTATAATTTTCTACCTAAAAAATGTTGAAAGTTTGGTGTCGGTTTGGCTTCCCTTTTTTATAAAAATTGTCCATTAAAGTGATAATTTTTCTACCAATACGTCTAGAATTTGTTCTAATTACCAAAAAGTAAAAAAAAAAAAATCTAAACAATTGGAAAAAATTACCATATTCGTTTGACTTTGTTTTACATAGAAATTGTCAACAAAAATGAAAATTTTTTTTACAATAGTTGATAGAATTGGTTGCCTTTGCTAAAAAAAAGATGGAAAGTGTTTTCTCAACTAATAGGTGGGAAAACAAAATCAAGTTTTTGTGCATCAAATGATTGTACCTAAAAAAAAGTGGAAAACGTTTTCCATAGAAAAATTTACCTATCAAACAGCTTTTTAAGGGTGGAAAAGGAAAATGTTTTCTTTTTCCACAGAAAACTAAGGCTATCAAACGGAGGCTAATTTTTTTTATATGTTAATATTTAGTTATTATTTATAATATGTATAAATTGCATAAATTTTAAATTACTTTTAAAAAAAATTAGATTTGTCACGAATATAAAAAAAAAAATACCAAGCCAGATCGGGTCAGGCCCGGTTCGGCTCACTAAGACCCGAGCCGAAAGCTAGAGTTGAGCCTAAATTTTTTAGCCGAGCTTTTGCTCGACTCGGGCCAAAAAAAACTAGAAGTATTTTTACTCGAGGTGAGCCCGAGCAAAAAGTTTCTATTTTTACTCGTTGACACCCTTATGCCGTGGTCACATTCTGAATGCGTTATCTGATCGGTTATATGATCTCTACACCAATACTTCATCGGCAAAGAAATCTGGAACGCTTTGGAGAGTAAGTACAAAGTCGAAGAAAAAGGTACGAAGAAACTCCTTATCTCGAGGTCTTTTGATTTTAAATTTCTTGAGAATATTCTCCTTCTTCCCCAAATTCATTAATTACAAGTGTTTGTCAACAAATTGAAGGCGGTCAAAATTGAGATTTTGAAAACTTTTCAAGTGTGAGCAATTATTGCAAAACTTCCCGAAACTTAGAAAGGATATCGGAAGAAAATCATGCATAATTCCGAAAACTATTCTTTGGAACAATTACAGAAATATCTTTGAATTGAGGAAAAATTGAGGGCTAGAGATAAGAATGACAATTTTTATAAAGACACTTCAAAAGTCAATGTCGTGGAGAAGATCGAGATTTCTAATAAATCCAACAAGAGAAAGCCTTCAAGGAACCTTAATAAGTTCAAGAAGAAGACCAAAGGTAGTTATTTCTTGTGTGGAAAACCTGGACATTATGTCAAAGAATGTTGACACCGGGAAAAAAAAAGAACTCCGAAAGAAAAGTAAACTCATCAAGGAAGACAACATTGTGGCCACCTTAAGCGAAATTAATGCTATCAAGGAAAATGTTCCCCGTTGGTGATATGATACGTGTGCAACTGTACATGTATCATTTGACAAGTCTTTATTCAAGACTTATTATGAAGTGAATGGAGAACAAGAGATTCAGATGGGTAACGAAGTTCGATCCAAAGTGTTTGGAAAATGAAATGTAGAAATCATCTTCCCTTCCGGGAAATCATTACTTTAACAAATGTACTACATGTTCCTGATATGAATATGAACTTAGTTAGTAGTAATCTATTAGAAAAATCGGGTATAAAATGTGTTTATGAATCCAGTAAACTTGTACTATTCCTAAATGAGAAATTTATTAGAAAAGGCTATTCTTGTAAAGGAATTGTCAAATTATGTACCGATGACAAATTGATTAATAATAAAATTGATTTTGCTTATATTGTTGATTCATTTACATTATGGCATGCTAGATTAGGTCACATAGATAAGAGTACCATGAAAATAATGTTAAAATGTGACTTAATATCATATAATGAAAATAATGCATTTAAATGTGAAACTTGTATATAATCTAAAATGACTAAGAAACCATATCAAACTGTAAAAAGAACTTCTAGTATCCTAGAAGTAATTTATACGGATATATGTGAATTAAATGGTATGATGACCAGAGGAGGAAATATGTATTTTATTACATTCATTAATGATTTCACTAGATATACGTATGTTTACTTAATGAAGCATAAACATGAAGCGTTTGACATGTTTAGAGTATATAAAAATAAAGTTGAAAATCAACTAAGTAAGAAAATAAAAACTCTAAGAAGTGATAGAGGAGGTAAGTACTTTTCTAGTGATTTTAATTCATTTTGCGAACAATAAGATATAATTCATCAATGTTTTGCACCTAGGACACCTGAACAAAATGGTTTGGCTGAAAGAATAAATAGAACTTTAGTTGAAATGATAAATGTCATGTTAATTTATGCTAAGTTGCCATTTAATTTATGGGGTGAAGCATTATTGAGTGCATGTAGGATATTGAATAGAATTCCTTCAAAATTTACTAAGGTTTCTCCTTATGAATTGTGGAAAGGAAGAAAACCAATCATTGGATACTTCAAAGTGTGGGGTGTCTTACTTATTGTAAGAACACCTAATAGGACCAAATTAGGTCCAAAAGACATCAAATGTGCCTTTGTTAGATATGCTAGTAATAGTAAATCATATGGATTGTTGAATTTGGAGTCCAATGTGATTATTGAATCCAGCGATGTAGAATTCTTCGAGAATTCACTATCTTCGGATAATAAATTAAGGGAAATTAATAAAGAAATCACAAGCTCTAGTGGAACACAGGATGAAATATCTTCTAAAGATATTAATGAATCCAATGAAAGAACTCGAATTGAGAAGTCTTTAGGATATGATGAAATTGACTCTCTACTTATTTCGTTCTACTTAAGGAAATGGAAAGCATGTTGTAAGAACAATTACTTTTGTTCTACAAGTAGAAACATATCCTAAAACTTATAGAGAGACTATGAATTCTCAAGAGGAAAATGCTATTTATACAATCGAGGTTGACAATCTGGGTTGACAGCCTCTCTCATGTGTGCAGGGTCCGCATGTTTAAACAATTTTTTTTAAAAAAAAAAGCGGACCCCCCATGTGAGTGGTTGTCAACCGAGGTTGTCACCTCGATTGTACAACTAGCATGGTCCTTCTCAAGATAGCATTTTTTGGAAAGATGCAATTAATGATGAAATGGATTCAATTATGTCAAACAATACATGGAAACTTGTCGATTTACCACTTGGATCCAAACCTATTGGATGTAAATTGGTGTATAGGAGAAAGTACAATGTTAATGATTCTCTTAATACCTTTAAGTCTAGACTAGTAGCAAAAGGTTATCGACAAAAGGAAGGAATAGACTATTTTGATACTTATGCACTGGTAATTAATAACATCAATTAGGATATTATTTGCATTAGCTTCTATACATGACTTGCATGTTCATCAAATGGATGTCAAGACAGCATTCTTGAACGGGGATCTCGATGTTGAGGTTTATATGGATCAACTTGAAGGGTTTTTCTACCCGAAAATGAACGTAAGGTGTGTAAATTAATAAAGTCATTATACAGTTTGAAGCAAACACACAAGAAATGGCATGAGAAATTTGACTTAGCTATTATTTCATTTGGTTTTAAGCATAATATCGTAGATAAATGTTTGTATTCTAAATTATGTGATGATTATGTGATATTCATTTGCTTATATGTTGATGACATGTTAATTGAGAGGAATCACATGAATGGAATAAAAGAAACAAAGAGGTTTCTATCTTCCACGTTCAAGATGAAGGATCTTGGACAAATGGATACAATTTTGGGTATCAAAGTTACTAAAACCTGTGGGAGTTATCATTTAAGTTAATCACACAATATCGAGAGTGTGATAGATAAGTTCATACATTTGAACATAAAAGAGTATAGTACTTCTCTTGATCCAAATTTAAGACTTATAAAGAATGATGAAAGAGAAATTGCTCAATTGGAGTATGCAGATGCTATCGGGAGGCTTATGTACACTGTTCAATGCACAAGACCAGATATAGCTTTTGCAATTAATAAACTTAGTAGGTTTACTAGTAATCCGAGTAATAATCATTGGAAGGTCATTGGAAGAGTTTTTGGATACTTAAAGAAAACCAAGAACTTAGGTCTACAATATACTAAATCCCGACTATATTGGAAGGATTTACATATACTAGTTGGATATCTAGCATGTGTGAAAGTAAATCCACTTTAGGTTGGGTGTTTACTCTTAGAGGCGATGCTGTTTCTTGGAAATCGAAGAAACAAACACATATAACACATTCAACTATGAAATCTGAATTTGTAGCATCGTCAGAAATTGGGAAAAAAGCTGAGTGGCTTAAGGATCTACTTTATGAGATACATTTGGGACCGAAAAATACATCTTCTATACCTATCATGTGTGATAGTCAAGTCACGTTAGCAAAAACATACAATGATATATATAATGAAAAGTCTAGACATATGAGTTTAAGACATGACTACATAAGGAAATTAATCAATAGCTGAATAATTTTCCTAAATTATGTTAAGTCAATAGAGAACTTAGCAGATCCATTAACTAAACATCTAAATAGAGACTTAGTGACATCTACTTCGAGTAGAATGAGGTTGAAACTCTTGAACTAAAGGTCCATCAATTATAGCAACCCTGCCTGTTATTACTCAACAAGTAATCCACAGGCTCAAAGGGTAACAATAAGTCATTCGATAAATTGATATTTTCAACATTATGTAATTCACAATAACCATATTCTAATTAAATAATGCTGGTTGTTCTTGAGTGATGGTTGAATTTTAAGTTCTTAATAAAGTTCAGTACTAAAGTACAAGTATCTTTAAAAAGTTACAAAGATACTTGAAGAACTTTACCTAGATAAATTTCGAGGTGGTGCAGCCTCAATAGAGAGTTAGAGTTTCTCTCTTAAAATTTTGTTGAAAAGAATGAGCGCAAGACCATATTAGCACCAAGCGAGATTAAGGAGCTTGAAAAACACATGACACTTTTGTGTGTGTGTTCTTATCGGTATTGTCACATGGAATTATTGGTCCAAAGCTTTCATGCCACCTTTATTTCCAACTTCACCTTATCTGAATTACATTATGGTTAGATTCAAATCGAAAGATATCAAATTCTTATACACGCGTATTGTATATCTTGAATATAAGATTTTATAAATTTTGAATAAGTAGGGGATTGTTAGAAATATTGTTCAAAATTGATAAAAATGGATGTTGAATGAAAAATGGGATTTGAGGCCAAAATATTGAACTATGCAACTGCATAGTTCAATGTATCATGCGGTCGCATAAATACTTACCGGGACTAGAGGTCCACTATTTGAAATAACTATACGGTCGCATAGGTTTGGCCTATGTGACCACATAGAACAAAATTATAGCCGTTATTTGGTGGCTTTTGGAGGGTTTCGTATAGCAATGTTTCATGGCTATATATAGGTGGTTTGTGATCATTAAAAATAATGTTGAAAACATACAGAAACCTATTTTGCCACATTTGAGATCAATTATTCATTCTAGAAGTATGAAAAATATCATTTTATATTCTTCTTCATTGTGTTCTTCAAGTTTTGGAGGATCTCACTTGATGCTTGAGTGTAAATCCTTGACAAGGCTTGTTTAATCCTGCAAATCGTTTGTCTTAATCCCTTCAAGCATTTTTTTCAATCTGAGATGGGGCAAATATAATTTGAAGACAAGGATATCGTGTTCAAGTCTTCTTTTCATCCTCTCATTGATCTTCTTTTTGTTTTCTCCAATTTTTGATGATTTTTTGTTCATTATTTTCATCTCCAATCCTCTTTGTGCACATTATATATTTCACAACAGCAGCTACGAGTGGCTAGGACACACTGATTGGACTTGGAATCCACAACAAATTCTCCATCGGTGTCGGATAGACACTTAGCAATCGTTCATTCGTAATTGGATCTCATCATCAGCATAAGCCACTCGGGCGCCTCCTGCTCTGAGTTAGCCAAGTCTTGGGAAAGTAGTAGAGAGGTGATTATACACAACCAGAAAAATGTAGCTTTCAGAAATGGAAATTTTTGGAGTGGAAGGGAGAAAAAATTGTTGGAGGAGGAGGAAGGGAAAAAAGAGAGATTTTTTTTTTTTTTTTATTTCTGATTTTTAATAGTTTATTTAGGATTCGATTGCACTTTTTTTTTTAAATTAGGACTATGGTTCCAATTGGTTCTTTATTTTATTTTCTTTAGTTTTGTTTAGTTTAAATAAGAGGGGTATACGTCATTTCATTTTTTTAATTGAGGAATTGAATAAAAATCATAATTTTCGCGATGAAATATTTAATTAGAGATGAAAATGCAAAAAAATTTAAAAAGTAAGGACATTTTGTACAATGAACTTCAAACGTATGGATGTTTTATACTAATAACCTGAACCTTACCTAACTCGTTTTCTAATATTTTCGAATTCATATGATTGTTTTTCGAATTAATCCCACTACAAGCCATTCAAGAAAGAGAATAAAAGGAAGAGGAGAAAGTCAAATTAACTTTTTCTGCAATCCTGACTACGCAGGAGAGTCGAACATTTTTTCCGACCAAGTTGAAAAACACCTAACATACGACGACTTTTTGATTGCCTTTTTGAATTTTGAATTGCAATAAAAAGATGGGTAAGCCACTTTGTTAGAAAAAACGTCAAAAGCAATGTCAGAATCCTGATTAGCAGGAGGCGATTTGAGAAAAAATATGACTGAACTTTAAACAATTCAATAATAGAATATCATGTATTATCACATCAATTATTATATCAATTATTTTGACTCTATAACGTGGTTCAAAAAAGATTTCCGAGGAAAAAGTAGTGAAGAAAAGAAGAGTCATGCTACATGTACAAAGTTGGATTACAAAATTGATTAACAAAATATCATCTACACGAATAATTATAAAAACAATTTTTTAAATCATTTGAAATCAACGGTGTGAGTTTTACCAACACACTTTGTAACCCAACTTTTGTAACTCAACTTTATACAAATAGTTTTATTGAGAAAAGAAAGCATTAACGCAGGTTAGTTAATTGGTATAATTGTATAAAGAATAATGATATTTATCATCATGGTGATAAATTATTAATGATGTAGCAATCTGTGTGAAATAATGAAATTAGACTGTTCAATTTTTGAGAGAGAAATGTAAGGGATAATGAGTTAACACACTAATAATTTATCATCATGATAATAAATAATATTACTCTAGCACAAATATGTGAAAGGCACATTCGTCAATTTGACTAGTAATTTTTTTAATTAGAAAGCGTCAAAATCATAAATACCAATAAATAATTTATTTTTCTTCTTCTTCGTTATTGTTGAATTCAAATAAATAGAATATTTTTCAAAGTAAATTTTTATTGAGAAACAATATATTACTTTTTTCTCACCAATTGGTAAAAGAACTATTTATTCATTTACCACTTCGACCAACAAATAAAGTATTCATTTTAACACTTGCTTACTTATCAAAACTTATTTATAAGTCAGAACTTTTAAGCTCAAGTAAACTTGTTTCTCAAAAAATTTCCATACCAACCAAACAAGCCTATGCATCTTTCTATTTTCGCCCAACCGGGTATAGGTTTGGTTAACAATATACATTTAGGGAAATGTTACTTGTACAGCGGGTTGACACCTCGATCTCGATGTACAACCCCCTTACAATAGGGGGACCCACGAGCTCTTTTGAGCGGACTGTACACCAAAATGTCCACCCGATATATAAGTAGCATGGACCCATACATTTATTCACAATTGATTTTTATTTTGGCTGAAAAAGAGAAGTGCAGAATATATATGTTACTTTTTCCTTTTATCTTCACGATTTACATCCAAATGAAACAAGGGGTATTAGAATCACACATTGTTTGAGAAAATATAAATGATCCATTTAATAAGGTGAGAGCAATCATCTCCTAATAAGCCGATTTTATTAGATGGAGTTAGGCCCAATATTCCTGAAATGGTATCAGAGCTAGGCCCAATTATGCAATATTGGATGCCACCTAATATCGATTTATTCACAGTTATTTGGCATGATCCACGTTGTGTGTGAGGGGGCGTATTAGAATCTCACATTATTTGGAAAAATATAAATGATCCACTTAATAAAGTGAGGGCAATCCTCCCCTAATAAGCCGGTTTTATTAGGCGGAGTTAGACCCAATATTCCTAACAAGGGGAGATGAATCATTAATGGCTAAGGATTATTGTGGTGGTTCACGACTTTTTCATTTATTATGTCAAATCACCTGTGAGGCTTCAAAATCAACAGTTTGAGAATTTATAGAATTTCGTATGAACATGTGAAAAAAAAAAAAGAAAAATTCAACTCTTTCCAAAGAGAATGAACACAGAAAAAGTTGTTATGAACAAAATACGAGCATGTTCGTCCTGGCAACAACGAAAAAGACACATCCAGGAACTAAATTTGAAGGTGCTGGTGCTCCAGGATCCGGAAAAGTAAATTTAATGGGAGTAAAAAATAACAGGAGAAAGGATTTGTGTATGTACAGTTCAAATTGTTATTTTGGAGATATACCTCTGGCTCTCATGTATGCTAAAAATTGGGAAGGCAGTTCTGCTAAAAGTGATTGAACGACAGAGATATCTCCGCCTGCAGGTTAATGCAAATCATTTTTAGATAATATCAGATACTCTTCAGTAATGTTTCGTTCTTTTTTTTGCTATTTTTCCAAGGGAAATTGAGCTGGTGAGTTGCTATCAACATGTTTGGCTAAGCTTTAAAAAAAAGGTTATTTTTAAGCAACTTTTTGGATAACTTCCTTTTTGTTTACTCTTAAAAAATAAAAAATATCAAAACGTCAATACTTGTAAGCGAAATTTTTAAGCTTAGCAAACATGCTCTTAGTCTAATAAAATTTGGGGCTTACTCTGTACGTCTCGGAATGGGACAAACTGAACTATATCGCGTGATGCAACTCGTCCGGTTGTGCTTTCAAGTCTCTCTCCCTTATCTGCATCTAAAATCTGGAAGAAAAGCACAGCATGCAGGAAAACCGTGATTAGTTGACAGAAAGTAAAGCTGAGGTTATCTAAGGAAGTACTTTGGACGACAAGAAACCATTTATGAAAGAAGAGAGAAGGCTAAACCTCCATTTCTTTGAAGTCAGCTCCTCCAACCCCTATAATAAGTATCGACAGAGGCAGATCAGATGCACTAACAAGGGCATCCTTTGTTTCCTGAAGATCTGTTATCACTCCATCCTAAAATAATTTGAATATGGCAAATATTGTTAAAATGCAAGGAATAATAGCAGTTGATGTGCAAAATCGGAGGACAGTGACAACAATACGGTACAAATAGTTGCTAGTGATAGTTAGATTCTTAACCAAAACGCATATAATAACAGATAAAATTGACTGAATTGAAATCTGTTGATCTGTATTGGGTTCACAGCGAATCCAACAAAATTCTTCATGTATTAAAAAGTAGAATTTCCAACAGGTTTCGCCTTTAAAGCATACCGTAATTATCAACAAAATGAAGTATTTCCGTTCTTTATTGGCAACAGATTGACTAGCAATATATGCAGCATTGGTAACCACATGTCCAAATAATGTTGGTCCTGCAAGCGAAACATTAAATAAGGCACTTGTGTATGCCGTCATAATTCCTTGGATTCCATCGACCTGGAATGAGAGAAAAACAATGCTTAGAAACATGAATTTTCAACACCGGTACTGGTGAAGTAAATTGGTTCATTCATGGCAAGTTCACCTCACAGTAGTTACTGCTTCCGTTTAAGTTAAAACAATGTGATACTGGTCCATCAATTGGCCGAGCTCCAAAACCCCAAGCAGGAAATTTTTTGTCTGAATCATAAAACTGCAACACTCCTCCAACCTCTAAAATTGCCTGAAATGAGAGGTACAAATTTAGTAATATATTTCACCCCAAAACCGATGAAATCTTCATCAAGGAAAGAATGTCTTTACTCTCTGGTATGCATTTGGCCGTCCTGAAGGATCAATATAGTGCAATGAATCGGGTAGGCGGGGATTACCATTTGAAGCTGAAAATGAAATGTGAAAAATAAGTAGGGGTTGACATTTTAACCAAAACTGAACATCCTGAATTGGAACCGGAGTGTCTAGTCCAGTTAAAAAAAAAAAAAAGAACTGTAACTGACAACCGACAGGATTTTAGACAGTTCTTGGTTCTTGAACCGGAACCGTAAATACTCGACTCGAGCAGAATTTTTTTCGTAAGTTTTTTGGTTTTTACAATTTATTTATCCTAACACAATGATCCAATCCAACAAGTAGCAAGTTTGGAATACCCAAATAGGAAGTACCCTAATCAATCAGATTCATTCATATAAATAATCGAATCATATCACTCTAGTTGTAGACCATCCTGACCATACTTTATGTGTTACCTGGCACCTGCCCCCCACAAACCCTTCTTGAGGCACAACATGCTAAAAAACTGCCGGAATTAGATGCTATTATCCTAGATATTGAAAAGAAAGTATTGAAATATATTTTGTTGCATATTTTATTTCTTCTATTTTTGCTAGATATTGGGAAGATAATATGTATTGTCAGCTCACAATTTTTTTAAAAATGTTATGGGTAGAACATAACCTAAACCCAATCCAACAGTTCGGATTCGGTTCTAGTAATTATGTGGACCCGACTAGTTCCGTCTACGAAATACCTCAAGTGTAATTGGTTCTTTCAGGTATCAAAATATCCGGAACAATCCACCCAACGCCCTGGTCTAAAAATAAGTCAAAAGCTATTCAAACACTCGAGCAAAAGAGAAACAAGTTCTACCAAAGTAAATCTAAACAACTTGTCACATGTTGATGCTCCTTCGTCCATGATCAAAATTCAGCAGTAGCATAAGGTTACAATAGACGAAAACCTAGAAACATTAGCCTTAAATGGACCTTTTTAGCAGGTTCAAAGTGGAACAAAGAGCAGAAAGCGAATAGTAATAGACAATTCACTTTTACTATCCCAACCTTTTTAATTTTCCTATTCTATCCCATACTTGTTATTGTATCTTGTATCAAATTAACAAATTTTGGATACAAAGGACAAGTATGTTGCCCATTTTCACACCCATAACTTGTATCTCTTGTACCGGAGGAGTGTTGAATAGCTTTTGACTATTTTTAACATTTTTTAGCAAGAAGTTAAGTCATATTCTCAACAATTGCACAAAATTCCAATGTCCAAAAAAGAAGGAAGTCAACAACAATGTTAAAGAATACTAAGAAGTAGGGTTGTGCATGGTCCGATTCGGTTCTAAAGAGAACCGAACACAACCCAACCCGAATTTTCAGGTATTAAGTAAATGGAACCGTCGTGTCCAAATTTAACTATGGAATCTTTCGGGTTAGGTTCCATTCAGTTCGGTTCGGTTCTATTCATTCCCGAGATCTGTACAATAATTAATTTTTTTATATTACGACAAAGCTACATTAATTCGACTATGACATGTTCAATCTTAACTCTTACAAAATAACGTAGTCCAATCTTGTAATATATTTTGCACCTCTTTTTGTTGAGTTCTTCATAGATTTGATAATTAAAATCACGGGAAGAGAAAAATGACGAGTTCACAATAACAGAACGACAGAAACGACACTACGGTAGAATCAGAGATTTGGGTAAAACTTAAGTCAATTCAATTAAGTTGAGCTTGGCTATAAATTAGAAATAGTAAAATCATATTTTGGGTTTAGACTAAATTAATTAATTAGCAAATTTATTTAAAAAAATTAAATAATTTGACTTTCTAGGATAAAAAATTTAAAAAAAATTAGGGAGATTCGGTTATTCGGTTCTTGGTCTAGAACCGAACCGAACCGAACCCGTCGGTCCTCGATTCAAATACTCGTTCGGGCATTTAACTTAAGAAGAACCATTTAGTTCGGTTCGGGTCCAGTTCGGTCCGATTCGGTTCGGGAGTTTTGTCGAGCCCTACTAGTAAGCAGCAAAAATGCAAAAAGTACCAGTGAAATCAATAGCCACCATGAAGTTAAGCTCATAATCTCCAGCCAGGTAATCAAGGAAAGTATACTGGATCTTCTCTGAATATGTATCCACAAACAACTGACTCTTTAAGACCTGAGTGGAACAAAAAAATGCCGGCAGAGTTACGTTTCGCTGCAAAATTCAACTCTTAAAAGTATGTTTTTACCTTGTTTTGATGATTCTGCCCAACAGACAACGGGGTGAATAAATTCTCTCCCATACCAACAGAATGTAGCTTTTCTAAGTCTGCCAGAGATTTCTGAACTTTTCTGAACAGTTGGGATATACAGAAATGGCAAAATCAGAATCTCAGCCCATAAACTAGGTAGTGCATACAGATGAAAGAAAGATGACATTTACCCAAGTAAATCATGTTTTCCGTTGCTATTGAAATCAAAACACTCAATGATTAATGGGCTGTCCTGCACTAATTAGAGTATTATTAAATCAAAAACCAATTGGAAATATTAGAAAACAGAAAATTCCAGACAAAACATACACATCCATAATTGTTTTTACAGAAAGTATCCACGTCCAAGTTTAATGCTGCAGGAAATTTTGGACTCCTAGCAACTGATGGTTAATATGTGACATTAATAGTGGTTTTGATCCCGGCCTTGAGAGATTTCCACACTTCCAGCAAACTTGGTAAAGAAAGGAAGGCTTTTTTACATATGTAAGGTGCAAAAAAGATGCAGAAAGGGGTCATAAAATATATGGTGGAATGGGGAGAGTGAGGTGGGTAAGCTGTCCACAACAAAGCACAGCCAAATTTCTACAGAAAATGCATATTGTAGGACCAACTTCATATACCTTGCTTCCAACTTGTTGAATATTCAAGAAAATTGGTTTCCATTTTGGTCTGTGATCATTTTTCAAGACTTCAGTTTTGCAGATTGGAACAGCAGTACCAGCCTCTGTGAGTTTTGATATCACCAGAAAGGGATCCTACAGAAACAAATAATACGAATATGCTTCATACCAACTTTCTCTAGTTCGAAAGGAAAGAAGACGAAGACAAGGACACTTGAGTCCATACACTTTTTGAGAACAAATCCTTCGATTCTAAGTCTGAACATCTTAATATCAACTCTGCTGTAGTCTTTGATGCTACACTTTCTTCAGCATAAACAGTGAGTTGGCCTAACTTTCGTGTATGGGCCGAAAATGCTTCTCCATGTCCAAGCTCCAAGGTCAAAGACCCGTTTGATTTTGTGACAATCTATATAGAAAGAAATGAGAGTTGTGCAGATTAAGAAAATAACTCTTTTAAGTACGCATAATTTTGAAATGGATGAGCTATGATGTGTTGCATTTTCCGCTGGGGAAATGAATGAGCTAAGGATTGTAGAGATTTAAGAAGGAAGAAAAACAGATATGACCAGTAGCCTGCTAGTGCTGAAAACACATCTGGATTGAGAAAAGCTATGCCAGAAAAGTCGACTGACGGACATGTGATGAAAAAAGCTATCATTAAAAGGCCAGATGTCAGAAGAATCACTATTTTCTTGAAAGTGGCCAAATTGATCATTATCAAATTAAATTCAATCAAAAGAAACCAACACACAAATAAAACACAAAATACAGAGACTTGATGTGCAACATGACATAATTTCCTCATAGTTCATTTTCGGTAGTAACATTTATACTACATTATTATTTCATTAAGCCAAACACACTAGTCAAAATGGCAAGTGACCATACCTGTGACAACGCACAAGTAGCCTCACCAAGAAACTGCTGCTCCTCAAGCTTAAGAGCCTATACAAGAGAAAATGTTTCTTTTGAACTTAAATATTGTAGCTTTATCACAGAATCACAGATGCACTTTAATATGAGTCAGGCATACATAGATCACATATATGTAAAACCAGAGGTGTATCAAATGCTAAAAACATCTACAAGTTTAGCAAACACAACTGTAATGAGAATACAAGGAAAAGATGCCTTGTTACTAGTACAATATCAAAGAGAGACTCCTTTGATACTGTAAACCCTTAGTTCAAATGAAGCTACTCGGTTATAGCTGCAAATGAGCTTATACAAAGAGAGCCAGAAGGTGATTTGAAGCAGAAAAAAGTTGAAGCAGCCAGGATTACATGATTCTATTGGACAACTCATGGTTCTGAGATAACTAAACAATTCTGGTTTAGAAAATACGGAAGTCCAACAAACTTTCAGAGAATGATGTGTTCTACAAGAATTCAGGAAGTGCCTATCTTAGTAGTAAAACTTAGAAAGAAAAACATTTAAGATACCTTGACATCACTATTGTGGAACTGTGTGTCAACATCATAGAGACGAAATCTGAGATAGAAGGTAGTTTGTTAAGATACATGAGCCTGACAAATTACAAATTCACAAGACACAAAAATAGATCAATGTGAGGATACTCACACCAAATACTGCACTGTCTCAAATTGATAAGTAAGAGAATATTTTTTAATCCACTTAGGATTCAATGAATTTAAAACTACTTCAGTGCGACCAAGCTCTTGAAGCGAACCATCTCTTCCTTTAATATAGACAATTGCCATAGGATCACTCTGAAATGAGAACAAGACTTCAAAGATATTAGGTCAATATTTTCACAATAGGATTAATACTAATGACTTAAGGCACATTGCCTCTTAACAAATATGATAAAGAATTCTTACACTAAAAATAACTAAAACGAAGATATGTAAACAAACAACTAACATAATTGGATTCCGGAAAACAGCAAATGAAAGGAAAAGATTGTTTATGGTATAGTTTTGAAATAAAATGCACTATATTTTTCCCTCATATATCTCGACATAGTTTAATCTACAAAGGAAAGGAGTATGTTATTGGTGATATTTAGGATATGATCAAAGTTAGTTAAGGGCTTGCCTTCGAACTAAAATGATTTGTCAAAGTATAAGTAGTAAAAGATCTTAGTTGTTCGACTAACAAAAACCTAAATAAATGATGGTTCACAATATAATTAGCTGAAAACAGAAGTAATACACCTTTAAAAGAACAGGGAATAACAAGTTTTTGAGGATTGGGCGGCCAAAAGGGAGGGGAAATGGAATTAATCTCAAAACTCTGAGCTTCGGTTACCTACTCTGAGGGTTGGAAAACAACAACTCAAGATACAAATATAAGATAAGAATGAGTATTTGTGAAATGCATAGTACAAAAAATCATTTTGCGTAAATTATTTACAAACCTTTGATAGCACATCCCGATCACGTAAATTTGAAGCCGATAGAGACAGCTGCACGTTTATTGAGAAAAGTTATTGCCAAAAAATTAAAGAGGACTACAGGCGTAAATGTTTAGCCGGAAAAGAGCACTTCTTTCTACTTGCAACGACTTGGATTGTTTAAATAGAACATCAGTTCATGAAAAGCTGGAAGAGCTGGGTAGACCAAAAGATTAATGAAAAAATAAACCCAGAAAATCCATCCATGAAGGTTAATCCTGGCTTCAGAATCAACATTAAATTGACATTCGTCATTGTATATCAAAGAATCATGTATTTTCAGCTGCATAACACAATGTTCAAGCTCACTTTTAGTGGACATATCCTAGTTTCCAACTAGATATACGACAAAAAAGCACACCATGCAATATTATTTCCTAAAAACCATTACAAAAAAATGCAAATATGACATTTTTTTAAACTAAAGATAACAACAGAATGGTATTCTAGAAGTACATCACAGGCATTTCCATAATAGCGTGTTACACAAAATTTTAAATCACATCTTAACCAAAGAAAAACCAATATTACTATGAATGCCAGATGTATCGAGTGTAACTAATCCTAATTTATTAACATGCCTAGTGAGTCATGTCCCACATGTAACCCAAAGACTAACCCAATCTTTGAGTATATAGGATAGAGTCAAACATGGTCTGCAATAACAGTAGACATGATCCTTTTACCATAAGACTATTATTTCAGATATGTTAGTATTAATTTTTCATCTGTAAGCATCGAGGAGACGGGTCTGTATAATGACTGACAAGATCACAATATAAGAACTACCTCTGCCGTTATTTTTTAAGCATACAGCATATAGGAGTCCCCTGATCAATATTTGGAAGGCAAACTACATCAAAAGAGAACTTATATGGAGTTTATAATTTACCTTTTTCATTTTATTACGCCATTTTTACAACCAATCACAAGTTTTCCATATGGTGAGTAAAATTATAATTACAATATTAAAAAAAAAAATCACAACCAAATCCTAAACTCTCAAGATGTCACAATTTAATGATTAATATATATACCACCTCGACACAACTTATTACTAATATATTAAGAGTGTGTTTGGGACACATTCTTTTGAAAGACTGTATTATTAAATAGTAGATTGATGGAGAATGTGTGGTTAAAAATGAAGGAAAAGTTATTGATGTGATAGAAAATATTATTTTATTGAAAAATGTGTGGTTGAAAATGAGTAGAATAATGAGAATGAAAAAAATAGTGTGTACCAAACAGGCCTAAATTGAGATGGTGGGCAAAATGGTTTAGCAATCCTCTTTTAGATCTCTTGACATGCTGCAAAAATGTTTTATGTTTATAATCGAAAATCCTTGTAAAAAAGGTCAGTTATTTAATGAAATTTGATTCGGTTATCTATTGGCATTTCCCAAGATTTCCACTTACCCACAACACTGTGCCAAGGGGCACATGGAATATGAGACACAGAATCAAATTTCGAAAATAACTAAGTATCAACCTTAACTTCAATATTTTGAATTTAAGTAGCTAAAATCAGGGTAAACTCATCGTTTTACTAGAAAAACTGCTTGAGTACACAGATTGGCACGTGGAATATGAGTCGAAGAATCTAAGTTCGAAGATAACTAAGCATAAATTTGATTTCATTGTTCCGATTTGAAGCTGCTAAAATCAAGATTACGGAAAACTGTTAGTACACTTATAATGCAAGCTAGTTACTAGTAACTGATTCTAGCTCGATTCCTTCTAAAAGAGATTTCAGATAATAATGTTTCACACTCCATTAACTTAAATCTGTACTGATGCACAAATACATACACTATATAGAAAGTGTGAACAAGCTTAAAACACGTGTATTCAGTCAAATCTTGTACGCATCAGGGCCCCTAGGTCGGGATAATTAGCACAACTAGCCCTCATTCAAAAGGTTGAGCTATTAGACAGGGAAAAACTGTATTAATTTAAATCTTGTGTAAAAACAGAGTACCTCGATCTGAGAGTAGAGGCCCTGATAACCGCGAGACTTGAGGAAGGCCTCCACGGCCTCGTTCGGTGCGTTGACTGCCGAGCTGGTGTGATAAGATGCGGTGCCTCCGACTGCCGACTGGCCGCCGGTCACGTCGGAACAGCAATTTCCCATCGTCGCCGCCTCCTTTATACTATTCTATTCTACTTTGCAAATGTTAAGAATGTATTTGAATATTGCAATTTACTTGAGAAACATGTGTATACATAGAGAGGATTCAGATTGTAGACAAAGTGGCCCACTTGTCTGCCCGCTGCCTAATTCGCTAGATTGTATATATTACCAATAAAGAGAGAAAATTTGTACATGTTTAGGTAATTAAACTATAATTTAATTCGATCCAATATATATATATACAGAAATGATCTAATGAGCACCGGTGCTCATCTTATCCTAAGCACCGATGAGTTGGCACATTAATTCATTGGTGGATTGGAACTCACAAAATCTTTATCCACCAATGAATTAATGTGTCAACTCATCGGTGCTTAGGATAAGATGAACACCGGTGCTCATCAGATCATTTCTGTATAAAGATTTTGTGAGTTCCAATCCACCAATGAATTAATGTGCCAACTCATCGGTGTTTAGGATAAGATGAGCACCGGTGCTCAGGATAAGATAAGCACCGGTGCTCATTAGATCATTTCTGTATATATATATATATATATATATATATATATATTAGGTATATCTATAGCCACAGTTCCAAATTTTTTTAAAAAAATGTGCAGGTTTTATTCAAACTTTTGACATTGATCCCAAATATTTGTAATTAGTGTGACGAAAGGACCCTTGGACTATTTTCAACTTTTTTCTTTAAAAGTTCTTGTTAGAAGAAAATGAAGTTGATGGAGATGAAAAAAGGGGTCCATGGAGGTGGAGGAAATCCAGCAATGACTGAGCTATTTTGATGTTGAGGTTGACAAAAAAAATATTTATCTTCCGAATCCAACTAATCTCAATCTCTGACTCATAACGCATCCATGAAACAAAACATTTTCTGTGTTGACCGATGAGCTTCAAAACGACCACTGTCGTTGAACTATAATTACAGCGATGTCAGCCACCGCAAGTGTAAAATTTTCTAGATAGTAAGTTTCGAGGATCAATGTAATCATATTCAATGGTAAATTCAAAATCAAATTATTTTAAGTGATTGCGAATAACTGATTGTCAATTTTTATTTTTACTGGCCATCGAAATGCATGCAACTAACAATATCTTTTATAAATATTTTAGAAAAATCATTTTCACTAGAACAGATGTTTACAAAACATGAGGTGATGTGTAGAAATAAAACGGTTAGCATAAGCTTGACAATTTTAGGTAAATTGTTGAAGTTTTTTATGTCATCTTCATAGTGTGAGAAGATGCCTGTTTTGTGAACTTAGATTTTGAAAGAAACTAAATCAATGAAAGTGAGCACTTGTTTTATGGTGCTTAAAATTATATTTTCAACAAATTTTGATAATGACAAATTCAATTAAATTAATTTCCCGATACACTCTAAGAAATACATTTCAATATTGCACCATTTAAAATTTCGTTGTTGACAGTATTAGAAGTAGAACCATGCCACTTGTACAAGGCCAGGGGACCCTTTTTTGTCCCCCCGATGGCAAGGGGATGGGAGCCCCAACACTTGTCTTGTACAAGTGGAATAACTTTTGGAGGTAAATTTTGATACGTTAGAGGTAATCTGATCGTTGAAATGAAAGTTGATTGATATGACGAAAATCAAAAAGTCAAAAATTTCATTATTTCTCGACAAATGAACTTTAAATTTTTCTTTACCAGGCCCCACAAAGTTGCACCAAAAATGTTTAGTCCTACAAGATCACAAGAATTAATAGTTTATTGATTTTTAATTAACAATAACTTCAACATGGGAATCGTTGAAATATTTCTTCGATTGAAAGAGTTTGATTCCTATCATTCATTACTCCATTGAACTATAATGGAATTAGAAATTCAAATAAACGTATGGGGTATGTTTGCACCTAAATGGGCACCAAAATTGGACTGAACTATTTGTCACGATACTACTCCCTCACAGTTATGGAATAAGATGTCGATTTCTCAATAAGATGCATGAAAGTTTCGATCTAAGGCACGCAACATATAGCAAACTGGTTCATCCACTTGCATAAGACTTGACTCAAATAAACAGAAGATGGAACAAATATTTATTAGGGTTTATAATGTGGGATCATAAATTGTCTTATTTCAATCCACTACCGAGGTCAACAAAATTGTAATGAGAGAGCACTTAACAATTGGTGATAATACCTTAACATAGTTAATGTCTTGATCCCAACCATGGCATTTTGTCGTATGCAAGAAGAAGAGAAAATACTAAGACATACTACAAAAGAAAACTCAATCCTTGATTATTAAAAGAACCAAACACATAAAATAAAGTCATGAGATTCATTGTTTATTGAGTTAGTATTAGATTGAATAAACTAATATTTTGTAAGTCCATAGAACATAACCACATAATAACTTCTAAACCCTTAGGAAAGTGACCTTAATAAATACTAATTAAAGATTGTGCGAATGCTTTAAGAAACTTTACTAATTTGCTATATATGATTACTTCATTTGATGCATTTAACTTGTGCTCTACTTTTATAACTTGTGCTCTACTTTTATGACTTATTCGTTGAGCATTACAAATTGTCTATGTTAGCGCTTAGGTAATAACTTCCAAAGTTGCAATTGATTTCGTATTTGGCAGGCAAATCGATGGATGACAAAATGCTCCATTTTGACTTTCACGTCTAGTCTTTTTCCTAGAAATCTCCAATGAAGGAGGGCACTAGGAGGGCAACCACGACCCTATCCCACACTATTGCAATCCTAACAAAAGTGATGGAGAGGAGATCAGAATAAAAACACGACTAAAAACTCGTTGATTTGAAGAAATTAAAAAATATAGAAAAATGGAAATTCATGGATTCACTTGAAATAACGGTAATTGATTTTGATAGACAAAGTTGTGGGTTTTCAAGAAATTGGATAAAAAGAACTTGAAAAACTCTAAAATTCTATAGTTCTTATTCATTAACGATAAAAAAAGGACTGTCTTAGCTTTAGTAAAAAAAAAGAAAAAAGAAAAAAAAATCATACAAAGAAAAACTCCAAGGTAAAATCAATTGAAGTTCGAAAATAAAAAGAAAAGAACGTCTTTAAATAATGGGTGTGTATTGTTCCCTAATGCTCATATAATGTTACGTGACTACATATCAAATATATTTGATATATTAGATTAAATATCATTAAACAAAAAAGAAATTTTATTAACTACTTTGTTGAATCTATTCCAATATAACAATTTTACTAAGACCACAACGCGTCAAGAAATCAACCACTTAGGTAGAATTATAAAATGGGGCAATATTGACGTGCAAGAATGGCTGGAAATTGCGGCATATCTATAAAGCATACAGGGAGCAACTCCTAGGTGCACTGATGTCAGTGTTTCATCATGTTCAACTCCTAAAGTTAAACTAGGATTAGTGGATTATCTGAGGTGTCCGACAAACTAACACTGACTTTGTAACGCACCAACATCTCACAAACGTTGTGACGTTACCAAAAATTCAATTTCGAAAGATAAAATAATATTCTTTAAATAAAAATAATTGGAATACTCATAATTTCAAACATGAAAACATAACCACAAACTAAATAACTATTTTTGAATAAATAAAACTGACTAATAATTTAAAAGTTAAAAAAACTTAATGTTTTATCTCTTCAACTTGACAATCACATCACCATCCCGCTTCCGTTTCAATCGATCCGAACTAACCTGTAAAATTTTTGTAAGAGTGAGTATTAAAAAATACTCAATAAAATACGTACAGTTTCTATACACAATTATATGCGATAAAATAAACACTTCATACCACTCTTCTCTTACGGAGTACATCGGTGACCAAGCCACACACAAATCTTAGATCATCTTAGATTCCCGTAGAATCTCATATCTTTTAATAAAGAACTCAAATGTCCACTGATAATTCATGTATACATTATTGAATATAAAAGTATAAAAAAAACTAATAACTTGCACAAAAGTATCTTACCTTGATTGATCAAAAGACCTTTTGAAAAAAAAAATATACTAGAAATTTGCCGCTGCTTTATATGAAAGTTGTCGTATAAAATTCTTTGGTGGTGAATTATATTGGGATGGAAAAATCGTATTTATCAAATTGGATAAAAATTAAATTTTTAGTAAACAAATCATAATATGACACGTGTACATAAAACATATCACAATAAAAATGTGATTCTAATCTCAATACGTGATAGTGATGGCAACTTTTGACTTCAAATAGAATTCTAAAAAAATTATACCACATCCATTCCTTAGATACACGTGGCTATTTAAAAAAAAAAATAAACAAATAATTTTACAATTTCTTTGAATTTCAATATCTTGAGACTAACTTATCTGAATTAACTTTTTCTCGAGCCTAATTTACATGATTAATTACGAGCTATCCAACGAGCCCCATATTGGTATATCATCACTATATCAAAATCCAAATATTTGACCCAAAAACGTAAAAATGTAGAACATACTTCACTTTAATCCCTCGACTTTCAAAATAATAATATATAATATATAGAACAAATATATTTTTATTCTAAAATTTTCAGGGCGTTGCAGATTTTTCCGTATTGTCAAATATTTAAACGATTAGTCAACATTGAACGTGAAATGTTTTATAAATGATGTAATAAATAATATTTGAATATGCATGAATGTTAATTAATTTAGAATTGACACTAGAAAATAGACATGTGACAATGAATGTTAAATCTTTCATTTAATTTTTAATGAAGTAAAATTGGACATTAATTAGAATACATAGACGTGAATAATAAAATGCATTCTTAAATGTGAAATTCTAATTAACTTAGGATTAGAATTAACAATACTGAAATGCATAAATGAAGGTAAATATTAATTAAATGATTGTTAATATTAATTAATTGAGAATTAATAATAAAGAATTCATACATTAATGAAAACACACATGTTAAATTAATCTGTCAAATGTACATGTACATTGTTAGTAACTAAATGGTTAATTAAATTAAATACATATTGAAAAACGAAAAGTAATGTATTGTTAAAATAATTGAATTACAGTATGGCTAAAAATGTCTAAAAATTATTTTCACTTGATGTGATATTAATTTCAATTAAGTAAAATTTGACGTTAATTAGCATATGTAGATGTGAATAATGAAATGCATTTTTAAATGTGAAATTATAATTAACTTGTAATTAAAATTAATAATATTGAAATGCAATGAAGATGAATATTAATTAAATGAATATGAATGTTAATTAATTGAGAATTAATAATAAGAAATTCATACATTAATGAAAGCACACAGCTAAATTAAATTTGTCAAATATGCATATACATTGATGATTACTAAATGAAAAAATAAATTAAATATATATTGAAAAATGAAAATGAGATATTATTAAATAATGAATGATAATAGAGATAGAATCGTTCAAAAAATAATATTCACTTGATATGATATTTAATATATTATCGATTATAATAACAATAGATAGCAAGTGGTTGACGAATTAACTCAGTCACATGGGAAGTAGGGACTACTGGACAAGGCATCAAGGACAAAAGTATTGATGTTTACATGGTACATTTCTGCTTCACTCGAACAAAAACAATGAATATTCAAGAAGCATTGAACACCAACGCTGTGCATATCATCTAGCAAAACATGGCCCCTTGCTCAACTAATATCACCTAGCACAGCACCTTCCCCCCGGCCCCACCCCGAACCAAATTAACTTCCCGAGAAGTAGATTCCATTACCTAAACATGTTGGCTGTGGCTCCTCTTCAAGACTTTAACTTCCCAAACATTGGGAATGAGGAGAGCACAAAAGGTAGGGCAATAGTTTCACTGCAGTCAGAAACTCGTAATTCTGTGCAATCCGATGTTCAAATCAGAAGAGATGGAGATCTTTGCTTTAGTCGGAAAATCGTAATTTTGCGCAATGAGAGAGAATGTTGCCATGCGGCTTTGAAGACTTGTTTCGGATGAGATAGTATAGACTGAGATGGTTTGTGAGCATTATTATTTGATATCAAATATGTGAGTCGTAGGGTCAGCTAAACAAGACGTTAAGTATAGACCGTCATAATTTTGTGGATCATCCCTTAGCATGAACACGATGCTGTTGATAATGCCTTTCATGTGAGGCTTTTCTCTTAGAAAATTACTCTCAATTTCTGTGGAGGTCTATAAATTGACTCAGATTGCCACCCTGATTAGGTATATAAAGGAGCATGACATTACATGTTGAAACACATAGTAACTTACATGATACATGTCGTATCTATAATATTTAAATATTATATCAAGTGAGAATCATTTGTTGGACGATTTAACCCTACTCCAATTCAATTATTTCAATAATACCTTGTTTTTTGTTTTTCAATACGTAAAAAATACTACAAAATTCTTGTAATGTATGAATTTTGTGTTATTAATTCTCGATTAATTAACATTAACATTAATATAGATTCAATGAATCTTGACTTGATGAATCTTGATATACATGAATTTAGAGTCATTATAAATGAATTTATTTGTATTCATGTATTTAGAAATTTTAATGGGTATTCAAATTCATGTATTAGAAAGTAATTCTTATGTATCAAATGTAGTATAAAAATATTGATCATTTGCAGTATTTCACTATCACAAAAAATTTGAATCATAGAAGTCGAGTTTCGAAATTACAATTTTCTTCTCTTAAATTTATATCTAGCGCCTGTTTGTGAGAAATTTTTGGATTCATTTTTAGAAATCTAGCCCCTGTTTGACTTACATTATTTTTCCATTCTCATTCTTTTTCTCATTTTTAACAACACATTCTTTAATAAAATAATATTTTACATCATATCAATAACTTTTCCTTCATTTTCAACTATATATTTCCTATCACATCACTTAAAAAAATATATATATTCTCTCATTTTAATGTGCACCAAATAGGCTCTTAATGACAGTTGCACAGTAGTTTATCACCCATTTTCTACAATGTTTGACGCATGACATTGTTGACTTGAAAATTGTAAGATTCTCTCTCAGGCATTTCCTTTTTTACCCCTGAATTGTAAGTATTGTGTAATTAATTTGAGTGGTTGATAATGGGGGTAAAAAGGGAAATTATGGAGAGAGAAACTTACCAATTTCTAGGGTGCAGATTTATGTGTCAGATATTGTTGGAAATGGGTCGAAGACAACTGTGCAACGGTAATAAAATGTCTAAAAATGAAACACAAATTTCTCTCAAACATGCCCTAAATTAAATTTCATTACATTAATTTTCTCTATCTTCGTTTTAACCACACATTCAGCAAATAAAATAATATTATACACAAATCTAAAACTTTTCAACTACACATTCCCCCATCAATCACTATTCTAAAAATTTTCAACCCCCCACAAATGGGGGCCAAACAGGGGCTTAATCGACCTTATATTTTTATTTTATTTTTTGTCAATTATTCAGTTAAACATGCCAATTATTTTCGCTCAATCCAAGTCCAACGAAAGATTTAATCTAAAAGCTAACGGCAGAAATTTCCAAGGACCCGTTTGATTGCAAATGCGAATAATTGGTGGAAAAAAATGTTTTACAGTGAATTAATTTGTTTATAAATTATTTTATTGAGAATTGTAATTAATTGTGTTTGATTGGTATAATTTTGGCATCCGTTTGGTTTCCTTTTTTTTTTTCATGAAAAGTGTTCATTAAAGTGATAATTTTTTCTACCACTGGATTAAAATTTTTTCCAATTGAAAAAAAAAAAATATTTGAAAACAAAATTACCATACCGAGTAACATTTGTTTGGCTTTGTTTTGTATGGAAATTGTTAATAAAAGTGATAAATTTTTTTCCAATTGCCAAAAAAAAAAACCTGAAAAATATTTACCAACCAAAACATCAAAAATTTGTTTCCCTCAAAAAGGTGGAAATTTTGAAAAATTGGAAAATATTTTCCCAAATATTTTCCCAAATATTTTCCCGGGAAAATTTTGCTAATCAAACACTACAAAAATTGAAAAATAAAAAAACAATTCTATTTTCTATGAAAAATATAGTGTATCAAACGGAGCCTACTTATTTTCCGACGGCAGCAATTACTTCTTTGAGTAAATTGTAGTGTCGTTCTTTCTCTAACTAAAAACAACAAAATGGAAAACAAAGAAAGATAGACTCACGTCGAGTCATTCAACTCAACTTTAAGTCAATCAATGGCCAAAAAGAAGCTCACTACTTTCTGTACACTTGGAAAACCCTATCCACATCCAATGCTTTGTTTGGCACAATATATAAGCAAGTTAAGAATATTTAAAAGTTTTTAAAATATTGAATATACTATCACCCCTAATTTTAAAATATATGAATATTTAAAAGTTTTTAAAATCAAATTTTTAGTAGATTTTAATAAGATTTGATGAAATATGTGGTTGAAAAGTTGTGAATCCTACGAAATATTTTATTAAGATTAATTGTTGATTTTGACTTAAATTAAAATCTAAATTTTTATCCCACCAAATAGAGGCTATATATATGTATATATATATATATATATATATATATATATATATATATAAGTAATAATTTTACCCGAACACGACATTACTTTTTAAATTACAACTTATAAGTAAACATGAAAGGGTGTCTTCAACTGCGATTTTAATTATGAATTTTTAAAAATTATAAATTCTAATGAATTTCTTGAATTTGAATAGATTTCCACGTAATTCCTAAGAATCTATAAATAGACATCATCGACTGAGATTTTAATGAATTTTAAAAGATTATAAATTCTAAATAAATTTCGTGAATTTTAATAAATTTTCACGGAATTCATAAGAATCTCATTAAAAATGAGAAAATTTCATAATAGTTTGTTAGGTGCATTTTTAAGTTTGAAATTCATCAATGAAATCCTTTTACTAATTAATGAAATCTTTATAAATTTACGAGTTATCGATGATATCTAATTTTTAAATAATTTAATTGAAAGTCATTAAAATCTAAATTGAAGACACTTCATAGATTTTAATTAAATTCGTTAGAATCTCAATTGTGGATACTTGAATTTATAAATATTTTTAAAATTCATTAAATCTCAATTGAGGATGTCCCTGCAAAAATGGTAAAATTTTAAAAAAGTTTATTATGTGTATTTTAAATAAGAGCATGTTTGACAATTATTTTGGTAGAAAAAAATGTTTTAAATAGTAATTTTTAAGATAATGTGTAATTAAAAAACAGAGAGAAGTTTTTGATACACGTATAAAATATTTGACGGTGTGAACTTGTGGTTAAAAATAATCATCACAAACAGTGAAATAAATTGTCTTACCCAAACATCCTAAAAATCATGTGACGAAGACTTGATTTCTATTGGCTACCAAAATTCTGCGAACACAAAGTAACAAACTAAAATTCAGTTCTTTTAATCATCGGAGTTATCGCTCCTAGTAATCCTTTATCTTCTTCGTCTCTCCATTTTTTTTGTGTGGATTTATAGAACTATGAATTGATTGCAATCTTAGTTTCTCCAGCAGTATACAGTACACACTATGGCGAGTACTACAGTTAGTTTAACGATTCTGATTCTGATTGTGAGTGTTTTGTGTTTGGCGGAATGCAAGTATATGGTTTACAATACTTCACAGGGCATTGTTCCTGGGAAGCTTAATGTTCATATGGTTCCTCATTCGCATGATGATGTTGGGTGGTTGAAGACCATTGACCAATATTATGTTGGCTCTAATAACTCTCTACAGGTTATATTTCCCCAATGGATTAATGAATTGATTGGTTTTTGGTTTGGGTTAGGCTCTATTTTACTTTTTCTACTTATATTTCTATTTCTTCTGAGCTTCATTTCGTATTAGTCTGGGTATTTTCATAATATGAATTACTATCTGGGAAAATAGTATATTATTTGGAAAATTATAGAAATCGTGGCTGTAGTGTCATTTTTGAAGTTGATTGAATTTTATCGGTTGAATATGCTGGTTTTTATGCAGGGAGCGTGTATTCAGAACGTACTGGATTCGTTGATTCCCGCACTATTGGCTGATAAAAACAGAAAGTTTATTTTTGCTGAACAGGTAAAACTATCAACCTTTTTCTCACATGTTCGTGTTTGTCAAGTGTCCCATGAAATGCACTTTGATATAATTGCTCGTGACACAGGCATTTTTCCAGCGGTGGTGGGAAGATCAGAGTGAAGCAATGCAAAACACAGTCAGAACTCTTGTCAGCTCGGGTCAACTAGAGATGATGTACCATTTTTACATCATACAATATTACGCCAATAACATTTACAATTCTATAAATAATTATGAAAAATTAGATGATCTTAGCTTGTGCCTTGAGAATAAACAGCTACCTATATGTGTTTTTAATTTATAACATGTTTGGAGTTGTATATAAACGGTTCAAATTATAAACACATAAAAATGAGTGGCGGATAAGTGAGGACTACTTGTGGATTTCATGGAATGTGTGGATAAAAAGTGATTTGACCGTTTATAAACAAATTACAAACGGTAGCCAGACATGGGCTTAATTGATTGCTCATGTAGTAAGTATGAAAGTTAAAGACAGATTATATTTTCTTCCTTCAACTCTTCTATGATAGGTGAAACATTTTATCTATTTGTTCATGTAAATGTAGAAATGGTGGTATGTGCATGCATGATGAGGCGACAACACATTACATTGACATGATAGATCAGACAACTTTGGGCCACCGATTTATTAAAAAGGAGTTCAATGTCACTCCAAGAATCGGTTGGCAAATCGACCCCTTTGGACATTCTGCTGTTCAGGCTTACCTTCTGGGGGCAGAGGTAAAGTCATGACTCTTTCCACTTTAATTAGTGTCCAGCCATCATTTTCTTATTCAAAGTTTAAGCATCGTCACATATTCTGCAAAATAATCTATATGCGTTTAGTCAATATAATGACCTTGTGATTATTAATGGTTTAGGTTGGATTTGACTCTCTTTTCTTTGCACGTATTGACTACCAAGACAGAGCAAAGAGGAAAGGTGACAAGAGTCTTGAGGTTATCTGGCGGGGTTCTAAGAGTATTGGTTCGTCTGCTCAGGTCAGTTTCACATTGCCAAAATTTTCGATGTTTCAATTGGACCAAGATATATACGTATTTTCATGTTTATGAATATTGTTATGTCTCGCCAATTTGTTTATGGAAATCTCATGCATTGAACAAAATGTTGAACCTTGTTTTGCTTCCCACCGTTTTAGATATTTACTGGTGCATTCCCTGAGAACTATGAACCACCAAGTACATTTTACTTTGAAGTCAACGATGATTCCCCGATTGTCCAGGTAAAGTTTTTAAGGAATAAGTTGTTGGGCCGTGGAACTATTTCTGCTGGCATAGTACTTATACCTTAATTTTTTTACTACTGAAGGATAACGTTAACCTCTTTGACTACAATGTTCAAGAGCGTGTTAATGATTTTGTAGCTGCTGCACTGTCACAGGTATGTGGATTTTAATGTTGTCCTTTTCAATTCATTGCAAAGTTGTCAAGCCGTTTTTAACTGATTGTTTGTAGAAGTGTGGTCTAACAATATTTTTTTATTCTTTTTTAAATTTAATTTTGTGGAATTGTTATTTCAAATTAATTAAGTTCAAATGTATATGAAGTAACTGTCTTGGTTGGTTGATTTTTGGTTTTACACAGGCTAACATTACCCGTTCAAACCATATAATGTGGACTATGGGAACAGATTTCAAGTATCAATATGCCCAGACATGGTTTCGCAATATGGACAAGCTCATACATTACGTAAATCAAGTTAGTATTTCCTTGGTTGTATTCTTCACATTCTTTTTAGTGTTGGTTGGTATGTTACCTCTGTTACAGAAGTTAGAGCTCATTTTGTGAAAATATCATTATGTTTGGTGAATAGTTGCTCGGTACTTATTATTGCTATCAATTCTTTATCATTACTAGTGGTCTAGTGTTTCAGTTCTATTTCTTGTTTTATAAACTTTTAATACAATCAATGTAGGATGGGCGTGTAAATGCCTTATATTCAACTCCATCCATATACACTGATGCAAAATATGCTTTAAATGAGTCCTGGCCTCTTAAAACTGACGATTACTTCCCGTAAGTACAAAATTTTTCAACTGTATTACTCTATAAACAACACTATTTTTTTTCTGTTCTTGAGTTGTTTGCTAATGGTTGATGCATGTTGTGTATCAGATATGCAGACCGTGTCAATGCTTATTGGACTGGTTATTTTACAAGTAGGCCTGGTCTCAAAGGCTATGTTAGAATGATGAGTGGCTACTATTTGGTAGGTCATAATACCATTTCATATGTTTTTTAATAATTTGGATCCTCACTATGCTTGTATAACTAAATAAAATAGGCAGCAAGGCAATTGGAATTTTTCAGAGGAAGAATTACTGGACGCACGACTGACTCTTTAGCTGATGCTTTGGCTATCGTGCAACATCACGATGCGGTTACTGGTACGGAAAAGCAACATGTCGCCAATGATTATGCTAAACGGCTTTCGATCGGTTACAAGGAGGTGAAGTTTTTCCCAATGTCCTAGTATTGAGTCATTACTGCAGTTGATCACTTCACTATTTATTCAATTAATGTGTTTTGTAAGACTACTTGCAGGCTGAGGAGGTTGTTGCTGCATCACTTGGTTGTATGACCCAGTCATCGCCATCTTCAGTATGCAAGAATCCCATTCCAAAATTCACACAGGCAAACATTTGGGACCTTTCATTCTGCTGAAATTGTCTCTTTTCCCTTTCTCTTGCTAGATGTAGATAGTTTGATAATTTATATTAATTTTTGGGTCGACTACTGATGCATTGAAATTATTATTTCTCCTTTACAGTGTCCGCTTCTGAACATAAGCTATTGTCCTCCAACAGAAATCGATTTGTCTCTTGGGAAAAAACTAGTAAGTAGAATGATTTTTTGTTGATTTGCTGTAAAAGCCTTTTTCATAGTTATGAAGATTGCTGAGCTTTTGGGAAAATATCGAAGTTATTTCCTAACGTAATTTGTTTCATTTGGAGTATATAAGTACCATGTCTGTTTTCTGTAGGTGGTGGTCGTCTACAATTCTTTGGGGTGGACAAGAACAGATGTTGTGAGAATTCCTGTGAGTACTTTAAAAACATTTCTTTTGCGTGTTACTTAGGTTGAATTATCTAGATTAATTTCAAAGAAGGGTTTATTCATATTTTATGCCCCTGTTTGAGCCACATTATTTTCACAAGAATGCATTTTTTTGTTTGATGTGATGTGGAATATGTGGTTGAAAAAGAAGGAAAAATTATTGATGTGATGGAAACTATTATTTTATTGAAGAATGTGTGATTGAAAATGAGTACAAGAATGAGAATGAAAAAAATAATGTGGCTCAAACAGGCCTATATCTTCTGATTCATCTTTATTCTTGGATTGTTTTTGTTATTATTTATTAAAAAAGGACTGATCTATGCGACATGAAATCAGCAAATATTTATCTCTATAAGAAATGCTTGATAAACGATAAACAAGTTATAATCTGTATGCTAGAGCATAAGGATCTATCCTTTTGAAAAAAACAAAAACATTTACGGATTTATGTCATAGAATAATGCTTAATTGTATGCTTACAAACTTTTTAAACTCATGTTATATGTCCAGGTTATCAATGAGAATATAACTGTTCAGGATTCTGCTGGAAAAGTGATTGTATCACAGCTTCTTCCTATAGTTAATGCCACATTAGCTGTGAGGAAGTACTATGCTAGTGCATATACGGGTGAATCACCCAGTGTTAGTCCCATGTATTGGCTAGCATTTGAAGCGGTTGCACCACCTTTGGGTTTTAGTACTTATGTGATCTCAAGTGGTAAAATCTCAGGTTGTTAGCCATATTTTTATATTTTAAAACCATTGATTTCAGTCAATCATGTACAGTGAATCCATTTTAAGTCTGGTTACATGCTCATCTCCTGTTTCAGGGAAGCAAACATCTTACGCATCTGATGGAAGTCAAAATGATACTATAGAAATAGGCCCAGGCAACTTGAAGCTTATATATTCTGGGAATGATGGAAAACTTATCCAATATATTAATAAGCGAAACTCGGTATGTTATTCTAGAAGTGCTCCATCTCTTCTCCTATTTCGTTTCATCTCCTCGGCACAATTTTATGTTTAATACCATAACCTATATGCTAAAATGTGTATTTCACGAATATAGGTTAAAGTTTCTCTGGGGCAATCATATAGTTACTATGCTGGAGTAGACTTTGACTCAGATCAGGTACTAGCCCTCTTCTTTTATTTGAGCTCCTTCTGTTGAACCCTAAATGGATTCTGTTGAAGTTTATTACGTTTAATCATATTTTTCGTTGTTCTTTCTACTTCATTTTATTTTTACCTTAGTAGAATGGTTTAACTTATCTTCTAACTATTATATTTACTTGTTGAAGGCCACTGGAGCATACATTTTTCGCCCAAATGGTACCTCATTCCCAATTCAGTCTGAGAAGGTAGACAATTTTCCATTGAAGTCGAGTATTTGATGCATTACCTCCAATTTAATGATCAAATACATCGCAGATTCCACTAACAGTTCTTCGGGGACCACTGTTTGATGAAGTCCATCAAAGAATTAGTTCATGGATATATCAGGTATTGCCAAATTCATTAATTTAGTATTCTTTATTTTAACTCATTTGGAATAAGAGTCACGCCATAGAAATTTAAGTCGGAAAGAGGATTTGTCAGGTTCATGGATATCACAGTGCTTACATTTCAATCATTACTTTCAACCAGTATCTACCATGAATATTTTTGGAAGTGTTTTCTAATCATAGATTGCTAACTTGTGTATGGGTAGATTACGAGAGTCTACAAGGAGAAGGAACACGTTGAGTTTGAATTTACTGTAAGTCAATCTTACTTCATTTGTCCCTGGAGATTTGAAAATATTTAGATCTAGAAATGCCATTATTGGAGCGGCTTCCATAAATTTTCTCAAATTGCAGGTGGGCCCCATACCCATTGACGATGGAGTTGGCAAAGAAGTTGTATCTCAGATATCAACCGCATTACAAAACAACAAAACATTTTATACAGACTCTAATGGACGTGATTTTCTTGAACGGGTATGTTTCGTACACTACTTCTATGCCTGATGGTAATAAAGAATATTGTTATTCGCCACATGAGATTTTGTTCAGCATATTTCATCCTTATCATGTACCATCTGTCCATTTTCTATCTGGTAAATTGTAAGCTTTGTCATATGACAAGTGTATTGTCATCTTGCAGATTCGAGACTATAGAGCTGATTGGGACCTTCAAGTGAACCAACCTGTTGCTGGAAACTATTATCCTGTATGTTTGAACTAGCTCTAAAGTTATTAGATTTTTTTCTTAAGAAAAGGATTTTTCATAAATCACACTCTTATTCAACTAATTGGAGACTAGAAGAGTTCACTTTTCTAAACGTCAAAAATGACGAAGTGTTCTCCTTTATTGTAGACTTAGAATGTAACTAGTTTGTCTCCAGATAGATTGAATATTTTGGCTTCAGAAATTAAAATTCAGTTGGTGTTTCTTTCAGATCAATCTTGGAATTTACATGAAAGATAAGACCACTGAGCTATCAATCTTGGTGGATAGATCTGTGGGAGGTTCGAGCATTGTTGACGGCCAAGTGGAGCTAATGCTCCATAGGTTGTTCTAATTCTTTAGTGTTTTTTTTTTTTTTTTTCTGAATTGAAATTTAATTTTCCTTCTTTTGATATTTGTATATGAACTAGTTGAGAGACAACCAACAGCTTTGAGATAAATGACTCGAGTCCCCTTGTTTTATAGGAGATTGATCTATGATGATGGCAGAGGTGTTGACGAGGCTTTAAATGAAACAGTTTGCGTTCTTGATAAATGCGCAGGTTTAACGGTATGATGTCAAGTAAAAAATTTGAAATTGAAGTAGATGTGGATGCAATAGTCTGCTGCATTTATTTTGCAGTGTACTTCCTCAGCTCTATCTAATTAGATTAAGTAGCATTCTTACTTTCTTGCAGGTCCAAGGTAAGTACTTCGTAAGATTTGATCCACTTGGAGAGGGATCCAAGTGGCGTCGGACATTTGGACAGGAGATATACTCTCCATTTGTTTTAGCTTTCACTGAGCAGGTAATTTAAAGACCTGCAGTGTTTCTGCTGCTAATGCAATCGTTCTGTTTAACTCGAATTTTTTTTCATATAACTATAGGATGACAACTGGACAAACTTCCAAGTGCCATCCTTTTACGGCATGGACCCGTCCTACAGTTTACCCGACAATGTTGCGATTATAACCCTCCAGGTAACCCTTCAGTGCATCTTCAGTTCTCTTATTTAATACAGTTCATTACTATTCAATCCACATTACTATATATGCCATCGGTGGAGAATGATGGTTCCATTTATGACTAGGGGAGGGAAAATTAGTCGCCTAACCAACCCAAACCGCCAAAACGAATTGGCTCAGGTCGGTTTGAGGGATCGTGTTTAAAAAAAGAATTGATTTTTAAGAGAGAATCTCCTTTAACCCAATAAACCGAACCGATCCAAACCCATCGAGTTGGTTTATTCATCTTGTCGGTTTGGTTGTTGGGTTGGGTCTAACTCAACTTGTGCCCACCCCTATTTATCACCTAGTTTTACTTTTAGACTTATTATTACCTCTCCATTGCGAAACCTCAGGAGCTTGAAGATGGAAGTGTCCTACTCCGGTTTGCTCATTTATACGAGGTTCTTTCTTCTTCTTCACGCACCAGAAAATGTCATTTTTCTTCTAATACTCCTTAAAAACCTGTTTTGTGCAGCTATTTGTTTTTATTTTCCGAAAGAAATTATTATGAAAACATTTCAGAGAAAATGTTGTGTGTCTTGTTATGATTAATAATTTCGGTCTGATCCTAGGTCGGAGAGGATAACGACTTTTCAGTATTGGCAACTGTAGAGTTAAAAAGAATTTTCCCGAATAAGGTAAGTATTTTCAAGTCAAACAAGTTAGTGATTATACTTGTGTATCTTCTATTGTTAATAACCTTCACATGTCCTCCTTTAGATGATCAAAGTTACAGAAATGAGTTTATCTGCTAATCAAGAAAGAGAAGAAATGGAGAAGAAAAGATTAGTTTGGAAAGTAGAAGGCTTGAATGGAAAACAAGGCAAAGTGTTGAGAGGGCGTCCAGTCGATCCCGTGAAGTTGCTTGTAGAACTTGCACCGATGGAAATTCGTACATTCATCATAAACTTCAACTGAAAGTTCTCCACAATTACAAGGTGATGTAAGTTGACATCAGTTGATTGGTCGAATAACAGTCAACGGTGAGACTTTAAAACATCGAATTGTACATGGCTGGAAGGTTATGAGCAGCTCTAGTGGTTTCTCCGGTTTTATGCCTCTACCAAAATAAAATGTGCAACTGTCTATTAAATGATGTTGCCAAATGTATCATTTTGTGTTTGAATTGTTCATCGAAGTTGTATTAAATCATGTCGTCACAACAATGGTTTCGGTGAAGAATTTAGTCGTTATTGACAACAGAACATAAATATCCAATGTTTGCCGACAACATTATGGTATAACGAATATCGATAAAGTGATAACTTTTGTTGTGAAGTATAAAATTATTATTGTTTTATCCAAGAATTCCCTTTCTAGTCTCTCTTGAACTTGGTTTCTCCCCTCAAAACATTTTCCACATAATTTTCAGCATTTTTCGACTTTATTTTTTTGTTCAAGTTATAAAACAATTTTTGTGCAAAATTATTTATTTCGTAAATATTTACTTATTTTGGTACTTGTCAGTCACCATAAAATAGTCATCGCCATTAGGAGTGGCCAAATTAGTAGCCTAACCGATCCAAACTGCCAAAACAAATCGAGGTCGGTTTGAGGGGTTGTGTTTAGAAGAAGTGGTTTTTAAGGGAAAAATCTCTTTCAACTCGACAAATCGAATCAATCCAAAATGAATGAATCGGTTTATTCATCTTGTTGATTCGATTGTTGGGTGCTGACACCTTTCACCATCAAGGTGTCACCATCAACTTTTTCCGTTGTCATCACTTCATTGAAATTTTGTTGATGTTGAGTTAGTAATAGAGACATGATAAAATAAAAATATAGAGAATGAACGAAGGTTAATGAAGAAGTAGGAGTCTCAATACCATTCAACAAAAATTAGTTCTCTTAAAGTATGGAGTATTCAATATTCATTATTACTATTTAATTGACCAGTGGATTAGACAATTGAGACTCACTATTTACATGGTGATCTTAATGAGATTTTATTGAATTTTAAAAATTCTTGTAAATATAGGTGTCCTCGAAAGAGATTTTAAAATCTAGGTATATTCAATTGAGATTTAAAAAAAATCTTCGAAATCTAGCTCTCCGCAATGACTTGTAAATTTACAAGTATTTGATTAATAAAAGGGATTTCAAGATATTCATATGTATCTAAATAAAAATACACATAACAAAGAATTTTGAAATTTTACCATTTTAACGAGATTCTTATGAATTTAGTGAAAATCTATTTAAATTCATGAAATTCATTAGAATTTATAATTTTTTAAAATTCATTAAAATTCAAATTTAGGAGCCTCTAAAATAGCGAATAGATATACGAATAGGGGTGGACAAAAAAATTGAAAACTAACCAAACCAATCAAACCAAATTGAGCCGGCTCGGTTTGAACCAAAATCGATCTGATTCGATTAATATTAAAAATTAAAAAGTCAAATCGAATTGGTTGCTTTTTAAGCAATCAACTCGTCAATTAACCGACCCAACCAGTTAATGATTTTTTTTTAAAAAAAATTCATCCTTTTAAACTTAAAAAATATAATAATAAAAATAAAAATATAATTTTTTTTCAAATAATTTTTTATCGTCTATATTTCTTCTACCAAAATTTCGAATTCTAAAAGAACGGAAGAAAAGCAAGGAAAATATTTGTTTATTGTAAACTCCAAATTCAGATTGTAGCAATGATTTTCGTTTTGGTGTAATTGTTTGTTGGTAACTATTGAATATATATGATTTTGGGAAAATCGACCATCTACCATATATATAAGATTTTTTAATCCAAAATAGAGGCAAATTATTATTGTTATTTTTTTTTTAACAAAGACCAATGTTCAAACCGACTAATCAAACAAAACCAAACTCATATAGGGGGTGTTTGACACCCATTTTTGTGGAAAAATATGTTTTTGAATAGTGATTGATAGAAGAATGTGTGGTTAAAAAGTAAGGGGAATTTTTTGGTTTATGTGTAATATTATTTTATTGATAGAATGTGTGGTTGAAATGAAGAATGAGAAAAAGAATGAGAATGAGAAAAAAATGGGTGCCAAACAGGGGCCTAGTATGATTTCAATAGCAGGATTGGGTTGGTTTGAATTGGAATTTATTTAAACTGATAGAGTCGGTTTTCAATTTCCGATTGGACTCAAAATCAATCTAATCCGAACCATGCCCAAGCTTAGATACACGTGTGTGCTTATTGATATATCTATATCAATTATATATATATATATATATATATATATATATATATATATATATATATATATATATATATATATATATATATATATACACACACACACTAATAAAATGTAGTTTTTAGGGTTAAATCCACTAATGATCACCCAACTTTATACATGGTGTCATCATTGATACCCGGTTTGATTTTGTTGCAGATGGTCACCCAACTTTATATTTAGTGTCACCATAACTACTCAATTTGATTTTATTACACTATGAGCACCAAAATTCATATAAAGTTTTATTATGACTACCTAATTTCATATAACATTTCACCATGACCACCCAATTTCTTTTTACAATTTTCACTAATTTTCATGGGGTAAAACGGTAACTCGTATTATATATATAAAATAAAATTTAAAAAATAAAAGTTTATTGAAATTTAAAAAATGTTTATTTTAAAATAAGTTTGTATTTTATTTTTAAAACTTTTTTTAAATAAGTTTTTATTATTATTTTTTTAAGAAACGTGTTTTTTAAAATAACTTTTTATTTTATTTTATTTTTCTAAGTAATTTTTTTTTTAAAAAATAAGTTTTTATTTCTTTTTTTCTAATTAACTATTTTTTAAAAATAAGTTTTTATTTTTTTTACTTTTTTAAAATAAGTTTTTATTTTTATTTTTTACAAAAATTATTATATTAATACAAAGTTACTGTTTTACCTCTTCTAAAATTAATGAAAATGGTAAAAAAAAAATTGAGTTGCTATGGTGAAATGTTATATGAAATTTGGTAGTCATGGTGAAACGTTATATGAAATTAGATGACCATGGTAAAATAAAATCAAATTGGGTGGTTACCGTGACACTAAATATAAAGTTAGATGACCATGGTGAAGTAAAATCAAATTTGGTGGTCATAGTGACACCAAGTATAAAGTTGGGTGGTCATTGATGAATTTAACTTGTTTTTATTTATGGTTGAAATATATACTCATTATCAGACTCTCGAGGTAGTCAAATTATTAATGACTTTTACAGACTTTTATAAAAGTTTCTAGGGTTCTAACTTTTCAACATAAATTACTAAAATAAAATTTTAAAATTTGTTTATCATTCGTCCCAAAATTTTGGGAGACTTGCATAAAAAAAAAAAATGTATTTTTTTTATTCTCTCTCTCTCTCTCTCTCTCTCTCTCTCTCTCTCTCTCTCTCTCTCTCTCTCTCTCTTATTTTTTATCTTAATTTTTTATAAAAAAAATAATTTGTAACTAACAATTCTTAATAACTTTTTTTTTTAATCATTTTTTAATGAAAAAATCTATTTGTAGTTAAGAATTATAAGATTTTTATATAAAAAGTTCAATTTATATTTAAATTTAAATATATTAATTTCTTTTTTACTTTAAAGTATGTCAAATTGATAATTCTAAATATTAAATTATTTGCCCGTGTTTGACCCATATTATTATGTCAAATTGATAATTCTAAATATTAAATTATTTGCCCGTGTTTGACCCACATTATTTTTCTCATTTTCATTCTCATTCTTCTACTCATTTTCAACCACACATTATTCAATAAAATAATATTTTCATTACATCAAAAACTTTTCCTTCTTTTTCAACCTCATATTTCTCACCCATCACATCAACAGTAAAAATGCATTCTTATTTCTAAAATGTGCAACAAAGGGGCTATTTATTTTTATGAAAGAATAATGTGCATATATTTTAGAAATGTTTTTTTTATTATTATTATGAACATGTTTGGTTAAGCTTAAAATCTAATTAAAATTGAAAATATAGTCGTTATTGGATCTCACCAGTCTAATAAAAGTCAACAATAACGACTAATTTTTTTAATTTTAATCCAATTTTAATCTCTACCGAACACACCCTATATGAGAAGGTGTATGTGAGATTTTATACTATTGTTTTAGATCCACGTGAATTCTATTTTCAATAAAAGTCTTCACAAGTCTTTTAAATTCTATAAAAGTCTTAAAATAAATTTTTATTATATGAGAAGGTGTTTGTGAGAGCTTTATATTATTGTTCGAGACTCACGTGAATTCTATTTTCAATAAAAGTCTTCATAAGTCTTTTAAATTTTATAAAAGTCTATAAAATTTTTTAATGGAAGTGTATAGAAGTTCAAAATAATTTTATTTATTCCATACAAATTCATAAAAGGTTTATGAAATCTACAAAAATCGTCACTTCAAAAATAATCCATAAAAATCTTCAAATTTCAATTGAATAATGGCTCCATATGCTCTGATTCATTATTTGGGATTCTGATCCAGAGCTTTTCCAATGTATCATCCGTGCTTTTTTTTTTTCTTTTTTGAGTACTCTGCTCTGCTGAGCATGGTAAAATGGCTTCATTTGAACGATCGAAGAAGTCAATTCTCTGAGCTAAAAGTTTTTGTCTCTCTATCGTTTAAAAAAAGGAAAGAACGACGGGGGAATGAAAACACTTTTGGAGATCGAGATTGGATTTGTTTTTCATCGAAAAAGCAAGGATATGTTGCCAATTAGTTCGGGCTTCAATCAGAACGATCAGGTTGAGGAAATACATCCCCTAGAGATTGATTTAAATAAATAGTAATATTATTCATCCCCAGTGGGGATGAAAACACAGTCTATGTGTCTGTAAATGATAGGTGAAATAAAAGGTGAAATTAAATAACTTAACCTATCATTTAATGCCACATCAGCGCCACCTAAACTGTATTTTCATCCCCAATGAGGATGAATAGCATTACTCTTAAATAAAACTACACATAACAAAGAATTTTTAAATATATTTATACCCATTTCAATTTTTGTTTTAAAAAATAAAATTTCAATTTACTCGGTCCCATCCCCAAACCCGTCTACCCTGACCCACGAAAACTTCTCTTATTAGGAACGGCCGGAATATACCTTCAATCTTTAACGCGCTGTTGTCTCCATTCAATTGGACCTCCACAGTTTTTCAGATCTTCATTTTCTTAGATGGCAAAAGAAAACGATATCGCGGCTATGGAAATCGATAATCAGAATTCGATCACCACTGATCAGATCAATATCACCAAGTTCTCCGTCAATGGTATACAATGTATTTGACTACCGCTCTATATAGAATTTAATTTTTAATATTTTTTTTTGGCAAATTGACAGTGCTGCAGCTCTTGAAATCGGCTCAAATGCAGCATGGATTGCGCTTTGGCGATTACCTTCGTTACCGGTATAATTCAATTACTGTTTCTAATGCTATTTTTCAGTTTTCTTGCGTGCGCCTTTTTATAAATGAAAATATTCGTTTTTTTTTTTGAAATTTTGGAAGGGAAAAGTGGGGTTTGAGATACTGAATTAGGTTTAGTTTTTGGGAGTTTGGTGCGAAATTGATGCGATGTTTATTTTTATTTTTGCTGAGACGCTTTTTCATTTTGAGTTCTTAGGCGATACTGCACTGCACGTTTAAGAAGACTGTACAAATCTCTGAAGTTCACGCACGGCCGTGGAAAGTATACAAAAAAAGCCATTGCTGCTTCTACGGTCACTGAAGTCAGGTAAATGAGCACGTGTACCAGTGTCCATGTTTATAATTTTTATTTTGTGAATCACAGGATTCAATTGATGTCTTCATTTAAGAGTTCAATAATTTGGAGATTTTACTTGTGTTGTCTATGAAAGAATATTTACAAATTTCCATAATTATAATTTAATTAGCAGGTCAATTCATGAGGCTTTTATGCTGTTTAAGTTTCTGGTTTCCTAATTACATCTTTTACTATATAAATCCATTTCAATTATAATTCAATTCTCACCAAAACTGTCATATCCTAAAAGAGTATACCGATAACATAAGAAGCTCCCAATCGAGCTTCTCCTCTTCCACTCGAGAGATTTCTTGTGGAATTCTTTCAAGTCTTGTAAAGATCCATGGCTACGCTCAAAGCCTTTTTTGGCCGACCTTTTCAATTATCACCAAAAGATGTCTTTTAATCGAAGCACTTGTTCCCTTGTACAAATATAGGTTTCTCCATTTGGTCCTCTATATGGCTGAAAGAGCATGGAGCCATGCCATGGAAAAGAAAACGTTACCAGATGGTCCAAATGCACGCCAGCGCAGCTACCTTATAGGTAGATTGAGAAAGGCAGTAAAATGGGCTACCCTCTTCCAGGAGTTGTGTGCCTTCAAAGGAGATTCCAGAACATCTCTAGAAGCTGAGGTGTGGATTGTGACTTTGATTTGGCTGCTTTATACTGATTTGTCATTTTAATTTGTGGTTCAGTAATTATATTATGACTCATTTAATAGATCACTATATTTTTTAAAGTCTTTTAAGTAGGCTTTTTCTTGTTAGCATTGTGGATTATTGTTCTTTTGATTGCCTTCCATGTCATCTTTAATGTTTCTTAATATGAATGGCAATTTTAGTATATATATAAAGCTGGAGAGGCAGTTTCTATGTCATGATAACACCCCTGAATAATTGGATAGGCTCATGGAAAGTATACGAACTGGTAAAGGAATGGATTATTGGACAAGTAAAGGAACATATTAGCGAACGCATCAATGCTGGCTTCTGTATCTTTTCAGAGAGTACACAATACTTTTCTTCCCGTGTCTTGACTTTTTAATCCCACGGCTTTGATTCGTTTGAGTAAAGTCTACCCTGAATTATTGTAATACACGATTTTACCTTTTTCTGCCCACAATTTTTTAGGTAAAAATTGATTCTCCTGCTTGTTTTCTGTTTAAATTTCAACGTCTTACATGCATAACACTGTTCTATCTTTGTTGAGTCATGCTCAACTTCTTTTAAAAAAAGATGAAATTTCTTATGAAGCCACTTTTGGTTTCTAACTTGCAGGCCTATGCTGCTTATATGAAGGGGAATTTGTTATTTGAACAAGATCAGCACTGGGACATAGCATTGAAATGTTTCAAAAGTTCCAGGTACATTTGTGTCAGATAATTGTGTCGTTTGGCTTGTTCATAGATGGGAAGGCTTAACTTGTTGGCTTTTATACATAGCATAAAATTCTATTTTTTGACTCAAGAGAAAGTAAAGTGAATTTATTACGTCTTTGCACCAGATGTTTTGCATTTTCATCAGCTCACTACCTGTGTACAAGGGTATTTCTGCTGTCTTTGCTGCTATAACATGTTGGCTAACTTCATAATTCTGATAGGGCTGTTTATGAGGAACTTGGGAAGTATGGAGACCTAGAGAACCAAGTATTGTGCCGGGAACGGGTTGAAGAACTTGAGCCAAGTATACGATATTGCCTACATAAAATTGGGGAGTCAAATTTACCAACTTCTGAGCTAGTACACATAGGAGAAATGGAAGGGCCTGCTCTCGACCTTTTCAAAGCTAAATTGGAGGTTTGTATTTTTCCAAGTACGCAATGCTTGTTATTATACATGTAGTGGCTATATTCTGATTATATTCTTTTTCATAGATTAAGGGGAGGGTAGTTTTGTTCTAGGATACAAAGAAAAAAAGAAAAAGAAACTGCACGGGCGTCTCGGTATGATTTAATCTTCATTGTCCTTTTTTTAATTTGGTTGTTTTCATTGTAGGCTGCCATGGCTGAGGCTAGATCTCAGCAAGCTGCATCTATGACAGAATTCTATTGGCTTGGTCATAGATTTCCAATTTCGAATGCGAAGACTCGGGTTTCCATACTGAAAGGTCAGATTTAGTCTTGTTATCTTTTATTTTCCTGTTGTATGACACGTGTTAAGCTTTTTATGGTTGATTGCATTTTTTTGATAATTATTTCTAGTTTTCACCAATGAGTGTTGTTTTGAGTAAGAAGGAAAGGAGGGATTGGATATTGTTGCATCTTTATGTGATTTATTTTGCCTGCGAATGCATCCTTCTTGGTGGGAGTTGATGACTGCTTTAGTCTTGCATCATTCATTTTGCAACTGCCTCAAGCGCTGTTTTTGTGTTACAAAATATGTTCAGCTCAGGAGCTGGAAAAAGATATCAATGGTCCAGCAGCAGATTCGCTTCCTGCAGAGAAAAAACTTGTATTATTTGACAGAATTTTTTCTGCTTACAATGAAGCCAGGAGCTACATACGCAATGATTTGGTGAGAACGGCTAGTTACTGTGGTGGTTTCTTTTGTAATTTGTCACACGTATTGGACATGGCATCAGATTTCTATCACTTCTTTGGAAGATTCTGACTCAGTAATTTGTTTGCTTTAGGTTACCACAGGTAATTCTGAAAAAATGAAAGATGATCTGAGTGGCCTCGATAAAGCTGTTGGTGCTATCTTAGGACAGCGAACAATTGAGCGTAATCAGTTGTTGGTGAAAATAGCCAAAAGTAAACTCAGCAAGCTTCATGTCGATAAGAATGAAAAAATAACGAAGCCTGAAGAACTTGTCCGGTTATACGATCTCCTACTACAGGTGAATGTCCATCATATTTTTCTTCTACTGTAAATTTGATATTTCTAAGTATAAACAAAGATACTTTTGACGAAAAATGAGCTCTAGGAATAGCAGTAAGCTTGGTTATATGCATATTCTGACAAAACTTACTTTTCTTTCTGACAGAATACTGCTGATCTTTCTGACTTAGTTAGTTCAGGACGAGATAGAAAACCAGAAGAAGTGGCATTTGCTGAGGAATGTGAACTCAAAAGTTCTGCCTTTCGAGCAGAAAGGTTTGACCCTTGTCATTTCCTTATGCTTTAGGCCCTTCCTTTTCCTTGGCTCCTTGCAGACATCACTTTAGATTATATAATTCTCTTTTGGGTCCAATTTATTCACTACTAAATTTGTTTGGATGAACATACTTTTACCATTTCTAATTGATCCATTTTTGCGAACTATCATTTGTCCCTCGTATTGTAAGATTTTAGGCAGCTTTCTGGAACAACGGCATTGTTCAAGTGCATAGTAGGTTGTGTAGTCTTTTAGCCTTCGGGAGACAAATATTCCTAGTTTGACATTGACGCTCTTGTTCTCATATAGTTTGTTATTTACTTTTGTTGCCTTTGGATAGTTCTCATGTCTCATTTTGCTGAACTTTTGTTTCTAGTTTTGGTCTCAGATATTCCTTTTGCATGGTATGATAACTCAAATATCCAGCAGTCTCATCTTTGTCTAACGTTAGTGATCATGTCTTTCTTTGGCATTTCTTTTGTTCGTATTAGAGTGTTTTCCAAATATGTGATCAATGTGAACTTGGGTAAACTTAGATAAAGCTTCCTTATAATTTTTGCAGATGCTTTTACTTAGCTAGATCTTACAGTTTGGCTGGAAAAAGGACTGAAGCTTACGTTTTGTACGGCAAAGCTCGCTCTCTGGCTGACACTGCCATTAAGAAGCTTCAGAGTTTAACTAATGCTGACGAGGTGTGCAGGTTTCTTATCTTTAAAATACTGTACATCTGTTTTATGTGTTGTGCATTAGAACTCCTACTTATTTCAACAATGGCCTGTTGTTATGCTCTGCTACTTTTTTAAATTTATATCCAAAATATTGCTCTGTTGGTTCATGAGGCAGACCATATGTAGTTACAGAACCATGTGGGGAATCCTTTTCTCACTGGTATTATTTCTCACTGGTATTATTTTCTGTCAAAATATGTACCCTTATATGCCACTTGTGGATTGTGTTTGAAATAATAACTTCCAATTCCCTGAAAACTTTGCTTGGACTCTCTTCATCTCATGTCTTGGGTTTTCATCACTCTTAACAGGTAATGATCAAGGAGTTGAAGATGCTGTATCAAGAATGTAGATCCAACAGCTGTATAGAGCATGCAACAGGGATTATGGAGGAGAATAAGGCTCCAGAAAATCTTTCGAAAAAGATATCGAGCATATCATTAACAGGAAATGATAAGAAGGTATTGCATATAGCTTTCCCCTTTATAATGTTTCCTTGAGCAAATTAAATCGCACATAATTGAATCCAGGTGTACCTTCTTGACGGCTTTACTTGTGTGCCACAACAAATGTTTCAAGAATTAGTAGCTTTTCCTCAATTTAATCTTCTTCATGGGAAAACCTGCCGAGTAAATGCTGGTCTTAATCCGTGGATGTCAAGTCTAGTAAATTTGTTCTGTCACCTTTATATAGCACGATAACTATGATATTAAATCTCATTTGTTATTCATTCAGGTTTCCTTGTTAGTCACTCACTCTCTCCCATTGTGCATGCTTGCCTGCGGTGTCTCCAATATCTATGCATGTTAAATATTGTTCCTATTCCTTTTCAAAATTAAAGAAAACGTCTTTTAATGGTTGCGTTGTACGCTGATCTCAGCTGGAGAAATTGCTTATGGAGAACTTGGACTCTTATGAATCGGCCGTGGGTGATCCTGCCACAAAGTCAATCCCGCGCATTGAAGCCTTTCCACCTGCTTTTCAAGCCGTTCCTCGTAATCCAATCGTTATCGATCTTGCCTATAATGCAATTGATTTCCCGTCTCTCGAGAACCGGATGAAGAAAGACAAAAAGGGATTCATAAGTAGGCTTTGGAGATGAATTATACCAGTTTTGATGGTCCTGGATTTTAGAGTACCCGTTCAAGTAGTTGCGATCTTGACAGTTTTTACAAGTGTAATTTCTCTCACATTATGGACAATGTCTTGAATACTTTGTAGCAGCAATTTTTGATTGCAAAGCTAGGGATAATTTTATACGTTTGTGTGAAACTTCTATTTCTTTCATCCGGAATTAAAGAAACTTTATGTGGAACAAATAGTTTTCTGATTTGTTTTTAATCTCTCCTGATTGCAGCAATATGAAATAGAGCTCAAGTTGATGAAATTTGTATTGCATAATTATATATAACATTACTCATATTTTATATCTGCCTTTAAGAGTGGCTTTTTAAAAGATCCTCTCTCTATTGTCATAGAATGTGTGGATATTTATCCAATTTACCTCATTTTTCGTGGTGAAGAAAGTTTTTTGGAACCCTGTAGGAATGAAGAGGGGTTAAGGCTATTTTTCATAATAGTGTTTTTTGAGACTCTAATCTCGTCCCTAGATAAGGTAGGTTAGTGCATGTTTTTAATACTAAATTATAAAGTAAGTTAAATTATTTCATAGTGTTTTTCGAGACTCTAATCTCGTTCCTAGATAAGGGATGTTAGTTCATGTTTAAGAAGTGATTAAATTATAAAGTAAAAATTATCTTGCCAAGTTTCACTTTTCATAATTCAATATTGTCCCATTCGAATCCCTTCAAAACCACTGAGGTGAGTACCTGATCGTAAACTTCAGGATCTCGTAGGATTAGTCGAGTTGCGCGTAAGCTAGCCCGGACATCTACACTAGTTAAAAAAAAAAAAATCAATATTGTCACTTTATTTCCTTTTTTTATTCGAGTTTTTTTTTCCCCCAAATTAGTGTTGTCATGTACGCTACAATGTAAAATTATTGAATTTTCACAGGTAAAAGCATGTATCATCATCCACCGGATTTTGTAGGTAAAAATGCCTCATTTATTTATGGAAATTCGCAAGCGAAAGCGCTGCGTCATTATCTACCAATATTTCATTAATAGATTATTGATGTATAAGAAAGAGTGTATATCAATGATGGTATTGACGTTGTCTCAAAGGGCACGCTAGTTCAGGTCCTAGGGATTTAACTATTTGAGTTTCCAATTTGAGATAGGCTCCAACTTTATAATATGGGATTTATGGGCTTGAAATAGATGAGTATAGGTTTTAATGAAAGAATTAACGTCGTTTGTTCCCACTAAGCCTAAACTACTTAAAGATCCGGGTCCTACATGTACATGGTATTGGAGATTATCTGGCGTACACATTTTAAATCAAATGGCAGCAGAATCAAATTTGCTAATCTTACAATACATTTTCTTACTAGTTTTATCTTGCACTTTCTGGTGATAAGTAAGATCAACGAGAGTCTTTTGTTGATGCTGAATTGATCAAGTCTGGTTTTGTATTTTCGGTCCCGATATGGCAAAAGTTGCAGTTGCTTTGAGAGAAGTTGAAACTTACAAGGAGATTCTTCGATCACAAGTGAAAATTTTGTTAGCTGGTGGAGATATATCCTCATAAAATTTAATTGCTCAACAAATTTACTTGTTTTCTTTGATTGTATATTTAAGATATACCAGACAAGCCAGCACTCTAAGAAATAAATGAAGATGTTGCTCATTTTCAAAAATCTGGATTTTGAAAGAGACAGCGTGATAGAGATGTGCTCTCTATACTTGCAATCTGTAATATAATTCTTGCTGAGATTTTAGGTTGCAGTTTTTTGGTGTACTTAATTGTTCACTTATTTAAGAATGAGAATGATATTAGTCTTGCAAAATGGAGGTAAAAGCAGATGTAGGATTGCTGAAAATAAATCATATTTAGTGAGATTATGTTTGGTAAAAAATAAAAAAGTTATTTATTTTGATTTGAATGTAAGAATTGCTTTTGAAAAAAAGTAACTTCTTAAATTTAAATTAATTTATCTAGACATGAAAGTTACATATAAGTAATTTATATTTATAAAACTTTGGCAAGCATGCTCTTATTGCAAATTCAGATTCAGATTAATAAAAATATTGTTTGTTTTAAATTTTACGTATAAACAAATTTTTAGGCTGAGCCAAATATGTTGTTAAGTGAAAAACTGACAAAGTCGTGTTTTTGGGTTATACAGCTAGGGAATTGTTTAGTATAGAGAAGTCGTTAGTTGAGTAAATGGGTTTGTTTAGTCCCACATCGGATATTGAAGTTTGAGACGAGGGAAGGAGTGGCTATAAAATGAGCCGCCCATTCAGTGAGTTAAGCACGCAGCCGTGCGGTGAGCACAAAGCGAACTATTCTTTCGCCTTTTACTAAAGAATACCGTGTGCTCGCCGCAATTCAGCGGCATACGCCTATTTTTGGAGGGGTCTCTCCCAGTGGGAGTGCCCCCAACAATTCTAGTCTAAATGATTTTTCTGTTCTCCCGGCGCCTTCTACTCTGGTGCGTATTAGCGGGAGAGATGGAGTTTCCAACTAAAGGATGCTTTAAGAATTTGCTGCTATAGATAGGAGCTTAGAGATTTTGTTGTTGGGCTCGACTTTTTGAGTTTTTAACAATACGTTGGGAGTTTCGTGTATGGGTTGTTTGCCAATGGATATAGAGATGAAAGTCGTGGATGATGGGTGGTATGTGAATGGATATAGAGATGAAAGTAGTGATGACGTTTTGGGTCATTGGACACGTTTTCACTCAGGAAGAAGCCAAGTTTCTCTCAATTCTGATTCAATTTCCATTTGAGAATTTGGAGTTGGTCGGAAAAGGAGAAGGGTAGGATAGGGTAGGATGGCGATAGAAATTTTTAATAAAGGTAAACTTTAGTATCATGTTGGAACAAGCAGTAAATAAAAACATACCACAGATTTTTCACTCAAAATGATTAGTCCATTGAGCATTCATAAACATGATTTTTCACTCGAAAGGATTAGACAAGCATATCCATAAACGTCGTTAACACACTAAAATCCAAGAGCACAACCTAAAGTGTTACAAGTACACAAATATACCAAGTTTTCTTCCAGAACCCTTAGAAGAACCTCCGAAATTACACCAAGCAAATTAAAGATTTCTCCTCAGTTACTGTTACGATAGTTAGGCTCTTCTCACTTTGATTAGCAACACAAAAAAAGACTTGGTGTTTATAACATGATTACACTCTTTATCCGTATTCAAGTAGCCTATGTTCTCAACACGACCGAAAAAGGACAGCAAAGGTCCCAAGGTGTGTAAATTCAATGGCAATGATCAGAGAAAGCAAAGAGAAAAATGCATAAAATAAATTCTGAAGGAAATAAACAAAATGGACATTAAAGGATATCCCCAAATTGGATGTACTTAGTCCAAATGTAACACTAAGCCTATGTTTGGCATAGGTTTATAAAATGTTTATTAACACTCAAATCACTTTTTATCCACATTTCGAGTGATCCATAAGTAGTATCTAATTATCCGCTACTCATTTCTATATATTTGTAATTTAAACCATTTTTAAAAACCTGTTTTAAGACAAATCTCATGTTTGTCCAAATCTAAAAACCATCTCCTTTGCATCCCAAAAAGGATGAGAAAAGCTATAATGAACATAGCATTCAAAAGGTGAAATAGATACCAAATTGTTCAAACTTTAGTGCCTCGGGGCAATCTCTTCAAACAAATGAAAAAAAAAAAAAGGTAACTTGATCAATGTAAATGGAAACTAAACACTGGCAGACTCCATAAGCAAAGTACTTTCAACTGGTTCTGTTTCTCTATAGGATTGTTCCTCATAAAAAATATCACACTGCTGCATCATCGATCCACATTCGTACACTTCAGTGTAAACGAATCCTTACACCATCCCATGAAAGCCTGCAGAATCCAGGAGTACTGCTTTGATTTGGTCTGGATGGAGGTCTTGACCTTCTTTGCATTGCTGATGTAACATTGGAAGTGAACAAAAATCAGAGAGAGAAAAAGACAATTTTGATGACAATCAGTAATCAAAAGAGCTCTCGGGGACAGTAACCCATCCCCGCGGTTGAAATTTTTGAAAATTTGTTTCTTTAGGAAAAAATAATTAAAATATAAAATTCTCAGCTCATCCTCGATCAGATAAATGTACAAGAATAGACCTTGTTTAAAAAAAAAAAACTCCAGTCTCGGTGTGTCTTGTGCTCCCAATTGATTGGCGATGAAATTAATTTCTCCACTATCCTTATAGAATAAATAGTATTATATTTCTTAAGAACTATAACTGCGCTAATCTTTCAACAAAGATAAAAGTTCTAATACATTGATTGATTAATAGAAAAATTAATATCTCCATTATCTTTCTAACGTAGTACTGTTTCAGGTACCAGCCCTGTGAAGGGGTAGGGAGCACAGGGGTGTTCAAATTTGAAAGAAAACAAGCTTTACCTCAGCTCGAAAGATATCCAATGCAAACCCATTGAAACAGCTAATCACAGCTTGTTGGATGTCTAGGCCAAGGTTATCCAGAGCCCTCATAGTGGAGAGCAGAAGGCCTGGTCTGCGCCCACAAAACATGTGAATATTTACTGCTCTCCCTTCTCTTAGCCTTACCTCGACCTACAAATATGGAATTCATTAACTTCAAACACGCTCCACAAGGAAATTTTCAATGCCGATAGGCATTCTCATCATAAATACTCGAGAATCCAACGTAAAAAACACTCGAGCATAAATTTGTAAAAATAACAAAGATTTTTAAAAGATTTTGCAACTAAATAATGAAATCACCCTCGTCGGTTGTCCCGTTGGGCTAGATAATGGACTTGCAAATGCACTTGGGCACAGTTCTTCTTTGATACGACAAGGAATGCCTGGTGTTGTAGGCGTCAAAGGATAGAAGTTTGAGAGCGGAGACAATGAAGAACTAGAAGGGGTCGACTCCAGTTCATTTTGGAGGTCATTAATCTTCTGTAGCAGTTCCTTTAAATATTCAATTGCATCTCCTAGTATTGATGCCCTGTCCATCTGTCAAAACAGAAGAAAGACATAGGTGCAGAAGCAGTTACAGAGGGCAAAATAAATTTCAATGCCACAAAAGATGGATAGATTGATTACCAAAATACCCATTCATCTCATGACCTAGACTGTCGGCATATCCATGGATCCTTAATAAAGATATTTCTTTTGTCATGCAATAAATTAAGTATAACGTATTACTTCCTCTTGATTTTCTGAATATAAGATCAAGTTTTAACATGTCTTTCTCAAGGCTTTGATCTGAAGTAATTGTATATGGGAAATAACTATTGACTAACATAGCTCCATATATGCACTTTCCTAATGCGTGTGTGTTCATGAACTGTTAGTTAAGCAGATAGTTCAGAAGATGTCCGACTACAGAGTAAATTTTCCATGGAGATACACTTCGCCATAGGTTTTTGTTATGAACTATGAAGCTATTCAACCTTATTAGGGAATGCATGAAAACCATATTGTTAATCTGGAATATATTTTAGTAATTACTCGAAGGAAAATAATAAATTTAAAAAGTATTTTCATACAGTAAATTAGGAAATCGGTATATACTAATATGCATCCCACTAATATCTAAAAGATGTGTTATTTTTGTTGTACATGATTTTAATGTAACAAAATAACAATATGAGAACAGAAAGATCTTTTAAAAGTTAAATTCAAGATAGCGTGCAAGACGAGTGACTAGAAACTCGCTTGTGAGACACGTGCGATAGAAATGAACGTGCAAGACACATGCATCAAAAATGGTTATCTTAAAAGCTAGGACGAGATGAAAATAAAAAGTCGAAAGAGAAGAAATAGGCAGTGAGAAAAGGATAATAAAGAGGGATGGGACCTGAGGCTCGTTAAGAGGTTACAAATTACAGAAGTATAGATTCAGAAGTACAAAATTTATTATCTTGTTCAAAATGTCGTTGAAGAAATAAATTCTGAAGTTCATTATTTTAATTTAGTAGCTTTCAAATGAATCCGATCTGTGGTCCAAAACTCAACACATTTTGAAATCAATTCATAGACTTCATGTGAGTAATTTAATGCTATCATACGACTTTAATACGCGAGCAGTTTGAATACATATGCATATCAAAATATTGCTACTCATCAATGATATACACAAAAATAGCACACGACATTGAACAAAATTAAAATTTGAAAAAGAAAACCAAGAACAAAGAATGGATGAATGCAAATGACTAAAACATGTCGATAACAATATGGCATAATTCACGAGAAATTTCTCTAAGAAATCCATACCTTGCTAATCTTTGGTACAACAGACCTCAGCAAGTAAAGCCTGTCATTGAGCTTCTTCCTCCGGCGCCTTTCAGCCATCAAATTCTTCGCCGGAAGCCCCTTCTTCTTACCCTTTTGATCCCCACCACTGCCCGTGACTGTACTATTAGCATTTGAGCTGTTTCCACCATTTTTACCAGTATCATCCACCTTATTGACAGTACTATTCTCCAGAAATTGATCATCAGAATCATAATTCAAATTGGACCCATCAATGCTAAAATCCTCTCCGTCATCCCCGCTACTGTTTTTCCTCTTCCTCTCATTTACATCACTCAATTCCCCCTTCTTGTCATAGCCTTCGAGGCTAGTTGAACTTCGAGAACGATTGATTTCATCTCCTAAATTCAAAGCCCCCAAATTGCTGACACTCCCACTAGCAAGATTCTTCCTTAGAGCAGCCCTTTTTTGAAAGAGAGTGGGTTGTGCTCCAACTGAAGCAAAATCATCAAGTGGCTTCAACATCTTAGACCTGTTAAAGAACAATGGATTCCCGTTCATGGAACCCTCCCCAAACCCCAGTACACCAAAACCGCCACTGGTTTGAGGCAGTTGAAGCAAATTACTAGTTGAAAACTGAGGGTTCGAGCTCAAATTAAGAGCGCCCATTTGGGATTGAGTACTTAAATCATTGAAAGCAGTATTCAGCATCCCAGTTCCCCGGTTTAAAGCACTTTCAAGAAAGCCATTATCACGACCCAAATCAAATGTCCCCTCTAAAAGATTGTTGTGAATTGGATTCATGAGTGTAGATTTTTGTGGTAGAAAATAGTTTAACTGATGAGATGGATCCAAAGAATTGAGAACTGAAGCAGATGTTGGTGAGCATGAAGCAGAAGAATCCACCGAATGCAAAACCAGCTGATTATTATCAGCGTCAGTAAAATTGGGTGAAAAGGAGATGTTACCCAGATCATGATGGCTGCCGCCATGCATGTTGATTTCGTGGCTGTTGGCGGCGGTGGCCGACATGTACCAGTCGGCTTCATTTTCAGCTTCGAGCATAGATTTGAATGAAGAAAGTGCACCAAATTCTGTATCATCTTTATTCTCCAAACCGCCACTGTTATTGTTCCGAGTCCACGAATTTGTTTCTTCCACTTCTTTGTTTCCATCCATCCACTGCATACTATTAGTTCTCGACAACATTCTGCTCTCCCTCGCTCTAGAAATTCTTGAAAATATATTGAAAGAAAGAACTGCCTTTGATATATAGAGAGAAAACGAGGTGCGGGCGTTAAAGAAGTGAAAAAAGCGATAGAGCTTTATGCAAGAGAGTTCTTATAAGGGTGAGGCAATGTGATAGATAACGCCAAAAGCTTCAAATGTAACGTTTCAATGGCTGCTATGTAATCATTACAGGGTGGGATGGGTGGAGAGAGAGTGTATGTATATAACGTGATGCATGAAATATGAACATTATATGGCTTTTTATGGAATTTCTGAGTTGAGTTTGTTGAAAAAAGAACAAACTTTCTACTGCTTTTTGTTAGGCTCATCTCTCTAATTAGGATGCAAGTAATCATTACATACAACTATGGTTACTAGGATTTAGTGTATTGTGTGCCTCAAGAATAATGTTACTTATCCGCACTGGTACGAATACGATGATGTGTCGTGAAATGATAAAGCCAACCGAATAATAATGACACGTAGCACCGGTGATGTTATTAAGTCCCCAATTGGCGCGACTTAAAATTTTGATAAAAATCGAAATCAAAATCAATAATTAATTTTAATGACATATCTAACAGGATTTACAATATTTATCAACTTTACAAATACATATTTCATCTTTTTGAATCAAAATTAAATAAAAAGCTTATTTTTAGCTCCGCCAAACATGGGCTTAATGATATATCTAAGGGTGAAAAATGGGTCGAGCCATCGAGTGAACTGGTTAGACTCATTTTGAAACAAATTATTGATCGAGACAAGTTCACTTTTTTTCACATGCTTATTGGTATGAACCGACAAGTACTCGTGAGTTGACATTTTTTTTTCTCATTTTTGGATTTTTTTATTAATTTCTTAAACAAAATTGTGTATTTTTGGGCTTATTTGGTTAAATTATTTTTTTTTAAAAAAAACATAGCATTACGCTTTTTAAAAAATTCAGCTCTTAAGAAATAACCAAGCAGTGAACAAAATGGTTTGTTACTATACAAACAAAAGTCAATTGTTTAACTTCTGAACTATAAAATTTTATAGGTGAATGTTATATTTGTTTGTTTGTGCCAATGAATGGACCAAAAAAAAAAAGGTATTTCTCAGTAGTGAATGTTATATTTGTTTGTTTGTGCCAATGAATGGACCAAAAGCAAAAGTTGAAGATATTTGTCATGTGTGACTATGCATTTCTAACAAATATTAGGTGCGCCCACTTAGGTATGGAATCCAAATTGACGCATTGATTTACGTCCGTATGAGTTGATAGATTTTGATACATTGATCTTGACAACATATTTTCCAATCAACTTTCAGATTTTTGACACATAGGAAAGTGTCAATGAATGTGTACACTTTGTGTGTATAAGTAGTTTAATCCATCTCAAACTACGTTGGATTAAACTACTTGTACACGCAGTGTTTATCTTTATGTGCATGTAGCGTGGTCCAATCCTCAATTTTTTTATTTTCTTTTAATCTAATTTAAGGCAATATATACACCCTAGTTGCTCTGACAGTTTAACCTAACTGTAATAAATATATATTTATCTGTTTGAAACTTTGAAAAACAAAGGAAGCAGGAATCTCGTGAAATATCAATCACGATCTTAATTCTCTGGGCCTACATTTCAGTGGCCTCTTTTTTTGTCAGGATTTGGTTTCCTCCTTCTTTACGAGGCTAAACGCCTCAACCTCACACTTGTCACAGTAAAATCGACATTCACCGATATAATTACCACAGATACAAAAATATTGAAAATTTAAAATAAAATAAAATTTTACTTGGTAAGATGTCTGATTGAACAATTGTGCAGAAAATAATAGAAAAGCAACCGATAACGAGTTTGAACATTCACGTTCTTCTGAACCCTACCCACCGCTTTAATGAACCAAAGTCGTCGATTTAAAAACACGATTTTAACAAATCTCACTCAACCGTTCAACATTAGTGAGGCATCCCAACTTCAGTCATTGAATTGGCTTCGCCTTTTAACAATTACCGAAACAATTATGATTAGATGCAAAAGAATGAATAAAGATGTAAAGTAAATACTTCAATAATTAGGCTGAGTTGCAAGAATTTTTCTCTTTCTCGAAGAGATTTGAGTCCTCCGTGTTATGCCGATCAAAATAGTAAACATAAAATTGTTCATGGGAATCAATTGTCAAACCATGCCAAGGCGACTACACCTTTTGTTTTCACCACCGTCATTCATGCCCATTAGAACCACATAATAAAAAATAATGAACATTTAGATTGATTACATCCAATTTCAAGAAAAAAAAAATTGTGAAGATAAAAAAGAGAATGGTCGTGAAATATTTTAATACAATTAAATCAAATTTTAATTTGAATTTCCATGTACTAATTAGTTTAAAGTAGAATAATTGAGGCATAAACATAAATAAGAATAAATAAAAGAATCGTAGCTTTTTTAATTTTCGGTTCCTTATTGTTGTGATTGTGTAACTGTATTCACATTTTTTTGTAACGCTAACAATTACAAATTTACAAGTGTCGATTAACAAGAAGATGTAAGCTCGTTGCATTACGGACAAAACGTACAAAATCTGGTTTACATCATTCCCCAACATATATTACGTTTACCGCATTGTACAATATAAAAAAAACATTATTTACCTTATCCAAAAAAAAGTATTGTACAATATTTTGATGTTTAATCTACAGAAACTTCGAAATAGTTGTGCATAAAGCGTGAAAATCAACAATTGCATATTCAATGTCCCAATGAAAACTTAAGGTATTATAAAGATTATTCCACCTTGTTTAAGTATGCAATGGACTTATTATTATACACTTATATAAAGTACAATTCTAAAATGAGAAGTATGCAAAAAATATAGAAGGGTTCAATTGTTGTGCTGAGCGAGAGTTGAATATGTTATTTTCATTAACTAATACTTAGAATTTATGCTCACACGTTCTGAAAAAATTACTTCTTGATTGAACATAATGCCCAGAGTTAATTTAAGAACTTAAAGGAGATTATCTTTTCAAGATTTTTATTACTTATTGTGGTTGTTCAATGATCATATTCTCCAATAAGCTACGGAGTAAATCCAGAATTAAATCTCAACTTTCATCTTTTAGTTTAAAATAAAAATCTTCTAATGATATTTTTTACCTTATTGTTTTAATTTTAGTTGAAGATGATATTTGATGATTATTAGGGTTTTATGATTTTAGTAGAATATGATATTTTATGATTATTAGAATTTTCCTTAAATAAAAAATCTAAAAGAATATCAAAAGATTCAAAAGAATCAAAGGATTAATTTAGAGCAATATATTTTTATATAATTTTATACATTTCAGCTAAATTTACGCGAGATTAAAAATATAATATAATTATTTTTCAGGCCCTTTCTTCTCTCATATATATAGACTTTGATTCTTTTTACACTTTTTCTGGCTACCGAATAGTCTTTCTTCACTGTTATTATTTTTTTTTTTTAACTAAGGTGAATATTTTAGCATTCGAACCTTTTTCTTTTTTAGCATATATGAATTGAAGCTTTTTGTTTTTTTGTTTTTTTTTGCATTGGCTTTTTCGTGCGTTAAGTGTTTAATTTGTGGTTTATGTTGTGAAACTCTGGTCTTTACGAGTAATTTGTTGAAGATTGTAATTGAAGTCTTATTGTTCATTGAATTGAAATATTTATGTTGGTATTTTCATTTTTGAAGACGTCAAATTTACTTATCCCATGCAAACAATTAGTTTATTTGAGATTTGTGGTTGCATATCTAATTGTTTGGCTCAATAATAGCGCCCACTTCTTATAGGCAATGTGTCTGTCTGATCATACTATGAACGAAACCAAACAGTTTGGATTTGGTACCTTCCGGTGAACAGATACAAAATATACACCTTTTTGTGTAGCCAAGACGTACTGCTTTTGTGATATGATTACTGTATAAGTAGTCAAGTGATTAGAAAAAAATAGCGGATAATGTTGGCCATTGTTTTATGTCAATCTCAGAGTTTGATATGTCAAGTTCAATTTTTCACGCACAGAAATGTATAGTGATCTTTGTGTTTCATCCCAGCTGTCTAATTGTAATTGTATTTATGCAGTAGGCAGACATGGCTGGGGCTTTAGTTCAGTCAACCGGTTTACCTTTTTCAGTTACCAGTGCAAGGAACGGACAGTGGAGTACTGAAAAAACCAAAAGAACAGTGACAGTGCTATGTAACTTACAAACAACTTCCTTAAGGATGAGTAGTTTCTCAGGACTGCGAACATCTAATGCATTGGACTTGTTGAAACAAACTGGCCAGACACTGCAATCAAAGATAGCAATTGTCACCTCTTTTAACCGAGGAAGAAAAGGCCGAATTGCACCACGAGCCATGTATGAGCGCTTCACGGAGAAAGCAATTAAAGTTATTATGCTTGCACAAGAGGAGGCAAGACGGCTTGGTCATAATTACGTTGGAACTGAACAGATTTTGCTGGGACTTATTGGTGAGGGGACTGGTGTCGCTGCTAAAGTACTCAAGTCTATGGGTATAAATTTGAAAGATGCTCGTGTGGAGGTGGAAAAAATAACTGGAAGGGGTAGTGGATTTGTGGCTGTGGAGATACCTTTTACCCCTGGCGCAAAGCGTGTTTTGGAACTCTTGCTAGAGGAAGCCCGCCAGCTTGGTAATTATTTTTCTCTTTCTTTTCGTGTGCGCATTTCCCCAATATGCTGTTAGAGTTTTTTCTTACTTGTGTATGTTCTAGTTTTTTCATCATTGGATATCGAATGCTTTGCGTATAGCGTTTAGTCTGCAGTTTATGTGTACCTTTTATCTTTCTCCTCCTTGCTGAGGATAAGTTAAAAATATGCTGGTCATTTGCATTTTACTTTTATCATAAAGAAGACTTGGTAAATTTTGTAGAAGTCAAATTGGTTAAGTTTGATCTTTAATAAGATGTTAATTGATTACTTGTCGATTCAGGTCACAATTACATTGGATCAGAGCACTTGCTGCTGGGATTACTTCGTGAGGGTGAAGGTGTGGCAGCCCGTGTTCTTGAGAATTCAAGTGCTGATCCTAGTAATATTCGCGCACAGGCAAGCATTAGCACTTCTTTATGCTGTCTAATAATTTTTTGTGAATTTTATATCCTGACATCAATATGATCCATTTGGAACATAGGTTATTAGAATGGTGGGTGAGAGCGTGGAGGCTATTGGTGCTGGTGTTGGAGGGGGAAGCTCAGGAAACAAGATGCCTACACTAGAGGAATACGGAACCAATTTAACCAAGCTAGCTGAAGAGGTAATTTTCAATGTCTCACGGTGTTTATTAAATATTTCCTTTCATAGGGGCCTAATGAAAGCTGGGTTTCTTGCTTTTCTAGGGTAAACTAAACCCTGTGGTTGGAAGGCAAGACCAAATTGAACGAGTTACTCAAATTTTGGGGCGGCATACAAAAAATAATCCCTGTCTCATTGGAGAACCTGGTGTTGGGAAAACAGCTATTGCAGAAGGTCTAGCTCTGAGAATTGCCAATGGCGATGTCCCCAAGACAATTCAGGGGAAGAAGGTAAAGTGATACTGATACCTGAATGATTTGAAGAGAACTGTTTAACTCGTTAGCAGGTACATTTAGGGGTCAAACTTGGCAACTTCTCAAATATTTACAATGTTTGAATGTTGTTAATTGGTAGTGTGTAGATCCATAAGACTTTTAGAGAAGTTAGACACTATCTCTTTCTATATAGTTATGGCTACCTAATTCTTTCTTTGGGGTTTTTCTCTCATCTTAATTCTGAATAAAGGCTCGTGCATGCACGAGCAATATTATTTCATACGTTGAAACATCAATCTGCGTTCCCTCCCCCTTTAGTTCTTATTTTTGACATTCATTATTTCTATGTTTCAGTACAAGATGGCTTGTTGTAGTAATGCCAAAATGCTGAGTACCTATTTGATTTTTCAAAATTTTTTTGAAGATAATAAATCTTCCACTTTGGTTCATTTCAGGTTATTACCCTGGATATGGGTCGTCTTGTTGCTGGGACAAAATATCGTGGTGAATTTGAAGAAAGGTTGAAGAAGCTGATGGAGGAAATTAAACAGAGAGATGATATTATACTTTTTATTGATGAGGTGCACACATTGATTGGTGCAGGAGCAGGGCCAATCGATGCTGCTAACATCTTGAAACCTGCTCTAGTTTGGGGTGAACTGCAGGTTAGTCTGAGGTGAAATCATGAAATGCGGCAATTGGACACATTCAATTGTCACTGTAAAAAGTCTGAATTACTCCGTCTTACCGACATTATTTAAGAATATGACACACACAAAACGTTCGCTCTTTTAATGATGTCTGGAAAGTCATCTTCCTTTATATTGCTTCATTTTTTGTCCTCCCAGTTAATTGGTACAATGAATTTATATGCTTTTGATAAAAATCTTAAGGAAACTTATTAATTAATATAATTGCGTTTCTCTCCAACTTAGATCCTTAAGAATATAACTGTAATTGGTGTCAACTGATAACATATTTAAGAGAGGTTGCTTAAGTTGGTGTCAACTGATTTTTGTGTAAGGTGATTCAGGTACATTTACGTACTCTGAGCGAATAGATCCTTGTTGGATCTGTGGAGTCTAATATACAATAATTTATCCCCGCGATCATGGTAAGGTCGATGGGCGGTCGGGGTGGAACTTTTTTATGTGTCATAGGGGTTCTTTGAGATGTATTCTGTTGCTCTAATATTTCCTCTAATAACCCATTTTAATAGAGAGAGATAGTGACGCACGAGTCTAAAGACACATTGTATTTTTTTCTAAAAGCAACGGTATTGGTTGGACATAGCGAATGATCCACTTGCAATCATGTGTTTTTCTTGCTTTAGTTTTTTTCGTGTTATTATTGCTCTTGTTTATATAGGATAAGCAATTAATTCATAAGAATCCTTACCTGCTATTGTCATAATGTCCATATCCCTTTTTTTTCCATTTTGGTTATGAGACGTAAGCCTCATGGTTTTTTTAAACCATGGCTTCTTTAAAAGGTGACCTTCAAGTTGGCTTAGCTTCGCTCTGAACTGACTTTAATGGGAACATCTGGTATATCTCACCCTGTTTTAATTTATTGATAGATTTCAATCTTGTCTAAAAATATTTGCATACAAGATTTTGTGGAGTCATAATCATAATCATTCAAAATATCCTGCCAGAAATCAGAATAAGTTGGAATGGATTGAGAACTCCAATAGAATGAAAGAAAGGAAACAAAACTCCTGGTTCTCTGTGAAGGGTTGACAATCCTATCAAAGCATCTCCTGTTTCTCTTCCCATCTTCTATTAGTGGTCAGATTTGTTTTGTAAACATAATCATTTCTCAGTAGGGCAATGTTATGTAACATTTGCAGTGTATTGGAGCTACTACCCTAGATGAGTACAGAAAGCACATTGAGAAGGACCCAGCACTAGAGCTACGTTTCGAGCCCGTCAAGGTCCGGGAACCTACAGTGGATGAATCCGTCCAGATCTTGAAAGGGATTCGAGAACGATATGAAATCCATCATAAACTTCGTTACACTGATGAATCTTTAGTTGCTGCAGCCCAGCTGTCACACCTGTACATCAGGTATGCAGTTTATAGTACACGTTATTTGTATTAGTCACAGATTGGCACATAAATTTTCCGTTATCATAAAGGAATATTACTCATTTTGGCACATGTTAATGATCTTCTGATCCTATGAACTGTCAAATACTGTCCCCTCCACTTTTTGGTGGTTGGACAGGATTGCTGATCACCAGTCTCTTCTCTGAATATTATTGCACGTTTCAGTGATCGCTTTCTGCCCGACAAAGCAATTGACTTGATTGATGAAGCTGGTTACCGGGTTCGACTCCGTCATGCACAGGTGTGGACACTTGGGGGTATTAATGCAATATTTCGTTTTCAGTTTACTCTATAATGACACTTTTATCTTTTGCAGCTCCAGGGGGAAGCCAGAGAGCTCGAGAAAGAGCTCAGACAAATCACAAAAGAGAAGAATGAGGCTGTCATAAGTCAAGACTTTCAGAAGGTAAGTAATATTTTATAACTCTACTCTTTGATGGTACAATGAAGTTAAGCTTTAGGATAGTAAGGACATATTTGGTAGGCTGGACTAACCGGGATGGGATAGGTTTGAGAGGAAGTTAAAATATTGTGTGTTGTCATGTGCAGTATGTTCTAATACTTTGCACCAAACATGTCCCAAATATCCTTTCAAATTTCAATAATGATGTCGACTCCAGTTTCTTATTTGCTGAGTGTACTACTTAGCACCCACTTTTGTCCAGTAAATTTTGACAGACCAATTCATGTACAGGCTGGGGAGTTACTTGACAGGGAAATGGATCTTACGGCACAGATATCTGCTCTCATAGACAAAAACAAAGAGATGGCCAAGGCAGAGAGCGAGGCTGGGGATGGAGGTCCTGTTGTGACGGAAGTTGACATTCGGCACATAGTTTCTTCTTGGACTGGCATACCTGTTGAGAAAATTTCTACTGATGAATCTGACCGCCTCCACAAAACGGAGGAGATACTTCACACTCGAGTCATTGGGCAGGATGAAGCTGTCAAAGCCATCAGTCGTGCAATCCGCCGTGCCCGTGTCGGACTCAAAAATCCTAACCGGCCAATTGCAAGCTTCATCTTTTCTGGTCCAGAGGAGCTTGGTTATATCCGAATCAAAAGCTTGGTAAAAGAGGAGCTGAAACAGTATTTCAGGCCAGAGTTTTTGAATAGATTGGACGACGTGATTGTCTTTCGGCAACTAACCAAGCTGGCGGTAAAGGATATAGCTTACATTATGCTAAAGGAGGTTTTAGAGAGACTGAAAGCCAAGGATACAGAACTTCAGGTGACGGAGAGGTTTAGAGATAGGGTGGTTGAGGAAGGATACAACCCAAGCTACAGAGCGAGACCACTTAGACGAGCTATTATGAGACTTTTGGAAGTCAGCATGGCTGAGAAAATACTTGCATCCGAGATTAAAGAAGGCGACTCAGTGATTGTTAACAAAATTGTTCTCAATGGTAGCAGTGGCACATCTCCCAAGCCAATTCCCTTGAAGATTGAACCATATTTGACCTATACAGATTTGTCGTTTTTCATTCTGATTTACTTTCTGGTTATTTCTTAGCTAACAAGCTCTTTTTAGTCCTTTTATGCACATTACAGTCGGTCACCAGAACTAGAGCATTGGTCTTACATTTGCAGAGATTTCATGACAAGAGGACATGTTGGATTTTTGGTTATAATAGACAGTTTTATTGCTTTCTATATGAGTAGTTTGCTTTTGGAGATTTTGAAGTTAATTGCATATTCATTTGGCTATCACATGTTCAGTTTGTTAGATTAGACACTGCACCTCAAATGTCTCTTTGCACTTACAAATATTTCGTCATATTTTCAATGGAACAAACAAGAAATTGGAGAATATAATATTCCTGTCGACCTGTGTTATACACAAGGTATTTCTTTTGTGCTTAGTCAAACATATATCTAAGCTTAAACTTGAGTAACTTTTTTTTCCATCGTGTTCGTCAATAAAGGTAAGAATATCTACTTTTACTTTATCTTAGGCTTAGCCAAACATGCTTTTTGCGACAACACGAGTCATGTTTTGTTACTCCTCTTGGTTTATTGATAGACCTATGAATAAATTAAAACCCTTTACGAGACAGATGTTCTGGGATGTTTATTAGGTTTCCAATTCTAAACTCTGTTTGGCTCTAGCAATTGAAAACCAAATCTTCTCTTGGGATGCTTTCCACAGCTGTTGTTCTTTTGGTCAGCTCCGTTAAACCTCTTTCAACCGATTAAGGACAAAATTTAAATAAGATAAAATTACCCTCTCCTTAATAATTTAAACACTTAATGGATTGTTCTAGAGAAGGAATGTTGAAGTAAAGTTGAATGTCGATTTTGAGCCAATGCAAGCACAACATCCTCAACCTTAAACCAATATAAACGGATAGGAATTTAGACAACAAACCAAACTGATATGGCTATTTCCTTAATCTTAAACATTGGTCGACTAATGTGCCTTTGGACAGAAATCGTCCGGAGGTCATTCTACCTTACAATTTTGAAAAGTTTGAGACGTATGTGCTACGATTTAAAGGGTTGGGACCTATCTGTACTTTTTCAAAAGGTTTGAAATCCCTCTGCAAATTTCTTTTCATTTTATCGGATTCTAACATATAAATTAAAATAATTTTTTTGTTAGTTCCTTTTAATTTACTGTCTTACAAGTTATTTTTTAACTCATATTTATCTCGACAAAATTTTCGGTTAGTATTTAATTTTATATTTCATTAATTTACTCATTGACGAATTTTTTTTTTTTTTTTGGGTGATTTGAATTTGTTAAACTATTTGTGTTTAATATTACTAACTAAAGAGGTTTTCGTAATCTTTAATTTTTTTTTATTAATTCAACATAATTTTTCGAAAGAAATAAAGAAAAATATGTAAATTTTAAAAATTGAGGATCTTTGACAAACCGGCTATCCATTAATAATAAACTTAATCGACAAGTGACAATGGAGCAACAATATATAAATATAAATATAAAAATAAAAAATCACCACATTCCATTATTTGTTTTATATTTTTTTCAAAAAAATGAAAAAAAAAAAAGTGTATTTCAACTAGTATATCGATTACGTTACATATGCCAAAGATATGTAGGAATCTGCCACGTAAGGAACCTAATCTATTCTATTGTGTTTCCTGGTCAGACACTGGGGTGACTCAGTGTCCACTCAATATTCTCTAATTTGGAATCTATTCCTGATTCCTCTCCAATTGGATCACTAGTATCGATCAATTCATTCCACAGATTATATGAATTATAATTCAAGAAGAAAAATAACTTATAATTTTATTTATTATACTATCGACTCTTATTCAATATTCTGTATAAAAATTATATCATATTCCTTTTTACTTGGATGAAACAGGTCAATACCAACCAATACCAGACTAGCGCCATTATATTTTTAGGTCAAGACCTACCATTCATAACGCTGAATAATAATCTTCAATGCAGAAGATACCATAATATAATTGGTAATTTTTCTCCATTTTAATTACTTAATTAATTTATATGTTTTTCCTTTACATTCTTGAATCCCATTTGTGTCTATAAAATAAACGCAATTTAGCATTTGTCCATTCACGTCTCTCCATTATACAACAGTTGGCGGCTCCTCCGAGTGAAAAGAAATCAAGAAAAACAAAAAGGGCTCGTAGTATTCTGGTTTCTATACAAAATGTCTCTGCTCAACGATCTCATCAACTTGGATCTTTCTGAAACTACTGAGAAAACCATTGTTGAATACATATGGTCAGTTTTATCAAGATTTTATTTTTCTGCAATCATTCTTTAGTCATTTGATGCTTGGTTTTAATTCTTTGTTATCTTTGTGTTTGTGGGCTTTTCTTGTATGTATGTATGTATATGCATGTTGATTTGATTTTTATTAATGGGTTTTTTTTCTTTTTTACCATGAATCACTTTCTTGACGCGTGTAATAATTTCCACAAACTTTGGAACTCTTGAATATCTGTTTCTTGCATTATCTTGATTATGGTATTTGTTTTATTCATCAAGGAGTGGACTTTTTTGATATGTATATATATTTTGCGTTAATCTTTGAACAGGATTGGTGGATCTGGGATGGACCTCAGAAGCAAAGCCAGGGTAATTGTTCTTGAATTAGAAGTAGTACTTGACGTGAATAAATAGTATAATCGAGAAAAATTTAACTCTTTTTTCTTGTTTAATACTGTCCGGTACAGTCAGTCGAGCAGGCCATATCGGTTGCATAGAAATGTATTATCTTTTATTGTCCTAATTCTCCATGAAATTTGGTTAATAATTCTATTATATTATAAATCAGACTATCTCTGGACCAGTCACTGATCCTTCACAGCTTCCCAAGTGGAACTATGATGGTTCTAGCACAGGTCAAGCCCCTGGTAAGGACAGTGAAGTCATTCTGTAGTAAGTTTTCTTCACCTGTCCCTTCGTGTTCATAAGTATGTTTTCTTGGAAGGAACTTTCTTTTCCATGAATTATTTGTTTCCTAAGTGGATTAATATTAGTTTTCTCAACGTGTATTTAGCCCTCAGGCAATATTCCCTGATCCATTCAGGAGAGGAAACCACATACTCGTGAGTGCTTTTCTGCCTAGTACAATCTTCTCATCCTTCTTATTGTCATTCAAATATCTTTTTTGCTTTCGATATGTATACATAGGTGATGTGTGATGCTTACACTCCGGCCGGAGAACCAATTCCAACGAACAAGAGGTATAATGCTGCGAAAACATTTAGCCATCCTGACGTTATTGCTGAGGAACCTTGGTACAATCTTATCCCTCATATAGTAGTTTTGGTTATCTGGTGTCAAGATTCTTTAATGTATACGATGGAATTTGATCAAATAATTGAAATACAGGTACGGTATAGAGCAAGAGTATACTTTGTTGCAAAAAGATGTCAAATGGCCACTTGGATGGCCAGTGGGAGGATTCCCGGGACCTCAGGTATCACTAATGATGTTTTCCACTGCATAACTTTCGTCTAGTCTAATTATAACATGTAGGAAAATCCCCTATTTTCTATTGTCTAGCCTCCTATATTTCCCATAATCAAGATTTTAATGCATGTTGTGCCTGATTAATAGGGACCATACTATTGTGCCATTGGTGCTGATAAGGCCTTTGGACGTGATATTGTTGATGCTCACTATAAAGCATGTATTTATGCTGGCATAAACATTAGTGGCATCAATGGAGAAGTTATGCCTGGCCAGGTAAAAAGGGTTGAATTTTATGAGTTGAACTTTCCTCTACCAATGCAATTACATCAGGTTTTTCAATTTTTCACCTGATTGTTCCATTCCTTTCTGTCCATGGCACAGTGGGAATACCAAGTTGGTCCATCAGTTGGCATCTCTGCAGGAGATCAAGTATGGGTGTCCCGCTATATTCTTGAGGTACTTCCATTAGTCTGCCCAAGTATTTATCGCCTTTTAGAGTCGGAATGGCTTAAACTTTGTAAACCCTTGACTTTCAAATGCAACTTACAACAAGTTATTTGTGTTTGTGTTGACAGAGGATAACAGAGATTGCTGGGGTGGTTGTCTCTTTTGATCCCAAGCCTATTCCGGTTAGACCTTTGCAATTAAGATTTCTCTTCATTTGCACCTACTTTTTAGTCACAATAAATTTATACTTTCTAAAAAGATTTAATATCATGACCTAACATTGTGGACACTTGCTTTAATTCACGAATGAATACATTTTCTATGTCAGGGTGACTGGAATGGAGCTGGTGCTCACACCAACTACAGGTTAAAGTTCATAATAATTCTTTTTTTCCATCTAGTTTTTGCATATGCTCATATTCATAGCCCCTTTTTTAACTTTTTTGTCTAATGGTTCATATATACTTTGTTCAGTACCAAGTCCATGAGAAGTGATGGAGGATATGAAGTTATTAAAGCCGCCATTGATAAGCTTGGGTTAAAGCACAAGGAACACATTGCTGCCTATGGAGAAGGCAATGAACGTCGTCTCACAGGAAGGCACGAAACTGCAGATATCAACACCTTCTTATGGGTAAATGCTTCTGATTCAGTCTCTTTGGATCAATGGTTGGTTAACGTCTATAATTTGACTAATAGTTCTTGCTCAAACGAGGGGTAGAACCAAAACTAACATGTCGTTGGTAGTTGCTAAGAATCCAGTTGCTTTGATAATCTAGTACATCTAGCAACAAATTGATTAGAGATAACACACTTATGTAGCCAAACTCGTGTTTTTTATCTGCTATTTGCATAGGATGATGGTCCACAAATGCTTATGTCTTTACAGGGTGTGGCGAATCGTGGTGCCTCAATCAGGGTTGGCCGGGATACCGAGAAAGCTGGTAAAGGTTATTTTGAAGACAGAAGGCCTGCTTCAAACATGGATCCCTATGTTGTCACTTCCATGATCGCAGAGACGACCATCCTCTGGAAACCATGAGACCAGCATCCATTATTTTGCTTATTTCCATTGTGATATATAATCATTTGGAGGTGTTTTAGACAAATTTGTTCCGTTCACGTCTTTATGTTATTCTGTCTTTTTTTGGTGTGGTCTCCAACTGGAATTTGGTCCTAATATGTTAGGCATATTTCCTCGTTTTATATTGAAAAAATAATATAACCTTCTTGATGTTTGTTCAATTTGGTCAGTTGTACAATCTCAATTTGGTGTGATGTCACATCTCTAAACTTGTCCATTCGATTACATGAAATCCGTGATAAAGTAAAAGACTGGCATGATGTCACATCCCTAAACTTGCTATTCGACTACATCAATTCTGTAATAAAGTAAAAGCATGTTCGTGCTGCCTAAACATGGCTCCAACTATGTAGATGGCTCCTCGTACTGTTAATACTAGTATTAGTTAAATGTTTTTCTTGTTGACAAGGAAGACGATAGGTTTTTTTGTTAAGCTATATATGAATTAGATTTAGTATTATCTTTTTTATATTGTTGAGTATCACAGCCAAAAAAAATCTATCAAAGTCAATCCTTGTTAGAAACAATCTTTAATGAGTTCTTTGATATAAACAAATGAAGGTAGTAACCAATGGTTGGTAAGCCATCTTTTTCAAGAAGATAAAACACTGATCAAGTGGACAAGGATAACAACATTGCCTTTTCAAGTTTTTGAACATTAGACCTCGTGATTCTGATGGCTGTAAACACCACCCCACCCCACTCCCACCCCCACTCCCACCATCCACCAACCAAGACCCCATCCACCCAAAAAAGAATAATGGTCAGCAGTCTATGTGTCAATTAAATAATATAAAGTGATTAATTAATGTTATTTAGCAACATTTATGAGACATTAATATATAAATCATATTATAAATAAGGACATGAGTCACACTTAAAATGACTTGTCACTTAAAAATACCTATATTAGTGCTATAGCGTCTCTAGTGTTACATATCATTGCCCTAAGTTCTTAAACCTCTCAAATGCAAGGATAAGAGTCAATTCAAAATATTCAATCATGTAACGATAAGACACATATATTGTTGATGATGACCATCAGCAGTCTAGATGAATAACATTACTGGCTATTCTAGCCAATGAGATAGATAAAGTTGTTTCGTACCACGATGGATATGTGATCTATTAAGTATCAAAAGTTTATGTTATGTTAGGATGTCTCTTATTCAAGCTCTTATTGTACGACATTAGCCGTGGCTTTTCTGTAACTTCTTGATTTCGTTTGCTAAATTTATTGATGGTCGGTAGAGGTGTCAAGACGGACGGGCCGGTCATGACCCGTAAAAATCGGCTCGTGAAAACCGGGACCGTGGGCCGACCCGTGACCCGTGTGGGCGGTTCACGGGCCAAGGAGGTGTAACCCGCGGGCTTCGCGGGTTGCACCCCCACGGGCCGCGGTTAACCCGCGGCCCGTAAAAAAAATTTTTAAAAAATAAAATAAAAATTAAAAAAAAGGGAGAGATTATTTTTACAATACCCTCTCATTAGTTATTATACATTTATACTTTATAGTTCATACTTGTTACTACCTTACTACAATTACAATTATTCAATTGCAAATATCATCATCATCTTGATTATATTTCTTTCTTCTCGATTCTCACTAGTCACTACTAAATTTTTTAATCCTACTATATTATAGATTCTCACGATTCTTTTTCTCAAAATCCTATTTTCAATAATAGTTGCTCTCCAATAAATTTAGAAGATGATAATGTTGTAGAAGTTTGCAAAGTTATAAATAATTCATGTAACATTAAATTTGAATTCTATGTAAAAAATTTTCTTGATATAATTATGAATTTATCATTTTGTTCAATTCTTAGTTTACATTTAATAAAAAAATATATTTTTTGCTATAAATATGAAAAATTTTATATTTTTATAATTTTATTTATACAATCATACGGGCCAAAATCGGAACGAATCGCGACCCGCGCGACCCGTGACCCGCATGGGCTAGACCCGGATGGGTCAGCGGGAGGGCCTGGGTTGTAGTCCAAAATTGTGGGCCGACCCGTAACCGGCCCGGAACCCGCAGCGGGCGGGCTTTTTTTCACGCGGGCCGTTACCGGGCTCACATGTTGGCGGGCCGACCCGGCCCGGACCACCCGGATTGACACCTCTAATGGTCGGTTTCTCATAAGCGCATATACACGGACAAATTTTATTGTAAGAATTAGTTTTTAAAAGTGTGGTCTTCCTCATTTTTATAGAGAATAATGTAATCTATCACCAATGATGATAAAACATAGCACTAGTCTAAGTAGCTACATTTGATATGTTCAATAAAATGAGTCGTGTGACGTTTATAGAACTTGTTTAGAACATCTTCAAGATATTCTCTATTTATGAAAAATATCTTTAAATTTGAAGAATAATTTTTTTATACACTTCAACAATGTTTTGTAATTTTTTTAATATATTATTTTTTTATAAGTTAATGATCAATCAATTTAAATATAATTTAAGGGGCAGTCTTGAATCCCTTTGAAGTTGCTTTTAGTATGAGTTGCAAAGATTCATAGGGAAAAAGTGGAAGTTTGTGGGCTTTATTATTGGATTCTTGGTGAAAACCTTAGCTTTACGCTATACTGTCTGCCCAAAATTCAATTATTCATTTCCTTTAATTATTCATCAACCGAAATATGGTTGTTTTGTGGCTTATCGAGATTTTTTTTTTTTTTTTAATTTACCAAATAATAATAAGAAATAGAGACAATATTGGATATATCTTCTCATATTTCTAACAATATTAGAGATGTTTCTTCACCTTTCAAAAATATTATTAACCTTTACTATTTCTAATTTTGAGCATCATATTAACTTTTTAATTTATTTTTACGTGTTTAATTATTTCAAGTGTAATTTATGTGAATTATCCAATTGCAGGAGGTATACATGATATTCTGTCTAGGAAATAAGTGAGGAAGGAAAAGTGTACAAGTCCTATTGCAATTTGCACACCTGGCCACTTTGCAAACTTTAATTTTATAATCCCCAAAGTTCAATATTTGGTACTAGAGCATAGGGTAAGCACAATCCAAATTTCACAAAATAGGGCTTTAATCCATAATGTTCAAAAAATTATAAGACTAAAATATACATAGTTTCTTAAGCAGCCACTCACCTACTGTTATCAAATTTTGATAAAAGTTGATGAAACATGCAGTTAAAAAATTGATAAAAAAAATGTAAGTCTCATGAACCGTGTGATTAAAATGAGTTCAAAGAAAAATAAAATGTAAAAAATGAGGGCCAAACAAACAGGGAGTTTATCCTTTGTATTGTAGCTATACATGATATTCTATCTAGGAAATAAGTGAGGAAGAAAAAGAGTGTACAAGTCCTATTGCAATTTGCACACCTGGCCACTTTGCAATCTTTAATTTTATAGCCCCCAAAGTTCAATATTTGGTACTTGAGCATAGGGTAAGCACAATCCAAATTTCACAAAATAGGGCTTTAATCCATAACGTTCCAAAAATTATAAGAATAAAATATACATAGTTTCTTAAGCAGCCGCTCACCTACTGTTATTCTCAAACTTCGCCCGCCCTGTTTGGTTTAGTTGAACATCAAATGTTGATGAAATACGCAGTTAAAAAATTGATAAAAAAAATGTGAGTCTCGTGAATCGTGTGGTTGAAAACGAGTTTAAAGAAAAATAAGATATAAAAAATGAGGGCCAAACATACACGGACTTTATCCTTTGTATTGTAGCTATAGAAACTTTAATGGGAGATGAAGAGTATTTTTTTTCATAAAAGGATTGATGCAAATACATCAGCAATCACAAGGGATTAATGTTGGGGAAGTAGTAAAGTAGTTGGCTTAAAAGGGGAAGATATGGTTTTATGGATGCCGACTAAGGCTTGTAATGCGTCCTACTTGGATGCCATGATTTCAATTGCTTTTTGGATCAACTTAAAAAGCACTTTTCCTAAGCTTAAAAATTACTTCCAAGTATATTCTCATTTTAATTTTTTTTTAAAAGTTTTTAACAAGAAAATATTTATTTTGAAAGTAATTGTTATTCACTACCCAAACTAATTTACTTATTTCGATTTCGACAAAGAAACAATTATTTATTGACTCATAATACTTGATGCTACCAAAAGTCGCACCTGTCGATTTCCGAGCTTGACTACTGAGGATGGACACGAACGTGGTCTTCTAGTACCTGAAACAAAGGCGTCGAGGTGTGTCCTCGTCGCCCCTCCGATGCTTAAGTTAGAGAGAGAATTTATGAAAGTAATATATGCTGTAACTTGTGTGTAAAATTTTGCGTACCTGGTAATGAACAAGAATAGTGTATTTATAGGGGTGGGTGGAGGACTCCTAGTAGGACTATAATGCTGAGATGCTTAGGAGTCCTAGTGCAACCGGGAGTTGTAGTTGGTTCAGTATTGCTCATATGTTTGGATTGGGATAGAATTCTGGTGGTAGAGTCTTTTTAGGATGAGGTATTATAATGCTAGTAGGACTTTGAGCTTTGGCGCAGGAGTAGACCTGTCGTAAGGACCAATGTAATAGGTGCCCGACCCGAGGACATCTTCCCGAGGAGGTACGTAGAGATTCGTACAAAACGGGACCCCAACTCCTCGGGAATTCAGATCGGGAAGATGCGATAAATCGGATCATCACTGGCCCCCGTGCATCCATGCCAGGGGCTCACGTTCGAGGATCTGGGATGGGATGCAAATCATCACCATGCTGGCGACATATCTCGAGGGCAATGTGAGGCGGTATTTGGGTGTGGGTCGATCAGCCTTCAGAGTAGGACTGACAAGCTTCCATGGCAGGCTGCTCGACCTTGGGAATAGGACTGTACAGCCTTGAAGGTGGGCTGCCCAGCCTTCGGATAAGGTTGCTCAGCCATTGAATAAGGCTGCTCAGTCATGGGAATTTGACTGTACAGCCTTGAGGATAGGCTGCTCAGCCTTCGGAGTGGGGCTGTACAACCTTTGGGTTAGGCTGCTCAGTCATGGGAGTATGACTGTACAGCCTTGAGGATAGGCTGCTCAGCCTTCGGATAAGGCTGCTCAGCCTTTGGGATAGGCTGCTCAGTCATGGGATTATGATCTGAAATTGAGGATAGGTCGTCGACTTCGGATAAGGCTGCTCAGCCTTTGGGTTAGGCTGCTCAGTCATGGGAGTATGACTGTACAGCCTTGAGGATAGGCTGCTCAGCCTTCGGATAAGGCTGCTCAGCCTTTGGGTTAGGCTGCTCAGTCATGGGAATATGACCGCGAGGATAGGTCGCTCGGCTTCGGATAAGTGCTCGGCCTTTGGGTTAGCCGTCACCATGGGAATATGACTGTACAGCCTTGAGGATGGGCTGCCCAGCCTTTTAAGTGGGACTGTACAGCCTTGAGGATAGGACGCTCAGCCTTTGGGTTAGGCTGCTCAGTCATGGGAACAGGATTGAACAGCCAGCCTAGGGTTTGCTGTGGTCTGACGCGTGGCCTCGAAATTCGAGCTGCTGACAGCCTTAAAATGGTGGATGCCTGCCACGTGGCATGGTCAAGGGCTAGGATCTGAAAGACCTTTCATCTTCCTCAGAACTCTATAAATACCCCAATATCCAGCCTCATTTCCCACAATTCGCTTTCGCAAACCTCCTCGGACCAACCTCGGGCTCAATACTTAACTAAGGTAAGACCTCGCGACCTGTAGATAATTTTAAGTTAGATCTTAGTTATGTCTTCTGATGGCTCCTCGGCGTCGGGGTCAACACCTCAAGATGTTGGTCATTCGTTGATCCCGACGGCAGTTCCCTTAGATGCTAGGCCGGTCCTCACCTACCCCGAGCTATTAGGTCGGTACAAAGAACACGAGGTTATTCAGGTGGCAAGGGAATTTGGGATAATGCCGTGTTGTGACGTTAGGACTCCCGGGCCCGAGGATTGTATTCTTAGTGTTCGGGACGGGGAGTTTGTGGTTTTCAGAGAGGCATTAAAGGGGGGAATGAGATGGCCACTTCATCCCTTTTTTATAGAGTTTCTGGTCGAGTATTCCATGTGTCCTGGACAGCTCGTCCCCAATGCCTGGAGGATGTTAGTCTACTTTTTTATAGCTTGTAGGTTTTTAGGCATATCCCCCCGACTCGACCTTGTTAGGTTAGTCTTCGAGCTGAAGACGTTGCCGGGCTACAATTGTTTTGTCTATATGTCTACCCGAGGACGTTTTAGGATCCCAAAGATGCCGAGCTCCCTTAAGGGGTGGAAGCAGAAATATTTCTTCGTCGAACCTCAGGACCCCGATCACCCTTTTGGTCCTCGGTGGACCATCCCTGATACCGTTCGCTTTAACGAGGGTCAAGCCTATTTCGAGGTTTTAGAAAGAGATAGGCAAAGTTTGGAGGACCTCGAGCCGTTATGTCACGATATCGATGACTTACTCGGGAATGACATCCTCGATCTTGCGAATGTGAAAGGATTCGAGGGTAGGGCAGTACAGTCCCGATCTTTCGTTAGTCATTCAACCCCATCTAACCTCGAGCTAATGCCTTGTTATCTTTTTTGCAGAGAGTATGCCTTTTGATCCTCATGCCTTGCGTATGGCGGCGAGCCAGAAGTCCAAGGTACCCCAAGCGAGAGTACCAGGGCAGAAAAAAGGGAAGAAACGCCCGAGGGAAGCAGTTCATCCGGTGAGGGGGCCAGGCGAAACATCCTCCCAGCAGGCTCGAGCTTTCATGACCGAACCAGCGGCTCCAACCTCGGCCAACATAGCCAAGGCACCTGCTGTTGTGGTCGACCTCGATGAGGACGTGGCCGGGGAACATCGCCAAGGACAAGGACAGGGAGAGAGTTTCAACTTGGTGCCCGACCTTGTTGATAAGTTCAAAGAGTCAGAGCTCGGGGAAGGGGCGAGGGCTCTTCAGTCCTTGGCACTGAAGGTGAGTATGTTTTATGATCGTGGTTTGTGACATGCTCGACGATATTATCGCTGACGAAAGTTGGATCATTTTCAGGTTTTAAGTGTTGCTCGAGGAATGTCTCTTAGGGATGAGGCCGATTCTCGGGAGCTAGAGGAACTCAGGAGGGCCCTGGAGCTTCGAACTCGACGAGTGGCCGAGCTCGAGGTTGAGCGAGGCCAGCACTTGGCAAAGATAACCGAGCTCGAGGCTGTCCTCCGGCAAGCACGAGACGAGATCGGGGTGGCAAAAGATGAGGCTGAAGAGGCGAAGCTCGAACTTGAGCAGAGGACGAAGGAGTTTGACTCGAAACTTGCTGATGCTCGATCCTCCATAGTTGACGACTTTAAGAAGTCTGACGAGTTTTCTGCGATAAAGGGAGGCTACGCCCTGGGCTCATATAATTACGCTTTTAAACAAGCTCGAGCTTACTTGAGGGCTCATCTTCCTGATGTTCAACCCGAACAACTTCAGGGCGTGCCCGAGGTCACCGACGCGCTTGAGCTGTCAGCCTCTGAGGAGACTGTGATCGAGGATGGAGCTGCTGAGGACGACGATGCTGTTGACATGCCCTCGGCCAATGATCAGGAGTAGAGATGACCCCTTTCCCCGTTCCTACTAGTTTTTGGTTTTATGAATATTCGAAGTACTTTGCCCGAACTGGGCCTGAACATTTGTTTTGTAATATGCTCGATGTTATCTAATGTCGCACCGTTATTTTGAGTCGTCGAATGCATTTTATGATCGATTAGAAACTCGAGCACATCATTCGAAATGTTAAGTAGAAATTCGAGGCTTTAGAGATCGAGCAATTTAATATCAAACAATTCAATTAGGTGCCCGTCCCGAGGAACTTAATCAAAGTAATTAGTTAGTAGCTCGAGGGGAATTATGTTCCTCTCGAGCAGCCTATCTTCAAGAACTATTTTCAAGCCATATAAATTGACAAGTTAGTAACTCGAGGAGCAGGATGCTCTTATGCTCGAGGAGCAGGATGCTCTTATGCTCGAGCAGCATATTCCCCAGCCATAACTTCGCAAAAGTCAGTAGCTCGAGGAGAAGGATGTTCCTAGGCTCGAGCAGTCTATTTTCGGGCCATAACTTCACAAAAGTGGGTCGCTCGAGGAGCAGGATGCTCTTATGGTCGAGCAGTCTATTTTCGGGCCATAACTTCACAAAAGTGAGTCGATCGAGGAGCAGGATGCTCTTATGCTCGAGCAGTCTATTTTCGAGCCATAACTTCACAAAAGTGAGTCGCTCGAGGAGCAGCATGCTCTTATGCTCGAGGAGCAGGATGCTCTTATGCTCGAGCATCATATTCCCCAGCCATAACTTCGCAAAAGTCAGTAGCTCGAGGAGAAAGATGTTCCTAGGCTCGAGCAGCCTGTCTTCAAGCACTATTTTCAAGCCATAACTTGACAAAGTTAGTAGCTCGAGGAGCAGGATGCTCTTAGGCCCGGGCATTTTAATAAATTCACAGCAACGTTGGTACGAACAGTTATCCAGCAAAGTTATATCCCGAGGATGTATGTCTTTAATGCAAAATTTTAACTGAGTTCACCTGTTGAGTCAAAGTTTGAGATGGCTTCGAGTTGGTTGCTCGGAAACAAGGCTTCGTGATGCTTGCTCGGAAGCAAGGCTTCGTGGTGCTTGCTCGGAAGCAAGGCTTCGTGGTGCTTGCTCGGAAGCAAGGCTTCGTGGTGCTTGCTCGGAAGCAAGGCTTTGGGGTGCTTGCTCGGAAGCAAGGCTTTGAGTTGCTTGCTCGGAAGCAAGGCTTTGTTGTGCTTGTTCGATGGCAAGGCTTGGAGATGCTTGCTCGGAAGCAAGGCTTTGTTGTGCTTGCTCGATGGCAAGGCTTTGTGATACTTGCCCGGAAGCAAGGCTTCGGGGTGCTTGCTCGGAAGCAAGGCTTTGGGGTGCTTGCTCGGAAGCAAGGCTTCGTGGTGCTTGCTCGGAAGCAAGGCTTTGGGGTGCTTGCTCGGAAGCAAGGCTTTGTTGTGCTTGCTCGATGGCAAGGCTTTGAGATGCTTGCTCGGGAGCAAGGCTTTGGGGTGCTTGCTCGGAAGCAAGGCTTTGTTGTGCTTGCTCGATGGCAAGGCTTTGAGATGCTTGCTCGGGAGCAAGGCTTTGTTGTGCTTGCTCGATGGCAAGGCTTTGAGATCAAGAGTACATTGCTTCGGTAAAATTCTGACCTTATTTATTTAAGCAAACTTTGGTGCAAAAGGACTGGTCAAACTAAGAAGGAAAATGATGCTGGGCGTACAAGCCCGCCTAATATGAAAACAAACTGATCAAAGGGCATGAAAGCCGACCAAGGTGAAAGTAAACTGAGTACTGGGCATGCAAACCCGAACAATCGCAAGGTAAATATGAGCCTAAACAACTGAAAAGTAAATTGAACATGGGGCATTACCGAGCGAGATAAACTACTTGTAATAGATCTTTAGGTTGTCGGCATTCCATGGCCTTGGGAGCGGTCTTCCTGAGGTGTCTTTCAAACTGTATGCTCCTTTTCGAACTTGCCTAATGACTTCGAAAGGTCCTTCCCAAACGGCCCCTAACTTCCCTGGGGCGTGACCAGCAGCTTCGGCCCTCCTCAAGACGAGATCCCCGACCCTGAATTGTCTGGATCTTACTCTGCGGTTGAAGTGTTTTGCTGTCGTGCTCTGGTAAGATGCTGCCCTGATGGAGGCTTGATCTCTTACTTCTTCAAGGAGGTCAAGGTGCTCTGTTGAGCGTTCCTCGGATCCAGGCTCAAGTCTCCTGAGGCTTGGCAATCTGGTCTCGATTGGAAGTGTCGCCTCTACCCCAAACGCCAACATAAACGGAGTTTCTCCAGTGGCTGTCTTATGGGATGTTCTGTATGTCCACAGTATTGAGGGTAGTTCTTCTGACCATGCTCCTCGAGCTTCTCCGAGTCTTGTCCTGAGGTCTTGCAGGATGATCCGATTTGTAACCTCGGCTAGGCCATTGCTCTGAGGATGTGCAACCGAGGTGAGGCGATGGTCTATTCCCAAGTTGGTGCAAAAGCTTTTGAACTGCTGGTTATCGAATTGTCTCCCATTGTCAGTTATGAGGACCTTGGGTATCCCGAACCTACAAATGATTGACTTCCAAACAAATGACCTCAACTTTGGTTCCGAGATTGTGGCCAGAGGCTCGGCTTCGGCCCACTTGGTGAAGTATTCCACAGCAACGGCAACGAACTTCAATTGTCCTCGAGCGAGGGGGAATGGACCTAAGATGTCCACTCCCCATTGCTCGAAAGGGGCTGAGCAATGAATTGTGGTGAGGTCCTCGGCTGGAGCGTGGATGACGTTGCCGAATCTCTGACACTTGTCACATTTCTTTACATAGTTCGCGGCATCCATCTTCATGGTTGGCCAGTAGTACCCGTATCTTATAAGTTTAAAGGCTAAGGCCCTAGCACCTTGATGATTCCCACATATTCCCTCGTGGACTTCAGCTAGAGCTTGGGAAGCTTCTGAAGGCCTGAGGCAACGAAGATATGGAAGTGTGAAACTTCGGCGGAATAACACTCCGCTCATCATGCAATACCTTGGTGCTCGGGCTCGAACACTTCTTGCCATACGCTGATCATCCGGCAAACTTCCACTGTTTATGAAATCAATTATTGGGTCCATCCAGCACGGCTCATGCTCGATGTCCATGACAGAGGGTGACTGACTTATGCTCGGTTCTGTTACAAATTTGACGTGAACTGTTCGGTCCAGGCCATCCACCCCCAGGAATATGAGCCTGGACAAGGCGTCGGCCTTACAATTTTCAACTCTGGAGATCTTTACAATTTCGCAACTTTTGAATCGTCTTTGAAGATCATGAACTTTCAGGCAGTACAGGCTCATCTTCTCATCCTTTCTCTCGAAGGTACCTTCAATCTGTCCGACCACTAGCTGCGAATCGCTGAAGATTTTTATGTGCTCAAGCTCGAGACTGATGGCCAGCTCTTGTGCAATTATGACTGCTTCGTATTCTGCCTCATTGTTCGTAGCGTCAAACTCGAAACGGAGCGCACATTGTATTTCTGTGCATCTGTTCGGGCTGATGATTATGACTCCTGCACCCGAGCCCGAGCTATTTGATGCTCCGTCCACAAATATTTCCCATGCTTCCGTGATGTCACTGGTCGGGCTATCTGTTGGCCCCCGAGGCCTTGGGGTGAGTTCTGCGATGAAGTCAGCTAAGGCCTGTGCTTTAATTGATGGTCGAGACTTGAATTCAATGTCGAATTCGCCGAGCTCAATTGCCCACTTCAATAACCTTCCGGACACGTCGGGCTTCTGAAGTATATGTTTGAGTGGTTGATTCGTCAACACAACAATCGGGTGAGATTGAAAATATTGCCTTAACTTTCTCGCTGTTACTACAAGGGCAAGAGCTAGCTGTTCGGCCAAGGTATACCTTGTTTCCGCATCAAGCAATACCTTGCTCACATAGTAGATTGGTTGTTGAGTCCTGCCGACCTCTTTTACCAACACGCCACTTACCGCGTTTTGAGAGACTGCCAAGTATAGAAGTAGGGTATCCCCAGGTTCGGGTCTTGTGAGAACTGGTGGGGTTGCCAACGTTTTCTTCAGCTCCCGGAGGGCGTCTTCACATGTCTGGTCCCATTCGAAGTTATGATTTCCCCTGAGTGCTTTAAAGAATGGAAAGCATCTGTCGGCGGTACGGGACATGAACCTGCTCAGTGCGGCGATGCGGCCAGTCAACTTCTGAACCTCTTTCTTGCTCGTAGGGGATTGCATTGATGTAATTGCATTTATCTTGTCTGGGTTGGCTTCAATTCCTCTGTGTGTGATCATGAAGCCCAAAAATTTACCCGAGGCCACTCCGAAGGCACATTTGGCCGGGTTCAATTTCATTCTGTACTTGCGTAGGGTGGAAAATACTTCCTCTAAATCTTCTATGTGCAGCACCGCTTGCTTGCTCTTGACTACCATGTCATCCACATAGGCCTCAATATTTTTACCGATCATCTTTGCAAAGATTTTGTTGATGAGCCTTTGGTATGTTGCTCCTGCATTCTTCAATCCGAAGGGCATGACTCTGTAGCAGTATATGGCCGAGTCGGCCATGAAGGATGTGTTCTCCTGGTCTTCCTCAGCCATCATGATCTGGTGATATCCCGAAAATGCATCGAGGAAGCCGCATGCTTTATATCCCGACGTCTTTGTCTACGAGGTTATCAATCCGAGGTAAGGGGTAGCTGTCCTTCGGGCACGCTTTATTCAGATCCGTAAAGTCAATACACACTCTCCATTTTCCATTGGTTTTCCTGACGAGCACAACGTTGGCAAGCCAGTCGGGATACTGAACTTCCCGAATAAACCGAGCCTTGATTAGTTTATCGATCTCCTCCCGGATGACCTCTCGTCGTTCTGGTGCGAACTGCCTTTTCCTTTGTTTGATCGGCCTTGCCCCGGGATTGATATTGAGTTTATGGACCGCAATACTTGGGTCTATCCCGGGCATGTCTTCAACGCTCCAGGCAAATACGTCTATGTTGCGGGATAGACAACTTACCAGTGACGCCAATAAATTGGTGTCAAGATCCCGACCAATCGTCACCTTCTTTCCGGGCTGGAGCTCGACCTCTACCACTTCTTCCACCGGAGCAAGTCGGCCACCGTTGTCAAGCTCGGGTCCGGATGACGAGATTTGCATGACTGAGGAGTTTATTCCCCGCACACTTGTTACATAGCACTGTCTAGCTGCTGACTGGTCACCCCGCACTACTCCAACACCACTGTTAGTAGGGAACTTCATGGCAAGGTGGAAAGTTGAGACGATCGCCCTAATCTTGTTGAGCAATGGCCTCCCTAGGATGGCGTTGTAGGCCATTGAAATACGAACGACCTGGAAAGACGTGATTTCTGTCACCTGCTTCCGATCCGATCCCAACGTAAGTGGAAGATTGACGATCCCCTCTGGGATTATTGTTCCTCCCCCAAACCCCTGAAGCGGAGTTTTAACGACTTTGAGCTGTTCGGCCGAAATCCCCATCTTAGAGTAGGCATCATAGGAGAGTACGTTCGCCGCGCTTCCATTGTCAACCAATATCCTCTTCACCTCAAAATTTGCAATGATCGCTGTTATGACCAGTGCGTCGTCATGTGGGTGTGACAGTCCTTCCATGTCTTGTAGCCCGAAGGTGATTTCTTCCATATCCTCAGTCGTTGTCCTCGAGCTCGGACTATACTGCCTGGCGTACTGCTTACGCCCACTGTTTGAGTCTCCTCCCGACGCTACACCTCCAACAATAACGTTGATAGTTCCTGCAGTAGGCTTGTCATTCCTTCCTCTGTCGGGACCCTTCCCGTTATCATTGTCGTTCCTTGGGCGCTTATCATGACCAACATATGAATTTAAGTACCCTCTTTTTATCAAAGCCTCGATCTCTCGCTGGAGGGCTTTGCAGTTTTCAGTTATGTGCCCGTGGTCTCGGTGGTAGTCGCAATACTTGCTCCTGTCCCGAGCATCAGGTGGAGATTGCATTCTCGATGGCCATTTAAACCCCTTCATATCCTTAATCTCCATCAGAATATTCGACCTTGAAGTGTTCAGTCGGGCTAACGACGTCGGCTGCGTCTCATGCCTATGCATGCTCTTTTTAGTTTCTTGCCGATGATTGAATTCATGCTGCCTTTTATGCTCGGGTTTATCCAAGGTCGGGTGAAAACTTCTCCTCGGGTTCATTGTTTCCTCCATATTGATGTACTTTTCTGCTCGGGTAAGTAGCTCGGTCACGGACTTCGGCGGGTTTTTTGAGAGAGACATCTTGAAGGCATCGCCCCTTATAGCATATGTGAGGGCGGAGATTGCTGCCGTGATGTGAAGGTCGGGGATCTGAAGCCTTTCCTTGTTGAACTTGGTCATGAAGTCTCGCAGGGATTCATTCGATCCCTGCCTGAGCTGCATTAGGGATGCCGCCGTCTTCCTGATGCGCTTGCTACTGGCGAAGAAAGCAGAGAACTTGTCGGCCAGGTCAGAGAATGTGGCAATAGAATTGGTCTCCAGTGTTGAAAACCAATCCCTAGCAGCGTTTGTCAGTGTTTGAGGAAAAGCTTTGCACATTACGGGGTCTGGTGCCACCTGGAGGTTCATGACGTCCGTATACACGTTGAGATGGTTGGTAGGATCAGTTGTTCCATCGTACTCCTTCATTCGGGGAAGCTTGAACCTGTCCGGGAGCGGATATGAGAGCACCTCCGGTGTGAAAGGAGTGTTAGGGGTGAAACTCGTCGTGCCTCGGGTTCCCTTTTGAAGTCCAGCTGTAATTCCATCCTGTATGATCTTGGCTATCTCCCCCGAGTCCATGGCGACCAGCCTCGGGGCCGAGGCTCTTGGTACCAAACCTGGGGCTCTGACCCCACCAACGTCATAAGCTTCCTGAGAACCTCGAGCTCGGGCTCGGGCATCCTCCATGAACCCTACGTTGTCTTCTACTGTTGGTGCATGTGGCTGTTCTTGTGTTGGATTAGCATTCCTTTGGCTTAGCAAGTGGGTCAAAATCGTCACTTGCTGCCGAAGTTCTTCGAAGGCGGCCACATCTACCACCTGCGGCTGGGCAACTGGTGCTGTAGATGTTGCCTCCTGATGTTCCTGGGGTTCCTCCATCGGCGGCTGGCTTGGTGCGGGGGATGTCGTTGGACGAAGACCTGAACGTGTGTTGACCATGGCTTTTGGTAGCGTTTCCCACAGACGGCGCCAATGATGCTACCAAAAGTCGCACCTGTCGATTTCCGAGCTTGACTACTGAGGATGGACACGAACGTGGTCTTCTAGTACCTGAAACAAAGGCGTCGAGGTGTGTCCTCGTCGCCCCTCCGATGCTTAAGTTAGAGAGAGAATTTATGAAAGTAATATATGCTGTAACTTGTGTGTAAAATTTTGCGTACCTGGTAATGAACAAGAATAGTGTATTTATAGGGGTGGGTGGAGGACTCCTAGTAGGACTATAATGCTGAGATGCTTAGGAGTCCTAGTGCAACCGGGAGTTGTAGTTGGTTCAGTATTGCTCATATGTTTGGATTGGGATAGAATTCTGGTGGTAGAGTCTTTTTAGGATGAGGTATTATAATGCTAGTAGGACTTTGAGCTTTGGCGCAGGAGTAGACCTGTCGTAAGGACCAATGTAATAGGTGCCCGACCCGAGGACATCTTCCCGAGGAGGTACGTAGAGATTCGTACAAAACGGGACCCCAACTCCTCGGGAATTCAGATCGGGAAGATGCGATAAATCGGATCATCACTACTAATAATGTCTTCAATGACAACCTAATAGACGGACATTTATATATAAGAGATTAAGTATGACACATTTCAAGACTAATAATCAAAATTTAAAATATCAAAATCAATTTTTTTAAATTTTATTTATAAACTAATTTATTAAACATATGTTTTATTAATTAAATATATTAAAGTTATAATTCTATACAGTTTGATCACAAATTATTTATCGATTCCGATAAAAAAAATTTATAGATCACATGTTATTTCATGATCACAAATCAAAAAGTTTATAAGTAACAATTTTTTATCGATCACAAATTTATCAAATTAATAGGTCACATTATTCATTGATCACAAATTTTACAAGTCACAACTTATTTTATTGTCACAAAATATCTAATTAATTAGTCGCAAATCAACAATTTTATAGATCACAAATCAAAAACTTTAGGGTAATTAGCACATAACGTTCCCACATTTCACAGTTATTGTGGAAAAAGTCGATACCTTTCATTTTTTTGGCATTTTCACCCTTATTTCCACATTTCATTGTGCAAAATGTCATTTTTATCCATTTTCTCAATTAAAAATTGTGAAATGACGAAAATACCATTCCCTTTATAAACATAATCCGAACTTTTTTGGAAAGATCAAATGAGTCTCAAATAAATTACTAAAAGGGTAATTAGCACATAATGTCCATACATTTCACTATTATTGCGAAAAACATCCATACCTTTTTTTTTTGGCATTTTCTCCCTTAATTATAATTTATAGTTCAAACTATCATTTCTATCCATTTTCATCTAATTTCTCAATAAAAACAGTGGGATAAAGAATATGTCATCATATTTGAATAAAAAAGCCAAAGAATAAATTGCAACCGTTGTCCCAATTTTTTTTTAAAAAAGTGCAAATAAGTTTCCAATAAATTATTAAAAAAATTTAGAGCTTGTTTGTGAGGGATTAAAATCGGATTAAAATTGAAAAACTAGCCGTTATTGTTGACTTTTATTAGACGGGTGGGACCCAATAACGGCTATATTTTCAATTTTAATTGGATTAAAATCCATCTCAAACAAACTCTTAATTCTTTTATGAAAACTGCAAACGAGTCCTAATTAAATTTACTTAAATTTTTTTAAAAAAATTAAAAGAGCAAACGAGTCCCAAATAAATTATTAAAGAATTATAAATTTAAAAAATATTTTTTAAATTAAATATGAGAGTATATTAATTATTTCATAGTTCTTTATTGAGAAAATGGATAGAAATAATGGTATGCGCTATCAAAATATAATTAATGGAGAAAATGTCAAAAAAAAAAAAAAGTATGGATGTTTTTCGCAATAATAGTGAAAAGTAGGGACATTATGTGCTAGTTACCCTTTTAATAATTTATTTGGGATTCATTTGCGCTTTTCAAAAAGTTTGGACTGTGTTTGCAATTAATTTTTTTCTTTTGTTTTATTTAAAGGAAATGATATTTTTGTCATTTCACAATTTTTAATTGAGAAAATAAAGGTGGAAATAAGGGTGAAAATGTCAAAAAATGAAAGGTATGGACGTTTTCGACAATAACAATGAAAAGTGAGGATGTTTTGTCCTAATTACCCAAAATTTTATAGATCACAAATTATTCATTGGTCACACAATCAAAACTTTTATTGGTCACAACTTATTTATTCATTATAAATTATTAAGTTAATGGGTCACAATTACCACCAGACCGCTCAAGACCACCACCACAATAACACACACCCACCATCAAAACAACCATCAGATCGCATAGTACATGCTATCCCACACACAAAACACCCGCCACAACCACCGCCAATTATAGGTCACCTAACAGAAAATTTGGGAGAAAAAAAGAACCTCACACCATCATCACCACCACCGTAGCAACCAACAAGTCACTCACGATAGATCTAATAAAAAATCACCAACCAAAAAACCATCCATAATAGATCAAATAAAAAAACAAAAAATTCCCCAAAAAAAAATCGAGGTGACGCTATAGATTCGGGCAGTAGCAACGTTGCCTCGCTGCGCTGACGCGGCGAGACACTACTGTGCACTGCCAGGACTCCGAGGCGGCGCAGCTTCGACAATAGCACGCCGTCTCATTGCATGCAACGGTGCTTCCTTACCGCCGCCGAATGAGCGGTGGTTCCGATGCCAAAAGAGAGGGCGACCTATTGAATACCCCTTATTTTCACTTTGTCATTTGACCAGTAAATAAAATAAAATGAAAACGAAAAAGTTAAAATACAACTTTATACAAGAAAAAAAGCCAAAAATACCCCCACTAGATCCATAACAGTCGGCTGGCTGTTAACAATCGACATTTGGGCAAATTTAACAATCGACTCAGATTAACTTTGGTCGGCCCATGTGGTTTTTTTATTTTATTAATAATTTATTATTTCGAATATTAAAAAATATTTTTATTCGGTATTCAAGTTTTAAATATCATTTTGTTTAATTCATTTTTTATTTTTATAATTATTTCTTTAATTAAATAATGTTTTTATTCTTTTTTATTTTAATAATTTCCTATTGTTTTAATTTATATATATATAATTAAATAAATAATTTTAAATTGATAATTTCCAAAATGAAATATTATTTTTTAACAAATTAGCACATTCTTATTTTTTTTCTTTTACTATTTTAATTAATTTAAAATTCTTAAATTAAATATTCTTTGTAAACTAATCTTTATTTTTTTCAAATGTAATTAAATAATTTTTATATTGTTTACTTAACTTTAATATTTTCCTTTTGTTTTAATTTTTATATCTATAAGTAAATAAACAATTTTAAATTGATAATTACCGAAATGAAATATTATTTTCTAACAAATTAGCAAATTCTTATTTTTTTCTTTCAATATTTTAATTAATTTAAAATTCGGTAATTAAATATTATTTGTAAACTAATCTTTAATTTTTTTCAAATTTAATTAAATAATATTTATATTGTTTACTTAACTTTAATATTTTCCCATTGTTTTAATTTTTTATACGTATAATTAAATAACTAATTTCAAATTGATAATTACAAAAATTAAATATTCTTTTTTAACAAATTAGAAAATTCTTTTTTTTTTACTTTATTTTTTTAATTAATTTAAATTAATTTAATTAAATATTAGTTGTAAACAAATCTTTTATTTTTTCAAATTTAATTAAATAATATTTATATTCTAAACATAAATTTAATATTTTCCTTTTGTTTAAATTTTTTATATATAATTAAATAAAGAATTTGAAATTGATAATTATTAAAATGAAATATTATTTTTTAACGAATTAGCAAAAAAAAAAAAAATTAATTTTTTGATTTAAAATTCAATAATTAAATATTCATTGTAAACAAATCACTAATTTTTTCAAATTTAATTAAATAAAATTTTTATTCTTCATTTAATTTTAATAATTTCATTTTGTTTGAATTTTTTACATATATAATTAAATAAAGAATTTGGAATTGATAATTACTAAAATGAAATATTTTTTAATGAATTAGCAAATTCTTTTTTTTTTTTAATTTTTTAATTTAAAATTCTTTAATTATATATATATATATATATATATATATATATATATATATATATATATATATATATATATATATATATTTTTTTTTTTTTTTTTTTAAAGTTGATAATTGCTAATATGAAATATTTTTTTTAACGAATTAACAAAAAAAAAAACAAAAAAAAAAAAATTCCTTTAAAGTTTTAAATTTAAAAATTTTTAATGTAAACAAATCTTTAATTTTTCCATATTTAATTAAATAAAATTTATATTCTTTATTTAATTTTAATAATTTTATTTAGTTTGAATTATATATATAATTAAATGAAGAATTTTAAATTGATAATTACTAAAATGAAATATTTTTTTAACGAATTAGCAAAAAAAAGAAAATTCCTTTAAAGTTTTTAATATAAAATTCTTTAATTAAATATTCATTGTAAAAAAATCTTTAATTTTTTCAAATTTAATTAAATAAAATATATATTCTTTATTTAATTTTCAGAATTTGAAATTGATAATTACTAAAATGAAATATTCTTTTTAACGAATTAGGAAATTCTTTTTTTCTCTTTTAATTTTCTAATTTAAAATTATTTAATTTAATATTCATTGTAAACAAATCTTTAATTTTTATCAAATTCAATTAAATAATATTTATTTAATTTTAATAATTCCCTTTTGTTTGACTGTTGATTGTCGGCCGACTGTTGTCGACTGTTAACAGTCGGTCCATGACTGTTAATGGGCCGATAACAGTCGGTCCAACCCTTTTTTCCACACATTTTTAATAATTTAATTTTTCAAAATTAAATAATATTTTTTCTTTACTTAATTTTGTTTTATAGTTAATTTTTTGGTTAATTTAATTAAATAATATTCATATTTTTTATTTAATTTTAATAATTCCATTTTGTTTAAATTTTTTTTATATATAATTAAATAAAGAATTTGAAATTGATAATTACTATAATGAAATATTCTTTTTTAACGAATTAGGAAATTCTTTTTTTCTCTTTTAATTTAATATTATTTAATTAAATATTCATTGTAAACAAATCGCTATTTTTTCCAAATTTAATTAAATAATAATATTTATATTCTTTATTTGATTTTAATAATATCCTTTTGTTTGAATTATATATGAATTTGAAATTGATAATTACTAAAATGAAATATTATTTTTTAATTAGCAAATTCTTTTTTTTTTCCTTTTAATTTAAAATTCTTTAATGAAATATTCTTTGTAAACAAATCGTTAATTTTCTTTTTCAAATCTAATTAAATAATATTTTTATCTTTTACTTACTTTTAATATTTTCCCTTTGTTTGATTTTTTTATATATAATTAAATAAAGAATTTTAAATTCACAATTACTAAAATGAAATATTTTTTTAACAAATTAGAAAATTCTTTTTTTTTCCTTTAATTTTTTAATTTAAACTTCTTTATTAAATATTCATTGTAAACAAACCTTTAGTTTTTTCAAATTTATTTAAATAATATTTATATTCTTTTTTCAATTTTAATAATTTCCTTTTGTTTGAATTTTTTATATATATAATTAAATAAAGAATTTTAAATTGATAATTACTAAAACGAAATATTTTTTTAACAAATTAGCGAATTCTTTTTTTTTTTCCTTTTTAATTTAGAATTCTTTAGATATTCATTGTAAACAAAACGCTAATTGCTTTCATCAGTTTAGTGCAAATTGCAGGTTCTTTGTAATGCGGGTGCTACAATTTTGCTCCGAGTCAAGAATAGCCAACTCGACGACCCATTAGGAAAACTCGATGACTGAATCGAATGCTCCATTCATTTCCTTTGATAGAGAGAGAGAGAATGGCCGGCCATCGTATTCAGAGCCTCTACATCTAAACCTCCCTTCAGATTGTTGTAGAGTATATTTTAAACAAGATATGAGATGAATGGGAAATAACTCATTGCTGTAAAGCGAGGAATACAGAAATATAAAAATTATTTACTACCAAAAAAGTTCTTAATTAGAACTGATAATACTTAAGTTAAAATATTTCTAAAAAATAATGTTGATCCATCTATTGGCAATAGATACATTATTAGAATTCAAATTTAGTTTTCTTATTTCAAATTTGATATTGAGCATATAAAAGGAGAAGCTAACTTTTCTCATGATTATCTTAGTAGGGATGGAGCTAGAACAATTAAGGACGAAAGTCCAGATACTTGAGATAAAAGTTTCCTACTTGAAAACACAAATCCAAAATATAAAAGATAGTTTTTGAGACAGAATGAATATAGCACTTGAGGCAGAAAATACTTGTACCAAGTCTAATATCCCTGCACAGGGACTTGTGAATGCTAGCGCTCTTCCCGATGATAAAGGGAAAGAAAAGAAGGTAATAGGAACTCATTCACAGGGAATACTCAAGTCTATTACTGGTAAAGAAGATATAAAAGTTTCCATCATGGAAGAGACTCAAGATATCAGAAATAGCGAAGGTAGCTCTTCATCGAGCCAAACTTTACCTAAGCTAGCTATTGACAAAATTGATCCAAAAGAAATTATCAAGATATGTCATGCAGCAAAAATACCCAAAAAAGAGAACTATGAAGAAGTAATACTCTTTATTATTATCTTTAACATCTTATCTGATTGGTATTTTGAGATAGTAAAGTGGATGAAAACACTCTACTATGGAAGATACAACAAAATAAATTTTTATCCAGGAGCACCAGCCAACTAGATAAGAAATTGCTTTGAATTGGGAAATATACTTTGTGTATAAAGGTCTCAGAGAAATAGCCAAACTGCCAAGTGATGTTAGAAAGGCAGTTAAAAGATATATTGAAGTTGTCAAAAATACAAACATATATATATATATATACAGGTTCTACTCAACAACTATGGAATGAGATCCTGTTCTTGAATATATGCAGCCATCGTTCCATGTCATAAAATTGGAACTTACATCAATATTTTTTACCAACCAATCAAAAGGTTGTTAAAAATAGTTACCAAGATATCATAAATATGATGCCTTACAGAAGAGCAAAATGGTATAAAGAAATATTTGAACATATAACTCAGTTAATTACCGAGAAAGAAAAGATATGGATCTATCCGTCTGAAGATAATATAATTTTTTCCAATGCAAGGACCCCGACAAATGATGAAGATATGTATCTTTTTGACAATTTACTATCCACTATAATCTAAAATCAAGTTAGTGGATCAGAAGATATGACAAAAAAATTATGCAAGATACTCTGGGATTACAGTGATCACCATTGTGAGCATTGTGTTGTAGAAAATATGACTCAATCATCTCTTAACAGTGAAGAATTCCTCGCGGAATTCTTTAAATCAAGGATGGAAAAGTAATAGAGCCAAGACAATTACCCTTTCTCACTACTTTAATAAAGTCACTTTATTAAAGAAAAAATGTAGTTACTAAGAGACAAAAGATAATGGAGAAATGTCACAATCCAACTAGCCAACACCATCTAACAAAAGATAGCGGGAGCCACCCGTAAAGATAAGGTGGCACTACCTAACAAAGATAGTGGAAGGATAACTATAAATATAAGATTCCTTATCACAAAAGGAATAACTCAAGAACTCTATAAAAAGAGAGGAGGTTCAGCATTCAAGATATCCCCGGAAGAAATATCATATCAGATCATTTACTATTTTGTAATCTATATACATCATTTGTATTCAGAAAAAACTATTAACTATTCTTGAAGATAGCAAAGTTTGTAATAAGGTAATTATTTATGGAGTTCTAAACTTCATAAGGTGAGTACCAAAGGTATGTAAATATAGTATGAAAATATGTACTATTTCAGTTTATGAATATTAAGATGAAATTTGTTATGATCAACAAAATTTTCATAAAAATATTTCGTTAAATTTCTCATGATTTCTCGGCAGTACAGATAGAGATTTTCAAAGATTTTCAAACCATTGTTTTGAATGGATGTTAGACATGCCAAAATACCTATCTTTGATGAATGTTTTAGGGGAAAATGACAGCTTTCTAACAAAAAATTGTATCACCTTGCGTGTGAGTTATCTTTTAAAATTTCGTTCTAAATAAGAATTTGATTCTGAAAAGAGTTTGAATAGAGGTGAAAACAGAGACCCTGAATACTGTGAGATAGTGTCTGTGGCAACACGACTAGTTCTCTAGAGTGAGAAATGCAACCTTAATTGAAAAGCCTTTTGCAGAAACGGTTGTGGACCCAAATGATTTGAAAACATTTTTAATATTCATCTGATTCAGAAGATTGATTAAGTACATGCAAAGCAACTATAAGAACATGCTGGAGGGAAGACCTAATTATTTTCATTGATTACTGCAAGTTATTTACATTTTTTTATATGCTTATACTTTATTTACTATTGATCTTTATGAACACTTCACAAATATTCACATCTAATGATTATTGCCTTAAGTTTTATCTAAATGAAAAAGATATTTCGTTTTTACTAAGTATAGTTGAAAAATCTAAAGATATAATTCCTGTTGACCAAGAAAAACTTGAAGAAATATATTCTGATATAGATTATGAGCTTGTTTGAGAATGATTAAAATCCAATTAAAATTGAAAATATAGCCGTTATTGGGTCCCACCCGTTTAATAAAAGTCAACTCCAACGGTTATATTTTCAATTTTAATCTGATTTTAATCCCTCCCAAACAAACTCTATGCTTGTAAATATAATATAAGAATTGATTCTGTATAAACTAGTAAAGAAATAAAGAAGGTTGAAGATGTTATAGCTAAATACGAAAATATAGAAGAAGAAGTTTCAGAAGGAATTGTTTTTGGTTATATAACTAAAGAAAATCAACTTAGAGATTTTGAAAAATTAACAAAATATAGAGAATATTTAGAACAGATAGAAATGTTAAAGGAATATCGTATAAATAGTAATTCTGATTAATGAATCAAGAGGAAAGAGAAGATATCGAAAGATTTGAAAGGATCAAAGATAATACTAGTGAATTAAGATCTAGAGAAATTAGGAAACTCTTTGAAGAACTTAAAAGAGAAAATAATACAGAAAGATGGGATAAAATCTTAAAAACTATAAGATATCACAAATACGAACAACAACAATACTTGATTTTTTTACAAGAAAATATTGAACTAAGATTCCCATAATTAGTTCTAAGAACCTATGATCCAAACGGGAGAATTGTAAGATATAACACTAAACAATCTAATAATTAAAAGATATATGGCATATTTTGCAAATAAAGAAAGTAATGGCAAAATAGTACTTTAATAGAAGCCAATTTTATATTATTAAAAGTCTCTGTGACTATCTGGCAAGCTTCGACAATATCCTTCTAGTAGTGTAGCATAACCCCAATTGAAATTTCACTTAAAATTCTATGCTCCGACAGATTTCAAACCATGAATATATGAAACACCATACCTATAGGGTACGACTATTCACATCCACAGTTTTTATATATTCGTCCATATTAAAATATTAAAATTTTTAAACATTACTATTGTCATTCACGTCACATTTCAATATTATCATTATTAAATTCATTCATTTAAATACCGTATGTCCACACAAATTTCATATATTCATTTCACTCTAAATACATTCCTAATACAATTTCAAAATTTTAAAAAATCACTATATTCATCCCCATTATATATAACATCAACCTTCTTACAATTCAATAATTAATTCTATAGACTAGATATTATATTCAAAATAAAATTAAATATCTCATGGGTATATTATTAGCCATGTGAATTGGTCCGTTATATTTGATTGACAAATATGAATTTTTCTATTCGATAAAAATTTATATGAATTTTGAAATAAAATTCACTGTCATTATTTGATATGTAGCAGGGTAAAACCAGATACACAAATACAAATCTAAAAATCTTCTACTTAATGTCCCAATGAAAACTTAAGGTATTATAAAGATTATTCCACCTTGTTTAAGTATGCAATGGACTTATTATTATACACTTACATAAGGTGTAATATTAAAATGAGAACTATGTAAAAAATATAGAAGGGTTCAATTGTTGTGCTTAGCGAGAGTTAAATATGTTATTTCCATTAACTAATCGTTAGAATCTTTGCTTCCATGTTCTAAAAAAACTACTTCTCGATTGAACATAATGCCCAAAGTTAACTTAAGAACTTAAAGGAGATTATCTTTTAAAAGAAATAAGATTTTTATTACTTGTTGTGGTTGTTCAATGATCATATTCTCCAATGAGCTATGGAGTAAATCTAGAATTAAATCACAACTTTCATTTTTCAGTTTAAAATAAAAATCCTCTAATGATATTTTCTACATTATTGTTTTAATTTTAGTTGAAGATGATATTTGAAGAGTATAATATTCCAATCGACCTGTGTTATACGCAAAGTATTTCTTTTATGCTTAGTCAAACATATATCTATGCTTAAACTTGAGTAACCTTTTTTTCCATCGTGTTTGTCAATGAAGGTAAGAATATCTACTTTTACTTTATGTTAGGCTTTTGGCGACAACATGAGTCGTGTTTTGTTACTCCTCTTGGTTTATTCATAGACCTAGGAATAAATTAAAACCTTTTACGAGACAGATGCTCTAGGATGTTTATTAGGTTTCCAATTCTGAACTCTGTTTGGCTCTAGCAATTGAAAGCCAAATCTTCTCTTGGGATGCTTCCCATTGCTGTTGTTCTTTTGCTCAGCTCCGTGAAACCTCTTTCAACCGTGACAGAAAATTAATGCAAAAAAGGCTGAAGCCATGGACGCAATCCAGCAAAACATAGCGTCCCAATCTCGACCCAAACGTTGTACCTAGTCGAGCAAATGCACAACTAGGTAGAAAGGTGCGTGTAAATTTTAACCTTTGAATTCTAAGTTTTGGTTTTTAATTTTCAGATTTAATACAAAATTAGAAACTTAGCCCCTGTTTGGCACCCATTCTTATTTTTTTTTCTTTCTTTATTTCAACTATACATTCTCTCAATAAAAAATATATTGCACACAAATCTAAATTTTTTTATAACTTTTACACCACACATTCTCCCATCAATTACTATTCCAAAAATTCTATTCTCCAAAAAATGAGTATCAAACACCCTCTTAAATTTTAAAATGTAAGTTATATTTGAATGATTTAATTAAATGAATGTGGAGGTTGAATTTTTACGCTATAAAAAAGAGGGTTTTATTGTTTGACACAACCTGAAAAAACACTCTATACATTTGTCTCATCTTCTTTTACAATTTTTGGTTGACAAATCAATAGAAGGCTCGTTCTTTCTCTCCTTAGGGTCGTGCTCATAGAAGGAGAACTGACTATGAATTGTACAGGTTTTATCTTGGAATTGTGCAGTATCGAAAGTATTCACACGAAGGAGAGGTCACACGATTTTATATTGTTAGAGAAACACAAGTAATTTGTGTAATAGAAAATATCATTTAAAATAACAAATTAAGATACCACAAAATATGAGAAGGAAGTTAGGAAAAGTCGATCCAAGAGAAGCACGGAAATCATGGCTTATGTAGAGATAATTTCTCAACACCGTGAGCTTTGATGAATAGAAACACCGGATTAATTTGTCTCATAGAAAGGGTGATAGACAAATTGTCTTCCTTGTCAAAATTTCTCGAAAAGTTTGGAATCACTAGACCATTTTGGATCTGTGACAATGAGTATATTTGGAAGATTATCAAAGCTAATTTACCATCACATATCTATAGTGTGAAACGAGGACAAAATTTAAATAAGATAAAATTATCCTCTCTTTAATAATTTAAACTCTTAGTGGATAGTACTAGAGAAGGAATGTTAAAGTAAAGTTGAATGTCAATTTTGAGCCAATGCAAACACAACAACATCTTCAACCTTAAACCAGTATAAACGAGCAGGAATTTAGACAACAAACCAAACTGATATGGCTATTTCGTTAATCTTAAACATTGGTCGACTAATGTTCCTTTGGACGGAAATCGTCCGGAGGTCATTCTAACTTACAATTTTGAAAAGTTTGAGATGTATGTGCTACAATTAAAAGTTGGGATCTATCTGTACTTTTTTGAAAGGTTTGAAATCCCTCTGCAAATTTCTCTTCATTTTATCAGATTCTAACATATAAATTAAAATAATTTTTTTATTTCCTTTTAATTTACTGTCTTACAAGTTATTTTTTAACTTATATTTATCTCGACAAAATTTTCGGTTAGGATTTAATTTTATATTTCATTAATTTACTCATTGACGATTTTTTTTTTTTTTTTTTGTTTTAGTGATTTGAATTTGTTAAACTATTTGTGTTTAATATTACTAACTAAAGATGTTTTCGTAATCTTTAAATTTTTTTTATTAATTCAACATAATTTTTCGTAAGAAATAAAGGAAAAATGTGTAAATTTTAAAAATAAAGGATCTTTGACAAATAGATGAACAATTGTCTAACTCATCTAATATTTGAGTTGGCGATCCATTAATAATAAACTTAATCGACAAGTGACAATCGAGCAACAATATATAAATATATAAAAAAAATCGCCACATTCCATTATTTATTTGATTTTTTTTTTCAAAAAATGAAAAAACAAATAGTCTATTTCAACCTTTTATGGTCTGTTTGATAGACCATGAATTCCATGGAGTTTTCCATTTTCCAAGTTTTGTGTTGTTTGATGGTATCAATTTTCTTGGCTTTTGATTTTCCACTTGGTCAAGTCACGCTCTTGTTTTCTTGGCGTGAAGGGAATTGTTTATCCCACATATTTGGTGGGAAATCTAATTCCACATTTTCCTTCTTTTTTTTTTTTTGGTAATGGATTAAAAAAAATTCACTTTAATGGATAATTTTTATGTAAAACAAAGTCAAACGAACACTAAACTTTGATTTAAAAAAAAAGATTTTTTAGGATTTTTTTTTTTAAATTTTTGACAATGGAAACAAATTTTATAATCAATTGTGGAAAAAATTATCACTCTCATGGACAATTACCATGTAAAACAAAGTCAAACGAACACAAAATTTTAAAATTTTTCGGATGGAAAATTATACCAATCAAACACACTTAATTTTCAATTCCCCGAAAAATAATTTCCAGTCAATTATTTTATTCAAAATTTATTTTCTTTCCACCCATTTTCCACCCTTGTAATCAAACGAATCTCTAATATATTGATTATGTTACATATGCCAAAGTTATGTAGGAGTCTGCCACGTAAGGAACCTAATCTGTTCTGTTGTGTTTCCTGGTCAGACACTGGGGTGACTCGGTGTCCACTCAACATTCTCTAATTTGGAATCTATTCTGATTCCTCTCCAATTGGATCACCAGTATCGATCAATCTACTCCACAGAAAAGAAAAAAATTGTTCAATTTAAAAATATGGATTCAAGAAAGCTTCCTTAAGTGTGTCACTATCATTGTTATTAATATTTAAGAAAACCATTTTTAATTGTGTAGAAATATTTTAAAAAGAAGGGAATGATTAAGCAAATCAATATCATATGTTTAGTAAAAATGATTAGATTAGATTAGATTATAATTCAAGAAGAAAAATAACTTATAATTTTATTTATTATAGTGCCGAGTTTTATTCAATACTCTGTATAAAAATTATGAGAGGTGCTTTGCGTCGGCCGAGGCCCCAATGAGGGGCCTCCACTTGTGCATCATGGATGCCTTTATGGCATCTATAATGTACAAGTAGATAAATTCAAAAATTATATCATATTCTTTTTTAATTGGATGAAACAAGTCAATACCAACCAACACCAGACTAGCGCCATCCATTATATTTTTAGATCAACGCCTACCATTCATAACGCTGAATAATAATCTTCAATGCACAAGATGCCATAATATAATTGATAATTTTTCTCCATTTTAATTACTTAATTAATTTATATGTCTTGAATCCCATTTATGTCTATAAAATAAACCCAATTTAGCATTGTCCATTCACGTTTCTCCATAATATAACAGTTGGCGCCTCCTCCAACTGAGTGAAAAGAAATCAAGAAAAACAAAAAGGGCTCGTAGTATTTTGGTTTCTATACAAATATGTCTCTGCTCAACGATCTCATCTACTTGGACCTTTCTGAAACTACTGAGAAAACCATTGTTGAATACATATGGTCAGTTTTATCAAGATTTTATTTTTCTGCAATCATTTTTTATTCATTTGATGCTTGGTTTTAATTCTATGTTATCTTTGTGTTTGTGGGCTTTTCTTGTTTGTATGTATGTACGGAAAAATTTATAAATAAAATGTATTCTTTACACCAATTCAAAAATCATTTTTATAGTTTGAAAATTCAAAAATCAGGTTTTATTTTTATTTTTATTTATGAAATAACGAATTATTAAATCAATTTATTATTAAATATTTAATTCTAATATAATATAATTAACTCATCCCACATGCACCATCCATACTGTTCCGGGGACTATTCCGACGACCATTCAAACCACCACTCTTCTCCGGCAACTATTCCGATGACCGTTTCGACGACTGATCTGATTCCAACAATTATTCCGGAAACTATTCCAGTGACCATTCTGATCACAGATTTACAATTTACGGTCACAACTCAAAAATTTTGTATGTCACAATTAATTCATTGGTCACATATTCGAAATTTAGTTGGTCACATATCAAAATTTATATATTACACAGTCACAGATTTCCAAATTAATTGGTCACAGATTTTTTCGAGATCACAAATCAAAAATTTTATACGTCATAGTTTATTTTATTGGTCACAGATCAAAAAAATTGTAGGTCACATTTTATCGATCGGTCACATATTTTCAAGTTAAACCAAATAGTTGGTCACATATACTGAAACACCCCACCCCACCCCACCCCACCCCACCCCACCTCGATCCGATCCACCACCCATACTTGGTCACAGATGATCAAATAATTAGTCACATACACCAAATAGTCGTCACATACCACAACCACCAACACTACTGCCACGACTACTAGGCAACTTGCGACCACCCTCACTCGGCCACTATCGTCGCCACACCACCACCACCACAACACAACCACCGCCACCACCACACAAATGCACCACCGTCACCAACAATGGAAACACACCATCATCATCGTCGGAAACAAAGCCATGGCTATCACATCGTCGTCGCCCCCGCCGCCGCCACAAACACCTGTTGCAACACCACACACCACCTCACAAACACCATCACCACCACACAAAAACCCATCCAAACCCTCCACAACAGCTAGATCCACCAAACAAACACCATCACCACGACCACCACACAAAACACCATCCAAACCCACAAAATCACCACCACCCGAACTGAGCTTAAAACACCATTCAAACCCACCCACCCCAATGCTGCATCTGCTTCGCCTCTTCATTACAGCAACTAGCCAGTGGGTAGACTGTTTCTCCTCAGTGGGTGGAAGGTGGACTGCTTCTCCTCTTCATTCAAACCCACCCTCTCCAGTGGGTGGACTGCTTCTTCTCTTCATTATAGCAACTTGCCTGAGTGGGTGGACGGTGGATCTGCTTCGCCTATTCATTACAGCATCGCCGCCTCTTCATTACAGTAGCACCTGCGACTGGTGCTCGAGCTGCTCGATCGTCGCCGTGAGTTCGACAGTGGATTGTCAACGGTGAGCGGTGGTCTTCGACGGTGGTGGCGTCGGTGCACAGGGCGGCGCCACTACTGTTGAGAAAGAAGGAAAAGATAGAGAGAAGGGAGAGAAGATAAAGAGAAGTGAGAGGATAGAGAGAGAAAAGATATGGAAAAATGATTAGGGTTTGGAACGAATTGGGTGTATTTGATTAATTGTAATATTAATATTAAAATATATAATTATCACCTGATTTATGAATAGTAGTCTTCAAATACCGGCTCCCGTGTAATTTTCCCATGCACGTATGTATTAATGTACATGCAAGTTGATTTGATTTTTATTAATGGGCTTTTTTTCTTTTTTTATCATGAATCACTTTCTTGACGCGTGTGTAATAATTTCCACGAACTTTGGAACTCTTGAATCTTTCTGATTCTCTGTTTCTTGCATTATCTTGATTATGGTATTTGTTTTATTCATCAAGGAGCGGACTTTTTTGATATGTATATTTATTTTGCGTTAATCTTTGAACAGGATTGGTGGATCTGGGATGGACCTCAGAAGCAAAGCCAGGGTAATTGTTCTTAAATTAGAAGTAGTACTTGACATGACTAAATAGTATAATCGAGAAAATTTTAACTCTTTTTTCTTGTTTAATACTGTCCGGTACAGTCAGTCGAGCAAGCCATAACGGTTGCATAGAAATGTATTGTCTTTTATTGTCCTAATTCTCCATGAAATTTGGTTAATAATTCTATTATTCAGACTGTCTCTGGACCAGTCACTGATCCTTCACAGCTTCCCAAGTGGAACTATGATGGTTCTAGCACAGGTCAAGCCCTTGGTGAGGACAGTGAAGTCATTCTGTAGTAAGTTTTGTTCACCTGTCCCTTCGCGTTCATAAGTATATTTTCTTGGAAGGAACTTTCTTTTCCATGAATTATTTGTTTCCTAAGTGGATTAATATTAGTTTTCTCAACGTGTATTTAGTCCTCAGGCAATATTCCCTGATCCATTCAGGAGAGGAAACCACATACTTGTGAGTGCTTTTCTGCCTAGTACAATCTTCTAATCCTTCTTATTGTCATTCAGATATCTTTTTTTGCTTTCGATATGTATACATAGGTGATGTGTCATGCATACACTCCGGCCGGAGAACCAATTCCAACAAACAAGAGGTATAATGCTGCAAAAACGTTTAGCCATCCTGACGTTATTGCTGAGGAACCTTGGTACAATCTTATCCCTTTGGTTCTTATAGTAGTTTTGGTTATCTGGTATCAAAATTCTTTATTGTATACGATGGAATTTGATCAAATAATTGAAATACAGGTACGGTATAGAGCAAGAGTATACTTTGTTGCAAAAAGATGTCAAATGGCCACTTGGATCGCCAGTGGGAGGATTCCCGGGACCTCAGGTATCGCTAATGGCGTTTTCCACTGCATAACTTTCGTCTAGTCTAATTATAACCTGTTGGAAAATCCCCTATTTTCTATTGTCTAGCCTCCTATACTTCCCATAATCAATATTTTAATGCATGTTGTGCCTGATTAATAGGGACCATACTATTGTCCCATTGGTGCTGATAAGGCCTTTGGACGTGATATTGTTGATGCTCACTATAAAGCATGTATTTATGCTGGCATAAACATTGGTGGCATCAATGGAGAAGTTATGCCTGGCCAGGTAAAAAGGGTTGAATTTTATGAGTTGAACTTTCCTCTACCAATGCAATTACATCTGGTTTTTTAATTTTTACCTGGTTGTTCCATTCCTTTCGGTACATGGCACAGTGGGAATACCAAGTTGGTCCATCAGTCGGCATCTCTGCAGGAGATCAAGTATGGGTGGCCCGCTATATATTTGAGGTACTTCCATTAGTCTGCCCAAGTATTTATTGCCTCTTGGAGTCGGAATGGCTTAAACTTTGCATACCCTTGACTTTCAAATGCAACTTACAACATGTTATTTGTGTTTGTGTGGACAGAGGATAACAGAGATTGCCGGGGTGGTTGTCTCTTTTGATCCCAAGCCTATTCCGGTTAAGACATTTGCAATTAAGATTTCTCTTCGTTTGCACCTTCTTTTTTAATCACTATAAATTTACTGTGGGCTTATTGGGCCCTATTTGAGTGGTTCTCTTTAACACTCTTCTGGGCCGGGTTCCTATTATAGCCATTGGATGGAGATCTACGGTGGAGATGAAAGTGGTTGGGATATTTTCTTTGGTTTGACCTATATCACGTGGGTGGATCCCTTGATTCAATCTCCCTCCCTTTCTCGACTGCTTCTAGGGCACGATTCTCTGCCCTCTTCGTGACTACCCTATTTCTCTGTCTGGTTCGATTCTTCTTGTTCTTCTGGAGTTCACTCTTAACAATCGATTAAAACCTGTCGTAGAAGTGATAACCTGGGTGTTGCTTAGACCTGAAAGAGGGTTAAGCTGTTGGTTCTTTCTCGAAGGATTTTTCGGTCAGATTGTGGCTTTACCTTGACTGTTTATGGTAGATCCCTTTGGATCGATGACCTAGTCAAGTGGGAGTGTTCTTTGTCGGTTCTCATCTCTCTGGATGGCGATTGCATAGACGTGGAAGGCTGTTCCTGAGCCTGACCTTTTTCAGTCTACACCTCTGTGAAGAGAAGGACCAGCAGAAAGGAGGAGGCTGCATGGTTGATAGGGAAGTTCCGTTACAGCTTTAAGTTTTCTATTTTAGTTCCTGTTTTTGCTCTATTTCAGTCACCATAGTTTTTTGCCTCTCGATTGATCTCTTTATTGCTATGCTATACAAAATGCTGTGTTACATTCAGTAATGTGGAGGTTTCATTTATATGTTTAAACATATGTGGAATGACAATGTTATATACTCTGTAAATGACTTGCAAGCTGATCCTGGAACATGTTGTTTTCAGTCCATGTTACCTTTATAATGATATTGGAAATTACATACTGCTTGGATTGAACATCATTGATTTGTCATTGGTTAGATGAGCATGTTATGTTTAGCTTAAATGTCTGGCTTGATCAGTTTATTTTTCCCAACATCTGGTATCAGAGCTTAGGTTGTAGGTCTAGGGCTTGTTTTTTCCTTCAGAAAAATTAGGGTTGATTGTTTTTGGGCATTCTAGGATTTTGATTCGATACTGATTAGGGTGATTTTGTGTTGTGCATGTTGTTGATCGATTGGTGACTGGTGATTCTGGAAACTTGGATTGGCTGAGGAACTGGTGGTATTTATACTGTTTTTCAACAGTAGTTTGGTAAGATCGTTCCAAACTAATATTCGTATTAGGTTTGACTTTCTTAGCAGTTTATGCATGTTGCTTGGTTGCCTATTTGTGAATTCTGTTGATTGAATTCCTGTGATTAATTTGTAACCTGAAAAGCACGCTTGTCTGCATTATATACCTGTGCATTGCCTAAGTTTGAATCACACCTGCACACACATCACATCTAAGTTTAAGTGATCGAATTGACTCGTGTTTCATTTCTGGACATCGTTTTTAACTCTGCATTCATATTGTGTGTTGATCATCTGGAAAAACATTGTTTTCAAAACCTTTTCTGTTTAGTCCATGAGTACGAGCCACCCTTTTACAGAATCTAGTATGGGTTCGAGGGTCGAATTATCGCAATTCGATGGAAAGGGGGACTACTCAATTTGGAAACAGAAAATGAGGGCCATTTTGGTCCAACAGAGAGTTGCTAAAGCTCTCGATGATCTTTTGACTTTTTCTGACGAGTTAAAGGTTAAACCTGATGAAATTGAGGACATGAATGAAATTGCATATAGCTCCATAATCTTGCACTTATCTGATAACATCATTAGACAACTTGATCATGCTAAAGACGCTAGAACATTATGGACTGCCTTAGATGCCTTATTCTTGACTAAGACTTTGCCTAACAAAATTTATATGTTAGAAAAATTGTTTAGTTTTAAGATGGACCCGGGGAAGGATTTAGAGGGGAATTTGAGCGATTTTAGCATAATTGTGAAAAGTCTGGCTCATAATGATAAGAAGTTCGACGATGAGGATTTAGCTGTCATATTGTTAAATTCATTGCCTGAATCATATAAAGAAATCCGAAATGTCATCAAATATGGCAGGGATACTCTCACGCAGGCTATTGTGATAGATGCGTTGAAATCGAGGGAATTTGAACTGAAAAGAGATAACAGAACAAATGTAAAAGAAGAAACCTTATTTGTTAGGGGGAGAACCGAAAAGAAAGAATTTAACTTCCATAACAAAAAGGGAAGGGGAAAGTCTAAAATGAGATCGAAATCAAAAGACAAAAGTGGTAAAAAATGTTATAACTGTGGAAAGTTAGGACATTTTAAGAAAGATTGTTTTGACTGGAAGAAGAAACAGAGAGAATTAAATAACACTGATCAAAACAGTGCTGCTGTTGTTTCTGAATTTGATAGTCTACATGTCCTGAATGTGTCTGAGGGGAAATTTGATAATAATTGGATCCTAGACACGGGGTGCACCTTTCACATGTGCCCTGAAAGGTCTTGGTTCTATAACTATCGAGAGATTGAGTCTAGGAAGGTCTACATGGGAGATAACAATTCTCAGAATGTGGTTGGAGTTGGTGACATAGCCATCAGGATGTACGATGGGGTTGTCAGGCAACTCAGGGAGGTTAGGTATGTCCCTAATTTAAAGAGGAACCTCATTTCCTTAGGTACTCTTGAAGATGAGGGATATACTTTTAAGTCCGGGAATAACGTTCTGAAAATTTTTAAGGGATCTCTGATAGTTATGAAAGGACCCAAGAGGAATGGGCTGTACTATCTAGAGGGCAAAACTGAAACAACACCTGATTCAAGTCTTCTTGCTGTCAGTAAAAACAAAACCGAACTTTGGCATAACAGAATGGGTCACATTGGGTTTAAAGGGCTAAAATCTTTAAGTAATCAAAAATTACTTGGAAAAGATGATATTGAATCAATGGACTTCTGTGAAACTTGTGTTTTGGGTAAATCTCACAAGGTTAGCTTTGAAGCTAGCTCTCATAGGACCAGCAGTCCATTGGACTATATTCATGCTGATCTATGGGGTCCTGAGAAGCATTCCACATTTGGTGGAAGTAAGTACTTCTTGTCCTTAGTGGATGATTACTCAAGAAAAGTTTGGATTTATCCTCTTAAGGCTAAGTCGGAAACTTTTGGGAAATTCAGAATCTGGTTAAAGTCAGTTGAGAATCAGTTAGAAAAGAAACTTAAAACATTAAGAACTGATAATGGGCTTGAATTCTGCAATTTCGAATTTGACAATTTCTGTAAGCAGAAAGGGATAACAAGACACAGAACCGTTAAATACACACCTGAACAAAATGGGGTCGCTGAGAGAATGAATAGAACCATAATGAACAAAGTTAGGTGTATGTTGATTAGCTCGGGCCTTGCCAAAGGGTTTTGGGCTGAAGCTGCTAGTACCGCAGCTTATCTGATTAATAGGTCTCCGTCCAAAGAAGATAGGTTTTAAGACCCCACAGGAGATGTGGACGGGGGAGCCTCCAAATCTGAGTCATCTGAGGGTGTTTGGATGTGCTGCATTTGCACATCAATCTGAAGGGAAACTTGAGCCGAGGGCGGTCAAGTGTGTGATGTTAGGGTATCCCGAGGGTGTGAAGGGCTATAGGTTGTGGGTTTTAGGGGTTCAAGGCATTAAGATTATTAATAGCAGGAATGTGGTCTTTAATGAATCTGAAATGCCATGTCTAAAACAGAAACCTGATGAAGCTAACAAATCTGAAACTGAGAGGAGTGTTCAGACTGAGGTGAAGTTGACTAATCTTAATTCACCGACACCTAGGAATGATGATAATGATGACCCTACACATCACGAAACTGAACCTGAAACTGAGACTGAAATTGAACCTGAACAGGCGACTGAACTTCAAGATAACACTGAACAAGTTGAAGTTGAACATTTTAATGATCAGCCACCTAATCAAGATTATCAAATCACTAGGGATAGGGCGAGACGACAGATTAGGCCGAACCCTAGGTACAAATCCCTAAGTCTGACTGAGTTTGCATTAGTTTCAGGTGAAGTTCTTGAACAGATAGAACCTGCTAGTTATGAAGAAGCTATTAATGGAAATTATTCTGAAAACTGGATAAAAGCTATGCAGGAAGAAATGAAATCTTTGAGTGATAACAAAACCTGGAAACTTGTTAAGAAACCTAAAGATCAGAAATTAGTTCCATATAAGTGGATTTACAAATTGAAGGAAGGTTTAAGCCCTAATGATTCTGTGAGGTATAAGGCGAGATTAGTGGCTAAGGGTTATACTCAAAGAGAGGGTATGGACTATAATGAGATATTTTCATCCGTGGTTAAGTACAAGACGATCAGACTGATGTTGGCTCTTGTTGTTCAATTCAATTGGGAACTTGAACAACTCGATGTAAAAACTGCATTTTTACATGGAGAGTTGGAAGAGGATATCTTCATGAGCCAACCACAAGGATTTGTAGCTAGAGGTAAGTCAGAGTATGTGTGCAAGTTAGAGAAATCTTTGTACAGGCTGAAACAGAGCCCAAGACAATGGTACAAGAGGTTTGATGCCTATGTACTGAAGATATGGTTTAAAAGAAGTGAATTTGATGCTTGCTTGTATTTTAATGACATAAAGAGTGGTTGTGAAGTCTATTTGTTACTTTATGTCGATGATATGCTTTTAGCTGGACCTAGCAAGTCTCAAATTAATGAACTAAAAGATCTTTTGAAATCGGAATTTGATATGAAGGATTTAGGGAATGCTAGAAAGATTTTAGGGATGGTGATAACAAGGGATAGAGCTAAGAACAAGTTAACAATTTCACAAGAAGCGTACTTAAACAAAGTTGTAACTAAATTTGGAATGAAAGACAGTAAAATTGTTAATGTGCCTCTTGCTAGCCATATGATTTTTTCACGTGATCATTCGCCTAAATCCGAATCTGAATTAAAAGAGATGGAAAATATTCTGTATGCTAATGCCATATGTTCTGTCATGTTTTCTATGATTACTACCAGACCTGATCTTGCATTTTCCATCAGTTGTTCTAAGTAGATTTATGTCCAACCCTGGTAAGCCGCATTGGGCGGGTATGAAATGGTTATTAAGGTATTTGGTTGGGACTTTAAATCTAGGCTTAGTGTATGAGAAAAGATCTGAGGAGTTGACTCTTAAGGGCTATGTTGATTCGGACTTTGCTGGTGATAGAGACAGTAGGAAATCAACTACCGCTTACTTCTTTACCCTAGGTGATAATTGCTTAACTTGGAAATCTCAGCTGCAACCTTTAGGGACTCTGTCTAGTACTGAAGCTGAATACGTTGCCATAACCGAGGCGGTTAAGGAATGTATGTGGTTAAAGGGAATCTTAAAAGAATTGAACTTCATGCATGATACACCTATTATGTTTACGGATAGTCAGAGTGCGTTGTGACTTAGTAAGAACCCTGTTTATCATGAGAGATCCAAACATATTGAGGTGAAGTATCATTTTATATGTGAGAAGCTTTCTCAAGGTGAAGTCGAACTTGTTAAGATTCATACTGATATGAATCTCTCTGATGTGGGAACTAAAATTCTACCTGTAGGAAAATTTAAATTATGCTTATCTTTGCTGTATATTGATACTGGTTAATTTTTTCTTGCAGGTAGTGGGCGATGATGATGAACAGTCTTTCCATGTGCAATTCGCAACCGAGAGAGCGTGTTACGAGAGCCAAGGTGAAGTTTGTGGGCTTATTGGGCCCTATTTAAGTGGTTCTCTTTAACACTCTTCTGGGCCGGGTTCCTATTATAGCCATTGGATGGAGATCTACGGTGGAGATGAAAGTGGTTAGGATATTTTCTTTGGTTTGACCTATATCACGTGGGTGGATCCCTTGATTCAAAATCCCTCCCTTTCTCGACTGCTTCTAGGGCACGATTCTCTGCCTTCTTCGTGACTGCCCTATTTCTCTGTCTGGTTCTATTCTTCTTGTTCTTCTGGAGTTCACTCTTAACAATCGATTAAAACATGTCGTAGAAGTGATAACCTGGGTGTTGCTTAGACCTGAAAGAGGGTTAAGCTGTTGGTTCTTTCTCGAAGGATTTTTCGGTCAGATTGTGGCTTTACCTTGACTGTTTATGGTAGATCCCTTTGGATCGATGACCTAGTCAAGTGGGAGTGTTCTTTGCCGGTTCTCATCTCTCTGGACGGCGATTGCATAGACGTGGAAGGCTGTTCCTGAGCCTGACCTTTTTCAGTCTACACCTCTGTGAAGAGAAGGGCAGAAGAACGACCAGCAGAAAGGAGGAGGCTGCACGGTTGATAGGGAAGTTCCGTTACAGTTTTAAGTTTTCTATTTTGGTTCCTGTTTTTGCTCTGTTTCAGTCACCATAGTTTTTGCCTCTCGATTGATCTCTTTATTGCTATGCTATACAAAATGCTGTGTTACATTCAGTAATGTGGAGGTTTCATTTATATGTTTAAACATCTGTGGAATGACAATGTTATATACTCTGTAAATGACTTGCAAGCTGATCCTGGAACATGTTGTTTTCAGTCCATGTTACCTTTATAATGATATTGGAAATTACATACTGCTTGGATTGAACATCATTGATTTGTCATTGGTTAGATGAGCATGTTATGTTTAGCTTAAATGTCTGGCTTGATCAGTTTATTTTCCCAACATTTACACTTTCTAAAAAGATTTAATATCATGACCTAACATTGTGGACACTTGCTTTAATTCATGAACGAATGCATTTTCTATGTCAGGGTGACTGGAATGGAGCTGGTGCTCACACCCACTACAGGTCAAAGTTCATAAAAATTCTTTTTTTCCATCTAGTTTTTGCATATGCTCATATTCATAGCCCCTTTTTAACTTTTTGTCTAATGGTTCATATATACTTTGTTCAGTACCAAGTCCATGAGAAGTGATGGAGCATTTTCTCACAAACTACATGTGCATTTCAGTGAAGGACTCAACGATCCAAAAGCTGCTTTTCATCCACAATTTAATCCCTAGCATACAAGCCTCAATTCCATAATAGACGACACAGAAATGGAGCAAGAACTGAAAATAGAAAAAAATGACCAATTTCATTTCAAGACTCAAGCAACGTTTGCCAATAATCTAATTGCTAAACAAATTAAGAAAATACCTAATCTGGGAGGAGGAGAGAACAGAGAGGTCGCTGCAGACAGGGATGGAGGTTCGCGACTTCGCGTTATGGTGGTGGAATGGGTTTTGTTTGTTGTTGCCTCTCTGCCCACTGCTGGCTTCACGGTGGCTTCGCACTCGTCAATCGTCAATGCAGGTCGCTGGAGGAGGAGTCAACTGCAGACGGAGGGCGAGGTTCGCGACTTCGCGTTGGTGGTGGAAAGGGTTTTGCTTGCTCTCGCGTTATGGTGGTGGGATGGATTCCAGAACATGAGCTATAGTGGAATTGATTTGTGGTTTCGGCAGAGCTTGACGGATTGGGGAAGAAGATTGTCTCCTCTGAACGCGTTCGGTGGGTATATGTTACAGGTTATGGATTGGGCCGGGGGGTTTCTAATTGGGCCGGGGGTTTATGGATTGGGCCGGGGGTTATGGATTGGGCCGGTAAATGAGTATGGATTGGGTTTGAATTGAAATGGGTTTACGGGTCGATTAATTTTGTTTTGAAATATTGGATTGGGCCTTGTTTGTGGGTACGTTGTTGGGTTTGAATTGAAATGGCCCCTTTTCGCAACGTTTGCTGAGTGTTGCGAGACTTTTCGCAACGTTTGAACAAACGTTGCGAAAACTTTTCGCAACACTCAGCAAACGTTGCGAAAAGGGGTCTACTGCAACATTTTTTTGAAAAACGTTGCTAAAAGTCATTTATACTAATTAATGGCAACATTCACTTCCTAAAATGTTGCCAAAAGATTCTTTTGGCAACATTTATCAACAAATGTTGCCTTTTTAATGTTGCGAATGACTCTTTTTATTGTAGTGGGTTTTTTTTGTTAAGCTATATATGAATAAGATTTACTATTCTTTTTTATATTGTTGAGTATCTCAGCCAAAAAATAATCTATCAAAGTCAATCCTTGTTAGAAACAATCGTTCACTTTTCGCAACACTCAGCAAACGTTGCGAAAAGGGGTCTACTGCAACATTTTTTTGAAAAACGTTGCTAAAAGTCATTTATACTAATTAATGGCAACATTCACTTCCTAAAATGTTGTCAAAAGATTCTTTTGGCAACATTTATCAACAAATGTTGCCTTTTTAATGTTGCGAATGACTCTTTTTATTGTAGTGGGTTTTTTTTGTTAAGCTATATATGAATAAGATTTACTATTCTTTTTTATATTGTTGAGTATCTCAGCCAAAAAATAATCTATCAAAGTCAATCCTTGTTAGAAACAATCTTTAACGAGTTCTTTGATAAAAACAAATGAAGGTAGTAACCAATGGTTAGAAAGCCATCTTTTTCAAGAAGATAAACACACTGATCAAGTGGACAAGGATAACAACATTGCCTTTTCAAGTTTTTGAACATTAGACCTCGTGATTCTGATGGCTGTAAACACCACCCCCACCCCTACCCTCACCCCACTCCCACTACCACCCTCCACTAACCAAGACCCCATCCACCCAAAAAAGAATAATGGTCAGCAGTCTATGTGTCAATTAAATAATATAAAGTGATTAATTAATGTTATTTGGCAACATTTATGAGACATTAATATATAAATCATATTATAAATAAGGACATGAGTCACACTTAAAATGACTTATCACTTAAAAATACCTATATTGGTGCTATTGGCGTTACATATCATTACCCTAAGTTCTTAAACCTCTCAAATGCAAGGATAAGAGTCAATTCAAAATATTCAATCGTGTAACTATAAGACACATATATTGTTGATGGTCCTAGATGAATAACATTACTGGCTATTCTAGTCAATGAGATAGATAAAGTTATTTCGTACCACGATGGATATACGATATTTTAAGTATCAAAAGTTTATGTTATGTTAGGATGTCTCTTATTCAAGCTCTTATTATACGACTTTAGTCGTGGCTTTTATGTAACTTCTTGATTTTGTTTGCTAAATTTATTGATTGTTGGTTTCTCATAAGCGCATATACACGGTCAAATTTTATTGTAAGAATTAGTTTTTAAAGGTGTGGTCTTCCTCATTTTTATAGAGAATAATGTTATTTATCACCAGTGGTGATAAAGCATAGCACCAGTCTAAGTAGCTACATTTGTTAGGTTCAATTAAATGAGTCGTATGACTTTTATAGAACTTGTTTAGAACATTTTCAAGATATTCTCTATTTATAAAAAATATCTTTAAATTTGAAGATTAATTTTTTTATACACTTCAACAATGCTTTGTAATTTGGTTATTAATTTTGCTTTTTTCAAGAAATATTTATTAATACCTCCTCAATTTTTTTAATATATTATTTTTTATAATGTTAATGATCAATCAATTTAAATAATTTAAGGAGCAGAGTCTTGAATCTCTTAGAAGATGCTTTTAGTATGAGTTGCAAAGATTCATAGGGAAAAGTGAAGTTTGTGGGCTTAATTATTGGATTCTTGGTGAAAACTTTAGCTTTACGCTATATTGTCTGCCCAAAATTCAATTATTCTAGTTCGATACCAGAGAATTTCATTTTTCTCATTGATGCCAACAATTAGTTTTCTCCAATTATTAAAGGTTGAACCCCAACCTTGAGGGTCCCCCATCGCCTCCCCCTACAGTATTAAGGAGGAGGTAAATTGCGGGATGTGTCTCAGCAGGTCAAGGTACAAGAACTGTCATATTAGTGTCCACGAAGAGTCCAATTCCATACCTTGTAAGAGGCAGGAATCGAACCCTCACACTGCGACTGTCAGCTCAGTTGAGACTACTTCACCCATGTCCTTTGTACCACTGAACTATGTCGCGGGGGTAGTTTCCTCCAGTTATTCTTCAACCCAGAGATGGTTGTCTTGTGGCTTATCAAGATATATATCTTCTCATATTTCTAACAATATTAGAGATGTTTCTTAACCTTTCAAAAATATTAATAACCTCTATTATTTCTAATTTTGAGTATCATATTAACCATCTGAACACCTTGAGAATAATTAGCGATTAAGAATAAATTATTAATACCGAACTTCCCTTAGGGCCTGTTTGATAGGGCCTATTTTCCATGGAAGATTGAAAATATTTTCCACTTTTCTATTTTTTAACCTGTTTGATAGCCAAAAATTTCAAGGCAAAAGATTTTCTCACTTTCTTGCACGTGACCCCCAATTCCATGAAAACAAGGAATTCAATTTCCCACCTCATATCTGGTTTTTTGTTTTCTTGCCAAACTGGAACATTGACAAATTCTTACCATGAAGCTGACACCTTCTTCTCCAAAATTCAACCACCATACCGTCCGCAACCCACCGGATTTCCACACCATCACCATCTCGTCATCTCACTCTTCAATTCCATACAAAAAACCGGACATAACAGTTCCAAAATCACTGAAAATTCAGCCGAAAAATAACGCCTTCAGGCACGGTTCCAACACCCATTCCGGCCAACCCTCCAACACCGATGGCCATACTCCATTATAGGCCCCTAATACTCATCAAGATGAGCATTTTTATGGTCCCATATCATCAAGAAACGATTTATAATGGATTGCATCTCTTACCGGTTCGAAGGCAGCAAATCACGCACACTGCATCCCAAATTCCTGTGCCGGCGTTGAGAATCTCAAAACTAGAAATGTGAGAGGTTAATGATATTTTTGAAACGTAAAGAAATGTCTTTAATATAATCAGAAATGTGGGGAGCTATACATGATATTCTATCTAGGAAATTAAGTGAGGAAGAAAATGAGTGTACAAGTACTATTGCAATTTGCACACCTGGCCACTTTGCAATCTTTAATTTTATAGCCCCCAAAGTTCAATATTTGGTACTTGAGCTTAGGGTAAGCACAATCCAAATTTCACAAAATAGGGGTTTAATCCATAACGTTCCAAAAATTATAAGACTAAAATATACATAGTTTCTTAAGCAGCCACTCACCTACTGTTATTCTCAAACTTTGCCCGCCCTGTTTGGTTTAGTTGAAAATCAAATTTTGATGAAACGCATAGTTAAAAAATTGATATAAAAAAAATGTGAGTCTCGTGAATCGTGTGGTTGAAAACGAGTTTAAAGAAAAATAAGATATAAAAAATGAGGGCCAAACATACACGGAGTTTATCCTTTGTATTGTAGCTATAGAAACTTTAATGGGAGATGAAGAATATTTTTTTCATAAAAGGATTGATGCAAATACATCAGCAATCACAAGGGATTAATGTTGGGGAAGTAGCAAAGTAGTTGCCTTAAGAGGGAAAGATATGGTTTTATGGATGCCGACTAAGGCTTGTTCAATGGTCACAAAATCAAAATTTTTATTGGTTACAACTTATTTATTCATTACAAATTATTAAGTTAATGGGTCACAATTACCACCGGGTAGTGCTAGACGTATAGAAAATCTTTGCCAGAAAGTTGCCAGATGAGTTGGCAGCAACTATTCCTATTAAAGAATGTCTATATTGCCCTTAATGAAATATTTTGCAGGTTAAGTCCTGTATCTTTTAGTTGTTGGATAATTGAGGGTTATGTTAATAATTCTCCCAAATCTTTTAGTAATTTTTTTGTAATCAGAATGATTGTCTTATACGACATTTCTTTAACTTTTCTATTTGTTCTAAATGTTCTCTATATTTTGTTAATTTTTTCATAGGCTCTAGGTTGATCTTTTCTAGTTATATATCCAAAAACAGTTCCTTCTTAAACTTCTTCTTTTATATTTTCGTATTTAATTATGACATCTTCAACTCTTTTTATTTCTTTACTAGTTTCTACAGAGTCAAATCCTATATTATGTCTACAAGCATAATTTATATCAAAATATATTTCTTTAAGTTTTTCTTGGCCAACAGAAAGTATATCTTCAGACTTTTCAACTATACTTAATAAAAATGAAATATCTTTTTCATCTAAATATAATTTAAGACAATCATCATTGGATGTGGATGCTTGTGAAGTGTTCATGAAGATCAATAATTAAAACATATAAAAGCATGTAAATAACTTACAGTAATAGATGGAAATAAATAGGCTTTCCCTCCAGCATGTTCTTATAGTAGTTTTTGCATGTATTTATTCATTCTTCTGAATCAGATGAATATTTAAGATGTTTTTAAAATCATTTGAGTCCACATCTACTTCCGCAAAAGACTTTTCAATTAAGGTTGCATTTCTCACTCTAGAGAACTAGTCGTGTTACCACAGACGCTATCTCACAGTATCCAGAGTCTCTGTTTTCACCTCTATCCAAACTCTTTTCAGAATCAAGTTCTTACTTAGAACGAGATTTTAAAAGATAACTCACACTTAAAGTGCTACAATTTTGTTAGAAAACTGCCATTTTTCCCTAAAACATTCATCAAATACGGGTACTTTGGCATGGCTAACATCCATTCAAAAACAATGTTTTGAAAATCTTTTAAAATCTCTATCTGTACTGCTGAGAAATCATGAGAAACTTAACGAAATCCTTTTATAGAAACTTTGTTGAACATAACAAACTTCATCTTTATATTCATAAAACTGAAATAATACATGCTTGCTCACTATATTTACATACCTTTGGTACTCACCTTATGAAGTTTAAAACTCCATAAGTGATTACCTTATTACAAGTTTTTCTATCTTCAAGACTATCTAATATTTTTTCTGAATACAAGTGGTGTATACAGATTATAATATGATATGGTATTTCTTTCTGGGATAGAGAATCAGGGATATTTCGAATCCTTTCTCCACTCCTTGGACTCATTCTCCTTATATAGAGGTTTCTTCCTTTAGTGATAAGGAACATTATCTTCACAGTTGTTTTCCATTATCTCTTGTCTGTCATCTTCTTTTGTTGGGTAGCATTAGATGTCCTTCTTTTGAGCTGGTAAGTAGGTGAAAAGTTATTTTCATATCAACTTTTCTTATCTTCAAAAGCAACTTTGCATTATTTTCTCCATAAGTTGTTAGAGAGTTATAGTCTCAGCTACTTTTTTGTACTATCTTCTGTCTTTTAGTGATCACAGTTTTTCTTTAATAAAGAGACTTTATTAAAGTAGTGATAAAGGGTTACTGTCTCAACTCCATTATTTTTCCATCCTCGAATCAAATAATTTCACGGGGAACTCTTCACTGTTGAGTGATGCTTGACTCATATCTTCCACTACGCAATGTTCACAATGATGATCACTGTAATCCCAAAGTAATTTGCATAGTTCTTTTTCCATCTTTTCTGATCCACAAACTTGATTGGAAATTATCTTGGATAATAAATGGTCGAGATAACATATATCTTCTTCTTTTGTCTCTTTTCTGACATTAGAGTAGATTATATATTCTTTGGATGGATAAACCTATATTTTCTCTTTCTCAGTAATTAACTAAGTTATGTGTTCAAGTATTTCTTTATATCCCTTGGCTCTTTTATATGGCATCATGTTAATAATATCTTGATAACCATTTTTTACAACCTTCTGATTGGTTGGTAAAAAATGTTGATTTGTGAGTCCTAATTTGATAACATGAAATGCTGGCCGCATATATTGAAGATCAGGATCTCATTCCATTGTTGTTGAGTGGAATCTGATATATATATATATATATATATATATATATATATATATATATATATATATATATATATATATATATATATATTTTTAGTTTTGACGACTTCAGTATATCTTTTCACTGCCTTCCTGACATCAGTTGGAAGCTGTGATATCTCTTTGAGATCTTTGTTAGGATATATACAAAGTATATTGCCTAATTCAAAACAATTCCTTACCCAGTTGGCTGGTACTTCTGGATAAAAGTTTATCTTGTTGTATCTACCAAAGTAGAGAGTCTTCATCCACTTTCCAACTTCTAAATACCAGTTGGATAAAATATTAAAAACAACAATAAAGAATATGACTTCTTCATAGTTATCTTTTTTGGATATTTTTGTCACATGGCATATCTTGACAATTTCTCTTGGATCATTTTTTTTAATGTTTAGCTCAGGTAAAATATGGCTCTGTGAAGAGCTACCTTTGCTATTTTTGATATCTCAAGTATCTTCTTTACCAGTAATAGGTTCGAGTTTTCCCTGTGAAGGGTTCCTATTACCTTCTTTTCTTTCCATTTATCCTCGAGAAGAGCGCTAGTATTCACGAATCCCTGTGAAGGGATACTAGACTTGGTACAAGTATCTGTTGACCTATGGTTGATCATGACCTTAATGTTTTGATTATAACAAACAAGTCCATCTTGTTTACTAACAAATTGAATTGAGTGTTTAAGCCTTCAAAGTTATAAAGACTATTATTCACACTCAAATGAAGTACAAGTGAAGGTTAAATGAGCATTCAAGATAATTCATTCGAGACAATATTGATTTGCATGCCACAATCAAATTGGAACTTAACAGAATTGCAAATCAAGATATAAGTCAAAGAGAGACTCGAAGAGATCAAGAACATTGAAGATAGAGTTATTTATCGAACCTCGTTTATATATGTAAATGTATAACTCGTCAATATTTAGCAAGTGCATAATATCAAATATTTCTCATAAATTCATTATCAAAAACCTTGAAAAATCATTTTCAAATGTCCCTCAAAAGATCACACTTCAACTTTCAATCAAAAAGTTATACTCCAGTTTTCAATCTCATATTGGGACAGATATTTGACACTGAAGATGATCTAATTTGAAGATGATTTCTGAAGTAAAGTTGTAGCCCTTTGAGTTAGCTTTCCAACCCATTTTGAATCACCTTAATCGGATATCGGGAGAGAAAGATATGATCAAAATACTGAAAACTGTCCGGTCTGGATACTTCGGCCGACCGAAACATTTCGGTCGACCGAAAGTAACGGTCTGATTTCCAAAGGGTGGATTTTCAAAATTGACACTTTCGGTCGACCGAAAGGTACTGTTTACTCGACCGAAAGTTCCTGCAACCTTCATTTCTTGCTCTATAAATATCTATTTCTTCTTCATTCACTATATTAGAATCTTGAGTAATTAACGAAAAAGTTTCAATAACCAATTCACCCCCTCTTGGTTAGTAATTCTTGGGCTAACAGTATCTTCTGCCTTAAGGGCTATATTCCTTCTGTCTTGAAGACTATCTTGAATATTTTGGATTTGAGTTTCCAAATAGGAAACTTTTATCTCAAGTATCTGGACTTTCGTCCTTAATTGTTCTAGCTTCATCCCTACTGAGTTAATCATGAAGAAAGTTAGCTTTTCCTTTTATATGTTCAATGTCAAATTTGAAGTAAGAAAACCAAATTTGAATTCTGATAATATATCTATTGGCAATAAATTGATCAACATTATTTTTTAGAAACGCTTTAACTTGAGTAATATCAGTCCTAATTAAGAACTTTTTTGGCAGTAGATAATCTTCATATTTCTGCACTCCTCGCTTTACAGCAATGAGTTCTTTTCTGTTCATCTCATATCTTGTTTCGACTTCTTTGAATGTTCCGATGTGTAACCTGCAAGTATCTCAGGACAAGAACAATTCTTTTCACATTTATATTCTTTATGATTCTTTTTAACCTTTAGTACTGCACCCCAATAATTATCTGATGCGTTAGTTTCAAGGATAAAGAAATCTTCTTGTGGAATTACAAGTTTAGGTAAAATCTTTAATTCATTTTTTACTTTTCTTATATTTTCGCACTCTTGTTCTTCCCAAAATCACATTACATTTTTTTCTCAATTTTGGAAGAAAATAATTTTTTAATTTGGCATAATTTTCAATAAATTCTTCAGCATAATTTAATATACCAAGGAAGTTTTGTAACTATTTTTTATCTCTGATTTTTTCAGGAAATTCTTGAAATTTTTCACCAATATGAGATTGCAATTGCAATTCTCCTTCTTTAATAAATAGTCCTAAGAATTATATCTCTGTTTTGGCTATCTCTGCTTTCTTTTGAGAAAGTATAATACCATCTTTTTTCATAATATAACAAAATTTCTCAAGATATTCAATATGTACATTTATATTATTTGAATGAATCAGTAAATTATCAACATAAGCAATGCAGAAGTGAGTAATTAGTTTGATTACCTCTTCCTTTTTTCTTTGAAATATCTGTGGTGCATTTTTCAACCTAAATGACATTACATTCCATTCATATTGTCCTAAAGGACTTGGAGTACTAAATGCAGTTAATGGTTTACTTTCTTCTGTAAGCATGATTTGCCAAAAACTTGACTTACAATCAAATTTTGAAAATATTTTCTTATTTTGTACTTGTTTAATAAGGATGTACTTGTTTAATAAGGATTTCCTTATTAGGCAAGTAATATCCATCAAATTTAGTAACTTCATTTAACTTCTTATAGTTTATCACCATTCTGGCTTTTCCTCTTTTTATCTCACTGTGTTTTCTTACAATAAAGGTTGGGCTGCTATGTGGGCTTTTACTATGCCTAATCAATTTAGTTTCTAGTAATTCTTTTATCTGATTCTTAAATTCCTTTTGATCTTCCATACTATATCTCATTGGTTTGACTCTTACTGTAGTGTCTGGTTTGATTAGTTTTATTTTTGCATTTACTTTGTCCGTGTTCCATTTTTCTAATGGATTTTCTGAATAAGTCTCAGAAATTTCTTTTTTCAATTTTTCTAACTTATTTTCTGTCGTCATCTTTAAAACTGTAACTGGTTTAATTTTTTCTATATTCCAACATCCACCACGCTGGGTTGAGGAACTCTGATGATTAATTTCTTTATATGCTATACTAACAGCTCTAGTTATTTTAGGTGTAAATATCTTATGTGCACAAGGAGTTGTGAACATATATCTATTTACATATTGTGTAAATGGTGCATATTCTAGTAGGAAATTTTGTCCTAATAAAATATCATATCCGATTGTAGTTGACATATATATCGTATCAACAAATACTTCTCTAAAGGATATGAGAAAATGTACTTGTGTAGCATATTTGCTATATATTACATTGTTTCCACCTGCTGTTGTAGCGGTGACAACCTTCTTTGAATCATATTTTCAGTATTCATTTGGTAGTACATTTGGTGAACGCAAACTTATTGTACTTCCTGTATCTAGATAAGCATGAAATTTAATTCTGCAATAACCTTTTATATTGAGTGTAGTTTCAATATATGGACTCATGGAATTAGTATTAATTACTCTTTTCATGATAACAATGTTTTCATATTTTCATATATTCTTGATATGATAATTGGGTTATCATTAACTGTTATCTTTAAATATTCTTGGCGAATTTTATAAGGACTAAAATTTTCAAGGAAGTTCATTCTTAATAGTATAGGTGAACGTTTGATTCCATATGATTCATCTTTATATAAAATTATTTCTTTATTATATTCTTTCTGATCATCTCCTACAAATATAAGAGGAAATTTTACATATTTCTTTATTTCAAGATTATTTCTCAAATAATCTTAAATGTATATGGTTCTGATAACTCAAAATCTAGTAAATGGCTAACAAATTTAGCATTTACATGACTTTTTTCTGCTCCAGTATCTATAAGGATAAGAAGATTTTTCTTGTATCCTTCTTGATTAACATATCTTGTCTTGATATAATATTGCGAATTTGTTGGTTCAGCAATACTAAGTTTTTTAACTTGGCTTACCCTAGAGTCTTGCCTGAAGGGGAATCTTGCAATAAGATTATCTCCTTCTAGACTGACTTTATTTTTTCTTATCAATTTTCCTTCAGAATTGATTTATCTTGCTTGTTTGCGAAAGTCAAGCATTATTTGTTGAAGTATTGTAACTTCATGTTCTTGGTATTTTTTAGGAGGTATATATTGAGCTAATTTCTCAAAAATCTTTATGTATGATAATGTTATCAATTATTTTTCTTAAATTGTTGTGATGGCTAGTACTAAAAGTAAAAATTGATTTTATGCTAATACTAATAGCCTTAGTTTTTCTTAACATTTTCAAATTTCCAATTCTATAATATAGATTGAAACTTTGATCAATATTTTCATCAATCAGTGAAACCGCATAGTTTAGTTTTACTGTAAATATTATCTTCTGATAGACTAGATTTCCTACAACAGTTCCTAATAGAGTATCTATAGGATCTTATAAGATTCTATTGTCCGTACAATAAATTTCTATTGGTATATTCATACATTCTCTAAAGAATCATTTCACCATGATTTTGATTCCTCCTATCTCAATACATTTTAGTTTGCTTCTTACATTTTCTGAAATTTTGGATAATTTTTGTTTTACCCATTCTTTTGTAATTATAGGGATCCTCGCTTTTCCCATTGTGTCTTTTATATTAATAGATATTTCTTTGTAATTCATACTTACAATTGTTTTATTTACTCTTGATAGTATTCCTAAAAATCCTTGATGGAATACATCACTTTCCTGTAAATCTAATATTTTCTTAGTTATCTCTTTGTACTTTCTAGCATCAAATGTGATTTCTTGGTTTATCCCTTCAGTTATTTCTACTTCTATTTCCTGATCTATCTGTTGTATTTCTTGATTCATATATACTATCTTTTCAGAGTCTTCTCCTGAAGATGATGTATCTAATTCATAAATGCTACTGCATTCACTACTTAAATCTTCAAAATTTTCAATTGGTTCTATATCACTATCATTTTGAAATTCTTCATAGATTCTAAGAGTTTTTACATTTTGTTTATCTTTCTTTTTAGGACATTACGGGGCAATATGTCCTTCTTCATTACAAATAAAACATCTACATTTCTTAATATATTTAGGTTTAGGCTTTTTAGTCCAATCTCTTTTCTTGAAATATTTTTTATGAGGTTTAAAAAATCTTTTCTTAAACTTCTTGTAATTTTTGAACTTTCTCTTATATTTTTTATATGGCTTATATTTCCTTTTGTGACAACCAAATCGTCCTATATCTTTGTAGAAGTATAGAGAGTTTCTTCTCATCTTATATGCTTTCTTAGTTTCTAAGGCTTTTCTACACCATATACCTATCATTCTTTTCGTAAATTCAATTATACATCCAAAACTATCTTTATTCACTCCATCCTCTTCTCCAAGAGGTAATAGTTTTTCATATTTTTTTAATAATTTTTTCCCCATGGAAATGGTAACTTCATAAAATAAGACATTAATATAGGTTTATTTTCTTGATAATTTCATTGATTTAATATATAATATATTTCTTCAAACTTGTATGTGTATCTTTCAAGTTCACACATAGGGGTGTGCGCGGGTCGGTTTGATTCGGTTCGGGTTTTTTCGGTTCTAGAAACTTTCGGGTATTTAGTAAATGAAACCGTCGGTTCCAAATATAATTTTGGAACCGTTCGATTTCGGTTCGGTTCGGTTCGGTTCGGTTCGGTTCCGTACTATAATTAAATTTTTTAACATTTAAAATAATACTACATAAATACACCTGAAAGTGGATACCAATATTAATAACAAAAAGTAGATACAAATACCAAATTCAATCTTAACTTTTACAAATTAACGTAATCTAATTTAATAACATATAAATAATAAATTGTCAAATACAAATACCAAAAAGTAAATATTACTAATAAAACTTCAATATTCATATCAATAATTCATTTGCTTCAAACCTTCAAGTTTACATAAAAGTGAAATATAAATTAGAAGTCACAAAGATAAAATATTTTAAAGTATTGATAATATTTACCAACTATTTAATGTAATCATCAGTTGGTTGACTTTCCATGCTAACTACTAAGAAACTATACAAGAAAAAATTGAAAAAAACACAACTAACAAATATAAATAAATTCTAAATTGTTCAACTAATAAGATTTAATAAGAAAAAAATTATTAATTTGTTTAGAAAAAATAAAAGAAATTGATTTATCCAATATATAAAAAAATTCGGTTCTTCGGTTCTTGGTCGAGAACCGAGAACCGAACCAAACCATTCGGTTCTCGATTCGAATACCCGTTCGAGTATTTCATTTTAAAAAACCAACTCGATTCGGTTCGATTCGGACATTTTGCCCAGCCCTATTCACACATATTACATATCTTTAGATTTTCCATAGCTATCATCCCTTCATTATATTTTTCTTGTTTTCTAGTTTCTTCATCTATTGTGAATCTATTTCCTAAGAATTCTATCCTCGGGGTTCTTTTTATCCTTCTTAATATTTCTTGTATATTTTGTTCATTCAAGGCATTCCTGTTATCTATTGTTTCAGTTGTATTCTCTCCATATTTTATACTTTTTTTTATATTTTCTGGTAGCTTTCTCCACCAGTCAGATACAATTCTTCTAAATGTATGTTCTATAAATTCAAAAGCTGTATATGTTTCCCATTTGTTAAATTCTATAGCTAGGTATGTACTTTTTATCCATGCTTCAATAGCTTTATTTTTGTCTACACAATCTAAATCTAACCATATTTCTGTTGTATGGATTGGTTCATTATAAGATTTCATTGGGTTTATTTCTTTAATGGATTGTTTTCTTATATTTCCAATGTATCTTTTATGAGTTTTTTATATTGGTTAATATCTTCCTTATTTGGTATTGGTGTACCATGAGGATAATTTTCATATTTTTCATCACTACTGAATTCTGTTTTTATATTACGACTGGATGATGGATTAGTGTTCATCTTTGTATTTTCCATTTTTTCAGTTAACTCTTCTAACTGTTTTTTATATTCATTATATTCCTCAGTAGTAGATTCTAAGAATTTTTGTTCTAATTCTTCTACTTCCGTTATCATATATTATTTTATTTCATGATTTTTTTTCTTTTATCTTTTTCTATTATTCTAAAATCTTGAGGTGGATTAATTATAATCCTATTTTTTCCTTCAAGTTTTTTATCTAATAGAGCATTTCCTATTTGTAAATTATATTCTAGATTTTTCAATCTTTTATATATATCCTCAAAACTTTCATTTGTACTATTTTTAGGTAAGAAATGATAACTATATTTTTTATGTTTTTCAACTTTTTTCAAAAATTTTTCAATTATGTTTTCTTCATCAACTATATTCATCATTACTTTAGGTTCGTAATATATCTCAGATGATGATTCATATATTTCTTTGCAATATAATTCAATTTCTTCCTTCTTAAATTGTATGATAATTTTCTCGTATATATATTCATCTCTTATGCATCCTATTATTAATTTATCTAATATTTGTTCTCTTATTTCTCTGGGTAACTTTTTAACTATCATTAATGTCAATTTTTTAATTTCCTTGGGACGGGATTTAAAAATATATAAGTTCCATGTTTTTCTTTTAATATATAATACCAATTTTTTTATTAATTGTAATTTTCATGATCTAAAATGGCTTTGATACTAAGATTTTTTATTTTTATTTGGGTATATTCTAGATATCCTTTTAGATGTTTAATTTTTAATCTATTACTTAATATTCTAAAATAAAATCTAACTGTTAAGGTATATCTAAATTTTTTAATTTCTTTATGTAATCTATTTGATAAAGGTCTTCTCATAAATAATCTTCTAGATAAGATTTTTATAATTTTTTGGACTTGTTTAAAGTCTTTATATTCTTAAAGTGGCTTTAGTTGCAATTTTTTGTGTAAGGGGTATTTTGGAAAATTAAATTTTATGTAACATTTCTGTACAAACAGAATTATTCATTACCACCAGACCGCGCAAAACCACCATTAGAGAAGGAATCTTGTTACAATTACCAGGGGTTGACAACCCCCTCACTGGCCTCTCACAATGATGGGGGGCCCACCTTTTTTAAAAACAGGTGGGTGAGGGGCCGACGGGGGACGGTTGACAAAACAGGTGGGCCCCCACCATTGTGAGGGGCCGGGTGAGGGGGGTTGTCAACCCTCCCCCGGTACAAATATAATTTCCCTTAGAGCAACTACAATTACCAGGGGTTGACAACCCCCTCACTGGCCCCTCACAATGATGGGGGGCCCACCTTTTTTAAAAACAGGTGGGTGAGGGGCCGACGGGGGAGGGTTGACAAAACAGGTGGGCCCCCACCATTGTGAGGGGCCGGTGAGGGGGGTTGTCAACCCTCCCCCGGTACAAATATAATTTCCCTTAGAGCAACTACAACATTACCACACATCATAGCAACGCAAAACCACCACCACAGTAACACACCCACCACCAAAACAATGCAAAACAACCACCAGATCACATCACCCATGCTATCGCACACACAAAACACCCGCCACAACCACCACCTCCATCGCACCACCGCCAATTATAGGTCACCTAACAGAAAATTTGGGGGAAAATAAGAACCTCACACCACAACCACCGCAGCAACCAACAACCCACCAACGGTAGATCTAATCAGAAAATCACTAACCAAAAAACCATTCATAATAGATCGAATCATAAAACAAAAAATTCCCAAAAAAAATCGAGGCGGCACTGCAGATTCGGGCAGTAGCAACGACAACACCACTGCGCGCGGCCAGGACTCCAAGGCGGCGTGCGCAACTTCGGCAATAGCAGTGCCATACCGCTGCACCACCTCAATCGCACCACCGCCAATTATAGGTCACCTAACAGAAAATTTGGGGGAAAAAAAGAACCTCACACCACAACCACCGCAGCAACCAACAACCCACCAACGGTAGATCTAATCAGAAAATCACTAACCAAAAAACCATTCATAATAGATCGAATCATAAAACAAAAAATTCCCAAAAAAAATCGAGGCGGCACTGCAGATTCGGGCAGTAGCAACGACAGCACCACTGCGCTCAGCCAGGACTCCAAGGCGGCGGTGCTCAACTTCGGCAATAGCAGTGCCATCTCGTTGCATGCACGAGTGCTCCCGCAGCCTTGCTGCGCCTTGTCGCCGCCGAATGAGCGGCGGTTCCGGTGCCAAAAGAGAGGGTGGGTGCGACGCCAGAATAGTTAGGATCACAATTTAGGTGTCATGGGCCGTTGGGCCACTATCCTTTAATTATGCTTGTTTTGCTTATCGTGGGTCCTTTAATTATGCTTGTTTTGCTTATCGTGGGTCAGTTCCTTTAATTATGCTTGTTTTGCTTATCGTGGGTCAGTTACTTGGTTAGTGGGTCATTCAGTTACCATTGTAACCGGCACTATTTATTTGGCAGTCAATTACAATATTGATTATCAGATCAATTAATCAGATACAATTGTGGAGGTTTTGGCTCCTCGAAAGCCAAGTTGTCCCTTTCTCTATTTCTTTGCATTTACGTGTTTGTAACAGGTAAGGTAGAGAGTCTGGAAAGAGAGGGAGAGGAGGTGATTTTTAGAGTTTGGAGAAATTGATTAGGGTCTGTGATAAAAATTGTATATTTAGCACAATGGCTTTTCAGAATCAGTTATGGTTTCTGAAAAAAATTCTGCTTCATCAGTTAGTGCAAATTGCAGGTTCTTTTTAACAGGGATGCTACAATTTTGCTCCGGGTCAAGAACAGCCAACTCGACGACCCATTAGGAAAACTCGACGACTGAATCGAATGCTCCATGCATTTCCTTTGATAGAGAGAGAGAGAGAGAGAATGGCTGGCCCCTCATATACAGAGCCCCTACATATAAACCTCCCTTCGGATTGTTGTAGTGTCTATTTTAAACATTGTCTATTTGTGTGATTCACAGTTGCATTGGAGATGCTTGAATAGGTTCAAGCCATTGGAACCTTAACAAATTAATAATTTCAAGTTACTGGACACGTTGCCTCCTCTTCGCACAGTAACTATCTCATCTTAGGTTCAACCAGATAAATACTCACCAATCACGACAATACTTGTTACATTAAACTAAATAATTGATGGATTGTCTCGAATCTAGCCTTTAACCATAATATTATCCAGTTTTTTCTACAAGAATTACCAAATAGTAACGAAGTGTGATTAATTAACACAACCTGGGACGAAAGAGGAAGCAAGATTTTCACCTTGCCCATCAAGAAACAAATGCATTGCTCACTTATTATCTTCCCATTGAGGTGACAGAAAAATGTACAGACCAAAGAAAAAAAAAGGAGAATGGTAAAACAGTGAAATTGGAATTTTTATTTCCAATATATGATACAAAAGGGAAAAACTCTTCATCCACTTGTCAATATTGCAAGAATTATATGTAACTGATACATCAGCTAGGACAACAAATTTCACCCTCCCTCCCCCCAAGGAAAGGGGAAAAAAATGTAATCCAGGATGACTAATATAAAATTTCGTGCTGAATAAACCTGTAATATGTGAATAACAGAATACATGCGGTGATTAATTCCTAGCTTAAATTCATCCTTTAAGCGTCATGAATGAATGAAGAGGTGCCCTGCCAGTTATAAATCACCAGTCACAGCATGGGCACTATACTTTTCTGAGCATAACTAGCACTTTCAGAGAAAAACACCCGAGTACTAGTTGGGATTTTTATTGTTTGCCACAATTCTGTGTATAATCCTGTTGGAGCAACCTTTTTAAGTGCAACCATCTTCAACCTGATCAATGAATCATGAGCCTTTACGATAGTGATTAATCCATGATTGTTTCTGCAAACATTGAATGCTTTGCTCAACAAGGTTTCAACAGATATGAGGACAAATCTAGAGTTCAAATACAATTAAGGAAATAGATGAAGACAACACTGAAGAAAATGTGTTAATTTATTGACCAGATTTTTTCCATAATATATTCTATGAAGCAGATAAACATACTGGTCGTATACCATGCTTAATAACAATGATTATCCCCTTATCTTTTAACACCTCATTATCGTTGCTCTCCAGGGCAGGATTTGTTTAAAATTTAATTTTCCTTTTAACTTCATCATATTGCAAATGGAAGAGTTATCTTCAAGTAAGATCCAAGTATCCAAGAAATGTACCTCATATGCTCAATATCTGCAATGCATTCGTATCATGAACTTCATGTTGTTGGTCGTGTCATGGTAGATGAACCCCGCCCTATAGGAATAACACTGTGAAGGCCATCTACCAATTCTTCCTCTTCTGCTGTAACAGTAGCATAATATTGAGTTCATCGTAACTTGGTAAAAGAAAACACTAACCATTTATGTTTTTTACAAAAATTGTTTTACAGAATTATGCCTTCACCTATGACTTCTTCTCCAGCCTGAGCCCCAGCAATTCCAATGCACGAGTACAAGGAATTCTCATCTATCTTCAGCTGTTCATAGGCAATATATATGTCTTCAACAGTAGCAGACTCATACAGCAAAGTGAGATCCTTAATGCAAGAAATATCCTGGCAACCAGAAAGGTCAGAACTTGAATCCAAGGAGAAATTACAAAGCGAAAGTGCCAAAGAAACCGTGCTCTCTTTCAAACTGAAAAAGTTCAGGGCTTTCAGGCTCGGCCCGGTCTACATATATATATATGTATATTATATTATATTGTTTCCTCCCCAGATGAATGAGTAAAGATTTCAACTACCTTCCTAGGGACAGATGCCGCTTGCAAGTGAGCCATCAATCCAAGCCAATATGCATTTGACTTGATTTCAGCTTCATGTCGCATCAGCAATGTTCTTTTTGCCTGTCAACAAAGAATAATGAGTAACTCTGAATCAAGTTCATCTCAGAGCATTGATTTAGAAAAGAGTCAACTCAGTTTCAGCCTCCATATAATTAATGGCCATCATTTTAGAACTTTTAGAATTCCAAAAGTTCCCATGTACAAAATAAGCCCTATTCGTTGAAAATTGTAAAATATGAAGTTTTCAAATCTATGTTGCACTTGGTAGCAGGATGTTGTATTCTTTCTCAGAATTAGGGTAGCAAAAGTTGAACGGAACCCAGAAAAATGTCACGATGGATTTGTGAGACAATTTTTTCAGATGTTCCAGGCATATCCAATGGAAACTGCTGGATATACCAATTAGGAATAGTAATGGAACTAGTATTAACAGTAGACCTTAAGGAAGAGGTCAACTTAATATCACACGGATAAGGTAAATTAAAAAGGATCTCAGCCCTTGCTGTTTAAATTCGAAGTTGGATGTTAATAGATCAAGACGGGAAACAATTCACGTAGCTGATTTCAGAATAGTATGAGAAAAGACTTTTTCAGTAACGTAGCTTTGGTGCTAATAGCAATAAAAATTGTTAAAATTAGAGTTTAAAGGGGCATTAGTTATACCTTTGATTGCCAAAAGGTAACATACACAACTATAGTCAAAAGGCACATACAATTTTGAATCATAGAAGTGCAGTATGGATTCTCATGACAACTTTTTCAAGGATTTCAGCTATTCTGACGTTTAATGTCTTTACATCAGGCACCCATGATTACTGCCCATGGGCTCACAGCAGCCCACAACAGTTCCTTATATGCAACCACCAAAAACTAAAAGTGATGCGGTCATCAGCCTGCTGTTATTGGACCATTTACTTTTGTTTTATCTAGTTGGGCTTGTATTATTAGTGGGCTAGCCCAAAGCCCTTTACTTTTAGGACTGTTGTTTTGTTCTATATGGTTGTATTGTAAACTTTTGTAGGGGATGATGAAGAAAATTTCTTGGTTTGTTGCCTAAGTTTTCCCTCTCCTCCACTTCTCCGGTTTCTTCCCCCTTCTCTCCTGTTCTCCCCCACTTTCTTGCTGTCTTTCTCTTCTTCTTCTTGTTCTCTGCTGCTTCCTGGTTCTGCCTCTTGCTGCGAATTTAATTCTCTGCTGGAACACTTTCTAATTGATTTCTACATCAAAAAGTTTCCCCTCCTTAAAACATCATCATTCCCTCAAGTAGGGGTGTCCAAAAGTCCCGAACCGAACCAAACCGAACCGGACCGAACCAAACCGAGCGGTTCTTCATAAATTAAACACCCGAACGAGTACCCGAATCAAGAACCGATGGGTTTGGGTTGGGTCTCGGTTCTAGACTAAGAACCGAATAAGACCCGAAACTAAATAATTTTTTTTATTTTTTATATTGAATTAATTAAATTAAATTATTTTTTTCTAAACAAATTAGTAAATTAATTAAATAAATCAGATCATTTCATAAATTTAATTTTAAAGCCCAATACCCAAATCATTTTAAAGCCCATTTTAAAGACAAGAAATAGTAGAGTTTGGGATCCATTTGCAGTTTTTGATATGGATCACCGATATTTTAATATTAACATCTACTTTTTGATTTTTGTATGCATTGAATTAATTTTATTGGATAGCTAGTTATTTATATGTTTTTGAATTGAGCTACGTTAATTTATAAAAGTTGCGAATGAAATGTCATTAGTTGTATTTATGTAGTGTTGCTGTAAATGTTAAAAAATGTAATTATGGTATGGAACCGAACCGAACCCGAACGGTTCCATAATTATATTTGGACCCGACGGATCCATTTATTAAATACCCGAAAGTTTTGGATCGGTTTGGTTTTCTTCAGAACTGAACCGAACCGACCCACGGATAGCCCTACTCTCAAGCCTGTAGGGTTTTCCAACTCTTTTTCAGCATTACTACAACCCTAAGCTATTGAAGGATATTAGGAGAGTCTTCCATAGTTCTACCCCAATCACTTAAAAAGAAAGAAACCAAAAGTATAAATTACTAAAGAATGAAATCATTCTGTAAGGCAACTAACCCGATCCAACTCTCTGGGGGCAATCCTGTTACTATGCAGACCCCTGAGGACATTCTTGCAAGCATCAACAGCTTTATGTACCTGTATACAAATTAATTAGCTAGAAAGTCATCTATGAGGAGCGAAACACCAGAAGTGATTATATAGATGGAGAAGCACACACCTTTCCAGGAGTGGATGTCACAGAGATTACATACCACCCAAGCTTCAACCGATCAAACAGGTTCAATTCAAATGATACATCATACGTCAATCCAAGTGAATCTCTGACTGTTGTAAAGAGCCTATACAAAGACCAAAGAAAAAAATGATAGAAAACATATATTTTTACATTTAACAAAGTCCTGTGTCCAATTGACAATGTTGAACCAAAAAAAATTGCATTATCTATCCAAGGATATAGTCTAGATGAAAAGCATGCCAGAGGACCTTTCAGACTGATATTTTCCTATTCTGACAATTGCCCAATTTTATACCAGAAGTTTTCCTTTATTAAATACTTTCCTTCCGAATAACTGGAGAAATGTTTAGTATAGTCTAACCCGAAGAGAAGCCCTACAAGAGTGATAAATAATATATGGAATGCGGCTAAACCAAGTTTTGCCAATGAATGCAATGCAGACAATAGAAATGTGCCATCTCAACTAGTGAAGCCATGGATCAAACTCTTAGCAAGTTCCTAGAGAAGGTGAATATAAGGACATTTGGGGGTACTAGCTCATTCGCAAGTAGAAACAAACGGAAGGAAGAGCTTTGGAAAATCCCATGAACATGATAAACTATCAAAAATCAAGAGAAACTACACACAATTAGCAAAAATTAACAGAAATTTCCAATGATGATATGAAGCCCTATTCTCATTTAAAATTCAGCTTCATATGTTCATGAGTTTCATCAGATGATTTTCTCCCATCTATAAGTTTCATCAAATGATTTTCTCCCTACTATGAGTGGTCCATATCAGTTATTTTCCATTAAATTTCCTGACCATAAAGCAAGTTCAGGAAGGGTGCCTCGCTTTGTTCATCATAAGCTAGTCTTACTACAAACAAATGTATTTGATAAGAATCGTTATAAAAGAAACCGATATAGAAGTATGATAATGTCAATAAATAAGCAAAACCGAAGTCCTCTAAGCACTTAGAGAAGGCATGTGTCAAAAAAATCCAATTGAAGTATATATGTGATTTTTAAGTTATATATGTTATGTTTACTTCACTTGTCAAGAAGTTTTAATGCACGGTAAGGCTGTTGAAAAAAGGTGCCATAAAAGTGATTCATGTACAAGATATTATAGATATGAGATCAAAACTATTATATACTATTCATACTAATCCCGAAATGCACATTGCTGTGAGATAGAACATATAAGATAATTCTCTATTATGCAATCTAATGTCAGCCTCCATATAAATTACCTAGAGTTTATGATCTCTGCCAACAGTCCCAATGTAATAGCAAAAAACAATGGGTGAGCGCACAACCTCCCTTGCAGTTTCATTTCAGCATTCTCCAACTCTCCAGGCTGTGCCTCAAATTTTAGATGCTCATCTGGATAACAATTCAACGACTCATTTTCTGGCATAAATTGAACCCTAGGAAAATTTATTTCAGAATGAAAGCATGTGATTTCAATTTTATTTTCATGATTGAGCAGATATGAAAACAGATTTTTACTTACGTATGGCTCTCAAAGTGCCGTTATACAGTGGTGAAGAGATATTAATGCAATTATATATCAAGGAATAAAATTTGAGTGCAGGAAAAAGTCACTTAACTCAAGCTACAGTTAGGAAATTAATTTCATGAAGTCATCTCAATTATTTTTGTCAATTGAGAACGGGATATGTTGTATGAGTTTTGATGCAGTACACAGGATTACATTTACTTTTGTAATCATTTGCAACATTCATAGAAGGGCATCACACATCACCATGTTCAATTACTAATAAACTGGTATCCTCTCAGCTTATGTACAACACTTTAGAATATTTTTTGGGGAGAATTTTTGGATGTAAACTATTGGGATGGATTCATGTTTATGTCCATCCAGGAATTGCACATTAAGAGACTAATTTGCCGAATCTAATTTGAGAAAGTTGAAAACCTTCACCAAATAACTTATCCAAATGCATTCCATCAATGAAATGAGAACCCCAAGTCGGGAAAGTACAGCTTAAACTTCTATTGAGGAATATATTTATTCATATTTTATATTCAACATGCCCCCTCATGATGTTTAGGCTGAATCTTTTCCATTTCAAAGACCTAGATATGAGCCTTAATTTTAGATAAGTGTTTAATTTCAGCCAAGCACGAACTAGAGATCATTTCAAAGACCTAGATATGAGCATTAATTTTAGATAGAGTTTAATTTCAGCCAAGCACGAACTAGAGCTATAGAAGGGTTGGTTTAAATTAGGGTTGGACTTGTATTCGATGTGATTCTATAGTTAAGATTGACTAATAAATTCATAATCATATACCAACTAAAGCTTGAACTGTAAGGATGTGAAAGGGAATTTACAGTCCATGGAACTCAGATATTAGATCAAATCATTGTACTTGTAATATAAAGAATTATGGGTTACTTTAAACACAAGCAATAATGACTGAGACTATAGCTTCTAGTTTAGCAGGCAGAACTTGTATTGACTGAAGTTAATATAATGTTGCCTTAATAAAAATCTACAAGCTTGGACTATCTTTGATTCAATTTGAAGCTTGTATTAGTTTTCAAGTGGAGTCTGAACTTTCAAGCTTTCAGAGAAAAACATGATGATAATTCAAGCCAAGTGTGAGCAGAAAAAAGTTCGGTTCCCTTTGCTTGATTTCACTCTCATAAATTATGTCTATTAATAAAATCAACAGGGCCTAAAATCTGTGAGGGTATAAGAGAAGCTTAAGCTTTCATGATCTCTCAACTTATCTCAATATTCTTGCTTCAATTATCTCCATGCTATATGTAAACAAAAGGCCGCCATGGGGGGGGGTTGGTTTGTTAAATATCACATCTCAAATTATACTACAATTACCATATGTGGCAACTTCGCTGAATGACTTGAGAAGGTCCTTTCCCTCGTATGTAAATCCCCAACGATTTGGTGCAGGGCCTGCAATGTATGCACATGCTCGTTCATCTGTGTCTTTCAAGAATACCTGTCAAGCAACTAATAAATAAAACTCCATAGGACATATCATAATTCAGAAAATGTTGGAGTTTAGGAAACAATTATGGCCCAAAAGAAATCAGGAAACCAGACTACACTTGAGAGTTGAGAGCAAAACATCCAACTCATACAGAAGAAAACCAAATTCATAATATTTGAAGGTGACATTCTCACTTGTTGATGCTGCATATCAGTAGTATATGGTCGGAATACAATTGGGCTGTATTTTTGTGCCTGCTCAGAACCTCTTGTAGCTCTGACTGTACCCAAATACTCCATTATGCAAGACTCTATATCCTCCTCTGAGAAGTCTCCTACAATACTCACCTGATGAATGAACAAAGAGTTGCAATACTTAAACCAGAAAAACTTTCACTCTCATAGGCTGATAATTTACAAATAATCCAATAGTTTGTTCAAAATTGAAAATAAAAAAAGAAGAGGAGAAAAAGGCAACGAAAAAGATCAACGATTCAGACCTCCATGTTATCACTGATGAACTGATTCATTACTGCATCTTTTACACGTTCTAGTGTTAATTGTTGTAATGAACTCGGTGTGGGCTCAACGAATCGTTCATCTCCATCTAGCATAGCCATCATGAGCTTGTGGGCAGTAGACCGTTCTAAGCTTTTCGGAATAGATCGGTAATATGACAAGTATAACTGCCTTGCTCTATCAAATGCATCATCGAGCCAAACACTATGCTGCACAGAAGTGGCATTTGTGAAATTTCCAGAAAAAGATGTCAGATGTACATCTATAACTACTATTGTTCAGAGTAAAAATAATCTAGACTATCAGTCATCCAATCAAACTTCATGATCCAAGGAGCAAGTATGCCTTTTGAACTTCTCTCGTGTCATTAAATACGGGTTCCGAGAACAAGGTGTCCTCAGTTGCATTGGTTACAGAACTGTCTACGATCGCATGCACCAGCAGTAAAACTGGTATCATTATCCCAGAAGGAAGACAGCAAAGTGCCCCATCTCATACACATTTCTGAAGCTCAAAAAGTTGGGTCCCTATCCTCCTAGTTATTGATCCAGAGTAACAAACACAACAAGTTTCTTTGTGAAGTATTACATGCTATATTCATGTCCTTATGAATGTAACCAACCACTCTCAGTCCAGTTAGCCAACTATTACCTCGACAGACTCCAACTCAACTGATTCCATAATTCAAACTACACCAAGAAAAAAGGAGGATGGTGGAGGAGGAAGGCAGGCAAAACGGATGTAAAACTTGTCTACTGACACAAGGGACTAACCAGGTCATTAGTTAATAGAGTAATACAACTTCGGTAAGAATTTACACAATAGAAATGACAGTGGAATTACCTCAAGTACCATATGAAGTAACTGGAAAGCTGCACGCATCCCATTATCTCTCAAAGTAAAACGAAACTCCATACATATAAACTCCTCAGTTGACTCCAGGGAGCAATTTATCAAGTGATTCACACAGAAGAGTTCTACCTGGAGACATACATTAAGCATTAAAACACTTCCTAGTACTGTGGCCACAAGGAGATAATTTATTGTGCAATGTGGTATAGAAAGAGATTTGTAGCAGTAGTAGTATTGACAGATCTTTTTACTTCTATCCACTTAGGATAAAATGAAAGAACACAATGGTGTAACACAATTGAATAGAGGTAGAATGGCACCAAGATATTGGGTGGTATACAAGCTTTAATATTCACACACACAATCTACTGCAAACATCAATTATGGAATATCTCCTCTTAGACAGTTAAAGCTCTTGTATGGCAAGAGATGTTAAACAGCAATAAAAGAAAATAAACATTATACTAGAAGATAAGAATCAAACAGTGCAAATTTCAAGATAATGTTATGACCCTTTTTTTCTTCCCTTTCCTTTTTCTTACTTTCAATCCAAACAGAACAGTTACAAATTAAAAAATAAAACCATATTTTGTAGATCTGGATTATTATGCTGTAGCAAAGCAATTTATATATATATATATTCCAATCAAACACTTAATTTCAGATACAATGGAATGTTAAGAGAGGTGATGCAAAAGCTCTACGTACTTGAAAAATTACAACATAATAGAATTTAAAATCCATCCCTTCTCAACCCTACTCTTCTGAAACATACATAAACATCTTGCAAGGTAAGAAAACATCAAACGGCTACAGAAGCAAATGATTCAAAATCATCAAACAGAAAAATCTAGAAAAAATAATTTTGTAAGTATCACCTGTTCACGCGTGAACTTGCCAACTCGACCTCCCTCACTCAGAGTTCGAACACCCACAATAACAGCTCCTTTAGTCTCAGAACTTTCAGCTGCTCGTCCACCACCAACTATGAGGCGCATGACACCGCTATTGGCTTCACTTTTGGATATCTATTGATACAGTAACACTATGTATCAACATGCAAATATGTACCAAGAAAATTATGAAAATATTATCAAACATTAAAAGAAAGAAACAGAATCCATATGTTTATTCAACAATCAAACAAAGGAGTATGAAAGTAGCACAAAGAGCAGATCAATACCATAGACGACACAATTTTAACTTACGAATATGGCAAGACTAGTGAAGAAATCAAGATATACATTACGTAAGAAATGAATACCGAATACACACATTTAACTCTCACATTTCAAAATTACCATCAGATTTATAAGCTACTTAATTGTAGCATCACAATACATCTTGATTTTTGTACTTGATTGGCATAAAATGGAGTGCTTCACCATGCTTGTGGTATAATTGTAGAAGTTTCTGCAACTAAAAGCTGTTTTTTTACAAAATGTAAATTAATTTTGTGCTACTTGTAATCTCCAAAAGTAAGTTTCATGGTTTGGATTGACATAAACAGTAGGAGTTGAAAAGCTGAATGATTTGTGTGCCATTTTAACTCTGAGCCTGCATATGATGCCAAATTGCCAATCATAGGTAGGACTCTCTGTTTCAAGCTTTCAATATCTAGAAAGTACAGAAGTCAAATAGGATACTTTCGAAACAAGAGCTGGAAAGTGGACATTTATTTAAAACATCACAAAAACGAAAATGATGTTCAGTTTTTGACAGAAGGCACAAAAATTAGAGAAGAAATTTAGGTGTATGTTAAATACTTGACTAAGAACAAATATACGAATGACTAACCCTGTAATTTACAGGAATTCCATTAGAAAGACGTCGTTGAGTGATTCCTGTATCATCCTCGTATATTTTTGTCATGCTTGTTTCTTGGTCTACGGGGACAAAGGATGGGCTTCGCTGCAATTTTAATTCCTGGAGCTGATCTGAGGAAATTAATTCTTTAGGCACCTCAAGCTGCAGAAGAGATAAACAAATAACAGTCAATAATAGCATCTTGATAATGGAGTCAGGTGGATGAAAAACCTTGTCCATTTCTTTATATTTTATTCTCTTTGTAAGAAGGAACAGATGGGGGAGAGGATAATGGCACAAACATATCTCACAACAAATTTTAATATTTATCAATATCTGTCTCTAGTCAAACGGACTTTTCTTTTGATAAAAAACAAGTCTTCTTAATTTTCATCCATATTTCTCAAAACTGGAGGATGACCCGCTGGCATAAATACCACCCACCCCGTAACAGAGGATCTGTAAATATAAAGCTTCTTAAAAGATAAAAACCTCAGGCTCTGCCTCTATGGGTTCATTCAAACCAGTTTCAACTGCAGCTAATATCTCTTCCGGTGTTATCTTGAATTCAGTTTCACCAATTCCATCAACGTGCACTTTCTTCGGAACACAAGCAACGATTGCTGCTGGAAGCGGTGCATATGATTTTCCATAATCAGAGATGAACTCCAACACCTTCGCACCAATAGAATTGACCTGAGACATAGCATATAAAAAATGGTCAACTGAAGTATCAGTCTAAAAATAACCACCGAGTTTTCATGCCCTCAAGATCTGTTAGTTGGCAGAAATGGATTAACACACTGCCAAATTTCCAATGTCTCAAATTCCATCTAGTTCATTCATATCTGGCAAATCTTTTGTGAGTAAAAAGTCAATAAGATGCATTGTTGTTGGTCCCACACAATAACAGATAAAGAACCACCATTCAGAGGGGAAAGAATCAAGAATTACCTCCTCGAGGGTAACCGTGCCAGCGACAGCAACCAAACTCTCATGTCCTTGTCTTTGATCCATCACAGTGTGACCAAGTGCTTCGCTCTCCATAATGAAATCTAAATTATCCACTGATGATACGTTATCAATCATAGCAGCCAGCTGTTCACTATCTTTTAGCAGTGCATCCAAATAACGGGCCAATTCGCCTTTTGTGACACCAAATTCTTTAAGCCTTCTAACCTGTAAAGCACAAAATTCACATTTAACCACAGAACAAATGGCAACAACCTTAACTGTCATTAGAAATTTCTTGACAAGAAAAGCATTAAAAAAATATTAACATTTACATCACCAATCACATTGACGCTATGATTTCCAGAACCTTAGATTCTGCTGAGTAGGAGGGTGAAGGAGGGTAGAGGTACGTGCATCGAGATAATGAATGAAATTAAGGAATGAAATCACAAACCTCTTGCACGGAAACTTTAATAGCATTTTGCCAATTTTGAGGTTCAGCAGTCACTGTAAGAGTGGTAACTGTGCAACCTTCTCTTCCAGAGTCACTATGGTCCAATTCAACTGAAGTAAATGGTGGATTTGAACTCTGAAAAGCTATTCAAATTAGAAAAAGAAGGTAACTTCAATGCAAAACTAATGTCACATAGCACCTATGTATTGGGCAAACAATGCAGGAGCAAAAGTTTAAATTTTCAAATTCTTCTCCACAAGTATTCTTATTATTAGACTTGAACTTTAAGTAGTTATAAAAATGTTTTCATTTAGTCTTGATTTAGTAAGCTGGTGGTTTCCTGCTAGAATTAGATTCACTTTTTCCTACTGATTTAAGTATTTCTAGTTAGAGTAGGCTTTGGAGTCCTTAAAAGGCCTGATTACTCCAACAAACATAACAATTAAATAGTATGTTCTTATTTCTAGTTCACAAAATTCTGTTTTGTTGAGTTTTAAGCCTAAAGCACTAAATCTCTAGTGTTTACTTTGACCACAGCCAATAATCCTCTATTCTTTCAATCTCTCATTATTTAGCTGGGTAAAGCTTCTTCTTCAACAAATAACATAAAATATTAGGAGCTAAAATACATAAGTGATGTTAGTTACATATTATTTATCCACAATTTCAAATATTAAGACCCAAATAATTGTTTTAAATGTGACTACAACTAACTACAAGTATTCTTTAAATTCAAAAGTAGAATTGATCTTTATGAGCATGTTTTGTGTAATTGTCTAACCCTTGAGCAGGTGAAGCGCTGTCTTCTACTTCCTCCCCTTCTAAACCACTATCCCTGGGTACTGTTTTCCAAAACCCAAACCGTCTCCCAGAAATAACTAAAAAATCCTTTCTTCAACAACTCATCCCTGACCCATCATATAATTCATTGGCTACATACTCCACATCAAACCCACCATTATAATTCATCACAGAAGGCTTCATGAAAGAAATTCTAAAGCTGTCCTCAATAAATCTATCAGAGCATAAAGATCCTACCCGTTGTTCCTACGTGCATATTGGAAGACAATGGAAATTGCTATATTCAGCACAAATTTGAAGTTGAGGAGAGAATTTCTTTACTAATTTACTCACTGTTTCTAATAAATATAGCCCACTTCTGTAACTCATTTCCACGGATACATCAAACACCACTACGTAATTAGAAGAGGCTTTTTTATGATAGATTTTCTGGAGCTGTGTAACACAAGAATTAAAAGTAAAAGGAAGTCAATGCACCTTGTATCTTGTGTTAATACGAAAATGCAAAGCAGAAAGAAATATCCTCTTCATCAACACATTTCGCAAATCACCATATGTGCGGACCTTGTTGACAGGGATCTGATGCAAAATAGCATAGAACTTGTAAAAAAATAATAATGATAAAAGTCCAGAATACAAGAACATAGAAAAAGAATAGGTACATCATCCTGTGGAATATAGCACCACTATCAACAAACAAAATAAAATCAACTCTAGCTAGTACTACTCCAACAGCAAAATATTTGACCATAAGCACAAGTCCAATCAAGCAGGGCGAGAAATCATAGAGCCTCTTAAGTGTATCAGGGGATGTCGGAGTTTTGGTAGGCAAGCGATGAACTAAAGCTGTTAAATTTTATCACATAAAAATTATATCAACAAATAACTATATCGAAGGACCTCATCTTGAATATGTTTGATAAGCTTATCCATGAGTGAAACAAAAATATAAAGACTTGATGTCCAACCATGAATTCTAATAGGAAATTACCCCACACAACCCCTCTTCCCACTCAAAAGGAAAGAAATACAATTTTTTTCGGGGGATAAATACAATACATAAATTCAACAAATAAAAAAAGTCCTACAGAGGACACAAAAAGGCAGAAATTACTTGCATGGGCACTGCAACAAATACTGAACCAATAATAGTTCACAAAATTTCATCACCTTGCAAAACATATTAATAGAGAAATTCTGGAGCAATTCATGCTGAAATATTTGCGGAGACTTTGCATTGATATTGCTTCCAGGAAGGGACCAATTATGCTCAACAGGAGGACGAATGGCATGTCTTTCCTTCCTAATGTTTTTCAATTGCTCCGTGGGAACAGATGACCTTTCATGCGGTAAACCACCTGTCAACCCAACTCCCAGCTTAGGAGCAAGAAAATTAGCCATTGCACCAAAAGCACTTGGGGTAGATGCTGCAGCCATATCACTTTCGGCATCAGTCCGTCCAAAAACTGCCTGCAAAACAACTTGCACGTAACTACCACTTCAAAAAGCTGAATATTCATAGTGATTAAAGCACAAAGCTTGAACTGATGGTTCTACTTCTAACCAACATAATCTTCAAAAGCTTAATTACAAACCACAACACGTACTTCGATTTGGTTAACCGTCTTTGAAATGTTGTCAACGTCCCCCACAATGTACAAGGTGGCATTTGCTGGAAAGTACCAACGCTCGTGGAATTTTCTGATTTTATCTGCATCCCATTTTTTAATCTGCTCCTCCAATCCAATAGGGAATCTTTTGCTCAACTTGTTTTCAGAATGCAGGTGTTGTAACAACTATGATCAACAAAGTAAAAGAAGAGATTGGTAAACAATGGAAAACAAAAATAATACTCCCTCCGTCCCATAAAAATAGGGAATCTTTTGCTCAACTTGTTTTCAGAATGCAGGTGTTGTAACAACTATGATCAACAAAGTAAAAGAAGAGATTGGTAAACAATGGAAAACAAAAATAATACTCCCTCCGTCCCATAAAAATAGGCTTATTTTCCTTTTTCACCTGTCCCAAATTATAGGACACATTCATTGTTGAGATTATAGTTGATTTCTTAGTTTTCTACTATGCTCCTATTTAATGTACCTTGTTATCAACAAATATGAACTACTATTTAATGTAAGGGTGTATTAGGAACAATGTAAGTAAACAGTATATTTCCAACTATATTAATTACATTTTCTTAATCTATGTGAAAATGGAAGCAAACCTATCTTTATGGGACGGATGGAGTAACAAACTAGGACCACCTATGACCACCAATTGTTGTGTTACCTGACAATCAACACGATACTCTATGGTATTCATCATCTGTAATTCTGACAAAATTGCACGTCTTTCTTTTTCAACTCGAGAAGCTAGAAATTTCGGGTGGAAAGCAATCTAGGTGCATTAAAAATTACAATTCATTAGTCAATAAAATTCATATGGCAAGAAGAAGAGTAAACAGTGTATAGCTAAAAAAGTATAAAAGATGTTTATAGCTAACAATATGAACAAAAGATACAAATCAATAGAAAAAGGAAAATACTTATCATACCTCATTCAAAGCATCCAGAACAACCGGCAGTAAATCACTATCAGAGCCCTGGAGATCAAAGACTATAGCTTGAGACCATTGAAAATACATTGATGGGCACATAGAGCAAAATAGTCATAAAGCAGAGACAGAAAACTAATGGTAAAGAAACAATTGTTTGAATGAAAAACACAAGTCAAAAAATAGAAAATGTGGCAGTGGCTGGTTTGTTTGGAGTTTCAAATGCTTGAGCTTCTACTATACAAGGATACAGAAATATTTCGTGCACGAGATGTATCATATTCATGCTATTTCCATCTTGGGGATAAGGAAGAAATGTTTTACTTCACTTCGACACTCCTAATTTTTATGCACCTTAATTGCCTATCACTTCATCTAAAATTAATTTCGATTTCACTTCTATTATCTCAGGAAGCTTAAATTGAAAAATAAATAAATATTTATAAAACCCAGATAGAAAAAAATAAATAAATAAAATTGTGACAGACCTTTGTGCTGGTTGGTGAATGAATATGAAACACGGTATGATGAAAATCCGTATAAGCATTTGATCGTGCACCAGTTCCAAGAAGTTTCTCACGTTTCTTACTCCCAAGGAATGCTACATGTTCAATCATATGGGCTATTCCTTGCTCATCATCGTCCTCATCAATTGATCCCACATGCACTTCCATATGAGCTTCACACCTATATGTCACAAGGCATACCAATATGCGCAAAAGTAAGACAATCAATGAGAGAAGTAGGAACCGCCAAATTTCTTTTGATTGTATTATAAAAGAATGTCCCACTAAAGCAACAAAACTGGGAAAGAAAAGATACACTAACAAATTTATGTTGTTCTTTCCAGCAAAGATAAGAGAGGAACAATAGAAAGCAAAAGATGAGAAATGCTTTATATCTTTTCTACGTGGCACAGGAAAATCAAATTTCAACCCTCTTGCACCTTGTTTTGATAGAAGGATGATGCAAATAAAGGACTAGATTCTATTTCCCTACCATGAGGTAGGGAAGAAGGTAAGGGATTATTAGAAAATTAAGAATAGATATAAGGATTTGCATAGTTGTAAACTGTCAATCTATTTTTTCAATTTCAATAAACCATGTCTTTCACATATCATTATAATCTAATAGTTGCATTTATAGTAATCTATAAAGCATCATGTGACTTTTAATTACTGTGAAAGAATAGTACCTATTTGGAGGGACTTTGTTAGGCAAAATAATGTAGCGAAGACCATTCTTTAATTGCCCTTTGTGGAGTTTTGGGTGAGATGGAAGCTTGTAACTCAAAAACTGCTCAAATTCTGCTCTTTCTACTTCAGGATCTAAAAAATCCAAACCCTGTTTTTCCACAACACCATCAGGCCAGGTTGTACTTGCTGCATGTGGCTCTTCAGGACCCACAGTAGCCAGTGGAACATGAACTTGTTTGACCTGTAAATCAACATGGAAGTATTAGTTAAAGGAAAAAATTGGTACTTGTTGAAGTCATGAAACAGAAAAAATCGCCAAATGCTTGCTATTTTGATGACTACTAAAAGAATGAAAGTAACTAACAAACAAATACCCAAATATCTCATATGACAAATAGTTTGAAACAAGTATTACAATTGCAACTTACAAGATACAAAAAGAGTTGTAGACATGTCAAAATATAAGTCGTAATAAGAGAGTTTCAAAAGGGTAAACAAATGCTAGTGAACTGGGGAGAATGCAAATCATTTAATATGTTTTGAAATGTATAAATTTAAGAAGAAATACTCAAGAAAAACAAGAAACTAACTGGGAGCGGCTGGGAGAAAACAATTCAAGTGACAGAAATAAGATCAATTATAATACAAAACCAAGCAGTAAAAAATTAGCATCCAAATCCTCCATGCATGGGAGGAAATCAGTTGGTCTTTTTTGGAACTTTTTTTCACTACCAATCTAACAAACAAGTAAATCAAGTCGTGATGCAAATAGTGAAAGCTTTTTATCATACATTTACAAAAATATAAGTAATCACAGAGGGTCCAGCAACACTAGTTATGGCTTACTTTAGCATTGTCAAGTTTTGTCCTTGATAGATGGAAAGTCGACTTTTCAAGGAAGACCCCAGTGGTCAATCTGCTAAAACCTGCCTGCTTTCTTCTATGAGATCTGAAGCAAGAGACATGCCTACAGTTATCAAAGGAATGCGCTTGAGGTAAGAATTCGTTAAGCTCAGAAGATCTTCTCCATGTATTCTGCAATAAAGGATGGAAGTGAGTAAATATAAACAAGGTGAGGATGTCATGCAAATCAGAAAAAAAAACTATACTCGGATGCAGACTAGGCGAAAGGGATCTTTTTGTTTTTATAAGGAACCTTTTTTTTTATTCCTGTATGTATTGTGATTCATGTAAATAAGCAAGCAATTAATTTTTCGAGCTGCAAACATTTTGAAACATGCAATTTCCCTGTATAAATAGAACGAAGTGTTAACCTCTACTAAACAATGAATTGTTTTTATTTTCCCAATTAAGCAACCTGGTGCAATTGATATGGATTTTGGTCGTTAGTTTCAAGGGTATGAATTAAAAATTACATGAAATGTCTACTTTCAACAGTCAACATAACTGCTTGGGGCCAATTCAAACCACCAATATTCAATATGGACAGATGGAGTACAACTGTGAAATGTTCTTCTGCTAAAGTTCCCTATCAAAGAAATTACTGGTCTTTATTCAAGTTTTAACAACAGGTTAAGACTATGAGCGAGGGGATATGAGCAGTTCAAGCTTCAAGTAGTATTATTGTGCAGTATTATTTAAAGATTACTTCTGCAATAATTTGCAACTATTTACAAGCCTTACCCTACATATTGAAAAGCCTGGAAGCTATTTTTGCTTATATGGAATGCAGAGCTCGGAGAAGCAGTCCAAAAAAAAAAATTAGATTGGAACTGATTTTACTTCAGAGTTCCTTTTCCATGGAACCAAACATGGATAAACGTACTTATCAAATTATTGTATTTGTTTCTGCTAGAAGGCAATAATTGAAATGGAAATTCCACCAAAACTATAGTTTCACAGCACCACACACAAAAAGAAAAAAAAAAAGACTAAATCAATTTTTTTCTTAACACGGCTAACAATTAATCGAATTATTGAACAAAATAGTCCATTTTCCAGACATCTAAAGCCTCATTATTCTAGCATGCAAAAATGCAACAGTTCACTCTATATCAAAATAAATTAAAATCTACTAAAAAAAGGTCAAACCCGTGGTAATAGTAATACATACCGTGGGGTTGATAAGATAAGGACGGCTGCAGCGGCGTCTATGAGGACGCAGAGTTACAATAGATTTCTTACATTGACGAGCAACCAATGAAGAAGAACGAGAATTTTTGTCATTATAGTAGTAATTACTGGCATGAATCGGAGACAAAAGGGGCTTTGTGTTGAATATAACTGACGTGGTTTGCATAATTTAGTAATATAGGTTAACTGATCTTCCCAGATTGATTAGGGTTTATGAGAAGGGGACGACTAACTTGGAAAGAATAAAGAGGGCTAAAAGGAATGAAAAATCGGGTCTTGTGTTATAACCGTGAGTTGAAATGAGAGGGTTGTGGTGTGGGAGGCGTGGCCGGCGTTAGTGGTGGCGGTTTAGCCAACTCGGCGCGACATAGATTTTTTTGGCAAGGCACAAAAAATTTGTCTTACTTTAGGGCGTGTTTGGCTGGTTTGAAATGAAGCAGTCACACAAGGTGTGTGGGGATACGTTAATTTTTTCTTTCTCTAAAGTAAATAATTCCTTACGTTAAAAGTGCTTTTTTTTTTTTTAATTACCATCTTAATAATTTTTTTTCAACCTTAACAATTCAAAAGAAATATTAATTTTAATCTTACCTATTCACATGTAAGTAAATTTACATTCTCCAAATGAGTCACGTGATCAAATTTCGAGCCCGTTTGGTAAAGATTAAAATCCAATTAAAATTTAAAAAAATCGTTATTGGGCCCCACTCGTCTAATAAAAGTCAACAATAACGACTAATTTTTCAATTTTAATCCCTACCGAACACGCTTTCTTATCATAAATTTCAAAAAAATAAAATAGGAAGAAGAATCGGCTAGACTCTTGCATATTAATTTTTGGTGCAAGCTATTGTGCATATTAAAGTTTCTTGATACGACCCTACAGTCATTAAAAAATCTTTGATATTTTTATACTTTTTTTATTTGCTTGAGGTACTTGTATCTCTAAGTATAGTCATTGGTTCTCATTATTTTTAATATACAGTTTTCTTTATCTTATTTTCAACCACATATTTTTCGATAAATTAATATTACACGCAAATTCAAAAAAAAATTCTTATTTTTTAACCATATATTATCAATCAAAATACTATTCCAAAATACATTTTATCAAAAATTAGAATAAAACGGGCTCATAATGTTGTTCGTCTCCTTATCATCGCCATGTGGATGAAATGATAAGACTAAGAGGGTGTTTGGTAGAGATTAAAATCGGATTAAAATTGAAAAATTAACCGTTATTGTTGACTTTTATTAGATGAGTGGGACTCAATAACGGCTATATTTTCAATTTTAATTGGATTTTGAGCCGTACCAAATAGGCCCTTAGTAGATATGAAACTCATATTATTGATCATATCATATAATGTCGCATCACATAATAATGATCCCCAATTGAATAAATAAAATAGCAATGGTATTTTAAAGTCGTGCTAACCTATAGGCAATAGTATAGTAACTTCACATTCTCTTATAATTTGGCATGCATTTTAAAATTATTGGAGAATATGGTTGTTGACTTCAAACCCGATCAATTAGGTGGCCAACAAATCTCGAACACCTCCTTGTCACTTAGGAATCACCCGCGTATTGGACACCATTAGGTGCAAATGTCACAATTCCAAAAAAAAGGTTCGACGAGCATTTGCATTCTGATGATCAAGTCAACAATCGAAACAAGAAAGTTAAAGAGTGCAACATAGACAAGCGAGGGATTTGACAACGGTTCGAGATGGGCCATTAAAGAGATGGTTTGATTTAATTCAGCTCAATCCAATTGACATTGTTGATGCCCAACTAGCTAACATGGGTCCTAATTTGCCATGTGTACACCATGTAATTTATTGATGTAGCAATCCTCCTACAAATCTGAGTTGTACATTTTGTTTGGGTTGGAGAAGTTTAGTTGTAGACCAAGAAAGTGCCTACGAATTGCCTTTGAAATATGAGTCAATCCCAAAATAGGAGACTTATGAATTGCCTATGAAATATGAGTTGAACCCAAATAGGTGAGGCCTTTCGAGTGGCCTAAAAAATATAGTCAACTTCGAATAGACTCACTTACAAATTGCCTCTGAGGATAACACCTCAAGATCTAATAAAATTTCGATAGCATCTCTCTCACGTAATATAGACTAAATCAACCTTAAATACAATATAATGTCTCAAATGCACATATAAAGAATAAATTGGAGACCTTCTTCCCTTTCAAATATCGTCACAATAGAGTATAATATGACAAATCAATCTTTTTTCAATCTCTATCACAAAAGTAACATAAAGTAATACATAAATCATATGAGACGTGACGAGCACATCTAGTTATATGCATGTAACACCCAATTCATATAGATAACAACAAACTAACCAGCATAGGAATACAATTGATGACTTGACCTAAACATTCAAATTCACACACATATTTTATTTTATTTTTTTGATAAAATAAAAGCATCTCCACCAGCATATCCTTGTATATAGTATACCAAAACAAAAGCTCTTAAATCCGTAGTCTAACATATTTATCCTGAAATTGTAAAAGTATTTACATGTCATTTCAAAAGTCATACAGGATCCCCAAAATATAATACAACTTAAATCCACAAAATAACCCTACAGGTCGCCATCCATATACATCGAGATCTGGAGTCCCGTAAGAGTTCTACATCCAGCCATACATTCTATGAGGTTTCATGCTCACCCACAATGTAATAAGCAAAAATCATGCATGACATGGGTATGGGTCATAATGGTATCTATCCCATACTATTTACTTTAAACCTTATGCTAAGGATGTAACATGCTCAATTATTCGTCATAAACAACTCGAAATAATTTCATTGAAGTTATTCATTGGGCCCTTGACCCACCTACTATACACCAAATAGAATTCTGTATAATATCAATATCAATAATCATCAATCAAATGGCCAATATGATATCAACACCGGTGAGTTGACCATCCTCTTGTGACTACTAGAGGCACATCCCCTATGATCACCCCAAAAGAATCTCACCCGATAGCGCCAATAATTATAATATCACAAAAGCACGGTTGAGTGGTCTACCCTCCTATGATCACCAAAGACTCATCCCCCCTCTACCTTTGCAACCAACCAGGAAGTATCACCCGCGGTGCTAAAACATATCATATAAGCATGCCTCACATGTCTCAGTACTCTAGTAGTGGTCAATAAAATATTTTATGAGGAAAACTCAATTTTACAATCAAGTTGTGCATACTAGATTTTCAACCATGGACGTATGTCATGCACGAAAATGAAAACGCTCGTGAATGACATACTTAATTAAAACTGATATCAATATATTCTGAAACCATGTACTATCATAATAACCATTATATGATATACAATGAGCTCCTTATCAAAGTTATATAAAAATTCCAACATTACTATATCTCAAATACTATATTCTTGTATCATAATTGCAAATGAATTTTTACTTACATTTATGTCCTTATATGTGCACTACCACGAAATGTAGATCGATTTCCTTTCTCACTTAACGTCAGAAAACCACAGTATTACTATTTAATATTAAACACGATCCTCAATTTGATAACCTTAATACACACAATCATGTACTACGTCCATTCATGCCACACTAATTTAGATAACATTAACATTTCAAGTTACCAATCGTATTACAAACTAGTCCCATAATCTCACTATTTCTCGAGTCCAACTATGAATATCAACGTGATCCAATTGTTTTCAACAAACTAGCATTCCTTAAAATCTATTTTCGAGGCTTAAGAGATAATTAATGAACATGTAAAGGTTGAAACTACATTAAACACGCAAATGGAGTTTTCAAGTTTTAGTTGCTGCCATGTCCCGTTTCATCCATCTTTTCACACCCTCAATCACATTCATTCATTCCTAAACTTTTAACAAATTATCACAAGTAGAAGGTTTACAATTTGAAAATCAGTCCCTATTTACCGAACACCAAATCAAGCAATTTTCCTATGACCGTTTTCAATTTCTATTGTATTAGCATGCCACCAATTAAATCTAGGCTATTAGAAATTCTTTCTATCCTTCTAGCTTTAATATAAAGACATTCATATATACACACACACACAAGTTATCTCGTATGTATTATCCCAAATCAAATGTTGAATAGGCAGAATCCAGCAACTATGCAATTCGTGTCCTCACTTGTTTTATTCAATATATCTCCAACAAATCTTCTCTCTTTTTGCCATAATAACATCCCAAACACTAACCCCAACAAAATATCAAGCAATTTCAGGGGCTCAAGAGATTGTAACACCTTCAAAAATATTGGAAATAAACTTCAAAACTGTGAGCTAAACTCACATATTTAGAAGTTCGGTTTTCAGCTTCTTGTTTCAACTTCACTCTGTTTCCTTTGCTTTCTCTTTCACTTAGGGTCAATTGGGGATAATGACATGTGTTAAGCAAGAGGTGGCTTCTTCCAGCAATATTTGAGATAATGATAAGTCATCAAGTATGAGGTGTCCTTTGTAGTAAAAATATGATTTTACACATATCATTGCAGTAGAAAACCAAGTGTATATGGCCTATCTTAGGGTGTTTAGAACCTAATTTAATTGCCATAGGATCCTAAAATAATTTATAGAGTTAATTCATTAACCGTTCATTCGATTCCTTACTTGATTAGCGCCCGATCCTCAACCAACTTCAACAATTTGCACATCAATATTTATAATGTCACATCAACCTTATATTATCGTATTGTGATCGTGTCATTTCATGTTCATATCCCAAATATATTAAAGACTTAGTTAGGGGGTTTAGGGCAACCACAATTAACTGAACTAAAAACAAGTAACTTTACTGATAATGCTTCCACCCCTTTCAAAGTCATGATCGTCTATCCCATCAATATCCAACATTTAGATTAACCTAGATTTCTACCATAGTTCAATGTAAGATTCACCACCTACGTCGGGAGGTCGAAAACTAACACCATATAGAGATCTTAAACTCCAATGACCAAATACACCATTATAAGAGAAAACAATTTCAAACTATTGATGCAAATGCAATGGTAATGTAAATAGCAAGCAATACATGAATCATATTGGCCAAGTGTGTAAAGTGAAGTTTGGGGTATTATATCATATGACGATGTATTGCTATATGAAGTATGTAATGACAATAATACAAATAGGAGTGCGACATTCATGCTTGCAGCAAACTCTATGATAGTAGATATAGTAAGATGCTAGTAGACTTTTAGTATCACATCAATTCTCCAAGTATGAGTTGTATATATATACGAGTTGGACTTGTAAAAATGTATAAATATTGCGTGAATCATAATTTTCTTTCATGGAATATGTAAGCGGGTTCTCATTCAATAATTGATACTCTTGTCTAGGCAACAATCATCAATGAGTTAATGGAGGTAGACATCAATGAGTTGACTCTCTCATTGGGCATTCATATTTATGCAAGTTAAAGAAGGCGGGTCCATTTAGGTTCTTATGTTAGCTCGCCTGTCGAGGCTGCATAAAATTCTCAATTGGGTTAATGACTTAATGAAGATGGGCCTTAATAAGTTCATCTCTCTCTTATTAGATCTTTGAATCGGGTAGAGTTGGTCAGTATAGGTTAAAGGAAGCAAGCCTCTTCCAATCCCTAGCTTGGTTTCCCTTATAAGACTACACAAGGTTCCCAAACAAGATAATAGAGGCAAACCTCAATATGTCCCTAGCTCCCTCATTGGGATTCAAATCAAATATAGTTAACCCGTGAGAGTCTAATGAGGTAAGTGTTCTTCAAGTTTTTAGCTTGGCTCCTTTGTTGAGACTTCAATAATATGATCTACTTGAATAGCGAGATATTTGTGAAACAGCCATATTATAGGGCGAGGCATATATAATAAGAAATCCTCGAGCTAGACTCAAAGAGCAGAGACTTATGAGCTTGACTTCAATAATATGATAATTATGATTTGAACTCAACTTGCAAGGATTTATGGACTCGCATTTAATAATAAGAAATTTGCAAAATGAGTAATAAGTAGAACAATCATCTTGCGAAGAAGAAATAATTGGTACGATCGGCTAGCTAGGCGAGGCATATAGAACAATTATCATGTAAGAGCGAGAAATCTCATGAAGCAACGTATCCTGTCAATTGAGATTCGGGAAATAATTGGAACAATTATCTCACAAGGCCAAGTATATCGCAAAACAAATAATAAATAGAATCATCAAGTGATGAGAAATAGATAGAACAATCATCTTGTGAAGCAGAGAATATGTGAATAAGTGAAACAATAATCTCACAAGGCAAGGCATCTTGTGAAGGGAGAAATAAATTGAGTAATTATCTCACGAGACGAGGCCTCTCAAGAAGTAAGGAATGGATAGAAAAATCATCGTACGAGGTGAGATATCATGAAGTGAGGAATATGTGGAACAATTATCTCACGAGTCGTGGAATTAGTAGAACAATCATTTCACAATGCAAGGAATAAGAAGAATATGGATGGCAAAAATCTCCATTAAACCCAATACCCGCGGAGCCCCTCCCCGAACGTGGCAGGAATTACCCGCTTAATTGGGAATTCGGGGAGGGGAACTTCAACCCGGGGCGGGGTCGGGTAACTTTAGTTTTAGTTTTTACAAATTAATTTTTCAATTTGTTATATTTAATGGGTCGGCCCATTACCTGACCCAAATGATGAAATGAACAAACCAATTCTCTGATTTCCCAGACCCATAATCCTAATTTCCTCATTTCATTCCATTTGACGTGAGGACAATGAGGCTGTGAGGGTTTTCACTTTTCACTGAAGTTTGGAGAAGCTGAAGCAGTTTTAGGTCTCTTCCAGCTATTGTCGATCTCTTCTACCCATTCCTCTGTAATATTTTTTACTATTCTGCTTATGTATAAGATTGTATGTACCAGTAATTAGTTTTTTGGGTTTGGGTAATGAACTCATAACCTGATGAAGTGATATGAAAATCACATTTGCATATTGTAAAACTTTAAGGTCTGCACATCTGGTCACTAGGAAGAATTGATGCACTCTTGTTTCAATGTTTCTCTCATCATCAAGATTTATTTCTTATCCATTGTTTTTATGTTTTTTGATGGTGATGTGGTTTTTAATTTTGAAGTATTGATGCATTTACAGGCGAGTCATTTTGAAAACTGGAAAATGGGGAAATGGCCAATTGTTTCTGAATTGTGATTTCCGGAATTTGCAATTCCTTTTGATTTATGTTTACACATGTAGAATGCCTTGGACACCGTAAATTTTACGGTTAACAATAAATTTTTATATTGTACAAAATAATTTTAATTTTTTTTCTTCTAAAATTTTGAAAACAAAAATTGTTCAATTGGAAAAATATTGAACGATTTTGGTTTAGTCTAATCCAAATATTTATTCAGCAAACATAAATTATAAAATAGAAAGTAGTGCAAACTATTATGTAAATTAATATTAATGAAGTGAACCGCACTAAAAGTGTCGATTGTTATTAATGCATATGTAGTGGAAAGATAAAACTAACTAATGACATGTTTGTATAGTATTCCTTCTATTTCAAATTTATTTGTGTACTTTGGATTAATTCATATTAATTAAAATTTAATCAATCCATAAGTGAACTGGAAAAATGTCATTGAGATGAGTGAATTGGAGAAGTGGTAAGACAGCATACAGAATTTTGAATCTTTGATGACTTTGGAGTCTTGCCATTTTACAAATTTGGCAAAGACGGGAGAAATGGCCAATTTTTATAAGGTAGAATATTAATTTTTGTGTTAAGATGACCTGGGGACAAACATAGATATTTAGAGAAATTGCATCCTTTTCTTTCTGAATTGTGATGTACAGGGGTCGTGGTATGTTATTCATTTTTGAACTTTGAAAGAATTAAAGTAAAATTGGAATGACTTTTCTTCATCTAATGCTTCATTTATGTGTTTTAGTATCATTTTTCTTCTATGTGAACTTCGTACGTACCCATCTTTTATATATACATATCTCTGCTTATAATGATGTCAATAAACGCATCTAACATGGGTTGGTTCAGTGTGGACACGTTCACAGAGAGCAGTATCAAGGATGTCATGATCAACATTTGAAAAGATTAGGAAATTTTATCGACAGTCAAAATAGACAACTTGCGATCGATATTCCAATCCAATAAACAGCCCATCAATGATGTACTCAATGCCTCAGATGTGTGCGGACACGGCACATATATGAACCTATATTAAAATAAAAGCAACATAAATATGACAAAAATAATTTTAAATAGATCATTAAAATAAGCTAATTAATGTATACAATATCGAAGTACCTCATAATACGACTTTGAAGTTTCCAAGCTTCATCTATAAAATGCGCAGTGATAGCCATGAATCCTTTTTTCTAATTAGTAGTCCACATGTCTGTAGTAATTACAATTTTGCCATTTATTTTCTCCAATAAGCGCATCATTTTCAATTTCTCGTAATCATAAATTTTCAAAATATCATTCTTTATAGTGTTACGAGAAACATTATTAAACAACGGTTGCAAAGTATTCGTAAATCTTCTAAATCCCATGTGTTCAACCATTGAAAGTGGACACTCATGCAAGATATCATACTTCCAAGTTCCCTCCGAGCATTATCTTGATCAAATGAGTAAGTACCCAATGAAACATTTCCACAAGCTCTATTTACTGGATTCAATATTGTCTGCTTAATGTCTTTTTGATTTCGGCGTGGACATATTTTTAAATGATCATGCAAATGTTTTGTCCCATTCTTACTTTTACCCCCTAATTTTCTATCATAATAGTTACAAATTACATTATCGTTCCCCTCAATGACTCTTTTTTTGAAGTGATTCTACACTATCGAAGTTAATTTCCTTCTCTTACCTTGTCCACTACTCTCATCCGCTTCCTCACACAAGTCTATCCGATCTTGTTTTGTGTTTGCCTGACTAGGTAAGTCTTCCAACGTTGTATTATTACTTGATTGTACTAGATTACTTCCAATGCTCGGCACGGTGTACAGTGAGGTGATCCAGGCATCTGAAATAAAAAAAACAGATTTTGTTGACACCAACCTCCGAGGTCACTTAGTTCGGATTGTTGTACCTAATAAAGGGATAATGATGTGAGCTCGGATATGCGAGGTCAGTTCGGGTCTTAAGTGGCTTACTCTAGAAGCTTGTGTAGTCCTTCAAGGTGTAATAATGATTAAGAATCATTGACAGTATATACGAGCTACCCATCAGGAGGATACACATGGAAATGCCTTACGTCAGAGCCCACATTATTCTCCAATCAGAAATCTTAGCCTCCCTTCCTAAGTAATGCATTAATTGCTAGGGACCACTTGCACCAGTAACTCATGATCAACTGACGGAGCCGAACTCGGCAACCAATTCTATTATGCCAAAATGTGTACTTATTTAGCTCAGTATTGCAGATTGACATAACAGGAGGTACATTGTGCATGCATTACCCCACTATAAATGGAGAAGGTAAGGGGACAAAAAAATGGACTTTCATTCTCTTCATATTTCAAATATCTCCTATAATGGAAAAGAAAGAGCGTGATTGTGTAATAATCTTGTAATCCGTTGATAAAAGATCAATCAATTTCGTGTTTATTCCCTAAGTTAGCTTGAATATTGTCTATGCATTTTTCAATGTCAACAGTTGGCGCTAGAAGGAGGGCCCCAACTTGAAAAATAGCCCCATCTCTTCACAAAATAGTATCATGGACGAATTTTTAGTATTTGAAAATCAATCTCATACCCATCCTGAACAGACCAGTGATCCAAGAAATCCGGAAAGACGAGGTCGAAATGAAACTATCCACCCTCAAATCGGGACAATGAAGGAAGCCATTGATAAATTGACAAACATTGTCAGTAAGCTGGAACGAAACCAAGCTCGAAACCTGCTACAGGATATCGAGGTGGAATGTCCTCGCTGAGAAAAAAACCAGGCGACTTCCCACTAGAAAAACCCTACAATTTTCAGGCGGGGAATCCTCTAAAAGTCAAACGGAAGAGGTCAAAAGTTCTCATATGGCAATAAAACCAACAATCAGAAGAACAAATAGTGTGTTCAACAGATTGGGGTCCCAACACTCTCTCACACCTACAAGTAAGCATGACGAACCCCATAACAATGACCCTGTGGGACGAAGGGAAAACAAATGGATAAGGACTCAGGTCGGGAAAAAAGAAGGGATAGAAGGGACCAAGGTCGTTCTAGGCCGTATCCCGACAAAGTTTGCTAATATCACCCCATGAACGTAACTTTGGAAGAAGTCTTTCTGCAGACTGAGGAAAAAGAAGTCTTTCGCCGACCTCCACTCCAAAGGAAAGAAGTAACTGGGAAAAACCAAGGAAAGTACTGTCATTATCACATAACGACAGGGCACAGTACAGACAACTGCAGAAATCTAAAGGAAGAGGTGGAGTCACTTATCCGATGAGGTCACTTGCAGGAATTTGTAGCTAAACCCCGAGAAGCAAATCCAGCTGGGTTCCAACAACCTAATGCGCAAGGGGCATCTCAACAAGCTCGGCCTGGATCCCAAACTCGCAACCCACAACCTCGTGCCGAGATCCGGACATTGATTAACGGGAATCAATGCCTTGAGGGCTCATGAAGAACTAGGCGCAGATTGGCACGTGATGCTCGTATTTGGCAAAATAACAGTGTAATGTGTCCAGAGTCTGAGGCCGTCGCCTCACCGTACCTAGAATGGTTCGGATTTTCAAAAAATGACGCACATGGAGTCTTGTAAGATCAAAGTGATGTGCTAGTCATAGTCATTAATGTAGCGGGAGTATAAATACATTGACCTTAGTGGATAATGGAAGTTCGGTAAACGTACTCTACACTCGAACTCTAGAGCGGATGGCTATACAAGAGTGGTATCTTCAACCATATTCCAGAAGACTGTAGGGATTCTCTGGAGATCTCATTGAGGCTCAAGGGCATATAGTACTCAGTGTAGAGCTTGGCAAACCTCATTGTCAAAGAAGAATTTTAGCTGATTTCATTATTGTGGATCTCCCTTCGAATTATAATGCCATATAGGGAGGCCCATACTGCATGAGCTGCAGACTGCCACCTCGATATATCATTATTACATAAAGTTCCCAACTTCAAATGGGCCAGGCATAATATGTGGAAACCAAGTCAAAGTGAGAGCTTGTAATGTTGACCTCCCTAGTCCTCAAGTTCGAATGCTGAAAAATCAACATTACTAGTATACCGAGGTCACAAAGTTCAAAAGACCCATCATAGTCGACCTCTCTGAGATCAGTATTACGGAAAAATATCGCAAGAAGGCGACTGATTACCAGCTTTTGTTCGAAGAAAGAGAAGAGGACTCACACCCCTATCTTGGAGTTATGGTAATCCATGTGCTTTTATCCAAAATCAATATTCCCAAAGTTCTGGTGGATACAGGGAGCTCCCTCAATATACTCTACTCCGACACCCTGGAACGAGTTGGAATTCCCCTCAGTTTTCTGCAACCATATCCAAACATGATTATGTGACTTGACGGTGTCTTTTCTGAGGCGAAAGGAGTAATCAACCCTATTGAGGTCGAAGACTCCCATCGCCGAATTAAAGTGAATGCAAAATTTGTGGTTTTGAACTCGAAGTCCCCTTATGATGCGATTATGGGACAACCTTTACTGTTTGACCTCAGGGCAATAATATCAGTGTAACACTGCTCCATCAAATTCCCCATGCCCCATGGTACAGGGCAGATCAAAGGGAATAAAGATGCTGCTGATCAGTGTTGAGTAATGGTAGATTTAAAGGATAAAATGATTCATTACCATCCAGAGATCTGCATGATGTTCATGACAGAACCCTTGCCGAGCTCATTGGACCCACGATTGAAAGTACGGGGGGAGGGAGGGGGAGGGAGAACCTGTGGAACAATTGGATGTTATTAAGATTGGTACATGTAGTCCGCAAAAAGAACTAAAAATAGGTCACGAACTGCGGTCTCCACTAAGAGATCAGATCATCGGCTTCCTCCAAGAAAACCTTGATGTCTTTGCCTGGGTACACGCTGATATGAAAGGGATTAACCTAAAAGTCATGTGCCATAAGTTGGGGGTTGATCCTTTTTTTACGGCCTAAACAGCAGCAACAAAGACATTTAAATCTAGAACGATACGAGGCACTAAACAAGGTGGTACAAAAGCAGCTCTGGAATGGATTCATCCGAGAAGCAAAATATCCAAAGTAGATTGCCAATCCTATTTTGGTCAAAAAGAATAATGGGGATTGGAGGGTGTGTATCCACTTTACCGACCTAAATAAAGTATGTCACAAAGACAGTTTTCCCTTGCCAGGAATAGATCAGATGGTGGATACTACTGCTGGGCATGATTTGCTCAGTTTCATGGACGCATATTCATGCTACAATCAGATTCCCATGTACAAACCTGATCAAGAGCACACAGCCTATATCACTGACAAAGGTCCTTACTATTACAAAGTAATGTTGTCTGGCCTCAAGAACGTTGGAGCAACTTACCAACATTTGGTTAATTCTATGTTTGCCAAACAAATTGGTAAGACCATAGAAGTATATGTCGATGACATGTTGGTCAAAAGCACGGATGCCCAGAATCATCAGCAACACCTCGCCGAGATGTTCGGAATTTTGAGAACCTACGGGATGAAGCTGAATCCCGCAAATGTGCCTTTGGTGTAAGCTCGGAAAATTTTTTGGGATACATGGTAAACTGTAAGGAGTTGAAGCCAACCCAGAAAAAATAAGGGACATTTTTTAGATGCGTCCCCCAGTTAGGCTTAAAGAAGTTCAAAGTTTAACAGGACGAATAGCTGCCCTTAGCCGTTTCATGTCGAAATCAACACATAGATGCAGGCCTTTCTTTGAAACATTAAAAGGTGGGAAAAAGTTTGAATGGATATTAGAGTGCCAGCTCGCTTTTAACTAGCTGAAGTCGCACTTGAAGCAACCACCAGTGTGTCAAAACCAAAGACAGGAGAAACGTCGATGCTCTATCTGGCAGTTTCTGAGCATGCCTTTAGCGCGGTACTAACTAGGGAGGAAGAAGGAGTGCAGCACCCTGTTTATTACGTTAGCAAGGCTTTGCATGATGCTGAAGTTCGTTATTCCCCGTTGGAAAAGATAGCTTACGTAGTAATCATAGCAGCTCGGAAACTAAGACCATATTTCTTGGAACATCCCATTGAGATCTTAACCAATTATCCACTAAGGCAAGTATTACAGAAACTTGATACTTCTGGGAGAATGGTGAAATGGTCAGTTGAGCTCGGTCATTTTGACATATAGTACAAATCGCGCACCTTCATAAAAGCCCAAGCCCTTGTCGATTTTATTGCTGAGTTCAGCTCAGATCCAATAGAAGAATCGTTTCATCATTGCCTTGGAAAATTTTTGTTGATGGATCCTCCACCGACGAACGAGTAGGAGCTGGAATCATGTTGATAAGTCCGTATCAACAATTTTTTTACGAAGCACTGCCATTTGATTTCAAACAACGAGGCCGAATATGAGGCCCTCATAGCTGGCCTAAGAATGGCGAATGAAATGAAGGTTGGCTACCTGATTGCATATAGTGACTCTCGTAAATCAAGTCAACGAAGCTTACCAAGCTAAGGAAGAAAGAATGACCAAATACCTTCAGCTCGTTAAAAAGAAGCTACAGAAATTTGGGAATGTCCGGTTGAACGAGTTCCACAAACTCAAAATGGACATACTAACGCCCTAGCTCGGTTGGCAACAAATGAAGGAATTGAGAGGTTCGATAGCATACCAATAGGAAGAGTTCATCGCCCCGCCATTGTAGAATCTGGAAATGTTCATATGGTGACCGACCTCAAACAAACATGGATGGATGAGTTCATTTTGTATCTACAAACAGGCGTATGCCCTGAGGACCCCATCATGGCGAGAAAACTATGAATAAGGTCAGCAAGGTACACCTTAATCAGCGAGGTCCTGTATAAACGAGAATATTCTATGCATTTGCTCAAATGCTTGAATGAAGAAGAAGCACTACGTGCCATGGAAAAAGTGCATGGAGGCATATGTGGGAACCACGGTGGAGGAAAGTCATTAGTTCATAAAATCATACGCCAAGGATACTTTTGGCCAACCATAAAAAAAAGATGCATTGGAATTCACCAGAATGTGCGACAAGTGCCAGCGATTCGCTCCAAACATCAATCTCCCACCTGGAGAGCTGAACTATGTAATGACGCCAGGGAATTTTTTCAAAATGGGAGGTCGATCTAATTGTCTCATGCCTACAAGGAAAGGAGGCACAAAGTTTGCAATTGTAGCAGTTGATTATTTCACCAAATGGAACCTTTGGCCAAAATAACCAAGCACAGGACTACTGAGTTCATATGGAAATCAATCGTATGCAAATGTGGAATACCTCATTCCATCATAACAGATAATGAAAAACAGTTCGACAACATTTGCTTCGCAAACTTTTGTAAGGAGCTTGGGATACAGAAGCATTTCTCTACACCAAATCACCCTCAGGATAATGCCAAGTTGAAGCTATCAATAAGATCATCAAGCATACGTTGAAAGCGAGACTTTATACTCTTAAGGAAGGATGGGCAGATGAACTCCCCAATGTGCTATGGTTTTATAGCACCACTACTAGAAATAGCACTGGAGGAACTCCTTTCTCCTTAGCCTTTGGAGTGGAAGCTGTCATCCCACTTGAGGTTGAAATCCCTTCAGTCAGAACTTTAACATATCATGAAGATAGAAATGAACAAGTATTACGAGGGGAACTGGATTTGATAGAAGAAAAAAGGAACGAAGATGAAATTAGAAATGCAGTCTACAAGCAACGCAATGCAAGGTACTACTATCAAAATGTGAAGAAGCAAAAATTTGAGGTTGGTGACCTTGTCTTAAGAAAGGTCTTTTTGGCTACAAGATAGTTGAACACTAGATCTCTAGGACCTAACTAGGAAGATCCTTATAAAGTAAACAAAGTACTGCTTAGAGGGGCTTATAAATTAGAAGACATGGAAGGAAGACCCTTGTTGCACCCCTGGAATGCAGAACACCTCAAGAAATATTATCAGTAGATGGCTGTAATATGTGGTTGTTTATAAATAAGAAAATATGTTTCTTAGGTGACATGTGTCTCTGGCATTTATGGAGAGTAATTATTACAGAAATGGGAAGTTGTGCCAAATTATTTTTAGGAGGTCAGTCCTTCACCTAAGACAGCACTGACCTGGGGGTAACTGTTGACACCGACCTCCGAGGTAACTTAGTCCGGATTGGTGTACCTAATAAGGGGATAATGATGTAAGCTCGGATATGCAAGGTCAGTTCGAGTCTTGAGTGGCTTACTCTAGAAGCTTGTGTAGTCCTTCAAAGTGTAATAATGAATAATGATTAAGAATCACTAACAGTATATATGGGCTACCCATCAGGAGGATACACATGGAAATGTCTTACGTCAGAGCCCACATTATCCTCCAATCAGAAATCTTAGCCTCCCTTCCTAAGTAATGCATTAATTGTTGGGGACCACCTGCACCAGTAACTCATGATCAATTGACGGAGTCGAACTAGGCAACCAATCATATTACGCCAACATGTGTACTTATTTAGTTCGGTATTGCAGATTGACATGACAGGAGGTACACTATGCATGGATTACCCCACTATAAAAGGAGAAGGGGAGGCGGACAAAAAAAAAGACTTTCATTCTCTTCATATTTCAAATATCTCCTATAATGGAAAAGAAAGAGCGTGATTGTGTAATAATCTTGTAATCCGTTGATAAAAGATCAATCAATTTCGTGTTTATTCCCTAAGTTGGCTTGAATATTGTCTATGCATTTTTCAACGTCAACAGCTTTAAACCCTCTTATATATCTAGGCAACGATGATGATTGGTTGCATTAGTTGTGATAGAGTTTTAAACAAGACTGAAAATGAGAAACAGAATAAATCAAACTAAATTAGAATGCAAGTTTTCAATATCAATGAATGATCAACGTTTCAAAAAAAAAAAAGTTAAAAAACTCTAGTCTGTGTGTATGTGACACCCGAAATTTATATTTCTTTTACTTGATAAACAAATCCCTATTAGTCAATTAATATAAATTAAGCCAAAGTACATAGATCAATTTGAAATAGAGAGCACAATAGATTAAACAAGAAAAAGAATACAAAAAATAATTCTCTATCTTCTTTATGCTTTACCAATGGTACTATCTTGTTGAACATGGGCACAACAGATTAACTAGATTGGATTCTCCAAAGTATATCTCGCAATCTGATTAACATCTCAGTCTAAATTGATGAAGGAACCAAGGTCATTTTTGAAAAACCAAACCTCAAATCGTCATGACATCCTTGATACTGCTCTCTGTGAACGTGTCTACACTGAACCAACCCATGTTAGCTGCGTATATTGACATCATTATAAGCAGAGATATGTATATATAAAAGATGGGTATGTACAAAGTTCACATAGAAGAAAAAGGATACTAAAACACATAAATGAAGCATTAGATGAAGAAAAGTCATCCCAATTTTACTTTAATTCTTTCAAAGCTCAAAAATGAATAACATACCACGACCCCTGTACATCACAATTCAGAAAGAAAAGGATGCAATTTCTCTAAATATCTATGTTTGTCCCCAGGTCATCTTAACACAAAAATTAATATTCTACCATATAAAAATTGGCCATTCCTCCTGTCTTTCCCAAATTTGTAAAATGGCAAAACTCCAAAGTCATCAAAGATTCAAAATTCCGTATGCTGTCCTACCATTTCTCCAGTACTTTTATCTTTCCACTACACCAGAAACATAAATCAAAAGGAATTGCAAATTCTGGAAATCATAATTCAGAAACAATTGGCCATTTCCCCATTTTCCAGTTTTCAAAATGACTTGCCTGTAAATGCATCAATACTTCGAAATTAAAAACCACATCACCATCAAAAAACATAAAAGCAATGGATAAGAAATAAATCTTGATGATGAGAGAAACATTGAAACAAGAGTGCATCAATTCTTCCTAGTGACCAGATGTGCAGACCTTAAAGTTTTACAATATGCAAATGTGATTTTCATATCACTTCATCAGATTACGAGTTCATTACCCAAACCCAAAAAACTAATTACAGGTACATACAATCTTATGCATAAGCAGAATAGTAGAAAATATTACAGAGGAATGGGTAAAAGAGATCGACAGCAGCCGGAAGAGACCTAAAGCTGCTTCAACTTCTCCAAACTCCAATGAAAAGTGAAAACCCTCGCCGCCTCACTGTCCTCACGTCAAATGGAATGAAATGAGGAAATTGGGATTCTGGGTCTGGAAATCAGAGAATTGGTTTGTTCATTTCATCATTTGGGTCAGGTAATGGGCCGACCCATTACATATAATAAATTGCAAGAGTAATTTGTAAAAACTAAAACTAAATTAAATGGGGCTAAAACCTCATTACCCGACCCCGCCCCGGGTTGAAGTTCCCTGCCACAAATACCTGATTAAGCGGGTAATTCCTGCCCCGTTTAGGGCGGGTATCGAGTTTAATGGGGGTTTTTGCCTTCCCTAAACACCCGTTGTCATGTAATTTCTTCTTATCAAGGCTTGGATAAATCTTGGGCCAAAACCAATTATTGAGTTGGCGTTGACTCCATATACTGTTTTGTACAAGTCAAATCGAATAATTCCAAGCTGAAAAAGAAAGGAAAAGAATTTTCAATTACGCTCTTTGTACAAAATTAATGTATACGAAGTATTATTGTATTAAAGATACACAAGTGGCAGCACTGTATTGGTTGCCACAAAATTATTTTTTGTCCAAGACTCAATGAATGCTTACTACATGTGCACCTGCAATGCTATATGTACGTTTCTTATGTATATTTAGCACTTATTTGATCCCTTTTTTTAAAAAAGTATTTTTTTTTCAATCACACATTTTTCAATAAAATAATGTTACACACAAATTCAAAAAAATTTCTTATTTTTTATCAATTTACTGTTTCAAAATGCATTCTACACAAAAAAAAAAAAAAAAACTCGTAGTAATGTCCAAGAATTTTAGTTTTTTATGCCAAATGAGTGACCATCTTTTCACGTCACAAACTCTATAATTGCAATATTTTCAAAAAATTGCAGCCTAAATCCTCATTCTTTCACAAACATAGCACTTAATTCCCAATTAGTTTGAGTTTGACAAAGTTACCCCTTAAAATATGGACACGTGCAGGTCATGTGATAGCCAGACAATCTTTGGGGACGGTTTCCATCCAAATCGAGACTTATGTGCCTAATTGTGAAACGTTGAGAATATATATGCACCTTCGAAAAAATTGAATAGGCTTTAATTCTTAAAGGATGAGGACTTCATATGCAATTTTCCAATCTTTTGGCATATTATTAGTGCAGTTGGAATTGATCCCTCAAAATGTATTTTTGGATTTTTCTTCTTTACCGGGCCTGAAAAAGGCCTGGTAAAGCCTCCCCTCACAATGAGGTGGGTCCGACCTCAATAAAAAAACCTCCAAAAAATGTACCACCCCCCCCACCCCGAATGTGAAAGAGCCGGGTACCGGCCTGTGAACCAAAGCCTGGTACCCCAACTCGGCTCTATATTTTTCTCTCTTCTTTAAAAATCACATATTTTTTAATAAAATAATAATACACGAAAATTCAAAATCATATTATTTTTTAATCATATATTCTCTATTAATCTATTATTTCAAAATAAATTCTACACCAAAAAAAGGCTCGTAGTAAAGTCCAAGAATTTTAGTTTTTTATGCCAGGTGAGCGGCCATCCTTTCACGTCACAAACTCAATAATTGCAATAGTTTCAGAAAATTGCAGCTTAAATCCTCATTCTGTAAGGAACACACACTTAATTCCCAATTAGTTTGACAAAGTTACCCTTAAAATATGGACACGTGCAGGTCGTGTTATAGCTAGACAATCTTTAGAGAGTGAGTTCGACTCTCAAAATTTGGGGAACAAAACCACTCTTTATAAAAAAATATTTCAATTTTCAATGAAGGAAAATAATATAATAATTTAGAGAGAAACTAGTGAAAATTAAATATATGGAAAAAGAATAAAGATGATTTCTAAATTGTAAAATATGCACTTTAAAATATAGAAAGACTCTTGGAGATGCTCTAAACTAGTTGTGCGGATTTTGAACAATACAATTTGTGGGTCGCAACTTAAATTAGCACATCTTTTTGCCATCCATTATGTAATTATGGTGGCCTGGAAAAATATTGGTGGTTAGAAGTGGAATCAGTTCTGCGATGAAAAGGTGCAATGCAACCCAAAGATAAATTGAAGAAAAATTACACATACGGTCCCCAAAATTTTACTCCTTAAAGCATTTGGGACCTGATTCGTTCTTTTTTTCTTTGAGATTCTCAATCTTTCAATTTACTATAGATATGTCCTTTTGGAAGGTGATTTAGGAATGACAACATTACCCGACCCTATATGAACCATGTCCTGGCTATATATATATTTTTTATTTTATCTTTTACAATTTAAATCGTATTTAAATAATAAAGAAATAAAATTTAAATAAGTGAAAATGACAGTGAATGGAGATTCGTTTAATCAATGTCTTCACGCTTTCCCAAAATCCCCCACATAATGGGAACAGAAATGACCGTCGGTCCGGATCCTGCTTAACCTCATTGCCACCCTATGTGGTTTGGTAAGAACATACCACTTTTTAGCATTTGTTTTACTGTTTTTTTTTTTTACTCCAATCTCTTTTTGTAACCGTTTGTAGAGAAATACATGGATGGGATTACAATTACCTAAACTCTAAACTAAAGCGACCGCGTGCATGGACAAGACTGCTTAATGGAATCTTGGGTTGATTTTCGTCTAAAAGGACCCATCTTCACTAAATTAGAAGTTTGGGATCTGAAAATAAGAAATTGAATGGAGACTCAAGTGATCTAGAGATAAATTATAGGGATTGTGGCTGCAATGTTTGTTTTAAATTCTATCAAGTCCCAGAGCCCCAATTATTATTATTATTTTGGAAAATACGAGATTAAAAAGTGGGAAAATATTCTGAGATCTCAATTGAAAAAGCAAATAAGAAAAAATCTAGTTATGCTCCTATATTACTTTTGCATTGTTTTTTTTTTTACCCTTTCTATATTCAACCTTTCATAATTTTCTTCAATACCTCTTCGTCGGTATGAAAGGATGGATCCAAGATTTCCTTGGCTTGTGATTACATTTTATTGAAAGAATATGTGACTAAAATGAGTTTAAAAAATTGAATTTTAAAGAATTTGTACCAAACATGAGTAAAGTGTGCAGTTTTATGAGACACGGACATGTGCTTGACTCGTGACTGTTCAACGCAACCAAACGAAACGCGTCCCACAATCCACACGTACCTGTCGACCTAAGAGGAAAACATTTGTTTTACTCGAAAAATTATTATTCTAATCGAATAACAACACATATCACTCATCTTCCTAGAAAATACAGCGAACATCTGAATCCCCTCTATTAAAGGAGTGGACAGCCTCAGCCATTTCAACGTCCGCTTATCCCTTTGCTATTATCAACAGAAATTTGAGTTCTTTTACGCAATAATTTTGAGATACAGAACATATATTTTCAAGAATTGTCCCCTCAGCCAGATTTCTGTTTATCATAACGGTTTAAACAGAACAGAGCTTCAATAAAATTGCGAATTTCTCCTTTTATTTGTATTCTTGGAAGACAATTATTTCATTTACCATGCAAATCAAGAAATTGGTTTCTTTGCCATCTCGTACGGGAAGACATTTGCAGCGCTATAATCAGGGCTATCGCCTTGTTGTTGGGTATGAAATTTTCAATTTTTTTAACCTTCTCCCTTTTTTCTGATTTTAAAGACCTTTTTTTGGCTGAAAATTGCCCTGATTTCTATTTTTATTTGCAAACTCTGCAGATGTATTCCATACAGAATCAGGAAAACTCACAAATCATCCCCATATGAATTAGAAGTTCTTATGATCAGTTCTCAAAAGAGTTCAAGAATGATGTTCCCTAAGGTATTTTTGTTATTCACATCCTTTTATTTTGGAATATCGAATGGAAATAATACTAGTAATTAATGGCTTAATTATGTTGTTGACATTATTAATTTTGCTGTGGAAATATTAGGGTGGTTGGGAAATTGACGAGGATATAGAATTAGCAGCTTCACGTGAAACCCTGGAAGAAGCTGGTGTGATCGGCTCGCTCGGGGTCAGTATCTCTTCTTCTCGTTGAATCAGATGTGCTTCTTCTTGGTCATGATTTTATGTCATTTTCTAATTCTGCTGGGTTCCCTTTGTTTCTTGCAGGATAAATTAGGTGAATGGATTTTTAAAAGCAAAAGACAAGACAAGTTTCATGAGGGATCCATGTTTTCCCTGTTAGTGACCGAGGAATTAGATGTTTGGCCAGAGAAAAATGTCCGTCAACGGAAATGGGTATGTCCAAATATCGAACTTTCTGTTCAGAAGTTGTCTGGACAGAAATGTTTAATGCAATAGTGTTAACGAATGAGTTCTGATATCATATTGAATTTAACTCCACAGATGACGGTTGATGAAGCTAGAGAAGTGTGTGCACATTCCTGGATGAAGGAAGCTTTGAATGCATTTGTTTGTCAATTCTTGCCTCTGCAGAGTCTCGAGGACAAGTCTGTGTCAGCCTGCAGAACTGAAGAACTAAGAGCGAGCATTGGAGGTCAAATTGTGGAAGAGGAAGTCGATTGTTACTTAGTCGATGGCTGGGCTAGCCATCTAATCTTGTGTTCCACTCGAGAAATGAGAATGGATAAGAGGCTCGTGGGATTACCGTAGTTGATGGCAGGGATAACCATCTGTGCCCGTGGTCCAGTTTAGTGGATTGCAAACTGTCGAGCTACCGCAACAGGAATGGCTTGAAAACGTTAGTAAAGAAAATAGAGAAAGAAGAGGGAGGGGGGAGTAGAGATGTACAGTGTAATCTCAACTTGATTCTTTTATTCTTTGAATGAATAGAATATGTTCTTTCCTGTTGGTTTCAGTGTTGATTCAATGCTTGATTCTTATTTGTGGAATACATTAATACTAAAGGAACTTTCAAAATGCACACCAATACTGAACAATTAGAAAGCGACCGTGTTCAACTGATGTAAATCGTCTTAACCTTTTAAACTCTGATTTTTCTTGTGAAAACACCCCTGCATGCGTTGAATGCGAGCCTGGTTGAAAATAGAGTGTGCAATCTACCAATGAGGCCCCAATAACTCTCGTTGGTTGATATGGTGCCTATAATAGAGTTGATAATGCGGAAAGAAGAATTGATTGCCTCGTAGGCATATTAAAGAAGAATTGATTGCCTCGTAGGCATATTAGAGTCTCACATTAGCCGGTGATATTTACACGATCCATTTAATAAGGTAAGGGCAATCATCTTCTAACAAGCCGGTTTTGTTAGGTTGAGTCAGACCCAATATTCTTTTTAATATGATATCAGAGAAGGCCCAATTTTGTAATGTTGGGTGCACCCAATATCGATTTGTTCACAATTGTTTGTCATGGTTTACACTGAGCGTGAGAGGGTGTATTAGAGTCCCACATTAGCTGGTGATATTTATACGATCCACTTAATAAGGTGAAGGCAATCATCTCCTAACAAACCAATTTTGTTAGGTTGAGTTAGAACCAACACAACAGCTGCCATCACAACATTCTATCTCAACCACGATTTCCCACAGCTCGGCAAAGTGCCAACAACAAAACAAGGATGATTCTAGAATATATGAGCTGTCATTCTGTTAGGGATTTTCTGTACAATTAGTTAGAGAATCAGATCCCTTTATTCATGCATGTAAATACTATAAATAATTGTGCATTGTAAAAGGCTAAGCAAATACATCAATACGAAGAGCAATTTCTCTGCAATCTTCTTCTCTTCATTTATTTTCTCAACTCTCAGTTTTAAAACGGTTATGGTATCGGAGCAATAAATGGCTACAGAAAACAGCGATTCATATATATATATATATATATATATACAGAAATGATCTAATGAGCACCGGTGCCCATCTTATCCTAAACACCAATGAGTTGACACATTAATTCATTGGTGGATTGGAACTCACAAAATCTTTATCCACCAATGAATTAATGTGCCAACTCATCGGTGTTTAGGATAAGATGAGCACCGGTGCTCATTAGATCATTTCTATATATATATATATATATATATATATATATATATATATATATATATATATATATGTTGAGACAGCTCATGCCTTATGGCTTGAGTTGGAACAACGTTTTGCACAAAATAATGGACCACGAATTTAAGAATTGAAGCAGTCCATCCATTCCCTTGCCAAAGGTGATGACTCTATCAGCCTCTATTTCTCTAAATTGAAAGGTTTGTTTGATGAGCTTCTCAACTTTGAGTTCATCCCATCTTGCACTTGTGGTGCTATGAAACATTTGCTTGAGAACCCGCAGCATGACTGGATGATGAAATTCCTTATGGGAGTCAATGATTCCTTCACCAACATTAAAGCCCAAATTATTCTCATCAAACCCACCCCCACCTTAAGTGAAGTTTATGCCCTTATTCAACAGGAAGAAAAGCGTAAACAAATCTCCAATATTCCCAATCTCTATGATACTCTTGCTTTGGCTACCAAAAGTCACTTTCCAACCAACCGAGACAACACCAAACATTTTGGTTCTCAAATGAGGGAAAGATTTTTCTGCACTTTTTGCAAAGTTTATGACCATTCTTTAGACAAATGTTTCAAGGCCAATCCACACCTTGAAAAGCCAACCTGCACTCACTGCAATTTTTCTGGCCATAATGTTGATAGATGTTACAAATTATATGGCTATCCACCAGGCCATAAACTTGTCAATCGAAGCAAAGGATCCGAGCTTTCTGCCAACCAAGTCAGTCTTTCCAACCCGAACAAATCACTGAGGAATCCCAAGTAGCTCTAACGAAAGAGCAATATCAACAGCTCATTGTTTTGCTCTAGTCTCAGGTTATACAGCCAGCTGCCAATCAAGTTCAGTCCATTGATACATCTCAAGTTAGCTCTAATTATCCCTCGGCTTCCACCATGTCTGGACCTTCTCTTGGAGCACAATTGGGAAGGGTGAGGCTAACGATGGTCTTTATCAACTGCAGTTGACAGGAGTGTCCCCCACAACCCTCTCTTCTATTCTGTCTCAATTACCTTTATAATCATTCTCCCATTTCTGCTTCTGTTACTCCTTCAAATGATCACAGTTTATGACATTGTAGAATGGGTCACATGTCTGACTCACGTTTATCTTTATTGCTAGAACATTTGCACATTTGAAATTAATGAATCACAATGTTCCTTGTTCCACTTGCCATTTGTCTAAACATCATAGATTACCTTTTCCTATTAGTGACACTCCAGCATTAAAACAATTTGATTTCATTCATTGTGACATATGGGGACCTTGTTCCCAAATGGCACATGATGGATCCAAATACTTTTTAACAATTGTTGATGATTTCTCAAGATCCACATGGGTTTATCTAATGAACAATAAATCCAAAACCATACCATTTATCCAATCCTTTTGTTCCCTTGTTGAAACACAATTCCAAACAAAGATTAAAGTCATCGATCTGATAATGGCAATGAATTTGCATTGACAAATTTCTACATACAAAATGGTATCATACATCAAAAGAGTTGCGTTGAGACCCCCCAACAAAAAGGAGTTGTCGAACGAAATCACCAACACATTTTAAATGTTGCTCATGCTAATAAGTGACTTTCAGTAAGCAAGCTATTACGCAATTAATGAATCAGCTGCCATATCTCTCATTCAGATGATGGCTGAGCTAACCGATCCACCTGTTGTTTTAAATACTCATTGGTATCAGGCAACAAACGTTGATGAGTAATTTTTTTACTAGTTCTGGCACTGACTGCCAAATTCCAAATTGTTATGCTGGTAAATTCATAGTGAGAAACTATGCTACAGCCATGAATAGAGTTTGACAATTCGATTTTGGATAGCAATTGACTCTGTATTGTTTCTGAAGTGAAACGCTCTATATCTTCCAATTTTAAAACGAAGTTCAAAGTGCAGCAGCATAATCTCATCGTGCATCTGCCTGTTTTGAAAGAACAACATACTCTCAGACAAAGTAAACATCAGACCACATGCCCTGCTGCTGCAACCGTTATAATAAGATTGTAATTATGATTATTTTGCCATTTTTCACGTGGTAGGAACTTAATGATATTATTAATGAAGATCAAGGTGGTCTAACAGGGTGAGGCAGGTCTTTAGCAGATAACTGATAATTTGTTATAGTTGAGTTCTTACTTTTGATCCCTATGTGCATGTGGAATATATTTGAACTAGTGTCTGAGGAAACTCGTAAGAAAATGAGAAATAGCATTTTTAAGCTATTTTTGAACGAAGATTTCTTTCATTAGGCAACATTTCAACTCGAATTGTTGGCTTTTCATGTCCAAATTAGTGCTTGGATTAACAATCCATGGTTATGAAGAAATCTGCAATCTTCATTCTTCTTGAAATAGTTATTCTCAAATTTATGTCAACTTTTGCTCTTTTGACAAATTTCAGGTAAATTAGTCTATTAAGAACACAAAGGGGATTCTTACTTTTTTTTTCCTCCTGCACTGAAAAGCTTTCATTCTTCATACTGTATTATCATTTATCAAAAGACATCAATAGACATGTCCAAAAAGTAGGCCAATTCGACAAGTGTTATAATTGTAAATTTTAAATCTATTACGTCAAAAACTTACAAAAAAAAATGAGGAAATACTGCCCGTTGCAAAGTATTTTAAAGATATGGATACGGCTACACCTGGTCTTAGAGCCCGTTTGGAGCTTTTGCTTTGTTTCAACCTCTAGCACAAGAGCTTTCTGGTAAAGTTACATTAGGTCAGTTTCCTCAAAAAAGTTTTTAATCAGGTAAAGTACGTTTAAAAAATTATTCAAACATGTTTAAAAACGTTTTCTTAATCTCAGGAACATCATTAGACTGCAATTTCACTTTATGTGAAATTAGAACCGTCTAGAAAGTTATGGCTATCAAATCTTATGTGATTGAATTGGACAAACTCCAGCTTTGTTTGAGACTACCGCGTCAAGAGTTCGAATTCTGAAATATGGATTTGACTATTGGGTAAGTGCAATTGTACAAGTAGTCTTCCACCATATACCCTTGGAGGCATAACCTGCGATTTACCTCATTCACCAAGGCGTAGGGCAGGGCGGCGGGCCCCGTCAAAGATGCAGCTCACCCTTTATGTCTGTCATACAAATTTGTCCATTAAGAGTCCGTTTGATTGTAAGGGTGGAAAAAAAATGAATTACAGGGAAAATAATTGCCTAGAAATTATTTTGTAGGGAATTGTTAATTAAGTATGTTTGATTGGTATAATTTTCTACTCGAAAAATTTCGGAAATTTTGGATTTTTTTTGTTCATATTTGGATTTATTTTACATGGAAATTGTCCATAAAAATAATTTTTTTTTTTTTACAATTGGTTATGAAATTTGTTACCATTGTCAAAAAGTAAAAAAAAAAAAAAAATTGCTCGAAAACTATTTTTTCATCAATTTTAGTGTTCGTTTGACTTTATTTTACATGGAAATTGTCCATTAAAATAAATATTTTTTTTTACAATTAGTTATAAAATTTGTTCCAATAACCAAAAAAAAGGTGGAATTTCATTTTCCCACCAAAAATGTGGGAAAACCAATTCAAGCAAAAATGGAAAAATGTGTACCTGCGAGGTGTTTGTGAAAAATCATTTCCATGGAACTTTTGTGCCATCAAACACTCATAAAGATGGAAAATGAAATTTCCATGGAAAATCCCTGGTCTCAAACATGCCCTAATTTTTCAAACAGTGAGTAATTGGGTAAAGAACTTTTAATGGTCATCCGTAGGGGTGGGCGTGGGTTGGGTTGGGTCGGTTTTTTCCCCAACCCAAACCCAACCCAACATGGTCGGTTTGGCATAAACTCAACCCAACCCAACCCATGTAAAGATTGAAACCCAACCCAACCCAACCCAAACCAACCAAATGTCGGTCGGGTTGGGTTGGGTTGATCGGTTTGAGACAACATATCAACAATTATTAAAGTCACCAAAGTACTAAATTTAAAGCAATACCCATCCTTTGCCAGCCCCTTGTTGAGCAATACCTATCCTTTGCTTGTCTTCATCAGAAAATCCCAGCATGCAAACCATAAGATCAAGAGCCTGAAAACATTAAAATGGGTAACTAACAATTTCTAAGAGGAAAATAAATAAGTTTCTTGCTATTCTTGCAAAGTGTGTTCCGTCATTCAAACCATTATTCAAGCATTTAGTTTGGATGTTGCATTCTTTAAGACATTCTTCATTCTATACAAGTGTGTTAGGATAGAATTTTAGGGGTTTAAACAAAGTGGTAAGAGGGTTACAATTATCATGGACAAATGAAAATAAAATATTTATTTAATTGCATCCTCAAGTTTTCTAAGCTTTCTATCAAACACATATTGATAACTATCCTGCTCAAAACATTGACCTTCATGAATCATTTAGATATATGGAGCGACCATACCTCTTTGCCGTGGTTTCTCTGGAAGTAAGTCACCAGTAGTTTGATTACAATGCGCCTGCCATTGAGATCATTCATTATAACTTCATATATAGTCCAAATAAATTTAACAGAAGTGCAGAATACATAAATTGTGAACTGGCAAAACAAGAGCATAACCCTGATGAGGTCTATTGTGATGCAAAACCCATCAAGGAAATCCAATAGCGTAAGGCAATCACAACAAAGCATTGAGAATTAAGCACGGAGGTACCAACACAAAAATGAAAAATTAATGAATCTTGTAAAAAATAGATAAAGACAAATCCCTTTCTCGTTTTTAATTTTTTACGTTATCGGGTTGGGTTGGGTCGGGTCGGGTCGGGTTGCCTTGCCTAACCCACAACCCGACCCAACCCGACCCGATAACGTAAAAAAATACCCGAAACCCGCTTAAAAACGGCAAAAAAACCGACCCAACCCGGTCGGGTTGGGTTGGGTCGGTCGGTTTTCGTGGGTTGGATTGGGTTTTGCCCACCCCTAGTCATCCGTTCAACTACTAGGGTTTTACTTCACTCCTGTGCTGTAACATCTAACTGCTCATTTTGTATATTAATATTTCCAACTCTCTCTCTATCACACAGAGAGACAGGCACATTTATGCTGTCACGTTCATTACTTTATCCCTCTGAACTAAACCCATAAACACGGGTAGGTAGCCGTGACGAAATGCAGAAAAACACACACCAACAAAACCATACACACTTCTCCTTCACAAAAAATGAGCACTTAACACAGCAAAAAGTGTACCTGCTCACTTTACCAAAACTGACCAAAATGCTGCTCCTTCTTCTCTTCCTTCATGCATTCTTCCTTTCCCCTATTACTTCCTCAGATCTGGTCGGTGATAGAGCAGCCCTTTTGGCCCTCCGTGCCGCCGTTGGGGGCCGTAGTTTATTTTGGAATGTAACTTTATCTACGCCGTGTAATTGGCAGGGTGTTCTGTGTGAGAACAACCGTGTTATTGCCCTCCGCCTTCCCGCTTCCTCCCTTTCTGGTACCATTCCGCCGAATACACTCTCTAATCTTACTCTCCTGAGGACACTTAGTCTCCGCCTTAACCATCTGTCTGGTCCTTTGCCTTCCGATATTTCCCGACTTTCTCAGCTACGGAATTTGTATCTTCACGGAAATCGATTTTCAGGTCCGGTACCGGATTTCTTATTTTCTGTTCATTCTCTAGTGCGGTTGAATCTCGCTCAGAACAATTTTTCTGGTGAAATCCCGTCTGGGTTTAACAATTTGACCCGTTTGCGCACACTTTATTTGGAATACAATGGGTTCACCGGTGTTCTGCCAGACATTGAGCTTTCGAGTCTTCAACAGTTTAATGTCTCTTTCAATAGCTTGAATGGGTCCGTGCCGAAAGGACTTGAGGACATGCCTAAAAATGCTTTCTTGGGAAATTCGCTCTGTGGGAAGCCTCTTGAAAATGCTTGCGAGGCCAATGCGGAAACTCCGCCTGCGACTGCTGTGAGTAGTGGAAATATAAATGGGGTGGAAAATTTAGGGAAAAGTAAGAAAAAGAAGTTGTCTGGTGCTGCAATTGCAGGGATTGTAATTGGATCTGTTGTGGGATTTGTTATATTATTGTTGTTGCTATTTATTTTCTGTAGGAAGAGAAGTGGAAACAAGGCGAGGTCCATAGATGTGACATCATTTAAGAATCAAGAAGCTGGGATAGGTGAAAAGCCGCTTGCGGAGCCGGAGAATGGTGGAACGAGTAATGAATTTTCGGTGGCAGAAGCAGCTGCAGCTGCATTGACTGCAAATGGGAATGCAAAGGGGAAAATTGGTGGTGGCGTAAACGAGGAAACCAAGAAATTGGCATTTTTTGCGAACGCTTCGCAGGTTTTTAACTTGGAGGAACTGTTGAGGGCATCCGCCGAGGTTCTGGGGAAGGGTACGTTTGGGACGACGTATAAGGCGGTTTTGGAAGTGGGAACTGTAGTTGCTGTGAAGAGGTTGAAGGATGTGACCATTTTGGAAAGGCAATTCAGGGAGAAAATTGAAGGGGTTGGGAACTTGGATCATCAGAATATGGTGCCTCTCAGGGCTTATTATTATAGCCAGGAGGAAAAGCTTCTTGTGTATGATTATATGCCAATGGGAAGCTTGTCTGCACTTTTGCATGGTGAGTGAGATTTTAAAATCTTTGCTTCCACCATTTTATTCTGTGTTTGCCTTGTTCAATTTTGTTAAGATACAGTTTCTTGATCTGGCTTCTAATTTTGATGATAGGACTAATTTCTTCTTGAGTTTTGTTACACAATGTGTGTGAGTATAATCAATCCTGCACGTATGCGTCTGCCAGCATGTCTTCTTGGTTCGCTAAGAAGTCAAGCCAATACACGCACACACACGTACAGTTTTGCTTGCCATATTTATGCTTAGTTCTTTGTGGAAAACCAGAACTTGATGATCGATTAGAATTGTTTATGATTGTTAAGTAAATTGATTCAAGGGGTTGCTTGTTAGTAATTTGTGCTTGGGATTTTTTCAAGTTGCTTATGTAAATTTGATCCGATGAGATTCTTACATATGGGCTTACTGTCTTCTTCCTATCTAACAAGGTCCTCAGTGATGCTGCCATTGATTTGATATTTCTGTAGAGAGTTGACTTTTTTCCTTTTGCTTGCATATATTTCTGTAGTTATTATTTGCATTCTTACTTTGATCCTAAATTCTTTTTAAGTTGAATATGATCATTATATATAGAGCTTGTTTGGGAGAGATATTTTGGGGAAGAATTGATTTTGAATAGTGATATGTTGGGAAATGTGTGGTTGAAAAAGAAGAAAAAATTATTGATGTGATGGAAAATATTATTTTATTGAAAAATATGTGGTTGAAAATTAGAATTGATTTACTGTAGAAAAATCTAATCCCTCCCAAACAGGGCCATACTCAGGGTAGTTTGTACTTGGCTTTTTTTTTTTTTGGCTATACTATTTTAATTCGTTCTAATTTCCTTGAAATTGATACATATGCGAACTTATCTGGTACAATTTGCTTCCTATATCATCATCGTCATCTTCTTCGGCTCAGGTAACAAAGGAGGTGGTAGGACACCATTAAATTGGGAATTGAGGTCTCGAATTGCACTTGGAACTGCACTTGGTGTCGAATATCTGCATTCTCAAGGTCCGAACGTCGCCCATGGAAACATCAAATCGTCTAATATCCTGCTCACAAAGTCCTATGAGCCACGAGTCTCAGATTTTGGACTAAACCAATTGGTTGGAGTCCCATCCTCTCCCACTCGAGTTGCTGGCTATCGTGCACCAGAAGTGACAGATCCTCGCCAAGTTTCCCAGAAAGCTGATGTTTATAGCTTTGGTGTATTGCTTTTGGAGCTTCTTACAGGGAAGGCACCAATTCATTCCCTCTTGAACGAGGAAGGAGTGGACCTGCCAAGATGGGTTCAGTCAGTAGTTCGGGAGGAGTGGACTTCTGAAGTTTTTGATCTCCAGCTCCTCCGTTACCAGAATGTTGAGGAGGAAATGGTGCAGCTATTGCAGCTTGCAATCGACTGCACAGCTCAGCACCCGGACACACGGCCTTCGATTAAGGAAGTTGCCATCCGGATTGAAGATCTTCTACGTTCAAGCTCACGAGGTGATCATGAACAACCTGATGTTGTCAGTGAATCGTATTAAAGGTCAACCAAGATCATGTTAATCCGCCCGTCGAAAATGTTAGCAATTTAAATCTGTTGTGATGTTTGTTTGTTGTTAATTAGGGTGTTGTTAATTAGGGCCTCATTTTTCTTTATTCCCAATTAACTTTGCTTTTTCTCATACTGCATTTTAGTGAGAAATTAATTATCTTCTTCTTTGTCATCTCCCAGTAATCTATTAGCATTCTCTTTTATTCTAGGGGCAATTTGAGTTCCACTAGTTCATGTTGGGTTGATTATGGTGGTTGTAATTATAACTTCACCTTTTGCCTTTTTTCTTTCCTTGGATGTTAGATTACTTTTTCTGTGACTTTGTTGATCGAATCCATATTTGGTATATATTATTGGGTAGGATTCGACGGGAACACGATACAATAAGTAATATTTTAGTTTCTTTTCTTTCTGAGGATCCATTTGGCACGGCTGCTGTCCAAATGAAATTATATTAGGTGAGCTCCCTCTAAAAATAAATTACTTTCAGAAAATTATTCGAACGAACGTATTTAAAAGCATTTTTAATATTATTGAGTATTATTTAATCATTTTTAACAACCATGCTATAGGAAGTCAAGTCTGTTGCACTAACGGGTTGGGTTTTATTTAAGGTTCGTTGGAGCATCATTTTTTGAGAAAATGAATTTTATAGTAGCAATTTTTTAAAGAGCATATAGTTAAAAACTAGGAACAAAATTTTGAGTACGTGTAAAATTATTTTATTTGAAGAATGTGATTAAAAATGATTTCAAAACAAATGAATTTTTATAGAATAGATCTCAAACAGAAACTTAATACCGTCTATAAAAAATTGTATTAATGAGCAACCGTATGTCTTTCAAAACTCTTTTTTCTACATTCTTATTTTTAATCATATTTACATAATAAAATATTTTACACTTAAATTCAAATTTTTTTTCCTACTTTATAAACACATATTCTTCAAAAATTCACTATTTAAAACAATGCATTTCAAAAAGAATAACCACCAAACAGGGTCGGTTGTCACATTATTGCTTTGTGCGATACTACTTGAATCGAGTAGAATTTCAAATCGAATTAAATTCATCAATGACCACACAATTTCGTATTTAGTGTCATATTAGCCGTCTAATTTGATTTGATTTTATTATGACCTTCCAACTTTATACTTAGGGTCTGTTTGATAGCCCTTTATTTTCCATAAAAGTTGGAATTGAAATTCCGTTTCCTACTTTTGTCGTGTTTGATTGCATTTTTTTTCCCTGAAATTGGTTTTCCACCTTTTTCTAGGTACAATCCTTTGATGCACAAAAACTTGATTTTGTTTTCTCACCTATTTGGTGGGAAAACATTTTCCACCATTTTTTTTTTTTTTTTGCTTTTTTTTTTGTTGCAATGTGAACAAATTCTAAATACAATGGTAAAAAAATTTTTCACTTTTATTGACAACTTCCATGCAAAACAAAGTCAAACGAATGATATTCGGTATGGTAAATTTTTTTTTTTTTTCAATTTTTTTTTTACAATTGGAACAAATTTTAGACCCAATGGTAGAAAAAATTATCACTTTAATGGACAAATTTCATAAAAAATGAAGTCAAATGGATACAAAACTTTCTACATTTTTCATAGAAAATTTTACCAATCAAACACAATTAATTACAATTCCCAGTAAAACATTTTCTAGAAAAATCAATTCCCTGTAAAACATTTTATTTCCACCCATTTTCCAACTTTGCAATCAAACGGACCCTTAGTGTAACATTGACCATCCAATTTAATTTTGTTTCACTATAACCATCCAACTTCATAATTAGTTTCAGTCAAGTCGCGCGGTAACTTTATTTAACATAATCAAATTGGATGGTTAATATGATAATAAATATGAAGTTAGGTGATCATGGTCGAACAAAATCAAATTGAGTAGCCAATATAACACTAAGGGTGCGTTTGATTGCAAGGGTGGAAAATGAGTGACAAGAAAATGAATTCCAAGGTAAATAATTGCCTAGAAAAAATTTTCCTGTGAATTATTAATTAGTTGCGTTTGATTGGTATAAATTTTCACCTAAAAAATATTGAGATTTTCCATCTTTTTGTGTTTGATCGGCTTTGTTTTCCATGGAAAATTATGATTTTTTCCATCTTTAGCTGTTTGATAGGCTTTATTTTCCATGTAATTTTTTTTTTAACAATTGGTGTTTTATAGCCATTTATAATATCCAACAATCCATGAACAAAAGATAATGTGAAAAAATGGTTTAAAATTGAATAATGTAAAGAAAAATAATATTTTACCTGTGTAAGATTCTTCACATAAGACACAAAGGTGGATTGCATTTTTTTTTCAATAGTGGGTTTTCTTCATATAAGAAAAATAATGTTTCACCCTAAACCATCTTTTCCAACTACGACTTAGTGGGTTTTTTTCAATATTGGAACCTTCATGTAGAATACAAAAGAAACGACAACCCACATTGTTTCCCAAATTAATACCCATGGGGGAATAGACATCCCAAAGTTGCATGATATATTCCCATTACACGTAAATCATCCGGGCTACAAAATCCATCAACAAAAAGAACCATTTTTCAAAAAATACATCCAACTCTAGGGAGACTACCAAAAACTATTCATCCAATATGTACAAAAATTGCCCGTTCACATGATTCTGTGTATCTAGCGTAGCGTAGCTTGCATTTCCAGTTGCTGCATCATTGCCAAATATTGTCTCCATCTCATCATATCTTGGACAAAGTTTGATCCTCCACTTCCCGAATTCTGGCTTTCCCTACAAAGTAGAGATGAATGATTCAGCCACATGATGATTGTAAAATAACCCTTCAAAAGCTGGAAGTAGCATACATTTTTCATTATCAAAACTGATGCATGATGATTCTGCGCCAGTCTGCCAATTATGTGATCACAGTAACCAAAAACTTCATATAAAAATAAATCAAATTGAGTACATAATCCCTCTGCCATTTATCTGCATTGACAGTTGCTTATTTACATGGTTTATAAACAAAAGTACAAGCTAATCCAGGAATCTTTAAAGCTGGAACCAATGAGGTAATTAAACTTTCTTTGGCATCCCCTCTAGAACCTCTAATGGAGCATCATTAATTAATAAATGACTAGAGTATCAAGACAGTAGAACCTATATGAAATTTATCTTTCAAGTTAACTAACAACAGCAAACAAGTTGCCACAGCAATGCACCCAATCCCAATATCTGATACCAATTTGCACCTTGCCATCAACAACTTTTCCAAGTTCTCAACTTCTGCAATAGCAGCCTCCCCAGCATTCGTCAACTCCATTACATTGGATAAATCCAATTCAACCAAACCCCAACCCTTGCTTGCCAAACTTAACAATCCCATATGAGTAAAAAATTTTGAACTTTTCCAGATTAATGGACCTCAAAGTAGACCCATATGCATTATATATAGACAACAATACTCTGTCCTCTATGACCATCATCAGGAAGTTTTCTTACTCTTTTACTCGGTTTCCAGAAAATGAATCTGGTCAAGACACTTTCCATTGGAAACCCTTTCCATTGGCCACTCAACAAGTGACAAGATTTATATGAATACATATGGCCCCTATCGTAGCAGCATAAGTTTTTTATGAGACGGTAACAAATCTTAATCACATAAATAATTACTATAATCAGAAAACACGTCTCTAGCTTTAACACTTCCACTCTCCTCTCAAAAGTTCTAGCACCAAAGACCTCTCTCTCTCTGTTCCACCATTTCTCTCTCCCCTCACAAAAAGCCGAATTAATAAGTACTACGATTCATAGAACTGAACAGTTAAAGAAGCCTAAATCACTGCAGAATATAACAACTTATCAGACACTCAACAATCTTTAAAACAAAATTCACGTTGATGAACCAAGCCATAAATCAAGAAGCTAGAATCAGCTGGAGAAAAGAATTCTCAAGGCCTGAGAGCAACAACCTACAAGTTACAAGATGCGTGGATTTAAAAAAATTGGGATAAACAAACTAGTTAAAAAGCAGAAATATAAGTAAACTGATTGCAACAACAAGAAATGAGATGCAGAGAACAAAAAAAAAAAAACTTCAAATCGGGAGGGCATGGTTAACAAGAAGATGTTCAAGTCAAACAGACTACGGTAAAATCATTAAAAAAGCTCAAGAGAAAAATTGGGAAAAGCTCAAAAACGAGAGACCTACATATAGTAAGAATCAATAATCTCATCAAAGACGACACAAATTTGCCAAAATTTCTGTGCAAGTCAAAATATACATTTGCCAATTACAGAAAATCCATTGGCGACATGGAAGAAAATCCAAGTACATGGGCATGGATGAAAATCCAAAAATAACAAGTAAATTGAAACACCATTGGCGACAACCCACAGTTCGAAATGTACAATTCCAACAAATGGGCATCGAGATTGCAGATGTAACACAGAGAAGGGCTTAAATCCGTAAACGAAACCGTGAAGTAGCTCAGTGTATGAACCAGCAGTGATGAAATTACTGAACAGAAACCAAAAAAAAAACCCGAACAAATTATAGCTACGAAACCTACCTGTTTCTACGACGGAGGAAGCGACGCAGCGTTCGCCGTGAGAGACAACAGCAGACAATGGTCGTCGGCTGGGTTCAACTAGAAAACGGTAGCAATCAATGCTGCGTGAGAGGGCAAATCGAACGGCGTCCGGTGTCGAGAGAAGGTCTGGGGAAGAAAGGGTTCGATTTTATGGGGTTTGATTTTCCTAATTTTCGTGGAAAATGTTTTACCTGCTCTGAGACGAGAAATATATTTCAAGGACTTCAGGGAAAAGAGGTCACGTGACGGGAAAATAGGAAAATATTTTTCAGGTAAAATTTGACACATCAAACAGGACAAAAAGTGGGAAAATGGAAAAAAATTTCCACTTTCCTTGGAAAATATGACTTATCAAACAGGGCTTAAGTATGAAGTTGGACTGCCATTGGTGCCCTTTCAAATCAGTGCGACTCATATTAATACTTCTTTTATCTTCATATTAAACTACTTGCACTTGAATTTTAAGTTGGCAGTCCACCTAATTTCAATAATTGAACGGCAATTACAAATTCAACCACATTACCCCGTTGTGAACGAATATGACAGCTTCCTGTATTTCTCACAGAAAATAAAGAGCGCTGTTGAAAAACGTATAACATAACGTGAAGAACACAATCTGATTTCAGCTTTTCTACAGGTTTTTTCTGGCCACGAATTTTACAGTGATTGAAATACGTCAAGGAAATCCAACATAATTGATATATATCAAAAAGGGAGATACGTTCTCATTACAGCTCGGATAAATACAAGTACGACATCAAGGCCGACGACAGTCAACTCAAGGTTTGCGTACAAAAGAATCCAGATATCCTCGGACCAAATGACAAGACTCAAACCAAAACGGTAGAAGCATTTACAGCGAAAACACATCCCCACGACATTTTACAAGTCTTTAAGCAGCTTCTATATCTGCAACAGAACCATACAAATACTGAGTCATGGAATGTATATCTTTTCAGCACATAAATTCGATGAGCACAAGACACTACATTTACAGGGTATACAAACAGGATGGACATCTGGCTCCTCATTGTGTTCACATTCGCCAGAAGTACCATAATTAGGCATTTGAATCTGTTGGTGAATCGTCTTTCCAACCCTTCGTAAGCAAATCGTAATTGATTGATGCAAGCTGGGACAGATTCTGTCGAATAAAAACAGAGGCAAAATCAGAGAGTATATCTGATGAAAATTTAGCATGCATGCAATTTGGATGAGTTCCCTTGGCGAGTCAGGTTGACCACAACAGTCAAAACCATCTCATCCATTTGGAAACCCGGAGGTGGGATGGAGTATATAATTATTGATTGTAGTTGTTACCATCGGAAAATTACATGCATGGAAGGAGGAAATATCCAAAAACACTCGGCCACATTCAGTAAGGTACAATATTAAAGAAGAAAAAAATAAATATTGTCATCGAACTATCTAAATCCAGTCCATTAGGACCATTACTGTGGCATAACCATGCAAAAGATTACCTTAAACGAAAAATTGCTAAAGGAATAATTGATAGCAGAGCCTGAGTCAAATTCTGCGAGACCGCCATATTCATCTCCATGTTTGTCGTCCTATCCAAAATAATCCGAATTAAAATTATAAACCAGAAGGGTAAGATACATAGCATTCAAGTTCAATTAGTAGGAAAGCACAGCACCAGTTCATCATGTCGATTGCTTAGGCAACTGCTGCTACCACTTATGCTACCATTGTCACTAGAATCTTCAAATTCACTAACTGCGTACACTTGTTCTTCTGCAGTATTCCAAGAGAAACGGCTTGTAAAGTAACTTGTATCCAGTGGACTTTCCGAGGCAGGGATGAATGCAGCCTGGGAGATGGAGAAGAATTACAAGGCATCAATAATATGGTATACTTGTAACTTTTTGTTTTCAAACATGCTTGAATATGTCATTTTCTCAAAGCCACTTAGTTCGAAAGTAACTTACTCTCAAAATAAGTCACTTGCTTATGGCAAATTTTGAATTTTGATTGATTAAGAAATTATTATAAAATTTACTTATTATACTAATAGTCTAATAGAAGCTTTGCCAAACATGCTAAATCCAAAAACTTATGCACAGAAAAGCACACTGAATTGTGGGAGACAGTCGAACCTTCTGTCTAGCAAGCGTATCCCAGTTAATATCTCTAAAATATGGATGCTGCTTCACCTGTACAATAGATTTTATACTTTGATCAATTATCACGAACATATAATTAAAAAGGGGCCATCTGAAATAATAAGAGGAACTAAAATGACCTCTGAGGCTCCTCTAGCTCCAAGTCTCTGGTTAGGATCTTCTGTTAGTAATCTGAAAATCGATACGAAATCAAGAAGTCGACAAAGAATTCACAGTATTTCCAGATTCATATTCAACAATTTGGAGAACGCTTTAAATAAGATATGTTTATGTAAGAAACAATGTCATTAAGTCAGTCATTATGATAACCAGGATATTGAGACCACAACTAATCATCACAAATAGAAACAAAAATTTTCTTACTGATCAATCAAATCGTGTGCTTCATGGCTCATTTCTTCAGGGAACCGAGGCCAAGGAATATTGCGGTTGAGAATATTATCAAAAATTTTCTGAGAGAAATACAAAAATTATAAGGAAGACAACGGAAGGTACATTTTTTCTGATAAATTATATGAAAACAACCAAAGAAGGTACTTGATAATTTTACCAAACAGTATTGATGATGAACAATGCTACATGTACCACATTGGGTTACAACCTCTCACAAGGGAGGTGGGCCCCGTGATTAAAATAATAGTGGGCCCCACCTCCCTTGTGAGATGTTGTAACCCAACATTGTACAAGGAGCATTATTCATTGATGATAGATAACATAAATCCATAAGATTTTCACCATTGCCCCGACTGCATGAGAATTCAAGAATTCTATACATGAGATTATTAGTGGCAACTATCCATAAAATTACAAACGCACTATGGCAGGTGTCACATGCAACTTGCAACCTTAACATCTTTTAAAGTGGTGAAAATTTAAATGTACTGTTAAGCCACATGCTTCAGAGTTCAGGAATTTCTCGTGCAATCATTTGTGCCAGTAAATAGAATATCTAAGAGAGTGGGCCTCAAAAATTAAGAGAGAACTGGCCAAATGAACTAAACTTTTAAATTAGGTAACTTTCTCTTCGTTCAGTAACTTTCCTTTTTTACTGTGAATGTTAACCATATATAATAGTAGTTTTTCAAGTACACAAACTATTCACAGTTGATAAGTGAGAGATATATAAAATTCTTCCTCTCCAAATTCTTTTCTCCGTTTCTCTTCGTTATTCCTCCTTCTCTCCCCCATTCTGAACCATCATCTCTTGTTCCACTTTCCACTAATTGTACATAAGTATTTAGCTCTTGAAAGTAGCTGGGAAGTATTAATGCAATACTTTTTTTATTATTTTCTATAGCAACACTTCCCGAGTTCACAATTCAATAAGGATCTGACAGACAATTCTTTGCAGGAATCTATACGTCTTTATAGAATTCACAAACAATCTGAGAACTGCATTCTTTTAATTTATCTTATTATCATTTCCCTGGAAAAAAAACCGTTAAATCAAGGTGAAAAGTTATGTGGGCCAAAGACAAGGTCCAAAAACACATAAGTCATACATGAAGGACCTTTAACTATTCAGTAAACACCAAGGAAAAAATGATGCCATTCAAGTCCTGGTAAACAATCGTAAATAAGAGATGAAATAAAATTATAGAACAATATTCAACCTGAGGATGCTCTGCATTGAACGGCGGAATGCCAACAATCAACTCAAATAGAATAATACCCACAGACCACCAATCAGCAGTAAAGCCTGAAAATGCCGAAAATACTCAAATCAAAGAGGCACGACAAGGTCTAAGAGAACCATAGAACAATTTTGACGGCAATACGTTTTCAAGTCATGTCATAATGTTTTTAACTAACCAACATGACCAAAATGATGAAAGCATAAGTAAAGATATCATACAACTATAGGCAGCACTTTAATTAAACCTGTCTTTTTTCTCAGGGACAGATTGCTATCAACCATTCAAGGTTTACATCCTGAAACTTATTATAAGGTTCATTTTAACATCTCATAATGTGGTGTGGGGGGGGGGGGGTGGGAATAGAGACGATTGATGAAAAATAGGAGGAAATTTCTGTACCGGTGGATCCTTGTACTTAGATTGCCTACATTAATCGTGATTCAACTGTTTGAGTGAGGAGCCAGTTATGATTTTGCTTAGAGTCTTCATGGTGATGTCATTTGAGTATGTGGAACGGGTTATTATTTTCCATTAACATTTATATAGTGAATTTCACTAATTTATTTAAAACAAAAATATAAAAAGGAACAATAACAAACCATGCCCAGTTCCTAGAAGAATCTCGGGTGCCAAATAGTCAGGTGTACCAACAGCAGAGCGTTTCTTACGCCTTTCCCGCTGATGCTCAGATGCAGACAATTGTTGCTCATCATCTTCCATTAGCGATGTTTCACTGACAGCTGGACCCGATAAATCATCAGTGCTGTTGATTAAACCAACTTTAGATAGCCCAAAATCTGTCAACTGGTCAATTCAACAATAAATCAGCATCTATAGATTGGAATGCATTGAGTTAGGCTCATTAGAATGCAAGCATAGCATCTCTAAGTTTTTACTGCATCAGTATATTCAGAGGGAAAAAAATAAAGTTAAATATAAAAAGAATTAAGCTCGATGAGCTTGACCTATTTCTAAAGATGAACTAAGAAAATACTTGAAGTGTATTTTCTTTTTCATAAAATATGTTCATTATATTAAAATACTATGAAGTAGACAAAGAAATTTTACATATTGAAATTAAAATCATATTATAGCATAGGAAAAGCAATTAATGGAGTCTAATGTAAATGCTTGGCCGTGAAAGAGAAAAAATCTAGTGCAAATAAATACAAGATTGGAAAACTTAGCAACACAGTTCCACAAAGAAAAAGAGACATGAAAAAAAATAAAACGGTTAAAAGAGTCCATGGCCAAATAAATATTCTGTTTAATGTTACCTAGCCAAATTTACAGTGATAATTCACGAGTAGTACTATGGTACATTACCGTGGCATCATTAGCAAAACAAAACAAGAGAAAAGAAAAGGCTGGAATGGCTATATGTAGAATTGGTACAATTGAAAAAATCGTCAACTTTTGACAAAAAAAAAAAAAAAAGAAGAGAAATGCCCTCAAAGCTCACGACTACATGATTAGTGATAGCAAGATGGTCCCACTTGATTCTGTCAAAGTTGAATTGTCTAATGGATCCGCTAAAGGAGCACCATAAGAATCAATCCACGGAAATCATTCTAAATTTGAAGTTTCAAATCAGCAAACTCGTACAAATGGCTCCTACCTCTTATTTTCACTTACACTTTTCTATTTCTGGTGGTTTCTCCTTGACTACATTTTTAATAAAGAATCCCACATACAAAATTGGAAAAAAAACATATCTTAAAAACAAAAGCCAAACCCTCAATGAATACAAAATATATAAAATGTGAGTATTAAAATAGCAATGCAAAAAGAAAATAAAAATAGAACACTGGAAAGAAAAAGATATAAGTTACCTTGATATGACCATCATGTGCAATCAACAAATTATCAGGCTTGAGATCACGATGAACCACACACATAGAATGCAAATACTCCAGAGCAAGCACCTGACGACATCAGAGTCTCATATATATATTGCATTCACTTAAAACAAAGCAAAAGGGAGAAAAAAAAAAGTGAAATAAGAGTCATCAACAAGAAAACTTACAACTTCAGCTATATATACACGAGCAATATCTTCATCTAAACAACCTAGATTTCTCAACAATGAATAAAGATCTCCACCATTCAAGTACTCCATCACAAGATACAAGTTTTCACGACAAGTGAACGAATAGAAGAAGCGAACCTAACACATGAAGTATACAAGTTAAAAAGAGAAGGTATTTTAACAGGATAGGGTAAAATGCTATGCCAGCTACACCTTCTCACCACAAAAGGATTGCGAACTGAGATCAATATATCCCTTTCGGCCAAAATACTCTCAACTGCATTCTTACGGATCATATCTGCCTTTTTAAGCACCTGCAGAATACATAGTAAGTTGGTGCCCTTTGAAAATACATCTAGTAGTGATATAATAATAATGCTTTAGTTTGGCTATGGGAGTGCGGATGGAAGCAAGCTAAGGGATATACCCACAAATAATGCAAGTTCTTGTACAAATTAAGCATGCCACTTTACAAAGGAAACCATAAGATAGATTGGGTTTATGTGATAGTGTGATTGCATCCCATTTTATGCTTTATAAAGCCATGAAAAGCAATGCTTCAATTTTGTTGATCTAGAAACATCATAAAGATGAAGTCTCGGCTACGGGAAGTTTGAGTAAAAGCCAAGAAAGCAGGAAAGACCCGGTGATGGAGATCAACAAAGACATTTTATTTAATGGTTGCCAAGTTTGTATATTAAGAGTGTGTTTGGAACACATTCTTTTGAAAGAATGTATTATTGAATAGTAAATTGATGGAGAATGTGTGATTAAAAATGAAGGAAAAGTTATTGATGTGATGGAAAATATTATTTTATTGAAAAATGTATGGTTAAAAATGAGTAGAAGAATGAGAATGAAAAAAATAATGTGTACCAAACAGGGCCTAATTTTAGGAATATCAGTTAGGATTTATTTTTAAAGATTTTCTAGTATTTTATTTTCTTATTTACTAGCAGTTTCAACTGTAAGTAGCAATAGGTTTTTCAGTGTAAGACACACTTTGACATTGAACAGAAATACAATTTTCACCCCCCCCCCCCCCCCTCTCCCCTTCTCCCTCTCTCTCTGTGTTTACTTCTGTCATCACAAGACCTACCAAATTTTTTCCTTGTCCTGCTAAACTTAATCAACTTTGAGGACAAGATTGATGACTTAATACACAAGGATAGGCTCGCCATCCTAAGCTGATTCTATAACACTAGAAACTTTCCCCTATAAGCCCTTTAGCTCTGTGACTAACTGTGCACGGAATAGCCCCTAAGTGAAAGGGCTTGTAGGAGAAAGCCCGTGGTCGTCATAGATGATAAAATTGTATTTCATTCCAATCAATGCCTCAATCGAGGTTTTGTTACTCATATAATTGGACAACTCATTGACATTCCGCTCAAATTGATCATGGGCAATCAAGAAGCATCAATTTGTCAATCATTAATTGATGACAATGGTGAGATATAGCTTTAGTAAAGACATCGGCTATTTGGTTTTTGATGTAGGATGAATTGGAATTCCAGCCAAGAACTAGAAGAAAAGAAAAAAAAGAAAGTAGGGGAAGAATCCGGAAGAAGAAACAGGGAAGGGGAGAAAACGTTGTAGCCGTCAATCTTAATTTCATTCAATCATTAACTGATCCAACTACAATGAAAAATCAAATAAATAGTAAAAACCTAACCTACTAGTGAAGGGCTTGGGACAACACACTACTAAAAGCCAAATAATAGAAAACATAAATAATAAAGTCTAATAACAATAAAAAAAAAAATCTCGATGATGTCCGCATCAACTCTCTTGAGGTGGAAGAAAAACTCGACCATGTCGAGTGGTAAGTCATAAAAGGCTACAAGCAATCGCCCAACCATAAACTAAGAGGTCGAACAAGCTTATTCTGACGTCCATAAAAGCGAGTCAGTGGTGGTATAAATCTGGTGTCCCCATCAATGTCCCCTGAATGTGTGGAAGAACTGGGCAAGGGAAGATCTTGCTGACTTCGATAGAGTTCCAATAAATCTGGATCCAACTGTTGTAGTGTCTCTTAGTAATCTATGTATAGTCAGATGCAGGCCGATCAACCCAACGAACAAGGAAGCGCTGAACCTCTCCATCTTTAGTCAACACAATCTGTTCATCTAAAATAGTATCAATTTAATCTTTGTGTGCTGGAAAAGGTAGTATTGGGTTAGAAGTGACAAGAGATGCAGGGTAAAGGCCCACAGATGGAGGTAGAAGAGGATCATCGGAGGAATTGAAATGGCATCTATAAGCAACTAAATCTTCAACATTGAAAGTAGGGTGGTAACCTAGATGTGGCGGAAGATCAAAAACATATGCATTTGGGCCAACTTGCTTTAAAATTTTACAAGGACCAACGCTACGAGCTTGCAATTTGGAAAAGAAGAAGAAAGTAGGGGAAGAAGCCGGAAGAAGAAACAGGAAAGGCGAGAAGATGTTGTAGCCGCCAATCTTAATTTCATTCAATCATTAACTGATCCAACTACAATGAAAAATCTAATAAATAGTAAAAACATAACATACAAGTGAAGGGCTTGGGTCAACCCCCTACTACAAGCCCAATAATAGAAAAGAAAAATAATAAAGTCAAATAACAATAAAAAAATAAATCTCGATAATATCCGCATCAGTTTCAATAGAAATGCAAGGAAGAAAAACCTCATGACGACCAAGAGTTTCACGAATAGAATGACAATCCACTTTAATATGTTTGGTACATTTATAAAAAATGGATTAATAGCAATTTGAATAGCACTCTTATTATCAGTGTAAAGAGGAGTAAAAGAAATTTGCGAAACACCAATATCTCCGAACAAGCCTCGAAGCCAAATGATTTCAGAACAAGCAAACGATATGGCTCGATATTTAGACTCAGTGGAAGACGTTGAGACAAGGGTCTGTTTCTTACTTTTCCAAGAAATAAGTACACCACCAAGAAACATACACCAACTGGTAGAACGGCGAATATCAACACAACCAGTCCAATCTGCATCACTAGATCCCACCAATTTTACATGTAATAGGTTCCTCAAGGACGTTGCTACATCTCCATAAAACGTTTATATCACTCGTTTTGACCTCTAGAAATTAACCCAATATATCATAAAAGGTACAAGAAAAAAGTATAATTAGATGAGAGCTAGTTTTATTTGATATTTAAAACATTGACATCTTCATTAGAAAACTTCTCCAATGCTTATTCTAGAAGTTCCGTCTTATGATTCTCTTCCTTTCTTTTATAGGGCTGCTATGATTGTAAAATTAATTACTTATCATAGTGCCTTGGAAGCTCTCAATCACAAAGTATGTGCTTCAAGTTTTTTCAAATGTTTGATTAAATAGGTACAAGATATGTGGACCAAAATAAGAGACATAATCTAGTAACTCTTTTGCAACTTCCTAAACTATGTCTGATACATTTTCAGAATGTAAAACTTCGAAAACTTAAAATAGAAATGTTGTAACAAATTAGTCGCCAAACAACCAAAATTAAAATTACGAGATATCCAAAGTAGGCTTTGCTTTACAGCAAGCTTGTTCAAAAAGCCTAGAAACATTTTGTGGAGGCAATATTATATGATATCCATGTGGCTTATCTAGCAGTTTAAACTTTTAAATCAAGTGATTCAACAAATATCTTCTCAAGAAAAAAGGAACAATTAGCATCAAAGGAAGAAGGACAAATTGTATATGCACCTTGATTGCAAACAGATCCCCTGTAGTTCTCTTCTTTGCCAAGAAAACCCGGCCAAATGCCCCACGACTAATTGGCTTTATAATCTCAAAGTCATCTATTGAGGTCCGGTCTTTGGTGGGATGTACCGGGCTAGTTCGCAAGCTGCGTACAACATCATCTTCTAAAGGAGCATCTTCGTCAATTACAGTGCTTGTGATGTCAACCTTGTTGTCGACGACTAATTCACACAGTTGTAAATATTTTTCTCTAGAATTAAATTCATTAAACAAGAGTCAAATTTCTGTAAACATGTATGTCTAAAAATTATAAGAAATGTCAAGGCAAATCATCAAGACACTTGAACGGTGTAAATACCGAATGAAGAGGTCAATTAGACAGTAATTCACCTGATCAATTTTTCTATTCGTGCTCCAAAAGTTTCCACTGTGAGCGCATCAAATTTTCTGCGGTCGGTAACAACTTTCAAGTCTTCAAGGCAAGAAAGCAGATACGACAAAGAGTTATCATGATCCAGGGGGGTACTAGCTACACACCGGGCAATATCAGCAAGTTCATTCATCTGCATGTCAAAATGGAGAATTAAATTTTCACAAGGAGCTGAAGAAATCCAAAATTAATCTCACAATTTCAAGAATATATTGATTCTATACAATTGCCTACCGCTTAGTTCCACTACACAGCTTAGTATTTTATCTCTCAAGAATCTTTAGAGTTCATATTTGTTTATGCACAAAACATCTAATTCATCCTCCATGAAAGCGTCAAATGTTGAGCTCTGGCTCTAGTTCAATTAGGAGTTTGTTTCATAGGATCACATTGTCTCCCAAGGATAGTGTGAACAAGAAATACAATGAGTTGCTAATGCTCTAAAACTTTGCAATATGAAACACAGATGCATATCAAAAAGAGGACATCAAAAGCTGGAAACTTTTATGAAGCGTTGTAGCCATCAAATTAAAAAATATGTGGTACCTCAAAATTTCTGGGGCAAAATAATATTGGCCACCTTACCTTTTTGTAAATGTGTGATGTACTAACTTTTCATATTTAAGTAGAGCTCACAGAATCTGAGCAAATCCAGAACCACACCGCCTTAATGGGTAATCTGATATTAGGTATCTAGATTGTCTGATTGGACATGATAAACCAATTCCAGCACTGTATTTCAGCTATTTAACGTGTGATGAGTGGATGGGAAGCTTAACCATTACCCAAAGAAATTTGTTCAGATTACAAATGAAAAATTTGTATGATAATTTGATGTATTTGTTGACCATTGCAGTAAGACACGGATCTCATTTGAATAGGAAAAGCTCACTCAATCTGAATACATACCACAGCCACATGCAATCACAAATCATTTCCAATAACACCCAATGCACAAAATCATATGTAACTATGTACATAACAAGAGAAGAAATAAGGAAACAAAAAAAGAAAGAAAGAAACCCACAAAACTGAAAGATAGGATACCATAAAATTGAATGATCTTGTAAGGGTAGAGTTTTCTTTTATAATATCTCTCCTCTAGTATGGGAAAGAAAAGAATAAAGTTAAGATTTAGATAGAAGTTAAATAGCGTTTGATTTAAATTATGTAAGTTTAGATTATATTAATTTAAATATTTTGATAAGATTTAGGCCCTGTTTGGTAAATCAAAGTCAACAAGTAATTTTAACCACATATTTCATGGACCGTAATTTTTCAACCACACATTTCCTCAACTTTTATCACAATCTACTAAAAATCTAATTTTAATCCCCCCCACCCACCCTCCGAAAGGGGGGGGGGGAGGGCTTAATTTTATTAGAAATTATTTTAACTTCTTTTTTCTTTCTAGTTCCCCCAAATTCTTCGCCATACCCTCTATTTCTCTTTTCTTCCCCATTTCTCATTCTGTACTACATTCCACTCAGACAGTCCTTATACTTCATTATACAGATACATATATCTCAGCAGACTGGACGCAGAAGAAAGTAGTATCAAGTGATCATTTATGAATTTTCTAGAGCATCAAACTCTTTTTACACCAAAGTTGACTGGTTCAAAACAATTACAGAAAGAAATGCTTAGATCTTCTTGAACATAAAAATTTCAAAGCTAGCAGAACTGTACAGTAAATAACAAGGCCAACAGGTTAAGTAGAAATCAATTAAGCAAAGAGATGTATACCAGTTCAACACATACAACAACTGTAACAAATTTAAGAATTGTATGTGGTGCATTAATATGGCACATGCTGTAAGTTACCAACAAGCTGATGAAGATGATAGCGAACTCAGCAGACTGATATACCTGAGGAAGATCACCATGCTCAGAGTAAGCACCTTTCGCTGACAAAAGCAAGTCTATCTGGCTCATCTGCGGCGTCATCAATGGTGACCTAGGAGTCACGCTGCCTGCTGATGATGTTGTCATTCCTTGATCAGACTTTGGACCAAAGCGAGTTTTACATGACATGGAAGGTAAACCCTTCATATCTTCCATGAAGACAGAATTATCTGCTTCGGGAAAACAATCTAGCATGTCTTCTGAGCCTCTGTGAGACCAGTCACTGAGTTTTGGAGAAAGATCGGATTCTTCGGTCATACTCGAATTTGATACTTTGGCACCACCTGGACTCCCAACATGTTGGAAGTCCTTCGAATGCGACTCCATCAGCTTCTCAAGAGTTTCAGCTATTCTAACTAGGCGCTCATTGACACTCAGACCCTTCTTATCACATCGATCGGCAATTGCACAAATTCTAGAGTGGTCTTCCACGTGCAAAGTGGGTACCTCCTCCTCACAAATGCGACAAATTATTGAACTTTCATCAAAAACACTTGGTTGATCACCCCAGTTTCCTGATGAGACTTTACGTTGGTGCTTGGAGGGCATTGAAGGCTGTGTATGAAAATCTTTTGCAGGAGACTCAAAAACTTTAGCAGTAGTGAGATCAGCATCATGGAATCCTCTTGTGTTACTTAATATTTTTGAAGCTTCCACGATATTATCATTCTGTTCCTCCTTAACTGAAGCCACGATATTATCATTCCATTCCTCCTTAACTGAAGCAACAATATCATCTTTGGGTACCTTTCCAGTAGGAGATGGAAATTTCTTCCACGAAGCCATCCGATTCCTACTGATAGAAGGATCCAAGCTCTTTGTGGTTTCAACAGGTGAAGATTGCAAATTTTCATGTACAGCATGGTCTCTCTTCCACTCCGAGCCATGTTGCTCTTGACTATAAAATTTCCTTGGGGGAGGAACGTGGGAGGATTTTGCATCAGTAGAAATCTTCCCATCCTTCCCCGTTTTAATAGAAACACGCTTTTCTGAAGGCTGAAGTGATTGCCGGAGCTGAAAAACAGGTTCGTCTTCAGCCAACCCACTTTCCTTGTGAAACTGCAACAATCTTGTGCACCTAGTGAGTATAAAAAGCATTCGAGTATGAAGCTTCTTTAGCATGCCCATAGGAAGTTCCTGACGCCTATCATCCAAATCTTGAACTATGCCTTCGCACTGAAGCCAAAATTCTCCAGGAGACATCATGACACAGCTCCGAGCCAAAACCAGTAAGTCCTCTAAAGTTTCCTGCCATTCTGGATGGCTTTCTGCATTTTTTTCCAGAGTTCCAACCAGATCTGCAGCAAAAATATGCAGATCTGAATCCACTTCTTCCTTTGCTTTGTCAAATTTTGTCCGTATCATAGTCAAAACCTCCTGTTGCAAGATTGAGATGATCATGAATATCCAAATTAGTAAGTGTATAATCTCGCTGCTTAAGAAAAGAAAACAAAAATTGGAATAAACCTGAATACCTCCAAATTATTTAAACCTCGAGGCTTCCAAAATGGGTAAGGTCGTACACCTTTCGAATTCAATTCATGAGAGAAACTTTTGATATCACCGGGAAACCTCTTCCTAGGAGCACTGGTAACTCGAAGTATAGCTTGAAAGCGGGGAGATTCAGACTCCTTCGGGTTTTCGCATTCATATGATGTCTGAATGATTAATTAGGTTTCAGGTTCTTTAAATTTACAGTTTTCAGCAGAAAATATTTCTGAACATATATGCTTTGACAGCACCAAAGAGATACTCTACCTTCATTTCTGGAGTACATATATTCGAACTCCTAAGTTCTCCAGAATGACGCCATGATGAATCGAAACGCCCTGTGAGAAAAACATTAGCCAATTGAAAAGAATTAACACTCCATCCCATAATAGAAGGCTATCAAAAGCCGGTAAACCCAGTCTTTTCTTTTTCTTCTACAAGTGACCTCGAGGGGTCAGGCTTGCACCCCACAATTTTACATTAAGTTAAGTTAAGGCCTTCAATAATTCCCAGAATTCCTTTTCCTCTTCTCATATGCATAATCTTTGGTTGCTAATACTTAAAGCAAGCTTGAGTGTTTACCAGGTGCCAGCAAAGAGGAAGGAAACAGAATAATTATGAACTAAACATACAGCTTTTAATTACATGTTACTTTACATAAGAAGACTTCAGTTTGCAGGTTAAGTTTAAACAGAAACACAAGGGGCTCTAATAACAGTGTCACCTAAAACATCTCTCTCCAAATCACACTCAGATACAAGATCACAACCTCCAAGCTTAGCACGAGTTTTACAACAACAACAAATTAATTAATTAAGCCACCTAAACTCAAGTTTAATAATATGAGAATTGTAAAATTTGAATACCTTGTCCTGGAGGATTCCTTTCCAATAGGCACCTCAAAATTAAAGAAATTGCACCAAGGCAAATGTAAAAGCATCAATATTTTAGGCATTCTTTAGATTTAATGTATCGAGGAATAAAGTAATACAGTTAATTTTTTTGTTGGATGATGACCAATATTTTTCCAGGAGCCAAGACTCGTCCATGGCCATGCCTAGTGGAACAAAGATTAGATGCTTGTGATAATACTTCGATGGGAAAAGTTCAAGCCAGTTTTAGATGGACATTCAAAACATAGTGGTCTAGGTTTCTCGTGGAGAAAAAATGACAGCTAATCGATGCAAAACAAGATCTCACTGTGACAGTGAATTAATCGCCTTGAAAAAGTCCGTTGCAAAATTCTGAGTATCAATGGTGCATGGTCTAACTTTAACCAACGACATTGCAATACATTACATCTGTTAAGTCTACTGCATTACGAATTATTCACCAGTTCTCACATAATGATTTATTACCTAACATATAATTAAGTTAATAGATGTCCCGTTGTTACTGTTAAGGATCTCGTTATAAGTCTTGAATAACTCAAAACATGAGTTTTAGCATTTCAATTCCACAACTAAAGATGCATCGGCATATCAAGCAATAAACATTACTACTTATATGTAGGTTGTTTTTCCTTAAAAAATAAAAAAGACAATGCAGATGCATTCACATTTTCAAGAGTACTTGATCAGTAACCATAGAGTAACCTACTAGCAGCTCCAGAAGATGATTCCCCATTTTGGAGCCGGGACCTGGCCTGAGCCTTGACTACATTTGGGGTCCGGTCCCATGGCCGCCCGTTCTCATTTGACAGAGTATCCAAATTGCTCCCATTATCAGCATTCTCCACGAATGATTTCTCCTTCCTCCCGCCAGAAACCCCGTCACTACCACTACCGCCACCGCCACCAACAACACCAGGGCCACGTGGCTTTGACAAGTTACTGGAACCTAAAGCAAACCCCTTTTCTCTACTATTAAAACTAAATAAACTCTCCTGCGGCAATGGCCCCGATCGTGTCTTTATCTTGTTCAACCCCAGCGACGATGCAACTATCGGCGACACAGACACAGGGGTGGGCCCCGGCCCCGCAGCCTCTTCTGGTTTTTTCAACTTGGAAGGAGCAAATGAAGACGAGATTCCAGAACTGTGCTTACTTACATTCTGTGCATCTTTCCCTTTAAAGTCCTTTTTGTTAATTTGATTTTTGCTGAAGCTGGTGGTTGGGGTGCTTGAGGATTTGTCTTTGGAAATGGATGGTGAAGATGACTTAGGCTTCTTCTTATCGGATCGGATCGGGGAATTGGAGTTAGACCCGAAAGATCGAGGACTGTGGGAGGATCCATCTGGGCTAGAAGTATCTGACTTTTTAGAAGAAAAAAATCTCCCCTTGAACACCATTTTTATTGCTCTTTACCCTTTTCCCTCTCCCCTTTACTGGGATCCAGAGCATAATTTTACAGACCAAGCATCAAAATAAAAATTGCTGCCACTGAATTCGTACTAGTAACAGTAGCATGAATAGATGGATTCAGATGGAAATGAAGAGTATTTTTTATGCTATTTCGTGAGTTTTTGTGCGCATTTTTGTGAGAAAATACGAAGGTGGCGGTGCGCGTTGAACGGTTTTGGACTTTGGACCAGATTGGATAGAAAATGAATTTAGAGAGAGGATGAGTTGAAACCAAGAAAGGTCTGTAACTGTCGCACGACGTATTTAGGGCTTCGTTTGCGGAAATAATTGAAAGAACCCGATTAAGCCACCTTATTTTCTCATTAAAATGAAAAATATGACCGTTATTCATCATATCAATATTTAGTACATGCTTGGTAAGGATTATTTTCAGATTTTAAGTATTAATGTTACCGTTAAAGTCCACTGGTGGCGGTGGGCCCCCCTTCTCTCACAAGCAGTCAAAAAAGGTTGTTGAAATGATAAGTAACGACCACAAAAATGATTTTAATTGGGTGAAAAAGTTTCTCCAGACATGCTCTTAAATTCAAATTTTCTATCTCTTGTGTGGGCCACAATAACGACTATATTTTTCATTCTCATTCTACAATAAGGTGGCTCAAATAGGGTCGAAAATACTCAAAATGTAGCAATAACCTTTCCAAAATAGTCTTTGACCATTCCAAACTTTGAAACTACCTAAAATACCCTTAAAAATAATAATTATATCTAAGTAAGTGAGATATTTGATATTGGAGAATATTATGATCAAGAAGTATATATAAATTAGACAAATTCAGAAAATTATGGATAATAATCCAAATAGAGAAATTGAGGAAATAGAAAACGATAATATAGAAATACGAGAATATGAATGAATAGAATGTTATGGATTAAAGGTAACTTTTGATAATAATAAATTCAAGAAATTACAAAAATTATCTTTAAATTTAAAAATAGGAAAATAAGAAATTTTTGATAAAATATGGAAAAGAGATAGGATAGCTATAAATGAATATCATAAAATTGAAAAAATTATAGATGTTAGAACAACACAAGGAACAAATAAATTAAACTTTTTAACAAAAAATGCAGTAGAAGAATTATTATCAAAAATTAATAAAAAACAAAGTGAAAAGATTCAATATGTTTATTTAGCAGGAATACAAATAATATTTAAATCCTTATTTAGAGAATGAATAGATTCACCATTAACTGTAAATTTACACGATGGAAGAATAATAAATACAAAAGATAGTCATTTAGGAACTACAGAAGGAAACTTAACATATCAAAAATGATATTTACTTGTTACCCAAAATATTGTATATTTTTAAAAGATAAAAACTTTAATGAAATCTTAGAATTGCATTTTAAGTTACATATGAATGATATAATGCAACAAGGAGACCAAATTATGACTATTGAATATAGAGCTTTACATACATTTACCAATTATAATTATGAAAATATTTATTCCAAAAAACCATATATATAAGTTCATCAGGAATGTAAAGACATTAGTAAAATAATATAACCAAATAAGCAGGTAAAACTGATTTCAAATGAATATGAATTTAGAATATCAACAGATAAACATGAGATAGTATAATTTAGAGAAGAAGAATATCCTGATAAAAATATAATATTTAAAGATAGAAAGTTAATCAGAAGATCGACAAGTCTTAGAATATCTGATAGAAAATCATTAGAATGAACTAGTTACACAAGAGAAATAAAATTTCATAAAAATACAGGAAATATGAAAATTAGTAGAGAATATTTTAACGGAAGAAAAAAAATACCAGGACCAAATATATTAATAGATACATGAAGTAGTGAATACCATATAATTTCAATAAGAAATAAGAGATTAGTACCTTATAAAACTGAATCATATAAATATGTAAATTTTGATGGACAAATGCATACTACAGAATTAGAAGTAAATGTACCTATAAAGATAGGAGGAATGGATCTTATAGTACCATATTATATAAGTGAAAGTATGATTATAAATCCTCATATATTATTGGGGATGAGTTTCTTAAATGGATTTAAAGATTATAGTATAAAAATAGAAAGATTATATATATTTCATAATGGACAAAATATATTATGCAACAAAGAACTAAATGAATAACCTAATAAACTTTCCATTAGCTGTATATACACATGTTACTATTATAGAATCAGATATATCAACTTGTGCTTTAGTAGATACAGTAAGTGATATAACTATATTTAAGAATTTCTTAATAAAATCATGAGATAATAAATGTAAAATAAAAATAACATGAGTAACATGAGAAAATACTCAAATAATAAATAGTGTTGGAAAAATTAGTATAATCCTTGGAAGTAAACAAATAACAATAAATAAGGTATATGGTTATGATAAACTAGAATGTGACATATTATTAGGAAATGACTTTATACAACAATTTCAATATTATAAACAGAATAATTGTATGATAATGTTACAAACCCCTTATGGACATTTATTAAAAATATCAAAAGAATTTAGCCTCTATAGAGTTCAGTCAGTCCAACGTGGTGATAGATGAGAGAAAAAACCAATCATAAATAATGAGATAAAAAATAAAAGATTAAAGTATAAAAAAGGTTCTAAAAACAGGAGTACAAATGAGGATAGAAAGAATAATAGAACAATTAGAAAAAGTTTATGAAGAAAATTCATTGACATTTTGGAAACCATACCATCCTAAAGCAAAAACAGAATTAACAGAAAATATAATCATAAGAGTTAGACCAATGATGTATACCATACAAAATACACAAGAATTTAAAATTCACATAAAATAATTATTAGAACAAAAACTTATTAGACCAGGTAATGGACCTCATAGTAGTCCAACTTTTATGATAATGAAACATTCTGAGCAAGTTAAAACAAAAGTCAGAATGGTTATAAACTACAGAGAATTAAATAAATATACTAAATTTGATGGATACTTTTTACCAAACAAAGAAGTCCTATTAAACGTTGCAAAAGGAAAACAATACTACTCTAAATTTGATTGCAAATCAGGATTTTAGAAAATAAAGATGGAAAAAGATAGTATACAATATACAACATTTAGTACACCTCAAGGTAAATATGAATGGTTAGTAATGCATTTTGGATTAAAAAATGCACCTCAAATATATAAAAAAAATGAATAATATATTTAGAAAATACAATAAATTTCTAATAGTATATGTTGATGACTTATTAATATGTTCCAATAATAAAGAAAAACATTAAAATCATTTAATACAATTCACAAATGAATGTAAAAATGAAAGAATTGTTATTTCAAAAAAAAAAAGTTATTATAGAAAAATAAGAGATTGATTTTCTTGGATTAACAATAGATAGCAGATGAATCAAATTACAAACACATATATCCAATAAGATAGATAGTTTCTCAAATAAATTAGAATTTAAAGAACAAATACAAAAATTCTTATGATATCTAAACTATGCAGAAAGATTTATTGAAAATCTTTCAAAAAGGAGACATAAAATACAGATTTTACTTAGAAAAACAAATACTAAATGATAGAATGATGAACATACAAAAATTGTGATAATTGCGTTTTTACATACTTATTTTACTCTCAAAATATGAGTAATTGTTGATTAATATGTTGGAATATAGTTTAATTCTATGCAATTCATGTTTTTGCAGGACATGTGATAAATGTAGCGAAAATAGGAAGAAACAAGTGAAAAATGATCAAAATGGAGGAAATCAAAAGTTCAGGGACTAAAATGCAAATACTCTAACTTGTTCTAACCTTGCAATGGAGATTCGAGAGTTTTAGAGGTCAATTGGATGAAGAAAGGAGTCAAAGGGATAAAATATAGCCAAGACATTATCACATATCAACTTTCAAGCTGAAAAGTTTTGCACCGATTTTCAGCCTTATATTGAGACAAATTTTTTACATGGAAAACGATCGAATTTGAAGATGGTCTCAAAAAGATCCAGATGAGGCTATATGATATTTAGATTACTTAGCTGAGAAAGCCCATACCTGGACTGGCCCTAGTGCGACTGATAGCACCAATAGGTCACGAGCCGTAGGGAAGAAGACAATCTTAGAGTTAAAGTAGAAGATCTGACTAGAGAAATTAAAAACCTACGCACGAAGAGTTCAAAGCCTACATCTACTTTCACTCGTGTTGAGTCTTCTGGACCTTGTGATGTGTGTGGTGGAATTGGTCATCCAGCGCAAGAGTGTTCTCTCGCTAAGATGAGGGGGTTTATGAAGAATATTGCAATGCATTAGGCACGTATAACAAACCATATGCTCCTTTCTTTGAAAGCTACAATCCAGGGTGGCGAAATCATCCCAATTTTAGCTGGAAATCTAAAAACCAGCAACCCGCTCAAACGAATAGAGCTTACAATGTACCCTCATACCAACTCACGTCATTTAGGAATTCTTTAGAAGATACCTTACATGCTTTCATGGAGGCACAAGAGAAACAAATAAAAAATTCGAGACTATTATTACCCAAAATGTTGAGGATCATAAGGAAATCAAGAATCATATCTCCAAAATAACTAATGCCTTAACTGTAGAGGAACGTGGGAAATTTCCAGCTCAACCTAATCCTACGGGGCAATACATGGCGCAAACCTCAGGATCTAATGTAAACAATCTTAGGGAGGTAAATGTCATAACCACTAGGTCAGGGAAAGTCATAGAACAAACCCCTAGACCTATGGAAACTGAAAAAGAGTCTAGTGAGCCTGAAGAGAATAGCTCTAGGGAGGAAGTGATGACAAATTCAGTGAGAACACATTTCCCACTAGCTCTTAAGTCCACCTCAATTCTTCAGGTCAACATAGTGAAGTCTTAGAGCATCTAAAGCAGGTAAAAATCAATTTGCCATTTTTGCATGTAATTTCACAGATTTGTACGTATGCTAAAGTCTTTAAGGATTTATGCACTATCAAAAGGAAACACAATGTCAAGAAAATCGCTTTCTTGACCGAGCAAGTGAGTGCAGTGATTGAACAAACAGTCTCACCTAAGTATAAAGACCCTGGTTGTCCAACTATGTTTCGTATCATTGAGAGTCATGAGTTTGGACAAGCTCTTCTAGATTTAGGGGCTACTGCCAACCTCATGCCTTATGCTATTTACCTGTCATTAGGTATGGGTGAGATGAAGCCTACACCCGTGGCTTTACAATTAGCTGATAGGTCCACTGTTAGACCTAGTGGAATAGTTGAGGATGTCTTGATTCAAATTGATAAATTTTACTATCCCGTGGATTTCTTGGTGTTGGATGTAAAAGATTATGTGAATGTTGACTCTAAAATTCCTATCATTCATGGTAGACATTTCCTTGCTACTGCTAATACTCTGATTAATTGTAGGAATGGTCTTATAAAACTATCATTTGGGAATATGACTCTAGAAGTCAACATTTTTCATATCACTAAGCAGTTAGAGGAAGATGAAGAGTGTCATCAAACCCACATGATTGATGCACTCACTAAAGAGGTTGCTGATAGTATGTTCCTTGGACCAGCACATAAAATTCTAGAACCTGATGGAGTAGACTTCATCGTCAATAAACATCTTGAGATAGATGATCAAGAGTCGGGTAATAGTTCTTATTTTACATTTCCGATTTGTAACGAGAGAACTTTACCTTTTGTCTTACAGGTCCCTACTCCTGATTCTGAGCTCTCCTATGGTTATCCCACGCATTTATTTGATGGATGCGAAGGAACACCACTAGTGCTTATGTCCAAGGAGTTTAGTACATTGCAAAGAAGATTGAAACCACACTTATTAGATGCTGGCTAGGGATGAAACATTGGGTCGAGTCAAAGACAATAAACAAAGGTGCTGCTTGGGAGGCAACTCAAGGGGAGTTCGTTCTTTTTCTTCTGCCTTTTACTTTTGCATTTTTATTCTAGTAATTTTGTCATTTTCTTTGCTTTACCATTCCATTGAATGCTTTCGGCTCTTATACTTTAAGTTTATGTTGATTCACTGCACTATTATGTGATATTTGTCATTCCCTTTATTTGTCTTTCATGTTTATGCATTGAGGACAATGCAAAATTTAGTTGGAGGAGGATTGTGTTGGATTTTGTATAAGTAATATCATGGAGTTTCAAAATTTTGAGAATTTGTTTAATAATTATGCTGGTTATTATGTGATCATTGAGATAAGTATCAGCCGTGAATGATAAAATAGTGCATTATTGGATTAGTTTAGACCTGTTTTTGTAAAACTTGACATTTTCTATGCACATTACTTATGTTTGGCATAATGAGTTAGTGATGCGGTTCATTATGTATAGGATAGTTGAATATAGTAATTTCACCCAAATACCGTCTAGTGTATTATTCCATAATTCAACTATTGGTTAGTTTGGAGATGATTGAACTGTTACAAGGCAACATTGAGATGAGAAGAAATTTCGTGCATGAAAATTTTGTGTGGATTATCTAAAACCTGATATGATGAAAACTAGGTGAAAGTTTTAAGTTAGAAGTTAGTTTAGAAAATGGATGCCTAAAAGAATAGGGGCATTGCACTAATTTTTGAGTACATTGAAGCATCTTTTTGAGCCTATATAACTTGGGTGATTAAGCGAGGGTGATTTAAAACCTAATGCCCTATGGTCATCTGACTTGGGAGTCATCAGCATAAAGCTCGCTACATGGGTTATATAGAAAGCAAATGAGAAGATATTCAAATAAAAAAAATGAAAAAACAAAAATGGAGAAAACATGAAAGAGAAAAAAAAAACATACGCTCAATACATTGATTATGCCCCAAGCGTCCAATTGACAAAACTACACATTTGATGAGAAGCTGTAACTTAGTCTAGTCTTAAGGGTTAAAGCAATCAGAAATATAGAAGAATCTCGGCTTATTGAAATGTGAACTTGTAGGAGTAAGATCTATCCAAACTACGAGAGGATAAGGAATAGAATTGAAAAGTTGAATTTAGGATGTACCCCGGGAAAAATGAGTGAAAATAATAAATTTGGGAGTGTGTGTATCTCTCGAGTGAGGAAATGATATAATTGACTACTTTGGGACAAGTGCTGAACCATTCACAATCTTCATATGTTAATATGAGTTTTCACACACACACACACACATCGGGTTATGCATGTAACAGGTGGAGACTGATTTAATTTTTTGACTGTTGTAATTGTTCATTTGTTTGACTACCAAATTTCAAACCTGAGATATGACATATTATTAAACCACGTTGTTTGTAGAGTTGAGTTATATTGTTGTTGTTCGAGGACAAACAATAGTTCGAGTTTGGGGGAGTTTGATAAGTGCATTTTTACATAATTATTTTACTGTCAAAACATGAGAAATTGTTGATTGATATATTGGAATATATCTTAATTCTATACAATTCATATTTTGCGGGACAAATGATGAATGTAGCGAAAATAAGAAGAAACAAGTGAAAAATGACCAAAATGGAGGAAATCAAAAGTTCAGAGACTAAAATACGAGAACTTTAGCTTGTTTCTAACCTTACGATGGAGATTTGAGAGTTTTAGAGGTCAATTGGATGAAGAAAGGAGTCAAATGGATGAAATATAGCCAAAACATTGTCACATATCAACTTTCAAGTTGAAAAGTTTTGCACCGATTTTCAGTCTCATATTGATACCGATTTTTGACATGGAAAACGATCGAATTTGAAGATGATCTCTGAAATAAAGTTGTAACCCTTTGAGTTATCTTTATAACATAACTTGAATCAACTCAATCGAACATCAAGAAAAAACGTGATGGCCTAAACACATTGCAAGACGCGCGCCTTTGCCTGCACGAGAGGCACGCGTCTCACACCAAGAAAACCTCGACTGAGGCTGTCCAAAATGCGAAATTTTTTCAGTTTCCTTGTTTGATTGAAACACGTATAGAAACCTAATTTTCCACCATATTTAAACCCTAGAACGGCCCAGAACACATCATTCTTCATCCTACACCATTCTTTAATCACTTTTGGTTCAAGAAACTCATTGGATTCGGTGATTTCGCATCAATTTATTCATTTAATTGCTCTTTTAATTGCTAAACAATTCTGAAATTTAGACTTATATTTTTATAAATTTAGATTGAAATCGGTTTAATTCTTATTAGATTTTTCATGGATTCAGTAATAAAATTGAATAATTGATTTGAATGATCTGGTCCAATTGAGGGAATTCCGACGCTTCACTACCTCAAATTATTGATTTTAACTTTGTTACTTCAATATTGAATTTACTACAAGTTTAAGAGGAGAAATTTATTCTATTTTGAACATTTAAGAATTTTTCCATCTCCCTGTGGATAAGAGACCCCAAAGCTATATTACAATACCGCGTTATACTTTGGGCATAATCAAATTGTCAAAACATTAAAAGAAGAATGTAAGAATCTACCAAATTGAGATTATCAGATGAAAAAGACAATTTAGTTGTCAATACGAGTGCCTCAGATAAATATTGGGCTGCCATATTAAAAACAGATTTGAATAAAATTTGCACATATTCAAGTGGAACATTCAATCAAGCATAAATACATTATACCACACATGAAAAAGAATTACTAGTAATAATTAGAGGAATAAAAAAGTTTTCATTATTCTTATTATCCAAAAAAATCATTGTTGAAACTGATAATTCTCAAATTGCAGGATTAATTAGAAATAAATTACCAATGGAACCTCAATATAGGATATTACACAGATGGCAAGCATACATATCATTCTATAATTTTGAGATAATTCATATTAAAGGAATTAACAATTTTCTTTTAGATTTTTTAAGCAGAAATATTGAATTTGCAGATGGATAATACCAAAAGGATACTAGATGAGCTCAAATCCATGGCTATTTATGTCAGGGAAGAAGTTGAAGATATCAAATTTGGGATGGACAAGATGAACAAAATTTTACAGCATAATGTAAACATTATGATGGAAATAAGTTCATCGCATATGAAAGTTATCAATGATATTATTAAGATCACTGGATACCAAAGATACTATTGGATACGAACAGGTTGATAACAAACAGGTACAAACTCGGAGTGATCCACCAAGAGGAAACAACAGTGAACCAAAGAAGGATATTATTATTCAAAATCCTAAAAAAATTGTTATCAATGAAGGACATACTAAATCTATCAGAATATAACCAAATGAAGATGATGAAGTCCATTTGTCTCCAAAAGAAGACGAATATAAAATGATTACTAAAATGATGTATGAATTACAAACAAGTGATTCATATTTTGTTTCACCAGGAGATCACATTTACCCAAGGATAGTAATGATGAAAGGATCTGAGCCAACGATGATAAAAATGGTAGCCGAATGTGGATACTTATATTTTAATTTATCTAGATAAAAATCTTTAAAAACTTGAAAGATTTGATAATATATTTAAATCTGAAATTTTCAAATATGCCCAAGGGAGATCCGTTTATCTAAACTTTTATACCATCAGTCTAGAAGTTGATGGAAGAATATTCTATCCAGCAGGACACATTATAACAATTGGATATGTTGGAAGAAATTTCACCATGGACATTGGAGAAATTAACAAATCATTACCGAAATTTACCAGAGCATGGATTAAGAACCGCAGAGTTCTTGGATATAAAATTCTCTATAACATGCCAAATATTTTTATGCAAAAAGATTTAGATGTCGATGCCAATATGAAGGATGAACCCTACTTGCTAATGATGGACAGCAAAAGTCTGAAATCCTCAGATACTTTATCAACAAATTTGATACCCATCATATATTAGGATGCATCTCAACCTTACAACGTGCATGTGAAACAAGAGATTTCCCCACTTGCCCACAAAACAAAAAAGGAGATTACAAAAAGATAAGGAAGATGTGACCAATGGAGGACAACTGCATATAAAAGCAATCTCTTAAAGAAGACGTGACTATAGTGGAGGGGCCGGTAGGCTCTTGATGTAAAAGCACAAATTATTTAGTAAGAGGCCAATAATTCTAGCTCAATTAGATGTATAAATAGAGGCTTTCGGGCTAAGAGAAAAACAGAACGAATTTGGGAGAAAATTTGAGCACTCAACTTGAAAGTCAAATCTTCTGTTTGAATCTTGTACCAGATTTCAAAGATATCAATACTATCGATTTTGATAATATCGTTCAATACTCTTGAATGGATATGAGTTTCTAAACTACTTTTCTCATAGATTCTTGAAAAATTAAAAAATAAATTTATTTGTTACTTTAACAAAAATAGACTTTTCTTTATTTAGGATTTGTAGTTTTAATTCTAAGGAATGATACAGTGAAGGCAAGAAGCTGAAATAGCAAAGATCCCGTTGAGGCAAGAGGCTGTTGGAGGGAACAGTTTGCATATTTAGGGCCTGAAGGTCACTTGGTTCTGAGGATAAAAGCTTGAGATCAAAACTAAGGTAAAACTATTATTTTTGTTAAATTTGGAAAGAATTCTTCTGAGATTTTAAAGAATCGTAGGAATTATTCATTTAAATGTTTATGTTTAAAATTATTCATGATGTTTGAACTATTATCATTTCACTATGTTCATAATATTTAAAAATATCAGGATATACAGTAAAAGGATTAGATGATTTGTTAGAAAGAATTTTAGAAAAAATAAAAAATATTAAATCCCAACTAGAAAAAATAGAGATAGATCATCTGAAGAATATAAGAGGCTTATGACTGAATATAAACAAAAGATTATAGATTATGATAATTTATTAGATCAAATGATGAATCTATTTGTTAGAATCAACGAAGGGTGGATTTGTTTGTTAGATTCAAAAATATAAGATACTAATCTCTAAAAATTATTCATAAAAGAAGGATATGTCTTGCAATAAAGAAACATATCTCATTAAGGGTAAAATAGAATTTTCTACAAAAACCACAAAAAACCCAATTGACCCGACTAGTTTGAAAAATATCCCCTTCGTTTGATATGCTTAAAATTTGCCGGGCATATTCGACTTGACTTCAGTTCCCGTTTCACCCTCGTTTCTAATACATATTTTCTTATGACTTCATTTTTAATCATAGAATCCATGATTTTTATCAATTTTGTAATCACATGTTTTATTAACTTATTCTAAAATCTACTTAAAAAATTAATTATTGATAAGCTTTATTTATAAAAGTAAAATTTTAAACCATGTTATTATTATGTACAAATATCATTACTCATAGATAGAAATAATATATAGGGCTTGTCTGCCCCAGATTTTAGCCAGATTTTAATTGGTTTTAATACCGGTATTTGACAACATGTGGGTCCATTTGTGAGAGAAAAAGTCAACAATGTTTGCTGCCTGAGATTGCAACGGTCCAATTTGCAATTAAAATCTGCCAAAAAATCTCAACCAGACATGAGCATAGATAAGAAGATATTACTTACATCCTGTTTTATTTAGATAAAAATCATATTTTTAGTATGTTTTAATATTAATAAATTAAATGTATGGTTGAAAAGTTAGAACATGTTTGGCACTCTTTAATTTATTTTATGATTTGCTATACGACCATTTTCAACCACACATTCACACAATAAAATATTTTATACGTATACAAAAAAAATATATCATACTTTTTAACTACACATTATCCTAAAATTATTGTTTAAAACTCTTTTTCCTACCAAAATAGTTGTCAAAAAGGCACTTAATAAAAGTTGTGGTTAAAAATGAATTTTATAAAATGAGGGTCTAACATGAACTCATAATGCTCGATATATGTGAATAAATAATAACTTGTGAATTTATAAATATATTATTAACATGAGACCAAACTTAGTTACTTGTAGATATAATATGTATATATACCCATGCAATGATAGTTTTTATTTAGCCTTGTGGTGTGAATTAAAATTTCGATTAAAATTTAAGTTAAAGTTAACAATTAAATTTAATTACATTTTTTTATAAGATTCACAATTTTTCAATTACACGCTTCATCAACTTTTATTAAACTTACTAAAATTTTGATTTTAATCCATAACAAATAGAGGCTTAATATGGCGTCGACGCAAAATATATTCAAATTATATTATTTTGAGTAAAATATCCTACTTTAGTCACATCAGATTAATCTAGTCTCACCAATGACATTAACTTAAAATGAAATATTCATTCCTTGTAAGAGTTCTTGATACCAATAACTGACAAAAGGAGTTGGATTCATCAATAACATTGCAAGAAAATTTACTTGAAAGTAGAAGTGATAATGGCTCAACTTGGCCATTAAATACCCGAGCTCAACTTGATCGTTTGGCTTTGTGGGCTTCAGGAACGAAATCGAGCCATCCACGAGCCAACTCGTGTTTTTATTTTTTATTATTGTCTTTAAAATTGAAAAAATAAGTCTAAAAACAAACAAATTGTTTTTGAAAAATATAAATTAAGTCTATCAAAAAAGAGTCGCTCCACGAGCCTTGAGGCTTGAGCTGACGAGTGACTTAACTTGTTTGCCACCCCTACTTATATGTAAACAAATGAGTTTTAAAATAGATTATTGAGCTAAAATATGGGAAAAATTCATAAATAAGGTGTATACTTAACACCAATTCAAAAATCAGGTTTATAGTTTGAAAATTCAAAAATCAAGTTTTTTTTAATTTTTATTTATGAAATAATAAATTATTAAATCAATTTATTATTAAATATTTAATTCTGATATAATATAATTAACACATCCCACATGCACCATTCATACCGCTCCGGGAACTATTCCGACGATCATTCTGACCACCACTCTTCTCCGGCGACTATTTCGACGACCGTTCCGGCAACACTCCGATTCCGGCAATTATTTCGGTGACCATTCTGGCCACAACTTAAAATTTTTGTAGGTCACAATTAATTCGTTGGTCACAGATTTCAAAATTAGTTGGTCACATATCAAAATTTATAGGTTACACAGTCATAGATTTCCAAATTAATTGGTCACAAATTTTTTTACGGTCACAGATTATATAATTTTTTGGTCACAGATAAAAAAATGGTTAGTCACAGATTATATTTTTAGTTACAGATTACCGAATTTTAAGGTCACAGATTATATTTTTAGTCTTGTTTTAGTCACAAAACCAAAATCACCAGATCCTCCACCTGCACCACCGTCAACTGCCACCACCATTATCAACCCACCAAACAAAGCCGCCACCCAATACACTGCCAATAACAATCATCACAACCACAAGTGTCATCGCCGCCGCCGATACACAAAAACACTGTCAAACTCACCCACCGCCAAGGCACTGCACAACGATTATGTGACCATCCCGTGACCACACCGACCTCTGTGACCACCCTGTGACGTTCATCGCCGGCGACAGTCGCCAGAACCAACATCACCACCACCTCGTCGCCGTAGCCAATATCACAAACGCCCACCAACAAAACACTAAAAAACCACCACCGAAGCCGTCGCCACCTCCATGTCAAACCGCCACCTCACCACCAACACCACAAAAATCATCACAACAACCACCACATACACCACCAACCACAACCACCTAAACCCTCCACCCAAACACCACCACAAACACAGTAGATCCACAAACAACACCACAATACTATTTAAATTACTAGTCACAGTAGATCCACAAACACCACATCCGTGAGACGGCGACGACGATCTGCTGCTCCGCAAACTGAGCGTCGCGACTCAGGTCAGATTCGACGACGACAATCTGCTGCTCGCGCGAACTGAGCGTCGCGACTTAGTTCAGGTGCGGCGACGACACTTTCATGAGAGAAGACGAGATGAGGGATGAAGAGAGAAAGAGAGCGGCGACGGAAGAGCGCTGCTGTAGCCGCTTCTTGTGACGGTAGCTCTGACGGAGGGAGGCGACTTGGCTGGGAACGTTGAGAGAGAGAGAGAGGGGGCGGCGAGAGAAATGTTGAGAGAGAGAGAGAGAAAATATGGATTGAAAATGAATTAGGGTTTGAAATATTAGTATTATAATATTATTTAAATATTTAATTCATACCTGATTTTTTATTAGATAAAACTTGGACCTGAATTTTGAATTAGAAAGTTTAAACCACTGATTTTTTGTAATTTTCCCCTAAAATAAGTCCATATTTGGCCTTTAATTTTTAAAACTCATTTTTTAAGGGAAAATTGGAGCAACGGTCCCTAACTTTTTTAATTTTTCCAGACTTTACCTTAACCTTCAATTTGTGCTAACGAAAGTTTTCAACCTTGTCAAAATATGCATCTAAAGTCCAAATGGATGTAATCCATCTATTTTTCCGTTAGTTGACAAAAAAAAAAAAACTTTAATCATATTTTAATTATTTTTTAAAGGAGCAAAATGTAATTTTACATTTTTCTATTATAAACAATTAAATTATTACTTCAAAAATTGATAAAAAAAAATGGAAGAAGACGGCTTCTTCCTCCCCACCCCACCAAAAACCAAACCCATGGGACGCCGCCACCTCCAACAACTCAACAAGCCCCCCGCGAGTATCGACCACCACCACCACAACATCCTAAAATACATCATCTCCTTCACCTATACCACACCACAACCACCACCCCCACCAACAAAACCCCAAATAAGCCCCTTGAATCTTTCTCCATCTCCATTTCATACCCATTTCTTCATTCAAGAAAAGTCACCCTAACTCGGTAAATTGTTCATATTCATTTTCGCCCAAAATATTCATTCCTTGGAGGCCCTTAATTTCTTCTAATAAATACACAAACAAAGTGGTCACAAACTTGGAGACAACTTGTTGAGACTACGTGAAGATAGTAAACAAAGTTGGTGTTGCTGAAATTTTCTATACATTCGAAGAGCAAACAAGTGATGATACTCAGGGGCGGACCTGGGGGGTGGCCCCCCCCCCCCCCCCCACCCAAAAAAAAAATTTTTTTTTTTGAATTTTTTTTAAAATATGGAAGGAAAAGGAATCAATATTCATTTCAAACCAATGTTTTCTCTCGCCTGAGTCTCCTCTTCTCATTTTCTCTCCTCTTCTTCATGGTAAAATTAAGGTTGTATATTGTTAAATGGATACGAGAATGGTTGTGATAATACTGAATGACTGAACAAGAATAATTCAAAACTTCAAATCTCATTTATTTTTGTTTAAACGATTTATAGTTACTCTCAAAGAGTGAAAATTGCATTGCCAAATGAAAACAGTGAAAAGTCTGTCTCCACTCTATAGCCATTTCAAGTTCAATTGCGACAAAGAATTTTAAGATCTGACCCAAGGAAAAATCTAGTAGGCAAGGCTTTCATGAGCTATAGTGCTGAAACCAGTACTAAACGAAGTAATTAATGTAAAATGATTGTATACTTGGATTAGATCAATGAATAGGAATAGAAGAATTCTTAGTTGAATTTAGTTACATTCTTGTAATGCATGAGATTCACAAGTGAAATTCTCAGTTGAAATGACATTTTTAAGGAAATTTCGAGAGCCTTTTAGCCTAGGAGAATCTAGTCCGACTGAATGTAATCAGAAGAAAGAGTTATGTAATATGATTGAACTTGAATGAGCAAGGATTGTTTCTCGAGTATTTGATGCATCGAAAATATGTCTGACTTTTACCATTTCCTAGTCCCTTGTTGATTTACTTGTTGCATCTGTTAAATAAGTTTCAGAATTTAAGAAATGTACATATAAATATGTGACTTGGATTCTATCAAAGTTTGTGTAGCTCTTGATGACCAAGATTGTATACTCAATTTCTTTGTTGATTGGAATTACGAAACTACATTAAATTTTTCTCTATTTCCCACTTTAATTATGGAACGTTATCAAAATATGAGAATACGTAGAGAACGATTGTAATAAAATATCTCTTACTTTAATTTTTTCGTCACTTTTTGAAAGTTTGATTGTGCCCCCAACATGAAAAGTCTGCATCCGCCCCTGATGATACTAGTATTATGCTAAATGGTTTTTGTACCACTGTGAATTCCCTTAGATAGAGAGTGAAGCAATGCACTCCCCATATATAAGGTACCATAAAATGGCGGTTCAACAATAAGAGTGCAAAAGTGAGACACGAAAGCAACAGATCTGATATCTAGAATTGTTGCGGGGATGAAATAGTGTGGAGATGGTGGGATGAAGGGAAGAATTGGGGAAGAAGGTGGTGACGGTGGCAGTGGTAGCCGTGGATTTGGGTTTGGTTGAGTATGGTTAATATGATTTTTTAGTCGACTAACAGAAAAGTGGATGGATTCCATCCATTTGGATTCCGAATGCATATTTTTGGAAGATTAGGGACCAGGGGCGGACCGATACCACTTTCTTGTGGGGTCAAACATGAGAATTCAAAAATGTTTAGGTAAAAAAAAAATGTGGGGTCATTTGACCCCATGTGGGTCCGCCAGTGTTAAGGACCTTCGCTGGCACAAATTGAAGGTTAGAGAGTCTGCAAAAATGAAAACGGTTATGGATCGTTGCTGCAATTTTCCTTATTTGTTTAAGTAGAAATTACATCCAACTAGATTTTCTAACATCCAACTTAAAAAATCAGATCTAAAGTTTTTTTATACGAAAATCATATGATAATATATTTTGCAAATATTAATAATATTATAAAATTACAAACCCACCACTCACCAAAACCTCACCTCCACCCAATTTCAAACCCTAAGGGGTTATTCTCTTTGTATTTCAATTTTGTATTTTAAATTCATTTTGAGTGTTCATTTTGAGATTGTAGAAAATGTGTTCTTTTAGTATTTTGAAAAATTATTTTGAAAACACTCAAAACACGTTTTGATAATTTTGACTTGATTATAACTGAAAACACTAAAAAGACAAATTTGTTGTTTTGGATTTTCTTTGTAATTTTTTAACTTATTTTCAAAAACGTGTTTTCATTATTTTGGAAAATCGAAAACAGAAAATGACTTGAAAATAGTAAAGAGAATAGACCCTAAAATTTTCATCTATTCTCCTTCTACTTTTCCTCTCCTCCCCTTCTCCATTGTCTTAGTCAGTAACGTATCTCCATTATATATCTGCTGGCAGCGCATCGCATCGCATCGCATCTCCATTTTCTATCTATCGGTGGTGCACTACTGCACGCCACCATCTTGAGAACAGGTCTAAACCCGACCTTGCATGCTAATTGAAGAGAAACTACATCACCGCTGCTCTCATTCTTTCCCTCCTCCCCTTATTCATTTTCTATTTGTTGGCGGCACAGTCCCACGTTACCGCTGTGTAAAACAGCCTATAATCACCACTGAATCGCTTCATTGTCGTTTATTCCTTTGTGATGTTTTCTTCATCCACTCGTCTGTTGCAATGTTGTGTGGTGGTTTCTTTCTCCGATTTGCTGCTTTATCGGGATTTCAGTGTGCTTATATGGATGATTGTTGGTGTTATGTAAACAGTGGCAGTTGAGGTGGTAGTGGCGATAGTGGTGCAAATTTTGCATTTGATTTTGTGGTATTAGTACAGTGATTTTGTTGGTGGTGTTTGCAGTTGGTTGTGGTCGTGTTGGCGGTGCTCATGAAGTGGTGGTGATGTTGGCAGCACTTGTTATTTTATGGAGTGAGTGTTGGTTGTGTTTACAATTGGCGATAACAATAGTGAAGGCAATGGTCGTAGTGGAGGTAGTGCCGGTGTGGTGGTGGTGGTTGGGATGGTGGTAGTGTGGAAACAAGTATTTTTTGTGACGATGGGTAGAAAGAAGGTGGTGGCTGTTGTCGTAATCGTGGCAATGGTGTGGTGTAACGCCCCAAAATTTCACACATCTTGATATGTTACCAAACATAATTTTCATGTACTTAAAATGCGGAATATTAAAATTCTATTTTTCTAAATAAACAAATATTCATAAATTTAAATTGGAATCATAAATCACGTCTTTAAAACAACTTAAACATTCTCAAACAACTAATAAATTTAAAAAGCGATAAAACTTAATATTCTCGTAGGGTGAAATCCTTTGGCAGTCCGTCACAGCTCTAATCGACCAGAACTAGCCTGTAAAAATTGCAAGAGTGAGTATTTTAAAAACACTCAGTAAGATATGTGCAGTTCCCATATGCAATTACATAACAATAACATAGACAATTCATACCACATTTCTCATTTCTCATTTATGGAGTATATCGGTGACCAAGCGAGATACCAATGTCTTTTCATTTCTCATTAGGTCGAACCCGAAGGTCCATTGACAATTCATGCATAAATTACTACACATAAAATCATAAGGAAACAAAACAACTTGCACAAAAGTATCTTATCTCGATTGATGAAACGAGCTTTTGATATAAAAATATATATTTAGAATTTACAACTGCTTTCTATATGAAAATTATTGTGTAAAATTCTATATGGTAAATTGTGAGATATGGGCACACTATTTATAAGGGAAAAACAATAGTTGAGTCATAGTATATGACATGTGTCCATCACAACAAAAAGATTACAATCCCAAAACAACTTTGACTTTAAATAAAATATTAAAAATCTTACCTCCATTCTTTTTACACATGAGATTATACATCCCCATCTTCTTTTACTAATTATCTTAGAAGGTATAATTTCATAAAATAAAATAATACATATAAACCGTGCTTCTTTGAATTGAAATATTTTGTGCTTTACTCATCTGAACTTACATTTTCTTGAGCCCAACCTACGTTATTTAATGCGAGCTACAAAATGAACCCAATGTAGATATACTTTTGGTCACTCTATAAAAAGTTAAATATTTGGCACTTTTAAAACATACTTTATTTTAGTCCCTCAATTTTCAAAAATCATAAAATAAAATTTATAAAACAAATAATTTTATTCTAAAATTTTCGGGGTGTTACAATCTCCCCTCATTAAAAATTTTCGTCCTCGAAAATCGAACATATATATAAAATCTCTTTGTGCATTTATATTGTCAAATCATGTTAAAAGAATAATATTTCAAAACATGAAGTAAGATAACACATAATTTTGCAAAAATATATATAACTTTCATACCTGTGATCAACTGGAGAGTGATCGAGTGGTGAGCGCTATGTGCCAACGATTCTACATCTCATTACATGTTTAAAACTTTAAAAAAAATTCATTGTCCGTAAACTCATGGTGTTTAAAAAAAAATACTATTTTTTTTCTTTTGAAAGGTTTGAAATATTGTATTTCATTTCGTTAATTTGAATAACACGCAATCAGAAGGCTTCCAGATGAGGAGGGGGGGTCACAATGGACTGCTTAAATCTCAAACTCTTCTTAGACAGTTTAGATCTTTTTGACAAAGTCTTTTAACTTTGCAATTATGCAAACCAACAAAATTATGACAATAAATCGAACATGAAATCTCTTAAAATGTAAATTTTTATATTTAGTAAACTTTTAAAACATCAACAAGGGCTAAAAAAAAAGTTTCACGTGTGAGCATTAAATTTTAAATTCCATATTACCATTATCCAAAATTTACCCTTTGCAAAAGAAAAGGAAACAAATCAATAAAAATGTACATTTTAATTGTTACGGTTCATCTTATTAAAAAAAAAAATGTTACTGTTCTTAAAAAACCATCAATTTCCACTGTTCGTGAATAGTTTCACTGTTCATAACAAATAAAGGTGCATTTTAAAAAATTTCAATTACTGTTCACATGAACAGTAGTCCGTACTGTTCAAATTTTTTTTTTTAAGTCTACAGGAAAGTAGAATCGCGCTCTGATACCAAACTGTAACGCCCCAAAATTTCACACATCTTGAGGTGTTACCAAACATAATTTTCATGTGCTTAAAATGCGGAACATTAAAATTCTATTTTTTTAAATAAACAAATATTCATAAATTTAAATTGGAATCATAAATCATGTCTTTAAAACAACTTAAACATTCTCAAACAACTAATAAATTTAAAAAGCGTTGAAACTTAATATTCTCGTAGGGTGAAATCTTTTGGCAGTCCGCATCACCATCCCGCCACAGCTTCAATCGACTCGAACTAGCCTGTAAAAATTGTAAGAGTGAGTATTTTGAAAACACCCAATAAGATACGTGCAGTTCCCATATGCAATTACATAACAATAACATAGACAATTCATACCACATTTCTCATTTCTCATTTATGGAGTATATCGGTGACCAAGCGAGATACCAATGTCTTCTCATTTCTCATTAGGTCGAACTCGAAGGTCCGTTAGCAATTCATACATAAATTACTGAACATAAAAACATAAGGAAACAAAACAACTTGCACAAAAGTATCTTATCTCGATTGATGAAACGAGTTTTTGATATAAAAAATATATTTAGAATTTACAACTGCTTTCTATATGAAAACTATTGTGTAAAATTCTGTGTGGTGAATTGTGAGATATGAGCACACTATTTATAGGCAGTGTTGACCCCAAAAAATGTTGCCAAAAGATGTCGGGCCCACTCGTGTACACGTAAGCTAAATCCAACACGTTAGTGCCAATCGACGGTCAGAATATCTCCAGAATCTGAACGTGTGAGGAGCTCTACGACACGAGACGTTTCCGTTCAGGCCTCCGGCGAGATAACTAGAACACGATTGTATAAGAAACCAATTGATAAGTGTATTTTCTACACTTATTCGGGGCTTAAAACTATAGAATTTTATTGATCTTTTGGCAAAATTTTACATAATTTATGTTATATTGTATTGTGTAGGTAAAACTTTCTCTTTGATGAAGAATTGGAGAAAAGAAGCAAAATATGGTGAAAAATGGTAAAATCCAAAGTTCGAGAATCAAATTGCAAATACTCAAGAAGATATTTTGAAGATTACTAGGAGACAATTGGATTGAAATTAGAATTCAAAAAGGAATGGAACATGATCAAAATATCATCAAAATCAATTTCCAATCGCTCAAGATATATTCCAGATTTTTAGCTCAACATTGAGACCCATTTTTGGCATAGTAAACGATCGAATTGGAAAAACTCCATTTCAATCAAAATTGTAGCCCTTTAAGTTATATTTCCAACGCACTTTGAATCGCATCAATCGGATATCAGAATAGAAAGTTATGACTAAAATACGAACTGTTGTGCAGAGACAAAAAATCCGCGCGCGAAGGCAACTTTCCTTATTCGATTAGAACTCTTTTGGAAACCAATTTGGACGTAATTTTCAACCAATTTTCGACTCCTATAAAGGGAGAACAAAGAATACATATGGAGAACCTCCCTAGAACTAAAAATCTCTATATTATACATATTTTGGTGGCGAAGAACATGACTAACAACGTGGAATCAAGGCGAATTGCATAGGATATTGAAGATTCTTCATCCGGATTCAAGATTCACATCAAGAACGTGAATTTTTCCTACTTCTTCCATCTTTCTTATTTCCGGGTGATATTTTTTCAATTATTCTTGTGTAATTTAATTATAAAAATGTTAGGCTAGTTTTTCATTGTATTGGATGAATGATGAACCCTATTGCTTATTTATTTTAATTCGAGACAATTAATTTAGTACTTCTTGATTTTTCTTGATTGTTTTTGCATTCCCATTGAACTATTTCATTGCTTGATCACCAATTAGGTAGTAAGTTGCTTGTTGTAGTGTAGGAATACTCACAATAAGTCTAGAACGCGGCAAAATCAACACTTGGACAATAGGTATTAAGAATAATATCTATGGCATGTGCAATCATGTGTGATAAATCCTGTGAATCAATGCACGTTTTTCATATGAATTTGGACTAGGAATAGGATCGGGTCGTGTTAAACATAGGTTTAATATATCTTGGAAAAGAATATTGAATAACAGTGGATTATCGATTGTCTTGAAATCCTGAATTTACTAGATTACGAATTAAGAATTGAATTAAATGGCAATAGGGGGATTCACGATTACAATACAAACATTTACATATTAGATAAACACTTTATTTGTTTTGTTAGTTTATGATTAATATAGATTACATACAAATCACCTTTTTTTTTATATTACCACACTTCGAATTTAATAATAGCTGTTGAACTAGAAATTAGACCTTATTCCTCGTGGGAACGATACTCTTAACTCACAAATCTTATTACTTGTACAACGATCCCGTACGCTTGCGCGTTTCACTCGAATAAGTTTTTGGCGCCGTTGCCGGGGAATAACGGATTTTATTTTAGTTTAGTAATTTATATTAAATTCGATTTGTATTTTATTTTATTGATTTTGGCTACCAACCCCGATCTCTCTTATTTTATATTCTATCCAGGTACCGTTTAGCACTACATCTAAAATTTTGATGCAGCATGGTAAAAATATTTTTGCAATAAATAATCTTGACATGGACGACGAGGAAGAAGATATCTATTGTGAATTATGTTATGGGGTGCATTATACTGGCTACTGCGTGAATACATGCACTGAACCCTTTCAACTCAAGCTCCTGCGGTTTAAACAATATTTAAGATGTCGAAAACTAGCAATTGACACATCTTTTGAAGCTTACATGCCTGTGGGCGAGTGTATCCCTTCCGACACGTTTGTGGAATTTGGTCCTTCCATGTTGAACGAGGAGGCAATTGCAAAATACTACACTGATCTTGCCAAGTTAGATGAAAACAAAATGTGTATGGGAGATGGCGTATTCTGGATTGAATTTAAAAGGTGGAGATACAATCCACTCGAAAAATTTGAAAAAGAGTTTACATTGCCCGTGGAATTAAATTGTGAATCTTCCAATCAATCTGAGGAGATATCAATTATGGAAGGCGAGAACAAAGATGATGAAAGATCAATTATAAAGGAACAAAGTGAAGACGAGGCAATTAATGAAGACAATGTTAACCCACATTCTGTAGACTTCATTGATTGCCCTATCATTGAATTTGTAATTAAGCCCGAAGAGAAGGAAGAAGTCTATTTAGTTGAATTCATATCGGAGGAGATAGGCAAGTCATATCACATTGGAGAGGGCGGTGTTAAAGAAGCAATGAAGAGTGGAGTAAAGTCAGAAGAGACAAACTGAGCAAGGCATCAAAAGCGTTCTTCAAGATTCCATGATACCGAAACAACAAAGTCAAGCTAAGAACTTTAAACAAAGCGCTTATTGGGAGGCAACCCAATTTTTCTTCCCTTTTATTTATTATGCTTTCTATTAATATGATAATTTAGATTATATTTTTTATTATTCAATTTTAGGGACTCATCATCCATACCACGTTTTCCCTTAGATTTTCGATATGTTAGTTGGTTTATTAGATGTTAGAGTTAAGTAACACTTGTTCCAAATTTGTGAACCTTAATACTTTATTTGATTACATTGTGCAGGAACATGACGTCGCGGAACACTTAGACCAACCAAGACCAAGGAGCTAACGGGAGTAATATGAAGTTAGCAATTGGATTGCAAGCCATATCAGGGGAGTCTTTTCTTCATTTTCTTCCCCACCCCTTTATATGCGAATTTAGAATGTAAGACATTGAGAACAATGTCTAGTTTAAGTTTGAGGGTGGAAAACATGAGTTTTCATTTTTCTTTTATGTGTTTTTGTGTGCTTTTATTGTTCCAGATAAAAAAAAAAAAATTTTTTTGTGTGCTTGTGTAAGTTAGTTGGCCTGACTGGCAATGAGAATGTATTGAATTATAAATTGATTTATGAATGGTGAATAGTTGCATGCTTAGATTAATTTTTACTTTTCCATGTGAAATTTGATATTTATTGAGCATGTGAATTAAGTAAAGTTTTGTGTAGGAATGAGCTGATTTCATAATTTGATAGATTGAAATAGTAGACCAAATATGTTAAAACCCAAAATCACTAAATTTTACATCTTGAGACCAAATTTAGAATAGTTTGGGAGATTTCACTGTTGTGGGAAGATATTGAGATAAATGGGGATTCCATGTGTGAAAAAGAAAAAAAAATTGTGTGGATTGTCTAAGGTCAATAGGATGCAATTGGGTGAAAATCTCAAGTTAGAAGTCGTTTTACTTGAATTGGTGTTTAATAAGGGACATTGCACTAATCAAGGTAAAAAAAAAATTATTTTATTTGAAAATTTCTCTTTTTAGCCTTTATGACTTGAGTAATTAAGCCTGCAAGGGTCTTTAAAATCTGGTGCCCTATAGTCATCTGATTTGGGAGTCATCGGCCGAAAGTTTGTTACATGAGTCACTTAGAAAGTTTAAGGGAGATAATGATTCAAATAAAGAAAAAAAAAGTTGAAAAAAAAAATAGAAAAAAGCAGGTGCATGAAACAGAAGACGCACCAAATGACCTGGTTATGTCCCAAACACTTGTTTAAGGAAATTCGACTTTTTAATAAGGGATTATTAGCCTAATTAAATCTTAGAGATTGAAGCAACCAAACTAGAAGAATCCTTGTTTATTGACATATCGACTTGTAATTAGTAATATTTACCTAAACTGGAGAGGTGAGGATAATAGAAAAATCAACCTTATGTCACACACTTGAAAAAGAGTGAAAAGAATAAGTTTGGGGGTGTGTGAATCTTACGAGCGATGAAAGAACATATTTGACCATTGGGGGTTGAAAATTGAAACACTCATGAATTCAGGATACTATGCTTAATTCTTCACACACACACACACGTCGATTTTACATTGGAAAAGTAGATTTTAATTTTTGTATTGTGAATTTGAGCTGTACATGAATTTGATATTATGATTTCAATCTTGAGATAAAAAGCCAGGGTAACTAGCTATATCGCTTGATTGTCTGACCACCAATCAGATAATTAGCATTGCATGTTTGTGTGTTTTGTGTGGTTTTAGTTTTGTTTGAGGACAAACAAATATTCAAGTTTGGGGGTTTGATAAGTGCATTTTCTACACTTATTCGGGGTTTAAAACTATGGAATTTTATTGATCTTTTGGCAAAATTTTACATAATTTATGTTATATTGCATTGTGTAGGTAAAACTTTCTGTTTGATGAAGAATTGGAGAAAAGAAGCAAAATATGGTGAAAAATGGTAAAATCCAAAGTTCGAGAATCAAATTGCAAATACTCAAGAAGATATTTTGAAGATTACTAGGAGACAATTGGATTGAAATTAGAATTCAAAAAGAAATGGAATATGATCAAAATATTATCAAAATCAATTTCCAATCGCTCAAGATATATTCCAGATTTTTAGCTCAACATTGAGACCCATTTTTGGCATAGTAAACGATCGAATTGGAAAAACTCTATTTCAATCAAAATTGTAGCCCTTTAAGTTATATTTCCAACGCACTTTGAATCGTATCAATCGGATATCAGAATAGAAAGTTATGACTAAAATACGAACTATTGTGCAGAGACAAAAAATCCGCGCGCGAAGGCAACTTTCCTTATTCGATTAGAACTCTTTTGGAAACCAATTTGGACGTGATTTTCAACCAATTTTCGGCTCTTATAAAGAGAGAACAGAGAATACATATGGAGAACCTCCCTAAAACTAAAAATCTCTATATTATACATATTTTGGAGGCGAAGAACATGACTAACAACGTGGAATCAAGGCGAATTGCATAGGATATTGAAAATTTTTCATCCGGATTCAAGATTCACAACAAGAACGTGGATTTTTCCTACTTCTTCCATCTTTCTTATTTTCGGGTGATATTTTTTCAATTATTCTTGTGTAATTCAATTATAAAAATGTTAGGCTAGTTTTTCATTGTATTTGATGAATGATGAACCCTATTGCTTATTTATTTTAATTCGAGACAATTAATTTAGTATTTCTTGATTTTTTTTGATTGTTTTTGCATTCCCATTGAACTATTTCATTGCTTGATCCCCAATTAGGTAGTAAGTTGCTTGTTGTAGTGTAGAAATACTCACAATAAGTCTAGAACGCGGCAAAATCAACACTTGGACAATAGGTATTAAGAATAATATCTATGGCATGTGCAATCATGTGTGATAAATCCTGTGAATCAATGCATGTTTTTCATATGAATTCGGACTAGGAATAGGATCGGGTCGTGTTAAACATAGGTTTAATATATCTTGGAAAAGAATATTGAATAACAGTGGATTATCGATTATCTTGAAATCCTGAATTTACTAGATTACGAATTAAAAATTGAATTAAATGGCAATAGGGGGATTCATGATTACAATACAAACATTTACATATTAGATAAACACTTTATTTGTTTTGTTAGTTTATGATTAATATAGATTACATACAAATCACCTTTTTTTTTATTATTACCACACTTCGAATTTAATAGTAGCTATTGAACTACAAATTAGACCTTATTCCTCGTGGGAACGGTACTCTTAACTCACAAATCTTATTACTTGTACAACGATCCCGTACGCTTGCTGGTTTCACGTGAACACCAAGCGATAAAGAACAAGATTTGTAGTTGAAATATGTTGATAAAACGAGAGAATAATATAGCTCCAAGTAGTTAGAATTTCATTCAGAATTTGCATTCATCATTTGCATTAGCCCTCTTGTGTTATATGGTGGGGATATTTATAGTGTTACAAATCAAATGATGGCATTTGGATCAAGTTACACGTGGCCTCATCTCCTCGGTCAAGACATCAAATCCTAACTATCAAGTTGACTCTCTTAGCCTTACAAAGCATTCAATGTTCTTATATTGACAAGACAAGACACAAATGTACTTTACACAAAAGTCACGTCAATCATTGAAATAAAGATCTTCATTATTGCTATATATTTTCACGTGGATTTCCACTAGCTGCAACAAAGGGGTCTCGGATAGTGCATGCCCACCGAACCGTGGCTTTAGTTAACAATAATGGCCTTAAAACAAGTCAAGGCCTTGGAATCCATGTCGGAGGCTAGGAAAATATACCCCGATTTAATTAGGCTGGTCCCACTGCTAAAATATGGTGCCACGTGTCACTTCCGGTTTATGCACTACAACAAAAATAGTCATTAGCAACATTTAAAAGCAACATTTGTTTATAAATGTTGCCAAAATGGTCTTTTGGTAACATTTTCGTAAGTGAATGTTGCCATAGGTTAATATAAATGAGTTTTAGCAACGTTTTTTAAAAAAATGTTGCGGTAGACCACTTTTCGCAACTTTTATTGAGTGTTGCGGAATGTGTTGCCTTTAGCAACGTTTACCAAACGTTGCGAAAGGTAGGACCTTTCGCAACGTTTTTGATAAATGTTGCGAAAGGTATTTTAAACCTTTCAAATTAATTTTTTTTAAATCTAAAATATTACCTATAGTCTGTTGTGTTACTAAATTTATGGGAATTAAAAATAAATCAAATATATCTCTACTCTATCTATATCCCATTTCCCTCCTGAAAGGCACAGAAAATCAGATCTAATTCAAACCCTATTTCAGTTTTCTCTCTCTTGAAGCCATAGAAATTTGGTGTCCCTCTCTTCCGCCCCACCTTAATCGCCTGCCACCCCCAGCTACAGTGCCTCTTAGCCCGGCTCGAAACTTGCGGCGGTGGATATGGTAATTATAGAGGTGGAGGAGGCTACGGTGGTAATAGAGGCGGCGGAAGAGGAGGAGGTGGAGGTGGAGGTGGGGGATACGGAGGTAATACAAGTACTTGATAGTCTTCTTTTTCGTTTTTATTATGTACTTTGGTTATTTATTTTGATTTATGGATTTAAATTTTCGGATTTGGCAGAAGAGCGCAAGACCTGGCGCAAGAATCATCCTCTTGTTTGATTACATTATTTTTAGATTTTTGGATTTTTTTTTTATTCGTGGTTTATATGAATTTCTTTAATTTTTCTGATTAAGATTAATTTTTTTGCAGGGATTTGTTGCAAAGCCGGAGATTCTCCCGGACGGTGCAAAGTTGAATCTAATGGTCCGGCAATCGCACGATTCCCCGGGTAAGTATTTTTGTATCTTGTGATTTTGATTTTGATTTTATTCTTAGTGTTTTTGAATGTTAGTAAATGCTCAGATGGGTTCCTTATTTCCTTTTTTTTTTCCTGAATTTGATAAGCTGGGAATTGGGATTATAGGTTTTACTACTACTTGAAATTGGTAATCCAAGCCCAAAGTCTCCATGTTTTGGTTTTATATGTTTTGAAATTGGGATTGTTTCTCATTTTTATCATGGGCCATTGTGGGCAATCCTTTGCTCATTATTTTGGCTGGGTTCTACTCAAGCTCGGATCGGACTGATTCGTGTACATAACTTAATTCTGAAATGGAAAACGAACCTTTAAAAAATTTAAACTCACTTTTCACTGTATTTACATAACAAAAGAACACCATATTTGTCTTCTATTGTACTGCATCATCCTTTTGAACGTATTGTTACGTCATGCCCTTGTTGCCTGACCTCTTTGGGGATCAACTCCTCTGTTTATGTTTATCATACTGCCAAGTAGCATGATCAGCTTTTTAGCAGCACTCACACTCCTAGGTAGCAAGTGATGGAATTATCTTGCTTAAAACCTAGGAAGCACGGTCTCTGGATTGAAGTGTCTGAGCTGATGCATGGCATACATTGAAACGTCTGCCATCAGACTCAGTGTTGGATGGGGGGGACATGTTATATGTTTTGGATATGTTTGGGGCACTCAACGATGTGCTAGCTTCACAATACCTCAAAGTTAAGGTTTGAATGACAACGAAACCAGGGAAAAGCATTTAAATAGACCACTTGAGAAGAAAGATAGTGATCATTCAACCGTTAGTCTCATAAGTGCAGCCCATATTGTACAACATATAATGTTCTTGTTGAATTGAAATCCATCAACTATTCATATTTATCTTTATCCTATAAACACAATCCAATTCAAAAGTCATAACATTGTATTTCAAAGCATCTCTACCGTGTCATGTTCTTTTCAAATAAATTGATGTGCATGTGCATTTTAAATTACTGCCTCATATTGATGAAAGCTAATAATGATATTTATAGCGATGGATTGGTAAAAAATTTAATATTTTCACCATGATGTTGGTTAGATTGTAGCATCATGAATTCGAAGTCAATAATATTTTGACATGACGTAAACTTGTCGTAAGTTAACCGCGATGATTGCTTTGTTAATTCCAAAGTGGTTTAATATCATGCCATTAATATGTATCTAGATGTGTTTTTCCTCAATTTTTTGCAGGCACTTAAGGAGAAATCTACAATAATTCAAATTCTAAAGCAGGAGAATGAAGGCCTTGTACAGTTTACTGCTACAGATGAAGATTCTACTAGTAGTGGTGGAAGTAATGTCTTGAAGTCTTGGGCTATTTTAGCATGATAGGGTTGCTTAGAGTAAATTTGTTTGTTGGGTGATTATCACACTGGATGGAAGTGCTTACTATCAATTGATGTATTACCATTTTGAAACTCACTCTTATTTAGGTGTTTTTGTATCACATTCTAATATTCAAGTGTATGGATTCAAAAATTTGTAATAAAATTATCATTTTTTATGCAATTCCAAAATTTGTTCATAAGGATTCATTTTCAATTTTGTCAATCAATTTGAGTAAATTGCTGTAAAAAAAAAAAAAAAAGTAGGGGTCCTACTCTACGGCAACACCTTGATTTGCAACACACGTCCAAACGTTGCAAAAGGTCTACGGCAACGTTTTTTGAACGTTGCCGTATGCTATTTTTGTTGTAGTGATGACTCGTAATAGACAGAAAAACAGTAGTTGAGTCATAGTACAACTGTGATAAAAATAATGTGTAACTAAATTGATAAAAATTTGAATTACAATGTGACACGTATCCATCACAACAAAAGATTCCAATCCCAAAACAACTTTGACTTTAAATAAAATGTTAAAAATCTTACCTCCATTCTTTTTACACTGTGAGATTACTCATCCTCATCTTCTTTTACTAATTATCATAGAAGGTATATTTTCATAAAATAAAATAAAATAATACATATAAACCGTGTTTCTTTAAATTGAAATATCTTGAGCTTTACTCATCTGAACTTACATTTTCTTGAACCCAATTTACGTTATTTAATGCGAGCTACAAAATGAGCCCAATGTAGATATACTTTTTGTCACTCTATAAAAAATTAAATATTTGACCCATTTAAAACATGCTTTGTTTTAGTCCCTCAACTTTCAAAATCATAAAATAAAATTTATAAAACAAATAATTTTATTCTAAAATTTTTGGGATGTTACATGTGGTGTTCGTGGGTGGGGGTAGGAATGGGGGTTTGTGATCGACTATTTAGTTGATTGTGACCAATAAATAATAGGTGACTTAAAAAATGTAATCGTAACTTATAATTTATTAAGTTGTGGCCAAAAAAATAACTTAATTTGATAATTTGACACCGTTAAAAAGATTGTGATTTATAAAATTTGTATTTTGTGGCCGATGAATAAATTGTGACCTATAAAAAATTTGAGTGATCGATAAATAATTTGCAATCAATTAATTCAATAATTTATGATCAAATTGTATAGAATCGTGACATTTATGTATTTAATTTAATAAAATATGCTTCTAATTAATTATTTCATAAATAAAATTTAATTAATATCTAATTTTGAAGTTTTAAACATTGCTTCTTAATTTTGAAATATGTCATACTTAATCTCTTAGATATGAAATGTTCTCTTTTTTTTAATCTCATTTTCTACCACACATTGTATGAGACTCAAATTTTTTATCAATATTTTAAACATGCATTTTATTATTTTTTATAAAAATTTACTTAAACTCTGATTTTTAGCAAAAATCAGACCGTGACTAAGTTGTTATTTTGACAATAATGTGTGAATTCATTTGTTTTTAAAATAACTATTTTAAACAGCAGAGAAGTAAATATATGTTTGACGGGTTAATTCCTCAAATGATTACTGAATTTTTCGTAAAGTTCTCACGAGGTCAGTGAACTTCAAAACAGGCCCCATTAGTCACTGAATTTTGAAAATTGATACCACATCCATCACTATATAAAACAACGCTTGCAAAATTGAAAGGATTTGATAACGTGTCTAACAGTGTGGTTGGCATGGCACGTTATTGTAAGAAAAAAAAGGAGACGTGAAGCTGAAAATGATTTGCGTCCGAATATTAGAAATTTAAGATTACATTTCCATGAAATTAAAGGAGAGGATGTGGACGGCTTGGATATAAAATCTGATTTTTTGACCTTTCTTTTTTTTTTTTTTTTTTTGCAATGACGTGCCATGTCGGTCATGCCGTTAGATACGTTATCAAATCCTTCTAATTTTGCAAGTTTCATTTCGTGATGGATGTGATACTAATTTTCAAAGTTCATTGGCTAAATGAGGCTGTTTTGAAGTTCAGTGACCACATGAGAACTTTATGAAAAGCTTAGTGACCATTTAGGGAATTGACCCTATATTTGACTCATGTTTATAAACAATTGTTACAATTATATTTTATGAGGAGTTATATATAGCACATCTGCTAAAACTATGTGGAAGCACAAAGTAAATTCAATTAAATAAGTTTAACATCACGTTTAATTGAACTTATTATTTAACATAACATGTATAACACATAGGATGGTATTGTAGCACTACTGGTGTTGCATAACTTTATTTTTTATTGGGCCCACACGTAACGAGATGGGTCCAAACTGTCTTTGACTAAGCATGGGTGGTGTTAATCAAATTGGCCCAAATGTTATCAGAACAACTCTTCGTGGTTTGGATTTGGTTAATATTTTATGATGGGTCGGTCAACATGCCCACCAGTGGTTCATCTTGAACAAGGTAACTCTAGAGTGTGTTCGGTTGATATAGAAAATATTTTATTCGAAAAGTCAATCCCCCAAAGAAAATATTTTCCTTAAAAATCAGAAAATTTGGTACATTTTTAATAGTTGGAAAATATTTTTCATGAAAAAAAATAGCAATCAAACACACATTTATGCCCTGTTTGATAGGCAACCTTTTCTATGGAAGTTAGAAAATATTTTCAATTTTCAACCAAATTGAATGTTTGATAGCAAAAAAATTCCATATAATTTCTTTTCCTTCTTTCACTCCACGCGCCATGTTTTCCCATTTTTCGATGAAATGGTTTTCCTTCGATTTTGTTGTCAATTGATTTTCCAGCTTTTGTTCTTTTTTTTTTTTTTTTTTTTTGACAATTGGAAAAAATTCTAGACACAATGGTAAAAAAATTATCACTGTTATTGACAATTTCCATGCAAAACAAAGTCAAACGAATGATATTCAATATGATAAAATTTTTTTTCTTTTTTGCAATTGGAACAAATTCTAAACCCAATGGTAAAAAAAATTATCACTTTAATAGACAATTTTCATGAAAAACAAAGTTAAACGGATATCAAACTTTCAACATTTTTCAGGTTGAAAATTATACCAATCAAACACAATTAATTAAATACTCAATAAAACAATTTTTAGGTTATTCAATTCCCTGAAATTCATTTTCTTTCCACCCATTTTTCACATTTGCGATCAAATGGACCCTTAATGTTTTCTTATGCCCGTGTTTGGTGGGTGTGCATTAGAATTTTAATCATACTACACGTACATTATCTTCTACATTATTTTTTACATTATATCACGTCACAACACACCATCGAACAATTTAAATTTTTGACAATTTTTCATCCAATCAACACTTGCCAACACACGATGTCAACCTAGTGTACAATTGGCATTTCCTCGAGTCAATTTGTCTCTTAAAATATTACATGTGCCTCACATAACATATTATTTTAATTAATACTAGTAGTAAGCAAGTGCGTTGCACGTCTTATGTATCGATTGAATGATATATGTAATAGTTTTAAAGTAATAATACCATTTTTTAAAAGTAATTGAGGTAATTGATAATATTAAAGAGACAATTGAAATTGAGAAAATATATATAAATGAATAAAAGTTCTTATGAAGTTATGTTTTTAATGTGAAAATGTTGAATAAATTTAAACGTAATGCCATAATTACAAAAACACTTATTTGTACACAATAATTTTTTTATCAACGTTTCACATCTTTTCTTCTTTGTATTTTCTGCTTTTTCTAAGACCTTTGTTATTTGTATTGAAACTCCAGGAAGTAATATTCCAAGAGCATGCAATGTTTGTTCTTTGAGCCTTATCAATGGTAATTGCAAAGTATAGACGTATCGAAAATTATTTTATCTTAAATTTGAATGGATCATTTATTGGAGGTCTGGCGCTAATGGAATGCGTGGAAGGAAATATTACTCTTTTCGAGTAATACTATTTGCAGTCGCTCACTACGGTAGTCGCCCTACGTGGCATACACATGGCAGGTGATTATTTGTTGCATTAGTCAACAAAAAGCTACCATATTAATGCATCCATTAATGTATCAAATAATTACTTGTCAAGTGTATGCCACGTAGGGTGACTATCGTAGTGAGCAACTGCAAATAGTATTACTCTTTTCAAAATGTTGTCAAACAATTATTTCTGCATAAATAATATATTTTTTGAAATCATGACAAATCATTCTTGTTCCATTACAAAAATCGTTGGATGTTTCCAAATTCCTCATAAGCATGCTTTTACATTAAATCCTTATTTGGCCAGTTTTCTAAAAATATTTAATTAAAATATAATTATGTTATCTAATCATCGAAGTTAATAAATATTACACAAATTATTACTTTGTTAATCAAAATAACCTATATTGTGCCTTTAATGTCAAGTTGGACTCACATGTTTTAATTCTTTTTGCCACACAAGAGACTTCCCATAAGAAAATTAAGAACGAAATAGTCAATTGAATATTAAGTCACTGAATTTCCGTTTAATTTTTTTTAATAATTGAATGTCGGTTTCACTTCTTGTATTAATTTCAAACCAAATGATAAATATCAATTAAATAATAATGCAACTTATGAAAATTAATAGGGAATTTGTTGACTAAAAATATAAAATTTAAGAACAAAATAATCAATTGAATGTTTCCCACTCATTCGCATGTAAGGGTAATAATTATGAGTTATTTACTCTTTAACATATTCGTGACTTCATTAATATAGTAATGCAACCTTTCAATTTTGTAACCTCAATTAAATAATGACTTAATGCACGAATTATAATGTAAATTATGAATATTAATAAGGGCTTTGTTGGTGAGAATAAAAATTGTAAGAACAAAATAGTTAAGTTCTGTTTATTTTTATTTATTTAGTAATTGAGTGTGAGTTTCACTCCTTATATTAATTCCAAACCAAATGATAAATATCAATTAAATATTTCACTTCTTATATTAATTCCAAACCAAATAATAAATATTAATTAAACTGGTATTCCAATTATGAGGGTATATTGGGCATATAGTTAAATATGCAAAGGGTGAATTTAGTATTTAAAAGTTTTTCCACAATTCTCACTTTTAATATATTGTAGATAGATAATGTACAAACTCGATTCCATTTCGCCCATTTTTACCATCCCGTGTTGTTTCTCCCTTTTCTTCGTTTATATCACAAATCTCGCGTTGTTGCTCCCTTGTGATTTACCCTAATTATGCATTTTGACCTTGAATAGTATTCCTTTCACGGGTCCGAGTCGGGTCATGGGCCGCCCGAGCTGAGGAACCGATTTGATATCCCTATTCTTGACTATGGTAATCAAACAAAAAAACATGTTTGCTTATGTATTATAATATAATGAACCACTAATTAAAAAAATAAACTAGACAATTATTTTGTTTTTGCAAATCATATATATTAGTTGCTCAACCGTAATTCGATTGTTACGGATATATAAATGTCGCATACACACGAAGCTTCGAGTTTTTAGTTATTCTCTCTGTTCTCTACAATTTACTTGTCTACATTTACATCATTTGAACATTGAAATTAAGGTCTAGAAAAGCCACTCATTAGGATGCACAACTTACCGCGTATTTGCTTATTTTTATAAGTTCATTATAATTTTTTAAATTCAGTGATGGATGAGGTTGCAGTTTCGAAAGTTCAGTGACTAACCATGTATTTTTTAAAGTTCAATGACTTGATGAAAACTTTTGGTAAAATTCAGTGACTATTGATGTAATTAACACTAATTCCAACCCAACTGATAAATATCAATTAAATATTTCACCACTTATATTAATACTAAATCAAATGATAAATATTAATTAAATTTTTAATAAGTGCTTTGTTGATGAAAATTAAAAATTGTAAAGAAAAAAAATGATATAATTGAATGTTAGTTTCACTCCTTCTATTATTTTAATTCTAAATCAAATGATAAATACTAATTAAATTGGCATTCGAATTATGACGGTATAGTGGGCATATAGTTAAATATGTAGACTTGACATCGCCCCGGAGTCGTTATTACATTGTACGTACTGTCCGCTTTGAGAGAGTTTATGTCCATCTTACCTCTCACGACTTGTTCGATTCAACTTAAATCTCTCATATGATGGATGTTTTGAGTTCGAATCCTGGGTGGACACGTCAGAAAGCCGTGAGGGGTAAAATGAGCATAAACTCTCCCAAAACGGACAATACATACAATATGATAACAGCTTAGACCACAATTCTCACTTTTAATATATTATTGAGAAAGAGACTCGATTAAAAGTGAAAGTTTATCGATTTAATTTATTTAACATTAGAGCAATTAAAAAGTTTAGAAAAAAAATATTCAAATCAAACGAGATGAATTTGATATAATTAAATATGGTGAAACGAAAACTTTACACTTGACACGTTTATTATTATAAGCGTTGATCCATATTTCTAACACATCGAGGTGGCAGGAACATGTCTAAATTTACTTTAGCAAATTTAATTAATTTTTTTAATTCATTGCTTAATTTAAATATTACCCACAACGTGTTGACGGAATATTTTATCATCATCGGTATTGTCCCCTACTTTTGTATAATTTTTACGTTATAATTTGCTTTTTAAATAAATATAATTATATTTGTTGATCCCAAAAATTATATCAATTATATGGTCAACGGATCTCAAAACTCCTCACGTCCATGTAAGCTAAATTCCAATACACTTGGACAAGTCATCAACCAAACGGTCGAGCCGACTAAAGGAATTTGGGGAAGGATGGGGGGGGGCGTTAGTGATTGATCATTCTTGTTGCATGCATCAATAAATCAATCAAGACATTAAATTCCAGGACCCTTTTCGCATCTATAAAGTCCTAGTTTGTGCAAGTGGGAATTGACCGCATAAGTGTGCAGATGCGACGTTGACAGTGAATTGTCTTGTCAATTATTTCACCATAAAATTTACCAAGGATCTCGTCACCACCTCATTATGGCCAGCTCCTATATGGGGTGTTTGCCCAAATGGGGTCGGTCCGGTTTCTTTCTGAGGGGAAGGGATAGTCTCCGTACGTATAACATGGTTGATTGTGTTGTAAAGTAAGATGTGGGGCTCTTACCGTCTGTCACGTAATTCAATTAGACACGATTATTTATATGAGTAACAATATTCATAATCGAACTTGTTAATAAAAGTTGTAATTACATTACGGATTTTATTCGTAGTTTTATTTTTTAGAAATTTCGAAGCAAATCCACATTTTGTAGTATCTAAAAAAGTAAAGTCTCATTTGAGCATAAGATAAATACTTCATGCCCATCTATATATAATGACAATCATTGAAGAGTAGTTTGATTGGTTCTCACAGCCGACCTATCTCGACGAATCACACGCCTTTGCTTAAACTAATCAATCTACTTTTTTTTTTTGGATTCAGTAGTAATTAGTAAGCTGATACTCGAACTCTTCACAAACTAGAGTCCAATCGAATCCGTACACGTGTCCAAATTATTTACTCATTTCCATCGTGATCCAGCATCTTGATAACTGATTATGGGAAAATATTTTATTCATCAACAAATTTGTTTGCGAACTTGGAGCGGATGATTAGAGCTTTCCCACGTGCCAGGATAAAGCCACATATTTCGAAGCATGTTGGCGCACGTGGTAGATCACGACAAATGCACCGGACGAGCAAGTATCTCGTTTCCATTAGGAATGCAGGCTTGATGAGTAAAATCCTCCAGCCGACCACCAACAATTCCTATATCTCTGTTATGGTCCTTTTTCGTTTTGTTTAATGTCAAATCTTTTTTTTTGTCACCACCTGGTAAAACGAAATAGCAATTCAACTTGGTTTCTAAGATAACTAAGGGTTTGTTTGACATAATTTTTGAAAAGTTAAAAGTTGTTTTCGAAACTATGAAGCTACTGTTGAACGCTCTTTAATAATTTTTTGAAAGTATTTTGTCTTATTAAAAGGAAAGACTCTTGTACAAGCAGAGACAAAAATAGAAATTCTATCAAACGAGCCGTAAAACAATGACTATATTTAGCACAATATTGAACATGATTCAAAATTACAGTCAATAAAGTACTTTATTTTTATTCTTTAATATCGACAAATAGTGTACAATCCAACTTATCAAATGGCAACACTTCGTTTGCGGTTTCCGTTCCACTTTCAATTGCTTCCACCTTCCCTATTGATGGCCCATTTATTAAGACTGTTTCTACAAAAGGATTTTTGGAGAAGTAACCTTAAATTATCATACTCAAAAATCTTTTCTAATTAGATAAAAGAACTTACAAAATATTATCCAAATTGGTCCATATGAGACAACAATTTTGGAAATTATACAAGAAAAAAACACAGCACTTATGCTTCCTTGATTAAACATTTAAGTAAAAATTGTGAATTCTACAAAATGTATAACTAAAAATAAAATTTGACCAACTTATTTAAAAGCTTAGCCCTTGTTTGTTTGCCATTATTTTTGGCAAAAAATGAAAATTTTGACGGTTATTTTCAACCGATTGGGACCCACCATAAAACATTTTGGTCAAAAAATGTTGCTCCTCCGGCTGCACCGATAAGATCTATTCTAGAAATGAGAAATAAATGACAAACAAATAGGAGCTTAGTAAGCATTCTTCCATTCCTCTTGTAGCTTCTCATTTCCCTATTAATTGCTCCAGACGAGGTGGCAATTTGGGATCATATAAGTAATTTCCATTGATTAAGGGTCTAAAATGTAATAAAATTAGAAGTTAAAGGATGTCTGAATTATACACTGTGAAAAGATTGGAGACCTTATCTGTAATATTTTCAGAAGAAGATCTCCCTTGTAAATATTTGGGTGGAATAGAATCGAAAACCTGCCGTAGCCGGTGAATGATTTGCCCACGAGAAAAGTACGAATTTTGAGAATTTGTCGTGTCACTGCTCGGCAACATACTTACATATACATACATAATACAACCCCTCCTCTTTCCCTCTATTCAAATCTCCGTTTTCTCTCTCCACTGCCATGGCCAAAACCCTCAAAATAGCTATTTTCTAGATCCCTCCAAACCATAAATCAGATACCTTTTTTCCTCCTTAATTTCCATCTGGAAAAAGGAGATTTTCAAGTTGTTTCAGAGGTGGAGAATTGAGTTGAAAATGGAGAGAGATTTCATGGGATTGAATGTAAAACAGGAGACTCCTGATGAAACCATGGACTCAGGTACTCCAAATCATATTTTTTTTCCCCCTTGAATTTATCATATTTAAAAATATATTGCTTTGCTAAAATTCTAGAAAGCTTTAGTTTAGTTACATACTTTGTGCATATATGTAATTTCATTTTAGATAAATAATCTTGAAACGGGAAAAAAATTTATGGGTTTACAAAAATGAAGTAGCTTTAACAAACAAAGCCTCAATATAGACTTTCATAAATTTCGAAGCTTAGATTCTTATTAACCAATCTCGTCCACAGGCAAAATTATCTTGTCTTCTATCCGCCCTTCACTGACTATTATTTTATATTTAAATTTAATAAATGAGTCTGAAAGCTCTTCTCTTCAACACAAAGAGCCACAACAAAACATGTGATTTCAAGATTACTTTGATTTCATTTCTTGGAATCTTAAAAAAAGCCTTTCCACTCCAGTTTGTAATTTTGCTATTTATTTTACTTTTATTTGCACTTAGCTGTTGAACAACAAGAGGTACATTGTATTTTTTTCTTCATCTCTTTAAATTTATGTTAATTTTCTATTCATTGAGTGGATTGGTGCATGAGGTGTATTTTTCACGTTATGTGACAAGGATTCAATTGGATGATAAAAAATATTTCTTATGAGATGCTGTGCCAAATTTTTCAATATTTTTCATAGTCCTTAGAATTTTATATTCACTTTCATGTTTCTTGTGTTATTTAAAGTGTGCATTGCCACTATGCACCTCATCATCTTTTTCACTATTTTATTAGTTAAATCAATATTTTTAAGTTAAAGGAGTCGTGCTTTCAAAGATGTCAGCGACATGTAAAATAATTTATTTAGGTACCAGTACCACCCAAAAAGAGGAATAAGTTGTGTGTGTGTGTGTGTATATATATTAATTCTAAATGGAATGGTGGCATTTTAAAATTTTCTTTGACCAAATGATTTCCCATATTGTTTACTTGTTCTGCATTTGATGAGTCTAATAAGCACTTAATATACTGCACATAAGTGCCTAGTTATCAATTTTTTTAATTAAGTTGTTCAATATGTTCACACCTTTTACAGCTGCACCTATGAAGCATCTTGAGTAAACAAGTAAGTAACCGCTAACATGTTCTTGAAACAAAAAGTTATTTACAAGTAACTTTAAGTTAGTTTTAAGCATAGCCAAACGCACTCTGTCTTAGAAAATTTTCATACGTAAATATACTTAGAAGGTCTCTTGTAATTTTTTTTCAACGCAGTTTTCCAATCTACACTTTACCATATTACTTCTTAGTTGCAAATTGATTAGGTAATTAGACAATAAATGAAAGAGTCTTTCATGTTTCATTATATGGTATTTGTTTCTGGACATTCTAGTGATAAATTTGACTAAATTGGTATAGGTTTGTGTAATTGTGTTCTATCTTGATTCCATAGGTCCAGTGAGAAGTTCAGCAATGCAGTGGTCATTTTCAAACAAGGTTTCTGCTGTTCCTCAGTTGTTATCTTTCCAGGGTGCTCAAATAGAAAAGCCTAAGACTGGTTTCGATTCCCTTGCATCGTCTGGATTGGTGACCATAAAGACGACTACAGAAGCTTTCAACTCTGATCTGAAACAATACTCCGGTGTCATGCAGGTGAGTTATGTTATCCTTTTGGAGCTTTAGTTTTAAGTAATGGAAAAAAATTGTAGGCAACTTTGTAACTTTTGATTCTAAAGATTAAGAGGGTGTTTGGTAGAGATTAAAATCGGATTAAAATTGAAAAATTAGCCGTTATTGTTGACTTTTATTAGATGAGTGAGACCCAATAACGGTTATATTTTCAATTTTAATTGGATTTTGAGCCGTACCAAACAGGCCCTAAGCAACTTGGATGTATTAAATCTTTTATATCCACATTTATGAAAAATTCTAGTTTTGATTTTTTGTTTCTTTATAAAATAAGTATGCGATTTAGACAGAATAATTTTCTGTACATATTGCACCTTATTGGTTTTTCCTTTTTGTTATTCAGAAAAACATTTTTCCTGGAAATCATGGGGGATTTCATTATACAGTGACAACCCATCCTGCACAGAACTATGAAAAACATGGTCTTCAAGAAGTTGGAGTACCACCAGTTACCATTCAAGCAAATCAGACAGTTTCTCTGGCTACTAGCACTCCCATTCACCAGTCCTTCATTTCATCTGCTGGACAGAGTTTGACCCATTCAACAAGCTTGCAACCTCTGGCTGTTCCAGTAACAAATCCCGTCCCAGCTGTTCCTTCTAATAGTTCTGTTGTGGATACCACTGGTTTGAGGTATTTCAAAAGACACTAAGTAGAAACTTTCAAAGAAAAAGTTTATTATTATGAAGTGGAAGTTCCTCCTAGGATGGAGTATATTGCCTTATTGGGGCGTGACATGCATCAGACACAAAAATGGCTCAAATATCTTAGTAAGAAAGGGTTGATTATTCTGAAGTAGAAAATTTCCTCCTAGGACGTAGTGTTGGTGTGTGACAGATCATGTGTTTTATTGATGAGTAGCCGGCATTTTTATGTCCTACCATTTTTGGTAAATTATGAGCTTGTTTGATAGACATTATTTCCGAAGATTGCATTTTTGAAGAGTAGATTTATAGAGAATGTGCAAGTAAAAAATAATGAAACTTTTTGGATTTGGGTGTAATATTATTTTATTGAAAATTTGTGGTTAAAAATAAGAGAGAAAAATGAATTTTGGAAATAATGTGTATCAAACAAGGGTCATGTCCGTGCTTGTCACATTTTGTCTTGCTGCTCTTGTATACTAGTATGATTGAGAGCAGAATCTTACTAAGAAAAGTTAAAATACAAGGCTGAATCAAACTGGTATGTTCTGTAGGAGTACTTCGAAGACTTCAGGGGCTCCTGCTCAGTTGACCATCTTCTATTCTGGTTCCGTGTGTGTTTATGACAACATTTCCCCGGAAAAGGTATATTCTTGAAGATCTTCTGAAATTCCAGGGCAGTTTAGCACTTGTTTGGTTTTGTTTTCCTTAATATTTTTCATCCACGGCTACAGGCTCAGGCAATTATGTTATTGGCTGGAAATGGGTTCCCTATGGCTTCCCGAACAACAGCCCCTGCTGCTTCATCTCCAATTCCAGCACGCGTGACCCAGTCTCCTGTTGTTGATGAATTTGTGGTAAATAAGCCTTATGACGCAACATTGTACTGTTCAAGCTCCTTGTTGGTAACTTCTATTAATGTTTCTCAGTCTGCTGGAGCGTTGGGTAGCAACAATGATCTGACGGCTATAAAACCAGCAGGAGTTGGGGCAACTCCAAATAAAGTGGAGCCCTCGAAACTAGTCAATATGATCGAATCTGTTCCTGCTACCTTCCTTTCATCAGGTATAGTCTGGCACCTATTTAATTTACTTCAATATCTTGGATGAAGCTCCATTAGATTTTAGCTTTTGTTATTGTGAATTTACATTGCATGATGGAAGCATAACAAAGGTATATTGTTTTTGCAGGCACTGTGCCTCAGTCTCGGAGGAAGTCTTTGGTTCGGTTTCTCGAGAAGCGCAAAGAAAGGTAACCAATTATTGCTTTATATAGTACAAGTTTCCAATATCATGTATAAAGTTTTAGTAGAACTTGTGGCATTCAATTTAAAATAAATGATAAATGAAAATGCATCTTGGTTGTTTCTGTGGAGAAATTTCTCGACTTAGGCAAGTATTGACTTATTCACGGGACAACGCCATGACTATAGGTTTTGCATAATCGACTTAGAGGGGACGCACTACTAAAATTTTAACTTTGTTCTGTTCTTTTAATATTATCAAGTCCTATCCAATTCAACTTATCAAACATATTTATCATGTGTGCATAGAATTACGCAACTCTTCCTATTTATATTCTATTGCTTTTAGAATGTGTATACCGTTTTATGAGAAACGTGCAATGAAATGTCTATACGGTCAAATATTTTTGTAGTTGCTTGATCCGTGCGGTTAGGAGATGTGACGATGTTATCTATTGTCCTTTGCTTTCCTCCTTTGGTTTCAAGATTTTCTGGTTGTGTCTTCATCGGACTAAAGTTTTGTGGCATGCTTGGTAGGGAGGACGAAAAAAACTATAATCTTGTTCTTTAGAATGTTGACTCCTATCTAGTACTGCATAACAAACTTGCATCTAATGGTCATATCCAAGGAGATGGTAGACGGTATCACGATTCATTATAAATTTGTTAGACACGATAGACTTCGTATCCCCTGTATGTTACTGATTTCTCTTAATGCTTGTCTGTTGACTTTTATTTGAGCTAAAGAATTGTTTCAATGTCGACTCTAGGGTGATTGATGCATCGCCATACACCAGCAAACAATCCGTGGACTGTAGCACCCCCGTTAGTGCCAGCATCTCTGTGAATTCTTCGGGCAGCTGTCCCGTCCAAGAAATCAAGTAATGTTGTTAGATCAAAGCCGACGGGCTGTTTTGGAACGTTATTATTGTAAACTGTATTCTTTCTTGACTTTGTATTTCTCTCTGTTGTGATTGTAGTGCATTTTTGGTTTAACTGTAATAGGAAAATTTTTGGTTTAACTGTAAAAAAATATTACTTCTACAGTAATAATGTATCATTTGTTTTCCAATTTAACAAGAAGTCAAATGTCTAATCAGTCAAAAGTTGCAAATTTAATGAAGAACTACAAGAGGACCATGCAGATTAACTCCCGTTTGAGCTCCATTATAATCATAATTTTTGGGAAAAATGTATTTTGTAATAGTGGTTTTTTGAAGAATTTGTGATTAAAAAAGAAGAAAAGTTGGTGGTTTACGTGTAATATTATTTTATTGAAAAATATGTAGTTGAAAAAAAAAAAGAGAAATGTATTTTGGAATTAATTGAGCCCAAACTGGGGCTAATTAGTACTGATTGAAGTTGAAAGTTGAAAATAAGTAACTTATTTTAATAATAATTCTAACGTTAGGTAAACTGAAAATAAAATGTTTTATAGACTTGCATACATTTTTTAAAATAAAAAAATCCCTTTGGCCAAGCTTGCTAAGCTCGTCGTTTGAATATTGGGTGTGCACCCAACCCTGTTCATTCTGCAAGCTCAAATCGACTCAAGCTCCTAAATCAATCATACAAAGTTACCCTAATCAATAAAAACCAAATTAAGAACCCTGCTCCTAATCAACCGTGTGATGAATGAAACTGCCTCACTGCAACCAAATCAACCCTTCAAATTACTGGATTCAAAAAATGAAAACAAACCATTTGACATTCAGTCTTAAATTCCAAAAATTTCACAATAAATATTTGAAAACTGAATCAAACCCAATTTTTTTATCTCACATTTTTTTGCTGTACCCAAATGAACAACTCTCTATCCCAATAAGACTCCATTGAACCCGTGTAAGAAATTGCATAAAACTTGCTTATTGTGATATGGTCTGAATCCATATAGCAAATTGAAGGTAACCTATATAAGGAATTGTATAAATAAGAGCGTTGTGAAATGGATTTGAGGTTTTGGTATAGAAAAGGAACCTTAGCCGGCCCCGAGAATTCAGAGGTGTATGAGACTAATTATTTGAGCCCCTTCAACATAATTTGTTTTACAAGTATAACAATATTTAAATATTTAAAAGACGACTAAAACTGTTAGGCTAAGCTATTGATCAAGATTGCTATGCCAATTTCACTGGGGTACATCAACTTATAATCCAAGACCAAACCTTAAATTCAGTGCAAACATACTATTAACTATAATCTATAATCATAAGCAAATCCCCCTAAATCGTCACAACTCTACAAACAAGTGTTTTAACATTTTTTGGACCTCTTTTCTTTTTACGAGGTCCCTTGAAATGTGAGGCCCAAGGCAGTGGCCTAGTTTGCCCTAGGCCAGTGCCGGCCCTGCTCAATCGCTAGCGACACTGGAATGTGGTGGCGGTGGTGGAACTTTCCAGTTTAGGATTTTAGGTCCTTTCACTTGGGGTGGGGTTGATGGTTTGGATCATTTAATCTTATTTAGAACATGTTTGACTCGTTTAAACCTTATTGAAAAATTTGAAATTACGATTGCAAATAATTCTTTATTTTTTTTTCTTATTTTTGTTATATTTAAAGAGAATGCTATATTTGTTCTTCCACAAGGTTCATTGAGAAAATAGAAAAAATTATTGTATTCTGCATATAAAATATCACATAAAGTATTCCTTCAAAAACGAAAGGATATGGTTATTCCGCAATTAGAACAAAGGTTATGGGACATTGCCATTAAACCAAATGTCAACAAAGTGAGTTAACTGTCTCAACACACATCGAACTTTAAGTAGCATCACGTTTCACTTATTATACTTAAACTTTCACCATATTACTCGTTGAACTTTACACTGTTGCATTTCATTATTCCCCAAGTTAATTCTGTGACAAACTATTGCCAATGTGGATGAGGAAATTGACAAATGGCAGTGAAGCGCCATATCATTCCTCCCATTTCTCACCAAACACATCTCTAAATTAAAATGAAAGTGTGAATTCACAAAATCCATTTGATAAACAAAACCTCTGTCATATTGAACAAACTGTAAAAACAAAATTTGAAAACCCCAAATCAATGTGAACACTATCCCAAATCGAAGGTGTTGAAGGCTCGATTTCAACAGAATTAAGGTGGGTTGAAAGGCGACTTTCGAGGAAAATAATTACAGATTGCTAGTTTAGTGGATGTATCCCTTCTCTAATCGAAGGTGATGCCTTTAGGTAAAGCCCTTAATTAGAAAAAAAAAATCACCACCTTCTAGCGCAGAAACAAAATTCACAAGTTGCAATGCAGATGACCTGTGCTTCCCACCAACCTTTACACATGTATTCATGTGCTACAGTAATTTTAACAAAACTTTGTTGGGGATATTATACTGATAATGTACATATTATATTAATCAAGAGCATACCGTGAAATCGAAATATCATTCGATTTACCGAAATCTGATTTGAGAAGACAAAATAGTGATTACCGACATCCAATATATGAATATGAATTCATTACTTTCCAATCTTGAACGCGTGTCATTCTTTAATTCAAACATTGCATGAAATTATGAAATTAAAAGAATATTAGTTATTTTTCGAAATCAAAATACTAAATTAGAATGAAATCAGAAAGAAGAAAGATGGGATGCAAGTGATGTGATCGGTCGAGGCAAGTGTTTGACACTTTGTCCTTAAGATGAATTTGCCCCGTATCGGTGCTAACGGTTTCTCAGCAATCATCTCTCAAGATACAACGACCACGTCAAGTCATTGGAGCACTCCAAATGGCTTAAACCAACGAACTCGAACGGAGTTCCCTCTCTACCATAACCATGATTTTGATACAAGAAATAATCACTTCTACAAAGTGGTTTATGCAGAACTAGAGTAAAACATGGAATGGAATGATATGGAACTATCAATTAAATTGTTCCTCTTTCTTGTTGTTAATCCGAACATATGGGGATATATATATATAGCAATTGGAACATCCATACCAAGAGACACATCTCTTATAATTTAAATCTCTCCATAAAGAGGCACAATTACATCTCTACATAAAGAGACCATTATTGAAAAATAATGCCAAGAGTCATGATCTCCAAGAGTCATGAACCATATGAAAACTCATCTTTTCATCCACTCATTCTCTAGAATATTCCACAATATTTTATACAATTTCCAACAATTTCAAGCATTTAAGTATTTTAAGTTTGGTTTAATTTCTCATTCACCAAACAAAAAATTTCACTTAAACAATCACTTAAATTGGTCACAACCAATTTCGAATTTTCCAACAATCCCCCACATGAATGAAAATTAATGCAAATGACTATGCAGACTAGTAGAGAGAGAGAGCGGAAAACACTGCATCAGAGAAGGTAGCTTTTGGCTTTGAACCTCTCTTAGTGAAATACTATCGGATTTACTTGCTAATTGGTGAACGTGATGTCTTGAACCATTCAGCCATGGTGTAAGCCAAGACAACAGTACTCACACAATGTCTTTCCTAAACCATTCATGGTTATTATGATTGTGTCCATTTTAGCCCTGGACCACTCTGGTTTCATAAGTGTTTAGAGAATTTTAGCCTCGAACAATTCTCATTGAAACGGCCCCACTTCACACTTACATAGGTGACCTCCTATTAAGAGTATTCTCTCTTACTTCACTTGACTTAATCAAGATATAGGAATCATTAAAAGCATAGCTTAACCTCACACTTTGCAGAAAGCACTGTAATTATCATAGGAATGAGTTGGGAAGTATTTCCCTGAGTGCTTTATTCAATCTTCATAACTTAGTTATCCATTTGAACTAAGATCTTGGGATCTCCAGTCAACAAGGTAGGATTACCATTACAAAAACTCTTACGTAGTAGGCTTTAATCTCATTCCCCTCGATATGCAGTATTCTTGATCTCTCGGTAAATCTCTTAAAGGTACCACAAGTTTACACCATTGAGATCGACTGCTTAACGATATTATGTCTACGACTTATACGTTTAGACTTACCATTACATGTGACTTAATATCTCATCACATATAGCTAGCTAGCGATCGATTGATTTAATAGATACAACATGTCACCACCAAGAAATCCTCTCATGAAGCAACATGCTTCTAACTAGCTTTATCTAAAGTTTTATAAATTCCAAACAACAATGTTAGAAGATTTATATCACGCACTACACTAGTCAATCACTTTTCACTAGTGAATTTCAGAAACATGGGTATTCAATACCATTATTGAAATATTACAATGCATTTTAATTTATGAATATTCTTCAAATATTTCAATTGATCTTGCATATCCAAACAAACGTCGTAATCGTCTTTTATCCCATTTCATCCACTTTAGACTTTGTGTATATCATCCTTATAATTAATATAAGGGTTTTCTACCTTTTCACTTCATAGATATATTTCTATGATTATAAAGTATAGAAAATTGTAACTTTTAAACATAAGTTACCCCCATAATTCCTCAATTTAGGAATGCATGTGCAACTAATAATGTTGTATCCACAAATCTTGAACTTTTCATATAAGTTCGCAAGCATTGATTTTAACCCCCACGTTTTTGGGTTACATTTGAACTTAGAGTTCATCAACTCTTTCGTAGTTCAACTCATTTATCGAATAGATAATGTCCATATCGAATGCTTCGTAAAAGTTTAAGTACTTTCAAAATAGTGGCCGTCAACCCACAATTTATAAATTATACTTCAATCCAACTTTCTTTTAATTTGATCATCCAAATTAAATTAAGGTCATCACATAAACCAACAATACTCTCAAACATATACCAATTGAATTGGTTCCACAATTGAAATCGAATTCAACAATGAAGAAGACTAAGTATCTTGATTCACAAGAATTGCAACTTCTCCCAACATATTCAACATATCACATTTGTGACATTTCACAATATAGCATTATTTCATGTTAAATAATACTTATTCACCATATTCAAATTTAATGAACGAATCATCCATCAGTTCGATAGTTGTGTTCTAAAAAAAAACCCAAGAAGATGCACACTTCTTCAAATAAATCTCTATGAAGAGATACACCAATTGAAAATTAATCATACCAAGGTCATGATTTTTCATATGAAAAGACATATCTTTCCATCTAAATCGATTCTAGAATATTTCATAATATTCTACAAATTCCAAGTAATTAAGTGGTTTAAATCTCATTATCAAACAATGATTTCCACTTAATAAAATTACACCAAATCGCATTTTTTTTTTCATATTCTCATACTCATAATTTTGCGTAAATCATTTTTAAAAAAAATAATTCATATTCCATGAACACCAAGAGACTATCACCATCAATTTACTTATATAGTGCAAACATGCGCCTCAATAGCCATTTCATGGATTTTGAATTTAAAGGATTCAATTATGTAGTGGCTTTTCATTAGCCTCAACTGTTTTCATATGTTGCATATAAACAAAAAGCCATAATTAAGCATACTCAAGTTAAAGGATCACACCTTTTCAGAAAATTAACCGTTTTTATTCCACCCAAATATATTATGCAGAGAATTTATACAAATATGCAATTTGGCAAAGTGGAATATAATTATGGACAAATAATTCATTCAAATTCATTCCACTAGTAAACCAACTTTCATGAACTTTGAATAATTATGGAAATACACATACTAGGTCTGTAACTATCCATTGCAATCATACATAATACTTTATTCATGCACATTCAGATTACTTAAGAAATGAATGGAAATAATATCGAATAATCATTGGCCAAATAGATTCCTTTCCACCATAATTGGTTTGAAAATGTATTTAGAAAGTGAAGAGTCACCATATAATAAACTGCCTTAAAAAAATCACATGCACTTGTTCAATATAAACGATGAACTAATATATGGAAAGACACGTCCATGCATTTAGATTCCACAATTACAACTATATGCAATTTATACAATATTTCAGTTTTATCATTCACTAAACCAATGGATGACATGGACAATTAGACACAAATTCATACAACAACACAATCGTTTCTCAAGTATGTATCGGTTCAATTTTTAAGAGTTGCACAAAACCCCATCCAAGCATACAAACATAAATTGGTGTCGAAATCATGCAATCAGATTTTAGAGTCCAATCCATTTAATATTTTGTTCATTCCATTTAAGCGTGTACGAAACCAGATTTAAATTGCAGTCAAAATCCACGTAAGTTGTCTATCAAAATCTAACATGCACAATTAAACCAAATTCATCTTAAGATTGTTGGAGATATTATACCGATAATGTGTATATTATATTAATCAAGAACATACCGTGAAATCGAAATATCATTCGATTTACCGAAATCTGATTTGAGAAGACAAAATAGTGATTACCGACATCCAATATATGAATATGGATTCATCACTTTCCAATCTTGAACGCGTGTCATTCTTTAATTCAAACCTTGCATGAAATTAAAAAAATATTAGTTACTTTCCGAAATCAAAATATTAAATTAGAATGAAATCAGAAAGAAGAAAGATGAGATGCAAGTGATGCAATCGGTCGAGGCAAGTGTTTGATACTTTGTCCTTAAGATGAATTTACCCCGTGTCGGTGCTAACGGTTTCTCGGCAATCATTTCTCAAGATACAACAACCACGTCAAGCCATTGGAGCACTCCAAATGGCTTAGACCAACGAACTCGAACGGAGTTCCCTCTCTACCATAACCATGATTTTGATACAAGAAATAATCAATTCTACAAAGTGGTTTATGCAGAACTAAAGTAAAACATGGAATGGAATGATATGGAACTATCAATTGATCCTCTTTCTTGTTGTTAATCCAAACATATGGGGATCTATATATATAGCAGTTGGAACATCCATACCAAGAGACACATCTCTTGTAATTTAAATCTCTCTATAAAGAGGCACAATTACATCTCTACATAAAGAGACCATTATTGAAAAATAATGTCAAGAGTCATGATCTTCAAGAGTCATGATCCATATGAAAAGACTCATCTTTTCATCCACTCATTCTCTAGAATATTCCACAATATTTTATACAATTTCCAACAATTTCAAGCATTTAAGCATTTTAAGTTTGGTTTAATTTCTCATTCACCAAACAAAAAATTTCACTTAAACAATCACTTAAATTGGTCACAACCAATTTCGAATTTTTCAACAAACTTCAGGGACCAATGGTGCCATTTTTCTGTGCTTCTGTTTTATACATCACACTTTTGAGAAAGGTGTTTGATATGGTCAACAATGTTCCCTTCTCGAACACCCACACCCAGGGAAGAATTGTGCCATTCCATCGTATCTAGCACATGCTCCTTGGGTCTGTCACCTCAGGACGGTGTCATCTCCGGGCCTTCTATTGGTATTCTCTACACCATGTAGACCTCCTCTGGCTACCTCCTCGGGCAAGAACACCTCCCTCTGGGTAGGATCTCTTCGAGGTTATGCCTTGGCCCCAAATCTAAAAGCACCTAATCCTTTAAAAATCTCCAATAAGAAAAGGCTTGTCCGATTCTGACAAGATTGAGTCTTATTACATCTACTTTATCCTATTTTGTTAGGATTCTACTACTAGAGTTTTATCTTTATCCAAATATCAATTGTGTAATATCTGTCATGTTGCAACTCTTAACCAAGGTAAGACTCTTAAGGATTCGAATAACATAATCATATTAGGAGTGCGCTACCTACCTCTATAAATACATGAACTCAATTTATTATTTAGGTTTCCTTTTATATAATTTTCAATATATAGCTCTTTGCATAAATTGTCTTTCTAACTTAAACATCAGACGGGAGACGATGCCACATCTCAATATCTTTGTTTCAGGTACATGAAGATTGTGTTCGTACTCATTTTCAATTCTCAAACTCGAAAAATCAACATATACAATTTTTGGTAACATCAATGTTCAAATCCTAATTAGGGGTGTTGAAGGCTCGAAAGGTGTTCAAACCCACAATATTTGTGGTAGGGATGGGCCTTCAAAGGTGTTGAAGGTTCTATCTCGGGATTGGGAGTTTGTACTGGTTCTACCGTTAATTGATTTGGGTGAGAAAGTTTGTGGTTTGTGAGATGAAATTACCTACTGGAGTTCAATGATATGGGGTTAGCGAGCTAAAATCAGGTTTGGGCTTCCATGATTTGGGGTTGGCAAGATGAAATCAGGTTTGTGAGGTTTACACGACTTCAATTGATTGTAAACTTCAATTAATATTTGGGTAAGGCTTGTTTGGGAGAATGACATGGCATTTAATTGCCACATGTACAATCCGTCTCTCACGTGTAGTGTTTGGTGACAAAATTAACTTGGTGAGTAATGGAGTATAATGGTGTAAAGTTGAGTGACTAATGGAGTGCAAGTTTAAGTACAACCAATGAAATGGGACGTTAGTTAAAATTTGGCGTGTGCGTTGAAACAATTAACACAAACAAAGGCAAGATGCAATCTCCATCTTCCAAAACAACCCTCCGTACTTGGCAATATCTTATTGGTAGATTCTATTTCATGTAACAGTCTCAATCCAAACACGGCGTAATTGTTCACATTTTCATTCTTTCAAACATTTTCCCAAAAACCTGAAAATACGAAGAGTCGCCGGAGAAAGGTAAATCGGAAAATGAAAAACCGGGAAATTCAACTTAGTTTTAATCTCCTGCTTCTTGCTCTTCTTCCACTTTCTACACTTGCCCGCCCATTCGTCCTTGTACTCACCCAAGACGACCTCTCCGACCCCGCCGTCACACACAATCCGTCCTCACCGGGCGACTTCTTCGCCGACTCATCCGACTTCGACGACTTTCCGGATTCCGAGTCACTGCCCGACTCCGTTCTCGACCCGGGATCCTGGTCCCCCATATTCGAACCCGAATCGGATGAATCTAATAACGAGTTGATTAATAGTGAGTTGATCTATTATGATGCGGTGAGGAAGATGGTGGAAGCGTCGAGTAGGGGTGAATACAGGCTGATGGAGGAGGCGGCGTCTGAGATCGACGCGGCGAGTATTGGCGGTGACCCGCACGCGCAGTCGGTTATGGGATTTTTCTACAATACTGGGATGACTAGGGAGAAGAACAAAGCCAAGGCGTTTTTGCATCACTATTTCGCTGCGCAGGATGGGAATATGCAGTCCAAGATGGCGCTTGCTTACACTTACTATCGCCAAGAAGTAAGCTATGAAGTTAATGCTGCTTAACGTATAAAGACTACGGTGATTTTGTATGCGTTCTTTATCTATATGTGTGGATGTTTTCTAGTGTTATTTTTACTTGATGGAGAGTTTTAGAATTTGATAATTTGAGGGCAAAGAAATGATGGAGACTTTTCTGATGCGCTTTTCCTGTTTTAGGTTTTCTGGTGTTTGGGGGAGGGGTTTGAAGATAGAGTTGTTAGGCATAGGAATTCAACGGTTTAGCGGAATGGAGCCTGATGGTGTAACTTTTTCGTTTGCGGGATTGACATTAGCTCTAAAGCTGGGAGTGGGAGGAACTTGGTGATTCGAAATTTGAATAATCTAGGTTTACATGGAATGTTAAAAGAGTTTCACTTTTCTGTTCATGCAAAGTGTAAGGTTGGAATTTTAGTGGAAATTCTTGTGGTTGTGCCACGTTGATCAAGGACTAATATGATTTGCATGGCTTCCTAAAGTTAGGTTCACTGATGGAAGTATCATTAAGGATGAAGGAAATGTAAGACACACAAGTTGATAAGAAACAAACAATGAAAGAAGATATAGGAAGTCACAACTCATTTAAAATGTGCCCCGTGTTAATAAAACTTGTGAAGAAGATTCTCTGTGCTGATAAGCTCAGGGGATCCAATCATTTTGGATGCAAGGGAGAACCTTGTCAATGATCGATCTGGAATTATTTGTTTTAAAGTTGCTAGAACTCTACAGTGTTGGCAATAATTGTGGAAACAATGATTTTACTAGGATTTGCTGAAAGCAAAGGATTTTGAGCTGACATGAGGCATTCTAATGAATTTTAGGTTGGAAACTTTTGTCTCTGATTGGCTGAGAGTCTAAGATACACCTGTGTGGCGCCCTTGTTTTGTTGCTTGAAAATAATGGTGAACTCTAAGTTTCAAGTATAGTCTTTAAAGTTATTTAGCCTGTCCTTGATTATATTGTCGACTGAGCTCTATGGCACGTGCAGCGTGCTTAATAAAAAGCGTACTTTAAATTTGAAGACATTAGTTTCCATATATAGTTTCTAATATATTGTAACTTCATCAAATAATGCTCTACCAAAATAACTTGTTTTTTGATCCTATTGCAGAAGATGCATTAATCTGTCATACGCATGTTTTTCTTCATTTCTTGGCAAAAAGCATAAAGCGTTGATACCGAAGTATTGGCTTTATCAAATAAAAAACTTACTTTTTTACATAACTGAACATTCTACTAGAACTTTACTCTGAAATATTCTTGAGGCTAGGCTTTAGTTGAGAGGAGTCATATTTTATTTGAATATACAGAAATTTCAGTGAAAAGAATGTTGTAGTTAAACAATATCTTTGGGTGGGGATTTATTTATATTTGGTGCAGATGCATGATAAAGCAGTGAAGCTGTATGCTGAATTGGCGGAAGTAGCTGTGAATAGTTTTATTATCTCAAAGGACTCGCCTATGATTGAACCAATTAGGATCCACAATGGTGCAGAGGAGAATAAGGAAGCTCTGAGGAAGTCCAGAGGAGAGGAAGATGAAGACTTCCAGATTCTGGAGTACCAGGCGCAGAAAGGGAATGCAGGAGCCATGTATAAAATTGGACTATTCTACTACTTTGGTTTGAGGGGAGTAAGACGCAATCATACCAAGGCGCTGGGGTGGTTTTCAAAGGCTGAGGAGAAAGGTGAACCTAGGTCAATGGAACTTCTTGGAGAGATATATGCAAGGGGAGTAGGGGTCAAAAGGAACTACACCAAGGCACTAGAATGGCTTACACTTGCATCAAACCAACAGCTTACTTCTGCTTATAATGGAATGGGGTATTTATATGTAAAGGGCTATGGAGTGGAAAAGAACTATACCAAGGTAAAAGTTTCATTTTCCCCTTCTTGGGCTTGTATTAAACTATATATTTGTTTTTTCCTTAGTCCTCACTATTCATCCCCTTTTTCTGTTGTTGCACTTAGATTGGGGGACTTTTATTATTTTGGTGACTATGTGATGCTTCTGTTTTATGCACATTTTCTATCTTTAACATTTTTTTTATAATGCAAGTTCTTTTCATTTAATCTGGGCAAGCACTATTTAGTATTTATTCTTAAAACTTCTCCATTCTCTGGCTTAAGAATCTTGATTCTCATTGTTTGGAATTTGAGAAGTGGTGCATCCAGGAATTTTTGTTTCTTTCCTTTTTTTCTTGGGGTAGGGATGGAGCTTATATTAGACGATGAATGCTCTGCAAAAAGAAGAATTAAATCATATCATGAGTGCAAATCATCAATTATCCTTGCAATTATTAAGATGTTCCAATTCCATTAAGGATTTAACCACTACCAAATTCCAAGAATCAGTCTAAGTTGAGAGGTGGAAGAAAGAACTGTGCATACGAGTGGATGCGGGGAGAGAATGTATGCTTGTGTTTAATTTTGTATGTAAATTTAATATCACTGTCTGCTAGTGGGACCAGATCTGAGATTATTTCTTCAAAAGCACTGGACCATTATTGGATACTCCCTAGCGAGACACACGTGAATACACACTGGAGATTGTAGGAGGATTTGACTAGCATTTAGGAGGAGCAAGATAGCAATTTTCTTGACATCCTTGGGGATTCATGACATTCATTCATACAATATGCAACTATTTTCTAAATGTGATAGACCTTTCTGCCTCCACCTTGAAGCGTTCTCTTGGCCCCTGGTTTTTTATTTTTTAACTTTTCAGGACTTCAATTGTCTGACCCTCCATAACTGTGCTTTTGGGCTATTTCAGTCTGAAATCTATTGCATATGTAGTAGTTACTTTTTAATTTTCTGTTTTAGGGAAAAGAATACTTTGAGAAGGCTGCCGAAAATGAAGAAGCTGGTGGGTTTTACAACCTTGGGGTAATGTATCTCAAAGGACTTGGGGTGAAGCGGGATTTAAAGGTAGCATGCAATTATTTTGCACTCGCTACCAATGCAGGTCAACCGAAAGCATTCTACCAATTGGCAAAGATGTTCCACACAGGTGTGGGGCTCAAGAAGAATCTTCCCATGGTAAACCATCTTAGACATGGGCTTCTTTATATATCTACTTTATATATTGATTCGGTCTGCATTTTCACTTGAATAAAGTCTCTTTTTGCGGAAACCTTAAATTTTTGGGTCGAAATATTTAAGTACATCTCTACGTATGCACAACTTGGAAAAGAATACTTTAGTGCCCTTGCTCCTACTATTTTATTTGGTTGAAGTTCCTCATTGGATCTTCTTCTTCTCTCTCTTTTATCTGGAGACATGGGTATTCATCCCCTACTTACAGCATCTCACTTTTCTGTTTCCAACAAATTGAAGCATGTTAAAATTAAGGGTAAATTCTCTATGGGTCCTAACCTTTTCATTTTGTGGTAATTTCTTCCTCATTCAAATTTTATCCTTCTTTGTGTCCCTTACCTTTCATTTATTAGCAAGATTCATCAATACTAACGACTATTGTAAAAAATTTCTGTTAAAGCGATATATAAAGACAATCCTGCCCTTAAACTTTAAATATACAAAAATCAAAAAAAATATCGAAAAGGCAAAGAAGTAAAAAATTAAAAGTTAAAAATACCATTCTTCCTCAAGTGACCACCCCCCACCAACCTGCCAAACCCAAACTTCCATCACTTAGGGTCAGGGATAGACATTGGATGGTTCGGTCCAGGTATTTTAAGAAATGGAACCATTCAGTTCCATGTAACTAATGGAACCGAAATGGAAGCGTATGCTTCTGTTCGACCATAGCAATTTAAAAGTGAAAACAATAAGAAACAACATATGAAGGTACAATTCATCTCATTTACTCGTAAACTTTAAATAATTTTATCAAACCTTGAACATTTATCCTTTAAAAGTTAGGATACTCATTTTTCAATGACTTTATCTGATTTCTTGTCTTATTTTTTGTTAAAATTAATACATATAATAGAGGTATTAACAACAAAATATGGGGGTTGGTGTCGGGTTTGATCTGGGTATTTCAAGAACCGGAACCACGCATTACACTTTGAGTTTGATTCCATGTAATTTTTGGAACGGAACCGGAATTGACAATTTCAAGTTGTTTTCGGTTCGGGAGGTTCGGTTAGGTTAAAATGCTCATCTGGCCCATAGCGCCATTTGCACCACCACCGCCTATGGCAACTACCCATGAAACCTCCAATTGCCACCAGTCCACCACTAAAACCACCGCCACCTATAAATAGGTAAAAGAATTGCCTACAACGCCAACACTAAAAAAATTATTTTATGTAAATTATTCTATTTCTGCATAAGATCCCTATATACTTCCCCAATTTATTCATCAATGTTTGCCTTCTCCCCAAATAACAACATAAAATGACATGGTTCAAAGTTTTTACTTCAAACTATATGGAGGGGAAAAGTAAAAACTTTGAAGTATTGCGACGATACTTTCAAATTGCTGCATAAAGTTCTTTTTGGAATGGGTAAAAGTAAAGCTTTGAGTTTATACGCAATACTATAGTGTTCCTCCATGGTTCATTTGGGTCTAGCGTCAATTTGCTCTGTTCATGCAGTGTTCCTTTCAGATTGATACTCAGATCATGTTGAGAATGGCTGGCATTTTCGTTTCCTTTGGTTTTAGAAGATATCTATTTGTGTTAATGCATCTGAAACATTTTATAGATTGAAGTTATCAAGCATATTTATTTCTTCTGGGTTCCTAAAAGCATTTTGAATACTACGGTACTATTAAGTATTACCAAAGTGAATAAGTTGCAATTAGTTTCACTTGCTAGCATTTTGGCCTAATGAAGTACTTAATTTTTGAAAAGATTGATGGCACAAATAGTGAATTTTAAATTTTTTTGTCATTTGTTTACTGATGCAATTTCATTTTCACCCTCCTCTGCAACATCAACGCAAGTTTCTTGCTTCACTGAATTTTAGGTTATCTTGCTGTCTGATTTGTGTATTAAAGTGCAATTTGTACAGAAAGCTGGTTTTGAAGTACAAACTTGGTTCGTCATTACAAATCAAAGTATTTTGGTTTTGAAAGTAAAATTTTTGGACCAGGTCATTTTACGTTGTTATTTGGAGAAAAGGTAGACTTCAATGAATAAATTGGGGAAATATGTGGAGCTCTTATGATAGAAAGAGGAGAGTTTACAGAAAATAATTTTTTAAGAACTTGTTGGCACTGTTGGCAAATTTTCCGCCATTTACTGTTGGTGGCGATTTTGGGTGTTGGTAGTGGTCGGCGGTTTCATGGGTGGTGGCTGTGCCAATGGCGTGATGGCAGTTTGGGTTTTGCAGGTGGGTGGGGGTGGGTCACAGGAGGAGAAGACCAGTATTTTATTTTATTTTATTTTTGCATTTTGGTATTTATTTATTGTTTATTTAAAGTTTAAGGGTAAGATTGTTTTATACATTACTTAACCAGAACATTTTTGACGGAAACTGGTAGTAAAAATGATTCTGCTAATAAATGAAAGGTTGGGGATGGGAGGAGGAATAAAAATTGAATGGAGACGAAGTTGCCACTGAACGGAAAAGTTGGGATTTAGAGTGAAATTTACCTTGAAATTAATTGCATTGTGCATTGTACACGCCTACTTGATCAAACCACATTTTATAAAGTAGTTGCAGAACTTGGACACGAAGTTTCGTGTCTTCCTCTTCCCGTCTCATTTCTTTGGGGTATTCTTTCTCTCTGCCTTTTTGTTTTGCTTTAGGCAATTTAAGGGCTTTAAAACCAATTTGTTCATAAAGTGATCGCCATGTCTGACTCTGTTTAGGCAACTGCATTATATAAATTAGTTGCAGAGCGTGGACCATGGAGTTCCTTGTCTAGATGGGCACTAGAATCATATCTGAAAGGTGATGTCAGCAAGTCATTCCTTTTGTATTCAAGGCTGGCAGAGATGGGGTATGAGATTGCACAAAGTAATGCTGCTTGGATCCTGGACAAATACGGGGAACGCTGTGTGTGCATGGGAGAGTCTGGAATCTGCACAGATGCAGAAAGGCACAAGCGTGCTCATGACTTGTGGTGGCAAGCTTCTGAGCAGGGCAATGAACATGCTGCTTTGCTGATAGGGGATGCATATTACTATGGTCGGGTATGTTCATGTATCATAATAATCAACAAGTTAGAAATATCTTCGATACAAGTTTTGTAAGTCACTTGTGCCTTATCCATGGTTGTGATGCTAAATAATTGTCCTAGACTGTTGGTTTCAAACATTTTTCTTTTGTGCTGATTTGTTTACCCTGGTTTTTGTTATGCAGGGTACGGAACGAGATTATGATCGTGCAGCAGAGGCTTATATGCATGCCAAATCTCAGGCTAATGCTCAAGCTATGTTCAACCTGGGGTACATGCACGAGCACGGAGAAGGGCTACCATTTGATCTTCACCTTGCCAAGCGTTACTATGATCAAGCCTTAGAAGTTGATCCTGCAGCAAAGTTGCCTGTAACACTAGCCCTTGCAAGCTTGTGGGTGCGGAAGAACTATGCCGATGGTTTCCTGGTGAGTTTTTCTCTGTTGTCCTCCTGTTAGCTCTTTTCCTGTTTGATCTTCTAACTGGAACTTTATCAACGATATTGATCTTCTATTTGTACTTGTTTAGAAACACTGTTAGAAATTTCATTTCCTCCAAATTAGTTTTTGTATTTTTTTTTTCGCCCAATCCAATTATATTGGGAGAAAAATTAAGCAAATGATGACATATTTGATATCTGTCATTTTTTACTTGCCTGATTGATATGTGAACTGAAAATTGGGTTACTTTGTGTTTTGAAGGTTCATGTAATCGATTCACTTCCTGACTTTTACCCAAAAGTGGAGGCATGGGTGGAAAATGTTATTATGGAGGAAGGAAATGCAACAATTCTCACACTCTTCGTCTGCCTACTAACTGTCCTCTACCTTCGTGAGCGACAGCGGAGACATGGTGCTGCTGCAGCCATGGTCCCGCCCCACCAACCTGCTGAGCAAGGTGCACCCATAGTTAATTGAACTTGTTATGAAACATGGTGCCGTCATTGTCTTGTCCATGTCTAAAACGATAAAGAGTCTTTTTCATAAGAATGTACAGATATTTGGTTTTGTTAGAACGTCCTTTTACTATAGGTCTGTTTGTATGTTACAGTATTAGATTTTCCATATTTCAGTTCCTAGACGGAAAGAAATTCTAGCCCATAATTTTTTTTCCCCCTTTTTGTATTCCTTTGTACAATTAGACAAAAAGGCAAAGAAATTAAAGGTAGAATCTGATTCTCGTTACATTTTCCGTAGACATTCTGGTTGATGTGTTAAGCCTGGGAAATTGTCATTCTACCTTTTCTATTATTCCGTGGCCTATCTGCAGTGCATATAGTTGTATAGTTCATAAAATTCTCTCTCTACATGCCAGGGCCAAGGGTTTGGTTACAAGGTAAAATAGGTAAGATTTTAGAGGAGAACAAGTGAATATGTTACATAATGATTTCCAATGTTCAATTATAATACGAAGGAAAAGTAGCAGAGGACCATGAATGCATCTGATCTGACCGAACTATGTGTCGCCTTGCAACTGGATGATATCAATAGCCCGGTAGTGAGTATGGGGCGCGCGATAGCGTGGAAAAGGGTTGAACTATACTTGATTCGTGTCTGCTCGGGAATGTCTTGGACATCGGTCTGCTAATAGGGAAGGATTAGAGGGGTCGATTAGCCTCGTCTAGAAAACAGAGCACATGGTTCATGTTGAAGCGAGAGTAATATCTTTGCCTTCCATTGTGGTGGTGCAACTAAGGTACTCTCTGGGTGCCCATGGACGTTCAATAAATAGTTGGTTTCGTTTGCTTTGGAGATCGTCCGTGGATTTTTTTCGTGGGTTTCCTTTTGGATACAACTACGGAATGTCCATACGGTGTTTGAAACAGAGGCTCGTGCACGCCAATGGGGAACAACATTTGGCGCAGTTGAGGCGGTGGATGTGGTAGGGCAACGCATATACCCTTACATCAAGCATCAAGCACATGTTTGACAATTATTATTTGAAAACTCCTTTTTTTTGTACGTACTTACTTTCAATAAAGCATTCATATAATAACGTATTCTAGAGGTGTCCAAAAGTCCCGAACCCGAATCGAACCGAGTGGTTCTTCATAAATTAAATACCCGAATGGGTACCCGAATCGAAAACCGATAGGTTTGAGTCGGGTCTCGGGTCTAGACCAAGAACCGAAGAATCGAATAAGAACCGAAACTAAATAATTTTTTTAATTTTTATATTGAATTAATTAAATTTTTTTCTATACAAATTAGCAAATTAATTAAATAAATTAGATTATTTCATAATTTTAATTTTAAAGTCCAAATTATTTTTAAAATCCATTAACTCATTTTAATTTGAAGCAATTGAATATACTTTATGTAATTTTGTTGTAATATTAATATCTACTTTTTGGTATTTGTATACATTGAATTAATGTTATTGGACGACTAGTTATGTATATGTTTTTGAATTGGGCAGCGTTAATTTGTAAAAGTTACGAATGAAATGTCATTAGTTGTATTTATGTGGTGTTACTGAAAATATTAAAAAATTTAATTATGGTACGGAACCGAATGGACCCGAACCGACCCGAACCGAACCCAAACGGTTCCATAATTATATTTGGATCCGACGGGTCCATTTATTAAATACCCGAAAGTTTTGGGTAGGTTCGGGTCTCTTCAGAACCAAACCGAACCGACCCACGGACAACCCTAACGTATTCTGCACATAAATTTAAAACATTTCCCTACTTTTTAACTATGTACCCTCCTAAAAATTACTATTCAAAACATTGTTTTAACCAAATAATGACCATCAATCAGGGGCTAAATATGAGTAGTTCATATTTGTTGATAATAAGTCAAGTTATATAGGGACATATTAGAAACTAAAAAAGCAACTAGGAAAGTGACTTATAATATGTGATACAGGAAAAAAGAAAGTATTATCTTTATGGGACGAAGGAAGTAATAATTCTCAATGTATGATAAGTACGCAATAATTTATGGGATTATGTGGTATAAGTATAACTAATTTATTATAATAAACAAGATTTTATTTATTTTTAAGTATTCAATGCTAAATAATTTCATGTGCCAAAAAAAAAAAAAAAGCTACACAGGAAATAATGCAATTGGAAGGTCCAAAGGAGGAAAATTAATAACTGGGTTTTAGGTTTACGGTTACAATCTTGATCATTAAATTGATCTCCTATAATTAATATTATTTACCGCTTTCTTTAATTTTAAGATTTTCCTAGCACGCATCAACACAAAAATATCATTTGTAATTTAACAAATGCATACTATAAAAATTAAAATATCGAATTTTAAAAGTTTTACGAGTTTTCATTGAATTTATCAAAATATTATTGTATCCGTAACTACCATGCTGTCGTCTTAAAAGTTAATTGACTCGATGCAATGTCAAACGGAGTTTTACATGTAACATGCTTTCAATGTTAAGGTGGCACTTCTTCTATTTTATGATCAAATAAAACGAATCAAATTGATAGATGACATAACAACTTGACACCCTCCTACTAAAATCTGCGCGAATTCCAATTAACCCAATTCAATCCAATTGAATCCAGTTTACGATTTGTGTGTATCCCCTCCTTCCCTTTCTTCTTCATAGAAAACACAACTCTCTCTCCCTCTCTCGTTTCCACTTGCTAAATAGCTACAGAAGATACGTCCGCAGAGTAAGTGTTATGCACGATTAATTAAAATTTCTTTGTATATTTATGTGTAATAATGATATGTTTACTAGCATTTTAAATACAATTCGGAGTCAAGTCTTAGATTCCTCTTTAATTGAAATCAACTGGATTCATGAAATCATAAAGGGGTAACGTGTCGAGTTAGATCCCGTGTATGCTGGTGCAGTTTCAATTGAAGATACCGTAAACTGGGTCCCAAATGGATTGTTTAATCAGTTCAGAAATGCGGCCACATTTTGTCCATTAAAAGTCAAATTGAATCTCCTTTATTATTGGTTGATGCAATGTTTCGTCTTTTCTCCGGTCCAATCCTTACAATTGGCTTTTTCTTGCAGGGACTGGTTAATTGGGTAGTTAAAATAATAAAGAAAATTGAGTCTGTAGGACCCACAAGGAAGGGAAGGGCTAATAAGTAGATATTTAGAAAGTCACCAAGAACGCCAACATCTTCATCTCCAGTAAGTGCAACAAAATCTCAGATGGAAAATCTTTTGGGACTTCTTAGAATTCTGGTCAAGAGAGGTGTAAATCTTGCTGTTCGTGATGTACGAAGTAGCGATCCTTACGTTATTGTCAAAATGGGTAAACAGGTTGGTCTACATTTCTCGATCACTTTCATTTGAAGTAATTTGTGGCGATTGGTATATTTGTTTATGTATATTTTGTTATTCATGTGTTTATCACTAGTATTGCACTTTTGTACTCTTGTTGTTTGATAATTTGGTGATGTTGGGTACGGTTTGGTTGACTTTTGCCCTCTCTCGTTTATTGCGTTGTTTATGGTTCATATGAATTGTATTGGGTCTTTTGGGTGCTTCGCTGGATTGTTCAGGTCATTTCTAGAGAAACTCAATTGAGATTGCTTGCGAGTAAGTAACGGTTATTAATTGTACCACTGAATAGTTAAAGCGATTAATATGGATGTTAGAGGTTATGATGGGATACACAGTGATCAAAATCAAATCAGCAAAGAGAGACATGGTAACTTGTGGTTCATAAGGATTGAGACAAGATACAGAAAAGTGTTGGGAAGTTTTGTTGCTGAGTTAGATTATGTTGTTTTTTATCCTCGTTAGATTGCTAGAATATGTGCAATTTTCAGCTTGGCCTTTTAGATTTCCCCTTGCTGGTTCTATGAGTGTTACTTTTTTTTTCTCTAAGGCCAATCTTGATTTGCTTCCCTTTTATCAGGAAACTAGAACTAAGTAACTGGAGTCTTGCTTAGATATATGTTAAAACATTTTCTTTAGTGGGAGCATCCAATGAAGAAGGAACATAATTATAAGATCTTTTGTGTGTTTCCTAATTTGTCTTCTCTGAGAAAGGAGGTTGAGAAATCTATCAAGAGAAAATTTCAGGTGCCACAGTTTGGGGTACATTGCAGTAGACGAGGTGCTGGCTGTAATTGTATAAGTAGCATGTTTCGTTTTTCGTTTATGTTCTTTCCAATTTTTTTTCCATGGGATGGAATAGGTAAGGGTATGTTGTTTAAGGAGTTGTTTAGTTACCACAAAATTTATTATCCTGTGATTTCTTGCTTCCGATACATCCAAATCAAAATGGGTGCAAATGGAATTTAAGTTTTTTGTTATTTTCTTTATGCAAAATAAAGTTAAGACCGGTTAAACCTCTAATTTGGATTGAAACTCCACAATAGGTTGCTTGAAATCTTGGTGCTTGCTATGTAGCCACCTGAAAGGAAAAGCTCTTCAGGTCGAACCTCTGTAGTGTTCAAGTCCCAAAATATTACATGGCTGGATAGTCAACTGAAAATTGAAAACAAAGATTTTGACATAATTGGGAAAAAATTGTATCAAAACCACAATGATACTTTAATTTGTATCATCCATTGGGACTTGGTCGGAAGAATTTGCTGTGGCCATCTCTACCCACCCTAGGCACCCATCCTCGTGAAGCCTATGGTATCTATCTTAATATCTTTCTCACCGCAGCGTGAGCAACCTTTGCACCAGACCTACCAAGTGCTAAGTGTACGCACGAACACTTTCATTGAAAGCCACATTTGAAGGAGAATCGTGGAAATTAGTTTTGGTTATGAGGTAACTTGATATTTACTTTAAGTCTCTTTTCAATTTGTAGCTTGTGGGTCTACGGAAAGAAATGAACTTTTGATCATATAAATAACGTGTTCACACGATTTACTTTCACGACTGATAAATAGACTTTTCTTGCCAAACTGAACCTCTTAGGGGACTTTTCTGAACTCACTCACTAGATTGTTGTAGGCTACGGGAGAAGACTGAGGTTATAGGGAGATGTTTGGAGATAAGGAGATTTCCCTGAATTTATTAAATTATTCAAAATTTTGTATAACCAGCTTTCTTTGTAACTGAGATGGATTTTACATGGAATATCGTGTTGGAATATATGCAAGTTGCATATTTAGCTAAGCTCAGCAGCTCACACGTTCCAGCTCCTGCAAGCATGTCAAGCAGCTCATGTTCCCAGCAAGTTTAGCAGCACCTTCCAATCTCTTCTTCCTTATTTCAGATTCTTCTAGTTTCTTCTTTAGTTTGTTATGTTGTTAGTTTGTTAGATAGTTAGTTAGATTTTACTCTATAAATAGAGTAATGTATTTCCATTATCACTTGAGTTTTTGATGAATAATAAGTGTTTTTCATATCCTCTTCATCAAGTTCCTTCAATATAGTTTCTATATTGAATCTATCATTTTATTTTCTTAATATGGTATCAGAGCAAAATGCTCATTCCGTCTGCATTTCTTTTCATTTAGTTTATCTTCATTAAATAGGGTGATTCTCCTCCAGCATCACTCTTACAATTCTCCAGTTCAGCAGCTTACGTTCTGATGAATTTGGAGATTCAGCTGATTGAATTTCTGTTCATCAATCTATCTATTTCTGTCATAGATCTGACTCTAATTCATGGCCAATTATCTGTTTTTTTGAATTCTGGTTGCCCATGCCCCATAGCTCCGATTCATAGCATTCATGAATGAGGTGTTACTGCAAGACTGTTGATAATGGAGATCTGAAGTCAGAACATCCGCTGGTATGTCTGCCATTGGGAACTTTGTTCAGATCTGAATTTTAATTAGTTTCAACAGCTGATGTCCATTCCAACTGCTCCCGAGTTTTTAATTTCTGAGCCTGCGGTTTCGATTCCTGCATGTGCAGCAAGAACGGAGGGTGTCCTCAGTCATCTCCATCAATGTGTTATTCCGCTATTGATGATGTTTTTATGTAGTTCGAATTCGTGCAATTATAATGGCACACTTCCGGTTTCTGCATCTATACTCTTCTTACTCTCTCTGGATTGCTTCTCTGCTGTTTCATAATACCACATCAGGTGTCTTTAATCTGTTCATGAAGCTTATTGCATGACCGTGATGGCTTGGATTAGTTTGCCCCGGTTAATGACTCCTTCCACACCAGCTCACAGAAAAACTAATGATGGTATAACAATACTTGTATCTTTGTTCCTTTCTTCAAGATGTTCTATCTTGAGGGGGAGTATTGGAATATATGCAAGTTGCATAATTAGCTAAGCTCGGCAACTCACACGTTCCAACTCCTGCAAGCATGTTAAGCAGCTCATGTTCCCAGCAAGTTCAGCAGCACTTTCCAGTCTCTTCTTCCTTATTCCAGATTCTTCTAGTTTCTTCTTTAGTTTGTTAGATAGTTAGTTAGATTTTACTCTATAAATAGAGCAATGCATTTTCATTATCACTTGAGCTTTTGATGAATGATAAGTGTTCTTCATATCCTCTTCATCAAGTTCCTTCAATATAGTTTCTATATTGAATCCATCCTTTTATTTTCTTAATATATCGAGTTTACAAGAACGCCCATGTTTGGGGAACTCAGCCTTTACTGGATTTGCCTTTAGAGTTGCAATCAAATAGTTCACGGGTTTGGACGAAGATAGATTCGCATTTGGAGATAAATCCGCTGGCATCTACACTGTTAAACTTGTAAATTATACATTTCAGGGTGATATTTTTTTTTTTTTACCCTCGGAAAACTAAAGAAGTAAAGTTCATAGAAACGCGTCTCTTTGTATTGACTGCTGTTAGAAAGGCCATACTTATCTTTCTCTTGTTTTAGTCCTGTCAAACCATCCCTCTTGTGTGAATTGTTCGGGTTTTTTTTGGGAACATCAGTTCTTATGCTTCTTGTATACGTACTTTCTTTTATGAAATTTTCGATTGATAGAAAAAAGTTTCAAGGACAAGTTGCTACTGTTTGAACTTTCCAAGATAGCTAAATATTTTTGCCATGTCATGATAATGATATGATAATTGGTCTTCATATAGTTATTTTCATAAGGGTTGCTCATTGCCATTGGTTAACAATCTGCTGTTTGATTGCTTAGAATATGATCTGATGATTATCTATGCTGAATTTAAAAGAGATGCTTTCAACCTCTTTATTTCTCCTGGAAATTCCTGACACATTCTCCTAGCATGCTGTCCAATAATGCCCAAGTAAAGAAAATAATATTGTCCTTTTATTGTTCATGTCAGTTGTTTTTGAGGTAATATTTACTTGGACGAGCTTTTAGGCTTATGCTTATGTTTGGTACACATTACTAAATAAGATTAGATGGTACAATGGACAAGATTTTAACCCCTTTTTCTCGCTTAATGCCGTCTAGTACTTGTCTAATCCAACTAACCAAACCCCTCGAACAAAATAATAGGGTTTCAAGGGTCTATCTATGACAGCAGATAGATGGTGGTCTTGGACATAAAAGAAGCGAGGAAGATGGCCCAGGGGCTATTTAGCAATGAGGAACAGGGAACGGAAATTGTGCAGTTTCGGAGACGTAGGAGTATGAATTCAATAGAAATTTGTTTGCTTATGTACAGTAATTCGTTTTAAGGTTTATCGCACATCAGTTGATATGTGGTTTTAAGGCTGGATTTGCAGACAGTTGCGATAGACAGAAAAATAAGTTATGACTTGACCCAGGAAAGCCAAATGCCTAAAGATCTGCAGGATAACGAGAATTCTGAAAAAGAGCTAAAGTACCAGGACGAGGAGATTAATAAATGCTAACTGCTATTTAAAATGTTTGGAACTACTTATTTGCATGTTATAAGTATACGGAAGTTCAAGGGGATACTAGCATAGAAGCTGGAGCTATAAAAGGACATTTTCCGTATCTTGTATAAACTTAGCCCATGTATGGCACCTGTTTAATTTATAAAAATCTTTAGTCAAACCTAATTTTAACCCACACATTTTGTAGGATTTACAAGTACTACCCACTTATCTTCCACTAGTTTCTATCTATTAATTATATAAACCGATTGTAATCTTTTCTCAAACAAGTGCTTACTATGGTTGCTGCCAGTGCCAGTTATCTTCCGTGCCTAACTTTATATTTTGGCTGCCAAATTGGAACTATCTACTTGTTAACTTCCTGTTTTTGTGAACAGGTATTCTAATATTTCCCATTTTTTCTTAATTAATACAGAAACCGATTCATTGTTTATGAATGGAGTTCACGTTAAATTTAGTCAGCTCTCTTTTAGTCAAATTTAATCTGGTAATTTCGTCTTGTTATATAGAATTTTTACTTCTTGAAAGCACCTTATAAGCTTTGCCGAACATGCTATATGTGTTTGCTTGCAGTTCTTCTCGTTTAAGTTTCTAGTATCATATTATTTTGCTGTTTCATGCAGAAATTGAAGACTCGTGTTATTAAAAAGGATGTTAATCCTGAATGGAATGAGGATTTGACGCTTTCCGTTGCAGATCCTAATCTTCCAATAAAGCTGGTAGTGTTCATTGGTAGCAATGCTAAATAAATCGAGTTAGAAGAATTTATTATAGGAATATTATTTACCTACCTTCAAATTTTTCTGTCTTTACATCTTCTAGTAATTTTTTTAGCCAAGTAATCATTTTCTTTCTAATAAGTTTACAGCTTTGAATAGTTAAATACACGAATCTGCACCAATCTTTCTGATATCATGGCTTGTATTTCAGTATTCATTTCATGGAGATCTCTGATGTCTATTCTTATCTTCTTGTATGATTTCAGACTGTCTACGACCACGACACTTTCAGCATGGATGACAAAATGGGAGACGCAGAAATCGACATTAAACCATTTGTAGAAGTCTTGAGAATGAAATTAGACAACCTTCCGAGTGGTACTATACTTACAAGAATACAACCCTGCAGGTCGAATTGCCTCGCTGAAGAGAGTTGCGTCGTCTGGAATGACGGCAAGGTGATGCAAGATATGTGCCTGAGATTGAGAAATGTGGAGTGTGGTGAAGTGGAAATTCAGCTTGGATGGATTGAACTCCCTGGCTCCAGAGGTATGTAGAATGCAAGAAATGTCTGTTCTGGTACTGGTTCTTTGTAACTTACAACGATTAATTTAGTCATTTGCATTCTGTTATGAATTTTCTGGTGACGTTTGTTTGAAGGACAAAGTTTGCTAAATATACTTTATATTTCTCTGAATTTGTGTACAAGGTTATTATCACTGTAAAATGACCAAATTGCCAAAACTTTTAGCTTCTCATGGTCAATAATCCCCATGCCTCTACGCCTAGACATTCCCAAAAAAATTTGTCCCCGTCTTACTGCGGCTTTGAGTCATTTCATGGCACTTCTATCACATTGTTGTGAAATGGTTAAGGGGTTCTTCCTTTCTTTTGGATGGAAGCCAATGTCGTGAAAGACTAATTCTGTTGTAGTGTATATATATATATATATATATATATATATAAAGATTTCGTATTGAATTGATTCATGTGAGTATGATTATAAATATTTTTTATTAGGCTAATTAGCACAAAACGTCCCTACCTTTGGGGTTGATTTTGGAAATTGTCCCTACCTTTTATTTCTTGGCATTTATACCCTTACCTATCACTTTTTGTGCGATGAACGTCCTTTTCACCATATTTTGACCATTTTACCCTCCATTCAATTGAAACAAAAAGAAAAGAAAAGAAAAATAATTGAACAAATTGCAATTATTGGCCTAAACGTTTTAAAAAGTGCAAATAACTCACCAAACTTCACCTTCTTCCCGAAACTCGTACCCACCCTATCGTCGCCTGTCGGCCATTTTCAGGCCACTGTAGCCACAAGATTTTTGCACCAACACCATCTCCTCATCAACCCCTAATATTCCTACACAAATTTCAACCCCAAGAAACAACAAAATCGAATTAAAATTTATGAAAAATGGACCATATTTCCGGCAACTTCTCTCTACCTAAGGGGCGAGTTTTGCCCCTTTCCACTACCAAAAATGGACCACATTTCCGGCAACTTCCAGGCACCAAGACCACCGAATATGGATACCATTGTAAAGCCCTCGACACCCTCTTCGATTACCATCCAAAATCCAGCCATAACACCTAAGGCTTTAGTAGAAATCGGCCTTCAAACCCGGCTGCCTGCAAATTCCAAATCTGTCGGAATCTCACCGACCGACCAGCCCCATGATCGCGGGCTACCACTGGTCAGTTCCCCACACCCAGACGACCCCATCCATGGTGGTAATTCATCCTAAACGACTCTCAAGCAGGCTGAATTTGATTTTCAAAACTGCCCAAGCGCGAAGCTCGCTATCCCGCCTCCGATAAATCCAAATTTCGGCATCGTTCGTTGCACCCATGGTGGCTGACCACCTGGGCTTGGTTTGTCCCCACCTGGTTCACCTTGCCCAGCCATGGGTCTTTGTCAATTTCAACCAGAGCTCATCAATTTGTGGATATTGCGGAGCCTTGTGCGAAAAATTCGAAATGGATGAACTAGATGAATCAATTCTGCTCCAAATCTTCAATTCGACCAACAACAATTCGAATAACATAGTGAGTGTGGTTTTAGGGGATCCATGAGAAATCCATGGCCAGACAGCTGGTAGCTACGCGGTGAAAAATGGAAGGCTTGCGTTGTATTTGGTGTAGGTGTTTTTTGGACGAATTTTGGTTTGATTTTGTTATCTTTTGGGGCTAAAATTTGTGTAGAAATGTTAGGGATTGATGAGGAGATGGTGTTGGTGCAAAAATCCGGTGGCTACGATGGCCTGAAAATGGCTGGCAAGCGACAATAGGGTGGGGGCGAGTTTCGGGGAGAATGTGAAGTTTGGTGGGTTATTTGCACTTTTTAAAACGCTTAGGCCAATAGTTGCAATTTGTTCAATTATTTTTCTTTTCTTTTCTGCAACTTTGTTCAATTATTTTTCTTTTGGTTTCAATTGAATGGAGGGTAAAATCGTCAAAATATGGTGAAAAGGACGTTCAGCGCACGAAAAGTGATAGGTAAGGGTATAAATGCCAAGAAATGAAAGGTAGGGACGGTTTCCAAAATCAACCACAAAGGTAGGGACGTTTTATGCTAATTAACCTTTTTATTATAATGGTTTTCCCCACTTATATTTATATCGAGATACTACATAAAGGGTTGCAAGAAATGCAACAAAATAAAATATTTTACACAATGTTTAGACCATATCTTTTATTTTTCTAACATGTTCTACTAGAATCATATAAACTAAATTATTATGAAAATGTCATCTAAGAAAAGAAGTAGGCCGTCTTAATTCTCTCCTTGGTGTTGATTTTGGTGTAGAAGAGCTGTGTTGCGAAGTCCAATCGAACCAGAATTCAGAAAGGTTTGGACATTTGATAAGGGACAAAAAGATGATTTCATGCTTGCCCTTCTTACTCCTTGAAAACCCAACTTTTGCAATACCAAATCTACATCAATTTGTGCATTTCAAACAGTATGTTTGAATGTTTAGAACTCCGAGAAGTTTGTATATGTGACACGCCAATCTTTGTTCCCCTCCTCCCTCAGTTTTAATCGAGGACACGTTCAGTACGTTGACATAAGTGTAATATTGAACATGATTATAAAAATATAAGAAGTTGTAATCTTTTTTGTTGTTTTGGGACAATACTAGCTAAGTATTATGTGCTGGAAATATTTTAATTACATTATCTAGTTGTTGTTCATATTTGAAACTTACGCGTGAACAAAGCACAAAAATCTTAGATATCTCAGCAAGATAACTTAGCAAACATGTTAAAATTTCAAAACCTTAGAAGTAAAATAAGGGCATATCTAGTACGACAAATTGAATAAAATTAGAAATGATTGAAGAAGAGAGAAACGCGATATAATTTGTCATTTGTTCTATCAAATTTAGACATGATAAATGAAGAGACGTTATATAAATTGTGGTCTATTTCATTGAGTACGCTAAACACATCCTTCTTGTTTCATGTCTATCAACACAAGGTATCAAATATATACCGAAGATTTTGGATTGGTCAATTCAAAGATGGGACAAATAACACATCAGAAAATATAGCGATATTTTCTATTTTTCTCACTAGATGAATTTTTTCACAAAAACATAAAAGAAAAAAAAATCTTGAGAAAGGGGAAAAAATTGCCCATCAACATCCCACGAGCCAAAATGCGAATCCAAGAAGAAAGTTGAGGAAAAAGAAGCAAAAGAGGCTTGAAAAGCTTCTCCAAACAATTACTAAAAAACACATACATAAAACCTCCAAATTAGATGCCTTTTTTCTCACTTGATATACAAAAACCAGAAATCTATACCAATTCATTTCATCAAATTAACACCTCCACCGTCTCCTTCTTTCAAATTCGAACACAGCTTAAAACAAAGAGGACAAAACAAAGAAATGGAAATATATTAGTAAATTATCATCCACCCCACCTTACCTTTTGCTTTGGGGACTGCAAGTGCAAGCTTGCTTGCAATCCTAAAGCTGTGCATTCTGAAATTTTGTAGAGCCCCAAGAAATATACTATTTCCTCTTTTCTGTATACATACCAGTACTACCCTCAACCCCATAAACCAAAACACATGCCCCCTCATCACCCTCTATTTCCTAATCACAAGTACTACTTCTACCTCCTACGTCTTCTTCAACTTTCATATAATTTTCACCTTTCTTGTATGTTTTCTTGATCTTGGCAGCTGAAAAATCGAAGTTTCTTAATCATTCATTCAGTTTTTGCCTTTCTTGTGCGTTTTCTTGATCTGGGCAGGTGAAAAAACCAGCGTTCTCTTCAACTTTTATTCGGTTTTCACCTTTCTTGTGTTTTCTCGATCTCGGCAGCTGAAAAAACTTGCAAAAAATGATAACTCTATCAGATTTCTATCATGTTATGACTGCAGTGGTTCCACTCTATGTGGCTATGATATTAGCTTATGGTTCAGTAAAATGGTGGAAGATTTTCACACCAGACCAGTGTTCAGGAATCAACCGTTTTGTGGCACTCTTTGCAGTTCCTCTGCTTTCTTTTCACTTCATTGCGACAAATAACCCTTATGAAATGAACTATCGTTTCATTGCAGCTGATACTCTTCAAAAGCTCATCGTTCTTGCAGTTTTGGCTGTTTGGACTAATATAAGCAAAAGGGGTTGTTTGGAATGGACAATTACACTTTTCTCCTTATCATCTCTTCCAAATACTCTTGTTATGGGCATTCCTTTGCTCAAGGGAATGTATGGAGATTCTTCTGGGACTCTAATGGTGCAAATCGTTGTCCTCCAGTGCATCATTTGGTACACTTTGATGCTGTTCTTGTTTGAATACAGAGGTGCAAAGATGTTGATTTCACAGCAATTTCCAGACACTGCCGGCTCAATTGTCTCCATCCATGTTGATTCTGATGTCATGTCATTAGATGGTAGACAGATTCTTGAAACTGAGGCAGAAATTAAAGAAGATGGGAAACTTCATGTCACTGTTAGAAAATCCAATGCCTCAAGATCAGATATTTTCTCAAGAAGATCAATGGGTTTTTCATCAAATACTCCAAGGCCATCAAATCTAACAAATGCAGAGATTTATTCATTGCAGTCTTCAAGAAACCCTACTCCAAGAGGATCTAGTTTTAATCATACGGATTTTTATTCCATGATGGGGGGTGGGAGGAACTCAAACTTTGGTGCAAATGACGTTTATGGCCTGACATCATCAAGAGGGCCAACTCCAAGGACCTCAAATTTTGAGGAGGAAAGCGTAAATAAGTCCAGATTCTATCATGGAAATAATACACAATATCCAGCACCAAATCCTGGTATGTTTTCACCAACTGGGTCAAAACCAAATGCAGCCAAGAAGCCAAATGGGCAGCAAGAAGGTTCCAAGGATCTTCACATGTTTGTATGGAGTTCAAGTGCCTCTCCAGTTTCAGATGTGTTTGGAGGTCCTGATTATGGAGCATTAGACCAGTCTGCTAATACTAAAGAAGTGAAAGTTTCTGCATCTCCCGGTAAATGAAGAGTGTAACTTTTTTACTTCTATATATTTGACCTTATTGTATCTTATTTGCTTAACCGTGAATTGGATTACGTCTCAGTAGAGGTTCATAGAGAGAATCAAGAACATTACTTGGAGAGAGATGAATTTAGCTTTGGAAATAGAGTTGAGGATAGAGAGATAAACAACCATCAAGGGGAGAAAGTTGGAGAGAACAAAGCCAAGGTGATGCCTCCTACAAGTGTAATGACAAGGCTTATATTAATCATGGTCTGGAGAAAACTCATCAGAAATCCCAACACTTATTCAAGCTTAATTGGGCTAACATGGTCTCTAGTTTCATTCAGGTACGTGCTTATAATTTTCACCAGTGTTCGAATATTTCGCTTAGAGCCGAATCATACTGCACACTTATCGCATCTTAGACCATAAAAAAAGTTCGCTGGTTTATCGATTTCATTTCAGTAGGAAATAAGGGTTAATGTGCATTTCTGGGTTGTAGGTGGCACGTTGAAATGCCTGCAATAATAGCAAAATCCATTTCAATACTATCTGATGCAGGACTTGGCATGGCAATGTTCAGTCTTGGTGAGTAATTAACTCCTCCATTAATTAATTATTATGACATAATCTCTCTCTCTCTCTCTCACACGCCCATCATGATTAACTCTAACTTTACATAATCAAACTAGAGAGCATGCTCAAAAAGCAAACCCGGGCCCCAACACTGTAATCAATCATCATTACATGTCTGCTGCTTCTTTATTCTTCATTTTTCAGATTCAGTACTTACTGTAATAAAAGAACAACATATATACACATCACATAGAGTAAAGTGGTGGTGGTGGTGGTGGTGGTGGTGATGATGAAAGGCCTGTTGGGGGTAGAGTGGGGTTGGTGTATATATGTGTGTGGAAATGTTGATGATTGATACGGTGACATGCAGGACTGTTCATGGCTTTGCAACCGAAGATCATAGCATGTGGGAATTCGGTGGCAGCTTTTGCAATGGCCGTGAGATTCCTTACAGGCCCAGCTGTCATGGCAGCTGCTTCCATTGCTGTTGGCCTTCGCGGTGTTCTACTGCGTATTGCCATTGTGCAGGTCATCATCCTCTCTCTAACTTTATTGTCTCACTTGTCAAATATAGGGAAACTTTCACAAGTGATCCTCAACTTATTTATGAAGTAGCAATTCAGTTCCTAAGCCTTCAAAAATAGAACGAGTTAGTTAACCTGCACTAAGCACGGAAATTATCGCCTAATCGGAAAGGTCTAGCTCCACGTCGAACTTTTTCTAAACTCTCAATGTGGAATGGAACCATTATGTCTACGTTAAATTGTCACGTGACCTTAACATGTCCAACTTTATGTAGCTAGATTCTGTATTTCAATTTCTAAATTGTTGTTCAAAAATTTTGAAGTGAAACATATTTTGACGAGGGTAATTGATCGATCGCGAAGGTCGAGGACAACATTTTTTTTTTTTTACTTTTCTTCAAAAATTTAGTTAAAAAAACATTTCACTTGTTTCCTAGATACCATCTTACCTACAAAGAACCAATCCAACCTCTTAAATATTGCATTTTTATTCTTATTTTTGGTTTTTTGTTACTGTATTTATGTTAACAAGGAATCTCACTAAATTATTCACACACATGACACTCAACACGTGAATTAAATTATTGAATAATGGTAGGCAATTTAAATAAATGAAATATAAAAATCTTAATTCACTTGTACCAAACATTCAAGTTCTTACCAAATTAATTAACAGGCAGCTCTACCACAAGGAATTGTCCCCTTTGTCTTTGCCAAAGAGTACAATGTACACCCTAATATTCTTAGCACTGGGTAAGTATATTTTCTACCATATATATATATATTTTTTAATATTTTTGAATAAATGTATTTCTCACTTAAGAGCGACTTTTTTTTTTTTTTGAATTGCAGTGTGATATTCGGAATGTTAATCGCCTTACCCATTACGCTTGTGTACTACATTTTGTTGGGGCTATGAATGTGATGTACGTAGATTAGCATCAAAGACTTGGATACGGAAACTTTTTAGAGCGAAAATGAAGAGAAAAATGAATGGATGAATGGAATTTTCTTTTGTAGTAAAGTTGTAAAATCATGTTTCATGAGAAGAAAAGAAGAAATTCTCTATCTAGTTGATTATTGTGGTGTTTTTATTTATTTATTTTTATTCCAAGAATTAATGCTTACACTAAGTAAAGTATAAGGAAAAAGTATGGTGGCTGATGTGAAATATGCCTGCTGTTTTTATGGCAAAAGGTATGAGAATATGTAATCGAACTTTCAATAAAGTAGGGTGAGAATTTTCAAGCCGCAAAATATTTTTCTTTAGACCCCCAAAAATATTAGTATTCTTCTTTAATGCGCATGGTTGTATAAATTAAGCTCATGTTTGTTTGGTGTAGCTTAAAAACTTATAATTACATTATTGATGTGATTCATAATTTTTATCAATTTTTTAACTGTACGTTTTTATTAATTTTATAAAAATATTTTAAAAAATTGATGAATGTGTTTATTAACATTTTAAATTATAAATAGATAAAAATAAATGATAGATAAGTAAAAAGTATTTGTGAATTTCTCGAAATGTGTAAATAAACATGAGTTAAATATAGACTAAACAAGAATATTTATCTTTCTATCATGAATACTGTTATTTATTTTCGATGAATGATCCCCATGTAACGTGACAAGTGATGATCCCCATGTACCTTCACGGGGTAAGAACATGCCTACTTTGTGAATTTCTTAGCAGTGTTCTAAAAAAACGTAAGGCGTGGAAGTCAAGTTTTGAACTAGGCGAGACCTAGAACTATAAAATGTAAAAACATAAAAATGTTTTTTTATTTTAATATTATTTTTAATTTTTAGTCAATCTAAAAATCATTTCATAATTAAATTAATACCTACCAAACATCTAAAATTATAAAATACTATATTTAAAAAAAAACGTGCCTAGACACAAGAAAAGCACGCCTAGGCCCCTATATGAGGCATTTTTTTCACGGACCATGCTACAAGTACATAATCATTTACATAATATATTACATAATTGACATGTAGCGCACATCCATGAGTAGTCTACAATTTTTGACTTTTCCACACTTCACATCCACGGTCGGATTTCTTCCACATGGGCCTATGTAATTCATTATGCACAATAATTATGTACATATAGATTTATCCTTTTTTCATAATGATAATATTAATGCTTGTTTGGGAGAAAAATTATAATAAATAGGGATAATGGATCCCACAAAACGTGTGAATAATAAGTGGGTAATAGTTTTGAATTTATAACTAAAATTAATGTTTGACATTGACATCAAACTAAAAAGAAATTATAATTCAATCCAATCATGCTTTAATAAATTATAAATTTAGATTATAGATATCAAATTTTGTCGGGTTAAGTACTACAAGATCGGCTTATGCAGATCTAAGTCATTACATAGCTTGGCAAAGAAACCACGATAGATCTGAATATCTCATGGGAGAGGTGTCGACGGTCGTTGAAGGTCTGGATCATTATATTAACGATGATTGAAGTTATTCTCTTACAATGATAATAATTGAAGTTTCTAACGCTAACACGAATGGTCACCCAAATTCAATACATTAAAATTAAATTCCCCATGTTGAAGTGTCAACATGTTACCAAATAATAATATTTATTATGACAAGTCAACGAAAATTGGGGAGTTAGGAATTGATGATTAAACAAATTCAGATGAGAACACAATACATCTTTAGTTTTAATCGGATTTTGGGTTTAAAGAGATTAAACACACTTAATGACACCCAGCTCATGAATATCAGATTGATAACTCGGGTTTGAGCCTCCTTTTGGGAGGAAGAGTGAAAACATTTGATCCTGTTGAAGAAAAGCAACGCCACGTAAGATTTAATGTTGATGTTTTTAACTGAGTGACCAATCCATTGTTGTGTTAATATAAGAAGATAACTATTAGGGTAATTAACCAATTTTGTTGAATCGAACTTACAAGCCGTTAATTAGGAGAATATGTAGATTGGGCAATGGACGGTGAGGGATTGATCCGATGATGAATCATTAGTTTGAAGACAAATGGTTTATCATGGCTAGACTGGCACTCAACTTTCAATAATGTAAATTTTAGTTAGTAATGGATGGGATGGGACCCTAAAGCATTCAACTGAGTACGACGTTACACCATGCAATGCAATGCAACGATATGAAGCTGTCAACACTAATAATGCTTTCTTTCCCTCATAGATTGTTTGTCCCAAGTGAATTAATCAATCCTTTACAAATTAATTACTTATTGTGAGGTCATATAAAGGTTTAGCGACGTATTGTTTGTACCTAATAGCTCGAGTTTTTTAATTATATCTAAACTTGTATGGAGAATATCTCGTGGGAGTAATACATCATAATTGAAGCGAGGGTTAAACAATCATCACTACATTGACAATCAAGTGAAACTTGAAGGTCCAAGGGAAATTCAATCCTTGACCCGATGATAAACTAAAACCCTGTTTCAGCCACATTAGCCACCGTTTGGTGCACATTTTGAAGGTAAGAATGCATTTTTACTATTGATGTGATGGAGAATATGTGATTGAAAAAAAAAGGAAAATTTATTGATGTGATGTAAAATATTATTTTAATGAAGAATGTGTGGTTCAAAATGAGTAGAAAAATGAGAATGAAAAAAATAATGTTGACCAAACAGGGCATAAAATGTTAAGAATGCACTTTGGATTAGTAGATTGATGAAAAATGTGTGGTAAAAAATACTATTTTTTTTTTTTGAATTTGCGTGTAATATTATTTTGTCAAAGAATTTGTAGTTGAAAAGAAGAGAGAAAAATATATTTTGAAGTAAAATGACAATAGCTAAATAACATAAGATACTATAAAAGAAAAAAAAAAAAGAAGTTACTTCTACATGCTCTACTATTTAGGTTTATCTAGTAGTATGAATAGAGTAGGGTAGCATATATCAATTTTGAGGCCGTTTGTACTAGACCACCTTGAACCAACGTAGCTGGTTATGTGGTTACCAACTAAGCAAAATATCACACGAGTATATTTTTTCAAGGGGGATGGATCACTCTTCATTCCGAGTTGTTGGGGGGATCCCAACGCCTCATCTACAATAACCTTCGAGGCAACTTAACTATATGCAGACCTGTCACTAGCCATGTTAGATGTGCCTTCGGACTTTGAAGCGGTTGAGGTCCCAAGACTGATGCCTTTGGACAACTATAATCTTATTTTTTGAGCCGTGATTATGTGACGTTTTCGCAGAGGTGACTATGAGTCAAATCCCTTATTTTCACATCTAGGACAGTGTATGGGAGATGCCTATGATAACTAGGATGTGAAGTTTTGGCACTCGACTTGTAACCTGTTGGGATGAGACCCTATGTCCAGCATTCAAAAGGCTTTAGATTCATTCATTTGCCTATAAATATTCACACTTGATTACATTTGAAGATAATAAAAATTATTATTACTCATTCTAAAAATACGAACTCTATTCACGCATTTCATCTCCTTCAGTATTTCTCCCACACTAAATCATCTGCCCGTTTATTGATTTGAGTGCATACAGTCGTAACCCTCCTCCCCTCCTCCGTCGTGCTTGGAGAAACCTTATTCCACGCCCATAACGTGTCTAAATGTACAAATAACATATACGTCACAGAGGAAGGAATGAAAATCTATTAACGCGTTGGATCTCGTCCCTATTTGGAATTAACACATCTATCATCTAAAAATTGAATTTTCTAATTGGAATTTGGAGGGGGTATAAAGTGAAGTGCCGTGCACACACAACACAACACAACACAACACGTGCACTTGTATTTGTATTTGTATGGTATCCATGGAAGGATTAGTAGTAGTAAAAATATTGAGAAAGCAAAAGGAGAGAGTGAATATAAATAGAGATGAATGGGAAACAAACAAAGAAAAGCATAAGGCAACAAAATGTATAAAGGCAGTGTTGTCTTTGTCATATGTTTAGAAATTAAGACAGACAGAGAGAGAAAGGATGTGTATAAGGATGTCTCCCACTAACTTTTGTTGGGTCGGCCCTTCACAAGACAATTTCTTTGTGCATTTGTCCTCTCCATACCATTTTTTCCTGCCTTTTTCAGCTCTCTCTCTCCCCCCCACACGCATTTTGTTCATTATTCTTATTTATATATTCTTTACCAAGATTTATTTCTTTAATTTGCTTTCATATATAAAGAAAACGAGAAAAATAATAAAATCTCGATTCCGTCTCGTATTCGAAAGGATCAACTCGAGGATATTTTGTACATCACGATACACGTTCGCATTTGATGCACCCACTACTACATGAAGTTCAATAATACGAAGAAATAGAAATAAACATTGTCGCTTTAGTTGAATATAATAATTATAATTTTGAAAAGTAAAATTAAAATTAGGTTAGAGGTATCATTTAAACTAGATCCCATAAGATATCTTGCTCGAATAATGAGGGAAAATATCAGAGAATATTTATAAAGCAAAGCACGAGGAATCACGTGAATTCCCTTTTTTTTAAATTATTATTATAAAAGAAATTAATCTTATGGTCATCATATTTAAATTTATTTAAATTAACCAAAAAAATTGATAATAATGTAGGTTAAAAGTCACTTCAATGTCAAAGAAAATTTGTCAATCGTAATGATTTAGTTATGGAGTACTCTGCTTTCGTGAGCTTATAAGCCATACCCCACGTCGAGGGTTTAATTAAACATGGCACTTTGCTTTAAACTCAATTAATTTCCATTAAGCTCACTTTTAAGTATATTCAATTTTTTATTCATGTTGAGGAAAAACTTTGAGATTTGCTTAAAAATAAGTTAACTTACTCAAATATAATTTTAAAAATTACATTTCTATTGGCAAATTTTACGCAGGTTTAAATTTTAAACAAAAATAATATTGGGTAATTAACACATAACATCTGCACCTTTCATTACTATGGTGGAAAACGTCATTACCTTTCATTTTTTTTTTGACATTTTCACTTTTATTTTTACATTTCATTGCACAAAAGGTCTATTTCATCCATTTTCTCAATTAAAATGTTTGAAATGACAAATATATTATTCTCTTTAAATAAATAAAATTTAAAAAAACTAATTGCAACCATAGTCCTAAAGTTTTTTTAAAAAGCGCAAATGAGTCCAAAATAAATTATTAAAATGATAATTAACACATAATATCTCTACATTTCACTATTATTGCAAAAAAAATTTCTATATTTCCTTTTTTATATTTTCACCATTAATTACATATTTGATTGTGCAAACCATATTTTCTATCAATTTTCATTTAATTTCTCAATAAAGAACTATAAAATGATGAATAAATCATCATATTTAAATTTAAAAAATTAAAGAATTAATTGCAACTATAGTTCCAATTTTTTTTTTTAAAAGTGTAAACGAGTCTCAATTTAATTTATTAAAAAAAATTTAAAAAATAAAAAGTGCAAAAGAATCTCAAATAAGTTATTAAAAAATTAAAAATTTTAAAAAATAAATTTTCTTTAATTTACTTCTTATTTTAAATAGGATAATATATTTATCATTTCATAGCTTTTTATCTAAAGTGTAACTAAATGTAAAAATTCCAAAAAAAAAAAAAAGATAGGGACGTTTCCCGCTATAATGGTGAAAGTTATGGACATTATGTGCTAATTATCATTTTAATAATTTATTTGAGGGACTCATTGGCGTTTTTAAAAAAAAAAATGGGATTATGGTTGCAATTATTTTTTCTTTTATTTAAAAAGAATGGTATATTCGTCATTTCACGATTTTTAATTGAGAAAATGGTTGAAAATGATCTTTTGTGCAATTAAATGTGGAAATAAGTGTGAAAATATCAAAAATTGGAAGATAATGATATTTTTCACAATAATAATGAAAGGTGTGGACGTTATGTACTAATTACCAAATATATTTTAACCACACGTAAACATGTAATTGAAAGCCAATGATTTCTTTTTTGTTACTTTCGAATATAATTAACTAATATTTTAAGTAACTTTAACTTTGGATTAAATTAACTTTCAGATTTTTTTTTTCTTTACTTTAGCCATGTTGAACTAGCACGGTAGTAAAAAGTCTAGCATGTTTGAGCCCCTTTTTATTCAAAATACATTTTGAAATTGTATTTTGATTAAGAATATACGGTTAAAAAATAAGAAAAAATTTTGAATTTGAATTTAATATTATTTTATTAAAAAATGTGTGGTTGAAAATAAGAGAAAAATATATTTTAAAAATAACAAGGATAAAAAAATTAGATTTTTAACAGATTTTGATAAAAGTTGATGAAAAATATGGTTGAAAAATTATAGATCCCATAAAATATATGATTAAATTTTATTTTTAACTTTAACTTCAATTAAAATTTATATTTTAATCACTAGTAAACTGGGCATTAATTTTTTGGGAACAATACATAAATAAGGTATTTAAGTATCACCATTTCAAAATTAAGGTTTGAAGTTTTAAATTTCAAAAATCAGGTTTTCATTAAAATTTATTTATAATTTAATTATGAAATAATAATTATTAAATTAATTTATTATTAATATTTAATTCAACTATAAAATAATTAATCCACCCCCACCTTTACCACCCCCACAACTCCGAGGATATTCTGGTGACCGTTTCGACGACTGATCCGATTCCGGCGAATATGTTAAGGTCACAGATCTATACAATTTGGTCACAATTCAAAATTTTTTAGGTCACAATTCAAAAGTTTCATAAGTCACAATTTGTTCATCGGTCACAATTTAAAAATTTGAAAGTCACAATTTTTTCATCGGTCACAAATCACAAAATTTGTAAGTCACAATACTTATTTAGATCACAATTTATCAATTTATTGGTCACAATTAATAATATTTAGGTCACAAATTAATAATTTCATAGGTCACAAACATCAATTTATTGGTCACAAACTAATAATTTTTAGGTCACACAATTTGTATTGGTCACAGTTTATCGAATTCATTGGTCACAAACCAACCAAATTATTGGTCACAAACCAACCACCACCACAAATGATTTGTGACCACTTTGCCACTGCCTCCAACAGCGGCACCACCACCGTCCCCGCCCAATAGCAACATCAACATCTCAAACAAATCAAACACCACACTCTCCCTTGCTACTATCACCACCCTAAAACCGCATCCATCACCAAGCCGGCAGCGACGACGATGCCACCAACACCAACACAACCGTTTCTCAACACCGCTCCAACAACAACAAAAACCACGATCTCAACACCACTCCAACAACGGCCGTCGCCTCACGCACCAACACCCAACCGCACCACTGCCACCCACACTCACCCAACAGATCTACAACCACCACAACCATCCAACAAATCAAACTCGAAAACTATTAAAAAAAAAAAATAGATCGGGCCCCAACAACGCAGCGAGGGAGAGAAGACAGAGAACAGATCTGGGCGCGCGACACCACTGCTTCACCTTTACCAAGTCGGCAGCGACATCGCAGAGAGGAAAGAGAGAAGATAGAGGGACGGTGGATGGGCGGGCGGTGGGGACGGTGGAGGCGCCGTGTGGGGAGAAAATGGAGAGACGGTGAGAGAGTGACGAAAATGTCCCCGAAAGTTTCGAGATCTTGGAAACCGAGAGTGGAGAGAATGGTGGCGAAGAGAGAATGCGGCGATGGATGGAGAGACGAGGCTAATGCCGCTGTGGAAGGTTGGAGATGAAAAGTGAGGTGAGGAGGATGAAGAACAGGGCGGCGACGCTCACCATTAGTGATGATGGTGCTGCTTGAATTGCAGTGTAATTTGGAGAATGCTGAGAGGTTTGACTTCGACAGTTATATGAGAAACCGGAAATCAAGTAGGGTTTGATTAGTATAAAATAAAATAAAAATTAGAAAAAAAGATTTTAAATTATTAATTAAAACCTGATTTTTGTAAAATGAAACTGGTATTTTAATGAAAAAAGATTCATGATTTTTGAAAATTGTATTTTAAATCCAGGTTTAGGTGTAATTTCCTCTAATTTTTTTTTTCACGAGCCAAAATCCCTTATTTGGCTCATTTCAGTTACACTATATCTATTTTCTGGGCTTCGTGGGCCCACTCAATTCATTCCTTGTATATTTAGTAGGTTGGGCTGACCCAATAATTTTCTCTAATGAACATGTTGAGTATGGAATTGGAGATTCATAGATGAATAACAGTGTGAAAATTCAGATATAACAATTATGAAATAGTACATTAGGTAGATTGCAGAATTGCAGTAAAACGTATATTACTATAGCATGTTTGGTTAAACTTAAAAGTAAATCAAATTTACTCTTAAGTTACTTATTTAGTCGGACATGCTCTTAAACATGAATTGCTGCTCGAAACATATGTAGCAGCAAATTCGAACACCTTCAGTTTTCCTCTCCATCATCATCTTCATAATCATCACCTGCTACATCCTGATACTGCTGATACTCTGCAACAAGATCATTCATATTGCTTTCTGCTTCAGTAAACTCCATTTCATCCATTCCTTCCCCTGTATACCAGTGCAAGAATGCCTTTCTCCTGAACATTGAATTGAACTGTTCACTCACTCTCCTAAACATTTCCTGTATTGAAGTCGAATTCCCGATGAAGGTTGAAGCCATTGAGAGCCCTTTAGGTGGTATGTCACAGACACTGGATTTAACATTGTTTGGTATCCATTCCACGAAGTAGGATGAACTTTTGTTCTGAACGTTTAATATCTGTTCATCGACCTCTTTTGTGCTCATTTTGCCTCTAAACATTGCTGATGCGGTAAGATATCTGTTGAAGACAAAATTTATATAAATAAATCTGTCCACTCATTTTACGTTTTTAGGTTGAACATAGACTACATAGTATAAGTATTGTCACCACCTACTTACAAAAATTTAAGAAAATTCTGCAGGTTTCAATCCCTTTAGAAAAAAAAAAGAATTTAGTTTGCACATGGTCTATGTTTTTACTTTTTAGATGGGGTGGTTCAACTTTACCGTCCGTGTCTTGGATCAGCAGCGCACATCATGTTCTTGGCGTCCCACATTTGTTGGGTCAGTTCAGGGACAGTGAGTGAACGATATTGCTGCGATCCTCGAGAGGTGAGAGGAGCAAATCCCACCATGAAAAAGTGCAGCCTGGGAAATGGGATCAAATTCACTGCTAGTTTTCTAAGGTCTGAATTTAGCTGGCCAGGAAATCTCAGACAACATGTCACTCCACTCATTGTTGATGATATCAAATGATTCAAATCCCCAACTGATCAAAACAAATCAAAAAGAAAATATTAGGCCCTGTTTGGTTTAGATAAAAATCAGACTTTTGGTAGATTTTCGCTAATTATTCGAGTTACGAGGTAGTATTGTGAACAAGAGGAGAGGCCGCCTTCAAGTATCAACAATAAGAAAAAAGAAAATGGGATGGCTTACAGCTTGGTGTCGTAAGCTTGAGGGTCCTAAAGCAAATGTCATACAAAGCTTCATTATCAAGAACCATGCATTCATCGGCATTCTCCACCAGCTGATGAACTGAAAGTGTGGCATTGTAAGGCTCCACGACCGTGTCCGATACCTTTGGAGATGGGAATACAGAGAATGTGAGCATCATTCGATCCGGGTACTCTTCCCTAATCTTTGAAATCAGAAGAGTCCCCATACCAGATCCAGTTCCACCTCCTAGAGAATGACAGACTTGGAATCCTGCATACAACGTGGAGTTCGTTATGGATAGAGACATAAGCCGTACTATCGAGAGCAATAATAACGAGAAAAGCAAGGAGAAATTGAGCAAAAAACACCAAATTATATTAGTTTGACTAAATGTGACAGCTATGTCCATTCCCTAGTACATGTTGATTCGGGGTCAGTATGATAGCAGTCCAGCAAAATTCAATTTGAAAACCCAATTCAAGAAGTACAAGACTAACAAACCTTGTAAGCAGTCACAATTCTCAGTTTCCTTCCTAACAACATCAAGAACAGAATCAATAAGCTCAGCACCCTCAGTGTAATGCCCCTTAGCCCAATTATTTCCGGCGCCAGACTGTCCAAAAACAAAGTTATCCGGCCTGAAAATCTGTCCGTAGGGACCAGTCCTAATGCTGTCCATAGTGCCCGGTTCAAGATCCATGAGAACAGCCCGGGGCACATACCGGCCGCAGCTTGCTTCATTGTAATAAACGTTCACTCTCTCTAACTGGAGATCAGAATTTCCAGTGTAACTTCCTGTTGGATCAATCCCATGTTCATCACATACAACTTCCCAAAACTTTGATCCAATTTGGTTCCCACATTGCCCTCCCTGAATGTGAAGAATCTCACGCATTTTGGACTTCGTTGGGGGGCAGAGTTGGAAACTGGAGAACTTTTTAACTGTCAACAAACTTTCTTGCAGGGGTTAGAATAGGGTAGAGGAGACTATATATAGTTAATTGGGATCATCACTGATCTTGGCTTGATGAAATATAAATCAACGGTGAAATCACATTGACCAAAATCAATCAGTCGGCTGAAGATTTGTAGCTATGTCAGTTTTTAGGTGGCTGTTTATGAAAGTAGCCTGCCATTTGTAGATACTTAATCCATTAAGCCTTTGCCGTCCTAATTAGAAACTGTTTTTTATATCTATTTTTTTAATTAATTAAAGATGCACCTTGTTTATAACGTGATTGAAAATTGATAAAAGTCATGAATTGATTTTGACTCAAAATTTTATCAATTTTTTAAACTAATCCCAATAAGAACGAAGTAGATTGATCTTTTCTTCCGCCTAAATGGTTAACGTATAGCCTATAATTGGCTGACTCGACTCCACTAAGGTTACCGAAACCGTTCAATTATGAATAAATATTTTGTTCAAAATAGTGTTTTTTTTTTTGAAATCTATGATTTTTTACTAGATAGATGTAATATATTTTGTACTTTTGAGTTCAAAAAATTGTACATTTGGTCCTCAATATTTAGCACCTATATCTAATTTTGCCCCATCTTCAAATTCAGAATTTCTAGATTCCCCAACCTATCGTCTTACACAAATTTAGTCCTTTTTAACAAGTTCCTTCAAATACAAAGTTAAAAAAAATCACGTGAACCTCACATGGCATCATAAATAGTTCATAGTTGGCCCTCGAGCTGGTCTACCTCTTATCTATCTCTAGCGCTCATTTTCATTCCATCAAGTAAAGATATATTTCTCTCAGAAACTAATGATCCGGAGATTCAGGGTAACAATACACAGCATGCTGCATTAGATAAATTTCATGACAAAAAATTTGACCCCATATCTATGGTTCGACAATATTCTAAGTAGAAATTTGGTACGTAATATCAGAAAGTATTAATCCCCTCTTTGGCCTGCTTTTTTTAAAACTTATATTTCTTTTAGCTAAATTTTCAATTACACATTTTATAGACTCACAATTTTTATCAATTTTTTAAAAACGCATTTAATCAACTTTTATCAAAATCTACTAAAAAATGACTTTTAAAAAAAATCGAACATGGGCTAAATCGTACAAGAGACGATGTTTTAACTGATTATCTCGTATTAGTATTATTCAATACTCCACACACACACACACACACACACACACACACACACATATATATATATATAAACAAGCTATGTACATAGAGTAATAGGTATATATTTGATATGATTTCCTCATAATGGTCATGCTTTGGAGTGAGTAGCACAATAATCGGGAACACGAATTGCACGTAGACAAGATTCCAAATGGGGACAGTAATTTTGTTGGCACGTAAAGGTCTTATTCGCTCTTCTCTTGCATCATATTCATATAAAAGGACAATATGGCGTGACTCTACATTCATGTGGAGGTAATGTCATGCTTACTTTGGTTGGGTACATATATATACATATAACATTTGTGTATATATATACATATTTTTGGAGTATTTCGAGTTAATATTTAAGTTGGAAATAAGTTGGGTATGCTATGTTCGAATATGCTTGAAGGTTACTTTTTAGAAAAAAAGTAACTTTCAATAAAAGCAATTTTCAAGCACTCTAATCCTGCTATTAATATTGAATTCCACGCTTTTAGGCTCGTTTATTGAAATGCTCGGATTTACGTGCAAAATTGTTTTATAATTGGGAGAATGTGTGGTTGAAATGTACTTAGAAAAAAATGAGTTTTTTTGTAGAGGACGTGGCTCAAACATGCAATTAGTCTACAAAAATCAAATACAACAAAAAGTGGGTAGAAATTGACTCAATTAATTGAAGTTTAAATTAATTTAAAATTCAAATAAGCATGTAAACATCCAACTTCATAGAAATTGATAATGTACATTATGAATGAATCATCCAAGAAACAAGGTAAGTTTAGGTTTACCGTGGATCTAAGGCTGGCAAAGAAATTTTTACAGAGACCGTACGTTCTTCTCTCTCTCACACTCACACATTAGACACACACATAGGGGAGGCAGAGGAAGGAGAGGGGCAGTTTGGATTGAGAATAAGTGTGAAAGGCACTGGACAGAAGTAGAACAATAAATGATACTGTAAAGAGGTGATGAGCCTTATGATAACCCTCATCATCGTCACGTCGTTTTTACTTCACGTATACCGATAACTCCCAGAATTCCACGCTCTCTTCTCTCCCTTTCTTTTCTTTTATTTGTCTCCCTTCCCTTTGGATGATTCATGATTTTCCCCCGTTCACACCCCTCTCTCTCTCTCTCTATATATGTGTGTGTGTGTGTCTGCTTCTCTCTCTAAATAGCCTACCTATACATCTATCTGCCTTGAGATGTAGCCTAGTCAACCTTATTGTCTTCCTTGCTTTGTTTCAATTTAAACCAACACCGTTTCTTCACTGTTCCCTTTTTCTTTCTGTCTCCACCGTTCAATCTCTATCTCTCTCTCTCTACAACTCAAAATAACCTACCTAATGTTTGTTTTCATCTCAGACTAAAACGCCCCATTTCGATTTTTCATCAAGAAACTATCTCTATTTCAACAGTATTTTGGCTTCTTGAAGCTCTTCTTTCTTTGTATTTTAAAACCCTAAATCTTTCAGGTTGACGATGTGGATGATGGGATACAACGATGGAGGAGAATTTCATAGCATTCCGGATTCATTTAACGGCTGGAAATTTCGGCCCCTCGCGCCAAGACCTGCTGCAACTTCCACCACCACTATCACAAACCCTCAATGCTTCAGCCGTATGAATGGCACTGATCTGCTCTCTCTAAATCATCATATTTGTAAGTAGTTTTCTCTCTCTCTCTCTCTCTCTCTCTCTCTCTCTCTCTCTCTCTCTATGTCTATGCGTTGTATGTACGTATTAATGGCTTTTTTGCTATTTATTTCAGCGGGTGTGATTGAGAAAAATAAGAGAGAGTTCAATATGCAGCAGGTTGTAGCGAGCTCACGCTGGAATCCTACACCAGAGCAGCTACAAACCCTCGAAGAATTGTATCGACGGGGCACTCGAACTCCTTCGGCCGAGCAAATTCAGCTCATTACTGCACAACTTCGACGATATGGCAAGATTGAAGGGAAGAATGTATTCTACTGGTTTCAGAATCATAAAGCTAGAGAGAGGCAGAAACGCCGCCGCCAGTTGGAATCTGTTTCTGATAATGAGCCACCCCGGAATAACATGGAGAATGGTGACAAGAAAGAATCTACAGGTACAAATCATTTTAAGGAAAATATTACTAAATTTTGTGCACTTAATTTTATACACGTTCTCAAGTCAAAACATAAAAAATATACACATGTAAATCCCCTCTAACGGCATAAACTTTTATACACGTAGCATCATTCTAAGCAAAGATCTTCAAAAGCTTTTAAGTTAATGGAAGATACAGAATCATCAATATTCATGCATGAGAGAAGAGAGAGAGAAAGATGAAGAGTTTTTGTTATATACATTAGCCTTTTGCAATGTGTTTGTTTGACTTGTGTTGCTTTGTTTTCGGATTCCGATTGTTTCTTAAGTTATAAAGTTACCTTCTTTTTGTTTTTTCTTTCTGTCTACAGATGCAAACAGGACAGGATTTGAAGGTGAACAGATCAAAAATTGGAAATCTCTTACATACAGTAGTGCAATTGCAGAGGTCTGTTTCCTCTTTCCCATTTGTCCTTATTTGGGAAAAAACTCACCCTTTAACTTAACATAGAATTAAGAAACACCAGTCTCCCCGAAAAAGCAATTAGATTCCTCTAATTAACTAATAATTACGACATGATTACATGATCATCATGTAAGAATTAACTTTTTCATAGATAGAAGTATCAAAATCTTTGTTTTTGATTGTTGGGAAATTAAAATGTTCCAAAAGCTGCATATCTTCCTTTTTGTCGGGCAGCTATTGTTATGAAACAATGCTAGGGTTTTTGGGTGCTGTGCTTATTCATCTCATTTGGAAAATCGATATGGGAACCCATAATACTGTCTGATCTTAACTTTTGAATGACCATTAAATCCCTATACACAGTACTTCTGATGAATTATTTTTTAGGTCAAGATTGGACATTACTAGTACAGTATATGGTCAAAAGAATGTGAAAACTTATTGTGTTCTTCAATCACGTCTAGTGTTATGTTCCAATCTATCTTTAAAGTTTTTGTTAGTTCGGTACCTAATTATTGTCGATACACGGAGTCGAAAGAGGGTTAAGAGAATTTAGAAAGTACAATTTCTCTTTAAACTTCTTTTAAACATGGTAAATTATTAAAGAAGAGTATTTAATTTCAAATTAGGGAGAATCTAAGTAAATCTTATACGTTTTTTTTTATCTATTTTCTTTCTACGACTTTATTGCTTTTGTTGATAGGGTTTATAATTCTCAACATTTTTTACAGTATTTTCCCATTTGGCCTCTAATTATTAGAACACTATTGAATGGGGGGGGGGGGGGGGGGGACGTCATTGGTCAATCTACATGGCTTGTTTGGTACATAGAGAATAAAAGAAGCTAAAATACTGTTCAATATATTGTCCCACACTTGTATTCAACATTCTATTTTGAGAGTTTTATGGTGTTTTCTCATTTTATATTTAAACTATTAGCATGCATTTAATTATCAGAAAACCCTTTCAACACAAAGGTCAGCAAAAGCAGCAGAAGCAGAATGTAAATCAGATGGATGGGTACAGTTCGATGAGGCTGCTGAATTACAACAAAGGAGGATCCTGGTAGAAAGGAATGCCACGTGGCAATTGATGCACTTGTCCTGTTCATCATCTCCTACCAACCTAATGAACCCTATTACTTGTCCATTAACAGTAACAGAAATTGATCCAAAGGTTGTGAAATCTCAAGATTCTGATCTATTTATCGGAACCCGAGGCCAGGAATTCCAGACCCTTCAATTGTTTCCTCTTCAAAGCGGCCATGGCTATGGCGATAGCAATGAATGTGTAGCGGAGAATGAGACCGAGATATCGGCTGCAGCCATGAATTCTGATTTCGCTTCTTACCAGTTTTTTGAGTTCCTTCCGTTGAAGAATTAATATGCATGAAACTGAATAAAGAGTGTACCACTTGCAGTTGACTATATATATATCAATGCATTAAAACGACGGATTTGTATTTGCTTGAAACTGGAAATTTTTCGCTGATCTTGACGTAACATTTCATGAATGATGGATTCAATTGTAGAATATGGATATGAAAAGAGATTGCCTTAAAATGCTTTTAGACCATGTTGGATAAATCGATGAAATGCTAGATTATAGCAACATTCACATTGGCAGCTCTATATATGTTGATAGGAGTAGGGCTTGTTTACACTGATGTTCTCTCTCTCTCTCTAATATATATGCAGAGAGAGAGAGAGAGAGAGAGCTGAGTCTCCTAATGAAGGAATTGGAGTTGAGGGTTTGACAATGAATTGCTGAAATTAGATGGTGAAGTCAGTTGGATTTTTGACAAGGGAGGATTTGCGGTTAGAATATAAAAATGTTTTATTTCTGCAAACATTCCAGTCATAAATACGAAGGCAACAAAATTGACTGAAAAGGAAAACGACACCTTAGCTCAACTAGGGTTAGCATATGAAGACAACTCCTCCTCCCCTCGTTCTCGTTCTTATCCTCGTCGTCGAAATCATATAAAAAAAAAAAAAATAATAATAATAATAATAAACTATCTTATGAATAATAAGTTTGTAAAAAGAATTTTGCTGGTCGTAGGTGTGGTCCTGTACCACCAGCATGGTTCTTTTAAAAATATCACGTGAACAAATATGTACTTGTAATTAAAGAAAATGGGATAATATTATTTTATTATAAATTTCATTAAGACTACCGAAATTTTAATAAGTTGAAAGGATGAAAAGAATAGGAAGCTTGATTGAGGAAAGACAGAAGGGTTATGGTTAGGGTCTTTTCCATGATGGGAGGAGAAAAGCAGGTGAAAAAGAAAGTACGAGGGAAATTGTATTTTTCGTTGAAGAAATAAATTTTTTTCGTACTTAGTTGTTGTTTGATTTAATTAAAAAAATTATATTTTTATTAGATTTTAATAAAAGTTGATAAAATGTGTGATTAAAAAGTTTATAAAAATTATGAATATCATGAAATATATTGTAGAAAATGAATTTTAAAAAATTTACTATTTACTAAATTTAGGATTGAAATAATTTTATATACATATTTGTACATTAATTAATATGTCAGTGAAAAGCTTTGATTTCTATATATTAATTATAACTTATAAGTGAAACAAAATAAAATAAAAAAGGGGTTTTCACTATACTTTCTACCTATTATAGCATTAATTTTCTTGCTCATTTCATCTCTCACCTATTCTTAATTTCAGTCAGTTTCCTTCCTACGTACGTGCACTAAGGACTTCAATGAGGTAGATAAAATCGTATAACGTTTAATAAAAGGGAAAGAAGAAAATCTTGTCCATTTTTAATCTTTAGAAATTGTCTTATTCGTCTTATCGAAAAGTTTAAATTATCCCAAGGGATCAGATATATTCGTTCAAATTTTATTTTGTGCACATCTGCTCTATGCATATTGTATTCAGTTTTTAGGGACGATGATGACTAGACAAGAACTAGTCAATTTTGGGATCAAATTACAAAATTTGGAAATTTAGGGACTCATCTACATAATCTAGAAAATCTAGTGACCAAATTGCAATAACGAAAAGTTTTAGGGACTGATTTTGAACATGTAGAAAAGGCTGGACTCCGTTAAAAATGAAGCAAAATATAGGAACCCAACTCTAACGTCTAGATCAATCATTGAAAATGCTATGGAGGACTTAGTTAAACTTGTTAAAAGCATATCGACTAAAAAGTGCGAAGGTAAACAAGCAAATAAATAAGAGATTAGTTCAATCAATTAAGTCGTTGGGAGTCTAAGGCAAAAATATTGTTGGTGCGCCCGAGTCGAATGTAGGTGATCGTGGACTTGAAACTAGAGAGGCAAATGTACAAAAATCTAGCAGATGATTTGAACAATATGGTTTTGGATACTTTTAAAGAGGTCTCTCAAATCCACAATCTACACTGAAGGTGACGGCTGCAAGTAATGTTAGATTAGAAGAATCATCTTTCTGCTCGAGGCGAGGATAAGTGCATATGTTGGGGCGCTCTTCGATACAATCATGAAGACGAAAATGTAACTATGTACTTTTCAAATTTGGTGTATGGTTATAAAAGTAGGAAATTTGAAAGAAGTTATGAATCAGAGAGATGCTACTTGACATCAAATAACAAACTACCATGTGTATATCACGTATCACGACTACAAATATTATAAATAATATTATTCATGTGTAAATAGGGTTGGGCAATAAGTACAACGAGTAAGATGTAAGTGCAGGGTGAATTAAATGAGGTAGGGCACATGACCTGCTAAAGAAAGTGACAATACCTAGACTACAAGGCAAATTTAGCAGGCAATTGCTCAAAGTATTTTTCACTCTTATGGTTTAAAGTCAGCATCTGACTTCTCGTGCTTCTGCATGTATATCATAAGCCCACCATACATATATAAGAAGATAAAAGAGAGACAGAATACCACAAAATTACGATTGCCATCAAAATAATAAATTGATATACATTGAACAATATATCAAGAATTTCATTGTCGTCTAAACTTATGATAATCATCACTCGTGTTTTTCGTAATAAGAGTATCTCCAATGGTGCTCTAAATTGTGACTTAAATCTTTAGAAACCTTTTCGATGTAGAGATGTAAAAGAAATGTAAAATGCATTTTTCAAAGAAAATATAAATAAAAAAAAGATGTAAGTTTACATATTTTTTTAGGTCTACCTTCGGAACTACAAGAGACAAAGCTACCAACCCACTTGCTCCCAATTTTTTTAGATCTTTTCATTGGAACATAATTTGGATTTAGATTTATGAAATGGAAAAGTGATTATGGAACATAATTTGGATTTAGATTTAGAGTTGGTGTTGGTGTTGGTGTTTGCCAACGTAAAACTGTGGAAGTGAATCGGGTTGTGTGTGGTGGTTGGGTGTGATGGTAGTGTGTAATGGTGGTGTGCTGTGATATGTGGTGCTTGATCTATAACGGTGGTGCCGTGGTGATGGTTTTGTTGGGTTTGTTGGTTTTTGGAGTGATTGTTGTTTCTCATGTTTTGGCATTGGGGTAATTTTTGTTGGTGGTGGCGATATTAGTGTTGTGTGGTGGTGGTGTTGTAGTTGATGTTGATGGCAGTTGTGGGGGTGGTGTTTTGGCGACGGCGGGTGGGAAGAAGAGAGTTTGTGACCACTAATTTAGGTGTTTGTAATCAACTATTTGGTTAATTTATGATCAAGTATTATTAGTAGATCGGGATCGAATTTGGGAGTGGGGTGTTTGGTGTATGTGACCAATTATTTAGTTAATTTGTGATCGACTATTTGTTTATTTTTACCGCAATTTAATTGTGACCTAAAAATTATATAATACATGATTGAAAAATAATTCGTAGTCAACTAATTTGAAAATCTGTGACCGACGAATAAATGGTGACCTATAACTTTTTTGATTTGTAACCATGAAATAATATGTGATCAATAAATAAGTTATGACCTATAAGTACGTAATTGTGATCATTGATTGTATAATTGTGACATTAATATATTTAATTAATAAAATATATTTATTTATCACCTGAGTTTTGAATTTTGAAACATAAAATCTGGAAATTGAATTGGTCATAGTTAATCCTTGAGTTGTGATTTTTTCGTAAAAAATAAAATAAAATAAAAATCAGTTATAGACCCAGTATGCATTACAAGCCCCGCGGTTTACATTTAACCTATTTAGAGCTTATTTGAGTCTCATTTTATTGTAAGAATTCATTTTGAAATAGTAGATTGATGGAGAATGTGTTGATAAAAAATAAGGAAATTTTTTGGATTTGCGTATAATATTATTTTATTAAAAAATGTGTGATTTGGAATGAATATTGAAAAATATATTTTGAAAATCACAGGATCAAAGAATGACTTAATCATCAAAACTTTACCCGTATTGCTTAAACATGTATTATTTGACAACACTACTCACTCTATCATTATCGGCTATCTTCACTACTCCAAATTCCAAAGGTAACTTTGGTGAAAAGGAGTGTATTAAAGTAAATTAATGAAACGTTTAAGGTGCGATTGGTTTGTTGTTTCCAATTTTACAAAACATCCAAAATTTGTTTCGTTTGAAATTTTCAAAAATGCATTTTCAAAAACAAGATTAAACTTATAAAATAAAACTCAAAACATATTTTTGACATTTTGATATTTTCAATGAAAACTCTGAAAAAATTCAAAACACGGGAAATAAGCGTTTGAATGAAATTATATTTACCTTGTAGACTGTAGATTCTATAGTTGAGAAAATCAAATCGATTGGGCCACCAACAATCCTATGGAGATCAAAGAAAAGTAGAACAAAAAAGGACCGTAAAAGATTTTCAGAAGACACCGGTGTGGTGTAGGCCAAAGATCATCCGATGGTCATATCAGTAAAGCTTGTCGAGAATTATATGAATGTTAGATGGAAAGTAAGAAGAAATGATTCAGAATAGAGTAGATTGGATACTTGAATGTTTGACTGACCATAAAATTTATAGGAGTAAGATAACTGTCTAGACGAGATTGGTGATGATTCTTCGAGATTTTCTGGTTGCTTGGAGTAGAATGTGTTTGGATTTATATGGTTGAGATATCAAGATTGTTTATAGATAACTCAAGTATGATTTAGTCAAGTGATAATGTAATTTATCTTAAAGATAAATTATTGAAAGTTTTGAATTGATCGGTGGGTATTGGATCATGATTTGGGTCGGTTGGTATAGTTTGCTGGATCAAACATCATATGTTTGTTAAGTGGGCCTCTCGTGGCATTATATGACTTGAATTGCTTGGGCTATTAGAATAATTTTTTACCACTACATACCTAAAAAAAAAATCAAAAATTCTCTAGAATTTTTCTCTAAAATTCTAGAAAAGAACAAAAATTATAAGAAATGAAAAGTAAAAATACTCCAAGATCTTAATAGTTATTTAAATGAACATGGATTCATGTCATTAATTTTTATTTTTTCATTTCATATGTTTCGCCAACTCAATTTATTATTTATTTTTGGGGTAATTGGCACAAAACGTCTCTACCTATGACGGGTTCTGTGGAAAACGTCCTTACGTTTGATTTTTTGGTGCAGAATGTCCCTACCTTTGCATTTTCTTGCGCAAAACGTCATTTTCACCAATTTTTAACATAAAATGACTATTATACCCTCCTATATAAATAAAACAAAAAAGAAAAGAAAAGAAAAATAAAAAATAAATTTCAATATGCACCTAAAATTTTTAAAAAGTACAAATTAGTCCAAAATACTAATTTAATTTCACCCAACATCACAGGCCCTAATTCTCTTCCTTCATTCTCTCTCTACAACTCGTCGCCTCCCTCCAACCTCTATCCATTCTCTCTCCACACCGCCAGCCATTATCGCCGGCGACTTCAAACTAGATAACCCTCAAACTACATAAACATAATCACAGCTTTCAATGAGAGTTAAACTTAAAAAAGCTTCATACTTTCTGCAACTTTTGTCTCTTCAGTGATTCTAATTCATACAAATGGACAAGCACGTAGGATCAGAGTCCAAGTTATGAGAAACGCTTCACTGTGAATACTTCTAAGTTACATTTCTTTGATCATGTTCAATATAATCAAATAAATGCTAATGTATATGGGTGCCTGGCTTGAAGAACATGAGAGGCCAAAGTCAATGGTTTTGAGTGGTGACTCCTCTTGCTCGTTAACAAAAATGAAATTCTCTGGTTTCAAGTCTCTATGCATAACCCCTAAGGAACGACATGCCTCTACAACACCAACTATTATTGAGCAAGCTCAGCCGCCTTCCTTTCCGTGTAATGTCCCCTCTGTATGATCCTATCAAAAAGTTCCCCACCCGCATAGAGTTCCATTATGACATGAACTGCAACTGCATTATCTGAATCTCTCTTCTTACATCCTCCACATCCTCCTCACTAACCATTAACCAATTTCCTTTTAGCAATTGATTTGCACGTAAATTCTTTTCCAGTTTCCCCACACATAAGAACGTTGTCCCAAATTGCCCTTGTCCTAACTTCCTTCCCAATGAATATATCTCCTTCAAATTCCTTGTTTTTCATTGTAAAACTGATTCAACTTGTAGGCCTACACTTGAAAATCTCTTAAAGTGATTTGGCTTGTTACCTTGCCCTGCCTCCTTTTGGGGATTTGGTTTGGCCTGCTCACCGGCAATTATTGGCTACTGATTGGGGATCTGGTTTGGCCTGCTCACCGCCTAAATTGCCCTTGTCCTAAATTCTTCTCGTTACTACTATTTCCTTCTTGCTGCTGATTGGGCGCCGAGAGCGTTTCTGGCTCCCTCCTATATACAGCCACTAGTGGCCATGGTGCGAGAGAGGAGAGAAGAGAAGAGAGGGAGAAAATGTTGGGCGTGAGTGGTTGGCGGTGTAGAGAGAGAATGGATGGAGGTTGGAGGAGGCGACGGGTTGTAGAGACTAGAGAGAGAATGAAGGGCGAGAATGTTTGTGATGTTGGGTGAAATTAAATTAGTATTTTGTACTAATTTGCATTTTGTTAAAAGTTAGGTGCAGATTGCAATTTATTTTTTATTTTTCTTTTCATTTTTCTTTTATTTATATAGGAGGGTATAATTGTCATTTTATGTTAAAAATTGGTGAAAATGACGTTTTGCACAAGAAAATGCAAAGGTGGGGACGTTCTGCACCAAAAAATCAAACGTAGGGACGTTTTCCACAGAACCCGTCATAGGTAGGGACGTTTTGCGCCAATTACCCTTATTTTTGTTTTACTTTGGTAGCGGAAAAACAATTATCAACTTGAAAATGTATATCTTAACTCGGTCCCATTTGACACTTTAAAATATTTTCATAAATACTCAAAACGTCAAAAATGTGTTTTCATTTTTATGTTATAAGCTTATCTTTGTTTTTGAAAATGTACTTTTAAAAATATCAAATCAAATACATTTTAAGTGTTTTATGAAACTATGCAACTCAAAACTAATCAAAATCGATGAAAAAATGCCTCCCAAGTAGACACTTAGGATGCTGAGTTTAAAGTCTTTGACCATCTTCCCATAAAGTTGACCGCACGTCTTGATTAAAGCAAAAACCTTTTTCTGTCCTTGAGCATGGGTTAATAAATATCAAGGATGTCTACTTTCATGCAAAGTAGTAACCTCTTTATAAAACTTTCATGGAATTTGATTTCGAAGAATGGGTTATTGAGTAAATTCACAACAGTCTGTCGGCCACTACGTTTATAATGGGTCTTGACCAACGTTACACCGAATCAATTGGATAGATAATTCTTCGAAAAAAAATTAATAAAAATATATATATATTATTTAGCATATTAATTATATAATATTAATCTAGGACGTGACATTTGGTGAAAGTATTCAAATAATTTTCGTGGTGGACAATCTAATTTTGCAATGTACAATATCAAGGGATTTTCAGCCGTAAGGCGGTGGCTGTTGGCAGTCTGCGGTGGTGGTAGCAGTGAAATGCGGCGGTTGCTTTAAAAATAATACTATTTTAGTTGGTGGCACGCATATATGACTAAGTAAAAAAAATTTTTATTATAATTTATTACTGTGACCATATATCTCTGTGTAACATTAGTAATACGACAACAATTCCTATTGAATCTATTTGGACCATTTCGATTCCCTATGTCATTGAACATTTTTTAAGCATTGTGCTTAAGGTGACAATTAAGATTTGTGGTAGTGGTGCACCTAATCGAGTTGCAATGAATTTAGAGGAATTGAACAAGAGAGAGTTTTGTATTTCTTGAGAATTAAAAATCTTAAGAAAAAATAGACACAACACAAGGATACACGAGATTTATAAAAGTTTGCTTCTGTGTGAAATTAAGTGATTTTTCATCGCAAGATGAAAAGAAATGTACAAGAAAAATTTGCACACCATATTTTCCCTCTTTTTTTATGGTAATGCAAAGTCATAACGACGACTCCCTATTTATAGAATAAATTAGTAAAAAATCGAAATTATAAGAGTGAAATTCCTAAATTCTATTTAATGAAATTTTGGTCTGATGGCTCCACCGGTGCACCGCCTTCCAACTCTCACTTAGACCTCGTCACAGAGGTCGATCTGTGTACTAGCCCCACATAAAATATATTATTAAAATTAATTATTAATTTTAACTTAAATTAAGGCCTTGTATGGGAGGGATTAAAATCGGATTAAAATTGAAAATATAGCCATTATTGTTTACTTTTATTAAACGAGTGGGATCCAATAACGATCATATTTTTAATTTTAATTGATTTTTAATCCCTTCCGAACGGGCCTAAAATCTGAATTTCAATTTCTAGCTTGAGAATGGATAGTTGAGATCTCTGTGAGTGTGCAGGCAGAGAGAGGTCACAAACGAAGCAGTGCGCAGATTGGATTCCCTCGAAGCAAAACATGTGAATTTTGTTAACTTTTTCTCTTTTAGGGCCCCACTAGTTATGACAACCTCGGTACACGAGCACTTTTGTTGACAAAATGGGATTTGCCTAATTTAATCCCTGTTTGGTCCATTTTTCAAAAAATGCATTTATTTTCTACAACACATTTTTTTATAAAATATTTTTATAAATTCAAAAAAAATTTCTCAAGAACACATTTTTCAAAAATAACTATTTAAAAAAAAAAAAATTTTCCAAAATTTAATTTAGTGAATGGCCAAACACGAGCTTAATGTAAAATACACGTACTTTAATTTAACAATTTTCCTTCAAACGATACTCATATTCCTGTTGCTGACTTGGTAAGATTTTTCTTTACGACTTGAACTAATTCTTGATCTCAAAAGAAAAAGTGTAAAGTAGATACCAAGCATGTTTGGAGCGGCCGATGCTTAAAAGTAAATAATAATTTTGTAAATTATTTTTAATGTATACCTTCCTATATTCAAAATATGGGCTAAATTCATTGATGGCTACCCAACTTTATACTTTATATCAACATGGCCACTTAACTTGATTTTATTTCACAATGTCACTCAATTTTATACTTAGGCCCTGTTTGAGCCACATTATTTTTTTTTTCATTCTCATTCTTCTATTCATTTTTAACCACAAATTCTTCAATAAAATAATATTTTTCATCAAATCAATAACTTTTCCTTCTTTTTCAACAACATATTTCATATCACATCAATAGTAAAAATACATTCTTTTTCAAAAAATGTGTACCAACGGGACCTTAGTGTCACCATAACTACCCAATCTGATTTTTCTTCACCAAGGCTGTCCAATCTCATATAACGTTTCATTGTGGCCACCCAATTTTATATAACATTTCATCATGGTCAGTCAACTTCTTTTTATCATTTTCATTAATTTTAAAAGGACTAAAACAATAACTTTGTATATATATATATATATATATATATATATATATATATATATATATATATATATATATATATATAATATAATATATATTAAAATAACAAAAATAAAAATAAAAACTTATTTTAAAAAACAAACTTAAAACGTTTATTTTAAAATAAGTTTTATTTTATTTTATTTTTTAAAGAACATTTTTTTAAAATAACTTTTTATTTTATTTTATTTGTCTAAATAACTTTTTTTAAAATAATTTTTTAGTTTATTGTAAAAACGTTTTTTTTAAATAAGTTTTTATTTTATTTTATAACTAACTTTTTTAAGTAAATTTTTATTTATTTTTTTAAATAAATTTTTATTTTAATATTTTCTAAAATAAATTATATAGCCATGATGACACAAAATATAAAGTTGAGTGGCCATGGTAACACTGTTTGACACCCATTTTGGAGAAGAAAAAATTCTGGAATAGTGATTAATGGGGAGAATGTGTGGTTAAAAAGTAAGAAGAATTTTTGAGTTTATGTGTAATATTATTCTATTGATAGAATGTGTGATTGAAATGAAAAAAGTGAAAAAAAATGAAAGAGAAAATATGAAGAGAATGGATGTCAAACAGGGGCTAAATATAAAGTTTGGTGGCCACCAGTGAGTTTAACCCTCAAAATAAACCACATACTTGGTGGACGTTACTTGTTAAGCCTCTTTACCCTTCAATTCAGTACTCATGTTTTTGTTCATCGTATCTCTCTAATACCTAAAATATGCTCTTTTTCACCTTATTTGAGCGTAAACTACAGTCTAACATACATGTGAATGCGAGGGAAATCGAGATCTGTTGACAGCTGAGTCTCATCAAATTTGGAGATCAACTTCTTTCTATTTTGGTCTGGAAAAATGGTTGAAGGAAACGAGTTCTGTTGTTATTTTTCACTAATTCAGTAATTTCTCTTATGGAGAATTGAGAATACAACTTTTTTGGAGTGTAGATATCTTTCCGTCATTTTTATTTCATTTTTCAAAATAATACTTTTTATAATGTAAAAAAAAAGGTCAGAAGAAGTGGCTTTTTATGTTAGCCTCCGCGTGGTAGTGAATTTTTTTTTTTTTTAATGTAGAAAAATGTCAGAAGAAGTGGCTTTTTTGTTAGCCCCCAGTAGAAATTTTCTAAGAATATAAATTTTGTTAGAAAAATCGAAAAAATTATGAGTTCACGTATAATTATTTTATTAGAAAAATGTATAAAATGAATGACGAAGGTTTTAATGTTTTTCACTTTTTTTTTGATAACTTAGGTGCTCGAACTTCGTCTGATTAATTTTGAGGAGTGACGGCCTTTCCCCTGGCTTGCCACTCTAATAAATCGGATGCGGTTATATTTTATACACACTTGAGTCCAATATTTGGAAATTAATTTTTCATCCAGTGGACCCCCTTTACGTCATGTAGACAGGACTCTCAGAGGGATGACAATGCTCACCATAACTTTGTTTTTACAAGACATCTGTTTTTCAACATATATATTGCCTTCCAATTATAAAAGGGATTCACACCTCTGATAGTTCGTAAAAAACCCTTAATATTTCACTAGTGAGCCATCACCGTGGGACTTTTTTTACACATTTTTTTTTCCTTTTTATCGGTAAATGTAAATGGAGTATTCAATTTCTTGGACTGCATTATGGAAATGACAGGAGCGACGAGTCTCCATAGGGAATACTTTTCTTTAACCTGCCAGCTTTATTTTTTGACTGTAGTACAAACAAGTTTACTTTACCAATTGATGAGAAGGTACAGTAAGGGAGTGACCAATTGATGAGAAGGTCCAGTAAGGGAGTGACCCTATTGTATTGTTTTAAGTTTTTATCCTACATATATAAAAAGAGTGAAGATAGGTATCACTGTAGAAACTCTCGTCTGTACAAAACGACGTCGTTTTGGCTTTTTCGGTTTTTGGCCTTTTTTGTTTTTTTTCCCCTCTTCAGTACATTTTCCCCTATGTTTCTCCATTTCGTTACGCAACATCCATGCTTCTTTCTTCTGTCTATCCTTCAGCTGCAAAAATGGATTTTTTTCCTTCTTCCACGCAAGAAATCCCAGTAAGCCCTTTCTTCTGTCTATCCTTCAGCTGCAAAAATCAAATTTTTTCCCTTCTTCAACGGAGACACCGATCCGTGTCTCCGTGAGACACAGAGACAGCCACTATGTCTCCGTGTCGTGCTTGTGCGGCCATGAGAGTACAGAAGGTTTGCCGGAGCTATCGTACGCGGCGCATGCCAGTTGCATCGCCTGGTTGTCGAGCTCGTATTCTTTTCTTTAAACAGAGAAAATAATACCATGAAGCCAGAAAAAGCAGCATCGCGGTGGAATTGTGTCAGTTTGAATGCTTCAAAGGTAAAAACCGGGATTTGTTTTTGTAATTAATTAAACATATTTCTAATTTTTAAGAGGAGGACAAAGACAATAAGATTAACATTTGGTCGTATTACGAAGATGACACCAATTATTTAATTTGTATTTGCCTAAATATGTGGCCAGGTGGGCAAGGATTTGTCTAAATATGCCAAGGCACAAAAGTTGGCTTTTTGACACTGGATTGAAGCTGTGAGTTACTTTCTTCTGGGCCGAAGTTTAAATTACCAATTTTTAATTGCAAGCATTTTTATAAGTTTTTGAAAGTGCGGATTGATATAAGTTGAGGCTCTGAATATTAAATATTTTGTCGAAAAACTTGTTTGAAGTTCTTGAAAAATATACCATGATTTCGTTGACAATAAGTGTCATCTATTGATTTGATGAGCTGATTTCGAGTGGCATTATGATGATATGCATTACCTTTTGAAGCTAAGAGATACAATGTGAAGAATGTGTCCTCTATTGATTTGATGAGCTGATTCAAGTCGCATTATGATGTACACAATTAAGGTCTCTTCTATGAACCTTTATAAACTTTTCTGTATTATTTCTTCTTGAAAAAAGAAAAATGGAACTTTAAATTTAAGTTCCCTCCTTCATACAAGAATGCCATTTCTCTATTTTGATTCTTGCAATCTAGGTTAATAAGGGTCCACGTTCTTAAATTAAGGTTTTTAATTTTTTATTTGAGCATGAGAAAGGGGCACTGGACCTGTCGGTGTATATCATAAGTTCAACTCAAAACCATTGAGACTTATGTCAGATGTCCTCAAGCATGATTACTTTAATGTATGTTTAGCTGATCATCTCAGATATTATTTGTTTGTTTCCTGTTAATCATTTAGAAACATGTGAGGTGCGTTCAGAAGATGATAAAGCTCTTGCCGAGAAAAGCAAGAAAAGGACAGTGAAGACAAGTGCTCAGGTTGATGCTTTGGAAAATTTTTATGATGGTACACAATACTTTTTTTTCTTGTATGTCATGCCTTTCCATATGCTTTCTCATTAATGTATTATCGTCATACCCAATTGTTAAGAAGAACTTATCCTTTTCCCAGAACACATATCCTGCAGAGTCGATGAAATCCCAACTTGCAGAGTCATTAGGACTTTCAGAAAAGCAAATTTCTTGATCGTTTTGCCACAGAAGGTTGAAGGATTAGAGATTACTAAATGGGGAACCATCTGCAATTGGGAGACAAGATCGTTCAAGTGGGATTATACAGGATGGTGGCGGCAGTATTTCAAAGAAGACTCCTTAGGTAGCACTAAACTGGGAGAAGATAGGAATTTTGACACCAAGGAAGTTGAAAGTGATAGGTTAGCCAACCAAAAATTTTACGCTGCTGACCTGAGGTATGAACCTGGTAATCACTATATCAATAACTATAATCGTATAAATGATGCATCGTCAGGAGGTAGTTCAACATTAGGGAATATGTCTTCCTATCATAATGGTGACTTTTTTGATGTGGCAAGGTCGAAGTACTAATGCTCTGCTCTATCGAGGTTCATCTCTAATTTAAACAATAGTAGTTTTTTCTTATAAGATTCACAAATAGTAATTTTTGCTCTATGTCAGTGCAAAAGGAAGCTTGTTAATTATTTTTTTATTTCGATTTCTTTTTACCACCAATTTCATCGTTAAATGTACTGTGGATTTTGGAATTGTAGTATTTATTCTAAACTTCTAATATCCCAATTTGCGTTCATTCAAAACCTCTGAAAATTGATAAACTGATTGCTGGCAAATCTAAAGCCTCTATTCGAGAATGATGATTCAACCTATGCAGGTAAAATTCTGTGTATTCAAAAACTACGAATTTCCAGATACTAATTTTTCTAGACTGCATGTAAGGAAATTCTAACCGAATGAGTCATGGAGCTAGAATTGCGCTTCTTACGAAAAAAAGTGTTACAACACAAAAAGGAATTCCAATCCTTGGTGTATTTAGGTGCTTTTTGGCTGGATCTCTAGATTATCACTGGGTTATTCATTTTTCTCAATACTTGATGAAAATGTGACACCAGATTTTGAATTCATCTTCAATATGACAGATCTGATCACATTTAGAAATGCGAATTTTTTTGTCAAATGGACTTTGTCTGCTAAAAAATCGATATTTCATTGTCCCCTACCCAAGTTTATTGAGATTATAATAATTGAATAATCATATACATTTTCTTTCCATTTTTACTTCCGGGAAGTATGTGATTGATTTGTGATTTACATGATTTGTGAATTAATTGTTGAAAAAAATAAGAAGGAACACTTCGAAGCGTTACAGACTGAATTTAAGAGTGAAGTTGAACTTCTGGCTACAATTCATCATCGGAATCTTGTCAAGCTGCTTGTTTATGTTGATAATGGAGATGAACGTCTGATTCTTACAGAATAAACATCTAGATGGTAAACCTCTTAAACTCTTGAGACATCAAAAACATTCTGGTCAGGCGAGTATAATTGTAATATTTTGTCTGCTTTCCTTTATAGGATGGAAGGGAAAGATATTAGATTTTTGTCAGACTTGAAATATCCATTGATGTTACTGATGGCCTAACCTATCTCCATCTATATGCAGGTGATAGACAACATAGAAAATAATCCTTTTTTTTGCTTAGTTTACTTTATTTTTCTGCGGCCAATGCGTTCTTGATGATAAATGGCAGAAACACAATTGCTTAAATCATGACTTATTAGAAGAAATGTTATAATTGTGTAAGATCCTTTCTCTCTGTTCCTTTTTACAGGTTTGAATATTGAAGTTGATAGAATATTAGAAATTCCTTGTATAATTACAGATGACAATTTAACCAAGTTAATTAAGGTAACTTCATCTTTTCTAGCTGGAATTTTTTCTGTATTCATATTTTCTTCTTATTATATTGTGCTATCATTTGTTTGCTTTTTCTGAATTTTGCATTCTTGTTATGTGTTTTCCCATCTTCTGTGGTTGGAAGTTCAGCTATTTTTCAATGGTTTAAATCAAATTAAATTCATCTAAATCCCGACTACCTTTTTTACTCCCTTTTATTCGATATATTTGGTCTTTCCATTTCCAATGGCCATTGATTCCCTCCCTTTCTTAATTGAGAAAATATCCTTGTTTTTTTATAGGGTCCCGACTTGGTTATTCATCAATCAAAGGAATGCCTTGATAAGATGCGAGAATGATGTCAACAACATCATAGAGAAAGTGGTAAGCAGTTTTACAAGTGTAGTCACCTTCTATTGTCATTTTTTATTGCCAGAACGTTGTCATTGTCTCCTGGTTCTGAAAGATACATTTTGTTGCATTTTCTCTATACTCACCTATCCCAAACTACTATTGGTACTTAGGTTTGACAGAGAAAGTGCTTCAGAGTACAATCAGTGAACAAGAAGTTGAAAAGCAGGTAATTGCAGCCTTTTTATGCCAATGAACTGCTTGACATCCATGTCATGAGGAAAAGTATTTATTTGAAGAATTAGTGCTGAATTAAGACACTATTCACTTTTTGATATTTTTTGTGGGGTTTTGTGCATGTTAATCTTCTAAAGGAGTTTTTGTTTCTTGCCGTCCTGTCAACTGAGCAGGAGTGATAGGACTCTTTGTTTTTCTCGGACAACGTATCATTTTCCCACACATGTATATGACAACATGAACTTCAAAACTTTCCATCTTCTGTGACCTGAAGGTAGCGTTAGCAGTCTGTAAAAACTAAAATTTTGTTCATGCAGTAGTATCTGTGTGCACAAGTTTTCTTCATTAATTATCACTATTTTGTGTAGATACAAATTTGATTTGACGGTTTGAATAGGGAGAAAAACACAAGAATATAAATTTTTATGATTCAATTACTCAATAGTCTAAATCCTCCTTAAAAGGAATGCCACCAATTAATTATATATATTGCTTTCAGAATGAAAATAAGAAGTTCATAATCTCTATGACAGTAAACCACCAACTGCTGAGTACCCTCCTTGTGAGAGTATATTTGTAATATCATGTAAGAGGTTAACTCGGAAAAGTTTCAAGAGCAGACAAAAACTAGATAAACTAAGAGATTTGACCTGAAATCTATCCTATAAATTTAAAATCTCAGGTCATGATTTGTACTACTGCAGACGCTCCTTCTGAATTATGCATTTAGCAAAATATTGAGCTGGAATTTGGAGAACAATTTGATATGAACTAATGGCGTGCTACTCCTTTTAGAGAACTCTTTATTGTTTAGCAAACAATTTTTTGGTGACTCGAAGAGCTTCTATCAATTTGCAATCCTTTTTCTAATGCCATAGGCCCATAACATACATACATTATAACATAAAATCAGTTTACTTTTGCATTGTAAGGGAGATTAACTGGCAAAAAAAATCAATTCATACAATTATACAAACATTAAAAAATACCTTAAAATAACTCTACGTTATTAAATACCTAACTAAACTGTAGCACGTGCATCGCACGTGCGTACACTAGTGTTCTATATAAACACAGCAAACTGACTCCTTAAGGAGAGATAAACAGAGTGCCCTTCTCATCTACTTGAAGATTTGCAGCCATGGAAATCTTTCTCAGACCTTTCATTTCTTTGGTACTTCTCTGCTTTACCATTCTCCAAATTTCAGGTACTCTACTTCTTTCCACATTGTTGTTCAAACATGTATACTTTGTTCAATACTGCTTAAGCCTTTACAAAAGGGTCAAACGTTTATACTTAAATCTTGTCTTCAACATGTCAATGACGTCACGTGTAGATCAGATTCGTAGTTACTTAAATCTTGTTAACAACACGTCTCGTTACGTGCAAATCAAGTTCAGTTTTGACTACACAGAAGGTGTCAAAAAAACCTAATAATTACTTGTCTAATACTATAAAATCCGACTTATGAGTAAATCCACATGAAAAAATGTTTATCTAAGCTTAAAAATGAATAAAAGTAAGTTTCTTATGTAACTTTTTATTTCAAATACATTTGAAGACTTCTTGTGAATTTCTTTCTTTTGCTGAAAATGGCTCAATACGGTAGAGGTCTCAGCCACAACAATGACATTGTACAACAAGTGCAGCCACCCAGTTTGGCCAGGCATCCAACCGAGTGCTGGCAAACCCATTCTAGCCCGTGGTGGCTTCAAGCTGCCAGCAAACAAGGCTTATACTCTCGAACTACCGGCTGGGTGGTCAGGCCGCATCTGGGGCCGCCACGGCTGTTCTTTTGATGCCACCGGCCGCGGCCGCTGCGCCACCGGCGATTGTGGTGGTGCCCTCTTCTGTAATGGTATTGGTGGGGCCCCTCCAGCCACCCTTGCTGAGATAACACTTGGTAATGACCAGGATTTCTATGATGTCAGCCTTGTTGATGGGTACAATCTTGCTATTTCTATTACACCCTTCCGAGGCTCAGGTATGGATTCAAATCATTTTTAACTTTTAAAATCACTTATAATTAGTAATAAATCTTTATTTGTTTACTTCATTTTACAACCTTTATGACTAATAATTAAGAATAAATGGTAATGGACTTGGATCTGTATCTGACCCTTTTAAGATTTTTATACTTGGCTGCCATGATGATGTATAATGCACAAGTAATGAGGATTTTTATTTTTTTATTTTTACTCTGGACATGTTTTATGTAAAACTTTACCACAGCATATCACATATGCACATATGATGTAATAACTAATAACTAGAGCCTGTGTCCAAGATATTTTATCAGACGCACTGTTCGTTTTCAGAACAGTCTTTGTCCACTTTCTGTCACGTTCCCAGAATTCGAACACAAAACGACTGTCTTATAAAATTTTTAAGTCGAAGTTTGGTATCAAAGTGGACAATGAGAGGTAATGACTAGGGGATAAAGGTCCAAATCCTTACTATAGTATCCCACTTTTTTAGAAATGACGTTTAATGCAATGCAGGGAAATGTAGCTATGCTGGGTGCGTGAGCGACCTGAACATGATGTGTCCGGTCGGGCTTCAGGTTCGATCTAACGATAAAAAGAGAGTGGTGGCTTGCAAGAGTGCTTGTTCTGCATTCAATTCGCCAAGATATTGTTGCACTGGCAATTTTGGGAGCCCACAATCTTGTAAGCCCACTGCATATTCAAGAATTTTCAAGACTGCCTGTCCCAAGGCTTATTCTTATGCCTACGATGATCCCACCAGCATTGCCACTTGCACTGGTGGAAGCTATTTGGTCGTATTTTGCCCCCATCACTAGGATCCTTCCTCTCATTATGAGTTCTTTTTTTGTTGGGTTTTAGAATCTTAAATCTTAATTAGTATTATGGATCCTTGTATACTTTATTAATATTTGGAAAATTAATGATTTTGAATACTAGTTGGTGATAACTAGAGATTAGTAATTACATAATAGTAATAGTGAAATTGGAACAATGCTATGTATCACATTAATGGTCTTCGTGAGCGGTTCCCTCGTTCATCATTGAATAAAATTATTATTACGTCACGAAAAGCTAGGATCCATGAAAGAGCCCGTTTAGCCCCCATGGCAAACATTTCGAGGGCCCTCATAGTGCATGGATGGTGCCAGGGGGTCCTATGGCATAGGACGACCCAGATGCATGCGAGCGACCCGACTCTCCCACAAAAAAACACCTCGACAGACCTCTTTGCAGGCAGACTCCATTGACAGAACCGGCTAGAACGAGGCAGTGGCAAAGTCTTGAATGGATCTCACACGAAGTGAGTTGACAAGATAACTCATTGCCACCGTCGTCGCCGCCATTTTGTTTGGTCAAGTCTAAAAGTACAGGCTAGGATTTATGGACGCAAAACAAGTGATAGCTTTTAAAGAAAGGATTGGTTGATGTATTTGACAAGAGAGGGAAGTCGTTCGGATAGGTCATGTGTACTACCATCCTGTGGACTCCATTCATTTTATCCAAGTATAAAAGCTCACATTTAGTGTCATTCGAAGGTAATACAAGTTTAGACTGTTAAAGCTATATTCTTACTACAACCATTTTTTGGGGTCAACAATTATGATGCATTTTAATGTATTGGATTATAAATTTCAGGACTCACAGTCACCCTAAACTGTCATTTGATAACTCTACTCAATTGAAATATCTTATGGTGAACTTCGATACTTTTTGAATCAAGGAAAAATTATCTATTATAAGCTAAGCAACGAAGAAAAATACATAAATTAATTGGTGAATAGGTACATAGTAGGTTGTAGGAATTAAATGACGCGTTAATTAATTAATATATTATGTCATTTTTACTTAGTATAAACTAATCGACGGCGCTTAGCCGATTATTTTTGTAACCTTAAAAAAAATTAGTTTGATCAGTATTTTAATTTTGGCTATTATATGAAGTCATTAACTAATCTGATAATGAGAGATTGCATGATACATGTCATCGTGCAGAGATAAATTAAGAAAATTATCGAAGGTTGTTTGCGGATTTCAAATGCTCTTGAAGCAATGCAATAGTTGAAGAACAAGTTCGACATTTGAAGAATTATTTTGAGTCTTTAAGCTAAAACATGTATACACTTAGAAGAAATGTTTAAGTGAATCTATAAGCTAAAGCAGAGTACGTCTTCATCACTTCAAAGAATAAAACATCCCTCGATTACCATAGTTGTACCTTTCTTTTCATCCACTCTCAATCCTCGGCATTTTCCAAAAAGAATAAGCCTTAGGAATTCTCATATTATGACTCTTTCTCTCCGAAGCACTCTTAATCTGTTAAGGTATAAATTCCACATCGAATAAATATCAAAATATAAACCAATTTATAAAAACTTTGGTTACTCTTCTTAATAGAATTGATCTTTTAAAATGAAACTTTAAGTCTTATGGTATCAGATTCCATTAAACTCCATCGAGCAATTAGATTAGATTAAAACTCAAAAAATGAGCACACGAATTTCAAGATTGATGAGAGCTTGCAAGGAAAGAAAATAAATTTTAGACAATTCAATTGTCCATAACTAATTTGCATGAAAATTATTAACTAAAGGTGCGCTTGATTGTGAACATAAAATTTACATGGGAAGAAAATAAATTCTAAACAATTCCAATTACTTCGAACTTATTTGTATGTAAATTATTAATTAAATGTGTTTGATTGATTTAGTTTTCAACCTAAAAATATTATACTTGTTCATTTTTAATTGGTGGGTAGATGAGAGAGAGAGAAAGTGAGTGAATTATCAGAAAAAATCACCTCTCTAAAGAAAATATTTTTATTTTTTTTCAAGGAAAATATGATCACGTGACCAAAAGTAAGAAAATATTTTTCGTGAAAAAAATTGTCAATTAAACAGTACAAAAGTAAGATATTAGGTGAAAAAACACTTTTCCATGAAAAATATTGGCAATCAAACGCATTCTAAAGATGTATTTGAGCCACATTATTTTGGAATAATAAATTGATGGAGAATGTGTGATTGAAAAAGAAGAAAAAGTTATTTTCCTTCGAAAAATTTGTCAATCAAACAGCACAAAAATAAGATATTAGATGAAAAAACACATTTTGAATGAAAAATATTGACAATCAAATGCATCATAAATGTGTTTCATTGATTTAGTTTTCAACCTAAAAAATATTATACTTATTAATTTTTTATTGGTGAGTAAATGAGAGAGAGAGAGTACCTGAAAAATAAAAAACACCCACCACCACTAAAGAAAATATTTTCATTATTTTTGAAGAAAATATGATCATATGAAAAAAAAAAGTTAGAAAATATTTTCTACAAAAAAAATTATCAATCAAACATTCCAAAGTAAGAACTTGAGTGAAAAAAATAACATATTCCATGAAAAATAAAGTCAATCAAATACATTCTTAGGGTCTGTTTGATTGCAAAAATGAAATTTGAATGGAAAGAAAATGAATTACAATGAATTGCTTAAAATTTGTTTTACTGAGAATTGTAATTACTTGTATTTGATTGATTTAATTTTTCACCTATAAAATTTTGAAAGTTTGGTGTCCCTTTGACTTTGTTTTTTATGAAAATTGTCCATTAAAGTGATAAGATTTTTACCATTTGGTTTATAATTTGTTTCAATTGCCAAAAAAATTTTTTTTAAAAAAAATTACCATACTGAATGTCATTTGTTTAGCTTTGTTTTGTACGAAAATTGTCAATAAAAGTGATAAATTTTTTTACCATTGTTTTTAGAATTTTTTTCAATTGTAAAAAAAAAAAAAAAGAAGCTGGAACCACAAAAAACAAAAGAAAACATTTTCCTTCAAAATCAAGAAAAGAGGCGCATGAGGGGTGGGGAAGGAAAATGAATTCCCGGGAAATTTTTTGCTATCAAACCCCACAAAAGGTGGAAAATGTAAAAGAAAATAGAGGGAATCAAACGGGCTTTAATGTTTAAAAAAATATGCAATTTTGACTAGTGGTTTGAAGTAAAAGTAACTTGGTGCGTTAGTTTAACAACTACAAGTTTTACATTAACTACTCTAATTTTAGGTCAGAAATGGTTGCACTTCAAAGTCAAGTCAGGGAGTGTAGAGGAGTTGGATTTACATCTCTATACACAACAGACAGTGTATCGGTAAATCTAACAAATACATTCCTATATAGAATGTATTTATATTTTACTTACTACATTTTACAGTACGATAAAAATGCTATAAAAAATTTCAAAATTGTCACCAAAAATAGTTTGTATACTTTGCATACCAATTTTATCCTCTAAAATTTCAATTATTACTTCATTTTCATCTAATTGATTTTTTTCTTTATCATTCATTTATTACTGCATCATTTACATAATTTTTTTTTTACGTAAAATTATGTGTTTTTAATTATATTCTTCAGTTTTATAAAGCTTATTCAGGGAAAAAAAGAAGAAGAAAGAAATCATTTGCGTTGCATACTAATATAATTATACATGCAAGCTGCAAAAACATTCAGCCTTTAATGAATAAGAAATTGACGTCTAAGTCTATTTTAATTATAAATGATTTATAATTTTAATTCACTAAAAAAATTATTAACTAGTAGATAGAAATTAAGAATTTGTTTAAAATATTGGAAAAGTCAAAAACGTATTTTCTATATTTTATTAATTAGTAAATTTAATTTTTATTGAGAGTTTAGGAAACATTATAAACACACAAAAAAGATCATCCTTAAAGAAAAAAATATTTGATGAAAAATCAATAATTAGAAAATAATATGCAAAATGTTATCTAAAGTTAGGGTGTTAATAGGAACAACTGAGTTGAATCAGCTCGATCCAACTTGTGCTTGCTTTCGGGTGAGCTCATGAGCCAACTCATTTCAAAATTTTGTCGCTTGACTTGCGAGCCGCTCATCCCTCCATATTATTTTTATTTTCAATTTTTAGATTTCATTAAAAAAATAATTTTTTAACCATGTGAGCGACCAACCTATTGTGCTCGCCTCGCCTCACCTCACCTCATTTTGGCATCCCTATCCATGGTGTGATTTCTTCTTTCAATTAAGGACATTTTTGTCTTTTCAACTATTTATAATGAAATTTTTGTAAAATTTTCAACAAATAATAGTTTTTGTTACAATTATGCAAAGTGTAATATATAATTTATAAATTTATAAAATACAACAAAATTTATTACACCCTATAAACATGATCTTTTTTGAAAATTTCCCTAATTACCGTAATATTTGTCATGTTCGAAGTTTATGAGTACTTCCCACACCAACATCTAGAGAACATCTAGAGAAGTTCAATCCAAGAACTAACTTCATTCCTCTCCTCGTCGTCATATTTGTGTCAGCAAAAGAAGATGGAAGGCGCCAGTGATTTGGTCTAATATTTGATTACCGTAGGAAAACGAAGGACCCCTAGATATTTATTGGTGGGATAAGTTGAAAATTAGGTAACTCATGACCATTTTGCTAACAAATGTGGTGGGAAAAGGCATCCCGTCTTGTGAAGAATTTAAAAAAAAAATTGTGTTTGACATTTTTTGTTTCGAGTGCTTTTTTGGATATTGATATAGTTAATTTGAACATTATTTGCTTTGATTTTTAAAATTTTGAATTTGTATTTTAACTTAAAATTTAAAAAAAAAAACAAAACAAACGAGGCCGCCCCACCCCATCTAAGGTGGGGTGGGGCGGGGTGTGACGAGGGAGTGGCGGGGCGGGGCCCCCCCCCGAACCCCCGTTGCCATCACTATTTTTTCTGTCCCATAAAAATAGATTGACCTTCCTCTTTTATTTGTCTCAAATTATATTTCATTTCCTTGTTGAGAATACATGTGTACTTTGTTTGGCCCCCATTATTCAAAAAAAATATTCTCCCCTGTTATTTTCAACAACACGATCTTTTATAAAATAATGTTACATGTAAATCGATTTTTTTTTTTTTTTATTTTTCAACCACACATTCTCCTAAAAAAAAAATCTATTTCAAAAATTATAATTTCAAATAATGAAGGCTAAACGAGGATTTGATTTCTCAGTTTTTTAATGTCTTTATTTAGTATATTTTGTAAGTCATCAATAAATATGAATTACTCATATTTAAATCATTATTTAATTGTAGGCTTTTTATCCTCAAAATCTGAAGGACACGTGGCCTACATAATTTTGACCCTACCTGCAAGATGGAACACACCATTAAAGGCAATGATTACACTGGTCGAGAAAAAGACCATTTGCGTTCAGACAATTAAGTCAACATCCAAATGAAAGAGAATAAGTGCTAGAGATGCGAGAGGGGTATTTGGTTATGGTTAGAATAATCTTACGTTATGTGTGAATTGAACTCCCATACATATATATGAAGAAATGAAAATAGGCAAGTAGGGCTAATGAGCTGAGCCCAAATCTAGGACAAGGTTGTTTGATTAAATAGGTTCAATCGAATTGATCATCAATCTCCAACAGGTCAATGTGGGCCTCCTTCGTCACGTGATCGTCAAGTAATTTATGGATATAACAGGAATATATTAGAAAAAAATGTAAGTAAATTTTATATTTTCAATAATATTAATTACATTTTTTTTAATTCGTGTAAAAAATAGAAATAAGCTTATCCGTTTTGAATTATTTTCTATAATTAATTCTCGGATATTTTACCCATTAACTCAGATAACAAAAGGAAGAATATTTTCTTTAAAATATCAATCAAAACCACTAACACCCCGTTTGATCTACATTCTTACAAAAATTCATTTTTAACCACATATTTTTTAATAAAATTATATTATATACAAATTCTAAATTTTTTCTTATTTTTAACCAAATATTCTTCGTCAAATTGTTATTTAAAATAAACTCTCTCCCCGATAGTGTGCATCAAACAAGGTCCAGAACTGCATAGAACAGAACCGACAAAGAACATGCGTCTCGGTGGGGGCCCCCAAGGTTGGGGTTCAACCTTTGACAAAGAACATGCGTCCACATGAATCCAACCGCTGCAATAAATCTCTGAATCCGATCACGTGGCAGAATCTGATTCCAAAGATAGGTCCTACATAACAGATTTTCAAGTAAACACGCAGAAGGCGCCTCCTCAGGATTTTCGCGGCCTACCGCCTACGGTTTCGCTTTCCCATTCTTCACATTTAAGCTCCCAAAACGACGACGTCTTTATACCTAACCTCTTCCCCGCTTTCTTGTATATATACATACAAAGTAAAAATCGTAGCTTTTTGTTAGGTAAAGATAAAGATAAGGATCTCTGGGCTCCTAGTTCAAAGGTCAGCAAATACATATGCGTATACATAAATCATATATATGATTTTTTTTAGGAAGTTATATGTTTTGAGGTGTAGGATAAAGTATTTTGATTCTTATGTTCGGATAAATGGGTTATGTGTTACTTTTTTTAAAAATTTAAATATCTAATTTAATTTCTTGGGTTTTTCTTATTGTTTAGATTTAGAAGTAAGACGGTAATGATTATAATACGGTGATTTATAGAATGGAAATGTTTTGGCTCCAAGAATCAAAATTTCCCTAATTTGATATACTGTTGTGGGCTGTAGATAATGGTTGATGATCAGATTAATCTTTTAAAAGTCTTTTGATGAACTTTGAAAGTTATATATGTTTATTTGTATGTGTCTGGGGGTGCCTTCTTGCTCGTGCGTCTGCGAGAATCACATGTTTATTGGTGTCATTTATCTTTCTTCTGTACAGAAGGATCAAGATAAATGTTATAGTTGGAAAGTCATATTTTGAATATAGTTGGTCAGGTTACAATCTTGAAGGCAATTATTTTATTCTAAATCAGGGTTCTGTAGTGAATTATAGGTTATATACAGCATTTGAAGGCTTGTCCTACATTTTTTATTTATAGGAAAGTTATCGATTGAGTTTTAGATCTTTAACGTTTCCCGTTTTCATTTTACGCCCATTTTTGAAGTTTGAATTAGAGAATTTTTTTATTTTTTTTTAGAATTTATTGGTTGTGTTTACTCACAATCAATGGAGGTCAAGAGTTGTTTAATCTTGATTCATTCTCTGAAGAGTACAATATTTCTGGTTATGTTTCTTTTAACATTTAGAAGGTGTTTTTGTGAATGAATTACTTTTAAGATTTGAGAAAGTTAAATGTTTCTCTCTCGATGTTAGGATGAATTCAGAGAATCAATAACATCTTGTTATTTCTTTCCTATGGACTTTATAGTTCTTTTAGCATATTTAGGTAAAGTAGAGAGTGAACAATTCTGCAGTCGTTTCATGTAATGCATACCAAATGCAAACTTGGATTTCTGACCCATTCAAATTCAAATGGCTTTATTTTTCATTTCATTCGCTAAAATATTCAAATTACAAATTTGAAACGTGTTTTCTGAATTTCCAGCAGGAAGTTATTTCTATCTACTATTACAGCCAGCCTACAAGAGATATTTTGGTACAAGAAAAGTTTTGGTTAAATTATTCCAAAGGGTTCTTTATAAGAAGATGACGTCGTACCAGCTTGATCCAGATGTTGTTCGGTGGGGCCTTCACCTTATAGATTGCTCTCCAATGAATGGTGGTTCTCCTAAAACTATTACTTGTTATGACAAGGACATGTCTCGAATTGAGCATGTGGAGGAAGGTTATTGTGAAGCAACAGACTCCATTGCAGAGAACGATGAAGTGATTGCTCATGCTCTTCAGGAAGAGTTATCGAGACTTCGAACTGCTGAGGCATCAGGATCCACATGTGCTGAAGATCAAGATCAGCAAGCCTCTATTCTTGCTCAGGATTGGTTTGGTTCTTCAAGAAAGCATTTTGATCATGGTATGGATAAAGCACCAGATTTCATTTTGTTTGATATCTATATTTTCCTTCCTTTTCAGTTTATACTTACCTCATCTGCAGATGGAGCGGGAATGGTTCCCGATAACCGTGGGGCATTATTTGCCATGGGTGAGGAACAGGATGTCTTTCTCAAGATAGAAGATGAATCCACCCTTGATGGTGAATGGGGCAGAAGGCTGAATGAGATGGTTCCAGTACCTGTAAGTTTACGTTATTCTGCTTTTGATTAATGAGAAAAGCTCGTCAAGATAATTAAACTTATCTTGTTGCTGTAATGGCAGATTATTTCCCTTGCACGATCTTCTTCAGTGTTCATGTTATTTCCCCTCGACTCATTATTATTAGTTGTGGTTCTTATTCTACAAATTATAATGAAGTTGGCTTTATTATTTTGCTTGTCTCAATTGCAGCATGTTCCTAAAATTAATGGAGAAATTCCATCTGCTGATGATGCCATGTCAGATCATGAAAGGCTGCTCGCCAGGTCTTATGCATCATCATCTCTTTTTTCATTTTGTTAATAAGCTCTTTCGTAGATTGCTACTTGTTTTGTGGGCTTTTCCGTTCACTGGTTTATAGTCATATTCAATAGGATTCCATTATGTGCCATCTTATTAGGTTGAACATAATTATAACTTGATAGTTAACAAATGTTAAAAGACTCATTTTTTTCTATGAAAAATGTACAAAGATCTTATAATTAATGGATGTAACATATGAGCTTTTGCTCTCAAGTTTCTTCTGACCCTAGTCCACATCGGAGTACATACAGGTGAGAAGTTCAGAGATATAAAATATTCTTGGCATTTCTTTTCTACTTTTACTATATTCTCTTAAATGGTCATTTCCAGTTTTGTCAATGAAGAACTTCTAAAATTGTACTTTTTTTTTTGGGTGATGTTTACTGTGTTCTATAGAGTTGTATCGTCTCTTTTTCTATTTTCTCAATATGTCTGGTTATTTTGACTGACGATCACTTTCTCATAAACTGTAGTGTATTTACTCTATTATTTTATATTCAACAGATTGAAGTTATATGACCTGGTTGAACTAAAAATTTCAGGGGATGGTAATTGCCAGGTTGGTTCCTGCACATTCTCACTGGACCCAAATTTTATGACTTATAATATTCATCTTTTCCATTTTGAAGGCAATTACAGTTGACAGTTTTATATATAAATAAATATTTTTAGTTCGAGGGGCGGGTTGATTTCTACCTCTTGGTATATTTTGTTTTACTTGTTGCTCTGGCTTACTATTCTAGCTGTCTTTCTGCAGTTTCGTTCATTATCAGATCAAGTATATGGTACTCCTGACCACCATAAATTAGTGAGAGAACAAGTTGTCAACCAGGTATGTGAGTGTTTTGATTGGAAACAAGATATCTTTTTACTTGGCATCTGATTTGTTTCATTCTTGTCGATGTAAGACATCTATTCACCTTGTAATTTTTCATTTTTCTACGTGCCAACCATCAGCTGAAGTCATATCGAGAACTGTATGAAAATTATGTTCCCATGGGTTATGACGACTACTTGAAGAAAATGAGCAAGTACAGTACCATTTAAATTTATTGAATCTTTCTTGGCATTTATGCTTCCACTAAAGTAGATTGTATTTACTTATATAATCAAATTTCGCATGATTATAGGACAGGGGAATGGGGGGATCATGTCACATTGCAGGCTGCTGCAGATGCGGTATGAGTTTTTCCTTCTGTTTTTATCTCTTTTTTGTTCCTTAAGACGTACTCTTGTTTACAAGTGAAACACCACAGACAGAATTAGCGTGAGCAAATGATATTTATCACCTTCGAGCTTAGTTAGAAATGATTGCTCTGTTCTTATCCTCTCGGAATAACCATCTGGCTTTCAGTTTCATGTTTTTACGCCACTATATATTCTCTTTCTACACTTATCAATTTTTTAGTACAGGATGTCTGTGATCTATTTTTTCCAATTGTTGCTATCTTGCATGATAAATTTCCGATTTACAATACACTAATAACTAGTGAATGGTTCTTATTTTGTGGCAGTATGGTGTCAAGATATTTGTCATTACGTCGTTTAAGGATACCTGCTATATTGAGATTCTTCCACAAACTCTGAAGTCAAACAGAAGTGAGTTTTTTTTTTTTTTGGCAATATGTCGATATGGACCATAATAAATCCCACAGGAAGCAAGGTTAAATTTCTGGTGGATTGAAAACTGATTTTGTTCTGAAACATGATTATGAGTGCTAAATTTTGTTTTTCAACAAGTGATTTGACATTACGCCCCTCTTTGGTAGATAAGTTAAAGTCAACAATTTATTTTAACCACATAATTCATGGGATCCACAACTTTTGAGCAGCACATTTCATCAACTTTTATTGAAATCTAGTAAAAATCCGCCGGGGATTAAAATCTAGTTTTACTTATTTCTAATCAGTCAGACTTCTTTTGTTGTTTTCTTTAGCCATTAATGTTCCATTCTTAGTGAGATTTTCGGGCCATCTGTTTAAATACTAATCGCTATCTGTGATCGATGCAGTGATATTTTTGAGCTTCTGGGCCGAAGTGCACTATAACTCAATATATCCGGAAGAAGGTAAATGACTATTCAGTTCTGTAACGAGTACAATATTAATCTGCATAAGGGATTCTTCCTGTTCACGCTATTACTTGTGTTGTATTTAGATTTTCCTTCATGTTGCTTTTGTTTTGTAGAATTTCCTGTAGTAGAGAGCAAGAAAAAGAAGAAGTGGTGGAAGCCATGATACAGATATTAGCTTTGCCTTGTACATATCAGTTCTGATGTAGTCATATATTTATTCTTTTATTATATATATATATATATATATATATATATATATATATATATATTGATGTACATATTATTTTTAGCTGGTGTACATTTTCGAATTTAGATTGTTTCCTTCCACTTAAATCATGTTTTGGAATTGTTTATAAAATTGTTTGAGTTATAAATAACAAAAATGAATAGTGGATAAGTGGACATTACTCGTGGATCACTTAAAATGTGTGTAGATGAAAAGTGGGTCGAGCGCGAGTCCTCGAAATTAGTTCATTCCAATGAGTCGAGCATTTGATTTGACAAAATATCATCAAAATTTTGAACCATTAAAAAAGGAGCCGTGAAGATTATGATGAAGGCAAAATAATAATTCCATTTAATTTTGGATTTGTTCGTTTTTGGCGAATTGTTAGTCAAATTTGAGTGGAAACGGGCCAATAATTACAACTTAGGGCCTTTGGCCTGATGCACGTCAAATTTTGGGCAAATTTCGTCGTTTAGGTCCTCAATTAGCGTTTTTTATCATTTATGGTAATTTTTGTTTTGACAATATCTTAGTCAAATAAATTCGGATTTGATTTCCGTTTGTTGGGGGATGATCCTGATAATTAGGAGAATCAAAATCCGTGATTATCTCAATTTTTTCCATTTTTGGAAAAAATAATATTTTTTATTATTATATAATTTCTTTCCGAATTTTATTAGGGTTTCGCTATTTAAACGTTGTAAGCCTTTTGAGGCAGCTCAATTTTGAATGAAATAAAGTTTTTCTTGATTGAAATTCTTTTTGTGTAGATTTTTGTCTTTTCTATAATTTTCCCCTGCATCAGTTGGTATCATAGCCGAAGTTGTTCCTTCACCATGCCGTCAATGAGACGTCAAGAAGCCCGTGAAGCCCTAGTAGAGGAGATACACAGATGTGATAAAATCGCACAACTGCGTCAACAGGTGGAGTTGCTGACACAGCAAGTTGCTGCACTTATGCCGCAGCAACATGTACTTAGAGGTCGTGGGCAGGTTCCGATTGAGGAAGTCCAACACCGTGATCATAATATTCAGAATGTCACGATTGAAGACATTGAAGAAACAACAGAGGAGGAAGAACTTGATTATGACAATCTGCCTGTATTTGACAATGAAGACATTGAAGAAGCAACATAGGAGGAAGAGTTTGATTATGAAGGTCCGCCTATATTTGACAATGAAGACATTGAAAAAGTAAGAGATGAGGAAGAGTTTGATTATGAATGTCCGCCTATATTTGACAATGAAAACACTGAAGAAGCAATAGAGGAGGAAGAGTTTGATTATTACGGTCCGCCTGTATTTGACAGTGAAGGTGTAGAAGAAGCAGCAGAGAAGGAGGAGTTTGTGGTTGGTGATGTGGGTCAGGCATTGGTAATGAGACGGAGTTTTTTGACTTCCCTGAAAAATAACACCGACTGGTTGCATACTAATCTCTTCCAGTCGACGTGTATTATTGGGGAAAAGAAAAGTGTGTTGTTTCCAGATAAGAGCTTAGTAAAAACAGTTGGGGATGACGTCAATTTACTGACCAGAGTGAAGTTCGAGGCAAATATGGAAGGATATGGGATAGTGTATGTGCTGGTGGAAAAGTCAGTTGACAGTGAGTAGAAGGTCACTCATAGGATTCAGTCATTGCTAGAGGAATTTCATGAGGACTTCCCGGAAGAGCTTCCAGATGGATTACCGTCGGAGCCGTCATTTCGTGGTGATAATTCTGATGATGATGAGGTTTCTACCCCATCAAATTCGAGGACGAATTTTTCTCAACCCGCGGAGAATGATGAAGGCAAAATAATAATTCTATTTAATTTCAGATTTGTTCGTTTTTGGCGAATTGTTAGTCAAATTTGAGTGGAAACGGGCCAATGATTACAACTCAGGGCCTTTGGCCCTGATGCACGTCAAATTTTGGACAAATTCTGTCGTTTAGGCCCTCAATTATGAGTTTTTACCATTTATGATAATTTTCGTTTTGACAATATTTTGGTCAAATAAATTCGGATTTGATTTCCGTTTGTTGGGGGATGATCATGATGATTAGGAGAATCAAGATCTGTGATTATCTCAATTTTTTCCCATTTTTGGAAAAAATAATATTTTTTATTATTATGTAATTTCTTTCCGAATTTTATTAGGGTTTCGCTATTTAAACGTTGTAAGCCCTTTGAGGCGGCTCAATTTTGAATGAAATAAAATTTTTCTTGAATTTCTCTTGATTGAAATTTTTTGTGTGTAGATTTTTGTATTTCCTATAATCTTCCCCTGCATCAGATTACGAGGAACAACAATACATTTTATCATCCCAGTACGTGATTGTCATGCATTCTTTCAAGTTGGCAGTCTTATATAGCATATTACCTACGAATTATGAGATTATATTGCAATCAAGAACTCGAAAACTAACTTGAGATCAAAGAGAGCTAAAAATACATGTGTCGTTCACTAGTGTACATATTATTTCCTCCGAACTGCCTACCGAGACAGTTTCACACGAAAGATCAACTTAAGTTCTCGATAATTTTAGAGACGGCTGAATAGGTACCGAAACCTGATGCTATGATGCCAACTACGATGATCAAGATACAAACAGAGCCCTGTGGAAAATGGAACAGAAATATTAGGAAATATTAAACCAACAGTTTGATCTTTGCAAATGACAGAACTTGGTTTCACCTGAAAGACGTTTATTCTACCCCATAAGATGCTGAGGTAACATGCACATGGAAGAATCAATGTCTGTAAAAGAAACTTTGCTTAGTACAACATTCTCATCCGTAAAAAGAACGACGTTAATTTGTACAATACAGATCCACTTACGACTAGCATTGTGAGTAAAGATCCAATGAACGCCATCACCAGACCTGTATAACGAAAATGAATGTGTACTAAAGAACGAGGACAAGGAGAAACTTCGTTTTCGAACATGAACCAGCTAAGACATACAAAGATTGGATGAAAAGCTTACCGAAGAAGGGGATGCAAAGATTGAGAAGACATGCAAAGATTGGATGAAAAGCTTACCGAAGAAGGGGATGCTGAGAGCAACCAGTAATGTAGACATTACCAATGCAGTCCTTATAATTATAGAATATATATGAGACTTTTTGTCATTTGATGGTATCAATTCTTCCAGACTCATAGCCACTGGAGACATTGTTAATGCATATGTATATCTAATTAAGGAAGAAACTGTTCTCTTTCTATGATTCCAGCTATTGAATCTAATGCTCTTTTTTTTTTTATCAGTTTCTCATCAAAAGTGTTATGAAAAAGGAAAATGCTCTACCCTTATCATATTCGAACACGTTGGATCAGTAAAAGGATATTTTGCAAATGGATTGACTACCTGCAAAAGAACAAGCGGAAACACAGGTTAAAAGCATGAAGTTTTATAACAGAATTCAGATATAGATACACCTCACTTTGTTTAGTGCATGCTTCGAGGTAGTGAACATGATTGGACATTGTAGAATAAGAAAAATAAACTAAAATCTTGTTCATACTACTATCCAGCTCCATTTACTACCACTTACCAAACATTTGTGTAAATCAACAATAAGAAGAAACATCTCCGGCGAGAATTTCTTGACTTAGCCCCTGTTTGCCCCCCATTAATTTAAATTTTTGGGGGGTAGATAATTTTTAGAATAGTGATTGATGGGAGATGTGTGGTTGAAAAGTTTTTGATTTATGTGTATTATTATTTTATTTGATGAATGGATGGTTGAGATGAAGAGAGAGAAAAAATTAATGTAATGGAATGTGATATAATGGGGGGCAAACAAGGGCTTACTGTAGTCCAAATAGCAATTTTAGATGCAACTAAATCTTGGGGCATGTTGAGGGTGAATTGTGACTCTGTTGATTCTCCAAACATCATGTATCCCAATGTAGCAACTCCGGTATAGAGCAACGTACAGATGCCAAAACTGCATTGGTTACTGACCCGGGTTTAAAAATAGCGCACAGACTTATGTAAAGTGCACTCAAGAATTTACGGAGAAAAAGAAATTAAAAATGTGAAATGTACTATGTATCGAACATGTCCTCAGTGTTCGGTTTTACCTTGTTAGGAGGACTGCAGGATACTGGTTAGGTTTTTCCATTGATGTATAGATATTGGGAAAAACAGCATGCCCCGAGTAGCAATAACCATATAGACCTATAGAAACTGGAAGAGTGGAAAGGTTCAGCGCTGTCCCGTTAGTCTGAAAGCCAATTTTATCCACCAAGCCAACCCAGAACAAGCAAGCAACCACCAACACTGATGCAATGACTCCTCCAGCTGAAAATATTGAATACCATTTTAAACTCATGGTGCGTGTTTGGTATGCAGTATTGGATGGAATAGGACAATATAATGAACAATATTCAACTTCTTTTTATGATCACTTAAATGTGAACAGACTCACCGGATATATAGCTAAGAACACTCAGGTCGCGCAACCAAACAGTAGGAAGAATGGCCAGGGCGGTCATCAATGCAAAGAAATGGTGAGAGTTTAAATCGAATCCTTCAATGCTTAAATGTACATTTGGAAATAAAGATGACAAATTGTCGCTCTCCAAAATAATGAATTCAATGCAACAAGCCTGCAACAGATTTAGAAATTAGAGGCCAGACATAATATGAGAAATTGATTAATAGTTCAAAAGAATTATAGTGATCGAAAGAGATTGCTGGAGGTTCAATTCAAGAGTCGGGAAGAAGACTTACATATAACTCCACATATAAAATTATCTGCACAGTAAAATACGACAGAAAAGAATGTGTTAGAAAGTAGTTAATGCACATTGATTTTCTCTTAATTTGATAAGTACAATAAATTCTTAATCATCAATAATATTTCTGACAGGAAAAAAGGAAGTTAATAATTAAAATCCAAAATTGATGTAATTCTAAATAAAGAAAAAATGTCGAGGAAGCAACGAGACTTACTGATATTGCAATACGTCCCACTCTACCGAAGGCAGCCTGGCCGATGTCTGGGTACGTTTCAATTCCCGGTTGGCTGTCCAAACAGTATCTTAAGAGAATTCCAGTGTAGTAAGAAAGCACAGCGAAAATCAGCAATACAGAAATCCCGAGCCAACCTCCTTCTTTGACAGCGTATGGAGTAGATAGGACTCCAACTCCACATAGAATGTTCATGCCTGTGTAAAACCATCATATGTCAAACTATATTATAAAGTGTGTTCGGTAATGTGAACCGTATAGCACTAAACAGTAATGCGGAAGTTAATAATGATAAAAACTTCGTCCATCTTAGCATCCAGGCTATGTCCAATACTGCATACCAAGATTTGTGTTGAAGTAAGTACCAAAACCAGATCAAAATAACATACCATTTAACACCGCTTGGCCGTATGAGCTATGGCGAGAAATTGGAAGTTCATCTGAGACCTTGGCCTCTTTCTCCTTGAGACTCACTTTCTTTATCCCCGACTTCTTTGCCAGTACAGGTGGCAATATAGAATGCGAACTACGCCTTTGTTGTGGCACTTTCTCATCCTCTACTTCAGATAAGAGAGGTTTACTTAGAGAAGGTAATATCTCTGGAGTGTGTCTCCTCGTAAGGGATGAGGAAAGGTACGAGCTTTTAGGCAAAGATGGTGTCCCGAGAAAGTTAAGACTCGGAGATGGAACGCTACTGTATAGATCAATTGATTGCCTGCAACAAATTATTTTCAACATAAAAATCATGAAACTATAGCACAAAACAGACAAGAAAATAGAGTAAAACATAAGACTGTCTCCCTTCTATCATTTAAGTGGAACAAGATAAATAAAAGAAAAGGAAGGAAAATTCGTCGACCGATCCCATCATCTCCTCCAGGCGCACACACGTATACGTGTATATATCATATGACTTGCTGTCAAATACCGTAACCCTCCTTTTTACTCGGGCTTGGGACCGCGCATGTGTGTGTCAGTGTGTGTATATGTATAAGCATTAAGCATTAAGCATACCTGTAACTTTGAGGCCAAGAGGTATTGTACGAATTGGGCTTGCTTTGGTGGCTATTCTTATTATCATTGGAGTAATTGGAGAAATCAGATTCATTCCCATCTTGTTCATCTCCACCTGCATCATATGGCTTCTCCTCGTCCTCTTCGTCACTTTCTATGTACAAGCTCTGTTCGGATACTGAATTCTTCATTTGCTTTCTCTCTTCAAAGTTACTAAAATACAAGGAAGATCAAGAAAATTACCTAGAGAGGAACCCCAAAAAGGAACTGAAAAATCATCTATATCTACATGCAATGATGCAAATATAAATTGAGATTGGAATTTCAATCAAATAAAGAAAAAAAATGTAGATTAATTGTCTGAACAGATGGGTAAGAATGGTGGCTATGTATATTGTTGGGGCAAACAAGTCCCACATCGGTTGTGGGAAGAAAATAAATCTACCATATAACCCAAGTGGGCTACTCCACCCATTACCAATTGGTTTTGGGATGGAACCTCACTTGGGCCTGGTGGAGTGGGCTTGGGCCTTGGGTAATTTCTCTCAATAATTCCCTAACAGTGGTATCAGAGCCCAGGTTGTGTGGCTAGATAAAATCGAGGTGGTGGAAAATTCTCATGAGATGGTAGATCCATAGTAACGTAGTGGGTCAGGCTACGATGGATTATCTCGATGAGTGGTGATTTACCTCGTGAGCCTTGTTTGAGGGAGGGATTGTTGGGGCAAACAAGTCCCACATCGGTTGTGGGAAGAAAATAAATCTACCATATAACCCAAGTGGGCTACTCCACCCATTACCAATTGGTTTTGGGATGGAACCTCACTTGGGCCTGGTGGAGTGGGCTTGGGCCTTGGGTAATTTCTCTCAATAATTCCCTAACATATATCACGTGGACAACCACGCGAACAATTCTATTCACTTCACATATGAACTGATTACACAGACACCCTGCGAGTTTGAGTGTGTATGAGAGAGACAGAGAGAGAGGGGGAGGGAGGGAGAGAGTTATTACAGTCTTTCTGTAAGAGCTTCCAAAATTTAAGACAAGAATCGGCCATATCTTATTGGAATCTGCCCAAAAAGCCTGTATCTTTACACACACACACACAAATCTCGAGTCTTGAAAGATTCAGAAAAAGCTCCACCTTCTCAAATGATACAACACACAAACGAAGAAACATAGGTGACGCCATCATTTAGGGGTTGTTCAAACAAGTTTAAATTGTGGGGATTAAAGTGTTGATAAAAATTATGGTCCCATTAAAAAAGTTGTAAAAATTAATTGTTAATTTCTTACCTCAATTTTTGTAGCTATCCCAAGTAAGCACTTAACTAAATAGTGCAGATGGGTTGATTAACGTCATATTATAATTGAACATAAAAATACGTTAATGTGTTAGTTCTTTAATGAAAAAATGAACTAAGCCTACAAACGAAAAGCATGTTGAAGACGATACTTAGTCCCTATTTAGTTTTGCTGAAAAATATATCTTTTATAAATTTTGATAAAAGTTGATGAAATGTATTGTTAAAAAATTGATAAAAATTGTGAATTTAATAATTAATTAATAATTTTGATTTAAATTTTTATCAAATATTTTAATACAATAAATCAAAATTTAGATGAGTGGATTAAAAGAAAAGAGATGCTTACACTGAATGTTTAGGATGAGGACAGTCGATCAGTTCAAACTCCCGGAATGAAGTCTAGACAGCCGACCCCCATGATTCACAGCTTTATAGTGGAAGCCGCCACTCGACTACTTAATTGTGGTGTGATTTTGGGTGTGTTTGGTACACATTAAAATTTTCATTCTCATTCTTCTACTCATTTTCAATCACACATTCTTCATTAAAATAATATTTTCCATCACATCAATAACTTTCCTTTTTTTTCAACCACACATTCTCCATCAATCTACTATTCTAAAATACATTTTTCCAAAATAATATCCATCAAACACACCCTTTGTGTACCTTTTCATTCCGTTTCTTGTTTGAAAAGTGACACACAAATTTTAATAAAGATTCCAACAGGCTGTGAAGTGTGAACTGTACATTTAATAGATGAATCATGCTTCATGTACCTAATGATAACGCGCTTGGGGAATAAATTTTTTACTTTTTTTATTGAGGCGAGGGGGTAAATATTTTTACTTTTTTGTTGAGGTGGGTCCCTGTACATTTGGCTTTACTCTTAATAGATTTCTACCCACGGCCAGTCAGCTACTCACATTTCCCTCCCTATATTTCGGCTAATTTCATGCAGGCCTCTTACCTTTTGTGGTTTTCCTTTATTAATCCTAGTATAGAAAAGTAGGGAAATTTGCATCCTTAAGTCTTCTTCAACTTGAGTCGTCAAACTTTTAACTTTATTGTAGTAGAGTTCTCGATCTATTGAGTCTCGTCCACTTTTAAAAATTATGTGTGATGCATGCTAAGAATTTTGAGGGGTAAAACTTTACATCTCTACCTCCCTACAATACACCCTAGCCCTCCCTTCTCCAGTTAATTTCTCACTTCCATTGGCAATTTAGCATTGGGGGAGGCAAGGAGCTTACGGATGACAAAAAAAATCAATCGGTCATGGCTCTGCCCATAATTGGGCACAGATTTAATTGTGGTTTTTATTTGTTAATTGATAATAAGGTATAATCGTCTCTATGGAAAAAGAAAGACCATTTTACTGTTTTTAGTGGACAGAAATCGTCTATTGGGGACTAAAATGTCATAGAATATAAAAATTCAGTACTTACATGCTGAAGTTTAATGATTAGGGATCTGTCTACTATAAAACCATATATTATGGGCTTTTGATGCAATTTTTTTTAAAATATTATTTTGTTTTATCATCTCAATTAAGAAATTAAAAAAAAAAAAAAACCTCTTATGTATTTATTTGCTGTTTCTTTTGAAAAATATATTTCTTCGATCATCCTTTTTTGTTTCGGATGAATTTTGGTACTTACTTGGACAATAAACGAACTAATTTTTTTAAAAAAAAATTCAAAAATTATTTAGGTTGTGTATGATACACATTGTGGAGAAAAGAATGTATTTATTCAAGTGATGTGATGAAAAATATGTGGTTAAAAATAAGGAATAATTTTGAATTTGCGTGCAATATTATTTTATTGATGAATGTGTAATTAAAAATTAGTAGATGAAGAATGCATTTTTCAAGAATGTGGATCAAATATGAGCTTAATAAAATCCATTCGAAATCAAAGATGTCACAATTTCAAAAGGTCAAAATTGTAAAATTTTATCACTTCAATTAGTGGAAAGATTATTGACCCCTCTTAACCCATTAAGTCTTAGCAAATCATTACTTCCAATAGACAATGTTTAAAAAAAAATTATAATAATAAAAAAAAAAAAAAAAAATATATATATATATATATACACAAATTGCCAATGGAAGGGATCAAAAGGGGGAGCAAGAAAAGGAAAATTAAGGAGAAAATGAGCAATCTTGAACTGGGTTTGCGTTTATACATGATAATTAGTAGAAAAAGGTGTTGATATTGAAATTTTTTTGAATGAGATCTAGAGAACTCAATTCATATGCCGTGAGTGAACGTGCAAAAGTGTTGGCGAGTTGAGAAGACTGGCGTCTGCTTTTCTCTACAGTTGACGGTGGGGGCGCCAATTACTCCGTTGTCTCGTTACACTTTGTGACAAAATGATTTTTCATTCTAAAAAAATTGCATTATTGATCTTTAATTTATCTATCTAATATTGTTTTATTTGATATGGGTTAAACTACAAAATAATTCAATGGATGTAAATGTCGCTCCAATTCCAATCTCAAATTAAAAATTGTTCCACATCAATAGAGTTCGTTTACTAAGACTTTGAAAATTATATATATATATATATATATATATATATATATATATATATATATATATATATATATTTATTTATTTATTTATTTATTTATTTATTTATTTTTCACTTGCTAAGCAATTTGTTCATGCTTTGCCTATGTTCTAGACAAAGACATAGCCAGCCATAGTATATTATAAAATTTGATCAATGTGTTAGTGTGTATAATAACTTTTTTCTTGATTTAGTAGAAATTAGGTACGCGTATACATAAGTAATAATAGAAAACATGCACTTACAAAGTTTAATAGTACAAGATTTAACAATTTTTTTTTGGCAAAGGTTAAGATAGCATGTAGGATTGTTAAGTGGGTTGAGTTCGAGTTGAGCTAAGTAGCGATTTAGCCATGTCGGCAGCTTATTAGCTCATTGACTTGTGTGTGAAATGGAGAAATATGCAATTTTGAAATATATATATATGTAGTGAGGCGAGTCGAGACAAATTTTTATTGAGTGAGAAACGCTTAGCCCTATATTAGACATGTCGAGTGGTTGACTCGTGCTATAGAATGGTGATCATTGAGCTTCAGGGAGCAAATTAAGGGTATTTTGATCTATTTAACTATTTATAATGGCAAACATATAAATATTTCTATTTTTCTTTGTAGAATATGTTTATTGTTACTAATAACTAAATACAACGTGCAATATGTAAACTTGCAAAATATGGTACGGAAATTACAAGAGACCCTATATTTTTGTAAATTTTCCTTATTTCCAAAAAAAAAAAAAAAAATCTATATTTTGGACAATTGCAATGGAGGTCCTCAACCTACGATAATGCACCATTTAGTCTACAAAACTTTATTTTATGGTACATGAATCTCCATCCTGAAATTTATATATCACTTGAGCCCATTAGCATTCCTTTGATAGGTAAAAAGTCAGTAACTCACAATAATTGCTCCTCGATGATTAAGTGCTACAAACTTTGTCGAGAACCCAAATGCTACATTACGTATTGGTTGGGAAACTCCGCTTTTATTTGCTGCTACTTTAACGCACAATTATAAGAAAAAACACATTTCTACCAACACATCAATAGATGTAAATATAACTCGTCTTTTCCCGCATTAATAAATGAACTAATAAAACCGCGTTCTTCCTTCATCCTCGTCTTTGAATCTTCAATGCTACATAAAACATGATTATTGAAAAAATTAAAAATAGTTGAAAAGCATGACAACAAATATTTTTTCCGACAATATTTAATTCTACAACATGTATCAATTTGGATATAAACGCCAAGTCTTCAAGAATAATTTAATATGAGAATGTAATAATTTGGATAAGATACATACCACTTGTTTGAACCCTTTGGACGTACCTATGTTTTTTCAAATGAAATATTAATGATATTAAAGTCGTCTAGGAACGTCATTATAGAATTCATAGAATGCCCTTAACGAATTGTTTCGGGTGTCTCACTATCAACAAGTACTTATTGTCATGTACCATGATGTAGACGTATAATTAAAAAAAAAAAATTTGTTGGTTTATAGATTAATAAATATATAAACCCACTTTAAAAAAAAAGGTTTTGTTGGTCGGCTGTTTTTGACGGAAATAAAATTAATGGTATTTGGCATAAAAAATTATAAATTAAAAAGAAAATAACCCTCAACGGGAAAAAAAAACCACCGACCAAAAGATTTAACGATCGAACAAAATTGAATGTTATAAGGCACTTCCACCGACCAAAATTGCGATTTTGGTCCGTTAATTGGTTACCGATTCCAAATATCAGCAACCAAACACCATTTGGTCGCTAATGATTAGGGCAAAAAAAAGCACTTCGTTTCACGCAAGAGACACATTCAGCGATGAATCTACAATCATTGTTGGCACATTCCAGCAGTCAAAACTTCATTTGGTCGCTGAAGCACATGGCCGGATAAATCCTATTTACTTTTTTGAGTGGGATTGGGAGTTTTGCCAATCGAAGGAAAGTGGTCGTTGAACTGAAATGCATTAGAATGTGGGATTGCCGAAGGATTTTCCATAAATATTTTTTGATCGTGAAGTATTTGAAGAATATGCAGTTAAAAAGTAAGAAAAATTATGAAATAATTAAATGAAAATAATTTTATTGAAAATGAGTTTAAAAAATTACATTATCTCAGTTCCTTTTAAAAATTCTTTTAATTAGACAAATCACATTTAGAAAAGCTATCCAAACGTGTTTAGTAACAACTTCTTAGTTTGAGAAACGGCTTTTAATTTTTCAAAAATCGTATCAAAATGGGTCTTTAATAATGTTAATTACGTATTAGACTTATCCAAAAAGCACTTGGTCGCTTTCAAATGACTAAGGTCACTAGATTAGAGACATATAATTAATGTTAAGCTCCATTCTAGGAATATTTCAGTATGAATCTACCCGATTCTGCATGTTAGAACTTATCCATCGTGCTACTGTCCTTCACGTTTGACCTATCACAGTGCGAAATATTTCATATGAAAACAATTAATTATGCATGTGATGAAAATACACGTATACCATAATTTAAAGTTCAAATATAAGCAGTATAAAGAAGTCTTTCTTGATAATAATAGTTTTAGTTCTCGTCAAATCAACCAAAAGGTTAATGGGGGTAAAATAATTACCTTTGCTTATGTATAATCTTAATTCAAAAACAAAGGTTGATTCGATCATGTCTTTTTTATTTTGTTTTTTATTCATGGTTTGTGTCACCTATAATGCTCATCAGCAGATCAGATCTGGTTCGACTTTTGATATCATAATCAAGATGTCCAATTGTTAGTTCTAGCTACCCACAGACGGTACAGACGGTGGAGAGGATGGGCCTATAGAAGTAGGGCCAGTGGGGATGATGACTGGAACTTCAAGGTAGCTTTTCCGTTTGACTCGGTGCCACGGACCGCAGCTTTACTTAAGCCCGTAACCCTATCGCAGTCGCAGTTTGCCCAACTTCGACAACACATTGTAAATATTTTATTTCAATTGTAAAATAGTTGGAAATTATAAAATTTTAGTACGATTTTAAAGACTTTAAATGTCTACTCCCGTCAATTGAGTTTTTGTTGCTAAGTCTAGTATAGGGGGTATTAATTTTTTAAATATCTTTCAAGCTTTCCAGTGTTCACCCCTTACACTAGCCATTGTAATTTCTTGTTTTCAATCAATTGTAATTTCAAGTTTTCTAGCAATCAATGATCAAGTTATGTTCTATGCATTTAAATTTTATGTTGCAAGCTTTCTTTAAATTGTGATCGAATTTACTTTCGTCCCGAAACGATCGAGAGAAGGCGGAAGGTGGTCTAGTGGAGCAGACTATTGCCGCACGGTGTCCCTTTCTGTGCTAAGAAGAATGGTAATCCGTGAAAGTTGGTATCAGAGCTACGGCTCAAGACTCTCGATAAGAAAGCTATGGATCCAATGGAATTGAACACCACGGAGGTGGTAGATCTTCAAAATGCGCTTAAGATGACAACTGCTAGGTTGTGCTATGCCGCGGAGAGTCTCGATGAAAGTGTTGAAGCGACAGAAGCGAAGATCCGTGAATTAAACACCCAACTGGGTGAAAGCCGAATGGTTTGCACAGCAATGACTAAAACTGTTGCTATCATACATAATCTGCAGGATGAGATGGGAGCGTTAAGAGCTCAGTTACTAGTGCTTCAACGTGCAGTTGGCAATGGGCAAACCACCACACAAGAGCTTATGTATAGTCTCAGAATTCAAGAATCGTGTACCTATAGAGGGGCATACGATACTAAAGAAGTTGAGAACTTTTTGTTCGATATGGAACAATCATTTTTTACGGCTTCAATTCAAGACGAAGCGAGAAAGGTTACAACAGCTACCATGAATCTAGGTGGAGATGCAAAACTATGGCGGTGGAAGAAGTATACTGATATTCAGGCCAACAGGGTCCGAATTAATTCTTGAGATCTTCTCAAGGAAGCAATCAGATCTCAGTTTTTTTCCAGAGAATGGAATATGAGGTACGTCGAGCCTTACGAGAACTGAAACACACATGCTCCATCAAGGAGTACGTGAAAACCTTCTCAGGACATATGCTAAATATTCAAGATATGTCGGAAAAGGATAAGCCATTCACCTTTATGGAAGGGTTGGAACTGTGAACACGCACAGAACTTCAGAGATAGAGGTCATTGGTTTAAGCGCAGCTATGGGAACTGCAGAATGTTTGAATGATTATCAACCGAAATCAAGAGAGGATCGACCTTCGGGAAATAGTCAGTCTATTAGAGGTGGAAATAGACCTCATCGACCAAACTCTAACTCAAATTGGGGAGATCATTACTCTCAGAATCGGGGAGGAACCTATCAAGGCAATTGAAACGCCCCAAAAATTTCAAGCATCTTGAGGTGTTACCAAAATAATTTTCATGTATTTAAATGCGGAACTGTAAAATTCATTTCTTTCTAATAAACCAAACATTCATAATTTTAAATACGAATCATAAAATCGTGTCTTCGAAAAACAACTTAAACATTAATAAATTTGCTAAATAATGTTATTGGACAAATCAAACTAATAATGAACTTTAAAAGGAAAGAAGCAAAACTTAATATTATTCTCGTAGGTGGAAATCCATTGGCCGTCCGCTGCACCATCCCACCACAGATCCAATCGACCCGAACTAGTCTGTAAAAATTGTAAGAGTGAGTATTTTGAAAACACTCAGTAAGATACGTGCAGTTTCCATTATACAATTATATGCAATAAAATAACACTTCATACCACTCTTCTCTTATGGAGTATCTCGGTGACCAAGCGAAACACCCATCTAGGTCATCTTAAATTCCCGAAGGATCTCTTATCTCTTTCTAAGGAACCCGAAAGCCCATTGACAATTCATGCATAAAATTACTGAACATAAAAGCATAAGGAAACAAACAACTTTACACAAAAGTATCTTACCTCAATTGATCAAACGAGCTTTTGAAAATAAAAATATACTTAGAATTTACAGCTGTTCTCTATATGAAAACTGCTGTGTAAAATTCTGTGTGGTGAATTGTGAAATATGAGCTCACTATTTATAGGGAAAAAGTACAGTAGTTGAGTCATAATATAACTCTAATATAAATCATATTTATTCTAATAGATAAGAGTTTGTTAAAATGGTTGGTTAGAACTAGAATTTTGATAGGTCAATATATATTAAAGATAAACATGGCTAAAATAACACAATATTATCTTCCAAAAAATATATGTGTGTACACGTGCAATTGAAAAGAATAAGGAATGGTTAATTCATGATTATCTACTTAAATATTATAATATATTGCTAATTATCCTAAAAGGACCATAATTAAATAATAAAATATTGCATATAAATCATACTTCTTCGAATTGAAATATTTTGGGCTTAACTCATCTGAACTTAAATTTTCTTGAGCCCAATAAACACTATTTAATGCGGGCTACAAAATGAGCACAATATTAATATACTTTTGATCACTCTATAGGAAGTTAAATATTTGGCCCATTTAAAACATAAGGATTTAAAAGATACTTTATTTTAGCCCTTCTACTTTCAAAAACCATAGAATAAAATTTATAAAACAAATATTTTTATTCTAAAATTTTCGGGGTGTTACAGCAATCGTTATAGTAACAACTGGAACCAAAGAAAAACAAATGAGGATAGATCTGATGCCAGTCCTAAATTGAAGTGTTTTTTATGTGAAGGATCCCATCGAGTGGCGGAGTGTCCTCCAAAATGGATGGTGAATGCATATTGCCAACTAGTAAGTGGAGGAACCAAATCAAAGCAAGGTACCCCACAAGCTAGCTGTCATGGCGAGATTGACTCTGAAGAAGATGAGGATGTAGTTGGTATATTCTCACATTGGTGCAATACACTATCGCACTGAGTTACTAAAAGAGAAGATGGTCCTTCGAAAGAGCCAAAGATTGAAGAATAGAAAGGTCACAATTGTAGGGCGAAAGGCCTAATATACATTGATGTGAAGATCAATAGGAAGCCAATTAGGGCTATGATAGATACCGGTGCTACCACAACTACCTCAAAAGTGCCGAAGTAGAGCGGCTCAGACTTGCTCTAGAGAGAGGTAAGGGAAAAGTTAAAGCAATCAACTCCGCTGCTCAACCAATAGCGGGATTAGCGAAATCTATATCGATCAAAGTAGGTCACTTTGAAGGAAGGGCGAACTTGTCGGCAGTTCAAATGGATGATTTCAAGCTCATTCTGTGATTGGAATTTTTTCGGGATACAAGAACAATCGTGTTGCCTCATTCTGACTCGTTAATAATGATGGGTAGTAAACCATACATTATCCCCATACAAGTTTGGAAAACAAGCGAGAGGGATATCTCGACCATGCAATATAGTAAGGGTTTCAAGAGGAATGAACCTTTGTTTTTGTGCATCTTCGATTAGAGAAGATCGAAGAGGCGAGTGGTTCGATTTCAAAACCTGTCGATGGCTTGTTAAGGAATTTGAGGACATCAAGCCAAATGAGTTACCAAAGAAATTGCCACCAATGAGGGCAATTGATGGTGAGATTGAACTTGTTCCGGGTGCCAAACCTCCCCCCAGAGCACCATACCGTATGTCTCAGCCAAAACTTGAAGAGTTTCGGAAACAATTGGAAGAAATGTTTGGAAGTGGGACTATTGTAGATCGCACTTCTGCACTACTACAATGTGCAAATTACTGGCTTCATATGTGGGATGACAATGCAAGTTATGTGAAAACTTGTCTTGGTTGCCAGCAAGATAAGACGGATCATCAGAAAAAGACAGGCTTACTAGAGTCCCTTTCCGTCCCAAATAGGCCATTTGAAAGCGTGTCGGTGGACTACATTGGTGGATTGCCAAAAGTTGGAGATTTTGGCACTATTATCGTCATGATAGACAACTTATCTAAAGAGACAACTTTCACCACAGCGCCCAAGTATGTATCAGCTGAAGAGACAGCTCAACTCTTCTTCAAACATATTGTTAAATACTGGGGATTGCTTAAGAACATCGTCAGTGATCGGGATTCTCAATTTACTGGTGTACTTTGGACCAAGTTGTTCAAACCTCTTGGTTCAACTTTGAGCAAGAGTTCTAGTTTTCACCCACAATCTGATGGACAGATGGAGCGCTTCAATTCTATGCGGGAAGACTATCTTCAGCACTTTATCTATGCTTCGCAGAAAATTTGGGTAAAACTCTTGGATGCGGCTTGGATATAGGTCAATACTCAAAAGAGCTATTCTCCCAATAAGAGTTCTTCTGAGATTACTACTGGCCAGTAACGGTTACTCCCTCACACTACAGAGATTCTTGGCCATCGAACTACTCGAGCTTCTAGGAACTATCTTCAAGAGTACTTGGTCAAATGGAGCGGATGCAACAGCGAGGAGAATAACTGGGCAAATGGAAAAGACCTTGAAGCCTTCAAACTATTAAGCATATCATTCATTAAGGGCTCTGAGGACGTCGCCAAAGCAAATGGGGGAGAATATCACGGACCACAGCTTTACTTAAGCCCTGTGATCCTATCGCAGCCGCAGTTTGCCCAACTTCGACCGCACATTATAAATATTTTATTTCAATTGTAAAATAGTTGGAAATTAAAAAATTTTAGTATGATTGTAGAGACTTTAAACGTCTACTCCCGTGAGTTGGATTTTTGTTGCTAAGTCTATTATAGGGCCCCGTATTAGTCTTTTAAACATCTTTCAAACTTTCTAGTATTTGCCCATGCACTAACCATTGTAACTTTCTGCTTTCAATCAATTGTAATTTCAAATTTTCTAGCAATCAATGATCAAGTTATGTTCATTGCATTTTAATTTTATGTTGCAAACTTTCTTTAAATTGTGACTGAGAGATCAAATTGTGATCAAATTTGCTTTCGTCCCAAAACGACTGAGAGAATGCGGAAGGTAGTCTAGCGGAGCAACTACTGTCGCGCGGTGTTCCTTTCTGTGCTAAGAAGAAAGGTAACCCGTGAAATTCGGGGTAGATCCAAATTTAGATTTATTGCTTAAAATATAAGATGTGAGCAACAAATTACATTTTAAAATCTAAGTATTAAAGGTAGACTAGATCCAATGGTTCCATAGAGAAATTGAGGCCAAACTTTATCAGAATCGATTGGTTATGGTTCAGTCTGATTATATCTTTTCCTATAGAATCAATAGTTCTAATTTCAAATTTTCAATTCAATCGATTCGATCCAAATCTTAAGGTTCCCAGACCCTAGTGTAGGCTAAGCTTTTAAGAGACTGGCTCAATCCATAATGCCTCCAGTTGATTCTCATCCATTCCATTTCTAATTATTTTTACATTTAACTTTGTGCATGATCGAGTCTTTGAAGGAAATCTTCTATTAGTCATGCGGATTTGGTGATTATATTATCGCTTTTTTATTGAATTAAAGGTCTTAGTCTTTTTTTATTGTCTCACTTATGTAAGTTATTTTCCTACCTTTTTAAACAGAAGATTAGGGACAAGAATTCAACAAAAAAAGAGTTGAAATCTTTAATGCAATTAAAAATTGTGACGTGAATATAACCACCATTGCCGATTTCGTGGAAGAGTTTTAAACAAATTAGAAAAGCTAGCTAAACCCAGTTCATCGATACATTTTATAAGATCCACAAATTTTATCTAGTTATTCGTCAAGACCCACTATTCATGAATACTTGAGAGCTTAGCGTAGCAAGTCGGCTGCCCGATCATTAAGCCAATTGCTCCCTCAACATCTTTTGACCTATAGTAACTTGAGCTCTTATGCTCCTCATCCCCTTCCCTTGGATGGCGAGAGAGAAAATATCATTCAACAAGACTTTGATTTTATGGGCGGTCATAATGGATGTTCGGGCTATTTGGATTTGGATGAAAATGTGACTAGTTCGTCTTTAAAAAAGTTAATTTATGTTGCTCCTTGGAGGAAGATTTTGTCGTGGACAGTAAAAGAAAATTCAAACATGAACATCCAATGAGTAGGTCTCGAGTACGACAATTTTAATTTTTTTGTCATTCTCTTTTGACGATTTAAGACATTTTCTTGCGTGTTTCACGTTTACTTCTTAACGATTCTAATAAGACTCAATTAGATTCGAGATTGGATTGAGTTACGAGTGTTTTGTACTTGTTTTATTTTCTGAATGCTGGCTTCACCCCCTTCCCTTTGCTTATACCGTTTCAAATACTTTACTATCATACTTTGATTAACCAAAAAAAAAAATAAGAATAAATTCGTTAAGTAGTTCCTCTAATTGGTAGGTGAATCTTTGAAAGATTATACAGGTGACTCCATTTTTCTAAAGTGAAGCAATTTCGGAGTCGTGCTCATGTAAGCAAACCTACTCCTTCCACGTTGACGTCTTGGATCTGCCCACTTGTCAAATCCTCCAACAATAGATTGTTGATAACTTTTCACCGTCGATTGTTGGTGACGTGAAATGCGTCTACATTAAGATTATACCCAATAAATTCGTTCACGAGCCTTGTATATTATTGATACATAATAAGAGTGTTTATCCAAGACGCCCCTTGTTTGATCATCTAATGTATGTATATCAAATTCCAACTTATTTAAATATTTAAACGGATACGAAAGTAATACATTTATTTGCCCAATTTTAGCCTTGTTCGACCACTCTTTTCTAAAACTCATTTTTTTCATATTTATTTTCAACCGAGTATTTCTTAGAATTCATCATTTTTTTTTTAATCAACTTTACAATAATACATTTCATCAACTTTTATCACCAAAATCTGATTTTTTTTCCTAAACCAAACATGGGCTTAATTAATTTCCAACAATGTCTACCATGCATTTTTTTCCTTTTTGACTTCCCAATTCTTCTTTCAACTTGTTACCCAACTTGTTCTTTTATTGTGAAATCCATGAAACATTAATTATCCCATGAAGAACCGCCACACATATATATATTTCCAGTTGGACATGCATGAAATGGGTGAATCAAGCTAATTTAAGTACAATTTCAAGAAATGTCAAAGGGGAGAAAGGAAAGGATACGTGTCAAGAATACTCATAAACACTCTTGACCCCAGTTTGGCCCTCTATTCTAAACCTCATTCGTTTTCAAACTCATTTTCAACCATACATTTTGCGAGACTCAAAATCTCTTACTTTTTTTTATAACACATTTATTAACTTTTATCAAAGTTCACTGAAATCCAATTTTTATCCACGTCAAATAGGGGCTTATCTCTTACACGCGTAATTCAGGTCAAAAAGTTGAGCCAACTCGTCGAGTCATCATGCAACTACGTGTGCTGGAAAACTAGGTGATGAGTTGTTATTTTTCCACTTTTTTTGGCTACTTCACGAGTCCATTTAAGGCCCTTGTACCCCTTTATAATTCAATGCCTTCTCCTTCATATATAAATAAGTTAGCTAAACTTGCAAATTAAAACCAAACTTAGACACATATTCATATAATAGTCCATGTCTCCATTCTTCATGGCCATGTTCATTTTCTTCCTCATTTTATCTCCTCCGGTGGTTACCACCAAAGGACCCAAGATTACAGCCATGGTCGCTGCCGCGTCTAGGCTGCTGGCCGGATCAAAACCAGACGATTATACAACGACATTTAAACCGGAAAATACGAAGGGAAGAAATCAAGTTTTCCATGGTAAAGCTGTGGATAACTGTATGCCTAAAGGTAAAAGGCATTCCTCTGCGCCAAGCCATTACATAAATTACCACACTTTTGGTTCAACAGGGCGTGATAAAATCGACACCCCATGAATATATGTGTATTCAGTGTAGATATGGAATTAATGTAAGCTTTAAAATCCTTTTTTAATCATGTATTATAAAGAAGACAAAATATACGAAAGGATATATTCTACACAGTTGTATCAAACATCTTTTTCATTGTAATATTTGATATAGCAGTTATTTTATTTATATTTTCAGAGTTTTGGTGGTATGTTTATTTTAATTTGTACTAGTAGAAATATTCGGTAAAATTATATGAAGAAGAAGTTATTTCTGTGTTCCTCCTAAACTTAGTTTAAGATAAATGAATGACGAACGGGTTGGAAAAAAAAATCTACAATCCAGTGCAGAGGACACGACGGTGTGTTAAAGTGGACTAAGCCACGTTTGGCCACCATTATTTGCCATTTTAATGTTTAGAATAATATTTTTTTTGAAAAATGTGTTATTAAAAAAGAAAAAAATTGAATTTATGTGTTATATTATTTTATTGGAGAATGTGTTGATAAGAGGAGAGATGAAAATGAAATATAATTTTGATGGGGTCAAACATGTACGTGAGTGAATACTTTCTCTCTTTGAACAATGGTTTAATTAAAACTGGATAATTGTAGTGGTAGTCTCAATTTTTTTCAAAAATGTGCAAGTTTCACCTAAATCTTTGATTTGTAATAGGGTTTGTCCTAAAACTTTCAAACTGGTGCAACGAAAGGACCACTGGACGGTTTCTGTCCAAAAATCCGTTAGTTGATTCAAAATCAATGTTTGACCATAATTTAACTAATCTCAAAAAGGGCAAAATGATCTTTTTAACTTTTTATTAATTAAAAATGGTAATTTGCATCAAAAGATTAAATCTTTCAAAAATATGCAGCTAATGTTCCAAACTTTTAATAAATGTGCATCGAGAGGACCTCTGGCGATTTTCATCCTTTAAATCTATCAGTTGACAAAAATATTCGGGGTTGTTCTCTTTGTGTTTTGAGTTTTGAATTCATTTTGTGTTTTGTATTTTGTGTATCTGTTTTGAAATTTTTGAAAATGCATTCTTTTTACCATTCTGAAAAATTGTTTCTGAAAACATAAAAATGGAAAATGCGTTTACTTTGAAATTTTGAAAAAAAAAATTTAATAAAATTTTATTCAAAAAATCTAATTATTCAATAAGTTTTAATAGTTTAATGTTAGTATGGTATTAAATAACATATAAATTTTGAAGTTGGTGAATTTTTTTTCCAAATATAAAAAACATAACCTAAATTAAATTTAGCAAATCCTTATTTTTGTTCTTGTATGTAACTTGTGACAATTTTATCGAGTTCAAGTTAGTTCTCATAATTCTTGTCAAATACAATTTTGATCGTTTAAACACGATGACTATCATAAGTGATAATAAATAACATTACTCCTTGATTATAACAACTAACAAAATAGAAAAATAATTCTTCTACAATTTTTTCACCTGTATTTTAAAAATCAATTTTCTTCTTAGACAAATATATAACGAGAAAATAATATCATTACCTAAAAAAATAATCAAAATGATATCATATACATGAAGAAATAATATTTGTTATATCAGAAATCTGTTTTAACAACTACACTAGGAACATCTGTAATTTCAAATGACGTTTCTGAATGTTCATACTACAGCCAATCCTTTGCAAAGAACATAAAATTGAAACACAAATTAAAGACTTCAGAAGCTCGTGAAGAAAGGTTCATCAAACTGAAGCAAACAACGTCAAGTACTCAGTACAAAGAACATAATTGTCGATGACATACTATATATCACATGTTGATGGTTGCTTCTGAACTAAAGGAAGTATTTTCGTGCCTAGATACTTCTGATCCAGATTATAAGATCACTCTACCAATGGGCGAGTGGAGACAAGTGGAAACTCTCTGCGCATACTTGAAGATTTTCTATGAGGCGGCCAACATTCTAACAACCCCTTTATGTCTGACCGTAAATGCATTATTCCATGAACTGTGGAAAATTCAGTTAAAACTGATACATGCTGCTATGAGCCCGAATCTCTTTGTCAGTAGCCTTATCAGATCATTGCACGAGAAATTCACTAGATATTGGGAGGACTGTAACCTAGTCTTGGCAGTTGCTGTAGTTATGGACCCGAGGTTCAAAATGAAGCTCGTGGAATTCAGCTTTCCCAAAATCTATGGTGAGGACACATCAGTTTTGAATCTTGAGGCAAGATTGAAAGACTTAAAGTTGTATTATAAATATTGAATATAATCAAGAACATAAATAAGGAATGAAAACAAGTAAACTGATGTGAAGCTTTATTCTATTCAAAAACGTCATTAGTCAGCATTGAGCCGCATTTGATGTGATGCATCATTCTCTTAGGGATGGCACATAAGACTTCAACAACCATATGAAATCCCAGCCAAACAAGTAAGCTGCCTAAAGAAACATAACAAAGTTTAATCTAAACACAATAGTAATGCTTTTATTTTGCAATTAAACGCTGTATACATATAATCTTCAGTTCTCATTATATCTCAATATTAGACTTGCATAGCTAATGCAAACTTGCCGAATTGATTTTTCTTAAAAATGAAAATAAAAAAATATTACCTTATGCATTTTATTTAATTTTAATTTCTAGAACCAGTGGCAGCGTCCATGGTTACGTCTTTGTAGCTGCAGAGCAACGGTTGGTGGCAGCTTGAAACGGAGTGCAAATCTAAAAACTTGTGACGGTAAGGGCTTCAAGGACCGGAACGCCCCTAGATTTGGATAAGTACAAAGACTCAGAAACACAAGGAGAAGACAAAGGCTCTACTACAGATTGTAGGATGTTTCTTGGGGCTTCAACAGAAATAAGGTCTTTCAAGTTGTTGAAATGACGACAAACCTGTAACTCCCTAATTCCTACATAAAACCCTTAGACCAATGATGTTACTAATGCCAGTATCTCCAGAATTCATGTACCGGGAATTAGGAGAACAAGTTTTAATTCATTGTACTCTCTTCTTTAAAGCACCTACATCTAATGAGCCAATACTTCGACATAAAACTCTTTTTGTCACCCCTCACTAGAACCACTTCATCACCCGTTTATGTCAACCTTCTTTTCCTTTACGAGTGATGTTATTCTCTTCTTATTCCTTCACTTAGATTAGCTTCCCTATGCTTGACAGTAATAGAAATCTTTCTAATAAGAAGCAATTATACAGGTTGAAAAAAAAAATTCCTCATTTTTTCCCTGTGCAGATGGGAATTAAAAGTGAAGACCACTAATCCTTTGTCCCTCTAAGGAATTCTTCTCAAACCAGCAAATGAGAAAACTGTGGCGTGAACTAGTTTTTCCTCTAAGAGAAGTGATGATGTCCAATCCTTTGTGTGATAAACTATAATTATGCTCTTTTCAAGAACTTCTCCAATCTCTCTTCATCTATGCTATCACCCAAATGGACCGTATATTTTCAGATAACAAACTTTCGAAAAAAAAAAGTGCATAGTATCCACGTTAGAGAAAAGTCATCAACCGCCATTAACTAACCAATAAACAATCCATAAAAATCTCGCAATTAACACCATTGGACATTAGTAAGCTTTCAAGATTCCAATTAATGTCTTCTTAAAAGACCACTTGTAGACAATGTTACTATGTCGATATTATAATACCACGAAACAAAATTTGTACTAGTAGCATTTCAAAATAAACAACAATTTCAAAACTTTCAATAATCTGCATAAATCACAGTATTTTAGGTTAGAGCAAGTATCACTATCACACTTCGATCAGCTGAAAAAGAATAATAAACTTTAAGACCCATCAAATATTTTGAAATAAAACAATCACTTAAACACAGGCACAGTAAAGCCAAAGTTTTAAGAAATTGGAAAAGTAGAAACGAAACCCAAAAATCCAAGCTAGGTTTAGTACCTGCCAAGCCAACCTTCTATAAGCAGCCTTAATTTCCTTACTATCGGCAGACTTTGGCACGCTGAGAATGGAGTAATAATTAGCTGCGGCCACGACCACTTCCTTTTTCTCCTTGTAGGGTTTATTAAAGACAAGGATTGAAAGAGCCAGTAAAAAACCCGCAGACTTAACAACACAAGCTCAAACAAATTTTGGATTGTGGGTTTGTGAGATCAGAAGAGGAGAACCAGAGGAAGCCCCATGTTACGGTAGAGGGGGGAGAGGGAGGATAAGTGAGAAAAGTCGTTTCGCGTGTTTTCTGAAAATTACCCTGTTTTGGCTTCAAAATACTCAAAACGAGGTTTCCAACGTTTTCAGTTTTTAGTGTTATTTTTTTCCTGTCATTTTCAAAAATATGTTTTGGAAAATAGGAAAGAGAACACGTTTTCGCTGTTTTGGAAAATCAAAAACAGAAAACGGCTTGAAAATGACAAAGAGAACAGACCCTTCATTTTCGAATTGGAAACAGAGTCGCTTGAGCCTCGGGAGCAACTTGTATGCAAGTGTTGGTCCTAGTTGGTACATCCAAACTTCTCTGATAATAAGTCCGCCCATTAAGTTTCAATGAATAATTCATTCCGTTTAAAATTAAAAAAAAAAATGAGCATGCGAATTTCAATATTGATTTACTCAATTTAGTCACCATCTTGTGATTGTATGTTAAGAGATGAATCTCACATCGAATAAAGAAGAAAATCTATAGACTAATATATCAGAGTTTGAACTACTCATATTAATAAGATTGACTTTTAAAATGAAACATCAAGTTCGTTAACAACGCAGTGTTAAATTAAATGATTCAAGAGGTTAGAACTTGGAGATACTACCATTATTTCAAAGTATAGCTACACGTCTCATGTTCATTTTTTTCTTAATTTGGTATGGTTTGTACATGCCAAAACGTTTAGTCATTAAGCTTAATAGCCATATAATCACTACATTAAAGGTTCAAGCAAAGTTTATTTTTCATCGAAATGATAATTATTTAATACTCTTGAAAACTATAAATTTTATATTAGTATTGCTGAACAGTACTCCGTCCTTCTAAAAGAAAGACAATTTTAATGCATCAATACGAAAAATTCTAGAAGAATATCATATAATTTAATCACTCGTGAAGATGTGTTTTATATATGAATTTTATATCAACAAAATATTTATTCTTGGAGGGACTCATAAATATTTTGGTATTGGTATTGGTATATTTTTCTATATATATGTAAATGTTGAGATGTGATGAACTAGTAGTAATTTTTTTTTAGTATTATGGTAAAATGTTGAAGAGGCGTAACACGACTTAAATTCAATTTCTACGTCATAGCTTGTATTATTTTTATTTTTCAACTCAAATAAAGACATTCCATGGAATGTAGACAAGCGTGTCAACTACGGCCAGCTGACCATGAATGAATTATAAAACTAAACTAAGATTTGTGGCTTACACTATAGCCAACGGGTTCTCACAAGGGATTGCAATGGGCCAGGTATGAGACATGTTAATCATTCTCACTCTCGTTTCGTCGGGTATTTGTGTTACCTTACCTCATCCTCGTATCCGATTAAAGCAGGGGATCATGCTATACGTACCGAATTTTTTTACTGAATCTTTTACCTGCAACTCACAATGGAGATGGGGACCATATTGTCGAAATTTTTAAATATACACGAGCCCCGCACATTATGTGAGAGGGGGTAATCCATTACTTACAAACCATTATGTACAAATGGATTAACTCTAAAGCGGGACGGGACGAGTTGGAGCGGGGCCCCTGCCCCATTTATCGCTCCATTTATTTTTTCTTTATTTTTTATTTTTTATTTTATTTTTTTTATGTCTTTAATTAGTAAATATTATTAATTTTTTTTACCAATTTGTTAAAAATAATTTATATCTCTTTAAAAATGATGATAAATTTATTATTTTTGTTCGATAAAAAATTTAAATTTGAAATTAACTTTAAACGGGGCGAGGACTATGTTTCCCGAACCCACCCCATACCCGTTTCAAGATAATAACCCTCGTCCCATCCCCCCTCAACCCGGTTAGGCAGGTAATCCCCTCCCCATTTGGGGCAGGACCCCACGTATATCGAGTTGAACGGATTTTTTTGCAATCCCTATCTCTCAAACTCTCATGTTTGGGACCAATGAATATTTTTGTATTTTGTATCAAATACAATTAATGAATTGCAAGTTTCTATACCTCGTCTCTGTAACGTTGGTTCATAAGCGCTCAACATTAAATCTTCCAATGCTACTTAGGAAGCTAGTCTCTTCGAGAAAATTCAAGTTCATCCATATATTTCAAAAGCAGTTCGTAAGCCGTCACTTATTGGAGCGATATTTCAAAGGTAATTTGTAAACCTTCACATCTCATACACTATTTATAAGTATTCATCTATTCATGACAGTTCATATTTCCGGGGCAATTAGTAAGTCATTGCCTAGTTAACAACTTATATTTTAAGACTCGAATTGCACATATATGTACAATTCAAATTTGAGGGACTATTTTATCTATAAGTGATGGCATGCAAATGACAAATGGGGTTCCACATTGGCTAGACAATCGATTATGTTACTTGGATTGGGCCAATTAAATTAAACATGGGAAAAATTCACAACTTGGACTTTATCTATCCCAAAATCAAAAATCAAGTCCCAGTGTTTAAAATTGCAAAAATCGGGTTTTTAATGAATTAATTAATTAGATTTCACAATTATTATATTAAATTAAATATTTAACTGTAATATAATATAATTAACACATCCTACCTCCATCTCCACCACCCCCGCTACTCCGACGACCAGCGACCACTGTTCTCCAGTCACAGATCAAAAATTTTGTAGGATACGAATTATTTTGAGGTTACAAATCTAAAATTTTATAGGTCACAATTTTTTTTTTCAGTCACGGATTAAAAAAAAAAAAGATTGCTCGTTTGTGGTATTTCGTTATTGCAAAAAAATTGAATCATAAAAGTTGAGTTTTGAAAGTACATTTTTCTTCCTTTAAATATCTATCTTAAATTTTATTTTCTTTAGTTTGTTTGAAACTCAATAAATCCTCCAAACAAATTAGTATTAAATATTATTTTTATGACACTTACAAAACATTTTAAAATAACGTGTATTGTATGTTCAATTCTGACAAATCCTATAAAATAAGAATCATGCTAGGTGTACAACATTTTTTTACAATGTCGGTTGACAATCATATTTGTCAAAATTACATTCATCTATTTCAAACAATGTTTTTAAATTAATGGTCCGAATTTTGACAACATTAATGTTGTCATCCATCATTGTCAAGGACAATTGTACAAGTAGATTAATTCATAAAATAATGTGAACTATAAGCATTAACAAATATGGACACTAATGAATTTGGGTGGAGCAGTTTGGTGATGTAATATTCATGGAGGAAGGCTCCCTTGGGGCTAGGAGTATAAAGGGTGCACAGATCCTGGTCAATTTGGGCATATCCCACGATTAACCTCCACCCATCACTGAGGGGTCGGGGATGGGTGGTCCAGGACATAGTCTAGTGTAAGTTAGGATACCTGGATATCAAAAAAAAAAATATATGGACACTAATGTAATTAATAAGGTTGGAGACGAAGAAGTGCATACACTAGATGCTCGTCAACGTATTATTCCTGGAAGAAAAATAGAAAGAAAAAAAATCTGAAAACGTTACGGCCGGGCCACGGCAAAAAGAAGTCGATCAGTAAGGACGCAGAAGCCACGGCGAAAAGAAGTCGATCCAGTAAGGACGCAGAAACTGCTGGAGTCGACGGCTGACTTGAAAGTCAAAATCAAGATGTCCGAACTATAAGGCATTCCGTTTACACCATTTGTCAAATTCAAGTGGGCCAATCACATTATTGTATAAACTCAAACTTCTAGAATACTAGGATTATACATATTTTTATTTTTTCCTTAAACGCTAAAGTATGACAATTAAGTGGATGTAATAAGAACTTTCAGACACAACAACTATTCCCTCGTTTGGCACACATTTTGAAGGTAAGAATATATTTTTATTAATGATGTGATGGAGAATATATGGTTGAAAAAGAAAGAAAAGTTATTGATGTGAAGAAAAATATCATTTTATTGAAGAATGTGTGGTTGAAAATGAGTAAAAGAATGAGAATGAGAAAAATAATGTAGTCCAAACAGGGCCTATATGTTTGATAGTTTAGATTAACCAATATAAGAAAAAATTTAAATTGTTACAAAGAAATTGTAGTTTAAAAGCAAACTAGTCATCGTTTAAAGCTAGAGTTGGTAAAAATTTACTTTGTATTTAAGATTTTATAAAATTATTATGAACAATTTGATCCGATAAAAAACCCATCTCATTGAACAAGTTACCTTAGAGCAAAATAAGGATGGGGATACTTAAATATTAGGGGTAAAATTGGTAATTCGTCTTTATAATTTGTGATAAGTGATCTCATCTTTTTCAATCATTCATTTTCTACGGGTAATTTCTGATCCCAATCTGGACCCGACCCTACCCGAGCGATGCGAGAATTTTCCACTTAAAATGGTAATAGATTTTTTACATGTATACTAAAATTGACATCATGGATGATATTCTTTGATGTCATAGCACTTTGAATTATTAATTTTACCAACATTTATTCAAATCAATTGCGTAGATTTTCACGTCATTGTACACATTATGATTTCCAACAACTCATTCCAATATCAAGGAGAAAATTTGCACGCCATTGTTGATTGTCATTGTCAAGCAATACATTTCAATTTCCTGTCGAAGATTTTTGTTTCTAGCTATCATCAATGAAGCATCATGTAATGGAAAAAAAAAAAAAAAGTCACAAACTAGTATAGATGCGATTTTATATTTTACATTCACTGTTGTACAGGACAAACCATAGTGTTGATGAATCTTCATCTCTTTTTCACTAACTGCAACGAATATCACAGCCGGGTCAAAGATTAAAAGATATTTATTTACCATTCCATTTAATTCATTATTTATTTTTAGATATTATTTAAATTGAAAAATATAAAAATAAATAAAAGAGATTTGACCCGGTTCGGATAATTTAGGACGTGGATCATGTTCCCGTCCCCGCTCATTTACCATTTCGGGCAGGAACTTTCTATCCTTACGGGTTTGGAGGCAGTGTAGAGGTTCGTTTCACTATGATTTTATGTCATTTTTCACTGCTGCAGTAATTATTTACAATATTTTCTTTCTTTTTTGATGGTTATCAAAAAGCCGAAGAAGGGCTCTCTATTTGTAAAACAAATTAGGGAAAAATCGAAATTTACAAGGACTCAAATTCCTTAGACAAATTTTACAGAAACACAAATTCCTAAGGTCGATCCGTTACTAGCTCCACGGAGTAATAATAATTAGGCTCAACAACTTAATATGATGACTGTTGGAAGGAAAAGGGCTTTTTATTTTTTTATTTTTTCTATCTTGCTTTTATTTTTATTTTTTTGTTTATTAGATGTAAGGGTTGAATCATCAATTTAACTAGGCGTTTAAAGATAAGGGTAAATTGTCCATCGGGAATTAAAATGCCACCAAAGTGAAAGGTTGAAGGTGCAAATGGTACTTTTTAAAGGTTAGGGATAAAAGTGAAATAAGTGTCAGGACCTCCGCTGCTATTTACCCCTTTTGGGAGTATTTGATGAATATTATTGAGAAAAAATACATTTTAAATAGTGATATGATGAGAAATATATTGTTAAAAAGAAAGAACAAGTCATTAATGTGATAAAAAATATTATTTTATTAAAGAATTAATAAATTTTTAAAGAATTTGTGTCAAATATATTTTTGACTTTTGCTTATTAAAATGAAATCTCAATTATATAATCAATCTCATCATGCGTCTACGTACAGTAAACCTTCTTTTGTCAAATCCAACGACGAAAAAGTAAAATGAAGCCCATTTTTCTCTAAAAATTCACGTCTCTGGCTGTAAACCTTTGTTCTAACCTGACTTCTTCAACCTCTGTTTACACGGATTCTCCGGTTATTACGTATCAAATTTTGAAATATTATCGATTTCTTTATCTGTTTTCCTTAGAGTTTCCCTCAAAAACTTGAACTTTCATTGTTTTTGAGCCAATTTTGGAAAAAGAAATTCAACTCGCTGTGTCAACTCATTGTACAAGCACCGGCCATCGAAAAAATCTGCGAATTTTCTGTTTTGTCACCTGGGCCTCTGTTCATTCCCTCTAGACCTTCAATTGCATCGTTTTCTTGGGATTCCCGATGTCCGAGAGTCCAAGAGAGGCTGTACTGAGTCAAATAAGTGACTCAGTCAAGGCCATTTACGGATTGCCCGAGTGCAGAACGATTGCAAAGAAGATGTATTGTAATCTGGTGAGAAGGGTGAAGCTTTTAAGCCCTCTGTTTGAGGAATTGAGGGAGGTTGAAGAAGAAGAGTTTGGAAGCGACGTTGTTAAGGGGCTTGACTCGCTGAGAATCGCCCTTGACTCAGCTCTTGAGATGCTAAAATCGATCCATGAAGGCAGTAAGATTTTCCAGGTATATAATTTTGGGAATCAAAATGACCTGTTTGTGTTCTGCTGTTCTTTTTTTTGAGCATCCGTGTTGGTATTTAGGAATTTTCTTTTCATTGAATTCTCATCTTATTTAGGATTGGATGTATAATTAATTTGTTTATTATTACTAGAATATGTAGGTAATGATCATAACAGATGACTGGTTAAGCATTATTACAGGAATGCTTTTCCATCATTGAATTATGATTAAAGGATTGATTTTATGAGAATCAAAAGAGCTCCAGTGTATCTGTGGACTTATTAAATTTGAGTCAATGAGCATTTTGGTATTGTAAATTAAGGTTCCTGCCATAGTTGTTTTCCCAACATGCCCGGATTGTGGAACGAAGAGTATAACACCTGAATTATGATTTCGGATTATGGGAATTTCCTCTGTGTAATATTTGCTATTTTGTACACTTTGAATCATTCTTTACTGCATGCATTATGTTGAATGTTCACTAATCATTCTTGAAGTTTTAGGACACAAAAATTCTACTACTAGTTGTGCCTTTAGAAATATGTGAATTGTGTTGTAGATGCTTTTACGTCTCGATAGAAAATATCAATGTATGCTTGAATTATTTATTTCATGTCAATTTTAAGACATTAAACTCCATGAAGTTCTAGTTATTAATGGTAGTGAATGCTCTCGTTTTCACCGGACTATATTTTTAAGTATCTACTTTAAACAATCATATAAAAATTTTCATTTATTTATTTTCGTGATAACTAATATCATCTGCTATCACTATGAAACCTTTTATTGGTACTTGTTGTGCTCGAGTTGTTTTATTATAGTGCGCCTTCTATTTTGCAGGCGTTGCAAGTGGACAAAATAGCATGCAAGTTTGATCTTGTTACTGAACAGATAGAAGCAGCATTGAGTCAGATTCCCTATGATAAACTTGATATACCGGAGGATGTTCGAGAACAGGTACTCCGTACTCCTCATTTTTACAGAAGACGAGATGTGTATGGTTATGGGCTACCCTTTCTCCTTTTTCATTATTGACAATGATATCTTCTTTTATCTGATTGTGTTAATCTCAATCTAACCCGATTTCCAGATTGAACTTGTGCATACACAATTCAAAAGAGCAGTAGGTAAAATGGAGTCTCTTGATTTGCAACTGGCAATAGATTTAGCTTCTGCGCAAATGGAAGATGACCCCGACCCAATAATTTATAAAAGGCTTTCTGAGAAACTGCATCTTAGGACTATAAATGATCTGAAGAAAGAGTCACTTGCCATCCACAACATGGTTATCTCATGCAGTGGATTTCCAGCTGGAGTACCAGAGGAGTACTTTGAGACTATGTCGTTTCTCCTTCGAAAGGTAAAGGACTGTGTGACGGAGGAAAATCCTGTCCCTGATACCCTTGAAGCTGACAAGAGTTCAATTAAGCACAGATCTCCAGTTATCCCAGATGACTTCCGCTGTCCAATATCGCTTGAGTTGATGAGAGATCCTGTAATTGTGTCTACTGGACAGGTTGAATTCCGGGTTACATCTATGATGTACTGATTTAGTTGTTTCTTTAATTCGAAAACTTTTGCTCAGTTACTGTTTTCTTTTACAGACATACGAGCGGTCCTCCATTCAAAAATGGTTGGATGCAGGTCACAAGACTTGCCCCAAGACTCAGCAGACGCTATTGCACACAGCCCTAACACCAAATTATGTTTTGAAGAGTCTTATTGCTTTGTGGTGTGAGAGCAATGGTGTTGAGCTGCCTAAAAAACAAGGGAACTGTCGCAATAAAAGAACGGGAATTGGTGGTTCAGACTGTGATCAAGCTGCTATTGATGCCTTGTTGCAGAAACTTGCAAATGGTACTATTGAACAGCAAAGAGCTGCTGCGGGTGAGCTTCGTTTGCTAGCAAAAAGAAATGCAGATAACAGAGTATGTATTGCAGAAGCAGGAGCTATTCCACTGCTAGTCGAACTATTATCCTCTTCCGATCCAAGGACTCAGGAGCATGCTGTGACAGCACTTCTTAACCTCTCTATAAATGAGGCGAACAAGGGAACTATTGTAAATGCCGGCGCAATACCTGATATAGTGGATGTGCTAAAAAATGGCAGCATGGAAGCTAGAGAAAACGCAGCAGCAACCCTTTTTAGCTTGTCCGTTCTAGACGAGAACAAGGTGGCGATAGGAGCAGCTGGAGCCATCCCACCTCTTATTGATTTGCTCTGCCAGGGGACTCCGAGAGGAAAGAAAGATGCGGCCACTGCTATATTTAACCTTTTAATCTATCAAGGAAACAAGGTGAGGGCCGTAAGGGCAAGGATTGTACCACCACTTATGAGATTGCTCAAGGATCCCGGAGGAGGAATGGTGGATGAAGCTCTGGCAATATTGGCTATTCTTGCTAGCCATCCAGAAGGGAAAGTAGCAATTGGGCAAGCTGAGCCAATCACTATTTTGATCGAGGCAATTAAGACTGGTTCGCCACACAACCGGGAAAATGCATCAGCAATATTATGGTCCTTATGCACGGGTGATTCTCAATACTTGAAACTTGCCGGTGAGCTAGGAGCAGAAGAGGCATTGAAGGAATTGTCGGAGAGTGGGACCGACAGGGCCAAAAGAAAAGCCGGAGATGTTTTGAAGCTTCTCCAGCGAGCTGAAGACGTTATTGAATGACATTCTATCCGAACCCTACGAGGAGATAATCGGTTGCCATCAAGTTGATTTCGTACGTGGAACAATATGCAGATTTTTGTATCTGCCGACGGCCTTCATCCATGTAGAGAGTTACTTGTGTAAAAAGCCATAGATACGTGTTTTCCTTTTAATTTTGATTGGTTCAAAGGGGGAATATGTGAAGTATTTTTTTATCAGGAGGAGGTTTTATTATTATTATTACTTGAAAGTGTATTTTAGTGGTTGATTGTTGAGTTATAATATGAAGCGACATTGCTCGCTGTTTGTTCTTGCAAATTCTACGGAACCTCTGCAATTCCTATGAATCAGTTGAATTCACAATATTTAGTTATAATTTTTTTTCTTTTGTTTGTAAATTAATTCACGTTCTCGAGAAGTTTTAAGTACTTATTTATTTAACTTTTATTTTCATGACGTCTCTAGTCACGCGATGGATAGATATATTTTTTGTATAAAAGGCAAAAACAAATCTACAACATATAATAAAAGGGTAATTGTATTTACCATTACATCATTTATAAATATACAACAATTAAAATAAAATTTTAATAAAAAAATAAAATTTTAATAAATAGACCACGATAAATTTACGAATATACTCATTAAAAAAAAAAAAAGAGGTGAAGTGCATTGTAGTTCGCATTTCATTACCTTTCATATACATTTAATTGATTGACCTCATGTTTTTTTACTTGATAAAGAATGTACTTATTTTTCTTCTTCTTATTATTAACATCAAATCGTTAATAGGTAAAAATTAAAATAAATAAAAATATAACTCTACTAATCCTGTAATGAATGAATTCAGAAAGGAAAATTTCATTTGTACAGAATTATTCATTCTGTTAAAATGACAGATTGCTCATATGGGGTGGGCCCCCATGTGAATAAAATATGAGAACGATACATTTTTAAGGTGTTACTTTACCACTTTTCAAAAATACCAAAACAAGTTCCAAAATTCACAAATCGGATTTTTTAATTTTTTTATTTATGAATTAATAAATTATTAAATCAATTTATTATTAAATATTTAATTCTAATATAATATATTTATCCCAACCCACCTCCACCACCCCCACCACTTCGGGGACTATTTCGACTACCATTCCAGTCAAAACTTATTTTCGGCGACCATTTCGACGACCACTTCGATTTCGGCGAGTAGTTCGATGATCGTTCTGCCGCTCCGACGATTGCTCCGATTCTGACAAGTGTTCCAACTCCAGCGAAAATTTTTAGATCACAAATCAAAATTTTCATATGTCACAATTTGTTTGTCGGTCACAACTTAAAAATTTAAAAAGTCATAATTTATTCATTGGTCACAGATCACAAAATTTATAAGTCACAATACTTATTTTACGGTCACAAACATCACATTAATTATATTTAGGTCACAATTTATCAAATTTTGGGTCACAAGTTAATAATTTTAAGGTAAAGCATTTATTGGTCACAGTTTATCTAATTCATTGATCATATATTGTTTACTGGTCACAAACAATCAAATCATTTGTGATCACACAAAAAACAGTTGTGACCACCACTTGGCCACTGCCTCCGCCAACGGCACCACCACCGTCACCGCCCAACGTCAACATCTCACACCCAACACCACACCCTCCCCAACACCACTATCACCACCCCCAAAACCACGTCGCCACACACACCGCCAAACAGCACAGAACACACAGCCACCGCTGCCAACAACTTCAGATCCACAATTCCAGCGCACGGTCCACCACAACGCCACGACACCGCACCGTTTACGACCACCATTGCCACACAACCATCGTACCACCGTCGCCCACACACGCGCCCAACCACACCCAAACAGATCGCACCTCCACGAGACCTAACCGCTCAAAATAAAACCAAAAAAAAAATGGAACTGCACCTCTACCACCGCCGCACCCACACACAAACCCAACCGCACGCACGCACTGACACCCAACCGAATCGACGGACTAACGGTGGAGTCCAAATAGACTTGTTAAATTCCACAACACCCAACTACTACACGCGCACACACACACACACCGGTTGGCATCCACACGGTCGCGACCCGTCGTTCGCAGCAGCGACGATGGTGGATCCAAACAGAAAATAAAGAGGGAGAGTGAGAGTGAAGACGAGGGACAGAGAGATGAGGGAGAATAAGCGTAGACGGCTGTGTCGAGTGGATGAAGCGTCGGAGGCCGTTACAGCGGCGGGGAGGAGAGCAGACGACGGAGAGAAGAATTGACGACCGAGAAGGTGGCGTATTGCAGAGAGAGATGAATCGACGGTAGCAGGGAGGAGAGAGGAACTGACGTCAGTGCTAGCGGCGCAGCGTGGCGGCGATGACGACGTATTGCAGAGAGGAATTCGAAGTGGAGATGAGATGGGCTAATCCTTTTTTAGGGTTCGGGGTAGATAGGATATGGGGGAGGAGTATATATAAATTAATTTATTGTAAATAGATATAACATTAAAAATAATGTTTTTAAATTATTAATTAAAACCTGAATTTTGCAGAATGAAACTTGATTCGAGATTTATGAAAATGGTAATCTAAAAGTATGGTTGTGTGTAATTACCTCATAAAATATTATTATAAAAAATGGGGCACACCCCCCATGTGTCTATTCTGATATTTTTACACAAATAAAATTTTTGTAACGCAGCTTTGCTCATTCAGAAACGCAATTCCCATGTTCTGCTTGAACTAGAGGTGTCAATCCGGGTGGGCCGGCGTGAAAAAAAGCCCGCCCGCTACGGGTTCTGAGCCGGTTCCGGGTCAGCCCACAAATTTTGGACTACAGCTCAGGCCCACCCCCTGACCCATCCAGGTCGAGCCCATATGGGTCGCGGTTCGCGGGTCACGGATCGTTCCAAGAATTTTTTGTATGGATAGCAAATTTTTTTTTGTTCAATGTACACTAAGAATTGAACAAAATAATAAATTCATATTTATACCAAGAAATGTTTACATAGAATTCAAATTATATATTTGTTTCTCAATCAATCTTCATGAACTGTAAGATTTTTAAAATTTTCAGCAATATCATCATTAATTTTATCTTGCATCATTCGATCCGCGAATATCCAATCTTTCACGCATATGAGAGCTTCCAAAATATTTTCTTTAAGTCTAGATCTTCGTTCGTCCAATACCCTGTTACCTGCACTAAAAGCAGACTCGAATGCCACTGTTGAGACTGGAATTGTTAGTATATTCGTGTCATTTTAGATAATACAGGGTATGACCGCTCATTTAATTTCCACCATCGTAAAATATCTAACTTATCCACTTCATCTGTAGGTATTAAACTATAATGATCAAATTGATAATATCTTTCTAATTCAGCATATGTGGTATGTGGATTTGCAGTTGAAGATGAAGTAGTAAATAAAGAATCAAGAACATTACGTTTCTTAACTATTATGGAGAAAAAAGAAGATTTACCTTTAGAAGTTGTACTTGAGATTGGAGAAGAAGACATACTTTCATTGTTACCAAATTTAAAATTTGTTTTATTTTATTTTTTATTTTTTTACGGGTCGCGGGTTAACCGCGGCCCGTGGGGGTGAAACCCGCGAGCCCGCGGGTTACACCTCTTTGGCCCGTGAACCGCCCGTACGAGTCACAGGTCGGCCCGCGGTCTCTATTTTCAGGGGTCTAGCTGGCCCGTCCGTCTTAACACCTCTAGCTTGAACCAATTCACTATCATGCTCCTCTTTATTATGATCAAAATGCTTTAAAAAAATATATAATATATATATATATATATATATATATATATATTATTATTATTATTATTATTATTGTTTTCTTTTTATTTTTTTTTCCAACCTTTGGAAATATACAGTTTTCCTTGTTTTTAGGGAAAACACTTTATTTGGGGGAGATGTGCTTTAATTTTCTTCCAAACAAAGAAAATATTTTCTTTTCTGTGAGATATTTTCCATACAAATACACATAAGATAGCAAAAACTAAATTAATGTATGTTTTTGTTACACGTATACTAAATTATTGAAAGATTAATGTCAAGAAACTTTGAATATATTATGCATCTATATATGTATGCCACAAAAAACTATCGATTAATTTTTTAAAAAAAGAGGAAATAATTAATTATTTGAGTTGAGTTGCAATTTAAATATAACAAAAACTCAAAAAACACACTCTTAGAAAATCACAACATAATAAAAAAAGAAAGCATAAACTGTAAATTCTAAATAAATAGATTTTAAAACATCACAATTCATATTGTTGATGTTGAAATTCGACGAGGGTATGTGGTCAACATATTTGGACTCCATTACTGTTAATGTGTAGTTCTTGCACACTTGGACAAACCGTTAGACATACACAGTCTTTCTAGACGGTGGGGGAGCGGGGGGGCTGGGATGGGCTATAGCCCAGCCCTTCTTTAAAACATGCACCACTAGAAAATAGTGCTGGCTGGGAAAATAAGGGGATCCTTGAGATCGGAGAAATTCGACCTGATTGGTTTGTGACGATGATTAGCATTTTGATGGATTTAACACAACAATACATATATATTACTATGCAGGTAATACAAAGTTACCCTAAAATGTTGTTTTTAATTACAAAAAAATTAATTATTTTAATGTTACATTACAAGTAACACAGTAACTTGCATATCATCAAAACATGTAAACCGTAAAAAGTGTTTATCTTATAATGAAATATTGATTCTAAATGACAGATATTTTTCAAAATATGTAAAATGAGAAAAATTAAAAAATATTAATTTCTAATGAAAATGAATGACGCGATAGACTACGACTCAAGTGCTAATTTGTTGCACTTGGCTGGAGCACGATTCTTGCTTCAACTATTGTCAATACTCATTAATTTTTTGATAGAATGCTTCAGTTAATGGATCCTTAGTGACTTTACGAGGTACATTCATGAAGTTAAAATTTTTTAAACTAAAAAAAAAAAAAATCAAGAAAACCACAAAACTGCAACCAGTTCACCGGTTTACGATTGAATAGGCCGCATCAGTGGGTTTTAAACTAAACTTCGTGGGGATTAGAGTATCTTTTATGATAAAAGTTCGTTGAAAAATTAAAGGGAAAAATTCACTTTCCCTACTTTATCTTTACCCTATTTCAAAAATAACAAAACAACGTTTACATTTCAAAAATCAGATTTTTTGACCTATATATACACACATTTATAAATATTTATTTATTTATTTAAATATATAAAAAGATATAAATAAATAAATAAATAAATATTATATATTTTTAAAATTAACCCACCCCCACCACCACCACCCCACCACGCCGGCGACTGCTCCGGCGACCACTCCGGCGACGTCTCCGATTCCGACGACTTCTCCGGCGATCACTCCGATTCCGGCGACTATTCCGGTGACTGTTCCGGCGACTGCTCCGATTCCGATGACTATTCCGATGACATGAATTTTTTGTACGGTCACAGTCCAGGTCACAAGTCACAGTCCAGGTCACAGTCCAGGTCACAGCCAAGGTCACAGGTCACAATCGACCACAAACGGTCACAACCCCCATCCCATGCGCATCCCACTTACAACCAAACGCACCACCGCCATGACCACCACTATCATCACCAACCCTCACCGCCAATGCCACCACCAGCAACTCCACCTACACCATCAACAAAAATCAACCTAAATCCCCAACACCACCAAAATACAAATTGAAAAACCCATCACCACCGCACAACTCACACCACCACCTCCACCGCACACACCACCGCACATCAACACCGCACCACCACCGCACAACTCACACCACCACCTCCACCGCACACAGCAGCACATCAACACCGCACCCACCACCGCACAACTCACACCACCACCTCCACCGCACACACCACCGCACATCAACACCGCACCACCACTGCAGAACTCACACCACCACCTCCACCGCACACAGCAGCACATCAACACCGCACCCACCACCGCATCTGCAACACCACAAAGCACATCACCGCCGCACCCACCACCGCACCACACACCTCCACCACCGAATCCTCATCACCACACCACTCAAAAAATAAAAAAATAAATCGGGAAGAAAAATGCACTGGGCTTCCGTGTGCAGTGGATGACTGGGCTTCAGATCGCGAGCGGCTCCGATTGCAGCAGATCGCACTGGGCTTCAGATCGCCTTGCCGTCGACTAAATGGGCATGGTGGCGGCGGCGAATTAGAGAGACGAGAGAATGCACTGTGCTTCCGTGTGCGGTGGATGAATGGGCTTCAGATCGCGAGCGGCTCCGATCGCAGCAGATCGCCTTGCCGTCGACTGAGTGGGCATGGCGGCGGCGGCGACTTAGAGAGACGAGAGAGTGAGCCAGTGAGGGGGAAAGAGGAGTGAGCCAGTGAGGGGGGAAATGATTTTAGGTTAGATTAGATTTTTTTAATTGTGATTATAAATATATAATTAATATTTAATAAAATATAAAAAACCTATATCTATATATAAAATATCTGATTTTTGAAACTTAAACCTTAAAATCTGATTTTGGAATTTGAATCTCCAAAAGTAGGGAATTGGGTAATTTTCACAAAATTAAATTAAATTTCAGCCCAACTTAACGTATCTTTTTGGCTCCACCCGTGTGGGGAGGCAATTGGCGGCTGTGAACAAAAGATAAAGTCAATCAATGGTTGGATGTAAAACTCTAAAACAATTAAAAATAAAATCTTTAATATCAAACAAACAAATGTACCTCTGATGTGAACAGGGAACACTAGAACAAAACTCAACTTATTTTATCACCTTTTTTGGGCTTATAACTGCCTCTCCACAAGTTTGTATCAAATTTTACATTTACGAACTTGATAAAGTATTTCAGAATAACGTGCAATGCACATTCAACTTGACTAGTTCTAATAAATGTTACAAGAATACAACCATGTTCAAAGCTTGCGTAAAATAATTCTTAATAGATAATGATTTTCTTTAACTAATTAAAATTTTGTCATCAACTAATATAACATTCATTCGTGTATATTTTTTAGATTTCCACCAGACTTGAATCTATATCTTCAACTTGAGCTCGAAGATTTGTTTCGATTACATAAAAATCCAAATATGAAAAGTCAACTGTAGAAATAATTTTTTTTATTTATAACAAATTTTTAATGACTAGAAGTTGTCATATTTTGCTAAAATAATTATTATTTAAAAAAAACGCAGCATATCAATAATCTTATTATAGAATCACATACTTTTTTTTTTAGAAAAAAAAAAAAACCAACTCTTATCTTTATTTTTTTTTTAGTGGTACCTCAAGATGGCAAGCGACTAGTCTTTAGAAACTCATCGGGACATATCATGCATCTTTTAGTAGTCGTTTTCTATATTTTCTTTGTTTCGAGGAATTTTATTGATAAATCATTCTTTAGAACATCCTATAGTTCCTCCAATTATTTTTGTAGTGTGATGATGTAGCGGAATACTAAAAGCAAACTAAATGAGCTCGTAATGCATTGATTCTAAGAATTTCCACGAATTAAAAATTGAAAAATTCTTTGATTCGCAAGCAAATTTATGGCATCTTCCGTATCTATGAGAATTGCCGATTTTGAATTGCCGATTTTTTTTTTTTTTTATTACGAGAATAAATTATAGGACACTCTTCCCCTTTTATTCAAGCATAGAGATGAAATGGGAATTTATTCCGCAAAAATCATGGAGAAATCCAGAGAAAAGTTGCAAGCTTATCGAGGAAATTTAGGAATATATCTTAAAAAGTAATATGATATATTCTCTCTCTGGCCTGTTGAGACACGTCTCACGATTTACTTCCTTCACAATGCTTTAGGAGTGGGGCGATTGGCGAGGCCTCAAGATCAAGGTTCAACCTTTTTTTTTTTGATATATTCTCTCTCTTGACACGACACAAGGTGCTGCTAAGAGGGAAAAGAGAGACAATTGTTTGCATTTTAAGGGTTTATTTATTTTATTTTCAATTTTTTGGAGACTTTGACTTTTATGTTATAATGCATTTATAATGAAATCTAAACAAGCACTTAAATTGAAAAATATAAATTAAATAAAAACTGAGACAAATTTGAGAAATTCGAAGCACGACAATGCGGCTGAAGCGAGAAACTTTTCCATACATAAGCGAGAATAAGCGCTCATGATAAATGAAAAATAATTACCTTCTCAGTCACTATTATTATTATTATTATTTTTTTTCTTTTTTTACGAATGAATCGATATTCTATTGCATTCGCAATATTTTCATTATGTTAAACTAGATTCAATAAGGTAACTCTTAAATATATTACACGTGTGTTACTTATTATTGCATATTTATTTCATTTTAAAACATATTTCTTTTTCAATATTTAAATCATTTGAAGTACCAATTTGAAATTTCAGTAGGTTAATATTTAATTTAAAAAACTAATTTTAGCTTATTTTATGATATTTGAAGCATCTTAAAGAATTTGTTCGAGCTTCATTATTTAGAAAATACATTTTTCGCTTTCTTTTCTTCTCAATCACATTCTTTAATAAAATAGTATTACACGTAAATTCAAAAATTTTCGTTATTTTTTAACTATACATTTCTCATCAATCTACTATTTAAAAATGCATTTTTTGCCAAATCATGAGGCTCAAATCAAAAGCTAAAATTATTCTGTAAGTTTTCAGCAGAGTTATTTTTAGGGAGTGTTTGATAGATATTATTGAGGAAATAATGTATTTTAAATAATGATATGATAAAAAAAATATATGATTAAAAGTAAGAAAAAATTATTGTCGTAATTTTATTGAAAAATGTGTGGTTCAAAATTAATTTTAAAAGAATATATTTTGAAACGGCGTGCCACTACAAATATGACCATTACTCGGGCTATCTGCAAACACCAACCTGAAACGGCTTCACCCGTTCCCAGTAAAACCAGAAAATGGAAGAGAAACGGAAATCTACTACATCCAAAACCCTAGTCAACGGTGGCGTCTCATGATCTACCAAGAAGCGTTAGCCTTCAGCAATCCAAGCCTCCAAGACACGTTCTTTCCTCCTTATTAATCTTTAAATCGAATAAATTCAGGTATTTCTTTCTTTTACATGATTTTGTACCTAGTTATTTTGATGCAAATTGATTTAATTTTCGGTATTGCACATGGAATGAATGCGCAAATGACATGTTTTTGTTTGTCAAATGGTGGTAAGGCTGAGCTCTTACCACTTAGCTAGGCCTTGATCTCCAAATTCTGCTTTCTTTAATAGAATGAGTGTCAGTTTTTCCCCAACTTTTAACTGTCTATTTTCTTTACCCCTTTTTTTTACAGTTTCGGCGGGCTTGCTTGTAACGAAATGGCGGAAGAAAATGGGAAGAGCTTTGCACGCAGAGATCGTCTTTTGGAAATCGAGTCTAAAGTCCAGAAGTGGTGGGAAGAGGGTGATGTGTTCAAGGCTGAAGCCAAGGACTTGCCTCCCAAACCAGGTGATAAGTTCTTTGGGAACTTTCCATTTCCCTATATGAATGGTTATCTGCACTTGGGACATGCTTTTTCCCTCTCGAAACTTGAATTTGCTGCGGCATATCATAGATTGAGGGGTGCAAATGTGCTCTTGCCTTTTGCTTTTCATTGTACTGGGATGCCCATTAAGGCCTCAACCGATAAGATTAAAAGGGAGATTGAGATGTTTGGATGCCCACCTGTGTTTCCTGTTGTAAAAGAGGAGGAAGATGCTGAGCAAGAAGGGAAACCCAAGGGCGAGAGTGCAGGAAATCAGACTCAACCTGGTGGTAAGTTTAAGGGTAAGAAATCGAAGGTTGTTGCTAAGTCTGATGGTGTCAAGTACCAGTGGGAGATTATGAAGAGTTACGGTATGACTGATGAGGAGATTGAGAAGTTCAAAGATCCATACCGCTGGCTGACCTTTTTCCCGCCTCTAGCTGTGGAGGATTTGAAGGCTTTCGGGTTGGGATGTGATTGGAGGCGAACTTTTATCACAACCGATATGAATCCTTATTTTGATTCATTCGTCCGGTGGCAGATGAGGAAATTGAAATCAATGGGTAAGATTGTTAAGGACTTAAGATATACTATATATTCACCTTTGGATGGGCAGCCCTGTGCAGATCATGACCGGGCTTCTGGTGAAGGTGTTATTCCGCAGGAGTATACACTCGTAAAAATTGATGTTGTCTCACCTTTTCCGCCAAAGATGAGTGTTTTGGAGGGCAAGAAGGTATATCTTGCTGCTGCTACATTGAGACCAGAGACCATGTACGGGCAAACAAATTGTTGGGTATTACCAGATGGGAAATATGGGGCTTTTGAAATTAACGATACGGATGTGTTTATCTTAACAAAGAGGGCAGCTCTGAATTTGGCTTATCAAAAACTGTCACGCTTTCCAGAGAAACCAACTTGTTTGGTCGAGTTAACTGGTCAAGATCTTATTGGTTTGCCTCTTAGATCTCCTTTAGCATTTAATGAGATCATATATACTCTGCCCATGTTATCGGTTCTCACTGACAAGGGTACTGGGATTGTTACTAGTGTTCCCAGTGATTCTCCTGATGATTACATGGCCCTCCATGATTTGAAATCAAAGCCAGCATTCAGAGCCAAGTTTGGCGTGAAGGACGAGTGGGTTGTACCATTTGAGATTATACCTATCATTCACCACCCAGATTTTGGAGATAAGTCTGCAGAGAGAATATGCATTGAGAAAAAAATCAAAAGCCAGAATGAGAGGGAAAAACTTGATGAAGCGAAGAAAATAATCTACAAGGGAGGATTCTACGAGGGAACCATGCTTGTTGGGGAATTTGCAGGAATGAAAGTCCAAGAAACCAAAAGTCTAATCAGGAGCAAGCTTCTAGAGCTCGGTCAAGCCGTTGTCTACAGTGAACCCGAAAAGAAGGTCATGTCTAGATCTGGGGATGAGTGTGTCGTGGCTTTGACTGATCAATGGTACATCACTTATGGAGAACCAGAATGGAAGAAATCAGCAGATGAGTGTTTGGCTGACATGAATCTCTACTCAGATGAGTCACGGCATGGCTTTGAGCACACCTTAAGCTGGCTGAATCAGTGGGCATGCTCACGTAATTTTGGGCTTGGAACTCGTATTCCTTGGGATGAGGACTTTTTAGTTGAGTCTTTGTCCGATTCAACTCTTTACATGGCATATTACACTGTAGCCCATCTGTTGCAGAGAGGCGATATGTATGGTACTGATAAATCTTTAGTAAAACCAGAGCAGCTAACAGATGAGGTTTGGGATTTCTTATTTGTTGGTGGGCCATATCCCGACTCATCAGTTATATCTCCTTCTCAGCTCAGTGAGATGAAGAAAGAATTTGAGTATTGGTATCCATTTGATCTCAGAGTTTCTGGCAAGGATCTTATTCAGAATCATCTTACCTTTTGCATATATAATCACGTAGCAATCATGCCCAAGCACCACTGGCCTCGGGGATTCAGGTCCAATGGACACATAATGCTGAACTCTGAGAAAATGTCAAAGTCCACAGGGAACTTCAGGACGGTTCGCCAAGCTATTGAGGAATTTTCAGCTGATGCTACGAGATTCTCTCTCGCAGATGCAGGTGATGGTATGGATGATGCCAATTTTGTCTTCGAGACAGCGAATGCTGCAATCTTACGCCTGACAAAAGAGATGGTGTGGATGGAAGAGCTTTTTGAAGCCGAGTCATCTTTGAGAAGTGGTCCCCCTTCCACTTATGCAGATCACGTGTTTGCAAATGAAATGAATATAGCAGTCAAGATGACTGAGAAGAACTATAGTGAGTACTTGTTTCGGGAAGCTCTGAAAACTGGTTTCTATGATCTTCAGGCTGCAAGGGATGAGTATAGGCTTTCTTGCGGATCAGGGGGCATGAACCGTGATTTATTGTGGCGCTTTATGGATATTCAGACATGTCTAATTGCTCCTATCTGTCCGCATTATGCCGAATATGTCTGGAAGGAGCTGTTGAAGAAGGATGGATACGTCATAAAAGCTGGGTGGCCACAAGCTGATTTGCCAGATCTCACTCTCAAAATGGCCAACAAATACTTGCAAGATTCAATTGTATCTATGAGGAAGCTTTTGCAGAAACAGATTACGGGTTCCAAAAAAGGTAATGTAAGTATACCTAATAGCCAAAATAAGCCAACTGTTGGTCTAATATTTGTGAATGAGCAGTATGATGGGTGGAAAAAAGAATGCTTGAACATACTCCAGAAGAAGTTCAACACCGTAACACAATCCTTTGCACCCGATGAAGAGATCCTTTCTGAAATGCAGAGAAGTGCAATTGGACAGCAAGGCAATTTCAAACAAATGCAGAAGCTATGTATGCCTTTCTTGAGGTTCAAGAAGGACGAAGTTATGGCTGTCGGGGTTCAAGCATTGGATCTGAAGCTGCCCTTTGGTGAAATTGAGGTTCTAAAGGAGAACTTGGAACCGATCAAGCGACAATTAGGGCTTGATTGTCTGGAAGTTTTGTCTGCTACAGATGCTGATGCTATTGAGAAAGCAGGGAATCATGCCACTCTATTGAAGTCTAATCCACCATCCCCTGGAAATCCAACCGCAATCTTTATGAATGAATGAACTAATTGTGCAGTTATTAATCGTTCAAGGAATACTATCTAATGCTCATAGTAGATTTTAATTTACACACATCTGGTATCTCTGATTCCAGCTCCTCCCAAGAAGGAAAAGCAAAAGAAGTTTGCTGCTTGCGTATTTATATTCGATTCTAAAATATAGATTGAAATTACGTTAATGTTTTCGACTACGTTTTATGGTGTAGAATGGGAACTTTACACACAGGTCTATAAGAAATTAGCAACAGAGGTACCAACCTTTCAGGAAAGTTACATTTTGGTCCATAATTTATCAATTGGAGTGTTTACGTTGCGCCTCAACTACTATTAACTATTTGCACTTATTTTTCAGTCAATCCTACATGGTCAACGTAACTAGCCGGCGTGTACTACACTCAAATTTTGTACAATTTGCCAATTTCAGTTATTCAAAATTAATGTGAACCAACAAATCAAAATATTATAATAACTCCTTGCAGGGTGCTTGATGAGTTAATTTGATAATTAACACAGTGCGTGTTTGGCAATACCTTCACAAGTCATAAAAAAAATATATGAATTTGAGTTCATTTTATTGTTATGTGTGCAACTTTCTTTGTAACAAAGATGCACGTACGGTCTTTGTTTTGGTTAAAGATGCAACAGTACGATTGAAATGGCTTATGCATAATTATGAAATTTGGCATTCAAAAAATCCTGGGATGCCATGACAGAGTTTCTGGAAGTGGGGTTGTTTTTTCATTGATATATGTAAAATTTGGATTGATATATGTAAAAAATTACGATTGAAATGGCTTATGCAACTTTCTTTGTAACAAAGTTGTTTTTTCATTGACACTCCCAGATTTGAGCTTCATCTTGAGGCATTCTGGGATCCCATTGAAGGCATAGAGAGAAGCTGAAAACTTTCTCTGATAATTCCTCTTCATGACCTCACTAAGCATCAATGGCTCATCTCCATATCCTCCTTCAAAATCTCTTAGGGGGGTACAATTAAATGATACAATTTCATCAACAAACTTGAAATCAACATCATCTAGACCAGCATTCTCATTTTCAATTTCATATTCCATTTCCCCTCTAATGTTCTCATCCCCACTAGAGCATTGATCATTAGAAAGATGTACTAAATCATCCAAATTCTGATCCAAATTGAAATTGCTCTTTTGAAAGTCATAATTTTGTGTTAGGCAAGATCTTGTATAATCGTTAGTGATCATACTGCTGTTATCGATGGTGTAATCTTCAGGATCATTGTGAAAATCAGCGAATCATGTTTCTGAAAAACCAGCTAATTCATCTATGTACTCATCTAACAGATTTTGCTTTTGCTTTTGCTTTTGATGATCATCAGGCAAGGAGGAGGAAGCAGTCAACTCTTTGTACAATGTGAATACTTGTTTCCTGCCTACATGACTGATGAAAGTATTAGGATACCATAAGAATCTCAAATCCTCCTTCTAATACCATGACATACAGTATAATAGAAAATCAGTTTTTCAATATAACTAAAATTACAAACATTACCAAAAATAACTAAAAATCGTTCCACGTCATTAAGTAGCCAACTAAACAGAAATACGTGCATTGCACGTGCGTCCACTAGTACTATTCAAAAGACTAGAAAATATTTCGAACAAGATTTTAACTTATTTATATTATTTAAATTTGTTGTTTCCTCTTCGATCTTGTGTGCCAATATGCACTTAAGAGTGTGTTTGAGTCACATTATTTTGGAATAATGTATTTTAGAATAGTAGATTGATGAAGAATGCGTGGTTGAAAAAGAAGGAAAAGTTATTGATGTGATGAAAAATATTATTTTATTGAAAAATGTGTGATTGAAAATGAGTAGAATAATGAGAATAATTTTTTTAATGTGACTCAAACATGGGCAAAAAGTTAAAAGTATCTGCTTAGCTGGCGAATCTGATATCTTCAGTGACTAATTTTGAAGATGATACTACTTGAAATTTTTTCTAATTTTTCAGATATACGACTTCAGTTCAGGGATTTGAAGCTTAGTCCACATCATGAAAGTGGTCATTCTTATAATCAATATTTTATCTTTATGCAGTTTCTGTTTTTATGAGTTTAGTATTTTAAGAATATTAAAAAAAATTATCTTAATTTCGTAATTAATTGTATACTATGGTCTATGGATCTTTTGATGGAACGGATGTTTTTTTTTTTTTTTTTGATATCCAGGTATCCTAACTTACACTAGACTATGTCCTGGACCACCCATCCCCAGCCCCTCAGTGATGGGTGGAGGTTAATCGCGGGATATGCCCAAATTGACCAGGGTCTGTGCACCCTTTATACTCCTGACCCCAAGGGAGCCCTCCTCCATGAATATTACATCACCAAGCTGTTTCACCCAAATTGAGTATTACAACACTCAGCTGCTCCATCCAGGAATCGAACTCCCCACCCTGAGGTTGCAAGCCCAGCAGTGCCCATCCTTTGCCAACTTGGATGTGTCCCGGGGGCAGGAACGGATGTTTTTTACATATGGTAAATGGTGTTAATTGGTTAATTTCCTTTATTGGACGAACCACGTCGGAAAACTCATCGCTCATAAAAGAGGTATTTAAGTAAAAGAATATGTTTAGTCCTTTGTTACTCGTTAGTCTATATAATAGTTTCACAGTTCAATCGTCTCCATTATGGAATATCAATGAGATATAGAAGTCCGTGCTACAAAATTTGTAGGGTCCGTTTGATTGCAAAGATGAAAAATTAGTGAAAAAAAAATGTTTTACAGAGAACTGAATTGTCTAAAAATTGTTTTACTAGGAATTGTAATTAATTGTGTTTGATTAATATAATTTTTCACCTGAAAAATGTTGAAAGTTTGGTGTCCATTTGTCTTCCTTTTTTTAATGGAAACTGTCCATTAAAGTGATAATTTTTTTTACAATTAAGTTTAGAATTTGTTCCAATTGCAAAATAAAAAATAAAAAATTATCATACCAAATACCATTCGTTTGGCTTTGTGTTTTACATGAAAATTGTCAATAAAAATGAAATTCTTTTTTACCATTATGTCTAGAATTTTTTCACATTGCCAAAAAAAAAAACCTGGAAAATCTTTTCCCACAAATACAAAAGGAAAACATTTTCCCACAATCCAAAGAAAGTAGGCACGTGGTGGAGGTTGGTGGAAAAGTTTTGCCTGAAAAATATGTGCTATCAAACAATGCAAAATGTGGAAAATGGAAAAAAAAACTTTCCAACTTCCCTAGAAAATGGATGCTATAGCCATAGTATTTGATCAATTACAGTTTTGTACTATTATTCATAGTCGTCACATCGAGATCTTGGTACCATTATGAAGTTCTCACGAAATACTTCAATACACCATTGTCGAATAAAATCGTTCACAAGGGTGAAGTTGTAGCCGTCCAAAGTTGGCCACTCACTTACTCATTTTGGTTTCCCGTTTGTCGGCATCACTTCCAACCCACTTTTGGCACGTGCATTCTAGTCGGAAGAATGATGCCAAGATACCATTTCGAAGAGCTCATGGAGATCTTTGCATCCATCTCCTTGAAAAGCTAGACGGCTACAAGGTTAAGACAAACTGTTTGAACATGACCATTTAGTTCGTTTTTACGTCATTAAAATTATAGCCCCTGTTTGTTGTGCATTATTCTACCAAAACTAGAAAAAATAGGACCGTTATTGTACCTTCTAACAGGTCTTTTTTCTGACAAAGCTCTCACACGTAGGTTCCACTTTGATTAGTAACGGTCACAATTATTCTATTAATGACTTGAATAATGCCCAACAAATAAGGGGATAGAATATAAAATGCACCAAATATCCAGAAAAATATCATGAATTTTCCAGGACGTTACATCTGCTAGTACTCTACATCTCTTGTTTAGCTTTTTTGAAAAATTATTTGGAGTGAAAATATTTTTTTTTTTAAAAGTCTATTAGTAGGTAAAAGCTACGATTGAGTGCAAATTTATTTTATTGGGAGAATATGCGATTGAAAATAAATTTTAAAAAAATTATACGAAAGAAATGTTTAGCCCTTGTTTGGTTCACATTATCAACCCAAGAATGCATTTTTTTTATGTGATGGGGAATATATGGTTGAAAAAGAAGAAAAATTTATTGATGTGATGAAAAATATTATTTTATTGACGAATGTGTGATTAAAAATGAGTAAAAAAAAGAGAATGAAAAAAATAATATGGCTGAAACATGAACTTAGCCTCTGTTTGGTATCCATTCTTTTTTTCATTCTCATTCTTCTACTAATTTTCAACCACACATTCATCAATAAAATAATATTTTCCATCACATCAATAACTTTTCCTTCATTTTCAACCACAAAAAGGGTGTGATTTAACACAAAGAATGCATTTTTTTCTAGAATAATGGTTACCAAACGGTGCCTTAATATGATCTTAATGCATTTATTGGGAAACTTCTAGTTTTGAATTGAAATCAAATATGTTAAATCATCATTTGACTCTCAATTCAAGTCGTATATCTAAGAACGTGAATCTAAATTTTGCTCTCCAACTTGAGTCATGTCAAAATTTTAAGACGGAGATGTTTCCATCAAAACCATGCCGCGCTACAACATAAAATTGTGCACTTCTTCTAATTAGGACTAATTGTACAACTAAAATTCAAAATCAACTTGCTCATCATTCAATAAAAATAGAGTAATGCTGTGGGGACGAATAACATTACTCGTAATAATATCACTGCGGTTTACAAACAGAACTTCACTGGAGATGAATAATATTACTCGTAACAATGTCACTCGGGTCGGGTAACGGGTTATCTTGTTGAAGCGGCCACAGAGAGAGTAGAGAGACAGAAAAAGCTGCTTCGGTAATCTCTTCCTTCCCTCTCATTTCGGATCTCCCCGTTTCCTTAAATTGGAAAACGCACAATTTTCTCTCTCTAGAACATCGTTTTCATGGTGTATATGAGGATTTTAAATTTTCTCATTCATGGCTTAATTCTTCCAGATTTCGCATTGGTTTGATCAATTCACACACCCAATTTAAGGTATTTACACTTTATGCTTATACAATTTATAATGTATGATATCTGTTTTCACATGTATAACCGTTCGTAGTTCGTACATTTATTTATTTTCTCTCATTTCCAGGGTTCAATTTTTTAAAATTTTGTGCTTTGATGGATATAAGAATAGGTATAGGAGATAACTAGGAATTTGTATTACTAGCGTTGGTGTAAGACTGAGTGTGTGTTTACTGTTTTAAATTTTTGGGGGTATTTTAATTGGGGAAAAGTGATGTTTAACAAAATAATGAAAATGGGGCAACGAAAGCCCTCGAAATCGGAAGCTATTGAACCTCCAGTACCGACTACAGCAGCTCCAGATGTGACTGTGAATCACGCATCCAGATTTCCGGCTGCTCCACCACAGTCCCTGACTCAAGTGTCTGTCCCACAAAACCCTGGAGTAGTCGAAGTCTTGCCCATGATGAAGGATGTTCAATTGTCAGACCGACATGTAGTGTTCATCAGGAAACTTCAGAATTGTTGCATTATGTTTGATTTCTCGGACACGATGAAGTCTGCACGCGAAAAGGAGATCAAGAGGCAAACCCTTGCAGAGCTTGTCGATTTGGTGCAGACAGGGTCGTGTAAGATGAATGAGATAATGCAGGATGAGTTGGTCAAGATGATATCCTTCAATATATTCCGTTGTTTGCCACCTTCACTGCATGATACAGGTTTGGAGGGTGGAGATCCAGAGGAGGATGAGATGTTCATGGATCCTGTGTGGCCTCACTTACAACTTGTATATGAGTTACTTTTGAGATATGTGGTTTCATCTGATACGGACACTAAGGTTGTGAAGAAATATCTTGATCACTCATTTGTGTTGAAATTGCTCAATTTGTTTGATTCAGAAGATATGAGAGAGCGGGAGTACTTGAAGACTATTCTTCATCGAATATATGGAAGATTTATGGTTCATCGACCCTTCATAAGGAATGCAATAAACAACATATTTTATCAATTTTTATTTGAGACGGAGAAGTACTGTGGGATCGGTGAGCTATTAGAAATTCTTGGAAGTATTATAAATGGATTTGCACTGCCAATGAAAGAAGAGCATAAGTTGTTCCTTGTACGAGCACTCATTCCACTTCACAAGGCTAAATGTGTTACATCATATCATCAGCAGTTGTCCTATTGTATAACGCAATTTGTGGAGAAAGATTACAGGTTGGCAGATACTGTCATTCAGGGGATGTTAAAGTACTGGCCACTTACAAATTGTGGTAAGGAGGTTCTCTTCTTAGGAGAACTAGAAGAAATATTGGAGGTTACACAGTCTGCAGAATTCCAACGCTGCATGTTTCCTCTGTTTAGACAAATTGGACGAAGCCTCAACAGCTCACATTTCCAGGTTTGTAGCATATTGTGATATTTGTTGCTTTATGTCATGAATCTGTGCAGGATAATTTTCATAAAATTATTGCTCTTCTGGATTAATAATGTATAACTTCTGAAATCAGTTTCCATGTTGGCTAATGAGTAGTTCATTAAATTCCACATAATTTTCTCAGCTTGATTTTTGATTGGTGACATAAAAAGTTATACTTTGAGATATTGCATAAATCTGAAATAAATTATTAATTTTGTCTTATAAGAAATTTGTGACACGCCTAAATTGAGACTTTTTCTGTTGTCCATCCACAATCATAGAATGGAATCTCGTTCTGAGCATCATCCTTGCAAATACCATCATTTCCGCTTTACCCACCTCATCCTATTTCTAGAAAAGGTGATGTTCCTCTTTTTTGTTTTTTTTAATCAAGAATGGAATCTCGTTCTGAGCATCATCCTTGCAAATACCATCATTTCCGCTTTACCCACCTCATCCTATTTCTAGAAAAGGTGATGTTCCTCTTTTTTGTTTTTTTTAATCAAGAGAAAAAGTTATTGGTATTTGCACTTTTCCAGATTTAGTGTACTGGCATCTATTTAAGTTCTAAGAATTTGCCCTTGCTGAATTGTGATTATACTGATAAGCAAGTAGTGGTCTATGATGTATGATAATTTATTGGTAATCCTTCTAAGCTGACATGTGAAAAAACCCTATATCAATTAATTCATAAAATGTTCCTTGTATCTGTTCATAATCTAGAATTACATGTCTAAGCTGATCTAGCTGCATCAAGTTTGCATCACTATTCTGGTGTATATGCAATGTTCCCTGTATCTGTTCATAATCTAGAATTACATGTCTAAGCTGATCTTAGATTACTACTGGAAGTGGTTCATGAGGCGGAATGTTGAATCTTGAGAGAACACAATTGTAGTCATTGCCTAGTGGAAAATATTTGATCGGTTATTTTGATGCTTTTTTAGAATATTGGAGATGGTTTAGCTTTCTTAAAGGTATTTCATACTATAAATTTTCTATCACACCAAACTAATTCAAAGCCCCAACAACCCTGATATCAGCTGATGTCTGCAGTAACTAATTGGCTTACATACCAATAGTCTTCTTACAACTTTCTATGTCGTGTTAAAAATTTTCCAAATATTTACCGGATGGAAAATCTAAGTCAGCCAAACAGATTATTGTTAGATTATTTGGAAAATGGAATATTATACGATGCTTAAATGATGTATGAAAAGGCATAATAGTTTGTGGATTTGGATCAACTTAGAAAAATATATACTTGCTAAGCATGATTTACTGGGAAAGGAAACAAGCTTCCTCCATTTATCTCCCTCTTTCATGCAATGAACGGAAGGTCAGAAGTGGGAATTATTTGAACTATGTTACTGTTTTCAGTACCCCCTTAAAATGATTTCTCCCCATCATTTACCACTAAAAAGAAACCAAGCCTTTTACAAGGAAAGTTCAGCTAAGTTCATGTATCTGGTCATGCGAAAGAGGCTCGAGGTTGATTTTCTGTTACAGTTCAGATAATACTTACATTTATAAGCTTTGACTCGATTTCTCTAAACTCTTGAACTTTGTAATGCTGTGTTTTTATCCTAATATTTTAATATATTGTAAAAAATAGAAGTAAATTGTGTGCGTACTTGTGAAAGTTAGTTTGGCTATTGAATAATTTACCAAGTTGAAAATTTAAGGGAAACATTTTCACTTAATTGCTGAAGTTGAATAATTAATATTTTATGTGGAATTAATTTGACCTTGATCCCAATGCAGGGTCTAGATGATATTTGTGCTTTCAATTATGCATATTTGCATCGAACATGAGCTTGGTTTGGAGTTTGAATTATTATTTGGAGTTGAATTATTCTTTGAGTGAAGCTCAAGCACAAAAAGCTAAACCTCAGCATCTCCGTATTGGCATAAATATTCAATGCGATTTTTATGATCTAAAAAGTAATTCTATTGAAAACTTTTCTTATTATTATGCTTCATATTACCAGTACAAAGTAGCAAGCCTTGCTTATGTACTGAGAATACTGGTGGGTACTTCTCAAATGATTTGAGTTGTTTGATACTGATCTTATTGTTATATCAGCACCAGTTTTAACATTGTCATGTAGAAATGTGGACAAGCATGGCAAATGCCCTTGAGAACGTGTGCACTTTTTTAGGCTGTGCAGATCATGCTTTCAAGTTTTTATATCGTAATTAGTCTTCAGCTTTCTATATTTTTCCTCGTGCTGTGTGACAGGTGGCGGAAAGGGCTCTTTTCTGGTGGAACAATGAGCACATCGTGAGCCTGATTGCAGAGAACCGACATGTTATCCTACCAATAATATTTGACGCATTGGAAAAGAATATACGAGGTCATTGGAATCAGGCAATCCTCGGTCTGAGCTCCAATGTCCGAATAATGTTCCTGGAGATGGACACAGAACTGTTTGAGAAGTGTCAGAGACAGTATGAGGAAATGAAAGCAGGGGCAGGAGAACAAGAAGAGCGTCGCGAGTTAGCGTGGAAGAGACTAGAAGAAGTTGTTACTCAGATCTAGTGATCTCTGGTGAATTATGAAGCCAAGTTCTCCCTTCCTCATCAGATGTCCTCTCTCCTTGAGAAGATATGGAGCTCCTATCAAAGAAATAGGAGTGACGTAACTTTTTGGGGTTGGTGGAGCTATGTTAGTCTAATGCTCGAGGATTTTCCGTTCTTTTCATCTATATTGGCATCTTTTTTTCATCCCGAAAGGGAAGAAATATTACTTATCCAATGCAAAGCTGGAAAGAAAGCTAAAAATCCCAGGTAAAAAATGGAGATATTGATCGAGTTCGGTTCATTGTTTTTTCTTCTTTCTTGCCGTGGGTATATCTTCCATCTTTTCAAATCTTGGCCTTCTTAATAATGATATCAGTAAGTGTAATCAATACGAGTTTCCTGATCAAGTTACTTCAAGTTCTGTGTGAATATCCATTTCATTCTTATTTAAAGAAAGAGCTGTAAGTTGATTTGTTCTCTTTCTGGTTACTTCCTAGTGTGACAATTGGTTATACCACAATATGATTTCAGTGTCCATTCTTTTTGTTGGTGTTTTGAAAGCTTGGTTATGACATGATTTGATATGCGCATCTCTCGTTCTTATTTCTCTCCCGTCCCCCCAGTCGGTCACTCATTGCACAATTATTTTTGAAAAAGAGCAAGCATTCTCGAAAGAGACACATTAGACTGCAGGTCCCATTCCTCGCAACCGACTACAAAGGCACAATTAAAGGAGAGTGACTTTAGCATTCGTTACCTTTGGACGTTTGGCAATTTCCTATTACACATGGGGTATCCTCTCCTCTTCTTGCTAATAAAATTAAAAGATAGAGAAGGCCCCAAGCTATGTGTCAAATGACACATAATTCAATTGAAATAGGAAACAATGACTGAAATTGATTTTTCGACTGAAATGTAACACATGATGAGCCATCCATATCTTATCTTAATAATCATATGCATTTAATAGTTTAACAAAAGTCAAAAGATAAGATTTTGTTGAACGCGCAATCAGAGAGGAGAGCTATAGATGCAAGACCGTGTTTGGATTGAACGTGTGCAGAGTAAAAAATCGTGTCTACTTTCGTACATTTTGGCCTGAAACAATTGTATGTAGCATATATGATGTTTTGCAAAGTAGCTTTTTTTAATTACTTTTCTTGATAGAAAGTTTAGACCATGCTAAAATATAATGCTTTTAAATGCTTTCATTTGACAGGATTTTGTGAGATTAAGAAGAAGTTTTTTGAACACATTTGAATAAAAAAAATTTTTTCTTTAAGAAAATTGGTACAAGTATCTTCCTCATGAAACTCTTCTATACAAAACAGAACCAACAACAAAAGTCCTACCAAACAAACTCTTTAGTAAGGGTCCGTTTGATTACAAATGTGGAATTTGAGTGTAAAGAAAATATTTTACTGAGAATTGAATTGCCTAGAATTTGTAATTAATTTTGTTTAATTGATATGATTTTTCATCTAGAAAATGTTGAAAGTTTGGTGTTTATTTGACTTTATTTTTCATGAAAATTGTCCATTAAAGTGATAATTTTTTTACCATTGGGTCTAGCATTTGTTCCAATTGCCAAAAAAAAAATTACTATATTGAATACTATTAGTTTAGCTTTGTTTTGAATGAAAATTGTCAATAAAAGTGATAAATTTCTTTACCATTATGTTTAGAATTTTTTTCAATTGCCAAAAAAAAGAAAGAAAGAAAAAAAAAAGGAACCTGGAAAGCCATTTTCCACCAAAATGGTGGGAATTGCTTTTCCATAAAATCAAGGAAAATGGCACGTGTGACCCTAAACCGAAAATGAATTCTAAGGAGAAAAAATCCCATCAAACAAGTCAAAAGTGAAAAATGGAAAATGAATTGGAAAATCTAACTTATCAAGCAGGCCCTAAGATTTGAATGGACAAATGTGTATTCTTAATATTTTGATTCTGAAGATTTTCAACCCATAAAATTTTAGATTTATCTGTATTTTCAATCACTAATGTAAGTTAAGAAATATGACAGTTTCAACTTATAACTTGTCATACACAATCAAAATAAAATTCAAGAAAAGCTGCTAATATTCATCAATCACTTCAATAATTTCCTTTAAAAACTATGTGACCCATAACCAACCTATCAATAATGTACAAATTTGGGACCCCAGCATTAATTGAACTTCGAAATTTTCTTAGATTTATTGCCCATTTTTCTTTGATATATTTATACTATAATAATGATAATGATCCAATATGATTGCTCATTATATACAGACTTAAAATAATTAGAAGAGACGAAAGCATGATGGTGGGTGGAAATGATTTTGTCGGGGCTGCGTCGTTCCCAAATATCATTCCAAAGTAGTCATCGTCTCTACCACTTGACCCCCCACCGCCTCCTGCAGTTGCGCCGGTAGCTGCCCCACCACCATATGTCATGCTGATACTGTTGTCCCTGCAAATAAAAATAGACAATGGTTTATGCTAATACAACACTCTTAGGAGGTAGGACTTGTTGGCATAAGAAACCTCTTTCCGTGGCCTTATTACTATAGTCAAAATCGTGTCAAGCTTAGTGTCTAATCCGATCTAATACTTTGTACCAAATGTGCCGTACTGTTGCTGTTAAGCAAATACTGGGTTTACATTAGAGGAAAATGGACGGATTAAAATCCCTTTTCCTCTCATTTTCTGTCCAGCAAAATAGTACACGTATAAAATTACAGATCGCTCTGTAAATGGTACAAATTCAGGGCTCAAATGGGAAATTTTCAATGAGGGACCAGCAGCAAATAGGTGACAAAGAAAGGCCTTTTCCAGTAGACCCCCACTGGCACCGAAAGCTGAAAGGTTGTCGGTTAGGAATACATCTTAGCATCACAAATGGGACCCATACTATCAAATTTCGAAGGGTTGGACCCACATTCATGGACTGGAATGCAAGAAATGGAGAATGTAATTTTCACATTGACACATACTCGAAACAACTAACATGGCTACATATGCCCCACGAGATAGGCTTTCTCACTAGAAAAATGAAAAACTAACTAAAATCAACTTCGAAATTCGGGACGCCTAGTTGTAGTCTCAGCGAACGGCTCATCTACTTTTTGCTGCCTGAAAAAATACGAATTGAAGTGGAGGATAGCATCCGTTTTTGAAGCTTAAAGGCTAATGGCAAAAGGAGAAGAACATCTCCACGACCCCACTTGAAAAAAGATAGACCTTTTTCAATATCAATCCACAGGAAAACCTGTTTGGCAATGGCTCCTCAACTGTCTTATCACATAATCTGTTTTGGGGAATCTTGACACTTTCTAGTTTCAAACTACATCAATTTGTGCTATACCTATTTACTGCACTGTTTATTAAATAATTTTTGTCACGAGTTTTCTTTACTGCTACTAATGGATCATACTCCGACAAAATTTCAGTAAGCCATGAAGGAGTGTATCCCCACATTTTGCCATAATTTTCTACTAAACAAAAGCAACTCAAAAGGTAGTTCCTGTGAACGATAATAAGTGCAGAAATCCTAAAAGACAACTCGACTGTAAAAGTCAGATAGATTCTTAAAGTCCGCATCACATGGACCTAATGTACCTTATCTTGACGCATTCATATTCAATAGTTGTCTTCCAATAGTTAAGTTTATTATCAAATAATGCGCATCAAACACACTTAGACATGAGTCGAGAAGCACGAGATTTTCGTCTAGTCCAAATTAAGCTTTAGTGAGATCCACATTTTATGGGTGCTTGGTTGCTGCACATGGTCAATATAAGAAGCGGGCAGTCGATTATTCACAAAACAAAAGCAATAACGCGTGTACCTTGGACCGCCAATGACACCAGCATTCATGGTGAGAAGGTCAATGAGGTCAGCGGACCTAGGCTCGACGCTGGAGGCCTTGGCATATTGAGTGCTGAGGACTTCGCCGGAGGGCACAAAGAATGCTCCATTTACCAGTATGTCCCCATCCGTCCTCCAATTCCAGCCAGCCCATTCACCCTCTTCTGTGTCCACGCGCTTGGTCACCTGTTCAAAGACATGTGAAAACCCATTGCTAAAAGTTCAATCACTATTAAATTTATTTTTATGCACGTGATAAAGTTCTCAGTGGGTTTCCAAATAGGGCAGAAGTGCAAATGTAAATGCACCTTTCTTAAAGAAAATTACAAATTACATTATTGTGAAAAAGAAAGAATATGAAAGATATCATCATCTTGAGAAATCAATTTCCCATCATTGTAACTTTCAATTTCACATCATTTACCTCAGCAGAATTAGGGTGTGTTTGTCTCCCATTATTGGAAGGAAGATAGAGTAATGAATAGTATTTTTGGGAGAATGTGTGGTTGAAATTTAAAGTAACTTCATTGATTTGTGTGTAAAATATTTTATTGGATGAATATGTGGTGAAAAATCTTACCGTAGTAAATAATTTTTTGGAATAATGATAGACAAACATGAGCTTATTGTACAAGATACGTCCTCGTAATATAGCATGTTTAGTAAGGTAGATTCGACAACATGAATAAGTATTAAAGAAGAAAACTGAACAAAAATCTTGTCAATTGTAGTATCATATTTAGTGTGTGTTTGAGCCACATTATTTTGGAAAAATGTATTTTGGAACAGTAGATTGATGGAAAATGTATGGTTGAAAAAGAAGGAAAAATTATTGGTGTAATTAAAAATATTATTTTATTGAAAAATGTGTAATTGAAAATGAGAAGAAGAATGAAAATGAAAATGAAAATTTTAATATGACTCAAAAAGATGCTTATTCTCTCTATGGGTCCCAAGAAAAGAATACATGATAAGAAAGAGATAAATTTTAGTTTTGAACTTTTAATTCAAACTTTATCTGCCAAAAATTATTCTAATTTTAACTTGGGAGGATAACCACCTACCCCACCCCATCCCACCACACCACCAAGAACAACACATCCACTGCATGAGAGTTGGTTCACAAACAAAAAAGGTTCACGAGGATAAAATTGTAGGCTTTAAACAATGATTTTCTCTCCCTAGTACGTGTGCTTGTCCTTAAAGTATATCAAACTGTTACTTCTTTTACGAAATATGGTTTTCAAAGTTACGAACTTTTCTAGAAAGTAAATCTTAAACATGTCGAAACATGCTAAAATATAAAATTACCTCTTTAGCGTTTGGGTCTGGTGGCGCAGTATAGCGATTGCCCTGACTGTTTATTGTAGGATTAGCACTTCCACCAATTGCATACATCTCCCATTTAGTAAAATCATTATTCACCACATGTATATACCCTCGCCTGCACCTTGGCATCCTCTGCACCAGACCTTCCCCGAAGTGATTGAAGGCTATTGTCACCTACTCAACAACACAGACATTCTTAGCAGAAAACCGGAACATGCCCGGGAAACAAAACCAGAAACACACGATTCTAACCTGCATTCCTGAATCAGCCAAGTACTTGTCATTATGTCCTAATAGCATGACCTCGTCGTGGTGAGAAAAGTAGTTGTTAGAAATTGTAATGGCAGTGGAGCCAAGAATGGCATCGATCAAGCCATCGGTACAATGTGACAAGGCACAGTGATCAATCCAAATATTCCTGGAACCAGAAATGGATATCCCATCACCGTCTGATTTGCCTCTCCACCCGGCATGACTTGGGCTCGACCTTATGATCGTATTTCCCGATGGTAAACAATTGTAAATGTGGACACTATGAATGATGACATTGCTGATATGCTGCAAAGTTAAGCAGCCATGGCCGGTTATGTGCACATTTGCACCACGCCCATCAATGGTTTTGTAATTGTTAATTATAAGCTCGTGTTTGAGTTTGATAACCATGTTGGATTGAAAAATTATCCATAGGGGGACATCTTGGATGACAGCGTGGCGGAGGGTACCAGGAGTTGGGTTGGCAGTGTCGTGGTCGGAGGAGTCGGTGACTACATAGATTTGGCCGCCTTTGCCGCCCAATGCTCCTTGGCCAAAGCCAATGGCGCAGTCCGCCAGGCGCTGGCGGTTGGCCGCCCAGTTGGGGTCGCACCGCCAGCAGTCATCTATTGGATTGCCGGTTAGACATTGGGCTTGGTCTGATAACGTTTTCCTTCTTGATATTGATACATTGACCCTCCTGTTTTGCACATCATAAAATTGAAAAGGAATGTAAATTGGCAATTAATGAAGAAAATTGAAAACAGAGATATATATAGAAGGCAAAATGATTTCTTCGACAAATAATTGAAACAAAGATTATGAATTCTGTAAAAATATCAAAATCCATATCAACTCCTGATTTGAAATCTTGTTGAAAAGAGAACGGGATTGTTTTTTATTATCGGCAAAACCCAAATGCAGAATTTCAGGTTCGGTTGCAAATTCAGAAAAACCCAACTTTTCAAAAGGCAAAGTCCGTACAGAACGGTTTCAAGTCTTGACACTCCAGAAATTGCAATAATGAGAAAAACTAGATGTGACTGACAGTACAACAATGTAGTTTGTTCATACATACGAATACAAATACCTTTGTACTTCCTGAACAACAGCTTCAGGGTTGGGATGTTGATGAGGGAGGGTGAGATTTTGTAAACTGGCAGTTATGCTGAAAGAAGAGAGAGCGACGAAGATACAATACAAGAAAATGCTGGTACGAGGAAACATTGTTGGCGGAACAAATAATAATTACAATTCACAGGTGTTTTGGTTTTGCTCTGTTATTGTTTATATCTGTAAAAGAGACTCCAAAGGAAAGAAGAGATTTCTTTCTTCTTGAATGCTATACAATAATGATGTTATTAGTGTAAACAAAAAAGAATTTGCTTTATTCGTAGGGTTTTTGGAGGTATTTTAGCGTGTTTATTTAAACATGAAGAAAGGAAGAAACTTGGAGCGGGGACTCTGATGGGGACATCCGACATGGGAAGAATTGTGTGCGCGCGCGCCAGAGAGAGAGAGAGAGAGATCTCTCTGTGGTTGCATCTCCTTTGCAGCCTCCTTCAACTTCTTCGCATTCCTACCTTGCTAGCTAGTTATTCTAATCCTAGTGTTTGGTTAAGCTTAAAAAGCCACTTATTTACTTTTAAATTACTTATTTTGTAAAGTAATTTTTAAACACTCAAGAAATGGTCGAGGAGAAGGAAAAAGACGGGATTTTTAAGCTGTGTTTGGGTGGGGGGGGGGGGGTTAGGGGGTGCTGATATGCTGAAAAGCTTCTTATTGAAATGAGGAAAACAGTTGTTCCACCAGTGAAGTCAAATAGTATTACTCGTTTTGTTTTACATAATTGTATGACATGGTGAGATATGATTGAGTTATAATTTGTTAAATCAAATAATAATAAAAAAAAAAACCTTTCCTCTTTTTTTGACTTCTCATCTGTATATAAGTCATTATATAACTCTTTACGTACAAACGTCGTTATTCTTAACCCTTTTTCTGAAAAAACAATCTCTTTCTTTTAAACAGTTTTTGACATAATTTTCCTTGATTCTGGGCTGCTGATTATAAAAGATTCTTTACTGGAATAAGGCAAGATTATCATGATAATCTACATTTTGTCAGTCTGCACAGCTTTTTTGGACTTTTTATACTAATTTGTATTAAAATTCAATTAAAATTTCAAATGAAAGTCAATAATTAATTTTAACCACACATTTTATGGGATCCACAATTTTTCAATCATATATTTCATCAACTTTTATCAAAATTTACTAATCTCTACCAATCATAAACGTAATTTATGAAAAAGACGTGAGATTTAAGACATGCTAAAAGAAAGAATACAGGAAAAGTGACTTTCAGTTATCTGTATCAGGAGATGCTGGATGTACAGAAAGGATTTCACCAGAAATTCACCAAAATACACACATTTGGTGGGTCCCACGCATTTCTCTCTGTTCTGGCAATATTCTAGTGGCCGCCTAAATCAGAATGGCGTTATTTATCGTTTTATCAACATAATAAATTAAGAATTTTGCTACTTGTACATAAAAAAATGTATATAAAAAACGACATAATATGATGTGGAAGAAAAATATTGGATGAAAAAATTGATTGAGTTTTAAACTGACAAATGATAGAGTGACATGTGATATTATGTAATCCATTATGTAAATTTTGATACATGTAACAAGATTCATAAATTAATACAACACCAAATGATGTTATTTATTATACCGTATCTGTAGCGATTTTTAGCATAAAAACCACGTGATTAACTATAAACAAAACATAATCTAGAAGATTAACTATAATCCACGATATAATTACAGCATCATCCAACATATATTAATAAATATGAACAAAATCAAATTATGTTGATGCATTATGCAAAATCTTGGACAAGTTTTGTAGAATGACAATGCTCGTCAAGTTGTATCATATTTCGTCACATATTTTTATTACTTGCTATGACTGGGGCTCCATTTTATTAAGAGTAATGTTATTCATCTCCAATAGGGATGAAAACACAGTCTATGTGTCATTAAATGATAGACTAAATGAAATGTGAAATGAAATGAGTTAAATGACTTATTTAATTTCACCTATCATTTAGCCTATCATTTAATGACACATAGACTGTGTTTTCATCTCCAGTGGGGATGAATAGCATTACTCTTTTATTAAAAATACATTTTTTTTCTCTTCTTTTCAACCAAATATTCTCCAATGAAATAATTTTATACGTAAATTCAAAACTTTTCATTATTTTTTATCATACATTCTTTAAAAAATCATTATTTCAAAAAATATTTTTTTCCCAGAATTTGATTTTAATGGAATCCAAACAAGGGTCCCTGTTTTATCCTTATTTTTGAAAAATTCGTTTTAATCAAATACATTTTCAACCACATATTATTCCAATAAAATGATTTTACACGTCAACCCCATAACTTTTCCCATTTTTAACTATATAATATAAAAAAAAAAAAAAACCTATTACAAAGCCTATTTTCCCCTTACTTGAACACTTCTATTTTACAAGTCATGTGAGTTTATAATCTCAAAAAAAATCACTATCGTAAAACCTATTTTTCCCCCAAAAAAGGGGCTCAAACACACCCTATGATTAGTATGTCTTGTGAGTTTATAATTAATTACTTGTAACAATTGATATCAGTACAAGGACTTTTATGATCGAAGCGGAAACTTGGAGGGCTCTACTTTCAGTAAGATTTTATTAAATAAGCACTTGGAAAGAACGGATCAAGAAGTGGTGGTTCAGTCACTTCGGTAGGGGATTCAACTTTCAAATTTTCGATGGGAACAGAAGTCAAGAGTAAACCCTAGAAAAGTACCATAACAAAAATCCCAATTCTCAAGTTGAAGTCAAAAAATCAATAATTTTAGTGTAATTGGAAAATCAAAGAATTACACTATAATAATAAAATTTTAAAACTACCATATTAATACTAATTTTATGAGGCTGAATATGATTTCTAATTGGGTTCCATTAAGCAAATTTACGAACAGTTTATAAAGTAGTTTATACATATGAATCTTAACTCGTGCTCATGTTTTTACATCGAATTTCTATGATTTGTTACATTTGTAGAATCTTTGTCACCTTTCCTTCTTGTCCGATATCCGACTTTGTCTAATCTAGTGAAAAAGAAGTGGATAATATCATATTGTTAAGGATATATAGTTCATGATGTTGTGCTATTGGAGTTGAATTCGATCCGTGTCCATAAAACAAGTTTAAATGCACCAAATCAAATCTTACAGGCAAGTTAAAATGTATCATACACGATGAATGTAAGAGAGGTGCATAAATGTTTCATTCTTATTGAACTTGATTCACATCAATGAAACACACATGAGCATAGTGAATCGCATGTTACATGCATGTTAAAACATATTAAGTGCATGAATGGCTTGTTTGGCATGACTCATGAGAATTAAAAATGTCACGTTAACGCTATATAGATTCATATTATGACTCTAGTGAAGCCAAATAGTATTACTCGTTTTGTTTTACATAATGGCTTATATGTATAGGACGTAGTGAGATATCATTGGGTTGAAATTTCTCCCCTCCTTTTGACATTTCATCTGTATATAAATTATTATGTAACTATTTCGGGAAAAAAAACAATCTCTTTCTTTTAAACAGTTTTTGACATAATTTTCCTTGATTCTGGGCTGCTGGCTAATAGATTCTCTACGGGAAGAAGGCAAGATTATTATGATAATCTACTTTTTTGTCAGAGTCTGCACAGCTTTTTCTGACTTTTTTTGCTAAATTGAATTACAATTTCAAATCAAAGTTAATAATTAATTTTAATCACGCAACTTTTCAATCATACATTTCATCAACTTTTATTAAAATCTACTAAAACTTTGATTGTAATCTCCACCAATCAGAGGCGTAATTTATGAAAAAGACTTTGAGATTTAAGGAAAAGTGACTTTCAGTTATCTGTTTTATGGCATTATGGGAAAGTGTGTAACAACTACTCTGTTTGGATGGTTTTTTACTATTTTCAAAACAAATTCAGAATGGCATTATTTATCATTTTATCAACATTATAAATTAAGATTTTGCTACTTGTACATAAAAAAAAAATGTATATAATAAATTTCATAATATGATGTGAAGGAAAAATATGAGATGAAAAAGTTGATTGAGTTTTAAACTCATAAATAATAGAGTGACATGTGATATTATGTAAATCTTGATATGCATGTAACAAGATCCATAAATTAATACATCACCAAATGATGTTATTTATTATACCGTATCTCTAGCGATTTTTAGACGATGCACACAACGCAAATGGAGACTTCATCATCTCTATAATTCAATGGAGTTGACAAATTTATGAGCGAGACTTCTATACATTCTAAGTGAAAAATATTTTTTTGCATTGACGAATAGTAAGTTTGTGCATTGAAGAACAATTATTTTTGAGAGTTGGGATTATTGAGTAAACAATTTACTTTGTTAATTGTTTTGTTGATGACCTCTTAGATATCATTAATTTAGTAACAGGTGAAAATAAGTAATGAGTGTTCTCAATTGAGCTTTAAAAATTTAGGTATTCCCAATTGAGATTTTAATTAAATTCAATTAAATCATTTAAAGTTTAGATGTGCTCAATAATTAGTGGATTTATAAATATTTCATTAATATGACGGATTTTAAAAGTTTTGAATGGATTTCAAGTTTAAATATACATACAACCAAATCTTTTGAAATTTAACTATATTTGATGAGATGCTTATGGAATTTGTGCAAATCTATTCATATCCACGAAATTCATTAGGATTATTGATCTTTTAAAATCTATCAAAATCTTAGTTGATGACAGCTATTTGACTGGAGCTGATTCAACCTAAATCAGCGATTGAGTCAGACATAAAAACCATGTGATTAACTATAAACAAAACATAATCCAGTAGATTAACTATAATCCATGATATAATTATAGCATCATCCAACCTATATTAAAAAATATGAACAAAATAAAATTATGTTGATGCATTGTTCAAAATCTTGGACTAGTTTGGTAGAATGACAATGCTCGTCAAGTTGTATCATATTTCGTCACATATTTTTTTCACTTACTATGACCTGGGCTCCATTTTATTCAAAATACATTTTTCTCCATCTTCTTTTCAACCAAATATTCTCCAAGAGTGTGTTTGATGCACATTTATGTATTTTTTTTATGTGATCGGGAAGATGTAGGGCTGTCAATGGATTGGATTTTAATTCGAATCCGACGAAATTAATGGGAGATGGATTTAGAGTCTCAATCCGATAACCCGATCAAGATCCGAATCCGATAATCCGTTAACTAAATGGATCAAATATGGATATAGGTCAATCCGATCCGATAAATAATTGAGTCGGTAAAATATTTTTATGTCATATTATTTGTCACTAAAATAAATAAATGAGAATCTAAATAAATTTAGATTAAAAAATAATCAAATTCAAAACATAAAAAAGTGAAAATTTTTTATAATTATTAAACTTATTTAGGAATTGGAAAAATTTTTTAAAAAAAATTGATTTCAACCAATATTTTTTAAATTTTAGTTTACAAATTTAAAGTGAATAAATATCTATATTTTTTAATTAAATTTATTATTGTAATTTATTTTACAATTTCAAAAACTAATAATTAATATGTAACAAATAATTTGTTAATGGAAATAATGAAATAAAATATTTATATTTAGAATTGAAATTCAATTTTACATTATTTCACATCGAATGTCAATAGAAAAATAGAAGATAGTCTCTCCTTTAAAAATGAATATCATGATAGTAGAAGTTACTATTGGGCTTGTTAGGAAAAATAGGTGGGCCTCAAGTTAGTTCAAAATTTTTTTTCCTAATTTTTATTAATTTCGGATTGGATTATAGGATCGGATATCCGTTAACATTGCAAATCGGATATGGATTTAACAATTAAATATCCGTTGGATTATCGGATCGGATCTGATCGGATCGAATCGGATAAATTTTCTCATCGGATCATATCGGATATAGGCAGATCCGATCCATATCCGATCCATTTACAGCGCTAGGAATATGTGGTTAAAAAATAAGGAAAAAGTTATTGATTTATTATTTTATTGAAGAATGTGTGGTTGAAAATGAGTAGAAAAATGAAAATAAAAATGAGAATGTGGCTCAAACAGGGGCAAAATAATATTATACGTAAATTCAAATTTTTTCATTATTTTTTTAATCATACATTCTTCAAAAATTCATTATTTCAAAATATATTTTTTTTCCCGAAATTTGATTTTAATGGAATCCAAACAAAGGCTAAGTCCCTGTTTTATCCTTATTTTTCAAAAATTCTTTTTAATCAAACACATTTTCAACGACACATTCTTCCAATAAAATGCTTTTACACATAAACACATAATTTTTTCCCATTTTTAACTATACAATCTCCAACAAAAAAAAAAATCACTATTACAAAGCCTATTTTCCCAAAAAAATGGATTGAGATAAACCATAAGTTTATTTACTTGAACACTTCTATTTTACAAGTCACGTGAATTCATAATCTCAAAAAAATCACTATCGTACAATCTTAGCAAGTAAAATAATTAAAGGAAGACTTTTGGTAGCTAAATTCCATTCGTTATTGTACCAACTTTAGCAAGTTGCAGTTTGAGAATCAAATTACAATTTATTCACTTCAGAATCTAACAACATCAGATCATGTACTCAAAAGCTGTCCAATTTCAATTATGTTACATGTATATCATTTTTTACATTGTATCATATGGCAAAACATCGTTTGACTGTGTGAAAAAGAAAACAATTTTTCCGCCCACAATTTTCAAAAAATAAAGACAATGTCAAAATCAATATAAAGGAAGTAGCGTACATTTAGCATTATTGATCCAATTTACAAAAAAATAGATCTACACAAACACTTGGAAAACTTTCAAATTTTCGATGGGAACGAAAGTCAAGAGTAAACCCTAGAAAAGTACCATAACAAAAATCCCAATTCTCAAGTTGAAGTCGAAAAATCAATAATTTTAGAGCTTGTTTGGTAGGGATTTTTGAGAGAAAAATTGATTTTTAAATAGTTATATGATGGGAAATGTGTGGTTGAAAAAGAAGAAAAAATTATTGATGTGATGAAAATATTATTTTATTGAAAAATGTGTGGTTGAAAATGAGAATTGATTTGAGAATCAATTCTCAAATCACTACCAAACACCCCCTTAGTGTAATTGGAAAATCAAAGATTTACACTATAATAATAAAATTTTAAAACAACCATATTAACACTAATTTTATGAGGCTGAATACGATTTCTAATTGGGTTCCATTAAGCAAATTAACAAATAGTTTATAAAGTAGTTTATACATATGAATCTTAACTTGTGCTCGTGTTTTTACATCGGATTTCTCTGATTTGTTACATTTGTAGAATCTTTGTCATCTTTCCTTCTTGTCCAATATCCGACTTAGTTGTCTAATCTAGTAAAATAGGAGTGGATAATATCATATTGGTAGGATAGTTCGTGATGTTGTGCATAAATGTGTCATTCTTATTGAACTCGATTCACATCAATGAAACACACATGAGCATAGTGAATCGCATGTTACATGCATTTTAAAACATACTAAGTGCATGAATGGCTTGTTTGGCATGACTCCTGAAAATCAAAAATTGCTTTTGAATCCATTTGACTAATATTACGAAAGCATTTCTTCTAATTAGAAAAAAATTTAAAGGAAGTTCGTTTAATGTGGCTCCCTCAAAGCACTTCCAAAATATGAATCTCTTTTACGCAGTGTCTAGGAGAGCTTTTGGAGGAGAAGAAATCAATTTTCTACCCGTTACAGCCCACAATTGTTGACTCACTCTCTCACGCGTGTGTCCCACATGGCTGCTCCAACGGCAATATTCCTGATTTTAAGCCGGCCTTTAAGTTCTACCAAACAGGAACTTAGAAATTAGTTTTTAAACAAAAATTAAAGTAGATTTTTTTGAAATGTCTTGTATAGGAAGTAAAAGCAAAAGCCATATCAAATTGACTCAACGTCACTTGTAGATGCTTCTCCAATTCTGTAGGAATTCCTAATTAGGTTAAGGAAAACAATTAACAGAATCCAAGCAATGTAATTCTTTAATAAATATTGTGTTAACAATTAATCTACTTGTACATATGGTTTTGTACATCTATCAATCTATCAATACATAATTTTTGTACATGTAGCATAGCTCTTTTGTTAATATAGTTTCTAATTGAAAGGATTTTTCCTTAAAATGCCAATCACACTCACTACTATCTTTTACTCATTCTAGCTTAAGACTATTTTCACTACATCAAAAACAATCTTTTGCAACGGTAAAAATAGTTGCGAAAGGGCTTTCGCAACGTTAGGATATATGTTGGGGGTTTCGATATTGTGTAGAGTATAAGGATAGACAACATTCAAAGGCTGTTGCAAAAGGCCCTCAGTGAACGCCGTGTTTTATTTTTTCGCAAAGTTCATTGAATATTGTCTTTTAACTTATTTGCAACATTTTTCTAACGTTGTTTTTAACCTATTTGCAACGTTTTTTGAATGTTGTCTTTAACTTATTTGCAATGTTTTTTGAATGTTGTTGTTACTTTTATTTTACTTTTTTGCAACATTACAAAAGGCTATATATTAAGAGCTTCGACGACAGACGCTAAACGATGCTATAGAATCAGATTTTAACAACGTTTAATAAACATTGAAAAAATAAAACTTTTTACAATAGTCAATTAATGTTACAAAATGCGACATTAGCAACATTCATTTAAAATTATGTTGTAACGTTTGGATTTGATTCTTTTAATTTTTTATTTTGTAGTATGCTATGCTCGTTTAATACTTTTGATGTAGATTTGTTATTTATTTTAAGCCTTCAGGTACTTGTACAAAAGTCTATATACAAAATATGGAATTATTCTCATAAGTACACTACATTTTAATTTTATTAAATGTTTATAATCTTTACTAGTTATCATATTTATGTTCTCAATTTTTTTTCGCATTTATATCATAACATTTCGCATATATTATCTGTGATGTGGTTTCTTTCCAAATTATAAATTTTAGAATAATATTTTTTTGAAGAAAGTGTTATTAAAAAGAAGAATTTTTATTTTATTTACGTATAATATTATTTTATTGAAAAATGTGTGATTGATAAAAAGGGAGAGAAAAAATAAATTATAATTTTAATAAGGCCAAACGGAGGCTTAAATGAGAAACTCAGTTTGTGCTATTTGTGTCAATTTCGCTTTCTCTTTCCAATTGCCAGCCGAAGCCCTTTTCCCAATTGGACATGGACCATGACGATTTATTTTCAGCTTCCGCGTAATGTAAGATTCAAAGTAGGTTCGGAATTTGCTTCGGAAACTCCAAACCGCACTATTCTTTTCCCTCCCCAATTTCAATTCTTAATCTGGGATTCAGGGGAGTCTCTCTCTCGCCCGTGCACACACTCGCTCACACTCACATGGAGAGAGAAAGCTAGACATATTGGCAATTATGGAGATTCGGGTTGGTTGAACAATTTAGGAGAGAAGTGTATTAAGGCTCAAATTGAGGTGGAAAATGGAAGGTTTTCTGATTCTTGGTTCGGAGAATGCTGTAACAGCCGGAGGTAGTTCTTGATTCCAGTTGTTTGTGATTATTTTTTCCTGGTCAATTTAGATATTTACTAATAGAAAAACTATGAGCTTTTTGAATACGTATGTGAACCCTGTTCTTGACGTACTTGTATGCCTTTTTTTTTTTTTGAAATTCATGTAATGCTTGAATATATTGTAACTGTATCAGTACGGTTTGTAGCGTCATTTTGGCTTAAGCAGTTTTTTCACCTTGAAGTGCCTATTAGGGTTCGTGGCTTTGCGTTTCAGCTAGAGATTGGATAATTAACTTTCTAACAAGTTTTAAATAGAAATACTCAATTTGACCAAAGAACCCTAACTATCTCTGTTATAGATTTTAATTGTGAATTTGTGATCTTTTGGTGATGATTAGGGCTTTCTCGCTGTGAATAAAAGAATTAGGGTCATTTTCTAATTTATAATTATTTCTGAGTTTTTATTTTGTGAGTTTGTTTCTGTAGAAGGATTTATATGGTTTTTGGGGTAGTGGTTGTTGATTAGCTTTTAAATTTCTGGATTGAAAACTCTAGATAAACATAAAGGTGAAAAATTAACCAATCCATGTCTTGGAAGTGCTGCAAGGAGAAAGCTTGCAGACATTAGCAATGTGCCACAAAAATCTAGGCCCTCATTTCAAGGGGAGAAACCACAATCTATTTCAAGAACTACTAAAGAGTATATTGCCCAGATCCAAAAGGTAATCCATTTGTAAGTCGTATAATCTACATAATCGCTGTATTTGTTGGTGTGTATGATTTTTCTAAATTGCAACTTTGCTTCAGGAACACGTGGCTCTAGTAACGATGCTGGCACAGAGAAAGTATCCTCTTAGGATTAATTTTTTTTTTTTTCAATCTTTGCTTTTACTTGTCACTATTTATCATTGCCGGTACATCATTTGATTTTGATTAACCCTGTACAGTTGTTGTCATTGCATTCCTTAAACAATTTTCTTGACAGCAAAATCATTGAACAGAGTGGGATTGAGTTAGAAAGACTGCGAGTGAACCTGCTTAAAATGCAGGAACAGAATCAACAACTTGCCCAGTCCAACACTAAAATGCTCGCGGTCTATTTTTCCTATCCTGTATTTACCACAATTGGTGGACTGGATCTGTTGTTGCATATTGTAGTTTTTTCTTTAGGTTGTGTTTCTTAAGTTTGATATTCCCTGCTTCATTGAATTTGCAGGAATTAAATTCAGGTAAAGATCGGGTATGTACGACAACACAAAAATGTTTCTTTTCTTTTCCAATATCTATTTTCTGAGTCCCCGCATGTCATATATTTGGAACCAATATGTCTATCGCTGTAATAATTTCAGTTGAGAGCATTACAACATGAGCTTGGATGCAAAAATGGTTTGCTCAGAGCAAGACAGTTGCAGTTCGAGGTCAGTATTTGTGCAATTTTACGGTGGCTAGCAGCAAAATGGTTAGTATTTTATTGTTGATTAATTGGCTTTTTTGGCTTACCCAGGAAAAAGAAAGAATGAAACCTTGCCAAAACGTTGATGCTGAGGTATTAGATCTGATCTGTGAATGGTTCAGTATTTTCTCTTCAACATATATTTTTACCTGCATATCTAATCTGCAGTTGTTCATTATTATATTGTTACCTGTATGTCTATGTATACACATTATATGTTGTTATCACCTTCTGGCTTTAATTTTTTAATCCGCGCTACACCTGCTTAAAATTTCTCTAGGTGAAGTTGATCAAATGTGAAGATCCAGGCAAGTCCTCGATAGAAGATAGAGGAGATCGAAGACCTCAAAATACGAGGAAGAGGTCACAATCATACAGTAAGTACATTTTCTGGGACTGCTTCATTTAAAGTTTAAGAAGGAAGATCTGTGTGCTAAAATGGTCGTCCTTGGGTTATTGTAGGATCATCCGATCAAGTCCAGTCTGTGAGTAAGACTGAAAAGAAAAGGTTTTTCTCTTCTTACACGTCCAGATATAAAACACAGCTTCTCATTATATTGTATAAAAAGCCCTGTTTGATTTTCTCTCTTCTCCCCTGCTTTTCCGGGGTTGTCTTGACAGATCCTCTGTGAGGAGGCAATCTGCCAGGTTTAAAGCTGAAGAAAAAAAGCCTGCTGAGGATTTGTTCGAGATATGTGATGCCAGATTTCCAGTATGTTCGTTGCCTGATATTACAGTCCTGGAAAATGATTCAATTTCAGCAAGTGCAGCAGTAAAAAATGAAGTAAAGGAATGCGTTTCTGCACCAAGATATGAACCTCAAAAGTTTGGAAGATCATCTCTCGGCAGGCCATCACGCCAAGCAGCCATAAAGGTCCAATCTTACAAGGAAATTCCACTAAATGTCAAAATGCGCAGATAATACTTTTATATTACACAGATGTATATTGTGACAAGTAGTGAACAGCTAATCCCGAGTGTGTATTATCATCGTTTTCACCAGACATGGCTTCTTTCATATCAACTTTACTTACCAGTGCAATCAGAAGCTTTTTTGCTGAATTTTGTATGTCACGAGTCATTAAAGATATTCTGAAAAAAAAAAAAAAAAAAAGTACACTCTTAGGTTAACTGCTCCATTTTACATTAATATGCTTCTACCTTATTTTCTGTTATGACCTGGATTTTGTATTTAATTTATACAACTTTTTCAATAATCAGATTTAACCTTGATATATATTAATATATTTGACCCCAAAATTAGGGTGATTATGACCTCGACCTATACCCCACTGTAAATTCTGTGAGAGAAGCTACAATTACCGCGGGGAGGGGGAGGGGGAGAGGGGGGGGGGGGGGGGTTGTCCACCGGCCCCTCACAATGGTGGGAGGCCCAGGGGCCGATGAGGGGGGTTGTCAACCCGCCGGTACAAATATAATTTCCCAAATTCTGTACTAGTCAATTGTTAAATTTGAGAGTGACTCGATATGTGCCACGCGTTGATCTAATTACGTACATCACACAGTTCCTTATAGAGGTGTAAATTGGGCCTTGTTGGGCTGGCACTGTTTGAATTTGAGGTAACCCAGTTACATGGGCATTAGCATAAAGCGTCCAGTCCAGGCTGCGCTGCACATTTTGACACACTCCTTGCTGGTAAGAAGTTTATTAGTGGTTGAAGACAAAGTTTGTCTATAATTATTCAACGAAAATGAGTTTTAGAATAGTGAATTTTTGAAAAAATGTGGTTAAAAAATAGAAAAAAGTTCTAGGTTTACGTGCAAAATATTTTATGTGAGAATGTGGTTGAAATTGAGTTTGAGGAAAAAAAAAAAAAAAGAGGTGTCAACATAATGGTAGACAAAGAGGCTAAAATGAAAACCCTTCAAATTTGACATTTTTCATGAAGAAGTAAAACAAGAAAAATTCACCTGCCTCTGTATTCTAAGTGCTAACTAGTGGAATTGAGATGAAATCTTATCAATATGATATGAATACTCAGATTATTAGTCGTCATTTTTATTTTTCCTTGCCATTTGTCTTCAAAGGGAGATCGGTGAGTCTTTTATTTTAATCTTGAGGAGTTGCTCAATTGATCAGGCGTTGAGTTTGTTTCTCAATAGTCACCAGTTCGAGTATTTTCAGGGTCACTAAGGTGAGTACCCAATCATAAACTTCATGGTCCCATAGGATTAGTCGAAGTGCGGGCAAGCTGGTCCGAATATTCACACTTATCGAAAAAAAAAGGGAGATTGATGAGCATATTGTTTATCGAGGTAGGATCTGATGGTGCCTATCCTTTAGGTGAATTGTGATTATAATAGACCATATTATCGTATGGAAATTATTATTGTCAGGAGTTACTTCTCTTTTTTTTAAACATAAAGAATGTACCCATAAGTCACTTTTGTTTATTACTTCCTTACAATGTTTTCCTAATTCATTCATTTATCAAAAACAAGACAAAGCATAGTTTAAGCAGTGCAATAGTTGACTTGGAAGTGATAATTGATCGTGTGGATTCTGTTACTCATTCTGTATCCAATTTTATATAATATAATTCATAGCTTGTAGTTGCTTAGTTGCAGCAAACATGACACCTTGAGTTGCTCAGAAGCTACTGTATCCTATTTTTTATTACGAGGGACGGCTTGCCAGATATGGAAAATATTAAAAATTAGATTGTCTGTGAATAAGACAGGCAGGAGAAGTGGGAAAGAACAAGGGTAAGAGGAAGCCATGTTTTATGATTTAAGTGAAGTGATTCCTTGCTTGCTTGCTTGGGCTTTTTCCCTTACGTGCAACACGCAATCACCCTTCAATAATTCTATATTATGCCCTACAACTTGCCCTCCTTAACCCCAAATTTGACTTCCCTCTACACAAACCACTAACTCTACATGCATGCTGCCAAGTGCATGAACCACAAGATGTTCTTGATTTCATTATTACAATTTTTTTTTATGAAAATTCAGTCTTCTGATTTTTGTTGTGGTTTGTACATGTAATTTTTTATGGGATTTGGGCTTTAATAATTTGTTTTCTTTGTATTTATGGAGAATTAAAGAAGTTAGATTCATAACAATGACACCATTTCGGTAGATTAAAGTTAAAAGAGGAAGGGGTAGATCGAAATTAAGTTGGCATATAGTATTAACTAGTGTCCATTTTGGATAATGTTTATAAACTGTGTAGAATTGGTTAAATTATTTTTTATCCACACATTTGATCGGATATCCTTAAGTACTACTCACTAATTTACTACTCATTTCTATCTATTTATAAAAACTTTCTACATAAGCTGACGCTTTAGATTTTCTAGTAGCTCTAGCAATGAACACAAGGATTCATGTAGTTGATTTTAAATTTATTGAAGTCTAGGCTAGTCCTAGCACATTTTATTTTTTTTCATAAAAAAATTATATGTGAAAAAAAATGTATGTGGAATTTTATTTTTTCTTTACATAATAGTTTGGCTTTAAAAAAATTAGTCTAATCATGATTCCGCCCATATTTGATAACCATTATTTTAAAACTCTTTATTTTGCATGCTCATTTTCAATTATATATTCACACAACAAAATATTCTGTACGCAAACCTAAAATTTTTTCTCATTTTTTAACCACACATTCTCAAAAAATTCACTGTCCAAAATAATTTTTTTTGTCAAATAATGACCATCAAACAGGGGCAAAGTCTTTCGAGATAACGAGCTAGAAGATTTCACCTCTGGAAAGCTTTGATAAATTTAGTCATAAGTTCAAACTAGTAGTTGAAGTAAAATAAGACTATTTTTAACCAGTCAATAATACAGATGATTATTAAATCAAATGATTGATTAAGAACATCATATGGGTGCAATTAAGTCAGGGTTGGGTTAATGGATAGAAAAAATCTTGTACACCGATTGATAAATGAGTAGGTCAACGGCACATCAACTTGTCAATATATTATTTAGTGATGATGATTGGTACAAATTCAATTATTTAGCCTATCCAAACTTTATAATTTTGACAGTGCTGCAGAAGCTAGGATGAATAGTTGGATTTATTTATGATTTTCTACATAAATTTTCCTTAAATCTATGTATTAGTTTTGAAATTGTTTTTAACCATTCAACATTTTTTAATTTTTACCCTTGCCTTGAAAATTCTGGCTCTACCATGATTTATTAGTGAATATCGTTCGAATAAAGTCAGGCTTTGCAAACCATTTACACAATGTTTTAAAATCATGTGACTCCGAATAAAACCTAAGAAAACAAGAAATTGCTTTTTAAAGGAACGACGACAATATACTTTGCGACGTATAGAAAGATATACTTTGGCCGTGACTTGTGTGTGTTATTGTTTTGTCTTCTTTCTTTCGTGAAAATCGACGCATGTTTCGTGCTCTCCTTACTGTTCCTTTCTTCTCCATTTTCTTTGGCCTTTGTGCTGCAATAACATCCCTATTGTGTGTTCTAAGTAGGCATGCTAAAGCAACTAGAGTTGGATCATCTTTATTTCGGTTTTGGTCTCGGCTTGTTTGAGGTTTTGATTGATTAGAGTATATACTGACCCAGAACAAGTACTGGTGATCTTCCATTTTGCATAACATCTGGTATCAGAGCCATTAATGGAAATTTTCAGATCAAAATCGAACAAAAATAGCCCAAAGATCAATTTTTCTTCAAACCAACCGGACCTAAAAGCTTCGACTCCGGCAAAACCAGTCACTGGCCAGACAAATAGAGACCAAACCCACACTTAGCAGGTGCAGGGGCTCCTCCCTACGTGGTGCACGTCGACGGTAGTGGCTGACGACAGCGGCGACGAGTGATCCTCCGACAGTGGTGCGTGGGCTGGGCTAGGCGGGGCGGGGGGAGGTTATATGATTGATTTTGGACAATTTTACCCCTGGACACTTAGCTTGCGATTACTGGTCAATTACATTGGTACATTTACTGAAACTTTATGGCGAATAGTGGTTGCCCTAAAGTAGCAGATTTGCATCTCCTGATTTTTTACGAACCTTCAGACGTGGTCCGCTCTGGTAAATGGCTTATCTTATTTAATTTTTAGCATTAACGGTTCATTTCAAGGAGTGACAAGAGGATTGGGGTTAGTGTGTGGGATAACCATTCCATGTGCTAGAAATTAGGAAGTACTTACCTTTAATTATTTCGTGATTGAATTATTCATTGATAAAATCAACTTATTATCTCTATGATATACTATGTGTGAAATTGTTTGGTTAACATATCTCTTGTTGTACAGTCATTTCCATTAGAATACCTAGATCTTACCCGTTTGAACATTTTCTTGATCTAAGATCGAGAATCTTACGACATCCTGTGAATCTAAAATTGTGTATATTGTTTGCGAACTTTGTGTGGCTTAATTGTGATTATGTTTTTTTTTTTATTGATTCTTAAAAATGACAACTCACAATTGTGATTTGAGAATTTTTAATGAAAAATGTGATTTTTCAATCTAGAAACAAAAAATGAGAAATACTTTGGTTCAGCAAAATGTTTCAAAAGTCACTGATAACAATTTTGCCGATTTGTCAAAAGAACAAAAAGAAAAAGCCAATGAGGGTGCTTACACTTCAATCATTTTACACTTGTCTAACGTTGTTTTAAGAAAAGTGGGTAAACTGAAAACCAGTAAAGAATTTTAAAAAAATCGGAAGACTTGTATTTGTTCAAATTTATTCTGAACAAGTTTTACTTGAGCTTTTTTTTCAACTTTAAAATGGATCCGTCAAAGGATCTTGATGACATTTAGACGTGTTTAACAAACTTGTTCAAAATATTTTTAACTGTGAAGCGATGGTGTCTGAAACCTATAAGGCTCTAATCTTGCTTAATTCTGTACCTGACATTTATAAGGAAGTCAAGAATGAAATTAAGTATAGTAGGGACACATTGACACCTGAAATTGACATTGACTCACTTAAAAGTAAGGAGATGGAGATTAAAACTGAAAAACATGATAAGAAATGCGGTTAGATTCAAATGATGAAGGGTAGAACTCAATATAGGCAAAACAGCTATGATGTGTTCCAAAGTGGTGGCGAGTCAAGTAGTAATGGAGGGAAAAAGAAGGGTAAGGGTAGGTCTAGATCAAAATCTAGGACCAATGTTAAGAAATATTATGGCTATGGGAACACATGGCATTTTATAAAAGATTGCTATAAAGAGAATAGTAAGCTAAAGGGTAAAGATAGAGATGAAATAAATGTGTCATCTTCTGTTTCCAATGCCGATGATGGTGAAGTTTATATGATTACAAGTTATGTTGCTTATCCTACTGAATTGAATCTAATTGTCAATTCTTGTTTGCATGAGTAAATACTTGATTTTTGTGCATCTTTTCATGTGAGATCACAAAAGAATTGGTTTGAAAACTTACATGAATCAAATGATGGACATGTTGTGCTATGTGACAATTCTTCTTATACTATTGTTGGGATTGGTAATATTACTTTAAAGTTTGATATTGATTTTTTATATACTTTAAAAGATGTTGGATGCATTCATGAACTGTTTAGGATTTTAATTTCAGTAGAAAGACTTAAGAAATCTGACTTCACTTGTAAAATTGGAAATAGAGTTTTAAAATTGGTTAGTGGTGCACTTGTTTTCATAAAGGGGACAAGGAAAAATGATATTTGAAATGTGATATGAGGTTTAGATTCATTTATCTCTTCCGCCAAAGCTGATCATACGTGTAAATGACACAATAGATTAACACATGTGGGTATTAAGGAGCTTAAACTTCTTAATAAAAATGTGTTTTTGGTAATGATTGTGTGTCTGATTTACCTTTTTGTGAACAATGTGTGCTTGAATATGTGCATTCAAACTTGTAGGATCGTGCAAGTAATCCCACCTTAGGTGGAAATAGATATTTATTGTCTATAATTGATGATTACACGAGAAAATTGTAGGTTTATCTTTTAAAGGATAAGTTTGATACTTTTTATATTTTTAATTGGAAAAAGACAAGTTGAGAACCAATCTGGCAAGATGATTAAGATTTTTAAAACTGATAATAGCTTAGAGATTTGTAACATTGAATATGATAATATGTGCAAAGAAAATAGAATAACAAGCTATAAGATTGTTACTTACACTCCCTACCAATATAGGGTAGTTGAAAGAATTAATAGAACCATACTTGATAAAGTGCGTTTCATGATATTAAGTTCTGGTATACCAAAGTCATTTTGGGGCGAAGCTGTTGTGACTACTTGTTATATAATTATTTTAACTCCATCTATTGCATTGAATTGTGATACTCTTCATGAAAATTGGTAAACTAAGTGATTATTCTATGTTTAAAATTTTTGGTTATGCTGCATTTTCTCATCAGAGTGAGGGAAAGTTTGAACCTAGAACTAGAAAATGTGTTTTTCTAGATTACATTGAGGGTGTTAAGGGTTATAGATAGAAGCCAAAAAGGGTTAAGATCATTGTGAGTAGAAATGTTACATTCAATGAGGGTAAAATATCGTGCCTTAAAATTGAATATGAACCTGTGGGTGAAGAAGAACAAGGTGAAGAGAGAGATCAGTTGAAGGGGAGTTAGGAAAACTTAGCACATCTGTCCTTACTATTCATATTGAGGTAGAGATTCAAGTTCAGAAACTTGAGGTAGAGAATAGACAGAAAGTAGTGATAGAAGAACATCTTGAGGAAGATAACCTTTACTAGATTATAACTTAGCTAGGGATAGAAAGAGAAGACAGTTGAGAGCACTTAGAAGATTTGGATATGAGTTTGAGTTAACTTTTGGTCATGCTAGCTATGATGAGCTAGTTGATAGAGAGCCAAAAACCTTTGAGGAGACCATAAAGAGTGAACAATCTTAAGAGTGATTTAAAACAATAAAAAAAGGAAATGATTTTCTTAGAAAAGAATCAACATTGGGAACTAGTACCTAGACCTAAGAATAAATCTATAGTTGAGTGTAAGTGGATTTTTAAAGTTAAGGAGGGTACTAATGTATCTGATCTCTTAAGATCTAAAGTTAGGTTAGTGTCTAAGGGGTACACACAGAAGGAGTGTATTGATTATAACCAAATTTTTTCATCAGTTGTTAAGTACACCATTATTAGGGTCATACTTGCATTGGTTGCACATTCTGAGTGAGAACTTGAACAACTTGATGTGAAAACTACTTTTTTATATAGTGAATTTGATGGGCAAATCTTTATTAATCAACAAAAAGGCTTTAAAGATAAACTAAAACTTGATCATATGTACTTCTTGAAAAGATCTTTATATGGCTTAAATTAATCACCTAGACAGTAGTATAAAAGATTTGATTCTTTTGTACACACTGTAGGATTTTAAAGGAGCAAGTTTGATCATTGTCTGTATTTTCAATATGATGATGCTAATAATGACTATGTATTTTTATTGCTATATTTGGATGATATACTCTTGATTGGTTCATCGCCTAAGTGGATAAGCAAGATAAAAAAAAATGTTGAATGTCGAATTTGACATGAAATACCTAGGTAAAGTTAAGAGAATCATACGTATGAAAATTGAAATAAATAGGTCAAATTCTACTTTGATTTTGTACGTCTTTTCATGTTTTAAAGATGTTGAAAAGATTTGACATGCATAATTGTAAATCTGTTACATTACTTTTAACCAATCATTTTGTATTATCTAAAGATCTGGCTCCTTGTAATGAAAAAGAAATAGAATACATGATTATGATCCTATACAATAATGTAATTGGATCTATTATCTATTTGATTGTTTACATTAGACCGGATTTAGCCTTTACATGTCTAATATGGGCCCTGAGCATTGAGAACCTTAAAATGGATGTTAAGGTATTAAAAGGGGACTCGTGATGTAGATTTAAAGTTTGGTGCTAATAAAGAATGTGTGAAATTGAAGGGTTTATAGATGCGGACTATGTGGGGATAGGGATAATAAACAATCTACCTCTTCATATGGGTTTACTTTGTCTAACTCTTACATGAATTGAAAATTACAATTACAATACATAATCACACTGTCCACTATAGAATCAGAATATATTGCTACCACTGAAGCAATTAAAGAGGCTTTGTGATTTAGATGTTTACTTCATGAACTTTGTGTTATAAATAATTATGTAGCACTATATGCAGATAGTCAATATTCTATACATCAATGTAAAAATCTTATTTTTCACGAATGCATCAAAGACATTGATGTTGGACTACATTTAATTAGAGATATTGTATCACTAGAAGTGGTAAAACTTGAAAAAATCCATACACAATATAACCCCTTTGACATGTGGCACTAAAATGTTGCCATTGGTGAAGATTAGAAGTTGAAAGGATCTTCAAAATATCGATGGAGGTAAATAATTTTCAATTTCATTAGTTCTCCTTTTGAAATTATTACTAATATATGATAATGTTTTCTTGCAGTTCATTTGACATTAAGGTGGAGGTTTGTTGGGCAAATTGTTGTCAAACGATCTCCCGAACTATGATGTAACTCGGTATAAGTTTCTCAGTCGGCATTGACTAATTGACTGAACTAAAAGTCAACTCCTCAGAATGATACGACTCGACCCTAAAACCATTTGAAGCAACCTAATTTTATTAATGTTTCTTATGGCCCGCTTTCCGACTCCTTGGATGGCTTATGGTAAATGACCCATTTAGTAATTCACTTGACCACTTATTGGGTTTGTCCAATTTTTACACCCCAATTACGCATTATATATGCCGCTTCCTTTCTCCGTGTCTTATGTATGTCATTGCTTTATCTTCCTCCTTCGGTGAAAATCGACGCGTGCTTCGTGCTCTCCTTACTGTGCCTTTCTTCATTTTCTTTGGCATTTGTGATTGCTTTTGTGGTTGCAGTAACGTCCTTATTGTGTGTTCTAAGTGGGCATTCTAAAGCAACCAGAGTTGGGTCCTCTTTTATTCGATTTTGATTGATTGGAGTGTATACTGGGCTCGGAAAAGCCTTGGTCATCTTCCCTTCTGCATAACAAGTAGTTTACAAAATAGTTTTGCATGTATTTATTTTTGAAACTGTTACTAAAACTTACAAAATAAATAACATTTAGTATACTAAAATTTTGATCAATTTATTGCTCATATTTACTAAGGTACTTTGGTATTATCCTACATAATTATGTTTAACCTTTTGCCTGATTTAAACAAATGTTATTAAAGTGAGTTGGCAAAGTGGAAGAACAGAGTGAGAAACGGATTTTGAATAAACAAACTGACATGTCTTATAATTAGCCCCTGTTTGGTGAAGAATAAAAATAATATTTTTAGTAGATGTTGATAAAAGTTGATGAAACGTTTGTTTGAAAAGTTGTGAATCCCATAAAATATGTCATTAAAATTAATTGTCGACTTTTAATCCCTACCAAACAGGGCTCAGTGGCTTTTTTTTACGAGAATTATAAGAATAATAATTATATACGCTCTGGGAAGAAGCCTATTGACTTCCAAACCTCTCTCGTTCACCAGCTATATCTGTAATAATCACCCCACACTCCTCCTAAACTTCCTCAACCTCCACCTCTCTCTCTCTCTAAACAAATTTAGTGTATCGCGGTGGTGGTGGCCGCAGCGGTGAAGGCAGCTGGTGGCGAAACATGGATGGTCGGGACGAACTCAATATGGCGCCTAGAGATCTCTACCATCTTGTGAAGGGCAAGAGAACCAAAAGACAGAGGCCTCAATCTCCAATTCCAATATTCCCCATCACAACACATGATTCATCAAGCAAAGATAATTGGAACCACCATAATTCGAGCTTTTCGTCGGAGAGCACCACCGCGGAAGAGGAGGACACCGCCAAGTGCCTAATCCTCTTGGCTCAAGGTCGTCAATTTTCATCAAAAAAAGTTGATCATAATGATGATGATGATGATGATGATCAAGATTTCAAATTCAATAGCAAAAAGTACATAGAACCAGGCATATGTGTCTATGAATGCAAGACATGTAACCGAACTTTTCCTTCATTTCAAGCACTTGGAGGCCATAGAGCAAGCCACAAGAAGTCTAAAAACACGACAGGATTCGTTTTGTCCGATGAAGATCAAGATCGTGATCATTTCTCATTCAGACCAAAAAACAGTTTGTCTTCTTCTCCATCTCTTCAATTGACCAATCCCACAAACAAGTCTTCCTCTTCAAGGAAAGTTCACGAGTGCTCGTATTGCGGGGCGAAGTTCACATCTGGACAGGCCTTGGGAGGCCACATGAGACGACACCGGGGAGGGCCAGTGTCCACGAATACAACTTTGTCATTGAGTTCACTGAGTCCAGCTTCTTTCGAAAATCAAGAGTCAGATGAATTATCAAAGAAGCCGAGAAATGGTCTGTCTTTGGATCTAAATCTTCCGGCCCCAGAAGATGATCCTAACCATACATTTGCATTTAACTCAAAGAAACAGCAACAGCAACAAAAAGAAGGAAGCCTTGCTTTGTACACTCCTCCAACATTGCTCAACTGTCATTATTGAGAACGGTTTATTTTTTTAAATACACATTCATTGATACATAAAAGTAGCAGTTTTTATTTTCGTAAAATTCATTGATTCTTTTGAAAATGTATTTTTACTGTTGATACGTCTCATTTAATTGGATATTTGCAATTCTTTGAATTCTTTTTTCTGCAAGAAAGAGAAGCTGGAAGGGAGGTTGGCATAGAGTTGTCACCAGCATTAACAAACCGGAAGTCTCGTGGTTTCACTATCTGAGTGACAAGAACTCTCTCTCTCTCTCTCTCACACACACACACACAAGCGACACCAAGAATTTAAAATAGAACGCCAGAATGTAACTGCAGTTGGAATATGAATTCACATCTCCTCTTCAACCCTCATCATAATACTTTCTTGCTGAATTTTTGTTCTTTCCTTGACATAGTCCACTCACTCTTTTTAACTTTATTTATTCCACTTTTTGATCTGGTTTTCTCCCCTCTTGCAAGTCTCCTAAGCTGTTTGTTTATTACTTAAAACCTAGATTAATAGTGAGATAAACAGGAGGCTTAATTGTCTCAAAAAGAAAAAAAAAATTAAACTCAAATAATCTATTTCTTAATAGGCGTGATGACCACAAACATTATTAACCCGAGAAAGAAAAAATGGGTTATCAAGAGTGTCGTTCTAAAAAAAAAAAAAATCTTACTCTTAAAAGTAAATCGATTTTCGTCAACTAAAAAATTTTAGTCTTCCAGAAGTTTTCGTGCAATCTAGATACGAGGCTAACCGTCTAGAGAAATTGAGGAAGTTGTGAAAATATAGGAAATGAGTTAATATCCTCAAAATTATCGAAGGCTTTGAAATGACCTTGTGCCTACAGCGGTTAGGCGATGACATGCATTATATTCTAAGGGAAGTCAAGAATTTTAATTTTGCGCCCAACACTGATCCTTACATTATGGAATTCTTGTCATTGGTCATGAGCTGTGTTTGTGCTGCCATTGTCTGTATGTGCATGTGTTAGCAGTAGTGGTTCAATAAAGACTGAGATACTGTTGGATGCACCTGTTGTTTGTACCTCACGAGTCACGTTAATTGGTCAGTGCTTGTTTGGTAAAGCTTTCGTTTGATAAAAATTTAATCAAACTTCGTTCACAGTCTCTTAATCTCAACCACATGGTTTAACTTGATGAAAAGAAGAATCCTCTTGAAATCGAAGGGTGCTATCAAGAACATCAGATCTCCTGCGGGGATGATGTGGAAGATCCAAAATAAAAAATACCGGTATTTGCTAGCAACGACATAATGGAGGCACTCAATTAATATATATCGATCCGAAATCTGATTCAAACCAACGTGTGATAAATATTGGATCAAGGGTTTCATTATAGTTTTTTTTTATTGTCTACTTAAAAAAAAAAAAAAGAACAATAAGCGTGTAATTCTTTTTTATGCCTGCCATTGTAGCACGTGTGTCGTCCAGGGCATGATAATTTGACGTGTTTTGGTTCATTATCTGGGATTCTGATCCATGAGAGATTGAATTAGAAGAGGACAGACAAACCGACCAATTAATAATTTTTGCTGTCAAGTTCATGGGTTTCTCGATAAAGTGAGATGCCAGTTAAGTTGGTAGGGTTCTACCTCATATTTTTATGAAAAGAAATGAATATTGATATATAAACCCCAAAATTATTCATATAATGGTTCCTACTTCTTATCCACAGTTAGCATAATCTCTAGTGATCATACTTGAGTATCACATCGTAGACCCTCAATTTCTACAATAAAGTGAATCATCCCTTGTTCGAATTGGAGGGCAAAACTATCCTTTCATGACATTCAACGTGCATTATTGATTGAAATCATTATTAGGAATAAAATGTGCTAATAAATAAAAGGTCGAGGATCAATATATAAAGAAAAATCAATTGCACACAAAGATGTTACGAGAGTCAAAGATGAAACGTGCAATTTACAGTTATTGATTTTGAAGCAAAAGTTTTAGAGATTGAAGATTCAACCTCTACAACTTGTGCTTCAACATCAATAATAGTAAGAACATAGGGAAATTTTCTTCGACGTGTTCAAAATTTGCTTCAATAGCTAAGGAGACGTGACAAATACAAACTTGAAAAGTTGAGTACTGTATTTTCAAGAAATAGAGGTTAAGCACTCATTTGTACAAATTTAATATGTGAGGGACCTGTACTGAAATTATGTTAATAACAATAAGTCATTGGTTGTTTAATATTGACATTGTTAATAAACCATTAAAATTAATATTTCAAGAACCAGTCACTTAACATTAATAAGATAAAATGTAACATTAAATCCTTAATTTTTAAAACCACAATCCTAATAAACCTCCAAAAGCAATCCATTGAAATAAAAGAGTTCTATTCTATATTACGTATAAGCAGATGTACACTCCAGCTTAAAAAAATGCAAGCATCCAAACGATCATGACGATATGGTACCTGCACACACAAGAAAGAAGTTACTATCTATTATAAATGTTGAGTCTGTCTTAGTATTATTATGTATCGAATATGTCAAAATTGTGCAGAATTTAATTACCAGGTGCCAATTTGAGACGTCCTAACGCTAGCAGATGGTGCAGCTGGCGGCGTTGGAACTGGTAATGGCTTTGGGGTGGGTGGAGGAGGCGGTGGTGGCGGCGGCGGCGGTGGTGGTGCTACAATCTTTCCTGTATAACATTATCGAAACCCATTAATTAAAAAAAAAAAACTTAATCAGAATGGTCCAAAGAAAAGCTAAAGTAAATAAATTTAGATAGAGTGCCAGCCACTAACCACAAAACATGAGATTTTCTGGGGGTGGTCTCTCTTTGGCAGGATTGGGATCAGGATCATAAACTCTAACATAGAGTTCTTGTCCTAAATACCAATGCTTTAGATTTTGTGACCTTAAATTCCACATACCAGGGTTGTCTAGGTAGACATAAACTGCACTCCATCCTCCTGGGTACACCTAATATCATCCGACATGCTAAGAATTATAAACTGAAGGTAATCGAGACAAAATACTAAAAAAGTAATACAACTTTAAAGAAAAAAAAAACTATTTTAGGAAATATTTTACAACAATTCACCTGAACAGTAGATCGCACAACTGGATCATAAACGTTGTACGTAGAACGCAATGCCGGTGTCCACTCTCCTATTCCGTACCTACACGGTGACAAATAAAAAATACTCATGACGTGTTTATATCATGAATTGAACTAAATTAAAGAGGTGATAAGTCAAGCTGATCTAATTTTCACAACACTAAACCTGTTTTTGGGCCGAAACTTTATTTATCTAATCAAACCGATAGAACGTAACAGAATTAAGACATACCCAACCACGAAAAATCCAAATCCATCCAAATGCCAAGAGTCCATGGAATTCAAATCATTCTTGAACACAATCTCCAGCCAATTCTTGTGGGTCCCCGAAACAACAAATGTTCCATGAACCGGTGTTTTAAGGCTAGAGTGAATAGGAAAGGCATCGAGCTGGTAAACATCGGTGCCATTAACGTAGTAATCAGCCAATTTCAATGGAGTTGTTGGAGTATTATACGACACGTTGTTGACAGTGAGACGAGGAAGCCCATCGATTTTAGCAAATGATCCGTGAAGAACAAATGTCTCTGATGCCGTCACGTTCGAAACATTGAAGGTTCCTTGTGGGTTCGGCCTCGCAGCACCCGCCGTCAGGTTCCATCTAATCGAGCATATCAGTTGTCAAAATGCAACTTCTGTTAATTTCTAAATTGTATTTCATTACAAGTTGATCACTAAATTAAACTTTGTTACAATAGTGTATTAAACCCGATCTTAATCATGATTCATTTACCTGATGGATTTAGCTTGATCGATGGAAAAGGAAAGATCAAATGGATCAGGCCCAATTGGTAGAGGCCCATCAGCAGGCTTGTTGGAATTTTCATAATGTAAGATCCCAACAGCAGAAATGGATGTTTGATTAATAAAATTAACCCATTTAGGGCTGGCCACCATATAATAATCAGCTGGGTTCTGATCTGCTGTGACTAGCACAGAGTAGGACTGGCCCACATGAATATCAAGAGAATCGACCGTGATCTGATTGGTGTATGATCCCTCCGTCTCCACGACCACCATTTTATGATTTTGAATCCTGAAATTCATGCTCCATACATTGCCAATGTTTGAAACCCTAAAACGGTACGTTTTTCCTACAAAATACCCGAAATCAAATCTACAATAAGTAGAAACGTTACATGTCCAGTAAGTATAAACGTTCAATATTGTATCTAAGTGTGTTTAGTAATGTATTATGTGTCCTAAAAATATAATTTCGATTACAAAATAAAAATTACGAACTTCTTACTGTATCAAAGAATTACAAACTTCTTACCTTGTGAGACGGTGAAGTTTTCATGGGCTTTTGCAAGTGGGTCCAAGAATGAGCCTTTCCCATTCATCAGCATCAAATGAGGTTGTATGTGGTATGCAGCTTTCCTAACATCCTGTTAGTTTGGCCCAAAAGGGATAATACACAAATGAAAAAAAAAGGAAAAAAATTGCGTCTGTCAAACGAGTCAAACTCAACCTTCCAACAATGGAAGGTTGGAACCGAGTCGGAAATCACGATAAAATAACAATTTTATGCATGAATTACTACCTTATAACTCTGTTGATACCAATCACCGATAAGAAGATCAAACTCTGCTTCGGGCTTGGGAAATGGAACGTTAATGATAATCCGATTGTTAACTCGTAGTGGGCCGAAGCCACCACCGGCCCGTTGGAAATTTATTGAAGGGAAGTAGAAGAAGCTACCAATTTGGTCCTTCACTTGGAAAACATAAGTCCAATTCTTACCGGGCTGGATCGGACAATTTGTACCCGAAACTCCATCTTGCCAAGAGTTTAGTCTTTGTTGAATACCATTCCTGCACCAATATTACGTTATATTAAACGTACTTGGTATACTGAATTGAACCGCAATGAAGATAATGTGTTGTTTTATTAAACGTAGAAGACATATTTAATATATAGAATCGGATGACAACAAAGAAGATGTACATATCAAAAATTATCTTAATCGACTCACTCAATTTAACTTATGAACACGAGTACATTAAAAATCTATATTACAGATGTGTTAACGTTAATCCACGAGTATTTAAATATTTATAGAGAAAATTATTTGAAATCATATTTTTTAAGTTTTAATTTCATTAATCGGGCATTAAATCTTCTTTTTTAAAAATAGGTGATCATAAGAATGTATATGCTTAGGTCACGATTAGATATAAATGGTCACAGACACACATATTCATAAGTCACGTGTTAATAAAGTCTTAGGTATAAAGGTCACAGGAAAAAAAAGAAGAAGTCACTGCTCACGCTAAAACAAACTAATAGATCACAATCAGACATCATATTAAATTAGAATCACGTACCATCTAATTTTTAAATTTTTTTTTACAAATTTATTAATTTTAGAATTGTATTCTTAATCTATTTTCCCTCATTTATATTATACATGCACACATTACGTACGAAATCATTCACCTCAAATTTTATTATAGGTTTTGAAAACTACGCAATTAAAAGGAGAGACAAGTTTAACGTTGTTTTCGGTTCTTCCGAGGAGAATATTACTTAATGATCCCAAATAACAAGTCTCCCAAGACTATTCATTTTTTATTTTTTTCATTTTCATGCAATCTGGGGACATAAAAAATACTAAATTACAATAAATTTGTTGAAAGCACAAACAATTATATTATGGAAAACACTGAAATAAAAATAGAAAAATGATTCAAGTTTACCAAGTCATGAGCAATGGCTCATCCATGTCATTGTAAACATTGACGTGAATATTATCGTCGGTCGTCGCATTGATAAGAGGTCCAGGAAACATATTATTGATTGTAATAACCTAGTAAAACAAATAAAATACTCATTAATCAATTATAAATTTATAAAGAAAAAAATAAAGCAGAAAAACTTCCCAAAATTATATTTACCGGTTGATCTCGTGATACTGGGTTGATGTTCGTGTTAATCGCAACATGCCACTCTTGAAAAATCTCCGCTCCATTCACCACAGGGAAAAGTAGTGTACTTACGCAAAGAATTAACCACCACTCCTCCATGTTCACACGTAGGAGTAGAAGTAGAAGAGTTTCGTGTTTTGGATTATTCTTTTTCTCAACGAGTAATGAAGTGCGGAGGTACAACTGAAACCCTTTTTATAAATCCTAATGGAAGTTGCAAAACTTTCAGAGTATTGGTCGAGGAAGAATTGAGAAGAAACTAAAATACTTAAGATTTTGCTAAGAGGGAGAATTTCTGTTCAAGACAAAACCTAAATTAACTAGGTTTCTTGTAAATGTAATCCTGAGAACAATGAATTTGTTTTACGTTGTACAACTGTAAATGTTTATATAAGAATGAAATTGTTGACTAATTTAAGGTCAAAATAAGTTCTAATTTAAAAAATATATTTTTATTATTTAAGATTAAAGGAATCAATTTGTCAAAATTATTTCAAGATTTATTATATAGTAGTTTAATAACTATTTTACACAATTAGTAAAAAATAATTATTTTAAAAGAAAATGACGATAGTATTTTCATAAAATTTAGGAGTTTAAATAAAGTTTTAGACGAATGTTCCGAATATGTCGCGTGGCATTTTCTATCTTAAAAGTTAATTATGACAACTTATAAGCTGCATTAAATAATTACTTAATATTCATTCACCCAAACTAAATTTCAATAGAATGTATCGAGTCTTTGGACGATTACATGCTGGCCTAAGAATGTGGGAAAAACAATGCCTTGTCTGTTTCTAGATCATCAATCCTTCGTGTGCAGAGGATATTTTTAAATTTTAAGAGTAAAATTTTTTATACATTATAAAAAAATTATTTTACGTCTTTAAATATTTTTTTATTTTTCAAATATCAAAAGCTAAAATATTTAAGAGTGATGATACACTCACAAAAACGAATGGTTCACAGGGAAGCCACAATTCAGGTGGACCCCACTTTTTTAATAATATTTAATCAGATGGGGCCCACATCCATAAGACATCTGTACAACTTCTGGCTCATGAATAGTTCTGGTAAAATGGAATTATCCAATATTTAATATAATATGAATAATTTAAGTTGTGGAGCATTAAACTAGCACTTTTATTAGATGAGTATAACCCAATAACAACTATATTTTCAATTTCAATTTGATTTGAAGCGCGAACGTACAAGCCCTAGTGTGTGTGTGTGTGTGTGTGTGTGTGTGTGTGTGTGAGGCTTGCTCATTAGCTGAGGTCTCTCGCTGTTCAAGTCGGACATGGAATACGAATATATTGTACATAAAATGATTACGTGCATATAAAGTAAAATTCCTCACCTCATCTATAGTGCTTTTATATACTTGATCTCTTAAGATAGAATTACGTTAGCATTTAATAAAATTGCCCATAATTCATCTATTTAGCTAATTAATTATTCAATCCACACACCTGATTAGTGTCATGAGAAGAGAATCTCGTTAACAGGAAATTGCCATATGAAATGACAGATTTCATCTTTTAATCAATAATTGCCACGGTACCCTACCATGATAGCTTACCTTTAATTAGGCAATTTTCTATACTCGGCACCAATAATTTAGGATTGAAGCTCCCTTACCTTTGCACGGCACTAGACAAGGGAGCAATGGTTTTCTCGCGCAATGCTAGATTGAATGACCAACTCGTGTCATAAAACTTATGAGTAAATTCATATCCTCAACTTTTCATGAGTAGCATTTATATCCCAATCTTCTAACATTATGCACACGATATCCTTGCTTTGAAGAAAATGTCTATTTGGATGTTAAGTGATTGTGCACCCATGTGATGTCCGACCAAAATGGTAAAATTGTAAAAGAAAATAGCAACTTTCATTGTAGTTTAAATAGTCATTCTTTAGGTTTTGGAATAAAGAATTTTTTTTAAACGACTTTACCTTTTGAACCAGACATTACGTATGTGTTGCTTTCATCGGATAAGAATAGTGTGCACAAGACTAGACCTAATTAGATTTTGGACTTTATAAGTTTAAAACGGAGTTACATACAATGATTATTACATAACTTTTGTCGCTAAATTAAAACATTCAAAGTGACAATAATGTTAATTTGTAACTTTCAAGAGTTCACTTTTAATTCTCTTCTAGCATTGTGAGGTGAAAAATTAACAAATAAACTATCAAATTTTGAGTCCGTTTGGCAGATATTTTTTTTTTAAAATATATTTTGTTGAAAGTAATTTTTTTAGAGAATGTGTAACTAAAAAGTAAAAGAAAAATTATTGAATCATTTGCATAATTTGCCCATGCTTGTTGTGCATTATTTGCATGACAAAATGAGAATTGTGACCGTTGAGATCCCACTTCAACCACTTTTTTTAAATTTTCATCTCTATGGTGCGGCCCAGGTTGGCCCACCAACGGTCAAAAAAATTCTAAGAATAAAAGGAAAAATGGCAAACAAGCAGGGGCTTATTTTATAAGGAGTGGTCGAATTCAGTTTTAAAAAATGGAGGTCAAGAGCTATTAATGTTCTAAAAAGCACTTTTTACCGATATCATCGCTTATCAATTCAATATCTATTGTGATGTAGTTGACTTGAGGTAAGATTTTATAAACTTCACCTTTAAAAAGCTTCTCTATGTAGAGTTAACTATTATTGGTATAGTCGAAGTATTTTATGAGCGATCTACACATTTGGAAAAGAACAATCTATTAATAGTCCAACACCTCAATTGACTTTGAAAAGTAACTTATTAGTAACTTAAAAGGAAATCCAAATAAAGGCATAGTTAAAACTCCTATCGGTAGATCGGCTGAAAAAACCACTAGCAGATAAATTAGAGGTGAGCTCGATCAATTGAGATGGTGGGAGTTCGGGCAAAAACCAAAAAATGAAAATTCCTAGTATACATGAGCGATATGTGGAATGTGATTTTATGTCATTATTAGCACAGGTTGATCCTATGCTTGGTCCTAAAGAGACCATGAACAAAAAATTGGTCCGATAATTGGCCCTTGTTTGAAAACTATTATTTTGCCTGTAAATTCAAACATTTTTCCCTTTTTTACCACACATTTTCAAAAAAATCACTATTCAAAACTCAATTTTATACAAATAATGGTTGTCAAACAATGGGGGTAGTTTAAAACGACTCAAGTAATAAGGGACTTGGTATAGAAATGTGTGGTGCTAAAAAGAGATTATTTCACCTTTCGCTTTGACAGCGACAAGCATTTTATACAAATAATGGTTGTCAAACAATTGGCGTAGTTTAAAACGATTCAAGTAATAAGAGATTTGGTATAGAAACGTGTGGTGCTAAAAAAGAGATTATTTCACCATTCGCTTTGAGAGCGACAAGTGCAAGTGAGGTTAGAGCGGAGGCACCACCTTTCTGTTTGAGTACAAGGGAATAAGCCAAACAGATACACTTCTTAATAGAGATTGCGACATGTACAATTATAAATTTACAAAATCTTCTCCAAGTAATGAATTCGTAATTGAGAAGGATCCAAAGAAATACTATGTTAAGTGTATGTTGAGGTAGTTTAGTTGTTTAACTATTACATTGTACTTCCCGTCTTCGAATAGAATACGAGGCACCATTTGAGAAATATTGTTCTGAGCATGGAATCATTCATCAAACAATGATACATTACTCATCCCAATCGAATGATGTTGTTGAACGCAAAAATCGAACTCTTAAATAGATGATGAACGTGATGTTGATAAGTTTGGGTCTATCCTAGAACTTGTGGGGGGAATCGATATTTTCGGCTTAAATTGGAAGAAATTCCATATAAACTATGGAAATGTCATCATCTACCACCAACACTTGAAAGTGTCGGGCCATTTGGCTAATGTTGAAATACCTAAACCTAAACATGTGAAAAGTAATCATAAGACAATTGATTGTATATTTATTAGATACATCAATAATAGTAGTGCATATTGTTTCCTTGTATATAATTATGAAATTCAAGATGTACATGAATGAACCATAATTAAATCAAGAAAGGCATCATTCTTTTCCGCATAAAGACAAAGAATATGCAAGTTCAAATAAAAGAACTTATGATAATACAAATTGCACTTCAAATGAGGAAGAACCAAGGTGTAGTAAAAGGATTAGAACATCTACTTTGTTTAGCCCAGATTTTCTAACATATATGGTAGAAAATGATCCAAAATTTTTTGATGTAGCAATGTCTACACCTGAAGCACCGCTTTGAAAAGAAGTTATCAATAGTGAGATATATTCTATAATGCAAAATCATATTTCGGAGTTGGCTGATTTATCTCCTGAAAATAAGCCTTTAGGATATAAATGAATTTTCAAAATGAAACTAAAATTGGATGGGTCCATTGACAAATATAAAGCTAGATTGGTTGTCAGCGATATGAGAAAATGAAGGACTTGATTTATTTGATACCTATTTACCCATGAGTAGAATCATTTCGATAAGGTTGTTAATTGCAATTGCGGCATTACATAACCTTGAGATTCATCAAATGGATATAAAAATAACATTCCTAAATGGTAAGTTAGAAGAGGAGATATACATGAAACAACTCAAAGGGCTCGTCTCTCCTAATCAAAAATAAAAAGTTTGTAAACTAGTTAAGTCTTTGTATAGATTGAAACTAGCGCCTAAACAATAGGCACCAAAAGTTTGGCAAAATGATGTTGTCTGATGGATTTAAGATGAACGAGTGTGACAAGTGTGTATACATAAAACATATACCGAAAGACTATGTGATAGTATGTCTATATATGGACGACATGTTGTTAATGAGTAATAGTCATGAAATAATACTAAATACCAAGAAGATGTTAACAAAATATTTTGATATGAAAGACTTGGGTATAACTGATGTGATATTAGGGAGTGAGATCTCTAAAACATCCGAAGAAAATATAATTTCCTAATTTCACTACGTTGAGATTGTACTTAAAAAGTATAATGCACTTGAGGAAAGTCATACAAAAATCTTATTGACACAAGTTTATACTAAATAAAAAATACGGGTGGATGTGTATCACAACTAAAATATTCATAGGTTATAAGCAGTCTAATATATGTTATAAATTGCACTAGATCGGACGTATCATTTGCTGTGAATAAATTTAGTAAATTCACAAGTAATTCAAGTCATGATCATTGAAAGTCTTTAACAAGTGTTCTTGGGTACTTGAAGTACACCTTAACATATGGATTACACTTCACAAAATTTTCCACGGTATTAAAAAGATATTGTGATGCGAATTGGATATCTGACATGAAGGATTTTAAGGCTACTAGTGGTTATGTATTTATCATTAGTGGAACTACTATGTCATGGAAATCAACAAAGTAAACATATATAGCTCAATTTACGATGGAATTTGAGTTTATTGCTTTGAACAAAGTTGGAGAAGAAGCAGAATGGTTTCGTAACTTCTTGGAAGATATTCTATATTGGCCTAACCTGATACGTGCAATATGTATATATTGTGATAGTGAATTGGCTATTGGAAGGGCTCAAAAGCAGCATGTATAATGATAAGTCTAAACATATACGTCGAACACACAATACCATTAAGCAACTGATCTCAAATGGTATCACCTCCATAGATTATGTGAAATCAAAAGAGAATATCGTGGATCCTCTTACGAAAGGTTTACCAAGAGATCAAATACATTGCCTATCGAAAGGAATGTGACTAAAGCCTATTACGTAAGAATCGTTGTGATGGTAATTCTACCTTATTGACTGGAGATCTCAAGATCTTGGTTCAAAGAAACAACTGAGTTATGAAGATTCAATAAAACACTTGAAAAAATATTTCCCAACTCGTTCCTATCATGATTAAAATAGAATGTTAAAGGTTAATATATTCTTTTAATGATTCATATATTTTGATTAAGTTAGGTGGAGTAGGGCATAATACTCTTAATAAGAGGTCATCTATGTAAGTCCGATCGTACCTCATGCAGTGTTTTTTTATACTCTCTCTCTACGATGCATCATATTTTCCGTAGCATGAACATATTTGAATTTCCATTCATGTGGAGGATTATTGAAATTTCCATTCATGTGGAAGATTGTTGGAATTGGTTTAAAAATTGGAAAAGTTGGTTAAGTATAAAACTTGAAAAGTGACTTTATGTCAATTTCGGCCAAATATTCGAACTTGATCTGATAGTCAAATTATAAAAATAAATAGACTAATTTGTTATACTCATCGAGTAGATCCACACAGTATATTTGAAATCTCAAAACTAATTCCGAATACATGAGAAATTGCGGTCCAAAATTGGAATAAAAATGAAGAGGAAAAGAAGTAACACTGCTGTTCGAGTGGCAGGTGTGTGAAAAGCTTTTGTTGAACTGGTGTCACTGGCGCTCGAGCGATATACTAGCGAAGCAAAGGATCTCATATTATTTGTATTGAGCATTACATCAAAAGCTCTTACAAAAATTCTCCAAAAAGTCATTCCAAAATTGTTTTCTTGTAGAAAGAAAAAATTCCATTCGAGTTCGCTGTTACTTGTGGTTTAAAGTATTTCTATCCCAAGTTGTATATTGGGAGAAAAATGCCGTAATCTATTAGCACCATTGCGGGGCAATTTTGTGTTAAGGACAAAATGTTAATCACTTGCCTCGAATTTATTTTCTTCACTTTTTTTGTCATTCTCCGTCTTTCTTTTCATTTCCATTTTACATAGAGTTTAATTACTTTCATGCGAATTAAACTTTTACCATTTATTTTGTCAATTACAAAAAATCATTTCACTAAACAAATTACCAATAGAAAAAGGTTGTTAGAATTGCTACAAAATACACTTATGCCCTGTTTGATATGAAAAATTTTCCATGGAAGTAAGAACTTGTTTTCCATTTTCGTAGTTTTGGCTTATTTGATTGGAAAGTTTTCTCTAGAATTGTTTTTCTTGGTTTCCACTCACACGTGCACAATTTCTTAGTTTCTGTGGAATTCATTATCTCATGGTTGAGTGGGAAATGATTTTCCAACTTTTCTTTTTATTTGCAATTGAAAAAAATTATAGACACAATGGTAAAAAAAAGATCAGTCTTGCTACTTGTACATCACATTGTACATCGGGGTGTACACCCCCCTCACATGGAGGTGGGACCCGCTTAGATTAAAAAATAATTTATGCAATGGGTCCCACACCTCATGTGAGAGTGATGTATCCCCTTATATACAATGTGTGATGTACAAGTAGCATTTTTCAAAAAAGATTTATCCATTTTATTGACAATTTTCATGTAAAACAAAGCCAAAAGAATGGTATTCGGTATGATAATTTTTTTATCTTTTTGGCAATTGGAACAAATCTATAACCAATAGTAAAAAAAAATTATCACTTTAATGGACATTTTCCATAAAAATAAAGCCAAACGACACCAAATTTTCAACATTCAAAGTGAAAAATTATATCAATAAAACACAATTAATTATAATTCTCAATAAAATAAATTCTAGACAATTTAATTCCTTGTAATTCATTTTTTTCCATCCAAATTTCACTTTTGCAATCATACGGATCCTTTGGCAATTTTCTATTAGAAAATGGCAAAAATATAAAAATAAAAATAGATCACAGCAGCGTCTGTTAAATTTTGCTGCTAAACTTTCAGCGACACCGTCCAACTCTTACAACATTGGGCACGTGAAAAACGTGCAAGGCATAAATAAGGAAGAAAAAATGCAAGTATGGTAGTGAGAGTCAGCTCGTTGACCATAAATAGTACATTTTTCGGGGTGGTTTTGGCACAGTCATGTTTGACTATTCCTACTCGTGTGAATTGATGGATTTGCACATTATCCCCACACGTAAGTTATGTGAAACAATTGACTGCTTATCCGTTGACTAAGTTAAACTCTAGTGTCTTTGCAAACATTCAGAGCATGTTTGTTGCAGATTATTCTTGGAAAAAAATAAATTTTTTTGACTGTTATAGTTCACAATTTTTGACCCTCTCTCTCAGGCGTGGAACCCACATTTCTTAATGTTGATTTTAATTTAGCAAAATAGAGATACCAGATAGGCCTTTAGTCTTTGTTTGAGTCCATTTTGATAAGTAAGGTCTGTTTGTTTCACATTATTTTAGACTGAAAATGAATAATTTGATTGTTTTTTTCAACAAGCTGGGACCCACCATAATACAAGATGGTCAAAAAATGCGACTCATCCACTGTGCAACGATAAGAATTTTTCTACAAATCAGAAACAAACAGCGGTTAAATATATTTTAAAATAGTGATTTTTGTTGAAAAATATGCTATTAAAAATGAAGAATTTTTTTTTTCGATTTACATATAAAAATGTGTTGTTGAAAATAAAATTTGAAAAAAAAATGAGGACCAAATATATGCTTATTTTGTGTTTCCTTATAAATAAAAAAATATTACAAACAAATAACAATAACAACACGTGATATGAATTATATGCATCAAACGCTATATATTAAGGACCTGTTTGTTTTTTATTCTCAAATTCTACAGAAAATCAATTCTCATTTTCAACCACATATTTTTTAATAAAATAATATTTTTCATCACATCAATAATTTTTTCTTCTTTTTTAACCACACATTTCTCATCATATCACTATTTAAAAATCAATTCTTCCCCAAAAATTCATACCAAACAAGCACTAATAGAAAAATGGCACCAGACATCTCAATGATTGAGAAAATAGGCATAGTTCGCTCATGTTGACAAAATTCATACAATTTGACTGTTAAAATGAAATGAAATGACCAATTTGCCCTTGTTTTTAATAAATAAATAAAAGCAAAGAAATCAATAAAAGAAAAAATTGTTGTGGTAGCCCAAATCTTTTCAAAAAGTATAAATGAATCCTTGATATTATCTCTTTAAAATAAAGACAGTGAATATATTGTCTTACTAAAAAAAAAATGTTATTTATATATTATAAAAGTTAATATAAAATTTACAATACAACTAATTATAGCATAACACATAATAATTTTATATAACATTAAGCCACTATTTGATTTAGATAAAAAAAAAATATATATATTTTGATAAATGGCAATGAAATATATGGTTGAAAGTTGTGAATTGCGTGAAATTTATGATTAAAAGTAATTGTCGATTTTAATTTAGTGCTCGTTTGGTAAAGATTAAAATCCAATTAAAATTGAAAATATAGCCATTATTGGGTCTCACTCGTCTAATAAAAGTCAACAATAACGACTAATTTTTCAATTGTAATCCGATTTTAATCTCTACCGAACACGCCCTTAATCTTTTAGCTGAACCAAACAAAGACTAAATTTATTAAAAGCTCAAAATTTTGAAGCAAAAACTTACCAACCAAACAAAATTTGATTCTTCCTAAACTAATTCCCTTAAGCGATACCAAGCCAAGCGTTAACTTAGATCATCAAGTAATGTATGGTTAACGTTTGTTTCCTCCTACTTATCATTAACCGGTTGTCTTAAGATTTTAAACTCCATTTGCCTCCACAATCGTTATTTTTCCCCCTATTTCATCTATTAAAGAGCATGTTTGGTAGGATTTAAAATTCAATTAAAATTGAAAATATAGTCGTTATTGGGTCAATAATAACGGCTAGTTTTTCAATTTTAATCTGATTTTAATCTCTAGTGAACACGCCCTAAATATACTTTTGATATTTGCTATATTTTAGAATCTCTCGTGCTATAGTTTTAGGAGTTCATCGATTAGTTATTCGTGAATTCTCTAATAATAATTTTTTTTAGTTTCGAGTAAGATGAAGAGGGGAGAGATGTTTTTTGGTAAATTAGTATATTGATAATTTAGCGTGAACGAAATTACAAAGGTAAGTAAAGAGAAGGGGGAAGCCTTCTTCTCAAAGTAAACAAAATAAATAAATGACGCCGAATGAATATATTTGCACAACTACAAAACAATGAGAAACAGCTAACCCAACCCCTTTTCATTATCGATTTCCGTGTCAAGCAAGCATTCATACCACAAACTACACTCCCCATTTCTTAACCCACGGGCAAACCCAAAATATCCTATTTTCGTTTCCTTGCAAAGCTACAAAACTTTACTTGCCTTCTAATCTTTTCACCAAACCCACCTGTATAATTGTTCATTTTCTTGATGGCCTTCTGAGATAAGTTTTGGGTTGAGCCTTGATTTTTTTTCTTTTGGATTACAATTAATCTTAAGTAAAGATGGGTCAGGAGGTGGTGGCGTTGGTGGGCACAGAAGCGCCAGCGGCGGGGATGGGGGGACCGCCACCGACTTCTTTGGCGCCTGGGTTTAGGTTTCATCCTACAGATGAGGAGTTGGTGAGGTACTATCTGAGGAGGAAGGCCTGTGGAAAGCCCTTTCGGTTTCAAGCTGTTACTGAAATTGATGTCTACAAATCTGAGCCCTGGGAGCTAGCTGGTATAAATATACATACATAAATGCATGACTATACTTGTACTTTATGTGGTAATTTATTTAATTTTTCGGTGATATAGTATTTTTTGTTTATTAGATTGACGGGTGTAACACATAGATATTGGAACTATCACTGTTCTGGATAGTCTCGTTTTCTTGAACTTCTGGGATTTTGATAAGATAGTCTGGTTGTGGATATCAGGATATGGAAATTATATTTCAGGGTTTCTGAATATATGTGTGTGAGTTTAATTAGTAAAAAGTAGTACTAGAAAAGCTTCAAAATACAATGGAAATTAAATTTGAGTCTGTGAAAAGAAGGTAAAGAGTGCCAGGAAATTAAACTTCTTTGTTGCTGAAGAAGTAGGATTGATTAGGGATGGGATTTTAAACTGATTACGAGATGGATGAGAATTTATTGGAAATGGTGTGAATGTAATGGGTAAACATACAAGTGTAAAAGCCAGTATTTAATTGTGTGTGTCTTCCACCTGGATTTGTGAATTGGGATGGGGAGTTTTTAAGGATGTAGTATGTTCAATTTTCATTCAAATCTTTCTTTGCTTGCAACAGATTCTCCTGTTGTTTGAATAGTTATATTTTTTTATGTTTTTTGGTGCAAATGTGTAGATTTTCTTGTCTTTTTAACTAAACTAATGAACAATTTGGTCTCTTGATCTTTGTCTTAAAAGATTATTCATCGCTGAAAACGAGAGATCAAGAATGGTACTTTTTCAGTCCTGTGGATAGGAAGTATGGCAATGGGTCTCGGCTAAATCGTGCAACTGGCAAAGGGTATTGGAAGGCAACCGGGAAGGATCGGTCTGTGCTTCACAGAAACCAGACTATTGGAATGAAGAAAACTCTTGTTTTCCATAGTGGGCGAGCTCCTGATGGAAAGAGGACGAACTGGGTAATGCATGAGTATAGGCTTTGCGACATAGAATTGGGAAGGGTTGGAGTTGCACAGGTGTGGGTGGTGATTTTAGAATTTAAATTTGGTGCTTGTTTATTTTCATTTTTTTAAAGTTATGAATCTTTAAAGAAATTCCTGTTTGTTGTTTTGCAACCGAAAAGGATGCATTTGTGCTCTGTAGAATCTTTCAGAAGAGTGGTTTAGGACCACCCAATGGGGACCGGTATGCACCTTTTGTCGAGGAGGAATGGGATGATGATGCAGCCCTTGTGGTTCCTGGCGAAGAGGCTGAAGACAATATGGCCAATGGTGATGAAGCAAGAATTGAGGGCAATGACCTTGACCAGGTTTATTCTATGTCCTTTTATTTAGACAGACTCGTGTTTAAGTTCCATTCCTTTACCAGTAAAATCTTTTTCTGTTCATTTCACCTACTTTTTGTTCTGCAAACTTCATGATTGATGGAGTCTATAAGTGTTTTGTCCGGCAGCAATAGTATATTCAAGTTGCAGCAAATGGTGCCTACATTGAACCAGAATTTTGTGCAACATGTTTCCCTAGTTTGGGAATGTTACCTTGCTCTATATTGAAACGTGAAAAAAGGGAATGAATTCTTGTAGTGAAACAAAATACGATGTTGCAATTGGTATTCTTTTCACAATATTACTCATCATTATAGTATAGGATGAATAATACTTCTTAGCTAGCAGGCGGTAAGTGTTCTCAAAAAATTTTCGGGTGCTTGATAAAAATTTAATGATCTCATTCCACGAAAATTTATTCTGTGAGGTGAAGCATTTTCTGAATCAGATACCTCGTACATTGTTGGTGGAAAATTAGATATTTATAGCTTGATCTTGCGGGGATTAGGTATGGAAAATGGAAAAGGCCTAATAATTAGTGAAGAGAAGTTAGAATTTTTTTTACTAACCTCTCATTTTTCATATTTACAAAGAAGATTTGCTTTCATGAAAATTGCTTTTGATAAATTTTCTATAACTATCACGTTAGATTCTCGGATTTATGACACAGAATTAAGATCATATCTAATATATTAGATCTTACCGTTGTTAACTAGAATTGATATAGCCTCAGTTTGAGAAAGATTATTAATAAAGGAGTGGTGGAGATCACAGAATTTATGGATAATAATGAGTAGTAGCATTGAATGCGTGGTTGAAATTAAACTTTGACTTTGACTTTGACTGGGTAGCAGAAATAACTTTTAAATTTCTAAAAATGTGTCCTAAACAGAGGCATACTAATCTATAAATTGTATGGCTTTTAAACCCTGCATGCTGCATGAGCACTGAGGAGAAATGAGTGAAAACAATGTTAACCATTATTTGGACTCGCTGATGAAAACCATACTTGCTTCAGTTTGCAAGCCGGTTCTACATGTTTGTTCTTTCTTGTTGATCAAAGGAGGAGGTATGGAGCCTTACGGTCCTTCAAATGACAATACATGTAAATTTTCAGCACTGTTTATTGTGGGATTGGAAGTTTTCAGCGTTCTTCACGTGCGATTGATGCTCGACATAATGTTTTCTTATGATGTTACTACTCAAGTGCATGTTTGGCATGCTGTGATGAACAAAATTTAGCCCCATTTTCTGCCTTCCCGTGCTAACCGTGCCTACCAAATATAGCATACGTGTATGTTTTGGCATCCGATTCTAGGACTAATTTGACACACACATTATTTGTTTTTGAAAGTGCCAGATGTTCTTCTCTTGGTGCTCTTCAAAATTCATAAAACATCATTATAAGATTGTATCTTTGCTCTAAATTTATGTCAGGATAACCGTCCTCACAGCATGGACTTGGTGCAAAATCTTCTGTTTCTTTGCAAGAGGGAGAGATCAGAAGATCCTGAACACCTTTGTTTAGCTCAAAATAAAAGATCAAAGCATGATGACGTTCCCAACTCCAGCCATGCAAATGGATCGGAAGATTCAACTACAACAAGCCAGGATCCCAAAACAATGATGATGACGACAATTTCTTCCCCTGCACTTCTGGAATTTCCTTTATTAGAACCGGTCGAACCCAAAGAAAACCAAAACAACCCACCTACATTTGACTCTTCAAACCTGGAGAAATCTGTGCCCCCTGGGTATCTGAAATTTATCGGCAACTTGGAGAATGAAATCCTGAATGTCTCCATGGAGAGGGAGACTTTGAAGATCGAAGTGATGAGGGCTCAAGCTATGTTCAACGTTCTCCAATCACGCTTTGAAATGTTGGCCAAAGAAAACGAGGAGCTAAGGCATCATGTCCGGAAAGGGTAATATTTGTTGTACCTAGATATTCCCGTGTAACATTATCCAATCGTCTGTGTCTTCAGAACTAGAAGATGAGACGAGCAAGGGCCTTGAGATGCTTAAACGTTCACTGTGCCCTATGCAATCTTCGTGTAGTTTTTTAATGTGGTCTGGACAAATCCATCAGTCGACAATGCTTTCGTATTTTGAATTGACTTGTTCAACAAAAATCTAGTTCGAAGTTATGATCTTTAGCTTAGTACAAAAATATGAAATAATTCCTATGTTGCTTTCTAGTTGCAGTTGAGTTACTCTGGAAGCTCAGAACAAGGTGTTACGTAACTGATGAAAATAATCAGGCCGGCCTCGGGAATTATGAGGCCCTAGGCGATTAAGAATTCGTCGTGTCAAATTGAAGTTCATCTTTTTTCTTGGGATTTTGAAATTTTTTTCGTAGGACAGAATTGTTACTATTTCTCTTTTTGTAATTTCACAAAAAGTACAATAAAAACATAAATCACTTCAAACAAATTTTACTTGTGGGGGATTGTTATATATTTATACTATAAATATAATATGTGAAAGAAATAATTAATTAAGATAAAGTGCCCAACTGGTGAAAAGTGTGGAATTTGTGTGGGAGGTCAGGGGTTCGAGCCACGCCTCACGCATTATATTAAAAAGTCTTTGATTGGGCCTTGGGCTCTTGGGCTTTATTGATTCTAATAAAATACTTATTATTTTTTAATTATTTTCGGAATTATTTAATGGGTCAACTAGCCAGTAAAATATGATGCTTTTAATCGCCAGCTTTAATATCCATTACCATAGGCCATTACATCTGCAACTTAATGCTAGATCATGGTGGAAGAAGTTACATCTCTTCATGCCTATATAAACACACTTTTGGGTATTAGAAAAATACAACAAAAACGAAATTGTCTCTTCATATATACAGTAAAATATTATACTCAAATTGTCTTTTATTTTCCGAGTACACTTGAGAGTTCGAAACCTTTTATGATTGCCGCATAATTGGTTTATTTGATCGTTGTATCCTCGGAGGTGATTGTCCACGGAGGTCGCAGCAATTATCGACGTACAATTTCGCTTTAGGACATCGTAGTCGTCACGAGACTCGATCTATTGATCTATCGATAAGTTTTTTCGCACTTTACCATTATTTTATCCAACAATCTAAAGCGAAATTGGTTTTTAATGGCCGCAGATATATCTCCGTTCCTAAGTATTCCTTAAAAGCCCGAATTATTTGATGGAAAGAATTTTAAGAGATGGCAAATGAAATTGCGATTTTATTTGACAACTCTTAAAGTTGTAGATGCTATTGAATCCGATAAACCCGTTTCTCGTAATTGTCGATGAGCATGCCGATAAGGAAACATCGTATTTAGCTAATTGGGAACGTAATGATTATATGTGCGTAAATTATATTCTGAATTGCTTGACATTGGATTTATATGATGTTTACTAGTTGTGTAAATCTGCTAAAGAATTATGGAAATCATTAGAAAAGAAATATGACACCGAAGATGCTGGAACTAAGAAATTTGTTGTGGGAAAATTTCTAGATTTTAAAATGGATGACATTAGAACGGTGGTCAGTCAAGTTGAAGAATTACAGATTATAATTCACGAAATTATTGCTGAGGGATATAAAATCTGTGAGGGTTTTCAAGTGTCTGCTATAATTGAAAAATTACCACATTCTTGGAAAGAGTATAAAAAGAGTTTGAAGCATAAAAGAAAAGAAATGTCATTAGAGGATTTGATTATCAGAATTAGGATCGATGAGGATAATAGAATGGCAGAACGTAGGGAGAGACCAGATTTGGGTACAAAGGCCAATCTTATTGAAGGAAGTTTTAGTAGTAAGAAAGCTGCTGGGGATTTTACCAAAAGTCAGAACTTTAAAGGCAGAATCCAGGGGAAGCAATTCATATCAAAGAACAATCGGTCTAAACCTCAATTTAAAAATAAAACTGTTGATGACTGTTTTGTTTGTGGTAAATCAGGTCACTTTGCAAAGGATTGCCGAAATTGGAAAGGAAAAACTGTGAAGCATCAGGCACATATAGTAGAAGATGGGAATTTTTCTCGCTATGGTGATGTAAGTTAATCTAGTGAGCAACATGACTTACACTGGTGGGTAGATTCTCGGAGCTACCAAACACATTTGTCGCACGAGAGGTGCATTTTCTTCATTCACTCCTAATAGCGATGGAGAATGTCTCTGCTCATGGGAAATGCTTCTTCCTCCAAAATCGAGGGGAAAGGAACCGGACACTTAGATTTACTTCGGAAATATCCTTAGTTTGAAGGATGTCCTTTATGTACCCGATATATGAAAATCTAGTGTCTGATCTATTTTGGTCAAAAAGGGATTTAAAATTGTATTTGAGAGTGGTCAAGTTGTAATGTCTAAGTGGTGGTACTTTTGTTGGGAAAGGGTATGCGATGAGGGTCTATTTAAATTAAATGTTTCGTGATCAATAATAAGTGCTTCTACTTCTTCCTCGTTTACTTGTCGGATTCTTATGATTTATGGCATGCTAGACTTGACACTTGAACATGAATTCTATTAAAAAATTAATGAGATTGGAAACATTCCTAAAACTCGATAAGTTCCCAAACTCAAAATGTGAAACGTGTATTGAATCTAAGTATGCTAGAAAACCATTCTCACATGTTGATAGAACTACTTCGCTTTTAAGTTTAATACATTCTCGATTTATGTGATTTAAAAGGATATGTTACCCGTGGTGGAAATAAATATTTTTTAACTTTCATTGACGATTACTCCCTGTTATTGTTACATTTATCTTCTCAAGAGTAAGGATGAAAGTTATTCTAAATTTGTTTCATATAAACTCATGAAAATCGCTTAGATAAAACCATTAAAATTTTAAGATCCGATAGGGGAGGAGAATATTCAGTGAGCTTGATAAATTTTTCAGGCCGATAATGGTATTATTCATGAGACTACTCCACCATATTCTCCCAATCTAATGGTGTAGCTGAAAGGAAAAATAGAACTCTAAAGGATATGGTCACTAATGCTAAACTCTTCTCGATTACCTTTTAACTTGGAGAAGCACTTCTTATCGCATGTTATATTCTTGGTTTAATTCAAAGAAGAAAAATGATAAATCCCCTTATGAATTGTGGAAAGGTAGAATACCTTCATATAAATATCTTAAAGTGTGGGGGTGTTTAGCTAAGGCATCTATTCCAGACCTAAGAGAACTAAACTTGGTCCAAAAATTGTTGATTGTGTATTCATAGGTTATGCTTTTCATAGTAATGCCTACGTATTTTTAGTAATTGACTCTAAAAATATTTTGATTGAAAAGAACACAATTTTTGAAAACTAGAGATGCAGAATTTTTTTGAAAATAGATTCCCTTTTAAAGAAAAATCAGAAGACCAAGTAGTTCTCTTAGTGTTCCTCCTAGTGTTAGAGAAGAGCCTATTGAATTAGAAGAAGTCAAGTTAGGAGAAGCAAAAGACCTAGGATCGTACTTCTTTTGGTCCCGACTTTCTAACATATTCAAGAGAGGATGATCCTATTACATTTGATGAAGCTATATCTTCACCAGATTCTATATTTTGGAAGGAAGCTATAAATAGTGAATATGATTCCATTATGTCTAATAACACTTGGGAATTAGTAGACTTGCCTAGAGGATGTAAAACCATTGGGTGTAGATGGATTTTTAAGAAAAATTGAAACCCGATGGTTCAATTGATAAATTTAGCAAGACTTGTAGCTAAAGGCTATAAACAAAAGGAAGGAGTTGATTTCTTTGATACATATTCACCGTTACTAGAATTACCTCTATTAGGATGTTAGTTGTACTGCTTCATTGTATAATCTTATTATACATCAAATGGATGTCAAGATCGCTTTCATATGGAGATTTAGAAGAAGAGATTTATACGGATCAACCTCGAGGGATTTGTGGTAAAAGGCCTTGATAAAGTGTGTAGACTTAAAAATCTCTTTATGGCCTTAAACAAGCCCCTAAGCAATGGCATGAGAAATTTGATACTTTGACATCTAATGGTTATGTGATAAATGAAGCGTATAAATGCATATATAGCAAATTTGTGGGGATAGTGGTGTCATAATTTGCTTATATGTGGATGATATGCTAATAATGGGAACTAGTTTAGATGTGATTAATAATACTAAACAAGCTAAAAGCACTTTAAAATGAAAGATTTGGGTGTTGCTGATGTTATTCTAGGGATTAAAATAGTAACACATTCCGAAGGGATTACTTTAACACAATCACATTATGTAGAAAAAGTGCTTAAGAAGTTTAAACAATATAATTGTATTCCCGCTAAAACACCTTATGATGCAAGTCTTCATTTGAGAAAACATTCAAGTCCTAGTGTTTCTGCTTTAGAATATGCTAGAGAGATCGGCAGTCTCATGTATCTCATGAACTGTACGGACTGATATAGCATATGCCGTCGGTAGACTTAGCAGTATACTAGTAATCCTAATAGTGAACATTGGGATGCTCTCATTCGAGTCTGCAGGTATTTGAGATACACTATAGACTGGGAATACATTATACTAAATATCCCGCTCGTACTTGAGGGATATTGTGATGCTAATTGGATTTCGTATACCAATGAAACTAAATCTACAAGTGGCTATGTTTTTACATTAGCGGGTGGTGCCGTATCTTGGAAATCCACTAAGGAAACTCCGCATTGCGAGATCTACTATGGAATCGCAGTTCATAGCATTAGATAAGGCAGTGGAAGAGGCCGAATGGTTAAGGAATTTTCTTATGGATGTTCCTTTGTGGTCCAAACCACTTCCAAGCCTATCTATGTCCATTGTGACGATCAAGCAGCCTATTGCAAGAGCTCAAAATTCATCCTACAATGGAAAGTCTAGACATATTCGTAGGAGGCACAATACCGTGCGTCACCGTTTAAGGATGGGGTTATAGCTATTGACTATGTGAAGTCAAGTGATAATATTGCCGACCCATTAACAAAAGGATTAGCTAGAGAGCTAGTTCGTAAAACATCGAGGGGGATGGGGCTAAAGCCTATTATAAATTAGATCACCTATAATGGAAACCCAACCTTCATGATTGGAGATCCCATGGATAAGGTTCAATGGGATAACAAAGTTATTGGAGTGATCTCGGGGTACTACATTGAATTTATTTCAAACCCTCCCCATGATGAAGTAGTACCAATCGTATTGATTAGAGGATGAGCAAATGCTCTTAATGCTTTCTATAGCCGATATTCAGCTGGGTGTTTAAATACAACGGCATCCTTGATAGAAGCACCTATTTGAGTGTGGAAGTGGGGCCGTTTCCTATGAGAATTGAGGCTAATTCTCTAGAGCACTCAAAGAAACCGGGAAAGTTCACGGCGAAATGAACACAACCGCGAGAACTCGATGATTGTTTTAGAAATCATGTGTGTGTTTTATTGTCTCGCCTTTGCAAATCATAATTGTGGAGTTCAAGACATAGTTCACTCTACAGCTAGCAAGCTCGATAGAATATACAAAGCCGAGGTTCAAGTCGATAGACACCTAAGCCTCGCGTGATTTCTACCGTACTCCGTATAATATTTTTATTTATCTTATTTCTTTCATGTGGGGGATTGTTATATATTTATACTATAAATATAATATGTGAAAGAAATAATTAATTAAGATAAAGTGCCCAACTCGGTGAAAAGTGTGGAATTTGTGTGGGAGGTCGTGGTTCGAGCCACGCTCACGCATTATATTAAAAAGTCTTTGATTGGGCCTTGGGCTCTTGGGCTTTATTGATTCTAATAAAATACTTATTATTTTTTAATTATTTTCGGAATTATTTAATGGGTCAACTAGCCGCAAAATATGACAGCTTTAACTGCCGCTTAATATCCATTACCATAGGCCATTACATCTGCAACTTAATGCTATATCATGGTGGAAGAAGTTACATCTCTTCATGCCTATATAAACACACTTTTGGGTATTAGAAAAATACAACAAAAACGAAATTGTCTCTTCATATATACAGTAAAATATTATACTCAAATTGTCTTTTATTTTCTGGAGTACACTTGAGAGTTCTGAAAACCTTTTATGATTATTTACAATTGGTTTATTTGATCGTTGTATCCTGGAGGTGATTGTCCACGGAGGTCGCAGCAATTATCGACGGGCAATTTCGCTTTAGGACATCGTGCTGTCACGAGACTCGATCTATTGATCTATTGATAAGTTTTTTCTGCACTTTACCATTATTTTATCCAACAAGGCCTTCTACCCTTACGCCGTGTCTGAAGAAATGAAAAGTGGACGTGTGACGATTGTGTTGAGTTGTTTCTGGACATTCATCAATTATGAGAATACACAAAAAACTGAACTTGTTGCTTAGTTGGCAGAAGACACTTGAAAAATCACACAAATCCTTCACAAATTTCACGTATCAGCCACATTTTCACGAAACTTCAATCAGACATTTTATCGAACACTTAATGTTAAGACAATTAACTTACCAAGATTCGCCATAATTGATAGTTGCCTGCGACACATAATTTTAACGAGTTTTTTATGAACTCAAATATTATAAGCAGTCAAAGCACGACTTGGAGAATAATTGCTTACGTGGGCTTTGGACGTTCTGATTTGGTGAAAGATTTCCTCAATCACCGGCCGCAGTAGAGGTAGCAATGAGCCGGCCGCCCGTATGCATACAAGCTCGTCTCGTTAATCGTGGGCCGAGCCGAGCTTCGGCTTGCGAGCTCTCCAATTTTTTTTTTTTTTTAATATAAAACTTTAAAAAAGAAAAAAAAAAACCCCTTCGTTTGAATGAGCCCACGAGCCGCTCGTTTTTTGACTCGACTCGGGCGGCTCACGAGCTGTATTTTGACCAACCGAGTGGCCGAGCCGCTCAGCTCATTTGCCACCTCTAGGCGGCAGCAACTAGATTTTTCGGACAAACTTTTGGTAAATTAATACCTTTTTTGCTTTCGTCAACACCTTTCTTTCCCTTGTCTTCATTGGTATTTCCACCCTTCTCCATTGCTTGCTCCTATATTTTCCTCATTTTACTTCCTATGCTCATTTCCGAATCCACATAAAAATTAGAGTAATGTTATTCATCCCCAGTGGGGATGAAAACACAGTTTACATGGTTTTAAATGATAGGTTAAATGAAAAGTGAAATTAAATGACTTATTTAATTTCACCTATCATTTAATGCCACATTGACGCTATGTAGACTGTGTTTCCATCCTCCGTAGGAATGAATAACATTACTCTAAAAATTAAGCAATCTATACACTTTGAGGCCACATGCCATTGTCTAGTTGACTTCGGTCTAAGGCTGGGCCTGAAAATAATGTGACATTTCGTTAGATAACTATATGAAGTATTTAATTTTTTTGTGAAGTAGTAAGCTTGGCTACAAATAGGGCAATGCATCTAGGTTCATTTGAAGCGTTATCATCGGATGTATATACTGTGTAAGTTGAACATTTCATTAATCCTGTTTGAGCCCAATTTTTTTGTGTAAAATGTATTATGGAATAATAAATTGATGGAAAATATATAGTTAAAAACGAATGAAAAGTTTTTGAGTTATATGTAATATTATTTTATTGAGAAATGTATGATTGAAAAGAAGAGAAAGAAAAATGTATTTTGAAAAAAAAAAAAAAAAAGTAGGGATCAAAGAAGTTCGTTTCAAAACAGTAAGTGAACAATATGCAATTATTTTCAAAGAAAATATCTGGAACCTTCTATTATATAATTATTAGCAGTAGTTCTAAATGACATGGCGTCGCGTTGGTCATGCCACCCCACGCCACTGCTGACTTCAGAGCAGATCCTTCGCTTTTCACGGAGGCGTCGCCACATAAATCATTTAGAATTAATGTTTTTAAAATTATTTTTTTTTCTAACATTTTTAATCACACAATAATTTTAAAAAATATCATTTTTCTAATTTATTTCGTAACTTTCTCTTTTTTAACCAACGGTCTCTAAAAAAAATTTAATTTTTACGAATTTACATTTTAAAATATCAACTTCACATCAAACTTATGCACCCTACCGTGACAAGAATCATATCACAGCCCGTTACCCAAACCAATCTTATCTTAACCATGAAGAAATGTATATTAATAAATAATTGTACAACTACAACAGTACAAGCAATGGAATTAAATTAATTTCCACTATTCTTTCAAGGGAGTCCATTAACATACCCTAACCCTCCAACCCCTACAACGAGTTCTTGAAATTCAAAATTCATCAATAATTGTTTTTGGATTGCAATGGATTCCAAGGACAAGAAATCATCATCTGTATCTTTTCTGGGTCCGGGCTTCAGGTTCCATCCGACTGACGAGGAATTGGTTCGATATTATTTGAGGCGAAAAGTCTGCGGAAAATCTGTCCGATTCCATGCTATTTCTGAGATCGATATTTACAAGGTCGAGCCTTGGGATCTCCCAAGTATGCACTTCTCAAACCTTTTCTTTCTTTATAATTTGAACTCTATTTGGTGTTCATTTTCGTTTATTTACTGGAGTGCGGTGGTAGCGTATTGATAAATGCAGATTAGGAATAGCCCAGGTCTTTATAATTTGATTTTTTATTTTTTTTTTAACATAAGGGACGCCAATTTTCGAATCCGACTGCTAGGCCGAGCTTTAGGCGGATCGAGTTGCTCTATTGAGCATTGAATGGTCAACCGGGGCAGTAGCACAATTGTATATATTATTGTTTCAATGTTTCAGTTACTTCGATTATACCGTTAATAGGGAGATTGTTGTTCAATAGTTATTCTTCTGTATTTAGTAATCAGTACGGTTTGCTTTATGTATAAGTAGGGCTCTTTAATGCAGAGATTGATATGGTGGCGCCTTTGTAGTAAATTTAACATTCAGTAACCATAAACGTTTTCCAGTTTTTTCCATACTGTAAGCTGTTTAAGGGGGGGAAATTACTATTATTTAATTATATGGAACAATAATTTGTATTGAATGATGAGACTTCATTTTAATGTTTGTATGTGTGCAGTTGTTAGAGAATATGCATATTGGAGGTTTGATAGAGAATGTTTTGGCATATAAGGTTTTGTTGCCAGAATATGTGGCATGGCCAGTGTTTAATCGCTCCATTTACCAAATTATAGTGAAATTTTCGGAAATGAGATTTCATTCACATAACTATGGATTGAATAATGTGTTTTCTTTGCTTCGTTGTTTTCTAAGGTTTCTTGGAAATTTTATTAATCTTATGTCTAAGGTTGTGTAACAAGGAACTACTTAGGCATTGTTCATCCTTAGAGGAAAGGGAAAAAGGAGAGGAGATAACTGATTAATATTGATTAACCTCAATTCTTTGCTACCAATATGAAAAGCAGATTTAACGTTTCTGAACATATGGTTGAATATCATTGAAACTGAAAGTAAAAGGATTCATAATTGGTAAAGTTTCTCCTTATTCATGTCTCCTTAGTCCAACTAGTGAGTTTAACTGGAGCTGAACGTGTTTCGTTTTCTGTGTCAGTTGCGTAAAACTAAATTAGTTATCATTGTCATTAGTATTGTCTGTCAAGATTGCCCATTATTACATGTACAACTCCATGTATGTATATGCAAATGCGTATTTATATAATGTAACCACCAATATATTTTTAAGCCCAGATATTTAACATTTTTTTTTTTCTAATATTTCCATATTCCAAATATTTTTCATTCTAATATGGTGGTTTTTTAGGTATGTCGAGTCTGAAGACTAGAGATTTGGAATGGTATTTCTTCAGCATGCTGGACAAAAAATATGGTAATGGAGCAAGGACCAACAGGGCAACTGAAAAGGGGTACTGGAAGACTACTGGAAAGGACAGGACTGTCTACCATAAGTTACAGATTGTGGGAATGAAGAAAACCCTTGTTTATCACATTGGCCGAGCTCCAAAAGGCCAGAGGAGTAACTGGGTTATGCACGAGTACCGGCTTGCTGATTTGGAGTTGCAGAAAGCTGGAATTAATCAGGTGGGTGCACATGATTGTGTATCTTGATCTTTTAAGTTATTCTTTGTCTTTGCCTCAAGGCTTATTTTGAGCTGACAGAATTAGTGTGGATGATGAATGTCCGAGTGATATGGTTTCTGGGGATTTAGGAAAAAGTAGGAAGTTTGAATAACTGATAGAAATAAGTTGATTGGCAATCATTTTAAATCAGATAAAAAAGCAATTATATGGGATGATATAATTGTTTTATGACCGTTATTAGTATTAGTATTAGTGTTTTATTGTTTTTAGTATGGCAATATTGTTGTATACCTTATTTTGGAGGATGATTTGTTTTACATTGCTTGATCTAATTTTTTATATTGTTGTGTTTTTTTGGTGGACAAAGGACGCTATTGTGCTTTGCCGAGTCTTTCAGAAGAGTGGTTCGGGACCAAAGAATGGCGAACAGTATGGGGCTCCATTTATTGAGGAGGAGTGGGAGGATGATGAGCTGGAATTGGTTCCCAAGCAGGAGGCTGCAGAGGAAGTAGATTTTGGTGATGATTTCTATTTGGATGGCCATGACCTTGAGCAGGTTAATGCACTTACCATTATATTGTGTTGTGTGCTAATTTTACAATGTTTCGGCCTGATTAGGGCACAGTGAGAATTTAGTGGAAATTGTGAAGGATACTTGTTTACAATGTTCTCTCTTTGCTAGATACTTCGTTTACAATGTGCTAATTTTACAATGTTCTCTCTTTGCTAGATTCTTGGAACTGACGTTCCGTCAGACATTACTCCCCTTCCATTGAACACCTACTTTGCAGACAATTCCTGCTATGAAGAAGAAACCGCCGAGTCCGGTAGTGGGGCCCAACAGCGCATGGTTGATATGGGTGAACATGAAAATGAGCCTGAAAAGCATGATGATCGAAATCTTTATGATTTGCCAGCTTCATATGATACAGTTGTAAAACAAGTCAGGCATGAATACATGGTTGAATCGAGCGAGCCTAGGAATTTGGAGGATGTGGATTACTTGCTTGATGAACCATTCTTGGATGCTTCTGATAATGTTCAATATAGTGATGAAGGATTTGTTGAAACTAACCATCTCTCAAATCCTGGTGCAGTTGATACATCTACTTTCGACGCTCTTGAGGAGTACCTTCCATTCTTCGATGCCAATGATGACATCTCACAGTATCTCTCTTGTGATCTTTCAAAGATGAGTGGAAGTGAGGATCTTATTTCTGATCACGCATTCCTCACCGAAACGGTAACCTTATTCTTTGAGCTTCACTGACTTTTCCAGGTTCACGTTGCAATTTAGTAATTAAGTTCACATTACTATTCTTTTTCAGAAGGTTGATGAAGGAACACAGCAAGCTACTGTGTCAAGTGAACAACTAATTGATAATACAAATAATGATGCGTCGTCGTCTAATAAGCAAGAGCTGGCAAAATGTCAGTCAGGTACTGAAAGAAAAATCACTCTAATGCAACTTCTTGTTTTCTGGTTATTTTGGAAGGGTGGACCGGATATTACTAAGAAGAAAAATAAGTTAAAATCTCGTTCATTTTACTCCACAATCCTGTCCCAAACATGCATCTCAAGCATTTCATCTCTGCATGCACTGTTAACATTAATAACACACTTCTAATGGGTGCAGATTTTCAGTATCCTTTCATCGAGCAGTCAAGTCTCATGTTGGGCAACGTCCCAACTCCGATGGCATTTGCATCAGAGTTTCCTTCGAAAAATGCAACTCTTCTTCTAAATTCTGCTTCCAGTTCGGCACATATTACGGCTGGCATGATTCAAATAAGGAATTTGACAGTCAATGGCAATGGAACAGATCAATCTTTTAGCAAGAGTCAGAACTTCAATATTATTCTTTCATTTGGCCTGTCACAAGGCGCCAATGGTTCTGCTAACTTGGAATCACAGGTTAGCCTACTTCCAGGGAAGGCTGTTTCTGCGATTTCTAGGGGTTGGTTCGATTTCATATTCTTCTGGGTCCTTATTCTCTCCATGAGCTTCAAAATTGGGACATATATCTGTGCCAGGTGAAGTGAATCTCGAGCAGTCTAAAGACAGTAAACCTGGTAAAAAGTTCTTAGTGAACTCGCTGGACAATGTCTCCGTGAATTACAAATTGACATGGTGCAGCATTATTTGTTTTGAATTATGTTGAAATAGTTGCTAGAATAATTAGTTTTTTAGTCTTGGATTAGGCCATTGATTGCGTTTAATCTATGAGCCAGATAGTGTTGTAGAATTATACTGGAAAATGTGACACGGCTTCTGACTTGGAAGAATTAAAATATATGGTTTGTGTTTTCAATTTATATCCGTGATTGAATCGTAGCTTGCATTTTCTTTTTCTTATTTAATAAGGTGGGTTGCACATTGGGAAAAAAAATAATAATAAAATAAAATTGTATCGTCTAATCATATTTATTATGCCATCTCTCCTTGTTCCAAATTCCTCACTAGTAATAGGCGTAGTGTTGACATAACGAGGATTCGCTATGTTTGATATTAAAGATTGAGCGATGCGATAAATCATATTTTGTCTTGTTTTCTTTCAAATATTATTCGTTCATTGGAAAATTCGTCATTAACTATCGTAGTAAGACGTTCCTTGAACTTCTTGTGTACAATTTACCAAGTACATATTTCTCATTAATGACTTTGAATTTTAAATTTTCAAAAATATTATCAAGACAAACAAAAGAGTATTTGTTGAGGCTTATTCGAAATTCAAAATTACTTTTGTTTAAAACATAGTTAAAATCGATAAGTGCTTGTTAATCAGGTAATATGTCCTTTTGAGCTTTATAATATTTTACTACGTGCAAGCAACGTGCAATGCACGTTTACCTAGTTTATATTTAATAGTTTTGTTTAAGAATTAATTTGTTATTAATAAAGATATAATTTTTTTTGTTAATTAAATAATTAATGATGTAATGTTTATGTAATTGTAAATAATTAGATGTGTGATTTTGATGTTGTGATGTAAGTTGGTGAGATCGAAGAAAATAAGCAAAAGTTGACAAATTTGGAGAAATGACTAAATTGTAAGGGATCCAAAGTTCGGGGACTAAAATATAAATATTTAAAAGTTGTGCCGAACCTCACGATGAAGATTTGAGAGTGCTCGGAGTCAATTGGATAAAGGAACACATTAATGGAATCAGATTTAGTCAAAAGATGATCACAAATCAATTTTCAACCGAAAAGTTATGCTCCGATGTTTTAGTCTCATATTGAGACCTATTTTTGACATAGAAAGTGATCGAATTGGAGAATGATGTCTGAATCAAAGTTGTAGCCAGATGAGTTGGCTTTCCAACGCATTTTGAATCTCCTCAATCGGATATCAGAATACAAAGTTATGATAAAAACACTGAAAAAAGGTGCAACTATCTGTTTAAAACAAGAAATTCCGTTACATAGTCCGTTAAAACAACAAATTCCGTTAGTTTTTCCATTAAAAACAAGAAATTCCGTTACATAGCCACTTTTAATATATAGAAGATATATACATTAGGTGCAAGTAACGTGTAATGTACGTTTGCCTAGTTTATATTTAATAGTTTTGTTTAAGAATTAATTTGTTATTAATAAAGATATAATTTTTTTGGTTAATTAAATAATTAATGATGTAATGTTTATGTAATTGATAAATAGTTAGATGTGTAATTTTGATGTTGTGATGTAAGTTGGTGAGATCGAAGAAAATAAGCAAAAGTTGACAAATTTGGAGAAAGTGCTAAATTATAAGGGATCCAAAGTTCGTGGATTAAAATGTAAATACTTAAAAGTTGTGCCGAACCTCACGATGAAGATTTGAAAGTGCTCGGAGTCAATTGGATAAAGGAAGACATCAATGGAATCAAATTTAGTCAAAAGATGATCACAAATCAATTTCCAACCGAAAAGTTATGCTCCGATATTTTAGTCTCATATTGAGACCTATTTTTGGCATAGAAAGTGATCGAATTGGAGAATGATGTCTGAATCAAAGTTGTAGCCAGATGAGTTACCTTTCCAACGCATTTTGAATCGCCTCAATCGGATATCGGAATACAAAGTTATGATAAAAACACTGAAAGAAGGTGCAATTGTCTATTTAAAATAAGAAATTCCGTTACATAATCCGTTAAAACAACAAATTCCGTTAGTTTTTCCGTTAAAAACAAGAAATTCCGTTACATAGCCACTTTTAATATATACTAGGTGCAAGCAACGTGCAATGCACGTTTGCTTAGTTTATATTTAATATTTTTGTTTAATAATTAATTTGTTATTAATAAAGATGTAATTTTTTTTGGTTAATTAAGGGCGTGTCTGGGCGCGCTGCAAGGAGGAAGGAAAATTGATTATGTTACCGTTTTTTTTTCAAACCTACAACCCCACAGTGAGAGAATTGGTCCAAAATTGCGGCTCCCAACTGCATGAATTGTGTTGCCAACGACTTGATATCTGCTGAAAAACAGAAACAGATACCCTATAAATAATTAATGATGTAATGTTTATGTAATTGATAAATAATTAGATGTGTGATTTTGATATTATGATGTAGGTTGGTGAGATTGAAGAAAATAAGCAAAAGTAGACAAATTTGGAGAAATGGCTAAATTGTAAGGGATCCAAAGTTCGGGGGCTAAAATGTAAACACTTAAAAAGTTGTGGCGAATCTCACGATGAAGATTTGAGAGTGCTCAGAGTCAATTGGATAAAGGAAGATGTCAAGGGGATCAAATTTAGTCAAAAGATGATCACAAATCAATTTCCAACCGAAAAGTTATGCTCCGGTGTTTTAGTCTCATATTGAGACCTATTTTTGGCATAGGAATTGATCTAATTGGAGAATGATGTTTGAATTAAAGTTGTATCCAGATAAGTTATCTTTCCAACGCATTTTGTATCGCCTCAATAGGACATCAGAATACAAAGTTATGATAAAAACATTGAACGAAGGTGCAGCTGCTTATTTAAAACAAGAAATTCCGTTACATTGTCCGTTATATTGAGACATATTTTTGGCATATAAAGTGGTCGAATTGGAGAATGATGTCTGAACCAAAGTTGTAAACAAATGAGTTAGATTTCCAACTCATTTTGAATTGTCTCAATCGGATATCGGAATACAAAGTTATGTTAAAAACACTGAATGAAGGTGCAGCTGCCTGTTTAAAACAAGAAATTCTGTTACATAATCTGTTATATTGAAACATATTTTTGGCATAGAAAGTGATCGAATTGGAGAATGATGTCTAAATCAAAATTGTAGCCAGATGAGTTAGATTTCCAACTCATTTTGAATCGCCTCAATCGGACATTAGAATACAAAGTTATAATAACAAAATTAAAAGAAGGTGCAGCTACCTGTTTAAAACAAGAAATTTCGTTACATAGTCCGTTATATTGAGACCTATTTTTGGCATATACAATGATCCAATTAGAGAATGATGTCTGAATCAAAGTTGTAGCTAGATGAGTTAACTTTCCAAATCATTTTGAATCGTCTCAATCGGATATCAAAATACAAAGTTATGATAAAAACACTGAAAGAAGGTGTAGCTGTCTGTTTAAAACAAAACATTCCGTTACATAGTCCGTTATATTGAGACATATTTTTGGCATAGAAAGTTATCGAATTGGAGAATGATGTCTGAACTAAAGTTTTAACCAAATGAGTTAGATTTTCAACGTATTTTGAATTGCCTCAATCGGACATCGGAATGCAATGTTATGATAAAAATACTGAAAGAAGGTGCAGCTACCTGTTTAAAACAAGAAATTCTGTTACATAGTCCGTTATATTGAGACATATTTTTGGCATAGAAAGTGATCGAATTAGAGAATGATATCTGAATCCAAATTGTAGCCAGATAAGTTAGCTTTCCAACTCATTTTGAATCGCCTCAATCGGATATCAGAATACAAAGTTATAATAAAAACATATAAAGAAGGTGCAACTGCCTGTTTAAAACAAGAAATTTTGTTACATAGTCTGTTATATTGAGACCTATTTTTGGCATAGAAAATGATCCAATTGGAGAATGATGTCTGAATTAAAGTTGTAGCCAGATGAGTTAGCTTTCCAACGCATTTTGAATCACCTCAATCGGATATTGAAATACAAAGTTATGATAGAAATACTGAAAGAAGGTGTATCTGCCTGTTTAAAACAAAACATTCTGTTACATAGTCCGTTATATTGAGACATATTTTTGGCATAGAAAGTGATCGAATTGGAGAATGATGTCTGAATCAAAGTTGTAGCCAGATGAGTTAGCTTTCCAACGCATTTTGAATCGCCTCATCGGAATACAAAGTTATGATAAAAACGCTGAAGGAAGGTGCATCTGCCTGTTTAAAACAAGAAATTCCGTTACATAATCCGTTAAAACAACAAATTTCGTTAGTTTTTCCGTTAAACCAACAAATTCCGTTAAATAGGCACTTTTTATATATAGAAAGATATAGAAGATATATTGTTTTATCATGTTTTAACGAGTATTATACAAATAAATCTTAAATAATACGATATAAACTAAAACAATTGTGCCGTGCTAAGTTAATTAAAGTTATTAATTTTATAGATTTTGTACGATATAAAATAAATATTATTTATAAAAAAATATGACACGTAATAAATAATAATGTTTAGTCAAATAATTATGCATAATATACCATTAATAAATCAAAAGCATTTTTCTAATTATACTGCCAAAAAATCAATTTAGAGTTGACGACACTTTTTGAAAAAACCTCTACTTATAAAAAAGGATTTTTGCCATTCGCACATCATATTTTAACTTCTTTGTTGAGTCGTTGACAGATGGCGTGTTTGTAAAATTCTATTGGCTGCAAAAAAACAATTTTTTTGTTTAAACAGTCCAATGATAGAATGCTACGTGTTACGGGCCTGTGTCAGACCCGCCACCTCGCCCACCACGTGTCCGCACCCGTGGCCCAAGCCACTTGTCGAACGAGGTGATTGAACGAGGGACGAGCTGATTGTACATGTCGAGGTGAGTGCATGAGGAACGAACTGGACACGCGTCAGCGAATGAACCGGACTCATCCACAAGCACGGAGTGGATGCAAAGGCCCGCACTCCGCTTCTACCACGCTGCAACGCTTCACCCGCCACACCTCGCCTCTACAAAGATCCTTTGTACAAAGAACTTCCCAAAGTCAAGTCTCTGACTGATGGGACGTGTGGCAGGCCATCGACGGTCAAATCAGCAGCATATGTCAGAAACATTTAATACCAGTCGACCTATGGAGGGACAGAGTGACACCTAGGATGGGACGAGCCTTGAAGATCCGGCAACACGTGTCTCCTCATCCAACGGCCCTTCTCATCCCATCCTTAGTATAAATATCCCCTCATTGGGCCAAAGATGGGATTGAATCCCATTTGCTCTCCTACATATTGCGAAACCAACTATCATCATTTCCCTTATATTTGTCAATTTTATCGACACTATATCGACCATCCCCCCGGCGAGTGTTCTACCGCCGGTGAATCCCTTACCGGTTGAATATAAAACTGACTTGACCGTCGGAGTGCTTGCGGTCGCTCCCACCCCCTCCGGGAGAGGCCACGAGTGACTAACGACGTGCTACGTGTGCAGGAAGAGCAGACTTGAAGACCTATCCTGTTGGCCACGTGTCCGAGCCATTTTTCGAGGTCAACAGATTGGCGCCGTCTGTGGGAACTAACTTAACCACGAGTTCTCCCACCAAAAGTTGCTTAAATATCCGGTTGATATTTCTCCTTGAAAAAGGGATTAATTCTTGAAAAAGAGTCATTTTCAGCCACCTCGGACCATGAGTTCCAGTGGAGATGACAATGCGAGGGCAAGGGATGTCTCTGAAGAAGAGATCATTCGAACCAATGTTACGTAACAGCGGCCTCATCACCGCTACCGTAGAGGTAGAAGAACGACAGCACGTTTGGCGGCCGAAGTGGCCCAAATGGCCACTAACATGAGGACCATCATGGCTCAGAATGCAGCCATGCAGGTACAAAACAAGGGCGATTTTCAAGCCCCGCGTCATCCACAGCAATCAGCCCAGAGACGAACTGAGGAGGAGTCCAGTAGGGGAACCCACCTGAGTTCCCAGGGAGAAGCTCCTGTAGAGAGAGATGTGGGAATGGACACTTCAAATTACACCGCTGCCCCAGCCAATGATGCCCCTGCAGGAGAGAGTTTTCCTCCGGAATATGAACGACCTCAGAGATCCGGAATATGAACGACCTAGAAATAGGAACCAGCCCCCGCAGCAAACAACTCGCCAGCAGGGGTAGGGACAAAGCCAAGAGGTCCACGCCCCTCCACCTAGAAATAGGCGGGAGAGGCGAAGCCAAGTGGATTGGGGAAACAGGGCTGAAACGGCTCAGCGTCCACCCCGACATCAGGCAGATGGGAATGATTCTGACATACCCTGTAGGTCGTATGAGCTTGATGATGACGACGACAATTTGCCCTTCTCCAGGGAGCTTCGCACATTTTCGATGCCTCTCAACTTTGTTCCTCCTAAAATCCCAAAGTACGAAGGAAAGGGCGACCCGGAAAAACATCTCAACAAATACAAAACACAGATGAGCCTCAGAGGCGCCTCGCCAGCTTTGAAGTGCAGAGCATTCCACTTAACTCTTGGCGGCTCTGCCGAAGTGTGGTATAGCAGATTGGCACCACTTAGCATACGGAGCTGGCCGGATCTGAAGAAGGCATTCTTGAACCAATACCTCTCTAGGAAGGAGGGAGAAGCTCCTATTCAACGCTTGCAAGACATGAGGCAAGCAGCAGGGGAGACCCTAAAGAATTACCTCGCTCGTTTCACTGATGAGATAGCCTACTGCGAGCAGGTCACGGACAAGGAGGCCCTTTCGACTCTGAAAGGAGGACTGAACATGAACACACTGTTTTGGAGGGATGTCCGAAGCAAGAACCCTTCGACATATGATGAGTTGGAGGAAATGATGAAAATAGGGATCGTCAACGAGGAAATGATCGACCACAGGAACAGGGCTGCCCAACGGCTTCCACCACCTCAGAGGCAGATATGCAGCGGGCCCACCTCCCAGATAGTGAGCCACCAATGGACTCAAGCTGGGCACACAGTGGCTCCCACCTCGGGACAAGCGTTAGCCACTGCCACACTCAATGCGGTCCCCACCTTGGCTTACGAAAATGCTGGACCAGGCACAAGCAACCCTGCTAGAAATACTGGACGACCCTCCACCTCTAGAAATAGGGGAAGAGGAGGAAGGCCTAGAGATAGGCCTCCAGAAGTGCGACCTTATTGCACCATTCATCGCCATTATGGCCATGACACCAGAGATTGTGCGGGTTTAGGCAGACCTGCGAGCAACCCTCGTAACAATAGGGAACACAATTATGAAAGCAGTAATCCAAGGCGCAGTCCCCCTAGGAGGGGGGAGAGGAGGCGACACTCTCCAAGTAATAGAAACGATGATTGGGAAAGGCCCCAGAACGGGCAACGCCCCAGGAGAGATTCAGCCCCTTAAACGAGCAGCAACCAATTCGTGAAATAGACACTATTATTGGGGGACCCCACGTGGGAGGTGAATCAAAAAATGTTCAGAGGAATTATGTCGGGAGGCGAAAACCCCACCTATGGTCAATTACCTGGTGAACCAATCACAAGGTGGAATGGCTACAGAACCCATAACCTTCACCTAAGAAGATACTACAGGAGTACACTTCCCACACTGCGACGCCCTAGTAGTCAGAGCCGTGGTGGCTCGCAACGGGCTGAAACGCATGCTGGTAGATAATGGCAGCTCAGTCAATATCCTGTTCGGCACAACTTTTGACAAAATGGCGGTGGATCACGAGCTAACACCCATGAGCTCGCCTCTTTACGGATTCACTGGAGACAGCATTATTCCCAGGGGTAAAATTACTCTTGCTGTCGAAATGGGAGCCTCGCCCCAGGTAGCACATCACTTCATGGAGTTCTTAGTGGTTGACCGCCGATCCGCCTACCATGGAGTCCTGGGGAGGCCTGCCCTAAAGGAACTGTGGGCAGTCACTTCCATCCATCACCTCTGCATGAAGTTCCCAACCGAACGAGGGGTCGCAACTGTTCGAGGCGACCAGACGGGATCCAGGGAGTGCTATCTTAACTCCCTTAGGAAGGTAGAACCTCGAGTTAACATGGTACTGGATACTGAAATGACGGAGGCCCCTGAAGGGCAGCCTCCTACGCAAGATGTAATCATGGCAGAAGCCAGATCCGAAATATCTTTGGAGGATCTGGACCCCAGGGTGATCGAATCAGAATCACAAGCTGCCCCAATGGAGGAACTAGAAACGTTCCCAGTGGACCCCCAAGACACGTCCAAAGTCTTGCAAATCGGAAAGGAACTGAATGAGGAAATTAAGGAGGAACTGAAAAGCTTCCTTCGGCAAAATTCCGATGTCTTCACATGGAGGCATGAGGACATGATTGGTATAGACCCCAGGTCAGTTGCCATTGCTTGCAAGTCGACCCTAGCTGTTCTCCACATAGACAGAAGAGGAGAGCGTTGAACGCCGAAAGGTATAAGGCCTTGAAAGAAGAGATGGAGAGACTCATCAATAACGGTTTTGTTCGTGAAGCCAACTATCCGAAGTGGATTTCAAATCCTGTGCTTGTGAAGAAGCATAACGGTAAATGGAGGGTTTGCATTGACTTTTCAAACCTCAACCAGGCCTGCCTAAAGGAGAGCTTCCCACTCCCACGGATCGACCAACTTGTAGACTCAACTACTGGGCACGAATTGTTAAGCTTTATGGAGGCCTATTCAGGCTACAATTAAATACCGATGTTTCCAGGAGACGAAGAGAGCACCTCTTTCATCACCGATAGGGGGCTTTATTATTACAAGGTGATGCACTTTGGCCTGAAAAACTCTGGGGCAACCTACCGAGGTTAGTCAACAAAATGTTCGCCGATCAGCTCGGCAAAACAATGGAGGTCTACGTTGATGACATGCTTGTGAAAAGCCTCATGGCTAAGAAGCATATCGAACACCTGGCTGAAGCCTTCAAAACCCTAAGAAGGTACCACATGAGGCTGAAACCCTTAAAATGCGCTTTTGGTATGGCTTCCGGAAAATTCTTGGGCTACATCATGAATCAACGGGGAATAGAGGCCAACTCAGAAAAGATTAAGGCCCTAATCGAAATGAGGTCACCTCGGAAGCCAAAGGAAGTGCAACGACTCGCTGGTAGGATAGCCGCACTCAATCGCTTCATCTCAAGGGCCACTGAAAAGTGCTTACCCTTCTTTAAAACCCTCAAAGGAGGCGGGAAGTTCCAATGGACTCCAAAGTGCGAGGAAGCGTTCCAGGAGTTGAAAAACTACTTGGGGCGAACACCCCTCCTCAGCAAACCAAGGGAAGGAGAACCCTTATTGTTATACTTAGCCGTAGCTGAAAGCTCGATCAGCTCAGTTCTTGTGCGGGAAGAAGTGGCGCACCAACTGTCAATATATTATGTGAGCAGAGCCCTGCTCCCCGCCGAAGTGAGATACCCAGATATGGAGAAATTGGCTCTTACATTGGTCACTGCTTCTCGAAAATTGAGGCTGTATTTCCAAGCCCACAGCGTTCATGTTTTGACAAATTTCCCACTAAGGCAGGTCTTGCAGAAGTCAGACACCTCGGGAAGGTTACTGAAATGGGCAGTAGAGCTCAGTGAGTTCGACATAACGTACGCGCCCCGGACAGCCATCAAGGGTCAGACCCTGACCGATTTTGTTGCGGAATTCGCCAAGGCCCCTGAAATCGAAGTGGATATGGAACCAGCAGAGCCTCCCACTTGAAACCTCTTTGTCGACGGTTCCTCCAGAGAGACAGGCTCCGGAGCTGGTATAGTGTTGCAAAGTCCGGAGGGGCACAGGCTTAACTGCGCAGTAAGACTCGGATTCAAGGCCTCCAACAACATGGCTGAATACGAGGCACTCCTGGCAGGACTTCGGCTTACCAAGGAACTGCAAGTAAAAAGATTGGTTATTAACAGTGATTCGCAGTTAGTGGTGAATCAGGTCAATGGCAACTTCGTGGCCAGGGACAAACATATGGCGGCCTACCTGAAGCTGGTCATGAATTCCCTGCCCAACTTCGAAAAATTTGAGCTAATCCAAGTGCCCCGCCAAGAGAATTGCCATGTCGATGCCCTATCAAAGCTGGCCAGCAGCAAAGATTCGGAGCTTCTGAAGGTGGTCCCCATCGAACACCTAGACGAACCATCTATTAAGGAGGGTGAGAAACTAATGTGGGTTGAGAGCACCCCACCATGGATGCTACCTATACTGGCCTATCTGAAAGAACAAAACTTGCCAGAAGACGAAACCGAGGCGCGGAAGCTTCGAAGAAGGGCCGCACACTTCATCCTACAGGAAGATATTCTGTACAAGCGTGGCTTCTCCTCCCCCCTTCTCAGATGTACAGGAGGAGAAGAGGCGAACTACATCCTCAGGGAAGTGCATGAAGGCGTTTGTGGAAATCACTCCGGTGGAACAGCCTTGGCCCACAAAATACTTAGGCAGGGATATTACTGGCCAACCCTGAAAAGGGACGCCACTGAATTCGTACGCAAATGTGACAAGTGCCAGCGCTTCTCCAATGTGCAGAGGCAACCATCTCAAGAGCTCACAGTGGTATCAAGCCCCTGGCCTTTCGCCAAATGGGGTGTTGATTTCATTGGCCCCTTGCCAAAAGGAAGAGCGAACACTCGCTTCGCCATAGTTGCCATTGACTATTTCACCATGTGGGTAGAAGCAGAACCTCTAGCCAAGATCACTGAGGCCAACACCTCCAAGTTCCTTTGGAAGAACATCATCTCTCGATTCGGCATACCTCACTCCCTGGTTTCAGACAACGACAAACAGTTCGACAACAGGAAGGTCCGGGACTTATGTGATGAGCTTGGAATCAGAAAGTATTTTTCTGCACCCCATCACCCCCAGGCAAACGGGCAGGTCGAGGCAGTCAACAAAACCATCAAGCTCACCTTGAAAAGGAAGCTAGATGCATCCAATGGCGCCTGGGTTGACGAGCTTTCCCAGGTCTTATGGGTCATCAGGACCACTTGCAAAACCGCTACTGGGGAGACTCCATTTTCTATGGCTTATGGAGCCGAGGCAATGAGCCCTGTAGAGGTTGGCGTTCCATCCCCCCGCCGCCTCCACTTCGACGAGGTGATGAATGATGAGTTGAGGAAATTTGAGCTGGACTTTCTCGGAGAAAAGAGGGACGAGTCCCAAGTTAAGCTCCCCTCTTACCAACGAAAAATGATGCGCTACTATAACGCCAAGGTGAAGAAGAGAACATTTCGCATTGGAGACTTGGTGTTTCGTAAGGTCTTCCCTTCGACCAAAGATCCTGGCATAAGGTCTTTGGGACCGAACTGGGAAGGGCCTTATCGCGTGATTGCAGAAATCAGGCCTGGAACTTATAAAATTGAAGACCTAAATGGGAAAATGATGCCTCACCCCTGGAATATTGAATATTTAAGGAAATATTATCAGTAGGGAACGTGTACTGTTGTAAATGTTACAATCAAATAAACGAATGTTCTGTTCACTTTATTCTTGCATCGGCACACATCAGACAAACTGGCGAGGTGCAAACCCATCCAAAGGGTACACCCCCAAGATATTCTGCCTAAACCAGAAATGGTGCAGGTGCCATCCTGGACGAAGTAGCGTGCACGCATTAGACAAACTTGGCGAGGTGCAAACCCATCCAAAAGGTACACCCCCAAGATATTCTGCCTAAGACAGAGATGGTGCGGGTGCCATCCTGGACGAAGCAGCGTGCACACATCAGACAAACTTGGCGAGGTGCAAGCTCATCCAAAGGGTACACCCCCAAGATATTCTGCCTAAACCAGAGGTGGTGCGGGTGCCATCTTGGACGAAGCTGCATGCGCACATCGAGAAAGTCCGATGCGTTATTACTTGGTTCATTGGCTTCTTCCATTTTGTTAAGTGGTCGAGTAAGTCCGATGCGTTATTACTTGGTTCATTGGCTTCTTCCATCTTGTTAAGTGGTCGAGTAAGTCCGATGCGTTATTACTTGGTTCATTGGCTTCTTCCATTTTGTTGTGGTCGAGTAAGTCCGATGCGTTATTACTTGGTTCATTGGCTTCTTCCATTTTGTTAAGTGGTCGAGTAAGTCCGATGCGTTACTAGGTTCATTGGCTTCGTCCGTTCTATTAAGTGGTTGAAAGTCCGATGCGATATTATTTGTTCGAAACTATTCTACAAGACAATGCAACAAATGAAAAAGAGAAGAAGCAACAACACTTGGAAAAAATTGAATCATTGCCAGAGGGGAAGAGGCCGAAGCCATTACATATAAGAAGAAAAAAGAGCTGCAAACTAATCTACATCAATTTCGGCCTCCCCTGGAGGGGCCCCTTCGTCTTCGACGGGCCTGCCTCCGATAGGGCCCCCGAACTCTTCTTCCAGGAAATTAATGTCCAGATCGGGGTGCCTCTCACGGAGGCGTGACATCATCTCCTTCGCCGCCAGGAGGCCCAGTAGTTGGCGAAGTCGTCGTACTCAGGCGTATTCTCGAAATTATCCTTATAGTTCTGGACCGCCACTTTGCCAACGGTCTTCGCCTCAGCCCTTAGCGAGTTCACCTCCTCAGCCTGGGCCTCGATGATTTTCTTCTGCTCAGCCCTCTCTTTATTTGCCTTCTCCAAGGCTTCGAACGTGAGCCTCTGGTGGTCGTTGGCCTGATCCACCCTCTTCGTCAGGGCTGCCACCTGGGAAACAGACTCGTCAAGCTCATTCTTCAACTGATTGACGTGAACCTCAGCCGAGTCCAGCTTCGTGGCAGTAGTAACCCACTTCTCCTCCACCTCCTCCAGCTCCTTTTTTGCCTTCTCCACCTCGGCCTCCCAGTTTGAAGAGGCCTCGACCCTCTTCTCCAAATCTTCATTCTTCTTTTGAAGGCCCCTCACCAAGTCTTCTGCCGCAGCGCCTATACGTAGGGCCCTTGCCACGCAGGCATTGTTTGCAGCCAGAAAGTCCTCGATCTCGCACGAGGCAGCATGGTTGGCCCAGTCTTCAGTCCAGTATTTGCTGTGGACTCTCGCAGCAGAAGCGGTCTCGGGGGGGAGCATCTCCAACACAGCCTCGGGGAGATCGTCGTCCTTGCTCCCCAAAAAATCAGTGGCCTTTTTCTTGGCCGGGGCAGTGGCAGGCTTCTTCTGCCTCTTCCTGGTCGCCCCCTCGGCGAAGTAAGTAGTAATAGGCACTATCGCCTGAGAAGGAGGTGGAGCCGCCACGGTGACCCCCGCTTCAGCAGGGAAAGGAGAAGCCTCAACAGTTGGAACAGGGGCAGAGGTCCCAGCTAGATCGGCCCGTCTTTTCCTTGGGGCGAGGGAGGGTCCTTCCTCCTCGCACTCCTCGGTAGGCTGCTGACCAGCCTTGCTCAAGGCTTGCAAGCGCTCCGACTGCTTTTTGTATGCACCCGAGCTGGTTTTCAGCAACTTGGCCTCCGCCACGCTCCGACGGATTGTGGCCAGGTCGGGCCTGGGAGGCCTCTTGTTTTCAAAATCCCCTGCAAGGAAGAAAATTGCTAAGTATCCAGATGAATATTGAAGACAGAACCGAAGTGAACTACGCTTACCCCTGTTCGTCATCAGCCCGTGCAGGACGAAGTGGTGGTTCTGATCGATTAGCTCCTTGTAGCTCCTCTCCGGCGGAGGCGTCTGATACAATCGGGCAATTATGTCCCAGTCCTCCTCTGCAATTTCGCACTTCGGGAGGGAGCCTACAAAGAACAAGTGTTAAAATCATGAGCAAGGTTGGCCAAGTAAATTCAGATCGGAAGGCTACTTACTGCATGAGGAGTAGACGGTGGGGACAGTCAGAGGCGCCATGGGGTCGTTCTCCACGGTATCCCACCGACCAGACACCCAGAACCACGAACTCCTCCATCCCTTGATCGAGGAGGGCGTGTCCACCACAAATGGCGAGTGAGACCCCCAGGGAGCCAGGTAGTACCAGCCTTTGCTCGCCTCTCCCCCCGCCGTGACTTTTGGAAAGAAGAGGGAGTGGAACACACTGAAGGGCATGTCCACTCCGATGCTGGCCTTTCGCCACAGCATCCATGTCCCCACCATTTGGGACCAGGCGTTTGGGTTGAATTGTGTAGGGGCTAACCCAAAAGACCTAAGGACTAAGCGAAAAAAAGGGTGGAAGAGGAGCCTCAACCCAGCCCGGAAGAGATGGTCGCTCACTGCCACGCACCCCGGCCTAGGATAGCAGGCTCTCTCATGCGGTTCGGGTCAGATGAACTGAATATTGTGAGGGATCCTAAACACCTCCCTACACTTTTCTATCTATTCCGAGGTGATTTTAGATGGGTATTTAGAGGCCCCCCATTGCACAGAGGTGTCTACGGGGGAATCTGGGCGTTTCCAGATGTTCTCCCCGACCCTAATGGCCCTGCTCAGCTCATCGGACGAGATTAATATGGGTTCCCTCATGGATGTACTCTCCTCGCCTCGCTCCTCACTCCCCCTCTTGACAATCTGCCCGCTGACATCCTCAAAGTTCAGAAAGAAACGAAAAAGGGATGAAGCTAAGATTTATTACCTACCTTGGTGAATAATGCTTTCGACCACCGGAATACTCAGGTGTTGCCGGAGATTTGACGGAGATCGCCGTAGAGCGTAAGAAACTGAAAGTCGCGAAGGTTTTCTCTCCAAGTCTCAAGATTTTCGCCAAATAAATGTTTTGAAATGAGAAGGGTGGGCCTTTTATAGGTACTCCAAACTCACCCCAACCGTTAGATCAGCCCAAACACAATCTGGACCATGCAACACCCAGATGCAAGGATCTCCGTCAAAGCCAATGGTCATTTGAATTAACGGCCTTGATGAAGCGGTGAGTTACACGCGCGACTTAAGCACGTTGCCTTGAGGAATGAGAGCCGTCGTCATTATTATCATTTATGTCGAAAGAGGCGTGCCTTGGAAGCAAGCAAACGCCCCCCCCCACATGATTGCCTTGGGAAGATACAAGGGCTCCCAAATCATTGGCACAAGGCTCAAGGTCAACCTTTATCGCCTCGGTCATAACGGCTCTGCGTTGCTACAGCTCTTCTCAAGAGTTGCCAACCTTTATCGCCTCGGTCAAACAGCTATGCGTTGCTACAACTCTTCTCAAGAGTTGCCAACCTTTATCGCCTCGGCCACAACAGCTCTGCGTTCCTGCAGCTCTTCTCAAGAGTTGCCAACCTTTATCGCCTCGGCCACACAACTTCGCACTAATCCTCAGCTCTCACCGCCAACGACTCATCTCCGTACCCCCCAACTCGAAATCAAAAGTCCTTGTACTATATAAATACTCATACACGGACTTGCGGGACTATTGTTACGGGCCTGTGTCAGACCCGCCACCTCGCCCACCACGTGTCCGCACCCGTGGCCCAAGCCACGTGTCGAACGAGATGATTGAAGGAGAGACGAGCTGATTGTACATGCCGAGGTGAGTGCATGAGGAACGAACTGAACACGCGTCAACGAATGAACCGGACTCATCCACAAGCACGCAGTGGATGCAAAGGCCCGCACTCCGCTTCTACCACGCTGCAACGCTTCACCCGCCACACCTCGCCTCTACAAAGATCCTTTGTACAAAGATCTTCCCAAAGTCAAGTCTCTGACTGATGGGACGTGTGGCAGGCCATCAGACGGTCAAATCAGCAGCATATGTCCGAAACATTTAATACCAGTCGACCTATGGAGGGACAGAGTGACACCTAGGATGGGACGAGCCTTGAAGATCCGGCAACACGTGTCTCCTCATCCAACGGCCCTTCTCATCCCATCCTTAGTATAAATATCCCCTCCTTGGGCCAAAGATAGGATTGAATCCCATTTGCTCTCCTACATACTGCGAAACCAAGTATCATCATTTCCAAAGATGGGATTGAATCCCATTTGCTCTCCTACATACTGCGAAACCAAGTATCATCATTTCCCTTATATTTGTCAATTTTATCGACACTATATCGACCATCCCCCCGGCGAGTGTTCTACCGCCGGTGAATCCCTTACCGGTTGAATATAAAACTGACTTGACCGTCGGAGTGCTTGCGGCAGCTCCCACCCCCTCCGGGAGAGGCCACGAGTGACTAACGGCGTGCTACGTGTGCAGGAAGAGCTGACTTGAAGACCTATCCTGTTGGCCATGTGTCCGAGCCATTTTTCGAGGTCAACACTACGTAACATTTATCAAAATGTCCACCAAGCATGATTGTGATAAAAATCAAGGATATAACTACTTTTATCAGAAGGATTTGACAGAAAGTTTGACATAATTGCATGTGACAGTAGATGATTGAATAAAAAAGTTGACAGTGTTTCAAACTGTCCAATAATAAAATTTCATATAACATTATGTCAACCTTGATATTCATATACCATGATTCAAAAATCTAGTTCACTGAGCCAAAGACAAGTACAGTTTTGATCAACCACGTGGATGGTCGACCAACTATCCATTGAACTACACTTTGCAGTCTGCGTTCGGGCAGATTTACGAAGTTAAACACTGACATAACTTTTATAAATAAATGACTGCAAATCTTGAATCTTAATTTTGTATATGCTTTGGTATCATATCTAAAAATTCAAGCAACAAGAGGAAGACATTCAAAAGTTAGGTTGCAAAAGTAGATAAGTCTTCCCCTTTTCGGGGTGAAGTTTTCTCTCCGCCGCAGTGACGGTTTCTCTCCTTCCTCCGGTGAAGGATCTTTCCCTTGGTTCCTCTTGTGCGCTCGCGGGGGGGTGGGAGCTTTGGCTCCCACCTTTTTCCCCTTTTTTCCTTTCCTTTCCTCTCCTTCCCCCTTTCCCCTTTTCTCTTCCCCCTTTTCTTTTGTCCGTTTTCCTTTGTGTTTATGTCTGTTGTTGCCCGAGGATCCGCCTTTTTGCAGGTGCGGTAGGGCGGGGTGGTGGTGAGGTTGGCGGATCTTTGGTGGTGGTGTCTGTGTGTGCTTTGGTTGGAGAGAGGGGCGAGCGAGGCTTGGCTGTTGGTGTGAGGCGGGCTTCGTTCGTTGCGATCTCAGGTGGCCGAAGCAGACGGGGGCGCTACTGTGGGGGTTCTGCCGGCGGGCGTTTTGGCTGGTTCTTCAGCGTGGGCCTGGGTCGGTGATTGGTGGCGGTTGTTTTTTTTCGTGGTGCTCGTGAGAGCAGGGGTGCTGCGGCGGTTTGGGGTTTGCCGGCGGGCCGTTTTTGGTTGGTTCTTCAGAGGTGGCTGGGGCTGGCGTTTGGTGGTGTTTCGTTGTGGTCGTGTCGGTCGTCTGGGGGTTGTGGTCGTTGATCACGGGATGGTTTTGGGTGGTGGTCCTGGTTGGTGGTGTTTGTGGGGTTGGTGGATTTTTGGTTGTGTGGTGATTATTCTGGTTATTTTGGATCTTCGCTCACTATGATGGTGAAGGGCTGATGTGTCTCGATGGTTGATGAAGACCGGGTTTCTGGAAGGTTGCCAATGTTGTGGTTTTTTGGCTCTTGTTGTGGTTTGGGGCCGTGTGGTTTAGGTCTTTTAGTTTCGCTTTGTGCTGATTGTGTCACGTTGGTCGTTCTGGCCTTTGTAATAGCTTGAGCTTCGGCTTTGGTCGCACTTAACCCCTCTTTGTAGGGCATTGTGTAGGAGGTGTTCCTCCGTGTACTGTTTGCTATTGCGCTGTAAATGATATTTGTTTCAAAAAAAAAAGAGGAAGACATTCGTTCCATATAATCATGCGATAGATGAAAAAATGAATTGCGCATAATGAGTTGGCATATCAAAACAAAATCTAAGTAAATAAATGTATCCCGCGACATCGTTATTTTAGCTTATTGTTGAGGCTAATTCCAGAATTCATTTAACTAAATACGCGTTTGTAACAGCTATACAGTTCCCAGTCCTACCAAAAAACATTACTCAGGAAACAAAATATTCTTGTCAATTAGATTATATATTATGCAAGAAATCAGGTCGGCAAATTTTTATAAATCGTTAAAATCATCGAAACCTTATAAGAAAGTGATGCCCCATATGTCGTATTATAAACAAGACAAAAGTTAAGGAATTAAATGTGAAAATGAGGTGCCATGACTTGGTCACATTGTTATAGCCGGCAACTATGTTCGCTAAAAATGCCCAAAACATACCTTTAAAACAGCGGAATTAACTATGAATTACAAACCAAAAAATACAGCTTATTTATCCAAGATTTAGTTCAAAATTTCCAAAGTGAAGAGGGCTCGATGGCTACCATTGAAGAAGAATCCATTAGTCTTGCACAAGTGTTTGATAAAAAATCCGGGTTCAATTCAGAAACCGGAATCTACCATTCCCTCGTTCATTTGAGTGAAGATGACAGGATCCCTACTCAGCCTAATCTTGACACAGCCACATATGTGCTATCGCAGTTCCCTCCTCTTGACCAAGCTGAATCCCGAGCAGCACTCATTGATTCCACCACTCATGAACGAGTTACCTACGCTCAACTTGATCGGTCTATTAGGGCGCTTGCTGCCGGATTGTATCATGGACTCGGTGTGAAGAAAGGTGATGTTGTGTTTGTCTTATCGCCAAACTCGCTATTGTACCCGACCATATGTCTCGCTGTACTCTCCATTGGAGCAGTTCTGACCACAGCCAATCCACTCAACACTGTAGCAGAAATTGCCAAACAAGTACGGGATTCCGGGGCAAAACTTGCTATTGCTTCACCAGAAGAGATGCACAAGTTAGTGCCCACCGGAGTGCCTACTCTTGTTACTTCCTACAGTAAAGAACATGATAATGCACTTACCATTCAAGAATTGGTCGAGAATTGTGATCCTTTATGCATTCCAGTAGCTAAGCCGGTTCAGTCGGATACAGCAGCAATTCTCTACTCTTCAGGGACAACAGGAACTAGTAAAGGAGTAGTATTGACACATTCAAATTTCATATCTATTATGAAACTACTCAAATGGTCAGTGGACGTATCAAATGCTCAGAATGATGTTTTTCTGTGCTTCATCCCCATGTTCCACATCTACGGTCTAGCATTTTTTGCCCTTGGAATGTTCTGTTCAGGCACAACAATTGTTATCATGCAAAGATTTGATTTCCAAAACATGCTCAAAGCTATTCAGAACTACAAGATCAACAACATTCCAGCCGTTCCCCCAGTGATACTCGGGCTGGTGAAGTATCCCGGAGGGGCATATGACTTGTCCTCGTTACGCAGAGTGGGCTCGGGGGCTGCTCCATTGAGCAAAGAGGTGGCAGATGGGTTCAGAGAGAAGTTTCCTTGGGTCGAGCTAAGACCAGGCTATGGGCTGACAGAGAGCACTGGTGGAGCAACTTACTTTGTTTCCAACAACCAAGCGAAGGCTCGTTCAGCCTCGTCCGGGAGATTGGTTCCATGTTTCAGTGCCAAGGTGGTGGATGTTGAGACGGGATTGACTTTGCCGCCATATAAGCAAGGAGAACTCTGGCTGAAAAGCCCTACCATAATGAAAGAATACCTGGGAAATGAGGAAGCAACTGCTGCTACGTTCTACTCGGACGGATGGCTCAAAACTGGTGATCTTTGTTATATTGATGGAGATGGGTACCTGTACATAGTCGATAGAATAAAGGAGTTGATCAAGCATAAAGGTTACCAGGTACAGTAATTTCTCATGTCTTGTATATGTTTAAAAACTACAAGGATGAATACTTGGAGTGACTTACAAGCTGAAATGAATGCAACTGCAGGTGGCTCCAGCAGAGCTGGAAGCAATATTATTAAGTCATCCCCTTATACTCGACGCAGCAGTTATACCGTGCGTTGCCTGATATATCTTTCATAAACAACAGAACCCTAATCCCCATCAAATACTCTGGTGTTTAACGAAATAATGGAACTGTGCAGGGTTGAAGATGAAGAAACAGGACAAATACCCATGGCATATGTGGTGAAAGCTTCTGGTTCTGACCTAACTGAAGATCAGGTTATCCAATTTGTTGCCGAGCAGGTATGTACACCCATTATCTACCTACCCCCTGCCCCCATCACACATGCGCACGCACAAGATTCTTCTGCAAGTTATCCCTTGCTCTGCCATAGCATTCTCAATGTTACTTTGGAAAATCTTCAGGTAGCCTCGTACAAGAAAATTAGGAGGGTGAGATTTATCAGTGCCATACCAAGGTCTGCTGCAGGTAAAATTCTGCGGAGGGAACTGTTACAAAGCAACCAAGGAGTGCTCTCTAAATTATGAATGGATTTTACATGGCCCAGAAGTAAAACTCGGGTGGTGTTATGTTATCTATAACACTGCACTGAGTTTACAACGTTCACAAAAATAAAAACTAGAACATTTTGGCTTTTAAGCATTTTAAGGAATAGAAGCATTGGTGGAATTACATTGTTTTCTAAGCAATCATTTGCAGCATTCCTTTTAGCACGGGTATTAGAAACTTCGACGTAATCAATATCTACAGAGAAGGCAAACACCCCTCCCCCACGAGAAAAGAACCACAACAGTAAAATGCAAGACTTAGTATAGGATTTCTCCCAACTAACCTTGAAATCTTGTTTGCTTCATATTTCACAAAAAAAGACACACAGAACTTCTCCTATCCAACCATACAGCACAGTTTTTAAACCCACAAAAAACTCACTTCATCTGAGTCTACTAAGGTCGCCGAGTCTCCAATACTTAATCACATCAAATGCCATCACATCCCCAAGGTTGCTGGGTTGAAGAAAAGAATTTTGACAGGCAACTAATATACATGTAATCTCGTGACGATACATAATTGGAACCAATCTGTACAAATGCCATGTCAAATAGACATGAAAGAATGCGTATGTATCATAAATTCCACGTCAATTAGCATAAGAGAGCAAGTATTATAATGTCAAAAACATCTAGAAAGGGAACACACTCTGAATGAAGAGGCAATAGGGTATGCGATATATTCACAATCAAAATTATCTAAGAAATGAAATTGAGCCAATAAATAACAAGAGGCGTGTTGGATATAATGTAACAGATAGTCAAAATATATCAAATTAACACAGCCCAATAATCAAAACAAAGCAGTATTCCATAAACTGAATCGCTGGTTATACATGACAAAGGTGGCATGTGCAATAAGTAATACTACTCCTAGCAATGGCACAAATACATCATGTCATCTTGCAAATATATTAGAAGCACATCAAAATGGAAGATAAGAATTCATAGAGCAGATAGTGATACTAGTACAACCAAAAGGCACCTAGTCACAATCTTCTTCTTCTATTTCTTCATCCTATGCGAAGATGAAGAACAGTTTTACCTCTGAAAACAATTCAAACAATCCTAGGTATCTATTAGCTCCTGAAGTTGCCTCTCCAATTCCTCCAACCGGCCACTCCATTCACTTTTGACGTACAAGGGTCTAAGACTCTTAACTCTAGTTACTCTACTGTAATTTACGGTCCCTTCGATTTCTCTTCCTACAATTTTTTCATCTCTAGATATGGTGTCCCTTTTGTCTTTCTTTTTCTTGTATTTCTGAGCAGTAGCTCTTTCTAATGCCCATAATACATCAGCACCAATCAGCTGCCTCTTTTGTTCGTCTTTAGGTTCTTGATTTTGTTGTTTTCTTTCCTTTGGTCTTGACTTGTTGAGGTGTTTTGCTGTAGTTTATTGGAATTGAGTGCACTGGCACCACCAATATATTGGGTGGATTTATTATCTTGAAAGTCAAATTTGTGGCTATGAACGGAGAGGGAAAGACATATTTGCGGCTGCTGTCTGGTGGCGCTGGTGGTAGAGATGATATTGGTAGGCAGTGATATTAGTGTTGGGGGTGGAAGCGCCGCCGTCATCGGTTTTTGTTGCTGCTCTTCTCTGTGTAGTTTTCTGGCATTTTCTCTCGGGCCATCGACTATGAAAAATCAATAATAATTTCCACCCAAGATATTCCGTGGCCTGGAAGTGAGGAATGTTGTCAGAATCTCCCTTGGTGTACAGAATTTTTGTTTACAGACATTGTACCGACAACATACATGATGTGGGGTTCGCATAATTTTTTTTTTTTAATACATGTGGGGCCCGGCCCCTTGTGAGGGGCCTGTAAGGCCCCTGTGAACAAATCCTCTGTACATGAGGATTTGTTCATGTTGTCATGGCTAACCTTGAGAGAGAGAGAGGTTACTTTTTAAGTAAAAAGAAAAAACTTATTTTATAAAAAATAACTCTTACCAGTCAAAATTTGAAAAATGTAAAGTAATTCGGTGCATCTAAACACTTACAATTAGCTTATTTCTGATTTTATGTATTACTTATTTTCAAATTTGTTCAATAAAATACAATTGAGCCCATATTTGGTCAACATTATTTTTTTTATTCTCATTCTTTTACTCATTTTCAACAACACATTCTTTAATAAAATAATATTTTTCATCACATTAATAATTTTTCCTTCTTTTTCAACAACATATTTTCCATTACATCATAAAAAAAAAATGCATTATTGGTTTCATAATGTGCACCAAACATGTATTAGAACTCAGTCAAATATAATTCAATTCACTTGTAAGTAAAAATTTCAAAATTATTTAGTGTTGGACAAAACTCTCGAATCAAATTGACCGAACCAAACTCGAACTCGAACCAAATCGAGTGACTCTTCTTAAGTTAAATACCCTAACAAGTATCTGAATCGAGTATCGACGGATTTAGCCCTTGTTTGACATCTATTTTTTTTCCATTCATATTCTCATTTTTTTTCTCTTTCTTCATTTCAACCACATATTCTATCAATAAAATAATATTACACATAAACTCAAATATTCTCCTTCCTTTTTAACCACACATTCTTCCATAAATCATTATTCCAAATCATTTTTTTTTTCCAAAATAGGTGTCAAACACACCCTTAGTTCGGTTATCGTTTTAGACCAAAAATCGAAGAATCGAATTAGAATCGAATCTCCTTAATTTTTTTAATTTTAAATAGATCAAATTATTTTATTTTTCTAAATAAATTTGCTAACTATTAATTTAGTCCAAGCCTAAATCTCTTATTCTACCATAATGCTGTTCTGGAGAAATCGAATTGAAAGCTCGGTTGAGCTTTTCTTCATTATTGTGAGCTCGCTATTTTCTTATTCCTGTAATTTTAACAGCCAAATCTATGAAAAACTCAACAAAGATGAGTAAAAGATATCATTGGGTTTGGATTACGTTATTTTATTATAGTTAAAATTGAATGTCATTAGTTGAATTAATGAACGTTGTTGTAAAATGTTAAAAAAAAAATTAATTATTGTACAGAACTCGAGAATCGAACCCCGAATCGTTCTATAATTAAATTTGGATAGGACGGTTCCACTTATTAAATACCTGAAAATTTGAATTTTGTTCGATTCTAACGAGAACCGAAAATTAGAATCGAACTTGATCATGTCCAACCCTAAAATTATTGGCCATTGGACAGTTATTATCCTTTATTTGACTGCTCTTTATTAATTATTTGTAGATTATTTCTAGCTTTCATCAATAAAATATATTGTTTATTTTTATTTTTAGTTTGAAAAGTTACTTGTAAGTACTTAATTTATATATATATATATATATATATATATATATATATATATATATATATATATATATATATATATATCACTTATTTAACAATAAGGGGTACATAGTGAAGATTAAAATTAGATTTGTAATAGATTCTAATAGAAATTTTTAAAATGTGTGGTTGAAAAGATAGGGAACCCATGAAAAATGTGATTAAGACTGATTACTTAACTTTGACTTAAATTAAAATCTGATTTTAACCAGAAACAAACAGGACCTAAGTAAAAGTTAATTTCATACAACTTATTTTGTAAAACCAAACCAAACATGTTCAAAGCCTTTGTTTAGCGTCAATCCTTTAAAGCTCGTTTTTCCTCAAACTCATTTTCAATCACATTTTATGAAATCCACGACTTTTATCAAATTTTCAACTGCACATTCCATCAATATTTTTTATCAAAATCTACTAAAACTCTTATTTTAAACCAAACCAAACAGACTATCATCAACGAGTGCCAATCCCACTTCCACTCAAATTTAAATTGGAATTAATGGCATAATCCCAGTATCATATATAAAAATGCAGTATGATCCACTGAATCCACAAGATGGCATGTCCACTAGATAATAGTATTTTTAACAACGATACATATACGAGGGTAATTCTGAGATTTCACAGAAGCAGAGCAGAACAGAATTTCGGAATTCCTTGGGCAGATTATCACACTATTGCTGCCACAGAGGCAACTAGTCACGATCTGCTTCTTCTATTTCTTCATCCTCTGGCACCCCACGAAGATAAAGCACGTTGTTACATCTGCAAAAGCAATTCAAAGTAGATATGGTAACTGGTTTGAAATACAGAAAACACTTCTAAGTTGTCTAGCTATCATAAGAACAGTGGAAGCAATGGTAAATTTGAGGAAATAAACCAACTTTTCCGACTGTACAGATAAAACGGTCACACTCATTGCTAAAAGACTATATATATATACAAAAAATGATGGACGATTTTGTAGGGGAAAAATTTTACATCAGCAGCTGATGGTGAGTACCTGATCAAGATCTCTCCAAGACTTCCACTGAATTGTCCATCAATGTATTCTTCAGCATTTGCAAGCTGCCAAAAAAAAAAAATCCAATAATCACAGATATAATTGATTATAAGAATAGAACCCTTAACAAATCGGAGAGAGCTCTCTTTCTCTCTCTTTTATAAACATCTTTTATTTTTTATTTCAGTGGTTGTTTGTATATACAGCCTTTCTCTAAGAGGGGGGCTAAGACAGTTTATTTTGACACCCCACCCTCTCCCTTCAGCCACTCTGGCTGCTTGCATAAACATGTTCATCAAAAGAAACCTTAATAGAACAATGTCATATTGGCAAAACCTAATAACGTCTCTATAGATATCACACAACAACAAAGAACAAACCGCGTTCTTAACAAACTCGGGGTAGGTTGCATTCTGTGTCTGATATTTTGCATAAACCCCTTCCTTAACTCCCTTAAAATGATGTTAGTTTACCTGTTTATACACTGGAAGTTAGAAGAAAAAATGTTTTACCGCATTACAGCATGAAAAGAATTAGCCATCATTTGGCAAACTTATAAATCATTTATAAATTAGTCAAACTTCATTTCTATTCACACATTCCAATGGCCCACAAATACTATCCACTTGTCAACCACTCATTTCTATCTATTTATAAATTCTTTTCAGCGGAGTCTTAATCTCTAAATGATAAATATTATGCATTTTTCATGTATCCACACACTAGAAGTATCAGAAATGTGAACACGTCCACGACAGAAAAGACCTCTTACCCATACCCAGATCATGCCACATTATAATTTTCACAAAGACTTGAACTAGCAACTATAGGTCTGAATGGAGATCAAATTAAAATTCAAATTTGTGGAGTTACCTGCAAGTTCATGTATGAATCAACTGAGACAAGAAAACCTAAAATTAAAGCCCAAAGGGAAAAAATTAACCTTGTTATTATTACATAAAGGGGATTTAAATATGCACACTATATAATGAAAAATGTGCACACTGTACAAAAACGTAGAAGTTGAGGACGATAAGAGAGATGACTACCTTTGTACTCCATTCCCCACTTGAGCTTTACCATTACAGGCTTCCCAGTCAAATTGTTTAAAAAAGGCTTAGGGTTAACTGGTACAGTCTGCAAGCATAACAAACGAAAGAAGTTTCAGAGCTCAGCATTTCTGTTGGAACCTAAACTATATTCATTCAGCAGCAATAAATTATATGTATATTCCAGCTCAAGCATATGTAACTATTAGAAATCAAAAGGATAAAAAGGAACATCCATTCAATGAAACAATAGAATTGTATAAAAGTATCAACGTAGACCCACCAATATATTTCTTTTTCTGTGGGCCGTAATCTTTCTTTTTTTTCCAAGAATAAACTAAGAAATTATGAAAACATGTCCGAAATAAAGTCTAAATACTTTCCCACAGTTCAGAGAAGAAATGAATAAAATCAAAAGAACGGTTATCCCATGATCTAAGCTTTGTTTGCATTCAATTTGCCGAAACCCAAATTAGAGAGCAGTTTATTTGTATTTGAATTGGCTTTCCCTCCAATAGCAAGTGTATAACAAGAAGGCAACAGTATAGACGGCTAAAGGAATCCACCAAGACCATATCCCCACCACCGGCACACCCAAAAAAAAAAAGAACCAAATAAAAAGGAGAGAAGAAGAAGAAAAAGTAAAATATCCTATATTTACATTATCAATCAACTATTGCTGTGTCTATGTACTTGACACTTGGGCTCAAATATTACCAAACCATATCCTTTTTTTTTTTTTTGGGGCTTATCTAATGAGATTAGCCATATGTATGAGTGTTTGGTGGAGATTAAAATTAGATTTTTAGTAAATTGTGATAGAAGTTTTTGAAATGTGAGGTTGAAAAACTGTAGGACCCATGAAAGATGTGGTTAATATTGATTGTTTGATTTTGAAAACGAACAGGGCTTGTGTTAATAGAAAAACTATAGCATTCATCTATGCTATTCTGCCCTTCCCTTCCACTGCCTGCAGCCACCAAAATAGCATAAAAGTCTACGCCTAAAGACATATGATTATGGCTCTAATCCCCCATAGACAATCAATAATGCCAAACCTAAGTCACATAACTTCATCCCTTGGGTGGCACTCTCGCTCACTCCTCCCATAGTCCCAGTTTCGCTCTTGCTTAAAACTATCTTAAACAGACATTAGGAAGATCTCTCAGTCAAATAAGTTTCTCTCGCAATGTCTTGTTCTCATTCCAACTCTATCACGCTCCTGCTCCTGCTCCTACTCCTACTCCAGAGTTTATGTCACGTCTCCAGAATCAAACACCAGCTCCATGAACTAAAGTTGATGTTGTAAACTATAATGCACTCTTATAATCAATTATCCACACCAAAATCCAAACCCAGATTTCTAAAACACTTAAGGTTGTTCTCTTTTTATTTCAGTTTTGTGTTTTGAGTTTTGAATTCATTTTTGGGTTATGTGTTTTGGGTATCCATTTTAAGATTATTTAAAATGTGTTTTTTTTTGGTATTTTGAAAAATTGTTTTGAAAACACCCAAAACGTGTTTTAAAAATTTTGGTTTGATTATAACTGAAAACGCCCAAAAACGGCAAATTTGTCGTTTTGGGTTTTCTCTGTAAATTTTTAACTTATTTTCGAAAAAGCGTTTTCATTGTTTTGGAAAATCGAAAGGAGAAAACGGCTTGAAAATGATAAAGAGAACGGCTCATAATTTCTATAGGAATTTCAGTAATGCCCGCATTCTCGTGCATGAAAGGTGACACACAATTTGTTTCCCAAATAAAATTAAAAAAAAAAAAAAGAATAAAGGAAACCCAAACATCAAAGAATTATTATTTTTATTTTATTACACAGGTAGGAAAAACTATAAGAAGTACATATTCCATTTTTCCCATCACGCAGTCAATAAAATCATGAAAACCAAATAAAAGCTCACACGAAAAAAGAGGAAAACCCTAAATTTTGAAAACCGTGATATGTTAATCCATCAATATAAACATCAAGTCAATTTTCATAACAAAAACCAGAATTATGTGAATTCAAAGCGCACTTACAGCCATTAGATCAGCGTCTTTTGGAAGGAAAAGAGAGGTTTCACTGTGCGAGGTTTTAAGCGTCGAACGGGTTTACTGGTTCAGGGTAAGAGTTACTTGGAAAAACATGAGGGTAGGATTACGGATTATAATTTGATCTCGCTGTTCAACCCGGTCCGATAGACTCAAATTTTTTGGTGTTCGCCAAAGATTAAAAATTTTAGGATGGTGCTACATTAACATCAAAATTTACAAAATAAATTACATAATGTCACGTGATATTTTATCATTTATCAGTTTAAGATACAACGATCTTTTTTTATTTAATCTTTTCCCTCCACATTACTTTCGATAACTGCTTATGTACCATTTTGATGTATAAGTAATAAAATCCAAAATTTTAATAATAGTTTACTACTTACGACTTACAAGTAACCTAATACTATTCAAAATTAGGGATGGCAAAAATTATGTTAAACTCTGTACCCGCGGGGCCCCATACCGAACGATGAGGATGGATATGAAAAATATGATCCCGTCCCACTACCGCTCCGTCTAAAGTTCATTTGAAATTTAAGTTTTTTTATAAAACAAAATGACAAAAAAAAAAAATTGAAAAAAAAATGGTAAAAGATTTTCTTCAACTAAAAACATCGTAAAAAAAATAAAATAAACAGGGTAAGCGCCTATCCCGTCTTAACCGGTTACAGAGTGGGATAAAGTGGCAAAAATGTTCAATGGAACTAGGAACGAGAATGTTCGCCCCGTTCAAAATAGCATATCTGCAATTTTTCCAACTTACTTATTTTTCCAACTTACTTTGACATTGTATGTAATAATAAAACTCCCAACAGTGTTGAAGCTGCAAATTGATTCATCAACCACAATACAAAATAGGGCTTGTTTGAACCCCATTTTAAAAGAAAAAATGTGGAGTTGAAAAATTAGAAAAAGTTTTTTATTTACATGTAATATTATTGTTTCACACGGGTAGTCACTAACAATTAAAAAAAATTCAGAAAAATGTGTAAGGGACAAACCTCTTGAGACAAAATCTCAAAAAGGGATGCTTTATTGATGAGAGTTACAATTGAAACTAAACAGAATGCTTCTAAGATGCGCAAGTACACGGGTGCTGAAAGAAGGATAATTAAAGTTAATCTAAGAAATTGAAATTATATATTCTCTATTTGAGAGTATTTGATTAGGAATCATTTTCTCTATGTTTATTCTTTCCTTTTATACTCCCATGACGACTTCTGCGTGACAAATCGCTTGGAAACTGCTACCAATTTTCTTCATGGTGCCTAATTTGTCGTGAAACTGCCATCTCTAACTGTTGTCATTACTTCTCGTTGTTCAACTGCCTTCAAAGAGGTTTCTTAAATCATGGAATATGATAATTAGCTCGGTAACTGTCTCAATAACTGCTATTCTGGATGACCATAATATCTCACATATTAGGATTCTGGGGCGACTCGAAGGTTTGAGTGAAAACGAGGTTGTCGCGCTGAGCGACAGTGAAGCACTTCATTCGTTCAAACTCTGGGCGTCATGCGGGCTTGGGCAATGATGTTACTATGTTCGTGGGCTCCTTCTGCACTTACTAAGAGCCTCATTTGGGCCTTTGTCCTGGACCTCCAATTTGGGCTGTATTTTTAGTGTGTCAATAATTACCCCCCAATATGGCAATTTTAATACCAAGTATTAACTTATGCCATATTCACCTTGTATTTCCTAGGCAATATTTGAAATTCTCGAGAATTTCGAGCATCATTTCTTTTTTCAGCTTAAAAAGGTGCAGCGTTACAAGAATTTCGAGCATCATTTCTTTTTTCAGCTTAAAAAGGTGCAGCGTTACAAACCCTTATAAACTCAAAAGACACGCCACTTCTTCGCCCACTAAACCACGTTCCTGTATTTCGCGCTTCTTCCCCGCTATTTTACTATTCATCTTCTTGCTTATCCACTACGTTTCAACCTTAACACAACTGCACTTTGCACTCAATGGCGTATTCACAAACTTAATCTGATGATACTTTTAGTTTTGAAGATTTCAGAAATATCCTTACTAGGCTGTATGTAAATGCAAATTTCCTCGCACCGGCCAATGCTGACCTCAATGAATTCTATTTAGGTCTGTCATTCAATAATACCGAAACCATTGAACAGGTGGCGGTGGGCAAGTTGTTTCCTTGCACCTAGGACATTCCATTTCTGAACTCTTTGCCATTGAAGCTAATCCACGATAAAGGTATTAGTACTTGGCCAAAACCTGATCCTAATTTTCGTAGATGGCATGCACGTATGATGAATGATGGTCCCACCAAAACAATTTTTGATTATGCTAAAATTTTGGACTTGTTAGAAATTACCCTTTTTCCCCCGACTTATGCCCAGTGCTCTTCCCAGTCACCCTAAGTTTCTGGTCCTCTGAGTACAATACTTTTATCTTCCTCTTGGCCCAATGTCTATTACTCTAAGGGATGTTGGAGTCTTAGTAAATCTTCCGCCTTTGGACTACACTATCTTTCCTGGTATTTTGATTTCCAGTGTTGCCCCTCAATTTAACAAGAAGATTGCCGAATCTTATTCAATCATGTAGGGCCTTTATACTGCTTCCACTTCTGAGCCTACACATGCTGAGCATATTGCTGTTCTTCAGGTTTGGCTCTATAAATACATTATTTGTGTCCCCAGCCTGAAACCCTCTTTAAGTTATCTGCCCTTGTCGCATGAATTAGCATGTGGCAGACTTTTGAATTTGTGCTCATTCTTTTTTGCAGCCTTTTATATAGGCATGGCTTCCCTTCAATTCCAATTGAGGAATGGTGCGTCTCCTACAGGTAGTGGGCCCCTCTGGCTTGCTTAATTCTAGTTGAGAGCCTATTTTCCACAACTTGATGCTCCACCGTCTCCTTCTCAAACAGTTAGCTGTTATGAGATATTCATTTATCAAATGAGCCCTGTAAATATGTCCAGTAGGGACGTTTTTACATTCTTTTATACTTTGAATTCAACGCCTTCTTTCTTTCCCTTTTCTCCACATCAAATTCCTTTATATGTACGGCCTCCTTCTACCTTAGCCGAAATGAGCACCTCTTTACCCATTTGGGTCCAGTTTTTTACTGGAAGAGAATTGTTCCACGACATTGTCATAGGAACAAATGCTAAAGTAGGGGGTTGAGATATATGCTCCCCAATTTTTTGCTCGCCAACTTTTGGCTAGACATGGCATGTTCCTCCTTGTTATTCTAAAAGCTTGACAGAGTGTTTCCATACTATTGGCAAAACTGAAGCGCAAAGCATTGACATTCGTAATAACCATTTAGGCGAAGGTTTCTCTTTAGCCCATTTCAGTTCTACCACTGTTACACATCCTATTTTTGAACAGCTTTGGCCATCAGTGAAACGTAGACTATTTGTTACTGATGCTAATCGTGCATTCCATTTACTGGATCGGTCAAACACTTCCTCTGCCTCTCCTGTTTTGGCTGCCCCTGTGTCCGTTAGGAGTTCTTCCTCACCGCTCGCGTTAAACGTTTTATTCCTCCGTCTTCTTCTCCTTCTACTAAGACCATTACAGCTAAAGGCACCTCCAGCCGCAAACGGCCAACCTCAGCATCCCCCATTTTGCAAGATGATGATGATGATGCTCTTCTTATTCTTAGAAGAAAGGTAACTGAATTTGTTTATTCACAAACATACCTCTTTATGTACTAATGGTTTACCTGAATTCCTCAGAAGAGTTCAGCCTCTCCTTCGAAGGCTCTAGTTTAGGCAGGTCCTGCTTCATCGCCCTCTGCAGAGGTTGCTTCGTTGATGAAGGGACTATGCTCAAAGACAAACCCCTAGTCCCAGAATCTTCATTGCAACCAGCAACAAAGTCACAACCAGTAGAAAAACCATCTATTTTCTAGGTCGTCGACCTCCCAAATGTTGAACTGGAAGGTAATACATATTCTAATATTTTACCTTTGCTTGTGCTTCTGATTTTTATTCGTTGATTTCTTAAACTATGCAGAGGCTCCCATAGAGCTGTCCGTTGTGGCAGACTCTTCCCGTCTCGACAAGGGAAAGTCCCCACAGGTGGTGGAAACAACTGGTGACATGCCTGAATCTCCCAGGATTGATGATACAGTAACCTTTTAACTCACTTTCATTTTCACTTTACTTGTCATGGTGAAGGTCCTTATTATTAGCCTCTTTCTTTGCAGGGTGCTGATGATATTGTATGTTCTATCCAAGACTTGTTCACTTCTTGGGAACAAGTAAAGACACATTACCCTACTTCAACCAGTCATTCTTCTACTTCATCTTCCGCTCTTTCGGAAGAAAATATGAAGTCTCTGAAACAGTCAATATCTGAGTACATGTCTTTCATGGGCATGGAAATTGGCCAGGCCAGCGCTGCTAAACAGAAGGATAAGTTTGAACTGTTGAGCGCAAAACTGACACAAGCACTTACACTCCCTTCGCTCAACGTTTCTGCTGACTTTAAAGCGACATTGAGGGTTGTCCACTCTGATATCCTTTCCTTATTAGCCAAGCATGCAGACTTGGAGGCCAGGAATACTAAATATCTTCGTGCTTCATCTGAAAGAGAATCTTTACTGCTGGAAATTAACAAGGTTGAGGGCGAATTAAAAGAAATCTCTTCTGAAGTTATGATCGAAGACTCTCTAATGATAAGCTTGGTTGCAGAGATGAAGGAGTTTTAGGCGAAGATGAGGGACTGTAGGGCGAGGATAGTTGTCAAAAAATGCAATGCTTCTTAAGGAATTGAACGAGCCAAAGCTTTGGTTGAGCAGTACAAAAAACTGGATGTAGACGACGATTTTGTAACCGAGCTAGACATTGCTTCTTCTCAACAGAGCGAGGATTGGGGAAAACTTAGGGAAAAAATACGTTCGACTTGAGGCGAACTATAATTAAGACATACAGTGCTTTAGCTGTCTTCATATAATTTCGCGCTAAATGGCGTTGTGAATTTTTTATGTAACAACAGTTTTTATCATTAATGAACAACTGTTTTGTTTACTTGCGTATTTATTGACGTTGTCTTTAATCGTCAAACTCCTCAAGCATTTAATTGCTTTATGATAAGATTCGCGTACATTCTCTTTTGGTGTTCACATCTCTTTTTTCAAGACTTTGGGCCATTTGATTTCAGTTATTATACATGAATGTGGTCGTCCATATTCCGTCCTTTCGTCTTCATGGCTCTATAAATGCACATGTATTTCGCACTTATCATTCTCATTTTTATTCTCTTCTTCGACAACTAATTTGCTGCCATCGTTTTGGCACTTCAACGGTTGATCCAGAATTTTCATCTAAAATAAAAATGGATCGTTTGATCCACCCACTTTGTCATCGGTCTTGAGTTACCTTTGGTGTGGGAGGTATAAGAAATGTTCTTTGGCCAGTAAAATTCTTCACATCGTCTCCACATCCTCCAAAAGGAGTTCAATGATGGAAGGCGATTTTGGGTGACTTTCAGGCCACTTCGCTTGCTGAGAGTGCTTCTCAGTCTCCTTGCCTATTATTGCAGCGACGCAATTAGGAAGACGATTTTGAGGGTCTTTTTCTTTCTTGTTGCTTGTTGAGAGTGCTTTTTAGCCTCTCTACTTGCTCTTGCAGCAGTGCGATTAGGATGACAATCAAGGCTAATTCACCCTCTTACTGGCGATCAACCGAGGAATTAGTCTGTTCTCAATTGTAGCTGTTAGAACATTCAGTATTTTGTATTTCATTTTCTAATGAATATTTGCTAATAATAAAGGACTTTGCTTGAACGTACTTTGTTCCTGTGTTATTCATATACGGTTGTTTGACACAATATTAATTATGCTTTTATTTATTCACTTTTCCATAAGGAAGGAGCGTATCTTTTTAAATATTTGTCATTAATGAATCTCACGTGCTTGGTGTCATCCAAATCTTCAAATTGATAGGCTCCATTAGACAACACACTGTTTACTTTATATGGCCCTTCCCAATTGGACAACCATTTGCAATATTTCGGGTCCTTGCTATCCAAAGAGAATATTGTTTTCCAAACCAACTCGCCCAAGCTAAATGACTTGGCTATGATTTTTTTTATCGTAAAACTTAACCATTCTTTATTTCTGGACTTGTAACCTGTCTAAGACGTCCAATTTTAAATCGTCTAGTTCTAATAAGTTTTAAGTTAGTGACTCAACGTGTTCACCATCAATTACCTTATGTTACAAACATACTCTAATTGATTACTCGTTGATTTCCATAGGCAAAACGGCCTCCTGTCCATAAGTGAGTTGGAAAGGGGTAACCTTGGTACTTGACAGAAGTGACGTTCTATAAGCCCATAGGGCTTTGTTTAGACATTCATGCCAATTTCTGGCATTTTCATCTATCATTTTCCTTATGATATTTTTTATAATCTTATTAGAAGATTCCGCCTGTCCGTTAGATTGAGTATAATATGGTATGGAGTTTACTAATTTAACTTCAAATTCGCCCAAAAATTCCTTCATTTGATCTCCATTCAAGGAAGTCCCATGATCTACCATCAAAGTTTGAGGAATTCCAAATCTATAAATAATATGATCACAGACAAACTCTATGACACTCTTTTGAGTGATTTCTTTTAAGGGATTCGCTTCTACCCACTAAGTGAAGAAATCGGTCTTGCAACTATAATAAAAGTATGTTGCTTGAACGATGGGGGATAAATTTTTCCTATCAGGTCTATCGCCCGCCCTTAAACGGCCAAAGTTTGATAATGGGTATCATTTCCATTGCCAGTGCTCTCTGTATTGGACCATACTTTTGGCATGTTAGGCAGCTCTTCGCATGTTGAACACATGATTCTCCCATCCTGGGCCAGAAATATCCACTCCCAATAATCAACCACCTCATCCTTTGGTCAGCTTGATGAGCTCCACATATATTTTCATGTACTTCAGCCATGATCGTCATGACTTCTTGCAAACTTGCACATTTCAGCAATATACCATGAGAGCGTTTTTTGAATAACTCTTCATCTTTCAATGTGTAGTTTAGAGAACGCAACGTCATTTTTCTATCACCTCATTTATTAGGTCCTTTAAGGAACCTTTTGATCTCTACCCTCCAATCCATTGCATCTTCATCTTGAATACAATGAATTTATGATCTTTTTGCCCTTCTTTGGACTACTAGTAATATTACTCCACATTCACAAGTAGAATCTCGATTTAAAATTTTCAAATACCCCGAGGCCAGCTGAGCCAACTCATTTACTATGTCATTATATATCCTATTGACACATTGAAGTTCTACATGGTCAAATTCTTTCCACAATTCTTGTGCGATTTCATATTGATTTATAATGGAATCACTTTGGCACTTGAAATCACCGATTAGTTGGTGAGTTACCAATTGAGAATCGTCCCTAACAATCACATTCCTTACCTCCATATCTATCATTAATTCTAAACCCACAATTAAGGCTTCATATTCAACTTGATTATTGGTGCATATTCTATCCAAAGTGAATGCGAACTTGTAAAAAATCGATTTATCAATGTCACTCCTACTCCTACGCCTTTAGAGGTCTTTGACCCATCAAAGTATAAAATCCAAGGTTTTATTTCGAATGAGTTAATTTCTAATTCAATTTCCTCAGGCATGTCAAGGCATGGATGATCGGCCAAAAAGTTGGCCAAAACTTTTTTTTATTGCCTTTTGGGATATGTATTATATTTTAAACTCTGATAGCGCTAAAGTCCAAAGACCAATCCTTTAATGTAAAATAGGGCGAGAGAACATATAAATTTACTTTGGAAATCAAATAAATGGTTACAGGCCGTAAATAAGCACTTAATTTTGTACATATGAAATACAAGGCAAGACATAATTTTTCAATGGCAGAGTAATTACATTCACATTTTGTTAACCGTCTACTTAAGTAGTAAATAACCATTTCTTCTCCAAATTGGTCTTCTTGTGCGACCATTCCAGCTATTGATTCTTGTTCGGCCGATATATATACTTTCATTGGCCTTCCTTGGATTGGTGACATCAGCACTGGTGGACTTGATAAATATATTTTTAGGCTTTCGAAAGCCTTTTGATGCTCTTCCCTCCATACGTATTCGTCTTGATTTTTCAACTTTAAAAGCGGCGAAAAAGCTTTAGTTCACCCTACACATTTAGAAATAAAGCGTCTTAAAAAATTTACTTAGTCTATAAACCTTTGTAATTCCTTTTTATTGCTAAGAGGTTTGGCCTCTAAAATGGTCTTTGCTTTATTTTTGTCAAGTTCAATTCCCCTTTTGTGCACTAGGAAACCAAGGAAATTTCCTGCATTAACACCAAATGCACATTTCAAAGGATTCAATTTTAGTTTATACTGCCTCACTCGCTCAAATGAACATCTCAACTGTTCAAAATGATTTTCTTCTTTAATAAACTTGACCACTATATCATCTATATACACCTCAACAAACGTGCCTATCATGTCGTGAAAAATCAAGTTTATTGCCTTTTGATATGTCGCTCCTGCATTTTTCAGGCCAAAAGACATAGCTACCTATTCAAAACATCTTAAAGATCCAGGGCATCTAAAGGCAGTTTTGCGTATATCATCCTTAGCTATATAAATTTGGTTATACGCTGAATATCCATCCATAAATGAATATATTACGTGCCCGGTAGTTGAATCTACTAAAGAATCTACTATAGGCATAAGATATTCATCTTTCGGTGTGGCCAGGTTTAGGTTTCTAAAATCTATGCACACCCTAAGCTTACCATTCTTTTTCAGTACTAGCACAATATTGGACAACCACTCAACGTATCTGGCCGTTCTAATAAAACCTACTTTTTAATAATCGCTCTATTTCTTTCTTTATCTCGGGAAGTACATTAGGAGCAAAACGCCTAGGGGGTTGTTTATGAGGTTTGAAACTTGGTTTGGTTGGTAATCTATGTTTTACAAAATTTCTATCTAAACTAGGCATATGTTCATATTCCCAAGCAAAACAATCTTTGTATTCTCTTAATAAAGTGATTAATTTATCACTAACCTCTTGATTGAGTATTTGACTAACTAATGTTGGGCGATCTTCCCCTTCATTGCCAATAGTCACTTTGACCAGAGGGTCTTGTGCTTGAGCGTATCCAGGCTTGGTGATCCTCATTACTTCATCATCCATGTCTCTTACAGGCACTTCTTCTTCTAAACAGTCTACTTTGTTGACTTCCAGCTGATACTTTGTTCTAACTCGAACACTGCCAATTTGTCTCTCAACGCTTTCAAAGCTACTTCCTCTTTCGTCTTGTCTTTACATTCTTTATTGAAAGCCATTAACTTGGCTTTGAAGACCTGAATATCAGTCATTTGCCTTTGTTTCTTATAGTTCATTTAAAACTCTTTAATTACTTTCTTGCCAATTACTGGCTCCTCTAGGGCCACTATGTTTGGCCTCATTTGATTGAACATATCAGTGAACTCATCTACTGAAAATAGCTCTTCGCTCTGCGCAACAATCTGAGTTTCTTCTCCATCTCGGACTACTCTTACAGGTCCATAATTCCCTTCATACATGAACCTTTCTACGGAGTTAGCTTCTGCGACAAAAGGTCTGTGATCTGCTTGCACTACTTCTGCTTCGCCCTTATCATTCCAGAAAACCAAGCTTGATGGAGTGATGAAGGTATACAGCAACTTCCATGTATCCAATCCCTTCCTAATAACACATTGTAACTAGTAGGACCATCTATCATGAAAAAGATGGTGGTCCTAGTAGTTGCCCCAACAGTTATGTCTAATGGCATAACCCCTTTAGCTGAAGTTGCTCCTCCATTGAAACTTGTAAGGATGACTTCTAGTAGAATCATACACCTTCTGTTTTTACAACTTTCCTCATCATCCTAGATGGGATGGTGTTTATAGCTGCTCCATTATCAATGAGTACTTTCACTACAGGTATGCCGTTAACTAAAGCCTTAACAGATAGTGGCCTCAAGTGTTTGGTCAATTTTATGGCTGGCCTTCTGAAAATGACCTTTTCGGCAGCGTCTATTTCCACTTCTTGCTTGTCTTCTGTTGAACTCTCCCTTTGTGATAAGTCGACATGCAGTATGTTGCACTGAGCTTCTGTTTCTCGGGCTTCCTTTTTACTACATTCCGAAGCTTCTTTTTCAATTACCCAACCGATGGGAGGGGGCAATATTCGTGGAGATGATTCATTCTTTTCAGAGCGAGGTACTCTCTTTTTTCTTTTGGGCATCCCGGACAGCACATAATAATCGAAAGAACGCTCAGATGGTTCTCCCAACAAGTCTGCCTCAGAACTCCCTCTCGATGTAGTTGCTTCAACAGGGTATTACGCGATACTCCTCTCTTTTTTCTTTCTGCCTCCATATCAATTTCTTCTTCGATATCTGTCATACCATCATCTTTTTCATCATTGTAGGCCCCTCCGAAAGTTTGGCCTTCTTCACATTCCAATACACACGTTTCTTCTTCGTTATCCTCTTTGTTCTTAAATTCATTGGCTAGTAAATAATTATTAGCCATGACGGGAAGTAACGTACCAGACTGAATAGTAAGAGGTTGATTTGGATCATCTTCATCCCTTCTATCTCGCTCAAATTTCGATCTCCCAGAAGAACTTTCTGGCAAATCTCCCATCGATTCGCCTGCACCAGTCTCTTCACTGTCCCCGAGGACATTTTGATTGGCCACTTCGGGGATCTTAGGCTCCTTAGGACGTGCTAATCCATGTTGTTGCCTCATCATCCATCCATAATTCCGTTGAAAACGCCTTTGTTGGGTTCTAGTCATCTCGTTGAAGGGCGTCACTCTGTTGACCTATGGTTGATCATGACCTTAATGTTTTGATTATAACAAACAAGTCCATCTTGTTTACTAACAAATTGAATTGAGTGTTTAAGCTTTTAAAGTTATAAAGATTATTATTCACACTCAAATGAAGTACAAGTGAAGGTTAAACGAGCATTCAAGACAAATCATTCGAGACAATAGTGATTTGCATGTAACAATCAAATTGAAATTTAACAAAATTGCAAATCAAGATACAAGTCAAAGAGAGGCTCGAAAAGATCAAGAACATTGAAGATAGAGTTATTTATCGAACTTCATTTATGTATGAAAAGGTATAACTCCTCAATGTTTAGCAAGTACATAAAACTCAAGTATTTCTCATAAATTCATCACTTGCATAAATTGGTTTGATATGAAAATGATTTTGAAAAAATGAACATTTGTAATAAATCAAAAACCTTGAAAAATCATTTTCAAACGTCCCTCAAAAGATCACACTTCAACTTTCAATCAAAAAGTTATACTCCGATTTTCAATCTCATATTGGGACAGCTTTTTGACATGGAAGATGATCTAATTTAAAGATTATTTCTGAAGTAAATTTGTAGCTCTTTGAGTTAGCTTTCCAACCCATTTTGAATCACCTTAATCGGACATCAGGAGAGAACGATATGATCAAAATACTGAAAGTTGTCCGGCCTGTCTGCAACTTTCGGTCGACCTCCTGGTCGACCGAAGTGTCAGCCGAAATCCAAATGATTTGATTTCGAACGGCTATATTACCGTTTCGATCGATTGAAAGCTACTGTTTACTCAACTGAAAGTTCCTGCAGCTTGTTTTTCTTGCTCTATAAATACCTATCTCTTCTCTATTCATTTTCACCAACTTAGAAGAGATTTTTGAGAGCTTTTTTATTGAGAAATCATTGAGTTTACTTGAGTATAAATTCTATTTCATTTATTATAAAAGAGTTTCTTGATTGATTCAACATAGTTCATTCATTTTATCAAGAAATCTTTTTTGCAAAGAACTCTGCACAAACTTCATCTATTCTTCATTTTTTATAAAAGTTTTTTTTGCCAACACTTTGATTTAAAGTGTAAATCTCTCTTCATACTTAAATTGTATTATTTGTTAAGAGAGATCATTGGCTTGAAAATTTTGATACAAAGAATTTCTTGATTGATCAAAACTAGCTTCATCTATTTCATCAAGAATTCTTTTTGCAAAGAAACTTTCTCAATCTCATCTATTCTTCAATTCTTGATACAGGTTTTCTTTGCCAACCCTTTTGTTAAAGTGTAAATCTCTCTTCATACTTAACTTGTATTATTTGTTAAGAGAGATCATTGATTGAAAAACTTTGATACAAAGATACAAATTATTTCATTATTCATCAAAATTTACAGTATCAACACTTGAGCTTTATTATTTGCTATCTATTAAAGTGTTTACCTAACTCTCTAATACTTAACTTGATTATATCATTTGTTAAGAGAGTTTTTTAATTGTAATTTATCACTTATTTCTTGACGGTTTCGAGAACCTTGTGAGAACTCGATTCTAAGGATAGGTGTTCCTTGTTGTAAGTCACCTAAGGATAAGTGTTCCTTGTTGTAAGTCACTTAAGGGTAGGTGCTCCTTGTTGTAAGTCACCTAAGGATAAGTGCTCCTTATTGTAAGTCACTTAAGGATTGGTCCTCCTTGTTGTAAGTTACCATTATAGTGCATTTGGCCTTACTTGTGATGGAGAGCTTGGTAACGGGGGACGTAGATCATTGCATTGGATCGAACCTCCATAACATATCATTTGCATTCTCTATCCCTTTTACTTAACGCATTTATTTCGCGCAAGTTTACATTGTTCCATTTACGTGTTTACTTGTGTTTAGACTATTATCTATCATTTGCATGCTCACTTATTAAAATCTTAAGTGATTAACGAAAAAGTTTTAATAACCAATTCACCCCCCTCTTGGTTAGTTATTCTTGGGCTAACACACTCTTCCTGCATTATACTGGAATGAATGCCATAGATTCGGTTAGCGAAGTTGCGGCTTAAATGTCCTCACATTATTTATTGGCCTGAACTGTCTTTCAAAAGGTGGTTCTCTATAGAATGAAGTACCTTGCCCTCTAACTGGTTGTGCGTCTGGAATAAAATTAGGGCGATGGTAACGATGTCTTGTTCCTGAACTTCCTTTCTTTGCACTCACTTCTCCCTTACATCGGCACATAAGACGTCTTCGTCCTGCTTGGATTCCTTCCCTTTGATGTGTTTGAAAACACTAGGGAGTGGCTCAGAGTCCTCTTCTCCGTCATCTATGACCAATTTGAATTTTGGCAACTTGTTTTTGAACCCAGTTGTTACCATATTTACTCCAAGTGGTTGTAGGAAAGGGTTCTCATCCACTGCCATCTTCTTCTTATCTTTGAACGCAATTCGTCCTAATTCGATGGCATCCTGTAACAAATGACGGAAAACCAAATAGTTGTTAGGCAAATGTGACCATGCATATACCACTTACAATATTTTTTACCCTTAACTTGTTCAGGGTTTGACAACTTCTGTTTATCGCTTAGCTTTATCTGCTTATCCTTATATAATTTATCGAATATAAGGTCAGCTTTGGTTACATCGAACAAGAACGTTCTAACCTTTCTGTCTTCATCTTTTATATGCTCATCTTTACCCGATGTTCTAAGCTTAGCCATTATAGGGCAAGTATATGCATCTCCTTTGATTAGTTCGGCTAAACATATTTCATTTTGGTCAAAATATTCGTCATTAATGGTTTGAACGTCAAAATTTGGGCCCCTATAATAAGTCCTCTTGCTAGAATGTTTCATTTGTTCTTCTTCTCTTATTAATCGTTCATATCTAATCATGTTTGTGCTCAATTGGAATAGATCTAAAAATTCCCTATCCTGGAACTTCTTTTTTAGATCGAAGGTTAGACAGCTTTGAGCGATTTTGAAAAATTCCTTTTCGAGCAGAGGTACAAAACACTTACTTCTTGCTGTTTTGAACCTTTAAAGGAAACTTTCTGCCAATTCATTTGGCATTTGACGTAAATTCGCCAAATCGGTCAAAGTAACTTCATATTCAGTTTTGTAAAACTGAGTATGAAACAATTATTCCAATTGTTGCCATGTTTAAACAGAGTTTGCTGGCCAGTTAATAAACCAGAAGAAGGCTACTCCTGTCAATGATCTAGGGAACAATCTCATTTTATGGTAATCAATGACTTCACCACTCTGTAGTGTGAATCGCCCTATGTGTTCTAGAGTAGATACTTCCCCTAAACCAGTGAATAATGAAAATTCTGACACTTTCTACCCTATAGGCCATGGATATGCTTGATCACCCAATCAGGATATGATTTCGTATAAGTTGGCCTGATAATAGGATGTACTCTAAGAGCCATTTGATCCTGCACTATCCCTATGATTTGATTCCTCAACATGACTTTGGGACATTATGGAATTCCCACGGGTTGGTTTAATAGTTGATTTGCTTGAGGCCTAACATTTGATCCTTGGTTGGCAACAAAATTGTCATTGTTTGGGTCATTGTTACCATTGAATTGAGTGTTTAAACCATCATTAATACGTGAGGCATTCTGTCTATCATTCAGGACATTATCCCTTATAACTGAATTGCCTCCGAGGTTGGTAAACCCATTGCTACCATTCGAGTCTGGCATCCCACTACCCCATGGTTCAAAGTAGATGGACCAAAGGGTGGCTCTAGCCCTTGATATAAATTTAAATCAGAAGAATTATGTGGTGAATTATGTCCCACAATTGTTCTGGTTTGAAAGTGGTTTGCAGCAGGTATAACTGGCTGACACATTTGGCCTACTAACTTATTCACTATCTCATTTAGCGTCTTCACTTGTTTGGCTATATTATCATAATGTACATTCCCACTTTGGGTAAATCTTTCCATATTATGAATGTTTCGTAGATTTACTTGTTCAATGACATCCTGTGTGAGTTCGCTGAGCAATGCACGCATGGTTCCAGGACTCAACTCTGTCATTGGTTCGTAACGACTGTGACTGCTTTGACTTTGTCCCTCTGTTCGTGGAGGAGAGCTTTGCTACTCCTCATATCACTCGATTACAAACTGGACTACTCCCTGACTTGCTGGTTCTTTATCTGAATGTTTATGATGCATAATGCTTCACTTGTTGTATCTTCAACACTAAACACCAATGTCCCACTGGGCGTGCCAAATTGTCTCGCGCAGGTAGTCGATAACAATTAAAAAGAAATTCAGATGATTGTGTAAGGGACCAACCTCTTGAGATAAAATCCCAAAAGGGGATACTTTATTGATGAGAGTTACAATTGGAACTAAATAGAATGCCTCTAAGGGACGCATGCACATGAGTACTGAAAGAAAGATAATTAAAGTTAATCTAATAAATTGAAATTACATATTCTCTGTTTGAGAGTGTTTGATTCGGGGTCATTTCTTCTATGTCTATTCTTTCCTTTTATACTCCCATGATGACTTCTGCGAGACAAATCGGTTGGAAACTGCTACCCATTTTCTTCATGGTGCCTGATTTGTCGTGGAACTGCCATCTCTAACTGCTTCCATTACTTCTCGTTGTTCAACTGTCTTCAAAGAGGTTTCTTAAATCGTAGAATGTGATAATCAGCTTGGTAACTGTCTCAGTAACTGCTATTTTGGATGACCATAATATCTCACATATTAGGATTCTGGGCGACTCGAAGGTTTGACCTAAAACGATGCTATTGCGCTGAGCGAAAATGAGGCACTCCATTCGTCCAAACTCTGGGCGTCATGCGGGCTAGGGCAATGATGTTATTGTATTCATGGACTCCTTCTGCACTTACCAATAGCTTCATTTGGGCCTCTGTCCTGGGCGTCCAATTTGGGCCGTATTTGTAGTGTGTCAACAATTACTTTATTAGAAAATGTGTGGTTGAAAATAAGTTTTGAAAAAAAATATTTTTGATAAAATGGGAATCAAACAAGATCATAGTTAAACTTCACTAATTGTTTAGTATTCTCTACTTAATTTATGTTGCAATTTTAAATCTCCGCCAAGGTTAGCATTTTAATTTTCAAGTATCCACTAATTTGGTAGACGAAGATATTCCTGTTTGACACCTATTTTAATCTCATTCTCATTCTCATTTTTTCTCTTTTTTAATTTCTACCACACATTTTTCAAATAAAATAATATTATACACAAATCTAAAAATTTTCATCACTTTTCACCACACATTCTCCCATCAATCACTATTCTAAAATTTCTCATTCTCATTTTAAACTATGTTTGACACCCATTTTATGAGAATGAGAAATTTTGGAATAGTGATTAATGAGGGAATGTGTGGTGAAAAAATGACGAAAAGTTTTAGATTTGTGTGTAATATTATTTTATTTGGAGAATGTACGGTTAAAATGAAAAAAGATAAAAACATAAGAATGTGAATGAGAACAGAATTGGTGCCAAACAGGGGCTTAATTAGATTCAAACATAAGCATAATCATGCCATATTTCTCGTGCATACAAGAAGTATTGATATTATTCTTCCGCATCGAACTACTTGTCTCCAAGAGCTTGAATTCACCTAACAACACATTAGGTATTGTTACGCTTTGGAAAACTAGGACCTATACGTGACCTCAATTAACCTACGTGGTGAGCGATTCGGGGGCCACGCTTCATACACTAACATGGGACGACCCAACTTCACGCGGACGACCCTCTTCAAATTTGAGCAACCCCATATAGAAAAGGCTGGTCCGATCCCATTACACACAGGCCTCATTGCAGGAGTCAGTCCAGGGCGAGGCAATGACAAAATCTTGAACAAATCTTGTGCCACATGATTGACAAGACAAATCAGTGCCACCGACGCAAATCTATGTGGTCGAGTCCAAGCCGCAAACTAGGCTTTGGGATACAAAATAGTATTAATATTTAAGGTTGTGATTGATTGATGCCTATTACTAAAAAGGTCAATCATTTGGATGAGGCCGCGTGCATTGTCATCCAATGGCCTTCATTCACCTTGTCCAAGTATAAAATCTCACACTTAATGCCTTTTAAAGGTAATACAAGTTTAGATTCTCAAAATTATATTCTTGCTACACATCTTAATCATTCACCCCAAAGTCAACCCCCATTTTACATTGGAAACTCACGTTTAAAGCTCTCTCACACTCATTTAATTACTTTTCCAATTGACTTGACCGTCGGAGAGCGCAGACAACTCCACCCCTTTTGGAGGATGTCACGTGTGACTAACGATTTATCCAAGTGTGCAGGAACCCAGTTTGAGTGGACGCGAGAGGCTTTGGAACTATTGTCATATCGTTTGTACATTTTTTAGGTTCAACGGATATTATACATAAAATGTGAGTTTTTATCATGAGAAGTGATCCATAGGCAAAAAGAAAAGTGAACAATAAAGTTAAATTTTATGTAGCGTGGTTCGTTAATGTCCAATCATTTCAGCATGCATGTGCGTCGAATGTGGACTCATTAGTGTTGTGCACCTCGTGTCTAAGGTATACATATTAGCAAACTTTGCGATTAAATAATAAACCATTTTTACTAGATATGTTTTGCACCACATGTCTAAGGAATATATTAGGATGTATAGGGTGGTTTGATGGTTAAATATTTATGATAGTGGTCGGCGTCGAAAAGGTCAATAGTAGTAGACTTTAAATTTTAATAGAATTGACAAGTCCAATATATTAAGAGAACGAGAAATTAATTGGTGATTTCAGATTTGGGTCTTCTAAGGAAAGTCGTGCACAGTGCTCAAAAGAATGGAGGAATGAGAAATTAATTTTTTTTTTTTTCAAAAAAGTAAAAAAATTAAAATTCCAAATCATTGACCCCAAGACACCACGTGGCTCCGTCGTAGATTTTTACCAGATAGTTATTATGCAAAGTGAGACGAAAAATGCTAAGTGTACATAATAGATGTACACAGTGATTGACACAATGTGATGTGGCACTCATCCTATCGTTGATGTGTAAATATCAGATTTGAATTAAAGGTTTAAATGAATGCTACGTGTAATTATGTAGATCATTATGTAGAAAGACATGTACTTGTAGTATCACTCGAGTGAGACATAGTTACTTGACTTCCTTGGTGCTATATTTCTCCATATTACAATCTTCTGAGAATGTTTATTTTCCTTGACGGTGGACTTCCACGAGTGCTGTGCTAAGTTTCTAAAAAGGGAAATTTGTGAAGGATAGCACATGCCAACACCATTGGATAAAATTCGTAATTGAGAGGATAAGTGATTTCTTTGTAGAGGATGGGACTTGAGATGAGAAATATATTGTTATCCTTCTCTTCTTCCTTTTTTGTAAAATTCAATAATGAAAATGGACATTTCTCTTACATTGAAAGTGAACTTTCCATTTTTCATTTATGTTGTTACTCTATTGATACTTGATAGAAGAGATTATTCAAGTTTTAATTTTTTTTTAATAAATAAAAGATTTAAAACAACTAAAAACCTTAACCTGTGTTTAAGCTCCATTATTTAAAATTTATCTCCTCAAATTCATTTTTCAATTACACATTCTCCTAACAAATTATTTTGCAAGTAAATTCACAAAAAAAAAAAATCTATTTTTAACTACACGTTAAAAAATAAAATAAAAAATCACTTTTTACAAAATTTATTCTAAGACAATAGGGTCAATTCTTTGACCATCCATCTTATGATATTACAAGAAGTAGAAATTTAATATGATTGAATAGAAAGTGCTGGGAAGCACGTTATGCATATGACCACTGTGGAGAAATGGCACAATGAAGATACCGACTGAATGCTGAATTGATTATGTTGGGCTAGACTGTTGTTATTATTTAGATTATTTGGTGGCTTCTGTTTTCACCCAGTTAAAAACATGTTTTTACCTGATGTGTTTTTACTTAGGGAAATTATAAAAAATCAGTTGTTTAAAGATTACTTTCTAAAAATCAGGTTTAGACTTTATTTAATCAAAAATCAGGTTTTTATCATTTTAAACTACCCCTACCAAATTTATTTTAAATAAGAACCCTAAATCAACTCTCGTCTCTCACCATTTCTCTCCCCTCTCTCACCGCCCGCCGTTCGCAGCTGCGCAGCAGCGTCGCGACGCTGCTGTGGGTGTGCAGCGTCGCGACGCTGCTGAATTCACAGCAGCTCCGCCAGGTTTTTTGTTTTGCTCGGCGTTTCTTCTGGTAGGCGGCAGCGGAGTTGCAGGCGGGGCGATTTGTGGGTGGTTGTGGTTGTATTGGGATGGGGAAGAAGTGGAGTTACAGTTGGTGGCGATTTTAGGTTTGGGTGTGACCGGTGGTCGGCGATTTGGACGAGGGTGGGATTTGTGGTGGGTTGCGGCTGCTTCAATTGGGATTTAGGGTTGGTGGCTGTTGCAATTGTTGGGTTGACTGCTGGTTGGAGGTGGAGGAGGGTTGGAGATGTTGAGGTGGCGGTTAACTGTGTTTGTCCTTTTTTTATAGGAGACAGGCTACTATTTGAACTGGGTGTGGTGTCGCGACGCTGCTGGTGGATCTGTGTGTGTGGTTTTCTCGGTGGTGGTGATTTTGGTGTTATTGTTGGTTATGATTTTGGTTGTGATTTTGCGATGGTTTTCTCGGCGGGGGATCTGATGGGATATGATGTGTTTTGTGTGGTGGCGTCTGTGGTGGTGGATCGGCGGTTGGGGTGGTGGCCGTGCTTTGTTTGGTGGTTGTGGGTGGTGGTAGCGTTTTGTGTGGTGGTATTTGTGACTGAAAAATAATATGTGACTAATTCAATTATAAATTTGTGACCGGAATGATTGCCGGAATGGTCGTCGGAACAGTCGTCGGAATCGAAGAAATCGTCGGAATGGTCGCCGGAGAAGAGTGGTCGCCGGAGAAGAGTGATAGTCAGAATGGTCGCCGGAATAGTCCTCGGAGCGATAGGGGTGATGCATGTGGGGTGGGTTTATTATATTAGAATTAAAAAAAAACCTGATTTTTGAATTTTCAAACTATAAACATGATTTTTGAATTGGTGTAAAGTAAACACCTTATTTATGAATTTTTCCCTTTTACTTAAGCCTTAAGGCTGGATAGCTGAGATGTCGTCAAGTGTCGCCCCATGAATCGTTGGATAGGCTGATCTTCTGGAGACTTCTTATATACGCTTAGAGTTTGAGTTTATGGTTTAATTCTTCTCTCATACTTTCTCAAACTCTCCGTGTTCTCTCTATTTGCTTCATCTTCTCCGTTCTTCTTCACTATGAAATTTGGAAAGCCTTTTTGATCTTATAATACGTGTAGTCTCTTGTATAGATCTTGAGTGATTTGTAAAGGGCTATTGTTGTGTCCTTGAGTGGATTTTTGTTCCGATCAGTTTGAGAGCTTTTATTTTGATGTAATCTTGGGTGATTTCGTCTGAGTGCCTTGGTGTAATTTTGAATGATTTCTTGGGTTCGGTTAATATAGTGATTTTTTCCAATTGGCAGAATCTTAAAAGGGGATTAGCAATTCCGGTTCTGAACCTCTTTCCTTATGGCGAAAATCTCATAGTTTTTACTTGTTTTCTGTTGATTTGTGCATTTTTATTTTGGGTTTTGTTGATTGAAAGTGGCTCATAAATTGAACTTAATCGTTACAGTGGTATCAAAAAGTTCATACGGTGGTTTTTGGCTCTGATATGTGCAAATCTAAAGGTTTGACTCATGATTCAGTTTGTTCATTTTATTTCCTAAAACCCTAATAAAGGGATTTGGTGAGTTAATTCCGGTTTTGCACTTTAAAGTTTCTTGCAAAAAAAATTTTATATTTGGGTCTGAGATTTTTCTTGACAATTCCTTTTGTCCAGAAACCCTAAGAGTTGTCTGAAATATAAGGGTCGTCTTGATTTCGAGTCAAAGACCTTCATACAAAGCTTTTGCATGTGTTCTTTAATTTTGTTAGCAAACTATGATAATTTGTACTTACTCTTGTGTTTTTAAGACGTGTTCTGTGACTATCTTACCCGGAATTAACTCTGTGAAATTCTGAACATTGTTTATACAACTCTGCAATCTCTATAATTCAGTTTTGTCTCTTGAGTGTTGATATCCGGATTACTACTTGTTGTATATACTTTTGGTGTGCTCTGCCTGATGTACATACATTAATTCTTCATTCAATTTTTTTTTTATTATACCTTCTTCAAAATTAAACTGGAAGTTTTTAATGGTAAATGAGACTTTAGTCTCTAGTGCCAGAAGATAAAATCTCTTTTACTTCAACAAAAGTGTGCAAACGTCATTGATAAGTCATGGTCAACTAATCTTAAATCAAGTAAAGTAACTGAACAAGATAAAACTACATAGAGTTCTATATTTCTGCATTTGCCCGACAATGTGCTTAGAGAAGTTGGAGAAACAAAGACTGCTGTTGAATTGTAGACAAAATTGGAAGCCATTTATTTGAATAAAACCATGCCTAATAAGAGTTATCTACTGGAACAGTTTTTTGATTTTAAACTGGACCCATCTTTTGACCTTGAAGCTACATTGATATATTCAACAGATTATCCCGTGACTTAGCCAACTGTGATGAGAAACTCTCAAATGGGCATCTGGCTATGGTTTTATTAAATTCAATTCATGATAAATATAAAGATATTAAAAATGCAATTGAATATGGTAGGAAAATTCTAACCACTGATGTGATCATTAATGCATTAAGAAATAAAGAGTTAGAGTTGGAATTTGAAAAGAAAGAGTCTGTTAGTGGTATGAATCTGACGGTGAAGTTTAAGTTTAATCCTAGAATAGTAACTTCAATAAGAAATTAGGACACAAGAAGAAAGGAAATCAGAAAGATAAAATAAAAATTAAAGGTAAAAAGTGTTTTTACTGTCAAGAGGAATGTCATTTTATCAAAAAAGATTGTCGTAAAAGACTTAGTGATAATAGAAACAAGTCTAAAATTGACGGTGATGTAACTTTATACTGCAATAATGAGGCTAATGTTGATGAGGTTTATGTTGGTGTAAGCTATCAACCTAGTCAAGAATGGATTCTTGACTCAGTTTATACTTTTCACATATGTCCTAATAAATAGTGGTTTACTGATTTTGAAAATGTAAATGGTGGTCAAGTTTTAATGGGTAATCATATGACATGTCAAGTTAAAGGAATATGAACTATCACTTTAAGAGTAAAAGATAATAGTCAACTAGTCTTAAAGAAAACTAGGTATGTTCCTAACCCTCAAAGAAATCGAATCTCTTTAGGTGTTTTAAATTACCTAAATTATGACATTATGGTTAATAATGGATACATTAAAATCTTAAGGGACTCTCACTTGATTGTTGAAGCTCTCAAGAGAGTCTTTACATTTTACAAACACACGAAACTTTTTTTACTCCACTTGAGCAGCAATCTCTCTTCAAAATGATAAGTTACAAATATGGCACAAGAGATTGGGTCATATTAGTGACAAGGTTGTACATTTTAAAAAAACAAGGTGTGTTTGGAAGATAATATTGAAAAACTCAGTTTTTGTGATTATTGTATTCTAGGAAAGCATAATAGATTACCATTTTTGCCTGGAATGCATAAATTTGTGTCATACTTGAATACTTGCATGCTAATCTTTGGGGACCAGCTTTTGTGCCTGTTCAAACAAGTTTTAAATATTTCTTGTTGGTCATTGATGATTTTTCTAGAAAAAATTGGATTTTTCTTTTTAAATCAAAGTCTGATACGTTTGTTGCTTTTAAATATTGCTTTGATTGTAAACCAAACTGATAAAAGGATTAAAATGTTAAGAACTAATAATGGCCTTGAATTTTGTAATTATCAGTTTGATGAGTTGTGCAAACTGCATGGTATATTGAGACACGGAACTATGACACACACTCCATAACAGAATGACTTAGCTGAAAAAATGAATAGAACTATACATGAAAAAGTTAGATGCATGCTTTTAAATTCTAATTTTCCCAAGTTATTTTTGGGAAAGCATCAAAAAATGCTAGTTATCTTATTAATAGAAGTCCTGCTAGTGTTATGCATTTTAAAACTCCTCAGTAAATGTGGAATGGAAAACATGTTGACTTTAGTACTTTAAGAGTCTTTGGGTGTGCAGCCTTTGCACATCAATCTAAAGGAAATTTGATCAAAGAGCACTTAAATGTGTATTCTTGGGTTATGGTGAATGAGTAAAAGGGTATAAGCTATGAGTAAGGGAAACCAAATGATATAAGATCATTATAAGCAGAAATATTGTGTTTAATGAAAATGATATACCTTGTTTGAAAAAGGATAATAGCACTGAACCTCTAAGTCAAACCGAAAGTGTAGAGAGAGAGAGAGAGACTAAAATTGAGGTAGAGCAAGTTGAGGTTGAAATTCAACCTCCTAATGTTCTGACTGGAGATGATGATGTTGAAACTTATAGTAAAGAAGAGTCTGTACAATTTGAAGCTGATTTGGAAACAATATAATCTTTAGATGATTATCAACTTGCTCGAGATAGGCAAAGAAGGCAAGTGAGACTACCTGTGAGGTTTGATAATGAAGTGTCTTTGCTTACTGTTCAAGGGTTCATTGAAAATGAACCTATATCTTTTAATGAAGCTATGAGTTGCAAAGATTTCAAGCATTGGCTTGAAGCAATACAAGATAAAATGGAATCTCTTAAAAAGAATTAAACATGGATTTTAGCTAAAAGATTTCAAGGAAAAATGGTTGTTGATTGTAAATGGATCTTTAAGATAAAAAGAGGGAACAAAATAAGAATGACATTAGATACAAAGCTAGAGTTGTGGCCAAAGGCTTTACTCAAAAGGAGGGAATATATTTCATTGAAATCTTTTCTCCAGTTATAAAGTTTACAACTGTTAGAGTAATATTAGCCTTAGCAGCTCAGTTTAATTGAGAATTAGATCAACTGGATGTTAAAATTGCTTTTTTAAATGGAGATCTTGATGAAACTATTTACATGAAACAACCAAAAGGTTTTGAAGTAAACAAAAATTTAGACTTAGTATGCCTTCTTAAAAAGTCATTATGTGGTTTAAAACAACCTCCAAGAGAATGGTACGAGAGATTTGATACTTTTGCTTGGACTTGGTGTTAAAAGGAGTAATTTTGATACCTATCTTTATTGCAAACGAAGTAGTGGTGAAAATTCACTCTACCTTCTTCTTTATGTTGATGATATGCTCTTGATTAGTCATAGCATAAAAGAAATAAAGTTAATTAAAAACAAATTGAAATCTAAATTTGAAATGAATGACTTAAGTCCTGTTAGAAAAATTTTTGGTATTAAAATTAAAAGGAATTGAAGGGAGGGCACACTTGGTCTCAGTAAAAAATCTTACGTTTTGAAACTGTTGGAAAAGTTTTCTATGATTGATGCTAATAGTGTGAATTTAACTTTAACAAATCATGTTGAACTTTCAAATTATCAATGTCTCAAATCTGAAGATAAGTTCAAGAGAATGGAAAGAGTGCCATATTCTAATGTAGTAGGATCTGTTATGTATTAGGTTTGTCCTAAACCTGATTTGGCATTCTCAATAAGTGTATTGAATATATACATATCAAATTCAGGTGAAACTCATTGGGAAGCTATGAAATGACTTCTTAGATACATTAAAGGAACTTGTGACTGGGAATTCATTATAGAAAACAATATGAAGGTGTTCTCTTGAGAGATTACACTGATTCTGACTATACAGATAATAAAGACAATAAGAAATCCACTTCTACCTATATGTATACTTTGTGTAATTCTTACATAAGTTGGAAATCACAACTACAAAAAATTGTTGTATTATCTTCAACTGAAGCTGAATATATAGCTATAACAGATGCTATAAAATAGGGAATTTGGCTAAAATGACTCTTAAATGAATTTGGTTTTGTTAGAGATGTTATTTTGTATTCTGATAGCCAATCTGCCATCTGTTTGAGTAGAAATTCTGTTTTTTATAATAGATCAAAACATGTCGATATGAAATTTATTTTATTAGAGATGTTATCTCACAAGGTGTTGTAAAACTTGAAAAAAATCTACTTATTTTAATCATGCTGATGTTGGTACAAAAGTGATACATTTAAATAAGTTTTTGGACTATTTAAACCAGCAGAACATTAACATTTATTGATCTGTGTATCAGGAATAAGAGCAAATGATGCCATGATGGAGAAATCACTATAGATGAAATTAGGATCATTGTACCAAGGTGGAGATTGTGGAGAAATGACACAATGATGATATCGATTGAATGCTGATTGGATTATTGTGTTTAGTCGTCTTGTTGGGCTAGACTGTTGTTATTACTTGGATTATTTGGTGGCTTCTGTTTTCACCTGGTTAAAAATGTGTTTTTACCTGATGCGTTTTTACTTAAAGGCTAGATGGTTGAGATGTCACCAAGTGTCGCCCCATAAACCGTTGGATAGGCCGACTTTCTGGAGACTTCTCATATACGCTTAGGGTTTGAGTTTTATGGTTTAATTAATTCTCTCATACTTTCTCGAACTCTATCTGTTCTCTCTATTTACTTCATTTTCTCCGTTTTTCTGCACTGTGAAATTTGGAAAGCCTTTTTGATCTTATAATACATGTAGTCTTTTATAGAGATCTTGAGTGATTTGTAAAGGGCTATTGTTGTGTCCTTGAGTGGATTTCTGTTTCGATCAGTTTGAGGGCTTTTATTTTGATGCAATCTTGGGTGATTTCGTCTGAGTCCCTTGGTGTAATTTTGAACGGTTTCTTGGTTCCGGTTAATATAGCGATTTCTTCCGGTTGGGAGAAGTTTAAAAGGGAATTAGGAACTCTGGTTTTGAACCTCTTGCCTAAGGGTGAAAATCTCGTGTTCTTTACTTGTTTTCTGTTGATTTGTGCATTTTTATTTCAGGTTTTGTTGATTGAAAGTGGCTGATAAATTGAACTTAATCGTTACAGACACCAATTAAAGCAGGCAAGAATTGTGATGACATTTGTTATTCCAAGCATGCGTACCTTCGAAGAAAGCAAAAGCCCACCAACCGACTGTGATTGGGAAGGGAGGATTTAGTGGTGGAAGACTAGCTAGTGGTCTTTGACCTTGGATTTTCTATGGAGTTAGTGTTGTCCCCCACCAATGTGAAATCTAATAAGCTGACTCCTCACGAATTGCAAGACGACACCAATGTGAAAGCTATTAAGCTGGAAAAGGATCACACACAACTCATGAATTGCATATTTGATATGATAGAGTTGACTTAGCCCTTATTTATCTTTCATTAAGTTAAAACTCTTTTTTTTCAACCTCATTTTCAACCATGTATTCACGCAATAAAATATTTTGAACGTAAACTCAAATTTTTTTCCTATTTTTTAACCATTCTCCAAAAAAAATCACTATTATAAAATTTTCCTCAAAAAACTCGTTTTAATGGAAAACAGACGATGACTTAATAATAACAATATTAAAAAATGACTAGACTATACTTATCAACTTACTCGGAATGCGATGATAAATTTTATTAGTTGTACTGTTTGATTTTGGGTGGCCTAGCAATATATATTATATGCAACAAACTATTAACTCTGTAACATACCAAAAACCTCATTGCATAATGTGCGCACGAAGTGGGGACTTCGCGCATGTTGAGGTTAGTTTAATATTAGTTAAATATCGAAGTTACAATTAATATGTAAAGACTTAGACCACTTCTCTTATATTGTGTTGACATTTTAGTGGAACATCAAGTCTTAGCCCCTGTTTGGTTTGAATTAAAATTCAATTAAAATTTCAAGTCATAGTCAACAATTAATTTTAACCACATATTTCATGATATTCACATCTTTTCAATTACACATTTAAATTTTTTTATCAAAATCTACTAAAAATCTGATTTTAATCTATACCAAATAGGATCTTAATATAGTATCGAGCTCATTATGTTAAAACGAGCAATTCGATATGATTAAGAGTCAAACGAGTAAATAATTTCAAAATTGGGTTATCAAATGAGACACCGTTTTATGGAATATGTTAAAAATAAATCCCTCATCAAACAATTATAAAATACACAACATATAAGAATTTAAATTATTCATTTTAACAAGATTGACATTTTATGATGGAACATCAAGTCCTAAAAGTGCTATACGTACATTATAATTTTAAAATTTAAAGTCAAATACTAATTTTAATTAATTATGCATTTCGTAGACTACCAAATTGTCTACCACTCATTTCTATTACATTATAGCTTCAGTTATTTATATTAAAATCTCAATAAGCAATAAGATTCAAGGTTTCTTAAGGAAGAGTAGCTCATATTTGGGAAAATTAAGCAAAACTATGTATGTTAAGTTTCATTATCATCAATCATTTCATTAAAATTTATTTTTCAAATATCGGGTACTAATTAGATTTTTAAAAATATAAATATAAATTCTAATATTTGTAAAATTAAATTATCAGAAGTTTAGTAATCAATACCTAAATTAAAGGAAACTAAGGATCCGTTTGATTCTCATTATCGTAGAATGAGAATGAAAAATATAGCTGTTATTGGGCCACATATAAGATATAGAAATTCAAAATTAATGGCTTGATGTGATGAATAATGATCATATTTTTCATTTTTATGGATGAAAAATGAGAAATAAAATAAGATAATTACCATATTTACCAAACCACCTTCTCTCTCTACCATTTATTTCTACACGTTTTATAATTCATTTTTTTTTCTCTTTGTACTATTTTCCTCTTCCATTTCTTTCTCTCTCAATCATTTCTCTCTACGAACAGTATCTCCATCATCTAGCAAATTGGGTCTTCCTCCGATGGTTGCCAACGAGCCCATTTTATACACCGGAACTCCGTCTCTACCTCCACTGATGGCTAAGATCTTGAGGTCGTTGGATGGCTATAGCAGGGCCGGCCCTGAGAATTAAGAGGCCCTAGGCAACTAATTATTATGAGGCCCTTCAATATAATCATTTTTTCACAAGTGTAGCAAAATTTAAATATTTAAATAATTAACACTTTTATATTAAAAAGAAGACTTTATATAATTCAAAAGATAAAGTAGCAAACTAAAACTTTTCTTACAACCCGAGATATTAGGATAGCATAAGATTTAATCTTCTCACATTTTGAGAAGTAAAATCAGTAATCAAACTACTAAAATCAAGTTTTTCTAACATATTTTTTTCAATAGAAATCATAGCCAATCCATTCAATCGTTCTTATGACATGGTTGACCGAAGATAAGATTTAATCAACTTCAACTTTGAAAAACTTCTTTCGGCAGAGGCAACTGTAACAGGAATAGTCAATAATACTCTATAAGCAATCCAAGCATTTGCAAAACAACAGTTCATTCTCTTAATGTAATCCAACACATCAATTGCTCCAACAATTTCTGCAGGTATCGCTTCCCTTAGAACTTTCAACTCTGAAAATAATTCTACCCCATCAATATCAGAAATCATATTATGCTTCAAATAATTTTCAATGTTAATGCAAGAACATTTCAAACTATCATCATCAATGGATTTCAGTCTTTTCAAATCAAATAAAAATCCAAAAATATCATCATATTTTTGAAATTGCTCAAATTTATTCTGAAGTGATGATAGAGCTTGGTCTACTATATATATGAAATAATTGATCTTAAAAGATTCTTCAGCTGTTTGTGTTATCTCTTCGTAAGAAGTCTCATCAAACTTTTTCTTTCTATGTATTACCCGTTTCTCACGAAATATTGGTTCAATTTCTAATTTACTCGCAATCTCTTTAGCATCAACCATGGCCGATTCAAACCCAGTTTCTCTATAGCTTTTGAAAAATGAAATGAGCCCTTTTAAATGGTCTATAGCAACATCAATATGCATGTCTTCTTCTTGCAAATGTTTGCTTACTCTATTAACATTATTCAACACTTCAAACCAAATAATCATTCCAAGTAAGAATTCAAAATTCTCAATTTCATATGTTGCCAAACACTCCGCTTCACTTTTTGTCTTAGGATCATCAACATTTGCCAATTGAAGTAAAGCTTCTTTAATCTGTGGAGCTTGAAATCTTATCGCTCTAACACTTTCAATATGACTTTCCCAACGAGTTTGTGACAAAGGTTTAAGGGTAAGACCATTTACATTCTCTTTGAAAACTTTCCACCATTTAGTAGATGACGAAAATAGAGTGTATATACGTTGCACCACCCCAAAGAAAGATTTAGCTTTTGAACAGCAGTTAGCCATATCACAAAGTGCAAGATTAAGACTATGACACCCACAAGGACTATAGAATGCTCTAGGATTTAGTTGTAATAGTCTATTTTGGACTCCTTTATGTTTTCCTTTCATGTTAGCACCATTATCATAGCCTTGACCCCTTATATCATCAATATCAAGTTCTAAATTATTCAAAGCACCAACAAGTTCATCAAAAAGTCCCTTACCAGATGTATCATCCACTAATAAAAACCCTAAAAAGAATTCTTCAAATTTTCTTGTAGACATAGTTATAAGCAAAGAGCAATAGAACCTGATTGATGTCTGAATTAAAAATCCCCAAGCTTCTGATTCAGCAATGATAAATGACCTGCAAATACGTAGTTATAGAAGATAAGAAATATATAGTTTCACATCAAGATCACACTACAATGAGAGAGATGACTATCGATAAAAATGAGGACAGGAAAGTGTTAACTGTAGATTCTGATTTCTGCACAAGTTATGTAGAGGAAGGCTGCAGCAATTAATTAATTTAATTTACAAGATCCAAATTAACCAATATCACTGTTAATTTACAGGATTCAGCTATTCAATTTACAGGATCCAAATTAACCAATAAAGCTGTTAATTTACAGGATTCAATTGTTCAATTTACAGGATCCAAATCATCAAATAAATCAATCAATTTACAGGATCCTAATTTACAGTATCCAAATCATAAAATCATCCAAAACACTGAGGGCTGATGCAATTGAGTAGTTCATTACAGAATCCAAATCATCCAATAATCAATCAATTTACAGGATCCAATTATGTAATTTACAGTATCCAAATCATGAAATCATCCAAAACACTGAGGGCTGATGCAATTGATTGAGTAGTTCATTACAGAATCCAAACCAAATCATCCAATAAATCAATCAATTTACAATTTTACAGAATTACAGGATCCAATTATTTAATTTAGATGAAGCCAATAGAGATAATTAGTAATCCATTAGACCATTACCTCACGTCCAGCAGAAGCTGCAGAGTGCAAAACACAGGTCCCTCTCCTCTGCGCGACTGCGCCTTTAACTTTCTCCGGTGGGAAATGCCGATAACCCGCTTGGCCACTTTTAAAACTTGACAAATTGAATTCGATTCACAAAAAGAGAAAGAGATTGACGAAGAGAAACAAGAGATTGATGGGTAATTCGAATTTAGATTTCCGGCGAGTGCGAGATATTAACGGAAAATAGGGAATAGAGAAATCGTTTTCCTGAGTTTGGAGGAGGATGACTCTTGAAAATTGAAGAACGAAGAATTGAAGATGATTCATTGATTCAATTGCCAATTGGAGTCTCGAGGAGGAGGAGTGGACTGTGGAGGACTCTTCGTCTGCCTCTGCTCGTGAGCTCCTCTTCCAGAAATTTCTGTTTGCAAAATTTTTTTTTTTTATGGGTCATTGTCTGGGCCTCTTTTTTGAGGCCCAAGGCAATGGCCTTGTTTGCCTTGGGCCAGGGCCGGCCCTGGGCTATAGATCTGACAATAATCAGTATTTTGTAAATGAGGTACAAGTGGTGAGAGTGTGATATGGTGGGTTGCGGTGTGTGCGGTTGTGAAGGTAGTAGGTTGCGGTATGTGCGGATCTGTGTGCGATGGTATGTGTAGTATGTGCGGTGCGTTTGGAGGCAGTGGTGATGGGTTGTGGTGGCGATCTGTGTGTGTTGATCTGTATGTGGTCCATTTCGAGGCGGTGGTGTCGCTGAGATGGTGATGCAGATGGTGTTGCTGAGGTGGTGGTGAGGTAAATTTTTTTGGCGGTGCCGGTGGTGGCGGCGACGAAGTGGGTCGAATGAAGAGCGGTCATGACCAATTATTGAATAATAATGACCAAGAAAAGGAATAAATTGTTATCAATAAGTAATACGTGACATAAAAAATGATTGATTTGTAGCTAAACTTATAATCGTGACTGAAAATTTGTGTCTTGTGATAGATAAATAAGTTGTGAGCAATTGATTTGACAATTTGTGATCGTAAAATAAGTTCTGATCAATGAATTGGATAATTTTTTATCGAGAAATAGCTTATGATCAATAAATTTCATAATTTATGATTGAAAAATAAGTCGTGGTCAATTAATTTGATGAATTACGACCTATAAAATTTGTGATTTGTCACTTACATTTTGTGAATGTGATTAGTACGCAATTGTAACTATATATATATATATACAGAAATGATCTAATGAGCACCGGTGCTCATCTTATCCTAAGCACCGATGAGTTGGCACATTAATTCATTGGTGGATAAAGATTTTGTGAGTTTCAATCCACCAATGAATTAATGTGCCAACTCATCGGTGCTTAGGATCCGATGAGCACCGGTGCTCATGCGATCAGTTCTGTATATATATATATATATATATATATATATATATATATATATATATATATATATATATATATATATATATATATATTATCGTGTTCTTAACCAATCTAATTACCTATTTATTTAATTAATAAAATATATTTAATTATTAATTTAATTAATACCACCTAATTTTTTGAAGGAATATGTAACCGATTCCTTGGTTTAAAGGTTAATCTTTTTAAGTATTTTTCATTATCTACTATACATATATAATATAATAAAGAACCCATTTCATTATCCTTTATTATTCGTTGTACAGAGAAAAATGTTGATAATGTATTTGTGATAGCAGGTCGCTAGTCAGACAACAAAATGTCACATTCAACACATTACAAGTCACAAACAGTCATAGTTAACACAAACCCGATAACAGAGAGTCACAGTTAACGCAGACTTGATCACGGAGAATTACAGTTAACACATAAATAGTCACAAGAAATCACTATTATCAAATTAGGTCACAAACAGTCATTGTTAACATACATCTAGTCACACGTCATTGTTAACAAAGATTGGTCATATAGTCACAGTTAAAACATATCTGATCACAAACAGTTACAATTAAGACAAACATAATCACAAATAATCACTGTTAAATAATAACAACTTACACAGACTTGGTCCCAAATAGTAACAAGTTACATAGACATGGTTACAAACAATCACTATTAATACATACCTAGACACGTACAACAAAGGGAATACATCCAATAGGTCGTAGTCATGCTGAGATTTTATGTTACCAAAAATAAGTTAGAATGACCGTATAATCGCTTCACAATGAATTTTGTAGCATGAATTTCCACAATAACCACTGCCAAGTAAAATGAACAAAATTGATAGTCACGATTTTTTAATAAAGTCACAATTCTCACATCCGACTAATCTCAATCGCATTCTCAGATTTACACGCATATGTAAAGCTACATCCAAAATCAAATGTCACATTATTCGCTATGTTACACAATACAATATCTTGCAATGTAAATCAACAAATCCAGATAATCTCTTTATACGTTTCATAGGTAAATATGGGTTCAATTCGATAGATTCATGAATTAGAAACACAAATCTAGAGAGTTATCTTGAAATAATTACACAGAATTGTGACCGGAAAATTAGAGTCGTCGATGTAGAAAAGCCTCTTAGTTTTCTCTTTTATTTATAGAATAAATTTCGATACAATGTCTCAGAATTGTGATTGGAAAGATGATCAAGTAAATGAAAAACACAATTCAGGTAGCACTTTACAATTGATGAAGATACAATTTCATGGAAACTGTAAAATTGATTCTAAGGCAACAAATTTGGCCAAATTATTCAGTGTTTCTGGAAAACAAGATGTCAGTTGTCGGAAGGTAAGAGAAAATTGGTGCAAGTGAGAGAAGACGTGTGAAGAAAATTTTGGGAAGTGATAAGGTGAGAAATTATATTCCAAATTATTCAATAATAATCCTTAATTTTATTCACAAAATTTTCTAATATAAATCTGTTTATGTAATATTCATAGGAAAAATATGATTTATCACCTGATTTTTGAAATTGTATTCTTAGAGTATAGTAGATATGAATTTTTCCTCTCATATTTTCTATCTTTATTTTTCCTCTCACATTTTCCTCTCATCCTAAACGAAACACATACTATAATGACTGAGACAAACGGAATTATCACTCAAAGGTAAGCTAACTCCAAAAATCCATCTTCGATTTAGAACTCTCGTGGTCCCATTGGTAAGAGTGCCAATAAATATAGAGTAATTAGCACATAACGTCCTTATTTCTTACTATTATTGTGAAAAATATCACTACCTTTCATTTTTTGACATTTTCACCCTTATTTCCACTTTTCATTATATAAAAGGTCATTTTCATCAATTTTTTCAATTAAAAGCTGTTAAATGAAAATTATAGCCTTCTATTTAAATAAAATAAAAAGAAAAATAAAGAACTAATTACAACCATAATCCTAATTTTTTTTAAAAAAAAACGTGCAAAGGAGTCCTAAATAAATTATTAAAATAGTTATTAGCACATAATGTCCATATCTTTTATTTCTGACATTTTCACCCATAATTACACATTTGATTGCGTAAACCATCCTTCATATACATTTTCATACAATTTCTCAATAAAAAACTGTGAAATAAAAAATATAACTTCCTACTTAAATAAAAATTTTAAAAAATTAATTGCAATTATAGTCCTAAATTCTTTTTAAAAAGTTCAAACGAATCCCAAATAAATTATTAAAATATTAGAAATTAAAAATAATAAATTTCTTTATTTTTTTATCTAAATAGGAGGGTATATTTGTCATTTCACAACTTTTATTGAAAAATTGAATGGAAGTTGATAAAAATGATGATTTGTGCAATTAAATGTGTAATTAAGGGTGAAAATGCCAAAAAATGAAAGGTACGAACTTTTTCACAATAATAGTGAAATGTAAGGACATAATGTACTAATAACCCTTTTAATAATTTATTTAGGACTTGTTTGCACTTTTTTAAGAAAATTGGGATTATAATTGCAATTAGTTCTTTCATTTTTCTTTTTGTATTATTTAAATAGAAATATATATTAATCATTTCATAGTTTGTAATTGAGAAAATTGATAAAAATGACTATTTGTACAATGAAAGGTGAAAATAAGGGCGAAACTGCTAAAAATGAAATGTAATGATGTTTTCTGTAATAATAGTAAAAAGTGTAAAGACGTTGTGCGCTAATTACCTAAATATATATTAAAGAAAGATAATGTTTAATGGAAATTTTTGTACCCTCTTGTGGAAATTCAAGTGTGAAAAGAAAGTAAATTGGAGCAGCAACATATGTACGTGTGATGATTGGTCCCATACCCTCAAGTCAAAAGTGGAAGAAAAATGAGATTATTGATTTGCATGAAGCCACGATGATAGTCCACCACTGTGACACCAACAAACCCACTATCGAATTATCCCAATAGATAACTTGTTTTTAATAGCCATCTCGTTAAAGAAGCTACTGGAAACCATGCAACTTTGGAAAACTTGAGGTTTACTACACCTATAAATAGAGATCCGACATTCACGTTCTTGTACATGAGTTTTATGAGTATCTTGTATCTACATACTAAGAAAATTGGATATCCTGTACTTGATTTGAGTTTTGAAAATGGGGCGGTCTAAGGGGATAGAAGCTGCATTGATCTTGGTTATGCTCTTTGTCGATCTAGCCTTTGCTGCTAGGTTGGGAAAGATCGGTGGTGAAGGAGGTGGGGGAGGAGGGGGAGGAGGAGAAGGAGGTGGTTCGGCTGTCGGCTCAGGTTCAGGTTATGGTTCGGGGTATGGTTCTGGGAGTGGGTCTGGATATGGAGGTTCTACGGAAGGATATGGTAGTGGTGGTGGTGGAGGAGGAGGTGGTGGTCGTGGAGGAGGAGGAGCATTTGGTACTGGTAATGGTTCAGGGTCTGGATATGGATCTGGCTATGGTTCGGGATATGGGTCAGGTGGAGGAGGAGGAAAGGGAGGAGGCGGAGGAGGTGGTGGCGGCAAAGGCGGAGGTGGTGGAGGCGGTGGTAGCACTGGGTTCGGTGGTGGTTCTGGCTATGGAAGTGGTAGTGGCTCTGGATACGGGAGTGGTGGTGGAAGGGGCAGTGGTGGAGGAGGGGGAGGGGGAGGAGGAGGCGGAGGTGGTGGTGGAGGTGTGAACGGCTTTGGCAATGGCTCAGGCTACGGCAGTGGCTCCGGTTATGGATCTGGTGGTGGTGAAGGTGGTTATGAAGGATATGATAAACCATGAAACTTTTTCAATGAACATAGTTCATCTTTGGCAATTAGTAATAATTATTGAAATAAATTGCGTGGCTTCACAAGGGGTGAACCTTTGGGACGTGCATTCGTATGTTTCATTATATAGTATGTCATGTAATTTATATATGTTTGGATCTAGCTAATGTTTTGTATATATAAACACCTTCTATTTCATTCCATAATAATAACCTCGGTTTTAAGAAAGATCTTATACTACCTAAACCACAGGTTTAATATGAATGATTAGGCAATAAAGGTAAATTGTATTAACTATGTTCACAAAATATTGACAGAATGTGCGATGGTCAATGCAAAGCCAAATATGAACTCTCTCTCTTCTTTAGTAATGTCCACTACAACGTGCGTGTGCAAGCCTATCAAAATACGAAAAAAGACATGAAACGTGTGTGAAACACTTTCAATACGACAAGTGGCAAATGCAATTAACCTTGGTTCGATGTTTGATCTTTAACCAATTGAATCTATCCTTAATCAACCATCTCAACCAAACTTACTCACCCATGTACAAAACGAGTAATGCTATTCAGCACAACTGATGTTAATCACACGTTTATATGACAATTATATGGCCCCTAAAATGTAATGTCATATGATTCATTTAATTGAATCTATTAAGTATGATCGCTTAAACTAGTGTTCTAGCACCATTGGTGCTAAATAACATTATTATGTACAAAATAGGACACATAATTAGATACTAACCGTTATCTCCAATGTCCATCGCTACAGATTAGCACATCAGCCTTTGTACACCTGAATCACCTCCATTTAGGGATGGCAAAAAAGCTTGCTAACTCGTACTCGTACTCGACCTGTAAAAAGCCCGAGCAGGGTCCGGCTTGGGCTCGGGCCAAGCCCCATCTTGGGGGGTGTCGGCTCGGCCCGGCCCGTACAAGCAACATTAAAAAAAATTTAAAAATTAAAAAGGCTGCCTGTAGACAGCTGCGTCCAGTCACTAAAATTTAAAATAAAATATGAAAATCAACTTCAATAAATACAATTAAGGGACAGCTTTTATCAACCCAAAATCACCACATTAAGAAATTAATTTGAAAATTGGACAGTGAAAATATAAAACATGTCATAGAAAATCAACAGCCAAAAGATAGCATTTTTACCCTTGTATCATACTATTAATCAAAAGTTAAATAAAAGAAAAATAACTCAAAAAGTAATTAACACAACTCATAGAAACCAATAAAAGTTAGTATACCATTAAATGAAAATCGCAAAATTTACGGTAACCAAGATAATATTTCGAATTTAAAAAAAAAACCCTAGTCAGCTCGGCTCGGATCGGGCCCGAAAAAACTCGAGCCGAGCCCGAGCTTGAGCTTTTTTTTTCGGCTCGGCTCATTGAGATAGCTACCTCAATTGACCCGGAGGATAGCTTTAGGCAGCATTTATATGTCGATATTTGAGTTTCAGGGTTCAGTTTGATTAAGAGTGTGTTTGATAGAGATTTTTGGGGGAAGAATTGATTTTTGAATAGTGATATGATGGGAAATGTATGGTTGAAAATGAAGAAAAAAGTATTGATGTGATGAAAAATATTATTTTATTGAAAAATGTGTGGTTGAAAATGAGAATTGATTTACTGTAAAAAATGAAAATCTGCACCAAACAGGCCCTAAATCTCTAAGCAGAAAGATCTAATCTCATTATAATGAAGATCCAGTTTAACTTCTACAAAATGTTCTCATTACCATGAATGTCATACTGGAGCTAGAATCAATAGACACTAATCACAATGATAACATTATCTGGGTAGAATATGAGTCAAACCTCGTGTGTGTAGCAATTATAGATCAGGCATATCAAATCAGCAGCATACTTTAGCAAAAACTAAGTGATGGTCGTGTTTGGTCGATGACATGTTTTTTCTTAAGCTTTAAAGTAAAAGTTGCTTTCATTACTTTTAAGTTAAAGAAGTTGCTGATTTGAAAATAACTCTAATCTTAGTCCTTGTTGGAATTTGAGTTTTTCAAAATCATTTTTTCTCCGCACCCATTTTCAACCACACGTTATCCACAAAATATCATTTTTTATATTTCCTATAATTTTTTTCCTATTTTTTAATCTCACAATCTCAGAAGAAAAAAAAATCACTTTTCAAAAAATCAACTTTACAGATATCAATATAAGCCCCTGTTTGGTGGCCATTATTTCCAAAAAAAAAAAATTTGAATAGTGATTTTTTGAGGAATGTGTGGTTAAAAATAAAAGACAAATTTTGGATTTACGCATAAAATATTTTAAAGTATAAATGTGTGATTGAAAATGAGTATGTAGAAAAAATGAGTTTTTAAAAATAGTTGTCAAACGGGGGCTAAGAAACTTACTTACTTTCAATCTTGACCAAATAAAAAAACTTTAGCCTATGTATAGCTCATGTTTATGAACTGTTATACGCTTTTCTTCACACATTTCGAGAGATCCAAAAGTATACGCACTAATTTCTATATATTTATAATTTAAATCACTTATACACACGTCTCAAACACGCTTTTGAAAATCAATTACTTGTAAATGAAATTTGTATGCTTAGCCAACATGCTCTTCGTGGTTCCTGCATCAATTTAGTTGACACGATTCTGATTTAATGGAAATTTTGTAAGAATCTTACGGTCTCATCAAGTTTTCATTATTTCACCAAGATGATTAAATGAACCGATTGAATTTGCCAAATGTTCACAGAAACTGAGTTACGACAAATACCAAATGTTGATGCCCATCACCTCTCAGTAACCAAAGCAACTTTTCGCGATATCATTGTAGAAAGGCTATATGAATTACACTTTTGAGGCCCTGAGACGGTCACTTTCCTACAAAGCAACCAAAAAGGTGTGGAGAAATTTTTGGGTGCATAAGCCAACCAAACAACCATCTTCTTGTACCTATATTTTGATGGGGAGTTAGGATGGATTTTAGAATATCCCTGATTCTACTCAATAAAGACCCACACACAAATCCACAAAAATTCCCCCCAATTCCATCTCACTGTACACAGTACCCAATCAACTAACCCTAAGTCCTAACCTGACTTGCCCAGCAACCCCAACCCAACTGCTCATAAGCCAAACTTATGCATACTTATGACCCAGCCCATATACTACAACTTACCCAGCTAAATACGGCAGGGCCCAAGTCCATAACACAGCTTGCACATTGAAAACTATAAAGATTTCTTTTTTGAAAACTTTTGGCAAAATTTTAAATTTTAAATTTAGTGTGGGGGCAATTGACCACACTGTCCCACACTAAATCCGTCCCTGGGTTGAAGTTTGATTAATGAATTGAAATTCTTCTATAGTGTCATAAAGCTCTCATGACATGATTAAGGACGTATCAAATCTTGATTCAAGAAGATGCAGAACCTGAAAGCCTAAAAAAGGAAATAAAAATTCCCCATCTCACTGTGTACATAGTTCTTTAAAATAGGAGCAGCGCCCCTGGTCAGGAAGTTTTGAGAGGCGAGATGGAGATCATAATATCTTTATTTTCATCCATGTACTTACTTTTTCGCTAAAAATGTAATTTAAATTTAAACACAAAAGAAATATAGAATACGAGTTGGAGCAGGATGGGTGTCATCCCCATAAGTTTTTTGCACTGTTATATCCGAGCAAGGGCGGACGTAAAAGTTTAAAATTAGGGAGGCACAATCAAACTTGCAACGAAGTTGAGAGAAATTTTACAATCGAAAATTTACGTCCAAAAAAATTATACCCCATGTAATTTTGCATCCGAAAAGTTACATGAGATATAACTTTTTCGGATGTAAAATTTCGAAATTTTTTGATGTCATATTCCATATAAAATTTCCTAATAAAATGATGAAAATTACATTGAGAAATTTGTATCGTAAAAATAATAAATATTAATGAAATAATTGATTTTTTTTAAAAAAATGTGAGTTAGACGTCTTTCTTTAAGATTCACTTTTAACTATTTTCAATATCTGTTTAGATTATTCGATATGCCCATAATGTAGTTCCCGAATAAGCTTTAAAATGACATAAACAATTTGTAGATTCGATTATTGTATGATTATTGTAGAATTTTTAAAATTAGCTTATTATCGAAATTCAAATTTATTATAATTTTGACCCTGTTTGGTAGAAATTAAAATTAATTTTTTAGTAAATTTTGATAAAAGTTAAATAGTTACGAATTCCATGAAATATGTTATTAGAATTAATTGTTAACTTTGATTTATATTAAAATTTAGATTTCAGTCGATATCAAACATAATTTTACAAAAAAAAAAAATTCAAAAGTTGGGGGCACTTCCCCCCAAACCCCCTGGGTCCGCCCCTGTATCCTAGAAGCAAAAATTGGATTGGTTTATACCATGCTCGCAACTGCTATATATGCAATCACATATAGCAGATTCATATTAGTTTATCTTGCACAAAGAAAAGTATCGTCCCAACAACTCAATTTGTTGGATTAACTACTCGCGGCTTCCTATGATTTTGTAAACAGGAATGGAGATGTCACTTGATTCATTATGGCTCAATTTCTCCATCTCATCATCCTTTTGATCGAATTTTTTTATATTTATCCAAACATATGTCAACTTCTCTAATCTTCATTCTCTTATACATCATTATCCTGTGTGACATTCACTTGTTAACGTCTATTTACACTTCTTTTCTTCATTCTAAACTGACCATACATCTATCTTCACTTCAATTATACATGTACGCCTTCATTATGTCATTAACCATTGCAGATACAGTGACAATTCTATCTGATGTTCCAGGAAAATACTTGTAATTGCTTGACAACCGAATGCGTGCTCCAGATTGTGACTGGAAATCACTGATTGTCGAACCACCTTTCCCAATAATAGAGCCAGCTTCAACATTTGATAAAAGGAACCTAACACGAGTGGCTTTCTCTTCATTGCCTGCTTAAATACAGAGATTAAGAAGAAGGATAAGAACTTTCAAGATGCTGAATCACTGAAAGGAGAAAGTACATGCTCTCAATCTCAACGCTTGTAATGCATGAGTGCATTGCTTTTCTTTCACCTTATTTCATATTACTATAATTGAAATTACCAGAGAGGTAATAAAGCCAGTGACTTAGAATCGTTGATGAGTACCACATTAATTATGAGAAACAAATAAATAAATTGAAGCTATTGTATTCGCCACTTCAATAAACTTGGAATTAGGGCTGTCAATGGATTGAATTTTGATTCGAATTCAATGAAATTAATGGAAGATGGATTCAGGATCTTAGTCTGATAATTCGTTAACTAAATGGATCAAATATGGATATAGGTTAATCCGGTCCGATTTATTATAAATAATTAAGTCGGTAAAATATTTTTATGACAAGTTACTTGTCACTAAAATAAATAAATGAAAAAATAAATAAATTTAGAATAAAAAAGTCATCAAATTCAAAACATAAAAAAATTGAAAATTTTATAATTATTAAATCTGTTTAAGAATTGGAAAAATTGGAAAAAGAATAAATAAAAAAATAAAAGTTGATTCTAACATTTTTTTTCTAATTTCTTTAATTTCGGATCGAATATTCGATAACATAACAAAACGGATATGGATTTAACAATCAAATATCCGTTGGATTATCGGATCGGATATAGGCAGATCCAATTCATATCCGATCAATTTACAGCCTACCTAAAATATTAATTAGCACGTGTTCAAATAGTGAAAGAGCGCGGAACATCATTCAAAATTATACAGAAATTCTATTATATGGTTTTCAATCTCCCCGAGTTGTTAACTATTAGCAATGTTATTTCAGCAATTAGTCACAAAAACCAACAAACTTTTGATGGTTATTCTAGTTTTTTTCCAAGTGCATTCCCTAGTAAAATGTACAAAAAGTAAACACCAGAGTACCCGCAACATCATATACAAATTGACAACGCAAGTAATTTTAACAATTAATTAATAAGAACAATACAAATATGTAGTAATTGTAGGGAAAATAATGAGTAAATTGACTGGGCCAAAGTCCACATCACCAAGCCCAAGTGAGGTTCCAACCCAAAATCAATTGGCGATGGGTGGAGTAGCCCACTTGAGTTATATGGCGGATTTTTTTCTTCTTCCAATCGATGTGGGACTTCTTGTTTGCTCCCAACAATCCTCCCCTCAAACGAAGGACCACATCATTGTGGTCTCCTCTAAAACGATAATCCATTCGCCAATCATCTTGTACCATCGTTATTACCGTCGCCCTCGACCAAACGGAACCCGCCGCTTGACCACTAATGTTAGGAAGACTTTCGACACAAGGCACCTCAAACGCCAATGATTTTTAGCCCGATCGCCACCACGTTTTCTACTGCGTTCCTCCGACCCTGGGCTCTAATACCAGTTGTAGTGAAAATAATGAGCAAATTGACCGGGTTCAAGCCCACACCACCAAGCTCAAGTGAGGTTCCAACCCAAAACCAATTGGCAATGGGTGGAGTAGCCCACTTGTATTATATGATGTATTTCTTTTCTTCTCCTAACCGATGTGAGACTTCTTGTTTACTCTCAACAATCAAATTGTAATGTCCAGCCCCAATTGTTGACTCAACTTCCAACCACCCAGCCTCCATTTCTACTGCATCCATTGGCTAGCCCCTCTTGTAGACATGAGGATGACAAATATTTCACCTAAATTAAAATGGCAGGAACGGTTTGCAGTATCCAACCACCAAATTAATTGAGAATTGTTGAAAAATTCATCCCACCTTTGGCCAAATTTGTATTATAAATAGAGCTAATTTCTTCTGTTTTCATACACCACGGAGAGAAAGAAATAGAGAGAGTTTGAGAGATTTTAATTTAGAGTTTGTAAATTCTCTTGTAAAATTTTATTCAAATAAGAAATGGAATAGTTTTTCCTCTTATAACTCCGTTTTCGTGATAGGAGAATCACAACAAGTGGTATCAGAGCAAAAAAAAAAAAAATTATATTGGCCCATGTAGTATTTTTTTTGGTATTTACATATTAGTCTCAAACTTTCAAAATATGTCATTATTTTTGAATTTTTCTGGGAGTCGGGTTTTTTGACTAGGGAAAATTCAAATCTACCATTTGTTTCATCGTTCCGAACGAAACGGCGTACTCTGTTTTGCCAAACTCAAACCCAATTTTGATCAAACCATTTTGAAGTCAATATGTCAATGGAGGAATCATCATCAGGAGCCATGATCAAGCTCACTGCCATCAATTACACACTGTGGAGGCCTCAGATGGAAAACCTTCTCAATTGTAAGGATTTATATGACCCCCTGGAAGCTAAAGGTGTGAACCCCGATCCTACCAAGGAAGCGGAGTGGAAGAAGCTAAATAGAAAAACTATCGGTCAAATCCGACAATGGATTGATCATGGTGTCTTTCACCATGTGGCATAGGTGACAGACGCACATGAAATGCTAGCTCTTCTACTTCTGAGTTCTCTTCCTGACAGCTGGGAAACGCTAGTAGTATCTCTTAGCAACTCAGCCCTTAATGGCAAACTTACCATGTCTATGGTCAAGGATGCCCTGTTTAATGAAGAAGCCAGGAGAAAAGGACGTTGACAAGGATCAATCACATGCCCTTGTAACAGAGAATCGAGGAAGACGCAAGGAGACAATCGAGGCAGGAGGAGAGGCAGAAGCAAAAGTAGAGGTAGATCCATAAATGGAAGAAAACTTACTTATAAGTGCTACTATTGTGGTATGGAGGGCCACTTAAAGAAGAACTGTCGAAAATTGCTAAGAGAGCAAGGTCAGAACAGTTCACAGCCAAAAAATAAGGAATGAGAGACATAAGTCACTATTTCTGGGAAGGTGGCTATTTGCTCCATTCATGAGGAGACATGTCTTCATGTTTCAAGCCAAGATGCCGAGTGGGTGGTAGATGTTGCAGCATCTTACCACACCACTCCATCCAGAGACTTCTTCACAACATACAAAGCTGCCGACTTTGGTACGGTGAAGATGGGAAATACCAGTTCCCCTGAGATCGTGGGAATTGGTGATGTTCAGATACAAATGAATACCATGTGCAAAATAACCCTGAGAGATGTCCGACATGTGCCAGATCTTCGACTCAATCTTCTTTCCACGATAGCCCTTGACAAATAGGGCTATGATAATCATTTTAGCAATGGCACATGGAAAATGATGAAAGGTGCTATGGTTGTCGCTCGAGGAAATATTTATGGTATTTTATACAAAACTCATGTGAAAATGTGTGCTGACAGCCTCAACATAGTGGAATGTGAGGCTTCTCAAAATTTGTGGCACCAGAGACTTGGTCACATGAGTGAGAAGGGGTTGTCTACTTGGACAAAGAAGGAGCTAATCACTGTTGCCAGGAAGGTACGCTAGATCCTTGCAATCACTGTTTATTTGGTAAGCAACATAGAGTCTCTTTCAATTTCTCTTTGACGAGACGATCAGAGTTGCTAAGTCTGGTACACTGTGATGTTTGTGGCCCCCTAGAAGTTTAATCACTGGGCGGTAACAAGTACTTTCTGACATTCATTGATGATGCTTCTCGAAAAATATGGGTGTACTTTTTGAAGACAAAGGACCAAGAACTAGACTACTTCAAACTGTTTCATGCCATGGTGGAGCGAGAAACAGGAAAGAAACTGAAGTGTCTCCGTTCGAACAATGGAGGCGAGTACACTTCCAGAGAGTTCGATGCCTATTATGGAAGCCACGACATTCGACATGAGAAGACGGTCCCACGTACCCCACAACATAATGGAGTAGCAGAAAGAATGAATTGGATAATCATGGAAAATGTCAGAAGCATGCTCAGTATGGCTAAGCTGCCAAAGCAATTCTGGGGAGAAGCTGTTCGAGTTGCTTGCTACTTGATCAACAGGTCACCATCAGTACCGTTGAATTTTGAAATTCCAAAGAAAGTATGGTCTTGTAAGAATCCTTCATACTCTCACCCGAGAGTATTCAGTTGTTTAGCCTTTGCACATGTATCCAAGGAGCTAAGACAGAAGCTCGATGCAAAAACTACTCCATACATCTTTATAGGCTATGGAGATGAAGAATTTGGATACAGATTATGGGATCCAAAGACAAAGAAGGTCATCAGCAGTAGGGACGTAGTGTTCTATGAAAACCAGACATTAGAAGACATTGAAAATCTTACAATGTCTCCTAATCCTAAATTCAGTGCCCAGAATATTGCTCCAGAACCAGCACCAGTAGAATTGACCATAGATAATGACGACGTGCATGAGGAAATACCAGAAGCAGAACATGAGGATTAAGAAGAGGGTATTGATCAGGGGGAGTCACAACCCTCTCCGCCAGAAGTCGTCGGACCATCACATTAAGTAGATAATGGTGCACTTCCTGAAACCAGTAATCCACAAGTACGAAGAGCTGAACGAAGACAGATTCCATCAACGAGATATTCAGAGTCTGAGTACATTCTACTTTTTGATGAAGGAGAGCCAGAGAGCTTCAAGGAAGCACAATCTCATGGAGACAAAGACAAATGGGAACAAGCAATGCAGGATGAGATGGAGTCACTGCAGAAGAATCAAACATATGAGTTGGTTGAGCTTCCGAAGAGAAAAAAGGCATTGAAGAATAAATGGGTCTTCAAGCTCAAGAAATACAGCAGTGAAAATGTGGTGAAACATAAGGCTCGTTTGGTTGTCAAAGGATTTTTACAGAAAAGGGGAATTGACTTTGACGAAATTTTTTTACCAGTTGTAAAAATGGCCTCAATTCGAGTTATTCTTAGATTAGTAGCCAGTTTGAATCTAGAGCTTGAACAAATTGATGTCAAGACAGCATTTCTTCATGGTGATTTAAGTGAAGAAATTTATATGGAGCAGCCAGAAGGCTTTGAAGTTTTAGGAAAAGAGAACTTCGTTTGCAAGCTAAAGAAGAGCTTGTATGGTCTTAAGCAAGCACCAAGACAGTGGTACAAAAAGTTTGACTCGTTCATGGTGAGTCAAGGCTGTAAAAGAACAGCTGCAGATCAGTGTGTTTATATTCAGCGATTTTCGAATGGCAATTTTGTTGCTCTTCTATTATATGTAGACGACATGTTGATCATTGGACAAGATGCAATAAAAATCAGTCAGTTAAAGAAGGAACTCTCTAAGTCCTTTGACATGAAGGACTTAGGCCAAGCTCAAAAAATTTTAGGAATGCACATAACTCGAGATAGGAAGAATAAGGGGTTATGGCTATCTCAGGAAAAATATGTTAAACGAGTAATCAAGAGATTCAACATGCATGATGCCAAACCTGTCAGCATTCCACTGGCAAATCGCTTCAAGTTGAGCAAGAAGTCATGCCCCTCATCCAAGAAAGTGATAGAGAAGATGTCATTAGTACCTTATTCTTTAGTAGTTGGAAGCCTAATATATGCAATTGTATGTACTAGACCAGATATTGCTCATGCAGTGGGCATGGTAAGTCATTTTCTCTTTAATCCTGGAAAGAAACATTGGGAGGCAATCAAGTGGATTCTCAGGTACCTCGAGGGTACATCAAAGATATATCTGTGCTACGAGGGAGCTGATCCAATCTTGGAAGGTTAAATAGATTCAGATATGGCCGGAGATCTTGATGGTAGAAAATCTACTTCATGATTTCTCTACACTTTTGCTGGGGGAGCCGTGTCATGGCAGTCAAGACTACAGAAGTATGTTACATTATCCACAACAGAAGCAGAATGTATTGCAGCAGCAGAAGCTGGTAAAGAAATGTTGCGGTTAAAGCGATTTCTTCAAGATTTAGGGATCAAGCAGAAAGATTATAAAGTACATTGTGATAGCCAAAGTGCTCTGAATTTGAGTAAGAACTCAATGTATCATTCTTGGACAAAGCACATTGACATACGCTATCATTAGATACGAGAGGTGATGGATCAACAACTGTTGAGACTAGTAAAGATCCACACAAGTGAGAATCCAATAGACATGATGACGAAGGTGGTTCCAAGAGAAAAGCTAGAGCTGTGCAGAGACATAGTTGGGATGGTTATCAAATAACAATCACTTCAGATGCGGCTGGAGGGGGAGAATTGTATTGTCCAGCCCCAATTGTTAACTCAACTTCCAACCACCCAGCCTCCATTTCTACTGCGTCCATTAGCTAGCCCCTTTTGTTAACATGATGAGGACAAATATTTCAACTAAATTAAAATGGCAGGAATGGTTTGTAGCAGCCAACCACCAAATTAATTGAGAATTGTTGAAAAACTCATCCCACCTTTGGCCAAATTTGTATTATAAATAGAGCCAATTTCTTCTGTTTTCATACACCACGGAGAGAAAAAAACAGAGAGAGATTAGAGAGAGTTTGAGAGGTTTTAATTTGGAGTTTGTAAATTCTCTTGTAAAATTCTATTCAAATAAGAAATAGAATAGTTTTTTCTCTTATAACTCCGTTTTCGTGATAGTAGAATCACAACAGTAACTAGTAATGACAAAAAGATATCAACAAAATTTAACTTCACCTCATATGCATCATATTGAGATTCCTTTCCTTCCATTGTTATGGTTATCAGGTTATGTATATATGATTGTGTCTTTATATGTATCTATGCGTATGAAACGAATGAGATGAGAGGAAAAATTGATGCTGAAAATGTGATGTGATGTGATGTGATGCGATGTAGCATTAATATCATATGCTATAGATATGATAATGCATATGTACAGTGTAGGTAGATAGAGATGCAGAAGTCGTTGTTGAGAGAGCCGTGTAAACTGACAATGAAGAGATGGAGATTTTGAAGCATGTGCGAGCTGTCTAGGTTTTGGAAGGCTCGACTCAAGGATCCTCTCTAGTTGCAATTCCTATAGTTGTCTCTGAAATTGCTGTGCGTGCATAGTAGTGGGTTGCGTTGCTAATTGAACCAATGGTTACTATCTCCATGTTTGGTTCAACTAGAAAATTAGATTAAAACTTAAATTAAACTCAATAATTAACTTTAATTACGTATTTTATGGATCTCATAACTTTTCAACCATACATTTCATTATTTTTTATCAAAATTTATTAAAAATTTAAATTCTATCTAAATCAACAGGAGCTAAATCTAATGCTTTTGTTTAATTTTTAAAATATTTTTTGTAAAAAATAAAGAACTTCAAGGCTAACATAACTATATAGACCTAGCGTGGCATTACGGCACGTACATGTTAGGCAATCTAACCCACCAACAAAGTGCATCCACTAGTGCGTAGTAAACTTTAATTATTGAATTGTTATTTAAGAAAGAATATAGTGTATACCCCTGCTCGAGGAACCACGCAAATGGATAATGCAGGGATACATGAGGATGATTTATTTGCAAGATATTAGCCAACATCTTTGGCATGAACGTACAATCGATTGAGGAGCAGATACTGTTTCAAAGATGGTATATTTAATTAATCGAGATGAGGCTCAAATTCAAGACATGGATGACAATGCAAGCACTTTCATTCAACGAGGTAAAAGTGATGAAAAATAAAAAGGTTACTCCAACCATCACATTGGTTAATGGTGTGATCTATAACTGTCAGGGACAGTGGATAAAATAAAGAGAAAAACACAACAAATATTCGAAACTCATAACAATAATCCTAGGACTCGTGTAGAGCTCTCCCCACTAGGAGGAAGGAAAAACTTCTAGATTTGGAGATATTTGCTGAGAAACCCATTAGGTTTGATTTCTTTAAGCATTTAAACAGGCACGAATTTGTGTCGATATTTTTGCACATAGTTATCAGACTCGATCTGATCATCAACTCAAATAAATCATCGGGTCTCAAGTCAATGGTTCAATCGATAAGTTAGTGGTTCAACCGAAGGGTGTATCATATTTGATCGATATAGTTCATTTTTTATTAAGCCCTTGTTCGAGCCTCATTCTAAGAAAAATCATTTTTTCTTAAACTCATTTTCAATCGCATATTATCACAATAAAATAAATTTACACATAAACCCCAAAAAAATAATTCTTAGCCCTAGTTTGATTCTTGTTATTTCAAAACTCATTTTCATTTACACATTCTCGCAATAAATTTTTTTACACGTAAACTCAAAAGAACTCTTACTTTTTAACCACGCATTCTTAAATAATTCACAACTACAAAACTCATTTTGATGAAAGAATGAGCATCTACCAGGGGCTTACTTTTTAATTACACGTTCACAAAAATCACAATCTCAAATATATTCTTTCCAAAAAGATGAGGTTCAACATAAAGCCTAAATGGAGTGTGCAAGGTTATAAAAAAATCGATTAACCAACTTAATTTTAGGGATGACAAAAAAATCCATCAAATCCGATACCAGCGGGGACTTGTCCCGAACGACCCGAGGAGTACTCGCTTAATTGGGTATTCGAGTCAGGTCGGGTCGGGACGGGGTGAGGGACTTCGCCCCGAGGCGGATACAGATAACAAGGACCTTGCCTCGTTTAATTTTAATTTTTTTTTTAAGAATTCAATATTTAAAATGGAAAATTTCAAGAAATTTCACTAGTTCTAATATAAAATGGCAATTGAGATTATCTAGAAAATATGACAAATAATAAGAGTTTTACTTTATCAAATATATTTGAATAATTTAAATTAAACATTAAAAAATATATTATTGTCTCACTTTAATAAATGTAGGCAATAAAGTGAATTATCAAAAACTTAAAAATAAAATAAAATAAACGCATAGTAAACGAGGCATGGGCCTGCCCCACTTTGCCTTAAACGGGTAATGGGCGGGAAATTACCCTATGGGGGTTGGGGAGTTGCCTCGACCCGCCACGTTGCCATCTCTACTTAATTTGGATTTTGATGCAAAACTTTTTCATACGAGTTTGTTTGTCATATATATAATGCACCACATCTTACAAAAATTAGATAGGTTGTTGCTTTTATTTTTATATATCCGTTTCATAAACATGCATTTATACGTGTAGATTCAAACTTACGCGACAAGATGTTTGCCAAACATATAGAGCTTGTTTGACAATCATCTTGGTAGAAAAAAGAGTTTTAGATAATGATTTTTAAAAACAATGTGTGATTAAAAAGTATAATTTTTTTTTTTGTATATGTGTATAATATTTTATCGTGTGAATGTCTGGTTGAAAATGGTCTTGCAGCAAATCAAAAAACAAACTAAAGAGGGTCAAACATGCTTATAGATAACATGTGATATTCTACTTATCTAATGCTACCATAACATGTTGACTATGATACGATTATTAGCAAAATAGTAGGCATTAATAGAATTTTGATCATAATTTTAATTTAACAACTCGTTAACTGATCATGATATAACGAAATGTCGAAATTTATGAAGGTTTCATTTGATGCGATCAATGCGTGCACGGGCTCTACCATCTTTCTACTCCTATCGTTCTATTTTTTTTAGCAAATATAGAGAGTTTTTGTTTGTCAATGACATTATCACTACACAATCCCGATCAATTCTATATCATTACAATGGGTATGAAATTCTAGAAACGTTAGGAGACTTGCACATGTTATTCTCTTTAGTTGCGGTTATGGACCTTTGTATTAACTTATCGAGTTGTAAAGACATTATAAAAAATTATTCGCATTTAACATTTCATATCCTCTTATGCATTGCAACATAAAAGGTTATCGTTCTACCATTTTAAAATTAGTCCAAATATAGTTACAATCAAAAATTTTGGTCAACTAATGAACTTATGAATGAAATCCGTCTACTTGTCTTTGTGTTGCAACGAAATGAAATATTTGAAACATGGATGATGGAAATAAAATGTTTAAATAAAATTGGGATAATTGCAGTTGAGGCCCCAAACCTTTCAAATAGTGGCAAACTTTTTCCTAACCTTTCAAATCGTAACAGTTGAGGCCTCAATAGATGGTTTCCATCCAATCTGTCATTAGTTGACTCAAAAAATTAATTTTGGCTACATTTCTTTTTTATTTTTTGGTTTTTGATTTAAGTTTTTAATTATTTTATGGGAAAAAATATGAAATTACTGTTTTGCCATTTTAAAATTGATTAAAATGTGGTCAAAATTATTTTTTTGGGTCAAGTAATGACATGTTGGATGGAAAATGTCCATTGGGGGCCTCAGCTGTTATGATTTGAAATGTTTGGGATGACGGCTGTAATGATTAAAAGGTTAGGAGAAAATCTGCCATTGTTTGAAATATTTGGGGCCTTAGCTACAATTATCCCAATAAAATTTGCAACAAAATCAAAGATTTTGACCTCAGCTGCAATTCTTATTCTCCCTTGAAATTATGGGGGTGTTTGACACCCATTTTAGTAGAAAAATGTGTTTTTGAATAGTGATTGATAGAAGAATGTGTGGTTAAAAAGTAAGGAGAATTTTTAGGTTTATGTGTAATATTATTTTATTGATAGAATGTGTGGTTGAAATGAAGAAAGAGAAAAAAATGAGAATAAGAATGAAAAAAAAATAGGTGCCAAACGAGGGCTATGATTTTATCTTTATGCCGCGTTTAGCCCTTAAAATTTCAATTACCGCCAAAACCAAATGGAACCCGAAATAAGCCAAAATTCGAAGTTCCCGTCATCTCTACCATTTCATCATCTGATCAACGGTTATAAATGACTATCCGCGTCATTTGGAAGCCACCACTTACACACCGCGCACAATTGCCTCTTTGTCAATGAATATTTGTTAATCCTCACCGTCCTCTCTTCAATTTAATCGACGGTTGATAAGCAAAATCCGTGCTCACTTACATCTACCAATCATATCGATCCACAATATTCCTACATAAACACCACTCCACCCTATATTCCCCACAAACAATTCTCTTCGTATACACAAATTCTAATTTTCGGTTCACGCTAACTATGGCACCAAAAGCCGAGAAGAAGCCTGCCGAGAAGAAGCCTGCTGCAGAGAAGAAGCCTGCGGCAGAGAAGGCCCCAGCGGCAGAAAAGGCACCGGCGGAGAAGAAGCCCAAGGCCGGGAAAAAACTCCCTAAAGAAGCCGGCGCTGCAGCTGGTGACAAGAAGAAGAAGCGTACGAAGAAGAGCGTTGAAACCTACAAGATCTACATCTTCAAGGTTTTGAAACAGGTCCACCCTGATATAGGGATTTCAAGCAAGGCCATGGGAATCATGAACAGTTTCATCAACGATATATTCGAGAAATTGGCCCAGGAGTCCTCAAGACTCGCCAGGTACAACAAGAAACCTACCATTACTTCTCGCGAAATTCAGACTGCTGTTCGTTTGGTTCTGCCTGGAGAATTGGCCAAACACGCTGTTTCCGAGGGTACCAAGGCCGTTACAAAATTCACAAGCTCCTGAAAAATTTCCTAGGGTTTCTGATTTCTTATGTTGTTTGCAGTTTCAATTTAGGGTTTTTGTATAAATGGGTTATTATTATTCGAATCTGTAAAACAGACGGTTAGTAATTTATCTATGAAAATTCGACTTTCAGTTCGTAGGATTCTGTACTCAAATCGTCTCCTGGTTCAGTTTTTGATTTTTTTTTTCCTTTTGCTTTAAATTAGAACACTATTTGATGCATTTTAGAGGGAATATTGCATGGTTTGTCTCGACTCTTTTTACCCTATAGTAAGCTAATCAACTGTTAAAAAGGAACAAATAAATCCTCAATTGCACATTGAATTATTAATTATGGAATTTGTCTAAATAAATCCTATCAATTATGACCCTTAAGACTTTTAAAAGAATTGATTAGGAGTCTTATGCTTCAAAGAGGCGTCACTCAAGAATTTTAAGCAGGTGGGCACCCCGTCTGGCTTAGGAGATGATAACCACAATGGAGAGGAGGAACTGCGAGTCAGAGTTGATGGCACTTTCGGGCTTGCAAACAGTCACCATGCTTGAGTCATCATTCTTAAGAGAGCCACAACCCCCTACTTTAAGGCATCAGGAAAATGTTGAGAGGCCGAACGCCCAGGCTTCATCTATTTTGTGGATGTGGCGGGAGCTGGAGGACGGGCACTCCTTGAACCATGCACAGGAGAGATTGGGATAGCAGAGAAATGTGGATTCTAATACAATTGCATCAGTTCAAATATGTCAGAAAGCAGGGGGAATGATAATCAGGGTAGTCTCGACGGTGCTAATTTGCTATTGAGAGCGAGAATGACTATACAACTTGGTCGAATGATCAGGGTGGCTTGCAGAGTGAGAATAGGGGCCTTTTACAATTCTAGTCTGCAGCAATCTCCAGATCTTGGGGAAGTTGAGAGGGAGAGGGTGAGGCAAATTGTTTGGGGATGGATGGAGAGTGGCATTAGTGTCCAGAACCTATTGTTATGCCAAGGAATGGCACTCCTAGGTCTGAATGGCTTGGGAAAACGGAGCTTGAGGGGGTGAGGATTGTGAGAGAGTGGATGCAAATGACAAGTCAGCACAGAGCATCCCATAGCAGACACATGGAAGGACCAGATGATGGTCTTGGCACTCAGATTGACCACGCTCATGATGGGTTTCTTGTGGACGAGGAAGATCAGCCAGAACATATTCGGAGAGACATGTTGAAGTTGCGGGGAAGACGAGCTCTACTTGATTTACTAGTAAGAATTGAGAGCGAAAGGCAGCGGGAACTTTGTAATGACCCCAATTTTTACTTTTGTAAACAGAATGTTTTCATAAACAAAAGAAAAAAAAAAAAAAAACATAATATTTGCTTATCATGTGAGGACTGAAAATTAATTTTAAGAAAAATACAATAAACATTATTAAAAATTCTAAACTTTTGGGAGTGTTTACATTAGGTTATGAGAACTAAATTGAACTTTAGTACAACTTTTCACCCTCGGATGGACAATCTAAACGAATAATTCAAACATTAGAGAATATGCTACGATTGTGTGTCTTTGAGTTTGATGGACATTGGAAAAAACATCTACCTTTAATTGAATTTGCATACAACAATAGCTACCATGCCTCCATTGGCATGTCACCCCATGAGACTTTGTATGAGAGTAAATGTAGATCGCCTATTCATTGGAATGAAATGAGGTTGATGAACGTAAGATCTTGGACCCAGAAATCGTAAAGCAGACAATATAAATTATTGAAAAGATTAGAGTTAGCATGAAAAATGTCCAAGATAGACAAAAAAATTTATGCTAATGAAAGGAGAAATAACTTGAAATTTGCGGTAGGAGATAAGGTACTCTTAAAAGTTACACCCATGAAGGGGGTACTACGATTTGGTAAAAAGGGTAAGCTCAGACCAAGATACATCGGTCCTTTCGAAATTTTAAAGAGGTTTGAAAATGTTGCATACATTTTAGCTTTACTCATTCGTTATATGTTAAAATTTTTATAGGTAACTAAAAAAGATGGGTTTGAGGTGATCGGAGGTGGATTGTGTTTGCATGAGTGAAAAAGAAGAATAAATTATGTAGTGAATGATTTTAATAATGTTCATTGTATCTCTTAAAACTAATTTTAAGTCCTCGCATGTTAAGAAAATATTATGTTTTTTATTTTTTGTTTATGAAAGTATTCTTTTACAGTACATGTATAATGATTCCAAAGGTAAAAATTTGGATTTTTACTCTAATTCTTAAGTAAGTTCTGATTGTCTGCACACACACATCAAACTTATGCAGGGATTCTGAAATCACGTCTAATTTTTTGTTTTCCGAGTTTATTTGAAAATTCATGGCTACAAGCCATATTCAGCAATATAATTATGTATTATATCAAGTCATCCCTGTGTAGGAACATGTTGTCTTCAAACTCAAACTACTGCGGGTTGCTCAGCATATTTAAGTTGAGAAGAAACCTTTTTTAAAATCTGTTTTTAGGTTCTTGTGGGTTGCCTCCTTGACAGGTGATTTTAGTTTCAATGTACCTTCTTGATATCAAAGCTGGTTTCGTGTGGATAAATTTGAGCTTAGACTCGATGGTTTATCTGATATTCAAAGATACACTTTTTTTACTTTCTGGTTATATTGACTTGTATATTACTTGTCACCAATAACTTTATGCTTGTAAATCATTAAGGCCATGTTTGGTAGCATGGAAAAGGGGAGGAAAAAGAAAATATTTTCCAAGTTTCTTCCATTAGTGGTGTTCGATGACAAAAATTTGGCATGGAAAATCTGAAATTTTTTTTCCTTCTACACGCCACATTCCATGCGTGGGAGGAAAAAATATTCTTGTCTTTTATGTGGGAAAATTAATTCCCAGTTCTGTCCCCCCCCCCTTTTTTTTTTTGGCAATGAAAACAAATTTCATAACCAAGTGTAAAAAAAAAAATCACTTTCATGGATAATTTTGATGTAAACGAAGGCCAAACGAACACTAAACTTTGATAAAAAAATGATTTTTTAGGAAACAATTTTTTTTTTCGTTTTTTTTTAACTTTTTAGCAATGGAAACAAATTTTATAACCAATTGTGGAAAAAATATCACTTTAATGGATAATTTTCATGTAAAACAAAGCCAAACGAACACAAAATTTAAAAATTTTCCGGGTGGAAAATTATACCAATCAAACACACTTAATTAACAATTCTCTGGAAAACAATTTCTAGGAAAATATTTCCCCTATAAAATATTTTCTTTCCACCAATTTTCCACCCTTACTATCAAACGGACCCTAAGTATCAAATAGTAAGTTCCAGAATATTTGGAGTTGTTTGTTACAGTGATAAACCGAAGCTTAAAATAAGTTTTTTGCTTAAAGAAGTATATTTTATCTTATTGTATTTTGAAGCCGTCCCTGTGTTTTATTAGCAAGAACAAAGAGTTTATATCAAGAGTTTCTATATTTCATTTAGAGGTAGGTTCTTAAGGAATGAAACGCCTGCTGAGGAAGAGAGAGCCCCTTCAATGGCAGCTGGTGAACTGAATCAGTTGAGACAACGGTGCACAGTTTCTGGCCTAAGGTATGTTTAGTTAGGCAAGCCACGCACAGGAACTCATCTTTACTAGAAAATATTTTGTTCCATTGACATGAGAAACACCTTCTCTTTTTTTTATGTTGAGAGAAATCAAAATCATGCTTAATTTCAGATTTTTTCCTATCATGGAGATCAATAGAGAATAGAGGTCATGAACTGGAAAACAATTTGATAGTTCTATACGATTGAAATTGTGATGCCAATACTGTTTAATGATGTAAAGGCATGGCTAAGTTCTTGATAATAAATAATAGCACGTGGACTCTAGTCGGGCACAACTCTCTCCCTGAGAATCTTTCTACGATGTTCCATTTCAATTCATTCCCATAAATAATCATTAAATAGTTTCAACTGCAAATGAGATGGGAAATTTTAAAACAGGAAATGACATCGCATGATTTATAGTTGGGCCTTGAAACGTATCGATCCATTCTTTGATATTTTGGTATTTGGTTAGTTTTGTAAGCAGATACGTTGTTGTACCTGACCCTCTCAAGTTTTTCAACTGACATGGGGTTGCCTAGTAAGGTACAAATATCAGTAATTCAAAACTGTTCATTAAAATTTACCTGGCATTTACTGGTCTGACAGATGGTTACCTTTGCTTTACTGGAAAATGTCCTCTTTGAGTTATAATTTGTTCTTGGGAGAAGTGTTTATAATGCTTATTTGGTGGCATTATAATCAGATGTCACACATTGGTCACGATAAGAGGAAACATTTACCGATTTTAATATGATTGTTCAATCCTTTTTATCATTCAAGGAAGGTTTCCACTCCTAATTAGAAAATATTTTTTGTGGTCAGGTGAGCAGCCATCCTGAAACCTCATCTAACAAGTACAAATGGGATGCATTCATGCAAGAAATGATCAAATTAATTCCGATCCTTCGCTGGGTCTCAGTCTACACTTCAGGAAAGTGACGTTCAACAATTATCCGATCTCATGAGAAATGTTGTGTATGTGACTCATAAAAAGTGGAACACAGGTTTGCTAGAAGAAAAGGTCACGGGGGTATTTTCTTGTATGGACCCTAAAGTCTTGTATGGACCGGGGCTAGGGTTAGTATATATATATATATATATTGATGATATAACCTTATTATTCATATTGAATACAATATTGCCGCTTCGCTTCTTGTGGACGTAGTTACAATACCGAACCACGTTAAATCCTTATGTTGATTTCTCTTTTTCACTTCTTTATTATTGCGTATAAAATCCAACAAGAGATTTGGATGGAAGTGATCAAAGTACAAATCAACCATCAGCTACTGACCAAGGAAGAGCAAATAGGCAACAATCAGCCTATAATGAGTTAAATGGATGGAGAGATGGCACTTTGGAAGAGAGAGAGAGGAATTGGCAGGAAAATCCAGTACCTAATGGGACCTCAGCAGCAGCAATAAATGAAGGTGGAGAGTAAGATCAGTTTCAAGAAGCCCAAGGTGTATGGCGTTGTGATGGCTCTCAAGCAGTTGTGGATATTTGGTTGGAAGAACCTTCAGACCCTCCAAGAATGCGGCGATCTGTACCGTATAGAAGATTTGAGAGGTTTCACCCGCCTGATGATGATAATGTGTACAGCATGGAACCCAGGGAACTTCTAAGCAGGTTATTGTCTCAATCTATATCGAGCCTCACACTTTTTCAGGCTCATGGTCAACTTACTGAACTTTGTGTTGTAGGAGTGTCTCCAATCTTTTGCATTGTGGTTTCCGTGAAATCCTGGACCAGTTGATTCAGTCATAAGTAGAAAGGCAAGATAGGTCTCCTATTGGCTGGGATTTGCAAAGGAACTTGCCTCTTTCACCATTGCCAGAGAGGGATCAGGAGCAGCTGGATGAGGTTCAGCATCATGCTATTGGTAGACCTTCATTGGTATTACCATCTCCTCCAGTACTGGCCCCTCTATTAGAGGTGTCAAGACGGACGGACCGGCCAGACCTGTGAAAACCGGCCCGGATCGACCTTGGACCGCAGGCCGACCCGTGACCCGAGCGGACGGTTCACGGGTCAAGGAGGTGTGATCCGCGGGTTTCGCGGGTTGCACCTTTACGTGCCGTGGTTAACTCGCTGGCCCATGAATTTTTTTTTTTTTTTTAAATTTGAAATATATAATTTTTGAACAAATATATAAAAGTAAATAATTGAAATTGGGATATACAAATATTAAAATATATAATTTTTGAACAACTAAATTATAGTTAAGATTTAAGTATGTGTCAACATAATTGGAATGTACTTAAACTATAAATTATAATAAAACTAGGTGTCAACATAGTTGGGATGTACTTATACTATAAATATTTGATAATAGTAATTAGAAATGCATTTAATTGTTATTTAACTTTGTAAAGTTATAAATAATTCATGTAATATTAAATAATTTAAATTTGAATTCTATGTAAACAATTCTTTGTATAAATATGAATTTATCATTTTGTTCAATTTTTAGTTTACATTTAACAAAAAAAATATGAAAATTTTTATAATTTTATTTATACAATAATACGGGTCAAATAGAAACAAACCACGACCCGTGACCCGCATGAGCTCGATTCGGATGGGTCAGTGGGCGGACCTGAGTTGTAGTCCGAAATTTGTGGACCAGCTCGGAACCCGTAGTGGGTGGGCTTTTTTTCATGCGGACCGTTACCGGGCTCATATGTGGACAGGCCGACCCGGACCACTCGAATTGACCCCTCTACCCTCTACCTCTTTTGCATCATTCTAGTTGGTCCCGTCACAGTGTTCATCATTCTGAATATGTGAGTTTGATTCTTTACCCCCTCCCTCCTCTTTCGAACCTTGTGTGATTTGATAGTAGCATTCAAATCTTTCCTTTATTGAAGACTTTTTATTCTTAATTTTTTCCCTGCTATGGTGGCGTTGTTTATTGTTGAGTTAGATTTTGGGTTTCGTGGTTATTTCTTCACTTCTTGTTAGACAGTAAAAAGCTTGCACTCGTGCTGATGAATGTGATTGGAGTTATAGACGAGTAGAGCCAAATAATGGGGGTGTGTGCTTGAAAGTTTACATTGATGAAATAGGTAGTGTCCAATGTCCAATTGTAAAAAAAAAAAAAATCTGAATTTTTCCTGCATAACACATGCTGGGAAAGTTCTTTGGCATCCAAGTATAATAGTAGACTATGAATTAATCAGAAGCAACTCTACTTTCCAAATGCTTGCACTAAAAATCTGTTTATTTTGGGACTCAATGCTCCTTAAAACAGCGAGTCTTTTAACATCGTTTAGAAACTCTGGTTGAGATACGAGTTATACGATGTGTTAAGTTATGACTTCGGTTTTACAAATTTTTTTGATTGTTCAATATCAGGACTCAATCTCTTCTATCTGTTTTATATTGGGCTATGTAAGCAGGATCCGAGGATTAGAATGATGAGATTAGATCGAACTTTCTAAAATGATGAGACCAGATTGCCCAGCAACTATTTCGGAATTTTATGTATTATTTGTGGAATATTTGAAGCCAAATACTTCCCCCTCCTCTACCTCCCACCCCCAGTTTCACGGGTTACCTTTCTTCTTAGCACAGAAAGGGACACCGTGCGGCAGTAGTCTGCTCCGCTAGACTACCTTCCGCCTTTTCTCGGTCCGTCTCGGGACAAAATTAGATTTGATCACAATTTGAAAGAAAGCTTACAATACGAAATTGAAATGCATTGAATTAAACTTGATCATTGATTGCTAGAAAGCTTGAAAATTACAATTGATTGAAAGCAGGAAATTACAATGGCTAGTGCAGGGGGCGAACACTAGAAAAGCTTGAAAGATGTTTGAAAGTCATATACCCCCTATAATAGACTTAGCAACAAAAACCCAAATGACGGGAGTAGACGTCTTTTGGCCGAGGAATCATACTAAAATTTTCTAATTATCAACTATTTTACAATTAAATGAAATATTTACAAGGTGCAGCGACTGCAATAGCGTCACGGGGCTTAAGTAAGGCTGCTGCCCGTGACATTCTCCCCCATTTGCTTTGGCGAAGTCCTCTGAGCCGTTGGTTGTTCTTCTCGTTGTTGAATCCGCTCCATTTGACCAAGTATTCTTGAAGATAATTCCTAGAAGCTCGATGGCCAAGAATCTCTTCAGCAACCTTCATTTCTGATCTTTTCAAGTTAAACACAAGTCGCTTCAGATCTTCAGACTTCTTGTACTGTTTCTGTTTGATGACTGCAATGTGAGGGAGGGACGGTTCTTTGCCGATGGTAATCTCAAAAGGACCCTTGTTGGGCGAAGAGGTCTCTTGAGCATTGAAACACATCCGGGCCACATCCGAAAGTTTTACCCAAACTTCATGCGGAGCAGAGATGAAGTGCCGAAAATAGTCTTCCAGCATATATTTGAAGCGCTCTATACGTAAGTCATTTGTGGGTGAAAACTAGAATTCATGCTCAAAGTTGGGCCAAGAAGTTTGAACAACTTGGTCCAAAGTATGCCAGTAACTCGAGAATCCCGATCACTGACAATGTTGTTAAGCAGTCCCCAGTATTTGACAATATGTTTGAAGAAGAGTTGAAATTTGTCTCTTGGTGATACATACTTAGGCGGCGTAGTAACGATTCCATCTTCAGATAAACGGTCCATCTTGACCGTGATAGTGTAAATCTCTAATTTCGACAATCTACCAATGTAGTCCATCGATCCACTCTCGTGGTCTACTCGGGACGAAAGGGGCTCCAGTGCTTTGCCTTTTTCTGATGACCTGCATGAAGCTCTTCAAGCTTCGGCTGAGTCGTCCAGTATGGTGCCTCGCTGGGAGGTTTGGCACCTGGATCAAGTTCAATCCCGCGATCAATTGCCCTCCTTGGCAACTCATCCGGTGTGATGTCTCCAAATTCCTCAACACTCCTTCTGACATGCTTTGGAATTGGATCAGTCGCCTCTTCGATCTCCTCTGATCTAAGAGTGCACAAAAGTGAGGGTTCATTCCTTTCGGAACCCTTGCAAAATTGCATAGCCGAGATACTCTTCTCGCCTCTCTTCCCAGTTTGAGTAGGGATGACACACGGTTTGCTGCCCATCATCATTAGTGAATTGAGGTACGGCAACACCGCTGTTTTAGTATCCCGAAGAAATTCCAATCCCAAAATAAGCTTGAAGTCTTCCATCTGAACCACAGACAAGTTAGTCCTTCCCTCGAACTGACCAACTTTGAGTAAGACAGATTTGGCTACTCCAGCTATTGGTTGAGCAACGGAGTTGATTGCTTTGACCTTTCCGTGGCTCTTCTCCAAAATAAGTCCGAGTCGATCCACTTCGGCACTTGCGAGGTAGTTGTGGGTTGCACCAGTATCTACCATAGCCCTGATTGGCTTTCCATTGATCTTCACATCAATGTACATTAGGCCTTTCGCCTTACGAATGCAAGCCTTTGATTCTTCCATCTCCGGCTCTCTCGAGGGACCTTCGTCCCTTTTCGTAGCTCGGTGCAATAGTGTATTGCACCGATGTGAGATTGCACCAACTACATCCTCATCCCCGTCGGGCGGTCTCACTATGGCAACTAGCTTGTGGGGTACCTTGCTTCGATTTGGTCTGCCACTTGCTTGTTGGTAATATGCATTCACCATCCGTTTACGAGGACAACTGTGCCACCCGATGTGGTCCTTCACATAAAAGCATTTCAATTTAGGAGCGACATCGGATCTGCCCTCCGTTGCTTTTCCTTTGTTCCGGTTATTCTTGTTGCTCCCGTTGTGACTTCCTTTGAAGTTACTTCGACGGTTGCCTTGATAGGGTTCTCCCTATTAGAGAGTAACGCTCTCCCCCATTTGAGCTTGAGCTAGGTCTATGAGGTCTATTTCCACCTCAGATAGCGACTATTTCCCGAATATTGATCATCTCTCAATTCGGTTGATAGTCACTCAAGCATTCGCGGCTCCAATAGCTACGCTTAAATCGGTGACCTGTCGTCTCACGAAGTTACGTGCGTGCCCACGGTGCCAACCCTTCCATGAAGGTGAATAGCTTGTCCCTTTCCGACATGTCTCGAATATTCGGCATATGCCCGGAAAAGGCTTTCACATACTCACGATGGAGCTTGTATGCTTCGGATCTCGCGGCGCGCGTCGTGCTGATAGTCCACATTCTGGGAAAAAGCTGAGATACGATTGCTTCCTTGAGAAGCTCCCAAGTATCTATTCGGACCCTGTTGGCCTTTGAATATCAACATACTTAAATCCGCCGCACGATTTGCATCTCCACATAGATACATGGTAGGCTGTAGTAACCTTTCTCGCTTCGTCTTGGATCGAAGCCGCAAGAAAAGTATTGTTCCATGTCGAACAAGAAGTTCTCAACTTCTTTAGCATCGCGTGCCCCTCCGTAGGTACACGGATGCTGGAATTCGAGCCTATGCATAGACTCTTGCACGGTGGCTTGCCCATTGCCAAACGCGTTGAAGAATTACCGGTTGAGCTCTCAACATTCCCACTTCCTCTGCAGAACGGGTATGCTAGCAACGACTTAGGTCATGGGCGCAAGCTTCTTGGCATTCATCCGGTTGGATGCGTACTCTCGAGTTTCCGTCTCTGCCACTTCGACCTTTTCTCCAAGGCCCTCCATGGCCAAACACAACCTTGTGTTTGTCACCTCCAGCGCCTCAAGCTGTTTCGTAGTCCTCCTGAGGATCCACCACCTCACGTGGTGTCGGTTCCATTGTATCCATCGCTTTCTTATCGAGGGTCTTGAGCCGCCGGCTACGATACCAACTTTCACGGGTTACCTTTCTTCTTAGCACGGAAAGGGACACCGTGCGACGATGTCTGCTCCGCTAGACTACCTTCCGCCTTTTCTCGGTCCGTCTCGGGACAAAATTAGATTTGATCACAATTTGAAAGAAAGCTTACAATACGAAATTGAAATGCATTGAATTAAACTTGATCATTGATTGCTAGAAAGCTTGAAAATTACAATTGATTGAAAGCAGGAAATTACAATGGCTAGTGCAGGGGGCGAACACTAGAAAAGCTTGAAAGATGTTTGAAAGTCATATACCCCCTATAATAGACTTAGCAACAAAAACCCAAATGACGGGAGTAGACGTCTTTTGGCCGAGGAATCATACTAAAATTTTCTAATTATCAACTATTTTACAATTAAATGAAATATTTACAAGGTGCAGCCACTGCAATAGCGTCACGGGGCTTAAGTAAGGCTGCTGCCCGTGACACCCAGGCTTGCAAGCACTTAAACGCGTTTGAGAATATTAACATGTAAATTATACTTTTTAGCAGGAGTGGGAGATGATTACTGATCTTGTTGAACATTGAGTTCCAATCAACCAATTTTCGGGCTCAGAAAACAACCAAACGACACCACACGGCTTCAAGCTCAACCCAAAACTCCTACACTTGGTTGCACCAGGATTTCATCCCCACAAAGGAGATATGGTGGTGGTGATTGCAAGCCCATATAGGGAGGAAGAAGAAGAGTAGAAACAATGGTTGGAACTCACCGAGAAATTCACCAAACCTGGTTGCCTCTCATCCTCACAACCTACAGCTGCCTTACGTCTCTTCTCTCCACTCTTGCACACACAACACACTCTAACACACGGCCGGAACACCAACATATATGGGACACAAAATAGGTTATTCAATTGGGCCAAACACTCCTCTCCAAAATGGGCCAAAGATATCACTAATGGGCTACCAATTAATTCCCACAACTAACCAACTAAATGGGCTAATACCTATTACCATCCAACCCAAACTTGGACCATCCAAAAGTATAGGTCGTTTTCGAGTCGAGCTAAGTCTATGGTGTCGCTAAATAATCAGACAACTGTTTTAAATCATTGCCCGGATTTATTGGGTATCAAAAAACCCAACAAATCTCCACCTTAATCCCAATAAATCTGCAAGCAGCCAAAACACACAGTTCATACTTGCACAATCAAGGCAACCAATAAAAATGGCATCACAGACCTTACCTCGTGTTTCGGGCCTGAAACACATACCATACCTGCTTCATATACTCACCAGGGCTAAGATCAATAACACCCAAATAGAGCAGATAATCACAACAATCAATCAAGAGCAAATAAACATGCGATGGAGATATCATATAGGATACCACAGATCTTATCAAACACGTTCACACATAACAACAGATTAACACCAAGTCAATCAACAGGCCAACACATACGCAACAAATGCATAAATGACCTCACAAAGATCTCACTACACTTATCCTATCCCATTTCGTGTTGCTCACTCCTTGAGAACACAAATCTCACCTCATCACCCACAATGCTCACTAGACTAATCACTTAAGCAAAACATGTCTAACTGGTAAATCTCTAAAGATCCTAAGTTATCGGGATAATCCTTTATCACCACATCACTTCTTCCAATCAACGTGGATAATGGGTCTCCACCTAACAGAAGTGATAAAAGTGCCTCACTCGCACTCCACTTGATCAGGGTCTCTTCCAGATAAAGAATTCCAACATTTGATCACATCTCCACCGTGATCCAAATGCCACATTCCACATCCCACATCCCACAGTACAACCAATGTACCCCTAGGCATATATACTCCACCTTACCAAAAGACATTCAACATACTGCAAATGCATCACAATCCCACTATGGCAAATCAAAACCTTTCAGCGACCACAAAGGTTAGGGCTCAATTTAAATTGACCCACGCACCAACAAAGTTACTCCAAACACTAACGCTAAAAAAATCCACAAAGGATAAATCCCACAAAGGGAAGGGTGACAGTGGCACTCACAAAGAGGATAGAAGAAAGAGTTGGTTACTTCACTACACTCACAAAGAGGCTCACACAGAAAACGAAGATAACCCTCATATGGTGCTCCACATAATCTCACAAAACCATACAAGCTCACACAGATGAAGGGGAAAATGGATGCCCCATAACTTCTCACTACCACACTCTCTTACACAACTCACAGAGCAAAACAGAGTACGCCATAGATCGCAACCAACTATGCATGCAAACACATTACACAAAGTAATAAGATCACTCCAATTCATGCCAATGCACATATCAAACACATTGAAATGCAACATATAGCCATGCAGCGGAAACGAGCAATCACACACATGCAGAAAAGATTACACACAAATGCACATAGCAGTAACCAGGTTTACTCTCAATAAACCTCACATAGGTCATCACTCGACCCAATGACAGAATTTCTCACCACTCTCCCCATCTTTCCTTTTATCATCCATAGGACAGTCTATTTCAACAATGTCCAAAATAATACAGTTAAAACACATATTAATGTTCGCACTTGCCTTAGACCACATTTACCATCAAAGGGTTTTATGAAAAACATTTTCGCTTCGCCAAATTAAAAAACCACAATTTTCATTAAAAACATGCACAACTCATAATGTGTCGTCATTTTACCCAAAAAATGCACAGAACACAAAAAAGACCAACCACGACCACAAGTAAAGTACCGATAAAATTCACACAGAATAGTCAAGTAAACTTTTTTAAGGTCACGTGCAATTCTAATAATGAAAAAATTTAATTGGCAACAAATTCACAAAAAATCTAAGGCAAATAATTAACAAGTAATTCCTAAATCTAGCAACAGGCAATGGTTACCCCTTCACGGTAACCCCAAACCTAACGTCACCCCACACGATGACTTTTAATGCGAAAAATAAATTATCCTACACAATAATTTTAACTGCAATAATAAAAGGCAAATAATACGATACCGAGCGGACCACGTCTGAAGGTCCGTAAATATCGAGAGATGCGAATTCACCACTTTGGGACTACCGCAATCCGTCCCAAAGCTTCCGTCAACACGAAACGGCACTCGGCACCCAAACGTCCAAACGCAAACTCGTCTAACTTTCACCGTAGTACCCCAAACTGAAATCCGTCAACACCGTTGGGACCGTCTCGATGTCCCCAAAAAACTGCCTGAAGAAGTCAACGCCGGAAACCCTCCACGCGCCCTCACGCGCGGCACCGGAATGCCCACGCGTCGCCTCCGGCAGCAGCCGTCACCACCACGCGCCGGTGACCCAGATGCTCCTCGACCTGCATGTTCCACTAGTGGTGTTGGATTCTTCAAATGACCACTGATTTGGCTGGAAATCAAGATTGCAGGTTCGGTTTTCGCACAGGAATCTGGACAGTTTTTCTGCTTCAGTTTCTGCTCGATTTTCTGGTGTTTTTTGATCAGAATTTGAAGCCCAATCCGCCACCAACTTGCTCTGATACCATTTGTTGGAATTTGGGGCTCCAATCAACCAAGAACCGGGCTCAGAAAACCACCAATCGACACCACCAATTCGACCAAGAACTCCCAACAACTTCCCAACCGGTTGCTACGGTTTTTGCCCACCAAGGGCTGCTCACGGGTTGCCCACAAAAGGTGGGTGTGGAGAAGATAGTAGCCTCAAGGTTCAACCACAAAGGAAGAAGGAGAAGATGGTCAAGCACAAAGCAAAACCAGGAAGCACCAAGCCAACGCTCCTCTCTCTCACGGCTACATTTTTCTCCCACACATAACAACATAAGGAATGGGCTACATATATACCAAAGACATGGGCTTTTAGGTTAACTTAATTAGAGGCCCAATAGACAACAAATGAGTGGGCTACCAACCAAAAGCCATCCAAGGTATCGGGTTAGGCCATAAGTAACTCTAACTAATTAGACTGCTTCCAATGGCCCAAATAATGTTGTGGGTTCGATCCAAACGATTGTGGTGTCGATATTCACTTCACTCATCGGCCGAGGCCTTTGAAGTATAATCCAATAAAAAACGGTTTACATCATCGCCCGGATTTTATTGGGTATCAAAAAACCCAACAGATCTGAAAGCAGATACTTCAGCAAGGCATGAACCACATGCAAAGGATGTTAGAAGTGTTCATAGACATGCAAATGAAGATGCAACACTCAGTCCGACAAGAAGTCTCGGCTGCTCTTAATTGATCAGCTGGTGAACAAGGTCGGTGTGCACTTTTACTTCAATTTCTCTGAGTGAAGATGATAATGCTGTTGCTGGCCCTTTCATAATTTTGTACTTCTGGAGTACATTTCCTTATTACTACATCCTATGTTGTTCTCGTGTTCATTTCTAACAATTCACTTATGCATACTTGCAGGGGTTGTAGAGACTTCAGAGAATGGGTCAAAATGGGGTCATTTTCGAAAGGGTACCTGCTGTATTTGTTGTGATAACCATATCGATTCCTTGATGTACAGGTCGGGTGACTATCACAACAGATGTGTAATCTTTTACCATGTCAAACTTGACCCAGGATTCCCTGTATTTCTTTTTCCTTGAGCTGTACCTTTCTCTGATGTACATTTTGTTCTCTGTGCCTGCAGGTGCGGGCACATGTGCCAGTGTTCTAACTGTGCAAACTAGTTGGTCCGTAGAGGAAGAAAGTGTCCACTGTGTTGGGCACCTACAGTGGAGGTGATGATAACATACTCGATACTGTACAAAGAGACAACATTGGAGCTATCTTATTTGTGTTTGGAGCTCCTTAGTTGTTTATAGAGTGTTCAGTGTTTCTGATTATTAGCATATTTGGGTTTGCTTCTTTCTTAAAATTGCAACATTGTCGTCTTATTTATTTGTAAATAATATCAAGTTATTTATGGAAAACACAGTTAGATTGCCAGCTTGTCTTTGAAATCCGTAGAATTAGAAAAGCGGGTCTGTTTAGAGCCCAAAATTTCAATTGCGTGAATTGAAAACCTTTTAAGAGTCGCTTAGATTTCTAACCGTATAACAAATGTTCATTCGATTAGCAAGATTAACATAAAATGCGACCAAACTGCGTTTTAAATTGAAACCAAACAAATTTACAAACAATTTACAGAATATTTCTATGTATCCTCATTTATAAGAAATTTAGGAAAAGTAAAATATACCAAATCCTGAATATCTTTCTTTAATTGTCACTCATTTTTGTTGTACTAGGTGCAAGCAACGTGCAATGCACGTTTGCTTAGTTTATATTTAATAGTTTTGTTTAAAAATTAATTTGTTATCAATAAAGATGTAATTTTTTTGGTTAATTAAGGGCGTGTCTGGGCGCGCTGCAAGGAGGAAGGAAAATTGATTATGTTACCCTATTTTTTTTCAAACCTACAGCCCTACAGTGAGAGAATTAGTCCAAAATTGTGACTCCCAACTGCATGAATTGTGCTGCCAACGGCTTTATTTTTGCTGAAAAGCAGAAACAGACACCATCTAAATAATTAATGATGTAATGTTTATGTAATTGATAAATAATTAGATGTGTGATTTTGATATTGTGATGTAAGTTGGTGAGATTGAAGAAAATAAGCAAAAGTTGACAAATTTGGAGAAATGGCTAAATTGTAAGGGATTCAAAGTTCGGGAACTAAAATGTAAATACTTAAAAGCTGTGCCGAATCTCACGATGAAGATTTGAGAGTGCTCGGAGTCAATTGAATAAAGGAAGATGTCAAAATGATCAAATTTAGTCAAAAGATGATCACAAATTAATTTCCAACCGAAAATTTATGCTCCGGCGTTTTAGTCTCATATTGAGACCTATTTTTGTCATGAAAAGTGATCGAATCGGAGAATGATGTCTGAATCAAAGTTTTAGCAAGATGAGTTAGCTTTCCAACGTATTTTGAATTGCCTCAATCGGATATCGGAATATAAAGTTATGATAAAAATAATTAAGGAAGATGCAGCTGCCCGTTTAAAACAAGAAATTCCGTTACATAGTCTGTTAAAACAACAAATTCTGTTAGTTTTTCCGTTAAAATAAGAAATTCCGTTACATAGCCACTTTTAATATATAGAAGATATAATATTTGTGAATGATCTTTATATTGTAGTCTTAATTCTTCTCTATAAATAATTAAATATGAGGTTTTGATTTTTTAATTAAATAGTTAAATAAAATATTTTATTCGTAAATTAATTTTTTTTTATATTTTTTAATTAGACAACGCACCTTCTTCGAAAAGTTATTATTCAAAGCCAGCAAACATAAAATTGTAGACTAGAGTCTCGACGTCCTCTCTCGTCCCCCCACCCCACCCCACTCCCATAGAATACTGAATAGCATTTTCTTCTTCAGTACCTGTTAGTTTTAACTCGATGGCGAATCCCAAGTCATGGCGAATCATTCCAAGACCCCTACTGGAGACTGTCCTCAACAACCACGCGCAGCACCACCGCGTTCCTCAGCCCCTCATTCTTCACGGCCCCCGCGGTGTCGGCAAAACCACCCTTATTCTCGAACGTAAGAACCCACCCAATCCCTATATTTGTATACTAAATTGTAGTAATTGGATTATCTGTGTAGAATATGCAACTGACAGAGGCTCGTGAACTTTGATTTTGAATGTACTTGAAAAAATGCCATTGTTTAGGAAGTTTATACACAAAATAAAATAAATTCAGCACTTCCATCTAAATAAAAATTAATAGAATTAATTTTTGGTCAGATGAAAAAATGCCATTTGTTTATTGATTTGATATAATTTAATTATATCTATCTATATCATGTATTATAATGGACTGTGATTGTGATAGCTTCATTGTGATTGCTGCAATCCATACTTGATATGCTATAGAATTTGTTTGGTTTGGAGGGCATTACATTCTTTATACTTGTTATACTTTCTGGATTAATTGCGAGAAATTTGCTTATCGCCTTCCATTGCCAATTCAATGAGACTGAAGTGATGGCCTTCACAAGTGAAAGATAAATCCTGCGAACCACAATCTTATACGGATTTACTTCTCCCCTTTACAGGTCTACTTGGAAAATGGAACTCAGACCCTCATATTACTGGCTACGTGGACTTTGCAGAGTCGATAAAGGAATACCATCCAAAGCATGGCCACTCGTATCCATGGACCTCGTGGATCACTTGCCCACCGCCTCAATTGGCCACTCTGAAAAGTCAGCTTGAAAACTGCCTTGAATCCATGGCTCAAAAGGCCATCAAACTTGGCTCCATTAGCTCCCACCAAATATTCACTACTCTTACCAAATGGCACAGTCCTCTCACTGCCCTCAACAAAATTCTAAATACTGAAAGTAATTTTGCAGCATCCAGAATGTCTGTAGTTAATAATAATAAGGCTTCCATATTGAATTTATGGGACATGGCGGTTTTTAGATTATCTGCTGGACTGAATGAACATGAGTTAGATGGGATCTTGAATAAGAGGGTGAGTGTGGAGGAGGGATCATATTATAGAGACGCCATGGCGGCGCTGAAGTTGGCCAAGGAGGTGATTTGGATTCAGGAAAAATGGAGGGGGAATGCAATTCAGCATTTGAACAAGAAGGGTGGGTTTTCACGGTCCTTGGCAAATTCGGCTACTGATTGGCCTTGTTTGTTGCTTGAACTGCTGTCTTCAGCTGCTGAAATGGACTATTTTCAGGTAATTTAGGTGAAGTATTTGAGCTTTAACTTCATGATCTAGCATTTAATATATCAAATTGTATTGCCCATCCATAGGGTAAATTCAGGGTTTTCCGGCGAAAAGGCCCCGACGAGTTTAATATTGTATTTGATGCAAGGTCAAATGTTTATATAAAATGTCAGTGTAGAGATTTGCATGTTAAATGCAAATTCTTACAATTTTGGGTATTTTCTTTGTTCTATTGTGGGTTTATAATTCATTTCTTATAATTAGTTTGCCTCTTATTTTGCCAATTAGGTTCTGATATTTGTTAGAACAAGATAGGTATTTATTTGTCTTTGATATTTATAGATGGGCTTTCAATGCGTATGCAAACCCAGGAGCTTATTTTGGATGGTGAAACAAAACTGAGATGCTTTATTTGGATTATAAACTAATGGTTGCACAATGTACGCCACTATGCGATGGTTATTGGTGCTATTTTCTTTGTGTAATGGATTTTTTTTTTTTGACTGATTAGCCGAAGCTGGTGATAAACAACATTGAGATACTGAAGTATGCTGTTTCTATGGATGATACAACAATATGTGGATCCATGTACCATGACAGTCTAATCTGGAGAATAATAGCTTTGGGTGCAAACGAAAGATGTCTTCCAGTTCTTTTTATAACATCAGATAGGTGATTCCTTTTTACCTTTGGTGTCATTTAATTGGCCCTAGAAATTGTTAATCATGAGATTTTGCTTGGTTTAGCATTTAAATATGCTTTGGATATTTAGCCTTTTTCTTTCCCTTTCTTGCTTTGTTGAGGAGAAGGTTCAATATCAATTAGTGGCTGAAATGATGAAATGTACTAAACTAGACAATTAGTGGTAAAATATAAATCTTTTGCATGATCTTTGAATTGTATGAAAAAAAAAAAAGAAGGGTAAAATAATTTGATATTCCCTCCACTTGATGCAAATTACTTATGCTTGGACACCAGTAGATCTCTAACTTGATATGTCATATCTCATATATCCCTGCCGCTATTTCTACTAAATCTAGATTTGATTTGTAATAGTATGTTTTTATTTTTCTATGAAATATGTATCTCTGAGTTGCCAAACCCTGGATGTTCTTCTGGAGAGGCATGATTGAAATGATAGATGTCCAACCAGCAATATTAATGATCTGCTGGACGTGCTTTCTGCTTTGTAATGCTTCAGATATACGTATATCCCCGCCGCTATTTCTACTAAATCTGGATCAATTTGTGATTGTTCATTTTTTTTCCTGTGAAATACTCTTAGTTGCCAAACCATGGATGATCTTCTGGAGAGGGATGATTGAAGTGATAGGCAATAATTAAAAGTTTGCTCATCAACTCTGACCATCAGCGAGATTAATGATCTGCTGGTCGTGCCTTCTGCTTTATAATGCTTCAGAATGTAGCAAATGAGAAAAATATTCTAACCTGTTTTCTAATTATGATGACCTTCCCTTCCCATTTCCTAATTCCAGTTATACTTTATGCTTTTATTTTGCTTGGATGCACTATATTTTGATTGTTACTTTTTAATAATTACCTTTGGAATTTTAAAGTTTAGTATCCTGCAGCTACTATTCATACCGAGCTTTTATGGATTTTGGATTTCCGGATATTTTTATCTCCCGAGAGGTAATACCTGTCTCTCTACCTCGTGCCTGATCTCTCTCTCAGTTTCTCATATTTTTGTGTGGGTTTATAGATACATGCTTAGATACATATATATTAATTTCATTCTGAATTAGCATGCCTTTTCCTTCCTTGGGGTTGGGGAAAGGAATTAGGCATTTAATTTGTCCAGAATGATTCTATTAGTTTTGTGTTATATATAGTGTTGTGAATCAGTTACAGCTTTTGATAAGTTTGGTATGTGTGCTTTCTGAAATTGCAGACATTTGGATGGACCCCAGCAGAAGCGAAAATGCATATGATTGATGACTATTTTAGTCAATCTGAGGTATAACCAAATTTTATTGCTTTCAAGTGCTTGTGTTCATTCTTTCCACTGTCAACAAATTCCTACAAGGTGGTTTGTCCATTTTGAGAGTACTTCTCATTGATTTTATACTTTCTTCTCATGTCATTTTCGGTTCCTATTTTTTTATTTTTTTGCTGATTCTGAAATTAATGATGCTTATAGGCAATTTTTCCTTTCTCTAATTTAATAACTAAGTTTTATTTTTGGCCATTTATCACCATTATGTTTAAAACTTTGGTCTCCAAGGAAGCCATGAACCCTTCGTATGTACAATGGAAGATGTCTTAAGAAAACCTAAAATATAATCATTTCAACACGAAAAGATAAGAAACGAATTTGAATTAAGTTGATTTTGCTTTCAATTTAATGGACACTAGGCCATTCCTCTCTGTTTCTTTTTCTTTTCCTTTTTCAAGGGTGTTGAGAATCTAAAATGAAAAATTATTTTGGAAGCAAAATTTTTAAAATTTTATAAGCTTATTTACCCATTATCATGGGGATGCTATCGTCAAGAGGGTGAAATAATGAGCCTTACATGAACGAATTATAAATGGTCCTTAATTGGTGCAAATCACAAACTCTTACACCTGTACATGCACAAAGACGATAAGTTATACTGACATAGATAATTCATTGTGCTTATTCATTCTACAGTGGACTATAATTGTTGAGGTGCTGGGGCCAAATCCAAGACATCTGTTTGAGGTTTACGCTCTAAAGCTGAGTAATTATTACCATAAGTAAGCACGCATTGCAGATGAACCAATTTTGGTGATGAATTCTTGCTTGTGCACTACATACTGCTGGTTAATGTGTGTATATATAAATGCATGTTTTATGGAATCTGTTCGTTTTTCCTGTTGTTAATGAGTTATCATTTGTGTTGAGTGTCTTTAGTTTGTTTAAGTACTTTTTAGATGCTTAAATAGCAACAATGAAAAGATTGATGGTAATGAAAGGGAAGACTAGATCCCTAGGAATTTCCTTTGGTGAGAAGAAGTAAGTCTGTTGCAGAAACTTTCTAAAGACTCAACACTGGGGAAAAAGGAACTTGAACTGGAATAGGCCTTCCTTTCAAGAAAAAAAGTTTTCAATAATTAAAACTAATTGCTAATGGAATTGGACAACTTAAAACATAATCAAACTCCAGAAAATTATGGAAGTCCAATATATTCCTGATACTGGAAATTCAAGCGAAGCACGTGAATTGTAAACTGACAACTAGATAATGATTCAGTTAAGATTATTATCTTCCACACTCCTTCAGAAAACTCCTAGGTTGGTACCTTATTAGATTAGGGAGTTTCACAATAGTTTTGCCACATCTTGTAAAACTATACTGGTTGCTGCCACTTATCATTATAAGTAGTGCATAAGCATATTCGTTAATTATTTGTCCTAGCATAAGTTTAGCCTTTGCATGCAGGGTAATAAATGAGAAAGGCAGTACCTTTGAAGATATTGTGGATGCATATTTAGCCAATTTGCAGGTAAGTTGTCAGTATGCTTGAGCTCTTGATCAAAATTCAGTTTCTTCCCTTTCCTTTCTTGACTATTATTTCATCAGATTTGCATTTTATTCTTTGTTGAGTGTTGTTTCTGACATCGCTTGCTGTGTTTACTTGGAAAGTCTGTGGGTATGATTTTGATTTTCACTCTTATCTCCATTTTTGCTTATGGATTTGCCTGCGAATTGCCGAAAGATATGGTCCTTTCAGAACTTTCTTACCTAGTGATTTGGAACTTTTTAATGATGCTACTGTTACATAATACAAGGATACTTGAGGTACAGCCCAGGCCGCCCATATCTGGCCCCTGCATGGGCCGAGCCTTGCTTCAGAAGCTTGTGGCTCAAGTGGTTGCTTTTGTTATTATTATTTTTAAATAAAAATAAACCTGAAAATTAAAAAAATTGCATGGTCCTTGATAGCCTGACCCGCCATGGCCCACCTAACACCCTAGTTGAGCCTGATGAGTTCAAAGATACTGCTCGGAGTTTCAAAAAATATTTTGGGATTGAAGTGGAACTGGAGCAGATGGTATACATTCCTGGAAAAACCTACTGCTAGTCATTTTTGTCATGGACTGAAGAAGAGGTGTCATTGCTAATAGATCTAAAATTCTGTCATGGTCTGAGGCCTATGATGAAGATAGGACAGATTCGCCTCACTTCATGCTGCGGCATTTAACCTGAATGATGTCAATATGCTTGCAAAGTGAAGTCAAATCTGGAAATATATGTTGGTGCAATGCAACTTGTTAGCAAAGATTTTGAATTGGGTTAACTCGAATAACGTGTAGATGTTACATTATTATATCCAATTGAAAAACAGTGCTAATTAACACAGGCCGGAGGTTCTGATTTGTATTACATTTTTGGACTAAATGAGGTAGTTAAGTGGAGAAGAGTCTTGAAGCATTCATACCTGGCAATGGATGGTGATAAGAGCTGTATGTATTTCGAGATGACTAATAAGAAGCCGATGCTTGTTCGACTAAGCGGGGGAGAGCCAGATAGTGAATTTGACGAACTGAAACTAATTCCCAATATAGACTTGGAAGAGGGAAAAAAGGTTCAGAAAAATTCTCTGAGCAGGTACTAGGCATTGTTAGAAGATGGTGCATATATGAAGAAGATGAATGAAAAGGAAAAAACAAAAAGCAGAATTGAAGGTCTGGGAGTTGACAGACTGCAAGGTTCTGTCTGTGAATTATGGAAGAGTGGCGAATGGATGACCAATTTGTATTGAATCTTGCAAATTTTCACTGTTTTGCCTAATTATTCATGGACCAACAGTCCTTGATTTTTATTCTCTTTTATGAAATAAATTATGCATTGCACCGTTTTCCTCTTGCAAATTCTTTGGTTTTTAACCTTGATTCATTCAAATAGAAAGAATCATAATAATTCAACGAACATCACTGGACTGAACTTTAGCTGTCTGACCCCCCCCATATAGACAGCAGTATATGCGACCAAGTTCCTTTGGTAAACGTGTTTTTGTCCATTGCTTACTTGTAATACCAAAGAGTAAAATGTTTTTTATAAAAAATTTAAATAAATCTAACAACTTGAGCGTATCATTGAAATAGTTAATATGGTAGACAAAATACTTGGATTCAAGTCTTGCAATCACCTGTTTATTAAAAATTGTTCACATGTTAGGCTTTGATGTGGAAAAATAAACATGGCCTACAAGTGAGGGGTGTCCATATTAGAAGGAACAAAGGAAGAAACAAGGATATACTCCGACAAGTGGAGGTGGCCCCAAGAGAATAAAATTAAGGAAATGAAGATTTAGATAGTTGGGGCATGTTATGTATAGAGCTAAATTAACATGGCCTCGAGTGATTCAGAGATTTGATTCATGGGCTTTCTCAGTAGATTTAACGTTGAATTGAACGTAATAGCAAAATAATTCACATTGCCGACTGGCCTGACCCCGAGTTTATTGGGACAAGGCTTAGTTTGTTGTTGATGTTTCTTTCTTCACAGACAAAATGTAAAGCACAAATTTTCGTTTGGTCGAGCTTTTTGGGTCTTTATTTGTCACTATTTCTGTACTGCAGGTAAATGTGGTTAATCCTGCCATGGATGAAGCATTGCTTATCCTGCAAAAGTTTGCTATTGATGCACACAGTGGAAAAATCTCAAAAGATAGATTACGATTTGGGGCTCCCTGGAGGCATCCTCCGAAATCAGATAATCCTCATTTATGGGCTAAAGTTCAGCTAATGGACTTTGTTCAGTCTTTAGTCAGTGCAGAATTTGGGGTAATTCAATCCTTTACATGTTTTTGTACTTGCTTTCCAAGAGGAAAATGTTGCATAAACTAATATGTTAGCTCTAATTCTATAGTATATTTGCCAAATTTCTTATTCAAAATCTTCTGCCTTTAATATTCAATATACTCGTATGATTCTGGAAAAATATGAAATAACTACTGCCTTCATCTATGCAATTCTCATATTTAGTGAAGTCCTCGTCCACTAACTTGCCTAGTTAGCTCTTTTCTCATGTGCAGTTCTTGTCCTAATATTTACTCATGGTCATTGAGTAGAACCCTTGACCCAGATGATACAACCTTTCCTGGTGTTATTTACTTTTTAGGCTAATTTTGCTCATCAACTTGAACCTTTTGCTTGGCTAATGCAGGTTAACTATCTTGGTGATTGTAGTCTTGAGATTTTTGATGATCCTTCAGCCACTGCGCTGCTTGAGGTACTCAAGTTTCATTAATTTATCTTTTAAATCGTAACATTATACTTGAGTACTTAACTATTGAGTTGGACTTTTTAGCTGGTTGGTAATCTGTAGCCTCTAGTCGTACAAAATAAATGTTAGGTCTTTGCAAGATTCAATTGTAAAAAAAATTTCTAGGACTTTGTTGATGTTGCATGTTAGGAACTCTACTCCGGATGCTAAAATGTAAAGCCAGAAACCCATGACTATAAGATAAATAGAAGTTATTAAGAAGATCATGGATCACAGACATTAGAAACGTTGTTTTCTCCTGAACATAATTTTTAAGCAAGTGTACTTTATTTGCATCTTGGTTCAAGTCAGATGGAAATCTTCATGAATGGTATTTCTATTGCGATATTTCTTAGGTTGGTTTACTGTATGCCCAACGGGATCCATCCTTTATTCGCCCCATATCTCGTGGCATTCAGAGATGCCTTGTGAGATGGTAAGGAACGCCGAGGTTTGAATTTATTTTAAATGAAAAAAGTAAATGCATAAAAAGAAGAAAGTAAATGTCATGTGGCATGTGCTAACTGTTAGTAAGTGCTTCAGGCTTGTTCAAGAGCAGATGCGACTGAGTTTCAAAAACTCCCTTCAGTATCGGTGGCAGCGTTTTATTCGGGGTCGCAGCTATCGTCATTTGATGTTAGAAGCTGGGTATGAGAAATAGCGGATGGCGGTATGTTCAAATATTATTTGTTGGTAAAATATTTCATGCTACAAGGAGGTTAACGATAATAATGTTTCAATCTAAGAATTCTTATCCCGACTCTAGGCTGGAGCTTAGATTTCCTTTTACTATTTTTGACTTGTGATTGGTGAGAAGTTTCTTTAGAGATGTCAGATGTATGTTTAGAGATTGCGCACTTAAAATTCAATTATCTATCCGAAGCTTGAGACATTGAGGAATTTAATGTTTCTTGCACTTCATGTATAACTTTAGATCATAGTTATTAGACCCAACCAGGTAGTCGACCTGGAAAAATCATCTAGTCACCAGGTCAGTGGTTCAACCTGTGGGTTGGTGGTTCAACCAGCGGGTCATTGTTATACCGTATTTTTAATTAAAATATATTTTTGCAACAAAAACAAAAACCATTATGCTAAATCTGATATATATATTTCACCCACATTATATTACAAGGGATCATTATTTTCCAAAATGGTCAAGGAAGGGAATTATCATGCTGGACACCCAGATTCGAATCACAGCCGTGACACATTGAAATAAAATTTTGCACTGCCCTTTTTTTTGAAAAAACCGGTTCAAATATTGAACCATTCGGTTGTCTCTTAAACCCGCTTGAACCGGCTGGTTATTGAATGTTCAACCGGTTCCTTGGCTTATTTGACCAACTAATGCACCTGGACTGGACCACTATCCGGTTCGACGATTTCCGGTCCGAACCGTCCGGTCCGGTTTTAATAATTTTGCTTTAGATCCTCTAATACTTTCCTAATGTGTACGTAAGTTAACAGAAAGAAGTACTGCAATGCATGTGTAATTAAGAAGTGATTGGTGGCTTAGTCCTTTTGGTGATTGACAAATTATAGTAGTGGCAATACCTTTCCATCAATCAGTTCGAGATTCATGAGACTCCTGGCTTGGTGGGTACTAATGGTATTTTCTGCAAGTACACTGGACATTTTTTTTTATTTGCTCGTGCTAGATGATCAAATAAATATACCAAGTAAATTGCATTCTCAACAAGTTATCATGAATCATTTGCTCTTTAATGGAACAATTATGTCCACTCTGGTTTCATGTTTTTAACCAGTTATGCCACCGTAACTTTTGCTATGCCCATCTATGAAATTATGTGCCTTCTATTTCAGGGTTCAAATGCCGTGACTTATTCTTTAATTGGTTCAGAGCTATCTTTGATCATCAAACCACCGAGTAAGTTATCTTTTATGATACCTCAATTTACAGAAGAGTAGGTATCACCACATTCATGGAGGGAAAATAGTTATCAACTAAGATAGAATCAGTTATATCATTGTTTATTTATTCTTCTACCGAATGGTGTCCAGACACAGCTCCAATTTTCTTATCAATTGGAATTTTGATGAGTTGCTGAGGATTTCTGTGCTTCTATTTTAATAAAGCAGATGTTGGACTTGCAGTGCTGATATCCAGAATCATAAGACTCTATCTTTGCTAATCACGTGCTTAGATTCGTTGCGGGAATTTTAACTAGGTATTGACCTTTTCCATTTTCTACTTTTCATGAAGTTCTGAGTTAGGACAGTGTACAAGGATCTAACAAGGGTAAAATATCGAATCAGTTAATAGCCTTGATTAATGAATCTAGTGATAAAAATGGGCATTATTTTTCTGTCCAATTAAGGTCGACTATTACATGATAAGATGCCCCTTTTTCCCATTGCAGTCATCTGTATCATTATGCTTGGCACGGGATTTATGTTTATCCTGGAGAAATCAAAGTATTTTATACATGACATTTGAGGAAGTTGTAAATTTTACTGAAAGCACAAACTTAAAGACCCACCCTTGGAAACTAGTCTGCAATCCAAATCTGTGTTGGCAGTGATCAGGGCCCTCAACTCATTCACAGGCGCTAGCATCAAAATGTGTCAGGAATTTGGAAAGAGGAGTTTTCTTAAGTTAATGTTCAAGATTTTGGGTATAGGAAATTAATTATAATTATAATTTACTAGGTCGAGAGAGCTAACATTGATTTTGTTGTATGCAGTGCATTTTAATCACACATTTCGTCGGACTCGTAGCTATTATACACTCATTTTTATTACATTATAATTTCATAAATTTGTGACTTTTATCCAAACAGGCACTTGTGACCTTCATTGTTTCTTTGTATATTTTTGAGTATATAACATGATTAATGGGAAAATCTGATGTTTTTGTAGAATTTGAATCTATCGAATTGCCTAATAAATGGTAAGAAATATACGGTGCTTTTCTTGAATATATTTGAAGAAAATTAGTGTAAGATATTAAGAAATTTGAAGAAATTTTACAAAATACACCTTTTGTTAAAAAAAATACAATTTTTTCGTAATAGAAATGGTAGCATATAGGGTTTAATATTAATTTTAATTAAGGATATTTTTTCAGTTCAACTATTTATAATGACATATTTACAATTTTTTCTATAAATGGTGCTGTTCTAACCATGCAGATTGCTAAATATAGTATACAAAATGTAATACATTCTATACACGGGGGAGTATTTTGTAAATTTTCCAATTTTTTATCCATGTATTTTACTCTATTAAGAAGTAACAATATTATTTTTTTACTCGTTCAATGTTTCAAAAACATCCCATAATTTACATATTGTACTCAGGCCTGCCGTCTTTGAAAATCAAAAGATGAAATGGTAGAAATTGAAGTTTATGATAATAAATCTCTAAAATAAATTCCGTCATGCTAGTGCTAATGGGATAATTAGACAATGGCCGCCCAATCTTGTCGATTAAACTAGAATTCTGATCGTCCTCCATTAAAAGCTCGAGTTTTCTTGAAGAAACTCAAAAAATGTTTGAACAGAACTCAAGAGAGAATGATTTCGAGAGTTCAATAGAATTTCATGTTTGCTACAACTTTTGGCACGAATCTATCTAGATTGATCACATGATTTTAGATTGGACTGGATATGATGATCCAGATAGTAGTAGAGCGAGGAGTTTTTGTGAGTCATGGTGTCCCGCTTACCCTGTATATGACACCTACCATAATATAGCCATAAGTACGCTTATCTGCCATCTCTCTCTTACAGAAACAGTGTAGCATGGTCGGGTTAACCAAATACCCACCCATGACCCACCTCATCAAATGGGTCTTTCCTATTGCATTTGCTTGCTGCACGAAGGCATTTCAACTCCGTGCAACCCAATCCAATACTAATCGCATTAAGAAAGAACTACGTGGAACGGGAAGAAAGGCTTAGGCCATCTCTAATCTTGCACCAATTTGAGGTAAGTTTTGTAACATTTTGCACCAAATCTTACACTAAATTAGAAATCATTTTCAACCCATTATACAAAAAGTTACACCAAATGAACAGTGTTTAATCATTTTCTTCACTTTTTTTATTCTTAACAATTTATATATCTGAAAAAATATTTATTTATTTAATTTACTACTACATAAATAATTACATTTCGTTAATTAACGAAAATATTAAATTCGTTAATAAATTTAAAAAATGTAGTACTATTAAAGTTTTATTCATTCTTCGATTATTATTGATTACATGATTAAAGTTTATTAATAATAATAATAAATAGTTAAGAGTTAAAATTTATGTATAATATAAAATGATACAAATACCCTTAACAACACTTGGTGCTAAATGAAAAAAAGGGCAAAATCGACATTAGCCAAATATGGTGCAAGTGGTGCAACACTATTCACTTGCACCATTTTGGTCATTGCACCAAATATTTGGTGCAGAAACTTCTCAGTGATTTGTAAACAAAATCATGTATGTCCTCATGAATTATGTGATTAGGACCAACCTATGAGCAGAGGGAGGCGCGAAAACGAGCTAGATGAGGCCAGGTGGAATCAACAAAAGAAACACTTGCATTAGCAAAAATAGACTTTAGGCACAATAGACTACCAAATGCTCATGAAGGGAAGACAATATACCAATCTTGTTCTGTGCAGCAGTCATTATAATTTGAAATCAAGTATAAACCCATGAAGCATCTCCACTTAAGCATCAATCTCGTCTTGTAATCTTAACTTAAATGGTTTGCTGTTGTCGTGCAAATATGGATCGCTATTAAGTGGGTAAACAGCACTTTGAAATGTTTCACTCTGCCATCTAGTAAATATAGAGTTTGAATCCTCACATCAATAAATAATTTCTCTCTTGTAGGGAACAATATAGCAAATAATTCAACTATTATCAGATTTTAAATGCAGGAAGGAAAAACTAAAGAACCTTATTCAGTCCAAAACTTCACGAAAGCATAGATAAACCCCTTGAGTAAAGTCAAAAGTGGATTGGGGTCCGGTGATTTCTTTGACGTCCCTCCCCACGTTTCACTGTCAAAAAAGCATGCGTGGCAGGAATATTATTAGAGATTTGCCAAACATTAAGGACAAAACAAAGGGGCAAACAAGGTCAGAAAATGTACGGAAATATTAAAATTTCATGTGGAGGAACAAGACTTACAGGTTAATCCTGTCCAGCATGGGATTGCTTTCTTTCTGAAAACTGCCATTATCTTGAAGATAAGGTTTTCTTCTGACTGCCGTTGTCTCCTTCAGAACTGACTGCTTCGGAGAATCACTGGCCTGCAGGGAACAGCATAATGAATAGGTTGATAGCTTACCCATTTCAGCACCCTCATGGGGAAATGGCCTTTTCGAATAATAAATAGGGGGGAACTTTCTCTTAAGTGATACACTTCTACACTAACTTGGACAAAAAGTTCATTACGATTCGCTATAAATTCATAAACTTCATATGAACCAAATCTAGTTCTTTTTAACAATTAACCACACATGATTCTCTTTCAATGAGTTCAATTTTTTTTCTTTCAAATAAACTAGACAAGAAAATTTGAGTCCATCAGAACAGACAAGAGACCATACAAATTGTTTTTGAACAGAGCCTTACCTTTGTTCCTTCAGGCAACGAATCCTTTGCTTCAACATCTTGGACAATATTACCATTGGGTGTAGTGGCTTCGGCGGTTGTAGAAAAGTCTGAACTTTCCAGAGGTGGAAGATTTTCCTCAACCTTCCCATTAGACGAGCTCTTAGTAAATATTATTTCCTCATGTTGAGTTGCCTTCTCTTCCAAGGTCCCAGAAACACCATTTAACTTGCTATCTTCTCCGTCCATGTTGTGAATTGTCTTGGAAACTGGCCCCAATGGAAATGTCTCCACCACAACCTCAGCTTTCTTATGAGATATTACGGCTTCTGGTGTCTCTAATTTTTTCCCTCCATCTTTCTCTCTGTCCAGGATCTCCTTCACTACTGCCTCTGTGTATGTCACAGATTTAGTTTTTGCATTTATCTGAATGCTCTTATCGACAATTTGCTCATCACTAAACCTCTGACTCCCTTGTCCAGAAAACATTCCACTGGATAGGACAGAAGTTTCAGAGGTGGAATCATGATGAATGGGAATAGTGTTTTTTACGGTGGGTTCATCAACTTCTTGTTCTTTTTCAAATGTGTAGCTACCATTGACAATTTGGTCATCCACACATTTTTTACTGTTAGAATGAGGGCAAGGCTCAGGAATATACGATACGTCGTCCTTGCTGCTATCTTTATAATGAATAGGTGCAGAATGCCGCACACTGGGTTCAGATCCTCCATCTTTTACATCTGCCTCACTAAGTCCATTAATTATCCGTTTATCGTCCAATTCCACAGGATCAGGTCCATGAAACTGCAGGCTAGAATAAGAAATGTGTTCTCCACTGGTTATTTGATCTTGAACGTATGCAGTATGTGCCTCAGCATGAGGTTTATCTGATAATGACAAACCATTTTGAGGATCAAAAGAAATAGATCCTACAGGATGTTGTTCCAGAAATGCTGAGTTATCCTCTTCTGAAAACAATTTTGGTGGACCCAACACTCTATTTTCTTGAATAATCTCTCGAACAAGTTCTCGCACTGTGTAGAAAGAGCCACCAACTTCTTTGTGTGTAAGATTGAGTGATGGAAAATTCCCATTATTTGATTTCTGATACCTGAAAGCAATGCAATGCCAAATTAAGCCCTTGTTTGGGTTCCATTTTGATGAGATTTTGGGGAAAATGTATTTTGGAATAATAATTTTTTGGAAAATGTGTGATTAAAAAAGAAAGAAAAATTTCAGATTTAAACGTAATATTATTTTATTGAAGAATGTGTAATTAAAAAGAAGAGAAAAATCTATTAAAATTAAAATGGAGCCCAAACGGGGACTAAATATTGCACGGTAGAATCAGAAATAAAGGAGTTCAACAGAAAAGGAAGGTAATACAAGATAAACAAATAATTGCCTAAACGTGTCAATGCAGAAATGAGTAGAGGATCCCCAACATCTGTAGCCCTCCCCCCCTTCCCACAAAAACCCAAAAATTAAAAAAACATGAAGATAAAGGAAAAAGAATGCAGTTCACCCATCTTTAGAAAGAAGAACTGAAAATCTTAGAATTGCATAGAATTTTAAAGACATATAGCAACCATATACACGTTATCAGAACTTGAACGTATAACCCTAAGAATTTAGCATAGTAATTGCATTTACTATAATCACGTTGTGTGTCAAGCTCTGCGCAGTAGTCTAAAGTCATGTTGTAGCAACTTGAGCAGACAGCAAACCCATATTTTAACATTTGTACAACAGTTATCGATGCCCTAAATCTTATGCTTACTGGGAGTAGAACATCAAGAGTGGAAACAAGCTTTAAAGGAAGAAAATGTACAAGAAAGCATAGCAAAATTACTTCTTTATGAAAGATTCAACCATTGTCTTCCTCTCTTCTTTTGAACGCCTAATCCTTGACTTCCTGCCTACAGAGTCATTGGACGTGGCAAGGGCAAATGTTTGTCCAACCCAGCCTCCTTTAATGGTATGCATGATATTGACAATGTTCAGCAATGCCAATGGCACATATCTACAGATAAGAGATGAAAAGGTGAGATGATTCAACATAGCTGTACTTGTGGGCACTGTTGTATCGATGCACACACAGGTACATTTGCATGTGAATAAACATGAGCACGATGCTAAATAAATTCAGGTTATTCATTGCAGACAAACCGTTCCAACAAATGAACCAACATAAAACTGAGAACTTCACTTGATGATGTCTTAAGGACGAGTCTTGCAAGACAACTAGTCTACAAACAGTAGACAGTTACACTAGTATAAACACACGTGACATAATAAATTCAAATTCTTTCACTGCAGAACAGCCATTCTTAATGAATCAACTTAAAGCACAAAAATTCTTTCATAGCAATGCACTAACTTAACATCACACCAATAAACAGTAATCTCATTGCACATGGATTACTTCCCATAAATATCAATTCGCCTCATATACAACATACGCTATTATAATAACAATCCAGAATTTTTCAATAATTGTGAAAACTAAAAGAATCAGCTAATCAGTCTTGTTAACTTTTTCAGGTCAACAATCAGCGAAACAAATTTTGTGACTACAGATGTTCCATGAGCCTGCTTGGTTAGAACTTAGAAGGGCAAAGACTCAGAGGTAAATTAAGTTTTTTTTCTGGGAGAATGTAGAAAACCTATAGTACTGGATCTCTCTGTACTTTCAGAAAACAGATTGAATTGGGGAACCCATCAAGGGTGCGTTACCACAGCAAATAGCAAATAAACAGAAACTGAAGAAAGCGGGTAAATAACAAATTTGGAATAAAATTAGCAAGAAGTGGCTTGAACCCATGTCCCAAGCAGGAAGAAATATAGCGTTAAAAACACATTTCAAGAATCCCACATAAACAGATAAATATACAATTCCAAACCCTAAAACCAGACGCTTCAAGGGACCAAAATGCAGGTAAGTTATGCTATGTTTCAAATTTACTATCATTCCTTTTGCAATTCTCAATAGTTTCTCAGCCCAATAAGCTAAAACCCTTTAAATTTCTCCTGAAAAGAAAAGTGAGAAATGAGTAGAATCCATCTTTAACTTTGTGGAAATAAAAGGTACCCGGAGCTGAAAAAATGCAGAGAAAAAAGTTATCTGATATTGACGAGAGCAAAGGGGTTGCGGGGTGAGAAAATAGATAAATACTAAAACCCTGGAGAGTTAATCTCGGGGTGGCCAAAATTTGAAATAAGTTTTCCACCATTAGTTTATATTAAATCTTGCACTAAGTTAAAAATTATCTCTTATACCAAATGAACAATGTTTAATTGTTTTATTCATTTTTTAATTTTTAACCATTTATTTATTTGAAAAATTATTTATTTATTTATTTTACAACTACATAAATTATTAAGCCCTATTTGATAGTCAGATTTTTAGTAGATTTTGATCAAAGTTGATAAAATATGTGGTTAAAAAGTTGTGGTACGCAATAAATATGTGGTTAAAATTAATTTTTAATTTTGACTTAAATTAAAATTTTAACAGGGACTAAATTAATAATTGCGTTCTTCAACTATTATTTTTTTACATTATTAAAGTTTATTATAAATGCACGTAGTAATAATAATAATAATAATAATAATAATAATAATAATAATAATAATAATAGAAATTTATTGTATTAAAAATATATAACACAAATGACCTCGATCAATTTGTTTGAAAAATGAAAACAAAAAGCAAAATTGACTTTGCATCATTTGGTACGAAAATGGTGTAAAGTTTGGCACTGCATTGGAGGCATTATGCACCATTTTTTGGTACATTTTGATATTTTGGTGTCTCATTTGGGGATGTCCTTATGGAACATTCTTAGCGTACGTTTGTGTGTCATTAAAAATATATTTTCAAAAAAATATATTTTAAAATGGTGATTTGTTTGAAGTGTATATGATTAAAAAATAAAGAAAAATTTTGAATTTATGTATAACTTTACTTTATTGAATAATATGTAGTTGAAAATAAGATAGAGAAAAATCATTTTTTTTTCTAAAATGGAATTCAAACATGGGATTAGCCTATGTCACACATCTTGAAAAATCTATAAATGCTGCCAATTTATTCATAGCTCAATGTTATCTATTTTCTCTTTAAAGGAAACACTGCAAGAGAATTTACAAAGGAATGTAATATAATATATATATATATATATATATATATATATATATATATATATATATATATATATATATATACCTAAAGTACGAAAATTATATTATCTTATGAACTAATTCCTCCTTAATTGTTAATTCCAAAGTAAAGATTGTGAAGGACTGAAGGTATAACTTTGTACAAGATAGTCAAATTTCCTCACGTGCATTGGACATGATCTTTTGGAAGCAAATGTGGCGGAGAGGCCGATATCTCGTTACCTAGTTATATAACTCTCGAGACCATTGGAGATCTAGAACTCAGAAGGCTGCCAATGCAATTAAATGTAAGGTTCACCCCAGTACTACCATGCCTATTATATATATGAATGATCTAATCAGCATTGATATTCATCTTATATTAAGTATCGATGACTTGTTATATAAATCAATTGGTGGATTCCACGTAACCAGAGTTTGCCCAATTCTTTTTTTTTTTTTTAAATACTCATGTTAAACGAGATATAATATTTATTAGATTAATTTATATTTAAAAAAATTTAATTACTAGTCAACTTATATTGGCTCTTTGGGAAAATAATAATTTATTTATGATAATATTTTTCTTATGTAAAGAGTGAAATTACAAACTTACCCATTGGTAACAATTGTGGTGGCCGTTTTGCTAATGTGTAGTGTAGTTAAACATATATACGGTGGCGGTGGTGCACACGAACCTTACCCATTGAGTTGTTATTACTCTCACTTCACTTCATTAACAATGACCTATGATGCCCGGTTTTGGGATTTAAAACTATACATAGCGCATTATTCAAGATGATCTTCGGTGCGTGAGATTGTAGTGGTTTGGAACAAAGGTGTACCTCCACATTCAAATGATTTCGATTCATCAGTGCCAGTGAGGATAAGAATAGAGAAATAGAACTCACTGAACAATTGATTCAAGATGAATCCATCAATAAAGACCCGAGCCGCTCTCGAGCTTGATGACGATATTATGATGACTAGTGGTGATGTTGAGTGAGGATTCAGGGTGTGGCGTCAATATCCTGATCGGATTGTCGGATTTTATCCTAGGCTGGTGAGTGGGGACCGTTTGAAGTATCGAGGTTAAAAACATGCTTGAACCCACAATGGATATAATGTTATCTTAACAGGGGCGGCTTTCAGCTACGGTCCTATGGCTTTTGGGAGGTACTGGAGCGAGAGAGCTTCAGCAGGCAGGGCATTGGTGGATAAGTATTTCAATTGTGAGGGTGTGCTTATGAACTACTTGTATGCTAATGCAAGCTTATCCGAGGTTGTCAAGTATGTGAAACCCACATGGGCTATTGATACGTTGAAAATTTCTGGTGTTGCGATTAGCCGGAATACAAAGGCTCATTACGGGGTCAGAAGCATTTGCCTTAACGAAGTTTTCAGATATGTATGGTAGTTTAACGCATCGAAAGTCATACTCTAATAGACGAAAGGATGGTTGGGATGTATAGTGAAGAAATAATTCCAACATCAGGTAAAATGTAGTACCTTTTCTCCCCTCCCATCTCCCCTTTTTCTTAGTGTGAGTTCTGTTTATACTCCATAGCTGAGAATTTTGCTTTGGAAGGACTTCTGCTAATCAGTGGTTTATGCAAGTGAGATGCGCATTGGTTTGAATGAAATTATGTCCTCCATTTATTTCTTTCTGGTAAAACTTCGTATATGCACGTCCTTGGTCTCTCCCTGATTCATATGTTCAACTCGAACACTGGATGAGATGATGTAGTAATTGACTGAATGAGCATAACAATCGATAGAATTTTAGTTCCTTTTTATTTTTAATGTTGTTCAGTATTGAAGAGTCTACCTACCCATCGAGTGTGAAATTATATAAAAGGGCATTCTACTACTTTCACTTGCAATATAGACTCTTATTGTTGTGGCAGTTGAGTATTTTCATTATGGGTTTCTATAGTCTCACACAATCGGTTTTTGCAAAGAAAAATCGGTAGCTTGAGCCATGTGTATGGGGGTAGGGCTCGAAAGGCTGGACAAATTTTATTTTTTTTTCTCAATATTTTCAATTTAAATCGAAATAGGAAAAGCCGCAAGCATTAACCATTAGCTCGATCTTCAGTTGAACCTTAGTAAGCTTTGATATATATTCCTTACATGGATAGGAAAGTGACAATAATCCCACAATAAGTTGGTATTATTAATCTAGCGATGTGACTCAGAATAAGCCTTCGTTGATCTATAGATTTTTATTTTTGTTATAAGTGCTTCGCTTGCTTGCAGTGTCTCAACTCGAGTTTTCACTGTAAGATTGAGTGAGGCAACATGAGCTGATTTAAGTAATTTCTAATTATAAGTGATTTTTTACTTGAAGAAAATTTTAAAGAGATTTTGAAACAAAAATTACTTTTTTGAGTTCTGAGTCACCTTTATGTCTAGCCAACATCCTTTATTGTCCATGAAAAACTGCTATCCATGCATGGACTCTGCCAAACCAATCAGTACACTGGACCATTTCTTGACAGCTTAAACTCATAATTTGGGGCCCCCTTCATCTTCATGGATAAAGATAGTGAATGATTGAAGTCAAATCCCATGACTGGACGAGCTGATTATTTACCATGTTGAGCATTTTATGACACAAGATACAAGTAAACTCATTTTCTCTTCTGCAAACACTTTATAGTTTGAGAGCTTAGCTGCAAACGAATGAAAATTAAGGGCCAAAATAAAAATGACCGTGCAAAATGAAAATTATTTGAACTTCGATACAAATTGGAACATATAAAAAGGAAGGTTTGCACTATAGTCGTAACCAATTATCCTAGAAAGAATTGCAAATTTGTCCCCAATTCTTTTATTATTGTTGTCACCATCAATATCTAATAACGAAAATTCTTCAAATCCTTGTGTAATTGTCATGCAACCCTCATAAGAGTATAACTCAATTCAAAATTTTGAACTCAAGTTGAAAAGCAAAACTTATGTTCAAAAAATTAGATATCCAAGGATTATATGATAAATTAACATATCTTTAGACGATTATAGTTTCACACAACTATATCAAAATGATGGGCACCAACTTGTAAACTTTTTAAAGATAAAGACCAATTTATTATAACAATAAATTGGGGTCAAATTATGCATTTCCCCTTAAAAATGCTTAACCTAACTTTTGTACCACTTTTACTTTACAGTCAAATATACCAATCCCCACTCCACCCCACCCAAATCCTAGGTAGTATCACCCGGTCTCCTCCTCCTCAATAGGTCCTTTTGTACTCGAGCACAGTTCAAATGACCAAAAATTCATGGAAAAAGCCAAAAAAAAAAAAAGATTAAAAGAAAAAAGAATTTAATTATATATCAGTGATGAACTGAATGAAAATACAAGTACCCTCAAATGGCATTATACCCATCATTCATTGCCAAGTGCTCTTCGATCCCTATTTACGATATAACATTTCCTTCCCTTCAGTTCATCCCCCTCACGTAACTTTCCTTTTTAGGGTTGAAAAAAAATCATAAAGATCACACCTTTTTCAGATAATACACACACATAACCAAGAAAAAAAAAAGGAACACGTATATACAGACAAATACATACACATATGCATATATACATATATAAACATAAGGAATCATTCACTTTTTTGGGTCTCTTTGAATATGGTGGTGGCTTTATCAGATAGCTGTCTTAAAGAGGGAAAGAGAATATATAAAGAAAACCTAATCTGATGTGTGATGCCGCGATGGGTTCTCTTCTCTTAGATTTCTGAAATTGTTTCTGCTATTCAACGGTATTCGCTTTCCCTTTCATTGGAGGCTGTGAAAAAAAGCACTTATTCCAAGAATTTTTTTTCCCGGTGAGAAAAAGCTGAAATCCCTTGTGTTTAAAGACGAAATCAGGCTGTGTATATAGACACAGATACATAGATTCAAATATATATGTCGTATGCATGTAGAGGTGGTGGGATATAGAGAATTTTGGGGGGAAGAATGTTGGCATTGGTGGGAGGAGAACGAGGAGGAACTGCTACTAAAATGGAGAAGGAATTTGATTCAAAGCTGAGTATTCAGAATAATGGTCCATCTTCAGACAATAGCAATAACCCTCAGAGATCTCAGAGCTTTGCGTTTAGAGCACCACAGGAAAATTTCAGCATCCAAGATTTTGAATTGGGCAAGATTTATGGTGTTGGTTCTTATTCAAAGGTTCAATCTTTTCCTTTGTTATCTTGTATCCTCTATGTATTCATTTATTATGATTTCTATCATGGGTTTCTGTTTTTCTTGATTTTTGTCTATAGTAGATTGGTTAGGTGGGTCAATTTATCTCAAAATTGAATATCTATCTTCACTTATATTTCTCTATTTGGAAAATTTGTATTGGTTGCAAGAGATCTGTTGATTGTCGAATTTGTTCTTTTTCTTCTTAAACTTGGATGAGATATAAAAATGAAAGCAGCATAGATTTGAAAGGTGATTAACTGAATTTGAAGTTTTTTTGGTTTTCATTTCTACAAATTTCTTCACCTTCTAACAAATTTGACCTGTAACAGTAACCGATGAACTATTTTGCAACTAAGAAATCCTATCTTGGATGGTTGGGAATATTATGTTGCAAAGCACTTTTGATTCAGCGGTAGCTTAACTAAAGGGAAAAATCTTTTTTGAATGATATATATTGTTGCAGTATGGTTTTGATTAGTTGCTATAGTAAGAGGAGCTAGTAAAAGAAAATGTAGTTCCATAAAAGCAGAGTCCGGAGATCATCTGTCCATTCCGAGGAAAAGATTGTAATTATGAGTTCCTTTTTCAACTGTTTTCTTTCAATGTGAACACCAAGAGTCCTTGTAGGAGCATGTAAATTTACAGAAACAGTCTAATGTGGGAATTGGTCGTTTTAAGGCAAAGTAGTGGACTAGAATAATAACAGCAGTGCAATGCATGAGAATCAGAGGTAAATTCTCTTGTTGGGATCCGTTTCTGCCATTATCTACTAAAATTTTGTAATAGTGCTTTGCTACTTGATGTTAGAATAGGGCTGGTGCTTTTTGTTGATTTTTGTTAAAAATTGATGGTAAACAGTGTAATGGCAAAGAGTGATTTCTTAATTTTATATTTTTGGGGTGAGATGGTTTTCAAAATTGAAGTCATTGTGCTCTCAATAGGTCTACTTCATGGATCCAGTGTTGCACCTAAAAGCTTAAGTCGTGCTTAATTTCTTCCTGCTGCAAATATTATTTGCTTGTGAGCTTAGACCCTTAGGAAAAATTCCCTAACCATTCTTCTCTTATTCATTTTCGACCCCAGTTGGCTTCTTTGTTGATTGTTGAGCACAGAATTCCATGAACGATGTAAAGATTTTGATAGGTGGTCATTGATTGGGATTGTTGGCAATAGTTTGCTTGTAAATGTTTACGGTTTGATAATTGTTTTTCTCGTAACTTTGCATTTTAGTTAAAAAATTTCTATTATCCACTTATGATTTTGCCAGGTCATCAGAGCGAAAAAGAAAGACACCGGAACTGTCTATGCCATGAAGATCATGGATAAGAAGTTCATCACTAAGGAAAATAAAACTGCTTATGTAAAATTGGAGCGCATTGTATTAGACCAGTTAGATCATCCTGGTGTAGTGCGGTTGTTTTTTACGTTTCAAGATACTTATTCTCTCTGTGAGTGTTCTTGTCACATTACTAGATGGTCTATTGTTATGTTGGTTGATTTTTACGGATGTAGATGTAATGCAATATTTCTGAATTTTATTGTACTATGAAGACATGGCGCTTGAATCTTGTGAAGGCGGAGAACTTTTTGATCAAATAACAAGGGTAAGTAGAATGTGAAAGCATGTATGTTTCTATGGCAGCAATCTGTGCAAACTTTAATTAAATAAGTGCATCAAAAGTTGTGCTAAAATTTACTTTTGACATTTTGATAAATGTTGTTAGATTTAGAGAGAGAAGTGAAGATTTAAAATTAAGCAAAAGGAATGTGAAGTGGAAAATTGAAAGTGGGTTTCCTACTTTATTTATTTATTATTTTTGTTTGTGAAAGTAATTAGGATAAATCTAGGAGTGTAAAAAGTAAAATTCCCAATGTATTCTTATTCGATTTAGCTCGGAATAAGGTGGGTCCACAAGAAAAGAATGTTCTCTCTTTCATTTCCTAATGTACCAAATTAAACTGAAACCTCCATTCCCTCCTCCCTCCCCTGTAAAAAATTGATTGCCCTTTGTTTTTTTTCCCTTCTTTCCAATCAAAACTTATTATAAGACTCTTATGAATGCTGTGTTATTTCATTTGATAGCGAGTCACTATCTTTTCATGTAATGTAGCCTTTCTTTAATGCATAATAGGCTCTGTGTTCCAACCAAATGAAATTTCTTTAAAAAGTATAATCAGGTTTTTGTGCGTCATTCCTTTTGTTATCTACCATAAAAAGGATAATATGTGCATTACTCTTGTCCAAGCCTTTGCACAATGTAATCTTGTTGATTTTTTGTGGGTGCAGAAAGGCCGTTTGTCTGAGGACGAGGCTCGTTTTTATGCAGCTGAAGTTGTGGATGCTCTTGAATATATACATAGTATGGGGTTGATACATCGAGATATTAAGGTAGGTTGCTGCCTAAAAAATTTCTATTTCCATTTTAGAAATGCTAAGAGTTTCTTGAATGGCAGCCGGAGAACCTGCTACTTACTACAGATGGACATATTAAAATTGCTGACTTTGGTAGTGTAAAGCCTATACAAGACAGTCAGATAACAGTCCTTCCAAATGCAGCATCGGGTGAGTCTTTCTTACTGCATTGTTGCTTCCAGGAAATTGAAGTCATTATTCTATGAATGAGAGTTTAAAGAATAATTGTCATCATTTAACCCCAGATGATAAGGCGTGTACCTTTGTGGGGACAGCTGCTTATGTACCTCCAGAAGTATTAAATTCTTCTCCTGCAACATTCGGGTAATGAAATTGTATTCGTTGTCTGTTGATTTATTGTTTGTGGGAACCTAGTTCAAATTATTTAATTGTATCTGAAAAATATTTTGAATGATCATGAGAGAAAGTTGATATCTAATGAAGTGGTTCCTGCGTTTCATTCTTAATTATGTGTTGTTCCAATACAACAATTTAGTTACTCCCCTAAATTATGTTCACCCAGGAATGACATCTGGGCACTTGGATGCACGCTTTATCAAATGCTTTCAGGGACTTCTCCCTTTAAAGATGCTAGCGAATGGCTTATTTTTCAAAGAATTATTGCTAGAGACATCAGATTTCCGAATTACTTTTCAGCCGAAGCACGAGATCTCATTGATCGGTTATTGGTAAGCCAAAATTACTCTTTCCATTTGTTTTTATGTATTTTGGTTTACTATTTTTTAGCTGATGTTAGTTTAATGAAAAATCTTAAAATTGGAAAAGAATCATGAGAAGAATGGGGGACAAGCCTCAACGTCGTTGTGGCTTGTATGCATAGGATATAAGAGTGTTCTTTGGATGCGGATCTGATATTGAAATAGTTACATCAAAATGAAGGATGTGCTTTGAAGAGATACAACATTCTATATTATGACTTTTTGCATGTCAATTGGGAATATCTGTTTGCCAAAACATTCAAATTCTAGGCTGTCAGATTTTGGTTGTTTTTTTTTTTCATATGATTGACCACTGAAACTGTTTTTCTTTTTTTCTTTTTAATCTAACTACGGCTCTTATGCAATGTTGATGTAGGACATAGATCCCAGCAGGCGACCAGGTGCAGGACCTGACGGTTATGCTTCACTCAAAAGCCATCCTTTCTTCAAGGGAATTGATTGGAATAATTTGAGGGAGCAACCTCCACCAAAACTTGCAATGGAGCCTAAAGTGTGCAATTTTTTTTTTTTTTTTTGGGTCTTTTGATACTTTCAAATACTCTAAGAACTCATAAGAAGCAAATTTTTTATATTGATGGGTAGTCTGTTCAATTTTCTTAGAATGGGTAGCGACTGCTTTGCATTCCCAGTGAATTTTCTTTTTCTTGATTTGTGATTTTTGATTAAAAAAAGTAACATGTTCTCAACATTTGACGACTGTCTTGATTCTCTTAGTCTCAGTCTAACGTGGGTGAGGACCAAGATTCATTGTGGAATCCAGCACATATTGGAGATGGTTCAGCAAAAACAACTGATGGAAATAGTGGTGCATCATCAACTTCCGAAGCTGGTAGCATAACTAGGCTTGCTTCAATCGATTCATTTGATTCAAAATGGTAAGTTCCGGCACTTGTCTTTTCAGAAGAGACCTAGTTCTTGGGATTTAGGTACCCTGATTAAGAATCATTTGTTTGCTTGATAAAAGTAGTATTTCATACATAAACACATAAATTATGTTTGGTGTTATTGTTGCTTTTCTTGACAACTGTAAGCTCTAATCCAACCCTATATTAATATACTAAAAGTAGAGTCTCTAGGGGATGTTTATATGGATTTGCGGTGTCATGCTTGTGTAGAATTATGAATTGCTTGTGTAGAGTTATGAGTTGGTTGCTGGGCATGGACTAATTTATCTTTGAATAATGGGTCGTGTTGATTCAGTAATTGACCTATATAAATCCATTAAATGGGGATATTTAAGTCTCTGTTTGGATACAAATTTATAAATGGTTTATAAATTGAGTGAAATCCAAACATTAATTTCAATCATACATTCTTAACTACTACTCATTATTATCCACCATTTCATGGGACCCACTACTGTTCCTCTTTATAAGCCATTTTTAAATTTGCCAAATGGAGGGTAAGTAATTTCGTGAAAGTGAATATGTAATGAATTGTTAAACCTGAAAATGGCTTATTTACTGGTTAACAGGTTACGTAGGTTATGTCAACACAGAAAGATAAAATGTGTTAGTGGGTTGTGTCGTGTGGTGTTGACCAGTTCATGCCTAGGAACTTTAATCCATTGATCTGTGTGATAAACCACATGTTTATGCTCGAAATGAACCAAAAAATCACCACCTTTACATTTCTTGATATATTTTTTAAATTACTAGTGTGCCAGAGAGAAATTTGATGGATAACTTGTATGAATAATTCATTCTGATTTCGTGATTAATTATTTCTCATTTCATATAGAATCCGATGCATGACTTGTTCTTTGAGGTTCTTTATCATTGGCATTTTGCCAGAACTTACAATGTGTACTTAATTTCTTTAGTGCTTCGTAGTTGGAGAATTTAAGAAACTGTTGTCTTCGTCTACATCTCAATGGAGTCTCTGTTGGTCTCAAATGGTTTCCTTCATCCTTTCCTTCTGAAATTTATACAGGCAACAATTCTTGGAACCCGGTGAATCCGTCCTTATGATCTCAATGGTCAAGAAACTACGGAAACTAACAAACAAGAAAGTACAACTTATCCTGACCAATAAACCAAAGTTGATTTACGTAGACCCTGCAAAACTGGTGGTTAAAGGGAACATAATATGGTCTGACAATCCGAATGATTTGAGCATTCAAGTCACAAGCCCTTCGCATTTCAAGATTTGCACTGTAAGTTATGCTTTCTCTTATCTTCTGCAATCATTCAAATACTTCTAACTTCATCCTCAAGTTTGATTAGTCAATGAAACTTCGTATCATTTCTTCAATACTATGTGGGGAAGCACACTGTATCTCAAGTTGTTTTACTACACACCATAAAGCCCGGTCCAAATTCTGAATCAATGGAGAAGAAAACAACATATAGATCTTCGGGAAAAGTACCAGAAAGAAGCCAACAAAGAGTATACAAAAGTTGAAGCTCTTGATCGTACATTCATGCTTATTTCTATGCATTTATACGAGTCCCCAAAAAATAATTAAAAACTAGATTTTCTTAAGCGACAGAAATCCGCCTTCTCTTACATCATTTTTGGACTTTATGTCTTTCATTACAATGCATCACTCTTACATTTACGTAAAAATGCCTTAGGTGCATCCTAGGTGGGGAGGTGGTGGTACCAATTGAAATTCTATGAGGGACAACCCTGGTGGTTGGAATATATCTTGACTTAGAAAAAACTCTAATTCACAAGAGTGACGCCACAGCGAGATGAGACCAAAATGATATGGTTGTGAATCATTTGATAGCATCAAAAATTCAGTAGATGTAATGATTGTTGCTTTGAATGATAAAAAAAGATTCATAGGGTTGAGTCCAAAATATTGAGAATGACAATAGTTTGTGGTTGTTATATTTGGAGCATACTAATGTTACTTTACAACTTTTAAGAATGACGAGTTACCTGTTCATATTCTAAGTCGGGACACTTTGACTGAATCGTATGTCGTGAAATTGAAAACTGGGTGTTGCCCCGTTTTCTTGCAGTCTATCTGATTTGGATTAAAGCAAAGTAGACCAGGTTAAGAAACACTTTTTCTGACCTTGAGCGTGTTAAGACAACTTATGTAATTCTTGGAACCAGAGCTTACCAGGGTTTATGCATATCATTATTCTGTTAACTTGCCTCTGCTTATAAACTTATCTGGAATTATATTTTAGATTATAAGTGAGTGTTTTGCTGGCAGCCAAAAAAAGTCGTGTCGTTCGAGGACTCAAAACAAAGAGCCTCACAGTGGAAAAAGGCAATTGAAGCCCTTCAAAATCGGTGAATTGTCTTTATGATTATGATAGCACATTCTTTGAACATGACTATGGTAGAGAAACACGGGGTTCAGAAAACAGTCTGATGCTCCCTTGGAAAAAATTTCTCGAAGGTATTGATATAAGTTACAGAATTTGTTTCTGCATTCTAGATCTCAACTCCTCCATGGATAGAGCAGATGCATGAGAATTGCTTTTGGCATCACTTTTTTCGTGGAAAATCTAACTCGGATGGCTTTTTACGCTATGGGTGTCCACCAGTTTTGCCGTAAAGCACTTGTTCCAAGCCTTTCAGTTTGAATGCCATTTGTTTATAGCAGTGATTTCTTGATTTAGAAAACATAGATTTACACAATGAATCAAAAGTGGACACAAGGAAAAAAACTGTTGTTTATGTTGTACTTAAACCCTCTGTGTTACTGATTTGTATTGAATTATTTGACTCCTAGTCTGTAGTTTTTCTATTCATTATCTTTATTGCATTCAGCAGTTCATAGAACAAAATTTTGCTGGTATGCAGGTTATTCTAAGTTGAATCATATGATTGTATTCAATATTGAACAATGTACATGGTGTCGTCACTTGAGGTCTTTTCATCAATTTCTATTTGACGGAATAGATAAAAGGAATCTGACAACTCTTTCTTACTTTCTCCTTAATAATAGTGAATGGTTGTTTTATTCTATTTTTTCTCGACTGGCCCTTTCTCTTTCTTGTGAAAAGGACATGACTTGCCATACTTGGAATAGAACATTTATCTCATAGTAGCAGCCATTTCCGTAGCACAATTGCATGAATGATCCACCAACTAATTTTTACTTGTTCCTTCAAGGTGCAAATTGACGTTTTCAACCACAATCACTCGACAATCAAAATAAAAAATGAACACGAGGAATTTTCGTCCAATCTTATGGATGTTTATGTGGTTTAAACGCAAATTACTGGTTAGACATTAATCAATGAGATATAGCTCGATGCACTAAGTACTAATCACAAAAGGTTTATTTTCGTCATCTACCATTCGTTCATTTATTAAATAGGCGTGTGTTGTGCAGATGACATAATTTAAAATAACAAAAAATATATGATGAGTGATCGGAAAAGATCTTTTGTGCAAGAGTAGGTTGAAATCAGGATGTAAATACAAATTTAAAAAATACTAATAATTGTCATAAAAGAGGACAATCGATAGGCACGTTTTGTGCTTATTATTATATTCTAAAATAAAAGATAATAGAGATATTTTTTGGCGGCCCGGCCCGAATAGACTCCCTGTGCACAGCCCACTAGAAATTCGTTCGAACTCCACCTGCTCTACTTCAATTAAAGTTTCTTGTCTTGCACTTGTATTGTATTTTCCGCCTCTTCCCCAGACCCAAAATTCCTGACGGACACCGCACCGATGGCGGAACCCCAATCCTTCACAGGCGAAAACACGACTCTGGCCAAAAACTCACAACAACAAGAAGAAGACAGCCATGCCCAAAATAATCCCTTTTTATCTTTTGTGTCGAACATACTTCAATTATTCAAGCCGCCTGCACCCAAGAAGAACGGTTCTATCACTAAAAATGTTTCGGAATCCGACCCGAGTGAAATCGGAGCATCTGTGAGCGAAACTGTGGTGGAAGACGAAAGTAAACCCGCTGTTGTGAAGTTCCCGAGGCAGAGCTTGGCTCCATTGAAGATCGAAGGAGAAGCTGAAGGGGGTGAACAGAATAGTAACCCCGTTATATTATGGCAGGTACTGCTATTCTTCGAAATTGAAATATTTCTATGTTTTTGAGGGATTTTAGTTTTATTATGAAATCTTAATCTAGGTATCGAGTGTTATAGAACGTTGTGCTCTGATTAATCGTACCGTTCTTGGCCAAGATAATATATACTCCAGTTCCAGTATCTGCTTTGTTGGAATGTGTGGATACTATAAACTTTAATCCAAGGTTTTAATCTTTGATACACGATCCACAAAAGGTCAATGCTCGTACATTATTCATCAACTGCTTGTACTTCACTTCTTACAAATGTATTTTTTTTTTCGGGGTGGTGATTGGTTCCTATCATGCTATTATCTTGAGGCTGTAGTACACCATAAATAATAATATTAAATTACGAAAATTAGAATTACTAATGTTTAATTATTCATATGATGTATAATTTACATAAGTTGTCAAATTTTGTCACCATTAGTCAAAGTTAATTATGACATATGTAAGACAGTATTGAAAATTCAACTCCATTATGTAAAGTAAGGAGAATTATGGCACTTCCTGTAGTAGGTAATATGTAAGACAGTGTGCTTGTTGAATTATTCACGGGTTGACTATTGGGACTTGGCATTTGTGGCCTGAATGTCTTATTATCTGTATTTTATATGTCATGAATTGCAATAAGCATGTGGTTATAGTTCTTTGTGATGTATTATTTGGGTATCCAATTTTATTGTGAATTGGTAAGCTTTGCCAAGGTTAAGCTTTGGTATTTGCAATCGGAAACTTTGAGGTAATTTCCTTGAGCATCTGATGTCATAGAAATCACATCAAACTCCATTTGTTGAATTAGATTGAAATGTCGCATGTTAAGGGATGGGTAAGCCTGCTTTGAGGTTGATATTTCCCCTGTTGAATGAGATGCCAACTCGATTTGTAGGAGTCAATTAATATGAAGAAATAAATTATGATCTTTCATTCTGAATTTGTCCTTGAGCCCTTAGTGTTAGTTTGAATTAACCTGATCCCTCCTCATAAACGGGAATCAGGGGAAATTTTCGAAGGCACTCAATTTTCTGTTACATCTTTCTGGGCCCTTTTGGATAGCAACCATCTAGAGCATGTTTGGGAAGTGTTGTAAATTGTTTAAATTATGAATACTTAGAAATGAGTGTTGGATAAGTGGGTAGTACTTGTGGGTCCCTCGAAAGGCTTGAATGTTTATAAACATGAACCAACCATAGGCTTAGATAGAAGTTTGTTGAGATGATGTTTATATTGAGATGAAAATTTGTCTGAAGCTGTCCTTGTTATGACGACAGTTTATTACTACTTTTCCCCTTGATCTTTTCTTATATTCATTTTGCTAATGCCTAAACATAACGCAGATTATGCCAATGCTTATGGATCATAATTATGGGCACCCGTGCATTTTCTGCAAGAGTGCTTGGTCATTCCTATTGATATAGTACATATAAGAAATAGAATTCACATGTCAATGATCAATGACGTTTTGAGGTGGCTTTAGATGTTCATGTTACCAATCTACATCAATTTTACTTGATTAAAGCTCCTTTTGGAAGAAAAATGGTTGGTGTAAAAGATCACGAATATGCATAATTGATCCATAGATATTCTTAGCTGAAGTGTTATAAGTGTTTGGATAATGAAATTAATTTAAATATGTACTTGATTGGTCTTTACTGCACTTTTTCCAAAAGAGTCTTAGTTTTCCATATAGCTGCACAAAGATGACGAATCAGAAAATGACTAAAATAAGACAATATCCATTTCAGAGAAAAAAATTGGAAAATTCAAGTTGCTTCAGTATTTCTACCATCTATGAACGTACACTTCACAAATTAGGAGCTGATGAAAGACCAATACTTCACCTTCCCTCTTCTTTTGCTTCAGAGCATTCTCCTTTTAATTTCACATGCACTGTCTTTGGGTGGTTCAGGTTTATGCCATTGGAGGATTCTTCATTTTGCGGTGGGCATGGAAAAGATGGAACGAGCGGAAGGGAGATAAGAAGTCCGGCGATGAACCTCCTCCATCTCATGATTAATCTTTTTTAACGACTTGTTGGATAGGGAAGTCATGATGACTTGTAATCTAGTAGTGTATTACAAATACGCTTGTCGTTTTGAATTTGCATCATGAAAATATTAAATTCAGTCAGTAAATTACACTTCTTAAAGTTGAGTTAGTGTTTTACTTTTATGTTTAGTTCTTAGTTTGCATTATTACGTGTTGGTATCATCCTTCTTCAGGTTGTTTCAGTCAATCAATTATAAACAGTTTTTATTGTTGACATTGAAGGTGGCATCTTTCTATTCAGAATTGTATGTGCACAGTTTCCTTAATATATACATCTTTTGACCTTTAAATTCCAAAATCAAATTTTCTATACTGTGAAAGAAGACTAATATGGTAAGATATTGCAACAATGTGCTCCTATTTCCCCTGGGAAAAACGTTGTTGCGATTATATCTTTTGTGCCAATGATATGACAGAATAATGCTCTAAGGAAGAACTTTAAATGCCCATAAAAGTATGATTGTTTATGCAACGGAAAACTGATTCCAAATTTATCAAGATTCAGCCCTTTCAAGACAGCTGCCTGACCTAGCTAGAAGTCTGGCATCTGCTTAAAGAATCTGTGTTTGCATGACATAGTTCTTCGTCTTTTCAATCATCCTAGAAACTTTAAATGCTTGTTTGTGAAAATTTGAGGAAATGTTTATTTTGATTGTATATATGGGAAGGACAGGAGTTAAACAGATTATTTAGAAGTGTTCCTTACTTTTAAGGCAATGTTTGCGACATAGTACTGGTTTGGACAAGGCATTACAGTGGTCAATATTTTCTGTAATTCTCTCTTTAATAATGTATTGTGCTGCCCAGGAATCCAATAAGGGATTTAACTTGCAGGAACAGAAAGGGGGGAAAATGCAACTCATTAGTTCAACTCTCTTTCCATTTTTCCTGTTGTACTGGCATCTGAATAATCTTTGTCATACATAAATGCCGTTTATCAGGTTGCGTTGCTTTATATGTGAAAAAGTCACTTGATTGAACTCCAACTTTTGATATGAATTTGATTCCTAGAATTTGTCTTCAAGGAATGGGTAGTCTGTGTAACCAACAACAGGATCGTGCGTTTAAAACGTACTTCTGTCATACTTATTGGTACTGAATTAAGCTCAAATCTTCCAGGTAAATCTGGGTTAGCCAAGAACTGGCGCCCAAACACAAGAAGATCACCGCCATCCCTACCAATGACTTCATTTCCGTTGTCCATGTTGTATACCCCCTGCAACAATAGAAGTCCCTGTTTGCAAGTTTTTCTCGTAGGCAGTGGACAGCTTTTAGTTTCTTGCTTGTCAAACTGTGCGATCCTCGATAACATGACAGTACAGTATGCTGTATTTGTTCAATGCCTCGGCCATGTAGAGGCCGATGGCACCAGGGTTCAGATCTCCACTGTTGTAATTGGCATTAAGGTGGGGAAATACAAGCAAATGACCCAAATTCAAAGTTAAAATTCCAAACTAACCCAAAACTAACCCATTTCACTATTCAAATATATAAACTACCTAAAATACCCTTAATATAAAAAGTTTCAAAATAAGTTATTTTAGTCCTCATAACTTTAATTCTAATTTTGGATTCGACAAAATTGTTTGCCCCTTGCAATAAAAATTAACTTTTCTTCACCATCAACTCTTTCCACCTATCTTGAGTCGAAAAAATTTGATATTGATTAATAATTTTATTTTTGAATTTTTGCATTTTAGGTCCAATAAAAATGGTATCAGAGCCCTATATCTTGAGGATTTAAAGACATTAGAGAATGGAAGATAATAACGAAATTTGCATAGGATGGTATGTTAACAATTCTACTGAATATTTAGATACTGATAGTTACATTCAACATCTTATTAATAAATCAAGAAATTTGATTGATAAAATAAAAGACTCCGATAGTCTTAAAATAAAGAAAAAATTTGAAAAGAAAATTACTTTTCTTTTAATAGATTTTGATGAAGTTTTAGACGAAGACATAGGATACCTTGTTAAAATGAAAACTTTAAAAAGAATACAAATGGTTCTTAATAATGAAATTATGAGAATTGAAGAATTAGATACCTAAAGATCATGGAAATAGAAAATTCAGAAAATATAGAAACTGAAGTATACGAAGGAGTAGAGGGATATGCCTTAAAAGGAAAATTTGATTGGGAAAAATTTAGAAAAATTAATAAAGCAGAATTAAGTCTAAAACCACCAGGAGAAAATAAATTATTCAATATTTTAGGATCAGCCTTTAGAAGAAAAAAGTTAGTGATTAATGAATATCATGAAATAGAAAAAGCTATAGATATTAAACATACACAAGGAAAAATAAAATTAAATCTTATAACAAAAAGAAATATTAATGAATTCCTAGGAAAATTAAAACAAGAAAAACGAGATAAAATATCTTATGTTTACCTTGCTGGAATACAAATAATAATAAAATCATGTTTTAAAGAAGGAATTAATAGTCCTATAATACTTAATCTACAAGATGAAAGATGTATAACTGCAGAAAATGGAAATTTGGGAATAATAAAAGGAAATTTAGCCTATAAAAAATTAAAATTTACTTGTTATCCAAGATATTGTGTACATATAAATGATAAAAATTTAGATGATTGTCTTAGTCTACATTTTAAAATGACTAATAAAATATTAAAAGACGATAATAAAGTTTTTACTATATTATATCAAGGATTGTATTGTTATACAAATAGTAATTATGGAAATATATATAAAGAAAAACCTTTTATAGAAATTGACGAAGAATTTAGGGATATAGGTGAAGCAATCTTACCAAGAGAACAAGACATAGAAGAAATAGAAAATTTTGAGATAGGACATGATGATGCTATAAGTATTGATCAACCTATAATACCAAAACAAATAACATATAAAGAAAATAAAATAATTATTGGAAATAATACAGTAAGACATAGTATTTCAAAAATAATACAAAGTAAAAATAATAGTGTTTATGGAATCAAAGGAAAGTTTTTTAATGGAAATAAATGGATAAATGAAATTAAAATACTTATTGATACCTGGAGCAAGTCGTAATCATATTTGCTCTCTTATTGATGAAGGAATTAAAAGAAAAAGTTGAACCTTATAGTTATAGAGATTTTGAAGGAAAAATAAACTCTTGTGATATCATAGGACAAATTCAAATTAAATTAGGAAATTTATTATTAAGCATAGAATGCTATATTGATAATAATATGAATTTTGATGAACATCCAATATTATTAGGAAATTCATTTTTAAATAGTCTTGATAATTATAAAATAGACAAGGAAGGAATTCTTATTACACATCAAGGAATAACTACATATTGCCCTAAAGAAAAATGAGTCGAGAAATAAAATTCCCCATAAGTGTATATATACAAATAACTGTATTTGAATCAAAAATAACTACTTGTGCTCTAATTGATACAGGAGCTGAGATAACTGTCTTTAAAGAATTTTTATTACCAAAGTGGATAGAAAATAAACAACAATTAACTTTACAAGGAATAACTGGAGTAAGAGAATCTTTAAAATATAAAAATGAAAATATAGAAGTTATAATAGGATCTAAAATAGTAACCATAAGAAATGTTTACCAATATAATATTAATGATTGTGATATTATTCTTGGAAATGACTTTCTACAACAGTTTAGTCAATATAGTCAAAATATTTATACTATTCAATTAAAAACACCATGTGGACATTTACTAAAAATTGCTAGAGAATTTAAACCATTCCGAGTTCACCAAATTTCAGGTGAAAAAATAGAATTTATACCAAAATTACTCAATTATTCAATCAAAACAATTACTCTTGATCAAATAAAAGATCTTTTAGCTAAAAATTATAATGAAAACCCACTCGAAAAATGGGAAAAATCAAAAACAACAGCTAAAATAGAACTATTAGAACCAACAGTCATTATTAGAGTCAAACCTATGCTCTATAATCAAGAAGATAAGGAAGAATTTCAAATACAAATTCAAGAACTTCTTAATCAAAAACTTATAAGGAGAAGTAATAGCCCTCATAGTAGCCCAGCTTTTATGGTTAGAAATCATTCGGAGATAAAAAGAGGAAAACCTAGGATGGTAGTAAATTATAAAGAACTTAATAAAAACACTAAGTTTGATGGATATTATTTACCAAATAAAGAAGTATTAATAAATATAGCTAAAAATAAAAAATATTATTCAAAATTTGATTGTAAATCTGGATTTTGGCAAATTAAACTAGAAGAAAATAGTATACCATTAACATTTAGTACTCCTCAAGGACATTATGAATGGTTAGTTATGCCATTTGGATTAAAAAATGCACCACAAATTTATCAAAGAAGAATGGATGAAGTCTTTAAAACTTATAATTTTCTTATTGTTTATGTTGATGATATACTTGTTTGTTCAAAAACATATGAAGATCATCTTAAACATTTTAGAATTTTTGCTACACTTTGCTCAAAAGAAGGTATAATACTTAGTCGTAAAAGCGAAGTAGCAAAACATGAAATTGAATTCTTAGGAATGATAATAAATAGTGATGGAATAAAATTGCAACCTCATATTTCAGAAAAAATAATTTTATTTCCCGATAAATTAGAAAATAAGCAACAAATTCAAAAATTTTTGGGTTGTCTTAATTATCTTTGAAGGATTTATAGAAAAACTTGCGTAAAAAAGAAATAAACTTCGTAAACTATTAAGAAAATCAAATAAATTAGGTTGGAATGAAGAACATACTCTTTGTGTTAAAAATTTAAAAGAAAATTGTAAAAATTTACCTAAACTTAGACTTCCGATGAAAAAGATAAATTAATAGTTCAGACCGATGCTTCGCATTTATATTGGAGTGCTTTATTAAAAACTCGATTTAAATGAAATTTGCGGGTATACTAGTGGAACATTTAATAATGTCAAGTAAATTATTCCACCAATGAGAAAGAATTATTGGCAGTAGTTAAAGGAATAAACAAATTTAAAATGTTTTTGTTACCCAAGGAATTTATTGTTCAAACTGATAATACACAACTAAACGGACTAGTAAATAATAAATTACCAAATTCACCCCAACATAGAAGGTTACATAGATGGCAAGTGTTACTATCTTTTTATAATTTTAAATTTGAATATATTAAAGGAAAAGATAATTTATTTGCTGATTTCTTGAGCAGGAATCATGAATATGGAAAAGATTGAAGCATTTACAAAGGAATTACAAGATCTTCTAACGATTTTAATGCAGATTATCTTGCTGTTCAAGAAGATCATCTTGATATTCGACAAACTTTGTGTGATTTATCAAGCAAAGTTGTTGAAAGTGGGAAAAAGATTGAAAAATTGAATGATAACAAAGAACAAAAAGTTGAAAAATTGTCAGAATGTTTAGACTTTTTGCAAATCGCAACAGAGTATCCTCCTTTAAAAGGTGAATAAAGCAGAAAGGCTAGTCACATCCAATTTCGGGAGATTAATACATCCACCTCGAGTGGAGAATCAAAATTTAAGAGAAATGACTCTCTTACCTCGCAAGAGGAAAAAGTCATAAAAAAGGGTCCACAACAACTACCGTCGGCATGGACAAATTGTTGGAAAAATTTACAAGTGGAAAAGGAGCCGCCGAGTCTAGTACTCAAACATCCTTATCAAAAGGCCCATTGGAACAACCTCATTATCGGTGAATTCCAAGAAGAGAAAAAATCACCGGTTGGTGACCTTAAATCACCAAAGGGAATAGTTGCTACTCATCACATCGTAGCTAATCTACATCCAATGGAAAAGGAGTATTATGAATTCTCGTAATGGGTATATAATTTCGTAGAAGGAAGTTCTCTATATTTGACAAACCCTTCCAACGGCGATTTATCCAAGGATCGGTGCGATTCAAGGAGCAGATCCTAATATTGTTCGAAAATTGGCGGCATTTGGATTTTTAGATCGACTCTTCCCGAGGATAGATCTAAAAGAAATCGAACGATTCGACAAAGAATTTGTTAATTGTGTTAAAAAATTCAGTGATAAACAACCAATTGAACTGAGATTTTACACAATTAGTCCTGAATATAAAGAACCAGAGTGGTATGGAGAACATCATCTCATCACAATTCGGAAAAATAATGGAAATCCACTTAAGGAGATTCAGATTTTCAAAGAATCGCCCACTATCAATAGAAAATGGATGATTTATAGAAGAGCTCTCGGAATAAAATCAGTCTGCTCAACAATGCAGTTCTTTTATGGAGAAAGATACATGGTCTATGGTATGAGTAATAATTGGATTCTTATCTGTAGAGGAGATAAAGAATCAAAAATTCTTGAAGAAAAAATCTGTGGAATTATGAACGATCAATTTTCTGGAAGTGAAGAATGCATTAAAGAAGCCTGCCGACTTATGGGACACGTCCACAAGTAAAGGACGATCAAGAAAAACGTGACTGACAGCACCATGTGAACTTTGAAGATAAGAAGACAGCTGTCAAGCTGGAATCAAAAGAAATTGCCGACACTGGAATGAAGACAACCAACAACCACTTTTAATATTTTCAACCATATTTGAAATTATTGTACTTCTTACTTTTGTGTTGTAAAAATCTGATTGGCCAGAAGCTTCTCGGTGAAGTGCGAGCCTTTCTATAAATTGAGACCCTTCTCATTAGAAAAGATCATCGAAAATTAGCCATCTGAAATCTCATCCTGAACTACCATCTAAAACCTTCAACAATGATCTTTGTAATCATTCTCTTTAGAGAGTAGAAACCACTCTTCGGAGTATCAATCTCTGTAAAAATCTTTGTATAATAGCTTTCAAGCTATCTTCAGATCAATAAAATCTTTGAGTTTGAAATAAATCTTTTATTACGCTTTGAGTGTTGTTCTACACAGTGAGTCTGTTTGAGAGTTTTAAGTGCTTTCGTGTCCATTTTGCAGATGCTTTCGGACTTTGGCCAACTCTCGTGATTTAAGGTGACCAGGAACATATAACATTCTTGCTATTTGGCGAAGCGTGGTAAGGCCCTTATTTTAAGCTACAAGAAAATTTATTGTCGAAAAGTTGCATGAAAATTATTATATAAGAATTTTTATGAGATTGTTTACTTTGAAGAACTTTTATCATGGAAAGTTACGAGTTTTATTATAGATCTGTACCTTTTAGATATACTAATAGTATTGATTATAGTCACATGATAGAAATTCGAAACTTATGATAGTTATACTAGAGGAATAAATTTCATAAAAAGAGATAGTAGATATTATGAAAAATGCCTTACAATTGTATCATTTGGATTAAAAGAAAAATTGCCTAAAGAAATAATAAAAATGATTATATTTTTCTGGTTAGATAGTGAAAATAGTGAAAGAACTTTTGAAACTACAGAGCATGTAAGTTATAATGAAGTTTCTGAATTATATGATTTTGATCTTAGTTTTGACGATATAGAATAAAAATATGCCTGGAATAACTAGAAAATTTTGTGATAATAAAATAAAAATTTTAGAAGAACAGATAATAACTGACAATAATCATAGAGAAATAGAAAGGGAAATTTCTAATTGGAATAAAATTAAAAGAGAATTATTAAGAAATGAAATTACAAGAGAATTAAGAAGAGAAGAACAATTTAGAAGAGAAATAAGACAAATGATAAATAATATAATAATTAATTCCTTAAATATACCAGACTAATATGAGTTTACCAACAAAAATAAGATTTGATAAACAAGAAATAGAAAATATTAGATTACCAATAGGAAGCTATCAAACTAAAAAATGGAATACAACTCTGTTTCAACCTTTAAGCTCATGGGGAAATACAGATGAATGGTTAAATATGACTACAAATTGGACTAATGCATTTTTATGGCAACAATTAGGACAATTAAAATCTAAAGACGTAGAAGCTATAGACGAAATAAATAATATAGATCCAAAAGATGAAATAGCTAAAGAAAGGTTAGAAGTTTTAAGCAAAAATATGTCTAAACAATTTAATAAAATAAAAGAACAAATTAATAATTTAGAAATACTTGATGAAGCTAAACTTGAAGAAATTCAAAATCGAATATCAAAAATTGCACAGAAAAATAGTATTAATAAAATAGCAACTTTAGAAGAAAAAGTAGACATTATTAATTATAAACTTGATATTTTATTAAATAAATTAGGATTTGAAATTGAAAAACCATCTTATAAAAAACCTAAAATATGAGTATGAATGATAAAATTAATTTAATTGAGAAAAATATAAAAACAATTGATGAAAAAATAACTAGAATTGAAATAGTCTACGAAGAAGAGAAAGAAAGACTACAAAACAACTTTTTAAGAATAGAAAATCTTTTAAATAGAATAATAGAAAATCTAAATAAAGAAAAACCATTTAAACCAGATTATACTAAAGAACTTAAAGAAGTTAGAAAGAAAATTGAAAAATATGAAGAATTAATACAACTTAATGGAGGATTAAAAGAAGATATAGAAAAATTATTGATTGATCTTAGAAAGCAAGAAGAAAATCTTATAGAAAAAGAAGAAGGAAAATTAATTATAGAAGAACAATGAACGAAGAAATGGAAAATTTAATATTTGACTTAGAAGACTTAAAAATTTGTGAAGAAATAACTAAAAATCATATGGTTGGAAAAACAGGAGGACCACGAGCAGTTAAACAAGAAGAATATGGAGAAACTAGCACAGCTAGATATGAAGCAGAAATAGACCCTAGAAGATATGTTAATACAAAAGTAGATTTTAGAACTACCAAAGAAAGAATGTATAGAGATCAATTTAAACCAATTTTAAGAGAATCAAACCCAATGAAAATTGCAGGATCCTATTTAAATTTAGATTGTGAATTAGATGTTAGAAGAGCTATAAGTGAATGGAGTACCAATATGATAGCACACTTTAATTATAATCGCAGTAATACAGATAATAAAAATAGAACTGAATATTTATTAGCAACATTTAAAGGAAATGTATTTAATTGGTATAGAGGATTAGAAGAAACAACAAAAGGTATTTGGAAAGATAGTATTGAAGCATGATTTGGAATTAGTATAATAGAAGGAATAAATAGAGTTGCTACAAGAATTTATAGAGAATTTGCTGGAGAAGATTGGGTAAATGAAAGTACTAAAGCTAGATTAGAAGAAATAGAAGATGCTAAAAACAGAATGGAACATTTACAAATTTGTAATATGTGTTACCTCAATGAATATTGTTGTGAATATAGTAAATATTATTATATGATGTTTGGAAGTGGAGCTGATAATAATTATTATAAGGAAGTTTTTATTAGAAAATTACCACTACCATGGAATAGTTATTTTCAAAATAAGATTAAAGAAAAACAATTAGGAAGAAATGAAGAAGGATATACATTAGGATTTATTATAAGAACTATAAAAGACGAAATAAGTACTATGTGTAGTAATCAAATGATTTATAAACAATCAGGATTTATACAAGATAGAATTTGTTGTAGAGATACCGAAGTACCAGGAAATTGGGGATGTTATGATTATAAAAGAAAAAGAAAAATAAAACCCAAGAAATATAAAAAATATAATAAATTTAAAAAGAAATATTTTAAACCAAAAAGAAAATATTTTAGAAGAAAATATAAACCTTATAATAAAAAACCATTAGATAAAAAACGATGTAAATGTTGGAATTGCAATGAAGAAGGTCATATTAGCACTGAATGCCCAAAAAAGAAAGTTAGAATATTAATTACGGATTTTGAACAAATTAGAGATGAATGTGAAGAAGTTGATATTGAAGAAATAGAAGTAAATGAAGAAATATTTGAAGAAAAATCAGATTTAGAAGAAACGTCTAGTGACGATGAATAAAAACAAGAATAAAACTAATTTCGAAAAAATTATAAGGATTGAGGACTTGATCTGCAATAAATGACCCATTTCATTAAGGGTAAAACTGACTTTTTAACAAAAAACTTAAAAAGTCACTATTCATAGGTCATTTTGCAAAATGTCCCATTAAGGTGAGAGCCTAATTCTAACTCTGTGAGCTCCAATTTCGTCTGCTACTGCTTTTTCTATCTCCATGGAAACCGATTACGATTTTCTAAGCTCCCTGCATATTCATCCGTTCTGTCGTTCACTTCATCTTTCATGAATGGTTATAACAAAGTTTAATACATAATCAAAAGCTCAACCATAGTTTAAGTAGTTTTAAGACAACAATAAAATAACTACGGTGCCGGAGGAGGAGGATGCAGAAATTGAGCACGAAAGTCGGTAAAAAAGGCAGTCATCTACTCTTGCATAGTAGCTTGTCATGCGAGGATCGTCTCCTGCTGAGCTCGTATGTGATGAAGCTCACCGCTCATCCCATCAACGGTCGTAGTAAGAGAGTCGATCCGACCGCTCAAAAGTGCAAGCTGATCCTCATCGAGACCCTGTCTAGTAGGTCGGGTAGCTCTCGGTCCCGAGCTACCAGTAGGAGAGGCGCCCTTGTCGTCGTCGTCATACGCATCTTCTTCCATTGGTAACGTAGATGGCCCAGAGGACGGGTCAAACCCCTTTGTTTTAGCTACCCATTGTTCATTTTTCTTAACAATTTTCATGCGTTTAAGGGTGGTTGAACTAATGGTGTCGGTGGGACTAAGTTTGATGAATGCTTCGTCATGAAGAGGAATGTCAACATGTTGAAAGATTTTGGTTAAAAGCATGTCATAGGGAAGTGCCTTAGCCACACGTGATGAACATATGAACTTCATAAGACCTAATGCGGTCGGAAAATCAACTCGTCGTTCGACAAGAAAGGAGTCAAGAAGGAAGATGTCAAAACAATTTACTTCATCCCGGTGCTCCTTCCTAGGTAGAATAACGTTGGCAGTGATGTTTTGCAAAACTTTGCATTGCTCCATGAATCTTTGCCCCATTGAAACATGTGAAAGCAGTCATGAATTGACGTATTTAGTGAAAGCTTAACAATATTCATAGATTATTGTCTGTTGTTAAATGTGCGAAATATATAAACTCATGAAAGTTGCTAAATAATACGTTAACAACATGCATTTAAACATTGTTGTCAAAACTCTATTGAGTTGACCAATGGCAACATGCAATCTTTAGATTGTTGCGATAAATTCTTTTTAGCAACACGTCATTAATTAATGTGGTTGTTTTAACTTTTACAAAAATCTATTTTTCTTGGAGTATGAGGAGACTAAAGACTTGTGATCGACTAGCATCGTGTTTATGAAAATGGTTAACTCAAATTTGATGGGGTCAAACATAAGGTGTTGCAATTGTGGAAGTATTCCATTATTTTTGAAAATTTTCTGAAATTATGCTTTTTACATGATTCTTTTGATTGAAATGGTTTACCTGTGTTTCTTGCTAAAGGGATTAATATTAATTTTGGTTTGTAAAGTGTCTGACCGGTTAAAAGAGTTTTTAAAGAAATCTAATCCATACTTGAGAAACTAGTCTATAATATGCACAAGTAAAACCTATCCCAAATAGGTTCTAAGTTAATAAATTAAGGGGAAATTTCATAACCAAGAGATTAAATTTCACAAATTTCATATTTAGGAGAAGGTTTAAAATTTAAAATTTCAAAATTTTAAATGTTTAAAATTTCAAATCTTAGATTTTTTTTTAAATTTTATTTACAAATTAATTAATTAAACATATATTTTACAATTCTATATAATTTGGTCACAAATTCATATAATTGGTCACATATTATTAATTTGTCACAAATCACAAATTTTACATGTCACAAATTATTTTATGGTCACATTCAAAAATTTTATAAGTCACAATTTGTTTATCGGTCACAAATAAAAAAATTTATACATCACAACTTATTCATTGGTCACAAATCACAAATATTATAAGTCACGACTTAGTAGATAGTCATAAATTGTCAAATTATCAGCCACAAATTAACAATTTTTTAGGTCACACATTATTTTTTTGTCACAATTTATCTTTTTCATTGATCACGTATTGTTTATTGGTCACATATTAACCAATTTAATTGTCACAAATGACCAAATAATCTGTGACCACCATCAACCACCAACTTGTGACTACCACCTCACCACTCCCTCTAGCAGCACCATTGCCACCGTCGCTGCCAGAACCACAATCACTACCAATTCCTGACACCACCTCAAACAAATCAACACATCGCAGAAAACACCACCACGTCCTCGCACCAATCCACCACCACCTCGACAGGTCCATCGCCACTAACATACTTCACCACCATTAACACCAAGATCCACCACCACCGTCACCAACAAAACCACTTTACACAACCACAGAACAACCACCGTCTCATCTCACAGATCTACTTCACTTCTCGCAGATCTCACGGACCACTACGACCACACGTACTTTTCCGACGCTGCCAAATCGCACCTCCAATCCCACCACAGACCCACCACCACGCTCAAAACGTACCACCACCATACACCGCACCTCAAACAAATCAACACTACCGCTAACGTCCCCACCAGAATCATTACCACCATCTCAAACAAATTGGCACATGGCGGAACGTCACGCTAGATCCACCACTACCACCACCTCACCTCACCTCACCTCCATAGCACAGGTACCAAATCAGGACGCAGAACACAGACACACCATCACCACGGCCAAATCCATCACCACCAATTCTAGATCTACCATCAGTAGCACCCGATCCACCACCGCCACTAAAACCACCCAAACATCATCACACCATGGAAACCACCACCACTAACAAACAAAAATAACCAAATCTAGCGCGGCCGCCATCTTTCACGCCCAAAATATCTCAAAACCAGGCGGCACAACGCCTTTGCAAGCACGGTGGTTCTGATCGATGACCCTCGCATAGTGGCATAGCCCCTTCTGGTATCTCGTGAGGCTGCGCTATCTGTGGACGTGCTATATCGGGTGGTGGTGAGAGGTTGGGCTGTCAGCAGAGAGGGAGGAGAAGGCTGCGCCGTCTGTAGAGGAGGTATCTCGTGAGGCTACGCCATATATGGAAGCGTTGTATCGTAGCGATGGTGCGTGGGCTGCCAGCGAAGATGGTGGAGATGGCGTCGTCGATGAGGATTGGTAGAGAGAGTGAGAAGAGATTACGGTGAGAAGAAAAGAGGTGGAGGAATATTGAAAATTGTTGCTAGGGTTTGGGGGAAATTAATTAGGATTGGGATAAAAATTTTATAATTAATATATAATTAAACATGAAATATCTGATTTTTGAAAAATGAAACTTGGGATGTGATTTTTGAATATGAATATTGAATAGTAGGGTTTTGTGTAATTTCCACATAAATTAATTTTCATTATTTATCTGGTTTTATAACCGATGTTTATAAAATTTATTGATGAATTAAACACATGATTCAACAAAGAAAGTATGATCCATACTGCATGCCTGAATTAAATGTATGATTTTTCAGTTAAAAAATATAAATTCTTTTGATTTTCTGAACAAGGTAAAATTTCTATGCACACAAATCTTGATGGCAGTTTCTTCTTCCTCATAGATTGCCCAATTTTTTAAAATTTTCTATCAATGATCAATAGTTATCCAAAATGTTCTTAAAAAAAAAAAAAAAAAAAAAAAAAGCCATCCAAAATATTTAAAATTCAATTTAAAACAAAATGGTGTAAGTGGATTGCGTGCTTCTCCCTGCTACAACTAGGACCGAACAAAAAAACAACTAAACCGCAAAATAAAACTAATTTTGTTGTTTAGAAATTGGTAGTTTGGATCCACGTCGATCCTTCAACATTTCAATTTTAAACAGAATTAAACCACTTGAATAATATTGATTTAAATTTCAACACTTAAAAAACTGTTTAAAACCGAATCGAAGTATTTATAATTTCTTCCCCCCCATTATTCCAAATTACAATAAGCTGAATAATAATTTTTTAAAGAATGTGTATAAAGAAATTTGATATTAATATGGTTGAGCTTTATATTATTTTTATAGCTTTAGGCTTGTATTTGATAATAATATATTGTAATGTTTAGGTTAAGAAAGTTACAATATAAACATTGCATTGAAATTTTAAATCAATATTTAACTTATTTGATTTGATTCGTGCATATAAAATAATTCATTTAAAAATAAATGAAAAATATTTCAAAGTGAATCGTATTCATCCCTGATACACCCTCTGTCCTCAAGGCATGAGTCGTGGTGGACTTATTTGAGCTTCGGCTTCTTCTCAAACAAGTAGGCCCTCAGGTTAAGCCTAAGATTATGAGGCGTAAGCCCAATTGCCCCCTAGCCCCAGCCACCAAACCTAAAAAGAGGCGTAAGCCCAATTGCCCCCTACCTTCTTTGTCTATCTATCTATAGAAAGACGACTTTATATCAATTTTCCAATTAAAACAAATAAATAATAGGAAAATTACACAAAATCCTACTTTTCAAAATCAATATTCAAAAATCAGGTAGGAAGTTTCATTTTTCAAAAAATCAGATATTCATCTAATTATTATAAATTAATATTTTAATATTAATAACAATATAAATTAATTTATATACACATCCTTACACTATCTACCCCTATTGAAACCCCAAAATCAATTTTTCTCCCATCTCCTCTCCCGTCTCTCTACTCAAACCGTCGTCGCCATAGCCGCTGACGCTTCTCTCTCTCTCTCTCTCTCTGCAGTTCGTCGACGCTATCGTTCCCTGCAGAAAGAGCTATGTCGTCGCTCGCTGTGGCCTTCCCTGCGAACAACTTGTAGCAGCGTTGTGCAGCCATAGTTTGTAATTAGTATCGATTTGTGGACTAGCAACCACCATGGTCTGTGATTTGTTGTTTGTGGTTTATTTTGATTGCTAGCATGAATGATAGCTGCCATGGTTTTGAGATATTTTTGGGTGTGATTTTTGGGATTGAAAGATGGCGGTTATGCTAGATTTGGTCAGTTTTTGTCGGTTGTTGAGTGGTGGTGGTGATTTTAATTGTTTGGTAATATTGCGGTGGTTTTATTGGCAAGATGCAGGTGGATCTGATGCTGCTAGTGGTAGTTCTGGAGCGACGGTGGTCGTGGTTGGTACAGGCAGCCGACGTGGTGGTATTGGGGGGCGGATATGGCGGCTGTGGTTTTGTTGGAGGCGGCGACGGTGGATTTTGTTGTTGGCGGTGGTGGTTTTAAAATTGAAAGTGGTAGTTTGTTAGAGGTGGTGACAGTGTTGATTTGTTTGAGATGACGATGTTGCTATTAGGCGGCAACAGTGGTGCTACTGCTGCTGGAGGCAGTGGCTAGGTGATTGTCGAAAGCATTGGTTGTTGTTACAGATTATTTGGTTGATTGTGACCATTAAATTGGTTAACCCATGATCAATAAATAATATGTGACCAATTAAAAAAAATAAATTGTGACCAAAAAATAATGTGACCTAAAAAATATTAATTTGTGATCGTAATTTGATAATTTATGACGGTATAATAAGTTGTGACTCATAATATTTGTGATATGTGACCAATAAATAAATTGTAACTATTAAATTTTTAATTTGTGACCGATGAACAAAATGTGACCTATAAATTTTGAATTGTGACTGTAAAATAATTTGACACGTAAAAATTTTGATTTGTGATCGAAAAATAATGTGTGACTAATTAAATGGTTAATTTGTGGCCAAATTGTATAGATCTGTGATTTTAATATATTTAATTAATTAAATCATGAATAAATTTTAATAAAAACCTGATTTTTAAAATTTAAAATATCTATTCTTAATTTTGAAATTAGTGATGCTTAAGGCGAAATTACACTAAACCAGTTGTTTAGTTTTGACTTTTAAAAAATCAGGTTTTTACTTTATTTAATCAAAAATCAGGTTTTAATTTCACAATTAATATTAATAATACTATTTTTAAATTAAATTAAATATATACCCACCCTACTACCTAGAGGTGTCAATCCAGGTGGTCCGGGCCGGGTCGGCCCGCCAATAGTGAGCCCAGTAACGGCCCGCGTGAAAAAAGCCCGCCCGCTGCGGGTTCCGGGCCGGTTACGGGTCGACCCACAATTTTGGACTACAACCCAGGCCCGCCCGCTGACCCATCCGGGTCGAGCCCATGCAGGTCATGGGTTGCGCGGGTCGCGGTTCGTTCCAATTTTATCCCGTATGATTGTATAAATAAAATTATAAAAATATAGAATTTTTCATATTTATAGCAAAAAATATATTTTTTTATTAAATGTAAACTAAGGATTGAACAAAATGATAAATTCATAATTATATCAAGAAATTTTTACATAGAATTCAAATTTAATGTTACATGAATTATTTATAACTTTACAAACTTCTACAACATTATCATCTTCTAAATTTATTGGAGAGCAACTATTATTGAAAATAGGATTTTGAGAAAAAGAATCGTGAGAATCCATAATATAGTAGGATTAAAAAATTTAGTAGTGACTAGTGAGAACCGAGAAGAAAGAAATATAATCAAGATGATGATAATATTTGCAATTGAATAATTGTAATTGTAGTAAGGTAGTAACAAGTATAAATATATAATAACTAATGAGAGAGTATTGTAAAAATAATTGTAAAAATAATCTCCCCCCCCCCCCCGTTTAATTTTTGTTTTATTTTTTTTATTTTTCAATTTTTTTTTACGGGCCGCGGGTTAACCGGGGCCCATGGGGGTGCAACCCGCGAAACCCGCGGGTTACACCTCCTTGGCCTGTGAACCGCCCGCCCGGGTTACGGGTCGGCCCGCGGTCCCGATTTTCACGGGCCGGTTTTTACGGGTCATGGCCGGCCCGTCCGTCTTGACACCTCTACTACTACCTACCCCACCAACTTTATTTAAATATAAAACCAAACCAAAACCTAATTCATTCCATTTTATCTCTCCCATCTCTACCGCTGCCTCCACCACCACCGCCCGCTCCCCTTCCCCTATCCCTCCTCTGCTGTTGAACGGCAGCAACGTCGCTGTTGCGCAGTGCAGCAAGCACACAAATGCGACGTCGTTACGAGCAACAAGAAGGTGGCGTCATACGTCGTCGCACGACGCATCACTGATCGTGGTCGCTTCGGATCTTTTTTTTTTTTTTCCTACTACCAGATCTTGAGTTTTTGATTTACGGTGATATTAGGTTTTTATTCATTCTCAAATTTTGTTAGTGATTTGCACATTGTAATTTTTTTGAAAATGAAAATGGTGAGGTGGTGGTCGGGCTAGTGGGGATGATTTTGCAGTGGTTTCTCGATTTTGGGGTGGCAAATCTGTGTGTGTGGCTGTGGCAGGCGGATCTGTGTGTGGTTGGTTGTCGACGGTGTTATCGATGGTCGATGTGATGGAGGTGGCGGCGATGTCGGGCGGATGGGACGAAGTGTTTCTGTGACCAACTATTTGGTGTGTCTGTAACCTAGCTATTGAACGGTGTTTTTTGGTATCTATGACTTAGCTATTGAACAGTGACGGTTTTTTTGGTGTCTGTAACTTAGCTAGGAGTGTCTGTGACCATTATTGGTGGTGGATTGGGATGAGAGACGGTTTTTTTGGTGTCTATGACCTAGCTATTGAATATTGACGATTTTTTTTGGGTGTTTGTGACTTAGCTATTTGACTGTGACCCACAAATTTTAAAATACGTGACTTGTGACATATAATTTTTTTGATCTGTAACCAATAAAATGATCTGTGACCCATCTATATGGTAATTGTGACCTTAAAATTCATTACTCTGTGACCTTAAAATATAACTTGTGATCTATAATTTTTTTTATCATTTTTGATCTGTGACTTCGGAATAATATGTGACCAAATTGCATATAACTGTGACCTTAACAATTGTCGGAATCGGAACAGTTGTCGGAATTAAGCGACGGCAGAATGGTCACTGGAGTAGTCGTCGGAATTAAGTACGGTCGGAAAACAGTCGCCGGAATAGTCGTCGGAGTAATGAGGGTGGGGTGAGGTGGGGTGGGGTGGGGTGTAATACAGTTAAATATTTAATTTAATATAATAATTGTGAAATGTAATTAATTAATTCAAAAAAAAACCTGATTTTTACAATTTTAAATTTGGGACCTGACTTTTAATTTTGGTAAAGTAAATGTATGATTCATAAATTTTTCCCCATGCTTAAACCATTATGAAATTTTCCCATAAATAATTACGTGGTCCTGATTTTGAGGCGTAAGCCCAATTGCCCCCTAGCCCAAGCCGCCAAACCTATAAAGAGTCGTCGGATGACGGAAAACTTTGGACAGTTTCCTCTCAATATTATTCTTTCCCAAACTTTGTAGCATCATTCTTTCCTCTCAATATATTCTGTAAAACCCAGACTCAATAGTACTCCCCTTAACCGCCTCCCTCTCTCTAACAGCGCCTCACAGAATCGATGGGGAAAAGCAATGATGCAAATGCATTGAAGAGAAGAAAGAACAGAAAAAGTCTAAGTTGCAATAAAATAAAGATTTTCCCTCAGAGGTCTCTACTTTATAGAAGCATTAATGTTTCTATTTTGGCAGCCAAGAAGCGCTTGAAAAAGGCCAAAAGAAGCGACACTCGGGTGAGTTTTCTTTTTCTTTTTTGTTCTCATTGGATAAATTTTTTATTTTTGTTAAATTTTCATTGTTGTAGTTTTTTCTTTTTTTTTTATGAGACTGCTCAAGGAATCAATATATATATATTTTTTACTGATTCTAATTTCTATGGCAGTACAATTATCAATGAATGGATGATTTAATAATAATTTGAAAAATTAGGCAATAAAAAGTATCTGGGATTATCTTATCTTTGGTGGGGTTCTTTGGGATTTTCTATTCAAGAATCAGAGTTTTTATTTTTTATTTTTGAAGATTATGTCAGGCTTTGATTGATTCAAACTGTAAATAATTTTAATGCGGGTGCTTCAGTGAATCAGTGGTGAAGGAACAAAAGAGGAAAATAATTAAATATTAACATCCTTCCTATAGTAATTACACAATCAAACTGTTATGGAAATAATCACAAGAACTCTTGGAGAATATCACAATATTACATGGAACTTGGAAATATTTCCGTATCTTTAAAAGTAGCCTTCTCTTTTCTTCATCCCAAAATGCTGTGTCAACCATGCCTCTTTTATCCAAACTGCCTACTAGCACTCAGATAGATCCAACATGAGCATTGCGATTAATTGAATGCCTTGGAACCAAGTGCAGTATAGCGATGCACTAGGGTGTTCACCTTAGTAGACTTTCTGGGTTAAATTTGAGACTCGAGATGGAGAAAGGCTGGCTTTGAGCTCGGAGGACTAAAGGAGCTTTGGTGGTGCACACGCAAAGATAGTTCTGCTGCAAGACTTGTAGTGTCGGCCTTTTAACTTGATCACGGTTATTTGACTAACATTTTGTTATGAAAATACTCACCAACACAACACAAGAAAAGGGTAATAGATTGTTTATTATGTCATTCAACTAATTCTGAGAATGACTTTTGAGAAATCTCATCTCCATTGTCACAAACTGAGTTCAAACAATCCAAAATATGTTTTAGAGATTCCATTTTTTCAGAAAATCTACCATGAAATTGATATTTTTTTGTGAAAAGACCATTTACACTATGTGAATCAATAGATATGCAGAGTTCTTTTTGGTACTTCTCAATTGTTCAGAGTCTGGATTGTGGAGAGAAATTGCATATAGGGTGACAATCTCACTATCTTTGCAGTTGTACTTTTGGTGTTCCATTACTCGCGTAAATTGCATTGGAAAATAAAATATTTTGTTCAGGCTTAAAGTTCTCAGATTTTCCCTACGTTTTGGTTTGTGTCTTGCTATGTCTTCTAGTTGGAGGTAAAAACAGGAACTGTATGTTAGTGAAATTGGTTTTCTTAAAGAAAATAAAGGTCGTATTGTAGAGTTTAAAAAACAAATGATTATTGCAACTATAATGCCAAAAGTGTAAAACCCGAACCAATAAACCCAAAACTTCTTCGACACCACCAATGGAGTGTCATATGACTTTGAGCTCATATTTTTGTCACACTGGATCATGCACTGTCGTCCACGGAAATGACAATGGATATACCGAGAAATAAATCACCGAAAGCCACCAAGAATTTCGTTGAAAATTTGAACTTTTCCCACTTGGTTACCTCTCTACGCTTTCTCTCTTTTGTTATGCCAAGTCCAAGTGAAACAAGTGAAGGAGACTTATAATTATAGAGCCAAAGGAACCATTTGAATTCAAATATTGTACTGTGAAAGAGATATGGCTAGTATGGTAATTGACCACAAGATTAAATCCAATGGTCCATAATACACATCAACTATCACAATCATTTCAAAGTGCTCAAGACAAATACTCATGTACTCATGTGCCAAGTGGATTTAAGTGAGTCTCGAACCCCATACCCCTATAATAACGGTAGGTACCTCACAAGTATGTTTCGCAGTACGCACCCTTGATTTTTACCTTTGAGATTTGTCTTTGTTGATTCCGATATTTTCTTTGATGCCAATGTTTATTACTGAAAAAAATAAACTATTTTTCTCCAATACTCTAGGTCGGTTTAGTTCCTGCTAATGTCCTGTTATCTATATACAATGTGGTTCTTGGTTTATATAGTTAAGCACTTGATATATTATCATTACTCTGCAGGGCATCTGCTTTAGGCAAGAAACTGCAATCAATCTAGGAAAAACTATGATTCCAGTGATCAATGGAAACGAGTTGAGCCATGACTGGACAGAACATATCTATCCGTCTAAGTTTTTGATGATGTGCTTGAATACAATTCAGAACTCACTTGAGAATGTTGGAGCCCTTAAAATTGAAGATGGACCTCTCTTTGCCACTGAATGGGGGGTTGAGTTCTGGAATTGTTATTCCAGTAGAAAAGATGTGTTGGAGATGAGTGGTGCTGATTCCACAAGGGGGCAAATTGCTTGGATGGCATCGGCTGCTGCTGACACTATTACGAGAAAGGAGAACGAAGGCTTATCATTTAACAGCCCTTTCCATTTATTCCTTGTGCCATCTCTAGATAAAGCTTTTGAGGTTCATAAACTACACTCTCCAAGACATCACTCTTAATACCCATTGTTCAAAACCATCAATTTTCTGAGCTTATTTGTCTTTGTATATCTTCGAAGTTTAGATGATTGCTACATAATTTAGTCATACATGTGTTTATCCACGACATACTGCATAATTCCGAAAAAACCAATTTTATTCGTTTTATGATATCATATGTCTTTAGGAGCTCTTCTGATGTTCTAGTCTTAATCAGGTACGCCTAGTATGGAAACCTTTGGAGAGTGTTGGAATATACACATTGAGTCTGCATTCAGGCACCTCCATAGAGAAACAAATTCACCGGTTAGTATCTCAACCAAATCTTTGGTTGTAAGAATACAAAATTTGTCATGCAAATACTGGCAGTTTGCAAAATATTACATTGGGGAGTTTTTCCCAATATTTGCAAAATATGCATGGTAAGGGATCGTAGGCTACTTAGTTCATGTTTGATGTGCAACACTCGATAAGACTAGAAACGGTATAATGAACGAGAATAACTTATTATTCCATAATACCGTCATTCCTAATAACATACAGATAACATTATGCTCATGTTGCATAGGCAAGTGTATTCAGGAAGATTGACGTATAACCAATCTTATATGTAAATCTTTTGATATTTCCGAATGAACAATTGTTTTGACATATCTTCGAGAATCTTGGTTGCACATCTGTCTTCTTCATGGCCTATTGTTGTCTTGGAAAGTGATTCTTATATAATGAATCACTGATGAATGTGGCAGCAGGCGATCAAATTTTCACCTTCAGTACTCTTGTCTTTTTCATTTTGTTGCTTCTGTTTTAAGACATTCAAGCTAATGTCTTGTTTGGAGTGAAATGTCACTCTTCTTCTATGATTGTATTGACTCGTAACAGTTTAAAGAGTTGTGAACCGGAGTTTCTTGTCTCCACCCCCGAGAGACTTTTGGATCTTCTCTCCTTAAAGGCTGTCGACATATCTGAGGTTTCCTTTCTGGTAATGTTTTATTAGCTGTCTCTATGTTTAAATACTTGGTCGGTTAAACCTTCTTTTAACATTTTCCTTATTTTTCGTTTTTACTGTGCTTTGCTTTCATGGCTATAGGTAATTGATGGACTGGAAGCTCCTTTCGAAGGCAGTTACTATGATGAAATTAAATCCATAAGGCAATTAATATCTGGGAATCCTCAAACTGTGGTTTTCAGTGACTGCGCGAACAATTCATCCATTACTATGCTACAAAAGCTCTTGGGAGAACCAGAATGAAGATTATCTATTACAGCATCTATCCATCGATATCAACAGTTTGAAGTGATATAATCGGGCATTTTTCTTCATTTTCAATACGTCATTTCCATGTATCAATGGATAGATGCCCGCCTTTATAAAAAAATTTTGAATACATACACAAGACTATGACTGTCATATGATAAATCTTCATCAAATATAAAAAAAATAAGAATCAACTCAAAAATTAATCAGCAAACATAGCAAGTAGTAGTACACAAAGATACCTTATTGAAAAAGAATTCGAATTCTGCCAAACCCAATGAAGTTGGACTCTCAATCTTATGTAGAAAAATTACTAAAATATTTTGTTGATGGAAAAATTTGGATCCACAACAATGGAATCTACAAAAATTGAATAAGCAAATTTTTGAAGTCTAAATGAAAGCATTTGAAGGTTTTCCCAGTAAATTTTAGATCCAATGAAACACTTTGTCTTATGAATGCAGGGCTTTTATGCATCGACTTTCTCCTGACTTCGATCCAGGATCGTCTCCAAAATGTCATAGTGACCATAACCATGAAAAAGAACATTTATAGGACTTTCCTCTTCCTTGCTATACTCTCCGCCATAATTCGCTATTTTTATTAAACTACCCGTGCCTCTCTCTATCATGAAGACAGAAACTGGAGTCCTGCAACCAAAAAAAAAGTTCGAACAGTTCATATTTAGTGTTGAAATAGCATTTTGATGGTATGTCGACTTGGAAGGGTTCTAATTTGAACTGAAATCGAGCAAAAGTACATTCTATAATCACTACGAAGCCAATCATCAAAACAAATTGGAAATTCACAACGAAAGATGATATGCTATAACCAGAGCAATGTCTTTTAAAAGAAAGAGCATAAAGAATAAAGATATCCCACTATATCAAAGAAAGAAAACCAAAAGAAGTTCTCAGTCCAGAAAAAAATAGTGTAAAGGTATTCCTCCTCTGACCACAAACAATTAGTCTTTTAGGATAAATCGATGATCAACATCATTAAATATATTCCAGAAGTTCATATGCTCATATTGTAATGAAATTTTCAGAGTCGAAGCTCAATTTAAATTACTACACCGCCCAAAAGATGTCAATTGAAGATCAAGAATAACAAGCCAAATAAGAGTGTGTTTAGGACACATTCTTTTGAAAGAATGTATTATTGAATAGTAGATTGATGGAGAATGTGTTGTTAAAAATAAAGGAAAAGTTATTGATGTAATGGAAAATATTATTTTATTGAAGAATATGTGGTTGAAAATGAGTAGAAAAATGAGAATGAAAAAAATAACGTGTACCAAACAGGGCCTAAGATTACAAAAGCATTTTTAACATATAAATATTGGATAAGAAAAGCTACCAACACAAACTATGTACTTGATATGCATTACCAATGAAAGGTTCTCACCTAAGAACATGAGAAGCCATCAGCAACTCTGGTTCTCCACCCCATACATAAGGCTGCTTAATTCTTTTAACATACTCATCGAAATCTTCCTCGATAAACCTGCAAATATTACCAGGAAAAACTTAGCTACAAGAACTCAACAAAATCAGATTTTTCAAGAATTTAATTCAGATAAGAATTGAAAAGAAATACACTTACAATTCCACTTCTTTTCGCCTCTTTAAAAGCTCTTCAACGACCTGTATATTCCCATTAAATTGAGAAAAAATAGGTATCCTCAAAAATGAAAATGATTTCTTAAATAACTAAAATTATATCTACAAAAAGTGAAGAACCCTGTGTGTAAGTGAAAATTATATACTTGAGCTCTTAATTCATCAGCAAGCTCTCTCTGGCGATTCTCATCAGGAGCCTTCTCTCCATTTCTCAAGCATGCCATGTGTGCAATTGCCCTAAATAAACACCTCCCGTCCGCTGGCACCCCTACATAGAGTTCATTATACATTAATCTTTCAATTTCATATATGTTCTAAAATTACAACTAAACAACCAGGAAATGAAAAAATTAACAATGAATAATTTGAAATTTTACCTGTGACTCTGTAATTGGAAGAGCCAGGATTAGCTGAATCAGGCATTATTGCATTAGTTTTGAAGCCATCAACACTGTCATCGGCAGGTGCTGAGACCTTGCAGTTGACATCGGAATCAAAATCGAGCAGCGGGCAGGCGCCAAAGAGGAGCCAAGCCGAATCAGGATGGTGTAGCCAGCGCGCCGGCCGCGCATCCCAAGCCACGTTCCATGATCCCTCACCACTCTTCAACCCCTCGTGTTCTTGTCGACACAACATCGTCGCCCGCCGCCGCTGCCTCCACCCCGAGGGCAAAATCGCATGCCATATCGACGCAGTGCCGTTGCACCTCGTCAGACAGTTGATCGAATGATCCCTTCGTTCTCCGCCAACGACAACTGGACGCACTGAACTCCTAACAAGCCGGTCGTAGGGTGCCGCCGCCGAACCGTGGGCGTAGGATAAGGAGAGCGACGTTAGTAACCAAGGTCTGGGGCGTGCGCACAGTACGCCGAGCATTACCGGAATGGTGAGTCGTCGTAATATATGAATAGATCTCAACGTGCGCTGTGAGCAAATTATAAGTTAATATACGCAGCCATGGAGGGGCTGCAAAAATATTATTTAAACTTTAATTTCCCAGTTCAATGATGCTGAACGAACAGGGAAAAAATGTAAACAATTGGGCCACGCAAATTCCATATGCCCTCGTGTGTTCCTCTCCATCGGTGGTTTCAAGCTTATACGTAATGACCAAAAAGCCCTCATATGCTAAATATATTTGTTCACAAAAGAAATTAAATTAATAATAAATACTTAGTGTTTTATTTGATGTAGATTTTGAAAAATAATTTTTGTAAAAAAGAAAAGTGAATTTTGTCGGAAAAAAAAGTATTCATTGAACGTATTTCGATGTTGTGAGCAGGGGCAAATTAGTGATGGTGGAGAAAAATTAGGTGATTGGGCGAAGGGGTTGGTGAGTCAGTCACGTGTTGAACGAGAAATGTGGAAATATTTTGTTACTCTGTGAGCATTCAATATTTTCATTTGAGTGCAATTAACTTGATTGGTAGGTGGGACAGATATATTATTTTATGTAGAATATTACGTTTTCCTTATAGGAATATTCTCTGCAGGTCACTTTGGTTTATTTTAATTTGATTATTCAACTTACGTTTTCGTTTTGATTTTATCATCATAAAGACTAAAACAAAGGTTCGGTCTCTTATAGCTAACATAATACACGACATAACGTACCATTTGTTGATGTCGAATCAACATTGTTTTGCTTCTATAAGGTTCCTTTTTCAATTTATTGACAAATCAATTGGTCAAAATAGGGTTATCTTTTTTCTTAATTAAGTTATAAGTCTATTGACCATGATTATTTCTTAAATTTTAGTTTTTCATGGTTAAATAGGCAAATATTTTGGTGAATATGATGGATAAAATTTCAAAAGATTTGAATAGATTTCAAGTACATAACAAACCCTTTTAAAATTTCATTATTTTTAATGAGATTCTCTATAAAAATCTATTCAAAATCACGAAATTTATTAGAATTTATAATCTTTAAGAATTCATTAAAATCCTAGTTGAGTACACCTATAAATTTTAGAGTAATGCTATGTGGGATCACAAGTGTTTAACATTGGGCAGCACTAGTAATATTAAATTACGGATTTGATTAAATACAAGAAATTATGATTCATTTCGTAGGGCATATAATATGTTAATATATAAACTAATGCTCAACAATCAACACTACTGATATTAGATGATATTATTCTAAATTTCGACAAATAAGTGACATAAAGGTTATCTTTGACTAGTATTTTAGAGCATCTTCAAGAGAGTCTATTTTTAAAAAGCATATTATATCATGAGTAATGCTATTTATCCCCATAGGGAATGAAAACACAGTTTAGGTGGCGCGACATTAAATGATATGTGAAATTAAATAAATTAATTTCACATTTCATTTCACCTATCATTTATAGCCACCTAAACTGTGTTTTCATCCCCATTGGGGATGAATAACATTACTCTTATATCATTTGGAGGACATTTATAAATTTGTAGAGTTAAAATTTTGAAATACTCCAACAAACTTTTTATATTTAACACTTAATTTTACTCTTCCCAAAAAATATTTATTATTTTTCTTTATCTTTTATTTTAACTAGTTTTTCTTTATATTATTTTATTGTTTTCCTATATTGAAAATTGAAACTCTTCGAATACATTTAATTATAGAGAGTGGGTTTGACTCTCCAAATTTTCAAACCCACTCTCTAAATTAAAATGTTAATTTAAAAAGTCTCTTGGAGCATAATTTTAAATATTGACTGTTTGAAATAGAGAGCGTATCATGTTTAAAGAGTCTGTTGGAAATGCTCTTACTAATAAATAACTAACTTAATTTAGGTCCCTGCAAATCTTCTCTAGCTCCACAACGTAGTTTAAGAATGCACACACGAGAACTTTTCTCAGGTGCTCTACGTGTTTTTTTAAAGCCTCGATCTGCCAATACACTGTAATTTAGTTCATGTTTGGCCTTCATTTTTTAAAATTTATTTTCTTTGAACTCATTTTCAACCACTCATTTTATAAGACCCAAATTTTTATTAACTTTTTAATTATATATTTTATTAACTTCTATGAAAGAAAGCTGAAAATTTGATATTTAGTTAAAACAAACATGGGATTAAATTTAAATTGAAGTAAACTACAACAAAGTACAAACTCGTCTAACTTATTTTGCATACAAAAAATTTCATTTAAGGTGTAAAAAGTAGTTGAGTACTTAAAGTTCTATTGCACTAATCACTTTTTTCAGTTCAAATTTACGGCCAAATAAATCTTCGATATGGTCGGGGAAATTGGCGCAATTGGTCCAATACCTTTGCTCATCTTGCATTTTTTGTTTATAAATTTATGGCGTGTTCGGTAGAGATTAAAATAGGATTAAAATTGAAAGACTAGTCGTTATTGTTGACTTTTATTAGACGAGTGAGACCCAATAACGATTATATTTTCAATTTTAATTGGATTTTAATCTTTACCAAACAAGCACTTAACCTTGTAACGAATGGTGTCAAACATTTGCATTCTTAGCACAACTCATTTTTTGCGCCCCAAAAAATTGTTAATTTTGTGCGTAATATGTTGTTGCTCTTATTTTATCCTTTTTTTAAAGGATAAATTTGTCAGATCAAAATAAAAAAAAAGTAATAAATTAAATTTATAAAAAAAAGAAAAAGTATTAATAGATCATCATGTTTAATAGATCATCATGTTCTTCTCTCACACCTCATCATTGCCGACACCTCGTTCAATGTCTTCTGTGAGACGCAGAAGCAGGTGATTGAAAAAGGTGCATTGATTTTCTTGAAAGGCCTATTGAACACGAAAGTTTCGATAAAAAACAAGCTTCAATTGATGCTTTGAGTTAATTCTGTGTGTACAGAATTATCCTTCATGGAAGCATGCCAGGACACTGGCATGAGGGTGGCCCCATGTGAGTAAAATACTGAAAAAAAATTTTACATCTGATTTTTTTTTTCCTGTGAGTCATGTTTTTGTATGTGAAGCATGACATCTGATGCCATCCCCTTCTCAATTCATTTTGACTTAAATCTTCAATACATGGTGACCCCACAAAAAATTGACTTTATTATTTTTTTTCAAAAATTCCGCATTTACCTTTTCTCCCTTTTTTTTTTAAAGTATCAGTTTGTTAGTAAAATGAATTATTGGGTTTTGACTTTAAAAATTCTTCAAATATGAATTTAGTGGTGAATAAATAGAAAGAAGAAGGTTTCAAACATAGAAGAACCTTTAGAGTTTTTAAATTCTTTTTGGACATTTTGGAGAAGTAAAAATCACCAGCAATGGTGGAGCTTTAAGGTCTAAATCACAGTTTACGTGTCGGATCCTTGCAGCATTTGAATGTCTAATGTTCGATTTTGTTCGTCACATATGATATTTGATTGAAATTAGTGAGTGAGTTATTTTCTTTTTTCTGTACTATATATTTGATTTTGTATGATTTTGAGAGTTGAATATGGTTGGGAAGATGAGTAAGTTGTTGAAATTAGTATTTTAGATGGAGAGTTTGTTGGAGTTCAAGATTTAGACAATTTCGAAGTTTAACGAAATTTGACATTTCAGACATAATTGGATTTGTTCTTTGGATGAAATATGTTAAAAATTGGATGTTTAGATTAACAAATTATTGACTGTAAATTTCAATTTCAGTTTCTTGCAAAACCCTTACTTCCATCCTTGATTTCTTGCAAAATATGAAAATGCGTAGGTTAGAATTGTAATAGTGTATTTGACTTATTCTCATTAATATTATGTTGTTTTTTTTTTTATTTATAAAAAATTATATTTTAATTTTTGATCCCACAATACAAAAAGTTTGGGCTCGTCCCTTTTTCAATAACCTTCTTTGATTTACAATTGTTCTTCGCTTCATCCATTTTACGCGAATTCGAGAAATCTAACAAAAGGAAACAAATTTCTCCCTGCTTGATACTTGAAAGTAGAAACCCAAACTACTAAGGCCAAAAAATGGAGTGTTTGGGATGGAGTACCTATATCAAGTTGTAGAAAAACAAAATTTAATAATAATAATAAAAAAATAACAGAATACCAATTGAAAATCAGGACAAAACTTGAAAACCCAGATTTTAGTGATTCGAACATATTTGATGCTGGCTAAACTAGGTCAGAGAAGAAAATTAACTGTACATTGAGGACGGCTGGCTGCTGATTTCCTCATGTCAGGTTTCCACATTCTTTGGAACGCTTGTATTGTGAAAGCCCGAATCGTTCACAACTAATAATTTTAAGAGTAAAAGTATCATCCCGCAATGAATAAGTTTTTTTATTAAATTATACTAATTCATTGTCGAACTCGAATGTAACCAAAACAAAAGAGATTTGTTGTGTTTTGTTCAGTTAACTACCAATATTATCCTAATTATTATCTAAAGTTATGTGAAAATGATGTGTTGAGATTATTCTTCCATTTCAATTCTCGACCTATGTTTTCTAGTAAATTTGTGTATTACTGACAATCGATAATCCAATTTTAATCAATTACCTCTCTCGAGGTAAGCCAAACCTATTTTAAGCACGACCCGACAATATCCTCATCCTGAATTCATATGCAAAGTAATGCATTCATTACACGATTACCTATGTGTTTGTACAAGTCATAAACTATATTTCCTAACGTTATATTGAGCCTTGTGTTGATATTACATTTTTCTAGACTTATTTCGAACCTTCTGAAATTAAAATAAGCAACCTATTATCTAAATGGCGATCAAACACTCAAATAATTCATTAAGCATGCACTATCAATCAATAACATAAATTAACTAAATAAACGGCCTTTGAATTAAAATGATAAAATAATGAGTTTCATCTTTATATCAACATAAAAGTATTTATGCCATGCAATCGCATGTCAAACTGCTATGAGACCGCATGGCACAATCAGTTTGCCCATGATTTTTGCCAAACAAGCCCTTATGATCGCATAGCTTTTCGCCTTGCGGTCATAGGCGGCAAGTTTCATTCATGTGCAATTAGATCCCTTTTTGTCCTTTGATCAACTCGCATCCCTTGTAATTGATACGTGTGATTTTTGTACTGTGAAAGGGAGATATTTGAGGTTAATTAGAGAGTGGATTATTTCCATTGGGGGATGATAGGTTATTTTAATTGGCAGTGAAGGTTGTGGTTTGCAAGGTTGGGTTGGACGGGGCTGAACATGGGAATAAGAAGATTAATATTTAATTTTTTTTTGCAATATTTTCTTTTTCAAAATTTTTAATTTTTACTTATTCTATTTTTAATTTGACGAAATTTGTCCTTCAAATAGAAATAGAGTAAAAGACATTGCATTTTGCGTACAAAATTAACGATCCTTTTGAACAAAACCCTTCAAAAGGCCCAAATGTGACAATATAGAAAATGTTAGGGATCTCATTTCAACCAGCAAAGGCCTTTTTGGACTCTCTCTGAATAGCCCTGCATCTAACCCAACTCCTTTGTCAACTCTCATAAGGCTAAACAACCAATTTCCCCAAAGGGAAAAATTCAAAAGTGAGGTATTAATTTTGATCCAATTCAATTTTCATGTGTCAAGTTTCTAAATGTAAAACTCAGGTATTTATTTATAAATTAAAAATATTTTTATTAATTACTTATTAAATAAATTTATTAAATATTTTATTCTAATATAATATAATTAATTCACCCCACCTCCACCACCCTTAACGTTTTGAGAACTATTCTGCGACCGTTCCGGCCACCACTCTTCTCCGACGACTGTTTCGACGACTGCTCCAATTTCGGCAATTATTCCGACGACTATTCCGGTAACCGTTCTGTCGCAGTTTTATTTCGACGACTGCTCCAATTTCGACAATGTATACAATATGGTCATAGATTCACAATTTAGAGTCACATATTATTTTTCAATCACAAATAACAATTTTTATATGTCATAGATTATTTTACGGTCACAATTCAAAAATTTTGTAGATCACAATTAATTAGTTGGTCACAGATCAAAATTTATAGGTCACACGGTCATAGATTTCCAAATTAGTTGGTCACAGATTTTTTCACAGTTACAAATTATATAATTTTTAGGTCACAGATAACAAAATGGTTGGTCACGAATTATATTTTTAGTCACAGATTAAGTCGTGACTCATCATCTAAATCCATAGAAAAGTAAAACCCATTGCAACGTGATTGCATTTCTGAAAAGTATGATTGTATTGCCGCGATATCTCCTTCACCTAGTCTTAGTCGCCTCACATTTTCCACATAGTTTCGACAATCCTTTTCAATGCAAGTCATATTCTCATACCCACCAGCTTCTACTACCGTAGAGTTGTAACTCTTGTGCAGAGGAATTCCAGCCATATCGTTCACTTCTAACTTTCGTTTTACATGTGCACTCAATTCTCGATTGCATCTATACAACCTTGACTTCGATGGGCTTGTCTTATGATTATGTTCGAGGTCAACCGTGCAAATTTTCCATATTCCACGAATATCTGAGGAAGCAGTTAGCCTCGCTTTGCAACCTATCTGAATTGTTGGTTGCGGCTTCAACGAAGCGCTACTATTACTCCTTGATCTTCCCTCCCGACTACATGTCAGTGTAACATATCTCACTAATCTATCCTCACCCTTTTTGGAATTCCTTTTCCTAACCGGAAAACCTACTTCGTACGCATATTTTTTGTAAAAGTCAAACAACTCTTTTTCATCTTTGAACTGCATTCCTACCTCAGGCACTATCGTAACATTTGTTGCTAAATTATCGTTATCTTCTTCCAAGTTGACTACATTATCCATCAATTGAATGTCACTGGATTCTACACATACTTCATCATCCAATATTTCCATTGTTTCCTTTCCTACATCAAAGTAAGACATATTCATTGTTAATAAATGACTTATAATGATCAATTAGGCAAATCAAGACACAATTTTATAACATGGAAGATTGAGGCAACTTGGGCTTGCTTCAAAATTCTTTGCAGAAAAGACAAAAAATAACATAAAGTAATGAAATTGAAAACAATTTGTTGTACCTCCAAACAATGAACAAGTGGACAGGATTCATAAGCAAGAATCAAATGTTGGACATGATTCATAACGACAATGTGAATAAGATGTGTTGCATCATATTCAATTTTCCAATATTAAATTCTCAATTTGGCAAAACTTTTGATAAAATTTTTTCACAAATCTTGATAAAAGTTGGTAAAGTTGTGGTTCTTATAATGATCAATCCGGCAAATCACATTTTCCCCCTATCACAGTAACAAGGGAACAATATACTGCTGCCAAGAAATGCTTCGGTTCGAGAGGGCTTCGCAAACTAATTCAAGTGGATTAAGATGTGTTGCATCAGATTTCCAATATTAAATTCTCAATTTGGCAATTGTGCTAAACACCCCAAATTCTAGAAAGGACATTCAATTGAAGAAAAAACAAAATGCAGTGCATCCATCTCGAATTCCTTACATGCAGAGAGACCACACTGATTTTATGAATGCAAACTAATCAGACCACACTCCGACCATCACCATTACACCATTAAACCGAAAAATCGAAATCGCCAAAAAATCGAAATCGCCAAAAGCAGGAAATGACCAGCAACAAACATGAAAGGAATGGATAGGTTACCAGGGCTGGGGAGGAAGGCGACACCAGGGCTGAGGAGGACGACGACAGCACCGGCCGATCGCTTTCCGTTTCGCCTCTTCGTGGACTAATTTCGGCAATGACCGACCGCGACTGGGGAGAGGAGGGCTGGGGAGGACGGCGACAAATGCGTTGATCGATGGCTGGAATCGAATGGCAGCCGAACTCGCGATTTTGGCGGTGTTGTGGGGGGGGGGGGGAGATTTGGGGGAAAAGGGGAATGGGGAAAAGGAAGGAGATGGGGTTCTAACCTTTTACATTGGGCCGGGTCTTTTCTTCATTTGGTGGGTGGGTCATTGCCATGTCAGCAATTTCAAATTGCTGTGAGTCTAACTATGAAGGAAGACTGTAAGACCAACATTTCTCAACTAGAAAAGGCCAAGTCTCTATTTGGTAATGATTGAAATTAAATTTTTAGTAGATTTTGATAAAAGTTAATAAAATGTGTGATTGAAAAGTTGGTAGATGTCATAAAATATGTGATTAAAATTAATTCTTGACTTTAATTTAGATTAAAATTTAGATTTTAATCCCTACCAAACGCGGGCTCAATATCTTTTTGTCTAGCATGGTTTGGTGCAATGTAGTACCAAATATGCAATGAGTGCTTGGTTTCGTTAATGGTCTACCGATGCTTAATGCAAGTGCTTGTTCGTTGATAGTAAGGAAATAGAACCTTGCTTGCTCCAAGAATAATACAAAACAAAATATGGAATTAGTGTTGAGTTTCATAACTTCAAAATTGAATATTTAGCTTCTCAATATGTGAATCTGGGTTACATAAAGTTACCATTGTGGATATATAAAATCACGCTAAATTTGTGGATCTAGATCACCACATTAAATGTTTGATGATTTTGCACTTCACGAGTTCACGTGAAAGTTGCGTTCGTTTTGATTAAGGATGTCATAATACTGAATCTTCCCACCTTGTTAGGAAGATAGGAACATCGTCACTGCCTTGATTTTTTTGAACTCGTCTCAAATCTTTTTTATTTTATTTAGTTTTTATGTTTAAAATTCAAAGCGATTAAAAAAATAAAAAAAAAACAATATCAAAATTAAATCATAAACAGGACAGCAATTAATTCCCTTCCATATCATTCCTAAAATTTAACGTATATATTGACGATTTTTTTAATGAGAAAATTAAGTTTTACATATAAATAAAAAACAAAAGTCGAGGAGTCAAACAAATCCAAAATACTAAAGGGGCCCTCACTAATTTTCTCAAGAATAAAAATATAAAAATAAAAATAACAAATAGCCAACTCAGTCACCTTGACGCCGAGTCCAACGAGAACGTACTCCTAGAAAAAGGATAACCTGAAATTGCAAGTTAGTTTGTTGAAAATTTACAAAAATAATTAATCGACCACAGTGGGAGTCGAACCCACGACCTTTTGATCCGAAGTCAAACGCGCTAATCCACTGCGCTATGCGGTCCCGCTGTGCGTGTTTCCTGATCATACATTATTTAAAGTCTTTGAAATCCCCTCCAGCTGCAATAGAAAAACTCATCCATAATGCTAGATGTATATGATTGTTTACATTTTAGTTAGCATCTCCCTATGTGGCACAATTTGGGCAGTGATGTGAAATGTTGAAAAAATCTAAGGAGATGATTGTGTTATGTAGAAAGAGTGTCATTAATTATTCTATATATATCAGGATTTACATCCTTATGATGTCAAGTAAAATATATATGTAGCATTATTGTAAATTGATACACAAGATTAAGAGCGAGGCCAAGAACCAAAAATGACACAGTTTGCGTCCTGAAAAATGTGATATTTTCTATACTCTTATCCAGGTTTTTTTTTTCTTGGGGGTAGAATGTTGGGAATTTACTTAATCATGCACAGCGGAAATAAAACAATTTTCAATTCCCAAACGAGGATCTGCAATGTGTTTAGATAGAAACTGTGATTATGATTATACTTTTGATGAATTTCACAAACTCTTTTGCTTTTTCTTAAACTCCAATGATCACGATCTGCAATCCAAGCTGTCAATTGTCCAGCCTCCAATGGTGATCCACACAGAGAACAAGAATGACGGCTAGAGTTTTCTTGTGCTAGCAAGAATAATAAAAATTCTCTACAGTTTTTCAAACCCTAGTAGTCTATTAATATAAATCCAGATGGACTCGGCCCATCTATTAAACTTAACCCGGTCCAAGATTTAATTAATCAAATTAATTAAATCTGGTCCATGAATTAATTAATCCAATTAATTAATTCGAGCCTATTAATAAACAACCCAATTAATTAATTATCCAACACTTGTCAATTAATTAATTGGTAAATCTCATTCTTCTGATTCTCTTTTGTGTGTGACCCATTAGGTTCCCGATCACGATGCCGAACGACGTGAATTATTATTTTGATCTAATCAAAATCGATAAATTAAAACTCCCCCTTTTAATTTATCACTAATTCATTTTCGTTGTCCCATATTGACATCTAGCAATGTATCAGGGCAATACATGTGACGGGAAATATCACGTAGCATGACAAAACCAAACTTGTTCGTTTACCGTGAAACTATAATCCTTTCGTCAATATGATCCGATCAATTATGAGATATGGATATGTGTCAATCTCAATTATCGATCATATCTTTTACCCCATTGTTAAGTCAATGTACGTCGAAAACTCTTTTCCGACTTATGAGTTCACCTTGGCCAATGATTTCATTATTAACTTAACTGGATAAAATGTAGATCATTATCTCTTACTATCTAAGAGTGACGAATCCTCTATTGATCATTCACAACCTTCATATGATTCTTGACATACCCGAACAATGCTGTATTAGCGACCCTTGATAGAGCAACATCCAACACCACCAAAGTATGTCTGCCTTCATATAAGGTACTATGATGACCTAAGTCAAAGGACCAATTTCACTACCGAACGTTAGAGATTAACCACTAACACTTAGATAGTTGTCCATGTGGAATCTCTCAGCGGGTCTCCAATGTTTTGTTCTATAACAAAACATCTACGTGTTCATTCAAGTGTCACCACACTTTAACTTGTGAAATCAGCTACTTACTTCACAAGTAAGAATGTCACACGCGATAGTCTATTCGTAATAACGATATCCGTATCTCGTTATACCTCGACCACGGACGATTTAAGATTCAGTCATATGTAATTTGTATCTCACAATCACAACTCCTTGTGATTAACAAATCACCAAGACTTGAATCTACGGATTCTATTATTTAATTTATTAGAATATTAATTCAATTAAATAATAGATATTGCCATATATATGCATTGATTATATATATTCAAAGTGTTTATGTCCAAAGTTGATTGGACCTAGAGCATAACACTTACATAGAAATGATTGAAAAATTAGACCACATGATGAAATCAGTCCTAATTTGTTCTTGATCCAAGAGTAGATGATTATCTTCCACTTTGGTGCTCATTTTACTCCCAGCAATAGGAGAGTTCAACAAGAGAGCCAGACTTTAGTCCCTTTGACTGAAGTGCTTTGAGCCATGTTTGACTTTCTTCACTTTAATTTATTTTTCATATTCATTTTCAATCATGTTTTCAAACAATAAAATGTTATACACGTAAATTCAAAAATTTTCCCTGACTTTTTAATTCCACACTCTTTAAAAAATACTATTCAAAACTATGCTTCTAAAATTTTAAGGATGTCAAAGAGGGGAGCAAAATTGGATTGGGATGTGGATGAGAATAATATTTTTTTAAAAAAAATTAGAATCTCAATAGAAATAGATTTAGAGAGGGATAAATATATAACTTTTATGGATGTAAATAGTGGCTTCCTTAAAAAATTTCTAGTGAGTGAGAAAGATTTGAGATCCAAAATGATTGTTACTGAACTGATCTAAACCGATATATCTCATGTTCATAGTGAGCAGGAGGTCAATTTTGATAATTGTCAATGGGCACATACATATTGCATATCAGTAGTAAGAAGCAAATTCTAAGTGTCCCACACAAAGATTGCACGAAAGTCACGAGTGTAAAGTATCGCGAATAAGTAATAAAGTAATAGGTAGGATATCATTCCCACAAAAACTATGTACTTAACCTATGATCAATTGATTTTAAATTTAATTGAATAGACAATTGTCTATGAAGAATTTATCTAAATTAACTATTTAAAATAATTATTCTATTGAGCACATTATATATGAAGGCTTTTTGTAAATCTATGTGAGATGGTTACTAAGACCTCTTCGTTTCAATGCAATTTAATAGCAAGACATTATGTATGCATTCTTATTGATCAATGTTTCTCAATTAATTAATAGTCTCTCTTGATAACAATTGAATTTATTCTCTCATGTGACGTTCCTATATCTACATAAAAGATGCGAACATGAAAGCATGCATTAAAAATGCTAGAATATCTATAGAAATTATACAAATTATAGTAATATATCTCTATGCCTTACTAGATTTTACAATGATGGTTATACGTGCAGTATATCCTCTTGTTTCTCTCAACAATGATGAAATTCACACAACATTCAATTAGTGACCAATTAATTGAAAAATATTAAGTTTTATAACAATCATTTAAAAATAAACATATATTGGGCATCAAATTATTGAACTTTTATTAAAGCATCATAATAAATGTTCATCATCGTCTTAGTAATTGAAAACCCTAGCCTAACATTACGAAATTGCAAGCGTTTATAATTAATTGGAAAAACATAACCTGAATTATAGATAAATTGAGAAGAAGAAGAATGACCTTGAAATCTAGAATCTCTTCAATAGTTTCTTAATGAATCTCCAATTGTGCTCTTTCCTTCTTTGCCCAAGGATCAATGTTGAATCTTCAATTTGTAAAAATTTTGTAATTGCCCTAATTCTCACAAGAACAATTGAATTTGCATTTCTTTAATGATGATAATGGATGAATAATGGAAATGGATGCCCATGTTTTTTTATTTATAGAAGATGATATTATGACAAGAAAACAAGTCCAAATTGAGTTCCAACAAAAGTTCCAATCGAATAAGGAAAGTTGCATTTATCTTTGAGCGAGCATCAATATTTTTATCATATCTTTATCTTTTGATACCTAACTTAAATGAATACAATTATTCTAAAAATATCATTTTTCCTAAGGGTGGGCTGACGTTATGTTTGAGTTACCATAAAAGGGTAATCATTACTTTTTGCTAGAACTAGGAAGTACATGTTAATTATTTGCTTGGAATTCTTCGTTAATTTGCTATCAATTATTTTTTTAATTATTAGAATTGTACTTGACGTAGGAAAGTTTATTTGATTATTCTGTGTAAATTTTGTCGGTACTTTACTTGTGGTCGTTGTTGGTTGCATTTTATGTTTTGTGCATTTTTTAGTAAAATAACAACAAATTTCGAGTTGTGCTTTTTTAATGAAAAATGTGATTTTTCAATTTGGCAAAAACAAAAGGTTTTTCCATAAAACTTTTGATGGCAAATATAAGTCTAAGGCAAGTGCAAAAAATAAGATGTGTTTTAATTGCGATAAATTTGGACATGGTGAAATAATTTGTCTTAGGAATGGTAATAAACTGAAAGATAAGACGAGAGGAGAGGTGAGGTGAGGTGAATGTGACTATTGAGAGTAAACCTAGTTACTGTATGTGCATCGATGTGTAATCATTTTTGTATGTGTATGATTGCTTAATTTTGTTACATGATTATATGTGCATTTTAATGTGTTGGATATGTACATCTGCGTGAATATGAGAACAATTTAATTACTTGGTGCAATTATTTGCATGCATGGTGGGTTAAGATGTATTAGCAGTATGTTGAGTGTTTATTGGTGATATGGAGTATAGATGCCTAGGGGTACATTGGTGGGTTGTCCGTGGATGTGGAGTATGACATTTGGATCATGAGTGGAGAGGTGATTAAATGTTGAAATTCTTTATCTGTGAATAGACCCTGATCATGTGGAGTGTGAGAAATACACTTCTATCACTTCTGTTACGTGGATACTCATTATCCACCTGGGTTGGGAAAAATGATTTGGTGATGGAGGATTATCCCAAAGTTTTAGGATCTGTAGAGGTTTACCAGTTAGACATGAGTTGAGTGATCTGTCTAGTGAGCAGGTGGCCGATAAGAGGAGATATGTATTTTCGAGGTGTGAGCAATACGGAATGAGATATGATAAGTGTGGTGAAATCTTTTCGTGAGGCCATTTATGCATTTGTTGTTTATGCGTTTTGACCATTTAATTGATCGACTTAGTGTTAAACTATTGTTCTGTGTGAATGTATTTTGGAAAAGATCTGTGAGTTATCCTATGTTATATTTTCATAGCATGATTATTTGCTCTTGATTGTTCACTATGATTATCTATTTCTACTTGGGTATTTGTTTGTGACCTTAGCACTGGTGAGTACCTTGAAAAGTATGGTATGTATTTCGCATTCGAAAAGCACGAGGTAATGTCCGTGATTCCAATTTTATTGGTTACATTGATTATGTAAGCGTTAACTTTGTGTTTTGATTGCTTGCAGGTTGATTGGGTATCAAGGTGGAGATTTGTTGGATTTTGATACTCAATGAACTTCAGGCTATGTTATAAACGTTGGATTAAATTGCTACCAACAATCAAGTCCAAATGCTTGACCCAAAAACAACTTGGGCAGTTGGAAGTAGTTTAAAGAATTCACAGCTCATATACATTATCTCTTTGATGACTTTGAATTTTAGGTCATTTAAGCCTTTTATTGGTCCCAATAAAGCCTAACTTAGCTTATATATGGTGCCTTTACCCTAACCATAAAGTGTGTGATTTGAGTATAAAAGTGATAGAAAACTTGTTCGGGAAATTCCCTAAGTGTACGGATCGTGACAAGTAATAAAGTGGTTTTGTTAAGTCCGAATATCGTTCCACAGATACTAGTATTTGCTATAAAATTTTAAACTAATCTAGTTTCAATTTAAATTAAAATCGTAACTAATGATCAAATCAAATTTTGTTTTCTACGTGAATTTCTAATAAATAAAATAACAAACTATTAATTAAAATAACAAACTCATATTAAAATTGGAGAAAAGATTATGTGATGAGGTAATTATGTTTTTCGATTTTACTTAGGTTATTTATCATACATTTAATTTCAATTTATTCACCCATTTTTCATACACGCCAACAATCGAATTAACCTGATGTAGTTAGTCATCTCACTCGAGCAACAATAATCATATTCATACGCCCGAACTTACTATACCTCTATGTAAATTCACACACATATGAACACATTTATCTATAGGAATTCAACAAAGATCACATAGCTTATAATTATCTCTTGATCTCTTATAATGTCTATGTCAATTATTGCAAGAGCTAGAATTATACATCACCCATTGATTTCAGTATTATCCCTAAATCAATTAATTGTTGCGCGAATAAATAATAACATTAAACACACAATAATTAATTAACAAGTATTAAAATTGAATGAAAATCTTGAAGTTAAACATATAATACAAACATTAAGTTATGTTATCAATTCTAACAATAAAAGTATTTAGCTACTCATAATATTAAATTTAAACACGCAAAAGTGGAAAGATATCACCACAATTTGAAACTTCGAATATGGAATTCAAAGGGATCAAATAGGAAAGGATACTCTGAATCATAGAACTATAATGAAATATACGATGAACGTTAATCCCAAAATTCTTGCACAAATATTGATGAATTATTATACAAGAATCTGAAATTTTATTCTTCGCTGAGTGCCCATATTTATGTCGATTGAGTGTGCGTCTCTTTTTTTTTTCTTCTGCCAAATCTTTGCGCAACTCTCTTTTCTCCAGCCACACGTTGTTCTCTCTGTCTATGTTTGCATATATATATCTTACCTCAGCCGCCACTTTGTTTAATTAAAGGGAACCCTTTCTTCCACATCTTTCAAGTCGAAGCCCAAGTAGAAATCCCTTTTTTTTTTTTTTTATGATTTATAAATGTGAAGATTACATATTCAAGAAAATAAGTTTAACCTATTTCAAAAATAAGAAAACAAGTTTGAAATTTCCAAAATCAAATTTTTATTAAAAAAATTTAAAATTTTATTTATTCAATAATAAATTATTAAACTAATTTATTATTAAATATTTAATTATAATATAATATAATTAACTCATCCCATCTTCACCACCTCTACCGCTCCGGTTACCGTTCCGATCACCGCCCTACTCCGGCGAACTTTCCAACGACCGTTCCGGCGACTACTCCGATTCCGACGACCGTTCCGACGACTATTCCGACGACCGTTCCGGCGTCGATTTTTCCGGCGACTGCTCCGCTATATTTTTTTGTACGATTAACATGTTTTTTTTAGGTCACGACCCAAGTCACAAGTCACATGTCACAAGTCACAGCTCAGGTCACACGTCATAAGTCAAGAGTCACAGCCCATATTACAAGTCCTAGCTCAGGTCACAAGTCATAAATCAAGAGTCACAGCCCAGGTCACAAGTCACAAATCAAGTCACAGGCTAGATCAATAAGAAGATCAAAATCCACCGGTGCAGGCTCCTTCCCCAATTCCATCCTCAAATCCACCACCTAAATCGCCGCCTTCCCCACTACCTTCTCTCGCTCATTTACCCACGCCACGATTGTCCAAAAGCACACCACCTGCTCATCCACAACCCTCCATTGCCGTTTACACCATCCACCACTGTCGCGCTATTGTTCGACGTCGGCTAGTGGTGGAGAGTTTGCCGAAAATTCTACGAAAGTGCAGGGTGTTTTTGGGTAAGAGAAGGTGGGGTAGGGTTGAAATCGGAAGAGATGCCATTGCTTTCTGTTCCGATTTGAACTTCAGATTTTTTCTGATGCATTACATACGTAAAACAACCAAGAATCGCTCAAAATAAAAATTCAAAACCAGAGGACGATCGGCCTCAACATCGCCCATGGATTTACAGTATTAAATGGGATTTTATCCTTGCCCTCATTTTTTGTGTAGTACTTTGATTTGATCTCAATCATCTGAAAAAACTTCCATCTAACATCCAACATCATCATCCCCCTTCGATCCAACAACTCACCTCCACCTATAGATCCACCACTATCGCCAGCAATAGCCATCGCCCGTTGCTGTGTGGGGACTGCATCGCCGGCAGCTCGTGTGGGGAGAGAGATGCGAGATGCGAGAGATGAGATTTAGAGAGAGAAAGTATGTGGATGCGTCGTCGGTGCTGAGTGGTGGCTGCATCGCCGGAGCTTGTACGGAGAGAGAGAGGGTGGAGAGGTGAGAGGCGAGATTTAGAGAGAGAAAGGAGGAGATGAGAATTAGGATTAATTGCAGCATATTTATTTTTATAAAGATTTTAATTAAAATAAAATATCTGATTTTGGAAATATTAAATTTCCTATTTGATTTTAGAAGTTTAAAAACTTAAAGTATGATTTCATGTAATTACCACTTTATAAATTCCATAAAACAATTTTTCCAGCAAGCCCAATGACTTCCCTTCTCTGTCTTCATCATTTGGTCCAAGTTGAGGCCCATTAATGTATTATTTTCTTTAAAGCAAGTCCCTCACTTTTCAAAGTACAAACTTTAATCTCCAAACTTTGCATCCAATAATTTAGTCCCCGTACTTTGAATTTTTGCCATTTTCCCCTCTATTTTGTATTTTTTTCTTCAATTCTTCATTAAATATAAAGTTTTACCTACAAAATATAATTTAACATAAATTAGGTAAAATTTAATTTAAAAGACAATAAAATATCATGATTTAGAGTATCGAATAAGCCCCTGATTGGGCTACATTATTTTTTTCATTCTCATTCTTCTACTCATTTTCAACCACACATTCTTCAATAAAATAATATTTTCCATCACATTAATAACTTTTCCTTCTTTTTCAACCACACATTCTCCATCACATCACTTCAAAAAAATGCATTCTCTCATTTTAATGTGTACCAAACGGGTTCTTAAGTGTAAAAATTACACTTATTACACTCCCAAACTTGACTTTTTCTTTGTCCTCAAACAAAGCTAAAACTTAACAAACACATAAACGTGCATTGCTAATTATCTAATTGGTGGCCAATCAATCAAACAAAGCAAAAAGATTTAACTAACTAACCGACTTTTTAACTCTGGATTGAAATCATAATATAAAATCTACACACAGCTTCAAAATCACAATACAGAAATTAAAATATACTTTTTAATGTAAAATCGACGTGTGTGTGAAGAATTAAGCATATCATTATGAATTTATAAGTTGTTTCAATTCCCGACCCTCAATGGTCACATAAATTCTTTCATCACTCGTAAGATTCACATACCCCCAAACTTATTTTTTCACTCTTTTCACGTGTGTGAACTAAAGTTGAATTTTATACTATCCTCACCTCTCTAGTTTAGGTAAATCTCACCAATTGCTAGTCAATATGTCAATAAATAAGGATTCTCCATGATTTGATTGCTTCAATATCTAGGATTTAACTAGGCTAATAATCTCTTATCAAATATCAAATTTTCTCAAATAAGTGTTTGAGACAAAACCAATGCATTTGATGTGTCTTCTGTTTCATACACCTGTTTTTTCTAATTTTCTATAAAAAAAAAATTTTTTTTGAATTTTTTTCTTTATTCGAAGTATTCTCATCCTTAAACTTTCTAAATGACCCATATAACAAGCTTTCGGCCGATGCCTCCCAAGTCAGATGATCATAGAGCATCAGGTTTTAAAAATTCTTGCAGGCTTAATTGCTCTAATCATAAAGGCCACGAAGAGAAATTTTCAAATAAAATAATTTTTTTTACCTCGATTGGTGCAATATCCCTCATTAAACACCAATTTAAGAAAAACAACCTTTAACTTGTGATTTTCACCCAATTTTTTCCTATTGACCTTAGACAATCCACACAAAATTTTTGGAATCATCATTTATCTCAATATCTTCCCACAATTGTGAAATCCCCTAAACTATTCTAAATTTGGTCCAATGATGTAAAATTTTGTGGTTTTGAGTTTAGCATCCATGGTCCACTATTTCAACATATCCAATTATGAATTCAACTCATTCATACACAATGCTTGACTTAATTCACGTGCTCAATATATATCAAATTTCACATGAAAAATAAAAATTAATTTAAGCATACAACTTATTACCATTCATAGATCAATTCATGATTCAATACATTCATCATTGCCACCAGACTAACTAGCTCACACAAGTACACAAAAAGAAAATATTTTTGACATTTTTGAAATTTTTTAATTTTCTTTAAAGCACAAAAACACATATAAAAAAAATGAAAACTTCTGTTTTCCACCCTTAACTTAAATTAGACATTGTCCTCAATGTCTTAAATCTTAAATTCACATATAAAGGGGTGAAGAAGAAAGTGAAGAAAATAATCTCCTGATATGACGTGTAATTCAACGGCTAGCTTTCTTATTACTTCCGTTAGCTTCTTGGTCGAAATTGGTTTAAATGTTCCGCGACGTCATGTTCCCAAAAACTCAAATAAATCATCAAGATCAAATAATTGGAATAAGTGTTACTTAACTCTAACATCTAAGAAACCAACATATTGCAGACTTAAAAAGAACTGAGTATGGATGATGAGTCCTAAATTAATTGAAAATAAACTAAACTATTATAAAACTCAAACACAAAATAGATAAAAAGAAAAATGCTTAAGTTGCCTCCCAATAAGCGCTTCTTTAACGTCATTAGCTTGACTGTAGTGATGATTATTCTGGCTTACTAATAGGATGGAAGATTTTTGTTTCGAGAATTCTCCTGCCAAATACCGCTTCAACTTTTGACCGTTAACTTTGAAATTATCCTTTTCTAAATGTTGTAACTTAATTGTACCATAAGTATATACTTTCACCACCGTAAAAGGTCCAGCCCATCAAAATTTTAATTTTTCAGGAAAGAGCCTTAGTTGAGAATTATAGAGTAGCAATTTCTCTCCCACTCGAAATTCTTTTCCTTGAATGAATTTGTCATGCCACTGCTTTGTTCGTTCCTTGTAGATACGAGAATTTTCATAAGCTTTATTCCTGAACTCATCCATCTCATTGAGCTGTAGAAGTCTTTTTCCCCCATCTTGTTGCATATCAAAGTTTAATTTCTTCACTGCCCAGTATGCTTTATGCTCCAACTCCACGGGTAAGTGACAAGCTTTTCCATACACCAATTGATATGTGGACATTCCAATAAGTGTTTTAAACGTTGTTCTGTATGCCCGAGAGCGTCATCTAATTTCTTTGCCCAATATTTTCTTGATGCATTAACTATCGTTTCTAAGATTTGTTTGATCTCTCGGTTGGAGATTTCCACTTGACCACTTGTTTGTGGGTGATATGCTGTAGCAATGTGATGTTTCACTCTATATTTTGCTAAAATTGAGTCTAACATCCTATTGCAAAAGTGTTTGTCGCCATCATTAATGAGTGCCCTTGGTGTTCCAAATCGACTAAAAATATTTTTCTTCAAAAAATATGACGACCTGAGAATCATTAGTTGGTGTAGCAATTGCTTCAACCCACTTAGAGACATAATCTACCGCCATCAAGATGTACTGACATGAATAAGATGATGGGAATAGACCCATGAAATGTATACCCCAAACATCAAAGAGCTCTACTTCAAGTATAGAGTTCAGAGGCATCTCATTTCTCCTAGAGATGTTTCTAGTTCTTTGACACCGATCACATGCCTTAACTATGCTATGTGCATCTTTAAAAAAGAGTTGGCCAATAGAAACCAGATTATAGTACCTTAACAGCTGTTTTTGTTCCTCCAAAATGCCCTCCATATGGTGACGAATGACATTGTCTTAAGATTTCAACCATTTCTACTTTAGGTACACACCTTCTAATGATTTGATCTGGACCACGCCTGTATAGATATGGATCTTTCCAAAAGTAATATTTCAAATCTGAAAAGAATTTCTTCCTCTGTTGGTGGTGGTGTCGGGAGGTAAAATGTTGCTAGTGAGGTAGTTGATTATATCTGCATACCAGGGGACCTCAAGTAGAGCGAGCAACTGTTCATCTGGAAAGAATTCGTTGATTTCATCATCCCCTACTGGTGTGATCTTTTCTAATCTAGATAGGTGATCAATCACTACATTATCCATTCCTTTCTTGTCCTGAATTTCCAAGTCAAACTCTTGTAGAAGTAATACCCATCTGATAAGTCGAGGCTTAGTGTCTTTCTTGGTTAGTAGATGTTAGGGCTGCACAAAAAAACAGCGAAATCGCAAACCGAACCGAAACCGTTGGTTTGGGTCCACGTGGACCCGCGATTTTTTTCCCATCAAACCGAACCAAACCGTTTCAAAATGGTTTGGTTTAGGTTTTCGATTTTCAAAAACCGCACAAAATCGAACCGAACCGCACTTTTTTTAATTAAAAAAATATTTATTTAAATTATAAATTCTCATATATATTTTATCAAAATTTTGGATTTATTTTTTATCTAATAGTTTACACTTTAGTAACCCAAGAGCAGCCCACAGCTTAAAGCCCAAATCCAATTGAAATATATCCATACCATATTCCATATATCCATATTCCATTAACCCAACCCAACTTTGAAACGTGTGACCTAATAATATTCCCAAATCCCAACTTTCCAAACTCTGCGTGTCGTCTCTCGCTCTCTCCTTAATCTCCTTTGTTTCCAGTTTTCCTCTACCTCAATCACGGATTCTCAAATGCCTATGCTAATTTATTGAACAAGGTAATATGTTTTTCGCTTTATTTGCAACTATTATTAAATGATTCCAACAGCTTATTGATTTTTGTCCAAGACAGATAGATATCCTCGTGTTTCTTTATGTTTTCATGGTGTAAAATTTTATTATTCCGTTTTGATGTTTATATACTGTTATATGTGTATAAAATATCATTCTTCTTGAGACACATATTCCAACTTGTTTATTGGGTATAACAGCTAACTTTTCTTTCCCTTTTTGATGCATAATAGAATTTTGTTACTGATGATATGTAATTGTAATTGTAAGCAAAAAATGTCATCTACATAATCATCATATAGAAGAACGTTGAATAACCTGTACTCCGACTCCTCAAGCTCCTTGCTAGCTATTTCCTCTGCTGTTAGACCCACCTGAAAAAAATTGGCCAGCGAGAGGAGTTAAACTATGAGAGTTTAGGGCAGTTCCATTTTTAGCCATTAATTTTTAAATTGATTTCATTTTAGTCACTGAATTTTATGGTGAATTTCATCCAGAGTTTTTGGACCTACTTTAGTGAAATCTTAATTGGGTTAGTATAAATGAATTAATGAATATAGTTCAGAACTTGCAATATTTGTTCCATTTCACATTTAAATAACTGCAAGAGTTTTGTTTTCATTTACAGATATGCTAACCTTAGGAAGATCTATATTGTGGTTTTTTCTTTTTTCAGATATGGATTCAATTCTAGAAGAAGCTGGTGAAGCAATTCCATTAGAAGATGATAGGTTACAACATGGGATATTGCTCCAATTTTTATCAAATGATAGGTTAGTACTATTGTACTTATTTTGATATTGTTGCTTGTAAAAGTTTGAGTGGAGTTCCTATTGCTAGATGCTAACTTGATCCTATTTTTTTGTCTTTTTGTTTATAAGTTGAATTTTAGACATATATGAATGTAATTTAACATTTAACGTTAGTAGTTCTCGTTTAAATTTATATGTTAATGCGTTTTAAACATATTACTATAATATCGATAAGTAAACCGTGGATTAAAACCGAACCAAACCGCAAATAATGGTTTGGTTTGGTTTGGAAAAATTCCAAACCGCATTAAATAGTTTAAGTTGAAAATATACCCCAAACTGGCCAAACCGAACCATGTTCACCCCTAGTAGATGTTTAAGGCCTGCAAGATCACTGTAAACTATAACTTTCGACCAAATAAGATGTGATCGAAATTTGTCAAATGCAAATACTACTGCCAGCAACTCTTTTTCAGTAATGGCATAGTTGATTTGAACATCATTGAGGGTTCGACTAGCATAGTAGATCACGTGAAGTATCTTATTTATTCTCTGACCTAGTACTGCTCCAACTACAAAGTCACTTGCATCGCACATGAGTTCAAAAGGTAAATCCCAATCAAGTGCTACAATGATAGGTGCAGTTACCGAATTTTCCTTAAGCGTGTTAAATGCTGTCATACACTCCTCAGTAAACTGAAATTTGACATCTTTCTCAAGCAGATTACATAATGGTTTAGTAATCTTTGAGAAATCCTTGATAAACCTTTTGAAAAATCTAGCATGACTTAGAAAACTTCTGATTCCCTTTACTGAAGTAGGCAGATGCAGTTTTTCAATTACCTGAATTTTTGCCTTGTCAACCTCAATACCTTTACCTGATACTCGATGACATAATACAATACCCTCCTGAACCATGAAATGACACTTCTCCCAATTCAGCACAAGATTTCTTTCTTCACACCTTTGTAGAACTAATGCTAGATTTTTGAGACATATGTCAAATGAAGATCCAAATACTGAGAAATCATCCATGAATACCTCAATAAATTTTTCAATCATGTCCGAGAAGATTACCATCATACACCTTTGACATGTGGCAGGTGCATTACATAAACCAAATGGCATCCTTCTAAAAGCAAAGGTTCCATATGGACATGTAAATGCTGTCTTCTCTTGATATTTAGGAGCAATGGGGATCTGGTTGTATCCCAAGTATCCATCCAAAAAGTAATAATGAGAATGCCCTGCAAGTCTTTCATCATCTGGTTGATGAATGGTAGAGGAAAGTGATCTTTTCTCGTGGCAGTGTTAAACTTTCGATAATCAATACAGACCCTCCATCCTGTTACTATTCTGGAAAGTATGAGTTCGTTGTTTTCCTTCTTCACCACTGTGATGCCCCCTTTCTTTGGTACTACTTGCACTGGACTCACCCACTTACTATCAGAAATAGGGTATATAATACCTGCATCCAAAAGTTTAAGTACTTCAGCCTGAACCACCCCTTTCATATTGGGATTCAATCTCCTTGGATGCTTAAATGATGGTTTGAAATCATCTTCCATAAGAATTTTGTGCATGCATAATGATGGACTGATGCTCTTTATGTCAGCGATGGACCATCCAATTGCAGTTTTGTGTTCTCTGAGCACTTTAAGTAATTTTTTTTTCTTCCTCATCTGTTATAAAGCTTGCAATGATGACTGGCAATGTAGAAGCTTATCCCAGATAAGCATACTTCAAATGTGCTAGTAGAGGTTTCAGCTCAAGAGTTGGTGGATATTGAATAGATGACAATGGTTTAATAGGGCCTTTACCAAGTTCTTCAAGCCTCCTTGAGAATTCAACAGGTGGCGATGATTCCAAATAATTGACGTACTCCTCAATTTCAAGATTTTCTACTATTTTGGATCCAGAATGAATTAGGCATGCTTCCAATGGTTCCGTAAGATGTTCATGTGCAATTGACTTTACTATTACGTTATCTATAATATCGATCTGGAAACAAGAGTTGGACTCAGATGGGTACTTCATTGATTTGAAAACGTTGAAAGTGACTTGCTCATCCTCCAATCTCAAAATTAATTGCCCTTTGTGTACATCAATCAAAGCTTTTCCCGTAGCAAGGAATGACCTGCCCAAAATGATTGGAATATCACGGTCTTCTTCTATATCTAGTACAATGAAATCTGCAGGGTAGATGAATTTGTCCACCTTCACCAAGACATCTTCAATAATTCCCCTTGGATGTTTTATGGAGCGGTCGGCTAGTTGCAACGATTTTGGCCTCTCCAATTCCTAGTTTCTTGTACAAAGATAATGACATTAAGTTTATACTTGCTCCAAGATCGCATAAAGCTTGCTCAAAATATTTTTCTCCTATGGTACAAGGTATGGTAAAACTCCCTGGATTCTTGAGCTTAGATGGCAATTTATTCTGTAGAAGTGCACTACACTCTTCAGTTAGCATCACAGTTTCATAATCATCCAGCTTCCTCTTGTTAGTGAGAACTTGCCTTATGAATTTTGCGTAGCTGGCCATTTGTGATAGAGCATTCTCGAATGGAATATTGATGTGCAACTTTTTAAACACTTCAATAAACTTAGAGAACTGTTTGTCCAGTTTGTATTTATGCAATCGCTGGGAAAATGGAATGGGGGGTACATATTCTCTGATAGGAACCACCGCCTTAGCTTGTGGTGTGTCTGAATTCTCCTTCAAATTTTTCTCAGCTGACCTTTCAGATCCTTCCACTTGCTCCTCATCTGAAGTAGGCACTCTATTTGTCTATGTTCCCGGTCTTTTTACTGTAATTTCAGGCAGTTGTACCCCACTTCTTGTTGTAATTGATTGCACCCGTCCTTTTGGATTAGCTTCTGTGTTGCTAGGTAGGGCTTCTTGCGGTCTTTCTGAGATAGTACGTGCCAACTGACCTATTTGAGTTTCCAACCCCTTTATGGCTGCTGAATGATTTTGCAATTTTGTTTCGGTCTTTGTCATATACTGGTCGGTCTTCTATATAAATTTACCCAAGATATCTTCCAGAGATGATTTTTTCTCATGCTGTTGAAAATCAGGGGGAGGCTGCTGCTGATTATTTTGGTTGTTGCTCCAAGAGAAGTTATGGTGATTACGCTAACCTGGGTTTTCTGTATTGCTGAATGCATTGTTTTGTTGACATCGAAAATTTTGTGCATAGTGAACTTCCTCTATCTCTTGAGATGACATGTGGTACTCCCCCACTATTGTGAGCTCCACCCATATACCGCAAACCAAATATTTTGTTTGCACTACTTTTGCTGAACCTCTCGTAGTCAAGTGATCTATAACCTTTTTTCTCTAAAGCTGACATCTGTGTTGATAATGTCGAGAAGCATCCACTTCATGTAGACATGTGTGTTTCTTATGTGTGAATCTTTCGGAAGGCCATAAGGCATTGTTGGCTGCCATCGTCTTATATAATTCCTCAACTTCATTGGGTGACTTTAATGTGATAGATCCATTTGAGGCTGCATCCACCGATATACAACATGCTGGGTTTAAGCCAGTGTAGAAGTACTGAACTTGCAAATTTTTCTTAATACCGTGGTTAGGACACTTCCTGATCAAGTCTTTAAACCTTTCACATGCTTCGTGAAAACTCTCTAATTCATCCTGCTGAAAAGTGAATTTTTCGTGTCTTATTTTAGTTACTTTCAACAGTGGAAAATATTTTGTGACGAATTTTTGTACGAGATCATTCTAGGTCCTAATGCTTCCAAAGGGTAAAGCATCCAACCATTCTCTTGCTCCGTCTCTAAGTGTATGTTGGAAGAGTCTCAACTTGATTGCTTCATTAGATTCTCCATGAAAATTGTAATTTTGGTAGATGTCCAAAAAGTATGAGATGTGATTGTGTGGATTCTCATGAGGTTTCCCATAAAATGATACTCCATTCTAGAACAATAAAATGATGTGTGTCCTCAGTTGAAAGTTCGGTTGTCCAAATGGAGGATAAACGATGCTTGATTGATTGGTGCAACACGTGGTGTGATGAATTGTCCAAGTGGTAAATCATCTTCATCAATTTCGACCCATTGTTCAACCTGTGCCGGTTGCACATTTCTGTTCTGTTCTGCCATGATGTTCTCTTGTTTTTGCCTAATTCTATGGTTAAAAGTTCGTTCGATTTCTGGATCAAAGAGTATTAGATTACCTACTTTCGAATTTCGCATGTAAAGACACTTGCAACGAAAATGAAAATAAAAACACACAAAAACAAAGAAAAGAAAAAAAAGTCAAAATCAAAACTAGAATTAATTAAAAATTTAAAGCAAATAAACTAGTCCCCGACAACGACGTCAAAAACTTGTTCTTGAAATTTCGTAAGTGTACGGATCATGACAAGTAATAAAGTAGATTTGTTAAGTCTGAATATCGTCCCACATGGACTAGCATTTACTATAAAGTTTTAAACTAATTTAGTTTCAATTTAAATTAAAATGGTAACTAATGAACAAATCAAATTTTGTTTTCTACGTGAAATTCTAATAAATAAAATAACAAACTCAAATTAAAACTGGAGAAAAGATTATGTGATAAGATAGTTAGATTTTTCGATTTTACTTAGATTATTTATCATACATTTAATTCCAATTTATTCACCCATTTTTCATACACGCCAACGATTGAATTAACGTGATATAGTTAGTGATCTATTTCGAGCAACACTAATTCTATTCATACGCCCGAACTTACTATACCTCTATGTAAATTCACACACATATGAACGTATTTATCTATAGGAATTAACAAAGATCGCATATCTTATAATTATCTCTCGATCTCTTATAATGTCTATGTCAATTATTGCGTGTATATATCTTACCTCAGCCGCCACTTTGTTTAATTAAAGGGAACCCTTTCTTCCACACCTTTCAAGTCCCAGCCCAAGTAGAAATCCTTTTTTATTTTTATGATTTATAAATTCCATAAAACAATTTTTCCAGCAAGCCCAATGACTTCCCTTCTCTGTCTTCATCAATCGGTCCAAGTTGAGGTCCATTAATGTATTATTTTCTTCAAAGCAAGTCCCTCACTTTTCAAAGTACAAACTTTACCTCCAATAATTTAGTCCTCGTACTTTGCATTTTTGCCATTTTTCCCTCTATTTTGCATTCTTTTCTTCAATTCTTCATTAAATATAAAGTTTTACCTGTAAAATACAATTTAACATAAATTAGGTGAAATTTAATTCAAAAGACAATAAAATATCATGATTTAGAGTTTCGAATAAGTGTAAAAATTACACTTATCAGAAAACATGGCCGCCTTCTTGCTGAAAAAAATGCTGCCTTAGTGGAGAGAATAATTGGTGGCCTTTGTGTATTTGACCTCCTCTATATGTCTTCTTCCATTGTTTTTTTCGTGCATTTGTGGCTATCAATCATCACTATTATTTTATCCTTTGTGGGTGAGATTGAGAAATAATCGAGGTGAATATATTGGTTGTGGGTTGGTGCCGTTTGAATTTGTTGTTTGGTAGAAAAAAGTAGCGTGAAACTGAGTCCGAAAGTCATCGTCTTGACGATTCTAAGAGGAAGAAATAAACGGTGCGGTGGAAGAAATGGTAAAACTTTGTAAGAGAAGGGATATCTGAATCTTTCACCTGCAAATTCCATGAAGAAATCGTATCTTATGATGACAAATAGGGAAGGGCTCACGGATAATGCTTGGAGCATGAATTCTTGCAAGAAATTTTGTGCGCTTCAATAAATGAAAATAAGTGTGGGAATATTTCCTTGTAAATATGCTGTGTTTTAGTCTTTATTTTGAATAAGAGGCATGGAGCTTTTATGCTATAAATCACACATGAAATGATAATACTCGATTAGCTCTGATATGATTTGCATATAAAAAAAGTGTCAAAAGGTATTAACCAACATTTAAAAGGGTTGGATTTATTTATCTCAACAATTTTGACCTTATGATATGATAATAAAGTTTATGAAGTTCAAACGAATAAATTGATCTGACAAGATTTAAATGAGACAATTGGGCCATTCAATACGACGAAGATTTAGCTCCTATGTGATGGGATTAAAATCAAATATTTAGTAAATTTTGATAAACGTTGATGAAATGTGTAGTTGAAAAGTTGTGAATTCCATAAAAATGTGATTAAAATTGATTGTTGAATTTGACTTAAATTAAAATTTAGATTAAAATCACTGTCAAAGAGGGGCTTAATTGAGAATAGAATTTCAAGTTGACGATCGTAAATGAGTTATTTTTTTTGGGCATGTTAGAAGTAATATTTTACACTGAATAGCATCCTCATTCCTGAATAATTATATACAGCTTTCTTTTAATTTATGATCATTATGAAGACTTCTCCTCTATTGTTAAAATTTTTAGAAAATGTTATTTTCTTAATAGACTTCCCTATTTTTATTATTTTTTTATTAATTGAAAATTAAATAAATGTTATGCATATATTTCCTGGTATTAATTCTAAATTAATTAACCTTCAAAAATTGGCCGCTTCAAAGATAATTGAATTGACCAATTTCAATATAAGAAATCAATCCCTTACTTTAATTCTTTGACACGTTTGTGAGAAAAATTTGAACACCTTTGGACAAAAAATAAAAAATAAAAAAATATTCTTGATTATAACTTAGACTATCCAGTTATTAACATGCATTTTGAACTCGAAAATCGACTTCTATCATATTACTTTAATTTAGATTTTAGGTAATTTAATTTATTAGAGAAGAGGAAAAATATTCTTTTCACTTTATTAACTAAAATTTAATTTTACATAATTGTTATCTCTTATAGTTTGAAAGGAAGTCTATATATATATAATTGAAAATTGTCGAAAATTTTCGTACTACATATGCTAGATAGGTCGCACTCACACATGGAATAGGTCCAAGGTTAGGGCCGGGGAACAAAAATAAAATACAGACATTTCTTTTATTGTCTAATGGTTGCATTGCAAGTCATGAGTCACCCTTCTAATTATCAGTCTTCCAAGTTAATGGTCAAACTTGTCAAATTTTACTCTCTTTCATGTATATTCTATGAAAACAAAAGGAAATTACATTAAATCCTCATGATTTATTTAGAATTTATTTGACCATAGACCATTTTTTATGGGCACAGGAACATTCATTCGACCGTAGATGAGTATTTAAAAAAAAAAAAAAAACTAAGATTTTAAAATTTATCCATGACATATATATTACTCCCTCCTTCCCAATTATATAGGCTTGTTTTGTTTTTCACACAGATTAAGAAAACTTCTTTAATGTCATTGGAAAATTAATTTTTGCTAAGATCTTTCCTAATTTACCCCTATTTAATTTTCAGTATGTAAAACTAAATTATTGTTGGAACTAATAAAAAATTTGAAGAAAAAGAAGAAATGAGAGTTTTCCATAATGCTAAGTGTGTCCTCGACTTATTCCGCATCACCTTTAGTGATAAACTTTGTCGACTTTTCATATTTATCTTCAATGCCGTTTCAAATTAAGCTAATAGGTCCAAAATCAATGTCGATAAAATCACTCCTAACACCCCTCTTCTATATCTTAATATGTACACCCAATACATCATCTATATAGTCTTGTGCAATCCGAACAAAGTTGCTTATACATGCCCTAATTGTAGAGGCTCTTGCCCCCATAGCAATGGAAGGTGGATATCTTTACGATTCACGGTGTATTTTTCAAACTTCACGGTGTTTATATCTTCTTGAATTCGGTCTTTTATGGCATTTTACTATTTTATGAAGAGTTCATTCCATATGGTGCTGGAATTAGTGGTGTCGAGAACCTCACATAAGTATGAATCGGTTTAAGAAAGGTTAATAAAAGTCCATGTAAGGACTTGGGTTGACCTGATCAAGCTCGAGTCTCCTCTTTCTATGAGGTTCGTCTCAACTTGTAGGGCTGGTAGAGTCGGGCCTAAGGGACTATCTTCATAGAGTAGTTGCTCTCTATTATTATCACTATTTTTTTTTTTTTTTGCCTTGGACTTGGATTATGAGCATGAACCATTCGTTTTAAAAGGCACGTCAGCTTATTAACTAATTCATAACAAATAAATCTAGTTCAAAATTACTATACGACTAACTTTAACACTAGTATCACCACAATCAAATCGCCACTACAATTCTTGATAAAAATTTACATCCCCATTTAAAAAATAATAATAACTCTTTGTTACAATCTTTTCATTTACGAGGCAAAAACTTATTAGAATTCCATACATAGCAAAACTTCGAATCAAATAATTTTACTTTCACGAGCCGTACAAGAAGAAAACTTCCGATACATTCTTGGGGGTATTGTTCATCAAGACAATACATGTGCAATTTTCTGCTGTTTTCAAGTTGTTATTTCTGCTTTAAAAGTACATTAAACTTCGAAGTAATTAATTAATGTGGACGTTGTTGTTCAATCCAAATTTCAAAGATCAAACACACCGCAAAACAATTTGGTCAAAGTCAAAAAGTGAGGAAATAGTTCCACAATTAGTAATTAGGTGGTCAAATTGCATGCCGCGTTCTGGAATTCTTGATCTTCACCTATAAATATGCATGCTCATTAATGAAGTTCCATCAAATCAAATCTTATACACACAAAAAATATATATACACACACGAGAATTTCGTATTTATATTCTATATTTGCAATCATGCATTCTATTTTTGCCTCAGAGAGAATGAAAAGCACTGGTTTCACCTCCGAATGCCGGCAGCCGAAGCGCATAATACTGGTTCGCCATGGGGAAAGTGAAGGAAATCAAGATGAAGAAGTTCTTGAATATATACCTAATTACAAAATCAAATTAAGTAATCAAGGGATTCAGCAGGCTCAAAACGTTGGTTCCGAGATCAAGAAAGTGGTATCAGAATATGGAGAATCGGAAAACTGGAAGGTCTTGTTTTACGTGTCTCCATCTGAGCGCACGAAGCAGACACTGGAGACGATAATCGGGGAGGAATTTCCAGAGGAAAAAGTGATTGGATTGAAGGAAGAATGCAGGCTGAGAGAACAGCATTTTGGGAATTTCCAGGAGCTTGAGAAGAGGAAGAAGATAAAGCGAACCAGAAACAGGTACGGGAAATTCTTCTACCGGGTGCCTGACGGGGAATCCAGCGCCGATGTTTATGACAGGGTTTCCAGTAAGTTCCTCCATTCGCATCATAAACATAAAAATACGTGTTTTTTCATTTTATCATTGAACTGCATCTAAAAGTTTGATATATTATGGGAAAATATCTTCGATGCCCTTCCTTTGAGTGTAGGTTGTTAAGGGATAAAATTCCACGTACAATGTAGATGAAAATATAAACCAATTTATAAGGGATTAACTACTCTTCTTAATAAGATTAACCTTTTAAGTTGGTACCTCAAGTCTTAACATAGTAAGCTCAAGTCAGCAATTAGAACTGATTAAGATTCAAAAAATGAGCACATAAATTTCAATATTGGTATATTCAAACGAGCCACCATCTTACGGGGCATGCACTAACATCAAGTTTTTCACATCCAGGTTTTCTTGAAACTCTATGGAGGGAAATGGAAACAAACAGGCTAAACAGCAGCAACCCTTCAGAGGAACTGAATCTGATAATTGTTTCCCATGGATTGACCATTCTTCTGTTACTCATGAAATGGTTCAATTGGACTGTCGAGCAATTTGAGGGACTCAAAAATCCACAAAATTGTGAATACAAAGTTCTGCAATTAGGTTGCAATGGAGAATACAGTCTGGCTATTCATCACAAATTGGAAGAACTACATGCATGGGGGCTGTCTGAAGAGATGATTCAGGACCAAATATTTCGGGCTTATGGCACAAAAAATAACCTAAAGAACACCAAATTTTTGCCAAAATCTGATGTTTTTTTTGAGGACAAGGAAAAGCCATCTGACGACTTTCTTGAAGAAAATGGCGGCAAAACTAAACGTGAACTAGTATATTAACCAGGATGCCTGATTTTTATCTGCTAGAACTTGATTTGCTGATTTCTAATCATTGAAGAATAATTCTATATTTATGCGTATCTAAATTATTTGATTGAATTTATGTCTGAAAAAATAAACTTTAGGACACGAACGTTCTAACATTTCCTTTGTACCTATTGTTCAATTCATGTATTTGATCTTGTTCTTTTCAAAGGTGTACTCAGTACTCATATGATTATTTTACCTTGATGTTTACAACTATGGATTTTAAATTATTGTTCTTTGTCGTTATTGTAGTTGCTAGTTTTCTTTTCTACGTACGATGATAATTATATAGATGCAATTTAGTACACAATCATTTTTCTTGAAAGTTGCATTAATTTTACAAGTATTTAGTCGAGATTTTAGCCTATAAAAACAAAAACAAAAATAGATTATTTAATCATTGAGACCTACCAAACAGAGGCATAAGAACATCTCTAGTACTAATAATCACCGGTGCTCATGCTGCAACAACAATATGATAGATCAATTAATTAGTAGATTATTTAATCATTGAGACCTACCATAAACTTATTCACCAATTAATTGATAAATCTTGTCATTGTTGATTTAGCAATGATGCATAATGGATCATTTCTTCTTCAAGAGACTCTTCAAATATAAAATATTCTTTATTTAAAGAGTGAATTATTGAAATTAAACTTCAACATGCTCTCTTTATTTTTATTTTATATTAATTGTACTTGTCAAATTACAAGTTTCAATGCTAAACTTAATATTATTCAATCGACGATTTTGGAAAAAGAAAAAATGGCCAAAATAATAATAATAATAATTGAAAAAGGTAAAATGAAAGTTGAAGTAAAGAGGGCATTAAAATTTATTCTCTAAATTCATTTTCGGTAACACATTTCATGTGAATCATAACTTTTATCAACTTTTCAATTACACATTTCAGCTACCACTTTCAAATTCTACTAAAAATCTAGATTTTATCCAAACCAAACGGGGTCTTAACTACATCCTCACATTTCAAGCAAGGGTTATGGTATATTGTGTGCAATTAAAATGGAACACAAACGACTATATACTATAATGCTCCAATTAACATTTGGTTGTAAAGTTTAGCTACCGATGGATCGAACAATCAACTGTGGTATGTATGAGTCAAGATCTTTCTTAGTGAACTGAATCGAATTACTCACATTGGGTTCCTCCCATATCTTCCATGGTGTCGAAAAAGTATGTCTAATCGACATTAAGTTTATTGTGAACAACGATTAATTTGGTAACATGGTTGTTGTAAGTACTAGTGCATACATGTACCTTGTGTAAAAATGGGAAGATGCATTAGATTTCAAATGTATATGTTACTTTTATCCAAAATATTTGCTTCAAAATTAAAGTAGGGATAGAGAAATAGAGCAAGTATTAAAGCAAAAGCAAAACCTGGATAAGAGACAATATACAGGAAGCGTACATACACGTATTCCCATATATATGGAAAAAAATAACGAGCATTTCCATCCAAACATCTGAGAAGTAAATAATGAAGAACCTTGCGAGTATTGGGAGAAGTCGGAGATAATCAACGGATGGCAAATATTAACTATGATCATGTCTCCATGTTGGCCATAGCATCGTTCCGGGCCTGAAAAGAAGAGATTGAGAGAGAGAAAATGGAGATGAGAAAAGCTTAACACCTCTCATTCTTATTCATTTTTCAATGAAAAATCAAAAGATCGTCTTATCCAAAACCTCAATTATGACATCCCTTCTCTCCCACTTCACACCTCGGAGAAGGTCGAGTCTCAACTCACTCATGCTGAAAAAGAAACCAAGCGTTTTGTCAAAAATTTGGGAAGCAAGTCCAACAAATTATTTTCCATGTGCAATAAGATTGAACCGTTCTAACGATAAAATTTTAACTTATTTTTTTATTAATACTATACAGTATTGTCCACCACAGCGTATTAAATATCACATTATAGTCAAATTTCATTTGGTAGAAAAACAAATTTTAATTGTTTGTCTTGTAAAATATACCACGATGCAGGAAGTTGAAATGTTAACACAGATCTCGTGAGAAAGGAAGTTGGTAGTGCACGTAAAAGAATAGAGGTCTGCCAAAAGAAAGAAAGACTTCTTTTTTCCTAAACCCCCTTGTTAATATTTTGGGGATATGAGAAATTTTTTCAGCACTGATCTATGATAAATATAAATAAATAAATTAATTTCTTTTAGACTCAATGCCACTTGAAAATTACAAGAATGAAATCTTGACGGGAGAAAGAATATAAAGCTTTCCAATTAAAGAACAACGAAAAAACTCAATTGACCACAACCCTCTGGAGGAAGAATTAACCCCATTTCTTGAATTTAGATTTCTACACACATTCATAGTCCGTTTGGCACGACTTTTGTTTTTGCTTCTACTTCTTGTAAAAGAACTCACTCAGGCCAATTTTTTCTAAAAACCTTTATAGCCAAACAAAACACTTCCATACTTTCAAAAAGTCGCTTCTTACCCTCAAATGTAGCTTTTTGATTTTTCAAAAGTCGTGTCAAACAGACCCTTACTATTATTTTCTAATTAAATATAAATTTCCAAGTTGGTAAATGAAAGCGAGAAATTCAGAACGATGAAACCTGAACAATTCGGCAAGATTATATATCCAAACACCTAATATGCACTCAATTATTGGGTTCTTATCAATGTAAAATTGTGTCAATTTTCTATCTTGTATCTTTCAATCTTTCCATATATGAGGAATGCAGTATACTATTTTCATTTTTCCCTAAAGTCTCGGTTTATTTATTTTTGCATTGGATTACATGACTTGCACAATACAATATAATACAATAGCTTTTAACTTGACTTGCTATAATTATTTAATCACGTCTAATGCAATCTAGTCCAGCGTAACAAACATATAAAACAAAACCTTCAAACACGACTTTTACAAGTACAATTTTTTTTTTCAAGATTTCCACTCAAATTGCAAAAACAATTTATCTATGAACTGGATAGAATCAAACATTATGTCCAGGACTAATGGGGAAAGAGAAGTCCATATAATTGATTTACAAGAGAACGTATTCTGTAGTGAATAATGCTTGTAAAACTTACAAAAAAGTTACATGACATTCAGTTCGTTCTTACAGATGATAGAAGCACTTTGTATTCCTCCAATAGATTTGGGATATCATCCATACGCAACTAGGAAAAAAAATAAACTGCATTAGAATGGGATAAACATGGAGTCCTAACACAGTATAATCAATGTGCCGAGTAATCAATCGTTGGTAGTCGTGCAGTAATGGACTAAGCTCCTTCAATGTTATTGACCTTGGTGTAGACTTCATCCAGTGATCACGGAGAGCCTGGACAATCATTAAGGAAAAAAGAGTATCAGGAGGCATGCAGATGTGTGTGAGTGGAGTGAAGTCTAACGTAACAAATTAGAAATTATAAAAAACCTCTCTTTTCTACGGCCCCTTCACCAACTACTCTTGACGCCAGTTGTACAAATTCTCTGTCTTCCATTTCATCTATGATTTTCTCGGGATTAGAACATAAAACTGAAATTTCTAATCTTTTCTGCAACTCTAACACGGGAGATCCTTCCATTTGGCCTTCCTGTGAAGAGAAAACAAAATTAGCTGCTCATGAGTGGTCGTGGTGCATATAAGTATGGCATAGATTTTTCTATTACACTGTCCCTTGTTCGTGTGAAACCCGCAAGCATACGGGATCGTTGTGTTGGAAATGAATGAAATTAAAATTTCAGTTTCAGTCAGCAGCAGCCCCTCAACTGTTCCCTCTCCTTCAGTTTCAGATTTTATTGATGGAAATGAATTTCATATTTCAGTTTCAGCCGTTCATCATTAGCTCTTCAATTCCTCTTCAATGTCTTAATGACCACACTCCTCATTTATGGGTATAAATAGAGGATCTCGTTGGTTGAAGAAACACACACAGGAAAAAAAAAACAGAAAACAAAACTAAGGTTTTTCCTCTTTCATTTCCAGCCGACTCCGTTTCCAGCAGTTTGCTTGTTTCTTCATTGTCTTCCTTTGCTAAAATCTTTGAGAGATAGACACAGCGGGTTCATAGGCGGTAAACGTAGTGCAACGTGAACCGACGACCGATTGTATCCTGGGAATCGAACACCGATCAAAACCTCGTGCACCCCGGTGAGGCGGCGAATTCGATTTAAGGAAACCGTGTGAACACGAGCCTTCGGTTTGATTAATCTATTACTTTGATTCTCCATTACTTAATCCCACAAGTTGTACAGGTAATAAAATATGTGAGTTAAGAGTATCGTTTCACGAGGAATAAAGTCTAATTTGTAATTTAATAGCTATTATTAAATTCAAAGTGTGTTGAAATCAAAAGAGATGGTTCATATATTATTTATACTAATCCTAAACTAATAAAGCAAATAAAGTGTTTATCTAATATGTGAATGTTTGTATTGGAATTGTGAAACCTCATATTGCCATTTAATTCAATTCTTAATTCGTAATCTAGTAAATTCATGCATTCAAGACAATCCACTATTATTCAATATTTTTTTTCAAGATATATTAAACATATGTTTAAAACGATCCGATCATATTCCTAGTCCGAATTCATATGAAAAATATGCATTGATTCACAAGATTTATCATACACCATTGCACATGCCATAGATATTATTCCTAGTACCTATTGCACACGTGTTAATTTTGCCACGTTCTAGACTTATTGTGAGTATTCCTACACTACAACAAGCAATTTATTATATAATTGGTGATCAAACAATCAAATGGTTCAATGGGAATGAAAAACCCATCAAGAAAAATCAAGAAATACTAAACTAATTGTCTTAAATTAAAATAAATAAATAAATAATAGAGTTCATCATTCATCCAATACAATAAAAAAATTAGCCTAACATTCTTATAATTAAATTACACAAGAATAATTGAAAAAAATCACCCGAAAATAAGAAAAATGAAAGTAGGAAAAATCCACGTTCTTGGCTCAAATCTTGAAATCGGGCTATAAATCTTCAAAATCTTCATATGATTCGACTTGAATTGATATATAGACTTGTTCTTCGCCTCCAAAATATGTAGAATATGATGAAATTTAGGTCAAAAGGAGGTCTCCCACATCTGGTCGAGTTTGGTATTTCAAGGATGTCAAAAAGATTGTATTGAATTGTTTACCAAAATAAAAGAAGGAAAGTGTAATTTTTTTCCGTTTAGCCTCGAGGCGCGCGCCTAGTGAATCCTAGGGCGCGCCTTGGGGGTTTGGCCAGTCTCAGGCGAGGCATTTTTGGTTTGGGGCGCTCGCCTCGCCTAATTTTCGACAGTTGAATAGCTCTTAGTATTTTTCCCATAACTTTATCTTCCGATATCCAATTGAAGTGATTCAAAGTGAATTCAAAAGCTAACTCCGATGGCTACAATTCTTATAGAAATATAAGTTTTCCAATTTGAAAGTTTTCTATTCCAAAATTGGGTTTCAATGTGAGCCTAAAAATCTGAAGCATAACTTTTTCGGCTTGAAGTTGATATGTTAATACTTGGACTATATTTCATCCATTTAGCTTCTTTCCTCATCCAATTAATGCCTAACATTTTTCAAATCTTCATCGCGAGGTTCGACGTAACTATTGAGTATTTGCATTTCAATCCTCGAACTTTGTATTTGATACAATTGAGCTATTTTCCACTATCTTTGCATTCATTTCTCCAATTCTTTATCAAACATTGAGTTTTACCTACAAAATGAAATATAATACAAGTTAGGTAGTATTTTATCCAAAAAACAGTAAAATATCATCATTTATGACATCAAATAAGTGTAGAAACTACACTTATCATCCCTTTAAGGTTTAGAGCAACTCCAAAAGACTCTCTATTACTTTAGTTTATTTTATTGTTTTCCTACATTGAAAATTGAAACACTTTGAATGCATTTAATTAGAACACTCTAAATTAAAATGTTAATTTAAAGAGTTTCTTGAATTATGATTTTAAATGTTGACTCTTTAAAATAGAGAGTATCTCATATTTAAAGAGTTTCTTGGAGATACTCTTAGCATGTTAGACTTTTTAAACTTCAAATAGGTTACCTTGCTGCAAGTAAAAGATGCAGCAAATACGAGCAGAAATAGTAACAAGCATTTTGAACTCGAAAATCGAGTTCTATCATATTATAACTTCTCTCTATTACTTTAATTTAGATTTTAGGTAATTTAATTTATTAGGGATGAGGAAAAATATTCTTTTCACTTTATTAACTAAAATTTAATTTTACATAATCGTTCTCTCTTATAGTTTGAAAGGAAGTCTATATACATATAATTGAAAATTGTCGGGAATTTTCGTACTACATATGCTAGATAGGTCGCACTCACACATGGAATAGGTCCAAGGTTAGGGGCAGGGAACAGTCACCCTTCTAATTATGAGTCTTCCAAGTCAATAGTCAAACGTGTCAAATTTTAGTCTCTTTCATGTATATTCTATCGAAAACAAAAGGAAATTACATTAAATCCTTATGATTTCATGATTTATTTAGAATTTATTTGACCATAGACCGTTTTTTACGGACACAGGAATATTCATTCGACCGTATATATTTATCCCCCGTTTGACACTCATTTTGTTTGAAAATTATTTTGAGAATAGTGATTGATGGAAGATTGTGTGGTTAAAAAGTAAGGAGAATTTTTGGGTTTATATGTAATATTATTTTATTAATAGAATATGTGGTTGAAATGAAAAAATGAGAAATAGAATGAGAAAAAAATAGGTGTCAAACATGGGCATTATCTTTTTATGTAAGCACTTGAATGTCAAATTATTGATGAATATGTTCTTTTTAAGACAATTTAGAGTACTTTTATTCGGCTAAAATCATATTATTATGAGCATGAACCATTCGTTTTAAAAGGCACGTCAGCTTGTGAACTAATTCATAACAAATAAATCTAGTTCAGACTTACGTACTATCCGACTAACTTTAACACTAGTGTCACCAAAATTAAATCGCCACTACAATTCTTGATAAAAATATTCTTTTCACTTATGAGGCAAAACTTCCCATACATTCTTTTATTTTCTCGAGCCTTACAAGAAGAAAACTTCCCATACATTCTTGGCGGTATTGTTCATCAAGAAAATACATGTGCAATTTTCTGCTGCTTTCAAGTTGTTATTTCTGCTTTAAAAGTACATTAAACTTCGAAGTAATTAATTAATGTGGACGTTGTTGTTCAATCAAAATTTCAAAGATCAAACACACCGTAAAACAATTTGGTCAAAGTGAAAAAGTGAGGAAATAGTTTCACAATTAGTAATTAGGTGGTCAAATTGCATGCCGCGTTCTGGAATTCTTGATCTTCACCTATAAATATGCATGCTCATTAATGAAGTTCCATCAAATCAAATCTTATACACACAAAAAATATATATACACACGAGAATTTCGTATTTATATTCTATATTTACAATCATGCATTCTATTTTTGCCTCAGAGAGAATGAAAAGCACTGGTTTCACCTCCGAATGCCGGCAGCCGAAGCGCATAATACTGGTTCGCCATGGGGAGAGTGAAGGAAATCAAGATGAAGAAGTTCTTGAATATATACCTAATTATAAAATCAAATTAAGTAATCAAGGGATTCAGCAGGCTCAAAACGTTGGTTCCGAGATCAAGAAAGTGGTATCAGAATATGGAGAATCGGAAAACTGGAAGGTCTTGTTTTACGTGTCTCCATCAGAGCGCACGAAGCAGACACTGGAAACGATAATCGGGGAGGAATTTCCAGAGGAAAAAGTGATTGGATTGAAGGAAGAATGTAGGCTGAGAGAACAGCATTTTGGGAATTTCCAGGAGCTTGAGAAGAGGAAGAAGATAAAGCGAACCAGAAATGTGCGGGGAAATTCTTCTCACGGTGCCTGACGGGGAATCCAGCGCCGATGTTTATGACAGGGTTTCCAGTAAGTTCCTCCATTCGCATCATAAACATAAAAATACGTGCTTTTTCATTTTATCATTGAACTGCATCCAGGGACGGATCCAGGACCGGACGATAGGGGGGGCTAATACGTAAAAAAAAAAAAAAATTACACATGAAATTTTTTTTTTTTACATAAATTTTTTTTTTCCCAAGTAAAAAACTTTTTTTTGGGGGTGGGGGGTGGGGTGGGGGAGGGCTGTAGCCCCCCCTAAATCCGTCCCTGACTGCATCTAAAAGTTTGATTTATTATGGGAAAATCTCTTCGATGCCCTTCCTTTGAGCGTAGGTTGTTAAGGGATAAAATTCCACGTACAATGTAGATGAAAATATAGACCAATTTATAAGGGATTAACTACTCTTCTTAATAAGATTAACATTTTAAGTTGGTAGCTCAAGTCTTAACATAGTAAGCTCAAGTCAGCAATTAGAACTGATTAAGATTCAAAAAATGAGCACATAAATTTCAATATTGGTATATTCAAACGAGCCACCATCTTACGGGGCATGCACTAACATCAAGTTTTTCACATCCAGGTTTTCTTGAAACTCTATGGAGGGAAATGGAAACAAACAGGCTAAACAGCAGCAACCCTTCAGAGGAACTAAATCTGATAATTGTTTCCCATGGATTGACCATTCTTCTGTTACTCATGAAATGGTTCAATTGGACTGTCGAGCAATTTGAGGGACTCAAAAATCCACAAAATTGTGAATACAAAGTTCTGCAATTAGGTTGCAATGGAGAATACAGTCTGGCTATTCATCACAAATTGGAAGAACTGCATGCATGGGGGCTGTCTGAAGAGATGATTCAGGACCAAATATTTCGGGCTTATGGCACCAAAAATAACCTCAAGAACACCAAAATTTTGCCAAAATCTGATGTTTTTTTTGAGGACAAGGAAAAGCCATCTGACAAATTTCTTGAAGAAAATGGCTGCAAAACTAAACGTGAACTAGTATATTAACCAGGATGCCTAATTTTTATCTGCTAGAACTTGATTTGCTGATTTCTAATCATTGAAGAATAATTCTATATTTATGCGTATCTAAATTATTTGATTGAATTTATGTCTGAAAAAATAAACTTTAGGACACGAACGTTCTAACATTTCCTTTGTACCTATTGTTCAATTCATGTATTTGATCTTGTTCTTTTCAAAGGTGTACTCAGTATTCTTTTATGATTGTTTTACCTTGATGTTTACAACTATGGATTTTAAATTATTGTTCTTTGTCGTTATTGTAGTTGCTAGTTTTCTTTTCTATGTACGATGATAATTATATAGATGCAATTTCGTACACAATCATTTTTCCTTAAAGTTGCGTTAATTTTACAAGTATTTAGTTAGGATTTTAGCCTATAAAAACAAAATCAAAAATAGATTATTTAATCATTGAGACCTACCAAACAGAGGCATAAGAACATCTCCAGTACTAATAATCACCGGTGCTCATGCTGCAACAACAATATTAGTAGATTATTTAATCATTGAGACCTTCCATAAACTTATTCACCAGTTAATTGATAAATCTTGTCATTGTTGATTTAGCAATGATGCATAATAGATCATTTCTTCTTCAAGAGACTCTTCAAATATAAAATATTCTTTATTTTGAAGAGTGAATTATTGAAATTAACTTCAACGTGCTCTCTTTATTTTTATTTTATATTAATTGTACTTGTCAAATTACAAGTTTCAAGGCTAAACTTTGAATATTTTAGTTAATAAATAATATTATTCAATCGACGATTTTGGAAAAAGAAATAATGGCCAAAATAATAATAATAATAATGATAATAATTGAAAAAGGTAAAATGAAAGTTGAAGTAAAGAGTGCATTAAAATTTAATCTCTAAATTCATTTTCCGTAGCACATTTCATGTGAATCATAACTTTTATCAACTTTTCAATTACACATTTCAGCTACCACTTTCAAATTCTACTAAAAATCTAGATTTTATCCAAACCAAACGGGGTCTTAACTACATCCTCACATTTCAAGCAAGGGTTATGGTATATTGTGTGCAATTAAAATGGAACACAAATGACTATATACTACGATGCAGGAAGTTGAAATGTTAACACAGATTTCGTGAGAAAGGAAGTTGGTAGTGCACGTAAAAGAATAGAGGCCTGCCAAAAGAAAGAAAGACTTCTTTTTTCCTAAACCCCCTTGTTAATATTTCGGGGATATGAGAAATTTTTTCAGCACCGATCTATGATAAATATAAATAAATAAATAAATTTCTTTTAGACTCAATGCCACTTGAAAATTACAAGAATGAAATCTTGACGGGAGAAAGAATATAGAGCTTTCCAATAAAAGAACAACGAAAAAACTCAATTGACCACAACCCTCTGGAGGCAGAATTAACCCCATTTCTTGAATTTAGATTTCTACACACATTCATAGTCCGTTTGGCACGACTTTTGTTTTTGCTTCTACTTCTTGTAAAAGAGCTCACTCAGGCCAACTCTAACACGGGAGATCCTTCGTTTGGCCTTCCTGTGAAGAGAAAACAAAATTAGCTGCACATGAGTGGTCGTGGTGCATATAAGTATGGCATAGATTGTACTATTACACTGTCCCTTGTTCGTGTGAAACCCGCAAGCATACGGGATCGTTGTACAAGTAATAAAATATGCGAGTTAAGAGTATCGCTCCACGAGGAATAAAGTCTAATTTGTAATTTAATAGCTATTATTAAATTCAAAGTGTGATGAAATCAAAAGAGATGGTTCGTATATTATTTATACTAATCCTAAACTAGTAAAGCAAATAAAATGTTTATCTAATATGTGAATGTTTGCATTGGAATTGTGAGACCTCCTATTGCCATCTAATTCAATTCTTAATTCGTAATCTATTAAATTCATGCTTTCAAGACGATCGATAATTCACTATTATTCAATATTCTTTTTCAAAATATATTAAACATATGTTTAACACGATCCGATCATATTCCTAGTTCGAATTCATATGAAAAACATGCATTGAGTCACAAGATTTATCATACATGATTGCACATACCATAAATATTATTCATAGTACCTATTGCCCATATGTTGATTTTACCGCGTTCTAGACTTATTGTTAGTATTCCTACACTACAACAAGCAACTTACCATATAATTGGTGATCAAAAAATCAAACAGTTCAATGAGAATGTAAAACAAATTAAGAAAAATCAAGAAATACTAAACTAATTGTCTTGAATTAAAATAAATAAAAAATAGGGTTCATCATTCATCCAATACAATGAAAAAATTAGCCTAACATTCTTATAATTAAATTACACAAGAAAAATTGAAAAAAATCACCCGGAAATAAGAAGGATGAAAGAAGTAGGAGAAATCCACGTTCTTGGCTCAAATCTTGAAACCGGGATATGAATCTTTAAAATCCTTATATGGGCGCGCGCCTCGCCTAATTTTCGACAGCTGAACAGCTCTCAATATTTTTGTTATAACTTTCTCTTCCGACAAATAGCATTAGAAATATAACTCCGATGGCTACAATTCTTGTAGAAATATAAGTTTCCAATTCGAAAGTTTGCTATGCTAAAATTGGGTCTGAATGTGAGCCTAAAAATCTGTTGCGTTTTTTATATCGCAAGTGTACGATATTGTAACAAGTAGTATAGTAGACCTTTGAGTCCGGATTATCGTTTTCACGAGAACTAAACTTTAGGACTTAATCTAATTTTTCTAACTCCTATTTGACAAAAATAAATAAATAATTATGATTGTTGTAATTATTTTTCCTAACTACTTTTAACTAATGGAAAATATAAAATGATTGCAAACAATGAATAATTGAAAATTCAATTATGTGATGAATATTAGGGAATAACAATTTCATCTATTGATCACCTTTATTCTTAATTCAAGATTCATAACATAATGTAGTGTTCCATCAAATTCTTCTATTATATTCAATTTACCCATCTCGAGTTCTCATTGAAATTATTTAACTAATTCAATTTCATATCTCTATGCGAATCAATTTTAGTTAAACGAAACACTAGTTCTAAGAATTCATATTATGGACGCAATAATTAGTATATGTATATGTACACGTTATACTAATTTACCGAATTTTATTATATTGTCTAAATCTCAAACACACCTCTCGATTATTTCCTTCTTTGTTGACTTTTCTTTCTCTTTCTCTTTCTTTTTCTCTTTTGTTTCTTCTTTCTTCTCTTTTCTTTCTTGCTACAACCGTCATTTTCCTTCCTGTTTTCTGTTCATCCTCGCTCCTCTCTAATATATATATATATATATATATATATATATATATATATATATATATATATATATATATATATATATATATAGTTTTTTATTCAAAAATCAGATAATAATTTAAATTTTTAATATTAATAAATATATTATACAATTAAATTAATACACATGTCTACCCACTTAACCCAACCACCTTCCAATTTTCTTCTATATTTCCTCTCTCTTTCTATACCCCTCAATTCTATCCTCTCTTTATCATCGCCGGAGCAAGTATCACACCACCACGGATCCGTTAAGAAGACGTCGACGATGAGTCTATGATAAGGAGCGACGAGCGTCCCTACTTCATGGTGGTCGGGGATCTATGTGTCTGACACAGAAGGGTGTGAATCAGTGGTGGTTCGGTGGTGTCTAGGATGGTATGTTCGGTGATGATGCTAGTGGTGGTGGTGCGATGGGTAGAGGTGGGGTGCAGGGAAATGATTTTGGGTTTGTTTCTTCCTTTGATCTGCTTCGTCGGAGATTTGAGGGAGTGCTCGGTGATTTTTTTTTTTTGGTGTTTGGGTGGTGCTCAGTCGGTATTTTGTTTTTGTTTCAGATAGTGAGGTGTTGGTGGCGGTGAGGTGGTGCCGAATTTTTTTTTTTCTGTTTTTTTTTCTGATTTTCAGATTGTGAGGTTGTGTCGGTTGCGAGTTGTAGAGTTTCCCAGCAACTTGCCCGGTGACAGCAAATGCACGGAGATGCCGACATCTGTAGAGAAAAATGGGAAAATCAGGGTTTGGGTAATGATCTGAGGGCAGAGGCCTCTAGTGTAATTTTTGAAATTATAGGCCCCTCATTTCAATTTCAAATTGGGAGTCAGTTTACAAATGACAAAGATGGTGGTTGTGGTGGTGTAGTAGGTGGTGGTAGTGGTGAAGAGCGTCTATGACCAATTATTTGAAAAAAATTGTGACCTATAAATTTGTTAATTTGAAATGGTTGTATTGTTGGCTGCAGTGGTGAAGGGAGTGGTGGTGGTGGCAATGAGTCTGTTAAGGTGGTGGTGCTGCTGTTGGAAGGTGGTGGTGGTTCTGGCGGCGAAGGTGGCGGTAGTGACGTTGTTGGGAGGTGGTGGTGGTTTGGCGGCGAAGGTCGCAGTGGTGCTGCAGTGGTGAAGAGAGTGGTGCGATGGTGGTCACAAATGTTAGTTCTGGTCATAAATTATTTGGTTGATTGTGACCATTAAATTGGTTAATTTGTGACCAATAAACAATAAGTGACAAATTAAAAAGATAAATTGTAACCAAGAAATAATGTGTGACCTAAAAAATTTTAAATTTGTGATCGTCTACAAAATTGTGACTTATAATATTTGTAATTTGTGATCGATAAATAAATTGTGACGTATAAATTTTTTTTATTTGTGACCGATAAACAAATTGTCACTTATAGAATTATTGAATTGTGACCTATAAAATTTCTAATTTGTGACCGTAAAATAATTTGTGATTTATAAAATTTCTGATTTGTGACCAATGAACAAATTGTGATACGTAAAATTTTTGAATTGTGACCATAAAATAATTTGTGACCGATGAACAAATTGTGACCTATAAAATTTTTGAATTGTAATCGTAAAATAATTTGTGACATATAAAATTTGTTATTTGTGAACAAATTATATGGAATTATGACCTTAACGTATTTAATTGATAAAATATATATTTTATTTATTTATTTATAAATAAAATTAAAAAAACTCTGAAATTTGAAATTTTAAACTTAATGTCTTAAATTTGAAATTAGTAAACTAAACTTCTTAATTATGAATTTTTCTCAATTTTTAGTGCAAGTTTATTGAGACCCATTTAATTACAACCTATTTAATATATTATTTTCGCCACTTTTAAATTCTTTTCTCCAATTCTTCATTAAATATAAAGTTTTACCTACAAAACACAATATAACATAAATTAGGTAGAACTTAATTCAAAAGACAAATAAAATATCATAATTTAGGACCACGAATAAGTGTATAACTACACTTATCACACCCCCAAACTTGAATCTTTGTTTGTTCTCAAACAAAATTAAAACATAACAAACACATAAACAAACAATGCTAATTACTTAATTGATGGACAGTCAATCAAGTAAAGCAACAAGATTTAGCTAACTAACCTGACTTTTTATCTCGAGATTGAAATCATAATAACAAATCTATGCATAATTTCAAAATCACAATGCAAAAATTAAAATCCACTTTTCTAATGTAAAATCGACGTGTGTGTGTGTGTGAAGAATTAAGCATAACATTATGAATTCATAAGTTGTTTCGATTCCTGAACCTCAATGGTCAAATATGTTCTTTCATCACTCGTAAGATTCACACACCCCAAACTTATTTTTTTAACTCTTTTTCAGTGTGTGAACTATGATTGGATTTTTTTTTTTTTACTATCATCACCTTTCTAGTTTGACAAAATTTCATCTATCTTAATTCAACATTTCAATAATTACATTTCAATATGGTTTGTAATTCAATGATTAGCTTTCATATTGCTTCCATTGGCTCTTTGGTCAATATTGTTTTAAATGTTCCAGACGTCATGTTCCTAAAAAATCAAATAATGTATCAAAATCAAATAATTGGAACAAGTGTTACTTAACTCTAACATCTAATAAAGCAACTAACATCTAATCTGAAGCATAACTTTTTCGGCTGGAAGTTGATATGTTAATTCTTGGACTGTATTTCATCTATTTGGCTTCTTTCCTCAACCAATTGATGCCTAACATTCTCAAATCTTCAACTTGAGGTTCGACGTAACCATTGAGTATTTGCATTTCAATCCCCGAACTTTGTATTTGACACAATTGAGCCATTTTTCACAATCTTTGTATTCTTTTCTCCAATTCTTTATCAAATATTGAGTTTTACCTAAAAATAAAATATAACACAAGTTAGGTAGTATTTTATCCAAAAAAAGTAAAATATCATCATTTAGGACCTACACTTATCACACCCCCAAAATTGATCTTTGTTTGTACTCAAACAAAACTAAAACATAACAAACACACAATGTTAATTACATAATTGGTGGCCAGTCAATCAAGGGTGTGTTTGATGGATATTATTTTGAAAGAATGTATTTTGGAATAGTAGAATGATGGAGATTGTGTGGTTGAAAAAGAAGGAAAAGTTATTGATGTGATGGAAAATATTATTTTAATGAAGAATGTGTGGTTGAAAATTAGTAGAAGAATGAGAATGAAAATTTTAATGGGTACCAAACAGGGCCCAAGTAAAACAAAAAAATTAGCTAGCTGACCTGGCTTCTTATTCCAAGATTGAAATTATAATATCAGATCTATGCACAACTTCAAAATCACAATACATACATTAAAATTTACTTCTCCAATATAAAATCGATGTGTGTGTGTGTGAAGAATTAAATATAGCATTATGAATTCATGAGTTGTTTCAATTTCCGACCCTCAATGATCAAATATATTCTTTCATCACTCGTAAGATTCACACACCCCAAACTTATTCCTTTCGCTATTTTTAAATGTGTGAACTAAGATTGAATTTTATATTATCCTCACCTCTCTAGTTTAAGTTAATCTCACTAATTGTAAGTCAATGCGTCAATAAATAAGGATTCTCAATTAAATTTGATTGTTTCAATCTCTAGGATTTAATTAGGTTAACAATATCTTTTCAAAAGTCAAATTTTCTTAAATAAGTGTTTGGGACATAATCAAGATATTTGGTGTTTCTTCTGTTTCATGCACCTGTTTTTTTTTTTCTATACTTTTTTTTCTTTATTTGTAACATTCTCGGTTTATTTATTTTTGCATTGGATTACATGACTTGCACAATACAATATAATACAATAGCTTTTAACTTGACTTGCTATAATTATTTAATCACGTCTAATGCAATCTAGTCCAGCGTAACAAACATATAAAACAAAACCTTCAAACACGACTTTTACAAGTACAATTTTTTTTTTCAAGATTTCCACGCAAATTGCAAAAACAATTTATCTATGAACTGGATAGAATCAAACATTATGTCCAGGACTAATGGGGAAAGAGAAGTCCATATAATTGATTTACAAGAGAACGTATTCTGTAGTGAATAATGCTTGTAAAACTTACAAAAAAGTTACATGACATTCAGTTCGTTCTTACAGATGATAGAAGCACTTTGTATTCCTCCAATAGATTTGGGATATCATCCATACGCAACTACGAAAAAAAATAAACTGCATTAGAATGGGATAAACATGGAGTCCTAACACAGTATAATCAATGTGCCGAGTAATCAATCGTTGGTAGTCGTGCAGTAATGGACTAAGCTCCTTCAATGTTATTGACCTTGGTGTAGACTTCATCCAGTGATCACGGAGAGCCTGGACAATCATTAAGGAAAAAAGAGTATCAGGAGGCATGCAGATGTGTGTGAGTGGAGTGAAGTCTAACGTAACAAATTAGAAATTATAAAAAACCTCTCTTTTCTACGGCCCCTTCACCAACTACTCTTGACGCCAGTTGTACAAATTCTCTGTCTTCCATTTCATCTATGATTTTCTCGGGATTAGAACATAAAACTGAAATTTCTAATCTTTTCTGCAACTCTAACACGGGAGATTGACGTAGCGGAAGATTATAGGAAAGATGAACAACCTCACAAATATGAGATAAACTCACGAAAATTCTTATTCAATTCAATAATATCCGCCTCAAAGGACTTACAATGGTTTAAATAGCAAAACCCTACCAAATTTCGGAAAATAAATAATAAAAATAAAAAAACGATATTTTTCCATAAATGGAAAAATTCGAGATTTTAACTTAAATGGAAACTCCTAATATTCAGGATCGTCCTCCAACAAACGGAATCAAGATCCGAATTTTATTGAATGAGATATTACCAAAATAAAAATTACTATAAACGGCAAAAACGCGTAATCGAGAGCCTAAATGATGAAATCTGTCCGAAATCCGACGTACGCCATGGCCAAAGACGATGAGTTGTGATTCTTGGCCCGTTTCCACTCAAATTAGAATATTAATTCGCCAAAAATGGACAAACTCAAAGTTATCATGAAATCATTATTTTGCCTTGCGATCCCACTTCATCATAAATTCTAACTCCTTATACACTTCATCAAAGATCCTTCCATTTGGCCTTCCTATGAAGAGAAAACAAAATTAGCTGCACATGAGTGGTCGTGGTGCATATAAGTATGGCATAGATTTTACTATTACACCGTCCCTTGTTCCTGTGAAACCCGCAAGCATACGGGATCGTTGTACATGTAATAAAATATGTGAGTTAAGAATATCGTTCCACGAGAAATAAAGTCTAATCTGTAATTTAATAGCTATTATTAAATTCGAAGTGTGATGAAATCAAAAGAGATGGTTCGTATATTATTTATACTAATCCTAAACTAATAAAGCAAATAAAGTGTTTATCTAATATGTGAATATTTGTATTGGAATTGTGAAACCTCCTATTGCCATTTAATTCAATTCGTAATTCGTAATCTAGTAAATTCATGCATTCAAGACGATCGATAATTCACTGTTATTCAATATTCTTTTCCAAAATATATTAAACATATGTTTAACATGATCCGATCATATTCCTAGTCCGAATTCATATTAAAAACATGCATTGAGTCACAAGATTTATCATACATGATTGCACATACCATATATATTATTCATAGTACCTATTGCCCATATGATGATTTTGTCGCGTTCTAAACTTATTGTGAGTATTCCTACACTACAACAAGAAACTAACTATATAATTCGTGATCAAACAATCGAATAGTTCAATGAGAATGCAAAACAAATTAAGAAAAATCAAGAAATACTAAACTAATTGTCTTGAATTAAAATAAATAAACAATAGGGATCATAATTCATCCAATACAATGAAAAAATTAGCCTAACATTCTTATAATTAAATTACACAAGAAAAATTGAAAAAATCACCCGAAAATAAGAAAGATGAAAGAAGTAGGAGAAATTCACGTTTTTGGCTCAAATCTTGAAATCGAGATATGAATCTTTAAAATCCTTATATGGGCGCGCCTTGCCTAATTTTCGACAGCTGAACAGCTCTCAATATTTTTGTCATAACTTTCTTTTCCTACAAATAGCATTAGAAATATAACTCAGATGGCTACAATTCTTGTAGAAATATAAGTTCCAAATTCGAAAGTTTGCTATGCTAAAATTGGGTCTGAATGTGAGCCTAAAAATCTGTTGCGTTTTTTATATTGCAAGTGTACGATATTGTAACAAGTAGTATAGTGGACTTTTGAGTCCGGATTATCGTTCTCACGAGAACTAAACTTTAGGACTTAATCTAATTTTTCTAACTTCTATTTGACAAAAATAAATAAATAATTATGATTGTTGTAATTATTTTTCCTAACTACTTTTAACTAATGGAAAATATAAAATGATTGCAAACAATGAATAATTGAAAATTCAATTATGTGATGAATATTAGGGAATAACAATTTCATTTATTGATCACCTTCATTCTTAATTTAAGATTCATAACCTAATGTAGTGTTCAATCAAATTCTTCTATTGTATTCAATTTACCCCTTTCGAGTTCTCATTGAAATTATTTAACTAATTTAATTTCATATCTCTATGCAAATCAATTTTAGTTAAACGAAACACTAGTTTTAAGAATTCATATTATGAACGCAGTAATCAGTATATGTATATGTACACGTTATACTAATTTACCGGATTTTATTATATTGTCTAAATCTCAAACACACTTCTCGATTATTTCCTTCTTTGTTGACTTTTCTTTCTCTTTCTTTTTCTCTCTTGTTTCTTCTTTCTTCTCTTTTCTTTCCTGCTACAACCGTCATTTTCCTTCCTGTTTTCTGTGCATCCTCGCTCCTCTCTAATATATATATATATATATATATATATAGGTTTAGTTTGGGCCTCCAATTAAAATTTTTAAGTGGAAATTACATCTACCCAAACATTTCAACTTCATAATTCAAAAATAAGATTTACAAGTTTTTTATTCAAAAATCAGATAATAATTTAAAATTTTAAAATTAATAAATATATTATACAATTAAATTAATACACATATCTACCCACTTAACCCAACCACCTTCCAATTTTCTTCTATATTTCCTCTCTCTTTCTATACCCCTCAATTCTATCCTCTCTTTATCATCGCCGGAGCAAGCATCACACCACCACGGATCCGTTAAGAAGACGTCGACGAATAGTCTATTATAAGGAGCGACGAGCGTCCCTACTTCATGGTGGTCGGGGATCTATGTGTCTGACACAGAAGGGTGTGAATCAGTGGTGGTTCGGTGGTGTCTAGGATGGTGTGTTCGGTGATGATGCTAGTGGTGGTGGTGCGATGGGTGGAGGTGGGGTGCAGGGAGATGATTTTGGGTTTGTTTCTTCCTTCGATCTGCTTCGTCGGAGATTTGAGGGAGTGCTCGTTGATTTTTTATTTTTTTTTGTGGTGTTTGGGTGGTGCTCAGTCGGTGTTTTGTTTTTGTTTCAGATAGTGAGGTGTTGGTGGCGGTGAGGTAGTGCCGACTTTTTTTTTCTGTTTTTTTTCTGATTTTCAGATTGTGAGGTTGTGTCGGTTGTAAGTTGTAGAGTTTCCCAACAACTTGCCCGGTGACAGCAAATGCACGAAGATGCCGACATCTGTAGAGAAAAATCGGAAAATCAGGGTTTGGGTAATGATTTGAGGGCAGAGGCCTCTAGTGTGATTTTTGAAATTATAGGCCCCTCCTTTCAATTTCAAATTGGGAGTCAATTTACAAATGACAAAGATGGTGGTTGTGGTGGTGTAGTAGGTGGTGGTAGTGGTGAAAAGCGTCTATGACCAATTATAAATTTGTTAATTTGAAATGGTTGTGTTGTTGGCTGCAGTGGTGAAGGGAGTGGTGGTGGTGGCAATGGGTCTATTAAGGTGGTGCTGCTGCTGTTGGAAGGTGGTGGTGGTTCTGGCAGCGAAGGTGGTGGTAGTGCCGCTGTTGGGAGGTGGTGGTGGTTCTGGCGGCGAAGGTGGCGGTGGTGCTGTAGTGGTGAAGAGAGTGGTGCGATGGTGGTCACAAATGTTAGTTGTGGTTATAAATTATTTAGTTGATTGTGACCATTAAATTGATTAATTTGTGACCAATAAACAATATGTGACCAATTGAAAAGATAAATTGTAACCAAGAAATAATGTGTGACCTAAAAAATTTTAAATTTGTGATCGTCTACAAAATTGTGACTTATAATATTTGTGATTTGTAACCGATAAATAAATTGTGACGTATAAATTTTTTTTATTTGTGACCGATGAACAAATTGTCACTTATAGAATTTTTGAATTGTGACCTATAAAATTTCTGATTTGTGACCGTAAAATAATTTGTGATTTATAAAATTTCTGATTTGTGACCAATGAACAAATTGTGATACCTAAAATTTTTGAATTGTGACCATAAAATAATTTGTGATCGATGAACAAATTGTGACCTATAAAATTTTTGAATTGTAATCGTAAAATAATTTGTGACATATAAAATTTGTTATTTGTGACCAATGTTATGGAATTATGACCTTAACGTATTTAATTGATAAAATATATATTTTATTTATTTATTTATAAATAAAATTAAAAAAACTCTGAAATTTGAAATTTTAAACTTAATGTCTTAAATTTGAAATTAGTAAACTAAACTTCTTAATTATGAATTTTTCTCAATTTTTAATGCAACTTTATTGAGACCCATTTAATTACAACCTATTTAATATATTATTTTCGCCACTTTTAAATTCTTTTCTCCAATTCTTCATTAAATATAAAGTTTTACCTACAAAACACAATATAACATAAATTAGGTAGAATTTAATTTGAAAAACAAATAAAATATCATAATATAGGACCACGAATAAGTGTATAACTACACTTATCACACCCCCAAACTTAAATCTTTGTTTGTCCTCAAACAAAATTAAAACATAACAAACACACACAAACAATGCTAATTACATAATTGGTGGACAGTCAATCATGTAAAGCAACAAGATTTAGCTAACTAATCTGGCTTTTTATCTCGAGATTGAAATCATAATAATAAATCTATACACAATTTCAAAATCACAATACAAAAATTAAAAACCCCGTTTTCAATGTAAAATCGGCATGTGTGTGTGAAGAGTTAAGCATAATATTATGAATTCATAAGTTATTTCAATTCCTGACCCTCAATGGTCAAATATGTTCTTTCATCACTCGTAAGATTCACACAATCCAAACTCATTCTTTTCACTCTTTTCCAGTGTGTGAACTATGGTTGGATTTTTTTTACTATCCTCACCTCTCTAGTTTGACAAAATTTCATCAATTACAGTTCAACATTTCAATAATTACATTTCAATATGGTTTGTAATTCAATGATTAGCTTTCATATTGCTTCCATTGGCTCCTTGGTCAATATTGGTTTAAGTGTTCCGCGACTCCTGAAAAATCAAATAAAGCATCAAGATCAAATAATTGGAACAAGTGTTATTTAACTCTAACATTTAATCTAAAGCATAACTTTTTCGGCTGGATGTTGATATGTTAATACTTGGACTATATTTCATCTATTTGACTTCTTTTCTCATCCAATTGATGCCTAACATTCTCAAATCTTCAACGTGAGGTTCGACGTAACCATTGAGTATTTGCATTTCAATCCCCAAACTTTGTATTTGATACAATTGAGCCATTTTTCACAATCTTTGCATTCTTTTCTCCATTTTTTTTTATCAAATATTGAGTTTTACCTAAAAATGAAATATAACACAAGTTAGGTAGTATTTTACCCAAAAAAGTAAAATATCATCATTTAGGACCTCAAATAAGTGTAGAAACTACACTTACCCTCAAAACTGATTCTTTGTTTGTACTCAAACAAAACTAAAACATAACAAACACATGTTAATTACATAATTGGTGGCCTGTCAATCAAGTAAAGCAAAAAAAAATTAGCCAGCTGACCTTGCTTCTTATTCCAGGATTGAAATTATAATATCAGATCCATGCACAACTTCAAAATCACAATACATACATTAAAATTTATTTCTCCAATGTAAAATCGATGTGTGTTTGTGAAGAATTAAATATAGCATTATGAATTCATGAGTTGTTTCAATTCCCGACCCTCAATGGTCAAATATATTCTTTCATCACTCGTAAGATTCACACACCCCAAACTTATTCCTCTCGCTATTTTCAAATGTGTGAACTAAAATTGAATTTTATATTATTATCACCTCTCAAGTTTGAGTTAATCTCACTAATTGCAAGTCAATGCGCCAATAAATAAGGATTCTCAATTAAATTTGATTGTTTCAATCTTTAGGACTTAATTAGGTTAACAATATCTTATCAAAAGTTAAATTTTCTTAAATAAATGTTTGAAACATAATCAAGATATTTGGTGCTTCTTCTGTTTCATGCACCTGTTTTTTTCTATACATTTTTTTCTTTATTTATAGCATTCTCTCCCTTAAACTTTCTAAATGACCCATGTAACAAGATTTATGCCGATGACTCCCAAGTCAGTTGACTTTAAGGCAATAGGTTTTTAACACCCTTACATGTTTAATAACTCGATTCATAAAGGTTACGAAAAGAAATTTTCAAATAAAATATTTTTTTAATGCATTGATTAGTGTAATGTCCTTCATTAAACACATATCTAAGTAAAACAACACCTAACTTGAGAGTATCACTCAATTTCATCATATTGACCTTGGACAATCCACACAAAATTTTTAATTTCACACATGAAATCCTCATTTATCTCAATATCTTCCTACAACAGTGAAATATCCTCAAACTATTCTAAATTTGGTCTAAAGATGTAAAATTTAGTAGTTTTGGTTTTAGCATCTATGGTCCACTATTTCAACCTATCCAATTATGAAATCAACTCATTCCTGCACAATGCTTAACTTAATTCATGTGCTCAATATATATCAAATTTCACATTGAAAAACAAAAATTAATCTAAGCATGCAACTTATTCACCATTTATATATCAAATAACTTTTCAATATATTTTTTACTGCCAGTCAGACCAACTAACTCACACAATCACACAAAAAGCAAATATTTTAAAATTTTTCATTTTTATATCTAAACTAATGAAATAAAATCACATAAAAATACATAAACATAAAACACATAGAAAAATGAAAAAAAAAATGAAAATTCATGTTTTCCACCCCCAAACTTAAACTAGACATTGTCCCCAATGTGTTAAATTCTAAATCCGCATATAAAGAGGTATGGAAGAAAATGAAGAAAAAGACTCCCCTGATATGGATTGTAATTCAATGGCTAACTTCATATTACTCCCGTTAGTTCCTTAGTCTTGGTTGGTTTAAGTGTTGCTCGACATCATGTTCCTGAGCAATACAGTCAAATAAAATATTAAAATCAAATAACTTGAACAAGTACTACTTAGCTCTAACATCTAATAAACCACTAACATATCGAAGATCTAAGGGGAAACATAATATGGATGATGAGTCCCTAAAATTGAATAATAAAAAAAAAATCTAAATTATCTTAAATTATTTTGAATATAAGGCCCGTCCGAGCCACCTTATTATAGAATGAGAATGAAAATTATAGTCTTTATTGGGGCCCACATAAGGATAGAAAATTTGAATTTAAATGTTGATGTGATGGATAACGGTCATATTTTTCATTTTGATTAGATAAAAAGGTGGCCCAAACAGGGGCTAAAAAGCAAAATAAATTAAAGGAATAGAAATATTGGGTTGCTTCCCAACAAGTGCTTGTTTAAAGTCTTTAACTCGACTCTTGTTATTTTTAGGGTCTTCATGGTGGCTTGAAAATAGAGTTTTCAGTCCAGCATTTTAGACATTGGTTGCATTTCTTCAGTTCATCCTTGACTCTCCAAACAATCACGTTTCCATTATTGTCCCTACAAATAATTCCTTCTGCGTCGGCATACCTTTGTAGCTCTTCTAGTGATCTGCTCGGTTGCAATCCTCAAAGTGGGAGGGTTGCTTGATTGGATTTTCCATGGTGAAACTCTGCTGCTTATCTTCCACCCTCAGAACTATCTCATTAGCATCAAAATCCAGCAAAGCTCGGCTTGTAGACAATAATGGCCTTCCCAGGATTATCGGTATCTAATATGCCTCTTCTATGTAAAGAGGTAAGGGAATTAGATTAACACTTGCTATTGAATCAATTAAGCAATTAATAGTATTTAAATTTCCTATAGAGCAAGGTAGAGTGCAACTCCCTAGATCTTTAAGTTTGGGAGGGATCTGGTGCTAGATGATCGCGTTGCACTATTCAGATAGAGCTATTGTTTCATGTTCGGGCAACTTTCTCTTTTTGGTCAACATCTCCTTAAAAAACTTGGAGTAATTTGGAATTAGAAGATTCGCGTCAATGAATGAGATGTTGACATGTAGCTTTTTGAGGATTTCCATAAATTTAGTGAATTGTCTCTCTAGTTTGGTGTTTTACATCCGTTGAGAATAACGGATCAGAGATATGAGTGTTGTGCCAGAAACTGCTGTCTTAAGTCGTGGGCTGTCAGAGACTAATTGTTGATCATTCTATGTTGCCTTTTCACACTGCTTTACATGTTCTTTGCTCTCGGTAGATATTTTAGTGTTCTTTGTCTCCTTCCTCTTTGCATTGATTTCTGGCAATTGAACACCACTCTTAGTCATGATGGTCTGAACCTGCTCGGCTGTTGGTTGCCGTCGAAGTCTTTGAGAGAATGGAATGAGTGGCACATAAGCCTTAACAGAGGTGGTGGGAGTGAATGATGGGAGCTCAATAGTTGCATAATTCACCCCCTCAACCTCTAATACCTGCACCCATGGGTTCTTCTCTGTGTCACTCGGCAAGGTACCTTGTGGTCTGTTGGCTGTTGCAGCTGTTATCTGCCCCACCCGCTGTTGCAAGTTTTTGATCGAGGCCTGTTGATTTTACATCGCTGTCTCAGTTTTGGTGATGTGTTTGACAAGTAGATCTTCTATGGATTGCCTCTTTTCTTGTTGCTGAATCACTAAAGGATTGCCCCTCATCTGATTTACTTGATCTGAATTATCTGCCCATGCGTAGTTGGGATGCATGTTCAAACCCGGATGGTAGTTGTGTGGGTGAGGTCAATTTTGCCTCCGATAGTTTTGCTCGTAACTGACATGTACTGGTAGACCCATATAAGTGGAAGCCAAATGGCAGCTTGCAGTGATGTGATCTGTCCCACAACCTGCACAAATCGGAGTTGGATGTTGTACCATGTGCACATATTGAGTTAACTTATCAAACTTCAATGTTAGTGCTTCAATTTGTGCTCCCAATGCTGTTACTGAGTCTATATTGTGTATTACAGCTACTCTTCTAGGAGCCTCCCTATCAACTAGCCAGTTGGCCTGATTCTCCGCAATTCTCTCAAATAGATGATGTGCATCATCTGCCTCGATGGTCAAAATTGATTCGCCAGCAGAAGCATCTATAATATTGTGAAATTCAGAGTGCAATCCATTGTAGAAGAGATATATTAGCGCCAATTTAGGAATGTCAAGATTTGAACACTTTTTAAATGCGCTCTTGAAACTGTCACATGCTTCTAGATATGTCTCAAAGTGCCGCTGTCTGAAGAGATATACTTCATTTCTGATTTGGTGGACTTGAGATGGCTGGAATAATTTCATGGTAATTTTTTTTACCATGTCATTCTACGATACGATGCTCCCAGGAGGTTGTGACATCATCCATATTTTCGCACCCTCCTTCAAAGTGTGAGGTAATAGATGCATTCGAAATGCATCCTGTGACATCCCCTATGGCTAATCACGTCACACGGCATGGTAAAAGCTTAAATGTGTTCATGTGGATTTTCTGTAGCTTTCCTGCTCAACTTGATATCATGATGATTCTGAAAGAGGTTTATAACATCTGGTCAGATGTGAAAGTTAGCTTGTCCAAATGGTGGATAGATGACCGGAGGTTGAATCGGTACCAATGGCGGATTCACATAATCCCCAACCAATATAGGCTGAGCCAGAGGTGGTTGCTGAACCGGAAGTGCTACATTCTGCAATGCATTTTGAATTTGATCATGATTCTCATCCATTACCATCGTTCTTCTCTGTTCTTTTCGGTGGTGATTGAAAGTCCTTTCGATTTCGGGATCTATATAGAGTATCTCGTTCACGTCAGGAACTTGTATAAATAGGTGAAAACCTACAAAAAGTAAAATAAGAAGAAATTAGGTAGCACAATTAAAGCTTAAAAGAACAAAAAGAAAAAAAATCGAACTAAATAGAAACTAAGAAACTAAAATTAAATCTGTTATTTCTCGACAACGGCGTCAAAAACTTGTTCGCGTGAAACCCACAAATGTACGAGATCATTGTACAAGTAATAAAATATGTGAGTAAAAAGTATCATTGCGAGAAATAAATTCTAATTTGAAATTTAATAGCTATTATTAAATTCGAAGTGTGATTAAATCAAAAGAGATGGTTTGTATATTATTTATACTAATCCTAAACTAATAAAGCAAATAAAATGTTTATATAATATGTGAATATTTGTATTGGAATTGTGAAACTCCCTATTGCCATTTAATTCAATTCTTAATTCGTAATCTAGTAAATTCATGCATTCAAGACAATCCACTATTATTCAATATTATTTTTCAAGATATATTAAACATATGTTTAACACGATCCGATCATATTCCTAGTCCAAATTCATATGAAAAACATGCATTGATTCACAAGATTTATCATACACGATTGCACATGCCATAGATATTATTCCTAGTACCTATTGCACATGTGTTAATTTTGTCACGTTCTAGACTTATTTTGAGTATTCCTACACTACAACAAGCAACTTACTATATAATTGGTGATCAAACAATCAAATAGTTTAATGAGAATGAAAAACCAATCAAGAAAAATCAAGAAATACTAAACTAATTGTCTTGAATTAAAATAAATAAATAATAGGGTTTATCATTCATCCAACACAATAAAAAAATTAGTCTAACATTCTTATAATTAAATTACATAAGAATAATTGAAAAAATACCCGAAAATGAAAAAAATGAAAGAAGTAGGAAAAATCCACGCTCTTGGCTCAAATCTTGAAACCGAGCTATAAATCTTCAAAATCTTTATATGATTCGCCTTGAATTGATATGTAGACTTGTTCTTCGCCTCCAAAATATGTAGAATATGATGAAATTTAGGTCAAATGAGGTCTCCCACATCTGGTCGAGTTTGATATTTAAAGGATGCCAAAAAGATTGCATTGAATTGTTTACCAAAATAAAAGAAGGAAAGTGTACTTTTTTCCGTTTAGCCTTGAAGCGTGCGCCTAATGAATCCTAGGGCGCGCCTTAGGGGTTTGGCCAGTCTCAGGCGAGGCATTTTTTGTTTGGGGCGCTCGCCTCGCCTAATTTTCGATAGTTGAACAGCTCTCAGTATTTTTGTCATAACTTTCTCTTTCGATATCCGATTGAGGTGATTCAAAGTGAATTCAAAAGTTAACTCCGATGGCTACAATTCTTATAGAAATATAAGTTTCCCAATTCGAAATTTTTCTATACCAAAATTGGGTCTCAATGTGAGCCTAAAAATTTAAAGCATAACTTTTTCGGCTGGAAGTTGATATGTTAATACTTGGACTATATTTCATCTATTTGGCTTCTTTTCTCATCCAATTAATGCCTAACATTCTCAAATCTTCATCGCGAGGTTGGACGTAACTATTGATTATTTGCATTTCAATCCCCGAACTTTGTATTTGATACAATTGAGCTATTTTTCACTATCTTTGCATTCTTTTCTCCAATTCTTTATCAAACATTGAGTTTTACCTATAAAATGAAATATAAGACAAGTTGGTGATATTTTATCCAAAAAACAGTAAAATATCATCATTTATGATAACAAATAAGTGTAGAAACTATACTTATCATCCCTTTAAGGTTTAGAGCAACTCCAAAAGACTCTCTATTTTTAAAGAGTATATTCTATCATTTGGAGAGTATATATAAATTTAGAGAGTTAAAATTTTGAAGTACTCCAACAAGCTCTCTATATTTAACACTTAATTTTACCACTCTCAAAAAATATTTATTATTTTTCTTTATCTTTTATTTTGACTAGCTTTACTTTAGTTTATTTTATTGTTTTCCTAAATTGAAAATTGAAACACTTTGAATGCATTTAATTAGAACTCTCTAAATTAAAATGTTAATTTAAAGAGTTTCTTGAAGTATGATTTTAAATGTTGACTCTTTAAAATAGAAAGTATCTCATATTTAAAGAGTCTCTTGGAATCGGAGATGCTCTTAGCATGTTAGACTTTTTAAACTTCAAATAGGTTACCTCGCTGCAAGTAAAAGATGCAGCAAATACGAGCAGAAATATTAACAAGCATTTTGAACTCGAAAATCGAGTTCTATCATATTATAACTTCTCTCTATTACTTTAATTTAGATTTTAGGTAATTTAATTTATTAGGGATGAGGAAAAATATTCTTTTCACTTTATTAACTAAAATTTAATTTTACATAATCGTTCTCCCTTATAGTTTGAAAGGAAGTCCATATACATATAATTGAAAATTGTCGAGAATTTTCGTACTACATATGCTAGATATGTCGCACTCACACATGGAATAGGTCCAAGGTTAGGGGCAGGGAACAGTCACCCTTCTAATTGTGAGTCTTCCAAGTCAATAGTCAAACGTGTCAAATTTTAGTCTCTTTCATGTATATTCTATGGAAAACAAAAGGAAATTACATTAAATCCTTATGATTTCAAGATTTATTTAGAATTTATTTGACCATAGACCGTTTTTTACGGACACAGGAATATTCATTCGACCGTAGATGAGTATTTTTTTTTCTAAAAAAAATAAACTAAGATTTTAAAATTTATATTTATGCCCCTGTCTGACACCCATTTTGTTTGAAAATTATTTTTAGAATAGTGATTGATGGAAGATTGTATGGTTAAAAAGTAAGGAGAATTTTTGGGTTTATGTGTAATATTATTTTATTAATAGAATGTGTGGTTGAAATGAAAAATGAGAAATAGAATAAGAATGAGAAAAAAATAGGTGTCAAACATGAGCAATTTATCTTTTTATGTAAGCACTTGAATGTCAAATTATCGATGAATATGTTCTTTTTAAGACAATTTAGAGTACTTTTATTCAACTAAAACCATATTATTATGAGCATGAACCATTCGTTTTAAAAAGCACGTCATCTTGTGAACTAATTTATACAAATAAATCTAGTTCAGACTTATGTACTATCCGACTAACTTTAACACTAGTGTCACCACAATTAATGTGGACGTTGTTGTTCAATCCAAATTTCAAAGATCAAACACACCGTAAAACAATTTGGTCAAAGTGAAAAAGTGAGGAAATAGTTCCACAATTAGTAATTAGGTGGTCAAATTGCATGCCGCGTTCTGGAATTCTTGATCTTCACCTATAAATATGCATGCTCATTAATGAAGTTCCATCAAATCAAATCTTATACACACAAAAAAAAATATATACACACAAGAATTTCGTATTTATATTCTATATTTGCAATCATGCATTCTATTTTTGCCTCAGAGAGAATGAAAAGCACTGGTTTCACCTCCGAATGCCGGCAGCCGAAGCGCATAATATTGGTTCGCCATGGGGAGAGTGAAGGAAATCAAGATGAAGAAGTTCTTGAATATATACCTAATTATAAAATCAAATTAAGTAATCAAGGGATTGAGCAGGCTCAAAACGTTGGTTCCGAGATCAAGAAAGTGGTATCAGAATATGGAGAATCGGAAAACTGGAAGGTCTAGTTTTACGTGTCTCCATCAGAGTGCACGAAGCAGACACTGGGAACGATAATCGGGGAGGAATTTCCAGAGGAAAAATGATTGGATTGAAGGAAGAATGCAGGCCGAGAGAACAGCATTTTGGGAATTTCCAGGAGCTTGAGAAGAGGAAGAAGATAAAGCGAAACGGAAACAGGTACGGGAAATTCTTCTACCGGGTGCCTGACGGGGAATCCAGCGCCGATTTTTATGACAGAGTTTCCAGTAAGTTCCTCCATTCGCATCATAAACATAAAAATATGTGTTTTTTCATTTTATCATTGAACTGCATCTAAAAGTTTGATTTATTATGGGAAAATATCTTCGATGCCCTTCCTTTGAGTGTAGGTTGTTAGGGGATAAAATTCCACGTACAATGTAGATGAAAATATAGACTAATTTATAAGGGATTAACTACTCTTCTTAATAAGATTAACATTTTAAGTTGGTACCTCAAGTCTTAACATAGTAAGCTCAAGTCAGCAATTAGATCTGATTAAGATTCAAAAAATGAGCACATAAATTTCAATATTGGTATATTCAAACGAGCCACCATCTTAAGGGGCATGCACTAACATCAAGTTTTTCACATCCAGGTTTTCTTGAAACTCTATGGAGGGAAATGGAAACAAACAGGCTAAACAGCAGCAACCCTTCAGAGGAACTGAATCTGATAATTGTTTCCCATGGATTGACCATTCTTCTGTTACTCATGAAATGGTTCAATTGGACTGTCGAGCAATTTGAGGGACTCAAAAATCCACAAAATTGTGAATACAAAGTTCTGCAATTAGGTTGCAATGGAGAATACAGTCTGGCTATTCATCACAAATTGGAAGAACTGCATGCATGGGGGCTGTCTGAAGAGATGATTCAGGACCAAATATTTCGGGCTTATGGCACCAAAAATAACCTCAAGAACACCAAATTTTTGCCAAAATCTGATGTTTTTTTTTAGGACAAGGAAAAACCATCTGGCGAATTTCTTGAAGAAAATGGCTGCAAAACTAAACGTGAACTAGTATATTAACCAGGATGCCTAATTTTTATCTGCTAGAACTTGATTTGCTGATTTCTAATCATTGAAGAATAATTCTATATTTATGCGTATCTAAATTATTTGATTGAATTTATGTCTGAAAAAATAAACTTTAGGAAATGTTCTAACATTTCCTTTGTACCTATTGTTCAATTCATGTATTTGATCTTGTTCTTTTCAAAGGTGTACTCAGTATTCTTATGATTATTTTACCATGATGTTTACAACTATGGATTTTAAATTATTGTTCTTCGTCGTTATTGTAGTTTCTAGTTTTCTTTTCTATGTACGATGATAGTTATACAGATGCAATTTCGTACACAATCATTTTTCCTGAAAGTTGCGTTAATTTTACAAGTATTTAGTTAAGATTTTAGCCTATAAAAACAAAAACAAAAAAATGAACCAAGCCTTTTTAGGATGGCCACTCTTATGAACAATAACTTGAAGTCTATTTTTTCAGACATGTACTGGTTGACCCATATGAGTGGAAGCCAAATGGCAGCTTGCAGTGATGTGATATCTCCCAAAACCTGTACAAATCGGAGTTGGATGTTGTACCATGTGCACAGATTGAGTTAACTCATCAAACTTCAATGTTAGTGCTTCAATTTGTGCTCCCAATATGTTACTGAGTCTATATTGTGTATTACAGCTACTCTTCTAGGAGACTCTCTATCAAATAGCCAGTTGGCCCGATTCTCCGCAATACTCTCAAATAGATGATGTGCATCATCTACCTCGATGGTCAAAATTGATCCGCCAGCAGAAGCATCTATAATATTACGAAATTCAGAGTGCAATCCATTGTAGAAGAGATATAATTGTGCCAATTTGGGAATGTCAAGATTTGGACACTTTCTAAATGCGCTCTTGAAACTGTAACATGCTTCTAGATATGTCTCAAAGTCCCGCTGTCTGAAAAGATGTACTTCATTTCTGATTTTGCCACGTTTTAGACTTATTGTGAGTATTCCTACACTACAACAAACAACTTACTATATAATTGGTGATCAAACAATCAACTAGTTCAATGGGAATGAAAAACCAATCAAGAAAAATCAAGAAATACTAAACTAATTATCTTGAATTAAAATAAATAAACAATAGGGTTCATCATTCATCCAATACAATAAAAAAATTAGTCTAACATTCTTATAATTAAATTATACAAGAATAATTGAAAAAATACCCGAAAATGAGAAAAATGAAAGAAGTAGGAAAAATCCACGTTCTTGGCTCAAATCTTGAAACCGAGCTATAAATCTTCAAAATCCTTATATGATTCACCTTGAATTGATATATAGACTTGTTCTTTCTCCTCCAAAATATGTAGAATATGATGAAATTTAGGTCAAAATGAGGTCTCCCACATCTGGTCGAGTTTGGTATTTAAAGGATGCCATAAAAATTGCATTGAATTGTTTATCAAAATAAAAGATGGAACGTGTGATTTTTTTCCGTTTAGCCTTGAGGCACGCGCCTAGTGAATCCTAAGGCGCGCCTTGGGGGTTTGGGCAGTCTCAGGCGAGGCATTTTTGGTTGGGGCGCTCGCCTCGCCTAATTTTTGGCAGTTGAACAGCTCTCAGTATTTTTGTCATAACTTTCTCTTCCGATATCCGATGAGGTGATTCAAAGTGAATTCAAAAGCTAAATCCGACAGGTGCAATTCTTGTAGAAATATAAGTTTCCCAATTCGAAAGTTTTCTATACCAAAATTGGGTCTCAATGTGAGCCTAAAAATCTGAAGCATAATTTTTTCGACTGGAAGTTGATATGTTAATACTTGGACTATATTTCATCCATTTGACTTCTTTCCTCATCCAATAATGCCTAACATTCTCAAATCTTCATCGCGAGGTTCGACGTAACTATTAAGTATTTGCATTTCAATTCCCGAACTTTGTATTTGATAGGGTTAGGCAAAATGTCCGAACCGAACCGGAACTGAACCGAACCGAGTAGGTTTTTTTAAATGAAATACCCGAACGAGTATCCGAATCGAGAATCGAATGGTTTGGTTCGATCTAGACCCAGAACCGAAGAACCGAATAGGAACCGAATTTATTTTTTATATTGGATAAATCAATTTCTTTTATTTTTTCTAAATAAATTAATAATTTTTTTCTTATTAAATCTTATTAGTTGAACAATTTATAGTTTATTTATGTTTGTTAGTTGTGTTTTTGTCAATTTTTTCTTGTATAATCTCTTAGTAGTTTGTATGGAAAGTCAAGCAACTAATTATTACATTAAATAATTGGTAAGTATTATCAATACTTTAAAATATTTTATCTTTATTACTTCTAATTTATATTTCATTTTTATGTAGACTTGAATGTTTGAAGTAAATGAATTATTGATATGAATTATCGAAGTTTTATTAGTAATATTTACTTTTTCGTATTTGTATTTGAAAACTTATTATTTATATGTTATTAAATTAGATTATGTTAATTTGTAAAAGTTAAGATTGAACTTGGTATTTATATCTACTTTTTGTTATTAATATTAGTATCAACTTTCAGGTGTATTTATGTAGTATTATTTTAAATGTTAAAAAATTTAATTATAGTACAGAACCGAACCGAACCGAACCCGAACGGTTCCAAAATTATATTTGGAACCGACGGTTCCATTTACTAAATACACGAAAATTTCTGGAATCGAAAAAAACCGAAACGAACCGACCCGCGTCCACCCCTAGTATTTGATACAATTGAGCTCTTTTCCACTATCTTTGCATTCATTTCTCCAATTCTTCATCAAACATTGAGTTTTACCTATAAAATGAAATATAACACAAGTTAGGTAGTATTTTATCCAAAAAACAGTAAAATATCATCATTTATGACATCAAATAAGTGTAGAAACTACACTTATCATCCCTTTAAGATTTAGAGCATCTCCAAAAGACTCTCTATTTTTAAAGAGTATATTCTATCATTTGGAGAGTATCTATAAATTTAGAGAGTTAAAATTTTGAAGTACTCCAATAAGCTCTCTATATTTAACACTTAATTTTACCACTCCCAAAAAATATTTATTATTTTTCTTTATCTTTTATTTTAACTAGCTTTGCTTTACTTTATTTTATTGTTTTCCTAAATTGAAAATTGAAACACTTTGAATACATTTAATTAGAACTCTCTAAATTAAAATATTAATTTAAAGAGTTTCTTGAAGCATGATTTTAAATGTTTACTCTTTAAAATAGAGAGTATCTCATATTTAAAGAGTCTCTTGAAGATAATGTTAGCATGTTAGACTTTTTAAACTTCAAATAGGTTACCTTGCTGCAAGTGAAAGATGCAGCAAATACGAGCAAAAATATTAACAAGCATTTCGAACTCGAAAATCGAGTTCTATCATATTATAACTTCTCTCTATTACTTTAATTTAGATTTTAGGTAATTTAATTTATTAGGGATGAGGAAAAATATTCTTTTCACTTTATTAACTAAAATTTAATTTTACATAATCGTTCTCCCTTATAGTTTGAAAGGAAGTCTATATACATATAATTGAAAATTGTCGAGAATTTTCGTACTACATATGCTAGATATGCCGCACTCACACATGGAATAGGTCCAAGGTTAGGGGCAGGGAACTGTCACCCTTCTAATTCTGAGTCTTCCAAGTCAATAGTCAAACGTGTCAAATTTTAGTCTCTTTCATGTATATTCTATTGAAAACAAAACGAAATTACATTAAATCCTTGTGATTTCATGATTTATTTAGAATATATTTGACAATAGACCGTTTTTTACGGACACAAGAATATTCATTCGACCGTATATATTATCTTTTTGTGTAAGCACTCGAATGTTAAATTATTGATGAACATGTTCTTTTTTAAGACAATTTAGAGTGCTTTTATTCAGCTAAAATCATATTATTATGAGCATGAACCATTCATTTTAAAAAGCACGTCAGCTTGTGAACTAATTGATAACAAATAAATCTAGTTCAGCCTTACGTACTATCCGACTAACTTTAACACTAGTGTCACCACAATTAAATCGCCACAACAATTCTTGATAAAAATATTCTTTTCACTTATGAGGCAAAACTTCCCATACATTCTTTTATTTTCTCGAGCCTTACAAGAAGAAAACTTCCCATACATTCTTGGCGGTACTGTTCATCAAGACAATACGTGTGCAGTTTTCTGCTGCTTTCAAGTTGTTATTTCTGCTTTAAAAGTACATTAAACTTCGAGGTAATTAATTAATGTGGACGTTGTTGTTCAATCGAAATTTCAAAGATCAAACACACCGTTAGACAATTTGGTCAAAGTGAAAAAGTGAGGAAATAGTTCGCCAATTAGCGAGGTGGTCAAACTGCATGCCGTGTTCAGGAATTCTTGATCTTCACATATATATATGCATGCTCATTAATGAAGTTCCAACAAATCAAATCATATACACACAAAATATACACACACACACACACACAAGAATTTCGTATTTATATTCTATATTTGCAAGCATGCATTCTATTTTTGCCTCAGAGAGAATGAAAAGCACCGGTTTCACCTCTGAATGCTTGCAGCCGAAGCGCATAATACTGGTTCGCCATGGGGAGAGTGAAGGAAATCAAGATGAAGAAGTTCTTGAATATATACCTAATTATAAAATCAAATTAAGCAATAAAGGGATTGAGCAGGCTCAAAACGTTGGTTCTGAGATCAAGAAAGTGGTATCAGAATATGGAGAATCGGAAAACTGGAAGGTCTTGTTTTACGTGTCTCCATCAGAGCGCACGAAGCAGACACTGGGAACGATAATTGGGGAGGAATTTCCAGAGGAAAAAGTGATTGGATTGAAGGAAGAATGCAGGCTGAGAGAACAGCATTTTGGGAATTTCCAGGAGCTTGAGAAGAGGAAGAAGATAAAGCGAACCGTAAAGCAGTACGGAAATTCTTCTACCGGGTGCCTGACGGGGAATCCAGCGCCGATGTTTATGACAGGGTTTCCAGTAAGTTCCTCCATTCGCATCATAAACATAAAAATACGTGCTTTTTCATTTTATCATTGAACTGCATCTAAAGTTTGATTTATTATGGGAAAATACCTTCGATGCCCTTCCTTTGAGTGTAGGCTGTTAAAGGATAAAATTCCACATACGATGAAGATGAAAATATAGATTAATTTATAAGGGCTTAACTACTCTTCTTAATAAGATTAACATTTTAAGTTGGTACCTCAAGTCTTAACATAGTAAGCTCAATTCAGCAATTAAATCTGATTAAGATCAAAAAATGAGCACATAAATTTCAATATTGGTATATTCAAACGAGCCACCATCTTACGGGGCATGCACTAACATCAAGTTTTTCACATCTAGGTTTTCTTGAAACTCTATGGAGGGAAATGGAAACAAACAGGCTAAACAGCAGCAACCCTTCAGAGGAACTGAATCTGATAATTGTTTCCCATGGATTGACCATTCTTCTGTTACTCATGAAATGGTTCAATTGGACTGTTGAGCAATTTGAGGGACTCAAAAATCCACAAAATTGTGAATACAAAGTTCTGCAATTAGGTTGCAATGGAGAATACAGTCTGGCTATTCATCACAAATTGGAAGAACTGCATGCATGGGGGTTGTCTGAAGAGATGATTCAGGACCAAATATTTCGGGCTTATGGCACCAAAAATAACCTCAAGAACACCAATTTTTTGCCAAAATCTGATGTTTTTTTTTTAGGACAAGGAAAAGCCATCTGACAAATTTCTTGAAGAAAATGGCAGCAAAACTAAACGTGAACTAGTATATTAACCAGGATGCCTGATTTTTATCTGCTAAAACTTGATTTGCTGATTTCTAATCATTGAAGAATAATTCTATATTTATGCGTATCTAAATTATTTGATTGAATTTATGTCTGAAAAAATAAGCTTTAGGACACGAACGTTCTAACATTTCCTTTGTACCTATTGTTCAATTCATGTATTTGATCTTGTTCTTTTCAAAGGTGTACTCAGTACTCTTATGATTATTTTACCTTGATGTTTACGACTATGGATTTTAAATTATTGTTCTTCGTCGTTATTGTAGTTGCTAGTTTTCTTTTCTATGTACGATGATAATTATATAGATGCAATTTAGTAGACAATCATTTTTCCTGGAAGTTGCATTAATTTTACAAGTATTTAGTCAAGATTTTAGCCTATAAAAACAAAAACAAAAATATATTATTTAATCATCGAGACCTACCAAACGGAGGCGTAAGAACATCTCTAGTGGTAATGATCACCGGTGCTCATGCTGCAACAACAATATGATAGATCAATTAATTAGTAGATTATTTAATCATTGAGACCTACCATAAACTTATTCACCAATTAATTGATAAATCTTGTCATTGTTGATTTAGCAATGATGCATAATAGATCATTTCTTCTTCAAGAGACTCTTCAAATATAAAATATTCTTTATTTTGAAGAGTGAATTATTGAAATTAAACTTCAACATGCTCTCTTTATTTTTATTTTATATTAATTGTACTTGTCAAATTACAAGTTTCAATGCTAAACTTAATATTATTCAATCGACGATTTTGGAAAAAGAAAAAATGGCCAAAATAATAACAATAATAATTGAAAAAGGTAAAATGAAAGTTGAAGTAAAGAGGGCATTAAAATTTATTCTCTAAATTCATTTTCGGTAACACATTTCATGTGAATCATAACTTTTTTCAACTTTTCAATTACACATTTCACCTACCACTTTCAAATTCTACTAAAAATCTAGATTTTATCCAAACCAAACGGGTCTTAACTACATCCTCACATTTCAAGCAAGGGTTATGGTATATTGTGTGCAATTAAAGTGGAACACAAACGACTATATACTATAATGCTCCAATTAACATTTGGTTGTAAAGTTCAGCTACCGATGGATCGAACAATCAACTATGGTATGTATGAGTCAAGATTTTTCTTAGTGAACTGAATCGAATTACTCACATTGGGTTCCTCCCATATCTTCCATGGTGTCAAAAAAGTATGTCTAATCGACATTAAGTTTATTGTGAACAACGATTAATTTGGTAACATGGTTGTTGTAAGTACTAGTGCATACATGTACATTGTGTAAAAATGGGAAGATACATTAGATTTCAAATGTATATGTTACTTTTATCCAAAATATTTGCTTCAAAATTAAAGTAGGGATAGAGAAATAGAGCAAGTATTAAAGCAAAAGCAAAACCTGGATAAGAGACAATATACAGGAAGCGTACATAGACGTATTCCCATATATATGGAAAAAAATAACGAGCATTTCCATCCAAACATCTGAGAAGTAAATAATGAAGAACCTTGCGAGTATTGGGAGAAGTTGGAGATAATCAACGGATGACAAATATTAACTATGATCATGTCTCCATGTTGGCCATAGCATCGTTCCGGGCTCGAAAAGAAGAGATTGAGAGAGAAAATGGAGATGAGAAAAGCTTAACACCTCTCATTCTTATTCAATTTCAAGGAAAAATCAAAAGATCATCTTATCCAAAACCTCAATTATGACATCCCTTCTCTCCCACTTCACACCTCGGAGAAGGTCGAGTCTCAACTCACTCATGCTGAAGAAGAAACCCAGCGTTTTGTCAAAAATTTGGGAAGCAGGTCCAACAAATTATTTTCCATGTGCAATAAGATTGAACCGTTCTAACGATAAAATTTTAACTTATTTTTTTATTAATACTATACAGTATTGTCCACCACAGCTTATTAAATATCACATTATAGTCAAATTTCATTTGGTAGAAAAACAAATTTTAATTGTTTGTCTTGTAAAATATACTACGATGCAGGAAGTTGAAATGTTAACACAGATCTCATGAGAAAGGAAGTTGGTAGTGCACGTAAAAGAATAGAGGCCTGCCAAAAGAAAGAAAGACTTCTTTTTTCCTAAACCCCCTTGTTAATATTTTGGGGATATGAGAAATTTTTTCAGCACTGATCTATGATAAATATAAATTAATTAATTAATTTCTTTTAGACTCAATGCCACTTGAAAATTACAAGAATGAAATCTTGACGGGAGAAAGAATATAAAGCTTTCCAATAAAAGAACAACGAAAAAACACAATTGACCACAACCCTCTGGAGGCAGAATTAACCCCATTTCTTGAATTTAGATTTCTACACACATTCATAGTCCGTTTGGTACGACTTTTGTTTTTGCTTCTACTTCTTGTAAAAGAGCTCACTCAGGTCAATTTTTTCTAAGAACTTTTATAGCCAAACAAAACACTTCCATACAATTATTCACATTCAAATATGTTCAAAAAGTCGCTTCTTACCCTCAAATGTAGCTTTTTGATTTTTCAAAAGTCGTGTCAAACAGACCCTTACTATTATTTTCTAATTAAATATAAATTTCCAAGTTGGTAAATGAAAGCGAGAAATTCAGAACGATGAAACCTGAACAATTCGGCAAGATTATATATCCAAACACCTAATATGCACTCAATTATTGGGTTCTTATCAATGTAAAATTGTGTCAATTTTCTATCTTGTATCTTTCAATCTTTCCATATATGAGGAATGCAGTATACTATTTTCATTTTTCCCTAAAGTCTCGGTTTATTTATTTTTGCATTGGATTACATGACTTGCACAATACAATGTAATACAATAGCTTTTAACTTGACTTGCTATAATTATTTAATCACGTCTAATGCAATCTAGTCCAGCGTAACAAACATATAAAACAAAACCTTCGAACACAATTTTTTACAAGTACAATTTTTTTTTTCAAGATTTCAACGCAAATTGCAAAAACAATTTATCTATGAACTGGATAGAATCAAACATTATGTCCAGGACTAATGGGGAAAGAGAAGTCCATATAATTGATTTACAAGAGAACGTATTCTGTAGTGAATAATGCTTGTAAAACTTACAAAAAAGTTACATGACATTCAGTTCGTTCTTACAGATGATAGAAGCACTTTGTATTCCTCCAATAGATTTGGGATATCATCCATACGCAACTAGGAAAAAAAATGAACTGCATTAGAATGGGATAAACATGGAGTCCTAACACAGTATAATCAATGTGCCGAGTAATCAATCGTTGGTAGTCGTGCAGTAATGGACTAAGCTCCTTCAATGTTATTGACCTTGGTGTAGACTTCATCCAGTGATCACGGAGAGCCTGGACAATCATTAAGGAAAAAAGAGTATCAGGAGGCATGCAGATGTGTGTGAGTGGAGTGAAGTCTAACGTAACAAATTAGATATTATAAAAAACCTCTCTCTTTTCTACGGCCCCTTCACCAACCACTCTTGACACCAGTAGTACAAATTCTCTGTCTTCCATTTCATCTATGATTTTCTCGGGATTAGAACATAAAACTGAATTTCCTAATCTTTTCTGCAACTCTAACACGGGAGATCCTTCCATTTGGCCTTCCTGTGAAGAGAAAACAAAATTAGCTGCACATGAGTGGTCGTGGTGCATATAAGTATGGCATAGATTTTACTATTACACTGTCCCTTGTTCGTGTGAAACCCGCAAGCATACGGGATCGTTGTACAGGTAATAAAATATGTGAGTTAAGAGTATCGTTCCACGAGAAATAAAGTCTAATTTGTAATTTAATAGCTATTATTAAATTCAAAGTGTGATGAAATCAAAAGAGATGGTTCGTCTATTTTTTATACTAATCCTAAACTAATAAAGCAAATAAAGTGTTTATCTAATATGTGAATGTTTGTATTGGAATTGTGAAACCTCATATTGCCATTTAATTCAATTCTTAATTCGTAATCTAGTAAATTCATGCATTCAAGACGATCGATAATTCACTGTTATTCAATATTATTTTTCAAAATATATTAAACATATGTTTAACACAATCCGATCATATTCCTAGTCCGAATTCATATGAAAAACATGCATTGAGTCACAAGATTTATCATACATGATTGCACATACCATAGATATTATTCATAGTACCTATTGCCCATATGTTGATTTTGTCGCGTTCTAGACTTATTGTGAGTATTCCTACACTACAACAAGCAACTTACTATATAATTGGTGATCAAACAATCAAATAGTTCAATGAGAATGCAACACAAATTAAGAAAAATCAAGAAATACTAAACTAATTGTCTTGAATTAAAATAAATAAACAATAGGGTTCATCATTCATCCAATACAATGAAAAAATTAGCCTAACATTCTTATAATTAAATTACACAAGAATAATTGAAAAAATCACCCGAAAATAAGAAGAATGAAAGAAGTAGGAGAAATCCACGTTCTTGACTCAAATCTTGAAACCGGGATATGAATCTTTAAAATCCTTATATGGGCGCGTGCCTCGCCTAATTTTCGACAGTTGAACAGCTCTCAATATTTTTGTCATAAGTTTCTCTTCCGACAAATAGCATTAGAAATATAACTCCGATGGCTACAATTCTTGTAGAAATATAAGTTCCTAATTCGAAAGTTTGCTACGCTAAAATTCGGTCTGAATGTGAGCCTAAAAATTTGTTGCGTTTTTTATATTGGAAGTGCACGATATCGTAACAAGTAATATAGTGGACTTTTGAGTCCGGATTATCGTTCTCACGAGAACTAAATTTTAGGACTTAATCTAATTTTTCTAACTCCTATTTGACAAAAATAAATAAATAATTATGATTGTTGTAATTAATTTTTCTAACTACTTTTAACTAATGAAAAATATAAAATGATTGCGAACAGTGAATAATTGAAAATTCAATTATTTGATGAATATTAGGGAATAACAATTTCATCTATTGATCACCTTTATTCTTAATTCAATATTCATAACCTAATGTAGTGTTCGATCAAATTCTTATATTGTATTCAATTTACCCCTCTCGAGTTCACATTGAGAATATTTAACTAATTCAATTTCATATCTCTATGCGAATCAATTTTAGTTAAACGAAACACTAGTTCTAAGAATTCATATTATGAACGCAATAATTAGTATAGGTATATGTACACGTTATACTAATTTACCGGATTTTATTATATTGTCTAAATCTCAAACACACCTCTCGATTATTTCATTCTTTGTTGACTTTTCTTTCTCTTTCTTTTTCTCTTTTGTTTCTTCTTTCTTCTCTTTTCTTTCTTGCTACAGCCGTCGTTTTCCTTCCTATTTTCTGTGCATCCTCGCTCCTCTCTAATATATATAGGTTTAGTTTGGGCCTCCAATTAAAATTTTTAAGTGGAAATTACATCTACCCAAACATTTCAACTTCATAATTCAAAAATAAGATTTACAAGTTTTTTATTCAAAAATCAGATAATAATTTAAAATTTTAATATTAATAAATATATTATACAATTAAATTAATACACATATCTACCCACTTAACCCAACCACCTTCCAATTTTCTTCTATATTTTCTCTCTCTTTCTATACCCCTCAATTCTATCCTCTCTTTATCATCGCCGGAGCAAGCATCACACCACCACGGATCCGTTAAGAAGACGTCGACGACGAGTCTATTATAAGGAGCGACGAGCATCCCTACTTCATGGTGGTCGGGGATCTATGTGTCTGACACAGAAGGGTGTGAATCAGTGGTGGTTCGGTGGTGTCTAGGATGGTGTGTTCGGTGATGATGCTAGTGGTGGCGGTGCGATGGGTAGAGGTGGGGTGCAGGGAAATGATTTTCGGTTTGTTTCTTCCTTCGATCTGCTTCGTCGGAGATTTGAGGGAGTGCTCGTTGATTTTTATTTTTTTTTGTGGTGTTTGGGTGGTGCTCAGTCGGTGTTTTGTTTTTGTTTCAGATAGTGAGGTGTTGGTGGCGATGAGGTAGTGCCGACTTTTTTTTTCTGTTTCTTTTCTGATTTTCAGATTGTGAGGTTGTGTCGGTTGCGAGTTGTAGAGTTTCCCAGCAACTTGCCCGGTGACAGCAAATGTACGGAGATGCCGACATCTATAGAGAAAAATGGGAAAATCAGGGTTTGGGTAATGATCTGAGGGCAGAGGCCTCTAGTGTAATTTTTGAAATTATAGGCCCCTCATTTCAATTTCAAATTGGGAGTCAGTTTACAAATGACAAAGATGGTGGTTGTGGTGGTGTAGTAGGTGGTGGTAGTGGTGAATAGCGTCTATGACCAATTATTTGAAAAAAATTGTGATGTATAAATTTGCTAATTTGAAATGGTAGTGTTGTTGGCTGCAGTGGTGAAGGGAGTGGTGGTGGCGGCAATGAGTCTGTTAAGGTGGTGGTGCCGCTGTTGGGAGGTGGTGGTGGTTCGGCGGCGAAGGTGGCGGTGGTGCTGCAGTGGTGAAGAGAGTGGTGCGATGGTGGTCACAAATGTTAGTTATGGTCATAAATTATTTGGTTGATTGTGACCATTAAATTGGTTAATTTTTGACCAATAAACAATATGTGACCAATTAAAAAGATAAATTGTAACCAAGAAATAATGTATGACTTAAAAAATTTTAAATTTGTGATCGTCTACAAAATTGTGACTTATAATATTTGTAATTTGTGACCGATAAATAAATTGTGATATATAAATTTTTTTTATTTGTGACCGATACACAAATTTTCACTTATAGAATTTCTGAATTGTGACCTATAAAATTTCTGATTTGTGACCGTAAAATAATTTGTGATTTATAAAATTTCTGATTTGTGACCAATGAACAAATTGTGATACGTAAAATTTTTGAATTGTGACCATAAAATAATTTGTGACCGATGAACAAATTGTGACTTATAAAATTTTTGAATTGTAATCGTAAAATAATTTGTGACATATAAAATTTGTTATTTGTGACCAATGTTATGGAATTATGACCTTAACGTATTTAATTGATAAAATATATATTTAATTTATTTATTTATAAATAAAATTAAAAAAACTCTGAAATTTGAAATTTTAAACTTAATGTCTTAAATTTGAAATTAGTAAACTAAACTTCTTAATTATGAATTTTTCTCAATTTTTAATGCAATTTTATGGATTGTAATTCAATGGCTAATTTCATATTACTCTCGTTAGCTCCTTAGTCTTGGTTGGTTTAAGTGTTGCGCGACATCATGTTCCTGAGCAATACAGTCAAATAAAACATTAAAATCAAATAACTTGAACAAGTGTTACTTAGCTCTAACATCTAATAAATCACTAACATATCGAAGATCTAAAGGGAAACGTGATATGGATGATGAGTCCCTAAAATTGAATAATAAAAAAAAATCTAAATTACCTTAAATTATTTTGAATCTAAGGCCCTGTTTGAGCCACCTTATTGTAGAATGAGAATGAAAAATATAGTCGTTATTGGGACCCACACAAGGATAGAAAATTTGAATTTAAATGTTGATGTAATGGATAACGGTCATATTTTTCATTTTAATTAGATAAAAAGGTGGCCCAAACAGGGGTTAAAAAGCAAAATAAATTAAAGGAATAGAAGCATTGAGTTGCCTCCCAACAAGTGCTAGTTTAAAGTCTTTAACTCGACTCCTGTTATTTTTAGGGTCTTCATGGTGGCTTGAAAATAGAGTTTTCAGTCCAGCATTTTAGACATTGGTTGCATTTCTCCAGTTCATCCTTGACTCTCCAAACAATCATGTTTCCATTATTGTCCCTACAAATAATTCCTTCTGCGTTGGCATACCTTTGTAGCTCTTCTAGTGATCTACTCGGTTGCAATCCTCAAAGTGGGAGGGTTACTTGATTGAATTTTCCATGGTGAAACTCTGCTACTTATCTTCCATCCTCATAACTATCTCATTAGCATCAAAATCCAGCAAAGCTCAGCTTGTAGACAAGAATGGCCTTGCCAAGATTATTGATATCTGATATGCCTCTTCTATGTCTAGGATGATAAAGTCAGCTGGAAAAATAAACTCCCCCACTTTGATGATCATTCTTCGATTATTTTGTTGGGGTGCTTCAATGTTCAATCTCCCAACTGAAGGATTATAGACGCAAATTTAGGATTTCCCAATCCCAGTTTCTTGTAAAGAGGTAAGGGAATTAGATTAACACTTGCTCCTGAATCAATTAAACAATTAATAGTATTTAAATTTCTTATATAGCAAGGTAGAGTGCAACTCCCTAGATCTTTAAGTTTGTGAGGGGTCTGGTGCTGGATGATCGCACTGCACTATTCAGATAGAGCTATCGTTTCATGTTCGGGCAACTTTCTCTTTTTGGTCAACATCTCCTTCAAAAACTTGGAGTAATTTGGAATTTGAAGAATCGCGTCAATGAATGAGATGTTGACATGTAGCGCTTTGAGGATTTCCATAAATTTAGTGAATTGTCTCTCTGGTTTGGTGTTTTACATCCTTCGAGAAAAAGGGATCAGAGATATGAGTGTTGTACCAGTAACTGCTGTCTTAAGTTGTGGGCTGTCAGAGACTAATTGTTGATCTTTCTATGTTGCCTTCTCGGGCTGCTTTACATGTTCTTTGCTCTCGGTAGATATTTTAGTGTTCTCTGTCTCCTTCCTCTTTGCATTGATTTCTGGCAATTGAACACCACTCCTAGTCATGATGGTCTGAACCTGCTCGGCTGTTGGTTGCCGTCGAAGTCTTTGAGAGAATGGAATGAGTGGCACATAAGCCTTGACAGAGGTGGTGGGAGTGAATGATGGGAGCTCAATAGTTGCATAATTCACCCCTTCAACCGCTAATACCTGCTCCCATGGGTTCTTCTCTGTGTCACTTGGCAACGTACCTTGTGGTCTGTTGGCTATTGCAGCTGTTATTTGCCCCACCCGCTGTTGCAAGTTTTTGATCGAGGCCTGTTGATTTTACATCGCGTCTCAGTTTTAGTGATGTACTTGACAAGTAGATCCTCCATGGATTGCCTCTTTTCTTGTTGCTGAATTACTAAAGGATTGCCCCTCATCTAATTTACTTGATATGAATTATCTGTCCATACGTAGTTGGGATGCTTGTTCAAACCCGGATGGTAGTTGTGTGGGTGATGTCAATTTTGCCTCCGATAGTTTTGCACGTAACTGACATGTACTGGTTAACCTATATGAGTGGAAGCCAAATGGAAGCTTGCAGCGATGTCATCTATCCCACAACCTGCACAAATCGGAGTTGGATGTTGTACCATGTGCACAGTTTTAGTTAACTTATCAAACTTCAATGTTAGTGCTTCAATTTGTGCTCCTAATGCTGTTACTGAGTCTATATTGTGTATTACAGCTACTCTTCTAGGAGCCTCCCTATCAAATAGCAAGTTGGCCTGATTCTCTGCAATTCTCTCAAATAGATGATGTGCATCATCTACCTCGATGGTCAAAATTGATCCGCCAGCAGAAGCATCTATAATATTACGAAATTCAGAGTGCAATCCATTGTAGAAGAGATATATTTGCGCCAATTTAGAAATGTCAAGATTTGAACACTTTCTAAATGTGCTCTTGAAACTGTCACATGCTTCTAGATATGTCTCAAAGTCCCGTTGCCTGAAGAGATATACTTCATTTCTGATTTGGTGGACCTGAGATGGCGGGAAGAATTTCATGGTAATTTTTTTTACCATATCATTCCACGATACGATGCTCCCAGGAGGTTGTGACATCATCCATATTTTCGCACCCTCCTTCAAAGTGTGAGGTAATAGATGCATTCAAAATGCATCCTGTGACATCCCTTCATGGCTAATCACGTCACACGGCATGGTAAAAGCTTGAATGTGTTCATGTGGATTTTCTCTAGCTTTCCCGCTGAACTTGATGTCATGATGATTCTGAAAGAGGTTTATAACATCTGGTCAGATGTGAAAGTTAGCTTGTCCAAATGGTGTATAGATGACCGGAGGTTGAATCGGTACCGGTGGCGGATTCACATAATCCCCAACCAATATAGGCTGAACCAGAGGTGGTTGCTGAACCGGAAGTGCTACATTCTGCAATGCATTTTGAATTTGATCATGATTCTCAGCCATTACCATCGTTCTTCTCTTTTCTTTTCGGTGGTGATTGAAAGTCCTTTCGATTTCGGGATCTATATAGAGTATCTCGTTCACATCAGGAACTTGTATAAACAAGTGAAAACCTACAAAAAGTAAAATAAGAAGAAATCAGGTATCACAATTAAAGCTTAAAAGAATAAAAAGAAAAAAAAATCGAATTAAATAGAAATCAAGAAACTAAAATTAAATCTGTTATTCCCCGACAACGGTGTCAAAAACTTGTTCGCGTGAAACCCACAAATGTACGAGATCATTGTACAAGTAATAAAATCAGTATCGTTACGAGAAATAAATTCTAATTTGTAATTAAATAGCTATTATTAAATTCGAAGTGTGATTAAATCAAAAGAGATGGTTTGTATATTATTTATACTAATCCTAAACTAATAAAGCAAATAAAGTGTTTATCTAATATGTGAATGTTTGTATTGGAATTGTGAAACTCCCTATTGCCATTTAATTCAATTCTTAATTCGTAATCTAGTAAATTTATGCATTCAAGACAATCCACTATTATTCAATATTCTTTTTTAAAATATATTAAACATATGTTTAACACGATCCGATCTTATTACTAGTCCGAATTCATATGAAAAACATGCATTGATTCACAAGATTTATCATACACGATTGCACATGCCATATATATTATTCCTAGTACATATTGCACATGTGTTGATTTTGCCACGTCAAGACTTATTGTGAGTATTCCTACACTACAACAAGCAACTTACTATATAATTGGTGATCAAACAATCAAATAGTTCAATGGGAATGAAAAACCAATCAAGAAAAATCAAGAAATACTAAACTAATTGTCTTGAATTAAAATAAATAAACAGTAGGGTTCATCATTCATCCAATACAATAAAAAAATTAGCATAATATTCTTATAATTAAATTACACAAGAATAATTGAAAAAAATCACCCGAAAAAAGAAAAATGAAAGTAGGAAAAATCCACGCTCTTGGCTCAAATCTTGAAACCGGGCTATAAATCTTCAAAATCTTTATACGATTCGCCTTGAATTGATATATAGACTTGTTCTTCGCCTCCAAAATATGTAGAATATGATGAAATTTGGGTCAAAAGGAGGTCTCCCACATCTGGTCGAGTTTGGTATTTAAAGGATGCTGAAAAGATTGTATTGAATTGTTTACCAAAATAAAAGAAGGAAAGTGTAATTTTTTTCCGTTTAGCCTTGAAGCGTGCGCCTAATGAATCCTAGGGCGCGCCTTGGGGGATTGGCCAGTCTCAAGCGAGGCATTTTTGGTTTGGGGCGCTCGCCTCGCCTAATTTTCAACAGTTGAACAGCTCTCAGTATTTTTATCATAACTTTCTCTTCCGATATCCGATTGAGGTGATTCAAAGTGAATTCAAAAGTTAACTCCGATGGCTACAATTCTTATAGAAATATAAGTTTCCCAATTCGAAAGTTTTCTATACCAAAATTGGGGCTCAATGTGAGCCTAAAAATCTAAAGCATAACTTTTTCGGCTGGAAGTTGATATGTTAATACTTGGACTATATTTCATCCATTTGGCTTCTTTGCTCATCCAATTAATGCCTAACATTCTCAAATCTTCATCGCGAGGTTCGACGTAACTATTGAGTATTTGTATTTCAATCCCCGAACTTTGTATTTGATACAATTGAGCTCTTTTCCACTATCTTTGCATTCTTTTCTCCAATTCTTCATCAAATATTGAGTTTTACCTATAAAATGAAATATAACACAAGTTAGGTAGTATTTTATCCAAAAAACAGTAAAATATTATCATTTATGACATCAAATAAGTGTAGAAACTACACTTATCATCCCTTTAAGGTTTAGAGTATCTCTAAAATACTCTCTATTTTTAAAGAGTATATTATATCATTTTGAGAGTATCTATAAATTTAGAGCGTTAAAATTTTGAAGTACTCCAACAAGCTCTCTATATTTAACACTTAATTTTACCACTCCCAAAAAATATTTATTATTTTTCTTTGTCTTTTATGTTAACTAGCTTTACTTTAGTTTATTTTATTGTTTTCCTAAATTGAAAATCGAAACACTTTGAATACGTTTAATTAGAACTCTCTAAATTAAAATGTTAATTTAAACAGTTTCTTGAAACATAATTTTAAATGTTGACTCTTTAAAATAGAGAGTATATCATATTTAAAGAGTCTCTTGAAAATGCTGTTAGCATGTTAGACTTTTTAAACTTCAAATATGTTACCTTGCTGCAAGTGAAAGATGCAGCAAATACGAGCAAAAATATTAACAAGCATTTCGAACTCGAAAATCGAGTTCTATCATATTATAACTTCTCTCTATTAGTTTAATTTAGATTTTAGGTAATTTGATTTATTAGGGATGAGGAAAAATATTCTTTTCACTTTATTAACTAAAATTTAATTTTACATAATCGTTATCTCTTATGGTTTGAAAGGAAGTCTATATATATATCCCTCTTCTATTAAAAGAGGGAATCGTCCGTGAACTATTCATTCTGGACGTATTTTCCTTTCCCATTTTACCCGTAGTTTACTGTTCACAATTAATCATTTTGGTTAACTTGTTTGATAATAAAGTATATAATTATTAAAGTTTGTGTGGACAAAAAAATGGAAAAGCATTTGAGTATAATTTATTTTATTCATTACAGTGGTATTTTAGTAGACAAAAAAGGGCAATATAGACTTTTTCATTCCCACAATTGTTGACTAAAACAAGCCAAAAAAATCCGTCCGAACACCACGGAGCAAATGTTAACAGGTCAATAATTGCGGCTTGTGAGAAGGAAGATAAAATTGGTAAGAAAAATACAAACAAAAAAAAAAATAAGAGAAAAAAAAAAATTACTCTCCGAACTCTCAGTGGTGCACGTTTCCTTTCAAAATGAGTGTATGAGTACACACTCACTCATATATATTATTATAATATTATTATTTTTACACACTCACTCACATATATTATTATAATATTATTATTTTTATTAATAAAATATAGAATTTAGATTACTCTTCTTTCTATCAAAATAACTCGAGTATGATTATTCCAAAATTATTTCTACTTAACCCAATTTATGTTATTTGTCATTAGCTTTAAAATGAGTATAATATCGATATATATTTTATCAACATCTGAAATACTTAAATATTTGGAACTGATTTGGTTTAATTATTTGTTTTGTTTTTTATCCAAATGTTTACTATTCATGTTTGTCACGTGGCTTTTCACACTGAGAATTCAACTAACCCGGTTTCATTACAGTAACCGACCTTTTACTTCTACAGTACACGTTCTCTGGGTTAAATGAGGGCAAATCTCCAGCGACAAAGAAACCGACCCTTTCTTTCTCCCTCCTTCCTCTTCTCTCAGCCGAATCAACCCTTTCTTCCTCACTCCTTCCTCTTCTCTCCGCCGTTCGTGGAGAGGGCCCATCTCCCTGTGCCCGACGGAATCCGAGGTAATAATTTCTTCATTCTCATTAATTTTCTACAAAACCTAGAAATTTGAATTTCTTTTACAATCGTTACTTCTATAGAAATTGTTGTTTTGTTTTTGTTTTTTGAACGCGTTTTTCAGTTGTTGCTTCATCTATACAATTTTCAATTTTTTTTTGCTAAACCCAGGGGAAAAAAATCCCGTATATTTTAGGTAATCCGTTTCTATCTTGCAGGTCCTTATTGATTCCTTTTTCTGAGTTTGTTTTGCATTGGGAGCGGACTCAATCCCTGATTCTGAGTTGAGCTGTAAATTTGATTGCTATAAAGCGGAGAAAAATTTCAGCTTCTGTTGCCACCTTTGAACGCCCTCGCGTTGGAAATTCAAATAAGGTAAACTCGTTATTCTTACCGTTTCTTTCTCTCTACCGATTTTTATTTTTTATTCTTTGAATTTGAAATCTAAGTGGGAATAAAATCGAGAAGAAGTTATTGTATCGATGGAAGTCAAAGCATTTTAGAAATAACTATGTAGAGTGATTGAAATCCACTTTCATTCCCTTCAACCCCTAAGTGTCATGAAAAGCTGATTTCCTAATAAAGTATTGTAATCTGGAGCTGTTGTTGGTCCATTTTTCCCGTTCTGAACAGTTAAAACTTTTAATTTCAGTGTGTATGGATAACAATTTTCTTTGACCGTTAAAATTGCTTCTTTTTTAGCTCCTCGATTGAGTGATAAATAGTTTAGAATTCTAATACACTAGAAGCTCCTTAAAGATCTTTTCTTATCTGCTTCTTTGGGTATGACCTCACATTAACATATTATTCATTCTTTATTACTTTTGGTGATTATTGTCATTATAGTATGTGTGATCACCTGTTTGGTTTATATCTAATCAGGTGCATCAAGTAAAGCCTGATGTGCTTCTTGGTTTGTCAGCTGTTGGAGGCTTGTTCTCTAAAGAGGTAAGGTAATAATTCGTTTCATGTTTTCCTTTGGGTTGTAACAATTTTCCCGTTGAGCTCATTCCATCTGTTAAATGAAATCATATAATGGCATATTTTTTTCATTCTAAGTGACTTCAGTACTGTCCCCTTTCAAATTTGTTTATTTTTGTTAATTTCAAGCATACCTAATACCGTTTAAACATGTTGCTTTACAATGATGTAGAATAATAACAGTGGATTAGTAACACAATTAAAAGACATGCAACAAGGGAATGCGGAAATTGAATAAGCAAATAGGAAATTGACAGTGATTACTTATGTTTTCAGTTGGAAGAAAGTCGACAGAAGAGAGCAGCAGAAATATTGAACCCCTTTATTTGTGTTGATTGGATTACAAAATAGTTTAGCTATTTGAAGTCCGTGGCTCTTAGAATATCTCATGTCTCAGTCTAATGAGCTAATATGTAGAACATAGGAGTGAAAATATCAAATCAGGAGATTCGGACCATTTGAGGAGATCCTAAGGGTGTATAGTTGCGATTAAGTCCCTTTTGAGCTATTTAATTCGTTTCGTTAAAATATGGGTGACTTCTCTTGCCATCCTCCTCCATATATGGTCTCTCGTAATCTAAGCATTATGTCTTTCTAGACCATAATAAACTGCGACAGAATGCTGAGGACTGAATGTTAGGACAGATGATTTTGAAAGGCTTTATTTAATTTCATATTTAGTTATTCATTTTGCTGTGATCTGATAATTTACTGATCAATGTTACATCATAGAATTGACAATAATCAATTAGTTATGTGTTTATATTAGTTTATAGTTTTGATTTGCTTATATTAGATTTTAGGGTTAATTACCCCATTAGTCACTGAACTTTGGTCAAAGTTTCGGAACTTTAAAAACTACTTGATTAGTCACTGAACTTTCAAAAAATCACACCATTGGTCACTGAACTTTAATAATCACCCCATTGGTCACTGAACTTTGCAAAAACATGAATCCCAACTACTTTTTACATGAGTGTTCTTCGAACTGAGCCTGATTCTTGGAAAGCGAAACATGAATCTCAATCTTTGACAAGAATGTTGTTCTCTAGCATAAAATAATCCCCATATGAACAAATGTGACAGACTTATTCAAATCTCCATAATTAGTAGGTGAATGATTTTACTTGCATATTATTACTTGTTTCATACCACGTGCATAAATTTAACAGTCTGCCATAGCGGAAGAAAGTGATCCTTCCAATCTACCCTCGTATTTGAATGCATACTCAAACCTATAATTGCATTTCCTTGGCATTATGATTATCAATTTATTTCTTATCGGTTCGTGTAGAATATTTGCATTTACTTTAATGAGTACATTTTCTCTTTACAGGTAATTTACCTGAAGTTTAATTTTTCCTTCTTATTTCTCAATGTAGTATTCTATTTTCAAGCTGGTGGCGTGCATTTTTCTTCGGTGAGTTTTTCCAAAAACTCTTTCTTCCAGCTTATTTTTTCATACATGTGTACCAAGCCCGTCATGAGGATATCGTCCTTGCAATTCACAAACAGATTGAATCCAGAAATCCTCTTGATTTTGCCCTCTTACGGTTCTCTGTATATTTCGGTACTGTTTTACTCTTTACATTTTTTCCTTGTGGGACCTTTTTACCTTTTCATTTTTGAAGGTGGTTGTGTTTCTATGATTTAATCTTATATTTTCTTCTAATTTATAAATATAGGTTGAATCTTAAGATGTAGACCACCTTCTCAGTATAGGGAGTTATTTCTGTAATATATTTCAGATGCCAGAGTTGTGGATAATCTATGGTACTTGAATGTGAGTTTTGCGAGTAAAAAACAGCACTTTAGAATGGTTGCACGTCCAATACTTTCTATTAACTGTGCACGTAAGAAGCATATTTATATGGGACCAATTGAATAGAATAATGCTACTTGCAGTCGCTCACTGCAGCAGTCGCCCTATGTGGCACACACATGTCAAGTGTGTATTTGATGCATTAAATGTGGTCAAAAACTACCATATTAATGTATCAAATAACTACATGCCATGTGTGTGCCACATAGGGCGACTGCAAATAGCATTACTCAATTGAATAAGGTACAAAACTGAATAAATTGATACTAAAGATAGCCTTTCTATTTTACATAAGTTGGAATACTTTCTCATGTCCCCATGTCCTTTTAACTTTGCAGATTGGCACAAAGAAACACTTTAACCATCATCTGGGTTTCATATTCACATGCATATACCTGTAAGATGTCACGTTTACTTTAGGATGTTCATACTGAAACATATTAATGACCTTTCAGTTAATCAATGAAATTCAAAGATGTCCTTTAGACAAATAATTTAAATTATTGTTTATTTTATCTGAACACAAATGATTAGAACTTTAATTTCTGCATTCATTTATATTCTATTTTTGTACATCTTTGCATTGCGCATGTATTAACACGGATAAAACAAAAAAGGGTTTTTTGGTGTTATATTTTTTACTTTTGTGTTCGGGATGAGAATTCTGGGATGTCAAGACTCACTCTCGTCTCCTTCCAAGTTACAGTGGTTAAATATAGTATCACATTACATCTCATTGACATCTATTGTATTGCTTATGAGTAATTTCTTGCTACACTTCAACTTCATCTTGTCAAATCAGCATCTAATTGTGTGACCTGAATATATTGTCTTTGTAATTCGTTGTAGGAAGTTTTGAACGAAGCTGCTTCCGGAGGAAAATATGCAAAAAGAGTCAAACTGAAATTAGAAATCAAATTAGAGGTCAGATACTTTCCACAAAAAAGGAGTATAATGAAGGAAAAATTCTCGGTAGATTATGTAAATACAGAAAGGGGAGACATTATGTCAATTTTTGATTCTTGAAATTCTTTAAATAAGATTACGAGGACTTGGATACTTTTCATTTTATTTGCATCCAAGGGCTGTCAAAAAGGAATTTTTTGTTAATATATTTGCATTGGTCATTTCGATTTTTCATAGTCTTTAGTTTGACATGTTATTTGTATACTTATAGAGACTGAGTTCAACTTGAAAGGAATTGCTATAAGTTTCCTAATCTTAAAAAAACTTATTTGCATTCAAATGTGTAACTTAAAAGATCTGTTGATATATCTTAAATTCTTAAATTGTGTTGTGAATGCAGCTCCTATAAATTTTTAACATTAGACACGCTAACATTACCTTTGAAATAACATAGCCCGTGCATTGCACGGGCATAAAACTAGTAATTGAAAAATTGTCGAAAATTTTCGTACTACATATGCTAGATATGTCGCACTCACGCATGGAATAGGTCCAAGGTTAGGGGCAGGGAACAGTCACCCTTCTAATTATGAGTCTTCCAAGTCAATAGTCGAACGTGTCAAATTTTACTCTCTTTCATGTATATTCTATTGAAAACAAAAGGAAATTACATTAAATCCTTATGATTTCATGATTTATTTAGAATATATTTGACCATAAACACTTTTTTACGGACACAAGAATATTCATTCGACCGTATATATTATCTTTTTGTGTAAGCACTTGAATGTTAAATTATTGATGAATATGTTCTTTTTAAGACAATTTAGAGTACTTTTATTCAGCTAAAATCATACTATTATGAGCATGAACCATTCATTTTAAAAGGCACATCAGCTTGTGAATTAATTCATAACAAATAAATCTATTTCAGACTTACGTACTATCCGACTAATTAACACTAGTGTCACCACAATTAAATCGCACTACAATTCTTGAGAAAAATATTCTTTTCACTTATGAGGCAAAACTTCCCATGCATTCTTTTATTTTCTCGAGCCATACAAGAAGAAAACTTCCGATACATTCTTGGGGGTATTGTTTATCAAGACAATACATGTGCAATTTTCTGCTGCTTTCAAGTTGTTATTTCTGCTTTAGAAGTACATTAAACTTCGAAGTAATTAATTAATGTGGACGTTGTTGTTCAATCCAAATTTCAAAGATCAAACACACCGCAAAACAATTCGGTCAAAGTCAAAAAGTGAGGAAATAGTTCCACAATTAGTAATTAGGTGGTCAAATTGCATGCCGCGTTCTGGAATTCTTGATCTTCACCTATAAATATGCATGCTCATTAATGAAGTTCCATCAAATCAAATCTTATACAAACAAAAAATATATATACACACGAGAATTTCGTATTTATATTCTATATTTGCAATCATGCATTCTATTTTTGCCTCAGAGAGAATGAAAAGCACTGGTTTCACCTCCGAATGCCTGCAGCCGAAGCGCATAATACTGGTTCGCCATGGGGAGAGTGAAGGAAATCAAGATGAAGAAGTTCTTGAATATATACCTAATTATAAAATCAAATTAAGTAATCAAGGGATTCAGCAGGCTCAAAACGTTGGTTCCGAGATCAAGAAAGTGGTATCAGAATATGGAGAATCGGAAAACTGGAAGGTCTTGTTTTACGTGTCTCCATCAGAGCGCACGAAGCAGACACTGGAAACGATAATCGGGGAGGAATTTCCAGAGGAAAAAGTGATTGGATTGAAGGAAGAATGCAGGCTGAGAGAACAGCATTTTGGGAATTTCCAGGAGCTTGAGAAGAGGAAGAAGATAAAGCGAAACAGAAACAGGTACGGGAAATTCTTCTACCGGGTGCCTGACGGGGAATCCAGCGCCGATGTTTATGACAGAGTTTCCAGTAAGTTCCTCCATTCGCATCATAAACATAAAAATACGTGTTTTTTCATTTTATCATTGAACTGCATCTAAAAGTTTGATTTATTATGGGAAAATATCTTCGATGCCCTTCCTTTGAGTGTAGGTTGTTAGGGGATAAAATTCCACGTACAATGTAGATGAAAATATAGACCAATTTATAAGGGATTAACTACTCTTCTTAATAAGATTAACCTTTTAAGTTGGTACCTCAAGTCTTAACATAGTAAGCTCAAGTCAGCAATTAGATCTGATTAAGATTCAAAAAATGAGCACATAAATTTCAATATTGGTATATTCAAATGAGCCACCATCTTACGGGGCATGCACTAACATCAAGTTTTTCACATCCAGGTTTTCTTGAAACTCTATGGAGGGAAATGGAAACAAACAGGCTAAACAGCAGCAACCCTTCAGAGGAACTGAATCTGATAATTGTTTCCCATGGATTGACCATTCTTCTGTTACTCATGAAATGGTTCAATTGGACTGTCGAGCAATTTGAGGGACTCAAAAATCCACAAAATTGTGAATACAAAGTTCTGCAATTAGGTTGCAATGGAGAATAGAGTCTGGCTATTCATCACAAATTGGAAGAACTGCATGCATGGGGGCTGTCTGAAGAGATGATTCAGGACCAAATATTTCGGGCTTATGGCACCAAAAATAACCTCAAGAACACCAAATTTTTGCCAAAATCTGATGTTTTTTTTTAGGACAAGGAAAAACCATCTGGCGAATTTCTTGAAGAAAATGGCTGCAAAACTAAACGTGAACTAGTATATTAACCAGGATGCCTAATTTTTATCTGCTAGAACTTGATTTGTTGATTTCTAATCATTGAAGAATAATTCTATATTTATGCGTATCTAAATTATTTGATTGAATTTATGTCTGAAAAAATAAACTTTAGGAAATGTTCTAACATTTCCTTTGTACCTATTGTTCAATTCATGTATTTGATCTTGTTCTTTTCAAAGGTGTACTCAATATTCTTATGATTATTTTACCTTGATGTTTACAACTATGGATTTTAAATTATTGTTCTTCGTCGTTATTGTAGTTGCTAGTTTTCTTTTCTATGTACGATGATAATTATATAGATGCAATTTCATACACAATCATTTTTCCTGAAAGTTGCGTCAATTTTACAAGTATTTAGTTAAGATTTTAGCCTATAAAAACAAAAAACAAAAAAATGAACCAAGCCTTTTTAGGATGGCCACTCTTATGAACAATAACTTGAAGTCTATTTTGCTCAAGTCGCTTTGAAATAAATATTAGGAAGCGCTCTAACATTTTAATATTTAACAAATGTTAGATGTTATGCTCTTGAGAAACATAGATGTATCTTGTAAAGATGAAATAACAGAAAAACCGTGCTTAAGATCTATAGAAAAAAAACTTGCTATGCACCTTCTTTCAACTTATCAAGGAAATAAAAAGGGTGTATCCTTCCATGAAAAAAAAATAATAATAATAACTTTTTTTTAAAGCTTTTAAGAGGTGGTCCAAGGTTAATCTTACAAGTCTACTAACTTCACCAACTTCTATCAAATTCTACTAAAAATCTCGATTTTATCCAAACCGAACGGGGTCTTAACTACATCCTCACATTTCAAAAAGGGTTATGGTATATTGTGTGCAATTAAAATGGAACATAAATGACTACATACTATAATGCTCCAATTAAAATCTGGTTGTAATGTTTAGCTACCGATGGATCGAACAGTCAACTGCGGTATGTACAGGGGCGGAGCCAGCCCTTCAAACTAGGGGGTCCCGGAGTTGAAGGGGCTGGGGCCCACGGGGGTTCCAAGGCAGCGCCCCCGAAAATTTTTTTTTAGACATTATCGTTTAAAATGAGGAAAGTTGGTACTTGTGATAGAGAAATGAAACAAAGGAACATAAATTAATGTACGAAAACTTCACAAGAAAATGAAGAAACATATAAAAGAAACTACTAATCTTTAATTTAGCAAAATCATACCTTATTACAAGCGTTCCTTTCGAGTTCTCATACTTTGATAACGTTGTATAACTACATCATCATCAATCATGTCGAATACATCCTTCTCAATATACACAAGCAAGCTATCATTTAACCATTTATCATTCATTCGATTGTGCAATCGATTCTTGACTTAATTCATTACAGAAAATACCCTCTCTACCGAAGCCTGAGTCGGATAATAGGTGAATCCTGATACTAAGATACTAAGGCCTGAGTCGGATAATAGGTGAATCCTGATACTTTGAGAAAAAAATCGTTTTTACTACTTATACTAATTAGATTTTGGCCTTTTGTAGATTTGGGGTGTTTTTGGATTTCACTTTTGAAGAGGTCGGATTGTGTTTATTCGACCAAAAACTTTCTTGATTATTTAAAGGTAAGGAAATCTAGGTAAAGTTTCCTCTTTTTCAATGTTTGAGTTTGATATTTATGTACATTTCCTTTTTGGGTTCTATACTTGTGTGTATATAAATTCAAAATTTTAGATTTTAGGATTTATTTATTCATAGTTATGTAGATTATGATTATGTTTGTGCTTAGCCGTTTGTACTAAAATAATTTTAGCCCAAAAATTGAAAAAAAAAATTAAAAAATTTTTTTTTGTCAAAAAATTGGGGGGGTCCTGGCCCCCCCCAGGACCCCCCCCCCCTCCGCCCCTGGGTATGTATGAGCCAAGATTTTTCATAGTGAACCAAATCAAATTACTCATATTGAGTTCCTCCCATATCTTCCATGGTGTCGAAAATGTATGTCTAATCGACATTAAGTTTATTGTGAACCACGATTAATTTGGTAACATGGTTGTTGCAAGTACTCATGCATACATATATATTGTGTAAAAATAGGAAGATACATCAGATTTCAAATGAATATGTTACTTTTATCCAAAATATATTCTTCAAAATTAAAGTAGGGTTAGAGAAATAGAGCAAGCATTAAAGCAAAAGCAAAAACTGGATAAGAGACAATATACCGGAAGTATACATATACGTATTCCCATATATATGGAAAAGATAACGAGCATTTCCATCTAGACATCTGAGAAGTAAAGAATGAAGAACCTTGCGAGTATTGGGAGAAGTCGAAGATAATCCACGGATGACAAATATTAACTATGATCGTGATGAGGTCTCCAAGTTGGCCATAGCATCGTTCCAGGCTCGAAAAGAAGAGATTGAGAGAGAGAAAATGGAGATGAGAATGGTCGAGTCTCAATTCACTCATGCTGAAGAAGAAACCAAGCGTTTTGTCACAAATTTGGGAAGCAAGTCCAACGAATTGTTTTCCACGTGCAAATTTTAATTGTTTGTCTTGTAAAATATACTACGATGCAGGAAGTTGAAATGTTAACACAGATCCCATGAGAAAGGAAGTTGGCAGTGTACGTAAAAGGATAGAGGCCTGCCAAAAGATAGAAAGACTTCTTTTTTCCTAAACCCCCTTGTGAATATTTGGGGATATGAGAAATTTTATCGGCACTGAGCTATGATAAAAATAAATAAATGAATTTCTTTAAAACTCAATGCCACTTATACTTGAAAATTACACGAGTGAAATCTAGACAGGAGAAAGAATATAAAGCTTTCCAATAAAAGAACAACGAAAAAGCTCAGTTGACCACAACCCTATGGAGGCAAAATTAACCCCATTTCTTGAATTTAAATTTCTACCCACACCCGTTTGACACCACTTTTGTTTTTGCTTCTACTTACAAAAAGGCTTCCTTGAGCCAATTTTTTCTATAAACTCTTCTAACCAAACAAAACATTTCCATAAAATTATTCACATTCAAATATGTTCAAAAAGTCGCTTCTTACCCTCAAATGCAGCTTTTTGACTTTTCAAAAGTCGTGTCAAACAGACCCTTACTATTATTTTCTAATTAAATATAAATTTTCAAGTTGGTAAATGAAAGTGAGAAATTCAGAACGATGAAACCTGAACAATTCGGCAAGATTATATATCCAAACACCTAATATGCACTCAATTATTGGGTTCTTATCAATGTAAAATTGTGTCAATTTTCTATCTTGTATCTTTCAATCTTTCCACATATGAGGAATGCAGTCCACTATTTTCATTTTTCCCTGAAGTCTCGGTTTATTTATTTTTGCATTGGATTACATGACCTGCACAATACAATAAAATACAATAGCTTTTAACTTGACTTGCTATAATTATTTAATCACCTCTAATGCAATCTAGTCCAGCGTAGCAAACATATAAAACAAAACCTTCAAACACAATTTTTTACAAGTACAATTTTTTTTTTCAAGATTTCAACGCAAATTGCAAAAACAATTTATCTATGAACTGGATAGAATCAAACATTATGTCCAGGACTAATGTGGAAAGAGAAGTCCATATAATTGATTTACAAGAGAACGTTTTCTGTAGTGAATAATACTTGTAGAACTTACAAAAAAAGTTACATGGCATTCAGTTCGTTCTTACAGATGATAGAAGCACTTTGTATTCCTCCAATAGATTTGGGATATCATCCATACGCAACTAGGAAAAAAAATAAACTGCATTAGAATGGGATAAACATGGAGTCCTAACACAGTATAATCAAGAAACTGGAAGTACTTCCTCTTAAACAGGGAGTCATAAATCAGAATAATCAAGAAACTGGAAGTACTTTCTCTTGCACACACTATCACTCGAGTATATCAAATTAGAGCTTCTCATCCATCATCCGTAATGTAGAATATTTTCTTTAACAAAAAGCTTACAGAAGGCACATTGTAATGTTAATATTGCACAGGAAGGAAGATGACACCAGCAAGGATGGGAGAATTTTGACATTATGTACAAATTGAAGAAGTTAAATACAAAGCTCATTGGATTTTAATTCAAATTGAAATCAACTAGAAACAGATAATAAGAAACTCAATGAAGCTAACCATCTCTACCTGAGAAGCATTTCTAACATGATAAAATCGAAAAGCTTCCTTTCCACTAAAACCATATTTCGCAGGTTGTAAATTTGATCCAGCCTTTCCTCTGCAACAATCAAAGACTACCAAATATTTATTCAAATAAAATTTCTAGTTTATCAAATTATTGAAAGGGAAACCAAAAATATATATTAAATTCACAGGTGCTCTCTCTTTTATGAAGATAGATTGATTCTAACATGTGGTTTCAGGCTATCAACTCCTACTACAGAAAATGAAATAAATGGGAATTATACTTCTTCATTTTGACTTTCAGAGTTGGATATGAAGCATTAACATAATTTCTAAACTACAGTGGCATAGAGATTATTCAACTTTTCCCCCAAGAGTGCAATCACTTTAACAAACTATCCCTGAAACTTGAGATTCACATTGATATGAGAAAAATAATGTCGAAGAGTTTAGTCTCACATATTGTGCCGAGTAATCAATCGTTGGTAGTCGTGCAGTAATGGACTAAGCTCCTTCAATGTTATTGACCTTGGTGTAGACTTCATCCAGTGATCACGGAGTGCCTGGACAATCATTGAGAAAAAAAGAGTATCAGGAGGCAAGGCAGATGTGTGTGAGTGGAGTGAAGTCTAATGTAACAAATTAGAAATTATGACAAACCTCTCTCTTTTCCACAGCCCCTTCACCAACCACTCTTGATGCCAGTTGGACAAATTCTCTATCTTCCATTTCATCTATGATTTTCTCGGGATTAGAACGTAAAACTGAAATTTCTAATCTTTTCTGCAACTCGAACACTGCAGATCCTTCCATTTGGCCTTCCTGTGAAGAGAACAAAAATTAGAAGCACAAGTGGTCGTGGTGCTTATAAGTATGGAATAGATTTTACTATTGCACTGTCCCTCTTAAGGTTTAGAATTTTAGACTTTTTAAACTTCAAATAGGTTACCTTGCTGCAAGTGAAAGATGCAGCAAATACGAGCAGATTTAAATGTTTTGACTGTGCCCATGCATGCTATGTTGCTGCATCTTGTGAGAAAGTAAGACATTTTGAAGGGCAGAGAAGTCAGTTTCGAAGTAAAAAAGACTTCTGTAAGACTACTATTCTGTTGGTTCTAAGGAAACCCATTTCATCTTTGATTCCATTGTGGACTTCTTCGCTGAGTAGAAAGCTTATAATGCATCTTTTTTGGGTTATTTTTGGCTATTGATGGTATTTTCTTGTTCCTGAATGGGTCTCTTTCATCTTTTTAGGTTTATGCCCTACTCGGGGCAAAGATCCGCCTGATTTTGATTTGCACATATAGGACAAATCTTCTCATTACCATTTCTTTTCAGCTTTCAGAGAATGCTTCAAAAGATTTTTTAAATAATTGCAAGTATTGAAGAGAAAAAAAAAAGATTTGTATACATAGATCATGTCAGAAGCAAGCAATGCAATGTCAAGAAGAGTGCTACACCTCCAGGAGAAGATTGTGGGAGGAAAGGCAAATATATAGTATTGTACGACAGTCTTACGTCAAAGCTTTTTAAAGGTAGAGAAGAAGAGGACAAAATAGTTTTTCAGGTCATTACCTTGGTTCCAGATAGGGTATCATTTACCATGGTTGTATTCCTATTTTCTGACATAACTTCAGATGGAGATGTTATCATCCTCTTTGCAATTGGGTCCCCTGTAACCAAGGATCAATTCACAAGAATCTATGAAGAGTAAGATTCAACTAATAAAGTAAATGCACAACAAAAATTTATAAAAAGAAAGAAAAACAAAGAAAAATGCCCAAATATGTATAAGAATTTATCCAGTAAGATTACAATCTTTGCTTACAACCATCATGAACAAGCCGGAACAAATGAACACGGTGAATCACAAATAATCAAGATTAAGAGAAAACAAAAAGTGCATATGACACTTGAATAGCAAAAAATATGGTCGCGTGCTCCAATATTTGCAGAGAAAATTCAGGTGGAATGGGTAGGAATTTACAATTTTAAAAAAAGTTGTGCTATACATCAATCACCAATGACCAGAACATCGTTCAGAAAAAGCAATATTAATTTAAATAAAGCATGTAGTTAGCAAGGCCATCATGTAATGTGTCATTAAATAATTGTGTTGTAAGAGAACTCAACACCTTCAGGTACGAGCCACCATAGATCATCATAGGTTGACTTTCCGTCAAAGCCGCCAAACAGTAAGTAACGTGAACCAACATAATTCATAGAATGGTATGCTCGAGCAGCCGGGGGTTCATTACTAGTTGGCAAACGTTTCCACTGCGCAGACACTACATGCAATCATAAAAAACAAAACTTTCAAAACTTGTACTATTAAGAAACAAAGTGTAAGGGTAACAAAATTCACAAAACATTCTATAAATTATATATTTACAGAGGAAGGGAAACTCTTTCCATAACGAAAGGGCTGGACGATGAAAAGTGGGACCCTTTTTGAACAAAATGTGTTCAGGTCAACAATGTGAAACAAGCTCTATGAAATAGTAAGAACTACAAAGATCAATAGAGGAACTGGAAAAATCACAATCACCATCAGGTTGTATTAAATCAAAAGTAAACCACCACCAGTTTAGTAAGAGTCAGACGGATAATACTGACCCCTGTCTAGAACAATACAGTCGTTATGATAAATATCATAACGGCTCAACCAACCACCAGTTCCATGCCCTCCAAACAATAAGAGCTGCAAAGAGAGAATATTTGAAAGTTAACCTTCACAAGTTGAAGATCAGCGATAGGAGTCATTAAGACTGGCATGGTTTTAATGATTACAATTCACCAATTACAGAACATACAGCACATTACATCTGTAGATAATCAGATACACTAGATACTCTTCAGCCTCAACAGAATATTCCACAGGATGAATGAAGCTACTTCTAAATGCAATCTTCACACAAATCATAAGTAGCTTTATAAGAGTGTCTCCAAGAGACTCTTTATTTATAAATAGCATCCTATGTATTATAGAGAGCACCTTTAAATTTAGAGTCACATTTTTTATACATTCCAACAAACTCTCTATTTTGGCTCTTCATTTTACTTTTCTTAAGAAGCATTTATTGATTTCTCTTTATATTTAATTAAATATAATTTTTTATATGTCAATTGACAAATCAATTTAAATATTGTTTGAATAATTTAAGAAATAGAGTATAGAAATATGTGATTTATTTAATACAATCATTATACATTAAGAATAGTGAGTGAGTTTAGCTCTCTAAGGTCATCTCTAGTGCTGCACCAAATTAAAATTCATTTCCAACCATCACACCAAAAGTTACACCAAATGAACAGTGTTTAATCATTTTCGTGTCTTTTTTTATTCTTAGTAATTTATTTATTCGAAATATTATTTATTTATTTATTTTAGAAATACATAAAATTTAGTAATTAATTCAGTAATTATTATTTTCAACATTTAAAATTTATTTTAAATGTAAATAATAATAATTGTATTAAAAATTATATAACACAAATGACACAAATGCCCTCCAACAATTCTTTTGGCAAAATGAAAAAAGGGGCAAATTGGACTTTGCTGCACTATTGTGGTGTTTTGGTGCAAAGTAAATAGTGTTGCACCAAATATGGTGCAACACTATTCATTTTTGCACCAAAACACCAAAATGGTGCAAAATTTGGTGCCACATTGGAGCACATTTGCACCAAATTTTGGTGCATTTTGGTGTGTCTCCATTGGAGATGCCCTAAGAGTGTGTTCAGTGCATATTAAAATGAGAGTGCATTTTTTTGAAGTGATGTGATTGGGAATATGTGATTGAAAAAGAAGGAAAAGTTATTGATGTAATGTAAAATATTATTTTATTGAAGAATGTGTAGTTGAAAATGAGTAGAAGGATGAGAATGAAAAAAATAATATAACTCAAACATAGTGTAAATTTGGATAGTCAAACCCACTCTCTATTTTAAAAAGTCAAAATAGAGAGTCCCTTAAAACTCATTTTTAAGCATCGATTCTCTAAAATAAAGAGCATTTTGCATTTACACAATCTCTTGGAGATGCTCTAAGCCTATGACACATAATTTAAAATTCACAGAATACAAACACGAAAATCTTTGTTCAATTATTGTCATGCTTAAAGCTAAGGGCCCGGGAGACCCAATACGTGTAGTAACACAGTAATACATGCATGTAAATGCTTCATTGTAGGAAATTAAACATCTACGGTCAAGACTAAAGGTGCAGATACCATCTTGACCACAGAACTACAGCATCATATCCCGAGTTTCATTTAAGCAAAAATTTATTAATGATACACCAATTGAGGAGCCAATTCAAGTACAGAAAGTCATAAGAGTTATATAACTGACACCAATCAATAATCTCCTTTTTAAACACCAGAAACCTCCTATTTATCCCAAAGGAAAGTAAATTCAGAATAGCAAAAAAGACTTGTAACACTCAAAACAATTTCCTCCAGTCTCTCCAATATAAAGGTTCCTTTCCTATACCCCTTAGTTACTGACGTCATGCATGTGAAACTTAAACGAATATGAAATCTATAAACAATGAAGGGATTCAGGTAGTTACATAGTGCCCTCCAGATGTGATGGTGTGTCCACAACGGGGTGAAGGAGCTTGACCAGGAAGCTTCAGTTGTGTCCATCCGGGAGTTTCATTTTCTTCCTTCCACAATAAAGACAGGACAACACAGACTAAGCATACAAAAAACAATTTTCTAAAAGGACACGTAAGGCAACAAAAGGATACATTAATCAAGAATTAGTTTATGATATAACAATTATTCATTATATACAATAGAAATAGCTATAAATGATGTGACTGATATACATATAAATGGGAAGTGCTGGCAGATAAAACAAAGAAACTAAACTGGGTTTTACCTATGAAATGCAAGGAGCAATATTAAGTAAGTACATGACAAATCGCAAGAGACTTATGGAGGCAACATAGTCGCATTATAGCACTTATAAATCATTCTTTTAAGCATGCTCCACTTTTGCTTGACTGACTACTTATAAAACAAAAGGACTTACATTAAGCATATAGCTCGCCTTCCTAACCTAATGAGCCAAAAGTCTGCTTTTGACTATGATTGAGCCAGACGTACTACTCTCGATATGCATAGAAGATACCTCCGGAACTTTTTTTTCTCGGTCAGCATGAGGAAAGTTTCTCGAGGTCGGGTATGGGAGACTCAATCACATGTGCTCGACTGAATATGCAGCCACGGAACTGCTAAATCCATAAGTATCTTTCTTAAAACATCAACATGAGGTTATGTGAATTACAACATAGGTTATAACCCATTAATTCAATTGAGTGGATGTGCATTCAAGTTGATTTTAACTGTATTAAAGTGTGATTGGCTTCCTCTTCATTAGAACTCTGAAGATTAAAATAAGGAACTAGTATAATCTAATGCATTTTGGGAATTCACTCTCTGCAGTATCAAAATACATAAACCAGAACACAGGATCCTTTCCTTCTAACTGCTTCTGCTAGGATCCTTTCCTTCTAACTGCTTCTGCTACATGAAGGAAAAAATGAAATGGAGAAAGTTACCTTCTTCAATAAGGCCCTTTAAAGCCCATAGATCACCCATGATTGGTCCGCCACCTCCTACAAAAGTTGGAAAGATTACTGACATCCAGAAAGAAGGGGGAAAACCCATATAGCTATTTATGAACACTAATTGAAAAGAATAGAAAACCCAGAAGGTTGTCTTGCGTCATTTTACCAATATCAGCCTTAAAAAGTTGATAACAAAGATTGAAAATATTACCGAATTTGGATCACATGTTCGTGAATTTGGCAACAGGAATAAGGCGGAAAATGCAGAAATGGTCAGGAGAGGTTCATGCCATCGGCATTCTTTGAGTCCACTAACTGTTTTTCAATGTCACTGGGCCAATTTTTAATGGTTATCAGGCATCTAAATTCTAGGCCAGACATGAGGGGTAAATACTCTCTTTCTTCCATAGACACGACTGATGTAAAAAGTCCATTTAAATACATAAAATTGGACAGGGAAAGTTATAACTAGTTTGCAGATTGTATAATACTATTTCAACGTAAAAATACGTTATGCAGGTAAATACTACACATTTCAGAAATCCATGATTGACTTCCATTTAAGTTGACACTCGAGTTGTTCAATTAACTGCCATTAAAACTTAAAAATTGTGATGAAACCCTAGCTCCAGAATCGTATTGTTGATGAAGCACGGAAAGAAATTAGAATAAGTTGAATGTTAACATCAGATTATATGGTAATAAATGGTAAAGCAGATTCAGCTCAACAAAATTCTTAATATTCTTTCAAACATCCAATTAGGTGGAATTCTTGGCCATTCAACTTGTTGAAATCCAAATGAAACACTGCCTTCCAGGACTATTTTTTGTATATATGCAAGAGCACGCAATTTACTTACTCACATAGTAAGTACGAAATTAATTGTTCAATTGATAGTACTTTAGCAAATGACATAGTCCACCGAAAATAAAATAAAATAAGAACCCGAAAAATGAATTGAAAAGGAACTATCCTTCAGCCATGTTAGTAGTAGTCAAAAGAGGCTAAATTACCTCTACCACCATACATAAGCAACCGTTTCTCCACCATTGTTGCAGAATGCCCACATCTCGGAGGAGGTATTGTTCCAGAAACTGACAACTCAGTCCACTCTAATGAAACTGTTCAAAACGAATACCAAATATATGAGTGCTCAATGTGGAAGGTTTAAGTAACAGAACAACAAAAAAATTATCAACACCCCAACAAAAACATTACTTGTATCTAGGACATAGACGTCTGACAGCCATTTCTTACCATCCCAACCACCATACCTGCAATAAATTCAAGGGTTCTTAAGAACAAGTGGGATGAACCACTAGAATACCATAAACCAAAGAAATATACCTTTACTTACATAACAATTTTACGATTGCCAATGGCTGAAGCAGCTGCAAAATCCCTTGCAGAAGGCAAGTCGCCAAAACTTGAAAGCTCAGACCATTGCCATATATCTGTCAACCAAGAGAATATCAATTAAGCATTTTAACATCCATGCACACCACTGATTGGCTAAGCTAGGAACTGATAGAAGCTCACCGGTATCTAGGACCCAAAAATCACCCAACCTGCAGATAACATACTTCTCCGGTAAACAAGCACTCCCGTTTAACGAGAAATTGAAGCTACAGACATATAGTTGACTATGATCACAAACCTTTTACCACCAGCCCTCCCACCAAAAATGAACATGTGACAATCAATTGAAACAGCAACGTGGAAAGCTCGTGGGCTTGGACCCACTTGCCCACCAGAATAGCTACCTGTGCACTCCGGCTGAAACCACAACTTGTTCTCTGAAACATCCAAACTTCGGACCTTAGTATATGAAAATTCTTGAAAAAGTATGTTCTTTGCGTCTTAAGTCACCAGTCCTTGTTATTTCCGAATTTGAGGAACCAGTATTCGAACACTACGAAGCCGTGATAATGAATGAAAGTGTTCCCAAAATATATGAAGTACAATATTCAGCGACGCATTCATTCTGATAGAAGCAAAAAAGGCTTCTAGTATTTTTAAGCCATATGACTTCATAGCAGAATTACAAAAAGCTCCCCTTATTGGAAATTACACCCATGGTAAATAACCTAAATCCTCTAGTTCATTATTTACACACAAAAACGATAAAGAAATAGATAAAAACAAAAAAGACGGAAACAAATAACAAAACAAACCCACTTCACCTTCCCACAAATTATTTCAAAGTTTCAGTTTTTAATTAAAACTTAAATTAATTAAATTCTAGCAATGCCTAAGTGTACTGAATAAGAAAGTCAACCAGATCAAGCACAATTCAATACTCCAGTTGATTTTGAAGATTAATGCTGTAAGAAAAAATAAAGAGTACAGAGAATACCAATGTCATAAACAGTGACATCATTGAGGAACTTCTTGTCGACTAGACCTCCGAAAACCACGATCTTCGATTTCCCGATGTCCACAGCTGTGTGACCACTGCGAATCAATCAGGCAATTTTTAAACTTTAATTGGTTAACAATCAAAACAGCATGTGTGCTGTGAGAGAGAGAGAGAGGGGGAGTTGCCTTCGAGGTTGGGGAAGAATTCCAGTAAAATCTGAAGAAGCAGCTCGAACCCAGTAATGGGTCTTCATTTCTCTTTCGATCGATCGAGCACTTACTATCTCAGCAAAAAATAGCTAATTTCCCCTATTATACTCTTGTCCTAGAAACAACAAATAGCTCGAATTTCCCCTACTATGGAGAAAAAAAAAGGGAATGACTTCAAATGGCCACTGCTCACGAACATTTTGTCCAATTGGCCATTAACTCAAATTAATAAAATAAAAGTGATTTTAATTATTTAAAATTGTCAAAAGACCCATATACCCTTATCTTGTAAAATAAATTTCTCCTACAAATTCAAATAAACCGACCCAAAAGTTGTAGAGGGCCGGCCCTGGGCCACTTGGGCCTCAAATTATAAAGGGCCCAAAAAAGCCCAATCCCCTAAACCAAAAAAAGGCCCAAAAGCTCAACTCAAAAACCCCTCACCCAAATCAAAAACCTCTCACCCATCTTTAACCTTCTGTCTTCCTCTTCTCTCGGCGTCGCCTCTCGACTTCTTCAACGGTGAACAACCTCTCATTAAATTCGAATACATAGCGTTGCTTGGATGAGAAATGGTAGACGATGGACTACAAGATTTGAGGTAAAATCTTGCTTCAACACTCTTCCTCTCGGTCTTTCGTCTACAGGTATGCTATATATATTTTCTACTTATAATTTGTTATCTCCAAGTACACGTGATCTGAGAAATCAATCATAGGGTGTAATACAGGTTTCTGACTGCCAGAACATTTCTAACGTTTCCAGCCTCACCAATAGCAGCAAAAATGCAAATACTGGAGCCCTAATTCCTCAAGAACGTTGAACGTATCTGAAGGTAATTGATTGAAGGTCATCTCCATCATCTTGAAAGGGCCATTCCCTGTCATTGGATTGCAGTTCAAGTGAATCCATATGAGGTATTTTACATGTGCAGGAAGGCAAAATTTTCATTGTTTCCGGTTCAGATCATTCATGGTTCGGTTTTCGTAATATGATGACATCTCTCTAATATTAGTACTGCTCGAGTTTGCATAGAATTGGGGGGGGGGGGCAGTAGTCCTTAGGGTGAAAAGGAATTGGTTCCAGAGAAGAATTTTTCATTAAGGTGAACATTTTTGGAGCTATTTAGAATGGATTGAGTTGCTTGTTCCTTGAGGAAAGCTAGCTGGGCTTGAAGATTGATTGATAACAAAAACTAATAACAAGAATTATGGTTTGAGTAATCAACAATGTGTTACTTAAGTGCTGTGAGTGGAGGGGTGAAATGAATTGATAGTTGACGCTGTGTGATTGATATTCTATGGATTAAGATATTTAGTCAAATACTACTTTTAATTATGGTTTTTTAGGGCTCGATCAATTTATGGATTAATTGTGTTTAACTTTTTCTCCAGATTTTATTTTTTTATGTCTTCTAAGTTTTTAGAATTGAAATTAGGAATTTGTACTTGGAGATGGACTCAATTCTTTTCATTAAACTATCAAATAATACGTGAAATGAAACATAATCTTCGATAATAATTTCACATTTGGTTGTAGATCTGGTAATTGTATAAGTAGAATGTTTGTATGAGCTTTTGTTGTGAATTACTACGGTATTTGCAATCTGTACAGAATTTCTATTTTCTTATCGAAAATTTGTATGCTGAACTTGGTTTATACATCTTATACATCATGGTCGTATATGTTTTACCGTCATCACTTGCTTTAATATTTGTAATTATTTTATAACTTGCAGTGTTATGGAGAAGATCCAAGTTGATGCTACAATTACAACACGATGTAAAATGCATATCATACAAGATGTTTATGAAAAATTAGACACAAATTACTAGAACAAGCTCCATGAGAGTTGTTTTGGATCGCTTCTTCGATTAAAAGACATAAGGTTGGCTTCACAGATTATACATCAATTATTATTACGAAAGATGAAGACCAGGAAAAAAAAGAAGAATTTTGGTTTAAGATAGGAGACAAACAAGTAAGATTAGGATTGCAAGAATTTGTTTTAGTAACGGGCTTAAATGCCGGGGATGATGATAACGTGGATAGGACTTTGGGGGCGGAGTGTCGGATCGTCAAAGAATATTTTAAGAAAAGCGGAGGGAAGATTACAAGGGGAGATGTTTACAATGCTTTTGTAAGCTGCAAGAAAAGAAAGAGCGACAAATATAAATTGGGATTGATCGTAATCTTGGGGTACATTCTATGGGCCACAGAGGAAAACACCTACATCGATTTATGGTGGCTAGACTTGGTGGATCATCTGACAGGTTTGAAAAGTACCATTGGGGAAAATTTTCATTTGAATACACGATGAACGTCTTCAAACGTGAAATGGGAGGTAAATTAAAAAGTTCGGATGTCGGAGAAGAGTCACGTTGTCGGTATTCGTTGCACGGCTTTCCACTCGCTATAATGGTATGAAAAAACAACGTACTTGACTTGTATTATTTTTTATGTACAAACTTTGTGCTATGAGATAATAATGTTTGTTTTACAATAGATTTGGGCATTCGAAGCGATTCTAAAATTGGGAATGAAGTTTGCTACGAAAAATCCAAATGCAATTCCAAGAATGGTCGCTTGGGAAATGCCGAAGAGGTTAGCATCCTATGCTTCAGATAAGTAATACAGCTACAAATCAGAACGATGTTACAATTTTAAGTTTCACTACCAGTTGATTGGCTTGTGCAAGTGGACAGAACATGACCAGTTTTCTTGCACCTACTGCACTTACGAGGTGTACGTGTCTCTTCGGCTGATCTTTTCCTCTTTTTGACGGTCGCCCACTTTGTCTTCGTGTCAATGGTGGAAATACTTCCCTAGCCATTGCATGCTTGGGAATTCGCCATTCAACCTCATTTAGCAAAGGGTATACAAATACAGAATACGCTTGCTTCCAACACATACTAGTATAAAAGTGGCTACACAAATTATAGCCATCATCCCCTTTAAACCTTACAGCATCAATTGCATGCGCGCATGGAAACTTGTCTAGATCAAATTTCCTACACGTACATATCTTTTCATCTAAATCCACAAAATGATGTTCTAAACTGTCTCTGACCTGATAAATGTCTGGAGATACCTGATTTACCCCCAATCCATTTGATTCATTATATTTCATGCACATCTTTTTCTCTAAAAGTAGCATGAGGTGGGTTACACATTTTTCCGCTTCAACATGTCTTTTATAAAACCACATTTGTAGTGTCTCTCGAATATATTCAATCAAACCAACTATGGAAAATTCTCGAGCACTCTTCAACAAACCATTTAGGGATTCCGCATTATTCGTAGTCATGATATTATAACGTATTCCGGTAAAATGTGCTCTAGCCCAATAATGGAAATCTTCTTCTAATAGGTACTTTTTGACACCATTCTTTTTATAGCATAGAGCTGTCATGTTGGACTCAAATTCTGTTAGGGTATAAGCCTCCGAAACTGCCCTAAATAAAGTTGCAAGATCACTTCGTGGAAAGTTTGTCTTCAAGTTCTTTTGCAGGTGATATGTACAATTACCATGATGAGCAAATTGAAAAACATTTCTAACTCCATTTTTAATACATGCTGCACAGTCAGAAATAATCACAAGCTCATCCGTATCACCTGTTATTAACTGCAACTTCTGAGAAAACCAAGTCCACGATTCATCATTCTCCGAATCAACGACTCCCCATGCGAGTGGAAATATTTGAAAATTTGCATCTTGACAGATTGCTACTAGTAGAGTACCTTTCGTTCTTAATTTCAGGAATGTACCATCTACAAAAATTACCCTTCGCATTGAGTTGAGGAATCCACATATACTTGGTCCCAATGCCATAAAAAAGTACTTGAAGCGCTGATCATCAGTAGTATGGATGAATGTCAACGTACCAGGATTTTACATCTCCAAAACATAACAATATGCTGGTAATTTTGCATAACTCTCAAGGGTTTTCCACGGATCAATTCACAAGCAAAATGTTTAGCCATATACGCTTTAGTATAGCTTACGGTTATGCCGAACTCTCGACGAATGTCGTTAATGATGTCCATTGGTCTGTAAACTCGGTTGGCATCTTGATACTTCGGGGCGATGTGGTTTCCAATGATCATATATGAAGCATGTCTATGGTCTTTGTGACGAATTCTCATGGAGTAAGAGTGATGACCATTATACTTTCGAACTTAAAAAATAGGACTTTCTGCGATTTTGGTTGCTCACAACCGCCACTTGCAATTTTCATCAATACAAACAATTGTATAAGTGCTCTTATTCGACTTCTTAACTTTTTACTCAAAGTGACATTTTACAGCTAGCAATTGCAATTTTGATATTAGGTCATATTTCGATGTAGACAACTGGTTCACTTGTACATCTTCGTTTTCTGGAATTCTTACTGATGTCTCACAACGGAGCGAACTTCCATTTGTAGATACAATCCGACTACATTCAACATCATTATCATTCACTATATTCCAACTATAAATTTCATCCATGGGTGACTCCATATTATTGTCATCTGCTACAGGAGAATTATCTTCGCCATCTACTCTTCGAGGACTATCTTCACTTACATCAAAATCATTACAATCTACAAATATTCCATCACCATTGTCATGGTTAGCATCATCGTCCGTTCGAACATGTTCCTCCTCGCTGTTCATATTTGCAATTTGTTCTTCACCCTCTGTTGGTAATAAACATCCTTCATCACCAAAATCTTCTTCATTTTCAACTTCATGTGAAAGGGCTACACAAAGAAAAGTTTCTTTACAGATAGATAGAAACCACTTCACATTATTGTCACAATCAACTATGGTCGGAGTAGCTGGAGCTTTAGATATTATAGGGACAAGAGCTGAAATCTCCATTTTGTACACCCTTATATCGACGTTCAGCCGAGATAGGCGTTTAGTTGGTCCCGTTTGTAGGCTTTGGTCTAGCATCCGTATTTCCTGTAGCATTGTGTCTACAGTGGTAAGATTACTGTTATTTTTACATCATTCAAATATGTCTTTTATATCCAACTGGTTTAGTCAAGATAGTAGTTCAAAAGAAGGTAATACTAAAATACTAGTTCAAAAAATGAAAGTATGTCAAATTTTTTTGACAAAGATGAAATTGAACAAAATTCTGCATCAAATGATTTTAATTCAAAAGAAATTCAAATTACTCAAATTGAACAAAAACTTCAAAATTGGACTATTCCAAAGGTAGACAAGAGTTCTATCTATAAAATAGGAAAATTTGATTTTACTCAAAATTATGTTATCAAAACATTGGAGCAAACTATTCCTATTAAGGAACAAATTACCTCTATCAATTTACTTTCAAGAGAATCTATTCAAACTCATCGTAAGAAGTTTCAATATCTTCCTATTGGACTTGTTCAAATTGCTGTCAAGCCCCTATTTCGTCTTGGTCTTGATATTCCTGTTCTTATCACTCTAAGAGACAAAAGACTCTTAAGGTTTGAACATTCTTTACTTTTCATGCTCGAGTCTAACCTCGAAAGTGGTCCAATATTTTCAAATTGTTATCTAAATTTTTCTGTTAGTCTTCAAGATGGAGCTATCTTGAATACTCTCAATCTTCGTATTCAAACAAAGAATTTCGAAATTGATGATAGTTCAAGAGCTTTTACATTAATATACAGAGTATATTACAAACTCTTAAATACTCAACTCAACATAAGAGCTCTTAGAACATCTCCAAGAGATGAAAGTTTTTTAGTTGAGGTCAATCCTCTTCATTCTAATGTTATGACTCCAAAAAGAGATCCATGGAATCTTCAAGAAAGAGGTCTCGCTTGGGATTTCGAAAATACTCAAAATCCTATTCCTGTACCTGTTACGAGAAATCCTGAACAGATCATTCATAATTCTGATGGGAGTATTAGATTTATCTTTGATAAACCATCTTTTTCAAATACTCTTCAAAGATCTTCTTCCTATAGATCTGATGATAGATCTAGATTTAGTTCATTTCAAGATGCAAGATCTTCAACCTCTTCCCTTAAAGGAGTTAATCTTAATCCAAAAATACCAAAACTTTTTTATTAAAATGAATCTGAAAAAGATGATGAAGAAGTAGAACCTCCTACTTCTCCAACTCTTTCAGACATGATTCCTCCTCAATCAGAAAGACTTGATCGTCAATGTAATGTAATTTATTCTAATATTGATAGAAGAAATGAATTGAAGATTGATCAAACTCCTAAAGTCAAAAAATTCAGACATTTGTTCAAAAATCCTTTTCAAAAGAACAAATTGAATTTTATTGGAATGAATTTTTTGAATCTCAAGAAGATATTAGTTTCTTTGAATGGACACATTTCAAAGTTTTCAATAAATCTCAAAAAAATATTTCCTCTTTTAAGAAAACAAAAACAATTCAAACCAATTCTTCTTCAAAAAAGACTTGGACAACTCCTGATGGAGAAATCTTTCAATCTGTTCATCCTCCACTGTTCAATATCAGAATTTGAAGAGTCGGACTCAGAATTAACAAGATTAAGAAGTTCAAGTTTAATTTCTTTATCACATTGAAGATTACTAATCTTGATTTTGAGAGGACATTTATTTGAATAATGACTTGATTTGTTACATTTCCAGCATGTAACATTTGAAATTTTTCTTTTTAGAAAAAGGTTTTGAAAAAGGTTTTTGAAACTCTTTTCTTTTGAAAGATGATCTTGAAAAATGATTTCTTTTTTGAAAAGAAGAAATTGGTTTTTGCTTTGATCTTGAAGGAGGAATGATTTTTTCAAATTCATATTGTTGAAAAAATTATCCAAGTTCTTTACGACCTTGGGATTTTTCTGATTTGAGTTTGACTTTGAGTTTAAGATCATTGCAAAGAGATAATCCTTCTTGATTAACAAAACTTATGATTTTTCCATAAGTAAGTTCACCAAAAGAAATAGATTGTTCTTGATGATTTTGTTTAATAGCTTTTCTAACTCTTTCTGCAAAGAGTTTAGGAAGTCCAAAAATAAATCTTTCTTTCCAATAAGATTAATCACAATCTCGACGAACAAAGACACGAGTAAGAAATATGTCTTTATACCAACGAAAATCTTGAAGAGTTGGACAATTGAGATTCATAAGACTTTGAGAATATCTATCTTGAATGTCAGTAGGAATTCCAACGAAATGTTTGATAATACTAAAAACCATATGAGCAAAGCTATCATTGCTTCCATCAGTAGGTTTAACAGCATTAGCAATTTCAGTTCTATCTTCTTCATGAAGATAGTTGAACCACCAGCTTTTCAGTTGTCCTGCAAAGCCATAAATGATATTGTTTGTTGCCAAATAGCAATCAATTCCTTTACATAAATAGGCATTAAAACAAATACCAATTTTTTCAAGTAATTGAATGATGTGATATTCTGATAATCCATCGATACTCCATTCAACAATAGCATTACCATCATAAGAAGAAGATTTTTTGATATTTTCTTTGAAAAGAAGATTAGGAGGAGTTGGATGAGGATAATATGTTGGTAGATTAGGACTTTGAAATCTTTGTCCATGAAGTTTGTTGATATGCAAATCAGTTTCTTCATGAAATTGAGATTCAATATTATCAATAGCCGATTCAATGGTATTGATATTTTTTGAAGAAGTTGAAAGTTTTGCAAATTGAGAAGCAAGTTCTTTAAGAACATCCTTCTTTAGAATTAAGTTTAGGAAGAGGAATATCATGAAAGAAACAAATAGAAGAAGCAGATAAATCAATAGTTTTCTTCTTCTTTCCTTTGTCAAATATTTGAGCTTCAAATTCAGAATTTATTTCAATTCTATTGAGCTGAGTACAAATAGATTGAAGAACAATATTTGAATAATTATTTTGAGATAAAACACTTTTGACATCTTTGGCGATAACCATAGTATCGTCAGGTCTTTCAATTCTTTTGAAATGAGAAGCAACTACTTTAGTAGTGCCATGTTGAATTGTAATTTCTTGCAGTAGAGGATGAACAGATTGAAAGATTTCTCCATCATGAGTTGTCCAAGTCTTTTTTGAAGAAGAATTTGTTTGAATTGTTTTTGTTTTCTTAAAAGATGAAATATTTTTTTGAGATTTATTGAAAACTTTGAAATGTGTCCATTCAAAGAAACTAATATCTTCTTGAGATTCAAAAAATTCATTCCAATAAAATTCAATTTGTTCTTTTGAAAAGGATTTTTGAACAAATGTCTGAATTTTTTGATTTTAGGAGTTTGATCAATCTTGAACTCATTTCTTCTATCAATTTTAGAAGAAATTACATTACATTGACGATTTAAGTCTTTCTGATTGAGGAGGAATCATGTCTGAAAGAGTTGGAGAAGTAGGAGGTTCTACTTCTTCATCATCTTTTTCAGATTCATTTTGATAAAAAGGTTTTGGTATTTTTGGATTAAAATTAACTCCTTTAAGGGAAGAGGTTGAAGATCTTGCAGCTTGAAATGAACTAAATCTAGATCTATCATCAGATTTATAGGAAGAAGATCTTTGAAGAGTATTTGAAAAAGATGGTTTATCAAAGATAAATCTAATACTCCCATCAGAATTATGAATGATCTGTTCAGGATTTCTCCTAACAGGTACAGGAATAGGATTTTGAGTATTTTCAAAATCCCAAGCGAGACCTCTTTCTTGAAGATTCCATGGAACTCTTTTTGGAATCATAACATTAGAATGAAGTGGATTGACCTCAACTAAAAGACTCATCTCTTGGAGATGTTCTAAGAGCTCTTATGTTAAATTGAGTATTCAATAGTTTGTAATATACTCTATATATTAATGCAAAATCTCTTGAACTATCATTAATTTCGAAATTCTTTGTTTGAATGCGAAGATTGAGAGTATTCAAGATAGCTCCATCTTGAAGACTAACAGAAAATTTTGGATAATAATTTGAAAATATTGGACCGATTTCGAGGTTAGACTCGAGCATGGAAAGTAAAGAATGTTCAAACCTTAAGAGTCTTTTGTCTCTTAGAGTGATAAGAACGGGAATATCAAGACTAAGACGAAACAGGGGCTTGACAGCAATTTGAACAAGTCCAATATTAAGATATTGAAACTTCTTACGATGATTCTCTTGAAAGTAAATTGATAGAGGTAATTTGTTCCTTAATAGGAATAGTTTGCTCCAATGTTTTGATAAAATAATTTTGAGTAAAATCAAATTTTCCTATTTCATAGATAGAACTCTTGTCTACCTTTGGAATAGTCCATTTTGAAGTTTTTATTCAATTTGAGCAATTTGAATTTCTTTTGAATTAAAATCATTTGATGCAGAATTTTGTTCAATTTCATCATTATCAAAAAAATTTGACATACCTTCATTTTTGAACTAGTACTACATTCTTTTGAACCACTAAACCAGTTAGACATAAAAGACATATTTGAATGATGTAAAAGTAACAGTAATCTTACCACCATAGACACAATGCTACGGGAAATACAGATGCTAGACCAAAGCCTACAAACGGGACCACCCTAAATGCCTATCTCGGTTGACACGAGCTGACCAACGCATTCAGCAGACATCCATGGCTACACACAAATATGACCCTTGACATAGTAAGGACCGTAGTTTGATACAGTATTCTCACAACACTCACATATGGCTCTGATACCAAAATAGCCCAGGGATAAGGGACGTGTGGAAAGAAAGAAAATTAGTAAGACAAAAAATTAATAAATGATAATTTCAATTTATATTTTTGAAAATTACAAGGATATGAACTTTCTTGAGATGCAGAAAAATAAACTCTATCTATTTTTGCTCTATCTAAAATCTCATAATGAAGTACATTAAATAGCTGAGATTTCGGACTTGAAATTACATTGAATTGAGAAATGAGAATTTTGAATAATTATCTTTGAAAAAGCTGTCTTCCACTTGAAAAGATGTCTTCCACTTGAGCTGCTTTTTTGAAAATGGCCCAGGGATAAGGGACATGTGGAAAGAAAGTAGTAAGACAAAAAATTAACAAATGATAATTTCAATTTATATTTTTGAAAATTACAAGGATATGAATTTTCTTGAAATGTAGAAAAATAAACTCTATCTATTTTTCGCTCTATCTAAAATCTCAGAATGAAGTACATTGAATTGAGAAATAAGAATCTTGAATAATTATCTTTGAAAAAGCTGTCTTCCATTTGAAATGCTTTTGAGAAAGCTGTCTTCCACTTGAGTTGTTTTTTTGAATAATTCAAACTATTATTCAAACTTACTTTTCTTCTTTCTCTCCATCCATCCCGGCTTTTTGAAAAGATGATTGTCCTTTGAAAGTTGGCAATGGTGTGAGAAATAATTTGTTTGCTGGTAAGCACATTTTGAACATGAAATATTTGGCCTTTTGAGAACGAAATCTTTGAAATTGATCCAAATAACTATGGTCATGTAGTCATTTAGTATTCATCAAATTTTCTTAATCAATAAGGTTATCAATATCATACTCATAACAATCATCTTCATTATCATAGGCATGATCTGATTCTCATCAGAATTTTCTGATTTTGATTTCTTCGAGGTAGCTTCTGCTAAGTTAGCAATTTTTTCAGAAATAACTGAAAGTTCTTCTGGAGTTTTGCATTGACTAAGCATAACAATTAATCTTGATTTTTCATTAAGGAAATCAACTGTTTTTTTTATTCTTTCTTGGAAGAAAGACCGATATTCCTTTATTCTTGAATCCATGAATTGACTGCTTTTGGACAACAATTTATTTCATGAAATTTTGTCCACCATTTCACTTTGAATCTTCGAGCAATCTTTTTTACATTGAATTCACTGCTAGGATTTTGAATAATTTGATAATCCCAACAGAAAATCCATGAAACTTTGAGATTATGAGCAAATTGAGACAAAAAATTTTCTTGAGGCTTCAAAATAGTTTTTGCCTCTTTTTTGAAATGTTCGAACACTTGAAGAGTAAGACTGGGTAAAATAGTTTCTTCGAGTCTAAAATATTCGAACCATATTTGAAACCATTTTGGAAAATTGTTTGAACAAGCCTGGTTAAAAAGAATAAACCAGGAATGCGTTACTGGCCTAAAAAAGACATTAGACCATGCATTGATATAATCAAAATAATTGAAACGAGATTCAAATGAAATATTTTTAGATAAATTCATTTTCTTCTCATTTTATGAGCTGGTCCCCCAATCTTCATAAGACCAAACTCTTTGGATTGAAATTTTTGAAAAATCGATATGATTTTTGTTTTGAGCATTTGGTGTGTGAGTAATAATTGCTGATCCAGTTTTGACAAGGATCGTTTCAAAACACTCACGAGATTTCTTGATGTTTCATGGGAAAAATTGAAAATTTTTGGGGAAAATATCTTTAAGGCATTCATCAAGGCAAGTGTATTGATAAATCCATGAAGTTTCCATTTCACAAACCGAATCGTAACAAGGTTTTGTGAAGTATGAAAAGGTTCTTTGAGATGGATTGATTTCTGGTAATTTTTCAGTTCCAGTTTGAGTTGGGATTTTTGAAGTAAGAGTGGGTTTTTGAGAATTTTTAGAAGATAATCCATGAGATCCAGATAAAAAATCATCAATTGAAGGCAACAAATTTTGAGGATTTGAAGGCTTTTGTTTGTTCTTTTTCTTTTCAAAAGAACTCATTCTTCACACTCACTCTCTCTCTTTCTGAAGAAATTCTTTTGTAAGGAAGTCTGCAAGAAAGTTTGAAGTTTCTTGTATAAACAGAATTTGAAAATCAGAGCAAGAAAGAATTGTTTGCCATCTTGTAAAAATTTGTTTTGAAATAAGGTTTTTTACGTCTTTTTGCAAAACATCTTTTGAAACTTTACAGTCTGTTTTGAGAATAAAATTTTTATTAATCAAATCATCTTGAAATTTTGAAATGACAAGAACGATTGCCAAAATCTCCTTTTTAATAGTAAAATAATTCTTTTGAGGACCTGACCAGACTCCAGAATGAAATCTGACCAATTGTTCTTGGCTTGATTCGAAAGGAATCTGTTTGAGGACCCCACCATACCCAATATCTGACGTGTCTGTCTCAACAATAATGGAGGCATTTGGGTCGAGAATTGAAATGCAAGAATACTTTTGATGGCTTTTTTGACTTTTTGGACTGCAACAGTACACTCGTAATTCCATGGGTCAAGGTGTTTTTTCAATCTTTTGAATAAAGGTGCACATATGATTCCGATTTCTTTTAAAAAAATCACCTACGTAATTAACGCAACCTAAAAATCTTTGAAAGCTATTTTTGTCTAAAATTTCATCTGAAAATTTACAAGTGAAATCAAAACTTCTTTGAATTGGTGCAAGTGTTCCTAATTGAATATTATGACCAAGGAACCTAATCTTAGTTTGACATAAAACAATCTTTTTAGCTGAAACAGCCAAATCATTTTGTTTCATAACATGAATGAATGTATGCAAATGTTTGAAATGTTTTTCAATACTTTCAGAGAAAATTATAATATCATCAATATAAGTAATGATAAAATCTTGAAAAGGATTGAAAATATCATTCATAATTTTTTGAAATTCAGAAGGAGTATTTTTGAGACCAAAAGGTATAACATTCCATTCGTACAGTCCGAAAGGTACATTAAAAGTTGTTTTGTATTTATCTTCTTCTTTAATTTGAATATGCCAGAATCCTGACTTTAAATCAAATTTAGAGAAGATAATAGCTTTGAATAATCTATTCAATAGATCTTTCTTTTGAAGTATTGGATAACGAATACATTGAAGAGAAGTATTGAGTGATTTGTAATTGATAACAAGTCGAGGAACTCCTCGTTCAATTTCAGCCGAATTATTGACATAAAAAGCTGAACAGCTCCAAGGTGACTTGCTTGGTCTAATGAGCTTTTTATCAAGAAGATCTTGTATTTCAGTCATACAATGATCAGGTAATTCTTTATTCATTTGAATAGGACGAGATTTTGTAAGAATATTTGATTCTTGAAATTGTGGAGTGTATGGAAGAGAAACAATATGTCATTTTCTATCCCAAAATGCATTTGGTATAGTAGAACATATTTCTTTCTCAATTTGTATTTGAAAATCTGAGATCTTTTGAATAATTGAAGAATCTTGTAATCTCTCCCCAATTTTTTGAAATCGAATTTCTTCTTGAAGAAATTGAATGTAATTTTTCTTGAAATTAATATTATTAATGATTTTTGAAATTGAAGCATCTTTTAAAATATTGATATCTTTAAAAGAAGGTGGATTAGAAAATTTAAAAGTAATTTTCTTTCTAAAAATGTTTGTAGTTAATCATTTAGCATCTGCTACAAAAGGATAAATTTGAATAAGAAATAGTGTACCAAGAATAATTTCTTGATCAAGATCTTTAATTAAATAAAAAATATTTTTGAAACAAATATCGGAATGACAACACATGAGCTTTTGAAAGTTTGTATTGAATATCAAGTTTTTTACCATTGACTTCATAGAGTCTTTCAGCAGTTTTTATTTTATTTTTCTAAGTAACATTTTTTTCTTTTAAAATAAGTTTTCATTTTATTTTAAAAACATTTTTTTAAAACAAGTTTTTATTTTATTTTATTTTATTTTTTTAATTAATGTTTCCTACATAAATAAAAGAGTCATTTGGTGGTTACCGTTCATAAGTCGAGCCAAGCCAAATGGTTTTATGGCTCGGCTCGGCTAAATCTTTTTTTTTTTTTACACGTTCAATTCAATATTTTAAGTTATAAATATTCGTTTTAAGCGATTTAAAATTTGTTGGAAATGTTGAAGTGCGGCCTTAATAAATATATGATCGATAAATTTTAAATATAAAAAATAATTTTATATTAATTGTGAAACGTAAAGTCGTGATTATTTATGTTTCTTTTCAATCCCAACCCCATTCAAATGTCTTTTTTTAGAACTTTATTTTTCTACAATTTTTCGTTTGATTCGATATTTCACGATATGAATATCAATTTGGATCGATTTAAATTTTTTTTAAAAAAACTTAAAATGTGATAATAATTAATATATTATAGATTAAGTTTAAATATAAAAATTATCTAAAATTATAAAACGTAAAATCATAATCGCTAATTTTTCTTTTCTACCCCTCTCAATCCCCATACTCATACCAATTTCTCTCAATTTCATTTTTCTTCAATTTTTACGGTTAAAAAGGATAAATTTATAGCGTCAAAATGGATATTGAAGGAATTCAATGATTTTCAGAAGAATTCTCATACATCATGCAGTGCTGGTAGACAAACATTTTCTATGAAGTAAATTATTTTGGTTTTTTTTTTTTAAAATGGATTTGATGTACAGTATTATTAGAATATGCTGAAAAGATATTCGACGGAATTTATGAAGTTAGGTGATCATTTATCATTCTTTTTGGTTCTATGATGGAAGTTTTCATTGTGTTGTAGTTTTAATACTGATAGAAACACTTGATTTGTCTTAAATTCTGCACTGCATTATCATTAATTAATTAATCTTGACTACATACATCTTGCATAGAGTCTTGGTAACTAATACATATAATTGGAGATTCTATGAGTACGAGATGAATGAAATATAATGTCTTACCTTAATAGGTAGAAAAATGAGGGTTAGATTGAACTTCATTAGCTCTTTAACATGGCATCAACACCTAATCATTTATACATTGTCTTTTTTTAAAAAGAACATAGAGACTTTCAAACGAAAAGTCTAGAAAATAAATTTTGAATCAAATTTCTTAATATTATTTTTGTCACCTATCATCATTTCAAATATTTTATGTTTAATGTAACTAATGCTTAAGACAAATAATTTTTTTTTTTTTTATATTTACGCTATCATATAGCCAACTATACTATGACACGTGCATTGCACGAGCGTCTTACTAGTTTTTAAATAAGTTTTTATTTGCAGAATCATCGTTTTACCCTTTTATTACGTGACTATGGTGACACCAAGTATAAAGTTAGATGGTCATTAGTGAATTTAACCTGTTAAATAATTGATAAACATTGCAAATCACGATTAAAATTAATTCCGGTATAAAAAAATATTGACGACGCGTATTCTCTCTTCTATTCTTATATTTTTGTTGACTATGTTTCACTTCTCATACAACGAGTTGCCTCTCTTTATTCACACTCGTATAGGAAGAGATCTTCAAGGGAAAACTGTTTCTCGTGTAGTAGGTAACGCGAGATGAAGCATTCATTGGGCACCTATCTTTCTCGAGCAAGGATGAGAGTGTCTACTGCAACCTCCAACTTACGATTCAATAATAACAAATCCACGCTTGTGGAACAGCATACTTGAATGCGAGAGGATCACCTAGCAGGTCTCGGCGGGCCCCTGCTATATTTTGGTGGGTTTGTTTTCACAACGTCAACAGTTATCATCCAGCCATTGATGATCTGAAAGCATCAAATGGAACCAAGTCAACCCTTTTTTTATGCTTGATCAGTTGCAGGTTTAAATTTTGCTTAAAGGTAGTAAACATCTGCGGCTACCTTGCCATTCATCTCTCTGAGAGCAGCACTACCAGCTTCTTCACTGGTGAACTCCACAAATGCGTAACCTTTGGACCTCTTCGAGATCTTGTCCATTATGATTTTTTAACTGTCAGCAGGGAAGAATATGTCCCAAACAAAGTCATTCGATCTGTAAAGTCAAAGGAGATAATAGTGTCTCGTGCAATATGAGTATTTACCTTCAACCAGTTCGCCAAAACATTCAAGGGCTGCACGTAAAGTCTTCTCAGACGTATAAAAGGATAGACCTGAACAGAAAGAACATCAAGCAAGTGTTTTCAGTTCAATGGGATTAATGGTATCATGGAAATGCAGGCAGGAAAAGTTCTACACCCTGAACTATGGTAGTTATTAAAAGTTAAAAGCATAGCAAATAACAAGGTTGATGATATGAGGAAAAAGTGGGTGATGAGATGAAGTTGATAAAACATTTTCCAAAAGTGGGTGTCGAGATGAATTTGATAAAATATTTTCCAAATGGATGAAACTCTATAGATCCAAACACATTTGTGTAAAAATTATACGGTACAGCTTCATATGAAATATCAATACCTTTCCTTTTACTGTTCATATGCAACGTCACTCGATTAAAAATGGTTTTACATCTTCCAATAGCCTTTTCTTCTTCTTCTTCTTCTTCTTCTTCTTCTTCTTCTTCTTCTTCTAATGTAAATCCTGACTCCTCGTACATCAATTCGTTCCTCATATATCAATTCGTTCCAATTGAATTGACGAAAAAGACCCATCCTTGAGATCCAAAACAAATAATGGAACTCCGAGATATAAATTTTATGGAAGTGTTTATTCAAACATCAAAATGTATTAAAAATGTCATCATTAAACCAAAATGCATCAGGATAAAATGCAAGCTCCCAATGGCAGAACATTCACAAATAATAATTAACATGCAGAACATGGTCATGTATTTTAAACAATATAATCATGGTATCAGAAGTCGTAAGGAGAATATCTTCAACACAAGTATAAATTATACTTAACAGTTACAAACAGCTTCTTTGTGCTAGTATTGGATGGTAGGTTTGATGCTGAAGAATTATCAGAATGATTTGGCAGCTTTATATTCTCTCCTGTGGAATCCAGACAGGCTTCTTGGATTTAATGCTAGATTAATCGACTCAGTATATGGATGACAACAATAGCATTTGAGCAAGAATATTAGTGACAGGATTTTCGACTCTATTTATGATAATATATTTCCAGTAGAAGGCTAATCTTCTCCAGGTTATTCTTTGGATCGTGTTATGAAACTGTTCATATAATGTTCCAACAAAGAAAGCACACGACAAAGTAATAGTAAAGCAATTGCACCACAATGAAACAGGAATATGTTGACTAGTCCTTACATCGACCCACAAAAGTAATAGCATAATTGGATGTATAGCTCTAATTATGATAATGTTTTTCCAGTAGTAGGATTATTCTTTTCTTGACTGTAGTTTTTGCAGCATATTATGAAATAGCTCTCAAATCTCCTAAAGAGGAAATTGCCCAAGTATGTTAAAATAAAACAGCTGTACTGCAAACAATTAACTATACCTTGCCTCATTCATGCAACATAGATGATATATTAGTTTAGTATTAGTCAGTTTTCAGGAGAAAAGCAAGGAAGAATTAAGGATCGAATTTTATATTGCCTAATTTAAGAACTTACTTCACACAACTTTCTTAGACATCTAGTTTTCTTTAACAAGGTTAGTTACTCAATTATCTTTGTAGGCAAGAATTTCCTGTGTTTCGGGACAAGAAGCAATGAACATTATTTGAAAAACAAACCTGGTTGAAATGTATTAAGAATGAGTATGTTTGACGTGAATACAAAACCCTAAAATCAACAGTGATCCTAACTACATGACCTCATGATCATCAAGAACAAAATATTCCAAAAAACTTACATGGAAGTCACAGAACTAGCAGTTTACATTTTATAATGACCAACCTCCATAATCTTTAATATCTGACCCAAAATTCTTATCTGGCTGGATGGATAGAACACAGGGCACACCTACACACAAAGACATTATTGACATACTAGCAACACATAAACATGCATATGGATGAAGTAGTGCAGAATACAGACCACCTAATTAGCAGACCCTTCATCTAGTTCGCAACAGAAGCCATAATTTGATTGCCACGAAATGTGGTATATGCACATCTGAGCATCTTTTTCACTGTAAGACAACAGCTTTTACTCTCAGAAAAAACTTAGCAAACAAGACTGGATGATGAGCTCGATTGAGAGTTTAACTCAATTTTCGAATAGCTGTAGTCTTTCTCCACGGATTCGAAATCAGGATCTTGCTTAACCGACAGTACTCCAAGTATACCTATACTTAGAAATTTAAATAACCGCCAATTACCAAAAATCCTCTTGGCACCCTAATGGGTTCCAATTCCAAAGATTCAGAAAAACAAAAATGAGAACAGTAAATAAATTTAAAGTTTACCTGCTAGCTCGTGAGCTTTTTCTTCGTCAATGTCACGGCAGAAACCAAAATGAGTGTCACAGGTAGCATCAAATATACACATTCGAGCCTCCTTTTCACTATTCAACGACAATGAAGATAAAATTAAAAACCCAAGAATTCTATTCAGTTGCATGACCTAATATAAAGATTCCTAATCAAACCAAGAACTATATCAATAAGCATATATCACACACATTTATTCAAGAAAATGGAAAACTGTAGGGTAAAAATTAAATTCATGTTGCTTAAATATGAAAACAATGAAAGCTTGAGGCTTGAGCTATTACGAGAAAGTTTCCGTGAGCTCACAATACTCAAACAAGCAATTCAGCCCGTATAACTGGGTTCCAGTATTATGAAACGACCACTATCCTACCAGCACATAAAATCCAATTTAAACACGAAAACAACAATTGAGCTACTCATGTTACCAAGGTTCCGCTCTTTAAGGCGAGTTTGAAGATTCAATAGAACAAATATCAAACTTTTGGGGATTCAGAAACATACCCACCTGCCAAAAACTCTTTCCAGTGTCGACATAGTAATCAATGATTTGCAGTTTAGTAGTAAGCTCTAGTGGAGGGGTATCCATGGGCACCATCCAATGTCGCTGGTCATTATGATTATTAGTTTAATAGTTCGTGAAGGTTCCAGCCGAAGATGTAGGAGATAAAGAGGGTGTTGCTTTCGCAGGGATAGAAAAGCTGAGAATGGGAAAGGAGTTGTCTGGTGTTGTTTTGATGGGAAAGAAGGCGCTCAGTTTTGGGAGTGGAATTCTGGGAGGTTTAGCAGACATGGTAGCGGTAGCTGAGAGGTTGCTTCCATGGTTCACACGAGCAGCCTATTTGGCTCATTTCCACTAAGCTCAAAATTGGGCAAATTTACAAATGAGTAATGCTATTTTATTTAACCAGGACAAACTCGCGTTAATGTTACATTAAATAATAGATAAAATTGATTTAGCACAAAATAACTTATTTACAAGCAAGCTTATAAGTGGGCATAAAAGTTGTAAAACAATTTTTTTTTTATCAACGTTAATCACCAAGTCGAGTTATTTTTTTATTAAGTCATTGTCCGAGATTGTTTCCCTCTCTAATGACAAATGTAAGATATTTAGTGCCTCGAGTGATCAATTAACCAAAAATGTTATGTGTAAAATTATTTACAAATTGTAATAATATGAATTACTTACATCGACGAGCACTTCCTTGAATTCTCCCATTCGAATTGGGGATGCTCATTCGTTTTATATATTTAATCACTGTTTGACTCCCATTAAAATTTTAATACATTTTTTTTCTCTTCTTTTCAATCACACATCAATATTACACGTAGATCATTATTTCAAAAATCTCATGGGGGCTAATCAAGGGCTTAATTATTCAAACAAGTGAACAATTGAACATTTAACATTAGAGAGAAAATGGCGCAAATGGACACAAACATTTGTCTTTTATTGCGCTTTTGATTCAATCTTTTCAAATGTAGTGCAAATAGACTCAAACTTTTGCATTTTTGGGCAAATGGTCCTTTTGTGTAGATTCTGTCCAAAAAGACAGTTAATTTCTTGCGTGATATACAATTATCTTTATTTATTTTTTTATTTAAAGGGACAATTTTATGAAATGAATGTATAATAAAATAAGTAAAAAATAAATAAATGGAAAAGAATTAAAAAACAAAAAATTAAGTATATAATAGGAAAATGGCGAAAATAAACCAGGCTGTTTTCCCCTTTCTCCCCTGGTTTTTTCCTAGTGCGTAAAGAATTGCCAGAATTTTTGCTATAGGAACAATTGAGTGGTGAAATACAGAATTTCTTGATAAAGGACACATCTCCAAATACTTCTTCCACGATGGGGACGGTCCCATTGTCTCCTCTGTTCAATTCGTCCACCAATTCACCTTCTTCGCCTCTTCACCACCACAGTGAAATTTTGCTATAGGAACAATTGAGGGGTGAAATACAGAATTTCTTGATAAAGGACCCATCTCCAAATACTTCTTCCGCGATGGTCCCATTGTCTCCTCTGTTCAATTCCTCCATCAATTCACCTTCTTCGCCTCTTCACCACCACAGTGATTTCATTCTATTGCATTCAGAGAAACTGCCTTTTCCCTTATGCCATTAATGGTGGAATTTTAACCAGTTCGACAAGAAAAATTAAAACGCCAACACAAACTTTGGCCTTCTGTCTAAACCATAAAATGCATGAAACTTTTCATTTTTTTTCCTTTTAGTTAAGAATAAAGGAAAGAATTAACTGGATATAATTGCACAGAAAAATAAAAATCAGTCTTGAGTAAAGTAATGAATTCTATTATTACTTGGTTATACATGAGAAGCTAAAGAGATTAATCCACGTCACCCATACAGATGTCCACCGTTTGATCATACGGCGGAGTCCATGCATTCATAACCAATGAGAACAGCGGCTCAGATCTTGCCAAGCTTCTCAGCCTTGACGATAGGGTTGGCGTTGGCAATGGAGTCCCTCCCCAATTGCTTGTAATCAAACGTACAATCATGTTGTTCAGGATACCTATGGGATCCACAGAACATGACCCCACACCTGCACTTGAATCCCGTGAGACCCAAGCGCTTCCGGCAACCGGCGCACCTGTTAGGTTTAATCTGCTTCGGCGCCGCCACGGCCACGGAGGTGTCGGATTTTTCAGTTTCAGCCACCGCTTCGGCGGAAATCGGAACCTTTTCTAGTATCATGTGCGGATTAATTGTATAATTAACTGATTCTTGCCTTGAAGGAGTTGAAAATGAGGAGGATTCCGATTGATTGAGCGTTTTTTCCATGGCGATTTTGGCTTCTTTCGTTTCCCCTTCCTTGACGCAATAGTCTTTATAACACTTGGAACAAAGATTAAGAGTTGTAGGGCTGCCAAAAAAGCCACAACTATTTGCGCACGGCAGGTGTCCTCCGGCAGGCTCTTGCCATTTCTGTTCTTCCGCCATCTCAGATCCGATCAAATATCAAAACCCAAACAATATGAGCGATTGATATGAATTTCACAAGATATCAATCAACCGCTCAATTCCCACAAACAATATAAAATTGCATGCAAATGGAAACAGAAACTGAATCAGAAGGCGAGTTTGGTGGTGGGGAGAAGAAAGTGCTAAAAATAGGGTACAAATTGAGGGTTTGGAAATTGGTGACTTGATTTTGAGGAAATTTACAGGAAAGGTGTGTGAGGTTTCGTTTGATTTATACATACTAAACTTGGGAAAATAAATTGCATTATTCTATAGGGCTGTAGCTAGTAATGCTTTGAAGCTACGTTAAGGAGACGGCGGGTGGCTGCTTTTGGTTTTGGATTTCTTCAAGGTTGCCTTTTTCATGAAATCAATGTCTAGCGGTTAATTAATTAAGGAAATTGAATAATTATAGAGTAATGTTATTCATTTTCGATGTCTATGTAGCTTTAATGATAGACTAAATGTAATGTGAAATTAAATGATTTATTTAATTTCACACATCATTTAATGTCACATTAGAGCCACATAAATTGAGGTTACAACTTCACTGGGGATGAATATCATTACTTATAATTTTAAGTAGTTACACAAAGTTTTTCAGATAAATGAATGAGGTATCAAAAGAGATAAATAAATAACACGGGACCTAAAAAACGTTTGATCGCGTTCAAATTTGTAATTGTGACTCACAATTTACGTCTTTATGACTGTGACTTTATGTAATTTGTGATTGTGATCATAAATTGTCTGTTATTGTGATCTTGACATAATTAATTAATAAGTCTCATTAAAAACTTTAGATTTTATTTTAAAATGGCAACATTGTTAAAAGGGTTTTTAAAATGTCAATATTGTTAAAAGGGTAATAATCTAAATCCTTAGTCTACATTACGATATATAATCGATGTGAAATTTATTTAACAAAAAAACGAGGCTGATATTTTCAAATGAAGATTTAACTATCATTGTATTTAATAATTTTGAAAAAGTTATGGTTTGATTGCCAACTCGTGTGAATGGTAGCAAACAAGTCATGAATCTGCAATTCTTAGCATTCAAACACCCAACATTTCATTTTTGGTTCTCATGGAACCGAAAGTCAGGGGCGGACCTGGGGTCCTGGGGGCACGTGACCCCCAACTTGCGGGAATTTTTTTTTTATAAAGTTATGTTGTATCGATTGAAATTTAAATTTTAATGTAAATTAAAGGTAACAATAAATTTTAATAACATATTTTATGGAATCCATAACTGTTTTAACTTTCATCGAAATTCACTAAAAAATTGATTTTAATCTCCACCAAATAGGGGTAAAATCACAATAAATTTGAATTTCGATAACATGTTAATTTTAAAAATTCTTCAACGATCGTACGTTAATCGAATCTTCAAATTACTTATGTCATCTCAAAGTTTATTTCGAGAATTATACTATGAGCATATCGAATAGTCCAAACAGATATCGAAAATAGTTAAAAATACATTAAACGTGAGTCTTAAAAAAAGACGTTTAACTTGCATTTTTTAAAAAAAAATCAATTATTTCATTAACATTTATTATTTTTATGATACAAATTTCTCATGTAATTTTCATTATTTTATTAGAAAATTTTATATGGAATATAACATCAAATTTTCGAAAAAATCATATCCCATGTAAATTTTCGAATACAAAACTATTAGTGTGTTTGGTAGGGATTTTTGGGGGAAGAATTGATTTTTGAATAGTGATATGATGGGAAATGTGTGGTTGAAAAAGAAGAAAAAAAGTATTGATGTGATGGAAAATATTATTTTATTGAAAAATGTGTGATTGAAAATGAGAATTGATTTACTGTAGAAAATGAGAATTTTTACCAAACAGGCTCTATATGGGGTGTGATTTTTTTAGACGTAAATTTTCGATCGTAAAATTTCTCTCAACTTCTTTACAAGTTTGATTGTGCTCCCCTAACTTTAAACTTCTACGTTCATCCCTGCTGAAAGTTAAACATCTTTTTCCGATTGAACATACGGTTATGCGCTTATTATAATTTAAGTAAACAATGCTGAATAAAGGGAAAAAAATGCCGTCAATCACCATAGAACCTGCATGATAAAGATAAGTACACTCACAATCAACGAAAGCAACATATCCAGCAGCTAACCCTAATAGGAACAAGTACAGTGGTCACTGAACAAGTTAATTTGATTGTAAGCAGTGGATGAAAATTACTTATTTTTAGGGACACTTGGGGCCACCTCTCTTCGTCTTCCAGTTATTATAGCAAGGACAGAACTGCTTGTTTCCGTAAGTGCCTGGAGGCACACATAAACACTTTGCGCAGCATTTCTGGCAGAAGAACATGCATGGCTTCTTGAATGCCGTCTTCGAGCATCTTGCGCTACAACGAGGCGCGCACTCTGAGAGTTAAAAACAAAAAAATTATGATAAGATGGATTATACATAGTATTGGATATTGAAAAAAAAAAATTATTCAAAACTCATTGGTTATTCATACAAAAATACATATAGCCTCTTTCTGGGATCACTTTTAATCCCAATTCTATCAGATTTTGATAATTGATCAGAATTTTCGTAATAAAATAATTGACACAATACAGTGACCGTTTGACTAGGTGAAGTAGGATAGGAGTGTATTTTATCTATGTGACTATTTTACCCTCCCATTTCTAGCCGAATGACATGACTGCTCCTCAATGATTTTATTTTTGCCCAGTAATGAAGGGCAAAAATGACAGTTGGCAAAGTGCAATCACATTTAGCCTCATTTAGTATTGGATATTGGGGAAAAAAAAAAAAATCACATTTAGTATTGGATATTGGAAAAAAAAATATTCAAAACTCATTGATTATTCATACAAAAATACATATAGCCTCTTTCTGGGAGTGCTTATAATTAGCGGTGGCAACGAGCCGAGCCGAGCCCGAGCCGGGAAAAAAAAGCTCGGGCCGAGCCCGAGCTTTTTTGGACCGAGCTTTTTTCGGCCCGAGCCGGGCCCGGCCAAAAAAAGAGAGGCTCGGCCCGAGCCTTAGCGGGCCGAGCCGAGCTGGCTTGAATTTTTTTATTTTTTTTTTCCTTCTTCTTCTTTAGCTGCCTTTGCAGGCAGCTAAAAATAGTCACTGCGCAGTGCAATTGTCGCTCAAAAAAAAAAAATTTTTTTTTTTTTTTTTTTTTTTAATGGAGGCTCGCCCGGGCCACGGGCCGGCCCGGGCTCGAGCCGACTCCCCAAAGTGGGGCTCGGCCCGAGCCGGGCCCGGCTCGGGCTTTTTTCGAGTCGAGCCCGGGCCGTCCGAGCCTCCAAGCTTTTTTGCCACCGCTACTTATAATCCCAATTCTATCATATTTTGATAGATTGACCAGAATTTTCGTAATAAAATAAGGACAGAGCCATTTGTACCCGGGCGTTTACACGCCCAGGTACACAACCCCACTGCCCCCCTCACAATGAGGGGGGCCCGAGATGAATAAAATAATGGGAGGTGAGTGGGGGGTGTGGGGTCATTTACACGCCCGTGTACCTGTAGCAAAACCCATAAAATAATTGACCCAATATAGTGACCGTTTGACTAGGTGCAGTAGGATAGGAGTGCATTTTATCTATGTGACTATTTTACCCTCCACATTTCTAGCAGAATGACATGACTGTCCCTCAATGATTTTATTGTTGCCAGCAATGAAGGGCAAAAATGACGGTTGGCAAAGTGCAATCACATTTGACTTGTCAATTGTTGTGGCACTCCCAGACAGAGGCATAATGTAAAATTGTGCATGTATAAAACTCTTTGGTGAAAATTATATTTGACATAATTTAAATAAATGATTTATCCTGTACTCTCCGACGGGGTATGCTTTCAGACAAGGTGGTTGAACAATTCTTACCCTGAGGATGAAGGCTGCCAGGAGTTGCACCGTACTGTACATAAAGCAAAGCATGCACAAGGGTTAAAAATACGAAAAAGAGCTAAATTTTATTCTTGCAAGAATGATTTGAGTCTACACCCTAAGAGATCTTACAGCAGGAAAAGTCCCGGATGGTTGTGGCTGAGGAGCTGGAGACTCTGTGATTGTTGCCTGCAAACGTTAACACTTTAAATCGCAGAAATTCTAACGAGCACTGAAATGGAATAAAGTCCTTTATTTAAGCTTTTAAACTAGGTGTTAAATATAACATCAGAGCTACAAAGATTCTGAGTTCGCGTGACATACACTGCTACCCATCTATAAAAAATTGCATGTCGATTTTTCATAATAAAATGCCAAGAATTCAAATTTGCATGTTGAGAGAGAGAGAGAGAGAGAGAGAGAGAGAGAGAGAGAGAGAGAGAGAGAGAGAGAGAGAGAATTGTTGCTTACTTGGTTCTTCATTAGCAGAAGAATCGTCACCAAAAGAAACTGCATCAGATAGCATTGCTTGGTAGCCATTCTTCGCCCAGACGAAGAATTTCTTACAAATCAAATTAAAGGGAGAAATTGTATGTAAAATATAAGGTATATCTTGCCAAGTAAATTGTGTATTTATAGGGGATTGTACACTTGTCTATCATATTGTTCTTTTCCATGGAAAAATGACACGATGAAATAGTACCTAAACGACAACATTGGCAAACCTCGAAAATGAAATAATCATTCTTTGGAATGGGAGTGAAATTATTTCGTGTTTATTGTTAATTTATTTGATTACGTATATAAAATTTGGCATTTTAGTCATCTCTTTTTGTAAGGGAAGTTTTAAGTGTGCTATAGAATTTATACTTTTATTTCAATCAGATAAAAAAAAGAATGGCAAGAGCAAATTGTACGTGTATAAATAAGGCGTATTACATTCTATTAAAGGTTTTATGTGTAACCATTCAAATTCGTTTCAAGTGCATGTTTGATATGAATAAAAAAGAAGTTAAAATCATGTTTATTATATTGTCTAGCCACGATTAAGAATTTACTAATAGTATATTCGATATGAATGATTGAATAGAATTGAAAATTTTGTTCATTATACTGTATACCAAGATATGCACGGGAGTATCTATACATAAATTCCAAAATCACAAAAATCGATGCATGTGATACCAATAAGATTACAATGATATAATAGTCCTCACATCACATGCATGTGCACTCACATGTAACTGAGAAAACTAACACTAGAGACACCGTTACAAGTGTAAGAATCCATTTGCATCCACACACTCATTTCTCTTTGTTTTGTCTTAGGCAAAGGAATAGATATGTGAAAATGACATCTCATCTCTATATCCATTTCTCGTGAACCCCCTCTTGCATGCCCTTTTGTTGCTATCTGTATGCTTCTAAACAACTGATAAAATCAAGGAAGGGAGCTGATTTGGAGCTGAAATTAATGAACTAAAAACAACAGAGACTAGCTGGAAATTAACAGATATTAAAGCTGAAATTATGAACGAAAAACAGAGAGGAGAAGACCGGATAGAGCCTGCTGAATAAAGCAGGGAAGAAGATGAATTATTTCATTCAATCAACTTAAGCAAATTACAAGGCAACTAATCTATTTATAGAGAAAAAAGCTAACCAATTATCTAACAAACTAACAAGATAACAAACTAAGGAAGTATCTAAAATAAGCTAGAATCTCTAAGAAGAAACTGGAGCTGCTGGGGTACTGGAGAACATGTGATGAAGAACGGGCTGTTGAACCGAGTTGCTGGTTTGCTGGTGAAGGCTGGTTAATATTTCAACACTCCCCCCTCAAGATGGAACATCTTGAGCAGTAGAGAAGGAGAGTAGAGATGCAATCAAGGAACATCTTGTCTTGAGAATCAATTTCAGTTTCTTCGATTCCATTTTCAATTGAGATAATGGAGTTTTGTGAGGAGACATCTTGTCTTCCTTTTCATGGTAAATCTTCATTCTCTCTTTGAGAGGGAATATTTTCAAAATCTTCATATCTTCAATTTAGAAGATAACTTCAGTCGTTTTGAGAAGCTGCCATTTTAGCAGGTTCAATTTCAGTTTTGATTCCCTATCTGGGAATAAATCACATTCACTCTTGTGAAAATCTGAGAAGCCTGCCATTCACAGGAGGTTCTTTCTTCATTTTCGGTTTCAATTTCGTTTTCCTTCATGTTCTGTTATTGCTGGATCTATTTCTGCTGCTGGTGCTGAGCTGGTGAACTGGTGGTTAGCAACGTGAATTACTGGTCTTGCTGTTGGTCTGGAGAACAACAAATTGGTTTATGTTCGTGATTCTTAAGATCTGTATTTCATTTTCTGCTGGTATTCTGCTCGTTTTCTGATTATGTTCATCTCATGTCCGTTCCGACATTTCGTCCAGCATCTAGTGAGCCAAGTCACTTTCCTATTTTTCTGGTAATTCTGTCTTGCTGGTTTCTGGAAAAAAAATTTTTTTGTTTTGATAGATTCAGAGAAAAGAAAAAGAAAAAGATGAGTTGCAGATCAAATGATCTGAAACCCGCTCTGATACCATGATAAAATCAAGGAAGGGAGCTAATTTGGAGCTGAAATTAATGAACTAAAAACAACAGAGACTAGCTGGAAATTAACAGATATTAAAGCTAAAATTATGAACGAAAAACAGAGAGGAGAAGACCGGATAGAGCCTGCTGAATAAAGCAGGGAAGAAGATGAATTATTTCATTCAATCAACTTAAGCAAATTACAAGGCAACTAATCTATTTATAGAGAAAAAAGCTAACTAATTATCTAACAAACTAACAAGATAACAAACTAAGGAAGTATCTAGAATAAGCTAGAATCTCTAAGAAGAAACTGAGTCATTGGGGTCTTTGGAGAACATGTGCTGAACGTGTGATGAAGAACAGGCTGTTGAACTGAGTTGCTGGTTTGCTGGTGAAGGCTGGTTAATATTCCAACAACCTTGGAAATTGTGTGTATGTGTGTGTGAGAGGTTTTTTTTTTTCCCACATGAAGATTGGCGTTTCAGTTAGGTATATTGGCTGGTTAATTTTCCAACTTGTTGACAAATTACATGAGTTATGTGAGGTGAAAAAAAAAATGTACCTTGTTTGATAAGTTCAATGCAATTCTTAACCTTAGTCTATACATTTGGATAGCAAAATTTCACTCAACCAATTCTTGTTGTTTTGTATGGTACATTAATGACTATCTCCCATAAGAATTTCAAGAAACGATTTGGTAGAAGACGACTACTCCTTAGGGAGTATACTAGCGAGGGAATTCATCTTCCACAAGCCAATTACTGTTGGAAAGTAAACTTGATTTTGGAGTAAGTAATATGAGTTTAAGAATTTTGCTCATATGCCCAATTCAAAGGCCCAACAAAGTCTAGCATTTTCTAGAATTATATTCTAAAAAGATCCATGTAAATATCTAAGTAATAGATGTGATTATAAATATGCATTGTATCTAGAATACTTTAGGAAAATATCTAGTTCAAATATGAAATCTAGAAGCCTCATGAAAATTTATGGACTAGAATTCTCTAGATTAATGTGTGGTCTAGAAGTCTCATGTAAGCCCTATATAAAGGGGTAGAATCCCTCCATTTTGTAATAACAAGTCAAGTCAAGTGTTGTAAGTGTTGAAGTTGAGAAATATAAGTTATATTTTATTTACCTCTTCCTATTAGTATTGTCATTTATATCAAGTCTTAGCCAAATCAAGTTGGTAAACCCCTCTTTCTTCCAACAAACTGGTATCAGAGCCCTAAGGTCCTTGTGAAAAATGGCAAGTAGGATGATTACTTTTCAAGTCCTTCAACTTAACAAGGATAACTACGACAATTGGAGCATAAGAATGAAGGCATTGCTCGGGTCGCAAGATGCATGGGAGATCGTAGAAAAAGGCTACACGGAGCCACATGACGAGGCCACTCTATCCCAAGCACAAAGGGATGGTTTGAAGGATGCAAGGAAGAAGGACAATAAGGCGCTTACCCTCATCTATCAAGCCTTAGATGAAGGCATGTTCGAGAAAATAGCTTGTGCTACTACGAGTAAGGAAGCATGGGAGATCTTGCAAAACTCCCACGAAGGAGTTGAGAAGGTGAAAAAGGTTCGACTCCAAACACTTCGAGGTGAGTTTGAAGCTTTACATATGAAAGAATTGGAATCAATATCTGATTACTTTTCAAGAGTATTGGCCATTGTGAACCAATTAAAGAGGAATCGAGAAAAGTTGAGTGACACTAGAGTAATTGAGAAGATACTTAGGTCTTTAGATTCTAAATTTGACTACATAGTTGTAGCCATTGAGGAATCTAAAGATCTAGATAGTATGAGTGTCGATCAACTCATGGGATCTTTACAAGCCCATGAGAAAATACAAAAGAAGAAGGTGAAAGAAGAGCCATTAGAGCAAGCTTTTCAAACAAACCTCACCTTGAACAAGGGTGAATGAAAGTTCGGCAATAGGAGAAGCCAAAGAGGAAGAGGGCGTGGCCAAAATCAAGGAAGAAGTGCATTCTACAAGGAGGAAAGAAGCCTAAACTCGTTTTCCACTAGAGGTTATGGAAGAGGAAAAGGTACGAGGCAAAATGAAAGGCCAAGGTATGACAAATCTCAAGTTAAATGTTACAATTGTCAAAAATTTGGCCATTATGCTTTAGAATGTAGAAATGGTAATAACCAAGTCAAGGGGAAAGCCAACTATGCTAGTCAAAAAATGAAGTGGATCCTACACTATTGATGGCATACAAAGGTGAAGAAAGCAAGGAAATAAACACTTGGTACTTGGATACGGGAGCAAGCAACCATATGTGCGAAAGAAGAAACATGTTCGTGGAGCTCGATGAATCAGTAAGCGGCAATATTACTTTTGGAGATGAATCGAAGATCCCCGTGAAAGGCAAATGTAAAATCTTGATTCTTTTGAAGAATGGTATGCATCAATTTATCTCAAATGTCTACTATGTGCCCAATATGAAGAATAATATTTTGAGATTGGGACAACTCTTAGAGAAGGGCTATGATATTTATTTGAAAGATCATAGTCTTTCAATAAGAGATCAAAGAGAAAATCTGATTGCTAAAGTTCCTATGACAAGAAATAGAATGTTTGCATTAAGCATTCAAAATGATGTTGCTAAATGCTTAAAAGCTTGTTTTAAAGATTCATCTTGGCTTTGGCACTTAAGATTTGGGCATCTTAATTTTGGGGGCTTAAAGTTTTAAGTAAGAAGAAGATGGTAAAAGGTTTGCCTCCAATAAATCATTCGGATCAATTATGTGAAGGATGCTTACTTGGGAAGCATTCGAGGAAAAGTTTTCCAAAAGAAGCATCTACAAGAGCTAAGAAGCCGCTAGAACTTGTACACGCAGATGTTTGTGGGCCAATCAATCCAAACTCTCTCGGTAAGAACAATTACTTTGTTCTCTTCATTGATGATTTTAGTAGAAAGACTTAGGTCTATTTTCTCAAACAGAAATCGGAAGTTTTTAGAACTTTCTAGAAGTTTAAAGCTCTCGTTGAAAAGGAAAGTGGCTATAGCATAAAAGCCATGAGATCGGATAGAGGAGGAGAATTTACATCCAAAGTGTTTGAGAAATATTGTGAGGAAAATGGAATTCGTCGTCCATTAACAGTTTCATACTCTCCACAACAAAATGGAGTAGCCGAAATAAAGAATAGATCAATTCTTAACATGGCCCGCTGCATGCTCAAAAGCAAGAGATTGCCCAAAGAACTTTGGGCCAAAGCTGTTAATTGCGCTGTATACCTATCTAATCGATCTCCTTCTAGAAGTGTGTGGAATAAGACACCACAAGAAGCATGGAGTGGAAGGAAGCCCAGTATCTCTCACCTGCGAGTATTTGGGAGCATTATATATGTTCATGTGTCGGATCAAAAGCGGTCCAAGTTAGATGATAAGAGTGAAAGGTATGTCTTTATCGGCTATGACTCTTGCTTCAAAGGCTACAAACTGTATAATCCAAGCAAGGAGAAGATTATCATAAGTAGAGACGTCGGGTTCAATGAAGAAGAAGATTGGAATTGGGGTGTCCAAGAAGAAGACTACGACTTCTTGCCATTATTTGAGGAAGAAGAACAAGAGAATGAAGAGCAGCAAGAGCTTACCAGTCCACCTCTATCACCTGCTCATGGAGATGCTTTACCAGTATCTTCACAAGGAAAAAGCTCAAGTAAAAGGACACCACGGATGAGGAGCCTACAAAAGCTATATAAGGTAACAGAGAATCAAAATAATCTCACACTTTTTTGTCTTTTTGCCGATTGTGAGCCAATAGGGTATAAAGAAGCAGCGCAAAATAAAAGATGGAGATATGTCATGGATGAAGAGATTAAAGCTATTGAGAAAAACGATACATGGGAGCTGACGACTCTTCCTAAAGGAAAAATAGCAATCGGAGTCAAGTGTGTGTACAAGGTAAAGAAAAATGCTAAATGAGAAGTGGAGAGATACAAAGCAAGATTGGTTGCCAAATGCTACAACCAACGGTCGGCGATCGATTTTGAAGAGGTATTTGCCCCTGTTGCTCGCTTAGAAACCATAAGATTAATTATCTCTCTTGCCGCTCAAAACAAGTGGAAGATTTTTCAAATGGATGTGAAATCAGCTTTTCTAAATGGTTATCTTGAAGAAGAAGTTTATGTGGAGCAACCAATGAGATATAAAATAAAAGGGCATGAAGGTAAAGTCTTAAAACTCAAAAAGGCTTTATATGGGTTGAAACAAGCTCCAAGGGCATGGAATCGTAGAATTGACAAGTATTTTCTAGAAAATGACTTTACAAAATGCCCTCACGAGTATGCCCTTTACACAAAGGTAAATGAGAAAGGAGATATCTTGCTTGTTTGTTTGTATGTGGATGATCTTATATTCACAGGAAATAATCTAAGCATGATCACTGAGTTTAAGAAGGCTATGGCTCAAGAATTCGAGATGACAGATATCGGTCTTATGGCCTACTATCTTGGGATTGAGGTAAAGCAAATGGAGGATGGCATCTTTATCTCACAAGAAGGGTACGCTAAAGAAGTTCTAAAGAAATTCAACATGGCGGATTGCAAGCATGTATGCACCCCCGTCGAATGTGGAACCAAGTTATCGAAGTATGATGAATGTGAAAAAGTGGATCCAACTCTCTTTAAGAGTCTTGTCAGAAGTCTAAGATATTTGACATTCACAAGACCAGATATCCTCTTTGGAGTAGGGCTAATCCGTCGCTATATGGAGATACCCACCATGACCCATATGAAAGCTGCAAAGAGGATTCTTCGCTACATCAGAGGTACGCTTGACTATGGTTTAATCTATTCATCATCTAATGAATTCAAACTTGTTGGCTATAGTGATAGTGATTGGGGCGGAGACATTGACGATAGAAAGAGCACTACTGGATATGTATTCTACTTGGGTAACACTGCATTCACTTGGAGCTCGAAGAAGCAATCGATCGTGGCGCTATCTACATGTGAAGCTGAATATGTTGCAGTTACATCAAGTGTTTGCCATGCAATTTGGCTTAGAAACTTGTTGAAGACACTTGGAGTCTTACAAGATGAACCGACTGAGATCCATGTTGACAACAAATCAGCACTGGCGTTGGCAAAGAATCCAGTATTTCACGATAGAAGCAAGCATATCGATACAAGGTATCACTTTGTAAGAGAGAGCGTTGCAAAGAATGAGGTGCAATTGAAGTATGTAACCTCTCAAGAGCAGATCGTCGACATTTTCACTAAGCCACTCAAGCATGACGTGTTCCGCAACCTAAGAACTTTACTTGGAGTAGCAAAATCAAGTTTAAGGGGGGATGTTGGAAAGTAAACTTGATTTTGGAGTAAGTAATATGAGTTTAAGAATTTTACTCATAGGCCCAATTCAAAGGCCCAACAAAGTCTAACATTTTCTAGAATTATATTCTAGAAATATCCATGTAAATATCTAAGTAATAGATGTGATCATAAATATGCATTGTATCTAGAATACTCTAGGAAAATATCTAGTCCAAATATGAAATCTAGAAACCTCATAAAAATTTATGGACTAGAATTCTCTAGATTAATGTGTGATCTAGAAGTCTCATGTAAACCCTATATAAAGGGGTAGAGTCCCTCCATTTTGTAATAACAAATCAAGTCAAGTGTTGTAAGTGTTGAAGTTGAGAAATATAAGTTACATTTTATTTACCTCTTCCTATTAGTATTGTCCTTCCTATCAATTTTTAGCCAAATCAAGTTGGTAAACCCCTCTTTCCTCCAACAATTACATCATATTTACTACAAAAAAGCCAAGATGCGGTGTGGAAATCCTCTCAATATTCCAATGGAAAGTATCTTAAAGCTTTCAGGTTTTGGTAGCAATCCCATTAAAGATGCAAAGTTATATAGATCAGCAATGGGTGCTTACAATTCATGCCATTACCAGCATGAAATTTCTTGCAGTATTACAAGGCCTGTCACCTTACGCATAACTCTTTGAGAAGTTCATCAGAAAGTCATAACAAAGATTCTTAACATACTTACAAACTTACATAGGCTTACCTGATTTAGTACTTCAGGTCATAGTGTCTACGTTGGCTCCAATCTTAATATCAACTAGAAGCATAATGATGCTCTAGGTATATCAGCCTCATTGTCCAGGCAGCTTTGTGTGAGCAAATTCTCCACCAGAATCTCTCCCCCGTGACCTTCACATATGCCGAATCTCTGCCTAGGAATATTTTCTTCCCCTTTCTGGAGAGAGAAATGAAATTCGAGAAATGGAATTTCTTAAAATTGAACAAGTTTATTGAAAAAGAAGAGAAAAAGAAAAAAATGATGTGGTATTAGGGGATCTTGAAGCTGGGCACCGCTGGAGTAGATGAAAGAGAATGGAGGATATTTTGGGATTTCTACTTATTATAGGACTGCTTAAAATAAATTAATAAAGTAAGCCTTTTTTTTACATTTTGTCTATGTCTAGCTAAATTATTGGGAAAATTGCGACCGTGGTCCCAAACCTTTCATTTTGTTGCAAATTACACACAAACCTTTTATTTTTGAGGTCGAAGTCCCAAACCTTTATATGTAGTTGCAGCGTCGGTCCCAATCCTTTAATTTTGTCCATAAAATTGTCAGTCAACGTTTCAACGGTAATTTTGACTCGAAAAAATTGCAATGTTGGTCCCAAACCTTTTGTTTTGTTGCAGATTACACCTAAACCTTTAATTTTTGCGGCTGAAATTCCAAACCTTTATATATAATTACAGTGTTTGTCTATTTCAAGCATTCCGTCCATAAAATCATCAGTCGATGTTGAAACAGTAATTTTAACTCAAATGACATCATAATTGATGAGTAAAATTGTCAAAACAAGTTATCCAAAAAAAATATTTGTTTTCTTCAAATCCTTTAATCTTTTCACAGCCATCACATTCTCATCATCGATAACCATCTGATCAGATAACAATCTAATCCGATTTGTTATAATAATTGAATCAATAAATTATTTTTATGACATGTTATTTGTCACTAAAATAAATAAATGAGAAAATAAAAATAAACAAACTGCATTTGGTACTATAATTTGTATGTATTATTGAATAATTTTTAAATTGACTAAAAATTAAAAATAATATTAAAATAAGAAAATACTTTTTTAATAATATCTATGCCTAGGAATTGTCTAAATATGCTGGTTTGGGATTAGCGTTGCAACTTTTTCATTTTTTATGGCATGTTATTTGTTACTAAAATAAATATATGAGAAAATAAAAAAGTTTAGTACTAAATAAAAAATTTTAATATTATTTTTAATTTTTAATCAATCTAAAAATTATTTAATAATATATACAAATTATAGTTCCAAATGTAGTTTATTTATTTGTATTTTCTCATTTATTTATTTTAGTGACAAATAACATGTCATAAAAATAATTTATCAATTCGATTATTATAACAAATCAGATCAAATTGTTATCTGATCAGATAGTTATCGATGATGAGAATGTGATGTCTGTGAAAAGATTGAAGGATTTGAAAAAAACAAACATTTTTTTGGATAACTTGTTTTGACAATTTTACCTATCAATTAAGATGTCATTTGAGTTAAAATTACTGTTTGAATGTTGACCGATGATTTTATGGACGGAATGCGTGAAATTGACCAATGCTTTAATTATATATAAAGATTTGGGACTTCGACCACAAAAAATTAAAGATTTAGGTGTAATCTGCAACAAAATAAAAGGTTTGGGACCAGTGCTGCAATTTTTTCAAGTCAAAATTACTGTTGAAACGTTGACTGACGATTTTATGGACGGAATTAAAGGCTTGGGACCGACGCTGCAACTGCATATAAAGGTTTGGGACTTCGGCCGCAAAAATAAAAGGTTTGGGGTGTAATCTGCAACAAAATGAAAGGTTTGGGATCATGGCCGCAATTTTCCCTAAATTAATTCCTCTTAAGTTTATTAACCTGTTATCATTGTGTGTATGTACCTAGATTTCAAATTCTTAGAATCTTAATAATAAGAATTTTAAATTTTGGTTTAGGTTTTATAACCGAACTGAGATATGAAGAAAAGTAAAAAGGAGCTCTTATTCGGAAATTGCCTGGATGATGTTTTTCAGAAATTGTCAGTTAATGGAAATTACTCAACAAAGGAAATTTGCTATTTCGTCCTACTAAATCCATTTGGTAATCTTTTAAATTTAGCTGGCATAAGTGAATGCCAAAAATCCTTTTCATTACTGGTTTCTGGTTGATCATGTGATAAGCAATCATTCAAAAGTCAATTAGTTCCCACATTTAAATGTTGCTCCTACCCAAAAAGTTTATCTCATTTGTTTATTACAGGAACTGCTGCTTCTATAATCTGTGATCATTTTATTCATATTTTTGGTACTTTTATCCAGGATACATTCAGTCATGGTGTGAGGGTATTTTCTGGGAATTATATCTATCATCTACTTGTGCACAAATTATTGTTCCTATACTCATTTTTCGGTTCGTATTTACGGGGGGGAAAAAATGAAGCGAAATATGGGCAAAATGATATGAATCCACAATATATTATCGGAAGGGTTAAAAAATAAGCTACACAAACTCGTGCTGCAGAGCTATTGAGATATAAAGGAATGGTGATTTTTATATTCAAGTATCTTCACCCATCTATTCTTGCTCAAAGAAAAAGCAGATTGATACTTATTTTTGGGGGATTAATCCAAAAATTCTTACATTATATACTGATGCATGTAGCAAAGGAAACCTAGATGATTATTATGTAATCATCTTGACAGGTTCTGTTAGCATAGATTGAATTGGTTGTAACCTTGTGGCTGAGTCGAAAGCACATCTTGAGGGTCTGAGGCATTGTTCTACGTATGGTATAATATCTGGGTTGAATTAGACTATAGTTGCTATCCAATGTGCATGTGGTCTAAATTATAATTGCTGGTTGGTAAAGTCCAAGTTCATTATAGACATATTTTTCATGAATCTAATGAAGCAGCTAACTTTTTTGCTAATGAGTGTGATAAATTCCAGGAAAGAAGCTCTGATTCAATCTGGAAATAAACAAACAGAAATGAAAAATAAACAGAGGAAGAAACCGGGAGATAAACCTGCTGGAAGCAGGGAAGTAGATGAAATCTTATTCATTCAACTTAAGGAAAATACAATGCAACCTACTCTATTTATAGAAGAAAAACTAACCAATTATCTAACAAATCTAACAAGATAACTAACTAAAGAAGCAACTAGAATATGCTAGAATCAGAAATGAAGCAGGGGCTGAACACGTGAAGAGGAGCTGTGCTGGTGCCCGGTGTTCTGGTGTTGCTGGTAAAACAATGGAATCTGATTTGGGCTGGATAATGTTGTTGTTGGGCTGCTGGACCGTTGTTGTTGATTTGGGCTTTATATTCCAACACTCCCCCCTCAAGATGGAAGATCTTGAACCATAGAGAAGGAGAGTAGAGATGCAAGCAAAGAAGGAAGTATTATTGCAGGTCCAAAACTTTGAACTGATCTGATGATGAGCTGGTAGGCTGGTAGAACATTTTTGAAGACTGGTAGGCTGCAGGTTCTGAAGCTTCCTGGGAAGCTTGTTTTCAATCAAACAATTCCTTGTTTCGAATCATCTTCATATCTTCATTCAGAAGATAAACTTCCATGTGTTTCATCATTCAATTTTTTTTAAATCCAATCATCTATCGCCTGTGCATTCACTCTTGGAAGCATGCTGGTATTTGTTGAAGACATACATGACTTCAAGGTACCACGGCGACTCCCTATCTGGGAATAGATCAACCATTGATCTATCTTCAAATTCTGGTTCTTCGGTTCAGTTTTCTGCTGTTCAGCAGCTGGAAACCAATTCAGAATTCAATAGCAGATTACCTCTCTGGTAATTGATCTGCTACACTCAATCCTCAAGGAGGAATAAATCCATTTCGACATTTCGTCGAGTATCTAGTGAACCAATTCACTAATCTGTTCTTCTGGTTTTTTGTGTTTTCTGATTTTGGGAATTTTTTTTTTCGGTTTTGATAGATTCAATATAGGAAAGAAAAGGAAAGAAGATGAATTTCAAAAGGCAGGATCCGAAACCCTCTCTGATACCATGATAAATTCCAGGAAAGAAGCTCTGATTCAATCTGGAAATAAACAAACAGAAATGAAAAATAAACAGAGGAAGAAACCGGGAGATAAACCTGCTGGAAGCAGGGAAGTAGATGAAATCTTATTTATTCAACTTAAGGAAAATACAATGCAACCTACTCTATTTATAGAAGAAAAACTAACCAATTATCTAACAAATCTAACAAGATAACTAACTAAAGAAGCAACTAGAATATGCTAGAATCTGTAGCTGGAAGCAGGGGCTGAACACGTGAAGAGGAGCTGTGCTGGTGCCCGGTGTTCTGGTGTTGCTGGTAAAACAATGGAATCTGATTTGGGCTGGATAATGTTGTTGTTGGGCTGCTGGACTGTTGTTGTTGATTTGGGCTTTATATTCCAACAGAGTGTATCATCGGAAAAAGATCCAAGCTTATTATTCTCGTTGATCTTACAGGCAGTGTCAAAGTATTCTCAAGCTCAGTTCATCTTTCCTTGTGTTCGTGCATTGTAATGGGTTTCATCATAGATTGCAAAGAAGGAAGTACCTACTCCAGATTGCTTTAATCCCTTAAAGTAGAAATACTGTCTCTAACATATATCTCTATACTTTCTTCTTGTAGAGGTTTGGCATCCCTCCCTCGATGTAATTTTGAATTAATATATGGGTAGGAGTCGATCAAATCCCCCACCTATGGCATTGGTGGTCCTTTTTTTTCCTTTCCTAAGAAGGAGATGCTCTTTATTCACGTGCATAATAATCTATGGGAAAATTTATATGAATTTGTTTTATTATTTAAGAAGAAAGATACGTTTATAGTTCTCAGATGAGGTCAGTCCAAGAAATGATCGCATCCTAGTTATATTCTCAGCTCCCCATATAGAAATTACCTCCACATTATGGGGAGGAGAATCGGTGCATTGATGGCACAATTGCACATTTTATACACTAGTTTATTTCTGCATGCGGGTTACACATAAATGTTGGTGATATGCAATAGTCCTCTAAGCAGGAATCCCAATTTTAAAAACTACACAAGCAACCTTAAATTTGAGCAATACAATCTCAAGTAACACTATGGCAAATTCTATACAGGTTGTTCGTACACATTTTGTTAAAAAATATTGGCAATGGTTTAAAGAATAACTTACTGAAATGCAAAAACTTGAAATGGGTTTTGGCTTTTACATCTGAAATTCCTAACTGGTCATGGAAGAAACAAAAACCTAAGCTGAAATTGTCAAAGAATGAATTCCATATCGAATAAAGATGAAAATATACACCAAGGGCTTGAGATGCTTTACTTAACAATGTTGACCTCTTGAGATGAGTAGCCCAAGCTCTATATTTTCATATTTAATCTATGTGAAATGTATTCTTTAACATGCCGTTTTGACTATTTCTCTTAACAAGATTGGCCTTTTAAGATAGACTAGTGTCTTAATAAGGTATCACATTAAATACAACGAGTAATCGGATCCAATTAAGAACAAAAACGAGCATGAGGATTCAAGATTGATTTCCTGAAACGAACACCCTAATTCCTAAAGATCAAAAACAGTGTGAAGCGGTAGAGATCAAGACGACTTTTGATTTATGGTAGAAATTAAATTTGAGTGGAAAATGAAAACGAAGGCCTTTGGACGAATTTGAAAGGGGAGGGGTGGGTGTGGAGAAGTACAGAACCAAAATGAGCTTCGGATTTGACGAAACCAATACTATATTCTGTATGTATATGTGGAGTGTGAGATTTTTATATATGCACCATGAACTTTCTCACATAAATAAAAAAAATAAAAATAAAAACTTTTTCTTGATAGTTATGGTTAAATAATAAAAACTTTAACTTATTTAATTTGATCAATAAAATTATTTATTTTAAATTTAGAGCATGTTTGGCTATGCTTAAAGGAGGTGAATCTTAATTTTAAGTTCCCAAAATTTTCATACAATTTAAAAATCAATAAAGCTGATTGTACGAGGCCCGTGTACAACTAGCAAAATCATTTAAAAATTACTTTTTATCAGAAAGTAAGTTTTACTTCCTAAAAAGTTAATTTTAAGTACAACAAAACGTTAACGTTTTTAAAATTAAATTTTTTAGTTGATGCTTATAGTACACCTCCTTGAGGATAGTGCTCATAAGAATGTTTGATGTTGCAGAAATTCGACTGCAAACTATTCTTTTCTTTTTATTAAAATTAGTAATAATCTTAATGCTAGTAGATCTTGTACGTATAGTGCAATTCTAGTTCAACTAGAACATTCGTGACAATGAGTTCGTGACAATAGTTCTTGACCGCCCCATGCGATGACATCAAGATTAAGATCATTCATACGAGAACTGGAGAACATATCTATTAGCGAGTTTAGAATAGGGTCCTCGGATATGAATGTAAAAGATTAGGCATGCGGTATGATCAAGTTTGACCATATCAATGTGTTGTCTCATCTTTGTAAAATCTATTAAAAAAGGACTTCACTGGCCAAATCAAATTAAAACGAAGTTTGAACTCAATAGAACAAAACAAACATAAAATGACTAATGGTTTGCAGTAAGATTAAAATTAAGTAATAATCTATTCAACGTGGCTCTATAATTTTTTGTGGCTCTATAATTTTTTTACTTCCAGATTAACAAATTCAAACTTCCATTAATTATTAATTTTTCACATGATTGTGATGGTCTATTTTTGTGGTGGAGCGGGGCGTGGGTCGGTCCTTTCCCGTTTAATTTTTTTTAGTTTTTGATAATTTATTTTTATTACACATATTCATTATATTTAGACAAATAATTTTAGTTGTTATTTTCTATTAGAACTAATGAAAATTTTCATTTAAAGTATTGAATTCTAAAAAAAAAAAAAATTAAAAGGGCATGGCCCCCGTTACCCGTTCCCACCCCCAACCCGCTCCGGGGCAAAATTCCCCACCCCGTTACCCGTTTAAGCGGGTTATCCCCGCCCCCACAGGTATCAAATTTGTCGGATTTTTTTGTTATCTCTAAACCCAAACAAGGTAACTTTCACAATTGACCCACACACACACACAAAAAAAAAAAACAATTATATGACCAAAGGGAGTAAATTGATGAAATTTATCCAAATACATTATATAAAAAATGGATCTTCTTTTTCATAAAAATGGAAAAAAAGAAAAAGAAGAGATGTACTGTAATGGAATGGGGAATATTTAAAAAAAAGAGAATTGGATTCTTGAAAGGAAATAGGAAATACAAATATTGAATTAATAAAAAAACACACATATCAAAAGACTAGGAAAAAAAAAGGAAGAATTTCCAAGCTCTTGATGGGAGAGAAGTTGTTAGAATCGATATTTATATCTTATGCATGAGAATCTTGATTTGTACATGCCTTGGATACTCTATTTTGATGATGTTTACATCACTCTTCCTGCTTGTTCACTGGATAATGATTATTTAGCAATGGATGTCTCCATAACATGGTTATACATTGCTATGAGGATGAGCACAGCGGCCTGCATCTTGGTTCACAACCTTATTTTTAGTTCTCAACTGATTCTAACGTCATGGCTTCTAAAGAATTAGGATGTCGTTTCTAATTTGAATCTTAGTCATGTCATCGGAAAAGAGCATTACGAGAGTTAAGATATGTTGCGATTATTTGTTGCTACATAATGTTACCCAAAGTTCTTGGGCCCCTCTAGTTGTCCCTCCAAACCAACACTTGTGCGTAGCCCCCATCCTGTGAACCAGGCATCTGTCCATCATCGTTTGGCCGAGTCCATTTGATGGCTTGGCTCCAGTCCAGTTTATTCTCTGGGAATCGAGCATGGAGAGTGGAAAGTGAAAAGAAATAAAATCCAAAACATGCTATTTTCTAATCTTTCCAATTGGTTGTCGACCACATAAGCATCATCGTACGTGGACCAGTTGAAATCAGCCGATACACAGAACCTGATAAGATATAGATAAGGCCTAGACCCCTACCACCGTCAGATGGATTCACTCTCTCAATCCAACGGCCACAGATAATTTCTCCACCCAGCAAAATCTCTCCGTCACCCAATTCTTGCACTATATCCCCACCCAAAAAAAAACAAATATACCACAAACACCCAAGGAACTCCACTTTCCATTCCTTCACCATCCTCCAACATGGCCACCACCACCGTCGCCGCCGCTACATCTTCCTTCATTGGCACACGCCTCAATGAGTCTCACTCCGGATCCGGTCGTGTCCAGGCCCGGTTTGGATTCGGAACCAAGAAACCCAAGAAAGTGTCAAAGTCCGTCACCACGGACCGCCCATTGTGGTACCCGGGAGCCCAGGCACCCGAATGGCTCGATGGAAGTCTGATCGGTGATTATGGTTTCGACCCTTTTGGTCTGGGAAAACCCGCCGAGTACTTGCAGTATGACTTGGATTCTCTAGATCAGAACTTGGCCAAGAACTTGGCGGGTGATATTATTGGGACCAGGACTGAGGCTGCTGATGTTAAATCGACACCGTTTCAGCCTTACAGTGAGGTTTTTGGGCTCCAGAGGTTTAGGGAGTGCGAGCTGATCCATGGCAGGTGGGCCATGTTGGCCACTCTTGGTGCCTTGAGTGTCGAGTGGCTCACCGGTGTTACATGGCAAGATGCCGGAAAGGTAACATATATACTGTTCCAAATTTAGCAAAACCCTACATTTCAGTGTGCATGGTGAATGATTTCCCTGTAAAATTTGTCTTGAAAAAGTAAAAATGTGGCCTGACGGAGCTGTACCATGCAAAATTTCATGTTGGCACGTTTAGAATGTTAGACTTTGTAAAATCTAATGATACTCTTTGCTTATCCCATCAATTTGCCAAACTGAACCTCGGTTTTGCAAATTCAATAAAAATCAAATATTAATTTGAACAAAATATTCATCTTAAAATTTCTGTGAAGACTCTTTATTTATTTATTTATTTTTTGTGTCACGGGAGAGGTGTTAGTTCATTTTATTAAAAATTATGCCAGACAAGTGGACATAAAATAGCTCTCTTGTGATAGTGAAAAATTATAAATCTATGTGCATGTTTTGCTTGTTTTGTCTGTGGTTTTGCTTATTATTGCTTTAGAAACGGGATTGGGTGGACAAACAAGACCGCTCGTGATTGAAGATTAAAGAACAGAATTGTACGTAGCTTTACCATGTTTCAGTGAACGTAACATGTTTTTGGATCATCTGGTACACATGAATGTCTCAAAAAAAATTACTCAAAAGTTTCTGATTTAATTTATAGCAATTTCTTGATTTGATGTTTGATGGCTTATACATAATCAGCTATACTGCTAGTACACTATTTACGTACAACTTGGACGACATTTGAATATGTGGCAAAATCGAGCACATTGATTGTTTTAAGTATTGGAGAAATCAATGGTAAAATTGCTTGCTACACGGTACAATGTAAATCAGAATGTCAACTAGAATGTACGTGTAGCAAGATTGGTACTTAAATCCGATGAGTTAGTTTTAGAATGACTAATGAGCGTGTGTTTGTATATACACATTTAACAGGTTGAGCTTGTTGAGGGTTCCTCCTACCTTGGCCAACCACTTCCATTCTCCATAACCACATTAATATGGATTGAAGTCCTCGTCATTGGATACATTGAGTTCCAGAGGAATGCCGAGCTTGATCCCGAGAAGAGACTTTATCCCGGTGGCAGCTTCTTCGATCCACTTGGCTTGGCGGCCGACCCTGAGAAGAAAGCCACCCTTCAACTGGCAGAGATAAAGCATGCCCGCCTCGCCATGGTGGCATTCCTCGGCTTTGCAGTCCAGGCTGCCGCCACCGGCAAAGGTCCTCTTAACAACTGGGCTACACACTTGAGTGACCCTCTTCACACAACCATTTTGGACACCTTCGGCTTCTTCTCTTAAGCTCCTGAATTGTTGATTTTCTTATCCTATTTCTATCTGAGAACATTTTACTAGTATATTGATATTGTACTGTTCTATAGTTCTCATCCTGTAAAAATTGTAACATTTAACAGTTTTTAAAGCTGAATGTCATATCTACATATTAAGCTTACTCTCATAAAGGAGAAGAATAAATAATAAGAAAATTACACATACATTCCTGAATAAATTTACAAATGTTATAAAGCTAATTAATCAATTTAAATGAACAAAAAATTAATTTTAAGTTCTAACAAAAAAACCAATTTAGAGTATGACAAGCAATTTTATTTTCCAGTTTACAATGTTGAAAACAAATCAAATGAAGCTGTCATCTATATTTGTGAGTACTTTATTAACTTATTAAAGTTCATTTCTTATTTATTTAATTTGAAAATGAAGGAAATGGATATAATAAATTTTGTAAGGAGAAAAAAAACATATTATGAACATTATGGCCTCTAGTAACTAAATTAGAGAAGGTTAAAATAATTAAAAAAGTGAAATTGGCATCTTTCCTCCTTAATCTTTGCAAAATGTAATAAAACTATCCTCAACGTTTTTTTAAACATAATTTATCCCAACCTTTCAATTATATAGCAAAACTCTCATCCCTCCAAGGCTCCAATTTGACCATTAGATGACAGATTTATAGTTCTTTTTAAATAAACAAAAATAAGAAAAAATGCAAATGAAGTACCTTAACTTTTAAAAAAATACAAATAAGTCATACTTAAAATAATTAAATACATGTTAACACACAAAAAAAAAAAAAAAATTATCTTCCCTAACAAAACTTACCAACCACACCAATCCTAATTCGTTCTCTCCCGCAGTCAAACACCTTGTTATATCCTTATTGCAACATTAGGGACGGATTCAAGACTAAATTACAGATCAGACTAATACGTAAAAAAAAAAAAAAATTACACATGAATTTTTTTTTAATTAAATGGGCTGGGAGCCCCCCTAAATCTGTACCTGAACGTGTATTCTTCGAAAAATTTTGGCCACGAAACATGACTTATGAGGTTTGCTCCACCTGCTTATTGTCTTCAAGTGTTAAAAAATGATTATTCGAAAAAAAATCACCCTCGCAAAATCCTCTAATACAGAGGTCAACTTTTAAACCTTTTTTATGCTTCTAGAAATATAAGGTAAATAGTACTATTCGCATGTCTCAAAATGATTATCCTACTTGTACATAAAAAATGTATATAGCCCCCATTTGGTGCACATTTTGAAGGTAAGAATGCATTTTTACTGTTGATGTGATGGAGAATATATGGTTAAAAAAGAAGGAAAACTTATTGATGTGATGTAAAATATTATTTTATTGAAAAATGTGTGGTTGAAAATGAGTAGAAGAATGAAAATGAAAAAAATAATGTGGACTAAACAGGGCCATAATGCATTACATAAAATTATGTGTTAGGAAAAGATTGGAAGAAAAAGTTGATTGTATTTTAAATTAACAAATGATTGAGTGACATGTGGCATTATGTAACTCGTTATGAAAATTTTGATGTACATGTAGCAAAATTCAGTCTCAAATACTTGCTTTCAACATGAATTAGATTCAGTCCATTTGACAAGTGGGTCCAAGTTACATCTATTTTGTTCTTAGCAAAATATACTCCATCATCAGCTTCAACCCTCCAATTGGACAAGAAAAGAAAAGTTTTCCATGGCGCAAAATAATATAAAAGAAATTTACGACGTCGGCAAAATGAGAACGCCGGTCAAATGACCAGTTTCTTTGATTTTACGATTATCTAATATAATTAATGAAATATAAAAGCACGTGAATTGTTTAAATGCTGAAGTTATGCAACATGTGCTAATTGATGCTCAATTAGTTGTGTCTTACTAATTAGTAAATAAAAACACGTACTAAATTTGTAGACGCGTATAATTTGCCTAATTCGAGATATGGTGAGACTCGAAGCATATTTTATATGCGAGCGGGCGGAGCCCAATGAGGACAAGGGTGGGCACAGGCCCACCCTGAACTTCTGGGCTCAACCCCATCCCCCAAATAATTTTTTTTTTTTTTTTTTTTGTAGAAATTATGCACAACCCTACTTTTCAAGACTCAAATTCTAAAATCAGATATGATGTTTATTTTTTCAAAAATCAGATATTTCATATATAGATACAGGTTTTTTATATTTAATTAAATACATATAATTTTCAAACACAACCTAATTAATTTATATACACCCTACCCCAACCACCCCACATATTTTAAATCCCTAATTCTTCATTTCTCTTCCCAGTGACCAGTCAATTCCTTCCAACTCTCTCTTCCTTGTCGGCGACGTGGAAGGGGCGGTGCGGTCGGGGTGGCGGTTGGTGTTGGTGGCAGCACCGTCGTCGAAGAACCCCAAGGTCGTCGTTGCAAGGGCTTCTGATGCTGCTGTGTCGCTTTCGGTGCGGTGGTTCTATTTTTTTTTCTTTGATAAGGTGTGCGGTGGTTTGGATAGCGTCGCGACTGTGCGGTGGAGGTTTGCGATTTGTGCGGTGGCGGGGTTGGGTGCGGTGCTTCCGATCTGGAGTGTTTTTATGATTGCCGTGGTTATTTTAAGGTTTGAGCTGTGTAAAAATCTGGTGTATAAAGCAGCCGGCAATTGAGTGTATATTAATGTATTTCAGCCCACTTTTCTGCTGCCCACTATATGCAGGTAAATTCCTCAATTATGCCGGCTAATCCTTCTCAATTCAACCCCTAATCTCTCCAATATGTGTATAAACAATAAAATATATCCACTCACAATTTTCCTCAATTCTTTTCTGCCGACGACTGCACCAATTTTTCTCAATTCTATTCAGCCAGCTCCCCTCCAATTTTACTAGATTTTCAGCCGGCTTTCTCCTTGTTTCTGTCTCGTGTGTGCATATATATTCTCCCTTAGCTACCACTGAATTCTCTTCCAATTAGAATTGCAAGTAGTTGGGTTGAAAATGGTGGTGATTGTGGTTGTTTTGCCAATGGTGGCGGTGGCGGTGGTGGTGATGGTTTTGGCGGTGGCAGGGGGCGGTTTTGTGGTGGTTTTAACTGTGACCCTTAAAATTCGAATTGTGACTCAAAATTAATTAAGTTGTCACCGAAAAATTTACCTGTAATCATTTGAAAATAACATGTGATCCTTATAAAAAAAAAATAATAAATAACTCGTGATTATGAACAAAATTCTGATTTGTGACCTAGACTGTGACCTGTGACTTGAGTTGTGACCTGAACTGTGACTTGTGACCTGAGTTGTGACTTGGGCTGTGACTTGAGTCGTCGGAATCGGAGCAGTCGTCGAAACGGTCACCGGAATCGGAGCGGTCGTCGGAATAGTCGTCGGAGTGGTAGGGTGGGGGTGGGGGTGGGTTAATTTTATTTATTTATTTATTTATATCTTTTTATATATTTATATATATAAATAAATATTTATATTCATGTGTATGTATAGGTTAAAAAATTTGATTTTTGAAATGTGAAAGTTATTTTGTTATTTTTGAAATTGGGTAAAGATAAAGTAGGAGAAATGAATTTTTCCTTTTTTTTTTTTTTTTTTTTTTTGTAGTAATGGGCTAATTTTCAGCCGAAAGGGGTGAAGCCCAATTCAAAAAAATTTAAAACCAATTCAAAGTTGAAACGGTCAAATAGGGCAGCTTACTTGGCCGTACTATTTCGTCCTTTTCCAATTGACTTGATTTACTTCATTCCGGAACTTGCCTATTTTTTTTATTAATATCCCACGTATTTATTGATTTTTGACTTTCTCTCTCTGTTGACCTCTGTATATGGCGTATACATGTGGGGTGATCGCCACGTTAAATTTGCAGTTGAAATCGTACAATAATAATGAAAATTAACTAAGGTTAATTGACTTCAATTTTTAATAGTATTTTTCCTTCTAACAAAATCGATTGTGATGGACAATTTATTGGCTAACTTAGAGCTTAACATATACTTTTTAAAACATTTGTATTTATAAATAGATAAAAATTAGTGAGAGATAATTGAATAATACTTTAAAATCCTACTAAATATGTGGATTAAAAATAATTTGACTGCGGTGGAGAAGAATTCTCTTGCTCACGATTCTTTCATCACCCTAAAATGGGGTACAAAAGCAAGTGGAAAGAGATGATTGGGACAGGAATAGAAACACGAATTGTGTTCTCCTTTCAATTTTCTGGAACCCTATTTTACCTTTTATGTAATAAGGTAAATACGGTATTTTTTCTCTGTTCATAGATAAGTGTAAAACGACAAATGAAGCCTATATGTCAATTTTTGCATCTACCCTCATTTCCAGTACCAAAGCAATGAACAGTGAAAAAAAATGGAGAGCTCCTTTTTTATGAACAGAAAATAAATCCTTGTCTCTTCCCCTTCCCTCCTACCTGAAGGCTTATAAGGGACTTTGTGGGATTTTGTTATTTTAAGCTAGGTTGACAGTAGTTGCTCCAAGTATCTTTTAAATGTTAGGTAGAAGCTTTGGAAAGGAAATGGCTGGGAATGGGATGATCTTTTCTCTTCTTTGGACTTTGTCACTATATTGTGCCCACCCCGATAAAAAATCCTAACTCCGCCCCTGCACCTTGTTCTTTCAATGGTAATTTATTTGTTTGTTTAATGACGGATATTGTTCAAAAATATAACTACCTTATGTGATTCGTTTAAACACGTGTAGCTTTATTATAGGTATGCATACTAACTAAATTCAACATGATCTACACGTTGTTTAATCTGATCTAGTCATGTCAAACTCAGAGGATTAAAAGTATTCTTATTGAAGTATAATGTAGTTTGAAAAGAAAATACGGGACTACAAGAAAAATATAAGATGGAAAGAGATGGAAATTGACTATATAAAATAAAATGAAAGGGAGAGTTGAAAATTGCGAAAAAAATTTGATCAATTTGCACCAATTTTAGAATTGAAGAGGAGATTGACTCTGACCTAACCTTTCTAGATAACGAAGCTCAAGAATTTTCGGGGATTCTCCATAATGTATTCAACATATTCTGGTTTACCAAATATTAAGAGAACCTTGTGTTATTGTTCCTCAATCTATTGCCCTAGTAACAAATTGGTTCCAACCTTTTAAAAAACGAGTGAATTGATCTCAATCTTTTTATATAGTTGCACATTCATCCTAAAACACGAAAGTTGTCCAAATTTCCATCATGACGTGAACCCGACTTATCTAATTTTAGGAAGACGTATATATAATTTTTAATTAACTTGTGGTGTTATCTACAAAAAATTTGAAGTGAGACGTATTTTTATTAGGATAACAATGTGCACTGCAATTTAAGGAGGATTTCAACTATTTGTATTATTGATTAGCGATTACATATTTTGTAATTATAAGACTGATGATCAATTTGTACCAGGCCAAGAAGTTACGGATCAATAGTGTAATTTCTTAAAAGTTAATAATATCCTGAATCCAATTGGTGGCGAAATAATAGGTGATTAGTTTGTACGGGATCACCCTCGAATAAATAATCCCATGCAACAGTGTCTCAATCTCTTTTTCTTTTTCTAAAAGTCTCCTATGGCAGCCAAATTTTTCTCAAATTCAACAACCCCGAATCTTACCCGAAATCCAAATACAGAGGACAGTTCAAACCTAGTGCTAATGGATCGCCAAGTGATTTCCTCTATATCTTTGTATCATTTTCTTCCGATTACTTGTGAAACTGAGAGACAATTTTTTGTGGGCAAAAATGTTGTATTCATTGAGATTCAGCCCTATAAGATTGAACATATTCTCGATTATAACTTTTGCTTTGATCATCCTAGTTATTATTTCCGCCGACAGTTTGTTTTCTAACAATATTTCAATCAACCCTGTTGCTGATGTAAACAGAAGCAATCATCAGGAGTTGCAGACTCACAAAATATCAGAACCGTTGAAATCAACTTCATCAGATGATCAAGTAAGGATTAAACTCACCGAAACGATTACTGAAGAAAAAGGAAGAATCCAAGAATTGAAAGTGTTTGACTCTACGTATTTGACACCAAAATTTGATTCTAGAATTGGGAATTTTTTTGGCAGATATCAGTGCAAGGTCCAGTTCTTCATGACATGGATTTCTCCAGCAGAATCGTTTGGAACAAGGGAATTTTTCATTATCGAGAGCTTGTTCAAAACAAATCCCACAGGATGTTTGATCATACTCTCGAATACTATGGATTCTAGATATGGATATAGGATTTTGAAACCTCTGATTGAACGTGGCTTTAGAGTTCAAGCAATCGCGCCCAACTTGAATTCCTTATTCAACAACACCCCATCAGAAATATGGTTGAATGATATCAAAAATGGAAAAAAGGACCCTGGGGAAATTCCCCTGGCACAGAATTTATCCAACCTGATTAGGCTAGCAGTTCTATACAAGTATGGAGGAGTTTACTTGGACACGGATTTTATCGTATTGAAGGATTTTTCGAGTTTAAGGAATTCAATTGGAGCACAAAGTATTGATCTCAATGGAAATTGGACAAGATTGAATAACGCTGTGCTTGTATTTGATAAAAAGCATCCACTTCTGTACATGTTCATGGAGGAATTTGCTTCCACTTTTGATGGGAATAGATGGGGACACAATGGACCATATTTGGTGTCAAGAGTGGTTGATAGGCTGGAAAAACCACTAGATTTGGACTTTACTGTTTTTCCTCCAATGGCTTTTTATCCGGTGGATTGGACTCGGGTGGCCAGATTTTTTACCCGGCCTAATGACCTGAATGACAAGAAATGGGTGGAAGCCAAGCTGCGGCAGCTCAAGAGGGAGGCCTATGGGGTACATTTATGGAATAGGCAAAGTAATAGAATCAAGATAGAAGAGGGAAGCATTATAGATAGATTGATATCTGATCAATGCATCGTCTGCAGACATTCGTACAGTTCTTGAACAGACGGGATACTGAGCTGTGTTAGTTACAACTCTGCACAGTGCCAAGTATTCAAGCAATAATCTTAATCGGCGAAGCCTTTTAAGGTGGAGATTTTGATATTTCTTTCATGATCAAATTTCAATTCTTGATCCTATCTCTAGGACTAGCAACGTCTTTCCATGATTCTTTTTTATGTATTTTAGTGTTTATTTTTTATCTGTATAAAAGAAATTATTCCTCTGTTTTATACCATTTAAACTATTTCTTCATTCCTCTGTTTTCTAATGCCATTGCTTCTAATTTTACTTTTTCCATTCATGTCTTCATTTATCCCTGCACGCTAGTGGAAGACAGGGCCGCCTTGAGGTGGTGGGGGATAGATGAGTTGTGAGGAAGTACCTTTTTTTGGAAAATGACAATTAAAAAAGTCATAATTCATCATTCTTCTAAGCATATAGTACCTTAAAGTCTAAGGAAATACTTCATAATAAGTGGCGGAGATAACTTTATTTATATACTTATAATATCCGGACAACAAAAATCTTGAGTTCAATTCTCGTTGTCATTAAATTTTTAGAAAAAATTGAATTTATAAGAAATTTGATGAAAAAAGGATACGACTTACTCAGCAAAGAAATGTGGCAATGACCTAATTTACATAAATAAGAATGTTCTCTACATAATTTAAACATATTAGAATGTTTTTGAGGTACTTTAACAGCTCAAAATTAAAAAGGGAAAAAAGGGTATGCACCCTCTTCTAGTGCGACCTTTTGATAAATCGTGTATTTTTATAAATGGAAAATCACATATTTAGTAGATTTTAATAAAAGATGATAAAATGTATACTTGAAAAATTAATAAAAATTGTGGATCCCATAAAATGTATGTGGTTGAAAATGAGTTATAAAAACATATTTAGTTGTTGATTAAGGGCCGGTTTGGTACGGCTCAAAATCCAATTAAAACTGAAAATATAGTCGTTATTGGGTCTCACTCGTCTAATAAAAGTCAACAATAACGGTTAATTTTTCAATTTTAATCTGATTTTAATATCTACCAAATACCCTCTAAATAATACTTTTAAGTGATTATAAGTTGTGGGTTATATTGAATATGTTATGATGAGGAATAATAGATGTGGGGGTGATGAAATATTTGGATAAGAAGTAGTTTAACCTAGGATAGCAAACGAGTCGAGTCGTTCACGAACACGATTTGTCCCTACTCGACCCATGCGCTAAGGGCTCATTTTGATACTAGTTATGTGTCGAGTCGGGCACCATTTTGTTTGCTCGTGGACTCTTTTTTGGCTAGAGTTTGAATTTTTAAATTTATTTTAGGGAAAGTTGCAGCTAAGGTACCAAACATTTAAAAAATCGCAGCTCCAGTCCTTATTGACGGTTTCTGTATGTTTGACCACCAAAATCGTTAGTTGACCCCAGAAATAAAAAAAATATATATAATTTCCACCAAATAGATAAGGGCAATTTCGAAATTACACACTTTCCTTATCTATTATTGCACTTCAATGTTTACTTTCTCTCCATTTTCATCACTATTAATATCATTCTCTCTCCCACAGTTAGTCAAGTAAAATCAGTACATAGATGGAGATGAATGTATGTAGATGTGGTCCCCCAACGCAGATGAAGACCTCATGGACGAACCTGAACCCAAGGAGAAGATTTCTCACTTGTCCTCAAAGCCAAGATATGGGTGGATGTACCTCTTTCGTGTGGTGTGACCCTCTCATGTGTGAGAGATCTAGTGAGCTGATTCTAGGTCTATTACGGGTTAGGGGGGAAATTGAAGCTGAAATCAACACCCTACATGCAACATGACCAAAATTGTGGAAGACTTGGTTATTCGGTTTTTTGTGTGGAGTGTTTGTAAAAATGGATTTGTACCTAGATATGTAGGCTAAATTTGTGGGATGGACATTTTTAGCTTCAAAAATATAGGCTTAATGTTTAAGCGTTGGGGGTTTTGTGTTATATGTTGTCAAATGTAAATATAAATGTGTGTAATTTCGAAATTGCCCTTGTCTATTTGGTGAAAATTATTAAAAAAAATTTAACGAACGATTTTGGTGGCCAAACGGACGAAAACCGTCAATGGGGACTGGAGTTGCGATTTTTTTTAAATGTTTGGTACCATGTGTGGCACAAATGAAAAGTTTGTGCAAAGTTTGCAATTAACTGAAATGTTTGATACCTTGATTGTAATTTTCCCTTTGTTTTATTATTTTTCTTTGAAAAATCTAGTCGGTTCATGGGCTCATGGGAGGCTCAACTCTGCGCTCGTGTGTCCTAGGACTTCTAATCCCTATTGCGATTGAAGTGATTATAATACACCAAACATACATTGTAAACGGAAAATGGATTGTAATATGCAACACACTTGGTGTTGACCCCAAAAAATGCACACTGAACACCCCGTTAGGAGGCAAAGACCACCAGTCAAGAAAAAGGTCCGGCGACCGTTCGCACTCCGACGGTCAGTCAACTGCCGGACAAGAAAAATATAAGTGTAAGAGAGGAAGAGGATACAGTTAGAGAATATACCTTAATTATCAAGTGGATTCACATATATATAGAAAATATAAATATAAATGAGCCATATGGTTTATTGGTCTTGCCCAAGCCCAATATCGAAGCTCTGAGACTTTCAGCCAAGGCTCTATATAAGTGGATGAGGTCATTTAGTCGAGGCTCTTTATAAGTGGTTAAGGCCCTTCAACCGAGACTCTTTATAACGATGACCTTTAATCCAAGTCTCCCTTAGACTGAAGCTCATGATGTCTTTTTAGAGGACCCTCTAAGTCAATGCCACGTCGGCAATGTGGGACCCTTCCTTCAAGATAGTGCCACGTAATTTACGAGAGTAACACTTGGTAAGTGATTAGATATTATTTCTCTTTTCAATATGTAACCCTACAATTTTACTAAAAATTATCTTTCTTCGATGATGAGATTCTAAAAAATTTATTCCTTTCTTACCACGAAAAACACGTGCATCAATCGGTGGAGTTTCCATAATCTTTCAAAACTCAAGTGATCGCTTAGTTGGGCACAAATGTGACCACCTGAATTTTATTTTATTTTTGACTTATTAATTAAACATGTTAAGTTCACAATAACACATAATTTATGATCACAGTTACAAATCGCCCAATATCACAATCACAAAGATATAAATTGAGGGTCACAACTACAAGTTTAGTCGCAAATCACACATTTTAAATCATATATTATTTATTAATCGCAAATTATTCATTTTATTAGTCACAATAACTCGAATAATTGGTCACACACGCTTTTCATCCCACTCTTCTACACTACGATCGGCATCACTCAAATGTTGCGCCACCTCATCGCCACTGCACCACCACCTCTACCTTCACCACCACTCAAACGTCACTGCCTCCACCTCACCACCACAACCACCAACCACATAGACATGCACAAAATATAGATGCAACACCACCAATACCAATGACCTACCACTCATCCCACATAGATGTACAAACAAATTGCAAATCATACCATTCAAATCACACTACCTAGATCGCACCACCCAGATTTAAATCCTAACTTTGACATAGATCATTGCCCTAGTGGCTACTCAACGGCCTTCAAAGATGTTGTAGATCTCTCACCACCACAACAAATCTACAGATTTAACAACGGGGACAAATTTCTGGGTCGAGGCCTGACGGCAGAGCTTTGAGGAAAAGATACAACCTAGCGACAATGACAACGATGTTCGGATCTTGTGCGTCATCAGGTATGAGAGGAAAAGGTGGTGGCTGATTTTGGTGATGTTGACCGAAGTTGTTAGGTGTGGTAGATATAGAGAGCGAACAAAGATGGAATCGTAGAGAGAGAAATAGAATGTCAAGTTAATTAGACCATGTTTGGTCCTAATTAAATTTTAATTCATTTTTTTCTCTCTTCTTATCAACCACACATTCTATCAATAAAATAATATTACACATAAATTCAAAAATTCTCATTACTTTTTAACCATACATTTTTTAAAAAATACTATTCCAAAATCAATTTTTTTAAACACGGGAGCTCAATCAAAGGCTTAGTGTGTGGGCAGCAGGTGTGGTTAGTGGGTTTAGGTATGTGGATAGGGTGGGGTCAGGGCCGGCCCTGAGGCGAGGAGAGTGAGGCCGCCGCCTCAGGCCCAAGCGAGGAGAGGGCCAATTTTTGGCCCAAATTTTTTTTTTATATGATACAACTTACAGGGCCCAAATCTAGAGGCCCAAAGGCCAAATCTAACATAAGTCCTAAACTACTGCACACACCGAATCACGATTCACTCCCCCCTCTCCAGACTCTCCTTCCCGCTCTCAAATCTCCGAAATTATTGAACTGTCCAACTCGAAGTCTCGAATCCACCGACCACCAATCAACTGCTCTCCAAGCCGACGCCGGAGTGGTGTTTACCGGATTGGTATAGGCGGGGGGATTGTTCTTGTTTGCTTGGGTATTTTCGTCTTCTGGCAGATTGGCACAATAGGAGAAAATGGGGCCTTGGATTGAACGGCTTTGCTTATGCTCCTGCCTCCTGAGCAAGGGACAAAAGGTATGTTTTGAATTGTTTTTGCATAATTACTCTCATCAATGCCTAATTGTTTATTAGAATTGAGCGTAGTGAAGAAACTAATGAATGACTCCAATAAGTGTTGTTGACTTCGAAGTGACTGAAATTATCGATGTATAATTATTTACATCTATAGAGATTAATTCACTGCTGGCATTTGATTTTAGTTGCTAGAATATTTTGGCCTTTTTACCGTATTACTTGCAACTATTGCCCTGCATCGGTATTGCATTAGAGATGCTGCTGAAATAAAACAATTTGATTCCTTATATGTCGTTTTGGTTTGTGCCTCTAGTCTTCCAATTTCAGCATTTTGATCAATTTGTTTGATTTGGGTATCAATGGTGGTAGTTTACTAGTTTTGACAATGAGGATTATGCAATAGAATCTTGAAAATTATTTTTTATGGAAGAATTTCGGGTACGGTGCTTTTGGTCGTTCCAGTAATTAAGGATTTTGCGATATCACAACTTAGCATTGTCTTGCATTTTCAAAAATGATAAATACATTTTATCAACTTCTAATTGATTGAAGAAACCCAAAGGGCATAATGATAAATACATTTTATCAACTTATAGAGAATTACTCCATGATCTACTTGTTGGATTATTGGATTTAGTTAAAGATTAAGGATGTGAAAATGTGAGGGCAACAAGGTCATATGCTAATTTATTGAACACTTTTGAACACTTATTTTGTATTGTAAAAGCTTTACTGTTCTGAATGATTTGAACATAATTCAATTTCAAGTTTGTGAGAACTGAGATGCAACGCTGGATGCTGGAATAGGCGTGATTCCACAATTTTCGTGAATTTTCTACTTCTCAAGTAAGTAATGGCTTGCTCTAACTTGATATTGAAAATGTTTGAAGCATTGTCGGCTTATATAATTGTAGCCTGGTCGGCTTGTATGAATGTTCATTGTAGCGTGTAGGATCAATTTCACAGGCGCACGTAGTCACTGTATTGAATACTTTACGTGTGAGATGATTGTGATATTTTGTAATTGTCTTTTAGGCTAAAATTGATTGTTTGAACTCTTGTCAGTTTTGTTACTTTATAATGTATATAAATATTTTGTTCTCTATATTTGTTTGTTGTTCTACGAGTCAGTGTTAAGTTTGCAATACGTTGCATAATACACGGTTGGATTTTGCGTTTACGTTGATCTCTGGGGGCCCAATATTCGAACTTCGCCTCAGGCCCCGCCGATCACAGGACCGGCCCTGGGTGGGGTGGGTAATATTAACCTAACTTCTTGTACTTTCATTAGCCGTAGGGTTGGTTGCAATCTAAAATTAACGTTGATATTATCCTAAAAAAATATAGAGGCATTGGAGCAACGAGATGAACCTCCAATATTCGACAGAAGTTTGCATAAACAAACCACTTTACTAGGCTGCACGAAATAGCCCAGTATTGCGCACATGGTTTCTTATTTTTCAGTTTTCACTCAAAATGAGAGAATCCAAGTATTCACATTGTTAGTTGTTACTTACTATCATCAAATTTTCTTGGTGATTTTTATCTATGTACTACGTACAAAATATATTTTCAAATTTGTGGGCTAAAAGCGTACTGTATATGATTAGAATTTCTTTCATGAAAATAATTTTTTAGTTTCTAAAGTACTTGCAAATGTGCAAACAAAATTGTACGTGACATTCCAAGGAGCGCATGCTAATGATTTAAGCACATAGCCCACTCCTTCAAAATCGAACTAGGCCCAAAAATGTCATTTCCAAAAGGTAAAAATACATAATTATCATAATTTTAAAATATACTTTCGAATTTAAAAAACTTCTGGAATACTTTCAAAAATGAGGTGGCCATTCAATTGGTCACAATAAAATTTTTTGACTTATTAATTAAACATACATGTCAGAGTATCTACATGAAACTCTTTAAATATAAGATGATTTCTATTTTAAAAAGTAAACATTTAAAATCATGCTACAAAAGACTCTTTAAATTAACATTTTAATTTAGAGAGTGAGTTTGACTTTTCAAATTTAGAGACTATAATTAAATACATTCAAAATATTTTAATTTTCAATGTATGAAAACAATAAAATAATCTAAAGAAAAGTTAGTTAAAATAAAAGATAAACAAAAATAATAAAATTTTTTTTGGATTAGTAAAATTAAGGCCCTGTTTGGGAGGAATTAAATTTTTATCAGTAGATCAATTCTCATTTTCAACTACACATTCTTCAATAAAATAATATTTTCCATCACATCAATAATTTTTTCTTCTTTTTCAACCACACATTTCTCATCATATCACTATTCAAAATCAATTCTTCCCCTAAAAATCTCTCCCAAACAAGCTCTAAGTGTTAAATATAAAGAGTTTGTTAGAGTATTTTAAAATTTAACTCTCTAAATTTATAGATACTCTCCAAATGATAGAATTTACTTTTTAAAAATAGAGAGTCTATTGTAGATACTCTCAGTGCCACAATTACACACAATTTATGGTCACAAACACAAATTTCATGATGTCATAATTACAAAGACACAAATTGTAAATCACAATTACAAATTCAGTCACAAATTGTATAATTTTTTAGGTCACATATTATTTTTTTGGCCACAAATTATCTATTTTATTGGTCACAATTACTCAAATAATTTGTCACGAACACTCTTCGTTCACCCCAGCACTCTACTACCATCGGCATCTTTCAAATGTCGCTGCCATCTCACCACCGCCATCGTTGTCGTCATCGTCCTCAAATCCTTCATCACTTCCACCTCATCTACCACTAAAATGTTGCGTCGCCTCATCACCACCGCCTCTACCTCCAACCAACCACATAGACACGCACAAACCATAGATGTAGTGTCGTTGCCGTTGCCGCCGCCATCACCACCTGCACCAACAACACAACACGGTTTCGTAGGAAATTGCATATCGCACCCTATAGATGTAGTGCCACCACCACCGCACCACCATGGGTGTGAGAGGGAAAGGTGTTTGTTGATTTTTGTTGATGGTGGCCAGAGTTGATGGGTTGCTCCCTAAATTGGTTGGTGCAGTAGATATAGAGAGCGAACGGATACGGAGTCATAGAGAAAAATAGTATGTCACAGCTAATTAGTGTTGGGATGTGGGTTTGGTTAGTGGGGATGGGGTGGGTTGGAATATATATATATATATATATATATATATATATATATATATATATATATATATATATATATATTAGTCCTGTTTGAGCCACCTTATTGTAGAATGAGAATAAAAAATATAGTCGTTATTGGAGCCCACACAAGAGATAAAAATTTTGAATTTAAATGTTAATGTGATGGATAACGGTCATATTTTTTATTTTAATGAAATAAAAAGGTAGGGGCTTAATTATTGAAGTTCAAAATCAGGTGTCAGTGTAATTTTCTCTTTGATTTTTGGAATTAGTTAGCGAGGATGAGTATTGGAATTGTTCAATTCGTTTATTGGATTCGTCTAACTAAATTTGTATCCTCTTTTAATGGATTAGTATTATTTAAAGTACTATAATAATAAGAGTAAAAAGATTCAGAATTCAAATACTGTCATCACTATTTATAGGATGAGATCTCTTGGGGACTTGACCAAGTCTGAATGAAGCCCATGCCAGCCTTTAACCTTCAGCCCATTAAATTGTGATAGGAAGATATCTATTAGGAAAAAATATATAAGAGAAGATTACATATGCAAGAGTATAAGTTTAGTCTATTTCAAAAATAAGAATACAAGTTTAAAATTATCAAAATCAGATTTTTATTATATTTTTAAAATTTTTTATTTATGAAATAATAAATTATTAAATTAATTTATTATTAAATATTTAATTATAATATAATATAATTAACCCATCCCACCTTCACCACCCCTACCGCTCCGGCGACCGTTCCGATCACCGCCCTACTCCGGCGAACTTTCCGACGACCGTTCCGACTACTACTCCCTTTCCGATGACAGTTCCGGCGACTATTCTGGTGACCGTTCCGACGATTGCTCAGATTCCGACGACTCAGGTCATAAGTCACAGCCCAAGTCACAACTTATGTCACAAGTTATAGCCCAGGTCACAATTTAGGATTTTGTTCATAGTTACGGGTTATTTTCAAATAATTACAACACAAGTTACAAAATATTTTTGCACAAGGCTCAAATTAATATTTAGTGACAAATTGTCGAATTTTAAGGTCACAGTTAATCAATTATGTGGTCACAATTAGTCCATTATGCGGTCCAGTTGGTTACGAAACACAAGATAGATTTAAACAACTGCCGCCCACACCTCGCCACGCCACGCCACCACAACCACCGGACTATTGCTTGTATCACACCACCATTAAAAAAAAAAAACACTGCCTCCACTGCCACTGCACACATTAAACACCAACACTGCACAACACCTGTAACCACCACTGTGCAGCACCACCGAACACCACCACCACTTCAAACAAATCAACAGCAGGAAAACACCACCACCACTTCTTTCACACCAGATCCACCACCACCTCACCTCCCCACAAGATCCACCACCATCACCCACCTCCACCGCAGCTAGAAACCACAACGACCACACCAAAAAAATAGATACAGAACTTCCAACACCCCACAACCAACATCACCACCACGACGTGGCCACCCCTCCCACGTAGATCACGCCCACGTCCACACAAATCACACCCACCTCCATACAGAGCACACAGACCGGTGGCCGCTTTCTTGGAGGCTATGGCGACGACGCTCTTTTGGGACAAAAACTTGGGCAGCGTCGCGACGCTGATGCCGGCGCGACGCTGATGCGAATTCGGGCAGCAGCATCGCGACGCTGCTGCAACGCCGGCAGCAGCATCAAAAGGGGAGGGAGGGGGAGGAAAGGAAGGAAGGAGAAGGGGAGGGAGAGGAGAGGAGAATTCACCGGCGGTAGCAGCACAGTGGAGAAAGGTCGCCGGCGGCGGCACTAGCACGGTGGGGAGAGCGAGATACGGGAGGAGGAGGTGAGGGATTTAGTGAAAAATTGGGGATTTTATGGTGGGAACAGGAGGAAATTGGAAATAGTTATCTATTTAATATTTAAAATTGAAATATCTGATTTTTGAAAAGTGAAACTTCCCGTCTGGTTTTGTTAAAGTGAAGTTGAAAAGAAGGGTTTTGTGTAATTACCACAATATATAATTATCATAGTTTGAAAATATATTTTCAAATTTAAGAAACTCATGAAATTCTTTAAAAAATTAGGTGGTTAGTTAGTTGGTGAAACATGCAATCACCTCATAAAAATTTGTGACTTACTAATTAATTAAACATATGAAAGTCATAAAAATACACAATGTATTGTTACAGTAAAAAATTTCATAATGTCATAGTTACAAAGATACAAATTATGGGTCACAATTACAAATTTAATGATAAATCACACATTTTTTTAAAGTCGTGTATTATTTATTTTTATTTTTTTACAAATTATCCATTTTATTGTAACAATTACTCAAATAATTGGTGACGAAAGCTTTTTGTCCGACCTAACTGCACCACCATCGGTATTGCTACCACCTAACCACTACCATAATCGTCATCGTCACCATCACCACCACTAAATATGACTATTACCTCCTCAAATCCACCTTTACCTCCACCTTTACCACCACTCAAACGTTGTCTCCCCCACCACTACCTCCTCCTCAAATTCACCCGCACATCTCTCTCCACCACACACCACTACATCCACTTCCAACCAACAACAAAAACATGCACAAACCATAGATGCAACATCGCATTGTACCAACAACACAACACACAACCTAACATAGACGTATGAGGAGATTGCAGATCATACCACCATAGATGCAGAGTCGCCGCCACCACCTCCACTACCACCACATGCGCCAACAACACGACACAGCCCAACATAGACATAGGAAATTGCAGATCGCACCTCCAAAATGCGCCAACAACACAACACGGCGCCAACAATGTATTGTTACAGTAAAAAATTTCATAATGTCATAGTTACAAAGATACAAATTATGGGTCACAATTACAAATTTAATGATAAATCACACATTTTTTAAAGTCATGTATTATTTATTTATATTTTTTTTTTACAAATTATCCATTTTATGGTAACAATTACTCAAATAATTGGTGACGAAAGCTTTTTGTCCGACCCAACTACTCCACCACCATCGGTATTGCTACCACCTTACCACCACCATAATCGTCATCGTCACCACCACCACCACTAAATATGACTATTACCTCCTCAAATCCACCTTTATCTCCACCTTTACCACCACTCAAACGTTGTCTCCACCACCACTACCTCCTCCTCAAATTCACCCACACATCTCTCTCCACCACACACCACTACATCCACTTCCAACCAACAACAAAAACATGCACAAACCATAGATGCAACATCGCATTGTACCAACAACATAACACACAACCCAACATAGACGTATGAGGAGATTGCAGATCATACCGCCGTAGATGCAAAGCCGCCGCCACCACCTCCACCACCACCACATGTGCCAACAACACGACACAGCCCAACATAGACATAGGAAATTGCAGATCGCACCTTCCAAATTTAAGTCCTAATTTTGACATAGATCGTCGTTGCTTGATGATGTTCATAGATGTCATAGATCTCTCACAATCACCACATCTATTTTACAATGGGGACATATTTTGGAGGCGGGATCTGATGGCAGAGCTTTGATGAGAAGATACAAGATGGTGACAATGCAAGTGAGTGAGTACAGATCTTGTGCGTCGATCCACCACCAGGTATAGGGGAAGGTGGTGGCTAATTTTCAGTAATGGTAGCCAAAGTTGGTGGGTGCAGTAGACATAGAGATCGAACAGAGATAGAGTCGTAAAGAGAGTAATAGAGCGTCACAATTAAGTGCATGTTTGATAGAATTTATTTGGGAATAATTAGTTATGGAATAGTATTTTTTGGAGTATGTATGGTTAAAAAGTAAGGAAACTTTATTGGTTTGTGCGTAAAATATTTTATTGTGTAAATACGTGATGGAGAAATGATACTGTAGTAAACAATTTAATTTTTTAAAGGATGACAAATTTTGCCTAATTAGTGTGATGCGTGGGTGTAGGGGATAGGGCCCTTGATTTTTGAAAGAAAAGTTTTTTGTATTTGATTATTGTAATGGGAAATTTTAAAAATTAGATGTGGCTGCCTATAATTTCCTCTTTCTAAAATTACAATGTTGGTCTTTAGCCCTTGTTTGGTATAGATTAAAGTTAGAATTTTTATTTTTTCTGTAAATTTTGATAAAATTTGATGAAATCTATATATATAAGCTGTGAATCCCATAAACTGTGTTATTAAAATTAATTTGATTTTATTCAAATCAAACAAGGGCTTAAGATCAAGCCCACATGGAAATGTAAATAAATAAATAAAATCCATTCAACTTGATATCAACAGGCTCATCCCGATTGGGTAGGGAATTACCTGCCTAATTGGGTAAATGAAACGAGGACGGGACGGGATCGTTGCCTCGAAGTGGATATGGGATGGATAAGGGAAACATGGTTCCCACCCCGATATCCCCATTTAAAGTTAATTTTTAATTTAAATTTTTTATCAAACAAATAGAAAAGATTTATCATTAGTTTTGAAGAGAACACGAATTATTCTTAAAAAAATTGAAAAAAAAAAAATAATATTCGCTAACTAAAGATATAAAAAGGTAAAGTAAAAAAATAAAACAAAAACAAATAAATAAATAAATAAACGGGGTAGGGGAACTGCCCCACCATGAACCCGTCCCGCTTTGACTGGTATGGAAATATGATAAGATAAAAAAAAATGTTTGACGAGAACGGGAACGATCGAAGTGTCTCGTACTCGTTCTATTGCCATCCTTATGCCCACATTAGATTAAAAAACCTCACATGCTTGCAATGAATAAGATAAAGCATTAGGTAAATACTCATATATTCAATTATAGAATTAACTAATTAGCAGATGCTTCCTAACTAAGGAATCATTATAATTCAAACACACTATCTTATCTAATATTTTTCAAGAAAAAAATTCTGAAAAACCAAAACACACGTGACTTTTAGAGAAGTCAATTAGTAACATTTCTATATAAGTTGAGAAAAGGTGAATTTTCTTAATGGTGGGACGGTAAAGACGATGTTTGATTCGTCGGCATTGGAGGCTTGCATTGATAACACTTAGCAAAGAGCCCAAATGTGTCGACTTGTCTAACAAAATTGGTCATGCTTGCCCATCCTCCGAAACCAAACCCGATTACGAAAACCCAGCCCACCACAAAGATGTTTAGTACATACATGGCTGTCCAGCTTCTCATGAAGAATGGTGGCTTTGCAGCAGCATTCTGCAATCATTAACACAATAATGTAATGCTACCCAATTTTTTTCTCCATTTAATAGAATATCTTACAAATTGCATTCTTTTTAAACTAGTCATAATCGAAGAAAACTTGGTCAAACTAACGCGAACCCGATCACAGCCGAGACCAACTATGCATATCCTAGCTTTAGACACACCTTCACAATTTTATTTTATTTTTAAGTATTTGGTATGTTGAAGTAAATTGTTCTATACAAAATCAATAAATAATTCTGTGTATCAAACACGTCATTTCGTTCATTTTCAAGGACATGTAGGGAAGAGTCGATGTTACGTAGAAAATGAGTGGCAACCAGAAGCCAGCTAATATTTGACACAATACAACACCTAGACTATAGCATATAACTAAATGAAAAGGACTCGCCACCTATATCTTCTGGTGTAGAAGTATTTCCAAATCCATGCCATTAATGCAAATATTTTTGTATTTGTACCTTCCATTCCTTCATTAGTGATTGCGTGTATGAATACATAAGTTTGTACCCTTTAAAACACATTAAACTTTACGTCGAGTATCATTAGAACTGATTTGCTGTCATCCATTTATGAAAATTGAGCATGAATAAGACATTTGATAAAAACAAGAAAAAAGGAATTCCAGTCTACACGTTTGAGAGTGCAAGAGAGTTACCAGACGAGCAGTGGCTTTCCTGTAAGTGAGCATGTGGGCCAGAGCTGGGATGATGTAAACAGTGAAACTAACTAAAAGTGCGCCAACTGCAGAGTTAATGGGGCCAAAGAACGGGAAAATAATGGCCAAAAACCATATTGGTATCACCACTGGCAGTCTTGCAAGAGCCCTTAGACACATGCTTCTTGTGTCATGCATCCCTATAACCTTCTCCCACACAAAGTAGAGTGGTGTGCAAGCAAATCCAAATGTGATGAACTGCAAAAAATAAAAATATCTCATTACGAAAGTTCTTGAACACCCAATGTAAATAATGAATTGTGTCTAGTGCAACTTTTAGATAAGATAGTTATGCGTTCAGCTAGTTTACAATACTGAACTATGTAAATGTGTACCGAAAGTTCAAAACACACACGCGCGCGCACATACACAAGCAGACCTGGTGAATGAGCATGAGGATGACAGCTGCATCGCGCCATCTGGTCTTTGGGAGGATGGAGAAGGCATTGGAGTGGTTGAGCAGCTTATCGCCAAAAGCCCAATACACGGCCGAAGCAGACGGTAGAGTCAGGGTGAAAACATATAATGTGGCCAATAGGTAAATGTACTTGAACTTTTGTGGTTTCCACATTGCGTGCATTATTTCCCTATAAAAGTTCACACGAACGAGAAACTGATCAGAGCAAGAATCTACTGACCATTGTTCTTTTTAGAATTGGAAACAATAAGCAATTGTTGTGCACTGCACAAGAACTTTTGGTGCCATGTCTTGCGCGTTAATTTGGCTTAAGTTAAAAAATTTACTTTTATACGCAAATAACGAAATTTTGAAGCTTTTTCCGATCTCTACTTAGCAAAGGACTTAGAAGTCGTCAAGAAAAGTTGATAAATAACATATTTTCAAATTTAAAACATACCTAAAATAAATAAATGTTATTCACTAAAATGTAACTTACGAGTCTAAACATGTTTTATAGAAAATTACTTAAATTTACTGCGATTTCCTTGCAATCAAAGAAAAAGTAAAATTAATGATACTGTCTGAGTTTCTCTCACTGGGTGACCGGCAAAAGCTGCAAAGAGAAGCTGTGCAGAAACAGCAGCAGAAGAAGATAATAATTGTTCATGAATAATTGAGCAAATGGAATTAATTATAAGTGAAAAAAAAAAAGCAAAAGCTTACACAGTGACAGCATGTCCACCGAAGGTATACAATATATTGGTGGCACCGGTGAAGTATAGCACTAGCTTTGCTGGACCCGAGTGTTGCACATCTTCAACCTTATTTATAAATGCATTTATTTAGAAAAAAGTTTACTTGCTAACGACTTATCTACACTTTTTTCTGTGTAAAAGAAAGAGGCTCGACCCCTTTTTATTAATATTGTTCAGTATTATAGATCCTACTTTAATTATTGATTACCTGGCCGTGAATAAGGGCTGCTATGGTTAAGTACCATGCCGTATAAGTGGTCATTCCGAGGCCTAGAAAGGACCAAATCCGGTAGTTGTGAAACGAAGGAATGAAAACGGTTGTGGCACAACAAGCTCCAAATATATATGTCCATGTCCTCTTGTCCAGTCGATCATTAATGTAATATATGTTACTGGTTAAATCAAGAATCAAACTTTATGCAATCCCAATACATGAATATTATAGCTTATAATCAAGAAAAATTTAAGCATTTATTACCTTGCACAGGCTATAAGTTGGATAACAGATCCAAAGAGGAGGAAAGTACAGTTGAAGGCTAAACCCACTGCTTTCCAGTATGGACCTAATAACCCATCCAATACTTCGAACCACTACAATTCAAGAACAATACAACTTGACGAAACTTATTTTTAAGTGAGGCAAGTATAAAATTATTTTCTAGAAAAGTAATTTTTAAGCACAACATGCATGTGAGATGTACAGTATAATTTGTCTCAGTAAAGTCTAAGGTGCAAACCTGGATGACATGGTTCTTGAAGCTAACACCTTCTTTCTCCTTTCTGCTTCGATATTCGATATAGAGATCGCTGATGAGATAGGCTGTCCAACTACCAAGAACTCCATAGAATACTTGAAACAAAACTCCAGACAACATTCCCAGTTGGGAGAAAGAATATGGCAAAGTTAGTAGTACTTGTGCCACCTGCCAAAAAGTTATCAAAATAAATTAATATTTTAAATCTATTCTTTTGATCAATAAGAAAATCTGATGCAGATTTTCTATGCAATGAAAGAAAAACTAGATATATACTTGATTTGAAGCACAACTGAACCAGGCATCCCATGAGGAGCCACCATGCCAGAGGAAGCTTTTGACACTGAAATTGGAATCTTCTTCTTCTTTCTCTTCTTCCTTCCCTTCATGTTCGGTTTCATTGAAATTGGATACTATAGCTTCTTCTACTTGCTTCTGAGGCAACATTTTCTCCTATTTCCTGAAAAGGAACATCAAAAGTTGTACATGACTGAGGTAGTTTCAGTTCAGAGGTGCTTAGAAAGGACAATGAATGAGACGAAAGATTAATACAAGAACCAAACACTACCCCCCAGATATCGAAAGCCAAGAATTCCTCAGATCCAAATGCAAAAATACAACCCAATAACAACATAAGCAAAAAACAATATTCACTTTTAACAATACCTTGTTTTGAATTTTGATATGTCTTTTTCTTGAACCCAGATCTGAAATAAGCAAACAAATACACTCCCTTGATTGAACCAAGTACACTTTTGGGACCCCCTCTTTCTTTTTTCACAGTCCAATGTGAAATTTAAGCAAGATTGGGTACTTAAACAGAGTGTCAATTTTAAGGTATCTCCAACTCTCAAAGAATGAACTAATAAGCTCAGTTAAATGCCCGCAAAAGCCAAAATGTTAATGGATTCAGAGTTTAAGGTAGTGCAGAGTTTTACTTTCTTCTTTCTTTGTGGACTACTGCGTACACACACACTCATATATATAGGAGATAAAGAGCAGAAAAATATCTTTATTACAATCTATTAAGAAGGAAAAGAGGACATTCAGGTACCAAGTAGACAGAGTTGTATATACGAATTCTAATTATCAACTTTTCCCTTTCTTTTTTTTTGGTTTTGAAATTCGTCTTTGCTTTCCTATCTGAACTGTATTCACAATTCTCCGTATATAGAGAGATTCGAGTGACTTTGGCGACACAGAATTGCTTCTCATCACTATACTATCATGATTTGCTATCCTTGCTTGACAAATTTACTTATAAATAATTTTTTATTGGTAAAGAATATAATAACAAGAAGATAAAAATGACTCATTTTAAAATAAGTAATTTTTTACTACTAGTAATAAAAAAATCAGTAAATCCAGATATTTTGGAAATATAACAAGTAGAATAATACTAATATTTATATGGTATACCAAACACAAAGTCACTATTTATGTTGACATTCATTTTTTTCCTAATTGGTAATCTGTCATTTTGAAGAGAACCATCTCTAGTGCAATGAAGAGTTTGACTATTCCCCTTCGGGGTGGCCGAGTTGGCGAAGCATATGAACACGGAGATCAAAGGTCACGAGTTCGAATCACGTGCCAATACTTCCTCAATTGAGCCCGTCATACCAGGCTTGCCTAGTGTGATTTACCTTTCGTATGTGGTTTTTGGGCTATTGCACATGGAGCGGAGTTTACCTAATGCGCACTCATATTGGTCAGGTCTCCACTGGCTGGTAGCGGCTGCTGGTTTCTAAGTGAAAACAAAACAAAAAAATAGTTTGACTATGATAGCTTGTAGTGGTTTGATTTTGATTTTAAAAAAATTAAACTTATTTTCAATTATTCATTATTTTTTATTACCAACAGAAGATGTGACGAGATTTGATTGAATCAAAATCTCATCAAACAAATAAAAAAAAATATCCCATTTTTTTTTATCACCTCATCAATTAAAAGAATCTGCAAATGGTAATGTACAACAATAATTTTCCATTTTTTCCTATTATTTAACTACACGTTCTTAAAAAAAAAATCACAAAAATCAAACAAGGACTAAATAAATGATTTCACTTACCCAAGCCGATTTTCAGCCACGAACCATTGCCAAACCTCAATTTGGTTACGAAACTGCACTAATTGAATTAAGGTTAGTTGGTTTCTGTCTTTACGTTAGGAATTTCTAACTTGATTCGGATATAATTAATCAATGTTACATTTAATTTCTTACACGATATAAATTATGTTCAATTGAGGATTACTTTGCACCATGGACATCGTGTGGCATATTTAAGGAAACCATTATGCAATAAAATTAATGTAAACGAAAAATAAAAATAAAAATAATGATTATTTAAAAATATCCCTTTATTTTTAAGTTACTTAAACGCTAAAGTTGTCTTTACTTTAGCCAGCTGAAAGCCAAGTGTTCGAGGTCTAGGTCGAGGTCGAGTCGACCAACTACAGAATATCTGCTCGTGGTTGAGCCTGCTAAGCTCATAGTCGAACCTGTCTGTTGCGATGTGGGATTTTTAGTAGCAACGAGTCCTTAAACTCTAGACAATATTTGAAAGAAGTCATAATTATTGAAGTAAAATGCTAAAATCCACTCATACTCGCATCCACTAATATGTGTTGACTGGTAAACAAAATAGGAAACGAGAGAGCCACTAAAATCTTGACAAGCATGAAAGCTTTGCCCCCTCACATGAGTCCCACAGCCCCAACTAATGTTTGGGAAGTACTTATAAACAACTTTAAATTATAAGTAGATAAATATGAGTCATAAATAAGTTGATATTGCTTGTAAATCAACGTGAAAAAAATTACTTAAATATTACATTAAACAATTTATAAAAATTAGCCAAACATATGCTTGAGTTTCATGAATTGCACTACAAAATTTGTCTAACAATTAGTAGTAATTATCATATAATTTGATGACACGAGAAACTTTTCAAATTTGGCTAATTGCTTTGTATTAGCAAAAACGTATAAGAATAAATTTTACTTGGTAGTGATGTTTTGATAGGAAATTGTCATTAACGTCGAAATCAAATTATTTTTCATCTAATAATATCAATTGATTACGAAAAAGAGACCTATCTCCAACAGTACGAAGTCGGTCGTCTGAATTCAAGTCTCATGACTCTCATCTAGATGTTCTCAATTTACATCTGAATTCGGTGCCCATACCTTTTATTTTATGCTTACAAACCGTCCGGATCATTCATGCCCCTAGTAATGTCAAGGAAAAGGGGCGCGTGGGTGGGGATGGGAAAATATTGTCTATCAAACAAGTTAAAAGCAAAAAAAATGAAATTTTTTTCTAACTTCCATGGAAAAAATGGCTTATCAAACAGACCTTATATTCACACTAGCCTCGAAATTTTATGGAAAATTCTTGGTGTACATAATTTTTGGTAATAGGGATGTTCACACCCTCACATGATGGAGGACCTCAAAAAATTATGTACATGTAGCATGTTTCAAATTTTGGGCCTGTTTGTTTTTTATTCTCAAATTTTACAGTAAATCAATTCTCATTTTCAATCACACATTCTTCAATAAAATAATATTTTTCATCACATCAATAATTTTTTCTTCTTTTTCAACCACACATTTCCCATCATATCACTATTCAAAAATCAATTTTTCTTATAAAAATCTCTACCAAACAAGCTTTTTATTTATTATCAATACGATGAGTTGATTATTAACTGTCTTTCACGGTCAGTGATGGGAAGGTTGATCAACGAATTGGCTTTTAGAGTCTGATTATTGATGGAAACTGACCAAATATGTCGGACCCCCATATCCTACCATGTGTACCAAAGTGTCAAGTCCATGACCCTACTTGCTATAAATTGGTATACAATCATGCTAGTTGTATAATATTGTTGACAGCTTAATGTTGTCATTGAACAATTTAAAAAATAATTTATCTTTTCAATCAAATTTCTTTTTTTTTTGGTTGCATACAACAATGTTGTAAAAAAATATTATACAAATAAAACTATCCATTGGCATATGCCAAGTTAGTATCAATTATTTTAGGTTTAATACAAACCATTATACTTAGTTGATTTTCCGAATTTGATTTGCAACATTACTACACTTACAGAATATGGTTCACATAATTCATACAGGTGGGTTACTAGAAAAAATCTGGTTGAAAGATGGGGAAAAAAAATGAACCACACGGATGTAAAAAATCTGTGAAACAAAACCTGTACACTTAACATATTTCTTTGATTTGAATTACTTAAGAGATTAATGTCTCAAATTCATTGAAGACATATCTTGTCGATGTCGCTCTCAATTATTGTAAGCAAAATGAGTGTACAAATGGTTTATTCATTACTAGTTGAAATATAGGTCAAGTTGTTTTTAATAATAATAAGAATTCTTAGGAATAGCAAAAAGTAAAATGACTTTAGAAATATTGTAATTATACTTAATGGCACAATGAAAGATGTAATTGTGAAGGCACAATACGAGAAACGCCCCACTTCGATGAAAATATCCCGTGTATGTTATCTTATTCTTCGTACACCCCACTTGTAACTTATTTTTCACTAATGATTCTGAATTTGAATAAAACCTTTGAGACATACTTAGCACATTGCCATGTCAGCATGATGTCAGCATGATGACATTCCAGAAATCAATCTTTACTCTCATACCTTTGCATTGATTAATGAGTTCAAATTATCTATAAAATGGGAAATATGAAAAGGACAGACAGAAAGTGTATTATCCTACAAAGATGAAAGGTTAAAGTTGCTAAGTGGAATGAAAAGGTAAAATATTTTGCTTTCGAATCTTGAAAAGCTATTGAATTGTAATTAAAATAGGTTTAATTTATGCCAACGATCGCTGAAGCTAATTTGTCGTAGCAATAGTTATTCAAGTTTTTAATCGTTATATTAATAATCACTCGATCAAAAAAATTAACCTTAAGTTTTATGTACACCAAATGACATTATTTTTCCGCCAAATCAACAAAAAATCATTGTTAAAAGAAATATGGGTTTACTATACAATTTAGGCCTAAAACATTGACTAAAAGTAAAGTTACGTTATGTTTTCTTATCTGAATGAATTTAATCCCCAATTCCTAACTTCACGATTTTGCTGAACTAACATAATAAATAACGTTGTTTATTGACAGGTTGACACTTAAGCGACTATTATTGTAAGAAAATCACTTCTATGATCATTGACATAACTATTTAGAATTTTAGTGTTCGTTGCACCGTCAGTCTAATTAAAATATTATTATAATGAAAACGAGCTAATTATTTTTTAACTATTTCTTCTATTATGTTTCGTACCATGTAGCAAATATATGTGTCGTACTAGAAATATACATATCCGGTTAGCTTACATCTAGAATCTTTTGATATAAATATAATACAATTTAATTATGCTCAAATGTGAATCCGTAGCCACTACCAGCCATTCCCAAGCCACGCGTAGGCAAAATCACAATAAAAAGCATTTATAAAAGTTTCAAGAGTCCCATCTATTAAATACTTTTTGTGAGTTTGTTTTTATTTTATCAATTAACCACCTCTCGATTATTGCATCTCCTATACGTACATCTTAAAGAAGATACACGAACAAATTCAAATTAAAATCATGATCAAAGCAAAAAATTAAGGGTCTGTTCTCTTTACTTTTTTCAGGTCATTTGCAATTTTTAATTTTCGAAAATACTGAAAACACATTTACTTACCTATTTTTAGAAACAAATTTCCAAACACAGTTTAAAATTTACAAAAAAAGGGGGGGAACGCCAAAAAAAACTCGTTTTTGGCTGTTTTCAGTTAAAATCAAGCCAAAATTTTATTTTTTTATTTTTGAAAACAATTTTTCAAAAGAACAAAAGGAATGCATTTTCAGCAATCTCAAAATAACGCTCAAAACAAATAACCCAAAATGAATTCAAAACTAAAAATTGAAATACGAAGAGAACAACCCCTAAAGGTCTGAATTCAAGCGACATTTCATCATTGCTTCAAATGGATTAGAACTTCCTAGGTCTTATAATAATAATTAACTAAAATTTTGACTTGTTTTACTCAAAAAATCTCTAAACCCTAAATTCACCAAACTATTCTTAAACGTTGAATGTGAATGAAGAGTGAATAAAAAAGAACATTGTATGGATGAGTAAGAATAATAAGAGCTCTTGATTTAGATATTACGTGAGATGCCTAACTTTATGGATACAGTAGCATGTGAATTGTGTTGTGTTTACGCGTGACAATTCCCACTGCCATTTTCATGAATCAGAATTTTAAAGAGTGCTCTTTGGCTCATTGATTAGCGTAATTTACATGATTGGGAATGGTAGCAGCCTTCGATTGTTGGTATTGTGACACGTTTTACATTCTTTTATGCTTTGATTCTCATATTTTTAGTTGTCCATATTATTTAATTAGAGATGTTCTTCTATTCACTGTGGAAAGTCTTATAATATCCACTTAGAGATAACTCAATGTTGGGTTTTCTTATCACATCAGCAGGTGGGCAGTTTTATTCTGTCAATCATGGGCAGGAGAACATTTCTAATTATTTAATACACGTGTTAATTAAATAAGGACGGTTAGTTCTAAGTTTAAATACTTGGCGAATATTGAGAAATTTTCCTCATCCATTTATTTCATGTGGAGAATTTTGGTCAAAGATAAAGGTATCTGAGTCAATACTTGACCTCATCTGAATGATGGAAATATGGTAGGGCCAAGAAAATTTAGGCAGATAAAATATTAAGGGGGCCTATTTGGATGTGGAAGATAAGAGCCCTTTTGGATTGAACGCATTCTCCTACCCTACAACTTGATTTCTCGTCTATCGGCACAAATGGGTGGGGTTTGCTTAGCTGTCGGGCTTAGCCCACTGTCACTCACCATGTCCATTTCGTGTCTCATTCTTTAAAACTCATTCAAACTCATTTTAATATAGTATTTAGTCCATGATTGATTTTAATTTATATCAGTCAATAATTAATTCTAACCAAATATTTCATAGAATCCACAACTTTTCAATCACAAATTTCATCAATTTTTATCAAAATATACTAAAACTCCGATTTTAATCCCCACCAAATAGGGTCTTAGTGCAATTCTTAATTTTTTCTCAATTTTTCAATTATATATTTCAACAGCTTCTATTAAAATCTACTAATTTTTTAAAAAAAATAAAATCAAATGAAACTTTGTTAATGATTTTATATTTCGTAAGTGTACAGATCACGGACTAATATCTCTAACCTGTATTCAAATATGCAAAAAATGAATAAAAATACAAGAACATCGATTAGATCATTTAAATCATAGACAATTATTCCTAAAATATATTGGTCCTAAATAGGATTCATACATCGTTCCAATTAGCGGTCAACTATTTGAAAGTATTAAGACTAATTGTTTTAATTAAAAAAATCATATTAATATTAAAATATTAAAAACATAGAGTTCAACATTATCCTAACATCTAATAATTAGATGGAAAAACTATTAAATTCCTGCAATGGTTATTGAATCTTTCCTTGTTCTTGTCTTTTCTTCTTCAATAATCCTTAATAATTGATATAGAAAATATGTAGGAGGGTGCCGTGTTTCGAAAGCTTCTCCAAAGCTTTACAGGAAATAATAATTTGATCTCCAATTGATTCTCTTAATTAATGCATATTTGAGCTTACTAGCTTCCGATCCCCCCTCTTTTTTTTTTTTTGGTAATGAAACAGTATATTTAGAGTAACGCTTTTCAGCATAACTAGTGTCAAGCATCCATTTAGATGGCAATTGCATGACATTAAATGATAGATTTACTTAAATACAATGTCAGATGATTCATTTATTGAACAGCGTGACTACCTAACATGGTGCTAAATAACATTATTCGTATATTTATTGGGCAAGAATTAGGTCAATTCCGTGCCCCAATTAATTTCAATGAAGTGGTCCAATCAATTGAAGAAATCAAATAATTTGGTTCAAAATACTACCGTACGAGTTAAAATAGTTGTAATTGCACAACAATCGTTTTTAACGTACATCCCCAACCTTTTCTTATGTGCGATCACACACCTACATAACGTGCATCGCACTCTTATAGGTTTGGGATAAGTACGTTTTGGTCCCCATTTTGCTCCTTGGTCCAACTTGAGTCCTCTCTTCTTTTTATCTTTATAATTTTGCTCTTTCATCTTTTTATTCCCTTATAATCTGGTCCTCAACATTCCTCAATTATCCATAATTGTATTGATGTAAATTTTGGAAGTTTTTTTATTGAGTCTCTAAACATTTCAAATGTCATATTTAGCTCCCGAAAAATAATTCGTGGCTTTAAGTTGAATTGGAGATAAATGTTAAGCTGTTATTTTCTATTTTCAAGAGTGAGACATATGAAAGTCGCATACAATTTTAATGTCTACAAGATGGTATTGATGACTCGAGGGTTCAAATTTACTAATTTAAAGAAGTTGTGGGTCCAAAACCTCACTTCTGAAAGTTGATAATCCGTAACCACACCACATGAAAAGTAGGAAAAAACAACCCTAATTTGCAGGCTATTATCTTAGCCATCGACCATCGACAACCCTTTTTTACTGTTTGGAATATTTTGTGTGAGTTGGAGACACTATCTCTGAATCCAAATTGATGAACAAAACAGGAAACATGAATTAGGAAAACCTGGGAAAAGTAGATGCTTGAAAAACGTAAGGAATATGCTTACTAAAAGTAATATTTGACCCACTCGATTAGATATTATTTTTGGGCTTCACTTCGACAAATAGCTTAGTAGATATGAAAAACCTTTGGTGAGTTTGCCCAAAGTAAAAGCGAAAAAGTGAGAACTTCCAAAAGAAATTTGAACACTTTAAATCTATTACCCAGCTCGATTTATTTGACATCTTTAATTCTAAATTACATTAAGAATCTCATAAAAGGTACTTGGATTGCAATCTGGAAAATATTTTGATGCATATTGAAATGGTACTCCATCACTTTTTTATAGCATTTGATCTGGTTTAACAACGGTTACTCAATATACAAGGGCCTTTCTCCAATCCACACATGTTTCAACAGGACTTATTATAACTAATTTGTCTTGCGACAACAAAACAATTTTCACTCTTCATACGCTAAAAAATTTCACTTGAAAAAGGAAAATGTTTCGTATTAATATATTCCACCTATAACCATGATTACTAATACACGAGGTCTTGCAGCACTTGCTAAGCTAAGGAGACCTAAATCGATAAAATTGTCTACCCCAATAAACTCTATATTTTCCCTTCTCTTCCTATTTCGAATTAGAATAATCCTATATGTACATCAGTTCTTACCACTTAAATGACATTTTCCTCTATATGGAGAAAATTTGTACAGTAATGCGATGATGAGTTCAAAATCAAGAGTGTAGATGTTGTCATGTGAAAAAGTGTAAAAAAAAATGTGTAAAGGGGAGAGTACACGTAGCTTGACCGTTCTAATTAAGCCCAAATATTGTTTTTGGCAAAGCCCTAATAATTAAATGAAAGCTAATTCTTCAAGAGTAAGGATTCCATGGACTCGATTTCTTTTTCTAGTAAGGTACACGAGGCTGTTGAGATTGTGGCAGACAACCACAATTTCTGATTGAAAATTTGTGCAGATTCCCAACACATTTTTCTAAGTGGATTCCACTAAAACTGCATCTTGTTCATAATTCTTGGAATCTTGAGTAAATAATGACTCGTCTGTCTCCCATTATTTCAAAATTTTATTTGCTACAGTAAAATTTTCCAACACACATTCATCAAATAAAATATTCAACACATTAATCAATAAAGTTACTTTAAATTCCAACCACATATTCTCCAAAAAATAATATTCATTACTCCATTTCTTCTACAATAATGGGAAACAAACACACAAATTTTAGATATTTTAATACTAAAGAACAAAGAAATAAAATAAAAAAAAAAATTCGTTGGAAGTCATTTTTTTGTTAATTTATACAGAAGAACTAAAATGGATAGGCCCGTTTAAATTACCCAACCAACATCCATCCTTGAATGAGACCCGTTATGGGCCTCAATTAACCCATGTAAAGTAGCATAAATATATGTTTTGACTCATTTTTACAAGGGAAAATTACATAGATCAGGTGTTTAAACTTTAAAGTGTAAAAATTAGGTGTGAAAATTTTTTAATCAAAATTCAGGTAATTAAATATTATACCACCCAAACTCTAATTTCATTTCATCCTCCTCCATTTTCTCTCATTCCCTTCTCTCCCTCGCCTTTCTCTGTCTACTGTGCGGCGGCTCCTCCTCATTCCCCTCCCCCTTGTCTCTCTCTGCCTAATGTGAACGGCGACGCTGCTGTGAGTGATGGCAGCATCGCAACTCTGCTGCAGTTCACAACATCGTGCAGCGGCTCTGCCTCCATTCTCACTCCTTCCCCTCCCCCTCTCTCGTCTCTCTCTACCTGCTGTGAATGACAGCGCATTGCAACGCTGTCATTCACAACAGCGTCGCGACACTGCTGCAATTCATAGCGTTGCAAACAGTAGCATCGTCGCGACGCTGCTGTGTGCGAAGCTTCTGATGGGACGCCGTCGTGTGCGAAGCTTCTGGTGGGACGCGGTCGTATGCGAAGTTGTTGGTGGGTGGGTGTATGATGTGGGTGCATGTGGTGGCTTTGTGGTGGGGACGGCGACAGTGGTGGTTATTGTTGGTGGTGTGGTACAGGGTACAATGGTGGTCTTTTTTGTTGACGGTGGTTGTGGTGGAGGTGGTGTGGGATATTGTCTGTGACCAATTATTTGGTTGATTTATGACCAAGTATTGGTAGTGAATCGGGAGTGGAGGTGGGGTGTTTGATGTATGTGACCAACTATTAGGTTCACTGTTATTAACTATTAAACTGTGACTTTAAAATTCGATAATTTGTGATTAAAAATATAATATGTGATCAACAAATTTGAAAATGTGATCTCTTTTATCTATAATTTTTTTTTTTAAAATTGTGATCAATGAAGTCAATTGTGACCTATAAATTGTGATTTCGAAATAATCTGTGACCATTTAATTTGATAAGTTGTGGTCGAAAATTAATTTTTAAATAATTAATAAGATATATGTGACCAAAATGCATATAATTATGACCTTATTTTAAAAATGTTTAAAAACCTGATTTTTGCAACTTTTAAACTTGAAACCTGATTTTTGCATTGGTGAAACTTGAAACCTGATCCATGAAATTTTCCCTTTTTACAAATACTCAAGTTAATTTTTATCCCAATTCATAAGTATTATTTACTTATTCATTACTTATTTCTATCTATTTATAATTCAAACTGTTTATATGACAAGTGTAATAAGTTAAAAACCTTCAGGGAAAATTATGCTAATCCCTGTTTAGTTTTGTGTTTTGAAAAATGATACTCTTCTAACATTTTTTTGGTTTCTTTGGCATTTGATTAATAAATTAATTAAAATTCAATCTTCAATTTTGTTTCAATTCCTAATTTCAAGCTATCCTTCCAATCAACAAAATTTCAAATTTGTAAAAGGGTGGTTATTCCCATGTTTTTTTTAATTATAAATACACTACATTTTAGTTATATTAAAGGCCATTAACCTTTATTCATTATTACATTTATATCTTTAATTTTTTCTCTGTCGCATTCTTAATTTTAACATTTCATTGATAAGAATATTATGTCTTTAATCATGATGTTGTCCAAAAATATTGTTATCGTTACACTCTTCAAGAAATATTTACGTAGATAGGCAACGTTACAATGGCACACATATATTGCAAGACAAAGTAAATGAAATTGACTTAGATCGTAAAATCTTAAATTAACCTTTAAAATTGTAACCGAACAAGTTATTAGTAACATCATATAATTGTAAATTTGTCACATAACAAGATCTTAGTAACATCATAAATCAGTCAAGCACCTTGGATCACTAACATTACTAGATTGACATGAAAGCGATATTAACAAAAAGTTCAAAAATATCCTGACCAGTGCGACAATCGTATAATCATCGTTATGTTTTGTTTAGACACAATTTAGCAATCCGAATCCTTGCAAATCATGTTTCCTATGAAGCTTTGATCCTCTGTATTCAAGTAGGGGCACAATGAGATCGCTTGACACTGGTAAAATGGAAGGAAAAAAAATTAGAATCCAACATGTACGAGGAAAGTTATATTGAACAAAATTGATGAAGAGAAACATAATTTGAACTACTTAGTACTTACCATATTGTTTGGCTACAATCATAATAAATTACTCCAATTTGTTTTATACACAATTACGAAACCTAAAAGAGATATTTGATTTTTCCTAGTTTAAGGAATGTGACTGATTTTTCAAAAAGCCACATTAAATATTCAAATTATGCTAGATGTACACTCCATGGTTTACATAATGGATTACACCCCCCTCACAACTCTAAATATTCATAGGTACCATTTTATTCCCAAGCTTTTATAAAACTTTTATCGAGGGAAAATAGCAGTGGAGGTCATCAATCTTTTACACTAGGTGCATTTGTGTCCCCAGCCTACCAATTGTGATTATTTGCCTGAAATTATTTGTTTTCACGGGAAAATTTTGATATTTACGGAATTCAGGGTAATTATTTACCTGAAATTCCTAAGTTATAACATTTCCATGAGTAAGGCACCGTTTGGTAACCATTATTCTAGAAAAAAATGCATTCTTTGTGTCAAATCACACCTTTTTTGTGGTTGAAAATGAAGGAAAAGTTATTGATGTGATGGAAAATATTATTTTATTGATGAATGTGTGGTTGAAAATTAGTAAAAGAATGAGAATGAAAAAAAGAATGGATACCAAACAGAGGCTAAATATCAAAATTTTGTCCGAATAAATTGGATCTTCCATTGTACTTACTATGCTCCTTAAACTGATGATCAGAACCATCAATGTGATTGAGCCAGGCCCATCAAGTGAGTGACGCATATTACTCTGACTTCTTTGTTATTTTCAGACATACTCCACACGAACAATTACTTTATTTTTCAACTATGTGCTACAAGATTTATACCTAGTTGTACACTTCAAGTTGGGCATAAAATAACTTTTAAGCTGAAGCAGATTTTACAACAATTCCTGTTAGAAGCTGTTGACCCCAAAAAATGTGTCAACAGAATTCCCGTCACGTCTCCTCCACGTGGACATCACCTGCACAATGAACACCTCATTAGGAGGCAAATGCGCATGTCAAGAAAAAGGTCCGGCGACCATTTGCACTCCGACGGTCAAGTCAACGACCGGACAAAAGAAAAAATGAGTGCGAAAGACTAAAGAGGGGAAGATGATAGACAACATACCTTAATTGAAATGAAGCACACATATATATAAAGAAACAAATGGGCTGAATGGGTAATGGGCAGAGGCCCAAGCCCAATAGAAAATATTTTATGGGTATAACAATATGAATGTACGACTCGAACTTCGAAATATAAGATGTCAGTAGCTGAGGTCTTATAGAAGCCATATATCCACAAGGACCATGGAAAATCCTCAAAACTTTATTGTTAGATAATTTACGGCCTTGAAGTAGCTTATTTTTGTGTCCCGATTAATTTAAATTCATTTCTAAGAACTCATCCGTCGTACTGTTATCTTGAGATATGCTATGAATAAGTAATAACTCGAAAATTAAAATAGAGAAATCACTCATACTATAATTTGAGTTCAAGCTATGCTACTCTATGAAAATAGATTTACTGATGTTTTTGTTATTTGAGTTCATTTCGAACGCAGGAGTGGGCACTTTTAAAATTTGTTTGCCGTAAACCAGAAATCCAAAATTCAATTTCTTTAGTGCAAAACTACTTATACAAATTTTAAGTGTATTCTTGAAGTGCGTGAATTATCATAATTGTGCAAGTGATAAAAGAAAACAAGTTAAAGATCAAGACACGATGTAACATGATGAACCCTTAAATGAAACATTTATGAGTCTTCCATGCCACACATGTAAACAATCCATTATATGAATGGAATACAACTAATCGTCTCAAGATTTGGAATTACAAATATAATCGACCACATCAATCAATAAATTATAAATAAATAAAATTAAACAACTAACAAATTTCCCGTTTTAGTTTTAAACTGTCAACGGGGTGAAAGCATGACACTAATCGTCCTTACATTACTGAATGAAGTATCCAGACTTTTCTTCTATAAATCGGAATAAGAACCTCATTCTTATTTTCATATTTATGGGTTCAATTTTGTTCAAATATATGTTCGAACGAACTAGATACATTTCCAACTAGAGCAACTCTTCTCGAAATCCTACTCAAAATGTGCTAAGTTGGAATTCCATTTTAATTAAGGATTCTTGTGGTTCTGAAGGTTCCAGCTACAGGAGAATCAGGAATGGAAAGCTTTCCCCCCTTTTCGCCGAACTCTTTAATCTTAAAAACGCTGATTTTAAGATTGAGTGATTGCCCTTTTTCGATCCTTAATGTCCAACATGAGAACAGACAGCTAATGCATTCCACTTATGGTCGGTATGTGACCACATTTCTAATTAATTCATCTATTTAAACATGCTTATATTATATCAAGCTCATACATAATATGAAATTCGACGTTGAAAATATATGAAATTAAGAAAACCAACTAATTAGCAAATAAATATGTCCTCCTTCATATTTCCTCAACACTCTTAGCCACTGTTTGACGGCCATTTTATTAAGAATGAGTTTTTGAATGGTAAATTTTTGAAAACGTGTGGTCAAAAAGTATGAAAAAGTTTTGGGTTTAAAAAATGTGAATGAAAATGAGTATGAGAAAACAAAAAGTTTTAAAAAAATGGTTGCCAAATATGGGCTTAATATTTATGGGCATTTACAACTTGTTTCACGTACAATGGATCATTATAAGAACTTTAAGAAAATGGGCTATATCAACTTTCTTAAATTGACCAAAATAAACTAATTAAAGTGATTATTCACGTATTTAAGTTCATTATAAAAAGAAGAAAAAATAACACATTCTTTAATAAAATAATATTTTTCATCACATCAATAACTTTTCATTATTGTTTAATCACATATTTCTCATCATATCGCTATTTGAAATACATTCTTTTTTCAATAATATTCATCAAACACACACACAATGTTGAACTTTGTTAAGTACGTACTTATATTTTATATTACTCTAAGGGTGGTAATGTTATTTAACTTGTTTAGTTAGGATAATTTAGATAATTTTCTTATTAGAATGGTTAAACTCTTTTTATTTTCTTCCATAGGATTACTCTTTAATTCTTTGAAACTCTAGTACTTACTCTTCTTGTTTTCCTTTCTGTTTAGATTCACAAGGCTGAACAAAAAATTTATAAGAATGTTATGGTGTTACAATCGTTTCCGGTGGTCCAACACTGCATTCGTGAATAGAACTTTAGAAAGGAACGAAGTAGTAGAGTTGGACAAAACTCTTGAACTGGACCGAACCAAATTGAACCGAGCTGTTCTTCATAAGTTAAATACCTGAACGGATATCTGAATCGAGAATCGATGTTTTTGGGTCGGTTTTCAACTCTGGACCAGGAAACGAAAAATCGAATAAGAACAGAATCTAAATAATTTTTTTAATTTTTATATTGAATTAATTAAATTATTTTATTTTTTTTTAAAAACAAATTAGTAAATCTTATTAGTTGAACAATTTTTAGTTTATTTATGTTTGTTAATTGTGTTTTTTCAATTAATCTTGTAGAGTTTCTTACTATGACAAGTGATGCAATTGATGATTGAATCAAATAGTTGGTAAGTATTACCAATACTTAAAAATATTTTATTTTTATAACTTTTAATTTATATTTCATTTTCTTTATGCAACCTGCTTGAAGTAAAAGAATTATTGATATGGATAATCGATGTTTTAATATTAGTATCTACTTTTCGATTTTTCTATACATTGAATTAATCTTATTCGACATCTTGTTATTTATATATTTTTAAATTTGACTACGTTAGTTTGTAAAAGTTACGAATGAACATGTCATTAGTTGTATTTATATAGTATTGCTGTAAATGTTAAAATTTTTAATTATGGTACAAAATCGAACATAACTGAATTGAACCGAATCGATAATTATATTTGGATCCGACGGTTTTATTTATTAAAAATCCGAAAATTTTGGATCGGTTCAGTTCTCTTCGGGTTTCATTTATTAAAAATCCGAAAATTTTGAATCGGTTCGGTTCTGAGCCGACCCATATTCAGCCCTATGAAGTAGGTCAAGCCTGTCATAAGCTCTTCCGTTCATAAGCCTTTCCAGGGGCGGAGTGGGGCGGAGCTTTAGCCCAGGTTGCCCCAAAGGCCCATTTAATTTTTTAAAGGTTAAAAAAACATTATTAAATTTTCTTATTTTTAATGTATGAGTCCAAAATAATAATAATAATAATTTGTCCCTCATTGGCTCCTCACGTGTGTGTGTATATATATATGTATACACACAAACATACACTCTTATTTCTCCTTTATTGCAGTGTGTGATCTAATTTTGAAGTAGGTCGACGAAAAATGACACCAAAGAAAAACATTTGCGTGCAGATACGTGCAGTGACATGTTGTTTAGAAGTAATGAAGGTTTCAACATATTTAAGATTGTTAATTAACTGAGGTTGGTCACACTGTTTGGTGACAATTAGTAATTTCTCCGAAACCTAAATCAGAAGCCGTCGAAACAGTTGGGACTGTAAGTATATTCCATATGCGCTCAACAACTCCATGCTCCAATAATATAAATGCTTCAAAACGAAAATTTATGCACCAAAGTCTATATAGTCTTTCCTATAAAACCAGATAATGTGGCATTTAAAGTATTAATTAATGTGCTTTTATGCTGTACGTAGAAGTGTTCGGTACTCAATTTAGTGATTTTAGTCTGGTTTTCATCAATCGGACCGAATCCAACCGATCTGGCCAACTTTAATTTAAGGAAGCGTAAACAAAAACTACGTTTTAAATGGATTATAAATTTAACTTATTTAAATGCATCAGAACGAGATTGGAATCTCCAAATAATATTTGATTTTAAAAAATATTTAAATTTTTTATTAAGAAAACATTTTATAATAAGAACAAGACTAAACAAATAATGTGATCTAACACATACATTCATCGAAGCTTGAAGACCTCTAGGATATGAAACGGTTACTTTGAGATTGTCTTGTTCAATTCGTGGTAATACAAATAATTGCAAAAAATCTTAATTTTTTTTTCTATCTCCTTTTTGAGAAGAAGATATTAAAATTCGTATGATGAAAAGTAAAAAGAATTACTGAAAATTTAGATTGATCGAAATCGAAACTACTCTATTAAAATATGAACGATATTATTCTCAAACTTTCGAATACTTACTCAAATTATATTTCAAGTGCATGATCAGATATGAATTAAATTGCTGTCTCCCCTATGTCACAATCACACTTAATTATGTTGAATAGCACATATAAGTCATAAAATATAGTTGTTTCAGAACGAGTGGTATCAAATAAAGGAAATTCATAGATTTTGGTACTCATTTGAGGAAATGGTGATATATGGCCGGTTGACCTGGTCACCTTTTCACAATGGCATCTGACCAAATTTAAGTTAAAAAAATTTAAAGAAATGACAATATCCATTTTACTTCCATTTTGAACGTTGAAAATTTGAAAATCTTACAATTTTTTGTTCTTCAATGTTTATTCTTCTACTCCATCCCCATCTCAATTGTCATTCTTCAAGTTTTTTCATCCATCTCTATATTCAAGATTTCTTCATATTATTTGGTTAAATTCGAATTTTGCTTATAATATTGATGGATAATGTGTTTTAAGCTTTAATATTCAAAGATTTAAATAAAAAATTCTTTTATTATGTTGAAAAAATCCAAATTTGTGAATAAATCACGACAGATATGTTATATATTAACAAGGTTTGGGAGGTCCGAATAGTTCGAGGTTCCGGTGATCTGGGGTTTAGGGTGGTCCTGGTGGTTCCGGGGGTCAGGATGGTCTGGGGGGTCCAGGTCCAAGTCGAGGGCTTGAGAGGAGAAATCTCGCCATTTCATTTTGAAATGAAAGGTATGTTTGTCTTTCAACTTTAAAAAGACATTTGTGGTGAATAATTAGTAAGTTAGACCTACGTGTTGAATAGGGTATTTGACATGGTCATTTTAGAAATGCGGCCTACTCATTTTCGTTGGATGACTTTGACCTTACCTAAATAAATACATGACCCCTACCCATCCACCCCTAGTCTAGCATATTACTTACAGTCCACAAGTTTCTCACAGTGTGTGTGTATACATATATATAATTAACATATTATTTTGGGACACCTAGTTTCTCACTGTGTGCGCATATCTATATAATTAACTTATTATTTTGGGACACCTAAGGAGAGTCTCATCCTTCGTTCTTCCTTGAGCTGATTATTCTCATAATTCTTATTCAACCCTCAAAATAATATTGAATATATATACATGTGTTGTTGGGTCTTCGAAAAAATTGAATTTTGATTCAAAAATTTGAAATTTTAAATGAGATCAGTTTACATTTATATTTTATTTATTTATTTACTTGATGCACCACAAGTGTAAATCTCATATTTCCTTGTCATTTTGCTACTAGTAATATAATTTTGCTAAAAATAACATATAAGAAATGGTGCAATCAAGTTATATAAATTGTGATTGGATCAAAGAATTAGAAATGTTTTATGAATGAAAATACTACCTTCCAAAATATTATCGTTGTTCGAATATGCATAACTATCGCTTGAATCAATAAGAAAGAGAATACGAAAATGGTCTAGACGAGCAAACAACTTGAATCGATAACTTATGAGACAGAAAAATAAACTATATGGACATGCCCACATAATTAGTTCCTAACCCCAACTACAAAAAGATTTCCACTTATCCAATTTCAAGGGTTTAATTGCTTTCAAGTTAATTCTTTCTTCACAAACAAGAAAAAAATATGGTGAAATCTTTGAGTAATGATTGTTAGTGTGGAGTTCATCTACCTCTTGGAAACTCATTTCATAGGCAAAGTGAAAAACATTAAAGAGCTAGCTCTCAGCTTTTAGCCAGCTTCCATTCGGCTTGAACGGCTGGTTGGCTACCCACTTACAATTTGAACCGAAAGACCCAACTATTGGGCTGATCACGTGCATTTTGATTGGTTGCATTGAATCAGAGACCCACTGGAATATTTACAGTGTCCTGTTGAAGTTTCGATTTTTAGCCATATCCGTATTGTGTGAAGAACAACTTGTGATGAGATGTCAGAACAGTGACATTCTTTTGGCTTCATAATATTATGCAGAAGTAGAAACAGTTGCCACCAGACTAAGGGACCCTTTGGCCTCGTGTTGCACAGATTGTTGTTAAGATAATCGTGACCTTTAATGACTAAATGTGTTTTGTCGAGTCTTGAAGTGCCTAATCAATACGTCAGCTTTTATTAAGAGTAAGTCAAGTCGATTTTTGGTTTTACATTTAACTGGTTTGGGGTTTTCGTTTAATATTCTCCATAGGATGGTTAATCATTTAAGAAAATTGATTTAGGGTTCGTTTAGTTTCGAGCATGGAATTTGTAAGGAAATAAAATAAATTCTAGATAATTCAATTGTCTAGAACTTATTTATATGAAAATTATTAATTAAATGTGTTTCATTGATTTAGTTTTCAATCAAAAAATATTATACTTGTCATTTTTTATTGGTTGGTGATGAGAGAGAGAGAGAAATAGACAATGAACTACCTCAAAAATAAAAATCACTACTCCCTAAAGAAAATGTTTTTCTTATTTTTGAGGAAAATATGGTCAAATGACTAAAAGTTGAAAAATATTTTTTATGAAAAAAAATTGTCAATCAAACATTCTAAAAGTAAGAATTTGGGTGGGAAAATGACATTTTTTTCATGGAAAATATAGTAAATCAAACACACTCTTAGTAATATGATTGCTCATTCAAGTTTTAGACAAATTAAATTTGTTTTTAGAATTATTTGGATTTAATATCAAATTGAATTTTGGGGTTTTTCTTAAAATGCCATCTTTAAATGGATAGCTCTAACTCTCATATATTTATTTTGTTTTAATACTGAAGCAATGTGAAATTTTTCCCTTAATATAAATATACTTACGTGTTAGTTGAAATTGTAGATGTGCATGTACATGCACATATCTATGTGTCAATTATGAATCAACTTACTAGGTAAGTAAGATAAAACTCTCTTCGAACCAATCTAGTGAAGTCATGTACGGTAAGTTATGGACTATTAACTTGTCTATCTTCCAACGTGTAACATGTTAGATCCCGGGATAAAATGTTGACTTTGTATCACCTTTCATGCTCTAATTAGAAGAAACTCCGTGACACAGAAGAGAGAGAGAGAGAGAGAGAGAGAGAGAGAGAGAGAGAGAGAGAGAGAGAGAGAGAGAGAGAGAGAGAGAGAGAGAGAGATTTGGCTAAGGTGAAGCCAATGGTGAGACAAAAGTAAGCTGAAAGTATAATGACGCAGGCATGGTGGCATCCGAAAACTAAAAAGTAGGCTAATTGAATGTTAACGTAGGCATTCAACTACTTTGAACCCCTTCTTCACAGCTCCTTTAATTTTAAGTTTCAAAGCAGCCAATCTTGTTTTACTTAAATTAATAAATACAACTCTCTCTTTCTTTCTCAACCACGTAATATTTATATGCACACACATTTATGAGACAGGTCTCATCATGTCCATGTTGCTCATTCCTTTTTAAACCCCTCTTCGATCCTCTTGTAACGTAACTAGGCCACACACATTGTTCCTTTCTCTTTCTAGATTTCCATCTTTCTCTCTAAAATGGGTGCTCATCGGCATTTTGAACCGATAACAAAATGCGACGTTGAAGGGCGTTCAAATCAGACGGTGGCAAGTGACCTAGACGGCACACTTTTGATATCAAGAAGTGCTTTTCCCTACTACATGCTGGTGGCTCTAGAGGCAGGTAGCCTGTTGAGGGCACTAGTGCTTCTAGCGTCGGTTCCATTCGTGTATTTTGTATACATATTTGTATCTGAATCACTAGCCATTAAAACACTTATTTTCATTGCCTTTTCGGGGCTTAAAATCTGTGACATTGAGCTCGTTTCCAGGTCTGTTTTGCCTAAATTCTATGCCGAAGATGTGCACCCTGAAACTTGGAGGGTGTTCAATTCTTTTGGCAAAAGATATATAATCACTGCAAGCCCTAGAATTATGGTGGAACATTTTGTTAAGAATTATTTCGGGGCTGATAAGGTCTTAGGAACAGAGTTAGAGGTGACAAAATCTGGACGTGCAACAGGGTTTGTTAAAAAACCGGGTGTTCTTGTTGGAGAAGACAAAAAATTGGCCATTTTAAAAGAATTTGGGACAAATGTACCAGATTTAGGTCTTGGGGACAGAGAGACTGACCATGATTTCATGTCCATATGCAAGGTAAATTATTTCTCTATAATCTGATAGGGTTGGCGAGAATTATATTCTCATTATATATCTATTTTGAGTCCAAATTCTTTCATTATTTGGGAGTTAATTTACTCAAATAATGGTCATCAAATAGGGGCATATTATAGTTGTCAAAGGGTTGACATGTACTTTACATCCAACACGCATCTTTAACTTCCAACTGTTTTTCTTTTTCTCACTCAACATATCTATCTCATGAAAGGTCACACTTTAAGTTAACTTTGTACCTTTTTTTTTGCCCGAAAGTGAAATAAAAAAAGGTTAGTCTGCTTCATTTTCTGCCTCAATTAGATTGCCACAAGAGTTTCGTTTCTTCATCAACCCCCTCTCCACCCATCCATTACACACATATCAAAAGGACCAAGATTATGTCCCTTTTTGGTTTATTTAAAACATAAATTTTTAATAAATTTTGATTAAAATTATAAAATTATGGTTCAAAAGTTGATAGAAGAGGTGAATTCAATGAAATATGTGATTAAAGTTAAATTTGAGGAAAAATGAATTTTATAAAACGGGGCCAAACATGGACTATATGTGTGTGTGAAAGTTGAAGAGTCGGTCCTCAAACTATTATCACAATAGCAAGTAGGTCATTAACCTTAAAAAATGTGCAATTTGATCCCTCAAAGCCAAACTTTACATTCCAGTTGCACAACCAGTCACTAAGATCGAAAACATTCAAAATCTTCTTTATGTTGTCATGTGATCCTTATGAAAACATGCCCCACTCCAAGTTTCTGAACCTTCGGTCTAGGTTCAGAAGCAAAATTATCTTCATAAAGTTGAAAGTGGAGGGCTACGTGATAATTTTATAAAAATTGAACTCATTCTGCCGTATGGGAATTGTGAAACTAAAAAAGTTTGAGGACAAACTTGCTACTGGAATAATAGTTTGATGACTAAAAGTGCAATTTTCCCTAAAATTTTATTTATTTCGATATATAAGTTATAAATAATTAATTAATTTCTCCATGTAAATTGCAGGAAGGATACATGGTTCCTAGAACAAGAACTGAGGCACTACCAAGAAACAAACTTCGGTGCCCAGTCATTTTTCATGAGGGTCGTTTAGTACAAAAACCTACACCTCTAGTGGCTCTTGTGACCTTCTTATGGATGCCAATTGGAATTATTCTATCTCTCATTAGGGTTTATTTGAACATCCCCTTGCCAGAAAAAATTGTCCGATACAACTATATGATTCTTGGAATTAAGCTCATTGTCAATGGCACCCCTCCTCCGCCTCCCTCGGCAGGCAAAGGCGGCGTTCTCTTCGTCTGCAACCACCGCACCATCCTCGACCCGGTTGTCACCGCAGTCGCACTAGGCCGAAAAATAAGTTGTGTCACTTATAGCATAAGTAAATTCTCCGAACTCATTTCACCGATTAAAGCGGTTGCACTATCAAGAGAAAGAGAAAAAGACGCGGAAAATATCAAACGTTTGCTCGAGGAAGGTGACCTAGTAATATGTCCCGAGGGTACAACTTGTAGAGAGCCATTTTTACTAAGGTTTAGTGCACTTTTTGCCGAACTTACTGATAGAATTGTGCCAGTGGCGATCAACACAAAACAAAGTGTTTTCTACGGGACGTCAGCCCGAGGGTACAAATTTTTGGATCCGTATTTCGTGTTCATGAACCCGAGACCCGTTTATGAGATCACTTTCTTGGATCAACTGCCTCCAGAACTGACTTGCAGGGGTGGAAAATCTGCCATTGAAGTTGCAAATTATGTTCAAAGGGTGCTGGGTGGAACATTAGGGTTTGAGTGCACAAATTTGACTAGAAAAGACAAGTATATTATGATCGCTGGAACAGATGGGAGGGTTCATTCCAAGAAGGACAAGTTCGATGGAAAAAATTTGATTATTTTTAAATGATTTTCTGCTGTTGTTGCTAGCGGTTTCAAATAAGGAAAATTGGGAAGAAAAAAGAAAAATAAAATAGTTATGCATATAATAAAATGTGTAGTTAAAATTACGAGGAAATTACACCCATATATAATTTTCAATTTTTCACTTCAATATTCAAAGGGATAATTACATGATTGGCCACTGTACTTTGCATAAGACTTTCAAGGAGTCATTCAATTTCAAAAATTTCCTCATTAGTCACTTTACTTTACAAAATATAATATCATCCAGCACTCAATGATGAATCGGATTATACTTTGTAAAATTCAGTGACTAATGGGAAAATTTTTAAAGTTCTCAATGATGAATGTGATTATATTTTGTAAAGTTCGGTGACTAACAAGGAAATTTTTGAAGTTCAATAATCTCTTGAAAATCACTAAACTGCAGTTGTGGTCATGGCGTTGGCGACAACATTACATCACTCATTGTGCAGTGGTGGTGTAGGTATGGTTGGTTGGTTGGTTGAAGTGGAGGTAGAAGTCGTGATAGTTTATTAAAGGCGGTGCTGACGGTGGTGGAGTGAGGTGGGGGAGATTAAGGGAAATTTGGGACCAATTAATTGGGTAATTGTGATCAATTAGCTTAATAATTTATGATCGATAAATAAATTATTGTCAATTAATTTGTGACTGAGAAATAAGTTGTACCCAATTAGTTTGATAATTGGATCGATAAATAAGTTGTCACATATAAAAATGTATGATTTATGACTAAATTTATAATTGTAACTCACATTTTGTATCTTTGTAAGTTATTGTGACTTTAATCTATTTAATTATTTATTTAATTAATATTACCTTATTTTTGAAATAATTTCATAAGTTTGTCAAGTTTGAAAGTGTCTTCGAAGGTTGGTCGTTATTTATTTTTCGAAGAATTAAATATTGATTTGGAATTGAATTTTAATCCCTTTTTTTGGTGACAGGCATGAATATCACATGGGAGGAGCAAACCATTAAACTTCCGACTGCTATGACTTTGAGCATAAGATTCAGTGGAATATATAATGAACTTGAACCTTACTTATCCTTTAGGTAATCTGATCAATTTTTATTTGAGAGGGTCACACGTACCAACAATTTTCTCTTGTTGGGCTCGTCAATAATAACGACTCTTGGGCTCAGTTATTAGGCCCATCAATATTTATCTAATTAGATCTCACAGTAGCGGCGTCGCCACGCTGCTGCAATTCGCGGCGGCGTCACGACGCCGCTGCAATCGCGAACGGTAGTGGTTATTGTGGTTTTTGATGGTTTTTGTCACAGATCCGTTGTATTTTTGTGGTTTTTGTGCACAGATCCATTGTAGTTTTTGTGGTTTTTGATGGTTTTTGTGCACAGATCCCGCGGCGGTGGTGTTGATAGCCATCCAGCTGCGACAGTGGTGTTTTTGTGTGGTTGGATGCGACGATGGTGGTAGTGTTTTTGTGTGGTGGTAGTGGTGTTTTGTGTGGGGTGTTGGCTGTTGAGACGGTGGTGTTGGTACTGGTTGCCGTGAGGTGGTGGCGGTTTTGTGGCGGGGGCGGCGACGATAGTGGTTATTGTTAGTGGTATGTGACCAAGTATTTGGTTATCTGTGGCCAAAAAATTATTAATTGTGACATAAGAATTATTAATTTGTGACCTAAAAATTATTAATTGTGACTAATAAATTGATAAATTGTGACCTAAATAAGTATTGTGACTTATAAATTTTGGGATCTGTGACCGATGAACAAATTGTGACTTTTAAATTTCTAAGTTGTGACCAATAAACAAATTGTGACCTATGAAAAATTTGAATTGTGACTTAAAAAATTTTTGTAGAAGTCAAAATCGTCGCCGGAATCGGACCAGTCGCCGGAACAAAGTGGCGGTAGAACGGTCATTCGAATCGTTGTCGAAATCGGAGCAGTTGTCGGAACGATCGCTGGAGATGAGTTGTGATCGGAATAGTTGCCGGAATAGTTCCCGGAACGATATGGGTAGTGGAGATGGGGTGGGGTAATAATATTATAATAAAATTAAATATTTAATAATAAATTGATTTAATAATTCATTAATTCATAAATAAAAAATTAAAAAACCTGAGTTGTGAAATTTGAAACTTGTTTTTGTAGTTTTGAAAATGTGTAAAGTAAATACCTTAGAAAAGTATTGTTCCCATAAGATAATTGCAAGACACGATTTCAAAAACCAAGTCATAATTAAATTTTATTAACTAAATAGAACACTAAAAATATTTTATTAATTAAATAAATTAAGATCACAATATTATACTGTTTATGGCCACATAGATATGGCAAAGGGGCCGAGCGGCTCGTCGGCTCAGCCGCTTGGCTCGTGAGTCAAGCCCGAGCCGAGCTGCAAGTGAGCTCGACGAGCCGAGCCTTAGGCCCACGAGCGAGCCCACGACGCTCTTGAAAAATTAAAGAAAAATGTAAAAAAAAAAAATGAAAAGATAAAAAAAAATATTTCAAAAAGCTCGCGGCCATGACTATGGCCACAGTTATGTACTAGTCACGATCACAAAGCGTTGTAATCACAAATTTTATAGGTCGCAATTTATTTATCAATCACAAATTATAAAATTAATTAATCACGCATTATTTTCTTGATGACAAATGCCACAAAATTATTATTACAGTTACAAAGACACAAATTGTGAGTCACAATTATAAATGTATCACAATAACACATTTTATAAATTATATATATATTAGTTATTGGTCATAAATTAACTATTTTTTTATCACAATCAACTAAATAATTAGTCACAAACTTTCTTCACCCTACCACCACCAGAACCGACACCAATACCAACTGAACACAGCGCCTCACTACCACTACCACTACCACTACGAATACCAACCCCACCACCAACATAACACCGTGCAACCTTGTCGCCACCACCAGCATAAGAGTTGTGACACCACACCACCACCTGCTGCAGATTTTTCTCCAGATTTTGCTGCTACGTTAACCACTTGAATGATTTGAATTATGAATTGGTTCAGTCAAAGTTTGGCATGTACATCTATTAGCTAAGTTAGCTCATTTTATTTTATTTTTTTGATTATTCTGTTACAATGTAATCTTATAAATTCAAATTAATATACAATGCTTTGGTAAGTTAGCCAAAACAATATATCTGAATACTTTTTTAACTTCGTATCAGAGCATAATAGCTCACGCTAATTTCTTTCCTGGATTTGCTTCAGCACAATGTCTTCTTCCTATTCATTCAATGGTGTCAATACCAACAATCATCTCCATCTCTCCCATACCTCACTACCAGTATCCTTCAAACTTGATGGACGAAATTACTTGGGTTGGCAGTCTCAATTTTTGCCGTTCCTTAACAGTAATGATCTTCTAGGGTTTGTGGAAGGCTTGAACTTGTCCCTGCGAAGACCCTTGCTGATAATTTCCCTAATCCTTCTTATACAACCTGGTATAAGAAAGATCAAGCTCTACTTGGAATTATCTTATCCTCAATTAGTCAAAATATTGTTGCATCAGTGTATGGTTTAAACAGATCTAAACAAGTTTGGAATGCTCTTAAAACCTGATTTTCCAGCCAGTCACGTTCTCGTAGTGCTCATATGAAATGTTAATTGCAGACTATTATACAAGGTTCCAGAAACTGTTTTGCATATTTGGAAATGCTAAATCCATTGTAGACCAACTTGGACCAGCAAGGAAGTCCATTGATGATCAAGATTTAATTTCCTTCATCCTTGAAGGTCTCAACCAGGATTTCAATCCTTTTATAACTTCTTTTAACTTTGCCTCCAGGGATAAAGACTTTACTTTTGAAGATTTTAGTGCTAAATTACTCAACCATGAAGCACTTCTAGACACTCAACGTCCGCCCATGGTGTCCAACACTACTTTTCAAAGCTTTTATTGAGAAATTGGATAAAAATGAATAAAAATGATGATTTATGCAATCAAAAGTGTAATTAAGAGTGAAAATACTAAAAAAAAAATGGAAGGTATAAATGTTTTTCACAATAATAGTGAAATGTATGGATATTATGTGTTAATTACCATTTTAATAATTTATTTAAAACTTGTTTACACTAATTGTAAAAATGGATGAAAATGACCTTTTACGCAATGAACTGTGAAATAAAGATGAAAAGGCCAAAAAAAAAAAAGAAGAAGAAGAAGAAGGAAATAACGTTTTTCACAACAGTAATGAAATGTAATATCGTCATGTACTAATTACTCAGGCTATCGTGGTAAGGAGGTCCATCTAAATTTTGAAGGCTAATTGTGTTGGCTGTATCATTTCACGTTCTTCCACGAGAAATTGACTTCAGCTCTAATTGGTTCTGAGGTGCTATGAGGTTTATCTCCATCTTTCTCGTCTGTAATTTCTGTAAAGAGGAGTTCTAGTTCTCTGTGCATGTTTAGAGGTGGCAATGGGCTCGGTTCGGCCCGTATGCACATGAGCTCGGCTTGTTACTCATGGGCCGACCTCGCTAGCTCGTCATTTTTTGTTTACTTATTTATTTTATTTTTATTTTTATTTTTTTAAGATAAACTTTTTTTTTCCAAAAAAAAAAGGGATAAATCCTTCGCTTTGGATGACCCCACGAGCCGCTCACTCGTGGGCTCAAGTCAAGCGGCTGAGCCGACGAGCCGCTCGACCCGTTTGCCACCACTATGCATGTTGGTATTAAACACTAGTTTGGTTCAACTTAAAATTAAAATTAAAACGTAAATTAAAATCATACATTATGGAATTCACAACTTTTCAATCACACATTTTATCAACTTTTATCAAAATTTACTAAAATTTGATTTTTGTCTAAACCAAACAGGGGCTAAAATGCACAATTTTTTTTGGTACTGTCTAGGAACTTTACAATTGATCTTATCAAACAAGTTGTCAAAGTATTGTTAAGAAGTTGATATCATCAGCTTAGTACCTATTCCTTTTTTTTTTTTTTGGTAGAAGGAGGGCGAAACCTCCAAGAGTTTATTGATATGCCCTCACTTGTGGTGGAGGAATACCGTGGTTACATGTAATAAATAATGAAAGCGATAAATGAGGAAGACTACTTCCCTTATAATGTGTTTTTTTAAATAACAAATTAACATCTAATATTTTTAAATCAATCTCAAAACAATGCATTCAACGGATTCGAAAGGAAGGACAACCACTAGAATCTAAAACAAAACAACCTATCGTAGTCTTAGAGAAGGCACTAATATAGGTAGAGAATTGAGAGTGTCCAGTTGTACCCATCTTAACCAACGAGTCAGCAACCGAATTCGCCTCTCTAAAAATATGGGTGACTTTTAAATCAATGAAGTCAGCCATATCAATGATGTCATCCCAAACCTGCTGAAGAGACCAAGGAATAATACCCATCCCATTAAACCAATGACAAATCACTTGGGAATTTGGTTTGACCTATACCTTTGAAACCCCCATAATATAGCAATAATACAAACCAAATTTCAGAGCCATTGCTTCCGCCATGGAATTAGTAGCTACGCCAAGAGATTGAGAGAAGGCAAAAACAAATTTTCCTTTCCAATCTCTAAGCACCCCACCACATCCGACTCTACCAGGGTTACCACAACTAGCACCATCAACATTAAGTTTAAGAATATTACAAGGGGGACGATACCATCGAACAAGGAAAGGAGCCGTAGTTGTCAAAGGAGTGGGAACCATACCAAGACAATAGAGAGCAGCATGAAGACGAGAGGGAGTAGCACGTGATGGACGGAGAAGTGGACTTAATTCAACCAACCAGTGTTTTACTTTGGAGCAAATTTTATGACCATTGACCAAACCTCCATGTATCTAGCCTCGTTGCATGCAAGATAAAGCTCCCAAGCAATGAGTGCCTGGGTCAAAAGTACAAGTTGGTGAAGTTGCAAAGAACCATTAAATTGGTGCCACCAATTAGTAAGAACAGCATGCCATGAACTAGCAAATACAATTCGAGCCCAAAAATGTTAGCAAAATGGGACCAGGTATGAGTCGTTGGTTCGCTAGTATGAAATAGGTGCTCAATGTCCTCCACCTTTGTATGAGAACAACAATGACATTTTGATACCAAAGGAACGCCACGACTTCTAACAACATCATCCACTGGTATTATACCGCGCCAAACTTGCCAGAAAAAACAGAGATTTTCACCGGAAGTAATTTATTCCAAATCAATTTGAAGAGATGAAATATGTCCTTGGTCTCATGTAATAGGCTCCAAGCCGTATTAGTAGAGAATTCTCTTGATAAAGTCAGACACCAAATAAGTTTATCCGACACTTGCTTTAAGCGAATGGACAGATTATGAATGTAGGCTACCAAAGTGCATAAGGTCAATATTCCAAGAACCCTTAGCACAAACATCTTTCAGCTGTAACATAGGCTCATTAACAAGCAAGCCTTGGTCGTATAAAGAACCAAGACCTGACCAGTTTGTATACCAAAATGAGATCTTTCCTTCGCCGACTCTCCACCTACTTTGTTCTTGGATAAAGGGGAAATGTCTACTTAAACTACGCCAATAGGGAGATGCAGTAAGACCAGGTGAATAAGAGCTCATATTAAAATTTACCGTCAAATATTTCTGCCTTATGAATGAAGCCCATAAAGAGTCACCCATCAAGACTCTCCATAGCATTTTACATTGGAGTGAGGCAAAAACATCAAATAAACTTTGGACTCCCAATCCCCCTTCATCAATAGGAAATCATACTTTCTTCCAAGCAATCCAGTGATATTTATATTTGCCCTCATAATCACCCCAGAAAAAATTTGCAAAGATTTGATGAAGTTCATGGACTACTTTATCTGGAGGGCATACCACTGACATTAAATATATAGGTATAGAGGCTAACGCTGATTGAAGGAGAGTAAGCTTACCTCCCCAAGAAAGAAGCATACCTTTCCAGCCTGCAACCTTCTTACGAACTTTGTCTACCATTGGAGCAAATAACGAGGAAGTACAGCGGCCATAAAACAGAGGGGCTCCTAAATAAATGAAGGGAAGAGAGCTCTCACAAAAATTAGTAACTGATTCAATAATCCTCCGACGAGAAAATGTTGTTTTTCTACCAACGATAAAGGAGCTTTTCTGAGTATTGATAAGCTGACCAGATACTTTTTCGTAAGAATGTAAGAATTCCATTCCTTAAATTGTGCCAAAAGCACCCTATGTTTGAGACCCATTTTTGTGGAAATTCAGTTTTGTAACAGTAAATTTTTGGAGAATATGTGGTTAAAAAAAGAAAAAAAGTTTTGAGTTTACTGTAAAATATTTTATTGAAAGAATGTGTAATTGAAAATAAGTTCGAAATTGTCACTAAATTCTCATTTTTGCCTCTGTTGGGTCTTTATTAACTTTGAATTTCTTAATCTTCATTCATATTTGCCGCATTTTTAAATTATTTTATACGGATTATCTAGAAATTGCCTAATGGAGTTGGATTGCTAAGGTGACAACAAGGATTTAGTATTGTATCAATAAGTTTTGTTGCTTGGCAATAAGAAACCATTTAGCCATGTGATATGTAATACAATCACAATCCTTTTTTTCTTCTACAAAAATAAACACTTGTATTATTATTCTTTTAGATTCAGATTATTACTTTTCTTGTTTAGCGTTAATTATTTAAATGGCAAGGTGAAACTGTGAAATTCCTGTTAAAGAAAAAGGGTCCACAATGCTAAATTTCTTGGAGACGTGGAGAAACTTGATCATCTTGAAATAGTTAATCGACAGATGGGAATTGGGAATCCTAGTTTGCGTGCACGATCATATTTCAAGAATTGATTCCCAAAATTTCCTCTTTATTTTAGCAATTCAAACTTAGCCATCCGATGGATTTAAAAAATTAATAATCATTAAGCTTGACGAGACGATTAATATAGTATTAAAATGAAAGAAAGATTCAAGTTCAAATTTTGATCCCATCAAGTGTCACGCCTGTGGAAGACAAGAATAATCAGTGGCCTTCTTCTATAACATATATAAAAAGCAGCCAATCTCTCATCAGTTATGTAAAGAGAGGTTTTGGAGGTAATTAAGATTCAAATATTACTATCTCTATCAACTTTCGCCGAAGTTTTTGATTATTAATTTGGGCAATTTGTTCAAATTTCCATGTGATTTTTCTTTTATTATTGTTATGCAGGAAGTCCAATTATTTTCGAAATGGCAGCTTTTGTTAGAATTATGGGTATTCAGTTGATACTTTGCTGGTGTTTTGCTTCTCTCTGTAAAGGCAGTTTTGATATGGGCTGATCTATTGGCTGCGTACGCAATGTGGGTGACGCAAAAATATTTAACAGATGCATGGAAACTGAGTTTTACTCATGCTGCTGGAATTTTGAACATTTGTAGGGGACTTACTATTATATTGCCGGTTGGGTCTATCTTCCTCGTCGATGCCTTTTTGGGAAATTACAAAATGCTTGCGGTTTCCAGTATAATCTACAGTGTGGTTAGTTAATCACTCTCATCTTCTCCATTTTATTGTTTAAATCCTTCTATGTATCAATGTATGGATGGTTTAAGTTTTAAAATGCGTTGGAAAGCTAACTCAAAGTCCTACAATTCTTCTATAGTAGTCTTGTTCAAATTCCAATGTTTTCTATGTAAAAATACGTTGCAACCTGTGACTAAAAATCTGGAGAATGATTTGCGCGACACTTTTATACTTCTTTGACTTCGAATTGCATTTCAATGTTCATACGTGATCTTCTTGGACACCTTAAAATCCTTCAAGACCTATACTACCAATCAAACTATTTTGCTATAAGTAGGATTCAATAACTCTTATTTTAACTTTGATTACAACTTGATATACTCCTAAGATAATTTAATAAGGACATGATTTTGACTAAGAAAATTACCAATTACAAATTTAGAAATTACCATTGACCTATAGCATGATTCAAGTAACAATTAAGCTGTGAAGAATTGTGGCAGAAGGTTGTAAAATTCATTGGTGATCTATGCAGGATATAATATAGAAGTTATGGATCTCTCTCTTGGGTTACAAATTTAGAAAAATAAGGTAAATTGCACCATTCGTTTTCAATCTTCGAATAACATTAGTAACTGACTTATCCCTAACCCTGTCTGATTTTTATCCCCAATTTTTGAGAAATTGTAAACTTCAGTCCCCGCTTTTTTATGTTTTTCATTTTAATGGATCGCAATTGGTGGACTGAGTTTTAAAAGTCGCATGCAAGTTAGCCGATCTTACTTAAAGACCGTTTTGGATGGAAAAAGTCGAAATGGTCTAACCCTATTGGCTTTATTCGTGTTTGCAACCAATCACGTGAACGTACTTTCAAGTGTTGGTGGAGTTTTTATCACTGATGGTCATTAGCGGGCCAATCACATTTCCTTTGATGTTTTTCAAATTAAATCACTTGCTAGGCCTTTCGTCAAAGGACTTGCTAAGTTTAGACTTGACATAGTCAATAGTTATTACATCATCTGTTAGTAACTGTCTAATCAAGCTATGTCTTAATCCAATATATCTGAATTTGCCATTATAGATGTTGACCCCAAAAAAAGTACCAATGATGTGGCCAATAGATCATAAGACCTCTCATGTCCACGCAAGTTGAATTCCTGCACACTTGGAAGAATCGTTAGTCACACGTGGCCTTCTCCAGAGGGATGGAGTTGGCTGCGCGCACTCCGACGGTCAAGTCAGTTGGAAAAATAGTTTAGAGTGTGAGAGAGTTTTGAACGTGAGCCTCCAATAAATAAAAAAAGGGGTCGACTTGGGAGTCAATAGTTAAAAATGTGTGCAGCAAGAATATAACTTTAAAAGTCTAAAATTTCATCGCCCTCGTATGACACTAAGTGTAACCTTTTATACTTGAACCAAATGAATGGAGTCCATTGGATGGTAGCACACATGTCCTCATCCAAACGACTTCTTTTTCTTGTCATATACATCAATCAATCATTGTCTTAAATGCTATAACAGTTTTTGTGTCTATAAAGCCTAGTCTGTACTTTAGACTTGACCAAACAAGATGGTGGCGACGGCAGCAGTGGCAGTGAGTTGTCTTCTCAACTCACGTCATATGGGGTTCATTTGAGATCTTGCCACTGCCTTGTCCTGACCGGTTCTATAAATGGGGTCTACCTGTAGAGAAGTCTATCCAGGTATTTTATGTGGGAGAGTCGGATTTTGCGCGCACCTAGATCGGTTTGCCCGTATGCATCTGGGCTGCCTATGCTAGCGTATGAGGCATGAGCCCTCGAATTGTTTGCCACGTAGGCTGATTGGATCCCTTCGTCGGTCCTAGCTTTTCATGGCATAACAATAAATAATTACTATAAGCTTTAGGAAGTTTCTTCAATATCAAAATGGATAGAAACTGGTGTCATTTGTTTAGGCCAGATGGGAATTTTTCTTGATAAAATCTCAGGACATTTTGCTTCGACTACATGAAGCACGTTAAGAGTGTATTGCGTGCAAATATGCAAAACTAGGAATTTTGCGTGCAAAGCATGTGAGAAAATTAGATCATAAAATTTCGTACGAAAATCTTCATAGGACAAATGATCTACGAAAAGATCTTCATAGGACATATTACATCAAATTCTTAGGCGCAAAATTATAAAAAAAAATTAGAGACTTCTAATAATTTTAGAAATTGAAGAAAGTGTCGTCCGAGGTTGTTGAAAACATTCAATATTAAGAGTTCCATCTTTTATTCCAAATTAAAAGAATTATTTATTTACTCTTTATTTTGTACTTTTGTGATCAAAATATGATAGATTTTTTGTTGTTAGGGTTTTGATAAAATCTTGTTAATTCTTTAATCCAATAAATTGCTTATTTTTAATTAAATTGTTGTTATTGTTTATACTTTATATCGACATCATGTTTACTTGACCAATTTTTGGACTGTGCTTGGGATTTATAATTATATTGATCGTTAAATCAATTTTTATAACTCGATTAAAAAATGACACTAGGTCATATAGGCGATATAAACACTTCTATACTTAGTGCAATCTTAATTGACATTCTAAATTCAGATTTTAATACGGACGAAACAAAGCCTAAATCCCTTACCATCTCTCGATTTAAACTTGAAATTATTAAAAACTAGCCAAAAGATAATTTTTTTTTTCAAGAAATCACAGTTGTCAAGCCCCCAGGCCCCCAAAATTCTGGCCTCTGTGTGTTCCGGTGCGAGCCCGTGTGTCTTCGGGTAATCTTTCGCTTATGTATGTATGTGACGTGCGTGTGTTAATCTGTGTTTGTGAGAGAGGCACGGCGCAGAAATGCATACAAGGTGTTTGAAGTAATTGCTGAATTAGAAAGTTGCGTGAGTATTATAAGAAAGCTTACATCTTTCAGACGAAAATACCCTTCTGTTTAAGTGCGTAAACATTACGGTGATGTCTCATAGGATATTAAGTTCTGAGCTATTTTTGATTTGTTTTGCTTTGTTATTCAATTGCCATACTTCGGTTTTGTAAAACAGTGATCACTTGAAGGGTTTCTTTGACTGATGTATTTGTACCAGTCTCAGGATTACGCTCACGAGCTCAGCATTGGGGAGTTTTATCTCATTAGGTGGAAGTTCAACTCAAATTATGGGAAAACCATCGAGAGATAAAAGTTTACCCGTGCTCTGCTCCAATTACATGCTAAAACTTATTTTATCTTGACTGGACTAGACTGGCACAAAATCAATATGCCTGAAATGGATTGATTGATTTTGCAGGATATCTACTACAGGAAAGCGAAAGAGGAAGGCTGGCTTGCTAGTTGAAAGGAGCACCCGGACGAGGTATCTTGTATGCATTTACATGGACACACTTGTATTGAATGTTTTTCAGATGCAGATTGGGCTGGTTCCAAAGTGGATAAAAAATCCACATCAGGTTATTGTTTTTGTTGGAGGAAATTTGGTCTCATGGAAGAATAAGAAGCAGAAGGTTGTGTCAAGATCGAGCGCAGAGGCAGAATATAGGTTTATGACACAGCCTGTGTGTGAGATAATGTGGATATGTCAACTATTGACTGAAATCGGTCTTAAAATTTCAGTAACAGCAAAATTGTGGTGTAATAATCAAGCTGCCCTTCGTATTGCATCTAATCCTGTGTTTCATGAGCGAACTAAGCATATTGAAATTGATTGTCATTTTGTTCGCGAGAAAATTCAGGAAGGTTTGATCTCTACCGAGTATGTGAAGACCGGAGAACAATTAGGAGATATCTTCACAAAAGCTTTAAATGGGGTTCAGATAGATTATCTTTGTAACAAGTTGGGCATGATTAATATCTATGCTCCAACTTGAGAGAGAGTGTTACAGATTGTAATTAGTAGTTGGCTAATTAGCTTAATTCTAGGTTTTCGTAATTTGTATATTTTTCTAAAATAGTTTCCTAGGTTTTGTATATATACGTGTATTATCTTTACCAATTAATTAAGGAGAAAGTATACTATTCTTTTTCTTTCTTCGTTCACAGTTAATATGTAGACAGAATCTTGAGTTGATTATGAAATTGGTGGTGTTTTGCCTCTGTTGCAGCTGAAATTGTTTTTCACAGAAGTCACATTTGCTAAACCAAAAAGCAGTCGTAATTCAAGCATAGGTACTGATATATTTCCTCATTTTCTCTAGAATCTTTTTTTAGAAGTTATATGATCTTCCAATCTCATATTTACCCTTCTCTAGGGATATTCCTGAGAATTTGGACCTATCCATTCAGTTCGGAGTGTGTCCTATTTTTTACCTATCAAATGCCACTCCAAAAACAGGAAGGACAGCCTTTTAGATTTTCAAATTGTTTGATCTACTGCAAATCTTTTCTAGCACCTTAATTTTCTTAGGAATCATTTGGAAAAGAACCCAACAGACATAGAGGATATGGCCCGCTTGCCTGCTGAAGAAGTAAGATAGGAGATACAAATCACTTTTCCCTACCATTGTAGCAACAAAGAATTCGGGCAGTTAACGAAGACAGATTTTCACATGCTTCCAATGGTAAATGTATCTTGAGAAAACTTACAAAGACATTTGAATTTTTACATGCTTCCATCAGTGAAAAGGCGATATTCCATAAGATTCAACAGCATTTTTCTTTTTAGAACAATTAATCTCGCTATATATTAAGTCAGTCTTCCCACTGAACTTGCTATTGGTGTAAGCATCATTTTTTATATTTCTAGGTGGCTGAAAATTTGTAGCTAAAGAATTATCAGTTGTTTACATGTTAAATAGATTCTGTGTTTGGTTATCTAAAGAGATTTTAAAGTTCAGCATACAATATACAGTTTATATTGGATTTGGTAAACCTAATTTTTTACCATTATATGTGATGCAGAAGCATTTGCAGTTTGTGAAAATTACTCTCCCCCTGAAGGTTTTAATGAGAAAGATCTGCATCCACTCCTTGAAAAGATTGGAAGTCCATCTGGTGCAGATGATCTAGGTAAATTCGTTACTAACACTTGCTTTTGTCTCGACTCTCGAAGAAAAGAACAGTTTCCATTTCCATTTGGACCATTAATTATTATTCATTAATAATCCCCGAATAAAGAAAAAATAAATGAATAACAAAAAAAGGATCGCTTGTGCTAACTATATGTACTCTTCTCTAGATATGTATACATGCAGGTGTGTATATTGTTTTTCCCTTATATTTAATGAATGGGTTAGGGGGAATTTTAAGTGTCTGAGTGTGACTGCGTTCCTTGTTATACTGAAGGAAAGCTTTTATTTTGTAAGATGGATTTGCATCCCTTCACATCAATGCTTTTATCTGGCAAAAAGATATTCTCAGAAATTGTAACAGAATTATCACTCCAACTTCAATTAAAAAATAATCACTAATTCTACCTGTGGTTGGTCTCTTCTTTTTGAGTTCTGATTCTGCGAGACTATACAATGTCAATATGTTCATTTTTGTTTCACTAAAGGATTGTTCATTGACAGATTGCAGTAGTGGGTGGTTAGAAGGTCCTAACAATGTGCATATTCCATTTTTGGCCTGCGGATGCCTCAGCTGGTATGACTCTAATCATTCATATCCACTTCCTGAAGTTGCAGATGCATCTTACCAGAGCTTAGATCCTGTGCAACGTCCTATTTTGCCACCTTACAAGCGAGCTCTGGAAATGAAAAAAGCTTCAAGTCATGGAGTCCGAGGTCTAGAAAAACTCTCCCTTGCTCCCTGAGCATGGTGGTTCACTGGATAGATTTTAAGATCTAAATTTTTTTTTTGATGGATAATAACTTTCATGAAAGTTACTTGTTTTCTTGTGCTAGATTGTGGGGTTCTGGTTGACTATATCCTTGCAAATGAAATGAAAAAACTAGAACAGCTAAATGTTATAACTTAATATTAGACAGGGGCCATTATTTTTGATATATGAAATCTCTTTTCATTCATTTATGTGGTTAGCACACATGGTGGCAACTGAATGATTTGGCCATTTAAATGCTATGAAATCTCTCATTCATTACATTGAAATGCTTTGCCGGATTACAAGGTGAGTTCCTAAACTAATGAGTAGCAGACAATTTCTTTCAACTGCAGTTTTCAATGAATACTTAGATAGATGATTTCTTGCTATAACCTACACAACAGATTCATTTCTATTTCATTTACATCCTTTTTCTTCCTCGAAGAAAAATACTTCTAGCAAGAACTTGTGACAGAATTTGATCTTTGCAAAGATGATGACAAATTCAAGAACTCGATGCAGTCCTCTATGGCCTCTGCCCTCTGAGAATCAAGTGTTTCAGCATATGAATGTGACCTTGCTAAAGAGGCAGAAGAAACTTTACGCGAACACCTATTTCTACTAGACATACAACGAAGTGCTCTGGCGGCCTTTGCTCTGGTACTCCTGAAGAATCCATACAGCGAAAATCCGGACTTCCTGGTATGTCCGGAACTCCATATTTCATTTATTTTCTTCTTGTTTCCATCGGCTTTTGAACCATCAGCATACTTTCGGTAAATGATTGGCATGTCATTGACATCATAACTGAAACTCACTCTTCTACTCATTGTCCTTCGCATCACCCTATGGGAAGAGAGATAGGTGTGTTGTGCTCTGTGTGTATGTGGGTGAGAGAGAGAGAGAGAGAGAGAGAAGAAGAAGAAGATGAAGAAGAGACAATTGGTGATGTAGAGGGGCGTTTTTATGGAGAACTGGTGGGAGGGAAAGAGAAAAATGTAGAATAGAGTGAGGAAAAGATAAGAGGAGGTTTAACAATCTTAATTATTGGTAATATGGTCATAAAGTTTTCCTGTTCTAGGCCTACTCAATACGCTTTAAGAAATTTGGTAGGACAAGTAGGAATTCTATGGCTTGCAGCAGAGGTAAACAAAACCAAGGATATCCAGGTCAAAAGGTAAGAGAGCTTAGAGAGGAGTGGGGTAGAGTGGGGACTGAACAGGAATACAATAGACTAGTATAATTTCAAGGTACAAAAGGGTGGAAGACTGAATTAAAAAAAAAAAAAAAAGAAGAGGAAAATGCTATTGATACTCCCCTTGGCAGCTTTTCTTTTCCCATGTCTCTCGTTTTCTTGGCCACCTCAATTCTAGACCAGACATATCGAACCTCAATGAAAAGAGGATTGAGGTACGTTGACAGTCGACTTAACTTGGCATGCCGTGTGATGGTGAATCTTAGGACATGAATATTTGATGAGCATATGTAGAGATGGCCATTATGCAATCATTTTGCGCCTTTCTATGTTTGCATTAGAAAAATTCCATTTTGAATTATTGTATGGGAATTGGGATGGGGTGAATATCAAGGAAAATCCCATCTTTACCTTTATTTACATTCTTGTGCACACTTCTGTGCTGAAAATGATGTCTGGTCGGAATTGGAAAACTTTTGACTCTCTCTCTCTCTCTCTCTCTCTCTGACACCCCACCCCCCCCCCCCGCCCCATGGGGCACCCCAACAATTATAAGGAAAATGTTTAAATTTTGTCCAAAAATCTCACCCACACCCAACAATATATAAGTCCATGTTTGGGCCTCATTAAAATTTTCATTTTCATTCTTCTATTCCTTTTTAACCATACATTCTTCAATAAAATAATATTTTTCATCACGTCAATAACATTTTTTTTTTTCAATTACACATTCTCCATCAATCTACTATTCCAAAATACATTCTTCCAAAATAATGTGGTTTAAACACACCCTAAATAAGATTTGTCCAAAAGCATACTGTACATGACTACATGGATTAAGATATAAATATAGGCATAATGATGGTTGTCCCCCACCTATAGGGGGTGCCAAGTGGCTCCCCTAGTAGTACAGTGCCTATGTGGCCATGAACAACCAGCATCGCTCTAAATATAGCTGGGTTTTGCTATTTGTCCAGGGCCACGTGGGCCCTAGACGAACAGGGGATGCATGTGGTGCACCCGTGGCCCTGGACGAACAAGGGATGCATGTGGCAAAACAAGGCCCTGTCACTCTAGCAAAACATATATCCTCATTGAGTAATGAGTTGGCAGTCGGATAATCTTGACTTCACATCTATCTGTATCACCTTACAATTGAAGGACACAGCTGAAGGCAAGCACGGATTAGTAATTGTTATTACAAATGGATCGGTATTCAATAACCAGTCCATAGTAGTTGGAAATTGGTTTAGAAAAGGTTTTTTTTTAACCAATTATTAAAGCAGGTTTATTATTCGAATATGGAAGTTTGAAAGGACAAACATATTTTACTTTGCTACTAGATTATTATAGTATTTTTATTTGCTCGAAATGACGGGAACAATACATATTTAAGGTAATTAAAAGATACAATTTCAAAATTAACAAAAATGTTTTAAAACTTAAAAAATAGGTCATAATTGAATTTAATTAATTATAAATATTTAATTAATTAATTAAATAAATTAAAGTCACAGTGCTATACAATTTATGGTCACAATTATAAAACGTCATAATCACAAATTTTAAAAGTCACAACTTATTTATGTATCACGAATTATCAAATTAGTTGATTACGTATTTTCCTCGATCATAAATCATAAATTTTATAGGTCACAATTTATTAATAGATCATAAATAAAGAAGTTTGTAAGCAACAACTTATATTATGGTCACAAATTATTAAATTAATTGATCACAACTTAACAAATTATAAGTCATGATTACAAATTGGGTAATGCTACATGCACCGAATTTTTACATAATTCGTTACCGACTAGTCACAGTAAGGGGTGAGGTGAGGATCACATCTTGGGATTTTTTAATTCACGTGGGACCCACGTGCATGTCAGAGGGGGTAAACAATTCGTTAGAGAGTATTATGTACAAATAGATTTATTCTTACAAATTTAGTTACAATCTCGTATTTTTAAGGTTACAAATTATCTATTTTATCGGGTAACAAATTAACCAATTTATTGTCAAAATTACCCAAATAACCGGTCACAAACACTCTTCATCCCCCTACCGACACCAATCGAATGTCGCATCATCTCACCACCACATTTGTGACCACAGCCGCCACAAACACCGACAAACATCGCGTCATCTAGATCCTTTGCTAGCACCACCAGCACTTTCGTCTGCACCACCATCATCCATCACTTGTACGATCACCACCTCACCACAACTATTTGCAAATCGCCAACCACGACCAACAAAAAACAACATAAAACCTCAGCTAAGGAGCTGATGAGAAAGATACAACCCAAAAACTAGCAGATCATCGCTACTGCGCAGGTTAGGAAGAAAAAAACCTAGCAGACCAGAAACAAACCCAACAGATAGCAATGCTTCTGTAACGTGCAGATCATTGTCATTGTGCAGCGACAGCGCTACTGCAGATCATCGCTTCCTAATCTATCGTTGCTGCACTACGGAAAATCAACGTAGCTGTACAGAAGCTGCGTTACGGGAGATCATCTTCACTGCTCAGCGACGATGCGCACAAGCACCATTCGTTGCTTTGAAGGGAAGTCTCCGTGAGCTCCGTGCCGACGTGCTTTTCTGTGATGGTGTGTGATAAAGAGAAATAAGAGAGAATGGAGAGTATAGAGATTAGAGTTTGGAATGAAAATCTGATGGCGTGAATGGAGGTGAGTTGGGTATGTAGATTAATTTTATAATATTATTATTAATATTAAAAATTTGAATTATCACCTCCTTTTTGAATAAAAAACTTTTAAATCGAATTTTTGAATTGGAAAATTAAAAAAAAATGTGAAAGTGTAATTTCCACCGAAATAAATTTTTGGAGACTGGGAAGTTAGGGCTGAAATTAGGCCGATTGGAGTTGTGATAGGTTGGAAAATTGGAATCAAAACAGGATGTGACCATCCCACGTTAGATGATGAAAAGTCACTTAACACTTAGTCCATGTTTGGACTCCAATGTGACCATTCCACGTTAGATGATTAAAAGTCGCTTAAACACTTAGTCCATGTTTGGACTCCAAACTCATTTTCACCCACACATTCTCTCATAAAATAATATTACACATAAATTCAAAAGTTCTCATTTTTTTTAACAACACATTTTCGAAAAATTCACGATTTCAAAACATATTTTTATTTTAATGGAGCCCAAAGGGGGACTTAACATTGCCCAAGTTGAAGATTTGGGTTTAGGACTCAAGGTGTACATATGATTTGTTTGAGTCTCATTCTTTAAAAAATTATTTTTCTTCAAATTCATTTTTAATTATATATTTGTGTAATAAAAAAATTTGTACCTAAATTTAAAAAAAAAAAAAAATCTCTACTTTTAACTATACATTATTTTAAAAAATCATTATTACAAAATTCATTTTTTTAAAAAGGGTTCAAACAAAGTCAAAGTTTTCCTAATGGAGATGATTTACAGTAGTCTTTTTGATATCTTTTTATAGAAATTAATTTCTTATAACTATTGACACGTGAGTCATAATCACTTAGTCTAGACAGTACACGTTGATAGTCTTCCACAAACATTTGAATAAAGTGACATTTTGTCCTATACACTACTAGTATAAACATGAATTTTTGCCTGCGAACATGTTCGATCTAAAGGTAATTATAACCAACTTGGCCCGATCAGTTTAATCGAAAATCGGGGTCCAAAATCGAACCGATTATGCACAGAAATTTATATTTTTAAAAATTGCCCCAGAACCCCATCGACCCGTTACCAATTTACATTTTTGTCAACTTATTTAATTTTAATTATTTTTTGAAATCATCGGGTAGATCATGATTCTATCCTTGACCTTTCCTTTTTGGATCGATCTCCAGGTCGATTTTCTAAACATGTCTTTTCAAATGGAGAACGATTTCGAATGTTCTTGACCTTTCAAACTTATCTTTGTTAGACGAGTAAAGTCTCTTCAAGCATAGACAAATTTTAAAAAGAGGAAATTGCACCAAATCTCAAAATTCACTAATTAATGTATAAAAATCACTTTTCAATAATTTTCTGACTTTTATCACTTTTGGACATTTTTACCCTTTTTATAAATTAAAAATACCTTAAATGTTGGCATCTAACACGTAACAATAATTAACTTGCCTTCGTATCTAGTTTTCAGAGTTGTACCATCTATTAAAATGAGGAATTGCATTGCATTTCAAAATCCTAAAATACATTGTCCAAAAGCCATGACGAATAACTTAAAGTAATTCTCGCCCTTCGCCTCAATAAAAAATGATGAGCAAAGATTAGTGTCTCATGTTATGGCAATACCTAATCAATTTAGTATAGCTCTCATCGGTCGAGCTCATTGGTCTTCCCGACCTTCTGGTAACTCATAACCACTTCGTACTCTCAACGGACGTCGTTAATGATGTCTGAATGTCTATAGATCGGCCATGAATCCTGATACTTATGCATTATCTGTCGGCCAATAAACCTATTTGGGCTTGCTTGTGATCATTTTGAAAAATTCCCACTTTGCAAGCATTTTCCCGTGTATACATTCGAACTATAAATAATTCATTCATGTCCATTTTTGTCGGGTGTAAATGCCAACAACAACTGTCGTCAATAATGACTTGTTTGATTTCTTCACTTTAATCTCAAAGTTGTATTTCAGTACAATCCGGTGTGCAGCTTCCTACAAATCTTTCTTTATTTCAAACAGTTGCTTGACATACAAACTCTCATCATCAGGAACCACATACGAAGAATAAGATAACGGCCCACTCGATCCAGCCCCTGCGCTCCCACTCCACTCATGTCTCTGACGGGATAAAACAAATCCTCATTTGTAAATTGATTATCATTTTCGTTATCGTGAACTACCGACATAATTTTGTGTGTAATAACGAGATCACAATGAGGAACAACCGTCTTAGGAATAACCACAAATCCTCACGAACTATCTTGACTGTGTCCCAAAAATCATGTCATTGTGATCCCTTCCATCCCAATTTTCGTGTTCACCTTCGATGACATTCTTCCTCTCTAAAGTCATGCAAAGATGACTCTTGTACATTTTGTTAAATTTAAATAGATAATTCACTACAGAATCAGAAGCAACTTTCATAGGTGGATCAGAATAGATGAATGCTCGTTGAAGTAAAATCTTGGTTTCATATTGTACTGAGATGGATCGACTTTCAACTTGTTTTATAAATAATGGTACATTTCCACATATGATGTACTCGATTTTATAGAAATTGGAATACCACCACATATATCACTCGTCCATTTTCATACTCATCAATCTTTTTCATCCAATTTGAAATCATCAAAGAGATTACAACCATATATGCATGACGAAATATAATTTTTAATTACAAAAAAAAAATAGTCGAAAAATTTACCCAACCACTGGACAACAGGATTTAAAAAAAAAAGACTTAACAGCCGGCTGTTACAACCATGATATATATGCAAATGATTTTTTTCTTGTTTATACTTAAAAGAATTATAGATTTGTTAAAAAAAATTATCTACATATCATTCTATGTTGAAATAAGATTTATTGATTAAAAACGTATACCAATTTAACGAAAAAAAATTAAACATACATAAATATACTTACCGATTCGAATTGAAAGATGTGAAACAAATTTTCTATTCAGCGTTTGATCAATTTTTTAGATTTTAATGTTGAAACAGATGAAAAATGAGAGAATTTTTATCTTTGTTAAAATAAAGAGATAAGAAAAATTAGCTGATTTTGAAATTTTGAGTGGAAAGTGTTTGATTTTTACTTGTTAACTAAAATGGTAGTATTGCATTTTAGATAAACACAATATTTTGTGATTGTATTGTTTATTCAATGGCATTTCTGTCTTTTACCATTCAAAAGTTCATTGTGAAAATATACAATTGTTGAAAAATTTAAAGTGAAAATGAGGGGGGTTTGACTAAGCCAATTTTAATTGTACCCCGTAGAGCTGTGGAGCAAGGGTTTTGGTTTTGTTACTTTTGCAACGGGAAGGAGCGTAAAATATGATTTTTTTGAAGTGAGAGTAAGTTTGGTGTGATATTTTCAACTTCAATTGTGCTACATAAACAGACTCAAAGAAAAGTTCAAAAATAGAGAGGACACGTGTTGATACATGATTTGAAGTTTAAAAAAAAATAAAAACACAACACCCAATAAAAAAAATAAAGGGGATTATTTCATTTAATGACAAAAAAAATTATATATACATAATAAATAACAATTGCGATATTACACTTACATCGTCGGTTAGCCAAGCTCCCGAAATTGTGATGTCATGAAACCACTTATAGGCATCCAGAATCGTCCTTTGAGCTATCCTTCGGCTAGCTCTGAAAAAAAAAAAAAAACTATTAAAAGAAGCATAGATGAGTTAGTGTTGTGTATTTCACTAAAATCATAAAATACTTACTCAGGCATAATTCTTCTCCACTATATCTCGAACACTTTTCACTTGATACGATCCATCTCCCAGAAGATATTGAGGTACGTCCCATCAACGAACGTCATCCTCTTCACCTTAGCCGTGAAGTGAAAAACGACGTACTGTGACGTCAATTTCGGCATCTGGCCAATTACCTACTCTGGTACGTTAATAGCATGATTCTTACACTTTGTCACAACTGAAGTCCTCTCCTCATCCGTCACCCCTCCACCCTGGGACTTGCCATCTTCTCCGTCATTGAGGTTACCCCCTCCGTCCTAGGCACATCCTCTGCCTTGGGTACTGTCACCTTCTCTGTCATTGGGACCACCCCCTCCGCCCCGAGGACTGCCTCCCTCCATCATCTCATCCTCCGCCACCTCTCCCGTTTCCCATCAGGGCCACCCCCTTCCGCTCCACAGATAACAAAATTATTCAACCCGATCTCCGTCACCCCCTCCATCACCATCTCCCTCACTCCGTCTATCACCCCATTGTCTGTCTGTTGTATCGTCTCAAAGTGTTACGACCTCATCCTGAAGTTTTCATATATGACCTCGTCGCACTGCAATATCATGGCATAAATTTGATACCTCGTCTCAGCGTCCCTACCACATCTCGCAGTGCGCACACCTCCTCTCTCATCTCTCGTTGTAACGCTCATACCTCCTCTCGTAGTGCGCACACCTCATATCGCATCCCTCGTCGTAACGCGCTCACTTCCTCGACCATAAATCTAATGAGGCGGGTAGCCACCAAACAACCCCAACATCGAACTTACAGGCTTTCTTCAAGAACACAGAGGTAATCTGTATTTGAAAATAAGTAGTTATGTTAATTATGAACATACATTACATAAGTACATCGATTGACTAATTTTATTTCACAGCTTCATGTGTATGCTACTCTTCGATCGTCGGAGGAAGAACATCCATAAGCCCATATAGTTAATAAGAGGGTCCCTTTCTATAGACCTTTCAAGTGACTCACATTGATACAAATTATCATCCTTGCTATTCAAAACCCGTATGCTTCCACCAGTGCGAGGAATAATTAATTGAACCTATTACGGGAATCGATTTCAATGTACATTACTGTACCAGAATTCTTCTCTCCAAGAACATGACAATATGAAGACAATTTTTGAAAACTATCCTACGATGTACTACATAGAAAGGTAAAGAAGACTGACAGTATGAAGACATTGTACATCAATTTTAATGTGCATCACTGTCCATACGTGCTTTGCTATAACTGATTTTGACACCTAGCTCATGTTCTACATCACGTATAATCTTTGTCGAATCATATGGGCGACTCGGATCATCCAATCTTCCCATTATGAGTTCCGCGACTACAGAACATGTGGCATGCATTTGTGCATTACGTAGAAAATCAGTAGAACATTTGTGCACGTGATTGTAGTTACGAATCATAAAAATTTTGGATCGCTTCATTGTTGATGCACGCACCATCCACTTACAATTATTGTCCACGCATACAACCGTTAGATTTTTCAAACTTGACCTTTGCACCCTAGAATATAATTTGTTTGTCAGAGACACAGTGCACAATTTCATGTACAACTCTTTCTTGTCAAAGAAAATTTGGCTTGGAACAATATTGGAGGTATCCACAGTTCTAAACCCTACTTCTCAGTCTGATGCCGTGGAATGTGATGACATTACTCTTTGTCGTCGCCAACCTTTTCAGCCTCTAGAGTATGTAATGGGGTTTTCAAGGTCTCATCAGTGGAGATCTCCCTAATTACATATTATAATTTCACGATCATCTCCGTTTGTCACATGTTGCATGTCTTCGAGCCTATGATGTTGTAATTTTCCATATCGTTCCTCTGTGACAAACGAAAACTTTTGCAAATCGATATCCCTCATTGTGTGGACTATCGAGCAAGTTGAATTCTCGGTTTGAACAAGAGTAACACAAATATTAGGGGTGAACACAGTTCAGTTTGGACGGTTTGTGTCATAATTTCAACTTAAATCATTTCATGAGGTTTGAAATTTTTCCAAACCAAACCATTATTTACAGTTTGGTTCGATTTTAATCTACAGTTTACCCATCAACATTACAGTAATATATTTAAAACAAGTTAACATAAGTTTAACGAGAACTGAAAATGTTAAATATTAAATTACATTCATATTTATTTGAAATTCTAAATACAAACAAAAAAGGTAAAAAATGATAGCAACTTAGCATGTAGCAACAAGCCAATAATTTTCTTCCCTCAAAATTTTACAAGCAACAATATAGATGCAGCAGCGCCCCTTAAGTTTTAAAAAAGGGGCGCATAAGCTAGGCCCTTTTTTTGCATGAGTGACAATGTGCCTGAACTATATTTTCTTCGATTCTTGTTCTCCATTTGCTGCTTATGTGAAACATCGAATCGTTGAACTCGTTTTTATTCTTGTTCACTTTGCTGCCTACACCACATTTAGAGCTAACTAAGATAAAGTTTCCGAATTAGATTGTAACAATCAGTGAGACGACGAGATAGTAAAAAAAGGAAATAAAGCTCTACTTTGCTTTGAACGCATAATTCTTCTATAGATTATAACAACTGAAAGTTAACGTGCAACATATAATCTTTCTTCGTCAACTTCCCCATATTCATCACCAAATGCATAAACAGACAGTATATGCAAATAAAGGAACCAAAGAACCCCACCCTAACCAATAATGATTGATCATAAGGGCCTTCCACTCTTCTTTTTTCTAAATGCAAAACATGTGAAAATTAAATAAATAAATTCAAATATAAATAAAAGTGATGCTTCAAATAAAAGCAAATCCATCCATGCTTCTTCACTTTAGAAAATTATGAACAATCAAATGGATTCACTAATTAAAAGCCGCCACTCTATGATGAGGATGTGATGGTTTCTCTAGTGGGGTAGGTATATAACAAGCAAAATGCCCCGAATAATCATATGATTGAACAGACTCAAAGACAAGAAAATGATGGACAGATTGATGTGTAGAACCCGTTTCGTTGTTTTTTTTCAAACTGTCCAATCATGTGTCGATACGTATCCCCCAATTTCTGACCATTTTTGTGAGTTTGTTTGTGTAGCATGATTGAAATGCCCCATAAAGTATGTCATTGCCATCCTCTTGTTACTCGATTGATTCTAATTCTGCCACCCTAGCTCGCCACCCCCTAGATCCGTCCTTGATAGCAAATCTCAACTCTAACTTTTTAACATTCATAAATGAATCGATAGTAACTCAACATTTGTTCATACTTTTCATTTTATCATGTCTCCATACGGGGTTGTGCTAGGTGTACACTCCGACTGACAGCCATCTCACATGGAGGTAATCGCGGGCCCCACCAGTGTGAGAGGACTGTCTTCTAAGTGTACACAATCATTAATTCAATCTACTCTCGTTAAGAAATTATGATATAATAGGAAAAAACAAAATGTTGAAAATTAAAACTTATACTTCTATTCCATCAATATCAATTAAATCATGATAACAAGATAAAATAATAAAAGAATACACAATATTTATAGAGGTTCACTTCAATGTAATATTACATCATTTTGAATCGCTGCAATAATTCACTATGATTAAAATAAATTTACAAGAGAGAAATTGCATACCATATCGTCTCTAACCTCTCTCTTATTGATGATGATACAAGATATTGATCCGCGAACTGACTTCGCACAACGAGAATAATTAGGTTTCACAATTTAAACAACTCTTCAATCCTCAATAGTGAAGTCCAATTGAACCTTCACGTGGAGATCAATCCACGTGTTGCCTTCGTATAATTAATTTCGTCATAACAATGAAAACCAACTCAAAGTTTTATGAACAACTATTTTATCGAGTATCTTTAGATACTAAAAAACATAGTTCCCAAATTCCTTGTTGAAATAATTGAAAAATTTTAATTGAAGTGCAGTCAAGAAAAAAATCAGTTTGGAATGCTATTGAAATCCTATGTCAAGTTGAAATCCCATTTTGGAAGCTCATTGAGAGTCAAAATTTGTTTGGACTCGATTTTTTGGTATCTTACTTCATCAACAACTCTATTAGGAGGGTTTGGACATACCCTACATGTTCCCTATAAATATTAGACTATTCTATACAATTTTATAAGTGTGAGAAAATAGATTATTAGAATTATAAGATCCATTGTAATTTTCTCTATTCTCCATTATTTTTGAGTCAATAAAATCTCTTAATTTTTCTGTCATATTTCTTGTCTTAATTATTCTTTTACTTGATCTAATACTTCATTATTTGTCATATAATTTCAACAATTCATTCCGATGATTGATTTCATCAAGTTGTATTTAAATAATACATAATTCTTGTATTTCCAGCATTGCTAACAACGATTCGAGCATATTAATAATTCTTCTAACAAGTGATATTTTAGTTGTTTCATAACAAGTTGTATCAGAGCAATTCTGGTATCTTGTTTGTTTTGCTACAGTTTCATATATTTTCCTTGCCTTTAAATTGTTATATTTTAAATTGATTGAAATATATATTGAAACAAGTATTATCCCAACGCGAAGCATAATCAGCTAGCATGCTACACGAGATTGTACTAGCAACATGCAAAACGAAACAATTCACATTCACAAGGTTAATTTGAAAAAAAATTAAAAGAAAATTGATGTACAAGCGCGCAATGCGATAAATTTGTTTGACGTACATTTCTTGTTAAGCCAAACATGATTTGTACACAACGTGGGGGAGATGGGGTGGCGTGGCGTGGGGTGGGGTGGGGTCGAACAATTGTCAAATGTGTCAAGCTAAGCTATATATAATTATTTTATTTCAATTAATAAAATAATCCAAACACTTGCTTATAGACGCTGGCTGCAATAAATTAATTCCTCAAATAATGGACAATACTGTAATTAATGATGGTGACTTGAGAAATAAATAAGCTAACCAATAAAAGGATATCCAATGGAATATCTTCATCTATAATTCCACGTCAACTTGTATTATAATTTTATCACAAATTGTGAAAATTTCCATTTTTTATAGTATTCTCCGATATCATAAGAGCTTACGCTACGTATAAAAAAAATCGATTAGCATACGATCTTCTACTCCAAGGAAAAAAAGAAAATTAATTAGAGTCGACTATAAAAGTCTTTCAGAATGTGATTCTCTTTAAAGATATGCATAGATGTTTAAAATATGCATAAATAAAGTTAAATGATGAGACTTGAAATTTTTGGAAAGAATCACTTTTATAAATGCTTTCTAAGATTTGGAGGTATTTTAAATCCATAGATATCTGTTATGTCTTTTCATGTCATTTCAAATTATACGAGATAAGGGGAATTTACAAAAATTGCAAGGATAAAGCCACTCAAACAGGGTTTGGTGATAGGGATTGGAAATCGACACGACGTGGCAGACTGTGATTCGCCCGTTTTTTTTTTTAAAAAAGCTCCATTTTCCAATGAAATCTCGCCAAGTGTGTGTCAAAAATTTTCTGTCAATTTTCCTTGTTTTTCTAGCATGTCTGAAATTGCAAATTCCATGCTTATCAATTGAAAAATATCTAATTTTGATAACTCTTGCAAAAATGACTAAATTTGATATCAATTGTCTATTACATCCTCCATGAAAAATGAAGCAATTTTTTTTTTTTCAATTTTGTCATGAATTTTGAGGAGGCAAGTAATTTTCATGAGAACATACATTAATGCTAATTAATACCAAATGGATTGATTTGTTTTTATTATCAATTAGGTATTGACCAAGAATTTTGGGAAAAAAATAAAGAAGGTGAAGTAGAAAAGTCATTAATACTAAAAAAAATAATTATATGCTTCAAATTCATAGGAAAAGCATATAATTTTATTTCGAAAAATTTAATTTCATCTAAATTTGCAGTTGATGAGATTTTCCATAATTCTCGATAGAAGGTAATTTTTCTTTAAAATCTTGTTTTTGTTGATAAGTTGTGTTTAATAGTTGTTATTCTTGACATTTTATGACATTCTCGACATTTTAAAAGATGTTATCGATATTTGGACCATATTTATCTTGACACTTAACACTTCATTTGTTTATAATGAAATTTTTGTTTTGAACATGAGAGCTCTACATTTCATAATATTCTCGACATTTTAAGTGTGCTTCTCGACGTTTCATGAATTTTGAACATTTTTACGAGTAGTCATATAAAAGTGGACATTTTTTTGGCAATTTCCTCGTAAAATACTCATAAGTTAAGTTTAAATTCAAGACAATGACAACTATTGAAATATCTCATCTCCATTGTATAAATTACGAAACACAAACTAATAATAACATAATGTCCATGTTTAGCACATATTTTCAAAAATATATTTTAAATCAAATATTTAATAAATTCACAATTTTTATCAATTTTTTAGTAAATTTTAATTACATAATTTATTCATTTTTATCAAAATTTACTAAAAAATTGATTTTTAACTAAATCAAACCGAGGCTAAATGTTTAAAAAGAAATTCTATTTCACTCCCACAAAATTATTTTTAGACAATCGCATGAAAAATAAAAAAGTTAGAAGAATATATATAAATCAAGAGAAAACTTGTAGATTTTGGTTGGAAATTCATAATTGAACAATTAAGTGTAGTAATGTGCACTGTTCTTTTGTTGGTTCTTATTTTGAAACTTTCATCATTATAAGATAAAAATAGATCAAATTATGAATGTCAATATCAAAGGACAAAATGAACAGCATGTAGTCTAGTGGTGTCAATCGAGTCGAGCGGCTCGGCAACTCAACTCGTGAAAAAACGAGCCGCGTGCCGTTCGGGCTCGTCAATTGACGAGACTGAGCTGAGCGGGCTGGCTCGTGAGCTCGTCTTTGTGAAGAGTTATTTTTTTCAGAAAAAATGTGTATCTTAAAAAAAAAAATTTAACTAGCTCGCGAGCCAACCCATGTGCCACGAGCTCGGCTCGTGACGAGCAAGAGCAGAGCTCGTGGGCATACGAGCCAAGCCGAGCCGAGCCATCCCTAATGTAGTCTGTCTACACCACATGATCGATCACATGTTGCATTTCACTCCAATTTTTTTTTTTTTACTTATAGTTGTTTTCTCATACAAATAATTAAATTGTATTATACATATTTCATAATTAAAAATAAAGATGAATAAGACAAAGCTATTTATTTATTGTTCAATTCTATTTTGTCCATATTTAGTGGAGATTAAAATTAAATTTTTTTGTAGATTTTGATAAAGTATGTTGTTAAAAAATTATGAATCCCATAAAAAATATATGATTAAAATTAATTATTTTGATTTCAAAAAAAATTAAAATTTTAATCCCTATGATTTAATATTACGTATTAAATATGAGTTCATGAAATGACCTAAAGAGGGCTTAAAAAGCAATAAGAAAATGAGCGACGAGGGAAAGTTGGATTAATAATCATATGATAAACCAACCCTACTACATATATAATGATGATTAACAAACTTTGTTGATGATTATAATTTGACATCATCACATTCATTTATTTTAAAAAATTTCAAAAAACTGTTTTTTAAATCAATTGATCAAATTTTGCTACATCAAATATTCTTAATAAACATTATCAATCATAATTGTACAGTAAATTAATTCTACAATAAACACAAGTAGACTATTCAACGCATGTAATTACCCTCCTAAATTCAATTGCGAATAATTATCATCATCACAAGCATCTAAGAATTCTTTTGTAAAGATGCTTTCATATGTGCTTTACGTAAATGTTATACTAACACTCACAAGATATTGAATAAAATAAGTTAATATTTTATTAGCTATATTTCTCAACATAAAAAGTAAGCCCATGTTTGACAATCATTCAAAAAAAAAATTTTTTTTTTTTTTTGAAGAAAATAAATTTTAAATTTTCGTGCAAAATATTTTATAATGAGAATGTGTGATTGAAAAGAGTAATGATATTTAGCTCCACTATGGGTGACATTGATGTGACATTAAATAATATATGGAATTAAATAAATCATTTAATTTCACATTTAGTTTAGCCTATCATCTAAGGCTACATAGCATTATTCAGTTGAAAATGATTTTGATAAAAAAAAAAAAATTTAATAGTTGTCAAACATGGGCTAAATATGCAGTACAAATTACTTTGACACTTACAGAACTTGAAATAAGCCCTATTTGGTATAGATAAAAATCAATTTTTAGTGAAATTTGTAAACTTTGATGAAATATGTGACTGAAAAATTGTAAATTTAATGAAATGTATAATTAAAATTAATTGTTGAATTTGTAGAATTAAAATTAAATGTTAATCTATACCAAAAAGGGGCAAGCACAAATTGTCATTAACGTGACACAATTGATTGTCATTTATGATGCAAAGACTGAAACAATAAATAGCCAACTACTTTTCAAAGCTTAGTTGAATTTTTTATTAATTACTATATTAGCATATTCAAACTTGTAAGAAACAAATATAGCAAAAAATTAACAATCTTATTCATTAAAATGTCTAGTGATATTATAAAGTCAATAAAACTCGATGACTTTAATGCATGTTTGGTTGATAATTAAATTATAATTAAAGCGATTATAAATTACAGGACTGGTTGTAGTTCCTAAAATACGTAGATAAAAATTATGTTTAACAATTGGCAGCAAATAATTATACAGCTCCTATTTGACCTTATTTTTTAAAACTCGTTTTTCTTTTAAATTCATTTCAATCACACATTTCATGAGATTTACAATTTTTATCAATCTTTCGACTTTCAATCGCTCGTTTTATCAACATCCAACTTACTAAACCCTTATTTGATGGTCATTATTGAGAAAAAAAAGATGGTATTTTGAATTGTGATTTTTTTTTTTTTTTAAATGTATGATTAAAAAGTAAGAAATTTTTTAAGGTTTACGTACAAAATATTTTATTATGTTAATGTATGAATGAAAATAAATACGAGAGTAAAAAAATTGTTTTAAAGAGAGACAAACATGGATAAAAAAATTATTTTTTTATCAAAATCAAACAAGAACAAAATAATCACCAACGAAAGATACACCAAACTGGTATAGACAGGTAATAAAGCATCACGAAATGTTTCCAAGTGGCAATTGTTTATCATCTCTTACAAAACAAAGGATAAAAGAATCAAACAACCTGAATTTCCTCAAATCCATGAAATATAGTTAGGTTTGGTGGAATTAAAATCGAATTTTTAATAGATTTTAATAAAGTTGATGAAATATATAATTGAAAAGTTGTGAATATCATGAAATATGTGGTTAAAATTAATTATTGACTTAGATTTAAAATTTCCACCAAACAGCCATAATAGTTGTTTCGGAAAAAATAGTGTGAATGCAGATATGAGAAAATCTTAAATCGTGTGAATGCATATATGGAAAAATCTTTTTGTATTATCAAAATGACTGACCCCACGAGAATGCCATGTATACTCCTCAAAATGGAGGCGGCGGCAGCATATCTTCAAATCATTCCCAAATTCCATTCAGTTGAACTGATAACCGCAATGTGATGGTTCGATTCCTGTCTCTTACAAAGTATGAAATTGAATTCTTTGTGGGTACTAGCATGACAGCTCATGTACCCTAATCTGTTGAGACACATCTCACGATATACCTTCTTCACAATGTCCACAAAATAGGAGGGGACCCTCAAGGTTGAGATTCGACCTTTAAAAAGAATATCCAATGGAGAGCTACTTTCATGGCCCCTCATATTCGCTTTCTCTGCCTTCCTACTCCTACTCTACACGGCCCCTCTTTCCTTCTTGCAAATTTGCAATAATTCAATCCCTAAAAGACTCAATTTACAAAATCCTCGAATAAATTCTTTCTTCCAAGTAACCGCACCATATATTTAACGTCTAACCAAACCACCATCATGTCCACTTCCTCCCTCTATAAATCCTGCTCTCTCTCCTCCTTTATTCTCAGCATCTGCTTCTTCTTGTTCCGCACCCTTTCCTTATAAAGTTTGTGGCTTTTATCGAAGTACAAAACCCATAAGTTTCGTTTGTCGGAAAGCTCAATCTTTGGAGTGTAATCTGCTTAAAAGTAGTAGAAGGTTGAGAATCTTGAAATCTAGAGAAAGACTCTCCATTGCAGCTACCAGTAGAGACAACATGACTATTACAGAATACAGAGAAGACGAAGACGAAGAAGAGAACCCTCCTCCTTTGCTTGAATCTGAGACGAATTCTACACCTAGGAGGATTGCTCTCTTTGTTGAGCCTTCTCCCTTCGCGTGAGTCTTTGATTTTGACTATTTTCATTTGCACATTTCTGGCACGTTTGGTGAGCAGGATTGAAGCAGGAAAAGAAGCTCAAATATTATTTATTATACTGCCTAGTCCCTTCTAATACTGCGTGTCAAGCACCTAGTTCATCTTTAAGGCCTTTTATAGTGTTCTTGCGGGCAAAGATTGTCTGATCTTTTTGTTGTTTGATTTTTTTTCTCTATAGTGCTTGCTTCTTTCTTTTTGATGAATGCATCTTGATGCGAGTTAAACTATGAAGCTAATTGTCTTTGATTTGATTTTACATATGGAGAGAAAGGGAACATGAGTATCGATTGGAGGATTGTGGTGCAAATTGCATTATTAACACAATTCTTTTAATTATTTTTCGTTAGTATTTAATTGTACTTGTGCTTTCAGCCAGATGTTACTGACTTGGAATTGATTAGAGGTCATTTTGGACAATAATCTCTTAACATTAACTTATAGTTGTTAACAGCTGAAGTTTAAAGGTTTTATTCCTGTAGGATTGGGATAGCTGGCATCTCCAACACTTTGACAATGATGGTTTGTGTAGATATTAAACTACAACTAAACATAATTGCAAGAAAATAATTTAAATTTTTCTATGGGGTGCCACATGTTTGATATTTAACATGGGAATCTTTTTCATTTCAATCCTTGGTACGAATTTTTTAGTTTTCTTGAAGTTGGATGCTTATGACTTGATTATGTATTAGGTTTTTGCTTGGGCTGTGTGCCTAATGTTTATGCTGTAAATTAAATTAATCATCTTTTCAAAAAGCTATTTACATCATTTCTGTTTTTATATGTATTCAACTTGCGAACTTGCTAAATAGTTCATTTTTATGGTACACAAACACAGAGCACGTGTTCATTTTTTTCCGTTAGCTGGCTATGACACTTGTAGGGTCAAGTAAACAACTTGCAAACCCATCATTTAGGTTTTTTTTTTTTTTTTTTCAAGACTTTGCTTTGTTTGTCTTAATCAATTTGTGCGACTCTCATCAATCATCTTTATTGAACATTTGGTTTTCTTGCTAGTAATTTCGAATGACTCGACTTGCAAGGCTCAATCAGTTATCTTCAGATTTTGTCCTTTCTATCGTTTCATTTTTGTTTCCTGGGAATGTTCTGTCCAGATGTCTTTCCACTGTCTCTCATTTCATACATTGTCCTTCTTTCGTTAGATAAAATGTATTTAAAAGTGATTGATTGTTCTTTTCAAAATGTATGCAGTTATGTCTCTGGATATAAGAACCGGTTCCAGAATTTCATTAAATATCTACGTGAAATGGGGGATGAGGTATGTTTTCTTTGCATTTTTATAGATACTACTTGCTATTAACTAGAGATTCATTATCTTTATATTTGTAGCTCTCCAAAACTAAACTTAATGTTTTAATAAGTTATGAGAAGTCATATTTAGATAATGAAACTAATTTTTCATTTTTAGTTAATTAGGTCGAAAGAATTATTTTGTTTGTTCATTTTTTGAAAGGAGTGATCCATATCTAAGTGAAAGTGTTAACATGAATTAATATTCATGGTAGCTATATTGAAGTGTGCATTTGAGCACTTTCTGTGGGTCTAAGTGAAAGTGTTAACATGAATTAATATTCATGGTAGCTATATTGAAGTGTGCATTTGAGCACTTTCTGTGGGTGTTTCCACACAGTTAATCTCTGTTCTTACATTTGGATGTTGGTTGCAGGTGATGGTTGTGACAACTCATGAAGGAGTGCCGGATGAATTTTATGGAGCTAAATTGATCGGCTCGCGGAGGTTAGTTCATATGGTTTCTTGTCCGATGAGTAATGGCCCGTTTTTCATAATTAACCAAACTAAGGGATGGCCGAATCATGTCTGAAGTGATATAGCCTGTATTGCTTGGCTACTTGCCTATGTATGCTACCTTTCTTTTATAAGCTAACCGTTTTTAACTCTCTTTGCAGCTTCCCATTTCCCTGGTACCAAAAGGTACCCCTGTCCCTGGCCCTCAGCCCAAGAATAATCTCGGCAGTTGCTGAATTCAAGCCCGACATTATACATGCATCATCTCCTGGTATTATGGTGTGTTTTCATCGGCTTCTTTTGTTACTCCTTCCTTTTATCCAAATATTTTATATATTTCTTTGTAAAAATCTTCCTAAAGGAAAACAAGCCCATGTTGCTTTGTTTAATAATCTATTTGTATTCCAGGTCTTTGGTGCTCTCATTATTGCAAAATTACTGTCTGTGCCAATAGTGATGTCATATCACACCCATGTTCCTGTGTAAGTTGAAATTCTTTGGTTCCCTCAATAATTATTTTCTTCTTTATATTGACATTCAGTAACTTAATCGTGAAAAGTGGGATAAAAGAGTAATGTTGGCTCATTATGGTTCTACTCTTATGTAAAATGTATGCAATTTGGGATCTGAGCCGATTCATATTTCATATTATGCAGATACATACCGAGATACACCTTCAGTTGGCTGGTCCAACCGATGTGGATGGTTATAAGTATGTGAGATTTTCCTTCCTCTCATAATTCAGTATTTAAATTTTGGCGTAGTGGAAGATAATGAAAGTTTAATGATGTTTCTCCAGAATTTCTTCATCGAGCTGCTGATCTTACACTAGTGCCTTCTGCTGCCATCGGGAAGGATCTTGAAGCTGCTAGGGTGACAGCAGGTGAATATTGAAACTAAAATCTTGAACCCAATTGATTAGTTCCTAGAATCAATATATCATAGACTCACTGTCCTGTGTGAAAAGATATCCATTTTTCCAAAGATCCCAATAAAATTTCACTTTATTTTACGTATTTCTCATACATTGTGTTTCATAGCAATTTGCATGTCTCTGGAGTGTTGAAAATTATTTTTATCTCCTTTTCATATATTCAGCTAACAGGATTCGTCTATGGAATAAGGGTGTTGATTCTGAAAGCTTCCATCCCCGTTTTCGATCCCACGAAATGCGAGTGAGATTAAGGTAAAGAACTTCTGCTGCTGTGCTATTTTCACAACTTTGTAGTTGGCTTCTACTTTTCTTGACAAAATTTCATTCTTGATTAGCAATGGAGACCCTGACAGACCATTGATAGTCCACGTAGGACGGCTTGGAGTTGAGAAGAGCTTGGAATTCCTCAAAAGGTATTTTCTTTTCTGATTTTTGGCAGAACCTTTGCTCATAGAAGTCCTCTTTGAGTATAGTAGTTAATTTACCACTGACTTCTGAGATTGATATATGGAACAGTGTCATGGATAGGCTTCCGGGAGCTCGGATTGCTTTTATTGGGGATGGTCCGTATAGGTAAGATGCAATATCATTTAGCTGCTTTTGTTCCGAAATCATTGCTTCCAAATTATATTTCCATCTGAAATTGACAGTTTATAGAAAGCCACCCCAGAATTGGCAGACTTCAGGACAAACAGCTTGGCTAAAGAATTCATTGTTAAATGGGATAGTTAATTGGATTAACCATCTGGGATTTCCACTCCATATATGGTTGTTAATTGTTTGTTTTGATGATTGAAATTTACACTTTGATCATTTAATCACAAGTAGTCAACCACGACACCACGTTTCAAATTCTGATAAATGGTGGTAGTGAGGTTCATTAACTGGTTGGACCCCAAGGATAGAGGAACAGGTGGACACTGATGGTGTGTTTGGTAGGAATCACTGGATAGTTCTGGACAGTGGTAAGGAAGAAAATAAGCTAAAATTTTGTTTTCAATAAATTGTCCTTGTCCAGTATTGTTCACCGAGCCCCCGTTTGGCACCCATTAATTTCTCATTCTCATTTCCATTCTCATTCTCATTCTTCATTTCAACCACACATTCTTCAAATAAAATAATATTACACACAAATCAAAAATTTTTCATCACTTTCTCACCACACATTCTCACATCAATCACTATTCCAAAATTTCTATTCTCCTCAAAATTAAATTCAAACACACCCCGAATATGCACTGAAGGGGCATCGAAGGTCCTCCTGATTTTGAGATTAGTAACGAAATTATGAATCCACGAGGCATGGCTGTTTTTTTTTTTTTTGCTTGGATTTGTTCTGCCAGGACAATACCAACAACTAACTATTATACTGCTAAATGAGGAGAAGCATTAATGTAGCAAGTAACGAATGTACTAATATTTGTTCCTGACTAATGATGACCCACAAATATATTAATTGCATGTTGTTTCTTTGTTAGAGAGGAACTGGAGAGGATGTTCTCTGGCATGCCTGCTGTATTCACAGGAATGTTACAAGGAGAAGAGCTATCACAGGCATATGCTAGTGGAGATGTTTTTGTTATGCCTTCAGAATCGGAGACACTTGGACTTGTCGTTTTGGAGGCCATGTCATCTGGACTTCCAGTGGTGGCTGCTCGTGCTGGAGGAATCCGCGATATCATTCCCGAAGAACAGCAGGGTAAAACTGGTTATTTGTTCAATCCTGGAGACCTGGACGACTGCTTGAACAAACTGAAACCCCTTTTGCACGATCAAGAACTTCGAGAAACTATTGGGAAAGCAGCACGTGTCGAAATGGAGAAGTATGATTGGAGGGCAGCCACACGGAAGATACGTAACGAACAATATAATGCTGCGATTTGGTTCTGGCGGAAGAAGAGAGCCCAGTTCTTACGGCCATTCCAGTGGTTGTTTAAGCTCATGTTCCACCCTCGGGTCCCTGCAATTGAATTATAAGTGATTCGTTCTATTTGCTGGATAGTGAAAATCATATAATTGGTTTAGCTAAAAAACAGATATACTGGATTGTACCATATTGACCTTAAAGAATAGTCTGACATTGTCTTATTGATACATTGTATTGATTTAGATGTAATTTCAGAGTAATTTAAGGGGAAAAACCAAAAAAAAAAAAAAGAAAAAGAAAAGGAGAGAAAAAAGAGCTAGCTTGGTTGTGCTGTTTCTTTCAACATGTATATATGAAGTTTCTTTGTAAGGATTGTCTGATTTTTCATTTATATTCCACACAATGTACCTATATGGGTTAAGGTGAAATCTCTTTTGCTATAAATTTCATGGAAATGTTTCAGAACTTGAGAAGACCTTAATCCTTTGTTCTCGTCAGTTATAATATTATGGGGAGTCATATTAACTAGTTCTCTCTACTTTTGCACGCTTCTTCTGTACATGATAGAATGCTAACTTTCTTGTATCTCAATGGTAATTGAGGACCATCTCGGGAGCCAGACCTTTCTCCGTTTGACTCAAATTCTGCGAAAAACTCTAGATAAAGAAAGGTAGTTCGACAGGTGGAACCCGTGATTTTTTCTTCAGACAAATGTTGTTGCACGAACCAGTATGACATACATGGAGAAGATGTTAGTATTTCAACTTTGAGTCTACATTCATGTTGATTGTTGGTCATTTTCAGTACTTCGGCTTTTATACGTTGATGCTCAACCGACAAATAGGACCATAGGGACATCATTCATTAACAACCTTATTGTACCTTCTTCAACTAATCTTTAGTCCAATTAATATCTACAAACTAAAATTGTTGTTCATACATGTGTGCGTGTGCGTATCTGTGCAAAACCACAACGTTATCAAATATGGATTGCCATCAGCTTTCATTGCCATACAAGACTCCTGCATTGTATCCACACGATCAAAACAAAAATCCAATCACAGGTCAGATAATTGGCTAAGTCGGAGAATTAATCTCTATTGACAAAGAATATGTTAGAATTTGGGTGTGACTCGAATTCATTGTTGAAGAAATTAAAGAATTCTAATTGAAAGCACGTCAACAAGAATTCAGTTTGGAATGCTATTGGAATCCTATATCAGGTTGAAGTTCTATTTTACAAGCTCATTGGGAGTAGGAAATTGGTATTGAACTTGAAAAAAGAGTTTTGGATGGAGAAAACAATTTGAAAAAAAAAAAAATTCGGGCAGAACACCAGGCGCCGCGGCGCCCACATGACTTGTATCCGATTTCCGCATTTTTCTCTCTCTTTTGTTTTGGATTCGATTTTTTGGCATCCTACTTCATCAACAATTCTAACAAGAGGGTTTGAATAGGGATGACAAAAAAAATCGACAAACCCGATACCTGCGAGGCCCCACCCCGAACGGGGCGGGGAAAACCCACTTAAACGGGTAACGGGGCAGGGAATTTTGCCCCAAGGCGGGTTCGGGGTGGGGACGGGTAATGGGGTACCCGCCCCACCCCGTTAAAATTTTTTTTTTTTTTTAGAATTCAATATTTTAAATGAAAATTTTCATTAGTTCTAACAGAAAATAATAAAATTATTTGTCTAAATCTAATGAATATGAGAAACAAAAATAAATTATCAAAAACTAAAAAAAAAATTAAACGGGGAAAAGACATACCCTCGTCCCTATTCCGTCCCGCCTTAAACGGGTAACGGGGCGGGGGGGCGGAGAGGACGCCCCCGCCCCGCCCCGTTGTCATCCCTAAGTTCTATACAATTTTAAAAGTGTGAGGAAATAGATTACTAAAATTATATGATCCATTGTAATTTTCCTTCTTCTCTATTGTTGTTGAGTCAATAAAATCTTTTAATTCTTTTGCCATATTTCTCGTCTTTATTATTCTTTTGTTTGATCAAATACTTTATTATTGTGCCATATAATTTCAACATCTCAATCCGGTGATTGATTTCACAACAAGTGGTATCAAAGTTATTTTGGTATCTTGTTTGTTTTATAACTAGTATCAGAGCCCACATTCAACAGTTCCGCAAGAGCATAGAGTTTGATTTGTTCTAAATTTTTGTTCGTGATGACTTCCATAAAGTATGACATTCCGCTTATGGATCGGAGCACTAGTTTTTCGCTATGGCAGGTTAAGATGCTGCAGTACTCGCACAGCTGAATTTGGATCATGCTTTGCTGGGAATTGACAAGATGCTCACAACGTTGACCGTGGAGGAGAAATTACGGAAGGATAAAAAGGATGTTTCTCACATTCATCTTCATCTATCAAATACTGTTCTTCATGATGTTTTGAAGAAGGTTTTACCAGCTGCTCTATGGTTGAAGTTAGAACAATTGTACATGACTAAAAGTCTGACGAGCAAGTTGAACATCAAGCAGCATTTATACTCTCATCGAATGGCAGAAGGTGGATCATTGAAAGATCCCCTGACTGTATTTAAGGAGATCGTCGCTGATGTGGAAACTTTGAAAGTAGAGTATTATAAAGAAGATTTGGCCTTGATCCTATTGTATTCGTTGCCCGCTTCGTTTTCTTCATTTAGAGGTACGATATTGTATAGTCGTGATATTCTCACCATAAAAGAGGTGCATGATCCTTTGTATTCAAAAGAGAAGATGAAGCATCTGATTTCTGATATCAGAGATGGAGAAGGCTTGGTTGCTCATGGTGGTTCTGGAAGGGGCAGATCGAAATCTAAGTTCAGCAATCAGATTTGTAACTACTGTAAGAAGAAGAGACACGTGAAGAATGATTGATATAAATTGCAGAATAAAGAAATGTTGGTTGCAAGTCGATATAAGAAGCAATCAGAGACTACAGGTGAAGTAGACCTCGCAGAGAACATTAATGGAGATCTCTTGACTATTTCTGACGTCGAGTCTAAACCAAATGAGGATTGGATTCTTGATTCAGCATCTGTGTTTCATATGTGTCATAATAAGGACTTGTTTACTACATATGAAACTGTTTCCAAATGTGTCGTGGTTACGGGAAACAATGCACCTTATTGAGTTGTTGGAATTGGTACGATCAGATTGAAACTTTTGGATGGAACAATTAGAACACTTGGCCAGTTCGACATGTTCCGAATTTGAAGAAGAATCTCATCTCGTTGTCTATCTTTAATTCAAAAAGTTATGAGTTCTTTGGTGGAAGTGGAGTTTTGAAGGTTTGTAAGGGTGCCCTTGTTGTATTGAAAGGACAGAAGCAGTATCAGTTATCATCTTGCAGGGTTGTGCAGAATCTAGAAGAGTTAATCGGCATAGGTTCAGTATCGTGGTGGACATTCAATTTGGTACAATACCTTTAGGAGCTCGTAAATGGTTGGATTTGAAGAATACAGCTTAGTGGAGTTTCGAAGATATGGGTAATACCGCTTTGCCACCATCACCTGCGGTGCTATTCAAGGACGGATCCAGAACCGGATTACAGGCCGGGTTAATACGTAAAAAAAAAAAAATTACACATGATTTTTTTTACATAATTTTTTTTTTTCTAACTAAAAACAAATTAGTTGGGTCCGACCCTGGTGTTATTGTATTCAATTGTTAGGGACGGACCTAGTGGAAAAAGGTATTTGGATGCTAATTTTTGTTGAGCATGTTTTAAGTGAAGTAGAATGTGTACAATCTAGCAGTGGGCATTCTTTAAAAACATTTAGGTTTGATTCTTCTTTGGGATATGTTACCCCCCATTTTGATAATTATAAAATCATTATGATTTTTGGGAATTTGAGATAATTATACCAGATTAGTGTTTGGATTCATTGGAAGAGGTGGAGTATTGTGTTTTGTTGAAGAAATTAACTTTTTGGTTATTGTTGAAGAAGCCGGTTCATTCCTTAGTGGAATTTGTGTCAATGTGGAGATTGTTATAATTAGGTGTAACCTGAATTCCTTGTTAAAGTAATTGAAAAATTATAATTGAAGTGCATATCAACAAGAATTCAGTTTGGAATGTTGTTGGAATCCTATGTCAAATTGAAGTTCTATTTTAGAAGCTCATTGAGATTTGAAAATTGGTATTGGATTTGAAAAAGAGTTTTAAATGGAGAAAATAATTTGAAAAAAAAAATAAACTCGGGCAGAACACCCTGCGTCACGGTGCCGGGCATGGGTGCCAGGATGTGGCACCGCAGCGCCCACCTGACCTGTTTCCGATTTTTCTAGTTTTTCTCTCCTTTTTCGTTTTGAACTCGATTTTTTGGCATCATACTTCATCAACAACTCTACTAAAATGGTTTGGATGTCAACTACATATTTCCTATAAATATTAGGCTCTTCTATACAATTTTATAAGTGTGAGAAAATAGATTACTGGAATTATATGATCCATTGTAATTTTCTCTCTTCTGTATTATTTTTAAGTCAATAAAATTTCTTAATTCTTCTACCATATTTTCTGTGTTTATTATTATTTTGTTTGATCAAATATTTTATTATTGTGCCATATAACTTCAACATTTCAATCCGGTGGTTGGTTTCACAACAAGTAGTATCAGAGCTATTCTAGTATCTTATTTGTTTTACAACGGGATGTTTGAGGAGTAAGTATATATTTTGTTGTCTGCTGTCTAACTGTCTCTCGAAAAGGATGTGGACAACACAAGTAATTGATGAGATTTTATACATCCTTACAACTGAGTTATATGAACTAACATCAGCAAGTTTAAATTTTCCACATTAATAATATTTGCTCTATGAATCTACCATCTGTTTTATATGTTAGTATAAGCAAATGATGATTTTATATTACAAGATTATGTTCTAACTTCTCATTCTTGTTTCTGTCTACCCATAAAGTGTGTTTCCTGTAGAGTTTTAAAGATGTTTTTGTTCATAATGCGAATACATCTTTATAGAACTTGTTAAAAGAGGGGAAGATATACCAAAACTAACATAGCCCGTAATAATTTTTAAAGATCCTCATATAGATAAGCATCAATATCTTCTCGTTCTATCCTTTTATCCCCAATTAGTTTAAGCTCATAATTTATTCGTGCAAGCACAAAAACAATGGACCTCAGTAGAAATCACTTCAATACAGTCAAAATGCTAACGAAAGCCTTTGTTAACGAATCTAGATATGTATAGAAATCACAAGAATATGGAACAATGAAAAATAATTTATATCTATATAGAACTAAGAACTTTTACTTTATACTACAAAGATTATGCATCAAACTTGAGATCATTCTGAAGCAATGTATCCAGAATCAAGTATGAAAGGAATAAAGAACACAAAACCAAAAGTTTTAGGTGGTGATATTAGGTGTGAGGGGTGGGGGTTTGTGGATCACATTAGAATAAAGTAGTAAAAGTGAGCCAATATGCAACTTGCAAAAAAAGGTGATTCTTTGACAAGAAACGGTGGGGATTAGTTTGTCATTTACTAAAAAGTTTCTTGTTGCCTTAAAATTTGAATTCTTTGGTTAGTGGGTGGGACCAAAAATAATGTGGGTGGACAATGAGGCTTTTTCATGACTGTCCTAGCAACAGTAATGGTTACATAGACCACCAGTTAGCAAACAACAAGAGAAAGTGGTATGATTATTTTCAATAAAGAAGAACCTATTATCAACAATGGGAACTTTTGCAAATTTTATTATTTTTTGTTTATAAGAGTGATACGACTTCAGTAGAACATGTGAGAGAGATTTATCAATACTAATTCAAAGGATACAATAATGGAATAGACTATTGTCACACATATTACTGAATACGAATTCAAAGGATGTAACGACTTAAATGATAGTTGTGTTGTGTTTTATCAATTGTTCCTCTAAAAGAAGCATTTCCAACAGCGAAACCTTAAGTATGTCATTTCTGCAAAATTAAAAAAAAAAATAGCAAATGTGGTATATGCATTGAAAAAAAATTAGAGATGAGATTGAGTTAGTTTAGTACAAAAATTCTAGATGCATATTTTCCGCCGGGGGGGGGGGGGGGTGGGGGGGACAAAAACCTGAATTGCAAAAATAGAAGTTGTCAAAGTAAAAAGTTTCTTAATATGCATTATAAAAATTTTGTATTCAGCAAATTATTATTTTATCTTTTCATTGGGTCCTATGATTTTGAATAAAATTATTATTTTATACATTTATCGGGGATTATTAATTTAATCCACTTATCGAGTTGAGATCTAAAATTTTTATTATTTGAACAAGGTTATCGACCTATCAAACATTTATTCATCGAAAGTTTTAGAGTACAATCAAGTGGATGGTGACTCACAAGTTGGATTAAGCATACGACAATAGGCCAATTTGTCCCACTTTTATTCACAATTTCCCATCATAAAACAGAGAAATTTCAGTATGTTGTGCCATAGCCATCAAATCCTCCATCTTCTCAGTTACTGTTGTTGATTTTACATTTAAACAAATAAATATATTTTGTATAACAATTTAAAATTTTGAAACGAGACACTTCAATATAGTATAACACAATTTCACGACTCGTCACTATTTATTTGTCAAAATTTAAACCCGTCTTAAAAAGTGCATCGCATACACGAGGGGCGAATCTTTATAAATAGTTTAAATTATAAATATACAGAAATGAGTGATAAATAAGTAGATAAGTGATTTAATTGATTATAAATAGCCTATAAACATTATACAAAACATAATTAAATAAATATTTTTGCTCTAATAACAACCTTTTAAACAAGGTACTTCAGTACCCACTTTATTCAAGAATAGCATTCAGCACATAATAGTTGAAGACTAGCACAGATGATTTAGAACCAAAAAGCTAATAATACAGAGGGATCTTGAAGATGGGTAGGAAGTATAACAAAGTTTCTAGATAGACAAATTGTACTTCAATTATTTGCAATAAATATACTGAAAAATGATATGTAAAAAGTTTTCTTGATTCTTTTTTTATATACCTTTTGGCTCTAAACTCATTTCCAAAGAACCTTTTTCTAGCCAAATTTTCATTTACTTCGTGCTTAAAGTAAACTAGTCTTGACAATGTATCACTCTTCATGCAGCATCTAGCCATACTATAATCCCTTGTCACGACGTCACCAGAATGAACCTTTCGTTCGAAAGTGTTATTAACGAAATACAATCTTGATATGCTAAAATCTTGTTCATTGTACTGTTAAATTATATTGCGTGCTAAACATATCCATAGTGAACCACTTGCTAACATGTGCGTCTTATGCTAGTTTCTGAGTAACATCAGCTAACTTTAGCCTTCATTAACACATTCATGATGTTGAATAACTCCGTACTTGGTTTCTAGCTGCATTGTGAAATCGCTCGTGTGGGGTGGGCTGCATTTGAAAAACTGTACCATGATGTCCGAACTCGAGTACACGAGGACTAATACTTTGAATGTGATGGTTACGCTGATTTAGTACTGCAAACGAAGGAGTACCTCGAAGATGTGTCGTGATCAGGCTGCTATTTGGTAGGTTGAATGCCGTTGTCACTCCTTCATTTGGCTGATTAGAGTCTGATTTCTGTTGAAAGTACGTAACCAAGGTAGATTTATCTGGTGAATGGCGTCTATCTTTGTCTGATTTCATTTCTGTAAGATTGACGGTTGTGATATCATGTATGCTAGATCTTTTCTTATCCTTCCCTCCGGAAAGCTGTCTGATAAAGTACTTCTGAGCATGACTAGCAACCTGAGTCGGAGTCCTTGTTGTTACAAAATTGCGCGATATATTTCTCCAGTCGCCTTTTCCATACTTTTTCAGCCCCAACAGAAATTGCCTGAGGTTTCACCATCAATAGATAACATCACCACTTGAAGGAAAAGTATAACATGGGAAGGAACGCGATGTTCATTACACAATATATATGGGTTTGGGCTCGACAGACTGAACATCTGTTTCTTTCTTTAATATTGTTTAACGCTATTAAATCATCTCTATCAACTCTGCAACATATTCTTGAGTGTTTAGCAGAATCAGCCATAGAACATGAAACGATGATACTGTCAAATTTTGTCTCTCTATAAGGCAGTTCATTGTACTTCAGATTTCCAAAATCAAGACTGGAATGTGAGGATTTTTCAACTCTATTTTATACTATAATCGTGGCAAACTAGAGTAACATTTCAGATAATATGTTGCTACAAACATATAGATTAGAAAGTTTTAGATACCATGTTCAACATGGCATTAGAACAAACAAAGATCTTGATTTAATTCAAGTCTCCCAGTCCCTACCCAATTACAAAGAGTTTTTAAACCTATAGACGGGATAGTTTAACATGGTACTAGACCAGGCAAAGATCTCAAGTTAAACTTATCACCACCCAAATATGCAAATTATGCACGCGTCTGATCTTTTGATGAAAAAATAAATTGGAGGTGTCAGGCGTGTTGAAGACCAAATTTTAAATAAAGTGATTCAACACAAATTACCTGTGCTCTTCTTGGGTCCATGGCACGCCTTTTTTCCTTTCATGTTCTGAAGATCGAGTGGACGAGTTCCGACTGCAGGCTACACCTTGTTTCAACCCATCATAGCCTTGGCTATTCACCCAGTCCAATGTGAAAGAACTATTGGTGTAACCAGGTATTGGTATTAGCCCTGCTTCTATATCACTAACATCTTCCACCAATTCCATATAATGTTTGATCACATCACTTACAGTCTTTCCTGGGATCATGGCTGCCACATTGTACCATCTATCTGGAGTATCTTTGTCAAACAATGCAAGAGCATTCTCAAACCTTTTGTTCTCCTCTGGAGTCCACTTCGTCACCATACTATCTGGAAGCAGCCAATTTGATGTACCGACATATGATGCAGGAGACAAAAATCTCATTCCTCTGTTCATTTTATCTGGGCATGAATTAGTCAAGTATCTGAAAAACCCAGGTAGCAAAAGACTTGACTAAATAGGGAGGAAATATATAGGTGGTGGAAATTTCTTATGAAGGAATAAGCATTAGATCAAAGAAGCATTGGAACAGAATCGGTATTATGCGTACTGAACAGTATTATAGAAACGATAATTGTCGAGTCATATCTAATAGTGCGTACTGAATATTCTGCCTCGTATGTTGTTTGACAGGAGGTGAAGAATCAAGAACATAATTTTCCTATAACCAATGAAAATTCAGGATTTGTTGAAAGAGCAGAACTTACTTAGGGATGATGGTTTTGAAATTCTTGAACACAGAGAGAAATTTGTGGCTGCTTTTCTTCAATAGAGAGAGAAAGAGAGTTAAAAGTAGAATGATAAAATCGAAGCCAGTTACTGAGTTTATAGAGGTGAATCATCCATGTTATTTCAGTTATGTTGGTTAAGAGAGAGATCTATGGGTAGAAAACATTGAGTAATAGGTTAAAGTACAGAAGAAGGGAGCTCCAACACATAAAATGGTGTGGAGAGTTGATTGGCTGGAAGGTGTCTGTGGGGACAGCAGCTGAAGAAAACAGTAGAGAGAGAAAGAGAAGGGTTGTGCCTAATCAAAAAGGCCAAAGGACAAACTGTCATTGGTATACCAGATACATCTATATGGGCCTTTTTTGTAATTTAAATGTTTGGCCCCCCTCTTTTTCAAATATTATTTTTTAAAAGGCTAATTAACACAAAACGTCCCTACCTTTGGGGTGAATTTCGGAAACCATCCCTACCTTTCATTTCTTGGCATTTATGCCCTTACCTTTGGGGTTTTGGTACGTTGAACATCCTTTTCACTATTTTTTGACTATTTTACCCTCCATTCAATTTAGACACAAAGAAAAGAAAAGAAAAACAATCCAATAAATTGCAACTATAGGCCCAAACTTTTTAAAAAGTGCAAATAACCCATTAAACTTCTTCCCAAAACTCACCCCCACCCTATCGTTGCCTGCCGGTCATTTTAAGGCCACCATGGCCGTCGAATTTTTGCACCAACACCATCTCCTCATCAACCCTTAATGTACCAACACAAATTCAAACCCCAAAATACATCAAACTCGAACCAAAATTCTGCCAAAAAAATAACATTCACGCACGGTTTTCTTCCAACTTCGACCCAATCCATGGATGCCCATGTTAATTACACTCCACGGGTCCCTCAAGCTCACCTAGACGCATCCATTCATGTTCCAATTACATCAAATAACAAAGAAAATTAAAATCTGTAGTTTTTCGACACGTGGTCACGACCAGAAAACCCAAATTCTGGCGACGGTGGTGGTCCCCATGATCTCGGACCACCTGGGCTAGCATACTCTCTTCATGGCACAGCTATTCCACTCATGGGTCATCAACAATTTGGGCGAAATGTGCACGAACAGGCTGGGTCGAAATTGGTCGGTCCATGAATTTTCTTCCTTTTCTTTCTTGATTCAAAACCTGTATAATTAGCCGCAGAAGCAGAGGGTCTTTTTTTTTAACCAATATTTGGTGTTTCCATCTGTAATGGAATATTTCAGGCACAAATGGCAGAGGTACAAAAGATTTTGGAGTCAATACCATCCATAAAAGAGGAGGTTCAGGCACATAGGAGAGAAAACTATGCTTTTGAACGTGAAATGGAGCTCTCTTCAACTGTCCGGGACAACGTTCTGGTGGCATTTGAAAGTGGGTTGCTGGCTAGATTAGGTTCCCAGGAACTGCTGAAGTTGCCCAAGTTAGTATCTTACTATTGTTGTGACCTTCGCACGTGAATGGTATGGAGACAGGACAGAGATGGGGTGGATGGTAGTGCGTGAAGGCTGTTTTTTGGCCGAATTTTGGTTCGATTTTGTTATTTTTTTAGATTGAAATTTGTGTAGGAATGTTAGTGGTTGATGAGGAGATGGTGTTGGTGCAAATATTTGGTGGCCACGGTTGCTTGAAAATGGCCGGTATGCAGCGATAGGATGGGGGCGAGTTTTGGGAAGAATGTAAAGTTTAATGGATTATTTGCACTTTTTAAAAAGTTTGGGCCTATAGTTGCAATTTGTTGGATTGTTTTTCTTTTTTTTCTTTGTGTCTAAATTGAATGGAGGGTAAAATCGTCAAAAAATAGTGAAAATGGTGTTCAACGCACCAAAACCCCAAAGGTAAGGGCATAAATGTCAAGAAATGAAAGGTAGAGATTGTTTCCGAAATTTACCCCAAAGATAGGGACGTTTTGTGCTAATTAGCCTTTTTTAAAAACTCATTTTCAACTATGCAATCTCCAATAAAATAGTTTGACACATAAATCGAAAAAAAATTCTTACTTTTTAACCATATATTCTTCAACAAAACACTATTCTAAAATGGTATTTTGGCAAAAAAAAAAGGAAAAAGAAAAAAAAAGGACTCAAACAAGGGAGAAAGCCGTGTCCACATTTTGCTGCTCTGGAACTTTCAAATTTGATTTGCTTGCTAATCTGGACAAATCATTGGATCACCAGGCTAACAGTTTAACTGGTGAATCACTGTTGAATCATAATTTCAATTTAAAATAGCAGATTATCTTTTGATATTAAAGTCAATTTTACCAATGCAATTGTTGGAGTCAAAAAGCAAATTTCACCTTTCGACTCAACTTTAAAAGTAATTATAAAAAGATGACGGAGTGGTGATGTCGGAATTTAAACTACATACGAACTTGAAGGGAGGTATGCAAACATAAAACGTATAAATAAGAGAAAATTTGATTCTCCGTCCCCTCAGAAATGGTCTATTGGCTGTTTTGGACGGCTGATAGACAAATCATTTGCCCTTGAATGATTGCTGATCGATTAGAGTTAAACATCCTTCTTACACATTAGATTAGCCAAAATCACCAAGTAAACTCGATTGAAGTAAAGGCCGATTCAAGCTGAGGCTGTCTAGGATATGGTGGCTGAACTCATCCCTCTAAGGTGAACACGTGACGGGTGACATTACGAGTGGATCATGTTCAAGTGAAGCCTTTAAAATTCTCATGTGAGAGAAATTTAAAATCCTGTGAAAATTTCTGTTAAATATTTTATGTACTCACAGTTTTATTCTTTAATCCCACATCGGAGGTCAGAGGCCAACAACAATATTCTTTTTGTAATGCAAAGAAAGGGTCCAAATACTATGAAGTATCAGTATTGAATTAGTCATCTCTCTGTATAATTGTGTGGTTAATTCAACAAGGAAAGTCCATTGCTGATGCAATGCGATTGTGATTCAAAATTAAGAAAAATTGTTGATCTTATCCGTACAGACTAGCCCTTTTCTTAATTCTAATTGAAAAGGAGGGTTCTGATTATGATTGACAAAGGAGTGATTAGTACGCTAATTATGTTTTAAAAGGTATTAACCTATAATTGTGTGGTTTTACTTTTGTTTTCTTATACGAGGATTAATATTATGGGATAGTGAAAAGTTATATAATTCTAAACATCTTGAATTACAAGTTGATTAGTAGAAGGATTAGTTTGACATTGCTTTTGAGAATTTTTGAGATTCAAAAATTTCATTTTGACCTGTTTGTTGCTCTTTCAAAAGAGAGAGTTTTTTTTTACCTCTTCAGGGGTGGCCGAGTTGATGGAGTAGGTGAACGTAGAGATCAAATGTTACGAGTTCGAATCCCCTGCCAACATTTCCTCGATCGAGCCCATCGCACTGGGCTTGTCTAGTGTGGTTTACATCTCCTTTGTGATTTGCGGGTTACTGCACATGGAGCGGGGTTTACCTAGTGAGCACTCACAGTGATCGGGCCTCCACCCCTTCGGTGTGGTCGGGACTCCACTGGCGGATAGCGGCTACGGGTCACTACGTCAAAAAAAAAGGAGTTCTTTAAAAAATTAGTTTTTAGACGTTAACTAAAGTAATTTTCTCGCACTTCTACAAAAAAAAATAAAAATAAAAATAAAAATAAAAACTCTATAAAACAACACTAAATCTCTACCTAATCTGCAGATTAGTAAAAGTACAATGTGTTAATGATTCGGTTTCAATAATTGGTTGTTAGCATAAAATAATACCTCTTTTGCGGGTATATACCTCTTTCAAATCTCTAAGAATTTTTTATTTTCTGCTGAATTTAGACAAGAAGATTCAGTCAAAGCTTTGCAAAGAAGCAAAGCCACCTTTATTCATACATAAGGGCACCTTACCTCCGGTTGATTCAGTGCTTTATAGGACTATCTCTTGTTCGATCTTGAGAATGATTCTGTCTTTCAAAATTAAAACGATTATTCTTATCGATAAGTATCTCAAACAAGCCTATTATTTTGTAGAAAAATCCCTTTAACTGTTGTTTGGGAAATGACAGATCAAACTAAGAATTTGTCCCCTTTCCAAGAATTTATCATATGACACTTGTATGCTCACTTTTATGGATACGAGAAGATGTTGAAAGATGACAATTTTGGTTCTGCAGAGAACCCACAAAAGTATCCCATTACTTATAAGTAAAATTTTAGCTTAATTCGAAGTAGCTAACTTTCTTATATCACTTTTTATTTTTATTTTTGAAAGAGAGAACGTTGAATATATAACATATACCAGTGAAGACTTTCCACGAATAGAAAAATTCTCATTTACCCCAAAAACTGCAATGACATGTATAGAGAGAGGGGTTTGGGGGTGGGGTCGTACAGGTTGTGAACACATTAGTTGTTAGTGGCATTCATCTTCCAATCCGAAGAATAATCGTGGCAATTCAACCAGCTGTCACCAATCAATTTACGAGACGTGTTTTCTACGTTTTTCAATCTTAATAGCATAATTAAATTTCATTTCATTTTTCGTCAAATTTCGATTAATATAAGCAGAACAAGATCAAGAAGCTTAAAAACGAGCCACTGTGACTTCGCCTATAAGCTACCTGACCGTTTCGTAACTATCATCTTGACACCAAAGCGTTCACTTGGTCGGAGATATCTTCGTCGACAAGCGTCTGATTGTGCAAAAACTATAGGGATGACAGTGATGCCGAAGACAATGATTTTGCGCTATAACACAACAAGACGAAGAATGCGTGTTCCTGTCAAAGTGTCTCACTTCTGGAAGCCTGAGTGGCCTTTGGTGCCACAATAATGCTCACTTGTGGGCCCTGTAGCATCTAAATTGTAATGGACTCGGCATGACCAATAGACACTGGCCATCCGGGCAAATTCATAAGCATAAGTTTAGATTAATCAAACAGAAATGATCTAACACGGTATAAGTTTGCATCAACTGGTCAGTCTAATGACATCAGCTGACATGTTCAATATTGTTCAATGGGATATTCCTTCAGACTGTACATACATAAAAACTAGAACTGTTAAACAACGACACGTGCACATAATTTGATGATAACTATACTTATTTCAAAGTTTGCATTTTTTTATTTTTTTTGGGGTCGGAAATAGGGATGGCAAAAAAACCCGACAAACTCGATACCCGCGAGGACCCGCCCCGAACGGGGAGAGGAAAACCCGCTTAAATGGGTAACGGGGCGGGGATGGGGCGGGGAATTATTCCCCGAGGCGGGGACGGGTAACGGGGTCCCCGCCCCGCCCCGCCCCGCCCCGTTAAAAAAAATTTTTTTTTTTTTTTTTTTTTTAAGAATTCAATACTTTAAATGAACATTTTCGTTAGTTCTAATAGAAAATAGCAACTAAAATTATTTGTTTAAATATAATGAATATGGACAATAAAAATAAATTATCAAAAACTAAAAAAAAAATTTAAACGGGGAATAAACCCACCCCCGCCCCGCCCCGCCCCGACCCCGCCTTAAACGGGGAACGGGGCGGGGACGGGGACGGGGAATGAATTTCTTAACGGGCCGGGGGACGGGGAGGGCATCCTCGCCCCCGCCCCGCCCCGCCCCGTTCCGTTGCCATCCCTAGTCGGAAAATCCAATTTATAGTTTTGAAATTTGATTAGAACTACGTTGTCGAGGAAGAGGAAGCTGAAATAACATTTTAGTTCAATGGGCAAAGTACAGCTCAATTTGTTTTCCAGTTATGGCAAGAATCTGTAAAATTCTATTTTTTTCCTTCTTTGGACCATTTTTGAATGGCATCATGTTGTAGGAGAACTTTACCTCCTTATCGAGATAGCGTAGTCACCTAGAGGACTCCAACACAAGAAGAAAATGAGAACAACCTTCTTTGAGAACTAACATAAGAGAACAACTGCGACCATGAATATCATTACTTTAATCTACTGTAGTATCATTCTCCTACTACTATCCATTTTAATTCCCTATTACGCCTATGTTTGGTTTAACTTTTAAAAGTTGATAAATATTTAAGTCAAAATCAACAATTAATTGTAACCATACATTTCATGAGATTAATAAATTTTATCAATATTTCAATTATACGAGTCTGTTTGGTACCGATTAAAATTCAATTAAAATTGAAACTATAGTCGTTATTGGGCTCCACTCTCTAATAAAAATCAACAATAACAGCTAATTTTTCAATTTTATTCCGATTTTAATCTCTACCAAAAGGGCTCTATATTTGATAATTTTATCAAAATCTATTAAAAAATTATTTTTTTTTCTACACCAAAATAGAGGTGAAATTCTTTATGTGATAACAAGTTCTCTCAAATGAGACGATGTAGAGGCCCAAATTTATCATGTAGGGATCCAATAACAAAAAGGGACTTTATTAAAGCCCAAAAAATGTATTATGAAAAGTTAACGCTGTTAAAGTCGGCTCAGCTTTTAAGGAAAATTAACACAAATAGCACTTCTTCTTTTTTTATAGCGGTACCTCCAGAAATTGCATTAACCTTACTTGTGACAAAGGAATATCGTAGTTTCATAAAATCACAATCAGAAGATTTAAAGTCAAATTGAGAGGAGAAAAACCTCATAAACTAAGAATGCCCAGTTTATACATACGCAAAGCTCCTCTAACTGATGATGAGATTGTGATAGAGTCCATCCAAATTTGTGAAACACTAGACGCAACCAGTTTCGATAAGTTATTGGCTACCAAGTTACCCTCGCGACATATGTGCTAAACCCTACACGAGATTATAGACAACATGTATTGTATTTTTTCCTAGTAGTCCTCCAAATACCACGTACCTTCCTCCTTAGCCAATTAATGATTTTGAAGAATCAAATCACATCTTAAATGCTAATGCATAGAAATTAAAGTAGGCAAGAGCATGTATTGGCGTAACTTGTAAGTAGTCAAACTAGCTTATAAGCCCAAAATCCACTCTAATGTGTTGTAACTTAAAAAGGTAACTTAATCAGGCAAAATGGTAACTTATGTTACGCCTCATCCAAACTTATCCTAAGTTATAAGATAGCTTAATCAAATGAATTTCGAATTTATCCTTTGTTATCTCCAACAGTTACCATCAACCTTGCGCTTGCCAAAAAAGAGTCGCATTCATTATAGAAGAGAAATCAGGCATAGCGTTGGTAAAAATTTCCCGTCTCAAATGGTAAATGGAGATGGGATTACTGGCCACGTGGCAGCTAATTAGGAAAAGGTCAAAAGCCACACACTCCATATTACTTGCTTACTTGGGAGATCATCAAATAAAGGAGTCGAAGTGATGCCATCACTTTAGCTGAAACGATATGTAAGATTGAACATCTATGTCTAATGTGAGGTGCCACGATCTGTTATAACCTATTTTCGAAGTGATGAATCTTTGTTTCACAAGGCATTTCCATACCTTCGTCTCATCCAATTGTACATTTACAACTGATTGATTTGATTGTCGAAGTGCTCACGGTCAACTCCCTCATCTTCGGAGAAGGTCACGTCGTTTAACGATTTGTTCTAATGTACGACAACCTTATATGTGAATGTGAGTTGAACCTAAATTTGTTGGTCATGCTGTTCAGTCGAAACCTAAATCAATGACTTGTAATCTCACAAACAAAATTACAGCCTAGGTATAGTTTTGATTTTTTCAATGGAATATTTCGCAAACAAAATAAAACGTTGGCTTATTGTTTTATATTTTTTATCACACACCTTACGGACATTTCTATAGTTGTCAAAAGCTTATAATATAAAATAAATAAGAAAAGCCACTTTAAAATATGTACTTGACGTACTTATAAGCAGATGACATCCAAACATACATATACTTATAAGATAAGACTCTTTTTACACCCAACTAAAACACCAATCGGAAAGGTGAAAAAGAAGGGAGAGGTGGAGAAAACCTGCAAAAATGGTGGTTCAGTAACAAAAAGTAAAATTTACCTTGGATTGGTAGTTATTGATATAACTGATGCAGCAATCTCTTCACCGTATGACTGGCGAAGTTACCTTTTGGTGTTGCAACCGCCAATGCCGTTTGTTTTCTTATCTGATGCTTAGAAATGAACTTCTGCAGGGAAAAAAAAGGCTTTTTTCTTGAACAATGAAGTTGGGGGATGTACTTCAATATATCCGGCTATTATGGGCCTCTCTATCAAACCTGCAAATAAAATACATTTGCAGGAAATACTAGCAAAATCAGCTTGTAACAGAATTGTCAGCATTTTTTAAACATGGCCAAATGTTTTCTATAAAAAAATATTACATCCGGTGGTGGACCAAGGAGTTTGAGTGAGCAAGAGCGATCGTTGACCGTAAGCCGAAATAAAAACTAAATATACCTATTACTTTGCTAAATCTAAACAAATATAATTATATTATATTTAATGTTAACATTAATCAAATGTCATAATGGTTAAGTTTGCATGATTCAAAAGGGGAGCACGAATTCAAATATTTCAAATTGTATTAAAACTGAACATATATAATTCTATTACACATGTTAAAAATTTACCAAATGTCATAATGGTCAAACTTCCCATTATCCGGTACAGAAATGGAGTCTCTAACCAATTGTGCTACAAGAAATATTTGAAAATTAAAAAAATTACAAAATATATTATCGAATAAATATATCAATTGTCACCAAAAAAAAAATTATTCCCAATCCAACACGCATGGTTGTCGGTGCTCGCCGGTGTTGAATCCGTCTATGATTACGTCCTTGTTTGATATGATTAAATGACCAATTAAATTTAAATCCAAATCAACAATTAATTTTAATCACAATTTTTACGTGATCCACAACTTTTCAACCACAAGCTCTATCAATTTTTATCAAAATTTACTAAAAATTTAATTTTTATCTTTTGAACATTAAAACTTCACTAGTACCTAAAGAAACCCATATTCTTAAGACCCATAAACCAAATTAGTTACAAGAAATCACATCAGACCTAATATATCTCTCAAGCATTTCTTCAAGCATCTTAGCCTCGATTGGGTTGCGATCCTCGAATTTGTTGATCTTTCCTTTTGTTGGGTTGGGCTGGGTTGCGTAGGGCTGGGCTGGGCTGGGCTGGTTTGCGTAATTTTCTTGAAGGAAATTACATTTACAAAGGTTTTTAAGTTACCATTTTCAAAAATACAGAATCAACTTTAATAATACATAAATCAGGTTTTAATTAATAATTTTTTATTATTTTTTATTTAAATCAATCCTACATAAAATCAAACCCTAATTTTTTCAACCCCCTCCCTCTCTCTCTCTCTCTCCCCATTCCATCCGACCACCACCACCTCCTCTCTTCTCCCTCAAATCACCGGCACCACCACCGCCTATCTTCTCCCTCAAATTGTCAGACCATAACGTCGTTGCCGCGATTGCAGTGATTCGTGAACGAAGATGTGGCGGCTGCACCGCTGCAGCAATTCTTGGAGATTTGTCTGGTACGATGACCATCATTGATTTGTGTTCTGCAATTGTTGGGGGTGATGTGGTGTTAATGGTGTTAGGGATGGTGGTAAGGTGGTGGATACGGATTCAGATTCAGATCTCGCTGTGGTTGTGATGGTGTTAGCGATGGTGTTGGTGGCGGCGACGGCTGGGGCTACAGATTCAGATCTCGCTACAGTTGGTGGTGGAGTGTGATGCTGGAGGTGGTGTTGGTGGTGGTCGTGGTCGTGGTGGCAATGGTGTAGGATGCATGCGGTTTTGGCGTGTTTGGGTGGTAGTTGTGGTGGTTTTGATTGGGTAGAGGATGTGGTTTTTGTTGTCAGCGTTGGTAGTGAATTTGGCTGTTGCGGTGATAGCTTTATAGTTGAAAATGATGGTCGACCAGTGGTGGTGGTGGTGGTTCGGCGACGAAGGTGGTCACAAGTGGTGTTGTGTTGGTAGTGATCACAAATGATTTGTTGATTGTGACCAATAAATTGGTTGGTGTGTACCAATAAATAATAAATTGTGACCTATAAATAATTTGTGACCTACACATTTATTAATTTGTAACCAATAAAAGTAATATGTGACCTATAATTTGATGTTCTGTGACCATAAAATAAATTGTGTACTTATAAATTTTGTGATTCGTGACTGATGAACAATTGTAACTTTTAAATTTTTAATTTGTGACCGATGAACGAACCGTGACCTATAAAATTTTTGAATTGTGACTTTTAAATTTTTAATTTGTGACCGATGAACGAATCGTGAACTATAAAATTTTTGAATTGTGACCTTAAAATTTTTGAATTGTGACCAAATTGTATAAATTTGTGACCTTTATATATTTATTTATTAAATATATAATTAATTAATTAAATTATAAATAAATTTTAATGAAAACCTGATTTTTGAAATTTAAAATCTCAAACTATAATTTTGAAATGGTAATACTTAAATACCTTATTTATGTATTGTTCCCATTTTCTTGCTACCTTTTGACTTTAATGTCAAGTTTATCTTGATCCTAGCTTACCACATACTAAATGAACATAGTTCACATTACTCCTTGGAGAAGACTTTGATCCAACTTTGGCATCTTGAAGGTAAGGGGGTTATTAAGGAGGTAGGGCGTAACACGTTTCTTCTCGAGCTGCTTAGGGTTTTGGATAAAATGAGGATTTTGGAGGGTAGACCTTGGTTTTTTGATAAATCATTGATGTGTTTGTACGATTGTGAAAATGTTCACAACCTTAAGGATATAGCGTTCAATGAAGAGGTTTTTTGGGTCCAATGCCATGACCTACCCTTTGCCGGTATGACGTATAAAATGGGGAGTGCAATAGGAGAGCGTCTTGGGAAGGTCTTGACAGTTGATACGGATAGTAGTGGGGTTTACATAGGAGCGTTCCTGCGCATAAAGGTCCTTATTGATATATCAAAACCACTGATGCGGGGGTGCTTATTCAAATATGGCAGGGACCAGTGTTGGGTCCCATTTAAATATGAAAGATTGCAGAATTTTTGTTATCATTGTGGGTTGATCTTTCATTCCTCTGGTCGGTGTGCTCAGAAGGAACTAGGGGCTGCGATTGGGGAAGGGATTGAACAGCAGTATGGTCCATGGTTGAGAGCTAATTGGAAGCTTTCAGCAGGTGTATCATTATCGGAGGGGGCTGCCAAATTTCAGCTGCATTGCCCAGCTTCAAATCCTGATCCTCAGCAGACTGGAGATGAAAGTAATTCTGGGCAGATGGAGGTGGAGGATAATGGGATAGTAGCAGGTGTGGATATCCAGGTGAAGGATAGTAGTGGGGAAGCTCGCCCTAATAGGAGTGTCCTAATGGATTTGGGTCAGAGGAAAAACTGGAAAAAGAGGGCTCGTTCAAGTTCAGATTCGGCTAGTCACCAGGTTATGGACGTGGATGGATGCGAGCCCAATGATTGGAGCTCAAGAGGGCAAGAGATTGAGGGTACTGAGGAGTCACCTCCCAAGTGAGTTAAACGTGTGCAGGGAGAAGCGGAGGGCCCTGTTTTGCCAGTGGCTGCTGAGCAGCCTTGGCAACCTCCGTAAGGCCGGGAATGTTACGGGTTAGGGCTTGGGATCCCTGGGGCTGATTGAGTAATCCTCTTGCTTGATCGTTAGGGCCAAGTTCCCAGTTTTTGGTGGTCTGGTGGTGTATATGTGTTTCACCAGTTAGTTTTGGTTTGTTTCATGTCTCCGGTTGTTCAGGTGGATTCGGTTTGGGAGTGTACATATATGTCTGACCCTGTTGGTGGTGGATGGGCTGTTGGTTGATGTTGGTTGGGTGGCTTCGGGGGTTTTGGATTTCCGCTCACCTTTTGGGTGAAGGGCTGATAAGCTTGATGGATGATGGTTTTCCGGCTCCTGGAAGTTTGCCTATGATGATGGTCTCGTTTTGCTGGATTCTATTCTTGACTGGGTATAGTCTTGTGCGGGTCGGTTCTTTTGCCTCGTGTGGGGGCTGGTTGGTTCCCGGTGGTCGTACATGACCATTGTAATAGCTTCAGCTTCGGCTTAGGTTGCACATTAATCCCTCGTGTCAGGGCATTGTGTAGGAGGTTATTCCTCCGTGTACCGTTGGCTATTGCGTTATTTAATGAAATTTGTTTCATTTTCAAAAAAAAAGAGGGCCAATCTAGTTTTATTACCGGTTACTAGTTAGGATTTTGAATTTGTGCACTCTTGAGATATTTACATGTAATCCATTCTTAATATTATTCAGTGCTCTAAAAAGCATGTTTAATCATCGCCTAGAAGCAAGGCGTAGGTGAAACGTAGTGCCTTGACCGATTAATGCACGACTAAGCTTTCCTACGCACGACTAGACGCACTTTATTAATTTTTATTTTTATTTTTTTCTTTATTTTAAATGTCTTTTCATTAACTTTAGTTCAACTTTTTAAGCCCTTGTTTAATCTCCATTTTTCAAAATATATTTTTCTTTTCTTCTTTTCAACCACACACTTTTCAATAAAATAATATTACATGCAACTCAAAAACTTTTCCTTTATTTTTAACCTTACATTCCCCATCAACATACTATTTCAAAATGCATTCTCCACAAAACATGGGGTTCAAACGGGTCTTAAATGACTTTATATGCACAAAAGTCAAAAAGGGAAAGTTCAAAAGTATATACAAAGTCCCTATAAATCTATTAGCCTAGACTTATTTAGTTGAAATTATAAAAAAATAGTTTTAAGTTTTGGATTCTAACAACTTGAAAATTGTATAATTGACTAATTAAAAAAATTATTAAGCAAATATAGTGCTTGCCCGGTGGAGATTTTTGGCCTGATTTTAAACATTTTTATGACCGTTTTTTAAGCACTCGGCCGCAATTGTTGAATGTTCATATCTCATGTGGGGCCTACTAACGGTTATTATCTCAATTTTAATCCATGAAGAATCTAGACCAGACAGGCACATAATATTTTATAATTTTAGATATTTGATATATATTATTCTAATTATTAAATAATTTTTAGAATGATTAAAAATTTACATTTAGTCATGCTTTACTCTTTTTAAAACACTAATGGAGATATTCTTACCCATCCAGAACTAGTAACTTCACTAATCACCAAGATAAAAGGTTAAAACGATAAGATCTTCAATCCAATTTCTATCCATTATTATCATTTCTCATTAATAAATTACAACTTTTTTTGAAAAAAAAAAAAAGGGACAGGAATAAAGATATCTGGCAAGAAATGAGATCTACTGCTACTGCAAATATTCTGATTTAGTACACACTCAATAGCCTTTCATTATACTTGTACTATTCGTACGTGGTTTCAGCTATGGAAGCATTAGCACAGCTCTATTCTATGGATTCGCTATGAGCAATTAGCTATTTGAAGTTTTACCAAAACTTGAATCTTTTGTGTGACAAATAAACCAGTTAAAACGTTAATGAAATCAGCAGCAATATATCCCGTTCATAGACGAGTCTTGTTCACTCCATCAAGTTCTCCGTAAGTGGCATTTTTCCTGCTCGACACGACAGGGGAATCATATCACTTCTGTAGAGATTCCGGAATTTCAGTCCTGCAACCAAACTGACCTCAGTATTCAACCGGGCTACCACTGGGGTTGAAATGACAGTGGTACCTCTTGGTCGAACAATCGTATCTGGGATGAAAAACGAATGTTAATGAGAAAGGACTGTAGAAATACATATATCACGCACACGTTCCCTTTGAACTTAGACAATTGTGGTTCCTTTTAGTAAGGTGTACTTGACTCAATAGTATTAAGAAGGAAAAAAAAATTCTAAAATTTTATTGGCTGTACAGTTCAGCCCTGTCTACAACTGCATGCCAAACATGTTCTTATCGGAACTGGGAGATAGATCAGTCTATTTTCATCCATCAAATCATAATTCTCTTTTGATAAGGAGGAAGTCCCGAAGGCGAACCCCCCCCCCCCCCCCACCTGTGCCGTAGGCCCCTCAGCCAGGTGGGTTGTAAATCGAGGGATATGCACGAGTGGCAGGGCCTTGAGGGAGAGAGCCAACAGGACACGAACCCACTGAGTGGGGAATCGAACTTGCGAAGCCGGAGGATTTCTCCCCACGTCACCTCAAGCCTTACCAACTCGCCTATGCCCCTGGGGGCAAATCATAATTCTCTTTTTTTGGTGGGTGATCCACTATGCCTTGTTTCGATTATGTTGACTACCAACAACGAGCTCTCCAATGCGAACTAGAGCAACAATGATTAATGAGAAACAAAGAATCATGAAAATCACTTCCCAAAAAGGGTGATGCTACATGTACCCACAAACTTTCACACAATCTTTTACACCCCCCTCACATGGAGGGGAGCCCACGATTATTTTATTATGTGTGGACCCCCCTCCATGTGAGGGGGGTGTAAAAGATTGTGTGAAAGTTTGTGTACACATAGCATTATTCTCCCAAAAACTATTACCACCAGGCACCATAGCAGAAGATTTTTCCAGCAAATTGCTTTGAAAAAAGGGTGAAACTCAGGTTGTTTTATAGGACTTCTGTCTAAAGGAATTTGAACTCTAACTGGGACCTGGCTGTCCCTTTCCATTTGAAAATACTCACTTTTAGATTCGAAAATTTATCTCTGCACTTCAATCAAGAAAGGCACAAATGTTTAAAGCATGCACAAAAGGGGAAAATGAAAGAGAAGTAGATGGACAAAAAGTTAGTGATGACTTTAAAAAGAAACAGAAAAAAAAACAATTCTTATTCGTCCACTTGATGAACAATCAAGCCCTTGAGCATGCCGGAGTCACATTATTTTGTTTTTAATCTGAAAAGAAAAAGAAAAGCGTCGGACTTCTTGAAATTGGGACAAAGATGAATAAACTAAGACGTTGCAGAAAATGGCTCCTAATGAGATAAATTAGTTTCTCGACTATACCTGTCATGACATCTTTGCTATGGACTTCTTGAAATTGATTAGCCCAAGACAAGCATTTTGATTTAACTGTTTCCCAGCGATGTAATTTTGTCAACTAACATAAACTATGTGACAGTGTCTATTCTTAAGAATAATATCAAAACTTTATCATACACTAAAAGGTAATCATTCTTGTGAAAGAAAGCCTCACGAAAAAGTTCATCAATAGAAAAAGGTCGTGGAACGAAAATAGAATGAATCAACTGATCATAGGCAGGAATTTGTGAACGCCAGAACTGAACTCCATATTGGGAACAAAAATAATGAGGCAAGATATAATACAGTGAATTTCAAAATGCAGATTAGAGACAAAGAAACATGGGATATTTTCATTATTAAGATACTACAAGTAGCATCCTGATCTAAATACAAAGCTATACCACCACCTAATATGCAGAAATCATGGTCAACTGCAAAGATAATACGACCAAACATCAAGATTCAAAAAGGCATATGTGGATACGTGATCAATGGAGCAAATTAACCATAAGTGAGGAGAAACTAGAGGACCTTGGATCTCAGTACGGCCTCATGACACTTCTTGCTATAGAGTGCGAGCCGTAAGACTTTATTTTCCCTGGTCCTCCTCTCCGGCTGCTCCTCAAAGGCGTTAAGTAGAAGCGCAAGAGTCCATTAGCTATATGGTTAGGCGAATATCTTGCACTCCAATTCCTCTCCTGCATGAACTCGTCCCTCCTCTTCTTCCCATGCCCATTCATTTCCACACCAGATTTCGTCACACTTCCAAATGAATTCCCATTGCGATTGGAATTTCGCCGGCTCAAGCTACTATTGCTCCGCAACACCTTTTTAGTTGATTCCCCTCCCGCATCATCATTCCCCTCTCTCCTCAACTCATGCCATGACTCGGAAAATAACCTATCCACTCTGTTTACTCCATTATACCTCTCCTCATCATCATCCTCATCCTCATTCCTACCACTACGCCGGTGTATAAAACCCCATATTCTCCAACTCCACCTCCTAGACTTTTTCAATTCCTTTCTCTCCCTATTCCCCATTGCTGGGCCATTTTCCATAAACGCACTACACAACTCAAAAGTCTCAGAGCAATCGTCCCTCAAAGAATTTGAATTCGAATCTCTCAAGTCTCTTTCCCCCACCAACACCTTAGTCCCATGACAATAATCTGCATTAGCAGGTGAAACCCTGGAATTAGAAACTGCTTTTATTTCATCCATCTCAGCAACTACAGCAGCCGCAGTCCTTCGAATAGAACTAGACCTATCCAGACTCTTCCTCCTCGAAGTGGAAGGATCTAAATAGTACCCCGGAGTCTGCACTGACCCTCCAGGCACACCCTCGAACTCACTAACGCAATTTGTAGTCATCATCACCTGTCCCTTGACTGGAATCTGCGTATCAGACCACAATACACGCACTTCTGGAGCATCCTCCAGCACAGAAACCACTGAAGGCATCCTCGGAAAGCTTCTCCCTATCGAATGCCCATCAAAGGAAGCCCGAGGCTCATCAAAAGAATATCTTGAATCATCAAAGCTAATCCTCCCAGCATCCAGCGAACACCTAGGGTCAGTGTCACAAGACCTCCTCCCAAACCCATAATCCGCTATCTCGGATTGGGTATCTCTGTACTTCCTCAAAATCCGTTTCTCCACGGGCAATGTAGCCAGTTTCTCTCCATTATTCTGCTTCTTCATCTTCAGCTTCCGCCTCCACTTGTGCCATTTCTTGCTAAAAACCGAGGATGCGGCCCAGAACCCCCCTCCTGGACTCTTTTTAGCCTGCTTGTCAAGAACTATATGATCCTTCATTGGCTTCAGATTATTCATATTCACCGCTTCTTCTGCTATAAGATCAGCATTATTCGCCTCTCTTTCGATGCCAATTCCAAGATTCTGCAATTGGCTATCTTGAGCTGGTGTAATTTCGTCTGCAGGACCATCAGCAACATGAGGAGCTTCATCTTCATTTTCAGGGTGTTTAAAAGCCTCCTTACTTTCGGTTTTCTCGAAAACGGGTTTATTGGCTACAAAAGATTCGTATTGTTTGATATTATTACAGTATTGTAGGTTTTGAGAGGATGGAGACGGTTTACTAGCGGTTTTTTTCTCGTTGTCAAGAGTGAAAAGCGACCAGAGTGAATTCCGTGCCCTGACGTCGCAAGATTTTCTCTGGGGCTCAAAAGCTCCATTGGATAGGCTTAATCCATCGGTTTTGGAGGCGGAAAATGACTTTGTGCGTCTGAGTTCGGGTAAAAATGAGTTAGGCTTGGCGGGCTTCTGGGGTGGCGGAGGGAGGAAGATGTTAGTTCTGATGGTGGGTTTGAAGGAGGAAGAGGTAAACAGGGACTTGAGTGCAGCAGTGGCGGAGGCAGAGGCGGATGAGGGGCGGCGGGAGGAAGAAGGAGTATTGTTGGGGGATTTGTCTAGGACAGTAAGGCGCTCGCAGAGGCAAGAGGGACAAAAGCCGTTGAATATATCATCCGGGTGGCGGTCACAGCTGAAGGAGGAGCGAGGTGGCTGCGGCGGCGGCGGAGGTGGCGCTGTTGGGTCTGCAGCAGTGGAATTCATAACCATCAGAAATCCTAGTTTGCACCTCACCCCCTTATCACATTACAACTGCATTAATTGCATTTCACACGCTGAGACAAATAAGCAAATGCGAGAGCTATTGTGACTTGTGCGTAAAAGAAGAAAGTGAAGTTTGCTGCTTTGCTTTGTAAACGGGAAATCAGTGAGAGCGAAAAAAGGAGACAGAGAAACGGGAAGTGGAAGGATCGCTCTTAAAAAATTCTCTACACTTTCGGAGATAATTCTTTGAGTGGTTATTCGATTTTGTCATTGGTTACTATTTAATAACTAAATTTAAAAATATATTTTAACGGTTACTGAACTTCGTCAAGTATTATTACTTCATAACTGAATTTAAAAATATATCACAATAGTCACTAAACTATGTATCGTATTACTCATTCATCATTCAAATAGGAAAATCTATTGGGTTCAACAAACAGTGTCGATTTGAGTGATGAGTGGATAAAACGATGTAAAGTTCAGTGGCCATTAAGATACTTTTTTAACTCCAGTTATAAATAACAATTTCCTTTTTCCTCAAATCGATCTTTGTGAAAGAAGAAACTAAAGAAAATGAAGGGGAAAAAAAAAATGGAAAATCAAATCAATCTCAATTACATTGGCACTAAATTCAAACATTTTTGTACTTTTATGCAATTTTTTTGTCAATTTCTTTTAGTATTCCTATTGTGTTTCTTTTAATCTTTATGTGTAAAGTTCGAGATATAGTGAACTGATATTTAGTGATGGCAAAAAATACTTGCCCTATTGGGGTGGGGTGGGGTGGGGTGGCGTGGGGTGGGACGGAGCGAGGAGGAGGCGCCCTACCCCGAAGCGCCCCGAACCCGCCCCATAAAGAATAAAAAAATAATTAATTACAAATTAAAAACAAAAAATAGTTAATTGGAAGTTTTTGAAAAAAATAAATAAATAAACAGGCAAACGGGGTAAGCCCGCGCCCCGAACCCACCTCGCAAGCCCGCTCCCCGAACCCGCCTCGCCTTTTCTAAGGCAAGACGAGGCGGGGCGGGGCGGGGCGGGGCACGGGGAGGGACGTGGTGGGGCGGGGCACCTGTCCCGTTGTCATCTCTACCGATATTAGACAAATAAGTTAATCAAACATATTTTTTATTCATATATTTACAGACTAACAATTTATTAATTCTTTTTTTGGTTCACATTTTCTTGAATCTGAATCTACTATTTAAATTTTACTCAAATTAAAAAAAATGCATAAAACCACTTAAAAGTAAGTTACACCCTGTTTAGGATATTCCATGAATTTTGTTTGGGTTTTTCTGCTATTCGTACCGGGGCCCCCACTCATGTGAGGGTACCGGTAGGGGGGTTGTACACCCCCCGGTACGAATAGCAGGGTTCATTTTGTTTAATTATTCCTTTTTTTTTTTTGGGTACGTGAATGCTTCGAGAATAAAAGATCATTAAACATTGAGGGGGTTATGTCTATAGAATATATGATGTGTTTTGCTACTTTGTACGCTAGGTTGACACCCCTTGCAAAGGGGTGATCACAATTTTTTTATTATAAGTAAATTTCAGTGTACAAGTAGCAAAACTCATTTATGATAGTGCTATTTATGAAATAACACAACTTCGGTTGTTTAATAGCATTGCACTTGTTGTTTGTATTTTTAACTTTTTGTCAATAATCATGCTATATGTTCATATTCTTTTACACCATTTTTGATATTGTGCTACATATCGACAAATGATTGGACAATTTTTAAAAGCACACACTTTCCGGTCCAACACTTTTTGAATTTGTACACAATGTAAACTATGATGCAACCCATAGAATGTACATCGAGCATAATTCTTATATCAAACATGAATTTTGCTATTTGTACATAAAAATGTATATAATGAATTATATAATATGATTTAGAGGGAAAATATTGAATGAAAAAATTAATTTTATTTTAAACTAGCAAATGATAGATTTTCATGTAATATTATGTAATCTATTACATAAATCTTGATATACATGTAGCAAGATTCATCAAACATGTCTCTTTATATGCCACACGTCTTATGCATGAGATCAAGATTATCACATTTGAAAATGGTTCTTTTTACATTGGAAAATTTGTATTTTTTGTCTTTAATTTTTGCAAAATACAACAAATTTATCTTCAACCTTTTTCTTTTTTTCCAATAAAACACATTTGCAACCTTTCAATTATGTAGCAAAAGTCGTTTTTCTATCCATTTTGACAATTAAATGACGAATTTTCCATTATTTTTAAATAAATAAACATAAAATAAAACAGTAAAATAAAAATATTGCAAATAAAGTCCCCGTTAACACCCACCAGGCTCACTCACCCCACACTCATCGATATAAATGATTAACAAATTTTAATAAAGATTGGAGAGCAAGGCAGATATTGAATGATAATGAACCAGGACGAAGTTAGACTCTTATTCTCCGTTTTTCGTAGTAGGGTGTTTCGTAGACACGAGTGTTGATACATTAGCATTTATGTATTCAACGTAGCCTTTTTTTTTTTTTTTTTTTGAATCAAATGAAATATCATTGATGACGCATAAATCGGATAAAGGAGGAAAAACCTCCAACACATGCTCTCCTAAGAGAGATTGAGTGCCTCCTATGCAAAGCAAAACCACAACAAACTATACAGGACCGACACCAGACAAAACAAAACGAAAACAAGACACCACCAACCAAGGTCGAAGAACATCTGTGACTTTACAATCAAGAAAATCCGACTTAAAGCCAACTACGCAATCAGCACTTGAGCACCCCGCACATAAAGTAGCGGGCATTGTCTAGACCTCACCACAGACAAACAAACCAACCAAATCCAACAAAACAGAAACAGCCCAACAAGACACAAACTAAACAACACTAAAACAACCCAAACAAAACAACAAAACAACACCAACACTAAACAACACTAAATTCAACGTAGCCTTTTTAACATTAGGCTCGGAGGTTGTTAATGACAGTCACCAGTCCACTGGTACAACTGAAAGGTTCTTATGACACATTAAATTGTGGTCAATAATTAAACAAATTGGTAAATTTACATTTGAATATTATTAAACTTGAAAATATATTATAATATGAATACTTTAATTTTTTTCAATTTGATATAAAGCCATCAACATTTTCTGACTCTATAAAATTCTTATCATTGTTAGTTTTAAATATAAAAAGTTTATCAGAAAAGTAATATTATTATGATTTTTCGATTTTAACAATGGTCTAATAGTTAAAATTAGATTTATTATAAATTTGAATTTGATAAGTTATTTGTAAATCCATCGAATTTATTTCAAAAGTGCACATTAATGAGCCGTGGTCTATATATAGGTTGGTTATACATCGAAGTTTTGGTACGTACCAATATTTGTCGCACATGGATGTGTATCTACTATAGTACATGTTTTAATATTAGCTTTGAAAATAACTAATAATTTATACTTACCTTATAGTACAATAGAACTAGCTCTTCCAATGTAGGGGTCTACATATATTTTCTTATGTTTGGATAAAGTTCTCATTTCCTAAAAGAGGCGTGATACACCTCGGAGGACATGTGGTGCAAGACACGTAAAGGTCCACCTTGTTAGGGATGACAAAAAAACTCGACAAACCCGATACCCGCGGGGACCCGCCCCGAACGGGAAGAGGAAAACCCGCTTAAACGGGTAACAGGGCGGGAATGGGGCGGGGAATTATTCCTCGAGGCGAGGACGGGTAACGGGGAACCCACCCCGCCCCGTTAAAAAAAAAAATTTTTTTTTTTTTTTTAAGAATTCAATACTTTAAATGAACATTTTCGTTAGTTCTAATAGAAAATAGCAACTAAAATTATTTGTTTAAATATAATGAATATGGACAATAAAAATAAATTATCAAAAACTAAAAAAAAAAAAAAAAAAATTTAAACGGGGAATAAACCCGCCCCGCCCCGCCTTGCCTTAAACTGGGAATGGGGCGGGGACGGGGAATGAATTTCTTAACGGGGCGGGGGACGGGGAGGGCATCCCCGCCCCCGCTCCGCCCCGTTGCCATCCTTACACCTTGTAGAGTTACGAGGGTGGAAGTAACTGTTCCACCCTCGTGAATAGAATATAAAAATCGCACAATCTTAATGCACTTTGGACAAAAATGAGAGATAACATTGGAGCAAGAGAACGGGAAAACTAATGATAGCATCGAAGGCGGCTTGTCTCTCCACTTGTATCACCACCATCCTCTTAGGCCAATTATAGCCTTTGATAAGATAGTCTAGGGTCGAAGATCAGTCATGTGATATCATTGCACCCTAGGCATCACCCCTCATCCACCAATTAGAGCACTCTCGCTGCCTGAGAATCACGTATTCAAATATAAAGTATTGTAATTCAAAATGATTGAGGCGATTTTAGAGAAGGTGCCCCATCTATAAAAGGGGTCATTCATTCCCAAGAATATGATATGATCAAATATACTCAACTCTTACAAAATGTAATATGATCTGATCAAATATAGCAAAAATCTCACTTCACCTACATTTGAATGTGTCAAAATAGAGATTCGAGGAGCTAACAACTGGGTTATGCAATGGGGGCAATGGTGGTGGTGGTGGTGGTGGCGGCTGCTAGCTAGCTAGCTGGTGGTTTGTGTGGGGGTGGATTGGGTTAGAGAATATGGGCGGTTGGAAAAGAATAATTATTTATTAATTTTGAAAAAAAAACAGGATTCTTGCTGCAAATTTCCTTTTATTTAGTTGCTTTTTATTTATTTAATGAAGAGACAACTCGTCATTTTATGTGGTTAAAATGGAGGAAGGACGAAACTTTTTAATTTTAAAAAGGTTGAGGATTTTTGGTGCCAAAAAACGTTGAGGGTAAATTAGTAACATATAAGAAAGATTGAAGATGAAAAGTGTCAAAAACCCTAAAATTATAAGACAAAAAACTAAAAGATATCCTCATCCTTTAATCTATGGTACACTTATTCCCCCATTTTCATATATTAGCAGCCCCCATCCCTTGTAAATTTCGGTATAAATTTACCGTAAAGATAATTTTACCCTTCAAATAATAATAATAATAATAATAATAAAAAAGAGGGTTAAAGAATAGGGACAACATATGCAATTTACCCTAAAAATTTAGGAAATTTTGTAGCTGCAGTACTAAACTTTTCACTTTTAAAAAGACTTCCCAAACCTTTACTTTATAGCACCCATGGTATTAAACCTTTCAAAAAGTAGTACCTATAGTCTAAATGCATGGAAATAGTTAGTTCGATTGTTAGTTGACCGCCAAAAAATAAATATGACATTTTTTTGACCAATTAGGTGAGGGTAAAATTGTCTATTCCAATTTAACTTAAAATAGTTGAAATAATTAAATAAGAAACAATAAAAAATTCTTTTGTCTTTTCCCCATTTTCCACCGGTCCCTACCAACCAAAACCAAAACTAAAACCAAATCCAACTCCCGCTCAAACAAATTTGGCGCCACCATCGCCCCTCGAGACATAACCCAGTGGTGCAAAGGACGGGAGTGAGGTAGTCGCAACTGAGCTGACAGCCGTAATGTGAGAGTTCGATTTCTACCTCTTACAAGGTATGAAATTGGACTCTTTGTGGACATCAGTATGACAGCTCTTGTACCCTAACCTATTGAGGCACATCCCTCGATTCACCTCATCCTCAATACTCTAGAAGAGGGATTCAACCTTTTTTTTTAAAATCTGGCCCCACCATCTTTTTCCCTATCCCACCGTTTTCGCCACCACATGCTGCCAATGACATAGCCATGGACTCGTCATTATTTTCCGACCCTCACAATAAATCTAAACCTTAAAATCAGTTATAGAACATACACATAGATGCACGAACTCAAAATCTCAAGACCTATAAAAGGAATCGAATTCTGAAATTTATCTATTTTAACGATTTCTGGACAAGCTCAAACCAATTATTTTGAATAGACCCAAATACTCTGAATGGCTAGAGCTATAGACCCAATCAGCCTAAAAGAAGATAAAGTAGTAGAGGCAGAGAAGGTTGACCCTGATGGGCTTTAATAGATGGGAACTACAAACGCGAATAGTAAGTAGTGTGACGGAGGAGAAGAATGAAGGTTTGTGGAAGGGATGCGATTCTAGGCTTTTTTTTTTTGGTGTCAGTGACATTAGAGATGGCAGCGGAAGGTAGCGATTGCTATTTGGATTTGGATTTGAATTTGGATTTGTTTTCATTAAAAAATATAAAGGTACCTTTTTATCATTTTAAATTTAGTCAAAATTATGGCCAATATCAATTTTCTGATCAATTAACAATCAAGTTAATGGTTTCTATCCATCGGACTTTAGGTGCTAATTTTTGAAAGATTTGATACCGTGGATGTCTCAAAGTAAAAAAGAAATTGGGTCAAGTATGCATAAAGTAGAATGTTTGATACCTGATTGCAATTTTTCCTAAAATCTAACATTCATTAATAAACAATATTTACTTGGCAAATTTACTTGAAAGGAGGTACCTTTTTAAGCTGCCTAACGTACCCGTGGAAGAACAATATATAATTCATTGATTTTGAATTAGCCTATTTTTACAATTTTCGTTAACAATTATGGTTGACAATTTTGGTATTGTCAAAATTTAGACAATTGATTTTTAAAATAAGTTTTGAAATGGATGAATATAATATTATCAAGTGTGAAGTGTTAATTAAGATTGTCAAATAAAGAGTTTGTTTGGGAGAGATTTTTGGGGGAAAAATTGATTTTGTGATATGATGGGAAATGTGTGGTTAAAAAAAAAAGAAAAAATTATTGATGTAATGGAAAATATTATTTTATTGAAGAATGTGTGGTTGAAAATGAGAATTGATTTACTGTAATAAAAAATTTAATCCCTCCCAAATATGGCCAAAATCGTACAAGTAGCGTGATTCATGATTTTTTGTTGACGAATGACCAAAAACCAAACGGTGGCTGGCGTGGCGTCGATGAAAAATGGGAAATTTCACCACTACGGACAATTGGACTATTAGACAATCCCAAAATTAATTTCGAAAAAAAAAAAGAAAAGGAAAACATCTGGACCAACGATCACAGCCAATTAACTATTTTCAGATGAGACCCTCGAACGATTTACTTTATCTCAATGATCGTGTCGGTTGTATTCCTTCACTGTTCGGCACCAAATTCTCAGTCAACTGATTTTCTTTTCTCCAGTATTTTTAATAAATCTTGATCAAGCTTAAAACGTCTGAAAGTCGGTATTGATCTGTTTCTTCCAAAATCTTGATCAAGCCCAGATAACAGAAATTTCGGTTTTTTTTTTAAGATCAGAGTTTACTGTGGCAAAGAATCGAGATTTTCTGATGGGCCTGTTCTTGAATTTTCTTGGAATTCATTGAACGTCCATTTTTTTACCAACATTCTGATCTGGGATTAGCTCAGATTAATCTGTTTTTCCCAGAAATTTGAGCGAGCTCATATAGCAATTCTGGGTCACTTAAAGATCAAAGTATTTACTGTAACCAAGAATCAGGATTTTCTGCTGGGTTTTCTTAAAATTTCTTCAAATCTCCAATTTTCATCGAAATTCTGATTCGGGAATAGCCCAGATTGCTTTAGAGCTATGAATTTCAGAAGCATGGAAGAATTTTGGCCGTTTTATATGAACCAGCACTCAAAACCAGCTACAAGACGTTGGCATTTTGTGGGCACTTTGTGTAGTATTCTGTGCTTGGTATACTCAGTGTTCTTCAACTGGCGGTGCCTGATTTTTGTGCCTTTGTTTGGGTATTGTTTGGCGTGGTATAGCCATTTCTTTGTTGAAAGGAATGTTCCAGCAACTTTTGGGCACCCCTTCTGGTCTCTGCTATGTGATTGGAAGATGTTTGGCCTCATGCTTACTGGTAAAATGGATAGAGAAATCAAGAGGCTTGGTAAGAGGCCTATATTGCAAGCCTACTGAATTTCTGATTTTAGTTTGTTTAGAAGATATAGTTTTAATAGCATGTGAGTCTTTTTCTATTTTGTTCGAACTTTCTATATTGCCTTTTCTTTATTTTCTTCACCATCTTGTACTTGTACTATTGTTATAATAAAGTTTGTACTTTCTTTAGTTTGTACTATTCCCTCAACCTTATATTTAGGGTATATTAGGCGTTGTATAGTGTCTTAGGTCCTTCTAATATTGTTGCAAATAGATAGGATTATATATAGGTGATACATGCAGAGGTTCGAGATTACTGTCCACCGTTGTAGTCTTTCTTCTTCTTCATAGTAAAACTTAAAACTGTGGTGGTGAATGGATGTAGACAGTGAACCACTATAATCTGCATGTTGAATGTTTCGTTTTGCTTCATATTGGTTTCTAGTGATCGGAACTGGCTTAATCCCTAACATTCAAGTATAGCTGCTTTTTGGTTAAACTCGTGCCCATATATGTTCTTATGTGTTTATATGGAGTAATTCTCAGCTTTAAGAATGCGTTTTGAAGATGTCATTTGTAATTTTAAATGGTTGTGGTTCTATAATCATTGATTTTAGATTTATGTCCTATAACTCATTCCTTAACCCCGAAGGCCGAAGGTGAACACATCAGTAAATAGAAGTCTAGAAATTACAGATTAGTCTGACCCGAATACAGTTGGATGGAAGTCCAAGAAAAAGCTTCTGAATGATCATCCCGTAGCAAATATAGTGCTCAATTCTGTTTCGATTCTTGAATACTCGCAGCCTGGTAATTCAGTTTAACTCCAACAAGTGGTCATTGCTTTTGTTCCTTCTCTGCATATCAAATATACATCAGTCTAGAGACAACCTCAAATGCGAGGTGTTTTATCCTGGAACCATTTTAATCATCCATATATTTCTGTCATGAAGGAAGAGGCCTTATGCGGTCCCTGTGAATTTGTAATATATTTCCCTAATTTCTGTTGGAAAGAGGCAGGAGAAGAATGGATGATCCATGGTCTCATATGTACTGTTACAATGAACACAAAAGCAAGTAGTAGTGCCATGCCCCATTGCTCCAAGGCTACCCTGGTAGAGAGACTCGATAAATGTTTATTTCTGGACTCTTCTTTAAAGTTGAAGGTTATCCACAGAAGGATAAATCAAAGTGAACTTTTGTTGGAAGTTTGAGCAAAAACCACAGACAGTTATCTTTATTCTCTGGGTGATCATCTCTGTCTCTCTGTTTTCCCTGCTTAACTTGCTTTGCACTTAACACCAGATTTCACCAATTGCTAGTCACTTCCGAATTTTGATCACCACAGATTTTTAATTTCGGGATAGATGTTTTGAACTTCTTTACTTAATTCACTCTTTGATAACTGGATTTGAGAAGTTGTTGAATATATTCAGGTTCGGTATTGTATTGAAGTTATGTTCTGATTGAGATAAGGCCTAAATCTATACTTCTATTTGTGGTGGATGCTGCTAGCGCAAGGAGTAGGGTGGATGTAGAGATTTGAGAAATGTTGGAGTGAAGGTGGTGAAAATTGACTGATCTTGAGGGAATGATGGATCTATCCGTTTATTTTTGTAACAACTAATGCGGCTGCACTGCATAGTGTAATGGATAATATTTCTACTCCTTTATGGTGACATGGGAATGTTGTGGTCGTAGTCCAGTAGTTGAGGTGAAGGGGCAGAGGTGCTTGTGTTAATGCTATATGATCAAGCAATGGAGCATCCAATATTGTATTTTCAAATGGACATATATAAGGAAAATATTGCTTGCCATTAAATGAAATTGATCGTGACTAGAGTAATCTTTCTGCAGTTAGACCACTAACTTCGATTTGCTAGGATGAGAACTCCACCTGGTATGGGACAGTAGTTATCTTACTGTCAAAGACAGGTGTTAGGTTTGACGTATTCCTTGAGTTATGATGAACTTTTGTAAAGTTTTTGTTGCTTGGTTAATTAGTCACATTTTATGCATGTTTCCCACCTGAAATTCTTGTTGGACAAGTTCAACACTAGAGCAGTGAGAGACCTAGAGAAGTACCTCTTAGTGAATAGATCTGTCTTTCACACAGACAAATCATACCAAGTGCAAACGAGGGGGGGAGAAATAGGGACATGCATGCAAATTCTCTAGTAGAGCAAACTGAATGACCTCGGGCAGGCTGGCACTTGAACCATTACAGTTTTATCAAGTCCTCGTATTGTTAACTGAGCTGGTTTAAATCTAAAATTTTACTGTTATTACAGCGAAAGGGCAAGAAAATGAATACATAAATTTGGCTTTTTGCTAATGGTTCAAATACAGGTTTTAATGGGGAGTATATCACAGTTGAGAAATTTTAACTGCTTTTAGCAACTCGATCCTCTGTCATGCAATCTCTCTGATCTCAACCAATACAGGACGATGTCGTTTTCCATAAAGGTTTTAAGTTTTGATCTCGCTACCGGCACAGTCCCATCTTAACCTTTTATGTGCATTACTTGACTTCTTCTTTTTAAGCACGTTTAGATTCGGCTAAAAATTACTTTTTTGAAAATGAAGTTAAATGTTTACCTTCTAGTTTTGCAAGTTCTCTTAGGGTGCGTTTGATTGCTAAGGGGCCGTTCTCTTTGTCGTTTTTAAACCGTTTTCTGTTTTCGATTTTTCAAAATGATGATAACGCATTCTCTTTCTTATTTTCGAAAACGGATTTTCGAAAACACAAAAAAAATTGTGAAGAAAATGCAAAACGACCAAAATGCCGTTTTGGGCATTTTCTTCACAAAATGTTCTGCCAGTGGAAAACACGGGAAACAGCCAAAACGTCTCATTCTATCTTCTGCCAAGCCATACTCCACCGCCACTTTCCAACCCTCTAAATTCCGGCCAACCTCCTCCAAAACGGCTGGATTAATATACCATTGTGAAGCCCTCAATCCCCTTTTCAATTACCACACAAACAACAATCCAATCATATACCAAAATCGATCAAACAAAATCCTCAAAAACTGATTCAGCACAAAATGCTTCTGCCGGAATCTCAACATCCGGCAACACACAAGATCGCTCACCACCACCAGTTGATTGCCCACCACCAGACAACTCCAGCCATGGCTTCAAAACTCACCAACGGCTTCCATAAAATCAGTCAATTCTGGAGATAATCGAAGGCGGCTTCCATAAGTTCAACCTATTCTGGAAATAATCGAATGTGACCCATGGTAGTATTAGATGCACATTGTTGAGAGGAGTGGATTGGTGGTGGTCCGCGATCGGACAGGTGGCCAGCGGCGGTGTTTATAGGCCGAAACAGTGAGTTGTAGCGCAGTTGTTTTGGCTGCTTTCAACTAATTTTCGGCCAAATAATTTGCGAACGTTGTATAGGGAGGTCAAGGGGTTCAAATGATGCTGGGATCTGGTGGACTAGGTGGTGGGTGGTGGTCGGTTTGTGAGCTAGAAGACTATGGCTCTGGAGGGGGCATTTTCCGGTTTGCTGGAGAGTGAGAAAAATTGAAAATAATGTAAATGCGTTTTGGAGCAAGTGTTTTGAAAAATAATTTTACAAAATGACAAAAAGAACGCGTTTTCAATAATCTCAAAATGGACACTCAAAATACAAAATGAATTCAAAATTCAAAACTCAAAATTGAAACACAAAGAGAACGGCGCCTAATATTTTCCATTGAAAATGTGTTTTTCCATCAAAATTCCTACTTTGTATTGTTTGATTGACATTTTTTCCATGGAAAATATTTTCCTATTTTTGGTCACGTGACCATATTTTCCTCAAAATCAAGGAAAATGTTTTTTTTTTTTTTGAGGAAGTATGATTTTATTTTCTAGGGAATTCACTATCTTTCTCTCTATTATCTATCTACTCTCTTTTATTTACTCATAAAAAATGGACAAGTATAATATTTTTTAGGTTGAAAAATAAATAAATCAAAGACATTTAATTAATAATTTCCATACAAATAAGTTTTAGGCAATTGAATTGCCTAGAATTTATGTTTTTTCCATACAAATTTCATACTTGCAATCAAACACACTCTTAGTTAAAGAACTATAGACATTCAACAAAATAAGTAATTTAAAAATAAAGTTTACTTATTTAAATTAGAAGAAAACATGTTGTGGTCACTTTTTTATTGCATCAAACATGGCCTTAAAGAAGGAAGGCGAGCGCCAATTTCCTTGCTAGCTACACGTGCTGGATTTCGTGTTACCATTCCGTGAGTGTTGAGTGTTTTTTTCCTTTCTCTAGAATCTAAAAAAATAATAATAAGTGTTTAATGTCACGTGACACTCTATCATTTACCAGTTTAAAATACAACCAACTTTTTACGTCATATTATGTAATTCATTGTATACATTTTTTATGTACAAGTAGCAAAATTCTTCCTTTTTTTTCTCCCATAGCACAGTCTCGTTTATCTGTGAAACTAGAGACAGAATTTACAGGAGAGTGCAACTACTTTTATCCACAGCATTTCATTTGCTTTGAAGATTTGAATTAACATTCTCCCCACTTTGATATGCCATAGCTCAAAATAAAACTGATCTCAATCCAGAATCTCGATCAAGTTTAGAGGAATTGTTGCATTCCTTGCATGTTGCCACAGTACAATTTGAATATTGTCTTCGAAAGCTGTGACAGAAGCAAAGGCAAAGGAGAAGAAACTTCGAGGACCAAAAACCAACTCCTTTAAAGATGTTAATAGTGAGGAGTATCCATAAGCTTAAGGGGGTGTTTGACACCCATTTTAGTAGAAAAATGTGTTTTTCAATAGTGATTGATGGAAGATGTGTGGTTAAAAAGTAAGGAGAATTTTTAGATTTATGTGTAATATTATTTTATTGATAGAATGTGTGGTTAAAATGAAGAAAAAGAAAAAAAATGAGAATGAGAAAAAAATGGGTGACAAACAGGGGCTAAGAGTCTCTCTATAGAGTGATTCCTATTTGCAAGGCAAAAATGATATTCAAAGGGCCCACAATCAGCAAGCATATATTGGCGATCTATGTGCTAGTTTTGTAAAGATTAAAATCCAATTAAAATTGAAAATATAGCCGTTATTGGGTCACATTCGTCTAATAAAAGTCAACAATAACGACTAATTTTTCAATGTTAATCCAATTTTAATATCTACCGAACACGCCATGTGAAAATGGAAACAGAGAATATATCGAGACGGGCTGCTTATTCAACCAGAAAGGGTTGGAAATCGAGTTCCATTTGGTTGGGAATTCCGCTTGTTCTTGCTTTCTTTTATATGTGTCGTAAAAACCTAGTTTTAGGACCCGTGCATAGCAAGTGGTATTAGAGCCCAACATGATTACATAATTATGTGCGATCCCTTTTTAATTCAAAGTATTTTAATAGTTGGAGAATGAGGAAAGAATGGAAAGGATTAAGCCCTAATCCCAATGTTTTGGTTCACCCTCCTCAATGTGAGTGATAGGTCCACTCGCCGCGGCAGAATTTCACTATCAGAAAGAAAGAAAGAAATAAAAAAGGATTACACACTTGAAAAAATTTAGGACCTCTTTATTCACTATCAACTTTCTTACCCTTTTGTATACCTTCCCGTTTCCTTTGTAATAAAACAAAACAAAGCGTATTGGCTAAGCTTAAAAGAAACAAAAAGAAATAGAAGTTCACTTTTTTTTTTCAAAACATGTTTGCGTATGTTACTTGTGTCGAAACTAAGCCGCTTTGACCTTGCTATCAAGCACAATGTTACACCTTCATACCTGAAAAGTGAAACATAGGACGCACCTAGGGGTGGGCATGAGTTGGGTCGATTTTTGCTTCAACCCAAACTCAACCCAATATGATCGGTTTGATCAAAATTTAATTCAACCCAACTCGTGTAAAGGTTGAAACCCAACCCAAGCAAATCAAGTATCGGTCGGGTTGGGTTGAGTTGATCAGTTTGAGACGACTTGTCAACAAAAATTAAAATATCCAATTTTCTATTATATTAAATTCGAATAGACAATATTAAATAGTAAATAAATAAAATTATTTATTATCTTATTCAATCATCATTAGTCGAGCCTACAAAGAACAAAGTGCATTTAATATAACATGAAAAACTTATACTATATTTCTTGTGGGAAGAATAGTAAAATCCTCATCTAAAATATATCAAGATAATTATAGTTATACTATTTGCTTATACTTTTTTAGGTTTCTTTTACTTTTCTAGGTATTTTATTTATTATTTTTTTTTTAAATTGCGGATCGTGTTGGGTTGTGCAGATTTATTCGATTTTTATGAGTTAACCCATAACTTGACTCAACCCGACCCGCCTACACAGCTAACCCACCTAACTCGTGTAAAAACAATTAAAAAATTGACTCAACCCGATCGGGTTGGTTCGATTTTGGCGGGTTCAATCTGGTTTTGCCACACCTATACTGGCAATAAAGCCAAGGATTGCGGCCAAGAAGAACTCCTTGCTAATACTATTGAAGCTGAATTTACAGCAAGCTTTAAGTTAACTAGAGATGTACAACCCTGGAGATACTCTTTCTAAAAAAAAATTTGTTGGAAATCGACATTTAAAAGTGTTGAAGAGTTTGTATAGAAATAGGGGTTTTGGATGTTATTGTTTGTCCTACATAGGATAGGAATAGAAAGAAAAACTTGTTTACAGGTGTGAAAGTTATATCCTTATTAAATTGGATAAAAGACCACTCAAATGGGCTTTGGGCCTGATCCATATGATTTGGGCTTGATTGAACTCCTTGATAGGCTATATATATATATATATAGTCAAAAGATGGGTCTTCGGGGTCTTAGGTCTTGTGATTTCTAAATTTCAGTTTTAATACTTATAATTTTCTTTTTCGGTTTTGTTCGATCTTGTCTGAATGAATGTGTCTGATCAACGCAATTTTTTTATCATAACCGACACAAAAGATAAGGATCTTCGTTTTCTATATATCTGTAGAGAAAACGTCTGTTTCATTTACTGAAAAAATCCTACATTTTAATCCTTCATAAATTTTGTTTGAGAGAAGAAAACACTAACTATAATCGCCAGAACCAAGAATCGAGTGCTCGTTTCTTGGGTATAGATTGTTGAATCCTGGTGGCAAACGCTCATCGAACTACAAGCACAGGAATATGGGCGAGTTTCTGCTATACGACATAGCATTGTGCTAGCCTCAATCTGAAATTCAAGTCAGTATCGTTTATGTTAATTTTGTTGTCGATCTATATATTGCAGTGATATTATTCTGTTTTGTAAGTTCGTTGCGTTATTAGTTCTGTCTAGTTCTTTATTGTTTCCAACAATCTATAGCAGAAATCATTTTTTCGTATTTATTTTGTTAGTTTAATTTTCTAGTATGGAACAATTTGGGACTAGCGTGAAACTGAAACCCCATGTTGAGAAGCCAGACAAGTTCAAAGGATTGGACTTCAAACGATAGCAATAGAAGATGTTGTTTTATTTAACAACGTTGAATCTCGCTCATGTTGTCAAGGAAGAATGTCCTAAAGTAGAAGGAGAAAATGTTTCTGCAGAACAACTAAGTGCAGTCGATGCTTGGAAACACAGTGAGTTTTTATGCAGAAATTATATTCTGAACAGCCTTGATGATACACTATATGATGTGTACAGATCTTATAAAACTGCAAAGGAACTCTGGGATTCGCTAGAGAAAAAATATAAGATTGAAGATGCTGGATCAACGAAATTCATGATTGGAAAATTCCTAAAGTACCAAATGGTGGATTCAAAGGCTGTTGTCAATCAAGTTGAAGAATTGCAAATTATTATCTATAAACTTGCTGCAGAAGGAATGGACCTACCAACAGCATTCTCTGTCGGATCTGTAATAGAGAAATTACCTCCATCATGGAATGATTTCAAGATTCATTTAAAGCACAAGAAGACTAATATGTCTATGGAGGATCTGGTTCTCAAACTATGGGTTCAAGAAGATCACCGAAAAAGTGAAGGGTTGAATGCTTCAGTGTTCGAAGCCAAAGCCAATGTCATTGAGGGTGGAGAATCATCCAAGCCTAAGCCTAAATTTCAGAAGAATAAAAGGTTCAACAACAAAGGCAAAGGTCCAAGTGTTTTTGCTCCAAAAGGAAAGAATTTCAAGGCAATTAAGGATGCCTGCTAGGTATGTGGAAAAACGGGACATAAAGCACAAAATTGCCACCACAAGAAATCAAATCATGCGACTAACAACAACAACAACAATCAGGTTAATGTGGCTGAAGAATTTGTTGGTATTATATCTGAAGTTAATATGATGATTGATAGTACGGATTGGTGGGTGGATACCGGTGCAAGAAGGCACAGTTGTGGAAACAGAAATATATTTAACACCTACACTCCTAACATTGGGAAAGAAAAGATGTTTATGGGCAATTCATCTACTGCAAATGTCGCTGGAAAAGGAAAAGTGATTCTGAAATTAACTTCTGGAAAATAACTTACTCTTATGGATGTATTACATGTTCCTATTATTACTAAAAACCTTGTTTCTGGTCCCGTTCTAAGCAAGAATGGATTTAAACTTGTATTTGAATCTGACAAGTTTGTTCTTACTAAGGGGGAACATTTGTAGGAAAGGGCTACTTGGCTGAAGGGCTCTTTAAACTCAATGTACTTGAGAATGATGTTATTAATAATATAAATAAAGCTTCCATCTACTTGATTGAATCTTCTACACTATGGCATGCTAGATTAGGACATGTTAATTTTAAGTCTTTGCATAGATTGGTTAATCTTGGTTTGTTGTCTAGTTGTACTATGGATAACATGCATAAATGTGAAACGTGTATTGAGTCAAAATTTGCTAGTAAGTCGTTTAAATCTGTTGTCACTAGATCAAATGAATTATTGGGATTAATTCGTACAGATTTGGGTGATTTAAAATCAACACTAACTCGTGGAGGAAAGAATTATTATATTACTTTTATAGATGATAGTAGCAGATATTGTTGTGTATACTTATTGCACTCTAAAGATGAAGTTTATGTTTAAGACATATAAAGTAGAAGTGGAAAATCAGTTAGATAAGAAGAACAAAATACTGCGTTCGGATAGAAGAGGAGAATATGAGTCAAATGCATTTGCAGAATTTTGTACTTCACATGGAATAGTACATCAAACGACAGCTCCCTATACTCCTCAACAAAAAGGGGTGGCTGAATGTAAAAATAGAACTTTGAAAAACATGGTGAATTCCATGCTTAATAGTTCTGGTTTACCACCTAATATGTGGGGTAAAGCTATACTAACTACAAATATCATCTTAAATCGAATCCCACCAAAGAAAAGTGATCAGTCTCCATATGAAAAATGAAACAAGAAGCTACCAAGTTACAAAATCATGAAAGTGTGGGGTTGTTTGGCAAAGGTTCATGTTCCTTTACCTAAGAGAGTAAAACTTGGTCCTAAAACTATTGATTGTGCATTTATTGGATATGCCAATAATAGTGCAGCTTATTGATTTCTAGTTATTAAATCTGGAATTTCGAAAATTCAATCAAATACCATTATTGAGTCTAATGAGGCTGAATGGTTCGAGCAGATTTTCCCAAATAAAGAAAGACTCTATCAAAATAAAAGAAAGATACATGATTTAAGTCATGAAAGTGATGATGTGCCATTATCTGTTGTTGGAGAAAAGGATTTTGAGTCAAATAGAGATACATCGTTGCAAAGGGAATAAATGGAACCTAGAAGGGGAAAACAAATCAAAGTTGTAAAAGACTTTGGACCTGATTACTACACCTTCCTTACTGAAGATGAACTTCATCTGAATCGATATATTGGGAAGAAGCAATAAATAATGAAGTTGAATCCATTTTACAAAATAATACATGGGAATTGGTAGACTTACCACCGGGATGTAAACCGATTGATTATAAATGGATTTTCAAAAAGAAATTGAAGCCGGATGGTACTATTGATAAATATAAAGCTCGGTTGGTAGAAAAAGGTTATCGTAAAAAAACAAGCTGGATTTCTTTGATACATACTCACCAGTAACTAGGATTACGTCTATAAGGATGTTAATTGCTATTGTAGCTATTTACAATTTGGTTATACACCAAATGGATGTAAAAATCGCATTCCTTAATGGTGAGTTAGATGAAGAAATCTATATAGAACAACCTGAAGGTTTTATGGTGAAAGGGAAAGAGAAGAAAGTGTGTAAACTTGTAAAGTCCTTATATGGACTTAAACAAGCACCTAAGCAATGACATGAAAAATTCGATAACACAATGATATCACATGGATTTCGGATCAATGAATGTGATAAATGTGTTTACATCAAAAAATTTGACAATGGTTCTTATGTAATTTTATGTTTATATATTGATGATATGCTCATCATAGGACCAAACTTAGATGTCATAAACTCCACAAAGAGGATATTGAATTCGACCTTTGATATGAAAGACATGGGAAAAGCAGATGTTATCTTAGGAATTCGAATTCAAAGAAGTAATGATGGATATATACTTAGCCAATCACATTACTTGGAAACAATACTTAAAAGGTTTGGACACTTTGATAGCAAACCATCTAGTATTCCATTTGATCCTAAAAGTTTCTTGAAGAAAAATGTTGGAGATAGTGTATCTCAACTAGAATATGCACAGATCATTGGTACACTACAGTACATTACAAATTGTACTAGATCGGATATCGTTTATTCTGTGAATAGATTAGCAAGATATATAAGCAATCCTTCAAAGACTCATTGGGAAGCTCTGATTAGAGTATTGAGATATTTAAGATATACAATGAACTATGAATTGCATTATACAAGATATCCTCCAGTTTTGGAAGGATCTAGTGATGCAAATTGGATTTCAAATGATACGGAAAAAGCTACAAGTGGTTATGTTTTTACACTTGGAGGGGCTGCAGTATCATGGAAATCAAAAAAGCAAACGTGTATATCACATTCTACAATGGAATCAGAGTTCATAGCCTTAGATAAGACCGCCAAAGAAGCGGAATGGCTTAAAAACTTCTTAGAAGATATTCCGTTATGGCCTCAACCTATGACAGCCATATGTGTACATTGTGATTGCATGGCAGCTATTGGTAGAGCAAAAAGTCATATATATAATGGCGAGTCAAAGCATATAAGGCGTCGACATAACACTATAAAACATATGCTCACGATTGGCATTATTTCCATTGATTATGTGAAATCAAAAAAGAATATTGCAGATCAACTTACAAATGATATACCAAAGGAGCAAGTGTTATATCTATCGAGGGGAATGGACTTAAAGCCAATGCAATGAGGAGTAACTTGGCGGAAACCAAACCTAGCAATATTGGTTATCCAATTTTAGGTTCAAAAAGGAAAACTAGTTGAGTGAAACTCGAAATAATAGAGCATACAATATTGTTCATTCCTAAGATAAGAACCGTATGCTACCTGTGATGATAAGGGTGAATGATTAATCATTCTTAATGACACAAAGAATATATTAAAAGAACAAAGAATATATTAAAAGAATATTGCAGGGTATCCTTAATCATCGTGTCACCTATATAGGAGTAATGTAGGGTCGCATTCATGAGAATGACATGGCTAAATTCTCTAAAGCTTCTATGAATTCAGGACTGTTCATGACGAAAATGAACGCAACCGTATGATTTGAAAGGTGTGAAGATTTGATATGTGTGATACTTGTTGTCTTGGTTTACTAAAGATGGTGAATAGTTCAACGTCTCCTATAAACACTGATTCACTAATAACTCCGATAAGTATTCACTAAGGAAGGTTCAAGTCCAAAAGATACCTATCCTGATGCAAATCGAGTCTAGTTTTTCTCCAGGCCATCCAAACTTTGGTAACTGACACTATTTGCTATACAAATGTGGGGTATTGTTGGAGAGTTTGTATAGAAATAGGAATTTTGGATGTTGTTGTTTGTCCCACATAGGATAGGAATAGAAAGAAAAACTTATTTATAAGTGTGAAAGTTATATCCTTATTAAATTGGATAAAAGACCACTCAAATGGGCTTTGGGCCTGACCCATATGATTTGCGTTTGATTGGGCACCTTGATATATATATATATATATATATAGTCAAAAGATGGGCCTTGGGGGTCTTGGGTCTTGTGATTTCTAAATTTTGGTTTTAACACTTATAATTTTCTTTTTCGGTTTTGTTCGATTTTGTCTGAATGGATGTGTCTGATCAACGCAACTGTTTTACCATAATCGACACAAAAGATAATGATCTTCGTTTTCTATATATCTGTAGAGAAAGCGTCTTTTCATTTACTAAAAAAAATCCTGCATTTTAATCCTTCATAAATTTTGTTTGAGAGAAGAAAACACTGAGTATAATCGCCAGAACCAAGAATCGAGTGCTTGTTTCTTGGTTATAGATTGTTAAATCCTGATAACAAACACTCATCGAACTACAAGCACAGGAGTAGGGGCGAATTTCCGCTATAGGACATAGCATTGTGTTAGCCTCAATCTGAAATTCAAGTCAGTATCGTTTATGTTAATTTTGTTGTCGATCTATATATTGTAGTGATATTATTCTGTTTTGTAAGTTCATTGCGTTATTAGGTCTGTCTAGTTCTTTAATGTTTCCAACAAAAAGCACATACCAGTACATGCATATTAGGTTGCCCTATCCTATCCATAGAAAATACAGCCCCAGCTGGAACCAGTGAACCTGCAAATAAGTTCTTACATCACAAATTCGTACTCGTACTTTTAGTTGGAATTGCAACTATATCACAGTTACTAAAATAAATAAAGAGATAATTGCAGTAAAAGTCTAACACCTTTAAAATATTGATACCGTCAGTTGATCTAAAAAATTGATTTTGACCACATTTTAATCAATTTTAAAAAGGTAAAATGGTAACTATCTATTAATCACATTAATTGTGAGATTTTAGGGTGGGATCAGCCAAACCACAACAAAATGAAAGAAATTGGGTGTTTGCTTCTGATTTTGAGAATTGATTCTCAAATCAATTCTCATTTTCAACCACACAATTTCAATAAAATAATATTTTACATCACATCAATAATTTTTTTCTTTTTCAGCCACACATTTCCCATCATATCACTATTCAAAATCAATTCTTCCCCTAAAAATCCCTACCAAACAAGCACAAAGTACGAAAGCTGTGGGAAGTAACGTTGGAATACGGTGTGAGAAGGGAAAAAGTCAAGGCAAAATGCGCGAAATGCTCCGCCTATGCGTGATGCGGGTGGAAAACGCGTCGAATTCGAGTTATGCACGAAAAATGCATTTATGTTCTAAAAGGCGGCATAATGCGCCGCCTAGCTCGCTTAGGCGCGCCAAAGCATCACATTATCCCGCCTAATTCTTTTTTAAAATTTTTTTTATGATATCTTAAAAAATCTATTTTCTTATATAAAAATATATTAATACCTTAAAAATAATTAAAATAATATTAAAAATACGAAACGTATTATGACGCTTACACGCATAAACTTGTGATTCTTGATTCTCGACATCGACGCCTCGCAACGCATTACGCCTTTTAGAACATTGCAAACAAGGGTATAAATTGTTAGCTAAGGTGCTGATTTCGACAAGAAACTTCCAAACCCGCCCACTCAATAAGGGTGACAAAGGGGCTTAGCTTATTCTTAGGCTCGACTCATACCGAATTAATTCATGGATGGCTCAAGCTCGAGCTCATTTCGAGACGAGTCATGAGCCGAGTCAAGCTAACATTTTTTCAAAAGTGAGCTCATTTGAATTCATGGACACAAGCTAATGACTCGGCTTGTGGTTTAACTCATTTTTATACTCAAAGCCCAATTGAGCCCCATTTTCTTGTCAATAATACATTTTGGAATAGTGATTTGATGGAGAATATGTGGTTAAAAAGTAAGGAAAATTTTTATGTTTGCTTGTAATATTATTTTATTGAAAAATGTGTGATTAAAAATGAGAGAAAAAAATGTATTTAAAAACAACGGGGATCCAATGACTTATTTTGTTAATTATCTAAAAAATAAATGAATGGATGGCTCGGCTCGGCTCGGCTTGTGAACCTCACCAGCCAAAGGACCAATTGATCATAAAATTTGGACACCAGAGTCGAGCTGAGTCGGGTGTGCACGGGCGAGCCGAGCCCCTACACCCACCATGGTCAACCACCCACACCACACTACCATCTACCCGGGATAAGCCCAAAACCAGCTAAGATCATGAAACTGATTGCGTGTAGACCCCAGTTGAAATCGAACACGAAAACATCGTATTTGCTTCGCGATTAAGGCAAACCTTCCCACAGTAAAATCCCCGTATTTTTTTTTTATTTTACATTTTCCATCTCGCTTCATCGCTTGAAATTCAAATTACTGCTGTAGACAAGAAAAGGCGAAAATGGAGACTCCTTTGCTGTCATCAGGTAGGCTTTCCAATCCATAAAGTTGCAAACTTTCTATGGATTATTTTGTTCTTCGCAATCTTATACTTAAAAGGGGATATAAATATACTTTGTGACAGAGAAAAGTGACAAAGGAAGTGAAAGATGGAGTACATACGAACACGTAGGCCGTGCCGGGTTGGCAATTCCAACGGCTTTCATGGCTGGAACCGAAGCGAGCGTCGATGAAATTCGATCCGCCTCTGCTTTTTCTGACCCGTACCCGCCTTCTTTACACGCCCCTTTGGTTGGTTCCTCCGAATTACACCACCTCTATCCTAACGGTAATTTCAAATATGGTATAATTTTATAGTTTTCTGTAACCCTTCTGAATCTCACACCGTTTGGGATTCTCTTTACAAGCTGGTTTTAAGGAGCCTAACGAATGTTTTGGGATTAGTACTGATCGATACAGTTTTATTACATTTCTGAGTAATAAAGAGGTGGATCACGTGTATACCTCTGAGTCATGTAAAATTCTTTCTGACTATGGGTTTTTAATTTGGTTGATGGTAATACGTGATATTTTGCATTGTCAATAGAAATTAGGATTCTGTAGCTACTTAGTTTAATAGATTTCTAAAACAAGAATTTTATCGAGCTTAATTTATGTATTGTTTTCTAGTTATGGTCCATTCATTTGGCAGAAATTACATTCGTGAGAAGAATGAATTTTAAGACCATCTCTATCAACCTGAGCTAATGAACATGTGAGATTTAAGAAGCTAATTTAGCTAGCAAGTTTTAGCATCAGTTCCCACCCAAATTATCAAACTCTCTGCAATTTTATGTCCCTATGTTTTTGAATCTTTTTATTTATTCCAGTTCCTTATCAGTTAGCATGTGGAACTTTATAACCTCTGGTAATGCCATTTTGGCGGATCATGAGTTGTAGTTCTCTTGATGCAGCACAAGGGACTGGTTATCCTCAAGGCGGATATCATGGACATTTAGGAACGACGGCTGATGTAGGCAGGTAAGTTTCGAATATGCTCCTCACAGGCAGGATTAGTTTGATCATGTACTCGAATATGATAGAATATACTTCAATATTATCTAGCTTTGCATTTTTCTCTAAGGGCATATAATTTGGACGGACCTTCGGACTACACATAAATTTTCAAGGGTTATGTTGGGGATTTTAACCCCGTAAATATAAACTAATGAAAAATAAACACACAACCATAGTGCAGGAAGTAAACGAAAATATCAAGAAATGTTCACCCAGTTCAACTTAAAGCCTATTCTGGGGGCTCAAAGATTAGCCCAAATACTAAGCATAGCAAAAACCTTCCAACAAGAGAGTACAGATCATGAGATACTCAATCAAACTAGATTTAATCATCGATCTTCTAAAGATCTCTTAAATCTTAAACCCTAACCAAAAATATCACAGAACTTCACGAACTTCTACAGACCTAGAAATCTCCTGATATACTGTAGCAACACGAATCAAATAGGATTCCTCAACGATTTTGGCTAGAACCTCTAAGAAATTACAGATCAAAAACAAGAAGAAGACTTGAAGAACTTAGAGAGAGAAAGAGTCACTCAAGAATGAAAAGCCAGAATGAAAAGAATCATTGAAAACCACAGCCAACCAAAGAGTCATAGTGTGGTGTTTAAATATCAGCCGTAGGTTATATCCAACGGTTCATCATCCACTTGAAGAAGCACAATCCAAGCTAAAGAATGAGAGCCAATCCAGGGTTGCCATGTGGCCATCCAACCAAATTGGTTTTAAAAGAGTTGTTAATTGTGATAAACACGTTTTTCTCTACAGGTTAATTACTTAATTTACATTCTTTAATCTAATTCCAAAATCAAACTTCATGCCACCAATCCTAAGATCAAGATTTACAGTGTTTTATATGGGTCTTTAGTTTTGCCTTTGAATCATCTGTTTAGTGTTAAGAATCCATTTGTTTGTTGTGAAGGATTCGAAATGTTATGAAATTGTTAAAGGATCCATTTTTATTCTTCTCCGTCTTCGTATTGTAAGAATGAAATTCTATGATGTCTGTCATGATGGAAAGAAAACTGATAGAAGGTAAATATTGGATTTGGAATCGACAAGCACATAATATCTTAAACTTCCATGAGGTGGAATTTATAGTTCATGCTCGAAAAGCACTATAAATACTAGAGATCCAAACACTTCTAGCTGCTTGCCACATGGCTCGGAAAGATTAAGAATATCAAACTATTAAAAACAAAATGGAAATAGAAGCTTGTGACACCATTAACTTCATATTTGACGGGTGATTCCTGCTTGGAAGCCTCCATCACCAAGGCTTCCTGTTTACATTATTTATGTGTTTAATACATGTGTGCTTTATGTTTTGGATTGGTGTATCTCAACGATATGCAGCAGATATGTCCCTCTAGGCATGCTTGAAAGCCATTAAGAAGCGGATTAGTTCCTCAGTAACATCAGCTTTCTTGAATGAAATTAAAATAACTTGAAGGCAATATAAATAAAATTGAAATAGGAATAGAAAGAACTTCTATTGGTCAGACATGTCCTGTTTATGTCTGATTATTACAATTGTAAATCGATTACCTCGCGAAATACTTTTATATTGAACTTCCTGTTGGGTCTGTTGGATTTGTTTCATAGATTAAGATTTTGAAGTGGCTCATTACAGCTCTTTATTACCTGTCTCACTACATTTGAATGTATAACGTGGTAATCCATGTAAGTGTCAGTACAGGCAAGTATTGGATGAGGTAGAAATACGAGAACTACTCATAGATCATGTCGGTCATCGTTGTTGTTGGGGAAGTCGTCCTGCTCGGACTTGGAATATACATGCTGTTGAAGATTGCAATGTTTACACGGGAACTCTGGAGACTTTTATTGAAGAAAGGGAAACAATAACAGAAAAGGAACCATACTCTGGTGGAAACATTGATGGAAAAAATGAGGGGCCTGAACTTGGAATATGGGAATTGGATTTAAGGTCTGAGTTTCCTGTACTATTTATATCTCATAAAGAGTCACGAACCAAAATTCCTCATTCAGAAGCCATTGAGAAATGCTCAGGTACTGGCTATAAGAATGTCAGTTTGATTTTATAGTTACCTTTTTTTTTAAAATCAATTTTGGTAACTTTATCTGCCCCTCATCCACTCATGGTTTGTTGGTTATGATCTTCAATTTGCTTGTATGGATTTTTGAATATAACACTACAGTTTTCTCTTGTAATTCTGTAGGTTGTGCAGGACGTGGAAATTTTGTGTGTCCCACTTGCAATAAAGATCAAGAGCCTGATTCATATAAGGAGAATCAGATGTCTCCATGTCCTACTTGTTATGGAAGAGGTTTGATTGCTCATAGAGATGGATCAGATACAATGTGAGCTTTTTTTTCATAATGTAGTATTGAAACTGCATCATTTTCATAGTTACGCTTCTTGCTTTATGGAATACGTGTATTGCATTTAGCACATGATTCATTTGAAAATTTCACTTTGTGCAGGTGTCTCAAATGTAATGGTAAGGGAACAATTCCTTGTGCAAACTGTGGATCGCGTGGGTTAATAAAATGTGAGACATGTCAAGGCGGTGGCTCTCTTCTAACTCGCCAAGTGGCTGTCATTAGATGGTATGCGTATAAATTGATAAAAATGTATTAATATTAATAATTTTTTTTTTGGCTTGGCTTGGCTAGACATTCTCACTTGATATCTGCTTCTATCAATTTTGTTATTGTATCCTGCATCTTCAGGAAGACACTGTCAGCTAGGAAAGTAAGTGCAGAAAGTGGTGCAGCTTCAGTTCCAGACGACGTATTCCACCGAGCAAAAGGAGTGCAGTTGTGCAATAATCAGGCCTACCAGTGTGCTCCTGCATTTTTTGCAGATTCATACTTCCTCAACAAGTTTTCTTCGGAAGTAATTGCAGAGAGGGCACCTGTACCTACAACTGCAAGGGTCATATGTGAGAGACATACAATATCTGTTGTCCCGGTGACTCGTGTAACCATGACTCATCGCAATCGCTCCTTCAGTTTCTATCTTATCGGAACTGGACGAGAAGTGTATTTAAAAGAGTCCTATCCTTCGAGATTTTGCTGGGGGCTTTGCCCTTGCTTGGAATGGTTGAAGTTATAGTTTATCCTCTGATGACATCAAGTCAAGGGACAATATGGAATCAATTTTCATCTAAAATTTCGGCAGACAGTAATGTGTGAGATGTAACTATACAATTTTATCTTATTTCATTGCACTTGTGTGGTATGTAATTTCTGATGGAATAATGTTGAATTGGGGAATTGGTTACTGTAATTCAAGATGATGGGATATTTTGGGACCAAATTGTGCAAAAGAAACTGCTGCCTTCGTTGTTAGGAAGGAAACCTTCCACAAAAAGGGTCTTTACATTTTAAGTATATTTCAATGAATTTCATATTCTCAGTGTATACGGTGCAATATTTTTCAAATTTCATGGTGTGTATCTGTGATTTTTTCTCTCGACAAAACAATGTATATTCCAAGGCCCAAATGTGAAATTCTTGAAAAATGGTGGTTGTATTGTTATCACGATTTGTTTAGTTGCACTATTTTTTAATTGTATAAAAACTTTTCAATATTTGTTCATTGTAGATGTAGTGATGTCCTCAATGTGTTTTTCGTTGTATTTTTATCACCAATTTCCGTTAATGTGCTTCTCTGATGATGGTTTCGCCCCAAGAGTTACTTAAAATGATTTATTTATCCTTCATATTTTTAAATCAACAAAAATAAAAAAATTCGGAAGTTCGACATAATATTTGGCCGTCATTTTAAAATACTAACAAAATAATTAAACCAAAACCAGGAAAAAGATATGATAAGAATGGAAAGTCGGTTATATGGACGTGATGAAAAAAGTTGAGCACATAAATATAGGGATGGCAAAATGGTTCGCCGGCTTAGTGGTGCTCAGGCCAAGCTCCATTTTGGGGCAAAGGCTCGAGCTCGAGCCGCTCAGCCGAGTTTTAAAAAAAAGTTAAAAATAATAATAATTTAGCTGCATGCGTCAGCTGTCTCACAAATGCAGGTGGCTATTTTTGGAAAATTAAAAAAAAAAATCGAGTCGGCTCGTAAAGGCCTGAGCCGAAAGATCGGGTAGAACCTAAATTTTTTGGCCGAACAAAAGCTCGACTTGGCTCGAGCAAAAAAGAATTCGAACCATTTTTACTCAAGTCGAACCCGAGTTCCGAGTTTCGGCTCGTAGCTCAGCTTGGCTCGTTGACACCCCTACATAAATGTAATAATAAGCAAAAATTTGAAAGGTGGTGAAACTAAAAAAATACTGTGGTGATAATATATAGTCATGAGGAAATTACACCCACCCCTTATTTTAGATTTCCATTTTCAAAATCACATTACAAGTTTAACTTTTTAAAAATCAGGTTTTTTATATTTAATTTAATATTAATTATATAATTTTCATTCCAATTAAAATTATTCAAACCAACCTTAAAATTCATTTCCCTCTATCCCATTCTCTCCTCCCGTTTCTGTGCTTGGAACCTGCCGCCAACAGCACCTTTCCCCCGCTGGTGAGAGCCCATAGATCCAGATCTATGGTTTTTTCAGCAGCGTGGACTCCCACACACCACCACAACCATAGTCGTCATCCTCACCGCCACGACGTCGACGTCGTTCTCTACCATTTTCGGCCTTCTTGCCCACGGATCCAGTTGGTTTTTCAACAGCGCGGTGCGACTGCACCTTTGCACGATCCGTATCTTTTTTTTTTTTTTTTTGGTGGTGAATTTGCGTCGTGCGGTGTTGCTGTAGTTGTGCGTGGGTCGTGTGGCGGTGTTGGTGTTTGGGTTATTTTTGTACTGTGGGCTGCGCGTCGTGATTTGGTGTGAGATTTTTGGGCTATGTTTCAGTTGTGGATCAGGCGGCAGCGGCACAGTGAAGGTGGTGGTAGGACAGTGGTAGTGGTGGTGATGTGCGGTTGGGTGCGTGTGTTCTGTGTTCGGATGGGTGTTTTCTGGTTCCTTGGTGTTGATATCGTGGTTTTTGTTATTGTTGGAGTGGTCACAGAAGTTGGCGGCCGTGGTTTCGTATTTGGGTGGTGTTGGCAATGGTTGTGTGTTCTACGTATGATTTGTGATTTAACGGTGGTCACAAACGATTTTGGTGGTGGTCACAAATAATTTGATTTGTTTGTGACCACTAATTATTAATTGTAACCAAAAAATTATTAATTGTGATTTAAAAATTATTAATTTGTGACCTAAAAATTATTAATTGTAACCAATAAATTGATAAATTGTGACACAAATAAGTATTGTGACTTACAAATTTTGTGATTTGTGACCGATGAAAAAATTGTGACGTTTAAATTTTTAAGTTGTAACCGATAAACAAATTGTGACCTATGAAATTTTTGAATTGTGACCTAAAAAATTTCGAATTGTGACCAAATTGTATAGATCTTGACCTTAACATATTCGTCGAAACGGTCGCTGGAGAAGAGTGGTAACCGAAAAGGTAGCCGGAATATCCCCGGAGTTGTAGGGGGTGGTGGAAGGGGGGTGAGTTAATTATTTTATAGTAGAATTAAATATTAATAATAAATTAATTTAGTAATTATTATTTCATAATTAAAAATTTAAAAGAAACCCGAATTTTGAAATTTGAAATATATTTTGGTATTTTTAAAATTGGTAAAAGTAAAAGCATGATTTATGTATTCTTCCCTATAGTCATCCTAGTTGAAACGAAAATTTTTTGTTTGGGCCATGAACTTAAAAGAACAGATCTTTCAGAACCCAAATATTCGTTCCTACTAGAAAACGCTTTTGGATAGCTATCCGCAGGCCCAGTGAATATTCAGAAGCGACGTCGTTTATAGTCACGAGAACTAGGGTTTCATCATGGGCATAACCTCCTTTTTAACTCTCACGCACCGAACTCTTTGTAATCGTCATAACTCCCAAATTCGCATTCATATACTATTAGATTATGAATATAATGTATGATTATTATTCCTTTATGCCCTGAAGATTTCTTCGCAGGATATTATTTTTGCCCTTTGAATTCTGTTTTTTTTTTTTTACTTTCCCATGGATCGATGATGTTAGAATAAACTGCGTTATCTATCTGAAATTTCCAAATTGGAGATGAAGAATACATTAAGCTTGCTGAGATCCAATCGGTACTCAAATGCCGATTCAGAATGAAAAATCTTTTTTTTTTCCTTTTATTTCAAATTATTTTATTTTTTTTGTTAATTGAGACGAGAGTGAGCATCGTTGATGAGCTTTATTTGAATTGTTATCCTTGCACTTTGATTGTCAGTGAAGAAAACCCATGGGGATTCACAAGTCTGAGATGCTCATTAGATGTTTCTATCTAATTCTCTTGCTATATTTTAATATTCTTCATTTTTTTCGTCTTTTTTTTTCGAATTGAACCATTAGATTTTCTACTTTCCTTCATTTCTTTGGATCGGTGATGATACTAAAAAAACACGCTATCTATCTGCAACTTCCAAAATCCAAAATGCCATTTTTTTGTTTATAGTTTCTGATGAATTTGAATGCATCCTCTTATAATTTGTTCTTCTTGACTTGAAAGAAGTTCTAGAACAGCTAGATGCTTCTTGTAGACGAAAAGTCAGCTTGACATGTTCAACTACATAAGGATTACTCATTTGAATTTCAGAAGGATTAGGCATATTTGAATGATTACTTTTTTTGATAGGATAACTTATCTGAATTTAAACCTCTTTGAATATTTAGAAAGATAGCTTTTTTTGAATTTAAACTGATAAGTTTTTTGAATTTAAACTGATAAGACTACAAAGTTGGATGGTTTGTTGTATTTGGTTCTATATAAAGAGCATGAAAATTACATACATCTGAAACCTATTATTCTTTACACTTCTGATGTTGATGCTGCATTTGAATTACAGTTGTTGAGTCGTTTCTTCCTTTTATGGGATATATGGTATGATCTAGACATACAACTGATGTCAAAAGAAAATAATCCAAGGAATTAGGGAAACGGAGGTGAAGTGAGGAATATGTAGCAATTCTCCTTAGGCAAATTTCGCCCTGGTGCTAACATGACTCTTGGAGAACGAAATAGAACAGGAATTTTAAATCTGGAAATGGGTACACCTCTTGGTCCGGATAAGTCTGAGTTCTCATGTCTTACCACTTACAGAGTGTACAGTCTAAATTACACCTTTTGAGATGGTCTATGACTCTTCATGTACGCTCAATACACAAACAAATGCATCCAATCATCACATTTTGTCATGCAAATGCCTGGCACACGCAACCGCCGTTATTACGCGAGTGTCAACTCACCGACCACCGACCTACGAAGTCATCGAACCTCGATTTCATTTCTATAAACTTTAAAATTAAAACTCCTCGTACGTAAATTAATGGTTTGGACACGAAACTCTGGTCAGATCTCATGTCTAAGTCGTTCTCTTACATATTATTCACTTTGGAAGGGCAATTGTCTTCTTACTCTTTCACGACTTTCTATCTTGTTTATCAGAATTTGAGCTCAAAACTTCTGTTTTATGAGAGACTTAAATTAAACTCTAATACCAATTGACGTACATTCAAAGTGTTGCTATATAAACAATTAACAAAACTTATAATCTTCTAATGTGATATTTAATTTCACTCTTTATACACTTAAAAATATTCTAATAGGCACTTTATGTTGAAGACATTTTCAATCGCCAATTGTAATATCTCATTACTTTAAATAGTTCAAATTTAATGCTTTGATCCAATAAAACAATAACTCCGAAAATAGTGATTGTGGGGGTGGAAAGAGGGAGCAATTTGCCCCCAACATGCTTGAACCCATGAATGCAGACATAAACACATGCTTGAACCCATGCGTGCAGACATACACACGAAATAGAGGATCAAGAAACAAAAGAAAACCAACAGACGTAGTCCCTGGGAAGCTAAATTTCTTGATTGCTCACAACTAACCACAAAGAAATATCAATTAATCATCGATCTGTAACACACATTTATATACGTGTGTGGAATATGTTGTTTTGCAAGGCAAAAATCAATTATTTTAGAAATATCCCCAAAGGTACTTCATTATGCTAGACAAAAGCACGTGCACATCCCTGAGTACCTCTTCTTACAGGCAATTTTTTTGTCATGTCATGCGCTCAATTAGCTACCAGAGGACGACGATATTTCTAGCGAGTAATAGGAGTTACCATCTAAGAAATCTGCCTTCCATCCATATATGTCAACTTGTTTCGACGAGAACTTCATTGACATCAATATCTGCTAAAGTTTCTTTCCCAAACAGTGTAAATCCAACAGTTGCCTGCAAGAAAAAAAATTAAAATAAAGTAAGAAACTCATCCATGGACAGCTAATGAAATTGCCAACTTCATGAAAATGAAAAAAAAAAGACTGTTGAGAAGACTTCAATTGGAGCCTTCAGAGATTCCTATATCAGTAAGTGAGCAACTAACACAAGGGTATAACACAAAGTCGCATATTTCTCCAGCTATCATTTTATTTTGATAGGACCCACAACTTTTCAACCACACATTTCATGAACATTTATCAAAATCTACTAAAAATCTGATTTTAGTTTCTACCAAACAAGGCCTTAATGTCTTCAATTTTCATTTTTTGGCTTGTTTTAGCGCATGTGGGGTGGGGGGGAGGCGTTAGAGCAAGGACGGCTCCATTTCCCTCATAACATTAAATACATGGAGCAAGATGATATACCTGCCCCCTTTTGTGATCAAGCTTCTTAAGGATGCCCGAAAATCCCGCAAAGGCACCCGATGCAACTTGGACTGTTAAACCTGGTACTAGACTTGCATTTTTCTTTCCTGTTACTGCTGCTTCAGCTGCCTTTCTAGATCGGCCTCTCCTCTTAGTTGGCATATTGGAATGCGTAGCATCATTGGAGATGACCAAAGGAGATTCTACACTCAACTTCAAGGAATCCGGAGCTCCTTCAGCTTGCTGCTCTTCTTCAAACGCTTGATCGGCCATTTCCTGTTCTTCCTTTGCTTTCTTGAATATTTCTTCCATGTCATCCTCGTCTACTGGTCTAGGTTTGTTAATCTGACGCTTTCTGTAAATGATTAAGGAAGAGTTTGCCAGGAGTATTAAATACTGTCCTAGAGATTTTCCTGAGTGAAGATGAGACGTATTTGATACTTGCACATTATATAAGATCCATGCCAAATTTATCGGGAATAAGGAAACAGGTAGATCAAACAAACAAGGGTGAAAGGAACAACCCAGACTCTTACGTATTTCCGACCTTGGATCCAACAAATCCTCCAATCCCATCACATTCTCGTATGAAGTCGTGTAACTCCCTGTTCATTACACACCTCAAAAACACACATCCAGGGAAGAGGGGTTTTGGTTTAACAGAGAGTGATCCATTCTTCAATTTTCTTTTGATTTGCACAGATGGAATATATACCTGCAGATCACAATAACAAGATGCTCAGGAGCATAAAGAACCAACGGAGTTATAGCTCCACTCAATTTCCTGCCTTGAAATGTAGATGGCTTTGAACTCAGAATAAGTTTGAAAACTCCCGGTAAATAAGGTTTGCAAGCAGAAGCAAGTGGAATGTATGTCTTTTGGTGCTTATATACTTTGGGGGCTATACATTGATACTATTTGAATCTTGGTGCTCGTCCGCACAAATCATTATATCTTGATATCTTCATCAAACCATTTGTTCTAGTTAGTACAAATTTGCCATGGAAATATAAATGATGCTTTATACCCTCACGTTACAAACGTAATTCCAATTACCTTAATTTACATTCATTATGAAAACAACTAGCTTGTTTTCAATTTTTTTTGCGTGGTCTCTCTCTTATATATCCCGTGTAAATTTTCCTTTTCCAGTAGCACTGAAATCGAAATTGTAACAAAAGCTGAATATTTCTCAAAACACTTAACTAAGAAGCTAGTAAACTAATGTAAAATGCTTGGATGCCAAATAATTACTTAACTTTTAACATCAAAGCATATTGACACAGCTTTCTTGTCTTAACGAAGTTCCAAGTTGTGACTAGCACATATCTTCTTAATTAGCCAGAGAATTATTACATATTTTCCCAATTAGCTTGTAATTACACTTCATATAAAATAGTTTTAAATCTGGAGAAATTACTGCGGAAACCATCACCAATTAGCTCAATTTTACACAAATCCCAGCCAACAAAAATTTGCAGGATAAATGAAAAATATAAGAAGATTGCACCAAACCCATATCCCAAACCAAAATTACCTTGAAATCAACATTGGGGAAATTTCGGGCCAGTGACCGAGCCATTCGTTCGGCAGTTTCTTGGCCCGAAACTCTGGAAACTCTAACTACCCACCATTGAGGGCCAAGCAAAGCAAGGTTATCAAGATTGAGTTCTTCAGTCCAAGAAGTGTAACGCTTTTTGGGCTTCTTGATAAGCCTGTCTTCCACCTCTTCTCTCCAGTTGTAAGCGGGTTTACTCTCTCTCCTCTCGTTTCTCAGCTGCCTTCTCTCTTTAGCCGTGAGGCAGCTTTCATTGACTGATTCAATAGTTGCAGCGATTGTGGAAACTATGGGTTTATGGGTGTGGGTTTTGAGAGTGGTGGGGGAGGGGATAGAGAGAAAGCGAGAGCAAGAACTCCATGAGAGAAGACCTTCCTTCATCTTCTTCAATTACATACAGTTACTGGAACAAGACGTTACTTGATAGTGGATAGCGTATTATCTTTTTTTCTCGGAGCTCTTGTGCGTAAGCTAAGGGAAGATGTTTTAAAGTACCCAAAAAAACAAAGATTTAGGACTTGTATAGGAGGGATTAAAATCGGATTAAAATTGAAAATATAGTTGTTATTGTTGATTTTTATTAGACGAGTGAGATCCAATAACGATCATATTTTCAATTTTAATTGGCTTTTAATTCCTCCCCAACGGGGCCTTATATTTCAAAAGTGTATATATATAAATTATATTTAATTAAATTAGATTCATAAAATCTCTTCAAACTATAAATTCACCGTCGAACAGATAAGAAAAGGTAGAGAGATCCATCCTATTTTAGATTACCGTCACCTGAATCTGGTTGATTGAAAATAACCAGACAATTTAGGTTATAAATTGGAAGTTATCGTCACAGTAGATAAGAATTTTTGAAGGAAGCGGCTAACATTGTAGAGTTGTTGTGTTGTGTTGTATTGTATTGTTGGCAAATGGCTTTGAATTAGATCTAAATGGTTTCGAAGTCACAATTGGTGGCGGCTAATATTGTATTGTTGTTGAATCTAGAGATGGCAAACTGACCGAGCGGCTTGTGAAAACACGAGCTACGAGCCGCTCGAGCTTGTCAAATGATGAGCCGCAAGTGAGCTCGACGAGCCGAGCATTGACGAGCCGATCAATGCTCGGCTAGTCGAGCTCGTGAGCGGCTCATGGGCAAGGCCCACGAGCTTGACGAGCCAGCACTTGGCTTGTGGGTTCGTGAAAAATTAAAGAACTTTTTTTAAAAAAACGTGAAAAAGTAAAAAAAAATAAAAATTTCAAAAAGCTCGTGAGCTCGCGGCTTGGCTTGTGGGCCGAGCCGAGTTCGCCCACGAGCAAACGATCCACGAGCTCGTGGGTTTAAGGGTCTAGCCGACATGACTAGTTGAATCTTCTTACTTTTGAGTTTATGAAACGGTGTTGAAGCTTAAATCATGACTTGCTATGATGAAAATTGAAGAGCTCCATTAGCCTCTAAATTGTGATATTGAAAAGATCCATTGGCCTATAAACTGTGAGTTGCTGTTGCGGAGATTGTAAAGATCTATTTTTACATGTGATATTGATTCAATGGCCTATGACCAGCGTTTTATAATATGTGACTTGTTGATATGGATCTATGACATATGCACTATGACATGTAACATGTGAACGGTTACATGTGACTTGTGATAGTGATCCAATAACATTTAATCAATTCTTTCAAATTTGTGACATGTGGACATTGATCTGTTGTCTATGCAATATAACATGTGACTTATAAACGGTTACCTGTGACTTGTAAACTTGAATATGTGACTTGTTATCAGTGCACAAAGACACGTGAAATCTAATATGTGGCTAGTTGAAATTGATTTGTGATTTATACAATATGACTTGAGACCTGTGAACATAAATCAGTAATCTGTGACCAGTTCTATTTGATCTATGACTTGTGAAAATTGATTTGTAGCCTATTCACAATAACCCATGACATGTGAACTGGTATCTGTGACATGTCACAAGTGCATATTGAACTTAAACAATTAAATTATGATTTGTAACAAGGGACTTATGACGTTTGTAAATAAACTTGTGGCCAGTAATATTTAACAATTCGAATAACTTATCTATACTAGTGACAGCCAATAAAAATCACCACCATTTGCAAAACACCAATTACGATCAGTAAAAATTACCCAAAAACACCGACTATGCAGCAGATCTGAAAACCACTTCAAAATTACCACAAATCACCTACAAAACCACCACAAACCCGCTGCAGCTGGAAATAACACGATGTAAACACACATAATCATAAATTCATATATTCTCCTCCAAATTCAAAGTAGATTCACATATGAAAATTTTAAAAAAAAGTCAAGAATTTATGAATTATTGACTAATGAGCTTTGAAATTAGTAAAAGTAGACGCGGTCCCTCATATCTCTTCGCTGAGAAATTGATTCTTCCTTCAATGCCTTGAAATCGAATAAGCATTTGCAGGACCAGATTTCGATGAAAATAAGGGAAAGGGGGTTTGATGGATCTCCCATTATGTGCATCGATAAGTGGAGGAATTTATTGAAGGAGTTCAAGAAAGCTAAGCAGAATCAAGATAGTAATGGAATGGTTATGCGAAGATGTCTTATTACAAGGACATTGAGGAGATTTTGAGGGACATGAGAAAGATTGAAGCTAATTACAAGAGTCACACGCTAATGCTGCTGCTATCGACGGTTCCTAAGTTGAATCATTTTTGCATTTTGCTGAAAAGAGGTTTTCTTTTTTCTCATATTATTTCGTGATTTCAGTGTGAAAAATGTGAATTTTCGATCTTGAAAAATGTACTAGATTGTTATTACGGTATCTCCGACACAGGCGGCGACGAAGGGCACATGACTGTGTTGTAGCTATAGGGAGCATGTTAGTGAGAGATTAGAGAGAGTGCATAATTAATATCGTATTTCTTTAATAAATATTAAATAATTAATGAAAGATGAAACTTAAAAGGGAATAATACACAAAACCTACATATAAGAATTACTTTTCAAAACTAACAAATTTGTCTAATTATTTCAAAAATCAGGTGGTAAATAGATTTATTAAATGTTAAATTATAATATAATATATATTAATTATTTACACCCCATGACACCTCACCCACCCCCACCCCCATCACCTCACTACACCACCTTCCCTCCATCTCCTGCACCGCTCCGGCGATTGCTCAGGAGACGTTCCGGCGATTGTTCCGACTATTACTCCGGTGGCTGCTCCGGTGACTCTCCGGCAATCACTCCGACGACTATTCCGACAATCACCCCGACACCCGTTCGGGCGGCCAACTTCCAAATTTTTCTAGAATTTTTTTGTCACAATTGGTCACCAAGAGTCACAATCGGTCACAAAATGCCACAATCAGTCACAAACAGTCACATTCGGTTACAAACAGTCACAACGAACTACCCGGTAGTCAAATCACGATCTGGTCATAGATCAGAAAAGGTTCGCCGACACCACCAACTCCTGTTGCAGCCTTCTTACTCTGCAGCGGCGTCGACTACGCCTCCACCACCACCACATCAATCCAGTCATCCTTACACCCACAACCATCACCATACCCTATTACAGAAGAAAAGAGCAACATCCGAAAACAATAAAATCCCACATGAAATAAAATTAAAATACCAACAAAAGATGCAATAAATGACATGATTCCTGAGTCTGCTCGAGCGCCTCACCGTGGTAATAATATTGTCCAAGTGGTAAATCTAAAAATGAATAATTTGACAAAAAATAGATGAAAGAAAGTTTAATTGCATTGAAGTTTGCAGCAATCATTCCTGAGATATTATTCGAAGCCTCAATGAAGAGGAAGCTCACTATGGCTCACCACAATCTCCCTCAATTTAACCCCAGATTCTTCCTCTCTGTTTCCCACAAAACTCCATTCTCCACTCTCTCTCTCACCGTTCGTTCATCGAAATCGTTCCCAACAAGCTTTTCAAGTCCAAGAAATCACGGCCTGTTTCCAGATCCGAGACCGATCCGTCTTCCATCAGCTCCCAAACGACATCGTCTTCCTCCCACGAATCCCAATCTGGCCTTAAGCGTTCGAAATGATAGACATGGAAGGGACTGGGAAAGTAAAGAAAGAGTAGCTGAAAACTTTGTTGAGGGAGATTGGACTTCTTTGCTTCCGATCGTGATGGGAAGATAGCAGCAGAGGAATTGCTCAACGTTTTTAAAACTACTAGGGACTCATGGTGCACGTTAGAAGACTGCCGACGCGTGATAGGAGTAGTGACGTTGGGAATGAGCCGTCGGAAGATAGGAAGATGAGCCGCCGGAAGAGCGGGAGAGGGAGGGTAAAGGGAGAAGGACGCTGCGAGCAGAGACGACAATAGTAGGTATGTGTGTGGTGGGTAGAGAGGTGGAGAGGAGAGAGAAAACAAAAATGGTTTGGGGATGAATTGGGGGTGGGTGAATATTGTATATTACGTTTAATTTAAATTTTTATTAATTATAATTATTAAAATGTAATTAACACCTTATATATGAAGTTTAAACTAACTCTCCCTTATTTATGATAATTGAATTTTAATTATAGATTTCCAGGTAATTTTCCCAACTTAAAATTATTTATGAAGTTGGATCTTAACCGGCCTCTATGTCATTTCCACGTGTTTAAAAGCTACTTATCCACAACAATCTGCATGGGCTTCATCAGGTGTAGCCCAAGTCCCAATACAGATTCAGCCCAATTTTGAGTATATATATATATATGAAGAATTCATAAATACAAGTTTAAGTATAACTCATTTCAAAATTAAGATAAAATGTTTAAAATTTCAAAAATCAGATATTTATTAAATTTATTTATGAAATAATTAATTGAAAATATATTTTATAAATTAAATAGAATGTCACAATTTTATACAATTTGATCACAAATTATCAAATTAATTGCTTACAAATCAATTCTCGGACACAATTAAAAAATTTATATATCACAAATTATTTCACAGTCATAAATTTGTCAAATTAATAATCACGTATTATTTATTGATCACAAATGACAAATTTTATAAGTTGCAACTTATTTTAGGTCACAAAATATCAAATTAATTGACCACAAATTATATTTAGATCACAATTTATCAAATTACTGATCACACATTAACATATGTTTAGGTCACACAGTATTTATTCATCACAATTTATCTATTTCATTGGTCACATATTATTTATTGATAACACACCAACCAATTTATTGGTTTCAATCAACCAAATTATTTGTGATCACCACCAACGCTTGTGACCACCATCTCACCACTGCCAGCAGTCGAAACCAACGCGCCAGAACTACCACCACCACCTCCCGGTAGCAAATTTGTAAGTCACATATTATTTATTGGTCACAAGTTATTGGTTATAAATCACAAATTATTTTACGGTCCTAAAATATCAAGTTAATTGGTCACAAGTTATTTCTTGGTCACAACTTAATAAATTGTAAGTTACGATCACAATTTTTAGGTCACAAATTAATCAATTTATTTGTCACAATTTGGTCACAAACACATTTATCCCATCCCACTGCCATCAGTACCAGTATAGCCACGATCACACTACCACCACAGCTTTAACCACCACAAGAAGTTCTGTTATGCTGAAATCAAATAGAAACCTGGTTGTCGTATTTAAGGTTGCAATACTTAGCAATATGCTCTGCTATGTCCCATTAATAGAAATACAACTACAACTGACAACAAACACCATCACCACCATCGCAGCAAGCACTGCACAAATAAGCTCCTCACAATAGCGTTGTAGACGTTGCCGTGGCACTCAAATCAAAGCCGCTTCCATTTTCAGATAGACAATTCCTGAAAACCATAGTGATCTTCGTGCCTCACAAAGGCGCTATGGAACAATGCAAAGCGCCACGAAGTGCTGTCAAGCGGTGATCGATATCGACAGCGCCGCAAAGTAGCATATGTGGGTAAAGCAATGTGAAGCGATTGTGGGTGACATCGGCGCAACGCAATGAAGCGTAGCGTTGGAGTGTTCGTTGGTACCGACGACAAAGAGAGAGAAAGAAGAAGAAAAGGGAGAGGGGTGAGTGAGTGAAGAGAGAATAAAGTGTTTTAAGGTTTGAAATTAGATAGGGTGGACGGCGGGGGTGGACGGACAGATGGATGGTAGGGTTGTATATAAATTAGTTTAATTTTATAATATTATTTTTAATATTGAATTACCATCTAATTTTGAATATCTGAATTTTGTATAAATAAATTTTAGATCTGATTTAGGGATGGCAATGGGGCAGGTTCGGGGCGGGTTCGGGGCGGGGTGCCCTTATCCCGCCCCACCCTTATCCCGTCCCGTCCCGCCACTCCCCCGATTTGCCCCGCCCCGTCTAAGACGGGGAGGGGTGGGGCGGTGTGGGGCGCGGGGCGGGACGCGTTGCGGGACCGTTTTCCTGCCCCGTTTATTTTTTTTATAATATTTTTTTCTATAAAAAATTTTCAGTTATACGGTTAAGAAAAAATATAACTCTACTTCCAAAAAATATTTGTTCATCATGTATTCTACCAGAGAATACATGGATACTTTTTTTTAAACGGTTCACGGGGCGAGTACGGGGCGGGGCATCCCCGCCCCGCCCCGCCCCACGACCCGAGACGGGGCGGCCCTCCTTGCCCCGCCCCGCCAACCCGCTCGGGGCGATTTTTTTTGCCCCATTCGGGGCGGTGTGGGGCGGTTTTTTTTGCCATGTCTAATCTGATTATTGAAATTGGATTTTTAAAATTCTGGTTGAGTGTAATTTCTACTATATATATATATATATGATAGCCGTCTATGAAAAAACCTTTGGCTATTTCTACTGTAGTTCTCATTTGGTATGGATTAAAATTAAATTTTAATAAGCCTCTGTTTGACTTTTTTTTTTAAATAAAACAATTTATTTTTTATACTCATTTTCAACCACACATTCACAAATACAATATTTTGAATGTTAACATAACGTAAAATTTTTCCTCACTTTTTAATCACGTATTTTCCCTAAAATCACTATTCAAAATATCATTTTTACACGGTAATGATCATCAAATAGGGGCTAAAATTTTGACTTAGATTTTTTTATCAACTTTTAATTTACGCCAAACAGGGACGTAATCTATTTTTCTTTAGTAAAAAACAAATGAAGGGTATATTTAGGTACCTAATATTTGAGGGTTTCATGTCAAGACTTGATTTATTATTGTTTTGATTTTAATGGAATCGATTTTTGCCATGTTTAAAAAGAATTAGTCGAAAGAAAAATCAATTAAGTTTTGACAAACTTTTCTTTCAGAGTTGTTGTGACTTTTCAAAATCATTATTTAGTGTGGTTATTTCTTTTAAGTTATTTTCCTACTTATGTTCCGACTTATTTTTAATCTTAGTCATTCTTAACCTTTCATTACTTAACATCTCTTGTTCCTTATAAATTATTTTCCCTTCGTATGTTTACATAAGCAATAAAAATATAAAGAAAAGTGCGACTAAATATTTTTCCTTATTTTAAAGTATGCTAATAATTTTTTTTTTTGGATGAAAACGATCATCGAGGATGTTGACCCCAAAAAAATGTTGACAACAGATGCCGTGCCCACTCATACGCGTGCAAGCCTTGTCCAGCACGCTCGTGCCGTAGAACGGTCAGGAAGGCTTCGGAATCGGGGCGTGGGAGGGACTCGCTGCAGAGACTTCAGAGTTCGGGCGTCCCGCTAGGATGGAATTACGATTGTATAAGAAACCAATCGATAAAATAGCAATATTCGTGTTTGTAAAAGGTTGAAAATTGAGAACAAAGTGTTTCCAAATATTTAAATTTTGTTCTTTGCATTGCCTTCCACTCATTTGTTTAGAGAATGTTTCATTACCCTTTTTGGGTTACATGGTAGTGGTATTTATAGTGTTACAAATGAGATTATGACATTTTGATCTATCTACACGTGGTCTCATCTCCTCGGCCAAAGCATCACATCCTAATTATCTTTCATTTGTTTTAAATCGGCCCCTCAACAATTTAAAACAAACTTCCGATCTCTACACTTTAATCTCACGAAATTCAATACCCATTAGTCAAACTTTATCCTTACTGGATCACTTTAATGACTAATTTACTTTAGATAATAGCACACACATTTCAATATGTTGCATGTGGCCCCAAATTGCTAAAATATTCCAACACAATAGGTTCTAATTAAGAAAAGTTGAACACAACAATGCGATGAAAAAGATTGAAAACATAAGTGTGACAATATTCAAAACATGATTAGATATTGTCGTGCCAGTGTAGGGTTACTAAGACGGATATTAATAATAATGATGTCATTTTATATTGTTATTAATATTAATTGCATTTTAAATTAAATTAAATTAATTGGTGTGTTTGCACAGGGGTACTTGGTTTTAATAAAATAGATGAGGATCGCTAAATTAGTTCACGTCTAGGGTTGGAATTATTTGTCAAATTTATTGATAGGAGAACACTCTCCTTTTAAATTTATAAAATATTTATTAAGCCAAAATAACTTTTGATTGTCAGTTGTTTCTTGATCAATCTCAAAAGCGGCCTAGTGCGGCTAATTGAATAATAAATTAATGATTATTAAACGGTAAAATTCGATGAGAGGTATATGGTGGACTATATTCAATTACATTCAATACAAATTAATTTCCTTTAAAAAAAAAAATCTGTAAATGGCCTAATTTTCACAAATAAGTGGGAGTGGAGAAAAGAATCATAACCAACCTAATTGAATTAAAATTGATTTGTTCTGTTCGATTCGATTCTAGTTAAATTTTAAATGGTTATTGTTCCTAAAAAACCAAGAACAATTTCCAACCTAACAGGATTTTTTTAGTTAATTGGTTTTATTTTTTGATTTGGTGAGTGAATTTTGTTAGACAAAAAATTTATGATAATGGAACTGTCATTCGTATTGAATGGGAATTAACTTTTTTTTTTTTTGATGTTGGCAATAAACTTTTGTATATTAATTTGCAATAATAATTTGAATTTTTTAGTTACAGCCAAATCAAATCAAAATGTTGTGGGCTGCCTCTCTATTCTGGTATTGGGCCTCTTCATTTGTTGTTGGGTTTTGCTGTGTTTTGGCCACCGGGTTGTTTGTCATGAAACATGTTTTCTGAAAACGCGTTTTTGCCTTTAAGTGGATTGATTGATCTTGGCCTTACATGCGACATACTCATGACCGTTGGATGAAATGATTTAAGGGTGGTTTTTATAACCCTACTTCTCAACTCTTCCTTGTACTGTAGTGTGTGCATATTCTAGGGTTTTCTTCATCTTCTCTCTGAGGGTTTTAGATATGTTCATCTTTTTTGTGATTTTCTAGTTTTGATCTCTGTAATGTCTTAGTGGTATTGTCATATTGTATTTGGTGTACAATTTAGAGATTGTGAGAAGAGAGATTTGTATGAGAGAGGCGAAAGAAAACTTAAGTGAAGAAATTTTCGTTTTCTTCATACATTCTGTACTGTTTTTTATGGTTCTTAGTGGTTTCGAACATAATCTTCTTTGTAGATACTCAACGGGTGAGTAGGCTTTTTGGCTGAACATCCGTGCCCTAAGGGGCGAAAACTCTGTACTGCTATTATTTTTGGTATACAAACTTTGATTCTAAGACCAACAAGTGGTATCAGAGCACTCTTTTGAAAAGGGGTAGAGTTAGGGTTAAAAATAAATTGTAGATCTGAACGTTTATAAAACCCTTGGATTTTTTTTGAAAACAAATTGTGTCATCTGAAGTTTTTTTTGTTATGTTTTTCCTTCAATCCAATTCTTGATTGGATCCATCTAAAAATTTCTCGATATACTTAGTGTCTGATTATCAAGAGTTTTGAATCAATGGTGTTTTTATGAAAACGAACTAGTTTATTACTGATATGTAAAATCTTGTATTTTTCACTGAGTTCTTGTTGCTATGACTTTTGACGCGCTACTGAGTTGTGACCCTTTGAGAACTCGTTTTGAGTGACAGTGAGTTGATCTAGCTCACCCTGATTCATGCTGGTTTTTTTTTACTCATTACTTGTCACACCGAGTTGTTGTGACTCATTGGTACTTTGTGCAATATTCTGGATAAATGAACCAACTCTGGTATCCTCTTACAATACTTCTCTTTTTTAAACAATGATGTTTCAACTTTGGTATAATTCTCCGTACCTTTCTTATTTCTCAGTCAATCATTAAACTGTTCTCTGTCTATATTTGATTTGGTTATTAAGGTAAGTAATCATCCCCTGCTTTCCTTTGTCCAAGATCTCATTCGAGGATCTGAGAATCTGAAGGAGTAGGGGAATTAAGGGTTATCACTCATTAAACTTGTCAAATTGACGATTTAGCTTGATAAATTTGCATTTGTTGATCAGTTGCTTATCTTGGTTATAATTGTGTGATATTTGTTTTTAACTTTCCTTCACACTGCCTATATCTGCTATACTATGTGGTGTATAAACTTGAGTCTGTGAGTTTATTTGTAATCATGGGCACTGCACATAAATTTAAAGTAGAAATTTGGAGATGGACTGGAGACTTTGGCATTAGAAAATGAGGTCTTTGTTATTACAATAGAGGTGTACTGCTACCATTGATGGGACTTACGGTACTGATTTTAGTGCTTATAGAAGACATAAGTTAGATGAGATTGCTTGGAGTTCAATATTTATTCATCTATCTGATACTATTATTAGAAAGGTTGGGGAAACTACTAATACACAAGGTCTTTGGACAAAGTTAGAATCTCTCTATCTAACTAAAACCACGCTCAACAAATGTTATCTCCTTAGACAATTCTACACTTTTAGATTTAATTCATCTTCCAATTTAGAAGAAAACATTGACAAATCCACTAGACTGGTTCAAGAACTAACTGACTGTGACGAAAAACTATCTGAAGATCAACAAGTTGTTGCTCAGTTGAATGCACTGGGTGATAAATACAGAGAACTAAGAAATGCATTAGAGTATGAGAGAACTGATCTTACTGTTGATATTTTTATATCATTTTTAAGAAATAGAGAACTTGAATTAAAAACTGAAGTCAAGGACTTTAAGTTTGGAGAATGTTTAAATGTTAGGAAAAAGGTTAATCAGAACAAAAAGGGAAATCAATGCAATTTTAATTCTCATAAAAAAGGAAAACCTCAATTTCCAAAGTTCAGGAATCAGAATTAGAACCAACCAAAACCTAAGCTGCAAGTCAAAAAATGTTATTATTGTGGCAATACAAGGCATCTCATAAAAGATTGCTTTAAGAAAATATCTTATATGAAAGGAAAATTTAATACAGATGGGTCTGTAGATATTGCCTGCATTAATGAATATGAAATACATGGAGTTGTCATTGTTACTACAACTAAAAAGAAACCTAAATGAATATGTTCTTGATTTTGGTTGTTCTTTCCATATGTCTCCCATTAGAGAATGGTTCACTAATTTTACTGATCTAAGTGGTGGTCAAGTTCAGATGGGTAATAATATGACATGTCAGATAAAAGATATTGGAAACCTTAAGCTCTTATTAAAAAATTATCATACTCTTCAATTATTTCAGACCAGGTATGTTCCTGATCTTCAAAAAAACTTGATTTAATTGGGACAATTGGATGATAAATATGAAATAAAGATTCATAAGGTCTTACCAAAATAAGTCTGAACTTAAAAGAAATAATTTCTTCTCCTAGATCCAATGAGATTTTCACACCACAAGTTGAACCATTAGTTGGAAACAGTTTTACAGTTGTGAAATCTCATGATGATAAAGCCCTAATTTGGCATAGGAGACTAGACCATATTAGTGAAAAGGGATTGATGATTCTAAATAAACTGAAATATTTTGGAAAGGATAATATTGAAAGTTTAAAAGTATGTGAAGATTGTGTTATTGGAAAACAAAACAAATTGCCTTTCAAAATTGGAATTCAGAAATCCACTTCAATACTTGAGTATTTACATGCAGACCTGTGGGGTCCTGCACCAGTGAATATTTTAAGTGGATTTAGATACTACTTATTAATAGTGGATGATTTTTCAAGAAAAAATTGGACTTTTCTTTGAAAAATAAATCTGATACTTTTCAAAACTTTAAATAATGGAAACTAATGATTGAAAATCAGACTAATAAAAAGGTCAAAACACTTAGGACAGATAATTGTCTGAAATTTTGTAACCTTGAATTTGACTCTTTTTGTAAATAATCTGGAATTCTGAGGTACATAACAGTAACATACACTCCTCAACAAAATTGTATTGCTGAAAGGATGAATAGGACCTTATTGGAGAAGGTGAGATGCATGTTACTTAGTTCTAGCATTTCAAAAAATTTATAAGGAGAAGCCTGATCAACAGAATTCCTTCAATTACTACTGATTTTCAAATCCCTGAGCACTAATGGTCTGGAAAGTCTCCAAACTATTTTAAACTTAGGGCGTTTGGTTGTGCTGCCTATTCGTATCAAGATGTAGGCAAACTTGAACCCATATCTCAAAAATATGTTTTTCTGGGTTATGGAGAAGAAACCAAGTGTTATAGACTTAGGGTAAAAGGAAAAGATGGGTTCAGCGTTATCATTAGTAAAAATGTGGTTTTTTATGAAAGTCGGTTCCCTTGTAAAAACTCCTCAAATCAAAATACTGATCATGTTACTCCTGTTAAAGAAAATGTCCTAGAGAATCTAGAATATAATCCTACTGAACCTGATAATTTGGCTGAGGTGAAGACTACTCAATTTGAAATAGATCAGCTTCAAAATGAATTTGATACTGAAGAACAATTTCAGGATACTGCTCTTAAAAATTATCAGTTGGCCAGAGACAGGGGTAGAAGGAATAGGTTTGTCTCTACCAAAATTAACACTGATGAATTTGTGACCTTCTATTCTGAACTTGAATCTGTTAATTCTGAACCCACAACTTTTGAAGAAGCTATTAACAGTAAATAATCCAAACTTTGGCTTGCAGCCATACAAGAAGAAATGGACTCTCTAATTAAAAATAAGACATGGATTCTTGTTGATAAACCCAAACACCAAAAGATTGTTGGGTGAACCAAATACATTGGCTAAAAGATATAAGGCCAGACTTGTGGTGAAAGACTTTACACAAAGAGAGGATATTGATTAAATGAAATTTTCTCACTTGTTGCAAAATACATATCTATCAGAATTCTGCTTGCCTTAACAGCTTATTTCAATTGGGAATTAGACCAACTTGATGTTAAGACTGCCTTTCTAAATGGTGATCTTGAAGAAACCATTTACATGTATCAACCAAAAGGTTTTGAACTTAACTCAAAATCAGAACATGTCTGTTTGCTAAAGAAATCTCTCTATGTCATGAAACGGACTCCAAGGCAATGGTATAAGAAATTCTACTCTTATGTTTCAGAATCTGGGTTTTTTAAGACTAATTTCGATTCCTATTTCTTCTTCAAAGGGTTTGGAGGACCTGAATCTGTTTATCTATTATTATATGTTGATGATATGCTTCTTGCTTGCCATAATAGATCTGAAATTGATTCTGTTAAAGAAAAACTTAAAGCTTAATTTGAAATGAAAGATTTAGGATAAACAAAAAGAATTTTAGGCATGGAAATCAGAAGAGATAGAAAAAATTGCGTTTTGTATGGGAATCAAAACTTTTATGTAAATAAAGTACTTGAAAAATTTGCCATGACTGAATGCAAATATGTGACTTTGTCTATTGCAAATTATTTCAAACTTTTTGTGAACAATCTCCTAAAACTGATGAAGAATATGATAAGATGAGTAAAATACATTATGCTAATGTTGTTGGCTCTATTATGTACCTTATGATTTGTAATAAACCTAACTTAACTCGTGGTATAAGTATCCTTAGTAGATTTATGGTTAATCCAGGTTAAACACTTTGGTTAGCTATTAAATGGATGATAAGGTATTTAAAGGGTTCAACTGAATTGGGTTTAAGATTTCAAAAATGTAATGAAGGTGTTATCATGAAATGGTAGACTGATTCTGATTTGCAGGTGATTTAGATAAACGAAGATCCACATTTTCTTATGTTTTTTCTCTTTGTAATTGTTGTGTTAGTTGGAAATCACAATTGCAAAAGCTTGTAGCATTATCTTCCACAGAAGCTGAATACATTGTAACTTGCGATGCTATTAAAGAGGGACAGTGGTTAAGGGGTCTTTTGAATGAAATTGGTTTATTGAATAAAGTAGTGTTCACATAGTAGATTAGTTGCTGAACCTTGTTGACCTCTTTTACTAATACTCCGCTTACCGCGTTTTTAGAAACCACCAAATACAATAATAGAGTGTCACCAGGGTCAGGTTTTGTAAGAACCGGATGTGCGGATAATGCTTTCTTAAGCTCTTGGAATGCTAACTCACATTCCTCATTCCAATCAAAGTTTTGGTTACCCCTTAAAGCTTTTAAGAATGGAAAGCACCTAGTCAGCAACTCGCGACATAAGCATGTTCAGGGCTGCAATCCGTCCTGTTAACATAGACTCCATCTATGTTAGGGCCTGTATTTTGTCAGGATTGCCTCTATTCCTCTATGGGTGATCATGAAATCTAAGAACTTACCTGATGCTACTTCAAACTTAGCTGGATTCAGTTTCATCCGGTACTTTTGTAGTGTAGAGAAGACTTCTTCGAGATCTGAGATATGGCTGCCTACATGCTTGCTTTTTACTACCATATCATCTACATAGGCTTCAATGTTCTTGTCAATCAGGTTAGCGAAGATTTTATTGATGAGCATTTGGTACATTGCTCCTGCATTCTTTAACTCCAACGGCATGACTTGATAACAATAGATGGCTGAGTTTGCCATAAAAGAAGTCTTCTCCTGATCTTCCTCAGCCATGAGGATATGATGATATCCCAAAAATGTATCGAGAAAACTTTCCAATTTGTGGCTCGACGTGTTGTCCACGAGGTTAACAATATACGGCAAGGGGTAACTATCTATCCTTAGGACGTGCTTTGTTGATATCAGTAAAGTCGATGCACATACGCCACTTTCCATTAACCTTTTTAACAAAAACCACATTTGCAAGCCATTACACACACTGAACTTCTTGAATGAACTGTGCTTTAACGAGCTTGCTGATTTCTTCACGAATGATCTCCTGCCTCTCCGGTGCGAACTACCTTTTTCTTTGTTTAATTGGTCTAGCTTCGGGATTAAAACTGACCTTATGAACTGCAATCTTAAGATCAATCCCAGGCATGTCTTCCACTTTCCACGCGAAGGCATCAATGTTGCGCGAAAGACAGCTAATGAGCTCGCCTCTGAGTGAGGTTTCAAGATCCAGACCAATGGTCCCCTCCTTCCTGGCTTGAGCTCAACCTTTTCAAATTCCTCAACAGGGACAAGTCTCCCATGTTGCTCGAGCTCGAGGGTTGAAAACTGCATGACGCCATTGCTCATTCCACGAATACTGGTGACATAGCACTGTCTGGTGACCGTTTGATCTCCGTACACAACTCTTACACCATTACTAGTAGGAAATTTCATAACAAGGTGGAAGGTAGATACAATGGCTCTATCTTATGTAGCAGAGGTCTTACATGGATGGCGTTGTAGGCCATAGGAGCTCGTACTACATAGAAGGCTATGATATGCGTTACCTTTCCATGATCCTCTCCGAGGGTTAAGGGAAGCTCAACGCCTTCAGGAATGATGACTCCTCCTCCAAAACCTTGAAGTTGAGTTTTAAATTGCTTGAGCTGCTTAGCCAAAAATCTCCATTTTGTTGTACGCCTCGTGAGATAGTACATTAGCTGCACTCTTGTTATCCACCAATACCCTCTTTACTTTAAAGTTGGCCACGATAGCTGTTATGACAAGGCGTCATCATAAGGATGTGACATGCCTTCTAAGTCCTTTAATTCGAACGTAATATCTTCAATGGCACAGAGGCTTATTCTTGGGGCAGAAGTACATTGTCGGGTATATTGTTTGCGGCTACTGTTGGAGTCTCCCTCTGAGGCTATTCCTCCAATTATAACATTGATGGTTCCTACTATAGGTAGTTTGTCACCTAGACCATCGGGGGCCATTGGCTTTATTTTGATCATTTCTGGGTCATTTGTCATGGCTTATATAGGAATTTTTTGTTAATTTTCCATGTCGATCAAACATCAAAAGATGGAAAATCTCACTATTTTCTAGATGAAAAATTATACCAATCAAACGCAACTAATTGACATTTCCCTGGAAAATAATTTTTAGACAATTATTTTCCCTGAAATTCATTTTCTTTTCCACCCAATTTCCATCTTGCAATCAAACGGACCCTTAGTTTAAGAAATTTGAAACATCAAATGTTAGAATTTAACTAATGCATCATTTTCGTATTAAAAATGTTGTTGCACGTACGTTATGTAACATATTTTTTGCTAAGTTATGTGTTACATCACATTCACATTTTGACATTATCAATTCATGGAACAATCTTAAAAGTTTTGATGCACAGTGAAAAATTCAGAACCATAGAGTTGATGATAACAAGAAGAGAAAGACGTTATTGATTTTATCATTTTAAGGTAGTTCGAATTGGCAATGTTCTTAATAGATAATCATCAGGCAATTTTCAGGGAGTTGTTGACTGAGAAAATTGTAATTAGAAAATAACATAAATTAAACATCAAGTATTCGTCGAAAATTTATTTCACTGTTAAACTTGCATCTTTCTAAATATAAGTAAGCCTCACGCGATCATTAGTCTACGAGGTTATTTTTGGGCAAACAGAGGCAAGCTCCAGCCGCTAAAGCCCTCACCCCAGGGCAAGGAAAAGAGTCAAAACTGAAGAAAGAAAATATTACCATAATGTGTGCTTGTATATTAATTTTCCCCAACAAAACAAAGCATGCTCGAGCAACGGGCTTAAGAACTTGGGCCTTACTAGTCTTTCAAGTGGACTGGATTCCATCTAATTTGTCCTTCTTCTTAGAGTAGGGATATTGGATGGTTAAGAATCCACCTAGCGTTTGATGCCAAACATTTGTTCATGCAAATTGGTTTTGGGCCGTTGCTAAAAATCTGCTTCATTTTGGACTTGGACACCTAAGTTTGGCCTAAGTGTCTAGACCTAGTTTCCTTTATGCGCTGATTTCAACGAGCTGGAGTTTGATTTTGTGGAAATTACACAAAATTAGAATTTTAAAAATTCAATTTAAAAAATCAGATATCTTATTTTAAATATTAAATATTAATTGTACAATTTTCATCCCGAACCCTAATCAATTTCATTTCAATTTTCCCCCTCTCTCCTCTCTCCATCACTCTCTCTTCTCACTCACTCTACATTCTCCCCTTCTCTACTCTCCCTCCTCCCATTTCGTTGTCGGTCCGGCGATGCGTCGCCCCACGCAGCGGATTATCACCGTCGCTGCGATCGTCACGGTACCTTTTCTGCTGAGTGCGTCGCGCAGCACCGCGATCGTTATGGAGAGATTGAAGAGGCGTCGTCTCAAAGCAGTTATTATCAACAGCGGTGTCGCTTAACCCAGTGACGTCACTCGACACAGCTTCAATCTTCGTGTTGCAGACTGCGGTGCTTTTCTGAAAAATTACATATTTTGAATGTGAGGTCGTTAATGGAGAGATTAGTTTTTAAAGATCGATGCGGTGGTGGTGGTTGATAAGGTGTCGATGACAATTGGTGGTTTCTATGGGTTGATGTGGGCGGAGGTGGCGAATAGTAGTGAGAGGTGAGAGATCAGAAAATATGGCAGTTGCGTGAAAGAGACGGTAAGTAGTGGTCTGGTTTGATTTTAGTAGATGCTATTGGTGGTTTGTTTGTTGATTTGGAGAGGTGGTGGTGAAATTATGGTGGCTAACGGTGTCGCAGTGAGTCAATCCGACCGGCAGTAGACAGGACAGCAGGCAGTGGTTTTGTGGTTTTTTTTTTGGTGGTTTGGAAATGATGGTGGTGGTGGTGCAGGCGATGGTTAGGTTGTGGTGATTGCGACGACGATGGTGGTGGCGGCGACGGCAGTGTTGTATGATCAACAGCGTTTGTGACCAACTATTTGGGGATTTGTGGCCAGATTAATTAATGATCAACTGTTGGGGTTGGGGTGGGAGTCAGATGAAGAGTGTTGTAACCAATTAGTTGGTTAATTTGTGACCAATTATTAGTGTCGGTGGTGGGATTTGGAATGGGGTGTGGTGCAGTGATATGTGCTGTAGGTGCGGTGTGCTATATGTGGCGGTGTGGTAGTGGCTCTGGCGTTGTGCAGTGGTGCTAACCGGTTGTTGTGAGGTAGTGATGCCGACAGGTTGTCGTGAGGTGGTGGTGTTTTTATGCAACGTGGTGATTTGTTTGAGATGATGTTACTGTCAAGAGGTGGTGATGGCGGTGACGACGACGATGGGGGTGGTGGTCACAAGTGTTGGTTGTGGTCACAGATTATTTATTTTTTTGACCATTAAATTAATTGATATGTGACTGATAAATAATATTCGACCAATAAAAAAGATAAATTGTGACCAAGAAATAATGTATGACTTAAAAAATTGTTAATTTGTGAACGATAATTAGACAATTTATGACTGTCTACTAAGTTGTCACTTATAATATTTATCATTTGTGACCGATGAATAAGTTATGATGTATAAATTTTTTTAGTTGTGACTGATGACCAAATTGTGACTTATAAAATTTCTGAAATAATTTGTGACTTATAATTTTTTTATTTGTAACCGATGAACAAATTATGACCTATAAAATTTTTTACCGTAAAATAATGTGTGACGTTTCAATTTTTTATTTGTGACCGATGAACAAATTGTGACATATAAATTTTTTGAATTGTGTCCGTAAAATAATTTGTGACATGTAAAATTTGTGATTTGTGACAAATTAATAATATGTGACCAAATTATATGGAATTGTGACATTAATATATTTAATTAATAAAATATATGTTTAATTAATTTATTTATTAAAAAAAATTTAAAAAAATTGAGATTTGAAATTTTAAACCTCAAAAAGTCTGAAATTTGAAATTTTAAACATTCACTCTTAAATTTGAAATGTGTGAAATTTAACCTCTTAGTTATGAAATTTTCCCTTTGATTTTTAATTAAAATCAACAATTAATTTTAACCACATATTTCATATGATTTACAATTTTTCAACCATGTATTTCATTAACTTTTCTCAAAATCTACTAAAAATATGATTTTAATCTACACCAAATAGGGGACTAAGTGAGAAATTAGAGAGGGGCCAGAGGTATGCATATTTGTGCACTTTGCTACCTTTACAAAATTTTAAATTAACTCTTGTTTGGGCCCCATTTTTCAAGAAGAAATTTTATTTAAAAAAATGATATCGTTTTGGAACATTGCAATTATAAGTAACAAAAATTTTTAGTTTCATTTGTAAAATTATTTTATATGGAGAATATGCAGTTAAAAATAAATTTGAAAAAATAATTTTAAATAATGGAACTCACACGAAGAGAAAATATATTAGAAATGGGAAAAAATCTAAGTCAAGTTGCTTCACTCCACCACTCCTTACCTCACTCCTTCAACTCCCTTCTCCACGACCCATTCATTTCTGTCTTAAATCACAAATGAGTCATCTTTGCCTAAGTAGTTTTCGAGAACTTATTCCAATAGCCAATGAAAATTGAAGTTCAAGAGAAGCAAGACGAACAGCCTATCCATTGGTGCGAATGTAACTTTTTTCCTCTTCCTTCAATAAAAATAAGTATTCTACTTTACAAAAAGCGAGTTGTGTGTCTCTTGTGATATTTAAACCACAAAACAATGAATTAAAATTTTGTACACAATAAATATTAAAAAGTTCAATAAATTATGTAAATATATGATTAAAAGTGAGAAAGAATTATTAATTTTTGTATACAATTATTTTATTGAAAAAATACGTGATTGGAAAGAATTTGGTACGATCATGGTGAGACACTGAGGCGTGGAGACAGGCAGGAAAAGGACAAGAGGTTAGTTTTAACAAAATAAAAGTGTCACGCCTGTGTGCAGTGTTGGCAATAATGTGTGGAATCGGATTAAGTTGACAGAAAGGAAGCCCAATACACGGACCAATCATGTTCCGTGATTTCTAATGGGCCTACGTATCTTTCGTACTTATTGACAGCCTATGTGGATGCAAAGCCATTAGGTAAAGTCCCGTTATCCAATAGAATTAAACTATTTATACAAAGTTAGGTTATAAAGTGTGTTGGTAAAATTTAGATCGTTGATTTCAAGTGATTTAAAAATCTATTTTTAAAATGATTGGTGTAGATGTTATTTTGTCAATCAACTTTGTACATGTAGCATAACTCTATCCAATAACATAAAAACTTCCTAGTTAAGAAATGTTACATAATTTTTAGGAAAATTGCACTGGATTCTTCATTCTTGAAACATATAGCATTTGAATCTCGTTTAGTTTTTGAGGCACACAGATTCTCAACATTTGATAATTAAATTTATAGATCACCATTTATAAAACGGCAAATTACACCAAGGGTTCCCAACCTTTCAAAAAAGTGCATGATGTTCCAAACTTTTTATTTTTGCGGCTGAAGTGTTAAACCCTTTAAATTAATATGCAACACAAGGTTCCTTTAAAGGTCTTCACCCAAAATACGGTCAGTTGACTCAGAAATCACCCATTGACAAACATTTGATCTATTCAAATAAGGGCAAAACATATATTTTCATATTATCACGTTTAAAATGATTAAAAAAGAGAGGAAGAGAATCTCCCATGGTAAAACCATTACAGTGTGGTTACAAGGAAGATCCCTTCCCTACAACCGCCACTACTAGATGAAATTTCTTCTCCATGGTTTCGAAAACCATCAAGGATTTCTCCCTCGGTCTCACGATACATGGTTGCAACGGAGGAAATTTCCCCCCCTTGGTGGTGGTGATTGCAGGGGATTAGTCGGGGTATGGTAAGTGATGGTGGTGACGACGATGGCCATTGATGATTAGGTGGGGTAGGGTAGATGAAGAAAATGATTTATTTTCTTTTTTAAATTGTTTTTTTTGTCAAACATTTTTCTACTCTTTTCTTATTTTTTTAATTTCCTTCTCTCTTTTTAATCATTTTAATTTAAATAATATTAAAAGACATTTTTACCCTTCTTTAAATTTGTCATATTTTGGCCAATAAATGATTTATGGGTCAATTGACGGTATTTTTTGATGAAAATCGTTAAAAGGAACCTTACACTGTGGTGAAGTGTATAAGGAGTTAGAATTTATGATGAAGTGGGACCACAAGGCAAAATAATGATTTCATGATAACTTTGGATTTGTCCGTTTTTGACGAATTAATAGTCTAATGTGAGTGGAAACGGGTCAAGGATCACAACTCATCGCCTTTGGCCATGACGTACGTTGGATTTCAGACAGATTCCATCGTTTAGGCTCTCGATTACGCGTTTTTGCCGTTTATGGTAATTTTTATTTTGGTAATATCTCATTTAATAATATTCAGATTTTGATTCCATTTGTTGGAGGATGATCCTGAATATTAGGAGTTTCCATTTAAGTTAAAATATCGAATTTTTTCATTTATGGAAAAATATATATTTTTTATTTTTATTATTTATTTTTCAAAATTTACCAGAGTTTTACTATTTAAATCATTGTAAGCCCTTTGAGACAGACATTATTGAATTAAATAAGAATTTTAGTGAATTTATCTCATATTTGTGAGATTATTTATTTTTCCTATAATCTTTCGCTACGTCACACTGCATATAGGTTTGGGACTTCAACAACAACAATGTAAGGTTTGGAATCCTAGTATGATTTACCCTAAATAAAATCCATTAATTATTTTGTCGAGAAGGCATGTGCCTTGTCCCATTTTCTTGACCCTAGTTAGAGATGGCAACAAAGTGAATTGGGGCCAAGTACCCCCATTCCCAGTCCCCGTCTCATCAGGATTTTACACATCATATCTCGTCTGTTTAGCTTTTTATTTTATTTTTAATTGTTTATATTTTATTTTAAATATTAGATAACTGATTATAATTATTAAATGTTAAATATATAAATTAATTTAATTTGAAAAAGAAACTCTAAATAATATAGTCACTAAAAGAAAAAGATAAAATTACACTATTATTATTATTATTATTATTATTATTATTATTATTATTATTATTATTATTATGACTAATAGTTTTTGACATGGGACAAAATGAAATCTATAATAAAGTCCCAAGACTTAAACTATAGATGCAATAAAAAGCACGATTAATTAGTACACTCTTTATATTTATTATATATTTTGTAATATAATAATATTATTATTTAATATATTTACAAATTTGAGAGAGGATCCTATTTTCTGTTATTGTATGAATTCACAACATGGACTTTATTTTCATTCCTATTAGATCTCGATCAATTGGGGAATCCCTGCCCGTTCTCGTCGATATGCTTCCGAACCCATATTTTTAGGTATTACTACCTATAATATACATACATGAGAAAGAAGGTTTCAGTTTTCGTTCCCCCCCCCCCCCCTCCCTCCCCTTATGGACAACACTCCGAAGCAAAGTCAAATAAGTATTTTTGTATCTATAATATTAAAACCAGCATCAGTGTCTGAGACACATTCAGCGATTTACTTCTTCCACAATTCTTTAGGAAGGGGGTGATGTGGGGTTCAACCTTAATAATTTACTCTTTTTAAATTTTTTAATCTTGTTTTGGATAGCGGTCCTTGACTTTTTACGTTAAGGCAACCGAATACACTAGATTAGGGTTGTCCACCTCCAGTCCAATGTCAGGTCCTTCACTACTGCAAATGGTCCCATCAGTTACAATATATTTAGAAAAAAGCGTACGTACTGGCTTTTCCTTTTACATGGTGTTACGTTGACAACACCTGTTTGTAACTATTTTTTTTCAACTTCCAAAGAAATTTTGTCAAGTATCGTTTGTGAAAAAATCATGTGAAATGCACTTGTACGTGTATCATTGTAAATATTTATGCGGCTTGAAATTTAGGCTAAGTTTGAAAAATGAATTTGAGAAAACTATATTTTAAAGAATTTGTATCAAGGAATTGCTTAGTGAGAAATACAGATAGACATGATCGATACTATCATATGTACTAATTAGGTAAATCGTTGTTTGTGTTAATAGTCTTGCAAAAGGAGTGCGGTTTGATTTTAAGATTTGATTGAAACTACGACTTTATTTCTATTTATATTTTCTCTAACCTAAATATCTTAAATTAAAATGCGACACTCGATTCATTAGTCAACGTGAGAATTCTTATTGTCAACTTGCCTAACAAGCCTCTATATGTTCCTGGCTCAACTTCGACTTCCTACTTTGTTAGGGATTCTAAAAAGGTTGAACCCCAACCTTGAGGGCCCCCACCGACCCTGCCCTGGGCCATTGTGGAGGAGGTAAATCGCAGGATGTGCCTCCCAAGAGCCAGGGTGGAGAGCTTATGGATAGGTCTTGGGCTTTTAACCCTATGGTAACTCCCGCTTGCAACAAAGTCAATTCCACCTTGCGGGGAATCGAACTCTGCACACTACCGCGCTGAGCCCTAACCGCCCTCCCCTTTGCCACTGGGAGATTACTTTGTTAGGGATTCTATTGTTCTATATCGATGGTTTTTTTTGTGAATTTTAAGAAATATATATATTCATATGAGAAAATTAAATGTTACCCAATCAAGAAGATTTTCTTATTGTTCTCTCACTAAAGTAGAAAAATTATTAATTCACTTTATACTTGTTGGTTTCCACCTTCCTTATACATATGATTTATTCCTTCTTTTCTTAAGAGAAATATTGGAAAGTAACATAAAGCTGAAGAGAATCAAATGCTTTTCGTTTTCACGTCGATTTTCTGTATTTATTTCAGATATGGATGAAATTATTTTTCATTTCCCTTTCTGTGCTTACTTTTACAATAGCGCGATTCTGTAATTAACCATACAAGGTTAGGGATTTGAGTTCGAGCCTTATGGAGGATTGAGATCGAAATAAAAAAAAAAAAAGTTAATGCACGTACTAACAAATATCAAAAGATTGATCAATAAATACCCAATGCATGTGAGTGTAGCACATGTTAGTGGACATAAAAAGGAGCATTGGTTAGGAAATAAATATTTCCTTGCAATTCCATTAGCTTTTTTAAAATGAAAAAAATAATTAATAAATATATTTAATGTACTTTTTATTATTTTATATTTGGAATTTCTTTTAAAAATTGACATGTAAGCTGCGTAAATGTAACAAAATAATTTATGAAGAGAAAAAATAAATTTTGCTAATAAAGCGTAAAGCTAAAGTTTAATTATTAAATTAAAGTCTTATTATTGTAATTAACTATTAATATATCATAAATATTCACTTAAAATAAAGAAAATATATGTTTATAAAAAGTATCCCATCCTAAGTCCCCTGTTTGGTGCACATTTTTGTTCCAAGAATGCATTTTTTTATGAATGTGATGGAGAATATGTGATTGAAAAATAAAGAAAAGTTATTGATGTAATGGAAAATATTATTTTATTGAAAAATGTGTGATTGAAAATGAGTAGAAGAATGTGAATGAAAAAAATAAAGTGACTCAAGCAGGGGCTTAATCAATCTCAACAATTACGGCTTAATCAAGTGGGCATATATTTCACTTCAAATTTTTCTTCAACCGCTAGAGTTGTAAAATAAAATTTCAATTTGTAAAATTTGATCATCGACCGTCACATATGATGTGCAAGAGAATTTAGATAGTTTTCATCGTTCGGCTAATTAAGAACTTGGCTGGTCAGCAACCTTTCGAAATGTGTCATTCTAGCCATCAAACTTTTGTAGTAGATGATCATCAAACTTATAGAATTATCTCAGTTAAATCACTGATCACATATCGATTACTTGATATAACAAATTTAGTTATTTGCCTTATGGCGATGCTTATATTGCAAAGGGAAATGACAACGTGGCTGAAAATCAACCAAATTAATATTCACAATCGCGTTGATCTCAATAAATAAACTAATGAATTAAAATTAAAAAAGTTTAAATGAGCGTTATGAAATCAAAATCGTGATCATAAATATCTTCTTTAGCTTATTAAATGATGACTACATTCATTGACCATCTATGCTAAGAACGGTTTGATGACTAAACCGATACAAATTTTAAAATTTGGTTGCCAATGAACCTTCAATTATAATAAAAGATTGAGGACCAATTTATTACTAGACTAATAGGTTGAGGGTCAATAGTGAAATTTACAATTCCTGATTTCCTTCTTCACGTTCTTTGCCATCTTAAGAGTTAAGAGTAAACCCATCTCACTTCTGGCTCTAGGCATTCCCACGCAGTACTCTCTCTCTCTCTCTCTCTCTCTCTCTTTCTATGTGTGAAAGAGAGTGTAAAATTATGACACACAAGGAGAGTTGAAAGGGTCACATAATACAATACTGACTGCTTTATTTTCACATTATACTCTGAGAACTCACAAATACATATAATACAAAGACAGATGTTAAGCTGCTGAATTTAACTCGTTGTGGGCTCTAAAAGATTCAAACTTGAAGCCTTTAATGCACTGTTTCCTCCTTGAATCACGCCTTTTAGCATCTGGGTCTACGGGATGGCGACTTCAGAAATATCTCAGGTAGACTTAGAATGCGGCGGCGGCGGCGGCGGCGGCGGCGGAGGAGACGGCGGCGAGGAGGAGGAGGGTAACGTTTTTTTCTCCGACGCCGATGAGGACTCTTGTTATTCTCAGTTTTACTCCACGGTTGATGGGGATGGCTCTTATGATGATTACAGCATTGCCTGTGGCTCTGAGAGCGGTGAGATTTTGGAAGACGAGGTTTCGGATTCTAGGAGGGTTTCATCAGCGGCCGATTCTGATTGTTCTGTGGATATAGAAAATGGTGGGTTTGGAGAAATTAAGGTGCATTTTGAGAGGGTTGAGAGAGATTGTAGGATTTGCCATTTGAGTTTGGTGAGCAGTAGCCCTGATTCTGGGGTTGCCATTGAGTTGGGGTGTTCTTGTAAGGATGATTTGGCTGCTGCTCATAAGCATTGTGCAGAGACTTGGTTCAAAATTAAAGGGAACAAGTGAGTAGTCCAAAATCTTGAGTTTTTTTTTTAATTGTTTTGATCATGTGAATTTTGTTTTGCATTTAAAGGTTTATGTGTATAATACTAGACTCTCCATGTCCATGCCTCTTTAGATTTCAGCAGTTAGTCCTTGAATAGTCTAGCCTAATCAGAATGTACACTTACCCTGAACTGCAAATCGACCTAATATTCCTTGGATATTCACAGTGAAACACGGTACATCATTTTTTTTAGTTTACTGCTCTCGTAAATGGGGATTAGGACTAAATCCATAAGTATTACTAGTTTCCATGGCTTGCATTATTTGACTTTTATTCTTTGCATTATGTCATGTTTAATTTCCTTTTCTCTTTTGGAGTTGTTGGGATAATTATTGTATTGAGATGGCATTTCACTTATGACAATAATGAGTATTTTATGGATACCTTACGAGGTTGGTTTGCTTTGATAATACAGATACCAAAATTTAGTTTAGTGAAAAGGAAAGGTAAAGAAGCTTGCGTTATTAGTGAGGTGATAGCAAAAGTTAAAGCAAAAGAATAAAGCAGTTGGAAGGATTGCTTAAATTTCTAATTACACCGACGATTCCTTTCTATTATATCCTTTTATGAATTTTATCTGCTAGCTCATTCTTGAGATTCTCTTTCTTTCTTTATCTAAGTGGAGATTTTATATATTCAGTTCTTTTTCTGCGAAAAGATTATTGTTCTCTGGTCCTGCTTTTTGAATATTTTGTTATCATTTTCTTGTGGTTTTGAATTGATGCTGAATCTACTTGGTAACATTCATACAAGTGTTCTCACTTGTTATGCACACGATGTTCCATACATGGGATGATATCCATGAATTAAGTACAGCAATATGATTTTGTTTGGTATATTAATTGCACTCTAGAAATCTATTAAACATGTGGTACATCAGCAAATTTTCTTTCCTTCCCTACGACAGATGGCACGTAATTAGTCCTTACTCTCAGTACCTTTATATACCAAAAGGATTATTCTATGTGTACACCTTGTGGTGTACACAATCTTTTATACCCCCCTCACATGGAGGGGGGCCCACAAGTGGCCCACAAATATTTTATTGTATGTGGGCACCCCTCCATGTGAGGGGGGTGTAAAAGATTGTGTAAATTATTGTATACACATAGCATTTTTCATACCAAAATTATTTGTACAAGTGCCTATGTAGTTAGCGATAAGAAGCTTGAAGATGTAATGATATAATTGCCAACCTTGTGAAGGAAACCCTCACCTTTTTGGGATCTCTATCAATATAAAGCTAGTTGAGATCCACTAAGATGATAAAAAATTGTTGTCAAACTGGGTTATAGACAATACGAAGTTTATCTATTCGAGGATGGGAAAGGGGGAAGGTATGGAGTTTCGGTATCTTCATAAGTGATATTCTTGCCTCCTACGTTGGATGCACGGAAACTTCTAAGACGCAAACGTAAGTGTTTCCGAAACTCAAAAATAAATTTTAACATAGACCTAATTTTCTAATTCTAGCGTCAGCCATCCCTGATAGATTTATCAATTCCATGAAGAAGTCGTGTTACATTCCACCAGATTTTATATATGAATTCCTTTAAGATGACAATGATTTATGTTAAAATGTTTTAGTTAGATTGGATAGATCATGGTTATTTAATTTATAATAAATAGTTTTTTGAAGTTAAATATTGAATTTATGAAATAGATTAATAATTTTCATATAACGAACATGTAGCATTTTGTGTCCTACATTTTTCGAAATAATGTTTTCCCATGTCATGTCTTGTCGTGTCATGTCCCAATTGGTTTGTCGTTTCCATCTCCCAAGTATTAGTGTTCTCATGAGAAAGGATAAATTTTCGGTGCTAACTTTGTTTTCAAGCATCATTTCATTGTTTCGTTTGCTCTCTCATATTTTACTGCCAAATTTCTTACTGATACTCGTCTTTGCCAGAACTTGCGAAATATGCAATTCAATTGCTTGCAATGTTGTTGGCCCAAATGGCACTGAGGGAGCACAGCAAACAAATGAAACCAATGCCGTTGGAACATCAGCTCCAACACCCCTCGCTACAGGCAGTCGAAGTTGCTTAAATGGTCATCGGTTTTTGAATTTTCTTCTTGCTTGCATGGTATTTGCTTTTGTCATATCATGGCTTTTCCACTTTAATATCCCATCGTAAATATTGTAAACTGTTCAGACTGGGGGAAGCCTCTGAAGGTGATTGCAGACTTGTGAAAATGCACTTACAAGTTGGTAGGTACCTGTTCAGTTATCGCTTGTATACACTTCCCTGAGTCATATCTGTACTTTCGGCTTTCACCAAAAAAAAAAAAAAAAAAAAATTGCGACTAATATGCAGTATGCATGTTCATTGGTTAGCTGCAACATTTCTATATGTTAGTCTTTGAATCTATGGATTTTCCACCTGTTCTTGAATGAATTCTGCTCCAATTAACATACCATTCCCACACTCCTATAATCCATTTTCTAGATAAAAAACTGATTCAGAGAAACGGGCAAGAAGATTGTTGGGGGATTTTTTTCATTTTCTTTTCTTGAAACTTTTTGAGATTTCAATTTTAAATTAGGCATAGAGTAATGATTAGACAGTCTGTATCTTTTGCTAAAGGCAAATGATAACCAATGGTTGGGAAGGGGACCTCTACTTCGAAGCAAGAGTGTCAAAATGTGCTGGTCTACTCGAGCTCTTAAAGACACGACCAACTTGGTATTGGTCGTGTTGTGGGCAAGCTTGTCTCTACACTATTTCTGGGCCTACAGTACCATCAGACCGCAGCATGCGGAAGAAAAGAAAGAAAATTGTACGGGTCATTTACGAGAAACACCTAAAAAGAGGGTCGTGCAGACCTTACACCTATTGTAGTGAGGTGCGTGCATTTGCCTGGTTTTCTAATTACACATCTAAAAATGTCATTTTCAAGCTATACTTTTACCATCGAAAATCTTTCCATTTTTTGTGTAGTGCCGAATTTTTTTTTTCCTTGTGACAAATTTTACGCACTTGAAGAGGTCTGGATGGAGAAAACAAGAAATAAAACGCAGATAGAGAGCTGAAGATTAAGGTGAAAAATGGCAATCAATTTTAAATATCCTTTGATGTAGGACATGGGAAGTTTAGAAAAGGCTAAACACATGATATATAAGATTATGAATCTTTGTTACTTCTAGCTTCCAAGTTTGTGGCTTCGTTGAGTGATTGCTGGGCATCATTTTCCATCCCAAGAGCAGAGAGGGAAACTGCTTGAAGGTAAAAAGCAGTATGCCAGTCAGATGATACCACCAGTGCTTGCATAGCATCTGCTAGAGCTTCATTATGCATCTCACTCATCAAATAAGATAAGCAGCGACGAGCGTAGACAGTCGGCGATACCATAGTCCCACCATCGATGAACTACACGAAAAACAACAATTGTTAGGCTCTTTTCTACACCTACGTAAAAGTTCTTCAAATGAAATGAAGTACTGGAGTAGGACCGTATTATACCATGCATTTATTTTTACCAACCGGGGATCAACCTTGAATAGACAGGTTTACCAATGGGAAATGTAGATAGGGGACAGACCTGTGTGTAGCAATCAATGGCGGTTATGAAATCCTTGGCTAGAAAAGCAGCATCCCCTTGCTTCTTGAAATTCAAGGTCTCCTGCATCTGATTTGTCCACATTTGAAAAGATAGCTGCAATAAGATATAATTCAAAAAGATATTAGAGCTTGATGTTGATGAAACTGTTGAGTTTACCACTGAGCAAAGTAGAAGCAAGAACTCGAGAAGTATCTTTCACTTTAGAGAACTGATACATATAATATCTGCTCAGAACACACCCTAAGTTCTAGCTTAAGGCCATAAAATTTTTAATTCTGTAGATGGAATAGTCCATAAATGGACGTCCTCTGAGGCTTCAAAATGATTCAGCCTGACCCATAGCTTTTGGTCCGCTATTCTGATCATGGATTTCCTACTCGAGAGGAAAACTCTATTCTCATTTCATTGTGGTTGTCCCACACAGGGATTCGAACCCCCAATATTAAGGTTCATAGCCATGTGCTGTAATCTCTACCTATAGGATAGGCCTACTCCAATTCCACCAGATGTGTTCCAGGAATAGCCTCAGAAAGGCATGGAGGAAAAAGGCTAAACTAGAACTTCGTAAGATCACAAAAAGTGTTCGTGAGATTGCCATGGATTTAGAAGAGGAAGATGCATACCTCATTGGCAATTCCTTCGTCATCCTTGTACCCAGCATTTTCCAGAAATTCGTGTATGGCAGTAAGATCCATTCTCAGGCATGCTTCACCCATGGGCGTCAACAATAATGGTAGCGTCAAGTTGGCATTTCCATGTGGAATGCCCAGTAAAACATGAGATGGAACCTGATCGTCGCATCGATAAGAAAATACTTATTTTCTGATCCATATTATAAAACTTCATTGGGAAGGATACTATTCATTACTTTCTCAACAGTTTGCAAGCACTAAAGCCTCAAGAGAGGGTGATTTCTATGATTTGTTCATACCTCAGTTTCTTTCTGAATTGACACGAGAGAAGTGACAAGAATCTTAGCATTTGGCCTTTCTCGTGCTTCATATTGCAAACAACGCGTAGCTAATCGCACCAATTCAGTTCCATCATCATTTGAAAAATGACCCTCTAAACAAGAATCCATGAACATCGGAAAATTTTTGCCACGAATAAGATCAAGTGCCTGAAAGTAGACCGAGGGGCACAACTCAAATTTAGATCCTCCCAAAGATGAACAGAACGAACTAATAAAAAATAAGGTTAACCAAGCAGACTTAGAAATTATTAATAAACATGTAATGAGAAGAAAACTTGTAATATTGTCGAGTGGACAGATTGTATATCTCATCAGCAACCACCACAAGATGCAAGATCATTTTTAAGTTGCACAAACTAATTTTTGTCAGTTGAGAACAACAGTATCGTAAGAACAAAAGCAACCCCGAGTTCAAATATAATGTAGTTCATCGCTGAGGGAATGCAAAAGGCTTAAAAACTTTTAAATATTTATCCCAGAAAGCATTTCAGTGTAAGATTTAGTTCATTTATGAGGTTATCCTAGCAGGCTCCTAGAGTAATAACAGTTAACATTTAGTGAATCAACACAAAGAATTGAAGAAGAAGCACATGCTAGCAGCAGGTTAAATTTTGAGGGATTCGGTAGTTATTTCTTAAACAAATATGTAAGTCTTTTTAATGAATTATGAACTTACATGGCTTGGGGGTATATGCTTGCCACTTAGAAGATCTAGCAGCATGGTTCCGAAGCTGTAAACTACACTTTCTGGAGTCACTCTTCCTGCCAAACATCGGAGACAAATTACCGAAAGCTAAACTTAAATAGCTGCATATATAATATCATTTCGTATTTGTACATGTAGTTTATTGCATAACTTAATACAGCAGTTCAAGAACACTAATTGATCAGATAGCACATATATGCAAATTACACGTACAATTTGTCGAGCACCTTCTTAACCTTGATAAACAACATCATGTGTATTGGGAGCTTCATAGGGCAATATTACGAGTTCATAGAGAAAACACAATTATATACCAGTTCTCAAGTACTCTGGAGGAGTGAAAGCTAAGTTTGTACTGTAACTTTTGCCATCCCGACTATTCTTCATCAGGCCAAAACAAGAGAGCCGAGGATTCCCATCCTGTAGACCAATAAATGAATATAAGACTACAAAACATTCAGTTTTGGATGGAAAATGCAAACTTACATAGAGCACATTTCACCTTATCAAACAAGACTCTGTAAGCATTAAGATCGTGGTACAATGCCCGTCCTCGGCTACTGCAGTACTCCAGAGCTTGTGCCAAATACAAAGCCACCCTCAACCTCATTGCCCATTTCATGGGCTGCTTCTCCCCTATACCAATACAACCACTAAAATATATTAAAACACTATCCATACGAAGCCAATTTGGCCTAGAAAGCACGACAGGATTTCATATCTCCAAGAACACATCATTAATGCAAATCAGATCTCAAAATCAACGTGTATATGAGAATTGACTACATATGTATAAAGGATGAAATTTGCCATTTATTGTTTTAGGGACTAAGCCTTAATCCTTTCTGAAAAAAGAATGCAATCAGAAAATAAACATGGTAAGCACATGAATTTTCACTACCTATACAATATGATTAGGCTCCACACATTTCAGCATATTATTTATCTGATAAACATCCATGTCCGGGATGTAGTGTAAAATGCTGTAATACTGTAATAGTAATATATACAAAACTCACAATGGAATAAATGTTTTGCCAGAGTTTCGTTAGGCATAAACTCTGCCACCAGCAATCTCTCCTCTTCCTCGTAGCAACATCCTATCAGATTTGCCAATCGCTCACTTCTCAGGTTCCCCACTGCCTTAGCCTCATCCTATAATAACCAACCAAAAAACAGTAACATGACAACACAAACTCAGAAACTGATGTTGATCTTCTGATTAATGAGAAAATTGTAAATACTAACAAGGAATTGGCGAGAATCAGGCCAAGCGGACTTATTGAAGCGCTTAACAGCAATCCACTGATAATTTTCAAGCAATCCTTTGTACACTACATTGGGAGCCTTCTCTCCATGCTCTGAAACAATGTTTTCAGAAGAAAACCCATTTGTAGCAGATTTCAGCTCCTCCCAGCTGAACTCTCTGAAGCTTGGCAATTCATTTTTCTCCCCATTTTCTGTAACCATTTTACACAGAACACAATAATGTAAATTAAAGATCCAAAAATCCCTCCAAACACAACATGATACTTAAATTTACCTACCCAGATCAGAGGATTGAAGAACAGAGGGCTTGAGGTTAGAGTGCCACCAGCAGAATGAAAATTTGGAGCAACTTGCACCCATTTTAATGGCAACACAACACAACTCAAAGAAACTAAAGCAATTAAAGAACACGCTCAACAAAACAAGTGTAGAAATGAAAGTTGATCAAAATTGAAGCATCGCATTATAGTGCAGGAGTGGGATTTTGGTTTTCATATTTCAAGACAAGAGCATGCATTATATATGCAAGAATGAGTTTGATGTGTGTGCGGTATAGTATGATTTTCATTTAGTAAACAGTAATACATGCGTGTGCTGCCTGCGTTTGTTAAAAAAAAAAAAATCACATCTTTTTTTAATATTTTAATATATAATTCCAGTTTTCCCGGTTTAAGCTTTCGGCTTTATGGTGCCTTTTCACTTCCTCATCATTCTTCTTTGGTACCCCACTCCCATCCCACCCCACCCAAGATCAATTGGTCCTTAATCTAGTCTCAATATTTAAGCTGGTGGTTCCGACATCTTTCATAATAATTGCAGTGACATAATCGTCCAAGTCGTTGTAACACTATTATGCGCCTCTGTTCAAACTTTTAGTCACGTACTCAAGCTGGACAAAGTATCTAATTTCATAAAATTATAGCTATCGGATAAGACTCGATTATTGATCTAGCCAAAGCACCGAGTTAGTTGGTCACCGATTCAACTGGTGAGTAAAAGAATTTTTTTTTAAAGCGTATATTTAATTATAAATTTAAAAGTTGAAGTAGATTCTAAATTTAAAAAATAATATATTAATTAAAGTATATAAATTCTAATATTTTTTCCTTTTTAAAGGTTAAATATAAGATCTATACATTTTTCATATTACTTGATCTTTTATTTCTATTTATCATTAAAATTTTATTTTGTCATATTTTTTAAAAATAAATAAATATTTAGCCCATATTTGGTACAGATTAAAATTTAGATTTTAATCTAAATAAAAGTAAACAATCAATTTTAAGCTCATATTTTATGAATCCGACAAATTTTTAATTACACATTTTATCAATTTTTATCAAAATTTATTAAAAATTCGACTTTAATCCCCACCAAACAGGGACAAGACTTAAAAGTATTTCTGAAAAATATAATGTAAAAGTAACGAAGCGGCATGAACAATTATTCCGCGGGACTCTACCTTTATTGCTCGTTCCGGAACCAACAAGAACAATACAAAGCCTCTTAGATTGTACTTATACGCGTTCTTAAGCAATTCAATACGCATTTATCCGATATGAATCTACACTTAGTTGTACAAAAAAAAGTAGTTTTTGCATCAATCCAAAACTGTAAAAAGGTTTTATAAGATAAAAAGAGGCCCCGTTGAGTGTCTCATGGCTATGTCATAATAGCAAAAGTACGCGATATATATGTATTTTTGGAGACAACAATTATATCGAATAATGGATATCCAAGTGAAAAGGCACGACTTTTACAAATTGAGATTCTCTGTTCCAAATTGTGCATTTTTCATTTAGTAATTTTCGAAAAATCTGTTGAAAAATTGCAAAAAAGAAAAATAAAAAATGGCCTGTTTAAACCAACTGGTTCATCAGGTTTGAGCAAAATCTGTCCGATCCAATTGTGTCAATGACAGTTCAATTGTGCATTGATCCAATTATACCGATAAGTTCGGGACAAGATTCGATTCACCAGGTTATCGTGATTTAATAACTATGCATAAAATTGTATGTACTGAGATTACTGTTAAAACAATATCAGTATGAGATTATTAAGGGATATATATCCCATATCGATAAATGATGTTGACACAGATCAATTAATAATGATCTTGGACTACTCCTCTTAACAATGTTAATCTTTTAAGATGAAACCTCAATTCTTAACATGGTATCAGCGTCCATTATGCTCCAACGAGCGATTTGATCTCGTTAAGACTCTAAAATGAGCACGTGGATTTCAAGATTGGTCTGCTCAAATGAGCCACCATCTTGCGGGGGCATGTTAAGGGATATATATCTCACATCGATGAATGATGTTAACACAGACCAATTAATAATGATCTTGGGCTACTCCTGTTAACAAGGTTGACCTTTTAAGGTGGAACCTCAATTCTTAACAGAGATTGCATCATGATTTTAAAACTAAAAGAAGTTTTTTTAGTTGTTATTTATGTGACTTTCACATATTAACTTTTAAAAAATAAATTAAAATCGCGATTCAAGACAGAGTGTAATAATAACAAATTAAATAGGTGAATAATAATAATTTAATATGTATAGCCGGCAAATAAGGATAAGAAACGATGAATCAACTTCAACAAATCCTCTAAATTAATAAACAAAGTTAATTTCATGACCTTTTCAAAATATTAAATCAGCATGTTTCCTTAATTTAAAGTCAGGAAGACCAATTCTTTGTTGCATATCCATTAAGATTGTTCCATATCTAATTACTATGGATTCACGCGCATAAACATATTTTTTTATATATTTATATCTTCAAATTCTCTCTCACGTGTAAACTGTAATAATTTTTTATTTATAATTTAACAGTGAACACTTCATTTTTCCACTCAATATCCGATTAATGACAATATTTTGGCAAGTCTTCGTATAATGCCAAAAATGAAGCGGAATAACAACAAATTTATCTTCTCGTTTTTTGTCTTTTTTTTTTTCCTCCTTTAAAGTCACAGTTGCTAGTTAGACGTCGTCAAAGATCGGAATCCGTATAATTGAATGAACATTTTTTTTTAAGTCAAAACTAATGTAAGAAGCAATGAACGTATCAATATTAGAATTCAAACAAATTTAGGTAGTTTTTCAGAGTTCGTGACTTGTATAAATAACAAATTAAACTTTATTCTCTATATGTTTAGAGCCACTCTATCGTATTTATCATTGAAGCATATAATCCGGACTTGTCGAGATATTGGGTTCTCAGGAATTTGCTCGAGCTGGAACGACAGGCTGTAGGTCTAGGAGTGTGTTTTGTTCCTTTTCGTCTCATTTGACACTCCCTCAAGCCGAGGACAATCTCTTACCACTTTCAAAAAATTATTTGCCCGTAAACTTTTGATATATTCAAATTATCGATTAGAATTTTGAAAGATTAAGATACAACTTCTCATTCAATAATTCTCATAACAGTTAATGGATCGAGAACACGTAAGTAAGACTTGCACCATTGAATATTAATCATATTCTTTACAAAAAATAATCTTGAGCAAAGAGAATGAATTGTAAAGTGATAATGAGAATGGATTTTTAATCACAAAAGGTCCCAATGGATACTTATTCGCAAAAATTGGAGCAAAAGCCTCAACACATAATGATTAACACTTCACAAAGGCAAGTAGGCCAAGTCATTGTACGCCGGCAAGATGCCCTAATTATTTTTAGTTTTTACCATCATAGGGTAGTGTCCCTTTACAAAGAGGATAACGTGAACATGCATAAGGAAAAGGTCCTAGTTAACAAGCATTCCATAATTACATAATGCATACCCATTTTTCAAAATTGATATTAGAAAAAAGTAAAATGTCAATCGAGTCAAGTTATACTCAATGCAAACAAGATGTATCAAAAATAAAACCACAACAATAATTGCATAGCATGACATGTTTCAAGATTCAATTTCGATAATAATCTTTTTTCTTTTTTCAAATAATACAACCAGTCAAGCTGTGATCGGTTCAATCAGTTCGAACTTAACTTTGCACTTACCGAGTTCCATCTCAAGTTTTTAAGATACCATTGTTAGTTATAACCAAATTGAATTTGGAGTCTATTTCTGCTTATCAAACACATCAGTCATCTCAGTTTTCAAAACATTGATGCATTCCCCTCTCTCTCTCTCTCTCTCTCTCGTGCATGAACAAATGTGAATTTTTGTGCCATCACGAAATTTTGCGCTTAAAGTGCGCCGAATCACTCATAGAGTCACACGAGTGGAGGTTATAGATCTTATCCTTGCAATATAAGACGATCAAACTTGGGACCGAGCTGCTATCCTAAAGTATCAACAAAAATACACACAAAAAGGAGGTCACATGGGTAACAAAACCAGCTGTGTCCAACCCATTCAAACTACTTACCCATAAAAAAACAAGATAAATTGAACAAATCTTATTGACGAAACCCATGGTCATGGTAGTGATAATTACTATCTAAAAGCGTTTAATCATTGAGTAGTCTCTGGCTCAAATTATTTGAGGCAAAATGATAATAAGAGGCATAATGCACCCCCCCCCCCCCCCCCTCCTTTTTTTTCTTTTGAAGGCATGGGAAGAGAAAGTAGTCACGATTGTTTGAATTCTTATCATTGGGAGATTGAGATTTGACTTTTTTAGCCGTTGGCGCGACACACATGAATCCAATTTTGACTGTTACCTTCTCCACACTTCAATGAAATTACATAGGTTTCCTAATCAGACCCACCATATTAATATATTCAAAGCTAGGGTCAAATATTCAAGTGCGATTTTATGTTATGTTTGGCTGTGAAGTCACAATGCAAGAGTTTTTCTACATTCTTTACCAGTATAAACAACCCACCATCATCCAGGAGAGATGCAAATAGAAAGGAAATGAATGAAAAATTAGAGTGCACTATAGAATCAAGGCTCTAAAAGATTAAGCCTCGAGTCTTATGAGCTTAAACGTGCCAACGTATAAGAAGCAATTTCCTATTTTTAATATTATTTTAATTATTATAGACAACTAAAAATAATAATTAATGTATACTATGCAAATTTTTGTTGGTACGTTTGGGCTAAGATGGAAATTTTGTTGGACTTATTTTCTTTTTAAATTTTAACAATGATTGTAAATTTTGTTAGATTGGACTTCAAAACAAGAAAATAATACTTGCTAAACAAAAAGGCACGCACTTCAATTTAAAGTTGACCGCCTTTTCCGGGTCGTTTTCTCCATCCCTCGTGCCCATGCGGCACACTAGTACAGAATTCTAGTTAGTAGTAGGAAAAAAAAAAGGACCATGCTAGTGGTACATCAAGGATTACATCGTAGATCACATGAGGGTCCACTCGAATAAAAAATTATTATTCGAGTGGACCCCACCCCCCATGTGAGAGGGGTGTAGACCTTGATGTATAGATCTTGATGTACAAATAGAAATATCCAAAAAAAAACTTCTAGTACTAAATGCTATGAAGCGTTTTCTTCCTTTAAGGATCCGTTTGATTGTAAGCGTGGAAAATTGATGGAAAGAAAATGAATTCCAGAGAAAGTAATTGTCTAGAAATTGTTTTCTAGAGAATTGTTAGTTAAATGTGTTTGATTGGTATAATTTTCCACCCGGAAAATTTTTAAATTTTGTATTCGTTTGACTTTGTTTTACATAGAAATTGTCCATTAAAGTGATAATTTTTTTCACCAAAATGGTGGGAAAATGTTTTCAACCATTTTGGGGAATTCAGGCGCGTGGGATGGGAAGTGGGAAAATAATTGGGGGGGTAAATTTTTGGCAATCAAACACCAAAATGTGTGAAAGTTTGAATTTAATGTCCATTTTCCTAAAAAAAAAGTGGCCAATCAAACATTGCCTAATATTATCGACTACCATCTAATCCTCCCACTATGCATGCCATTGCCATCAGTGAGCTAGAGACATAATTCAATCCCAAGTCCACTAGATGCTACAAAAAATGATAATGGTTAAAAGTAGGATACAGTGGATCAGAACTGCAACTCCATCATCTTACGTTCATTTGTGCTCAATACAAAATTTCTCCTTTCTTCATAGAACATAAGAATTTTCGAAAAGAACCATCAATTGCCAGTATGTTTATTATTTCATTTTACAAGATGGTACTTGCTAAGAATTAAGAAAACAGGTTCACTGCAGGAATTTTAGCCGGCACACCTGGATATGCAGCTCTTCCATAAAGCATTCCTCTATGTATTATCTTTTCGTATAGAGGCTCGCATGATATTATTTCGAACATAAAGCGCAACTCTACAGCTCAATAACAATTGATGCATACTTAACAGAGGTTGTGTAAGTCATGCATGGTTTTTGGATTTTCCTGCAAATCAACTAATTACAATTGGAAAACAACATTGACACTGTTCGAGAGGTTGACCTGTTGCCTTATTTACTCAAAACCCAATTATCCAAATGCCGATCCTTTGACTCCAACCACTAGATTCTTCCAACCGGCGACGGGGGTGGGCATGTCACATACTTCGCTGGAGTTTGCTCTTGGACTTGGGTTGGGACCATTGCCTCCGGTGAATGCTCTACTTGCGGTTGAATATTCATGTCTAAGATACCAGAAAATTTCTGACACGTTATGACTGCTACGCATGTAGAAAATGTCTCTAACAAAGAAATTGACGCATCATATTTGACAGAGTAAAGTCCATTTTCCAACGGTTTCAAGCTGAATACAGACTTGCTCTCTCGTACTCCACTCTGTTAAGAAGAGTCGATCAAATAAATCCAATGTTCGAAGTTTCAGTAAAAAAGAGGTAAACTAGTACATGCTGAAGTTAAAACAGTACCTGGAGATAAAGTTTCACATGATCAATTGCAGAGCTGGACATGGATGCTTCAAGAATTTTGCTGTTTTTCTTACGGTTAGCAAGAATTCGAAGCTTGCAACCGACATCCCACCCTCCACAATCGCACGATCCACCAGATTCCCATCGGTTTATTAACGATGAAGGTTCACCTTTGATTGGTATGCCATGACAACCACTAGGAAGAATGACTACTGTGCTATTAGAGTTTCCATCTTCTTCGGGGTTATAATTAACCCCTGATGCACAGTGTGTAAATTCATTCTTCATACACTGTCTGCTATTGTTACTTAAATTTACATCATTAAGCTTCTCAATTGAGTTCTTAACAACAATGGCTGCAATCTCCCTATTCAGCAAATATTCCTGTGTTTGATAATCCACCTGCCCCGGATCAACACTATACAACACACATTCTCTTACGACATATCTAATAGAGTCCTTCATATTTATTTCCTGAAGACAAGAGCTTGAAATCTTCATCTGACCTATCATATTATAGCCAAGACCGCAACTTTTACTTTTCGACCGCTGATTTATCCAGTTCACTCTCTTTTTTATAATCTCCTGGACTGAGTAGAATGCACAAGTTATGCTGTAATCACTCTTTCGAGATGATGGCAAACTCTCTATAACTGCAGCTAGCATATCGCTGCTGTTATTAACCACAAGTTTGAAAAACGGGAGTCCGTTCTTCAACGTAAGCTGCAAAAAGGCCTGCAAAGTTGATGCCTCAGCTTTCCCATCTCGAACAGGTCCACAGACAGTCGCGCGCATCATAGAGTGTGAGCTTACATCTGGTGGACGGACGGTCTCAGAAGAGTGAGCTCCTTTGTTCTTTAGCCATGGGTCTAGTAATCTCCGTAAAGGGCTGGACCTCCCTCTGCCACTAGCATTTGACTTGTCTCTATCACGTTTATCCGAACTGCCAGATAAAACCTCATGCCTTCCCGAGCATGACTCGGCAGCAGTATATGTAGAACTCAATTGAGGAACCTCAGAGTTCTCCCTGAAACTAAAGCTCCTACTCATCCTCCTCCCAAGGCTGAAGCTGAACCGGCGATTAGGAGAGGGATGTCTTCCTTTCACAGCTGGCCATTCAGCTATGTCCCAGTCAGTTCTCCTGGAATTCTTGACTGGGTCTGAAAATGAAGGTCTAATTGTTTTTTCTTTCACTGTTGAAAGTTTTGCTTCAGATGGTATGGCTGTGACAGCTATCTTACCAGGACACACAATTGTACAGGTATCCAAGTTCATAGGCTGAGAAGTGACCAGGTTATGTGGTTCCATACTAGATTTGTCTTGATCTTTGACACCAGTAGGCAGGGGACATGAATGTGGAATATCAGCTGAGAATTCTCCAGAGTAGGGTCCTTGAGGAGAAAAGCTATCAGAAAATCTGTTCCAATTTGCTTCCGCAAACTGTCCATCAAATGATGCCCTGGATTTAATAAACTGAGAACTCTCCAAGTAACTCCCCTTTGGGAAATGTTTTGGTCCTAGGTGTACGTTGTTTAGTGTGTCTAAAGGGTGATATTGGTCAGCAAGGTTGACCTCATTTTCTACTCTTGTCTTACCCTTTCCCCCATCAGAAGTGATTGTATCACACAAAGACTGTGAGAACTTATGTTTACCCTGGTCTAAGGGCAAAGTTCCCTTTTCGAATAGTGTCTCTTCATCTGAATCTTTCTTCTTGCCATTGCCCATACATCTCCTCCCACCAATGGACTCAATTTTCTCAGAGAAATTGTCTTGCAGCCCATCAATGGTCCTGCTACTTTGGGCAGCTTGAACTTCTTCAATACATGTGCCCTTTCCTCTGTACAGTCTTGTACCTTTATTCTTTTCTCCTTTTTGGGACAAGTTATCATGTGAAATGTGAGGAGATGGATTAAAATGCGAACTATGTGACAAAAAATGTTCTCCTTTATATAGTGAACTGGGATTCAAACCATGAGATAATGGTAGTTTTCCCTGATTTGAATGAGTTCCACTTGCCATTAACGCCGAACTACTGAACGATGGTGACTTTTTCGTTTGTCCTTTTGTAGGCATACGGTCATTGTACTTCCATTTCTCCAGACGCTTCCAATCAAGAACTCCAAAGTTCAAAGCCTTCTCTTGAATACTTTTTTGCTTCTCAACTTGCTGCAGAAATCCCGGTAAATTTGACATATGCTTGACAAGCTCATCATCTTTACATGTCTTATTCTCTGAAGATTTAAATTGGATCTCATGCTCAATATTTGTACCCCGTCTCAGTTCACAATGTTGATCAATGTATGGCTTGCCAAATGGGTGTTTAACCTTATGTTTGTCTTGAAACTGTAAACTCTTATCTGCCAATGGCATTAGAGTCTCCGCCCTGACAACATCTGAGATTTGTAGTTGCATTGAACTCCTCTGCTCTAAACTGTGGCCCATGTACCTAGCTGTTTTCTACACATTCAGGACCTAAATTTATGATAGATAACATGGCATTACATCTCCACTCATTTTCTTGATGTCTGATTTTCTTCCTGCAGACCAATTTAACAAGGTAATCAGTAATTAAAAATTCAAAACTTTTCCACTGTACAAAAAAGGGATTTGAAAACTATTAACTAGACAAGAATGCAATGTCTTTACAACATCCTGTAAGAACAAACCCCCCAGGAAAATAGGAAATCTACTTATTACAGTTTCGATACAATAATTTAGAATGCTATGATTCTCCCTCTATTTATCCATAACAAAGGACTGAATATTAGTACAATGAGAGCATTTTAAAAGTTATAAAAATTTAAACAGCTGGGATTACAATTAGAGATGGCCTGGAATAATACTCAAAACTAAATCAGAAATGCTGCCTTTGATACACAAGTGTTGCAAGGAATTTCCATTTTACTTGCATTCTTAAAAGGAAGAAACAAGGATATCCTTTTTCTTGTACTCAATGAAAAGCATCTAGGCTAAAACCTAACTTACAACACAAAACTTCTCCCAATATAAAGATCCCAGAAGTAAATGAAAAACTTTTAAATCGTTTGCAAACCTAATTAGCTTATATCACATCTATCGAACATAGTCCACTCAAAATACTAAAGAAAAACATACCTTTGCATCACAATTAGGACCAGTTGACTAGATTTTGATCATTTACGTGCAAGTTAACACATTTAAATGCAAAATATTAAGGCCCAAGGAAACATTTCAGGCCAAAATTCTTTATGTTTTTAAAAATACGCGAATTGCGTAAGAATCCAAGGGCAAAACCCCGAAAGAATAAACATATTAGCAAAGCTTCTAGCAACAGATCGAATCTAGATTACAATTGAAAGAGGGATTTCCATTGAACAGCCCAAGAATCAGATGAAACCAAATCTTGAATTCTAAACATTTCTTCAAGAAGTGGTCAGGATTCACACCCAAACCAAGAGATCCAAAGCAGATAAGCTAAATTATTACTAAAATGCACCGAAATGTACATCAAATAACACAATAAATCAAGAACAAACACTCAAGATAGCTCAAGAAAAGAAAGAACTTCAACTAAAAGCATCACCGGTACATATATTAAATCGGTAACCAATTTCCATCACACCCCATAAGATAGTTCAAGGAATGAAAATCCATGGCAGAAATCCAGTAAACCCAGTTATTTTTCTAATTAAAAGAGAATATAAAATTACACCATAACAATAAATAAATGAATCTAAACTCTAAAGATAAATTCGAAAGCACATGTCAATGTGAAATAGGTTCAAGAAAATGCAAATCCATAGAAGACACGAGACAACCAGTAAACCCAGTAATTCTTCAATTAAAAGAAACCGAAAAGAAAATTAAACCGGAACAATAAAAATAAATGTACTTACACTAAAGTCTAAACGCGAAGAAAGGAATTGCAGAGTCAGATAAAAAGCAAGAAATCTTCTTAGAATTGCGGGAAGCGTATTGTTCGATGCCTGAGAAGAAAGAAAAAGCAGGCGTATGAGCTACAGGTACAGCAGATGGATAAAACACATACAATGTATGCACGTAGAGAGAGAGAAACTCGCGTGTTACGAGGGAGTGAAAGTGTCCTTAAAGAGAGAGAAAATGAGGTGTCTTGCTTTCTATTAAAGATTCGAACGGTTATAAGTGAGGGTGGAGTGAAATAGGTTGTAACGTCATCGAGTAGGGAGGTGCCAAAAGGGCAATGAACCCCCCCTTGATGTACAGAAATTTTTTACAGATGTTGTACAGATAACACATATGGTGCGGTCCGCACAATTTTTGTTTTTAATACATGTGGGGCCCTGCCCCTGTAAACAAATCATCTGTACATGAGGATTTATTCAAGGGTCAATGGTCTAGGGTGCTAAGTGTGGGTTTACAATTTTGAATACCCCCGTTGGGAGGGTTTACAAATTTTTTAAAAAAAAATTCATTTAAAGTGTGTTCGATCTTGTTTAAAATTCAATTAAAATTGAAAATATAGCCGTTATTGAATCTCACTCGTCTAACAAAAGTCAACAATAACGATTAATTTTTCAATTTTAATCTGATTTTATTCTCTATCGAACACGCCCTTAGTGTGGTACCTTAAGTTACGTTTGGTACACCAAATTAGACCAACCTACTACAGGAGATAGTATTAAGATGGATAGTTTATAAGTTCTCCATTTAAAAGATGTCATTTACAATCTTTCTTGTCTGATTTAGACCAACCTACTAATCTGATTTTGGTTATCTAGTTAGCTTCAGAAAGATAATATTCTTTTGAGTAAAAATCTTAAAAAAATATTACGATCATAGTTCACCTTAGCCACAAAAATCATAATTTTTTGTACATTTTGATAAAAGTTGAAGGAATGTGAGATTAAAAAGTTGTGAATTTTGTGTAATGTGTGATTAAAATTAATTATTTACTTTGGCTAAGAGTTGAATCATATTTTTCAGCTGAAACAAATAGGATCTTAATACTCTCCACTTATTGTATTTACTTCTTTTAAGTGTATTTACTTTATTTTCTAATTTCTTATACGATTTAATTGGATGTATCAAACAAATGTAGAGAATCCGCAATAACATTACATATTTGACGATTTCTAAATTCTTGAATCAAATATAAATATGATCAATCATGATGTTAAAGAATTCTACCAGCGGAGAACAAGATCGGAACTTCGACCAACCAAAGTAGCCATGAGACAACAACATGCGGTGATTTGGGGCTAGGAATCTTTTCTTGTACTAGCAAAATCGGGATCAATACCTCGTGCTCCTAGACCAAGACCTGGTACATATAACATGAAGGAAAAACTGCACTCGTGGCCCCTATCCTTTTCAAAAAGTGCAATGGTTCTTGAACTTTTCATTTTTGACTCTGTAGTCCCTAACCTTTGAATAAATAAGCAGGACTTTTAGACTGATTTCGTCCAAATGTCCGTTAAGTCAACTTGCTACTGAAATTTTACCATGTTAGACATTACATAACTTTCCACTTAAAAAATTAAAATAATAAAAAAGAGAGAACAAAAATAGATAAGAGAATTCTCAAACAAATAAATAAATCATCTTCCTCATAACCCAATCCAATCCAATCCAATAGCACCAATCCTAGACCTAACTCCCAACACCATGGGCACTGTCGTCGCCAAATCCAAATTAGAAACCATCACCTCCAATAAAGTTTCTAAAAGGTGGCGAAGACGTCAAGTTTCAAGCCTTACAAATTTAAGAACGATTAAGTATTGTCCTATTTTAATATATTTTTTTAATTATTGTAGACAAAAAAAAAAAAAAAAAAAGACGCGCCTTCAAAATTTATGAAACTTACACATTTCAGGTTTTCAACAAAAAAAAAAAAAAATCAAAATAATAAATATCATAATTACTTAGTAATGAATTTCTACAAATTAGGTTGGATGCGAACATAGCATAAACTTAGTGTAACTCTTTGTGGATAGTAGATGAAAGCCGCAGAAGATTTGAAGAATAATTGAGCTGAGAAACAAAATGGAGAAAATTGAGTGCATTAGTATTTTCAAATCGTAAAGGCTCTCGTTTGGGATGTTCATGTGTGTTGTAACCACAATTTTAAAATGCACGCCTAGACTCATAGAGTAATCGAGGTCCCCGCTAGGACTTGGGCATGTGAAAAGACGAAAGCGTGTTCTTTGACCAGCTTCATTTTACCTTTCGACTATCTCATTTCGAGTCAATTATGTGCCAACCGACTGGACGTAGGCAATTGCGGGCACTACGTTGCAGCGTGCATCTTATGCTAGGCCAATCAATCGAAAAGCTGCGCAATTTCGCCTCCATGTGTGTCCTTTGTTTGCCTCTTTGCTATCTAATTTCTGGCAAATTCTGTGTCACAACTCTTTTATTGACCGTCTAATACGAGTCTAGATAGTTTTCATATATGGACCCAAATATGAAACTAAATCCAATTTGAGAATTTGACATTGACACTTAATCACGCTCTTCGCTGTACATCAATATTATCCCGTCCCAAAAAAATAGATTCTTCAAAAAATGTTAACGCTGCTTTAAGAGGCGATGCAACTTTTATTCATTACAACCCAGAAAACATATTACACATTATAAGAAGTACAAATATTCATAAAAATGACACAAAGTTCCACGTACAAAAGCAAACATCATTAAACAAACAAACAAAAGCAGAACAACAATCCAAACTTCCAAACAGTTGAAAATAATTCAGCCAGTGATTTCAATAGTCTTGGCCTCAGGTTTCTTCACCTCCTGCTTAGGAACAGTTACAGTAAGAACACCATTCTCCATAATTGCCTTCACTTCATCAGTTTTCGCATTTTCCGGCAAATAGAACCTCCTAAGAAATTTGCCACTTCCCCTCTCAATCCGATGCCATTTATCATTCTTGTCTTCCTTTTCCGCCGCCCTCTCACCGCTGATTTGCAGAACCCTACCGTCCTCCACCTCTACTTTCACCTCTTCTTTCTTCAGCCCCGGAAGATCGGCTTTGAAAATATGGGCCTCCGGCGTCTCCTTCCAATCTATCCGCGCGTTGGCGGTGGCGGAAATTTCGTTGGTTGATTGAAATTGTGGGAAAACTTCGCTCAGAATTTGAGGAATCAAAGACATTTTTCCTGTTTTTTTTCCTGATTAACTTGATCGTAGGATTATTTATGTAATGGTGTTATGAATTTTGATCATATTTATAGTGGGTGAGAAAGAGACCATGAAGCTTCAGGGTTCTTCTACAATATACAAGAACATAAAAAGTTTATCCAAATACACAGGTATAGAAACTTGTCGTTTGCTCCCGCTTCACTTTTTCTTTTTCCTTTTTAAATTGTATATACACCAGTGACATTGAAAGCATTATCTAGAAAATGCTAATAATTATTGTTGCGACGTCTCAGCCTGAATTCTAATATTTGGATAACACTCTAGTGTTCTTAAATTCAATATGTAGAAGCCTCCCGAAACTTCATTGCCCATTCCCATGGTAACCGCTATATTTAAACTATAAAAATATGATCATAGTTCAAAACCATTACACAGATCTATCAATCGAGTTCATAGTTTATACCAAAGAGAAATTAAGATGTCTTTGATCCCTCAAATTATGAGTGAAGTTTTTGTTGACAAGATGATGATGATTTGAGTGATGACTATAAATCAAAAATAAATTTACCAATCTTACCAAAAATTTGATAGAGTAACGGTAAGATTATGAATGAAAACACTAACAAAAAGAATGTCAAAGTAACAACAAAATCAAAATGTATGCAAAGTCGAGGTAAGAGTTGAACTTTTTGTCTTTAAGTCAAATTTGCCTTGCAACGATGCCTACGGTACGGATGCTAACAATCAACTCCCAAATACAACGATAATTTTTTTGTGTTAGTAGCACTTCAAAACACAATAACAACGAATCGAAAATTGATTTTTGTACTCCTTCAAATGAAAAATGGAAAAACCAGCTTTTATGCAGAATTTAGGCTAATAAAATGTGAATTTAATCTTATGCTATAATTGCAAATCATTAGGATGAATAAATGGATGTCCCAATGGTTTAATTTATAGAGAAAGAAATGTTGTGAGTGAAGTGCTGCGTCCCAAAATCAGCAACATTTGTTAAGGGTCGTAACGTTTGCTCTCATTAGTCTATCATCCTTGCGTTGCTCGAATGTCAGAAACAAGGATTTTGTCGCTCACTTTTCCCTCGAGTGACAACCTCCTCACTCGAGTGCTAGGCGAGCGACGGAGTTGGACAATTTTTCAGTCAGTTTCTTATCTTTTCTTCCAATTTTAGATCGTAATTTCTCATTCACCCCGAAATTGGTTTGAAAAATGCAAATATACCACGACGATCTACTCAACGAGTAGAACATGTTAGTCTATTGATTTTCATAATTTGACTATCCGATATAATCCGAATATTTGGTCGAAATTGATACGAAAATTTCTTTTTCCTGGTTTAACACTTAACCAATTCCAACAGTTTTTTGAATCTAGACTTAAAAAACTTGCATTATATAGATAAATTGAGGAATTTCTACTTGATCTAGTGTATATTATGATCCCAACTTGAATATCAATTGAGCATAAACGAAAAGAATTGGGGCATAATTGGACCTTTAAGGATGAAATTGAAGACCTACCAGGAAGTTTGGGTTTTATTAGAAGCTTTGAAAGCACATTTAAGAGTTTGGGACCAATGTAAAATTCTCGAAACTTTGAAGTACAAATTTGAAGGAAAAAAGTTTAAGATCCAAAGTGAATGAGTGTGGAAGCTGAAGGATCAATCTGGAAGGTATTGGAAATAGTAGGACCGGAATCTGGTTTATTTAAAGACGGAAGGACCAAAAATGTACAAAAACTTGGAGTTGGGGAGTAAAGGTACCATTAAACATTTTTGGATCATTGATTTGTAACGTAGCCAAGAATTGATAATTGAATCACATATCACAAAGGTGAATTCGGAGTTCTAGTATTTTATGTGATTGAAATTTACTGTTGCTCAACTTTAATTTAGTTATTAGAAAATCAATCTTTAAAACCATCAATTAATTGTGTATTCTTGTTAGAGTAAATTTTGATTAAAGTAAATTCAATAATTGATCTTTGTATAACGATATTCACTCATCGTTATATTACTTGTTAACAACATATTCTTTTGTCAGAGAAATTGACAACAAGTTTTAACGCATTTGCCCGAGATCGATTCTTTTTTTATTATTACTCGTTAGTTAGCTTTAACAATTTTTTTCTTTTTTCTTTTTTGACGATTTCTCACTCTCTTTTAATTGTTTCAGGTTTGAATTCACGCATGCCTAATTCGAAAAGTCCAGATCTAGTTGATTTAGGTCCAAAAAATTGAACGAATTATTCACTATAGACTACGAAAGAAAAGGGAAGCAAGAGAACATCGACATATTAGATGTGTGACAATGACAACCGCATTTGTAATGCACAAGATCCGCCGCGATGGTACCAAAAAATCGATGAAGGAGGTATGCTTATTGGGAATTTCATGATTCTCAGTGTTGTTAAGAATTGATGCAGCATCATTTATCTTCTGTATGTGCGGGCATGACAATTTCCAACTGAGGCTGATGTCATAATTTGTTCTCAGACAACATACATTTCTTCAGCAAGATTAAAGAAAATCTACACTATCATCTTACATGCTTCCAGAGCACTAGAGTTTATTATGTAATTGAATTGAGGCTTCTTATGACCTGATTGATAAGTCAAATTGTACAAAATAAAGAAAGATAATATATGTGGTATTCTTTTCTTGTAAATCCCTTCTTAAAAAATCAAGATCAAGCAATGACTTAATTTGTTGAATTCAAGCCCCCGTTTGGCACCCATTTTTTCTCATTCTCATTCTCATTTTTTTCTCTTTCTTCATTTCAACCACACATTCTATCAATAAAATAATATTACACATAAACCTAAAAATTCTCCTTACTTTTTAACCACACATTCTTCCATCAATCACTATTCAAAAACACATTCTTTCACAAAAATGGGTGTCAAACACCCCCCAAATTTCAAACAAAAAAAATTATTTACTCATCACGTCAAACAAATTAAAAATACCCTTTGGCAACGTTTTATAAGGGCTGCTTGGGAGTTTTGGGTACCGATTATAAGTGTTTCTTAAAATACTGATTTTGAGTGATTTTAGTAGTTATTTTTAAAACAGTTCAATTCATACTTAGAAGCTTATTATTGATACCGGTTATGAGTGTTTTCTTAAGTATTGATTTTGATTTTGAGTGGTTTTAATAGCTATTTTTAAAATTGTTTGACTCATGCTTGGAAGTTTATTATCTATTGATTTTAAAAGTTTTTCATTTTATAATTTCTTGCATAATTTTTTTTTTTTTTTTACGCATAATAAGTGATATTTTACTTTATAGGTAATTTTTTATATATAAGTTATTATTTAATTAAAAAGTTAAATACTAACTTAAAATTTTAACTGAATACTTTTTTATTACTTATAAGTAAACTTTACAATTATATTTTAATTTTGTGCTTTTAATAATTTTACGCATAGTCTTGTCAATATGGCTCGTTGGCTCGGGCTAGACAAGAAAAAAGCTCGAGCCGGGCCGGCTCGTGGTTCGGTGGGACCAAGCGCCATTTTGGGAAGTCGGCTCGAGCCGGCCCGTGAAGCTAAAAAAAAGCTTACAGCTGTAATTTTTTATATGTTAATATTTAGTTATTATTTATAATACGTATAAATTGCACAAATTTTAATTTTTTAAAAAAAAATTTTAGTTTTGTCACGAATTAAAAAAAAAAAAAAAAATGCTCGACTCGGCTCACTAATGCCCGAGCCGAAAGCTTAGGTTGAGTCTAATTTTTTTGGTCGAGTCGTCGGGCCCGAGCCGAAAGCTCGGGTCGAGCCTAAATTTTTTGGCCGAGCTTTTGCTCGGTTCTACTCGGACCAAAAAAAACTTGAACTATTTTTACTCGAGCCGAGCTTGAGCAAAAAGTTTCAGCTCGCGAGGCTCGGCTCGTTGATACCCCTATTTACACATAAGTGAATTTTTTTCCTTAACTTTTTATATTTTATAAGTCAGTCTTTGGCTAATTAGTAGTATTTTTACTTTATAAATAAATTTTTACACAAATTGATTTTTTTATCTTATTAATAATATTTTGCTTATAAGTAATTTTTGCTTATAAATAAATTTTTTAGTTATTATATTTTATTTAAAAATTAGCTTAAACAAAATATATTAGTTGTAAATAATTATACTATGAAGAGTAAAATTAGAAGATGATATGAGAAATTGGTGTTGAGAGAATCTGTAAAAATTACATTACTCAATTATTTGATAGTTTTTAAATCATCCAAAAATGATGTTAAAAAAAAAATTAGTAAGGGCTTGTTTGACACCCATTCTTTTGAAAAATGAGTTTTTGAATAGTGATTGATGTAAAGAATGTGTGGTTAAAAAGTAAGAAGAATTTTTGGGTTTATGTGTAATAAAAAAGTAAGAAGAATTTTTGGGTTTATGTGTAATATTATTTTATTTGGAGAATGTGTTGTTAGAAATGAGTACTGTAGAAAAATGAGAATGAAATAAAAAAAATGGGTGTCAAACGGGGGCTAAATACTGATTTTTTCAACCCATCATAAACAGTATCCTCCAAAATCTGTCAAAATTGATGAAAAAGAACTCTCAAGCAGGCTTGGATATCAATGAATCGAATCATATTAATAAAAAAAAAATAACAAAAATATTATTTATTATTTATTGTAACGGGTATCAAATATGCATCTTCTGTCTTGATGCATAATGGTCTAAACGGTGCGTGCAGATAGAGGTGTCAAGACGGACGGGCCGGCCATAATCCGTAAAAATCGGCCCGTGAAAATCGGGACCGCGGGCCGACCCGTGACCCGCGCGGGCGGTTCAAGGGCCAAGGAGGTGTAACCCGCGGGTTTCGCGGGTTGCACCCCCATGGGCCGCGGTTAACCCGCGGCCCGTAAAAAAAAATTGAAAAATAAAAAAAATAAAACAAAAATTAAAAAGGAGGGGGGGAGATTATTTTTACAATTATTTTTACAATACTCTCTCATTAGTTATTATATATTTATATTTGTTACTACCTTACTACAATTACAATTATTCAATTGCAAATATCATCATCATCTTGATTATATTTCTTTCTTCTCGGTTCTCACTAGTCACTACTAAATTTTTTAATCCTACTATATTATGGATTCTCGCGATTCTTTTTCTCAAAATCCTATTTTCAATAATAGTTGCTCTCCAATAAATTTAGAAGATGATAATGTTGTAGAAGTTTACAAAATTATAAATAATTCATGTAACATTAAATTTGAATTCTATGTAAAAATTTCTTGATATAATTATGAATTTATCATTTTGTTCAATTCTTAGTTTACATTTAATAAAAAAATATATTTTTTGCTATAAATATGAAAAATTCTATATTTTTATAATTTTATTTATACAATCATACGGGCTAAAATTAGAACGAACCGCGACCCGCGCAACCCGTGACCCGCATGGGCTCGACCCGGATGGGTCAGCGGGCGGGCCTGGGTTGTAGTCCAAAATTGTGGGCCGACCCGTAACCGGCCCGGAACCCGCAGCGGGCGGGCTTTTTTTCACGCGGGCCGTTACCGGGCTCACATGTTGGCGGGCCGACCCGGCCCGGACCACCCGGATTGACACCTCTACGTGCAGAGGACGCTGGTGATGTTTTCCATAGCAAGATCTTTATTATTTTTGGCATTGGCATCACCAAACTATCAATTTTGTTGCACTTGAGTCAGGAGGTGTGAAATATGACAAAAATTCTTGTTTGATGCTGACCATCTCTCCCAAAATCAATGTGCTTGAATTATTATTCAGAATTTTAGATTTCGGTATGAATGCTTACATTTGCTGTACTGCTTTCTGTTAGATTTCACGATGCAAATGTTCAAATTTTCAATTGATGCTTTCTATTGGTGTCATTGGTGCTCGTCATTTCATCAAACTTTCATGCTATGAGATATATAATAGGCTTATTTTTACAATTGGTTTTGTATATTAGTTTGATCTGTCTTTTCCGTGTCTCAATTGAGTACAGTTTTCGGATGATATATGATACAGTGCATCCATTTGCAGTAAGTGTATAGTTCAGGGACTGCGGGTGAAAATGTGTCAAAATAATAATACAAAACGCTGACAGTTGTCTCTAATATTTTCTATATCTATTTGAGTGTAGTACTCTGCATGTAAGTAGGAGGAAATTCATAAGGAGAACCAAAATTAGAAAATGGCCTCATTTATTTATTTTACATCTTTGGTATTCTCTCCTACAAGCATATGAATAATCGATATCCCCACATAATATCAGATGGATTCTTAACTTATCTTTGATTTTGTGTAATTCCCATTTCCCACACAAAATTCTCTCCTCTCTTCTCTTCCCCAAAATTGTCCATGATCATGCCAATGCCCATGTCACCTGATTCCATGAAAGATAATAATATGAACATGGATGATATGGCTATGCACATGACCTTTTTCTGGGGCAAAGATGTGGTGGTTCTGTTTGACGGGTGGCCAAACGGCCGCCTTGGCATGTACATACTGGCTCTGGTCTCTGTGTTCTTGCTGGCGGTGGCTGTTGAAATCTTGGCGGCGCCACCTATAAAACCGAGGATGAAGCCTTTGAGTGGTGGCTTGATTCAGGCTGCTGTATATGCTATTCGCATGGCTCTTGCTTACTTGGTCATGCTGTCTGTCATGTCCTTCAATGTCGGAATCTTCATTGCCGCGGTGACCGGCCATGCTGTGGGGTTTTTTTTCGTCAAGTACAGGGCGATAGCAGCCGGTCATAAGATGTCTGTGACAGAAGATCGTGGACCTTCATATAGTGCAGATTTTTCTCCAGATTTTGCTGCTACATTAACCACTTGAATTATTTGAATTATGAATCGGTTTAGTTGATGTTTAGCATGTACAACTGTTAGCTAAGTTAAGCTCCTATTTTCTCCTGTTGTTTTGGTTATTTTGCTACAATGTAATCTTATAATTTCAAATCAATATACAATGTTTTGGTAAGTTAGCCAAAACCATGTATCTAAATATTTTTCTAACTTGGTATCAGAGCATAATACCTCATGCTAATTTCTGTATTTGCTCTCACACAATGTCTTCTTCATGTTCATTCAATGGTGTCAATACCAACAATCCTCTCCATCTCTACCCACCCCAACTCCCACCAACTTTGCTTTTTTTTTTTTTTTTTTAATGTTTTGTTTCAATTTCTAAATCATTATAAGATGTGAAACGAATTCGAAATATTGCATTCTTAATACAATTTTGAAGTGCTCACAGTCTAGTTTCTTATGTCGTTAACGGCGCACGAATCGACCAATCGTAGCAAATATTACTACTTGTCAAAGTAGGCGGTTTAAAATTAACATTTTGAAAATTTCGATAACATGATAACTTTAAAATTCTCCGACGATCATACTGTAGTCGAATATACAAATCGCTTATATCATCTCAAAACTCGTTTCGAGGATTACATTATAGGCATATCGAAAATAGTTAAAGATGCGTCAAACGTACGTCTTAAAAAGAGGCGTCCAACTCGCATTTTTAAAAAATAATAATTATTATTTCATTAACATTTATTATTTTTTTAATACAAATTTCTCAATTTAATTTGCATTATTTTATTAGGAAATTTATATGAGATATGACATCAAAAATTTTCGAAGTTTTACATCCGAAAAAATCATATTTCATATAAATTTTTGGATACAAAATTACATAATGTATGATTTTTTTGGATGTAAATTTTCTATTGTAAAATTTCTCCCAATTTTTTTACAAGTTCGATTGTGCCCCTCTAACTTTAATTGTCTGTGTCCGCCCCTGCCTATACCTTACTACCAGTATCCTTCAAACTTGATGGACCAAATTACTTGGGTTGGCAGTCTCAATTTTTGTGGTTCCTTAATAGTAATGATCTTCTAGGGTTCGTGGAAGGCTCTAAACCCGTTCCTGCGAAGACCCTTGCTGATAATTTCCCTAATCCTTCTTATACAACCTGGTATAAGAAAGATCAAGCTCAGCTTGGAATTATCTTATCCTCAATTAGTCAAAATCTTGTTGCATCAGTGTATGGTTTAAACACATCTAAACAAGTTTGGACTGCTTTTAATACCCGATTTTCCAGCCAGTCACATTTTCGTGTTGCTCATATAAACCGTCAATTGCAGACTATTACACAAGGTTCCAAAAACTGTTCTGCATATCTGGAAAATGCTAAATCCATTATAGACCAACTTGGAGCAGCATGGTAGTCTATTGATGATCAGGATTTAATTTACTTCATCCTTGGAGGTCTCAATCAGAATTTCAATCCTTTTATAACTTCTTTTAACTTTGCCTTCGGGGATAAAATCTTTACTTTTGAAGATTTTAGTGCTGAATTACTCAGCCATGAAGCACTTCTGGACACTCAACGTCTGCTCATGGTGTCTAACACTACTTTTGCCTTTGTTGCCAACAAAAAGCCCTCTTTTGCACCAAAGAAGAAACCACCTGTTTCTACTAATCGTCCAAACACTTCCCTGCAAGGCAATTCATTAGGACAACCTATTGTGCGTCAAAATTCAACTCAGGCTCCTACTAGTTCACGCCCTCTATGCCAAATCTGTGGTCAGACAGGTAATATTGCCATTGATTGCTATCACAGGTCCCATTTTGCATATCAAGGCCGTCACCCACCCTCGGAACTTGCAGTGATGGTGGCTGAAGCAAATGCTCAGTTTGAACATCAAGTATGGTGTGCTGATAGTAGAGCGAATGCTCATATAACCTATGATGTGCAAAATCTGACTCAACAAATGCCTTTCCATGGAGGAAAAATTGTTACTGTAGGAAATGGTACGTGTTTGTTAATTAAAAGCACTAGATCCACTTCCTTACAAATAGGCTACACCAAATTTTGTTTATCAAATATCCTTTACTGTCCACATGCCTCTACTAATCTTCTCTCCATAAATAAATTTTGTTTAGAAAACAATTGTTACTTTATACTTACGGGTTTTGATTTTACTGTGAAGGAGAATCGGACAGGTCGAGTTCTACTCAACGGACAGGTTGAAATGGTCTTTATCCCATTGTTGGTAACGTAAGTCTTCCTCACAAAATTTATGGTCTAGTAGCCACCATTGGACAGAAGACTTCTGTTGAGCAGTGGCATTATAGACTTGGACATCCTTCACAGGCAGTTTTTCAGTCCCTTTTACGTTCCAATAGCATTTCTCTTTCACCAGCAGCAGCAAATAAATCTTTTTTTTGTTCAACTTGTCCCCTTGGCAAAAGCAAACAAATGCCTTTTTCAGATTCCACCCATCAATCCTCTAATTCTTTGGTTTTAGTACATTCTGACGTTTGGACATCCCCAATAACATCTATTAGTGGTTGTCGTTATTATGTTTTGTTTGTAGACGATTTTTCAAGGTTTTCATGGATTTATCCCTTGCATAATAAATCTAAAGTGTGTGCTACTTTTCTTAAATTTAAAGCACATGCTAAAAATTTATTCTCTTGCTCCATAAAACAATTCAGACCGATGATGGAGGAGAATATTTATCTAATCAATTTAGCGAATTCTTATCAAAATCAGGGATATATCATAGATTAACTTGTTCGCATACCTCTCAGCAAAATGGAATAGCTGAGAGAAAACATCGTCACATTCAAGAACTTGGATTAACGCTATTGGCGCAATCACATCTTAAACAAAATTTTTGGGTTGATGCTTTCCAAACGACAGTTTATTTAATCAATAGATTACCCACCAAAGTTCTATAAAATCTCAGTCCTTTTGAAGTTTTAAATGATAAAGCTCCTAGTTACTCTGAATTAAGGGTCTTTGGCTGCTCATACTATCCTTTGCTTAGGCCTAATCAACCTTATAAACTCGCATATCGCAGTAAACATCATGTCTTTCTCGGTTATTCTAATAATAAAAAAGGATATCGTTGTTTGGACTTAGAGTCCAATCGGGCTTATATCTCTAGAAGTGTGCTCTTTGATGAAACAATGTTTCCAACAAAAGATAAATATCAAGATTCACTCGCTTCGAGTAGTGCTATACCATCTGGTAACTTCAAACACTTGGCAGACACAGTATTATCTAGTAACTTGTTGTCTAACATTCTACTGCAGTGTCCAATACCAATATTTCAACTCAAAACATTGAAGGTGACACCTTAGGTACTTTGCCTCATGAACTTCACATGTCTCCTACGCAAAGACCCTCCACCTCAACAGACCACTCTCCTATTAACTCACCAATAGTCGAAGCCTCAACTTCAGATATTCTACCTTGCAATGTCCAGCAAAGCATCCAAATACAACACCCATCGGATAGTCTGAACCCTGCACCTATACCTTATATGCTCACACGCTCAAAAACTGGTCATTCCAAGCCAAAACAATTTCCTAACAATAAAGTTTTGTACACCACTTGCCATTCGTTAAAAAAATATTTTCTAGTGTTTTTAATGAAAAGGAACCTACTTCCTACAATAAAGCAGTCTCAAATTCAAATCGGAAAGCATCATGGGCAAAGAATTTGATCACTAATGGCTAATGGGACTTGGTCTCTTTGTCCTCGACCATCAAACCATCATATTGTACGAAATATATGGGTCTATAAGATCAAGAGAACACCTGATGGCAACATTGATAGGTATAAGGCCCGATTGGTGGCCAAGGGCTTCGATCAACGTTATGGCATAGATTACCACGAGACATTCTCTCCAGTAATCAAGCCTTCCACCATTCGAGTGGTTTTATCGTTAGTGGAAACATTTAATTGGCCTATTAAACAACTGGATGTTTCTAATGCCTTTTTGCATGGTTTCTTAGATGAAGAAATATATATGGAACAACCACAGAGATTTGTTGATGATTCCAAACCAGATTTTGTTTGCAGATTGTATAAATCATCGTATGGACTTAAACAAGCCCCTTGGGGTTTGGTTTAGGAGAATTTCTCAACATCTCCTCGATATTGGCTTTTATAGAATCAGAAGTTGACTACAACCTATTTACTCTACAAACAGACATCTTTAAATTGTTTATTCTAATATATGTGGATGACATTACAGTCACAGGTTCTAGCTATTTCGAAATTGAAAATTTTATCTCTGGTTTGCAGTCTTCTTTTCATGTTCGAAACCTTGGAAATCTCTCATATTTTCTTGGAATCCAAGCTGCTCGTGATCATGATGGTTTACATCTAAGGCAGTCAAAGTATATTTCAGATTTACTTGAGAAGACTCTTATGGTTGGTGCTCGACCCCTTGCCTCTCCTACTGTTTCTGGTTCGAAACTCTCAATTCATGATGGTAAGCTATTGACATATCCTACTGAATATAGGTAGGTCGTTGGTGCACTTCAGTATTGTACTCTAACAAGACCCGATATCAGCAATGCAGTTAATCAATTATGCCAATGTATGCATAATCCACGAGAGCCTCATTGGGGTGCAGTTAAACGAGTTCTTCGTTATTTAAAAGGATCTGTTAACTATGGTCTATATTATACACCTTCCTCTACTGCCTTGAATGCCTTCTGCGATTTTGATTGAGCTGGCAATCCAGATGATCGTAAGTCTACGAGTGGCTATTGTGTTTTCATTGGCCAGAATCTTATTTCATGGAGTGCAAAGAAACAAAATGTTGTGTCTAAGTCTAGTACAGAGGCAGAATATCGCTCTATGACATTGGTTACAGCTGAGTTATATTGGCTGAGAACGTTGTTCCGTGATCTTGGAATTTCTCTGTCATCGCCTCCAGTATTATGGTGTGATAATATTGGAGTAATTGCTCTTGCTTCCAATCTAGTGTTTCATGCCCGTACCAAGCATGTGGAAGTTGATTATCATTTCATTCGTGAAAATGTTGTGAATATAGATATTCTAGCGCGTCATATCTCCACACATGATCAATTAGCCGATGTTTTTACAAATGGTCAAACTTCAATTAGATTTGCTTTCTTACGATCCAAATTGATGGTGTTTGATCTCTCCATCAATTTGCAGGAGGGTGTTAAAGATATCTGTTATAGAAGATTGTGGATCTTCATTTACTGCAGATTTTTCTCCAGAATTTGCTGCTACATTAACCACTATTTGAATTATGAATTGGTTTAGTTGATGTTTAGCATGTACAGATGTTAGCTAAGTTCGCTCCTCTTTTTTATGTTGTTTTGGTTATTCTGTTACAATGTAATCTTATAAATTCAAATCATTATACAATGTTTTGGTAAGTTAGCCAAAACCATATATGTGAATACTTTTCTAACTCGTAGGGCGGCAGACGCCACCGCCGTTCCTAAAGTTTAGTTCTATTGTATTTTTGCGACATTCAAAGAAATGATCAAATAAAATGTTAATTTGAGGTGTCTTCTACCCACGAAAATTATCTTAATGCCGTTAAATTAAGGGAACAAATATATAAGAAGAAATCTTAGTAATCTAACTGAAGTGATAGAAGAAATTATTAACAGACGGTACATGCAAAGCCTTACAACGGACATTCACATTGCCAAGAGGGTGATCGGAAAGAAAGATAAAAATAATAATTTCAATGCATAATTAAGTAAAAAAGAAGAAAATGCCTCCAATTTCATTCAAGAAACCAAGTAAATTTCTGCTCTTACTATTCGCCTCATTTTGTCTATCCCTTCTGTAATGCATACATTATTTCATCCGTATAAGTGACTTTCCTCGAAAAATATATCCAAGTTCCTTTGGCTCTCATGAGAAGAATCTAAGACACTCACAAAATGGTACATCTGTCTAATCCGAGGGCTGTGAAAAATCTTCTGCCACTTGGCCACAAACCGGACAAAAAACCCATACGAGTTTGAGCAGCAGCCTGAGGACTATTCTCCTCGTTACTCTCCATACGAATTCGAGCAGTAGCTGGACCCTTGTTACTATCTAAATCATCCTGATCATCAATCTCATGGGTTTCTTCAAGAACTTGATCTCCTGTATCGCTTACTCCAGCCTCTGCAATCTCTCCAGGCTTCTTGTCGAACAATCCTTTGAACTGCTTCTGAGCCCTTTTGTGGATTTCCTGTTTGATGAGCAGGAGGCAAATGTTAAATTCAATAGGTTTGCAGCAAAATTAAAACTTAATCCATTTAACCAACCTGCTCCTCCTTATTGAGTCTAAGAAGAGCTGCTTTTGCAGTTGACTCAGATGTTTTATCAATGGTCATCATCTAGAAACATGTTCAAACTAAATTAGTATTGTTGTAACCTATTGCATGCTCAAACTTAATCAGGTATTTGTAATATCACCTTATTGAAATCCTCTCTAGCTTCTTCGAAATCTCCAGCAGACATGTACGCCATTCCACGGCGGTAAAGCGCTTTTACATGAACAGGATTCGCATCTAACACCTATATAATATCATAAAAACACGGTCAAGCTTCGTAGTTAAAAGCATGACTTGTTACATCTGGAAAAGCATAACTTGTTACATCTAGAAGAACTGAAATGCAAAAGTTCACATGGAATAAGTTTTTTGAAGGAGGAAATTTGCTTAAGCATGAATAGTGCACCACGAGCTTGTTGCATTAATTCACACTCTTATTGAATGCTATAGAAAGCGAAGCACAAGACATATGTACGTGTAGTTATATTACAATTTTGCAGCTACCGATAAAAAAATATTACCCTGTCAATTCTCCTCTTTCCCCCTCCCCAAACCAAGAGAGAATGAAAATGAAAATGGAATTTGAAATACTCAAAATAAGGGCGAGGAAACCTATCAGAGATCAGAATCCTAGAAAATTCAAATATTCCTAATGACTACGAAAAGAGTTTGCACTTTCTTGCCATTAGTTCTAAACTCACCATTATTTCTGCATTCCTCTGAAACGAGAAAAATCGTGGTTCTTTTAACTCAAAAATGATAAAGCAAGAATTGCATACAGAAGTGGTGCATAGACGCACATCAATTGTTACCCCTAATTCTAAAAATTTTAAATTAGGATACCAAGAACTAGTTTCAACAGTGCAATGCTAGCAATATATAAGTTCCACAGAACAAATACAGCATAAGATTACCTTATTGCATGCTTCAATTGACTTCCTTGGTTCCCCCATTTTCAGAAAGCAGGCAGCCACATTCAGATGCAACAAATTCTTCAAGCATATAGATTGAAAGATGGAAACAGCAAAAGTTACAAACATACAGATTAACTCCACATAACTCCACAAGTCATAGAGAATACTATGGTCTTTTACTGATAATAATCTTGAATTAGAGTTGTCTATACAGTGATTAGTTAGAAGACTTCCCAATTGCATATAATCATACTTACTCTTGTATTGGAAAATTCTTTTCCCTCCTCATCATCTTGAGGATTGACATGATTAAATTCACGAAGCACCTGTAAAACAATTACCAGACATTTCATACAACATTTTTGAAAGGAAAATGCATGCAACCAAAATTTATGATATTGAGCTTAAGTGAGACTAAGGATTTGACACCTCAGGATTCTCACTGTGAAGAATATTATAAATTGTATTATAATAAACTTGTTTCTATTACAAACTAGAAGATCCTATTTATAGGGTTAGAAATAACTGTAAAAGGAAATAAACATAAAAGGAAATATTACGTAATCTACTACTAAGGAAAGTAAATATTATAATCGCAATCTTTGACGATCTCTGTAATCTTATTCTATATTCTTGACATCCCCCTCAAATTGATGCTGGTAAAAGTATCAATTTGCAATCATGAACTGATGACGACGACGATACTTGTCCACGAAGAAGAAATCCAAATCAAAGCAACCAACGACGAAAATTACTGACGACGAGAGACCAAGAGCAACAAAGAACTACTCCAAAACGACGTCAAGAACACTCCAAAGAAACGACGAGAAACCACAAGAAACTACGAGAAGACGACGAGAACGCATACTCCCCAAGAAGAATTTCCAAAAGAAATTCACGACGTGCGCCGACACACGCCAAAATACCGGCCAAAAAACTACGAGATGAGAAACTCAAATTTCGGATACTCCGAACCAACACTAAACCAAATTCCAGATAAACTGGACCAAATTTCAGATGAACTGAACCAAATTCCAGATAACCTGGACGAAATTCCAGATACCTGGACCAAATTCCAGATGAACTGGACATATACCAAAAACTGAAGAAACTCCAAACTGTAGCCAAAAGATTGAAATAGTGGCCAACAATCCACTGAATCAAATCCAAAGAAAATAGACAAATTTCAACTGAACCCAAAGTCACACAGGGACCTCATAACTGAAGATATTGGACTGAAGAAGGAAGAGGTAGATTTAGCCAATTCTTGAATGTTACTGTTATTGAAAATAAAATTTGGCTAGGCGAGCAGCCAGGGCGACTGCTCGCCGGAAACGGAATTCACGGGTGAATTTGTTTAGCACAGATTTGGCTCTGATACCATGTGAAGAATATTATAAATTGTATTATAATAAACTTGTTTCTATTACAAACTAGAAGATCCTATTTATAGGGTTAGAAATAACTGTAAAAGGAAATAAACATAAAAGGAAATATTACGTAATCTACTACTAAGGAAAGTAAATATTATAATCGCAATCTTTGACGATCTCTGTAATCTTATTCTATATTCTTGACACTCACAAATCATAGTTGATGCTACTAAATCAAGTGCAACTCCCTAGAAAAAATAAAAGGGAGACAAAACAGAAGGTGCCTAGGAATGCACAACATAAAGAAAAGCAGAAATTTTACATGCTCATATTTTGCCTTTGCAAGTTCATATTTGCCTTCTTTGAATAGCCTGTTACCCTGAAAATGAACGATTACCGAGAAATGAGTTTCTATCAGTATGAACCAAGAGACGATAAAATAACCATTTCTCTGCAGAAGTAAAATTTTAAAACTACAATTAAATATGGCATGCATTCTGGGAGCATACAATCAATAATCAGCAGATTTATAAGAAATTTGTGAGCTGCAGTGGACTAACTTAAAAACCTATTTTTACAGTAAGGTCTTTCTGCTTGAATTGTTTAACTGGCAAAAATCAAATTTTCATTATCAGTTTCTGCATACTATCCTTATTTTTAACATTGAAACCACTCAGCCATTGAGTTGATTTGCCACACCTGCATTTATTTCTCTTAAATATTCTTTCCAGAAGCACAGTAATCCATCCAAAGCAGTATTTGGTGGAATGAAGATATTTATTTGTGGCAATAACCAATTATAAGAATAAACTTACATCATAAAATTGCACATTAGTCGATATTTTTCATTAAAAAACTGCCAAATGTTAGCGCTAATATTCAAAAGTCAAGTTAGGAATTGTCCACTGCCACTCACAATAGAAATCCCAGGAGTAAAATATTTGGACTTCTTTTGTTACAATAACTATTGAAGACTAATTCTATAGATAGTCATGTAACATATACCGTGCTTTTAATCTTCTCGACATCCTCCATTATTTCTCTAAAGTTGAAACCAGTCCAATCCTGCAATGAGGATTTAAATCATGCACAAATACATGTTTGGGTAACAAAGAAACCAGCAAGCCAGGAAAAAATGATTATATAAAAATAAAAATTATACCAAATGCCAGCAAATACCCAACCATTGGGGGCATATAAGAATGCCATGACATAACCATAATTTAGAGGTTCAAAGTTACATACAGGCTTTGAAATGTAACAAATTGGAGCCAGAAGCATATATTAAACCCATTTCTCAGTAGAGAACCCTCAGCAATACTAGCCAAGTTCATAAATGACAATTCACTTTACACAGTAGGACTAGTGTTATATTACTGAAGGTTTAAAGTGTATAAAACATCCAAATAATGGGCCTATCAAAAAAAAAAAAAAATACAACAATTTTGTCCAATATCAGTAAATTTCCTTTCGCTTTCTTTGTTAGAGCATTCACTCTGATCATTCAACAAAAAGAACTAATTTATCTAAACTTTCACATGCATATATAACATATGCCTCTTTATAGTTCAAAATCATATCCCACTATCTAACACAAAATTAAAACTAATCTCAAAAAAAGGTCTTCCTATCCATTTTCAAATTTCTTTTTTGTGTTCTTGAGTTTCCGTACCTTTTGCTTCTCATAATCAAGAAGTTCAATCTCCCACTGGATGTTAGCACCTTGAGGAACGTTAGCTGGCCTGATCATGTCACGACAAAATAAATATGAGAATATAGCTAAGTAGAATGCTTTCAGCGATAAAAATGAAGACATGACGATGTGCGCATTTTTTGAGTGATTATAAAAATATAGAATTTTAGTATAAGCGTATTGATAAAACAAAATTTAACCTAGGAAATTTGTCGTAAGCAAAATCAGGAGGGCATGTAACAAGAGCTCTCTCTCCAGGCAACATCAGTCGAGTGCACATTTCAAACCCTTCTGGTACCTGATTGCAAAAGGGAATCAACTTATCAACATAAGTGACATACAGCCAAAACCATAAAAACAAACAATCAAGTTTTTCAGAAAAAATATTTGGCCTCTTTACACAAACAACCGAATGAACAATTTTAAAATGAAAAGAATGAAATAAGAAGGATAAGAAATGGCAATATGCCAAAAAAAAAATAAAATAAAGATGTGCTTTTAGGTCATAAAGATTGGCTTACAAGCCCTTCTCCTGATCTGAACTCCAAAGGCTGACCATTGTTATCAACTTTTGTATCATAGAAGACAGTGTTTTCTGCATTGAGAAGCATCCCCTTGTAATGGACATGTAGGAGACTGTCACGAAGCGGGCAATCCATAGGAAATTCACCTAATTATTTCACAAAATTTAGAGAGCATATAACAATTTTTTACAGAACAAAACGCAAATATTAGGTTAAAGAAAAGTTTAAACTAAAGTTCAAAAACACCTCTTCCATCACGAATCCGGCGTTTTATAAGGCGTCCATCTCCAAGCACATCCCGCACCTGTATATCCATGATAAGCCATTTCAAAGGAAATAGAAGAAAAGAGATCAATGTGGTTCTAGGGATAAATAAGGAAGATAACAAGGAGATAACTATTTCGTCCTCTGCAAAAATTTTCTAGTAAGAAGCTTTGGAACTAACTTATCTACCAATTAAATATCTTATATATTATTAAGACTCGACGGTCCCAGGTGATTTTGCTACATCATGTTATTTTTTTCTGCTATACATCTACTGAATAAAGTATGAAAAATCGCAATGAATAATTTTAGACAAAGACGTATATTTAGGATAACTCGTGTAAAATTTAAAAAGAGATACAAATATAACCAGCATTAGTTCAGCTATGAGAAACTAAAGCGCGGCAACTGTATTGCGCCTATGTATAACATAAAAAATTGAACAAGAGAGGACCATATTATCATCAATCATACAAATCAGCAAGAAAGAACATTTTTACGATTTTACATTTACAAGAAATTGTGTATGATACCAGAAGTTGAGGAACTGAGACAAAAAACACGAGTGGTGTCGAACAGGAAACACTTGAAAAAGAAAACTAAATGTTAGATTGTAGGAGAATTTTTGACAGATTTATGTTCATTATACATTTTCTTAACTTGGAGCTGTACAGTTACTCGAGTGCTTTCATGTTAAGATTACATAATTTCAAATCTATTTGATCGCTGAAATGGAATTACTTTTTTGCTTCCATTTTATTCCTTTTATATTAATTGTGGGGTACTTCTGTTATTTTTACTCGATAATGGTGGTGCCAATTAGTCCAGTATCAATGCAGTGAAAGTAGAGACTAAGAAAACGGGCAACAAAAGAATACTAATCAAGAAAAAATAAATAAATCCACGATGACAGTATCATCTGTCACGCCTTTCAGAAAGTGACATCAAAATTACTATCAAGAGGCCAAGTACAAGGAAGATAAAACATAAATTTGATTTGATGCAGTAAAATTAGCAAAGTAAAACCTGTTACAGAAGTTATCCATAAATAAGGCATTTCTATGAAAATGATTGACCTAGGTAATCGCATTAAATGGTAACAATTTCTTTTCCACATAAACAGAGCAACCTGAGTCCCGAGACAACTATAAGTCTATAACTCTAGTGGTGGAGAACTTCTTACCTGAACAAAATGTACCAGCTCCACCTCAAAATGGACTTCTTCTATACCTTCTACTGTTGGAATCAGAGGACACCGAGTCAAATATTTACTAGTAACATAAATTACTGCCTTTTCTCCTCTTGTCATTGTTCCTATTCCCATCTCAAGACCTTCGGGTACCTAACTTGCAAACAAAAATTCTTATCTCTAAATTTGGAATGAGATAATATAACTATTCAAAAGCGTTAGAAATATAAGAAACCAAGATAAAACCCATGTTGTTGCAGGAAATCGGTACTGACCTCAGACTTTCCAAAAGTAAAAAAAAATGGTTCTCCTTGAGTATGTGATGCAATCAGTTTTCCATCACCCGACTTTGCCAAAATCCTATTAGCAATCAAACAAAACGTAGATTTGCATTGAACAGATGCATGGTTGAAAAGGCTTATCATAATGAGCACATAAAGAACAAAAGGCTAGAATGAGTTTGTATCTAGCATATGAAAAGAATTAAAACAAAAAGAAACAAGACAAGAAAATAAAGAAGAATTTTATACCAAGCTTTAATTTCGTATGGTTCTCTAGGTGTTTCCCAACCTTGTCCTTCTTCTGTGACCTGTTCAGACAAATGAAAATCAGAACATGACATTCCTGACACTAATATTTTGCTTCATGCTTACATAGCACAAAGTCTAGTTAATCATTAAATTTGTAATGCAGTATTTGTATTACTTCAAATAATTTTAGCTTCTGTCGAGATACTTTATTAAATGCTAATGAAAAAACTTAGTAACTTACAAAACACTCCTATAGTTGAGGGTAAAGACGGAATTGGACTGTTTTCTAGAGTCATCAACCAAAAAGATGAAAGCAGTCGATAAACTTCACTTTAGGCAGTGACATCAGGGTGGCACTAAACTGAATAAATTCCCTTTAGCAATCATGTAAAGGATATCCCATAGGCAGATTTGACAACAGGAAAAGACTTATTTAACAGTATTCAGAATATTCAGTGCGGAGGTTTGATGTTAAAACAAACAATTGCATTCCTACCGAAGCAGCAGTTTTTTTTTTCCATTACCTTCTTTAAGACGCCTAAATCTTCACTAATAACCTGAAAAATTAAACAAAATGAAATATAAAAATTAAAAAAAATAAAAATAGGTATAAAACTATTCCACATTCCAAACCACATGGAAAGTGATAGTGAACACTAGATAAGCATTAAGTACTCAAAAACCAGATCAAAAGCGAAGAGGAAAAATTTCAGAACGCAGAACGCAGTACAGAAGCATTTTATAGTCTAACTATTTGTCCATGCTAAAACCAACTTTCCCTTCAAAAAAATCAGGCTTACCTTGCAAAATCATGAGCAGGTAAAACACTTTACGGCACATACCAAAAAAATGTGTCATAATAAAGAAATGAACAGACAACTGACTCCACAATTCCACGTCCATTAAGACTATGTTATCTTTTGTAAAACTGAGAGAGAAAAATCAAATCCCTATCAGAGATTTAAGAAGTTAGACATTATATAAGAAGACAATGGCAGAAAACTCAATATTCTTACCTTCACTTTATAGAATTCAATCAGCTCAATCTCAAAATGAAGTTCGTCATCCTTTGGAAAGCCATCTGCAACTTTGACAGGACAATTTTCCTCGCCATAATGCAGTTCAGGTTTCATCTTGAACTGAAATCAGAGATATCACCATCTCAAAAAATAAATAAATAAATAAAACGTATAAATTACCGAGCATAACAAAGCAACTAATCAAGTGATCATGACCCAAATCACATAAAGTTCCATGTAATTTGCGTATGACTCTATTTCATTTAAATGGTCCACTGGCAAAAATACCATTCTTTATGACTGAATGTTCTTATTTCCTTTTGGACATGTCCACATATAAAGCTTGCTTTCCTAAAATAGATATTAGCTTTCAAAAACACACTTAAAAGTACTTGATAAGGCTGATACGCATTTTTGCTTATTAGTTTTGAGGGTAGATAGAACGAACTATTACCTAAACTCTGTGCCAATTCAAAGAGGAGCATTAACTTGAGGATGGAGGGAGTGACATAATTTGCTTGTTCTTATAATTTATAAACTAAGGAAAAAGGTTATCAAAAAAATAAACTAAGGAAATAATAAAGAACAAGGACATGGAAGGTACTTAAACAAACTCTCAATGACTCAACTGGTAATTTATGTTCAATTTTTACGGCTCCATATAAGCATTTCTTCTTCTTCTCTCCCTCCCCCCCCACCACACACACACTTTGTATTACTTTCTTATCTTGCTGAAATAAATACCAGAAAATAAATGTATGTGTGGCACGAACAGTGGTAAAAAATTATCAAAGAAAGAAATGAGCAAGAAGCACGAGCCGTAGAAAGTATTTCACCTGTCACTGCACTGCAATATGGAAAATCTACCTCAGAAGAAGTGGAAGGGGGGAAGAAGAAAAATTCACCAAATTAATTATTCAAAACTTATCTGAAGGTTGTACAAAAACTTAGAAGAAAGTGACCAACAATCAGAATATAAAGTTCGCTTTCCTTTTTCCCAATAATAAACCCCTCAACTTATATGTTTGAGCTCGTCTGTGCACGTGTTTGTTAAGGATGTCCCAAAAGTGCCTCTAGACATTTTAAACAATATGAGAACCAAAGAATGCTAAAGAATTTCCCATAGACAAATTCTAGCATTACTTTTTGTTTATGTGAACAAGTTCCGCATTACCATTGCAACTTCACCATTCAACATTGTAGGAAAGCCTTCTAGCAATCCCAATATCATCTTACTTTTACCCAAAACCTGCCTTACTGGGGTACCCTTGCCTGTGACATTAGAAAGTGATGTATGACAAATTCCCAGTGAAATAACTTTAATGGAAGACAAGGATAAAATAAATTGCAACCATACAATGCTCAAAAAATAGTTAGATGCATTATATTACTCCCATTAAAATGGAATAGCAAGATATTATAAACAAAAAGGAAAAAACAAAAATGCAGAAAAAATTACAGGAATAACACCTGCATCATGGTTATAAGGCACTAAGTACTATTCACGGACTAATATTAGGTCATGGGAACAGATTCAATTGCTATACCTCTTTGATATATTTCCACTGAGAATTGCTTTAGGTGTTATGAAGCTAATGTACTCCAAAAGCATTACAATATTATATCCATCCAACATGGAAAGCAAATCCCCCATGATAAAATTACAGTCTATAACATCTTTTGCTTTCTTTTCCTGTTCTACTTCTACATTACAGTTTTCTGTTATTACTACTTGTAAAGGATAATTGTTAATTTGAATACTGTATATCATCTTGTAATCATATCTCTTAGTTATTATCTGTTAGTTGTTTGTAATTTTCAAACTCTAGCTTCTACAATAATGACTCTGCGCTTTTTTTGTAATCTTCAAACTCTAGCTCCCGTGGCTCTTCCTCTTCCTGTATATATATACCAGCCTCTAATGAAAAGAAAGTAGGCCATTATATGTCAGATTCTTCTGTTTATTAATTCCTTTATGGTATCAGAGCCACACGATCCAAACATGACAACAACTACCCCCTCTGCTAATATTAGCTCTACGCTTAGCATTGGTCCCACCACCACTATTTCTCAACCCTCCCTCCTCAACCCACTTGACAACAACAATTCTCTCATCACTATAAAAGTCTCTGCCCAATGTCCCATTAAACTCAATCAAACAAATTATTCATCCTGGCGCCAAAAGTTTCAAACACTCTTCATTGGCTACAATCTGTCCGGCTATATCGATGGTTCATTTCCCACTCCCCACTCCATCTTCCACCACTATAACCGATACTCTCTCTGTTCCAAATCCAGCATACTCTCTCTGGATTTGACAAGATCAACTTCTTTAAATGCAATACCCGGCTCTCTCTCCCCAACACTTGTGTCGTTCATTGCCTTGGTAAAAACCTCCCGTCAAGCATGGCTTCCTTTCCATAACGCCTATGCTACGCCTTCTCGCGGGCATCTCATGCAAGTCTCCGGTCTCCTTGATCACCTACATAAAGGATCTCAATCGATCACGGAGTATATGCAGTATGTCAAATCTCTTTTAGATACGCTCTAACGCACCCCTCGCACCTGATCTCCTTACAGATAAAATCCTATCCGGCCATGGTGAGAAGTTTAGCTCTCTAAGTTCTGCTATACGTGCCCGTGAAACCACGATTTCCTTTGACGAGCTTCATGAAAAATTGTTCACTTTTAAAGCCTTTATGGAGCATGAAGCTGCCAAAACATCACCTGCTTTTGTTACGGCCAATATCGCCACCAAGACACACCCTCACCGACCTTCCTTTGGTCCAAGGCCTACATACCCTGCCCACTCGAAGTCTCGGCCCCAACAAAATAGACACCAACCCTTCAAACGTGGTCCACACCCTAACCAAACGACCCCAAACCCTATCGTGGAACCTGTCAGATCTACAATCAACAAGGGCACTCCGCCCAACGGTGTCCTCATCTCAAACATGTTCCTTGGCCTCAACAATATACTAATCCTAACCCCCAAACATCATTTCAGCCATATACCCCTCAAGCTAATATTGTTGTCCCAATAACCTCCTCCAATTGGATTCTTGACTCCGGGGCATCTCATCACATTACTACCTGCAAAACCTTTCCCTCCACTTTGAGTATATTGGTCCAGACGATGTCATGATTGGTGATGGTACTGATCTCTAGATTTCTCACTTGGGTTCCACCTCTTTACCCTCTAAATCCACTCCCTTTACTTTATTCAATGTTTTATGTGTTCCATCTATGGAAAAAAAAAATTAATATCTATTTCACAATTATGTCTGACATATAATGTTTTTGTTGAATTCTTATATAGTTCCTTTTCTGTGAAGGATTTGAAAATGGGAACCATACTCGTGCGTGGTCAAACTAATGAGGGCATATATGAGTGACCGAATGCAACTCATCCATCTCCCGTCATTGCCTTCTCCTCTGTCAAATGCTCCGTGACTGATTGGCATTCACGTCTTGGTCATCCCTCAGTGCTTGATCATTTACTTTCCTCTGAACGGAATCTATTGTCTTCTTGTCGTCTTAGGATCAATAATTGTGACGCATATCTTTGTAACAAGAGTCACAAATTACCTTTTTTTTGAATCTAGTCTTGTTAGTGATTCTTCTCTTAATTTAGTTTATTCTCATGTTTGGTGTTCTCCTATTGAGTCTTCTGATGGATTTAAATACTACGTTATTTTTGTAAAATTTAAATCCATTGTTGAAAAAAATTTCAATACACCAATTGTTCTCTTATACAATAATAATGGTGGTGAATACCTTACTATGAAAAATTACTTAGCCACCACCAGAATTTTCCATCGGCCCTCTTCCCCTCACACTCTAGAACTCAACAGCTTTGCTGAACGTCGCCATCTGCATATCATTGAAACTGGTCTCACTTTGTTACATCACGCGTCTATGCCCATTGGTTATTGGTCTTATGCTTTTGCAACCGCGGTCTACCTTATAAACCGTATGCCTAAGGTTAATTTGTCATATATGTCGTCCTTTGAGAAATTATTTTCTCATCCCCCTAATTTGGACAATTTACGCATTTTTAGTTGTCTGTGTTATCCTTGGCTTTGGCCTATACGTCCAACAAAATTAAGTCCAAATCCAAACCATGTGTCTTTCTAGGCTACTCTCTATCCCAAAGCGCCTATCTATGTCTCGATTCGTCCACAAATAAAATTTATACTTCTCGTCACATTTGTTGAGTCTATTTTCCCTTTCAAACACCCTAGTTTTCATACTTCATTTCCTAATTGTCTTCTGTCTCCTCCTCTTTCAACCATCTTGGCAACAAGATCGGGTTTGGATACTTCGTTGTCACCATACTTGTCTACTCCACATATTGCCATGCAGGTTAGTTCTTTGCCTGCATCTCCCACTTCATCAATTCCTCAGACTTCAAACACCAATTTCTCTCCACTAGCCTCGAAAACTCCATCCACATCGTCCTCACCTGCAACCACTTCCTCTGCCTAAAACTCTACATCCCCATGTCCTATTCGCCACCCCAAAGATCCCCTCTTCACGTATCCTAACCACAATCCAAGCCCACCTCAGCTCAATCCTAACTCCACTGACTATACTTGTAACGACTCGACCTCGAGCTGAAACCGTTATCATATCGTACGTACTGTCCGCTTTGGGAGAGCTTAGGTCCATCTTACCCCTCACGGTTTTCTGACGCGTCTCCCAAGATTCGAACCCAAGACCTCCATCATATGGGAGAGTTAAGTTTAATCATGGCACCAATTTTTTTTTTTGTAACGACCCGACCTTGCGCCGGAGCCGTTATCATATCGTACGTACTGCCCATTATGGGCGAGCCTGGGCCCATCTTGTCCCTCACGGCTTTCTGACGCGTCCCCCAGGATTCGAACCCAAAACCTTCATTATTCAACTTAAGTCCCCCATATAATGGAGGTCTTGGGTTCGAATCCTGGGGGGCGCATCAAAAAGCCGTGAGGGGTAAGATGGACCCAAACTCTCCCAAAGCGGACAGTACGTACGATATGATAATGACTCCGGCGTTACAATACTCAACTCCTTACTATGACCCTTCCTTCTGCCCAACCCTCCAACACTCATCCCATGCAAACTCGAGCCAAAAATAACATTTTTTCAAACCCTCCACTCAACACCTATACCTTACCACCACAACTAATACACTAGCCTTTGAACCTCCATGTGTTTCGCAGGCTCTCAAAGATCCAAATTGGCGCCATGCAATGTCTGCTGAATTTGATACCTTACTTCAGAATGGGGCATGGGACCTTGTTCCCCCTCACAACTGTCACAATATCGTGGGATGTAAATGGGTTTACATCATCAAACATAAACCTGATGGCTCTATTGATCGATACAAAACTCGTTTAGTAGCTAAAGGATTTCATCAACGCCCAAGTATTAACTTAATGAGACATTCAGTCATGTCATTAAACCTACAGCTGTTCATCTTGTCATGAGTCTTGCACTCTCTTTTGGCTAGTTTCTACGACAACTCGATGTTAAGAATGCCTTCCTCCATGGCACTTTGGTCGAAGAGGTTTACATGCAACAACTCCCTGGCTTTGTCGATTATCAATATCCCAACCATATTTATCGCTTACGAAAAGCACTCTACGGCCTCAAACAGGTCCCTCGAGCGTGGTATCATGAACTTAAACAATACTTACTCTCAGCTGGTTTTACCATCTCTGTAGCTGACATTTCATTATTTATATATAATATGACTGGCTTTACTGTTTATCTATTGGTTTATATGGATGATATGATTATTACAAGAAATAATGATGCCTTCCTTGAGCGTATTGTGACCGATCTAGCCAATCGATTCTCTATCAAAGACTTGGGCTCTCTTTCATAATTCTTGGGAGTGGTAGTCATCCCTGCTCTAAAGGCATGTTCCTCACTCATCACACTTATATTGTCGATCTCCTTGCCCGTACAAAAATGACTAATGCAAAACTTGTCTCCTCTCAAATGTCTCCAAGCCATGTACCAACCCTACTTGATGGCTCCTCTTTATCTGATAGTATATCTCCCTTACGAGGCTTGATATTGCTTACACCGTTGGTAAGTTATCTCAATTCATGCACCACCCTACAAGTGGCCACTGGACTGCTGTAAAATGTTTGCTTCATTACCTTCGTGCCAATATCACTTATGGTATCCTCCTACATCGCAAGTCTCCGCTTACTCTTCATGTCTTTCCCGATGCTGAATGGGCAGGTAACCATGATGACTGTTCTTCGACCAATGCCTATATTGTTTTCCTAGGTGCCAATGCAATTTCCTGGAGTTCCTAAAAGTAGAAGTATGTTGCCAGATCCTCTACCAAAGCAAAGTACAGGTCCATTGCCTCTACCGCCGCTGAGATCACTTGGATACACTCATTACAGTTTATTGTAATAATATTGGTGCCACTTATCTTTGTGCCATTCACTCTCGTATGAAGCATATTGCTATTGACTATCACTTTGTTCGTGAAAAAGTTCAATCCGGTGAACTTCGTGTCTCTTATGTCTCCTCTACTAATCAACTTGTTGATGCTCTCACCAAACCGCTCTCCAGTGCTTGCTTAGCTGATATTCGATTCAAGATTGGAGTTCGACCACCCTCCATCTTGCGGGGATGTTAAGGATAATTGTCAATTTTAATATTGTATATCATTTTGTAATCATATCTCTTAGTTATTATCTGTTAGTTGTTTGTAATTTTCAAACTCTAGCTTCTAGGATAATGACTCTGCTATTTTGTAATCTTCAGACTCTAGCTCCCGTGGCTCTTCCTGTATATATATATACCAGCCTCTAATGAAAAGAAAGTGGGCCATTTTATGTCAGATTCTTCTGTTTATTAATTCCTTTACTACTTTCTTCGAACTCCAGTGATACTTATTAACTCTGTAGCACGGACACTTCAATCAGAGTAGTGTGTCCGTGTCAATACCGACACTTCTCGAACACTCAACCGTGATCATTTTTCTTTTTATATTAGAAATATTATATATTGTTAATTTAAAGTTATTAGCAAGTAACAAATAGACCCTCATGTTTAAAAGATTTCAACAAGAAAAATTAATAACAAGTATAAAACTAAATTTATACTATATAAATGAAGAATTTTTAAAAATTTAATCAACGTGTCGATGACATGTCGTGTTTGTACTTTTTTTTAAAATAGCGTGTCGGACAAACGTGTCCGTGTCGGTGCATCATAGCTTATTAATGAAGCATAGAGTGGAACTCACCTCCTAATTCAGCTCTTGTCGACTCAATGACCACTCCATCCAGTGTTCGAATAGTACAATGATACATAACCTACAAAATTCAAGGAAAAACTAAAAAAAAGTCTACTGATCTTTTTTTCCCAGTCTTCTATGGACATCAAATATATAATAACTTCAGAATAACTGAATTACAATGCAGAATAATATAATTTACGTTTCGCACACCCTCAATGAACATAACTAATATCAATTACCAATAACAAACCTGATCACCATCGCTAGGTGTTTTTTCACCGCTTCCAGGCCTCATCAGAGCTTTCATCAAGCTTCCAGGTGTAATTTTCTTTCTCCTGTGCAAAATTCAAGACTTCAACTTCACCAAAGCGTAGGAAATAACTATCGAAAAAACAGAATGACGAAGAAAATAGTAAAATGCCTGGCCTTTTATCATCATCAGAAACTGGTTTTTTCTTCTGTGGTTTGAATTCTTGCTCAGAATCTTCACCTATACCCATATTTCCCACCAGTAATTGCTGAAATTCCGATAGCAACTTTCAATTTCACTATATGAGCTCTAATATGGCTAATATGTGCTTGATTCAAAAGATAATACTACTAATATCAAATTAATTAATTTATAAGTGGCGAAGAACCCTAGATAGAAACTAATTAGTGTTAGAGAGAGTGATAAATTAGGTGGAAGGGGTTGACAAGACAATTGCCCATATCGTCAGTGATGAATCTGAGCCGTTGATGACCAAATCTCTCGTCGATAAACTCGTCACCTTTTTTATAATTTTTTTGGTGTGTTTGTTTATTTAATTCTCATACAATTAATTTTTATTTTCTTTTTAATTATACTACTTTTTTTAGTCATATTGCCGATACTTGGGCTCTATTCGTAAAGTCTCTATTCCTTGATAATCAAAGCCCAAAGACCTATGAATTAGCCCATACTAGGGTTGGGCAAAATGTTTGAACCGACCCGAGCAGTTTTTCTTAAATGAAATACCCAAACGGATATCCGAATCGAGAATCGAATGGTTTGGTTCGGTTCTCGATTCTAGACTAAGAATCGATTTTTTTTTTTTTTATATTGGATAAATTAATTTTTTTTATTTTTCTTAACAAATTAATTATTTTTTTCTTATTAAATCTTATTAGTTGAACAATTTAGAGTTTATTTATATTTGTTCATTGTGTTTTTTTCAATTTTTTCTTGTATAGTTTCTTATTAGTTAGTATGAAAAGTCAAGTAACTGATGATTACATTAAATAATTGGTAAGTATTATCAATACTTTAAAATATTTTATCTTTATGATTTCTAATTTATATTTCATTTTTATGTAGACTTGAAGGTTTGAAACAAATGAATTAATGATATGAATTATCGAAATTTTACTAGTAATATTTACTTTTTTGTATTTGTATTTAACAACTTATTATTTATATGTTATTAAATTAGATTACGTTAATTTGTAAAAGTTAAGATTGAACTTGATATTTGTATCTACTTTTTGTTATTAATATTAATATTTACTTTCAGGTGTATTTATGTAGTATTATTCTAAATATTAAAAAATTTAATTATAGTACGAAATCGAACAGAACCTGAACCCAAACGGTTCAATTTACTAAATACCCGAAAATTTCTGGAACCGAACAAAATCGAACCGACCTGTGCCCACTCCTAACCCATACTTGATTAAAATGAATTTTTGGGAAAAATAAATTTTAAAATAATATTTTTTTTTTGAAAACTTGGTTAGAAAGTAGGAAAATTTTTTAGGTTTACATTCGAAATATTTTACTGTGAAAATGCATGACTAAAATGAGTTTGAGAAAAAAATTATTTTTAATTATTGTCAAACAAGGCATATAAAAAAGTTTTAAATTTACGTACATAATATTTTATTGTAAAAATGTGTGGTTAAAATTTTAACAGATATGTTAATTGTACATAGGGTTGGGCGTGGGTTGGGTTGGGTTGGGTCGGGTTTTTACTCAACCCAAAACCAACCCAACATATTCGGTTTGGAAAAAAATCAACCCAACCCAACCCAATTACGTAATTAAACCCAACCCAACCCAACCAAGTTCGGTCGGGTTGGGTCGGGTTGGTCGGTTTGTAGTTCGCCATTTGTTCACGAATGACGCTGATGTATATGAATCCAAAAGATTCCGAAGAATTTCAAGAAATTGGCAGTGCATATCATCTACAAAAACTGTGTATAATTGTGTGCATATCTATTGAGATGAACATATAAAATAAAACAATTTAGATTTAAAGAAACTAAACAGTAAACATAAAGCTAATCAAATCTTGATTAATTGGAAATTCAAATGATCAACAAGTATGCAATTGAGTATTTGTTTACAAATCAAGCATCACAATACAAAATAATCTCAATTCATCAAAAGACAAGTAGAAAACAAGGAAACATATTTTATTATTCTGCCAGATCATTGATAAAATACAGCAAGCATGTTGAGACATACCTCCTTGCATATAAATTTTGCCATTCCTGCATCCGTCCTCATGGTAATATCCTCAATAGCCACCTGATAACTGCAAAGAAGAATTTGTTTGCACAATTTATCTGACGTTCTAGGACCAAAAATTTCAATATTTTTATACAAAGGCAATAAAAAACTAAAAAAAACCCACAAATATATAAAATAGACTTATTCGGTAATTTCGATTTTCGGATAGAAATTGAAGGAGAATACTCACAATACGTTTAGGCCTTGAAGTGCGCAGTGTCTGATCACTCACTGAATCATACCAAATGACAGAGACTGAGATCTCAAAGAAATGTAGCAACCCATGTGTTGTCCAAAGCGTTAGATCTATTGGATGATGGCGATATGGATGAGTTTACCATCACATGCCTAACCCCGAGTTCTTTTGCTGTCGTGAGTACATTAATTGTGCCTTCAATTGCTGGTGCCAATAGCTCATTCTCAGGATCTCAGACTTCATCAACTATGCAAGGAGAAAAGAGGTAGAAGACCCAGTTGTGCCAACGATGGCAGTGACAATGGAACCTTAGTTAAGGTTAAGGAGATCCATTTGGAGAAGCACGAGACGAGATCTAGGGCTGGCTGTGGCGGGAGTGGAGTGGAGTGGAGAATCTGGAGATAGAAGGCGAGATTGTGTGAGTTTAGGGCTTTTTTTCTATTTTATTTCGGTTTTTTTTTAAGTGTAGGCGGGTCGGGTTGGGTAGGTTGTATCGGGTTTTTCTATTTAACCCGCAACCCGACCCTATTACTCAATCCAATACCCGAAACCAACCCAAAAATAACTAAAAACCAACCCAAACCGGTCGGGTTGGGCGGGTTTTGCCCCGCCCTGATTGTACATTCAAAGTGTACATTAAGTTTGAAACTGTGTGATATGTCAAAATTTGTATAATTAATTGTTAAAATTATTGTTAAAATCAATGTATAAAAAGTTGTCACATTATAACAATATCAAACTCAATGTTAAGCCATTCTTGGCTCCTATCAAATTAAAATTCATTTTTTTCTCTTTTCTTATCAATCACATATTTTTCAATAAAATTATGTTACACGTAAATCTAAAAAATGCCATTTTTCAACTACACATTCTCTAAAAAAAAATATTATTTCTCTCATTATAAATTGAATTAAATGTAGCTCAAACATGAATTAAATTTGATGTACATGTACCCAGATTGAAAAATTAATTTGAAAAAAAAAAAAGAGTTTTATTTTAATGGTTGTCAGAGGGGTAAAGTAGTTGCTATGCAAAACAAAGTTTTATGTAAAATTGCATCATATATCCCTAACTTATTGTTTGAAGAGAAACTTGATATTCAACTTTAAAAACAAATAACAAGTTACTCCTCAACATTCCATAGTTACCTATGCCTTGTTTGATTTTTTCATCACTTTTTTCAAATGCTCATTTTCAATCATGTACTCTAAAAAAATTATTTTTTTTTCACATTTTTCATAACTTTTTTCGAAACTTTTTAACCACACAATATCCAAAAAAATTAACAAAATCGCTTCAACAAAAATCAACTTCGCATTAATAAGATAATAGGAAAATTGATGCAAATGGTCCAAATCCTTTGTCCAAATTATATTTTTGTCTAAATCTTTCAAGTTAGGCGCAATCATCCCAAACCTTTTCAGGTTTTGTGCAAATGGTCCTTTTAGAAGGAATCCATCAAGAGTGGCCATTAGTTTTATGTGTGCAATACAACTGCCCTTATTTTGTTTTTATTTCAATTGAAAATTTTTTCAAATGACTTCCATTCGAAAAGCCCCCAAAAAAAAAAATAATAACATTAAAAATAAAAGAAATTTAAAAGATAAAATAATTCATCTTTGCAACCCACCGCATACCTCTACACCCAAGGGCGAATTTAGGAGGTTGGCTTGAGCTCGGCCCAATTTCAATTTTATGACCCAAAATTTTATTTTGTATACGTAGAAATTTTAACTTTTTAACATATTAATCCAACTTAAAAAAATTTCTAATCCAACCCTAGCCCCTCTCTTGGCAACACCGTCGCCATGCTCGAACCATCAAAAATTGAGAAAGTTGTTTTCTATTTCATACAAGTAGGCGAGAGGAAGATTAACTATTATCTCTAATGGCCTTCGTATTTGCTATTTTGAGAAGGATAAAATTACGAATTAATGAAATTGTACATTGAGACAATACAAAATAAAGGCAATTACTTGCACCCACAAAACTATTAGCCATTTTGGATAAATTTTGTCCCAAAAGGACCATTAGTGCCAAAAATGAGAAGGTTTGGGATCATTTGCGTTACATTTGAAAGGTTTAGAAAAAAAAAATTCAATTCAGGAAAATGTTTGGGACCATTTTTGTAAATTTTCTAAGTTAAAATATCACAATCACAAATGCAATTCAATGTTCCATTGAATAATCACATGGCACTCGTAGAATCTCGTTTCATGTTAATTTTTTGCCACTAGTCGGATTGAGTAGTAAATCTATTTTCACATGTCTACGCGACAACTTAACAAAGATTTGAAAGATTTCCGCCACAGAGAACTCATCGCGCAACTCGGGAACCAACCGTGTTCATTTTTAAACATTATAGACCAGCTTATTACTAGGATAATAAGTTGGGAATAGTGGTGCGTTTTTTCCCATTTTTTAGTCGAATGAATGTACAAATTTGACCGCTACAACAGAACTGAAATCCTGCAAAAAGTGATCTGAAGTTCGAGCAAATTTGAGGCTACAACTGGATTAAGTACAGACGATGGACCTCATAAAACCATGTTTCAACGGAAGAATTGGATATACACCGTGTTTCTTTTTCAGTGTCATAAGTTATGCAAAACGGGATTATTAGCACAAGAAAAGAGGACACGGATAGAAAAGCGAGATATGTATATGAGTTTATTTCCTTTTTCTTAAGGTAAAATCCATTGCCAATTATGGTAACCCGGAATTTGCAGAAAAGGAATTAATTTACACAAATATGGAAAACCCAGCCAAGAATTTGCAGAAAAGAAGAAAAAGGATAGGTCAAGACTCAAAAGCCAGACTAGCATAACATGCTATAGAAGGCACAAACTGTGCAACGTCTTTGTTTTTTAACACAAATATGGAAAACCCAGACGAGAATTTGCAGAAAAGAAAAAAGATGGGCCAAGAATCAAAAGCAACACTAGCAAAACATGTTATAAAAGGCACAAACTGTGCGACGTCCTTTTTCTTTTTTCTGTATGGCCTGCTTGCTTGGGTACCAGTCATGGTTTTTTTTTTTTTTTTTTTCAGAGTATCAATTTTGAATGATTTTTAGTAGTAATTTTTAAAACAGTTCAATTTATGCTTTAAGAGTTTATAGAAACAATTATAATTAAAATGTGTTTACCCTATCATTTTCCAATGTGTAGACTAGAGACTAAGGGACTGTTCTCTTCGTGTTTCAGTTTTGATTAAGCGTCAATCATTTGTTTTAGTATAAGATGAAGAAAAATAAATTTAATTATAAAGCTAATTTTCATTAATAGGTACTTAAAAAGTGAAATATTTACTTGTAATTACAATTTTAATTATAGCTTTTTACTTGTAAGTAAATTTTTATATTATTAATAGTTTTTTATTACTTTGTAAAATATTTTTAACAAAACTAAATTTTTATCTCATAAATAATTTTTTACTTAAGTTATTTGTTTATTTACAAGTTAATTTTGCACAAAAGATAATTATTTTAGAAGGTAAAATTGAAAGAAAATTTGAAAAAACAACCAAAGACCATCGACTTAGTAAATTGAAAAGTGTGACCAAATATATATTAACATCCAAGACCAGAACCCAAAAAATTAATTAACACCGATTTTGCAACCTCTCGTAAACGGTACCACCCAAAATTAGTCGAAACAAACGAAAAAAACTCCAAGCATGCGCGCTCCCATGCTTTGTCCATCAAAACATTGGATTCCCAATTTATTAACCACTCTATTCACAATTAGCACAGGGAAAAAACAGAGAAGAGACTACTAATAATAATGGCAACTCATTCGATTAATCCTTCTATTAATTGATTCCTGGCCAAGGTGGTTTGGAATCAATTACTACAAAGTACAAACAAACATCCATTACCACATTCTAAGGCAGGCACAGAGAAGAAGAAACAGGGCAACAGTTTCAACCAAAACCAAACTGCAATCCCGTTTTGTTGCCATTGAAGGCAAGCATTCCATTCTACCATTTTCTTGTAATCTAGAAGCAAAACAAAAGCTCGACTCTACCTGCGCTTATTTGTCTCTAATACTTAGCCAAAAACAGCCATTTTCTGTCGCTAAACATTCTTTCATCATCATCGTCTGTTCAAAAACCACTTTCCTATAATACTACTGTCCCAAAATGTAAATATTACTAGACTGCCGTTTAATTTCTTTTCTAAAACCATAAACTTCCATTTTCACGATGTGGTAAAAAGGAAACCGAAACCGATTAGTGTAAACCAATTGGCAAAACAGTGTTGATTTGGATTAGTAAGTCCACTCCTGGGGAAGCCTCGGTTCTTGATTCACTGCTGGTTGGGCTTGGGCTCTCAGATTTTCCCTGTGGTTCTGCTCCGAAATCCAGAGTTTGTTTCCATACATCAAGGCAGCATCTGCATACATTAGATAACAAGATGAGAAAACCTTGAGCTTTTAAATACGAGATTGTAAGAAAACGGCCTATTACAAGATTCACTCCAACATTCTCCCTTGACAAATATACAGATATCAAATAGCAGGCAGATATAGAAAAAGAAATTAATGACAATTACCAGAAGATTTTCGTGGAAAACTCTAAAAACCTGGAAAAACACTAATTGTGGTGTATTACCATAGTCTGGGGAGTGATGCAGAGGTTGAGGCTGAGGCTGGGTATTCATCGACTCCAAATTCATATTCAGGGCCTGAACAAGTCGATCTGGTATCAGAAATGTCGAACATCCTGAATTCAACAAACGAATATTATACAAAAGTCAGCACATATTAAAACATTCAATTAAAGTCGGCACATACATAAAAGACAATAAACCTGGTTTCTTGCGAGTTCCAGTAGCGGTTTCAAATCTTCTAGGCAAGAAAACACCGGTTCCTGAACGTTCTTTTCTGGTCCCCAGATCACCAAGAAACACCGCCCTCATGCCCGACCCCATCTGTTGTTCACATTTCGGTTGAGACTGTTGTAAAGTAGGCCAAGCAGCCATTGATAACCCCTGAGGCCTTTCTCCATTTTTTCTACAATTCTGTACCATCTGTTGGTACTCACGTTTCTCCTGTCCAGAAATACCACTTCCCAGCTGTTGTTTCATCATATGATGCAGCTTCAACTGCTGGAACATGACCAAGAAAAACAAAATCAGTCAAGAACTTCTAAAATATTATACCAGTGAAAAGAATTACTGGAATACTGCATACTTGGGTGGCTTGTAATTGTCGATATGAAAGGCGGCTTAGATTTGAGGATGTCCCTGAGCCATAATTTGGGTTTTTGAGTGATGCTGTAACATGACTGGGCTTTCTAGGAGGTACCGGCACTCTACCAACTCTATTGCCGCTCGAGTATAATCCATTTGCTTCTTGAATCATTCTCATCCTAGCCGCCTCCTCTGCGGCTGCATACAGTAAGTCCCACGCGGCTCCATCTTTTAAGTTTACACGCGGGGGCGATGAAACACGCGAAATGCAGCGGCTGGACCTCTGCTTACACTCACACCACCCCAAAACACTGCACAGCGTTGATTGTGGCGAACAAGAGAGCCCCATTCCCTATGAATAAATAAAGAAATCCAAAATTAGACCACATTTAGTGTAACCAGTGAGAGAGAGGGAGCATACCTTTCGGTTTTCTGAGGAGCAGTTGGGATCTCGAAGAGTGGAGTAAGCAATTTTTCGAGTTAACCCAGTGATGTAGTCATCCTCGTCGCTCTCAGTCTCGATTGACTCAACGGGAGAACTCATATTGGAGTTGGGCCTGTAAGAGTTTCCAAACCCAGAAGTAAAATCATCATGCCTTTTCCCCTTGTTAACGCTAACCCTGTACTTCATTAGTAGGTTCTCATCAGCTAGAAACTCCGACGGCAGCCATAACTCCTTCGCCATCTCTCTACAAGTGCTTATCCTAACACCTGAAAATGCAACGACAAACTCTTTTGCTGTGGGTTGTGTGTATATATATATATATAAACAAGCGTATGTGCCTATAAATATGTCACTGGAAATTTGGGAGTCTTAAAAGTGGATTTTGAAAGGGATTAACGTTTGCTGCTTGTTGAAGGTTTAATTATAGCCAACAGTGTAATACTGCTGGGCGGTTCCCGCAGAAGAAAAATCGCAGGGACCCAGCACAACATGGAGAGAGAAAAGGTGAAAGAGACGCGAATGTGCAGAGTCTGAGAAGGGAAGAATGAGGGGGAGGCAGGGGAGTCCTTTTAAATTGTTTATTGGATAAGTGAGTAATGTTATGAGTACATAGTAGTTTATATAATGATTTACATAATTGTAAGTGATATTAATCAACATTTTTAATTCAAATTTGACACATTTACATCAACGACAGGATGATTGCCATATTACATTATATCATCCATTGTGTACATTATAAATGTACACTAAAACTCAATATTATTCATCCTCAGTACGGTTACAAATACAGTTTAGATGTCTTTAAATGATAAATTAAACATATTATTTAGAGATATCTAGATTGTGTTTGTAATTTCAGTGGGGATGAATAGCATTACTTTTATATATAGTAATATTTAGTCCTTAATCTTTTATAATAGCTGTTTATCCTTAATCTTTTATTATAGCTGGATGATCACTTACCAATGACAAATATTTCTCAATATTGAATTAGATCATCACGTGATCTTCTAACGTGTAATTTAGGAGGATGGCTTTTGTTTCAAAACTTCTCAATTCCTGAAAATTTAAAAGCATCTTTGGTTAAGCTTAAAATTCAATTAAAATTGAAAATATAGTCGTTATTGGGTCTCACTCGTCTAATAAAAGTCAACAATAACAGTTAATTTTTTAATCTCTACCGAATACGTCATAAGTTAATTAATTTATTTATATATACATAACTATTTTGGTATTGAAGCAATAGATGCAAAATTTGCATGTTCATTCAAACACACGTTTCAGCGAGAATTTATTTTGAAATAATGATATTTTGAAAAATGTATGATTAAAAAATAAGAAAAAAAATTTATGTATAAAATTATTTTATGAAAGAATATATCCTTCAAAATAAATTTTGAAAAAATGAGGGTGAAAGTGAAGGCATAATTGGTAATTTAAGCAAAGCGCAATAACGTCGCGTGTTTCTACGCTCCACGTCAGAAAAGTTGAAAAGTATATGCAGAGTTGTAGCCAGGTAATTGTGGGGTGGGGGTTTGGAGTGATGGTGGGTCCACCTCTGACACCGTCACTCGTTTCGCATGTGAGCCACTGGTGGGGTCCGCCTTCGTTCAACCTCTTGAGAGAATTTGGTCGTCTGATATAATCGTTGTATTAGTTATTTTTACAACTTAAAATAGAAAATATAAGTCCTATTTGAACAATATTAAAATTTTCATTATCTACTTATTTTTAACTACATATTTTTCAATAAAATAATATTTTTCATCACATCAATAACTTTTCTTTATTTTTCAATCACACATTCTCCATCAATCTACTATTACAAAATACATTCTTTCAAAATAACGTGACTCAAACACACCCAGAGTGAAACGTAAAAATTTAGATAGCAATTCAGATTTAGAAATTTGATTGAAGTACAGTTTTAAAAAGTGATTCTTAGGAGAATGTATAATTAAAAAGTGAGAAAAAATTTAAGTTTACGTGCAAAATATTTTATTTTTTGAATGATGGATCAAGCTATATCAATTTTACCTAGTCGATATGAATAAAAACTTTAAGCCTCGTTTGATTCCCTTTTTTTTTTTTTTTGTAAAATGTATTTTTTAATGATGTGTAGTTAAAAAGTAAAGAAATTTGTAAAATATGTGTATAATTATTTATAGGAAAATATATATTTAAAAATAAGTTTTAAAATAATGTATTCTTGAAAAAAATGAGGTTCAAACCGTGTCTAAGTGTGACATCAGGGTACTTGTACAATTTGATCGATAACTTGATTGACAATTTGTTAGTGACAGACATATATTCATTCATTTAAAAAAATAATTTTGAAATTAATGACAAGAATCTTTTCAACGGATAAATTGTCAATCAAGTTTTATAACAAGTTTAATTCTTAATTGTGTATTATTTGTTAATACATTTATCTTTGAATATTTTGCAGTGGAATTTAGGGACAACGTGTTGGGGCCTTTCTGACTCGTTCACTAGTGGTGACAGAACGACCGGACATTTGTCCTCACCCACTCCACGTGGCAATTTTGCTTTGCATGTAAGCTATTTGAAGATTTATGTTGACGATTCTGCCATTGAACTTTTCTATATTTAACGAGATTGCCATAGGCGAATTTTTAAGGTGTGGCCCAGACTAGGTAGTGGCAAGAGTCGCTAGACTAGACTAGTACTCCTGCTGGGTCCGGGTCAGGATCCGGAGGACATATACATCAGTCCAGATAAAGCCTGTGACGAAGATCTGTCTGTGGAAGATATTTTTGACAGAAGCATGAAAATTCCAATCCGACGGTGTAAATTGAATTTATCCATCTTTTTATAGCTCTGGTTTGGTTCCCTTTAAAGCAATTTTTTTTTTTTAATTTCTATATTCATTTTTAATTATACATTCACACGAAATATTTGATATGTAAATTTAAATTTTTTTCTATTTTTTAATAATATGTTTTTAAAAAATTATTATTCAAAACATCATTTTTTTCAACAATGACCATCAAATAATGGTTTAATATATAACTCTGATTTCTTTAGCTCTTGATTGAGCTAATTTGTTAAAAATATATTTTTTAAAAAAATAGAACGTAGGATTAAAAGTGGAAAAAAAAATTAGTACACATAAAATATTTGATTATGAAAACTTGTGATTGAAAATATTTTGAGTTGATAATAGAATGAGCTCAATTGGGGCCTCAATAAAATTATGCTATAAATAGTCGTCGATGTTAGTGACCACTATTTAGAGTGACACTAATGTCAGTAAGGGCAATGGGAGAAGTTGGTTTGACATGAATTTATAGCCAGATGTAATGGCAACAAATTACTACGATATTGAGTAGTGAACCTTAACAATGGAGTTTGGGAAGCCGCTATACAAAGAGATCGTCTAAGGGATTAGGAAGCTTCCCATTAAGAAGACGACAATCAAAGCTGTTTGGTAAGGAAATGTAGGGTCGAAGGCAACAACTTCAAAAAGTGGCATTGTCATAATATCAGTATATTGCAAGAGTAACATTACAAGGACCATGTATCCTATGGAGTTGAAACTTTGTAGAGATTATATTAAGATGTTGCTATATAAATGGAATGTCATTTAGAGCTTGCAAGCATGTGCTATGAATCACGACTCTGCTATCAATTGATGTCTACCCATGTCTCTTAAGCTTTTCTAGCTAAGTTTATTGTAAGAGTGACATACTTCGTGAATAGTTAGTCGGTTCATCATGTGCTTCCGTCCCCATAAATGGTAGTCTGCGTGCTAATCTTTATGTACAAAATGCACAATCCTTAGGGGCCACATGATCAACTAAAAAGCCAACTTTAGGCACCTCAAGGGAGGGCTAAAGTATCCGTATGGTTGGGAACCCATCGATTGGTGATAAGCATTCGTTGGGCATCCGAAGGCTTGAGGTTACCAATAGATCATTGCTATGCCCTGAGGGCTACGATAAGAATACAGTAATACCTCTCGACCAAATGAGCTATCGAGGAGAGCAATCTAAAAGCCTCGTATGCTAACTTGTGTGCTTTTGCTATGCGTTCTAGCCTTGTCATGGGCTCCATTGGTTAGAAATACGATCGTGGGGTAATATTGCATAGTTGGACAAAATGAGGCTAGATGCTAATATTCGTGGGAATGAGTGTGCTCTGAAGACAATTCTATAGCCATGAATTCATGAATAGCCCTAATTGGGGGAGGCACTGATGAAGGCATTGCGCAAAAAGTAATATGTTCGTAGGAGGTGACAAGAACAAAGATAGTTTGTGGTGCATGCGAATGATTCTCAATGCTTCGGTTGGAGTTAAGAGATCTCCTTTCCATTGGGTATGCTTGAGAGGACCGTGTGTTGCACATGAGTATGCGAGATCAGTCATAAGTGGTAGCCATAAGTCCTAGATGAAGTTTCTCATCAAGTAATATGAGAGAAAGCCATGATTGTGGTGGACGCATGCAAGCTAGTCCAATAGAGTGGAGACAATCAATTGTGATGTGCATTGCGAATAGGCAAACACCTTGACACCAAAGTGCAACATAGGGATGTGTTCATTGTTTACATAGTAATAAGCTTCATGGGGTTATGTTTAGACTCGTGATGGAGAAGGTGGAAGGTAGTCGAAGGGAGTTAGACTACTACAACACAGGCAAAAAAAAAGTCCTGACGCAAGACTCAAAGAGTCGACCCTTAACACATGACTCGATGAAGATAATTCAAATACTCTAATTTCTATTCAACTGTGAAATATTAGTTGAATTGAAGGGTCCGTATAGTTTGAGGACATATTTTAACACGCAATAAAGGAGCTAGAATATAGTTCACCTATATTATTTATTATCGTTTAATATTATAGCATTCTAGTCATTACTGAATTAGTTGTTCTAATAATTACTACGTTAATCAATTTCCATTTTCCAAAAATGCCTATTTATTTGAATCCCTCGCCCCCGCCAAAAGATAGCAATCCATATTGGACCGTGGGCTCATTATTCTTATCCACAATGATGAAGCCAATGTTTTGTTTAACTTGATAATTAATTTTAACTACATATTTAATAAAATAATAATTTTTATGAACTTTTCAACCCCATATTTCATTAAATTTTATCAAAATTTACTAAAACTTTGATTTCTGACAAAATAAAAATGGGAGCAGAGTATTTTTGGATAGAAAAAATGTCTCGTCAATTTCAGAATTCTGAATTCCATTTAGGGTCCGTTTGATAGATAAAGGTGGAAATGAATTCTAATTTCATGTTAATTGGCAAAATAAAAACTTACCAAACTCATAAGAATTCGTTTTCCATGAAAACAAAGAAAATACAACTTAAAGTGGTTGTACTTTGAAATTCAGTTTCCATTCCCACGTTACAATCAAACGGCCAAAGTGGAGTTCGTTTTCCTAGGATGTAACATTTTTCATAGAATTCGTTGCAATTAAACAGGACCTTATATATTTTCACTAGCTAGGTGAATTGGGTCAAAATCTTACTTTATTCTGGTTAAAAGTAGAAACAACTTTTTTTTTTTGGATTAACGAGAATATTTAACTAGAAGATATGAATATACAACTTTTTTTTTATAACCAAAAGTTTTATAGTTCCACGTCTTGCTGTGTATGATCTTTTGGACTAATGGAAAATGTACAAAATGAGAGTCGTTCAACTAAAGGACGGTGGAAAGAGTAGTTTATATTATTATTTTATTTGTAACGAATAAAGTGGAGAAAAATGATAAAGAATGAATAAGCAATAGAAGTTAGGGTCTGTTTGATTCGTGTAGTTTTTCATAGAAGTAAGAAAATATTTTCCTACTTCCACTTTTTTGACTGTTTGATATGCGAAATTTTCCACGGAAAATGTTTTCCTCTCTTTTTCTAAGTACAACTCTTTGATACACAAATGGTTATTTCTATTAATAGAAATTAGAAAAGAAAAAATTATGTTGACGTTAATTAGGTTGGTGTTTGTTATCTATGTCGATTAATTATGCTATATGGCCTATAGTCGAATGATTTGAGAGGTATATCGAGACCGCTTGGGGATGTACGAGTTGTTTTCTCTTGATAGCGAAAATCATGAATTTGTATAGGTTATGGAGTTATATTTTTGTGGTTAGATCTTAATGTACTTTTATACATTGTAGATCACATATAGATATAATTAATTATACTCGAGAGATATTATCAAATAATTAGGGAAATTTGATCATCTACATGAATGTGTACTATCAATGCTCGATAAATTTGATATATCGACTATGAATGGTATTCTTCGCATTATGCTATAAAATTAAACTCTAACACGTGGACTAGTTCAAAGTAAATTTGTGGGTGGGCGCCGTTCTTGAATATTTGAGCTTAAGAGTATCGTCCATTACGCTTTCAAGTAATTTAGTGAACTCATAAAATCACCCCATAGAATTTAATTCTTCGCACCATTATGCTATAAAATTAAATTCTAACACGTGGACTAGTTCAAAGTAGATCACTATTATGGGATTATGACAAATAGCTAATCCCCATTGGTGGAACAGCTGACAACCGACAATTTGTTGTTGTGAGACTAGGTGCCAACTATTGTTAAATAAACTTAACTATTTCTTGTCAGAGTATAAGTTGTCACATTACAATTCACCAATCAAATGTCCAACTTATATTATTTGGAAGTGATTGCTCAAAGAACAATTAAGAAGTAATTAATATTAAAATAAATTTTATTTATTTATGAAATGGAATGGAATGGAATGGGAAAATATAGTACACCTAAAACAAAAAGTGTCTTTGGTGGTTCTTTTAATTGTTTACAAATTGTGAGTTATATAAAATTTATGGATAATTAGATAATTGAAAATATATTGTATGGATTTCGATTTACATGATAGACAAATAGAAAGACTTCTTGTCACATGACGTGAGAATCTAGTGAATAGATGGTCATATTCAAAATTCGTCTGCAACATACTCTGTATCTAACTTCAATTATTTAATAGGAGAGGGTAAAGAACAAATAGGAAAGGAAAAAAGTAACAAACACGAGAGAGAGAGAGAGAGTTTTAATTTTACTGATTCACTCAGTCTAACAGAGCTTTTACATCTTTACAGACATACTCGCAATGTCTTTTTTATTTTTGCTATTGTTAGCTAGACATAGTCCCACTTAGGTTACATTTTATTTTTCTTTCACGTCGACTAGACAAAGTCCCACCAGAATTGCATTGGAGATGAATTTTAGCAGAGTGCACAAATTGTCTAGCTATGCTTATATGAAAACCTTTTTTATGCAACTCACATTAATATTGAAATGTTCTCAGTGAATAATAAATTATATATGAGAGGGATTAAATTTTTCTACAGTAAATCAATTCTCATTTTCAATCACACATTTTTCAATAAAATAATATTTTTCATCACATCAATAGTTTTTTCTTCTTTTTCAACCACATATTTCCCATCATATCACTATTCAAAATCAATTATTTCCCCAAACAAGCTCTAAATAAACAACTTGAATTATTCAGCTAAACAGCGCTACACCTAAAAGTAGTCTGTCATGAAAGGACCGTAACCAATAGTTATTAGAAAAATCAAGAGAGTGATTGTAGTTAATAGATCACTATCACCATCGTGACAATATAATTATTTAAGATTCAAAATTCATTCGTACTTCATAAATCATAGCCGTGACTCGTGGGCTGAGGGGGGCGTCCACGTGTTGGTGGGGTCCTTAATTGAGGTGAGTAGTAGCAATTATGTGATTGGACAAGAACGAATTGAATTTGAGAAGTACATTGAGGGCATGTTTGGCTAAATTTAAATAATTATGATTTAGTTGATCAAATATACTGATAGAAAAACATAATAGGATTATTAATCAAAACAATAATCAAATCCTTAATTCTTAATAATACAACCATAGATCTTACTCTATGTTGAAATCCGGAAAAATAACAAAATATAAAACATACTTTGATCCATGATAATCTGATTCTTTGCCTGGATAGGTTAGGATCTTCCAAATGATTGGTGATCTTTCTGTAGTTTTTTGCTCTCTATTAATGGGGATGTAGGGAAATTTGAAGAACGCCAACAAATGAGGACCATAACCATATAAAATAATAGTAGTAACTCAATAGTCACTGTCTTTCAATTGTTTCAAATTGGCCCCTCATCAATCTAAAACAACACTCCGATCTCTAAACTATAATTTCATGAATTCTAATACCCATTAGTCACAATACATCTTTACCGGATCACTTTAATTGACTAATATCCTTTAAATTATAGCACTACACATTTCAATATACAACGTGTTGCCCAATATATATTGAAATTATCCAACATATACATTTTACCTACACATTTCGTTGGATAAATAACTTACTATATTCAATACCTATTCAAAGCATGTTTGGGAAATGTTCATAAAAAAATTAAATAGAAATGAAAGGTGAATAAGTGGGGTATCACATGAAATATGTGAATAAAAAGTGGTTCGAGTATTTATACACAATTTATAACTATGAGTGAAATAACTTATTATCTACACCTTCATTAAGCCCTTGTTTGATCCTCATTATTATCAAAATATATTTTTCCATCTATTATTTTTAAGCAAACATATTCAATAAAATAATATTACACGTAAATCTAAAAAAATTTCTTATTTTTAAACAAAAATTCTCCATCAAATCGCCATCTAAAATACATTTTTGTCAAATAATGGGACTCGAACATGCCCTAAGATTCACATCTTCTAAACAATTAACCAAACAAGTACTAATACAACATAGCTTATGTATCACTCAAGAATTTCATGGAAACAAGAGATGGTAGATCATACTGGTTTGTGTGGGCTGCTTGATGATGGAAGAAAGTATCAACACATTAACAATGACCATCAATCATGAATTCTCCTCCTCATTATTAATTTAGGGCCTATTTGGGCCAGATTTTAATCTAAGTTAAAGTCAAAAAATCAATATTAACCATTTTTTTTATGGGTCTCACATCTTTTCAACCACACGTTTCAATAACTTTTATCACAATCCACTTAAAATCTGATTTTAATTTACATCAAATACCATCTTAATCTTAGACGAGATAGAGATTCATTATTCATGAAAAAAAAACTCTTTACCAATTCGACATGATCGGTCATGAGCAAATTAGATTTCAATTTTTTCTATTTTGATTAATGTAAGATTTTTTGGTCTTTCCCAATCGAATTAGAACTCTTTCTCCATACATATAAAATGATCGTCGTCCCAATTTATACTCCGACTTCGAGTGTTTAGATAGGAAATCGTGGATTTCTGAATTGTTAACTTTGACTCGTCTTCCAATTTCAAAAGTTAATAAAATTGACATCATCGGGAATTGTAGAGAAAGTGGTGGTTACACATGCCACTTTCGATTCTCGCTCACGTTAGCGCATGAATTCTTAAAAATTCATAGTTTATCATGTAATAACCATGGAACATGAAGGAAGAAACGCACATGGGCCTGCATCCATGTGGCAACCACTCACATCGACTATGATTTAGCATGTGCAATTTTGAACTTGTACCCATATTCTTACATTTAGTACGTACTAGGAAACATAAGTCAAATAATTTAACCATATTTCTTTCCTAGCAATGAAATTTATTGTCATTGTTTGATATGGATTTTTTGACATCGGTTAAAAATGAGTTTAAGAAAAATTGATACCCTGTTTGAGTAACATTATTCTCCCAAAAATGCATTTTAAATAGTGTTTTGATGGAAAATATGTGGTTAAAAAATAAGAAATTTTTTTGAATTTGTGTGTTATTATTTTATTGAAAAATGTGTCGCTGAAAATAAGAGAGAAAAATGCATTTTAGAAGAATGAGTATCAAACATCATGTAAATATTGTTTTGATAGAAAATATGTGGTTAAAAAATAAGAAATTTTTTTTGAATAATATTATTTTATTAAAAAATGTATGATTGAAAATAAGAGAGAAAAATGTACTTTTTTTTATTTACTCTCCACTAAAAGAAGTACAACCTTCTCTTGGACAAAGAAAGGAGGAGTTAGCAGCTTGGAAATTAATGGACTATAGAAGTGCATAGGGCCCAATTATATTTGAAAAATTAGGGTCATGCTAATGGACCCAATGCCCAATCGCAATTTCCAGCCCAACATATTATTACTATCTATCGTACTAAATATGCAGGTTATGACTTATTACACGAGTATGATTAGGATTTAGGTATATAAAGTTATATGAGTATGGTTATGATTTAGGTATATAGTTGTAGAATTAAATCACAAACGAGAGTGTCAGAGAAGGATTGAACTTCGAGGTCTAACAAATGCTAGCAGTAGTTCGAGCATTACATTTTTGTGAAGTTGTTAAGTATTACCTATTAAGCATCACGTTTCTGACGATAAACGATATTGGTTATCAAAATTATATTCACTGACTTCTACAAGCAAATTAACTTTAATTTGCTATATAGTAAAGGGTTCAAGTCCAACGAATATATGGAGATATTCCTTTCAAAAAGGAAAAATAGAAACACATGAGATTTTTTTTTTTTTTTTTTAAAGTGATATTTTAAAAATTATTTTTCCTACACTTACTTTTAACAACAAATTCTCCGAAAAATCAATTTTACACGAAGGCTTATAGTATTCTTTATTTTCTCATTTAGAGGGTTTTTGGTGTAGATTAAAATCAGATTTTAAGTGGATTGTAATAGAAGTTTTTGAAATGTGTAATTGAAAATATGTGGTTGATATTGATTGTTTGACTTTAAAATCAGATTAAAATCTGGCTCAAATAGGCTATTAATATACATCCAGTGTCACTTAGTTATTTGTTAATTAATTATCTAATTTGTATGTTTGACAGCAACGATATTGTAAAATAGTTGAATCAGGGCTAAAAGCTGCCAAGAATGAATCCAATTATAATATTCCTTTGCACACGATAACCAACAAGTCGTTGTAGTATAGTGGTGAGTATTCCCGCCTGTCACGCGGGTGACCCGGGTTCGATCCCCGGCAACGGCGTTTTAACATTGAATTTTGTTAGACATCCTTTTTTATATTTTCTACACGTTTCTTTGAAACAGAACAAATTTTTTAAGGGTTTAGATTTAACAGAAATCAATGTGAATATGTCCTAAGTAAGAGGAAATCACGTGAGAAGATTTCCCGATTAAAAAAGTTAATGAATTTTTCTTTGATTCCTTTTTGGGGATTATTGATTTTCTGTTTTTCTATCTTCAATTTCTAATTAATCAGAATTATTAACTTCTGAAATTACAGAATTGGGGTTGTTGGCTCAGAATTGATCAGTAATCTTGAAGTCGTCGTTGAACTATATCATCTAAAAAAATTTAAACGATTAAAAAAGAGATAATCTCCTATTTCTTTCTTTCTTTCCTTCCTTCCTTCTTTTTTTTTTTTTTTTTAACTTAAATTGTCCTGTAAGTCGAATTTCGAAAACATTTTTTTTAGCCACAATTTTTTATGAAACTCGTGACATTATGGAATTAGCTGGATAAACAAAATTCTTCAAGACCATACAAACACATATGGTCAATGGATCATACTCCCGTCTAGTTCTAACTCAGATCAGCCCTGGCTTCAAAAAGAAAAGTCATGCACCAGAAACATCAGATCCCAACCAATTTTGTCGCCTTTTTCTTTACAATCTTATCGATTACAAGAATTGTCCACCTTTAAACTGTTCTTATCAATGAGATGTCCCATTCTGTATATCTTAAAGTTCAAAGAAAGGGACAACTTATATATATTCTATGGGACAGAACAAAAATAATGGACAAAACCACTGACTAGTCGTCTGACAGTTATCGTTGCCAAGTCGCAATCCATTCAACCTAGCAATCCAATAATTCATTTGCAGATAACAAGAAGACGACACAATTATGAAAATATCAAAGGTCATATCCATTCTGCATCGAAGGGCTAAAAGCACCAAGTTCATTATTCTTTATAGTACGACACAACCAAAAAAACCAAGATGTACTAGCTAAAATTATATACAACTCGACACTACTGTCTTGTCCTATACTACCGGTAGGAAAGGATACTCGGATTCAAATAAACTAGAGAAAGAGCGGAATCACATAGTAGCAAAAAGAGCCGTCTTTTAACTAAATGTAACTATAATATATCTTCCATATAAGAGAAGCTAGAATAAATCCCTTCTTCCCTGCATTAATATTTTCCTGCAAATTAAAATCGAAGGACAATTAATCACGTCATCTACAAAGATAACAGTTGAGTTGAAAAAAGAAGAATATTAAAAGTTGTAATCAATCGCAGGCCAGATTTTTACACGATTGCTGCATATATAGAACAAAAAAGTCTAGATGTGTGTATTTGGATTTCAAGAAGAAACTGAAATATTGAATGGTAAATACCTAAGTATATGGTAATTCATATGCCATGGCGACGAACTCTAATAATAAAGAGATCCTGCCAAAAAGAGAAAAATAAATGTGTCGAAAAAGAGACGTCTAGCTACCATAATTGAGCCATGCACTAATCCGAAATCAAAGATACGTACCCTGCCACCAGTTCCCTCTGGAAGCACTGCCCGAGTCATCTTCTTCCCCATCTTTACCGAACTGATAATAAATAAAAAATATGTTAACACATAGTTTAATTTGATTAACCTTCCCCATAAATTTATCTCTAGTCTTACAATAAAAAAGGACAAGAAAATTGGAGCAGTTCATTTCCTACCTTATTTTTCCTTTTTGTTTATGGCAAGAGAGTTACTGTAGTATTTGATTTTACTAATGGGAAATCTTGATAAAAACTATCCTGTCAACGAGGCTTGTAAAAGGCAAAATTCCTCATTTTTACTATTTACTAGTGAGATTCATAATCACTAAGAGTAACAAAATGAATTTTTTTGCGAATTGCAATTTACACAGAAGAGACATCCACATCAGGTAACCACGTGATAAATGTGAAAGAAATTACTCGAACTTTCTTGTAATATAGTGCTTATTTACATTGGCTTAAAGAGCACTCACAGTAGTTAGTCCTTGGCTCTGAGTATTCTGGGGACGAGAATAGACATCTTGACCACCGTAGAATATTGATGAGCTATAATGAAAAGGTCGAACTTTTTCTTCCTGACAACCCAAACTCAGGTCTTTGCTCGGTGTGCTTTTTCTTTGACCTTCACCACTTCGAGTGTTATTGCCTGGAAAAAGAACCTGAAGTTAGTACAAATCGAAAATTATACCTTAAAGGGGGTAAAACACACATACACGCACCGATAAGAGTTGAAGTGTTACCAAAATTTCAAAGTTATTCCCAATCAAGAAATACTTCTGCAATTATGGACACCTTTTGAAGAGATCCTGAGAGAGATGAAAACTATACCATGTGACAGGAACAGCTACATATGGGATTTGACAAAATTCCTTATGTCTTTGAAGCTTTTTGCATTGTTTTTCCAAATTTTCCATGTTTGCTTAATTAAGAAAAAAATCTTATACTAAATGAAGGTTTGAGGATTTACTTTGTAATTTGAGGTTAATGGACCACAAAACCAATTCTTTTCTCAAACATACCCATTTCTCATTTTTACAAAACACGAAGTTGAGATAGAAAGCAGAGAGGAATCGAGAAACAGAGAAGAGAAAAAGAAAGAAAAAGAAAAAGAAAAAGAGAAGATGATGAAGAAAGAAAGGATGACTAAATACTTGTTCGGATTTCGAAATAGTTCATTGATGGTTTGGTGGCCATGAGAGACAAGAAAACACGAAAAAGTAAAGGCTGCGAACGTTGCTTGCAGAAGTTCATCACAAAATCACCAAACATACATAGTATCATCATGGTAGAGTTAGAGTGAAGAGTTTGCAATGAATGTTACGGAGCCTAAGCAATTAGTGGGTAAATAAATTCAAGCAGATTTAGAGCTTTTCAACCATTATCAAGAATGAAATAAGTCAATCTATAAGAGTGAAATTATATAGCTCCATAATTCATCTAGATCAAACTCAAACTAAATTTGACTAAAAGGAGTCAAAGTTAATCAAGTTCAGAACCCGTTTGTAACACGAAGTCGAAGTCGAGTTTAAGCAGCCCAAGTCTCATTTGAATTGCCTCATTAACATGCTTGTCCTTTTTTCTAACACATAATAAGTACATATGTACCAACCTATAACCCCAGTATTGACGCTCCAAACAGTATTTCCAGAGTCTTGCTTCTTCTGGGATTCCAGAGGGCGTAAAGATGCTTGTCCGGAGACCTAAAACAGATTCACTTAATACGAATTAGACTAAGTTAAGTATTTTGCAAATGAACCTAGTAGGAAATAAGTTAATTTGAAAAAGATTGAATCTGCACACAAGAAAACAGCATAAGTAGAATCGTTCTTCCTAAATCAGAGCCAACGCACATCAGGAAGCCTGAGAAATAATAAAAAAAAATCACTATACGTGTCAATATTAATGTTAAATCATCATTTCCCGAGTCAGAAGAATAACTACTAAACACTTACTCTCACATACAGATTTAATTTAGTACACACATCAGTTTTGATTGTTAAATCTTAAAATCTCCAATAAACTTCAGTTTTATTTTTATTTGAAAAGAAATAGAGGAATTCAGTAAAAATTGTACAATGTAGAAAACCCCATTATCTGAAAATCTAACAAAAAACATTCAATATAAATAATATACCTGAGTAGAAGGTGCGAAAATTGAGTCGAAAATCCGAGAAGACGATGATGCAGAAGATTCCTTTGAACCAAAAAGATCAGAAGTGAATGAAGAACCTGATTGTTTCCCTACATCCATTTTTTCTCACTCTTTAATAAATGAGAGTTGAATCAAAGAGAGGGTCCCTTACATATTCAACGACCACCGTCAAATAAACTGTAACCGCCAAGAATCTTTACCAAGAAACAAATAGAAAAACCCAGATTAAAGAAAATAAGGCGAAATCAAATGGGGAAAAGGATGAGAAAAAGAAAACATAGACACGTGAATGATCAACGATGTCTATATTATATATGCGAGTTAATTAAATCACTGCTCACCAACATTTGGACATGGTTACTACTTGCTCACCCAAGAATAAAAGGTAACTGGCTGCTCACTCATTTTTGTACAAAGTTATCCATCCATCACTCATGTTGATTCCATCCATCCACATAGACAAAAAAATTACATGTGGCATAGACAATCCTACATGGCCGTTGAAAATTGACACATGGACAAAAAATCCTTTATTTTATACACTCCAAAGTGGTGTTGGAAGAGGATATAGAAGAAGCAGCAGCAGCCATAACTGTTTTCTTCAAGCACCTGCGTGAAGAAGGTAGGACTCATTTGCACAAAGGCGAATAGAATGTTGTGGGGATTCGTTACAATCCCAGATCTTAAAACTCTAAGAATTTCAGGCCCAGTTTTCTGTTCTTTCTCAAGAAATTTCCCTTTATTTTCTGAATATACTATCATCTCACTGGAACGGCCATTGACTTCCTTCTCCCCTTCTCCATTAGAATCGGAATTTCCATATCTTTTAGAATCCGTTTTCCCTTCATTCTCGGGGGAATTAATTTCTCCCCCTTCTTCTTCAATTGCATGGGGTTGTTCAGAGGTACCATTTTCTCCTCCTCCACATGATAATTCCATTTGGGATGAATAAATGAAATTGACAGAGAAAGAGAGAGGAGAGTAGGAATCGTAGCCTCGCAGGACTGCAAATTTGTCATCTGGGCTCTGTTTTTATCTCAAGTTTGTGTAGTCATTGAGCTCAAAACTGGAAATTTGAGCTTCTTTTAGAGAAAATTAAGATTTCAATTTTGAGCTTCTTTTAGAAAAAATTAAGATTTCTTTACAGGTGATCAGAAAATGTGGAGGCAGTTAATTTATGTGAAAGAGGCCAAGATTTTGCAAAGTAAAACTGGACAGAGTATTATTTGAGTAGGAAAAGTTACAAATCTCTGTTTTGGAAAGTTGGATGGCTGGTTTTGGAATTGATAGAGGTTTCTTATTCAACGCTATACTGTGATAAGGCGGTGGAGGTGGTCCGGTGGAGGTGGAGGTGGTCCGGTGAGGTGATGGTGGGGATGAATGATGATGATGGTGGAGAACGATGATTCCAATTTTTAAGAGAAAAAACGTGTTTGCTGGAATGTGTTCTGTCCATGTGTCAATTTTTAACACCGTTAATGGCCACGTAGGATTTCCGTCCGCCATGTGTAATTTTTTGTCTAAGTGGGTGAATGGAGTGATGGATGGGTAACTTTGTACAAAAATGAGTGAGCAGTCAGTTACCTTTTATTTTTGGGTGAGCAAGTAGTAACCATGCCCAAATGTTGGTGAGCAATGATTTAATTAACTCTTATATATGCATATAATGTATGAATGACAAATAAACTGCAATAAAAGAGACGAAATCCTGGCCTTTAAATGGCTCTTCCTCAATGTTTTCTATTCTTCTTGATAGCCGCTCCCCCTTTCTCCCCAGAAATTGTTTCGCTAGTAACTTAAATTATCGGGCTATAGTCGTTTAACTTTAAATTGCATATAAGTGATCATTCAACTTTAACATGTTGCATTTGATCATTAACTCATTATGTTTCATAACTCATAAGTCACTGAACTATACATCCGTCGCTAATGACGAATCCATGATCAAAGTTCAGTACGGGCGGATCGACTATTGAATGTTGATCGTTGATAATTGACCGTCGACAATTAACGATCGAAATAACGAAGTCGTTTATTAATATTAATTAAATAATGTTAAAAATTATTCAATATATATGTAAATGCAGTAAAACATAAAATTATAAACATATGAAAATATAATTCAATACAACCCAAAATACTAAAAAAAATACGCGATACAGCCTTACTCGAAATGAGAGGAAAAAAAATTTCATAAATGTCTAAATAAATGAAGTTCAAGTGCTCAATTAAAAATGTATCAATCTAATAAGTACGTTAAAATCACTCCAACATATTGACAAATTCATCGACAGTTCACTAGTGTAGATATGAAAACCTTGGACCGAAGAGAAGTAAATGCACCATTTTCACCACAAATAGTCTCAATCAAGAAATCCAAACAACCAATACATAACCACAAACCATTATCTCATTCACACCGTAATATTCAAAATTTTAGTCTAAACATTTCCGGAAAAAGATCTTATCAAAATTTTATGAGGAAATTTTAAAATAAGTGCTCTAATGAAAAAGCAAATACCCGACGATTCCACTTACTGAATACTCAAAAATTCGAATTCGGTTCGATTCGATTCACCGAACTAAATCGAACTATGTCCAACCCTATTGCCATCCATGATTGTACAAATAGATTAATCCTTAATTCAATAATGGCATGTAGATTTATGTGTTGTTGGTGTATGAAGGGAAATTGAAAATTTGGATCTTTGTTTAGCGAATCACATTTTGTTTTGATTCTATCTATTATCACATGTGAAATAAGGGATGGTATGAATTTAGCAACACCTTTTCTCCTTGAAGAGAAGATATTGTAGGAAAGAGATAATGTGCAACTTGTTTATATTTAATTAGTTCAAACTTGTTTGTTATTAAATTGGGATCAAGACAAAAAACAAAAAAAAGTTATCCAGTGAAGAAGTCCGTGCTCCCTTAGTTGAAATAAGGGCAAATGATTTGATTCAATATTTTTTAAGAATCGACTTAGTGAAAGCCCCTATTTCATATATCGGGAAAAGTCGAAAGGGATAATCTATCGAGTTCGGGATTGATCTCTTATCATATTGCATGAATATCAATTTAATTTTTTTTTTTTCCATTTATTCCAATGCAAGAATTTAACAATCCTAATACCTTGATAGGATCTCATCGATAGTGAGTTAAATTTTAACTTTTCATAAATAGTTTGAATCCTTATTAGATAGTCAATTAGTCTATATATTTTTAATTTTATGAAATTAAGTTTTGCTTCTCAATATTCTCAATATGTTTTAATGCCTAAATTTAAAGCAATGCATCTTCAATAATTTATCCGAGTTCAAATTGGCCAATGTTAATACGTTGATTGAAACATAAAGAGATCGACCTTAAAGTTTATTACTGATGCCAAGAAAGTGAGCGTCAGAGTTTCAACGTAGTGAAAATCATCAAGATTATCATAGCCATTGTTTGGTACAAATTTTTTAAAATTCATTTTCAATCACACATTCTCAATCAAATAATTTTGTAAATGGATCCCATAATTTTTTTCTACTTTTAAATCATATGTTCTTAATAATCACTTTTCACAAAATTTATTCTCAAAAAACATGTACCGAACATGCCTAATATGAAATTTCATCCAATTAAGTAGATAGCACATTCTAGCATGACGACACAAAAAGGCTTAATAAATAATGAAAAAGTCCGTGAGTACAGAAAATTTTTACAGGAAATTCAACAAGAAGACATCTATAGCTGCCAATCACAGCTGTCTTCCTGTTGAATTTCCTGTTAAATTTTATGTACTCATAGCAGGGTTCATAAATAATACCCTCATGGTATATTTTATTTTTATTTTCTTATCTAATTTTTCATAAAGTTGGATAAGATAAAAATCTCATTTAATTTGTGAACTTTTCGAACCACCCTTTGTGTACATATTGTCTTGGATAAGAGGATTAGAAGGGTCAAGAGACAGACCTAATCGTTTTATCTTGTCGGACCAACCATGGTCGGTCTTCTTCACACTCTATCTACCTATCACTAAAGTTACATGTTACTTTTGAAGCCTAAGTACTTACTAATAATGTGGGAAAGACACATCACATTATGTTGGTCCAATATTATTGTGATATTGTATTCTACGAAGTTAAATAATAATCGTTTATTGTATTAGAAGTCATAATAGACTGTGCTAGAGAGTCATAGGAAGGATGAATTTCTTTATAAAATGTACTTTTTTTTTTAAATTCGAGAGGGTCCAAGACTTCAAGGATGCAATGGAGACAACAAAGTGAAAAAGAAAAGAGTAAATATTATTTAGTACTACTGATGTTGTAACACTAATTTAGGTAACGTCAAATGATATTAAATATGAGATACAATTAAATGAGTAACTTAATTTTACATTTAATTGAATATATCACATACTGCAATCTGTCTTAGCATTAATTGTGCTAGATAATATTATTCGAACACTAAGAGGTAGGTGAGGTTGTTGGTCAACCATCACGAGTCATCGCATGCTCTATTTCTATCCTTTTTTGTCCGGTACAACCACTACTAACTTATCCATGCTACAACTTCCATTTTTCTTCTCTCTACTAACAATGTCAACAAAATAAATAAGATTTATGTAATCACTTTTAATTTATAGTAACAATATAAGATTAATTTGTTGTTTTATATTACAAGATTTGTAATCAAGCGATCATAGATAAACGGCCTTCATTCTAGTTGTGCGACCTAAACTGCCACTGTCCCTTCCAAATTGGTCAACTGAAGAAGAAAGACAGGCAAATTCAGGAATTCTTTTGAGAAGATTGAGGCAGTTTTTAGTATACCTATAGACTTTGCCGTACAAAAGAGACTTTACTCAACAATTTTTTTAGTGTAATTTCCATGGAAGACACTGGAGATTGGAGCAAGACCCAATCCATGAATTTGTACATTCTCCACCACCAATGGAGCTTCCTTCACCGTCACAACACTGGCAAACCATCCCAAGAGTAGAAAAAGCCTTCGAGTGTTTCACTGATCAATTTTAAAATTCACTTGATTACAACAAACAAAAAATGAACAAACCCCACAAATGAATTAAAGGAAAGGCCAAAAAAAAAAAAAGACACAATTAAGTCGAGTTATGAAATTGGCTAAACCCCTTGATCGATTTTAAGATTAACTCGATTAATATACAACGAACAAGACTCACAATCGAATTAAAGAGAAGGCAAAGAAAATAGACACAACTAAGTCGAGGTGTCAAATTGATCGGACCAATACAAAATTATCCAAGTGAGTCTTATTCTTACCTTGTTGAGGAGATAAGAAGGGGGCCGGCACTGCCCTGGCTCGAGTGCTGCTGCTTTCTTGATATGCAAAACTGATTATAGACAAAAGCAAAACAAAAAATGGAATTGGCTTAAACAAACCCATTTATGGATGTTCCTTTCGGTTTAACGTAATTAATAGTTTTAGGCATTCCGAACAGAGTATGATCTTTATATTATAGTTGATGGGTCATTGTATAATCTAGAAAGATGTCTCTTTCTTAAATAATAATGAATTCTCCCTTCTAGAATAGGGGGCAGACAGACACCCCCCCCCCCCATGTCCCACCCGACGCTCTAACCATCCTATGAGACGTGGTTTGAATCTTCCTCTACATTTATTGGTGTACTCAAGAGTTAAAATAGGGATGTCACAAAGGTCGGATCGATAGATGCTAAAATTCGACGTGATATGTAACTTTTCACAACTGGTGTAGAATCAATCCTTACATGAGGATCAATAACACTCGTTTTAAATGAACACATGGCTGGTTTCAAGCCATTCAGCCTAACAAATGGATTTTAGGCTATGTTTGATAGCCCATTTTTTTCCATGGAATGGAAATGGTTGTTTGATAGGTTTTATTTGCCATGGAAAATTAATTCCACACACCCCCCACACGTGCACCAATTGCCCAAAATGAAGGAAACCATTTTCCCACCATTCCATTTTTTTTGTTGGCAATGGACACAAATTTTATTACCAATTGTTAAAAAAAAAAAAATTCTCTTTAATTGATAATTTCCATAAAAAACAATGCCAAAAGAACATCAAAAGATCCAAAATTTAAATATTCTCCACGTGAAAAATTATACTAATCAAACACAATTAATTGACAATTTCCAAAAAAAACAATTCTTGGCAATTCAATTCCTTGAAATTCATTTTCTTTCCACCCAAATTCAACTTTTACAATCAAACGGACCCTAGAGTTTTTCAATTCAAAATTTATGTTCGGCCTCTAATAAGATTTCATTTTTGAACCAAAAAAATAAATAAAATTATTTTCTGATTTATACCACGATTTTGAATCATTAATTCGATTTTAAAGGTATTTTGTACGATTAAATAAAATTCTCAATCCAATTAAAAATAATATAGACCTGAAGGCTTCATGGAATCTTCTTGTGCCTGGGAGAATAGAATTGACAAGGCTTCGTGGAATTTGCCACGAAAAGTAGGGTAGTTTTTGTTAGTACCCAACCTGTCTCGCAGAATAGTTGAAGAATCCTCTAGCAAAGCCACAATTTTCTATATGATGAACTTTCATGGAACTGAAGTATAAATGAAGGTCACAAGTCTGATTGACAATTTGGTCGTGAATAAAATAAAAATTGTAATATTATGAAAGTGAAGAAAAATAACTGTGTGACGCTTCAAAAAATCGTAGCATTTAAGATTTAATTTTGATAAAAATGCAGAAGGAAAACCGGGATTAAAATAAATTATTGAGGGGTTAAATTGAAAATTTATAATTCATTATGGGACTTGATTGAATGGAAGATGGAAAAGTTGGGTTGAGATCAAAAAGTTTGAAAATTAAAGTTTATGCCTCTTTTCAACCCACATCTTTGAGGCTTTTGTAGGACTTGTGTAATCGTTAAAAATTTATGATTCTAACATGGTTGCGAAGTACACTAGGAGACCTACGAAATGCTACCCAATTTGTAAATATTCGATTAAGAGACCGGCCTCAAGATAGACAGCAAATAAGGCACTCGAAGCTCGAAATCTGGAGGCTTAGGCAATATCTAGCAACTCGTTAGGATTAGACAAAACTCCCTAACTGAACCGGAACTGAACCTAGTGGTTCTTCTTATATTAAATACCCGAACGGGTATCTGAATCGAGAATCGAAATGTTCGATTCGATTCCAGATTCCGGCCCAAAAATTGAAGAACTGAATAAAAATCAGATCTCCATAATTTTCTTTATCTTAAATAAGTCAAATTATTTTTTTTCTAAATAAATTTGATAACTAATTAATTAGCCCAAACCCAAAATATAATTTTACTCTTTCTAATTTCCTACGAAGCCAAACTTAATCAAATTGACATAAGTTTTGCCTAGATCTCTTAATCTACCATAGTACAATTTCTGTCGTTCTATTATTGTGAACTCGCTATCTTCATTTTCTTATAATTTTAACAATCAAATTTATGAAAACTCGACAAAGAGGTGCAAAAGATATCACAATATTGGATTGCATTATTTTTTAAAAATTAAGATTGAATATATCATATTTGAATTAATGTAGTGTTGTTGTAAATATAAAAAATAAAACATAAAATTAATTATTGTATGAAACTCGGGAACCGAATAGAACTGAACTGAACCAAATCAAATCGAATCTGAATGGTTCCATAACTAAAATTGGACCAAACGATTACACTTACTAAATACTCGAAAATTCGAATTTGGTTCGATTCTCTTTAGAATTGAACGAACCAGGCCATATCAAACCTTATAACTCATAGTTGAGTAACCATTTTTAGGAAGGTCGTATGACCTATGTGGTCTCCCGTTTTATGCAATTCAAAATGTGTAGCGAAGCTTTTCGTAAGCTCTTCAAGATGCGATAAGATGCATAAAAAAATAGACCCCCCAAAAAAACATGAAATCCACACAAACCAAAATCTTGAAGTTAGTTGATGGATGGTTGTGCTGTCTGGTGAAACCGGATGATTAGCACTTATCAGCTACTACCACCTTCTAAGGCATTACCAAAACCATAGATGCATTAACCCTCCGAGGTTAGTCAAGTTCGTGGAGCAGGTGAACGCGAAAACCAAAGGTCACGAGTTTGAATCCCCTACCAACACTTCCTCGATCGAGCCCGTCGCATCGGGCTTGCCAGTGCGGTTTACCTCTCATGTGTGGTTTGATGACTAGTGCACATGGAGCGTAATTTACTTATTGTGCACTCACAGTGGTCGGGACTTCGCAGCAGATGGTGGCTGTGGGTTCCTACTTCAACTAAAAAAAAAACCATATATGCATTGCAAAATCATAAAACCTAGACAAATATTTGCTTTCTATTTGGTTCATATTACATAAGTTAAGCCTTGGAGACTCGTATATAGAGGTTTTAAGACTCGACTAAATAAGGAATATGTCCACTCTAATGGTTTCAACTTTTACTTTTTAGAGTGTGTTTGATGCACATTAAAATGGAAAGAATGTATTTTTTTTTTTTTATGTAATTGCGAATATGTAGTTGAAAAAAAAGGAAGAGTTATTGACGTGATGAAAAATATTATTTTATTGAAAAATGAGCGGTTAAGAATGAATAGAATAATGAAAATGAGAATGTGGCTCAAATGGAGGCTTAGATTAGGTTGTGGTGCTGCTAAAAATTTTACCTTAGCAGAACAGGACGTGAACAACCTAAGGGGTAGGCAAGACCTCGAATAAATGAACATAAATGGCTAGGTAGAGGGGCGGAGCCCCATATGGTCCGGTGCCTACACTGAACTTTAGGCTCAGGTCCATTCATTTTTTTAATTATTTTTTTTTTTAAATTTGAGAGCCCCATATTTGGAATGCAATTCTGGGATGTACCAACGTTTGTTGAATTAGTATGTTAAAGCTTGTCTGTACTTGCCTATTTGTCGAATTAGTATGCTAAAGATAAGTGTAATAGACACTTGCAATATGACTAGTTAAAGTTTTATCTTTTCATATTCGACGTGATGCATCTATGAATTGACAGAGTTTATATGTAATAACGAGATATTCAAGTTTTTTTGTATACATTCTAGTATCAAAATTCATTATTATTCTTTTTTTGAATAAGGTTCTACAAGATAAAAAGGCAATACATCCTAACATAGAAATTCAATTTTTTTCAATGAGATAATTTTTGAGGATTGATAATAAAGTTATTGTACAACGATAAAGCTCATAAAAAACAAGTGTAACCTATATATAAACTATGTCATTTTTAGTATTTTTGTAATATTGTTTTATCTTTATCGTTATAAAAAAGTTTGACGTCTATTAAATTGTGTCCGCACTGAACAAATTTTCTAACTCCGCACTAGCTAGGCTTGACCTTAATCTGATGACATATTTTCAAAATCAATCTAATGAGAAGATTATTAACATACGCAAATTAACTTTTATTGATTGGATGTTAGAGATTAGGAAAAGAAGAAAATAAATTTTATAAATCTAAAGAAAAAACTCATATATATATATATATATACTAGTTTTGGCCCATGCAATGCATGGGCTATCTCATTTTTGGAGGTTATGTTAGCGAATATATAATAGATGAAATTAGGAAATGATCTAATGAGCACCGGTGCTCCTCTTATCCTAAGCATCAATGAGTTGGCACATTAATTCATTGGTGGATAAAGATTTTGTGAGTTCCAATCCACAAGGGTTGGAAATTAATTCGACGTGGCGACATTAGAATAATTGAAAAGGTCTGGAATTCCGAATAAGGTAACTTGATCTCTACTATGTTTATTTGTGAACATTTACTTCGTAATCTTAGATTGGATTAAAATTTGAGGATGTTCTTCTAATAAATTTTGTACTTGCAAAAACCGAAAAAATATGGACAATTCGGAGATACTTAAATGAGTGGTTTTTGATTTACTATAGCCTATAGATATATCTTCGGAGAATAACAATTTTCTATTTAATTTTTGTACTTCAAAAACTCAAACCATCTCATTTACTGCTACTCGTTCCCTCCACTTGATCGCTATAACACCAAACTTGTCGACTACAAAAGTGATTGAAAATGAGCAACAAGTTTATTTTACTATTATGAAATATAGGGATTGTTATTCTCTTTTAAATGAAATCTTCATCGACACCAAATACATGATAATTTAATGATTAAATTGGATGAAACTGGAAAGAAAAATCAAATACTCAGCGATTTAAGTATAAAATGAAGATGGCGTGTTTCATAATTTTTTTTCTTATTTACAAGACTGGACAAGCTTGTTCGAATTTCTTTATACGTACCACTACCAATGTATCCAATCTACATGATATAGAATAAATCAATTAATAGGGGAACCGGGTTCTACAATTTTTCTTCCAGTAGCCCGGATGTAACAAAAAACCGCCACTAAAAATGCAGTGGCTAAACCCCCAAGAATAACTCCACCACCGGCAACTGACTTGCCAATTGAATGGTGGTGGTGGTGGTGGTGGCTGATTTTGATCTCCTCTACTTGTGAAGTTCCATTCTCTTGGCCGGAGGAACTAACTTCTCTTGAAAACGGCATGTTTTCTTTTGTTTTTGGTGGCTCAGATGGGCTCAAACTTGGTGCATCAAGTGACTTCAAGATTGTGTGGTGGTGTTTTCCGAGTTTACGTGCCACCGTAGGTGGTTGTTCTATGCCGTCTGAAGCCGGAGGGTTAGCATACACTGGCCAATGGCCATTATCAGCCATTGTTAAGTGAAGATAGTTGTTGGACAAGACAAGGCATACTATAAGAAACCTAGACATTATGAATGGATTAATGAATCTAGGATCTTTTGTGTTTCCCAAATGTTGTTGTTTAGGCATTGCCTTACAATCTATATATAGAGGTTGTTGATAATATAACTCTTGTCTGACCGCCATTGTTAGGAGTGGAATTCATTTTCCATTTTATGACAACGTATGTTTTAGTCGAAAAATATGACATGATATCATAGCAGACAAAAGTTTCAAGCCCAGGTTCTATTACTTGCTATTTCTGAAAAATCATACACGTAGATGGAAGCCCCTAAATAGTTTGCACATAAAAAACGTATTGAAGACATAATTTGATTATAAAAATGATTTAAATTTTTAGACAAGAAGATTCGTAGGTCTAAAATATCATAGCCATGTAGCTTGACGGAAGGTTCCCTTTGTTGGATTTCAAGAATTGTTTATACAATTTGTTAGCACGGTTGTCTGCAGGATGGCGGAAATCAACAGAAATACACATGGAAACAATAGAAAACATCTGGAATTTCAATTAAGGGGACATGATCTCTACTTTGTAAAAATTAAATTGTAATGCATTTATGTTGAAGTCATAGAATATTGGATAAATAACTTTGACAAGTGTAATGACAGAGGCGTAGATGATAACAGATGATTTGATAGAAAAATTGATTATATGTTAAACAATTCAATGATAGAATATCACGTGACATTATATCAATATTTCTATCAACTTATTTGTCACTATATCATGATTGATTTTTTAACCACGCGTCTGCCTATTAATTACATTGACTGATTTGAAAAAGAATGATGCCATCTTATAGGAAACAATAGTTGTTTCGAACATTTTATTTAGAATTTTTTTTGTCAGAAACTGTTTCTTACATTTTGAAACCCTAATTGCAGTAGGTAAGTGGTTATTATTAAACATTAATTGTTAATTATTTGCTGGCATTTTTCTTCTGTAATGATCAAAACCAACAGAGTTGCATGTATGCTTATATGGCTGAAACCATTTGTACAGAAAAATGGTCACATAATTTCACCAGAAATCTCACATGGAGGTGGATCCCATTGTGAATAAAATATTGCAAAAATGCGAACCCCACCTATGTTGTGTGTGGTCTAATGGAATTCTGTGTGCACATTATTCTGTGCACGCAGCAAGGTTCATGCTTATATTGTCAACCACTGGAATACTGAAGAAGGAAACAGCAGGGCAATTATGCTCAATTCCACTAGAGAAACAGAAATAACAAGAGAGATTATAACCTTCATTAAGCTTTGAGAAATCACTACTTGGACCTATTTTTTCTTCCACCGATTTTTACTCTTTTTTGGTGGTACCATTTATGAGAGGCTAGATAAATAGATGCCTGTTATTTTTTTGGATACTAATTTTGAATGTTTTAAAAATTAGCAAAATCGGGATAGTATATTTTAATCGAATTTCTCAACCCACAAAATCGATGAATTTTAACAATTTCTCAAATTTTCTTCCAATTTTATAGTCTACTAAATAATTATTTGAAACTCATATACTTATTTCAAAAGTAACTTATAAATAAAAATACAATGATTAAAAAAAATTATAAACAAAAAATACATTATAATTAAAAAAATTACCTATATGTAAAAAAATTTGACATTATTAATAAGACAATAGGTTACTTATAATATAAAAAATTACATATAAATAAAAATTCACTTATTATAAAAAATATTTTAAAATATAAAAATAAATTATACATATAAGTAAAAAATTACTTTAAAATAAAAAAAACTAATTATAAATAAATATTTCACTTTTTAAGTTAAAAACTAATTTATATAAAAATTACTTATAAATAAAAAATCACTTAGAAGTAAAAATTTCATGCAACAAATTATAAATTGAATTTCACTAACGGGTATATATATAATTTTATTCTTTTAAAAAACATCCAAAAGCACTTATAATTAAGGGACAGTTGTAATAGCGGTACCAAATCTTTCATTTAGTAACAGATTTTGTCCAAATCTTGCATTTGTATTACCCATGGTACCAAACCTTTCAAAAACTTGCAGCCGGAGTTCAATTTAACAAAAACTGCTAGTTTGACCGAAGAATTGACTTTGACCATAATTTTGAACTAATTTTACAAGGTTAAAATGATAAATTTACATTTTTCAACAAAAAAACAATTATAATATATTAATAATTAAATAAGAAAAATCGCACACACTACCCACCACCGTCCCCTTCTTCCCCAAACCTCTTACCCTGAAACCATCAGCGGCTATCAGCGCCACGGCCACCACAACCCCACATCGATGCCACCACTGCATCACTCACCAATAGCACAAAAACCCCTCCCAGAAACCCCACTTGTGCTATTTCATCTTTCGGCGACCCTACTGCTCCATCTATCAAAATCTCAAGCGCACAATATAAATCTCACTCTCAATTTGAAAATTGAAAAAAGACCTTTGTAGTATCAATAAAATTGGTTGTTACCGTAATTTTTTTAAAAAATGTTGACTCAAAATTTACTAGTTTAATGACAGAGGAAGCTCGAGAATCAACAACATCGTCGCGAAATCTCTTTCCACTACTCTAGGCATCGTCCATTTTCATAAACCCTCATGTCCCTTGCTCCAAGCTCAACCCCAACGGAAACTCTCCACTAACTGCACCTCCAAGTCGAACTCCATAGTCACCGTCGACACCAATAAGGTGCGCAAGCTATTGCCAAAGTTTAGTTGCAGCATCATTGGAGCCCGAGGTGCAATGTCGACTGTCCCTCCATTAGCCCAGTAACCCCAAAATCTGATCCAGAAAGTCGTGTAGGGTGGGTAGGTTGGGGTTGAGTGGAAAAGATGTAGTGCTTTTTTTCTTTTTCATTTTAATTATTTTATTATAGAAAATGTAAATTTACCATTTTAACTTTGTAAAATTAGTCAAAATTATGATTAAGGTCAATACTTCAATTAACTAACGGTCAAACTAACAGTTTTTGTTAAATTGGACTCCAACAACAAGTTTTTGAAATGTTTGATACTGTGGATGATACAAATGAAAGGTTCGGTATGACTAATGCAATTATCCCTACAATTAACATCTCTCAAGCATTAGTGATTATATTTTAAAAATTGCTACTAAAAACAACAAAAGCAAGACCCCCCTCATAAGCAATAAATGCCTAAAAGCAACGTAACTTGAAAAAGAAAAAAAAAAAAAAACACTACCCAAAAGACTCCTAATCAGGCCCTAAAGCATATTTAATAAGTGCTATTACTTTTCATTTTCAAAAATGTCTAGACGTGTTATTTTTTATATTTAAGTATCAAAGGTTATTTTAGAAGCAATTTTACAATAACATCAAAGTAAATTACTTATTTTCAACTTTACCCAATAAAAAAATACATGTTTAAAACTTACTCGAAAAATTAAAAAAAAAAAAAAAACCAGAATTCTAAAGCATACCCAAACATGATTAACAAAGCTTATTTACTGAGCTTCTCATCAAGAAAATTTGTGAGCTTGAACAAAACACACAGCATGATATAAACTTCACTCGATCAAGAACATTACAATCCTCAAAACGTGTAAATTAAGTAGCTAAGAAGTTTCCCCATTGTAATGTGAGGGTAGATATATAGAACTACATGGAGGAGAAGTGATTATGGATAATCCCTCTATAAGAAAACACACTCAGTCAAAGCCTTGGGTCAATCCAGAGGCCCATCATGCTGGAAAAGGCTTTTCACACTCAGATCAAGAGCTTCTCAATGGCATCCTGTATTTCACAGGATAATTTTTGTAAATGAATGTAAGTATCAATTGAAATTGCTGTAATTATAAACAAAAATAGAGCCATCACAAAGTTTACCTTCAATTGTAGTATTTGAGTTCTCAACTGGCTTCCCTCATTGCTTGTCACAGAACAAGCAATAACTGGTCTGGTCACTCCACATGCACGACCAAGAGCTTGTTTTGATGGAACAAAAACATAGGGCACGTTCTGCAATTATAAGCAAAAAAGTTAGCTGATGTCAAGTTATTGAGAAACTACATTCAGTTTGACCAACAAATATTAAATCTGAGTAACAATCGGAAGCAAATATGTTTTCACATAATATTCTCTTTCTTAGTTAAAGAATATGCACATAATATTATGAACATTGGGAAATGGCAAATAATGCGTCTACTTAAAAGAGGCAAATTATGAGCCATTAACGAGCACAAACCCACGTGCCATTAATGCTATAGTTAGCAAGTGCAAATGGTGATCCAATTACACCCATCTAAATTAGCAAGTCTAAACAAGTTGCCCAACCAATTCATTTATCATTAGCTCAAAAAAACAAATAAATACGAAAAAACCAAGAAAAAGAAGGGGAAAAAACTGATTCCACACAAGACCTCATAACGCTCATCTCAATGGACATAAAACAGCTCAGAATTTGTCAAGACTGAACACCACGTGACCACAACAACCACAATGCCACATTCCCTACCCACTGTCCCTCATCACACCTCTGGTCCATTGCTGACTGATTCAGAATATCAAAACCTCCCTGACTTCCCTCTACCCCCAACCCAAAACGAACCCCCAACTCAATAGTCAAATTGTCCAGTGGCCTTCCCTCCTCACTTCTCTGACACCTTCACTGGAAGTTGCTTACAATACCCATTAAAAAATACCATTCATCTCAATTCCTCCTTTCACTGCCCGAATTCTATGTGGTTAGACGAATCTGAATTGGAGAAGAGAGTAAAACCATTCTCAATAGCAATTCACAGTTAATGATACCAATCCATAGTTAAACAGCTCTCCGTAAAAAAGACAGCATGAGTTGGAATTCCTGACCAAAATAATCCAGTTTTCCCTTTTTGTGTCAATTGTGTCTTTCTCTACTCTAAAACAAACTCTCTCAATCAATACAAATACATACACACCTATGCTTCAAATTATAAATGAAACTAATGATTTCAGTAATTTAATAGTCTATCAGATTCGAAAAGTGGAACTTGCACAAGTAGTGCACTAGTTCACTATTGATCAAATTTATTGTAGAATTCTTGGGTCCTAAACTATTGATTTTACTTTAGTTTTGACATGGCGTTAATATGTTAGACAATGAAAGTATATTAGTTCTTATAACATACACAATATTTTATTCTGGATTATCATCTCAAATGTTTGATCCCAGAATCACATTTACTTCACAAGCTTCTTGAACATATATAAACGACACAGGCTTCTTGCTCCATTTTTAGCAACTTCTACATATGAACACATTATATCAAACTTTCCTCCTAACTAAGAACCAAAAAATTTAGTTTTGATGCTTAGTCTGCTGATAAATATCAATTCCATTACCATTATTATAGGAATAAACTTAACTATGAGAAACTCTATATGATTCATTTATTGAAAACCAATCACTTCTAGATAGAAAAATTACCTTATCTTCAGCGAGAAGTGGAAGGTGAAGAAGTATTTCGAGGGGTTCAGTGTCTGCAGCCATGACGACAAATTCTGAAATTCCTCTATTCAGTGTCTTGGTTGCTGCGACAATTATTTCATTCAATAAAAATCCCCAAATCTCAAGATAATAGAGAACAAACTTGTACACACACACACACACACATATATACATTACTGCAAAATAATAGAAGGAAGTAATTCAACCTTCATTAGCACCCTTTTTGAGTTGTTTGTAGTTGGCAGCCTGTTGAACCAAGTCCATGATAGTGATCGTCAGCTGGGCATCTGCCAGTGGATATGCTTTTGGGTTCACGGCTTCTCCAGTCTACATATATATCAAATAAAAACGTATTCATTTTCAACGAAATACAGAAAAGATAAGTATAAAGTTAGGTCGTGAAGAATTAAGAGTTCAATTGGAAGGAAAGCGAGGGAGGGAAGGTTACCATGGCGACAGACGGTTGAGAGCAAATGCGGAGGCGTGAAGAATAGGTTTTGAGAAGACTAAAATTTGGGGGAGAGAGCGGGGTTTAAAGGCAGAGGCGAAAGAAGTTGCGACGCAAAATTAGGGTTTTGGCCATTTGGGTAAGATTTGGTGGTGTTTGGTGACAGTTTTCTAAATCGAAAATTGGAGTATACTGGTATTTGGACATAAACAGATAACAATTACATGGTCACTGAAGTTTTAAGTAATTCATTCAAATTTCTAAATATAACATTATAGTTATTTGGTTAAAAAAAAATTTATGTTGAGCACTATGAGAATGTGATGTTGCAATCATGTTACATGAATGTCAAAGTTGACATAATGTCACGACAGCTTCTGTGCGAATCCATTCGTTTATATTCCATTTGTTAAGGACAAAAAGAGCTATTATCCAACATTCTATCATTGGACAGTTTAATGAATAGTCAATTTTTCCATCCAATCATTCATTGTTACATGTAATTATGTCAAACTTTCTATTAAATCCTTCTAATAAAGCAACTTTATCCGTGGCGATGTTAAGCAACGACGTGCCACCAAAACATGTTATTTATTACACAAAAAGTCATAAAAAATTATTGTTAAAAAATTGATAGGGTGGGTTTGCCATACGATTTAAACCCGATAATATGACTAAAATTAAAATCGCATTACATTTTCTCATTTAAACCCTCTTCCTCATCAAGACTATGACTACGCCCATTTGACGAGACGCGACTTTGGTCCCAACTCAAAGTATCAAATGACTTGGACAACAGTCAATGAACTATGTGTTAACTCGGAACCATCGATATTCAAATCAATTACATTAGACTTGACTAAGGATAAGGCACATATATATTTCGTCTATGAACGGTCGAATCATCTCGATTGCTCATGTCAAGGAAAATTATATCTCCAACCAATCAAAAACTTTGAAGGATCATCGCTAATCTCGTCTGAATGGTAGCAATCTTGTTCCTATAAATATTGTCATCTTCAAAGCTCAAAGTACACCCAATCACAATCACTAAATTTACTTTTCATCTACACTCTTACATTCTTTTGATAAGAATCACTATCTTGACTATCGAATAGTCTTCGAGTAGCACCGCATCGGCATTCCCTTAAAAAAATTTACAGTTCTTCCTTTTATTCTATATTCTTGAGTTTCACATAATTTTAGGTGGCTCAATCATTCTAATATTTTCAATTGTAAAATCTATCGTCTACAACACTGCTAAGTGATTCTAGCTCGATAATCACGTGCTTGCGTACATTATCTTGTAAGTAGACAGCGGCCGATCACTATAGTTAAAGGTGGGTTAAACATTTTTACTAGACTGAATTTAGGCTTTTGAGGTGGGTTGAATATTTTTTTTAAGGCCAATTTATGAATTAAGGAAAAAAATTGCCAAAGTTCACACTGGGTTGGATTTGGAAACCGCTCTTTTTGTCCATGGATTCCGTCCTTAATAAATACTTGAACCATGTCACGCTTCCATTTTTTGTTGAAGAAGAGATCAAAATTAGCAACTTATAGATAAGAAGATACAAGTCATATTAGATCCGAAACTCTTTCAAGTTCATTTCTACGTCATAGTACAGAGTTAAATATGCAAGAAGTCTCGTTGAATTGTTGATCCGAAGACAAGTTAATCGTCATTCAACTAGGTGGACTAGGAATTTTTTAAAGTACAAAATCTATCATTACGTTATACTTTATTCTTTATAGAAATGGTGCACGTGAGTATTGCTACAGTGATAGTTACTCAATTCGGAAACAAGGTCACGTGTCATTCTAATTCATCTCCATTTTCGTGGGTACATGCATTATGGATGGGTCAAAGATTTTTGAAAATTATTTTCAAGTATACATTCTATAATATTCACAATTTTACTTATATATTTTTTTAAAAAACATTTTTCAATTTAAAAAATCTCTCCCAAACAAACATTAAAAAAGAAAATTCAAAAGGTGATTTAAGATATAATTTTCACTAATCATTTTGATAAAAATGTAAGTTCCCATTTTCTAAAACTATTTTTTTTTTCAAATTCATTTTTTATCATACATTTCATACGGCTCATAACTTTATAAAATTTTTTACTACCTATTTCATTATTATTATTTTTTAATCAGAACTTACTAAAATTATAATTTTTATCCAAATCAAACATGAGCTAAGTTCTTGAGTGAATTTAGTGAACTTGTCTTAAACAAAACACTCACCGCATAGAAATCAGGTGAGTAAGCGAGTCAACAACGTAACAAGAAGTTATAGCAACAGTATCATGCTTCCTCTAAAATTAGTTTCGAAATATAAATTCTTTTAGAAATTAAGGCCCTGTTCTCTTTGCTGTTTTCGGACCGTTTTCTGTTTTCGATTTTTCAAAACAGTGAAAACGCGTTCTCTTTCCCGTTTTCGAAAATGAATTTTTGAAAAAAAAAAAAAATTGTACTAAAAACTCAAAACGGCTAAAAAGCCGTTTTGAGAGTTTTCTGTCCAAAAAAAGGAGGAAATGAAAACACGGGAAACGAGCTCGTTTTCTATTTTCCCCAACCTTCTCCTCTTCATCCATTGATTTCCATCACTACCGATCTCCCATCAAAAACTTCCATCGCCCGCCACCTAAGCCAGGACCTGCACCACAAGCACCCCCTCGTCTCCCTCTACAACCTCCAACCATCGCACCGTGCCCGCCGTCATGAAAACATCTCAATTCCCATCCAAAATCGCGACACGATCGCGGTTTCTCCCCGATTACTTCGACATCCGGCCACCCTCTCGATCGTGGAGCACCACAACAACATTTCTCTCCAACTAGGCACATCTAATTCTACCATGGGTCGACTCAATTTCGTGCGGAATCGATTTGCCTTGTTAGAGAGATTTTTCGGTGAATATGTAGAGACATCGAGCAATACTAGTGGCTGATGCTAAGCGAAAAGAAATGGTCGGAATTAACAAGTCGAGATTGCGAAGTTGGAGGTCTTGGAGGATCAAGGGCCCGGTGGCGCGGAGGGAATGAAGCGATTTCCCAATTTCATTGGGATCGCTTCCTTGCACTTCTTGAGAAATTCCATTATCATAAGCGACAATCGGTAATTCTTATTCCCACCGCCTCTTGATTGTTATACTAGTATTACGTGAATAATTGATTGGTCCAATGTTTATTAGTTCATCTTTTGGTCGTCTAGACGGTATGTTTTCGATTGGGCTTGGGATGTCATGTTTTCAATTTGAAAGTTGTGTCATTGTATAATTATTATTTAGAATATGAGCTTTGAATGCTATACGCTATGTTAAATTTGGGCGAGAGAAAATTATGCCTTTGTTTGAACTTCATTATAATTAGCTTTTTGAAAAAAAAATGTATTTTGTAATGGTGATTTTACGACAAACGTATGATTAAAATAGAAGAAAAAAATTTTGAATTTACCTATAATACTATATTTGGAAAATACATGACACCATTACAAAAAGGAATCGGTACTGCCACGTATTCAAGTGGTCTTTTATCATACGGATACGATTTTGAGGCAATTAGGAGGATAAGATACAATTTTTACGAGCTTGGAGGGTTGACAGCGTGGGAGGTCTTAGATTCACATGAAAATAGCAAGAATTCAGAAGGGGTTTCAATTTGATGTTGTTAGACTGATATGAACATAGCAAGAATCAAAAAGAGTTTCAATTGAATATTGTTTGAAGTTACTTTTCCTGGTTAATTTCTTTGTTAGATGAATTTATTCCATGTAATTGGATTTGGCTTGAAGTTGGGGTATCAACTTTTGATGTCATGTGCGGTTTTGTCTCTGATTTCTTTGAATTTGCTGAGTAATGGTGGAGTCGTGACTACCAAGACCAATTGGCTTGGTGATGCATGGCGGATAGGGATGAAATTGTGGGATTTGCTTTTGGAAAGTGGTTATAAGTTCCACCATTATTATTCTCAGTATATAGCGTCGAGGAAAGTTAGGAAAAACTGGTGGAACTTATATTTGAAGATCCAAGTCGAATATTTTTCTTATCATTAAAAGAAAAAATGGAGGTCAAGAAGTGTCTTTTCATATTTTCATTCATTAAATTACCTTCGGTTATTTTTGGCCCCGATTCCAAATAAAGATAACCTGGGTTGGTGCTCATTGTCACAGTTCTTTCCTTTTGTTTCTAGTTCGTTTGTTGTTAGCAACCCAAAATGGAATAGGTGTCCACTTTGCCTTTTGCTTTAAAGGTGTCGCAAAATAATCCCGAATAGATTTAGGCTTTTAGAATAACATGGTGGTGCACCATCTTAACTTGTCTGAGATTTTCTGGCTTTGCTTGCATTTTTTTAAAATTGTGCTTCAAAAGCCATATGGATGTAATAAGTACTATTTACTTGTTCATTATCAATGATCATGAAAAAATCGTGAAGTAAATTAATGTGGACAAAAAGAAATTTAGTTGGGTAATTCATCTCATATTGGTTTATAGATTGACGCTCATCATTTTTATAATCATTTGCTTCACGTTTGAACCAAGTTCGTTGATTTGGTAAATAGTTGATTGTAGCTTTATACATCAAAAGGCCCGATTTTAGTTTTGCTCATTTTAGTTTAATCCTACTCTCTAACTAGGGACTTATATTTGTGCAGGAACCAAATCACGAGGACCCTCTCAATGGCTGGTCGTTATGTGGGACAGAGTTTCTTCAATCGCTGCATATATCGTTTGGAGGCAGCGTCAATCAGTATCTCAAATCAATCGTATTGTAGATGATTTAAGTTGAGAGATTCATAAATTTGGATTTACATCTATCATTGTATTCTAGTGTAATTGTGCTTTATTTTTTGTTAATTTTACTTTGTGAGATATTGAAACTTGAACTCTGGTTTGAAAAGATATGTTGCAATAGACCGATGTTAATACATCATTGCATTTTCTAAAATCTGTGTGCTTTAAAAGCATTTTTACTTGTAAGTGGTTTATCTATAATCAATAAGTAATGTTATCTATCATCACTGATGATAGTCATCGTGTTTAAATGATCAAAATTGTATTTGACAATAATTGTGAAAACTAACATGAACTCGATAAGATTGATTTCAAAATATTTATTACCATGCCAACATGAGATCAGTGCTCCCATTTTTTGCAACTTGATTATGTTTGATTGTGACTTGATGCTAATTAATTTTTGTCACAAATTGTATGAGGACAAAAATAAGGACTTGCCAATTTTAATTTAGGTTGCATTTTTTATATTTGGAAAAAAATATTTCAAAATTCACCAATTTCAAAATTTATATGTTATTTAATATTCTATTAACATTAAACAATTAAAATTTATTGAATAATCAGTTTTTTTGAATAAAATATTTTTAAAAAAAATTCTCAAAATTTCAAAGTAAACGCGTTTTCCATTTTTATGTTTTCGGAAACAGTTTTTCAGAATGAGAAAGAGAACGCATTTTCAGAAATTTCAAAACAGACACTCAAAACACAAAATACAAAACGAATTCAAAACTCAAAACACAAAACTGAAACATAAAGAGAACGGCACCTAAGCTTTTGTTTGATCCTCATTATTTTCAAAATACTTTTTTCTCTTTTATTTTTAATTACACATTTTTTAATAAAATAATATTATACGCAAGTCAAAAACTTTTCCTTATTTTTTAACCAAATATTTTCCATCAAAATATTATTCCAAAATGCATTTTGGACAAAAGGTCGACTCAAAGAGGCTCTAATCCTTAAATAAATATTATGCTTGTTTTTCATAAAACTTTTCTACATTTTTTTTGATAACCAGGGATGTTCGGTCCAACTGTGCGTACCTCAACTAATCCCCCACGGCCCTGAAATTTACGGTTGGGTACTTACCTCAATGGCTTTGGGGGGACTCTAACTGGTAACCATTGGAGAGCAAACCTAAGATTTGACCAATTGAGCAACCCCTCAAGGTTCATAAAACTCTTCTACATAAAGCAAAAATAAAAGTGAAAATTATTTCCCCATTGTAACTTTTCAATTCAAAAATCAGGTTTAAAAGTTTTTTTTTTTTTCAAAAATCAGGTGATAATTCAAAATTTTATTATTAATAATAATATTATAAAATAAAATTAATCTACATACTCATCCTACTCCATCCCATCCACACTCTATCTATCCCAACAAATTTCACTCCCGGACTCTAATAATTTTCCTTCCCTCCCTCTTACATTGTCACTTGTCTCTCTAAATCACCTCCAACCTCTCTTCTCTGTATTTATCATATATCGAAGACCACTGTCGGAAGGCCATCGTAGCGGCGAGCGTCGTCACTCTGAGAGCAACAACACTCACGATGTCGTTGCGCTGAGCACCGTTGCATGCAGCGAAGATGAAGTTTTTGGGGTGGTTTCTTCATTCAATCTGTTATTTATAGAAGTTTTGGGGTAATTTTTGTTTTGTGGTTGCTGGGGTTTGCAAATGGTGGTGGTGGTGACGGTGATGGTGGTGACGAAGGTGGTGAGATGGTGGTGGTGTAGGCGGTAGCGATACAGGTGGTGGTAGTGCAGTGGTGGATGTGAGGGGTCGTGGCATTCAGTTGTTGCAGCTGGAAGTGTGGTGAGATGAAGAGTGTTTGTGACCAATTTATTTGAGTGATTGTGACCAATAAGTAATGTGTAATCAATAAAATAGATAATTTGAGACCAAGAAATAGTATATAACCTAAAAAAGATGAGATTGCAACTAAATTTGTAATTGTGACTAACAACTTGTTAAGTTGTGACAAATTAATTTGATAATTCATGATCGCGAAATAAATTGTGACATATAGGCCTATTAATTTGTCAATTTGTGAGAGATAAATAAGTTGTTATCTATAAAATTTGTAATTTTTGATTGTGACGTTCTATGATCGGGATTGTCATGTATTTTTCTCTTATTAACAAAACATTTTTTGACAGGCTTTTGATAATTTTTTACTGGCAGGCTTTTGTTTAATTTTTTTTAAGGGAAAAATTCATAAATGAGGTGTTTAGTTTACACCAATTCAAAAATCATGTTTATAGTTTGAAAATTCAAAAATCAGGTTTTTTTTTAAATATAATATAATATAATAAACCCACCCCATATGCACCACCCATACTGCTCCGGGGACTATTCCGGCGATCATTTCGACCACCACTCTTCTCCGGCGACCATTCCGGCGACTATTCCGGCAGTCATTCCGGTCACATATTTATAATTTAATTAGTCACATATTATTTTTCAGTCGCAAATAATAATTTTTATACGTCACAGATTATTTTATGGTCACAGCTCAAAAAATTTTTAGGTCACAATTAGTTCGTTGGTCACGGATTTCAAAATTAGTTGGTCACATATCAAAATTTATAGGTCACACAGTCATAAATTTCCAAATTAGTTGGTCACAGATTTTTTTTAGGTCACAGATTACCGGATGGTTGGTCACAGATTTTTTTTAGGTCACAGATTATTAGGTGGTTGGTCACAGAATTTTTTTTAGGTCACATGCACCAAAAATTGGGTCACATACAGGGTCACAGTCACCATCACCACAGTCAACCTCCCCTGCCACTGTCACAATCGACCGCCACTACCACATCCCAAGCAGATTCACTACCATTACCGGCATCTCACCATCACAGCACCTAATAACCACTGCTGACGACATGAAAACTCCTGATTTGATATTTTCTCACTACCATCACCGGCATCTCACCACCGCAGCACCTTATACACCACCACCACAACTCCATTGCACACACACACACACCCACAGCGCGCACACACACCCAACCGCCACACCACCAACACCATCTCCAATCTCAAACTCACAACCATAAAAAAAAAAAAAAACCAAAAAGCCGGAGCGATTGCCGTTGCGACTGATGAGTGCTAGAGCGATTGCCGGTTATTGGGTATGTGTGATGAGAGACTAATGAGTGATGAGTGCTAGAGCGATTGCCAGAGAGAGACTGATAGAGAGAAAGACTGATGAGTGAAGCGTTCGCTGGCCGATGTAACACCTTCGTCCAGCCGGCCAGCCACTACATCGTCGCTTCAGGGAGTGATAGAGAGAGAGAGAGAGCGCCGCGAGAGAGACGAATGGCGAGAAATGGAGTGGAGAATTAGTGAATTAGGGTTATGAATTAGAGATTTTATATTTTACCTGATTTTTGAATAAATAAACATTAGACCTGAATTTTAAAAAACAATATTTAAACCCCTGATTTTTTATAATTTCTTTTTTTTTTGGTTGAAGTGTACGTGTATCACAAAACCTGAGCAGAATTGTATCCCTATTTTGGTAGTATCATCGTGAATCACACCCGCCATTTCACTTTCGTTCCAACGTACGCAAAAAACAGGAGAAATATTCAAAATTAATATTAGGAAAATTCAAATCATTCCAGTCTTCCACCTTCCCCTTCTTAGGGTTTCTCTAGGTTTATTTTCTCAACAACCCCACAAAGAAATCAAAAAGGAAAGATGAAAACTTTACTTTATTTCCATTCACACGCTCCTTGAATCAATAATTTGCTTTCAACGGTTGATATTTTTTATTGAGTAAATTCGATAAATGGAAGCTAGAGTTGGGACGTCGGCACATGGAGGGGTTGTGGACGGTGGTACATCTACCAGGAAGTTTATACACCATCAACATTCTGGGCCGCAACAACAGCAGCAGCAGCCTGTGTCGCAGATTGGAACTGTTCCTCAACTCCTCGCCGGTGGCGTCGCAGGAGCTTTCAGTAAGACCTGCACCGCTCCTCTAGCTCGCCTTACCATTCTCTTTCAGGTATTGTGGTTTTTCTTTCACTTTCCTTATCTCCTTAAGGTGCTAATTATAGGGATATTTGATCAGGATGGCATTTTTAAGGTTATGATTTGAAGTCTTTAGAAGGTGATTGTTTACTATTTCACTTGGGGGTTTTGTGGTTGAGTATTCTAATTACAAGAATGAGGTTTGAAGGAATTGATGTGTATCTGTACAAACATATTTTGACAGAGTAGTGTTTTGGACCTTAAAATGTTTTGAGTTTTTGGTAGTATTATTATGTACAACAAAATTTGAATACAGATTTTGGTGTCAAAACTGGTTTTCATGTTGGGGATTATAACACCTGATAATTTTCATCACGATGTTAAGATTTGAATTTTAGACATTTGCCACCTCAGTAACAGGTTCTCTGTACTTGCTACCCTTTATCACATTGTAGCATCAATTACTAAATATTAGCGAGTTGGTCTTTTATCTCTCTATTATATAATTTTTGGTTTTATTAATTTGAAAATACCTCGAGGCTCTGCTTTTAGGTACAAGGTATGCATTCCGATGTTTCAGTATTGAGTAAACCTAGCATATGGTGTGAAGCCCTACGTATTGTCAATGAGGAAGGTTTTAGAGCTTTCTGGAAAGGGAATTTGGTTACGATTGCTCACAGGCTTCCGTATTCTTCGATCAGCTTCTATGCTTATGAACGCTACAAGAATGTGAGTTGTAAGATTAGGATTACAGTTTTAATGCCATTAAAACATATATATTATGCTACTTTGCAGGTTGCATATTGCCTTAATACTGATTCTAAAATTGTTTGCAGATTTTAAAATCTATTCCAGGCCTTGATGGTCATGGGGAAAATCCAAGTGCAAATGTTTTTGTGCATTTTGTTGGTGGTGGTTTGGCAGGAATGACAGCTGCTTCTGCCACATATCCACTGGATCTTGTCAGGACACGGCTTGCTGCACAGGTGCAGTAATCATACCATGTATATGTTGTAACATTTTATTTTCGAGCTTTATCGTTGTCATTGTATTTTTTAATTTAGAGGTGGGATTTTTTTTTCAGTCCCTGTTAATGGATTTACAAGGTCAGGTCTGTGTTGACTTCTTTTTGCACGTTCGCATTAATACAATCAATCCACTCCCTTCCCCATGCTGCCACCCAGTCTGCTACACCCAACGGATGTGTAGACACACACGAAGACTCAAAAACCCCGCCCTACCTAAAAAAAATAATTTAAAAGAAGAAAACTTGATAGAGATGGGAGGACAATGAGCAAAGAAAACATGCACATAAAAGTTCAAACGAAAAAAGGTTGCTAGCTACTCCATATCTTCATTGGTTCCATATTCATCAGTTATCCATGTCATTGTTATTTATTTTTTTAATTTTTATTTTAATGGTAAGGCTGAATTCATTTAGTTTGCAAACTTTTTAGAGGAATGCAATATACTACTGTGGCATTTGGCATGCGCTTCATACCATATGCAGAGATGAAGGTTTCCTTGGCTTGTACAAAGGACTCGGTGCAACATTATTGGTATATATCTTCATCTCTTGCTTTGCTTCTTTGTATTTCTAGTTTTCTTTTACTGTTTGATATTTCCATTTCATTTCAATTTTGGTGGTTGCAGGGTGTTGGACCCAGCATAGCAATAAGCTTTTCTGTTTATGAGAGTCTGAGATCCTATTGGCATTCTCAAAGGTGAGAAAGTAGTTGCCTGATGTATAATTAATTTAATATTCCAGTTTATGTCCTAGTCCTTGTTATTCGTGAGAATGACAATTTGATCTCTATCAGGTCCAATGATTCCGTGGTCGCAGTCAGCCTTGCTTGTGGAAGTCTTTCGGGCATTGCGTCATCAACAGGTGAGTGTGCTGTAAATCTAAAAATTGCAGAGTTGGTACACAATCTTCAGTGCTTGTAGCAACTTTGATCCTCAAATTTTAAAATAAAAGAGGAAATAGAAAGAAATAAAAGATGAAAGTAAAAGGAAAATAAAGGAACCCCCAACCAGTTTAGGAACGTAAATTGGATCGGATAGGGTTCTTGCGGATCGGATCAAAGAATGTAAGATCCTATTAAGGGCTTGTTTGAACCCCATTTTCGGTATAGAATGCATTTTGTAATAGTAGATTGATAGAGAATGTGTGGTTAAAAATGAAGGAAAAGTCTTTGGGTTGCGTCATGCGTGTAAATGTGTAATATTATTTTATTGAAGAATCTGTAGTTGAAAAGAAAAGAGAGAAATGTATTTTGAAAAAAATGGGAATCAAACAAAAACTAAATAATGTTTTGAATATTTAAAAAAAATGATAAACATAAAAGTTCTAAGAACAAATTAACATTTGTAAGTCTATATTCAATAACTAGCTAAAAACACACAATAAAAAATGAAAAGGTCTACAAGGATTTTTGTCAAAATTACATTTCAAACATGATGCTGAAAAAGGTCTTTTCGAGATTCTCTTCGTGCAGATCTATCAAGAACGTCCAACCACTTGCTTGGTTGTGAACAAACTGCATCCTCATTTTCTATCATAAGAGAGAGCGTAGAAACAAATAGCAAATCGTTCATTTTTAGATATTGCACTAAATTGTAGCAATCCTAGTGAATTGCTTTTCTATGTACGATCTGGATCATTTTGCCTTTTTAGGATCATAGGATCTTGCGATCCTACGTTTCGGATCGTGACTTTGATAACCATTCACCCTCCCCACTGCAATAAATGAGCCCTACCACCCAGTTCACTGTTTCACCATTGCTGTCCTCGTCGCCCCCCTAATTTTGGCTTCTTGCTATCCCAGTTTCCCATCCCCCAACCGTACCTCCAAAACCTGGCCTCTCCTAGCTTTGGCATTCCAGGCACTTCCCCCGGGTGTTAGACCCAGTCCGTCTTCCTGTTATATTTGAATTATAGTTGTGTGTGTGTTTTTTTTTTATTTGAGAGGAATATATATATATTGTTTCATTTTATCTTTTAATGAAAATTAGGGTAGAATTGTCCTTTTAACTAAAATTGAATGGAAACCGTCCATAAAGACCTCTCGTACAACTACATTGAAAGGTTGGGGACTGTGTTTGCAATTTTTCCTATTTTATAATATATATTATATAGAAAGATGTCCTTATTCTTGTAATTACATGTTCACACTGGTACTGTTTCCTGATTTTTACGATTCTGATCTTGGTGCCTGAAATTAATTAGGGAGTCTCAAGAATGCTTGGATGCTGGGTGAATTTTGAACCCAATTTGGATGTATAACTTTGGTCAGATTGTTACATGCAAAAAGGAACTTGTTAATAAAATGTGGCTGTAATTTATGATCCAATATAATTAGTCGTTCCACTAGGAAGTGTTATATGACAAAAATGTTATTCTGTATTTGAAGAGTAGCAGCATCGCATCCTTGTGAATAGAATAGACATGAAGCCAATCTCTTCGCCACTTGTATGATCAGACCCTTCTCTTGCTATACTGGGATTTCTGCTTTTGCTCTTGCATTCCATTATGGGAAGAACTTCTGCCTCACTTCTTTCATTCCATTTATGATGTCTCATTTTTGTTTGTTTATGCTTAATGCATTTCAGCGACATTCCCTTTGGATCTTGTGAGGCGAAGAATGCAATTGGAAGGGGCTGCTGGTAGGGCACGAGTGTATAATACTGGGTTGTTAGGGGCATTTAGGCTAGGGGTGGGCGCGGGTCGGTTCGGTTCGGTTCGGTTCGGTTTTTTTCGGTTCCAGAAATTTTCGGGTATTTAGTAAATGGAACCGTCGGTTCCAAATATAATTTTGGAACCGTTCGGGTTCGGTTCGGTTCGGTTCTGTTCGGTTCCGTTCGGTTCCGTACTATAATTAAATTTTTTAACATTTAAAATAATACTACATAAATACACCTGAAAGTATATACTAATATTAATAACAAAAAGTAGATATAAATACCAAGTTCAATCTTAACTTTTACAAATTAACGTAATCTAATTTAATAACATATAAATAATAAGTTGTCAAATACAAATACGAAAAAATAAATATTACTAATAAAACTTCGATAATCCATATCAATAATTCATTTGCTTCAAACATTCAAGTCTACATAAAAATGAAATATAAATTAGAAGTAATAAAGATAAAATATTTTAAAGTATTGATAATACTTACCAACTATTTAATGTAATAATCAGTTGCTTGACTTTCCATACTAACTACTAAGAGACTATACAAGAAAAAATTGAAAAAAACACAACTAACAAACATAAATAAATTCTAAATTGTTCAACTAATAAGATTTAATAAGAAAAAAATTATTAATTTATTTAGAAAAAATAAAAGAAATTGATTTATCCAATATATAAAAAAAAATTCGGTTCTTATTCGGTTCTTCTGCTTGTCTAGAATTGAACCGAACCAAACCATTCGGTTCTCGATTCGGATACCCGTTCGGGTATTTCATTTGAAAAAACCCGCTCGGTTCGGTTCGGTTCCGGTTCGGTTCGGTTCGGTTCGGTTCGGTTCCGGTTCGGTTCGGTTCGGTTCGGACATTTTGCCCAGCCCTAATTTAGGCACATAATCCGTACTGAAGGCTTGCGTGGTCTATACAGAGGGATTATGCCTGAATACTACAAGGTTGTTCCGAGTGTGGGGATTGTCTTCATGACGTATGAAACCCTGAAGAAACTACTGTCACAAGGGCCTTTTAGTTCTTAATCTTTGCGTCTAGCCAGGGACCTTCTTCCACGAAGTTTGCAACTCATGTGTCACTATGATAGGATGCAGTAAAGATCAGTTTTGGTTAAAATACAAGGCAATTAGAATTAGTATGTAAGTTTCCTCGTGTACTTGAAAATTTTTCCGCAATGGAAAATTTTATGGTTGCTACAAATAACAATTTTTCAATGTATAGGATACTTGATAGCAGTGTCTTGAGTCAGTTTTATTAATTCAGAATATGTTTTCATTATTTTTATTGTTCTAGGGTCATTTTTATCATCGATCATTGTATTTGTATCCTAATAAATTTTTGTTGCCTCTTTTTGTTTCCTATTCAAATTATGCCTCTGCTGATTTTATTCTTTGAATTATAAAGAAAGCACTGTACTATTTACATGTCATTTTTTATGAGACGATGATGTTGATAATCGTGCATGGCGAATGACAATACAGTGTGTAAAAGGCAAAATCTGATGTAATACATCAAATAAAAGAATAATACTATCTGTCACCACTAATGTTATAAGATTAAATTATGTGATATTAAGGGTTCATCGCCACTCTGCTACTTTTGCCTTTATTACCACGTCAGCTCAGCTTTGTCATAAAATACCATGTGACAAGGTCAAATATTAACAATCTTCAATGAAGACAAATTTATCAAAATTAAATGGAAGATATGTAGTTCATTTTCCACATCTTCACCTTTTTCCTCTGCCGTTTAAACATTTTAGGATGACGCGACATACTTGTTGTGCAATTCACAATTCATTGAAGATGTTCTTATTGATATTCTCTCGTCACCTTTGTATGTCGAATAATGTTATTTATCATTATGATCATAAAATATCCGTGATGTGATAGTTTATATAGAATAATAAGATTAGACAATTTAATTTTTATGAGAGAAGGGAGGAGAGAAAAAGAAATGTAAGAGATAATGAGTTGTCATATCACCAATATTTTATCATCATGATGATAAATAACGTTACTCTTGTAGGTCATAGCATTAACCATGAGGTGTATTTGTTTTTCTTTTTCATTTATTAAATATAATAATATTTTTCAAGTTTTTTAAAATCACTTTAATAAAATCAATTCATATCACTTCTAAGACAATAAATTAATTTTTTTTCTTTTTTTGTTTTAGCAATTTTTATAAGGAAATATATGGTTGATTAATTGATAAAAGTTGTAAATCTCATTAAATATATGATTAAGTTGAAATTTGATGAATTTTAAATTTGATAAAATCTTAGCAAAGTTTAGTAGGTATGTAATTTGTGTGTTCGTTTCTCAAAAGAATTTGATAATCTATTCAACTAAATGGCAGAAAAAAAATTGAGTCCAATTATGAGTTCACATTACGAGAAAGTTCTAACTACAATTTCAATGAAAAGAACCAAAAAAAAAAAAAAAGGATAACTAATTTAGAGCTCAAATGATGCAATTACAAGTTGTCTGAAATCTGGACTTCTGTATCATCTTCACATTCGAGTAGAGTTTGTACCACAGAAGCCATTGTTGGGCGCTTGTTTCTGTCTTCTTCTACACATGAAAGGCCTAATTGAACCAATGTTTCTGCCTGTTTTCTGCTAAAATTCCCTTTCAATCTCGGATCAACAAAACTCTCCACCCAAAAGGAGTTTCCACGCTCAATTTTTTTCTTCACTGTCCTAACGAAACTCGTGAGTGCTGCTTCGTTCTCATATTCATCATCGACCTCCCAATTCGAAAGTCTAATTCCCCTTACCATCTCCAAGATTACGACACCATATCCATACACGTCGACTTTAGCTGTAATCGGATGGTTTAGAGCCCATTCTGGAGCCATGTAGCCTTTTGTCCCTCGAATTCTGGTGAATTCGGAACCAGGGCCGCCTCTCTGAGACAGTTTTGCTAACCCGAAATCTGCAATCTTGGGTTGAAATTCTCCATCTAGAAGTATATTTTCGGGTTTCACATCACAATGGATTACCCATTCAAGACACTCGTGGTGAAGGTAGGCTAAGCCTTTGGCTGTCCCCATTGCCACCGCAAACCTTTGTTTCCATGTGAGGATATTAGAGTCGAAAAGATGCTTGTCGAGTGACAAGTTATCGATGTACTCATAGACTAAGAGTCGATGCTTTCTTTCTGAGCAAAACCCCCAAATTCTCACTAGATTCATGTGATTGATCTTTCCTATGGTGCTGATTTCTGCTGAATACTCATCTTGGGCTTGAAACACATCCCCCAGCTTCTTGACTGCTACTTCCCTACCATCTGATAATACACCCATATAAACTATACCCGAACCTCCTCTTCCTAGCTCACTCTTAAAATTGTTGGTTGCTTTCTTCAGTTCAGCATAAGTATACCTCTTGAAATTGCTAGATATCATGCGATATCCAGCCTCGACTGAAGGTGGGATACCGTGTTTTCTAAACAAAAACCACCAGCCTAATACAATGAGCGTTATTTCAATTGCTCCCAATGCTGCACAAAATGAGTAGATGTAAATCCATTTCACTCTCTTCGGGACGAAGTCATACATAGAAGGAGATCCAACGATGTGTTCTGCTTCTGTAGATCCACACATTGTTCTGGATTCATATAGAATTGAAGGATTTGGTGGTTGCACACTGCTTGGAACTTTAATGTATATACTTGCAGGGAAATCTGGAGTTTCATAGCCATTAAGGAGTGCACTTTTCACAAGACAGAATCCTTGTCCCAAAATCCGGTAGCTAAACGCAAGGCAACGAAAATCACTCACACACATGTCCCTGCAAGCTTCCAATGTCAATGGAGAAGTCGCATTGAGATCAAAACCATAGAAATCCACATGAGGTATCTCCACGAATTTCACTCGTGGAGAATGTAAGAGAGTCTCGTTGAACGTTGCCTTGCAACCAGCATTCCAGTCACTTGGATCATTCAACTCGAACCCAGGAAGACACGCACACTGAGGATCCGGTGCATAAACACACACTGCGTTTCTTCCACACACACCATGTACACTACAAGGTTGTCCAAGAGCTTGCCACGTTATTTTCCACAATCCCGTCGAGTTCATCAAGCTATAAATCCTAAGATTCCCATCATAATCTATTGTCATCCTCCTTTTAATCCCATACCCCATATCAGAAGCATTAATTTGCAATTGATCACTTGACAGAAACCTGCCCATATCATCCAAAAATGCCACTCTGCTACTATTATAATTTGTTCTTCCATTTCTATACACATCAAAATCAGGATCAGGCCAATAATTGCTTGATGTATCGGGCGTATCCGATATCAATCTCAAAACATTATCACTTCCAAAATACAAATTAAAGTAACCTGATTCATAACTCCTTTTTCTTAATGCAGATGTCAATCTTTTATTCTTAGTAAGTGTTTGTAAAGGTAAAAGAGTATCTGTAGGAAAATCAAAACTTTGCCAGAGAATATCACCTTGTGGATTCTCCAATACGAGGTTGCCTGAATTCAGAACCTTAGCTATTGCAACATCAGTTGTGGTGGTATTTGTCTGCCATACAACAGTGTCACCAACGTCTGTTAAGAGCATGGTTCCATCTCCCCTGAGGTGTACTTCCGAACCGTGGCCGTTAACCGGCCTGTCCCGATTTGCGGTCCAGACGACGGTTTTTTCTTTAGAATTTGTGAACCAAATGGCAAACCAGTAGGCATTAGAATTTTCTAAGTTAAGAAAACCACAAGTAAATGAGTTATCAGGGGAGGTGAGGAAATCTTGATCGTTCTCAACAGATAAAGAATCACCCCTTCTCAACTGAAGATGAGATTTTGAAGTTGCAGAATTGAAGGAGAAGAAAAATACAAGTAAAAAGAGAAGGTAAAAAGATCGAAGAGTTTGGCTTCTCATTTTGGAAAGAAGACTGTTTTGGTTTTAATAATGCCCAAGTACAAAGCAAAGCATGTTGATCAGTATATATCAATCTGTGAACTCAATTAACTATTAAATTCTATGGAAATTGATTATAATTACTTCCGTATCTTGCTCGTCCACGTTAAAAATCTTTTATTTTGAACAATAAAAGTCGCGTCCACAATAATTCCCCCATAATGATGCCTGCATTCACATATACTTCATCTCAATAATTCCCCTATAAAAGTCGCCTCCACAATAATTCCCCTATAATGATGCATGCATTCACATATACTTCATCACATGAGTTTGGTATGTCATGTATCTTGTTTCGTGGAACATTCAAGTCCGTATTGACGATGAATTGCCCTCTAACGATGCATACAATCGTCATGACACTATACTTCATGACACGTGTCTGATAAATCATGTAATTTATTTCGTGGAAATTACATATTTTGAACATTCAAGTCGGCGTGGACAATAAATTCGACTCTATTGATGCATACATTCCACACGACACGATACTTCATGACATGGGTATGATAAATCATGTATTTTATTTCGTGGAAATTACATATCTTGAACATTCAAGTAGGCGTCGACAATAAATTCCACTCTAATTATTCAACACCACACAATGCTTCATGACATGGGTATGATAAGTCATACTTGTTTTATTTATTTTTTTAATTTCTAACTCTCAAGAGCTTCTTTAAGAAAATTCCTCGAAAAAGTGCTCGATGTACACATGGACTTGTCCTATAATAAAAAGTAAAAAAATTTAAAGATAAAACATATAAATTTAACGTAGACTCGATTTGTATGTCTCCTACTTTCGAATAATTAAGTGTTGACATAATCGTGTTTGTGCAACATAGTTATATCCAATGTAATAGAAACAATTGATATCCGATCCGAAGCCTTTTTGAGAACTACTCTCGTCGTAGAGGGAATAATCGTCAAGTTGAGAATATGGCGACGTCCCTTCTAAATAGTTGGGCTGAACAAACAAAATGGGGCGTTCACATTTCCAATGGCATTTTTTTCTATGGACAATTTGCTGTATATAATAATATTTGCTCCGGCAAGAGAAAGTTGACTTTGAATTATTTGATGTGACTGATAACGATAAAATTACACGAAAATTTGCATAATAGGGCTTCAGTATTTTGTTATAGTTGTACAACAATTTAAAATGATACAAAATCGCCCAAATCTTCATAAAATTATCACGCGACTCTTCTATGTCCTGATTTTGTGAAATTAAATTTTATTTTCTAACTTGAATTCAGGTCCAAATTTGAAATTAGACATGCTTTTATGAGAATTATGTGATAAGTTACTCGAGATATCGACGCTATTGTGATTTTGTATTAATTGTGTGACTATACAATTTGCTAATTGCCAAACAGATTGGAGACCAAATACTACAATCTTTCAAAAATTGAAGGATAAACTTGGCAGATTCAAAAATGAGTTCATTATGGAAGCAGGGGGTCTTATTTTAAGAAAGAAAGGTTGGAGATTTGTCATATGGTAGTTGGCATATTGATGAGAAGATTGATTTTTGATCAAGTTGAGCATATAGAGATCATATAAAAAAGATTGTTAAGAAATTTAACTCATCATAACTCGTCTCTCAATTGCATTGAAACGTGAAATAAGTAGTAGAAATTACAAGAATCAATAAAGATATGTTCGCCCCATTAGAGGGGGCAAGGAGTTCACCGGATTACTCTAACGTCTTCCTTTCGGGTCTAAATATCATTAATGGAGACAACAATGAGTCAATGACAATATAAAATCTTCTTAGAATAATTATCCCCGCGATGGTCAAAGTAAACCAAGACTATAGTGCATTTCTCCAAAGCGAAATATAATAAAATTCCATATTAATAATTTAAACGAAAAAAATCCGCATTAATTATCCATAGATTAGAAATGGGAAATTTTCATCCCCAACCTTCGGAGACTCTTACCAAACCATCCCCAACCTTTAGTGACTTTTGCACAATTAGGCATGTCAAGGTGGCTCGCCGGCTCGTGTCTTGGGCAGAGTGAACCACAAGGACAAGCCCGTGTCACAGGCCATTTTTAGCCCTGACAAGCCGAATTTCAAATAAAATAAATAAATTAAAAAAGTAAAATAAAAATAGCTGCCTGTTAACACTGCGGCCTGCAGTAATAATAATAATAATAATAATAATAATAATAATAATAATAATAATAATAAGAACGAGCCGCCTCGCTAAGACACTAGCCGAATGCTCGGGTCGAACCTCAATTTTTTTGTATAGCTTTTGCTCGGCTCGGACCAAAAAAAAAAAACCCGAACCATTTATGTTTGAATTTCGGCTCGTGGCTGCCCTATGCACAATTAGTCCTTTTTAACAATTTCCGTCAACTGAGGTGCTAGACCACAATGTGGATTGCACATGGCATAAATTTCCAAGGGCAAAACAGTCACACCCCATGTCACCAGATGGGAAAATTTCTCCCAACGACAGATTATATTCTACGAAATCTCAAAATCCTTCTGCACCACTCTGTCTTCTTCGAATGAGATGTTATGGCTTGTGCTTTTGAATTAAAATTGCTAGTTGTCGATTTGTTGTATGGTATATTGTGTGATTTACGATTTTTAAATTTAATTTTTTTTGTATCAATTTAGTCTCCAACGAGTTAGTTTTACAGTCTCAAGTTTCACCTTTCTGGAGATATAGGAAATATTAGTATACAGAAAATCAAAATCATTGTGTATAAACGACTATGTATTAAAATATGATCAGTTTAAAAGGTTGGAACCATTTATGCTAATTTATTTAAATATTAGGGATGAGTTAGGTTAGCGATACAAATACATTGCTCCAATTTTGTGTGGAAATTATATAAGAGAGGATACAACTAATTTTGATGCAGGAGCATCCGAGTCAGACAAAGTCGAGTTGTTCGATAACTCGCTGATGACGTTGAGATACCATGAGTTGGTGGTTTAGCATAAAGATGACAAGTAATCGACGATCTTTCCTAATTGGGGCCGTTTTGGACACGTTTTAATATTTTGGCCATAACTTTGGCTACGGTTATCAAAACAGTCCTCATGACCCCAATTCGAACAGCTCTTTTCGGCGCCCAAGTCGTGGTCACCCAGCTTCGCTCGGTGCGCATCGGTTTCTAGGGCAAAATTCACTATTTTTCATTTCGAATCCCAATTTTAGTTATTTTTTTCCATTTTTGGTAATATTTCGTTTGACTTTTAAACATAGATTACAAACTCGAATTAAGCTAGATTTTTGGGATATTGTTTATTTTATTAAGTACTTTCTTTTGGTATGAATATTGAATTTTTCTTATATTTGGTAAAATTCTTATAATTATTATGGTTTTTCAGCTATATAACCCGGCTTGTGAGCTATTTTCGAATGTTGGATGAATAATAAAGAATTTTCTTGTTTTCTTGGCGTTTTCTCTTGCATTCTGCTCTATTAATTATCTACTGAATTTCAGCCTACAGAATAATCGCTATTCTGTCCGATGTCAAATTTGCTCTTGGGAAATTATGTCATGTTAGGATAATGTACGTGGTGATTTAACATCTCAATCGCAAAGACCATTTAAGTTGGGGATGGATTAGAAAGAGTCTCCAAAGGTTAGGGATGAAATGCACAGAATTCCCATAAAAAAATTGACATTTTGATCACGTTGAACTCATAGAATCAATGAACACGTCGAGGCTTCTTAAAATAATGGTCAAAGGCCATTGGTTTTGTACCTAGGTTTACATCCCATATGCCAAGTGTTAACTTTGATATTATAAAACATTATTTGAAAAAAAAAATGTTATAGAAAAAATTATAAATCATGTAGACAATATACGACCATTAAAATGAGTTTTTTTTTAAGGAAAAATAAATTTTAAAATAATGTATAGTTAAAAATAGAGAAAGTTTTGAATTTACACATAAAATATTTTATTGTGAGGTGCATGGTTAAAAATGAAATTGAGAAAAAAGAGTTGTTTTAATGGTTGTCAAACAAGGGTAAGTTTCTTTTTTCTTTAATTGAATTTAGAACTTGTTTGAACCCTATTTTATGGTAAGAATGCATTTTAGAATAGTAGATTGATGGAAAATGTGTGGTTAAAAAATAAGGAAAGATTTTGAGTTTGAGTGTAATATTATTTTATTGAACAATGTGAGATTGAAAAGAAAAAAGAGAAAAATGTATTTTGAAAATAATGAGAATAAAATAAGAGCTTAATACAGTCTAATGCATCAAAAATCTCATTTGCTTCTTCCAATTCGACGGTATCATCATTAGTGGAATTTCAACCATAACTTACATAACGTCTTATCTCATCTTTCTACTCGAGCTACTTTCTTTTTTAGTTACCAAATCGGTGATCTAGATTCGAGTCTCATTTGAAGGGAAGGGAAAAAAATGTGATATTTAGCCCTCGTTTGATGCACATTTTTGGAAAAAAGAATGCATTTTTATTGTTGATGTGATGAAGAATATGTGGTTGAAAAAGAAGGAAAAATTATTGATGTGATGGAAAATATTATTTTATTGAAGAATACGTGATTAAAAATGAGTAAAAGAATGAGGATAGAAAAAATAATATGGCTCAAACATGGCCTTATAGTCATTTAATCATTGAGGTCAAATAAACGTAATTAATATATTGGAATTTATCTGAGAAAAGGATAAAATGAGTGGACTTTTATAGCCGGGTGGCTACCAAACTCATATTGTGCAAAACAAGTTGCCAAGTTGGATCGACGCATTTAGAATTAAAATAAGAACACTTATTGGTCTACTGGATTCAACTTAGGGGTTCAATGTAATAGATTAACATGGCACATTGTTAACCCTTCGGAGGTGGTCGAGTTGGTGGAATAGGTGAACGTGGAGATCAAATGTCACGAGTTCGAATTCCCTGCTAACACTTCCTTGGTCAAACCCGTCGCACCGGGCTTGCCTAGTGCGGTTTACCTTTCCTGTGTGGTTTGCGGACTACTACACATGGAGCGGAGTTTACCTAGTGCGCACTTACAGTAGTCGGGCCTCCCGCCCTTCGGGATGGTGGGGGCTCCGCTGCCGAGTAGCGGCTATGGGTTCCTACGTCAACAAAAATAAATAAATAAAAAAAATGGCACATTGTTAAGTTATAAACAAAATTCCAAAATAATGACCAATCCCAACCAAACCTTAAATAAGACAACTTTATCGAAGATAAAATTTAAATAAATCAAGTGTAATGATATTATTTGGATAGTTAGACATACGAATAAATGCAATTCAATTTGAATTGATTTTAAAGATGACCGTCTTCAATATTTCAAACTTTTAAATGAAGTGATTTTGATATTGCAAATTTTTATAATAATAATTTTTATTTTGTTATAGAAAGAGTCTACAATGGTTCTCCAACTAATCACTTGCAAATTTTTTGTTACGGGGATTTTAAATTTGGAACTGCATTAAGCTCATGTGAGAATTGGGGGCGTTTTTTCTGGAAAAAATGAGATCGGCCCATGGCTTGGCCCGTGTGCATGTCCTGTGAGTGTCAATCTCAGAGGCGGAGGCCTGGCACACCTCGGTCCCACATAGTCCATGCCTTGGGCCGACGAGCTCTTGAGCTTGTTCTTGTAAGGTTCATGATTCACTTTAATAGAACTAAAATCAATTTTTAGTAAATTTTGATAAAAGTTAATGAAATGAGTGGTTAAAAAATTGTGGGTCCATAAAATATGTAATTAAAATTTCTACCAAACATGGACTAAATTAAATCATTTATAGGTCATTCCAATGAATTGTAGTGCATTCTAAAACAAATTGATCACATCCGTCCTCAACTGAAAATTTACCTAACCAAATGCCAAATACACGATACTGGATTGGCTTTCCACGATCGGTGAAACCATATACTCTCTCCCATCAACCTATCATTCTCATTCCCTACCGCCGCAATTGGATGTGCCGCTTCTTCATTCGCCTCGATGACAATTTGATTTTGATTTTGTTTTGCCATGAGCTCTGCTTGCTGTTTTTTATCTGCTTCTAATTGTTCTCTTCTTCTTGACCTAAATGTTTGTTCAATTTTTGGATCAAATTGAGCAAGATCATTGTGTCTCTAATTTTGCATACAAAGTCCTGAAAAGGAAAAAAAAATAGAAAAAGGACATAAAAAGGCATGATCCCTAGTATCATTTTCTAAATCTGTAAGACTATCCATTCAATAATTTGTTTAAAACAAAAGTTCTCACATTAAACCATGATGGTCAGCAGCATTACGTCAAAAGAACCATTTTCTCAAATATTAGAATCTCGTAATGTTGTTTTTGATACCCTCCGTGCAAGAATTATCCAAGAAAGAATTCAATAAAACAAGCAAAAGGCCAACATTCATCTAGGGTTGGGCAAAATGTCCGAACCGAATCGAACCAGAACCGGAACTGAATCGAACCGACCCGAACCGAACGGGTTTTTCTAAATTAAAAATCCAAACGGGTATCTGAATCGAGAATCGATGGATTTAGTTCGATTCTCGGTTCTAGACCAATAACCGAAGAACCAATTTTTTTTTTTTTTTTGGATAAATCAATTTATTTTATTTTTTTCTAAACAAATTAACAATTTTTTGATTTCAGTTTTAGGCTAGGCTTTAGTTGCCATTTCAACTACTCTTGGTGGGTTTAGGTTACGTTTTGGGCTGAGTTTTAATTTGAATTACAGTTGTCCCTATATATATATATTCTTTAACCCCCACTCACAAAAGCTCAAATCGAGTCCGACCAATGAGGAAACCTAAATTGAAATTGAAAATCTACACACACAAAAGAGGAACGCCGCCGAGTCTGACCACGCAGCCGAGTCCGACCAAGACCACGGATATATAGACCATTTGAAGTTCAAAAGAAGTAACTTGTAATTTGAAGTTGGTGAGTTGGTAGTCTTTAAAATGTAGTTGGTAAGTATTATCAATACTTTAATATATTACTTTTATTTGTAAAAGCTAATATTGAACTTGATATTTGTATCTACTTTTTGTTATTAGTATTAGTATCTACTTTCATGTGTATTTATGTAGTGTTATTCTAAATGTTAAAAAAATTAATTATAGTACGGAACCGAACAGAACCGAACCCGAACGGTTCCAGAATTATATTTGGAACCGACGGTTCCATTTACTAAATACTCGAAAATTTCTGGAACCGAACAAAATCGAACCGACCCGCGCCCACCCCTGCATTCATCCACCTCATGTCCTTGTCAAGTCGTCGACTCTTCCCATCCCGCGAGCATACATTCCGACTGATCACCATTTCGAGAGAGACATTCGTGTCTCTCGCTCCAATACTCATTCATAATTAGGAAATCCAATGAAATACATAGAACATGAAGAGCCAGTGTTTTGAAAACAACTCTTACATGAAGAACTGTGCAAATCACAGAATTCCTTGAGATGAAATCTTGAGAAATAAAACTGAAGAACAGCACCAAAGAACTTGCCATGAGTACAACAAGCCATTAAAGTACTTATCCATATCTCGAGCCGGCTTCGAATTAATGCCTTTACTCTTTCTCTCATCCTTTTTTTTTAGCTTCAGACGCATATTGAGGAGCTTTGGTATTTGACTCAAATCGCTCAACAATGCTAGCTAAAATTTGAGTGTAAAATGGGGCACAAATTAGTTTAAAGAAGAAAGATTAGAAGATATGATTTTTTTGTTAAAGCATTGTACTAACACATAGCATGGACCATAGTTACATATAACAGATGAGATAGAGTGGTAGACCATTTAGGAAAAAAACCACAATAAAATTTTCTTTAGCCCATGTATCCTATTTTATGTTATTAGATTGAAACAAGTTCTGTAGAGAAGTTGGCAGATTGATCTAATATACCATCAATATTGAAAAAAAAAAAAAGAGCACCCAAAATGTGTACACGTTCGAAAAAGCATGTGGAAATTTGGACACAAGAAAGGAGTGTAGAGTGCACTCAAATTGGCAGCAAAGGTGCATATCCTCACTTTTGTTACACAATAGAATGAGCATTCCTAGTCCAAACCCTATAGTACCCCAAAACCACCACACTCACACTCCACCAAAACAAAGACCAAATAATAGAGCAATACAAATCCAACGAAACAAAGTAGATAATCCCACAAACAAACCCATTATTGAAAATACTTTTATGAACAATAAAACAATCGATTTATTTAATTTCTCAAACTCTCAACCCTCAGTGGCTCTCCCTTTCTTACACGGTTATAAAATATAGTTTTTCAAATGAAAAAAAAAAAGTACGCACACAATGTAGAAATTAATAGAAATCCATTAAAATGTTTTATTTCATAAAAACCGATTAATCTAAAAATTGTTGCATCTATAAATGTCATTAGAAACTAATGGATGGAAATCAAGTTATACTAACAACCAATTAATTTTCGTTGCAATCATATATATAAAACAAAAATCAATAGAACGGAATGCGTAAATCAACAAAAAAATCAAGCAATTTAACTTCAAATGTACACAAAATTATTACCTGATTCACGATATCATTGTTGCAAAAACCTAATTGTTTAGAGCAAGAGTGAACAAATATAAACTGGTTGGATTTTGGAGAAATTGAGAATTTTAGAGGACGTCTAGGTTTTGTTTTAGCGAGACACTTATTGGAGGTTTTGAACGTAATCAGTAGGTTTTAGCAACATAATTTTTTTTTGGTTCCTCTAAAGAGTTGGGCTTGAGGCTGCGATATCTTGGGCCTCTCCTTAGGTCCGGCTATGTCACCGAAGAAGATTTTTTGAGTACGACTTTTCTAGCCTGGAAATAATTTCCATGGACAACTCCAGGGAATTTATTTGCACTAGAATTTTATATCCCAATCACGTAATAGTTTCTTCCAATGATTCGAGTGAATCATTGTGGAATGCAGAGCCCTTAGAAAGAATCAAGATATTGGAAATGTATTGAAGAATCCTAATCTCTTGGCTGGTGAATTAACAAGACTATGGTTCTTTGTTCAACTTGAGCCATGGAGGAAAGCAACATGATAACTTGAAGAGTTGAAGTGCTATCTAGCCCTGAAGTTCGTTACATCTAGGAGAAAAATATGCGAATCGTGCATAATGTCTACGCCAATTGATAGCCTATTTCTTTCTCCACCGAAAATCCCTCGGTAGAGCTAAAACATCAACGGAAGCAGAAAATCAGAATCACTAGGAGCATTCAAAAGATCAAGAACACAAAGAAATTGATCCTTATATATAGGGCTCTGAACATAAACATTGTACCCGTCTGTACAATAATGAAACAGCCACCGAAGAATCACTAAGATCCAAATCACAAAGATTTAAGGTCAAAACCAGAAGTTCTGATCAATTCACACAGAATCGAATGAGAGAATACAGAGATGAACGCGAGAAGGAAAACCCAGAAGCTCCTATCGAACTGAACAGAAGGCAGAATGAAAAATCACACAAAGAGTGACCATTCAGCTGGTATATATACAAAACACCATCACCGTAGATCCAGCCATCAATCTAACGGTCCAGAGCAACACATGTGGCCTCCACCTTGGGCTTGAGTTTGGGCTTGAATCAAGTATTGAGTTATTGGGCAATGGCCAACTAAAAAACATTTGGCAAGTAGGCATAATCCACGTTTCATCACAGCCCAATAAAAGGATTTAATGCAACTGACAAGAATGACATCACAATCCAACAAATTTCCCCCTTGATGCCAATGTTATAAACAACCAAACACATTAGTTTTTATCAACACCAACACCAAGAGGAACCATACCTGTAGAAAACACAAATTCAACCAGTATTAATTCTTATAATTTGTAAACATGATTTAAATTTTGCAAGAGGAAGTACCTTTGATCCCATATCAGCATGATTAAATTGTGTAAGGATTTTTTCAAGCAATATGGACTCTTTTTGAACTATATCTCTAATAAAATGCATTCTAACATCTATATGTTTAGTCTTATCATGAAAAACTGGATTTTTACACAAATGAATGGCACTTTGGCTATCACAATAAACAACAACAGTATTATGCAATTCATTTAATTCACTCAACAGGACTTTAAGCCATAAAGACTCTTTTATAGCTTCAATAGCAGCTACATACTCCGCTTCTGTAGTAGATAAGACAACAATATACTGCAATTGAGACTTTCAACTTTTGCAAGTATTACACAAAGTAAAAACATATGCAGTTGTTGATTTCCTATTATCCTTATTACTAGCACAATTAGAATCCACATATCCCCTTAACATAACTTCCTCTTTACAAAATTTAAAATGCAAACCTAAATCTGCAGAACATTTTAAGTATCTTAAAAGTCATTTTAAAGCAGTCCAATGTTCAAGATCAGGGTTTGCCATAAACCTACTCAAAATGCTAATAGCGTGTGCAATATCAGGTCTTGTACACACCATAGTATACATAACCGATCCAACAACATTAGCATAAGGCACATTCTGCATGTATTTGATATTAGATTCATCATGAGAACATTGTTCTTTACTCAACTTAAAATGGCAAGCAAGAGAAAAAATAACAAGCTTAGAATCATGCATAGCAAACTTGGAAATCACATTTTTCACATAATAAGATTGAGTTAAAAGAAGAGATTGTTGTGATCTATTTCTTTTAATATCCATTCCTAGAATACTCCTAGCATGTCCTAAGTCTTTCATTTCAAATTCAGCACTTAAAGACTTTTTAATGTCATTTATATCACTCATTTTATGTCCAATCAATAGCATATCATCAACATATAAAAGAAGATAAACAATCACATCATTACTATCATTTCTTTTAAAATAAAGACAATGATCAAAGGCACTTCTTATAAAACCAATAGACGACACAAAATTTTCAAATCTTTTATACCATTACCTAGGGGATTGGTTCAAACCATACAAAGACCTATTTAAAAGACAAACATGATTATGTCTTTTAGAATCAATGAAACCTTGTGGTTGAACCATATAAATCGCTTCATCTAAGTCACCATGCAAAAAGGTAGTTTTAATATCCATTTGTTCAAGTTCTAAATTATATTGAGCAATCAAAGCAAGCATGACTCTTATAGTAGTGTATTTGTTGGAATTTTGTTTCGAAAAATGGTTGTGACCAATTTAAATGATTTAAGCGGAATTCGTTATTTGGTGAATGAGAAATTAATCCAAATTTAAGCCGCTTAAACACTTTAAATTGTTGGAAAATCGAGTAGAATATTGTGGAATATTCTAAAAATTGTGTAGATGAAAAGATGTGTGTTTTCATATGGAAGATTATGACCTTTGGAGATCATGACTTTTGGTATGATTACTCTCCAATAATTATGAATCTTAATTTCAAGAGATGTATCTCTTGGTATGGTTGTGTCTTTTGACAAACATTTCCAACTACTATATATAGATCCTCATGTGTTTGAATTGAATACAATTCAAAGTGATAGTTCCATATCATTCCATTCCATGCTTACACTTTAGTTTGCATAAAACACTTGCATCAAAATCATGGTTATGGTAGAGAGAGAATTCCGTTCGAGTTCGTTGGTTTAAGCCAGTTGGAGTGCTCCATGGCTTGACGTTGTCGTTATATCTTTGGAGATGATTGCTAGAAACCATTAGCACCGATGCGGGGGCAAATTCATCTTAAGGACAAAGTGTCAAACACTTGCTTCGGCCGATCGCATTACTTGCATCTCATTTTTTTTTCCGATTTCATTCTAATTTGGTATTTTATTTCGAAAAGTAACTATATTATTTTGATTTCAGAATAAGGTTAATTTATTTATGTGTTTTATTGCAAGGTTTGAATTAAAGAATGACACGCGTTCAAGATTGGAAAGTGATGAATCCATATTCATATATTCGAAGTCGGTAATTCACTAACTTGTCTTCTCAAATCAGATTTCGGTAAGTCGAATGATATTTCAATTTGACGCATATTAACGGTATGTTCTTGATGAATATAATATGCACATTATCAGTGTAAAATCTCCTACAGTATCTAACAACATGAGAGAAAATTTCATTGTAATCAATACCAAGTTGTTGTGTAAATTCCTTTGCAACAAGTCTAGCTTTAAATCTAAGAGGCTATTTAGAAGAATTTCCATCCTTAATGCTATAAACCCATTTACAGTCTACTAAAGACTTATTCTTAGGTTTAGGAACTAATTTTCAAGTATTATTCTTAACTAGGGACTTCATTTCTTCTTCCATAGCACCTAGTCACTCATTTGATTGTTGACAACTTAAAGCCTCTTTATAAGATTTAGGCTCCTTAAAAGCTAAGTTTTGATATGACAAAATAGTAAAGGATTGATAATCACTCATCCTAACAGGTTCCCTTATCTCCCTCCTAGTTCTATCACGGGCAAGTTGATAATCACTGAAATGATCAACTAATTCATTTACTAAGTCATATTCACTACATTAATAGGTTCCTGTGAACCAGTAACACCATCACCATCCTCACCAACTTCATTCTCAACTTGTTCTTGTTCTTCCTCAACAAGTTCAGGAGAGTAGCCTAATTTCACATGCATCCTAGTCTTCTCATCCTTTTCACTTTTAGGAACATCACTAGAGACTTTCTTACTCAAACAAGGCACATAAGCTTCATTAAAAGTCACATTCCTATTGATTATCATTTTAAAACTCTTCTCATTTCTAGCCCAAAGTTTGTATCCTTTAACTCCTTCAGGATACCCCATGAAAACACATTTCTGAGATCTAGGCTCTAGTTTGCCTAGACTTTGGTGAGAACATGCAGCACACCCAAAAATTCTCAAGATAGTATAATCAGATAATTTTCCAGACCATACCTCTTCAGGTGTCTTACTATCTAAAGCACTGGAAGGAGTCATATTCACAATATACACAGTTGTCATAACAGCCTCACCGCAAAGGACTTTAGGAACTCCTGAACTAATCATCATGCATCTAACCTTATCCAAGATAGTCATATTCATTCTTTCAACAACTCCATTTTTGTTGAGGAGTATAAGGAACATTTTTATACCTAAGGATCCCATCATCTTTACAAAGTTGATCAAATTTAGAATCACAAAATTCCAGACCACTTTCTATTCTTAAAACTTTGATTTTTTTATCCATTTTATTTTCAATTAAAGTTTTCCAATTTTTAATTTTTTTAAAAGTATCTAATTTTTGTTTCAAAAGATAAATCCAAACTTTCCTTAAAAAATCATCAATCGGTGATAAAAATATCTATTACCACTTTAAGTGGTAGTAGATGATGGGCCCCACATGTCATAATGAATATACTCAAGGATTGATGCAGTCTTATGCTGCCCAGCATTAAAATGAAGCCTATGTTGTTTTCCTAAGGTACAATACTCATAGAAAGGAACCTTAGAAATCACATCCTTACCAAATGCCCATTTTCTATTCAAAATATGCAGGCCTTTTTCACTCACACCTGCAAGCCTATTATGCCATTTCAGGGTAGCTTCAATCTCAGCACTAGAGGATTCAGCAGTGTGTCTCTGAAGTATACTGGCTCTAGTGACATATATATCATTCCTTTTGGTACCTTTGAAAATAACTAAGGAACCCTTAATTACTTTCAAAGAACCATCTCCGATCCGACTTGCCATCTAAATTACCCTAGAAATCAAGTTCCTATTCAAATCAAGAACATACATTACTCTTTCTAAAGTAAAGGTATATCCATTTTCAAATTTCAAAGTTACACTACCAATTTCTTTAATACTACAAGCTACATTGTTATTCATAACCACTTCTTCATCATCAAGATCCATAAAGTTTTCTAACCAAGGTCTTATAGAGGTCATATGGAAATTACACCCTGAATCCATAATCCATTCACTATTCTGATTATTATCATCTATATAATTTGTAGTATTCAAATCTAGAGGTGGCAACGAGCCGAGCCGAGCCGGGAAAAAAAGCTCGGGCCGAGCCCGAGCTTTTTTTGGCCCGAGCCGAGCCAAGCCGGGCCCGGCCAAAAAAAATGAGGCTCGGCCCGAGCTTTAGGCTCGAGCCTTAGCGGGCCGAGCCGGCTCGGTCTTTTTTTTTTTTTTATAAAATCTACATTAAAAAAAAATTGTACATTTTATGCGTAATACGTGTTATAAATTAAAGAGATTATGAAAGCTTCATTTTTACTTAAAGTATGTAACTATTATTTCTTGTAATGTCATGGTGAAATTTCCTTGAGGGTCGTAATTCCAATAATTCAAGGCAATAACTATTCTATTTATCATTGAAGAATAAAACCCTCCTCCTTTATCCGGGCTTGAGACCGGCTACAATTATCGTAGGCGGAGTTAAAATTGTACACGAATAAAATATTTCGTGTACAATTTTTTTTGAAACAAAAAAAAAAAAAAATTAAAAATTACGTATTGAATTGAAACTAAACAATTTAAAAACTTACAATATCTTATGCTTTAATCTGCTGTAACTCATCGGCCATTATACTATCAACTTGTTCTTGAAGACGTAATTCCGCACATTCTCAGTCCTTCAAACATATTAAAGCCTCCAATATATCTTCTTTTAGTCTTGATCGTTCGTCACTTAAAACTCGACCACCTAAACTAAATGCTGCCTCCGATGCTACTGTAGACACCGGCGGTGTTAGTAGATCGCGAGCAATTTTTGATACAATTGGATACTGCCTTTCGTTACATTTCCACCATGATAAAAGACTAAAATCCTGTAATTCTTGTGGTTGTAACATACTACGAACGTCCACGCACATATACCTAGCTAACTCCAAAGGAATTTCAAGATTTGTACCACTGACGTCTGTTGATCTAGATATTGACGAACTAGAACTAAATGAGGGAATACTAGTATTGGTCTCTAAATAACTCCATATATTATCTACATTTGTTGAAGTGTTCTTTGAAAAAGTATTTTGGGAAGAACTACACCGACCTTCTTTTTCAGCGTAATAGTTATACATTTCGCATAACATTGATTCTATATTCGTATGTGAAAATTGTATATCCATGAAACGTGAAATCCCATTTATAATAGCTTTTGTGCCAGTTAAATTAAGTCGAGGGTCCATTACAGAAGCTAATAAAAATAATGAGGGTATCTCTTCCCAATATTTACGAAACTTTAACTCCATAGAATGAACTACATCAACAAAAATTGAGAAATTCCTATGTCTTTGAAATGTTTATGCAAAATAGAAAAAATGTTGTAAAACAAGTGAAGATGTAGGGTAATAAATACCGCTACATTCCTTTGTGGCATTGAAAAAAGGTTTTAAAAATGTTTTAACGATAAATGTAAGATTCCATTCCCAATCTTCCAAATTATGTTCGGGTCCATATGTATGCCTACCATTATAATACATTGTAATAACTTTATCATAATTTTCACACGAGTGTAACATAAGATATGTAGAGTTCCATTTATGTGATACATCAGTGACAAATGATTTCTCTTCTAAGCCATACTCAGCACATAAACTGTTAAATGCTTGCTTTCTTGCAGGTGATATAGTAATAAAATTAATTGCTTGCCTAATTTTATCTAACTGTGTTTTTATATGTTCTAATCCAGCTTTTACAATCAAATTAATAATGTGGCATACACAACGTTGATGGAAAAATAAACCTCCAAATATAGGGTTTAAATCATCAATAAATTTATCGACAACAACTTTGTTTACACTAGCATTATCAAAAGTAAAACTTCGAATCATTTCTTGCATACCATATTCTTGTATAATATCTTTTAAAACCATGTGTATGTTAGTCGCATTATGAGGATATTCTACACATCTAAATGTAATAATTCTTTTATGCATAATCCATAGGTGATCAATGTAATGAGCTGTAGCAGTAATTTAACCTTTTTTATTAACACCGGTCCATAAATCAGAGGTAAATGATATAACACAATTAAAAGTTTTTAAACTTTCAATATTAGTTTGTTTTCTTTTGTTATATAATTTTATAGCATCAGAACGAAGAGTATTTCTACAATAAGAATGATACCTGGGTTGGAGATAATTCTGCACAAGACGAGTAAAGTGTATTGACTATATCATCGTTAGCGGCATCTCTGCTGCAGCCACGTATGTAACCATTCCTTCACGAAATCTTTCCTGTGAATATACAAAAGTGGAAAGAGTATAACCGGAACCAGTAAATGTTAGTTCGGTCTGTTTCGGGTCAAGACCGACTGGTTTCGCTTTGCAACTTCTTAATATGTGTCTATTTAAATGCGATGTGCTCGAACTAGGCTTCCAACTGAGTTCTTTACCGCAATAATTGCAACATACTTTCCAAATATCGACTCCATTTTGAACCCCAACTTTTTTTCGAGTCATATGTTGCCAACAATCTGCAGACTCTTTTTTCGACTTCTTAACCTCGACTACTTCCTCCTCTTCGATATCTTCCAAATCAATTGGAACATTTTGAGATGTATTGTACCCCAATGGAGTACTCGAACTACCTCTAAACTGATTAATCTCATCACTGGTAAAATCCATGTGTACGTATTATAAATTTATAATAGAGGGAAATTGTAGTAAAGAATTAAGAATATGATATGTAAAAAAATAGGAGAGGAGAAATGGAGAATATAGAATATCGTAGTAAAGAATATAGCAAAATGAGTAAATTGAATATAATACTGAGTTAAGTGATTGAAGAATGAAGAGTGATATGAAATAGAAATTTTTTTTCGTATTTATAGACAAAAAAAAATATTCAATTTTTAAAATATTCAAGAAAAAATCTTGCGTGCACGTTAACGCCTACTGTGTCTGACAAACTATTTGTGATATGATTTTTCAGACAGAATTTTTGAAATCACGCAAATTTTTAAAATTTTTTGAATCTGCCTGAAATCAAACAGATGAATCTCGCTCGATTTCAGCGGATTCGTCACTATGTGAGCGGCTAGAAAAGCCGCTCGCAAATTGCAGGCAGATTTGAATTTAATTTTATTTTTATTTTTTATTTTTTTGATTTTTTAAAAACACGGGCAGGCCCGGGCTCGGCTCGGAGCCCCCACATGGGGCTCGGCCTGAGCCTCGGCTCGGTGCGACCGAGCCCGAGCCGGGCCCGGCTCGGGCTTTTTCCGAGCCGAGCCCGAGCCGTCCGAGCCGCCGAGCTTTTTTGCCTTCCCTATTCAAATCAGAAATGGGTTCTGTCACCACATACACATCAACAGTTCTCTCATCTAGGAGTTCAACTATATTCCCCTCATCCACTCTCATCGTTCTGTTCATTCTTCTTATAACAGTCTTTTATAAAGTGTCATATCTTCCCACACCCATAGCACTCCTATTTCCACTCATAGACTTTGATCTAAAGCTCTATTTCCTTTTCTTCCTAGAATAATTATTCCCATGATGACTTTAACCATTGACTTGTCTAGACATAGGTCTCACTTTAATTTGTTAAACTCTTAGACATATATTGTTTTTCTAATTTGTCCCACAAAGCCTTAGCATTATCAAGTTTACCAATTTTTCTCAATACTTGATCAGACAAATGAAGAATTATAGAAGTATAAGCAAATTCATCAAATTCAAGTTTTTAATCATCAGTCATAGTAGCAGGAAATTCACCAGTTATACCCTTAGAGACTTTCTGTTGAATTAAGACCCCTTTCATTTTTTGCTGCCAAATGGAATAATCCCCTTTTTCCATTAAAAAATCCAAGTTCAAACGTTGTAATTGTCATTTGAAATTCTTAATCAACACAAAAAAAGTATTTGAGGTCACAGTTTAATAAGACAGTGAACAAATTAATATGAAAAACAATAGTGATTGTAAGCGGGAAAAAAATACCCCCAGAGGAAACAAAACAAAGTCAGTAGAGAGATTAAACCAAGTAACAGTCACAGTAATTCACCAATTTATGCCACAATATATTAAATAGATTAACATATAAAATTCCTCCAATATTTGATGTTAGAATTCACCAAAATTCTATGAGGTTCACGACCCCAGGTCAAGGCTCAATTCTTAATCACCTGACAATAAGAGGAAATTTGCAGGGGAAACATGAGAGGAAATTAAGAATACTCAAGATCAAAATAACAGGATAATAAAGGGGGGTTTAAGAAGTGTCACCAAGCTGGTTCGAAGAACCAGCACCAAGAAGAAATTCTAGGGACTCTGCAGGACCACCAGCTCGAAGCCTAATCTCCAAACCCGTTTACCAAGAACCAGTTTCCCTCAAGAGAACACAAACAGAAAAACAAGATTAATAGCAAAATCGAAAACTAGGGTTTCACTAATTTCAGATCGATAGAGGATGTCGCCTGAAAATTAATTTTCCAATGACAATTACTCGATCGAAGACCCCTTATGGACTCACAAACGCTCTAATACCACTTGTAGAGCTAAAACATCAACGAAAGTAGAAAACTGGAATCACTAAGAACATCTAAAAGATCAAGAACACAAAGAAATTGATCCTTCCTTACATATAGGGCTCAGAACACAAACATTGTACCCGTCTGTACAATAATGAAACAGCCACAAAACCCAAACCCTAAGATGACTGAACACACCGCAGCTATTACAATGGACCAAGATTAAACAATTGACCCAAGACTCTAAAACCCTCAATCGAAGAATCACTAAAACTCAAATCACAAAGATTTAAGATCAAAACCAGAAGTTCTGATCAATTCACACAAAATCGAAAGAGAGAATACAAAGATGAATGCCAGAAGGAAAAACCAGAAGCTTCTATCGAATGGAACAGAAGGCGGAATGAAAAATCACACAAAGAGTGACCATTCAGCTGGTATATATACAAAACACCATCATCGTAGATCCACCCATCAATCTAATGATCCAGAGCAACACAAGTGACCTCCACCTTGGGCTCGGGTTTGAGCTTGAATCAAGTATTGAGTTATTGGGCAATGGCCAACTAAAAAACATTTGGCAAGTAGGCTTAGCCCATGTTTCATCACATCCCCAAAAAAAGATTTAATGCAATTGACAAGAACGTCATCACAATCTAACAGTGTACTTCTACGAATATAATAATATACTCATTTTATCATGGAATTCGATTCCCTGCAATTGCTAGCACCAAAGAAAATAGATACTCACATCTGCATGTCTGCCGAAAGATAGGGCAGATCAGTATGTCAACTCCATTGGATCTGGCATCTCAAAATCTCCAATCCCAGACAACAAAAACAGCCAGAAGAAAATAAAAAATCAAAAAATTAAAATGCATACCAGTGTCCACTACTTTAGCAAGTTCCTCGGCGTTTCCCACTTCATTTAGAAATGCTCTCTCGATTTGAGAACATGTCTCCACCAGCCCCTTAGTTTTAGTTGTGTCACGAGATTCTTCCTCCACGAAGTTTGCAACTCTTGTGTCACTAAGAGAGGATGCAGTAAAGATCAGTTTTGGTTAAAATACAAGGCAATTAGAATTAGTATGTAAGTTTCCTCGTGTACTTGGAAAAAATTTCCGTAATGGAAAATTTTATGGTTGCTACAAATAACAATTTTTCAATGTATAGGCTACTTGTTAGCAGAGTGTCTTGAGTCAGGTTTATTAATTCAGAATATGTTTTCATTATTTTTATTGTTCTAGGGTCATTTTTATTAGGGCTGTCCATGGGTCGGTTCGGTTCGGTTCTGAAGATACCCGAACCGACCCAAAACTTTCGGGTATTTAATAAATGGACCCATCGGGTCCAAATATAATTATGGAACCGTTCGGGTTCGGTTCCGTTCGGTTCGGTTCGGGTCGGTTCGGTTCCGCTCGGTTCCGTACCATAATTAAATTTTTTAATATTTTCAGCAACACTACATAAATACAATTAATAACATTTCATTCGTAACTTTTACAAATTAACGTAGCTCAATTCAAAAAAATATACAAAACTAGCCGTCCAATAAAATTAATTCAATGCATACAAATACCAAAAAGTAGATATTAATATTACAGCAAAACTACATAAAGTATATTCATTTGCTTCAAATTAAAATGGGCTAATGGATTTTAAAATGATTTGGGCTTAAAAATTAAAATTATGAAATAATCTAATTTATTCAATTAATTTGCTAATTTTTATAGGAAAAAAATAAAATAATTTAATTAATTCAATATTAAAAATAAAAAAATTATTTAGTTTCGGTTCTTGTTCGGTTCTTCGGTTCTTGGTCTAGACCCGAGACCCGACCCAAACCCATCGGTTCTCGATTCGGGTACCCGTTCGGGTATTTAATTTATGAAGAACCGCTCGATTCGGTTCGGTTCGGTTCGGGTTCGGTTCGGTCCGGTTCGGTTCGGGACTTTTGGACACCCCTAATTTTTATCATCGATCATTGTATCCTAATATATTTTTGTTGCCTCTTTTTGTTTCCTATTCAAATTATGCCTCTGCTGATTTTATTCTTTGAATTATAAAGAAAGCACTGTACTATTTACATGTCATTTTTTATGAGATGATGATGTTGATAATCCTACATGGTGAATGACAATACAGTGTGTAAAAGGCAAAATCTGATGTAATGCATCAAATAAAAGAATAATACTATCTGTCACCACTAATGTTATAAGATTAAATTAGGTGATATTAAAGGTTCCTCACTTTGCTACTTTTGCCTTTATTACCACGTCAGCTCAGCTTTGTCATAAAATACCATGTGACAAGGTCAAATATTAACAATCTTCAATGAAGACAAATTTATCAAAATTAAATGGAAGATATGTAGTTCATTTTCCACATCTTCACCTTTTTCCTCTGCCGTTTAAACATTTTAGGATGACATGACATACTTCTTGTGCAATTCAAAGTTCATTGAAGATGTTCTTATTGATATTCTCTCGTAATCTTTGTAGGTCGAATAACGTTATTTATCATTATGATCATAAAATATCTGTGATGTGACAGTTTATATGGAATAATGAGATTAGACAATTTAATTTTTATAAGAGAAGTGAGGAGAGAAAAAGAAATGTGAGAGATAATGAGTTGTCATATCACCAATATTTTATCATCATGATGATAAATAACGTTACTCTTGTAGGTCATAGCATTAACCATGAGGTGTATTTGTTTTTCTTTTTTCTTTTTTCTTTTTCATTTATTAAATATAATAATATTTTTCAAGTTTTTTAAAATCACTTTAATAAAATCAATTCATATCACTTCTAAGACTATAAATTAATTTTTTTTTCTTTTTTCGTTTTAGCAATTTTTATAAGGAAATATATGGTTGATTAATTGATAAAAGTTGTAAATCTCATTAAATATATGATTAAGTTGAAATTTGATGAATTTTAAATTTGATAAAATCTTAGCAAAGTTTAGTAGGTATGTAATTTGTGTGTTCGTTTCTCAAAAGAATTTGATAATCTATTCAACTAAATGGCAGAAAAAAAATTGAGTCCAATTATGAGTTCACATTACGAGAAAGTTCTAACTACAATTTCAATGAAAAGAACCAAAAAAAAAAAAAAAGGATAACTAATTTAGAGCTCAAATGATGCAATTACAAGTTGTCTGAAATCTGGACTTCTGTATCATCTTCACATTCGAGTAGAGTTTGTACCACAGAAGCCATTGTTGGGCGCTTGTTTCTGTCTTCTTCTACACATGAAAGGCCTAATTGAACCAATGTTTCTGCCTGTTTTCTCGCTAAAATTCCCTTTCAATCTCGGATCAACAAAACTCTCCACCCAAAAGGAGTTTCCACGCTCAATTTTTTTTCTTCACTGTCCTAACGAAACTCGTGAGTGCTGCTTCGTTCTCATATTCATCATCGACCTCCCAATTCGAAAGTCTAATTCCCCTTACCATCTCCAAGATTACGACACCATATCCATACACGTCGACTTTAGCTGTAATCGGATGGTTTAGAGCCCATTCTGGAGCCATGTAGCCTTTTGTCCCTCGAATTCTGGTGAATTCGGAACCAGGGCCGCCTCTCTGAGACAGTTTTGCTAACCCGAAATCTGCAATCTTGGGTTGAAATTCTCTGTCTAGAAGTATATTTTCGGGTTTCACATCACAATGGATTACCCATTCAAGACACTCGTGGTGGAGGTAGGCTAAGCCTTTGGCTGTCCCCATTGCCACCGCAAACCTTTGTTTCCATGTCAGGATATTAGAGTCGAAAAGATGCTTGTCGAGTGACAAGTTATCGATGTACTCATAGACTAAGAGTCGATGCTTTCTTTCTGAGCAAAACCCCCAAATTCTCACTAGATTCATGTGATTGATCTTTCCTATGGTGCTGATTTCTGCTGAATACTCATCTTGGGCTTGAAACACATCCCCCAGCTTCTTGACTGCTACTTCCCTACCATCTGATAATACACCCATATAAACTATACCCGAACCTCCTCTTCCTAGCTCACTCTTAAAATTGTTGGTTGCTTTCTTCAGTTCAGCATAAGTATACCTCTTGAAATTGCTAGATATCATGCGATATCCAGCCTCGACTGAAGGTGGGATACCGTGTTTTCTAAACAAAAACCACCAGCCTAATACAATGAGCGTTATTTCAATTGCTCCCAATGCTGCACAAAATGAGTAGATGACGAAGTCATACATAGAAGGAGATCCTCCGATGTGTTCTGCTTCTGTAGATCCACACATTGTTCTGGATGCATATCGAATTGAAGAATTTGGTGGTTGCACACTGCTTGGAACTTTAATGTATATACTTGCAGGGACATCTGGAGTTTGATAGCCATTAAGGAGTGCACTTTTCACATAACAGACTCCTTGTCCCAAAATCCGGTAGCTAAACGCAAGGCAACGAAAATCACTCACACACATGTCCCTGCAAGCTTCCAATGTCAATGGAGAAGTCGCATTGAGATCAAAACCATAGAAATCCACATGAAGTATCTCCACGAATTTCACTTGTCGAGACTGCAAGAGAGTCTCGTTGAACGTTGCCTTGCAACCAGCATTCCAGTCACTCGGATCATTCACCTCGAACCCAGGAGGACATGCACACTGAGGATCTGGTGCATAAACACACACCGCGTTTCTTCCACACACACCATGTACACTACAAGGCTGTCCAAGAGCTTGCCATGTTATTTCCCACGATCCCGTCGAGTTCATCAAGCTATAAATCCTAAGATTCCCATCATAATCTATTGTCATCCTCCTTTTAATCCCATATCCCATATCAGAAGCATTAATTTGCAATTGATCACTTGACAGAAACCTGCCCATATCATCCAAAAATGCCACTCTGCTACTATTATAATTTGTTCTTCGACTTGTATACACATCAAAATCAGGATTAGGCCAATAACTGCTTGATGTATCGGGCGTATCCGATGTCAATCTCAAAACATTATCATTTCCAAAATACAAATTAAAGTAACCTGATTCATAACTCCCTTTTCTTAATGCAGATGTCAATCTTTTATTCTTAGTAAGTGCTTGTAAAGGTAAAAGAGTATCTGTAGGAACATCAAAACTTTGCCAGAGAATATCACCTTGCAGATTCTCCAATACGAGGTTGCCTGAATTCAGAACCTTAGCTATTGCAACATCAGTTGTGGTGGTATTTGTCTGCCATACAACAGCGTCACCAACGTCTGTTAAGAGCATGGTTCCATCTCCCCTGAGGTGTACTTCCGAACCGTGGCCGTTAACCGGCCTGTCCCGATTTGCGGTCCAGACGACGGTTTTTTCTTTAGAATTTGTGAACCAAATGGCAAACCAGTAGGCATTAGAATTTTCTAAGTTAAGAAAACCGCAAGTAAATGAGTTATCTGGGGAGGTGAGGAAATCTTGATCGTCCTCAACAGATAAAGAATCACCCCTTCTCAACTGAATATGAGACTTCGAAGTTGCAGAATTGAAGGAGAAGAAAAATACAAGTAAAAAGAGAAGGTAAAAAGATCGAAGAGTTTGGCTTCTCATTTTGGAAAGAAAACTGTTTTGGTTTTAATAATGCCCAAGTGCAAAGCAAAGCATGTTGATCAGTATATATCAATCTGTGAACTCAATTAAATATTAAATTCTATGGAAATTGATTATAATTACTTCCGTATCTTGCTCCACTACCTTAAAAATCCTTTATTTTGAACAATAAAGTCGTGTCGACAATAATTCCCCTATAATGATGCATGCAAGCACATATACATCATCACGTGAGTTTGATAAGTCATGTATCTTGTTTCGTGGAAGATGCAAGTCCGTATCGACGATAAATTCCCCTCTAATGATGCATACAATCTGCACGACACGATACTTCATGACACGTGTCTGATAAATCATGTTTTTTTTTTTTTGGTGGAAACTACATATTTTGAACATTCAAGTCGGTGTCGACAATAAATTCCACTCTATTGATGCATACAGTCCACACGACACGATACTTCATGACATGGGTATGATAAATCATATAGTTTATTTCGTGGAAATTACATATCTTAACATTCAAACTCTAATGATGCATCCATTCCACACAACACAATTGACAATACTTCATGACATGGGTATGATAAGTAATGCATCTTGTTTTATTTTTTATACATATAGTATTTTTTTGAATTTCTAACTCTCGAGAGATTCTTTAAGAAAATTCCTCGAACAAGTGCTTGATGTAACATGTGACTTGTCCTATAATAAAAAGAAAAAAAAAATTTAAAGATAAAACATATAATTTTAAATTTTAAATTTAACGTATATTCGACTTGTATGTTGCGTACTTTCAAATAATTAAGTGTTGACATATCTGTGTTTGTGGAACATAGTTATATTCAATGTAATATAAACAATTGATATCCGATCAGAAGCCTTTTTGAGAATTATTCTCGTTGTAGAGTGAATAATCATCAAGTTGAGAATATGGCGACGTCCCTTCTAAATAGTTGGGCTGTACAAACAAAATGGAGCGTTCACATTTCCAATGGCCTTTTTTCTATGGACAATTTGCTGTATATAATAATATTTGCTCCGGCAATAGAAAGTTGACTTTGAATTATGTGATGTGACCGATAACGAAAAAATTACACGAAAATTTGCATCATAGGGCTTCAATTTATTATTTAAGTAGCTGTCTATCTTCAGTACAACAATTTATAATGATACAAAATCGCCCCAAGTCTTCATAAAATTATCGCGCGACTCTTCTATTTCCTGCTTTTGTGAAGTTAAATTTTATTTTCTAACTTGAATTGAGGTCCAAATTTGATATTAGACATGCTTTTATGATAATTATGCGATAAGTTAATCGAGATATCTACGCTATTGTGTTTTTGTACTAATTGTGCGACTATACAGAAAAAGTAGAGAACTAACTTCCTCTATCTGGTCCTAACCAATTTGGTAATTGCCGAACAGATTGGAGACCAAATACTGCAATCTATGGGTGTCCAAAAGTCCCTAACAGAACCGAACCAAATCGAGCGGTTCTTCATAAATTAAATACCCGAACGGATACCCGAATCGAGAACCGATGGGTTTGGGTCGAGTCTCGGGTCTAGACCAAAAACCGAATAATCGAATAAGAACCGAAAGTAAATAAATTTTTTATTTTTTATATTGAATTAATTAAATTATTTTATTTTTTTCAATACAAATTAGCAAATTAATTAACTAAATCAGATTATTTTATAATTTTAATTTTAAAACCCAATCATTTTTAAAATCCATTAGCTCATTTTAATTTGAAGTAAATGAATATACTTTATGTAATTTTGTTGTAATATTAATATCTACTTTTTGGTATTTGTATGCATTGAATTAATCTTATTTGACGGCTAGTTATTTCTATGTTTTTAAATTGAGTTACCTTAATTTGTTAAAGTTACGAATGAAATGTCATTAGTTGTATTTATGTAGTGTTGCTGTAAATATTAAAAAAATTAATTATAGTATGGAACCGAATGGAACCGAATCGACCCGAACCGAACCGAACCGAACCCGAACGGTTCCATAATTATATTTGGACCCGACGGGTCCATTTATTAAATACCCGAAAGTTTTGGGTCGGTTCGGGTCTCTTCAGAACCGAACCGAACCGACCCGCGGACAGCCCTACTGCAATCTATCAAAAATTGAGGGATAAACTTGGCAGATTCATAATCCATTCAAATATGAGTTCATTATGGAAGCTGGGGGTCTTATTTTAAGAAAGAAAGGTTGTAGATTTGTCTTGGTAGTTGGCATATTGATGAGATTCATGGGAAGATTGATTTTTGATCAAGTTGAGCATATAGAGATCATATTAAAAAGACTGCTCAATTGCATTGAAACATGAAATGAGGGGTAGAAATTAGGGGTGGGCGCGGGTCGGTTCGGTTCGGTTCGGTTCGATTTTTTTCGGTTCCAGAAATTTTCGGGTATTTAGTAAATGGAACCGTCGGTTCCAAATATAATTTTGGAACCATTCGGTTTCGGTTCGATTCGGTTCGGTTCGGTTCTATTCGGTTCCGTTCGGTTCCGTACTATAATTAAATTTTTTAACATTTAAAATAATACTACATAAATATACCTTAAAATGGATACCAATATTAATAACAAAAAAGTAGATACAAATACCAAATTCAATCTTAACTTTTACAAATTAACGTAATCTAATTTAATAACATATAAATAATAAGTTGTCAAATACAAATACCAAAAAGTAAATATTACTAATAAAACTTCGATATTCATATCAATAATTCATTTGCTTCAAACCTTCAAATCTACATAAAAGTGAAATATAAATTAGAAGTCACAAATATAAAATATTTTAAAGTATTGATAATACTTACCAACTATTTAATGTAATTATTAGTTGGTTGACTTTCCATACTAACTATTAAGAAACTATATAAGAAAAATTGAAAAAAACACAACTAACAAGCATAAATAAACTCTAAATTGTTCAACTAATAAGATTTAATAAGAAAAAAGTTATTAATTTGTTTAGAAAAAATAAAAGAAATTAATTTATCCAATATTAAAAAAAAAGTTCGGTTCTTATTCGGTTCTTCGGTTCTTGGTCGAGAACCGAGAACCGAACCAAACCATTCGGTTCTCGATTCGGATACCCGTTCGGGTATTTCATTTTAAAAAACCCGCTCGGTTCGGTTCGGTTCGGTTCGGTTCCGGTTCGGTTCGGTTCGGTTCGGACATTTTGCCCAGCCCTAGTAGAAATTACTAGAATCAATAAAGATATGTTCCCCCGTTAGAAAGGCATAGAGTTCACCAAATTACTCTAAAGGTGCGTTTGATTGCAAGGGTGGAAAGAAAATATTTTACAGGAAAAAGATTTGCCTAGAAAATGTTTTTCAGGTAAAATGATTTCAAGTGTGTTTGATTGGTATAATTTTCCACCCGAAAAATTTTTAAATTTTCTATTCGTTTGGCTTTATTTTACATGGAAAGTGTTTGTTAAAGTGATAATTTTTTCCACAATTGATTATAAAATTTGTTTCCATTGCCAAAAAGTAAAAAAAAAAAAAGGAAAAAAAAAATGTTTCCTAAAAAATCATTTTTTTCATTAAAGTTTAGTATTCGTTTGACTTAGTTTTATATGGAAATTATCCATTAAAGTGAAAACAAAATTTACAATTGATTATAACATTTGTTTCCATTGCAAATAAAAAAAAAAAAAAAAAAGATTTTTTTTCTAGCCAGCCTGGAAAAATTTTTCCCACCAAATCAAAAAGCCGGAAAATGCACACATGTGGAGGAAAGAAGGAAAATATTTTTCGTGGAAAATTTCGCCTATCAAACAGCAAAAAAAGTGGAAAGTGAAAAATATTTTCCTAGTTCCCTGGAAAATTTGGCGTATCAAACAGGGCCTAACTTCTTCCTTTATCATTAATTGAGACAACGATAACAGTATGTTCCTCCCGTTAGAAGGGCACAAAGTTCACTAGATTATTTTAACGTCTTCCTTTATCATTAATTGAGACAACGATAACATTATAGAATCTTCTTAGAATAATTATCACCATGATGGTCAAAGTAAACCAAGACAATAGTGCATTTGTCCAAAGCGAAATATAATAAAATTCCATATTAATAATATAATAAAAAAAATCCACATTAATTATCCATAGATTGGCAATGGGAAATTTTCATCCCCAACCTTCGGAGACTCTTACCAAACCATCCCCAACCTTTAGCGATCTTTGCACAATTAGTCCTTTTTAACAATTTCCGTCAATTGAGATGCTAGACCACAATGTGGATTGCACATGGAATAAATTTCCAAGGGCAAAATAGTCACACCCCATGTCACCAGAAGGGAAAAATTTCTCCCATTTTCAGTTGTGCTTAGAAATAAAAGGACAGATTATAATCTAAGAAATCTCAAAATCCTTCTGCTATGTTATGGCTTGTGCTTTTGAATTAAAATTGCGAGTTGTCGATTTGTTGTATGGTATATTGTGTGAGTTACGATTTTTAAATCTATTTTTTTTTGTATCAATTTAGTCTCAAACGAGTTAGTTTTACAGTTTCAAGTTTCACCTTTCTGGAGGTATAGGAAATATTAAATCATTGTGCATAAACGACTATGTATTAAAATATGATCAGTTTAAAAGGTTGGAACCATTTATGCTAATTTATTTAAATATTAGGGATGAGTTAGGTTAGCGATACAAATAAATTGCTCCAATTTTGTGTGGAAATTATATAAGAGAGGATACAACTAATTTTGATGCAGGAGCATGCAGGAGCATCCGAGTCAGACAAAGTCGAGTTGTTCGATAACTCGCTGATGACGTTGAGATACCATGAGTTGGTGGCTCAGCATAAAAATGACAAGTAATCGACGATCTTTCCTAATTGAGACTGTTTTGGATGCGTTTTAAATATTTTGGCCATAACTTTGGTTATGGTTATCAGAATAGTCCTCATGACCCCAATTTAAACAACTCTTTTCGGCGCGCACGTCATGGTCACCCAAGTTCGCTTGGTACGCATCGATTTCTAAGGCAAAATCCGCTATTTTCCCTTTCGAATCCCCAATTTTAATTATTTTTTTTCCATTTTTGGTAATATTTCGTTTGCCTTTTAAACATAGATTACGAACTCGAATTAAGCCAGATTTTTAAGACATTGTTTCTTTTATTACGTACTTTCTTTTGGTATGAATATTGAAATTTTGCTATTTTTGATAAAATTCTTATAATTATGGTTTTTCAGCTATATAACCCGACTTGTGAGTTATTTTCGGATGTTGGATGAATGATAAAGATTTTTTTGGCGTTAAAACTCTTGCGTTCTTATCTGTTAATTATCTACTGAATTTCAGCCTACAGAATAATCGCTATTCTGCACGGCGTCAAATTTGCTCTTGGGAAATTATGTCATGTTAGGATAATGTACGTGGTGATTTAACATCTCAATCGCAAAGATCATTTGAGTTGGGGATGGATTAGAAAGAGTCTCCAAAGGTTAGGGATGAAATGCACAAAATTCCCATAAAAAATTTGACATTTTGATCACGTTGAACTCATAGAATCAATAAACACGTCGAGGCTTCTTAAAATAATGGTCAAAGGCCAATGGTTTTGTACCTAGGTTTACATCCCATATGCCAAGTGTTAACTTTGATATTATAAAACATTATTTTTAAAAAAATGTTATAGAAAAAATTATAAATCATGTAACAGACAAAAGCACCCGTTTAATGACCATTAAAATGAGTTTTAAAATATTAATTTTTTAAATAATGTATAGTTAAAAATATAGAAAGTTTTGAATTTACACATAAAATATTTTATTTTGAGGTGCATGGTTAAAAATGAGATTGAGAAAAAATAGTTGTTTAAATGGTTGTCAAACAAGGGTAAGTTTCTTTCTTCTTTAATTGTATTTAGAGCTTGTTTGAACCCTATTTTATGGTAAGAATGCATTTTGGAATAGTAGATTGATAGAAAATGTGTGGTTAAAAAATAAGGAAAGATTTTGAGTTTGCTTGTAATATTATTTTATTGAACAATGTTCGATTGAAAAGAAAAAAGAGAAAAATGTATTTTGAAAATAATGAGAATAAAATAAGAGCTTAATACAGTCTAATGCATCAAAAATCTCATTTGCTTCTTCCGATTCAACCGTATCATCATTAGTGGAATTTCAACCATAACTTACACAACGTCTTATCTCATCTTTCTACTCGAGCTACTTTCATTTTTAGTTACCAAATCGGTGATCTAGATTTGAGTCTCATTTGAAGGGAAGGGAAAAAATGTGATCTTTATAGTCATTTAATCATTGAGGTCAAATAAACGAAATTAATATATTGGAATTTATCTAAGAAAAGGATAAAATGAGTGCACTTTTATAGCCGCCTTGCTACCGAACTCATATTGTGCAAAGAACAAATCTATTTGTCCAGAACTATTCATCAACCAGAATAAAATCGAGACTGACAATTTACAAAAGTTCCCTCCTATATAATAATTTGCAAACAAAGCTATTATAAGAATTAAAAACTTTAAATTAGACCCCAAAAAATTATAAGTTAAAAATTTATTCTGCTACTCTGCACGCTCTGATCAAATTGGTATCAGAGCCCTGTTAAGATCATGGATATTGCAATTATTAAAACAGATTGGTATTATATATTAAAAGAAAAACATGGGACTTTATATATTTTTAAATCCCGGCCCAAGGAAACTAAAAATATTAACATTAATGATAGTTAAAAAATTGCCTAGAGAAATAAGAGAACAAATATTAGATAAATTAATAATAGGATGCATAAGAGATGAATATATATATGAGAAAATTATTATACAATTTGAAACAGAAGAAATTGAACTAAACTGTAAAGAAATATATGAATCATCATTAGGGATATATTATGAACTTAAAGTAATGATGAATATAGTTGATGAAGAAAACATAATTGAAGAATTTTTGAAAAAAGTTGAAAAACATAAGAAACCGAGTTATCCTTATTTACCTAAAAATAGTACAAATGAAAGTTTTGAGGATACACATAAAAGATTGAAAAATCTAGAATATAATATACAAATAGAAAATGAGGAAAAGATAGGATTATAATTAATTCACCTCATGATTTTAGGATAATAGAAAAAGATAAACGAAAAAATATGAGATAAAACAATATATGATTACAGATGTTGAAGAATTAGAACAAAAGTTTTTAGAATTTACTGGTGAAGAATATAATGAATATAAAAAACAGTTAGAAGAGTTAACTGAAAAAATAGAAAATACAAAGATGAACAATAATCCATCATCCAGTCGTAATATAAAAATAGAATTCAATAGTGATGAAAAATACTAAAATTATCCTTATGGTACACCAATACCTAATAAAGATGGTGTTAATCAATATAGAAAAATTCCGAAAAGATACACTGGAAATATAAGAAAACAATTCATAAAAGAAATAAATACAATGAAATCTTATAATGAACCAATCCATACAATAGGAACATGGTTAGATCTTGATTGTGTAGATAAAGATAAAACCATTGAAATGTGGATGAAAAATACAGATTTAGCTATACAATTTAACAAATGGGAAACATATACAGCTTTTGGATTTATAGAACATACATTCAGAAGTATCATATCCGAATGGTGGACGAAGCTACCAGAAAATATAAAAGGAAGTATAAAATATGGAGAAAACACACCTGAAGCGTTAGATAATAGGAATACTCTAAATGATCAAATTATACAGGAAATATTAAAAATATTAGAAACAGCTCTAAGAACAGAATTTTTATGACACTGATTTACAGCTAATGAAGAAACTAGAAAAACAAGAAAAATATAATGAAGGAATGATAGCAATGAAAAATTTAAAAATATGTGATATGTGTGAGCTAGAAAGGTACACATGTAAATTTGAAGAATTATATTATATATTAAACCAAGGAAATTAATTGTCAAGAAAATAAACATATACTAAGGTCTTATTTTATAAAATTACCATTCCCATGGGGAATAAAATTATTAAAAGAATATGAGAAACTATTACCTCGTGGAAAAGAAGATGGTATAAATAAAGATAGTTTTGGATGTATGATTGAATTTACAAAAAGAATGATAGGCATCTGGTGTAAAGAAACTTTAGAAAGTAAGAAAGTATATAAGATGAGAAGAAACTCACTATATTGCTACAAAAATATATGACAAATTGAATAATTTGGTTGTTACAAAAGGAAGTATAAGCCATATAAAAAATATAAGAGAAAGTTCAAACGTTACAAGAAATTTAAGAAAAGATTTTTTAAACCACATAAAAAATATTTCAAAAAAAGAGATTGGACTAAAAAGCCCAAACCAAAATATATTAAAAATATAGATGTTTTATTTGTAATGAAGGACACATTGCCCCTCGGTGTCCTAAAAAGAAAGATAAACAAAATGTAAAAACTCTTAGAATCTATGAAGAATTTCAAAATGATAGTGATATAGAACCAATTGAATATTTTGAAGATTTAAGTAGTGAATGCAGTAGTATTTATGAATTAGATACATCATCTTCAGAAGTCCTGAAGAGATAATATATATGAATCAAGAAATACAACAAATAGATCAGGAAATAGAAGTTGAGACAACTGAAGAAATTGAAGACTCAGTAGAAGGTATAAATCAAGAAATCACATTTGATGCTAGAAAATACAAATGGATAACTAAGAAAATATTAGATTTACAGGAAAGATATGTATTCGATCAAGGATTCTTAGGAATACTATCAAGAATAAATAAAACAATTGTGAGTATGAATTACAAAGAAATATCTATCAACATAGAAGACACAATGGAAAAAGCGAGAATCCCTATAATTACAAAGAATGGGTAAAACAAAATTTATCCAAAATTCAAGAAAATGTAAGAAGCAAACTAAAATGCATTGAGATATGAGGAATCCAAATCATGGTGAAAGGATTCTTTAGAGAATGTATGAATATACCAATAGAAATATATTGTATGGACAATAGAATCTTACAAGATCCTATAGATACTCTATTAGGAACAATTGTAGGAAATCTAGTCTATTAGAAGATAATATTCACAGTAAAACCAAACTATGCGGTTTCACTGATTGATGAAAATATTGACCAAAGTTCAATCTATATTATAGAATTGAAAACTTAAAAATGCTACGAAAAAGTAAGGCTATTAATTTATTAGCCATCACAACAATCTAAGGAAAATAACTGATAATATTATTATACATAAAGATTTTGAGGAGTTAGCTCAATATATACCTCCCAGAAAATATCAAGAACATGAAGTAACTGTACCTCAACAAATAATGCTTGATTTTCACAAACAAGCAAGAGAAATCAATTTTGAAGGAAAATTGATAAGAAAAAATAGTGTCAGCCTAAAGGAGATAATCTTATTGCAAGATTCTCCTCCAAACATGACTATAAAATAAACCAACTTAGAAAACTTAGTATCGCTGAACCAACAAATTCACAATATTATATAAAGACAAGATATGTTAATCAAGAAGGATGCAAGAAAAATCTTCTTGTCCTTATAGATGCTGGAGCAGATAAAAGTCATGTAAATGCTAAATTTGTTAGCCATTTACTAGATTTTGAGTTATCAGAACCATATACATTCAAAGATTATTTGGGAAATAATCTTGAAATAAAGAAATATGTAAAATTCTCTCTTATATTCGTAGGAGAGGATCAGAAAGAATATAATAAAGCAATAATTCTATAAAGATGAATTATGAAATTATATAATAAAGGAATCAAACGTTCACCTATATTATTAGGGATGAACTTCCTTGAAAAATTTAAGCCTTATAAAATTTGTCAAGGATCTTTAAAAATAACAGTTGATGATAATCCAATTATCATATCAAGAATAGATGAAACATTGTTATCATAGAAAGAGTAATAAATAGTAATCCCATGAGTCCATATATTGAAATTACACTCAATATAAGGAGTTATCGCAGAATAACATTTCATGTTTATCTAGATATAGGAAGTACAATAAGCTTGTGCTTACCAAATGTACTACCAAAAGAAAATTGGAAATATGATTCAAAGAAAATTGTCACTGCCACAACAGCGGGTGGAAATAAGGTAATATATAACAAATATGCCACACAAGTACATTTCCTAATATCCTTTAGAGAAGTATTTGTTGATACAATATACATGTCAACAACAATTGGATGTTATATTTTATTAGGACAAAATTTCCTATTAAAATATACACAATTTACACAATATGTAAATAGATATATGTTTACAACTCCTTGTGCACATAAGATATTTACATCTAAGATAACTAACACTGTTAGTATAGCACATAAAGAAATTAATCATCAGAGTTCCTCAACCCAGCGTGGTGGATGTTGGAATACAGAAAAAATCATACCAGTTATATTTTTAAATATGACAACAGAAAATAAGTTAGAAAAATTGAAAAAAAAATTCTGAAACCTGTACAGAAAATCTATTAGAAAAATGGAACACAGATAAAGTAAAAACAAAAATAGAACTAGTCAATATCGACATTATAGTTAGAGTCAAACCAATGAGATATAGTGAAGAAGATCAGAAAGAATTTAAGAATCAGATAAAAGAATTATCAGAATCTAAATTGATTAGACCTAATAAAAGCCCACATAGTAGCCCAACCTTTATGGTTATAAAACACAGTGAGATAAAAAGAGGAAAAATCAGAATTGTGATAAAATATAAGAAATTAAATGAAGTTACTAAATTTGATGGATATTACTTGCCTAATAAGGACACCCTTATTAAACAAGTACAAAATAAGAAAATATTTTCAAAATTTGATTGTAAGTCAGGTTTCTTGCAAATCATGCTTATAGAAGAAAGTAAACACTAACTGCATTTAATACTCTCAGTCCTTTAGGACAATATGAATGGAATGTAATACCATTTGAGTTGAAAAATGCACCACAAGTATTTCAAAGAAGAATGGATGAGGTAATCAAACCAATTACTCACTTTTACATTACTTATGTTGATGATTTATTGATTCATTCAAATAATATAAATGAACATATTGAACATCTTGAGAAATTTTGTTATATTATGAAAAAGTATGGTACTACACTTTCTCAAAAGAAGGCAGAGATAACTAAAACAGAGATGGAATTCTTAGGATTATTTATTAAAGAAGGAGAATTGCAATTGCAATCTCATATTGGTGAAAAACTTCAAGAATTTCCTGAAGAAATCAGAGATAAAAAACAGTTACAAAGCTTTCTTGGTATTAAATTATGCTGAAGGATTTATTGAAAATTGTGTCAAGTTAAAAAATTATTTTCTTCCAAAATTGAAGAAGAACGTAATATGGTCTTAGGAAGAACAAGATTGCATAAATATAAGAAAAGTAAAAAAGGAATTGAGAGTTTTGTCTAAACTTGTAATTCCACAAGAAGAATATTTCTTTATCCTTGAAACTGACGCATCAGATAATTACTGGGGTGCAGTACTAAAAGTTAAAAAGAATCATAAAGAATATAAATGTGAAAAGAATTGTTCTTGTCCTGAGATACTTGCAGGTTATACATCAGGAACATTCAAAGAAGTCGAAACAAGATATGAGATGAATAGAAAAAAACTCATTGCTGTAAAACAAGGAGTGCAGAAATATGAAGATTATCTAATGCCAAAAAAGTTCTTAATTAAGATTGATAATACTCAAGTTAAAGTATTTCTAAAAATAATGTTGATCCATCTATTGACAATAGATATATTATCAGAATTCAAATTTGGTTTTCTTATTTCAAATTTGATATCGAACATATAAAAGGAAAAGCTACATTTCTTCCTGATTATCTTAGCAAGGATAAAGTTCGAACAGTTAAGGACGAAAGTCCAGATACTTGAGATAAAAGTTTCCTATTTGGAAACTCAAATTCAAAATATACAAGATAGTCTCCAAGGAAGAATAAACATAGATAATTATACTAATTCTAGTATCCCTTCACAGGGATTTGAGAATATTAGTACTCTTCCCGAGGATAAAGGGAAAAAGAAGAAGGTAATAGGAACTCATTCACAGGGAATACTCAAACCTATTATTGGTAAAGAAGAAATAAAAATTCCCACTAGGGAGGATACTCCCGATATCAAAAACAGCGAATGTAGCTCTTTACGGAGCCGTATTTTACCCCAGCTAAACATTGAAAAAATTGATCCAAGAGAAATTGTCAAGATATGTCATGTGACAAAAATATCCAAAAAAAGATAACTATAAAGAAGTCATTTTCTTTATTGTTATTTTTAACATTTTATCCGATCGGTATTTAGAAGTCGGAAAGTGGATGAAGACTCTCCACTATGGTAGATACAACAAGATAAACTTTTATCCAGAAGCACCAATCAACTGGGTAAGAAATTGCTTTGAATTAGGAAATATACTTTGTATATATCCTAATAAAGATCTCAAAGAAATAGTCCAGCTTCCAACTGATGTCAGGAAGGTAGTGAAAAAATATACTTAAGTTGTCAAAGCTATATATATATATATATATATATATATATATATATATATATATATATATTAGGACTCACAAGTCAATATTTTTTACCAATCGATCAAAAGGTTGTTAAAAATGGTTATCAAGACATTATTAACATGATGCCATATAGAAGAGCCAAGGGATATAAAGAAATATTTGAACATATAACCTAGCTAATTACTGAGAAAGAGAAAATATGGGTTTATCCATCTGAAGAACATATAATCTATTCTAATACCAGAAAAGAGACAAAAGAAGTATATATGTTTTCTTGACCATTTATTATTCAAGATAATTTCTAATCAAGTTTGTGGATCAGAAAAGATGGAAAAAGAACTATGCAAATTACTTTTAGATTACAGTGATCATCATTGTGAACATTGCGTAGTGGAAGATATGAGTCAAGCATCGCTCAACAGTGAAGAATTCCCGCGGAGTTCTTTGATTCGAGGATGGAAAAATAATGGAGTCAAGACAGTGACCTTTTATCACTACTTTAATAAAGTCTCTGTATTAAAGAAAAACTATGGCTACTAAAAGACAGAAGATAGTACAAGAAAGTAGTTGAGACTATAACTCCCTACCAGCCGATGAAAAAAATAACACAAAGTTGTTAGAGAAGATAAGAAAAGTTAGTATGATCATAACTCTTCACCTACTTACCCGCTCAAAAGATGGACAGCTAATGCTACCCAACAAAAGAAGATGGCAGACAAGAGATAATAGAGGACAGCTGTGAAGATAAAATTCCTTATCACTAAAGGAATAAAACCTCTATATAAGGAGAGGGAGAGGGGAGATTCGAGATATCCCGAATTCTCTATCCTAAAAAGAAATACCATCCCAAGTTATTTACTATTTTGTAATCTGTATACACCACTTGTATTCAGAAAAAACTATTAGCTAATCTTGGAGATAGCAAAGCTTGTAATAAGGTAATCACTTATGGAGTTCTAAACTTCATAAGGTGAGTACCAAAGATATGTAAATATAGTAAGCAAGCATGTACTATTTCAGTTTATGAATATAAAGATGAAGTTTGTTATGTTCAACAGAGTTTTCATAAAAGGATTTCATTAAGTTTCTCATGATTCCTCGGCAGTACAAATAGAGATTTTAAAAGATTTTCAAAACATTGTTTTTGAATGGATGTTAGCTATGCCAAAGTACCCATCTTTGATAAATGTTTTCGGGGAAAAAGGGCAGTTTTCTAACAAAAATTGTAGCACCTTGTGTGTGAGTTATCTTTTAAAATTTCGTTCTAAGTAAGAACTTGATTCTGAAAAGAGTTTGAATAGAGGTGAAAACAGAGACTCTGAATACTGTGAGATAGTGTCTGTGGTAACACGGCTAGTTCTCTAGAGTGAGAAATGCAACCTTAATTGAAAAGCTTTTTGCGGAAGCAGTTGTTGACCCAAATGATTTTAAAACATTTTAAACAATCATCTGATTTAGAAGATTGATTAAGTACATGCAAAGCTACTATAAGAACATGCTGGAGGGAAAACCTGTTTATTTCCATTGATTACTGTAAGTTATTTACATGCTTTCATATGCTTATACTTTAATTACTATTGATCTTTACGAACACTTCACAAGCATCCACATCCAATAATGATTGTCTTAAGTTATATTTAGATGAAAAAGATATTTCATTTTTATTAATTATAGTTGAAAAATCTGAAGATATACTTCCTGTGGGCCAAGAAAAACTTAAAGAGATATATTTTAATATAAATTATGCTTGTAGACATAATATAGGATTTGACAGGAGAAGAAGTTTCAGAAAGAATTGTTTTTGGATATATAACTAAAGAAAATCAGTCTAGAGCTTTTGAGAAATTGACAAAATATAAAGAATATTTAGAATAGATAGAAAGGTTAAAAGAAAATCGTAAAGATAAGAATTCTGATTAAAAGATTAAGAAGGAAGAAAAGATATTGAAAGATCTGAAAGAAAATCGTAAAGATAAGAATTCAGTGGCTTTCCCTTTCTTACACAGTCATAAAATATAGAGTTTTTCAAATGGGGAAAAAAAAAAAAAGCGCACACAATGCAGAAATTAATACAAATCCATTAAAATGTTTTACTTCATAAAAACCAATTAATCTAAAAACTGTAGCATCTATAAATGTCATTAGAAACTAATGGATGGAAATCCAGATATACTAACAACCAATTAATTTTCGTTGCAATCATATATATAAAACAAAAATTTATAGAACGGAATGTGTAAATCAACAAAAAAAATCTAGCAATTTAACTTCAAATGTATGCAAAATTATTACCCGATTCACGATATCATTGTTGAAGAAACCTAATTATTTGGAGCAAGAGTGAACAAATATAAACTGGTTCGATTTTGGAGAAATTGCGAATTTTAGAGGAGGTCTAGGTTTTGTTTTAGTGAGACAGTTATTGGAGGTTTTGAACGACAAAATTTTTTTTTGGGTCCCATAAAGAGTTGGGCTTGAAGCTGCAATATCTTTGGCCTCTCCTTAGGTCCGGCTATGTCACCCGGAAAAGATTTTTCGAGTACGACTTTTCTAGCTTGGAAATAATTTCCTTGGACAACTCCAGGGAATTTATTTGCACTAGAATTTTATATGCCAATCACGCAATAATTTCTTCCAATGATTCGAGTGAATCATTGTGGAGTGTAGAGCCCTTAGAAAGAATCAAGATATTGGAAATGTAATGAACAATCCTAATCGCTTGGCTGGTAAATTAATAAGAGTATGGTTCTTTGTTCAACTGGAGCCATGAAGGAAAGCTACGCGATAACTTGAAGAGCTGAAGTGCTATATAGCCCTAAAGTTTGTTACATATAGGAGAAACATATGTGAATTGTGCATCATGTCTACGCCAATTGATAGCCTCTTTCTTTCTCCACCGAAAATCCCTCACTAGAGCTAAAATATCAACGAAAGCAAAAAATTGGAATCACTAGGAACATCCAAAAGATCAAGAACACAAAGAAATTGATCTTTATATATAGGGCTCAAAACATAAACATTGTACCCGTCTACACAATAATAAAATAGCCACAAAACCCAAACCCTAAGATGAATGAACACACCACAGTTGCTACAATGGACCAAGATCAAACAACTTACCTAAGACTTTAAAACCCTCAATCGAAGAATCACTAAGACCCAAATCACAAGATTTAAAATCAAAACCAGAAGTTTTGATCAATTCACACAGAATTGAAAGAGAGAATACAGAGATGAACGCGAGAAGGAAAATCCAAAAGCTTTTATCGAATTAAACAGAAGGCAGAATGAAAAATCACACAGTGACCATTCAGCTGGTATATATACAAAACACCATCACCGTAGATCCAATCATCAATCTAACGGTCTAGAGCAACACATGTGGCCTCCACCTTGGGCTCAAGTTTGGGCTTGAAGTATTGAGTTGTTGGGCAATGACCAACTAAAAAACATTTGGCAAGTAGGCTTAGCCTACGTTTCATCACAGCCCAAAAAAGAATTTAATGCAATTGACGAGAATAACATCACGATCAAACAAATCTCCCCTTGATCAACACCAACACTAAAAAGAACCATACCTGCAGAAAACACAAATTCAACCAGTATCAGTTCTTAGAATTTGTAAACATGATTTAAATTTGGTAAGAGGAAGTACATTTGTTCCCATGTCAGCATGATTAAATTGTGTATGAATTTTTTCAAGCAATATGGACTATGTTTGAACTATATTTCTAATGAAATGTATCATAACATCTATATGTTTAGTCCTATCATGAAAAACTGAATTTTTACACAAATGAATGGCACTTTGGCTATTACAATAAACAACAACAGTATTATGCAATTCATTTAATTCACTCAACAAGCCTTTAAGCCATAAAGACTCTTTAATAGCTTCAATAGCAGCTACATACCCAGCTTTTGTAGTATTTCTTATTATCCTTATTACTAGCATAATTAGAATCCACATATTCCCGTAACACAACTTCCTCTTTACAAAATTTAAAATGCAAACCTAAATCCGCAGAACCTTTTAAGTATCTCAAAAGCCATTTTAAAGCAGTCCAATGTTCAAGACCAGGATCTGCCATAAACCTACTCAAAATGCTAATAGCATGTCCAACATCAGGTCTTGTACACACCATAGTATACATAACCGATCCAACAGCATTAGCATATGGCACCTTTTGCATGTATTTGATATCATATTGTTGGCAAAAATCCAGCAAGCATACGGGTTCATTGTACAAGTAATAATTGTGATGAGTGAGTTATCGTCCCACGAGGAATAAGACTCAATTTTAATGTATTCGATATTTTTAAATTCGCAAGTATAACAAAAGATAGTTGGTTTGAATTTAACTACGTTCTATAACTACGAAAGCAATAAAAAATGGATTTAAATCAAATGAGGGAGAGTGTATTGGATTTCCGACTCCACTAATCAATTCTTAGTTTCAATTCTCAACCAGTGATAATTAATTCAATTCATGCAATTGCAACGATCAATAATTTCACTTTCATTTACTATTCTTTCCCAAGATATAATAAACCTATGATTGCCACGAGATGATCCCATTCCTAGTCCAAATTCATATGACAAGCAAATATTGACGTTTAGGATTATCACACATGACCGCACACGTCATAAATATTATTCCTAATATTTATTGTCCATGTGTTCCATAAACAGTGTTCTACCTACCGTCAGTTTTTCAACACTACGAATAAGCAACTAATTGTCATAATGGTGCGCAAACATTAAAAACAATAAATTCATAGATGTTTATGAAATCACAGTGTAAGAATTAAACTAAAAATACATGATATCCAATTAAAAACTAAAAATCAATTAGTTTCATCATCCATCCAATACAAGATAATTTAGCCTAGCATATTATCGAGATTAAACACATAGAAGTGGAACGACATCACCTATATGACGAAACGTAATTGCCAATCCTTCTTCAAATTTTCAGCAACAAACGCCCGCTATTTCTCAATTAATTTCAGCCCTTTAACAAGCCAATTTTCAACCCTAAATCTGCCGGCTATGTTTTAAGTGTAATATATATACTATAATCCCAAAGCAGCCCACTTTATCCCTCAGCCGCCACCTCTTCAACCGAAATCTGTGTGTAATCTCCTTAATTTAGCCGGCTTCACGTGCATATATATGTATAATTCAGCCCACCGCGTGATCACTAGCATCACACATAAGCTCAAACGGATAATCCCAATCTGCAGAAGTCAATACTGGAGTAGAGACTAATTTTTCCTTTAAAATGTTGAAAGCCATCAAGCATTCCTTAGTAAAATGAAATGAAGCCCCTTTTTCCAATAGATTGCACAGAGGTTTCGAGATTTTGGAGAAGTCTTTGATGAAACGTCGGTAGAAGCCGACATGACCTAAGAAATTTCTAACTCCCTTCACTGTTACCGGAGATGGTAGTTTATCGATGACCTGTATCTTAACTTTATCTACTTCAATACCCTGTGCCGATATCAAATGCCCCAACATGATCCCTTCCTGAACTATGAAATGACATTTTTCCTAATTTAATACAAGATTGGTGTCATCACACCGCTGCAATACTTTTCCCAAATGTTCAAGGCATTCCTTGAATAACTTTCCAAAAACTGAAAAACCATCCATAAATACCTCAATGATATTTCCCACCATGCCCGAGAAAATAAACATCATATAACGTTGAAAAGTGGCTGGTGCGTTGCAAAGGTCAAAAGGCATCCTCCTATAAGCAAAAGTGACGTAAGGGCATGTGAAGGTAGTCTTTTCCTGATCATCTGGCGCTATAGAAATCTGGTAGTACCCCGAATAACCATCAAGAAAGCAATAATAAGCATGGCCTGCAAGTCTTTCCAGCATCTGATCAATGAAAGGAAGGGGAAAGTAATCCTTTCTTATGGCGTTGTTGAGTTTGCGATAATGAATGAGAACTCTCCAACCTGTGACTATGCGCGTAGAAATGAGCTCGTTGTTTTCATTTGGAACCATCGTGATTCCCCCTTTTTTCGGTACGACCTGTACTGGACTGACCCAATAGCTATCTGATATGGGGTAAATAATCCCTGCATCTAGAAGTTTCAATACCTCTTTTCTTACCACTTCCTGCATAGTAGGATTTAATCTGCGTTGATACTCAACTGAAACTTTGTAATCCTCTTCCATCAGTATCTTGTACATGCAAAGCGAAGGGCTGATCCCTTTTATATCTGAAATAGTCCATCCTATTGCTGTCTTGTGCTCTCAAAGTACTCTCAGCAGTTGATCTTCCTCTGTTTCTGTAAGTGTATTCGAGATGATTACCTGAAGTGAATTCTTTTCCCCAAAGAATGCATAGGGAAGGTGAGTGGGTAGTTGTTTGAGTTCAAGTATTGGAGCTTGTTGTACAGATGGTAAAGGTTTTGTGGGTCCTTTACCGAGTTCCAAACATGGTTGCTTGAAACGTGGTGGCATGGCTTTCAAATAGTGAGCACATTCTTCCACCTCCTCATTTTATGCTGGTAAATCCTGAGAATGCACTAAACAAGCCTCAAGAGGTTCCTGAGGGTGATCAAGTCTGAATGTCTCTGATACTGCTTCCTTTATTATATCAATCTGCATGCAAGAATCTGGTTTTTTCTGAAATTTGAAGACCTTAAACACATTGATTTTCAATTCATCATCATCTAATCTCAATATCAACTGACCCTTCTGCACATCAATCAGAGCTCTTCCCGTAGCCAAAAATAGACGACCCAGAATGAGCAGGAGGTCTTTATCTTCTTCCATATCCAGGATAATAATGTCTGCTGGAAAAATGAATTTATCGACCTTCACCAAGATGTCTTCACAAATGCCTCTAGGATGCTTGATCGATCTATCAGCAAATTGTAATAAAACTGTAGTTGCTTTTGCTTCGCCCAAACCTAATTTCTTGAAAAGAAATAAAGGCATTAAATTAATACTAACTCCTAAATCACACAATGCTTTATATATATATAAGTTACCAATATTGCAAGGAATAGTAGAACTCCCTGGATCTTTTAATTTTGGTGGCAACTTATGTTGGAGAATTGCGCTGCATTCCTCGGTAAGCATGACCGTCTTATTGTCTTCCAGCTTCCTCTTGTTTGATAGAATATCCTTCATGAACTTCGTGTAGCTAGGCATCTGGGCTAAAGCTTCGGCGAACGGTATGTTGATATGCAACTTCTTGATTACATCCAAAAATTTCTGAAATTGTTTGTCAAGCTTATGCTTTTGCAGCCTCTGTGGAAATGTGATCGGAGGTACATATGCTTTGACGGGTGCGATTGCTCTCACCCGTGGACTATCTGATGACTCAACTTGATTTTCCTCTATAGCCTTGTTTAACTCATCTACATGCTCCTCGCCCGAGGTAGGTACCTTTTCAATAAATGGTGGTGGCCTCTTCACATGTATTTCTGGTAACTAGACCCCGCTACGGGTAGTGATTGCTTGGACTTGCTCCTTAGGATTTATATCTGTATTGCAAGGTAAAGTCCGTTGAGCTCTACCTAATAGTGCTGCTGCTATTTGTCCCAAAAGGTCTTCCAAGTTCTTGATTGAGGCCTATTGATTCTGAAAGTTGGTCTCGATTTTAGTAATGTACTGAGCTAGCAAATCTTCCAACGATGGCTTCGTTACTTGCTGTTGTTGTAGCTGTTGGAACCCCAGTGCTTTGTTCTGATTGTTTCCTCCCTGTCCTTGTCCCTGATTATTAGTCCATGAAAAGTTTGGATGGTTTCTCCAGCCCGGATTATAAGTGTTGGAGTAGGGATTATTTTGTTGTCTCTGAAAATTCTGTGTGTTGCTCACCTCTGCAGGGTGACTAGCATGTGTAGAAGCTAAAGGGCAATTTGTAGTAGTATGATCTGCTCCACAACCTTCGCAAACAGGAAGTGATTGGTGTACCATGTTAACTGATTGGGATAGATTGTCCATTTTCATTGTAAGAACTTCCATTTGTGCAGTCAGCATTGTCATTACATCCACGTTGTGTATCCTTGCTATTTTCTTTGGAACTTCCCTATTGGTTGGCCACATCGACTGATTTTCGGCTATTTTCTCATACAAATCATAAGCTTCATCGACGTCAAGTTTCATCATTGATCCTCCCGCTGAGGCATCTACCATATTCCTGAACTCTTGTTGTAGACCGTAGTAAAAGAGATACTGTTGAGCTTGCTTAGCAATATCAAGGCTATGACATTTTCTGAACAAATTCTTGAACCTCTCCCATGCCTTAGGGTAACTCTCTAAATCTTTCTGCTTGAAAGTATGGACTTCATTCTTGATTTGATGGACTCGAGACGGTGGGAAGAATTTCATCGTGAATTTTTGAACCATATCAGTCCATGATTGTATGCTCCCTGGTAGTAAACAAAGGAACTATTTTCTAGCAACATCGTTCAGAGTATGAGGGAATAACCACATTCGAAAAGCATATGTTGATACCCCTTCGTGACTGATCACCTCACATAACATGAGAAAAGCCAAAATATGTTCATGAGGGTTCTCTGTGGCTTTTCCAAAAAACCTGATGTCTGGGTGATTTTGGAACAAATTTATGACATCCGGTCTAAGGTGGAAGTTAGGCTGTCCGAAGGGAGGGTATATCACAGCAGGTTGCACTGGTGCGGGAATTGGGTTTACATAATCCCCAACTAAAATAGGAGCTTCATTCGAGATGGCTCTCTGTTGATTTTGCTGTGGTATTTGCCCTTGAAGATGAACCTGATTTTGTGGTTGATTCTGATTTGAAGCCATTCTCCTTGCTTGACGTTGCACTCTCCTGCGATTTCTGAATGTCTTTTCAATTTCGTGATCTAACGGAAAGAGATTTGTCTCGTCAAGATTTTGCATATACCAACTTCACCTGAAAAAAAAAAAAAAATAAAGACAGAAGAAAGCTCAGGAGTGTAATAATAGCCTAAAAACAACAAAAAAAATTAAAAATTAAAGCGAGTCTAAAATATCAAATACCCTAGATTAACACCGTTATTCCCCGGCAACGGCGCCAAAAATTTGTTGGCAAAAATCCCGCAAGCGTACGGGTTCGTTGTACAAGTAATAATTGTGATGAGTGAGTTATCGTCCCACGGGGAATAAGGCTCAATTTTAATGTATTCAATATATTTAAATTCACAAGTGTAACAAAAGATAGTTGGTTTGAATTTAACTACGTTCTATAACTACGAAAGTAATAAAAAATGGATTTAAATCAAATGAGGGAGAGTGTATTGGATTTCCGACTCCACTAATCAATTCTTGGTTTCAATTCTCAACCAGTGATAATTAATTCAATTCATGCAATTGCAACGATCGATAATTTCACTTTCATTTACTATTCTTTCCCAAAATATAATAAACCTATGATTGCCATGAGATGATCATATTCCTAGTCCGAATTCATATGACAAGCAAGCATTAACGTTTAGGATTATCACACATGACCGTACGCGCCATAAATATTATTCCTAATATTTATTGTCCGTGTATTCCATAAACAGTGTTCTACCTACCGTGAGTTTTCCAACACTACGAATAAGCAACTAATTGTCATAATGGTGCGCAAACATTAAAAACAATAATTCATATATGTTTATGAAATCACAATGCAAGAAGTAAACTAAAAACACATGATATCCAATTAAAAACTAAAAATCAATTAGCTTCATCGTCCATCCAATACAAGATAATTTAGCCTAGCATATTATCGAGATTAAACACATAGAAGTGGAATGACATCACCTATATGACGAAATGTAATTGCCAATCCTTCTTCAAATTTTCAGCAACAAACGCCCGCTATTTCTCAATTAATTTCAGCCCTTTAACAAGCCAATTTTCAACCCTAATCTGCCGGCTATGTTTTAAGTGTAATATATATACTATAATCCCAAAGCAACCCACTTTATCCCTCAGCCGCCACCTCTTCAACCGAAATCTGTGTGTAATCTCCTTAATTCAGCCGGCTTCACGTGTATATATATGTATAATTCAGCCCACTTTCCTTCCACTTTAACTCGCAAGTTGCAGCCCACTCATGTCCCCTTTAATGTGTGTATAAATGATAAAATAGGGCAGCTAACAAATCTGTTTTCTTCTCAATTTTTCTTAGCCGACAGCCTACTTTTTTTTCTCAATTTTCTGCCCGATTCCTCCGTTCTTCCTGTTCCGTCTCTGTATAAATATATATGCATATAAAGACACCCTAGGCCACTTAGTTTGGCCCATTTAGATTCAAGCTGGGCCCAATTAATGTGTATTTCTCCAATTTCTTCACTCTTTCGAATATAATGCAATTTAGTCCTCGTAATTTGACTTTTGCCATTTTTTCGTTATTTTGCACTTTTTTCTCCATTTTTTCATCAAACATTGAGTTTTATCTACAAGATACATTATAGCATAATTTAGGTTGTATTTTGCCAAAAGAACAATAAAATTCTATAGTTTTAAGTCTCGAATAAGTGTAGAAAATACACTTATCACGTATTTAACAACATGAGAGACAATTGTATTGTAATCAATACCAGGTTTTTTGTGTAAATCCCTTTGCAACAAGTCTAGCTTTAAATCTAAGATGCTGTTTAGAAGAATTTCCCTCATTAATGCTATAAGCCCATTTACAGTCTACTAAAGACTTATTCTCAGGTTTATGAACTAATTCCCAAGTATTATTCTTAACTGGGGACTTCATTTCTTGTTCCATAGCACCTAGTCACTCATTGGATTGTTGACAACTTAAAGCCTCTTTATAAGATTTTGGCTCCTTAAAAGCTAAGTCTTGATATGACAAAACAACAAAGGATTGATAATATCTATTACCACCTTGAGTGGTAGTAGGTGATGGGTCCCGCAGGTCAGAATGAATATACTCAAGGATAGATGCAGTCTTATGCTGTCCAGTATTAAAATGAAGCCTATGTTATTTTCCTAAGGTACAATACTTACAGAAAGGAACCTTAGAAATCACATTCTTACCAAATGCCCATTTCCTATTCAAAATATGCAGGCCCTTTTTATTGACATGTGCAAGCCTATTATGCAATTTCAGGGTAGTATCAATCTCAGCACTAGGTGATTCAACAGTGTGACTCTGAACTATACTGACTCTAGTGACATATATATAATTCCTCTGGTACCTTTGAATATAACTAAGGAACCCTTAATTACTTTCAAAGAACCATTTCCAATTCGGCATGTCATCTAGATTACCCATAGAAATCAAGTTCTTATTCAAATCAAGAACATACCTTACTCTTTCTAAAGTAAAGGTATATCCATTTTCAAATTTCAAAGTTACACTACCAATTCCTTTAATACTACAAGCTACATTGTTACCTATAACCACCTCTCCACCATCAAGATTCTTAAAGTTTTTTAACCAAGGTCTTCTAGAGATCATATGAAAAGTATACCCTGAATCCAGAATCCATTCACTATTCTGATCACTATTATCTATATAATTTGCAGTATTCAAATCAGAAATGGGTTCTGTCACTACATACACATCGACTATTCTCTTATCTAGGGGTTCAACTACATTCTCATCATTCATTCTCATCTTTTTGTTCATTTTTCTTCTTATAACAGTCTTTTATAAAGTGTCGTATCTTCCCATACCCATAGCACTTCATATTTTCACTCCTAGACTTTGATCTAAATCACCCTTTCCTTCTCTTCTTAGACTTATTATTATTTCCCTGATGACTCTAACCATTGACTTGCTTAGACATAGATGTCCCTCTCACAAATAAACTCTCAAATTCCTTCCCAGTCATATCAACCTTAAGCTCTAACTCTTTACTTCTTAAAGAATTAACCATTATCTCGGGAGTTAAGGTATCTCTACCATACTTAATAGCAGACTTAACATCCTTATATACATCGGGTTTAACATTTAGAAGGATAACAACTTTATATTCTTCAAAAACTTTATCCCCAGCATTAGCAATATCTTGAACTAATTTATTAAAAGTATCAAGATTACCATCTAAGTCTTTAGACATATCAATCTTAAAGCTAAAGAACTTTTCTAGAAGGAAGAGTTTATTAGGTAGACTCTTAGACATATTGTTCTTCTAATTTGTCCTACAAAACCTTCGCTTTATCAAGTTTACCAATTTTTCTCAATATTTAATCAGGCAAATGAAGAATTATAGAAGTATAAGCAAGTTCATCAAATTCAAGTTTTTGATAATCAGTCATAATAGCAGGAAATTCACCAGTTATACCCTTAGAGAATTTCTGTTGAACTAAGACCCCTTCCATTTTTTGCTGTCAAATGGGGAAATCCCATTTTCCATTAAAAATTCCAAGTTCAAACATTGTAGTTGTCATTCGAAGTTCTTAATCAACACAGAAAAAAGTATTAGAGGTCACCGTTTAATAGAAAACCAGAAAACAGATATTTAAAAAAAAAAACCAATTGAATAACAAACAAAAAAAAACCTCAGTGTTACACAAAACAGATAAGAAATATCTCTCCAATTAACATGCCAATAAGATAGTGAACAAATTAATATGAAAAACAACAGTGATTGTAAGCAAGGAAAAAAAATACCCTCAGAGGAAACAACACAAAGTCAGCAAACCCACTAATAGCCACAGTAATTCACCAATTTATACCACAATATATTAAACGGATTAATATATAAAATTCCTCCAATATTTGATGTTAGAATTCACAAGGATTCCATGAGGTTCACAACCCCAAGTCAAGGCTCAATTCTTAATCACCAGACAATAAGAGGAAATTTACATGGGAAACAGGAGAGGGAATTAAGAATACTTAAGATCAAAATAACAGGATAATAAAGGGGGATTTAAGAAGTGTTACCAACCAACACCAAGAAGAAATTCTAGGGACTCTGTAGGACCACCAGCTCGAATCCTAATCTCCAAGCCTGTTCACCAAGAACCAGTTTCCCTCAAGAGAACACAAACAGAAAAACAAGATTAGTAGCAAAGTCGAAAACCAGGGTTTCACTAATTTCAGGTCGATAAAGGATGTTGCCTGAAAATTAATTTTCCAATGACAATAACTCGATCAAAGACCCTTATGGACTTACAAACCCTCTAATACCACTTGTAGAGCTAAAACATCAACGGAAGCATAAAACTGGAATCACTAAGAACATCCAAAAGATCAAGAACACCTAGAAATTGATCCTTATATATAGGGCTCAGAACATAAACATTGTACCCGTCTGTACAATAATGAAACAGCCCCAAAACCCAAACCCTAAGATGAATGAACACACCGCAGTTACTACAATGGACCAAGATCAAACAACTGACCCAAGACTCTAAAACCCTCAATCAAAGAACTCAAATCACAACGATTTAAGATCAAAACCAGAAGTTCTGATCAATTGACACAAAATCAAAAGAGAGAATACAGATATGAATGCCAGAAGGAAAACCCAAAAGCTTCTATTGAACTGAGCAAAAGGCGGAATGAAAAATCACACAAAGAGTGACCATTCAGCTGGTATATATACAAAGCACCATCACCGTAGATCCAACCATCAATCTAACAGTCCAGAGCAACACACGTGGCCTCCACCTTAGGCTCGGGTTTGAGCTTGAATCAAATATTGAGTTATTGGGCAATGGCCAACTAAAAAACATTTGGCAAGTAGGCTTAGCCCACGTTTCATCACATCCCCAAAAAAGGATTTAATGCAATTGACAAGAATGGCATCACAATCCAACACATTGTACTTCTACGAATACAATAATTTACTCATTTTATCATGGAATTCAATTCCCTGCAATTGCTAGCACCAAAGAAAATAGATACTCACAGCTGCATGTCTGCCGAAAGATGGGGCAGATCGGTATGTCAACTCCATCGGATCTGGCATCTCAAAATCTCCTATCCCAGACAACAAAAGTGGCATAAATTCCTTCACAGCCAGAAGAACATAAAAAATCAAAAAATTAAAATGCATACCAGTGTCCACTACTTTAGCAAGTTCCTCGGCGTTTCCCACTTCATAAGAAATGCTCTCTCGATTTGAGAACATGTCTCCAACAGCCCCTTAGTGTTAGTTGTGTCACGAGACTCTTCCTCCACGAAGTTTGCAACTCGTGTCCCCAAGAGAGGATGCAGTAAAGATCAGTTTTGGTTAAAATACAAGGCAATTAGAATTAGTATGTAAGTTTCCTCGTGTACTTGGAAAAAATTTCCGTAATGGAAAATTTTATGGTTGCTACAAATAACAATTTTTCAATGTACAGGCTACTTGTTAGCAAAGTGTCTTGAGTCAGGTTTATTATTCAGAATATGTTTTCATTATTTTTATTGTTCTAGGGTCATTTTTATCATCGATCATTGTATCCTAATAAATTTTTGTTGCCTCTTTTTGTTTCCTATTCAAATTATGCCTCTGCTGATTTTATTCTTTGAATTATAAAGAAAGCACTGTACTATTTACCCATGTTCTAAAAGGCGCGAAAATGTACCGCCTAGGCGCAACGCGGGTCAAAAACACGTTGAATTCGGGAAATGCGTGAAAAATGCATTTTCCATCTAAAAGGTGCGCATAGGTGCGCATTATCCCACCTAATCCTTCTTTTTTAATCCATTTTTTAATGATATATTAAAAAATCTACTTTTTTATATAAAAATATATTTAATGCCTTAAAAATACGAAACGCATTATGGCACTTATTTTTCGCATTGAAACACCTAAACTTGTGATTCTTGATTCTCGATCTCGACGCATCGCAACGCATTACGCATTTTAGAACACTGCTATTTACATGTCATTTTTTATGAGATGATGATGTTGACAATCCCGCATGGCTAATGAAAATACAGTGTGTAAAAGGCAAAATCTGATGTAATGCATCAAATAAAAGAATAATACCATCTGTCACCACTAATGTTATAAGATTAAATTAGGTAATATTAAAGGTTCGTCAGCTCGGCTTTGTCATAAAATACCCTGTGGCAAGGTCAAATATTAACAATCTTCACTGAAGACAAATTTATCAAAATTAAATGGAAGATATGTAGTTCATTTTCCACGTCTCTACCTTTTTCCTCTGCCGTTTAAACATTTTAGGATGATGTGACATACTTGTTGTGCAATTCACAATTTATTGAAGATGTTCTTATTGATATTCTCTCGTCACCTCTGTAGGTCGAATAATGTTATTTATCATTATAATCATTGAACATTGATGATATGACAGTTTAGTGGAATAATTAGATTGTGAAATTTAATTTTTATAAGAGGAGAGATGAGAGAGAAATGTGAGGGTTAATGAGTTGCCACATCACAAATATTTCATCATGAATATGATAAATAATGTTACTCTTGTAGGTGAGGGTGTATTTGTTTTTCGTTTTCCTTTTTCTTTTTCATTTATTAAATATAATAATATTTTTCAAGTTTTTTAAAATCACTTTAATAAAATCACTTCATTTCACTTCTAAGACTATAAATTAATTTTTTTCTCTTTCTTGTTTTAGTGATTTTCATAAGGAAATATATGATTGAAAAATTGTTAAAAGTTGTAAATCCCATGAGATATATGATTTAAGTTGAAATTTGATGAATTTTAAATTTGATATAATCTTAGCAAAGTTTAATAGGGTATGTATTGGGATTTTTTTGAAAACAACACGTCCAAATATTAGCAAAAATTTTACCGAAGCCCGAAGGACCTTGAAAATTTAACTTGTAAACTAAGAAAAATATCGAAATTAGCATTAACTATTCCCTGTTGTACAAAATGAAATTGCAGCAAGAATTGCCCAACAAATTGTGTGTTTGCAAGGTAAAATCTGATTTAATGCATCGAATAACAAAATACTGTTGACATGAAGTGATAGGTTCATCACCTCTTTGCTACCTTTGCCGTTTGTCGTTATTGTAACGTCACTCGGCTCCCTCTGCCCTGTCATAAAATGGCATGTCATTCTTGAGTACGATAAACTAAACTGTAACAAGTATCATAAAATGGCATGTCATTCCTGAGTATGATAAACTAAGGGCTTGTTTGGTAAAGATTCTCCTTTTCTACAGTAAATCAATTCTCATTTTCAACCACACATTCTTCAATAAAATAATATTTTCCATCACATCTATACTTTTTTCTTCTTTTTCAACCACACATTTCCCATCAAATCACTATTCAAAAATCAATTTTTCCCCCAAAAATCCTTACCAAACACACTCTAAATTGTAACAAGTATCTAACTTTTTCAGATCTTCTTGATTTCGACGCTCCACAAAAATTAAAGATATTTTTAAACAGGACGAGAAAGTTCACATTACGAGAAAGTTCTAACTACAATTTCAATGAAAAGAACAAAAAAAAAAAAAGATAATTAATTTAGAGCTCAAATGATGCAATTACAAGTTGTCTGAAATCTGGACTTCTGTATCATCTTCACATTCCAGTAGAGTTTGTACCACAGAAGCCATTGTTGGGCGCTTGTTTCTGTCTTCTTCTACACATGAAAGGCCTAATTGAACCAATGTTTCTGCCTGTTTTCTGCTAAAATTCCCTTTCAATCTTGGATCAACAAAACTCTCCACCCAAAAGGAGTTTCCACGCTCAATTTTTTTCTTCACTGTCCTAACGAAACTCGTGAGTGCTGCTTCGTTCTCATATTCATCATCGACCTCCCAATTCGAAAGTCTAATTCCCCTTACCATCTCCAAGATTACGACACCATATCCATACACGTCGACTTTAGCTGTAATCGGATGGTTTAGAGCCCATTCTGGAGCCATGTAGCCTTTTGTCCCTCGAATTCTGGTGAATTCGGAACCAGGGCCGCCTCTCTGAGACAGTTTTGCTAACCCGAAATCTGCAATCTTGGGTTGAAATTCTCCGTCTAGAAGTATATTTTCGGGTTTCACATCACAATGGATTACCCATTCAAGACACTCGTGGTGAAGGTAGGCTAAGCCTTTGGCTGTCCCCATTGCCACCGCAAACCTTTGTTTCCATGTGAGGAAATTAGAGTCGAAAAGATGCTTGTCGAGTGACAAGTTATCGATGTACTCATAGACTAAGAGTCGATGCTTTCCTTCTGAGCAAAACCCCCAAATTCTCACTAGATTCATGTGATTGATCTTTCCTATGGTGCTGATTTCTGCTGAATACTCATCTTGGGCTTGAAACACATCCCCCAGCTTCTTAACTGCTACTTCCCTACCATCTGATAATACACCCATATAAACTCTACCCGAACCTCCTCTTCCTAGCTCACTCTTAAAATTGTTGGTTGCTTTCTTCAGTTCAGCATAAGTATACCTCTTGAAATTGCTAGATATCATGCGATATCCAGCCTCGACTGAAGCTGGGATACCGTGTTTTCTAAACAAAAACCACCAGCCTAATACAATGAGCGTTATTTCAATTGCTCCCAATGCTGCACAAAATGAGTAGATGTAAATCCATTTCACCCTTTTCGGGACGAAGTCATACATAGAAGGAGATCCTACGATGTGTTCTGCTTCTGTAGATCCACACATTGTTCTGGATTCATATAGAATTGAAGGATTTGGTGGTTGCACACTGCTTGGAACTTTAATGTATATACTTCCAGGGAAATCTGGAGTTTCATAGCCATTAAGGAGTTCACTTTTTACAAAACAGACTCCTTGTCCCAAAATCCGGTAGCTAAACGCAAGGCAACGAAAATCACTCGCGCACATATCCCTGCAAGCTTCCAATGTCAATGGAGAAGTCGTATTGAGATCAAAACCATAGAAATCCACATGAGGTATCTCCATGAATTTCACTTGTCGAGAATGTAAAAGAGTCTCGTTGAACGTTGCCTTGCAACCAGCATTCCAGTCGTTCGGATCATTCACCTCGAACCCAGGAGGACACGCACACTGAGGATCCGGCGCATAAACACACACCGCGTTTCTTCCACACACACCGCGTACACTACAAGGTTGTCCAAGAGCTTGCCATGTTATTTCCCACGATCCCGTCGAGTTCATCAAGCTATAAATCCTAAGATTCCCATCATAATCTATTGTCATCCTCCTTTTAATCCCATATCCCATATCAGAAGCATTAATTTGCAATTGATCACTTGACAGAAACCTGCCCATATCATCCAAAAATGCCACTCTGCTACTATTATAATTTGTTCTTCCATATCTATACACATCAGAATCAGGATTAGGCCAATAACTGCTTGATGTATCGGGCGTATCCGATAACAATCTCAAAACATTATCACTTCCAAAATACAAATTAAAGTAACCTGATTCATAATTCCCTTTTCTTAATGCAGATGTCAATCTTTTATTCTTAGTAAGTGTTTGTAAAGGTAAAAGAGTATCTGTAGGAAAATCAAAACTTTGCCAGAGAATATCACCGTGCAGATTCTCCAATACGAGGTTGCCTGAATTCAGAACCTTAGCTATTGCAACATCAGTTGTGGTGGTATTTGTCTGCCATACAACAGTGTCACCAACGTCTGTTAAGAGCATGGTTCCATCTCCCCTGAGGTGTACTTCCGAACGTTGGCCGTTAACCGGCCTGTCCCGATTTGCGGTCCAGACGACGGTTTTTTCTTTAGAATTTGTGAACCAAATTGCAAACCAGTAGGCGTTAGAGTTTTCTAAGTTAAGAAAACCACAAGTAAATGAGTTATCTGGGGAAGTGAGGAAATCTTGATCGTCCTCAACAGATAGAGAATCACCCCTTCTCAACTGAATATGAGATTTTGAAGTTGCAGAATTGAAGGAGAAGAAAAATACAAGTAAAAAGAGAAGGTAAAAAGATCGAAGAGTTTGGCTTCTCATTTTGGAAAGAAAACTGTTTTGGTTTTAATAATGCCCAAGTGCAAAGCAAAGCATGTTGATCAGTATATATCAATCTGTAAACTCAATTAAATATTATATTCTATGGAAATTGATTATAATTACTTCCGTATCTTGCTCCACTACCTTAAAAATCTTTTATTTTGAACAATAAAGTCGTGTCGACAATAATTCCCCTATAATGATGCATGCAAGCACATATGCTTCATCACATGAGTTTGATAAGTCGTGTATCTTGTTTCGTGGAACATTCAAGTCCGTATCGACGATAAATTCCCCTCTAATGATGCATACAATCTGCACGACACGATACTTCATGACACGTGTCTGATAAATCATGTGTTTTTTTTCGTGGAAACTACATATTTTGAACATTCAAGTCGGTGTCGACAATAAATTCCACTCTATTGATGCATGCAGTCCACACGACACGATATTTCATGACATGGGTATTATAAATCATATATTTTATTTCGTGGAAATTACGTATCTTAACATTCAAACTCTAATGATGCATCCATTCCACACAACACAATTGACAATACTTCATGACATGGGTATGATAAGTAATGCATCTTGTTTTATTTTTTATACATATAGTATTTTTTGAATTTCTAACTCTCGAGAGATTCTTTAAGAAAATTCCTCGAACAAGTGCTTGATGTAACATGTGACTTGTCCTATAATAAAAAGTAAAAAAAAAAAAAAAATTAAAGATAAAACATATAATTTTAAATTTAACGTATACTCGACTTGTATGTTGCGTACTTTCGAATAATTAAGTGTTGACATATTCGTGTTTGTACAACATAGTTATATTCAATGTAATATAAACAATTGATATCCGATCAGAAGCCTTTTTGAGAATTATTCATCAAGTTGAGAATATGGCGACGTCCCTTCTAAATAGTTGGGCTGTACAAACAAAATGGAGCGTTCACATTTCCAATGGCTTTTTCTCTATGGACAATTTGCTGTATATAATAATATTTGCTCCGGCAATAGAAAGTTGACTTTGAACTATGTGATGTGACCGATAACGAAAAAATTCCATATTATGTTAGCGATGAGTTAGGTTAGCGATACAAATACATTGCTCCAATTTTGTGAGGAGAATGATACAAGAGAGGATACGATACAAATATACGTCAAGGCTTCTTAAATAATGGTCAAAGGCCCATGGTTTTGTACCTAGGTTTGCATCCCATAGGCCAAGGGTTTACTTTGATATTATGAAACATTATTTAAAAAAAAAATTTGTTATAGAAAAATTATAAATCATGTAATAGACAAAAGCTTTAACGCCCATTAAAATGATTTTTTTTTTTAAGGAAAAATGAGTTTTAAAATAGTAATTTTTTAAATAATGTATAGTTAAAAATAATTTTTTTTTTTGAATTTACATGTAAAATATATTATTGTGAGGTGCATGGTTAAAAATGAGATTGAGAAAAAAAAAGTTGTTTTAAGGATAAATCTATATGTACATAATTATTGTACATAATGGATTACATAGACCCATGTGGAAGAAATCCGGCCGTGGATGTGAAGTGTGAAAAAGTCAAAAATTGTAAACTACCGATGGACGCGCACCACATGTCAATTATGTAATGTATTATGTAAATGATTATGTACTTGTAGCATGATTCTTATAGTTAGCATGCTTTTTGGAATAGTAGATTAATGGAGAATGAGTGGTTCAAAAATAATGAAAGATTTTGAGTTTGCGTATAATATTATTTTATTGAACAATTTGTGATTGAAAAGAAAAAAGAGAAAAATGTATTTTAAAAATAATGATAATAAAACGACAACTTAATACAGTCTAATGCATCAAAAATTTCATTCGCTTCTTCCGATTCAACAGTTTCATCATTAGTGGAATTCCAACCATAACTTACATAACGTCTCATCTCATATTTCTACTCGAGCTACTTTCTTTTTTAGTTACCAAATCAGTGATCTAGATTTGAGTCTCATTTGAAGGGAAGGGAAAAAATTGTGATCTTTATAGTCATTTAATCATTGAGGTCAAATAAACGTGGTTGATATATTGGAATTTATCTAAGAAAAGGATAATATGAGTGGACTTTTGTGGTTGCTACCAAACTCATATTCCTTATGCAAAAACAAGTTGCCAAGTTGGATAGAATTAAAATAAGAATACATTATTGGTCTATTGGATCTAGGGTTTCGATGTAATAAATTAATATGGCATATTGTTAAGTTGTAAACAAAATTCCAAATAATGACCAACCCCAACCCAACCTTAAATATGGCAATTTTATCGAAGATAAAATTTAAATAAATCAAGTGTAATGATATTATTTGGATAGTTGGACATACTAATAAATGCAATTCAATTTGAATTGATTTTAAAGATGACTCCGTCTTTAATATTTCAAACTTTTAAATGAAGTGATTTAGATATTGGAAATTTCTATAATTTTTGTTTTTATATAGGAAGATTCTACAAAGGTTCTCCAACTAATCACTTGCAACTTTAATATTTTTGAAGGATTTTAAATTTGGAACTGTATTAAGCTCATGTGAGAATTGGAGGCTTTTTTTCTGGAAAAAATGAGACCGGCCCATTGTCTAGGCCTGTGCGCATGTCCCGTGAGTGTCAGTCTCAGAGGCAGAGGCCTAGTATAGCCCAGTCCCACATAGGTCATGCCTTGGGCCGACTAGCTCTAGATCTCGTTCTTGTAAAGTTCGTGATTGAGGAAATTACATAATTCCAAGTATTTAAATATCACAATACAAAAATTGGGGCTAAAGTTTCATTATGCATAAATCAGGTATCTATAAATTAAATATTACCCACCCAATTTACAAACCCTAATAATTTCAATTCTCATTTTCTCTCTCTCTACATCTCCCATTCTCTCATTTCTTTCCCCTCTGCGCCGCAATCGTTGAAACTCCGGTGACCGACTACTGAGTTGCACCAGCCAATACACCTCCTCCCACAAGTGCCGCTACCAGATCGCCATCTTCTTCCAATCATCACGATGGGCGACGCTCATTTTCACGTGCAGCGGCGAGGCAACGCCGATTTGTGCGGCTTCTCTCTCAACGCCGATCTGTGTTGCTGTGCTCTCAGATCGACGATTGGAGCGATGCCGGTGATTAGGTCTTGCGGTGAGTGAGATCTGCTCGGTGATGGTGGACTGGATTAATATAGTTTTCAAATGCCTTAGTCTGATTGTTCTTTCCTTAACCTTGCAGATGAATATTAATTGAAACATAAAAATTTGATTTGTAAGAAAATTTTATTAGTGCTCTGTTTTTTTTTAGATGATTAGTATGATGAGTTTTAGGCCTACAATTAGTACTTTATACTGAGATTCATTTTTTGAAGATGGTTGTTGTGGTTTATCAGCAAAATTTGGCTCGGTGATGGTGGGTTTGAGTGTTAGTGTAGTTGTGGGGTGACGGTGTGGTACCGATAGTTGTGCAGTGACTTGGGATAGGTTTTGTGGATGGTTTTTGCTGGTGGTAGTGGTTATATTTTTTAGGTGGTGTTGACGGCGGTGCTGGTACTACTACAGTGGTTGTGCTGTGATTTAGGATGTGGTTTTGTTGATGGTTTTTGCATGTGGTAGTGGTGGTGTTGTTGAGGTGGTGGTGACGGCGGTGCTAGTTAAGGTTATGGTGGAAATTTAGTTTTACAATCTTCATCAAATGCAACAATGACACCATCAGTACTGCCAACTCAACAACACCACCACCAACAACAAGTTCTGTGACTAAAATTCGTAATATGTGACTAAAATATAATCTGTAACCAATCATTTTGTTATCTGTGACCTAAAAATTATATAATCTGTGACTTTGAAAAAATATGTGACCAACTAATTTTGAAATTTGTGACCGTGTGACTTATAAAATTTGATTTGTGACCAACTAATTTTGAAATTTATAACGACCTACAAAATTTTTGAATTGTGACCGTAAAATAATCTGTGACTTATAAAAATTATAATTTTTGACTAGAAAATAATATGTGACTAACTAAATTGTAAATTTGTGACCAGAATGATCGCCAGAATAGTTGTCGGAAGTCGAAACGGTCTTCGGAACGATCGCCGGAACAGTCGCCGGAGAAGAGTGGTGGTCGAAATGGTCGTCGGGAAGTCCCCAGAGCGGGGTGGTGTAGGTGGGATGGATTAATTATATTGTGGTAGGAAATGGAGTGGTTGGCTTGACGTTGAAAAATTGGTGTGGCATTCATTAATGTAACATTAATGAGCCAAAAAACGGATATCCGTATAAGGTGATGATATCAAAATGGGACATGCGATGCTATTTTCTTTTTTCTGGATAAAATTCGTCCACGTATCATACTTTTCGTACACACAGTCATGTCCACACCCTAATATGTCCTCATATTTAAATAAAAAAAATTAATGGAAATATAATCCAAAGTTCTGTAAAAAAGTACAAATGAGTTTCAAATAAATACTTAAAAATTTAAAATAAAAAAAAATCAATTTCTCTTCCTTCCTACACCTTCTTCCCACCACCACCGTCGTCGCCGTCAACACCAAAAAAAATTGTTAAAAAATACCTCATATCCTAACCGATGAAATAGTCCATATAGCCACCGAGCCCCACTTGTCATCGAAGCAAATTGCCGCACTCCGCCGACATTTTTCCTGGCGAAAATTGAAACCGCCACTATCATGATGAAATCCCCGTCAGGAACTCTATCGTGGAAAAATCTTTTATTTTGAATAATTCCCCTATAATGATGCATGCAAGCACATATATTTCATCACATGAGTTTGATAAGTCATGTATCTTTTTTCGTGGAACATTAAAGTCAGTATCGACGATAAATTCCCCTCTAATGATGCATACATTCTGCACGACACGATAATTCATGACTCGTGTCTGATAAATTATGTATTTTATTTCGTGAAAATTACATATTTTGAACATTCAAGTCAGTGTCGACAATAAATTCCACTCTATTGATGCATACAGTCCACACGATACGATACTTCATGACATGGGTCTAATAAATCATGTATTTTATTGTCGTGGAAATTACATATCTTGAACATTCAAGTCGGCATCGACAATAAATTCCACTCTAATGATGCATCTATTCCATACGACACAATGCTTCATGACATGGGTGTGATTAGTCACGTTTGTTTTACTTTTTATATATATAGTTGATAAATGCGTTTTGTGCACTTAATTATAATACAAAATATGCTTGATTGTTGACATAAATGCTTGAATATGGCTTAATTCTATAGAAATTGTGTTTGTAGGACTACATTGATGGATGAAATGAAATGTATGCGAAAAGGACCTAAATGGAGGAAAACGGAAGTTCAAGGACTCAATTGCAAATACTGAAAAGTTGTGTCAATCTCACGATGAAGATTTGAGAGTGTTGGGCATCAATTGGATGAGGAAAGAAGCCGAATGGATGAAATAGAGTCGAAGCACTATCATAAATCAACTTCCAGCCGAAAAAAGTTATGTTTTGAATTGTCAGTCTTAGTTTGAGACCCATTTTTGACATAGAAGACGTTCGAATTTGAAGATTGATATTTCTGGAATATTTGTAGGCCTTTAAGTAAGTTTTCTAACTCATTTTGAATCACTTCAATCAGATATTGAGAGAGAAAGATATGATCAAAATACCGAAAACAGTCCTGAGGGTAAACCATGCGATCACATGGTATAAAAACCATGCGATCGCCCAGACTTCAACAGGACCTTTTTTCTGGCAAATTGGTTGTTCCTTGCGATCGCATGGGGATACTCCTTGCAATCACAAGGTGTGTTCTGTGCGAGAAAATTTCAAGTTTCCTTTTTCAATCCAACCACTTATGGAATGATATCTTGAGACCCTATTTAACCCTAAACTTTTCGTCCAAAACTAGGGGGATGCTTTCTTAGGGAGAAAACACCATGGAAGAGCAAGGAGAAGGGGCAAGAACAAGGGTTTCACTTCAAGATCCAAGATTCAAGCTTTAACTTCTAGTTCTTTGGTGATATTTTCTTTTTATTACTTTTCTTGTTAGTTTATTTTCTCTATGTTAGGCTAGACTTTTTATGTATTAGGTAAATGATGAACCTCGCATTGTGATCTTTTAATTTCTATTTTGTAATTTGACATTTAAACACGTTTGATGGTTATTGAATGATTTATATACACTTTTTGTCTCCATGATTATAGTGCACGATAATTGTGTGAGTTTAGGTGGTTTATTTTATGCATTCGAAAGAAGGGAAATAAATTCAACAAGGTATAAATTATCGTTTTGTTCATAAAGGATAGAAATATACCGATATGCATTACGTGAATCTCTAAGTGTTTACAAAACTACATGCATTCTTATATATTGCATTTGTCATAGAAATATAGTCAAATGGTATACTAGGATAGATTCAATTATACTTGAAAGAGATTGTTGGATATGTTAGAAATATTGATTCTTCAAACGATTCATTGTGTTGTCAAATTGTGAAATAGGGGTTAAGAGTGAACTTTGCTTTGTGATTCGGGATCCTAGTACGCTTTTTCATACATTAATTTCTTCAACTTTTGCATTCAACCATTACTTTTGCATTTTGTTCGTCATTTTAGTTTAATTTGCATCTTAGTCATAATTTTATCATAAAATCACCACAATCATCGTCTTGAGTTTAATAGATTCGGTTAAGGTCGATATAATAAAAATTCATCCTCGTGGGAACGATACTCGAAATTCTTGAATTTCCACTTTATTACTTGTTAACGATCCGTACACTTGCGGTGATTTAAATTCGAAACATATTTTCGTGAACAATAGTTTTATTTTAATTTCTAACTCTCACGAGCTTCTTTAAGAAAATTCATCGAACAAGTGCTTGATGTAACATGTGACTCGTCCTATAATAAAAAGAAAAAAAAAAGATAAAACATATAAATTTAAATTTTAAATTTAACGTATACTCGACTTGTATGTCTCCTACTTTTAATAATTAAGTGTTGACACATCCCTATTTCTGCAACATAGTTATATCCAATGTAATAGAAACAATTGATATCCGATCAGAAGCCTTTTTGAGAATTACTCTCGTTGTAGAGGGCATAATCATCAAGTTGAGAATATGGCGACGTCCCTTCTATGGACAATGGAGCGTTCACATTTCCAGTGGCTTTTTTCATCAAGTTGTAGAGGGAACAATCATCAAGTTGGGCTGAACAAGGAAAATGGAGCGTTCACATTTCCAGTGGCTTTTTCTCTATGGAAAATTTGCTGTATATAATAAATGAGATCTGCTGCATGTACAGTCCATTTATTATATAATAAATGGACTGTACATTGTACAGCCCACACTGATTAGTGTGGGCCCCACTGATTAATTAATCAGTGTGGGCTGTACAATGTACAGTCCATTTATTATATATCAGTGGGGCCCACAATAATCAGTGTGGGCTGTACAATGTACAGTCCATTAAGGACTGTACAAAGAGAAAAATTCATAATAATATTTGCTCCGGCAATAGAAAGTGGACTTTGAATTGTGTGATGTGACTGATATCGACAAAAGTACAGGAAAATTCGCATCATAGGGCTTTAATTTATATTTAAGTAGTTGTCTATCTTCAGTATTTTGTTATAGTTGTACAACAATTTATAATGATACAAAATCGCCCAAAACTTCATAAAATTATCGAGCGACTCTTCTATGTCCTTCTTTTGTGAAATTAAATTTTGTTTTCGAAATTAGACGTGCTTTTGTGAGAATTTTGTGATAAGTTAATCGAGATATTGGCGCTATTGTGATTTTGTATTAATTGTGCGACTATACAGAAAAAGTAGAGAACTTACTTCCTCTATAAGGTCCTAACCAATTTGCTAATTGCCGAACAGATTGGAGACCAAATACTGCAATCTTTCAAAAATTGAAGGATAAACTTGGCAGATTCATAATCCATTCAAATATGAGTTCATTATGGAAGCAGGGGGTCTTATTTTAAGAAAGAAAGGTTGGAGATTTGTCTTGGTAGTTGGCATATTGATGAGAAGATTGATTTTTGATCAAGTTGAGCATATAGAGATCATATAAAGAAGACTGCTCAATTGCATTGAAATGTGAAATGAGTGGTAGAAATTGCAAGAATCAATAAAGATATGTTCCCCGTTAGAAGGGCACGGAGTTCACCAGATTTTTCTAACGTCTTCCTATATCATCAATCGAGACAACTATAACAGTATGTTCCTCCCATTAGAAGGGCACGGAGTTCACCAGATTTTTCTAACGTCTTCCTATATCATCAATCGAGACAACTATAACAATATAAAATCTTCTTAGAATAATTATCACCATGATGGTCAAAGTAAACCAAGACAAAACTGCATTTGTCCAAAGCAAAATATAATAAAATTCTGTATTAATAATATAATCGTACAAAATCCGCACTAATTATTCATAGATTGGAAATGGGAAATTTTCATCCCCAACCTTCGGAGACTCTTACCAAACCATCCCCAACCTTTAGCGACCTTTGCACAATTAGTCCTTTTTAACAATTTCCGTCAATTGAGATGCTAGACCACAACGTGGATTGCAGATGGCATAAATTTCCAAGGGCAAAATAGTCACACCCCATGTCACCAGAAGGGAAAAATTTCTCCCATTTTCAGTTGTGCTTAGAAATAAAAGGACAGATTATAATCTAAGAAATCTCAAAATCCTTCTGCTATGTTATGGCTTGTGCTTTTGAATTAAAATTGCGAGTTGTCGATTTGTTGTATGGTATATTGTGTGAGTTACGATTTTTAAATCTAATTTTTTTTTTTTTTTTTTTGTATCAATTTAGTCTCAAACGAGTTAGTTTTACAGTTTCAAGTTTCACCTTTCTGGAGGTATAGGAAATATTAAATCATTGTGTATAAACGACTATGTATTAAAATATGATCAGTTTAAAAGTTTGGGACCGTTTATGCTAATTTATTTAAATGTTAGGGATGAGTTAGGTTAGCGATACAAATACATTGCTCCAATTTTGTGAGGAGAATGATACAAGAGAGGATACGATACAAATATACGTCAAGGCTTCTTAAATAATGGTCAAAGGCCCATGGTTTTGTACCTAGGTTTGCATCCCATAGGCCAAGGGTTTACTTTGATATTATGAAACATTATTTAAAAAAAAAAATTTGTTGTAGAAAAATTATAAATCGTGTAATAGACAAAAGCTTTAACGCCCTTAAAATGAGTTTTTTTTTTTTAGGAAAAATGAGTTTTAAAATAGTAATTTTTTAAATAATGTATAGTTAAAAATAAATTTTTTTTTGAATTTACACGTAAAATATTTTATTGTGAGGTGCATGGTTAAAAATGAGATTGAGAAAAAAAAAAGTTGTTTTAAGGATAAATCTATATGTACATAATTATTGTACATAATGGATTACATAGACCCATGTGGAAGAAATCCGGCCGTGGATGTGAAGTGTGAAAAAGTCAAAAATTGTAAACTATCGATGGACGCGCACCACATGTCAATTATGTAATGTATTATGTAAATGATTATGTACTTGTAGCATGATTCTTATAGTTAGCATGCTTTTTGGAATAGTAGATTAATGGAGAATGAGTGGTTCAAAAATCATAAAAGATTTTGAGTTTGCGTATAATATTATTTTATTGAACAATTTGTGATTGAAAAGAAAAAAGAGAAAAATGTATTTTAAAAATAATGATAATAAAACGACGACTTAATACAGCCTAATGCATCAAAAATCTCATTCGCTTCTCCCGATTCAACGGTATCATCATTAGTGGAATTCCAACCATAACTTACATAACGTCTCATCTCATATTTCTACTCGAGCTACTTTCGTTTTTAGTTACCAAATCAGTGATCTAGATTTGAGTCTCATTTGAAGGGAAGGGAAAAAATTGTGATCTTTATAGTCATTTAATCATTGAGGTCAAATAAACGTGGTTAATATATTGGAATTTATCTAAGAAAAGGATAATATGAGTGGACTTTTGTAGCCGCCTTGCTACCAAACTCATATTCCTTGTGCAAAAACAAGTTGCCAAGTTGGATAGAATACATTATTGGTCTATTGGATCTAGGGTTTCGATGTAATAAATTAATATGGAATATTGTTAAGTTGTAAACAAAATTCCAAAATAATGACCAACCCCAACCCAAACTTAAATACGACAATTTTATCGAAGATAAAATTTAAATAAATCAAGTGTAATGATATTATTTGGATAGTTGGACATAATAATAAAAGCAACTCAATTTGAATTGATTTTAAAGATGACCGTCTTTAATATTTCAAACTTTTAAATGAAGTGATTTAGATATTGGAAATTTCTATAATTTTTTTTTTTATATAGGAAGATTCTACAAAGGTTCTTCAACTAATCACTTGCAACTTTAATATTTTTGAAGGATTTTAAATTTGGAACTGCATTCAGCTCATGTGAGAATTGGAGGCTTTTTTTCTGGAAAAAATGAGACCAGCCCATTGTCTAGGCCTGTGTGCATGTCCCGTGAGTGTCAGTCTCAGAGGCAGAGGCCTAGTATAGCCCAGTCCCACATAGGTCATGCCTTGGGCCCACTAGCTCTAGATCTCGTTCTTGTAACGTGCGTGATTGAGGAAATTACATAATTCCAAGTATTTAAATATCACAATACAAAAATTGGGGCTAAAGTTTCATTATGCATAAATCAGGTATCTATAAATTAAATATTACCCACCCAATTTACAAACCCTAATAATTTCAATTCTCATTTTCTCTCTCTCTACATCTCCCATTCTCTCATTTCTTTACCCTCTGCGCCACAACCGTTGAAACTCCGGTGACCGACGACTGAGCTGCACCAGCCAATACACCTCCTCCCACAAGTGCCGCTACCAGATCGTCATCTTCTTCCAATCATCACGATGGGCGACGCTCATTTTCACGTGCAGCGGCGAAGCAACGCCGATTTGTACGGCTTCTCTCTCAACGCCGATCTGTGTTGCTGTGCTCTCAGATCGACGATTGGAGCGGCGCCGGTGATTAGGTCTTGCGGTGAGTGAGATCTGCTCGGTGATGGTGGGCTGGATTAATATAGCTTTCAAATGCCTTAGTCTGATTGTTCTTTCCTTAACCTTGCAGATGAATATTGATTGAAACATAAAAATTTGATTTGTAAGAAAATTTTATTATTGCTCTGTTTTTTTTAGATGATCAGTATGATGAGTTTTAGGTCTACAATTAGTACTTTATACTGAGATTCATTTTTTGAAGATGGTTGTTGTGGTTTATCAGCAAACTTTGGCTCGGTGATGGTGGGTTTGAGTGTTAGTATAGCTCTGGGGTGACGGTGTGGTGCCAATAGTTGTGCAGTGACTTGGGATAGGTTTTGTGGATGGTTTTTGCTGGTGGTATTGGTTATGTTTTTTAGGTGGTGTTGACGGCGGTGCTGGTACTACTGCGGTGGTTGTGCTGTGATTTAGGATGTGGTTTTGTGGATGATTTTTGCAGGTGGTAGTGGTGGTGTTGTTGAGGTGGTGGTGACAGCAGTGCTAGTTAAGGTTATGGTGGAAATCTAGTTTTACAATCTTCATCAAATGCAACAATGACACCATCAGTACTGCCAACTCAACAACACCACCACCAGCAACAAGTTCTGTGACTAAAATTCGTAATATGTAACTAAAATATAATCTGTAACCAATCATTTTGTTATCTGTGACCTAAAAATTATATAATCTGTAACTTTGAAAAAATATGTAACCAACTAATTTTGAAATTTGTGACCGTGTGACTTATAAAATTTGATTTGTGATCAACTAATTTTGAAATTTATGACGACCTACAAAATTTTTAAATTGTAACCGTAAAATAATCTGTGTCTTATAAAAATTATAATTTGTGACTAAAAAATAATATGTGACTAACTAAATTGTAAATCTGTAACCAGAATGATCGCCAGAATAGTTGTCGGAATCGGAGCAGTCGTCGAAACGGTCTTCGGAACGATCGCCGGAACAGTCGCCAGAGAAGAGTGGTAATCGAAATGGTCGCCGGAAAGTCCCCGGAGCGGGGTGGTGTAGGTGGGGTGGATTAATTATATTATATTATATTAGAATTAAATATTTAATAATTTATTATTTCATAAATAAAAACTTTTAAAAAAACTTGATTTTTGAATTTTCAAACTATAAACCTGATTTTTGAATTGGTGTAACCTATACACCTTATTTATGATTTTTCTTCCCGATTGATTCACGTTAATAGAACTACACAAGCTTGTATTTAAATGGAAAAGGAGAGAAAAAAAATTAGTATCCGATTGAAAAGAATTTATAAATGATTTAATTTATAAATAAATAAAAATAAATGATAGTTAATTATATTGTACTCGTAGGTCGGTAAAATGTGTGGTTATCCTTGTTTGGGGGACAGAAATCATTTTTTAGTGAATTTAGATAAAAGTTAATTAAATGAGTAGTTAAAAAGTTATTAGTCCCATAAAATATATGATTAAAATTAATTGTTAACTTTGATTTAAATTAAAATCTAAATTCAAATTAAAATCTCTACCAAACATGTGCTAAATTAAATCATTTATAGGTTATTTATCCAAAAAATTGTAGTGCATTCTGGAACATACTGATCACATCCGTCCTTAACTGAAAAATTTGCTTGACCAAATGCCGAATACACGATATTGGATTGGCTTTCCACGATCGGTGGAACCATATACTCTCCCATCAACCTAACATTCTCATTCCCTGTCGCCGCATTGGATGCCCTGCTTCTTCATTAGCCCCAATGGCAATTTTGTTTCGATTTTGTTCTGCTATGAGCTCTGCTTGCTTTTTTGGTGTGCTTCTAATTGTTCTCTTCTTCTCGACCTGAATATTCATTCAATTTTCAGATCAAATTGAGCAAGATCGTCGTATCTCGAGTTTTGCATACAAAGTCTAGAAAATGAAAAAAAATAGAAAATGGACATGAAAAAAAAAGGCATGGCTCCTATTATCATTTTCTAAATCTGTGAGACTATCCATTCAATAATTTATATAAAACAAGAGTTTTCACATTAAACTATGATGGTCAGCAACGTTACGTCAAATGAACCATTTCTCAAATATTACAATCTCATAATGTTGCTTTTGACACCCTCCATTAGGGCTATCAATGAGATGAGCCGAGTCGAGCCACGAGCTGAAATTCGAAACTCGGGTTTGGCTCGAGCAAAAATAGTTGGGCTTTTTTTGGCTCGATCGATCCAACTCGTTCTTTTTTTAATGTATTGTTTTAAAATTTTTAAATTTTTTTAATGAAACTCTGCTCGTCCAGGAACAAAATGGCCCATGGCACAGGCCTACCCATGTGGCTCGACTAGCCACAAGGTTAGCTCGGGCTCAATGGTCCCAAGCCATGAGAGGCTCGGTTCGAACTTTTTTCGGACTGAGCCCGATCCGTTGAAGCTGCAAGCCACTTTGACATAACTACCCTCCGTGCAAGAATTATGCAAGAAGGATTCTCTACGGAGTTTCGAATGTTCGAATCTCTGCGGCAGCTGGAAGACAACATCTATGTTGGAAGGCAGAAGTCTACAGGGAGGAAAACTGTCGAATGTCCGGATCAAGTGTGTATAAGTTGTGACCGCATCTGGATTCACTCGGATGATGAACCAGGAAGGAAAGCTACCACTCCTCAAGATTAGTCGGGCAAAACTTGAACAACTGAGTCATAAAAAAAATGAATTATGCAAGAAAGAATTCAATAAAACAAGCCAAAGGCCAACATTCATCCACCTCATGTCCTTGTCAAGTCCTCCACTCTTCCCATTCCGCAAGCATGCATTCCGACTGATCGCCATTTTGAGAGAGACATTCGTGTCTCTCACTCCAATACTCATTCATGAGCATGGAGTCCAACAAAATAAATAGAACATGAAGGGCAAGTGTTTTGGAATCAACTCTTACGAAATGAAGTATCATAAAAAAAAAGAAAAGGAAGAACGCACCAAGAACTGTGCAAATCAGAGAATTCCCTGAGATGAAATTTGGAGAAATAAAACTGAAGAACAACACCATGAGTACAACAAGCCAAACCACAAACAAGAAAAATACGAAAGCAGGGCCCGAGAGGCAAACTTTAGACTTTGAGCTCCTTTGAATTGGCGTCGAACAACAAAAGCAATTCTCTTAATTTAAATCTTCATGTTGAGCATTATCTTCATCGTTCTGTTTTGATTCATTCACATTGGCAGGTTCAATCATTTCCTCATTCTCTTTTGGTTCATCCAAATTATAATTATCACTCTGATCATGTTGTTCCTAAACCACTAAATTTTTCGATGTTCCCTCTTTCTCTTTTCTTTTTTGTCATTAAAGTACTTATCCATATCTAAAGTCGGCTTCGAACTAATGCCTTTACTCTTTTGTCTCTCTCTCTCTCTCTTTTTTTTTTTTTTAGCCCTAGACACATTTAAGAGCCTTGGTATTTGACTCGAGTCTATCAAAAAAAGCATGTGGAAATTTTGATACAAGAAAAGAGTGTAAAGTGCACTCAAATTGGCAGCAAATGTGCATATCCTCACTTTTGTTACACAATGGAATGAGTATTCCTAATCCAAACCCTATAGTACCCCCAAAACCACCACACACATTCTACACCAAAACAAGGACCAAATAACAGAGTAATATAAATCCAACGAAACAAAGTAGATAATCCCACAAACAAACACATTATTGAAAATATTTGTATGAACAATAAAACAATCGATTTATTTAATTTCCCAAACTCTCAACCATCGGTGGCTCTCCCTTTCTTACACAGCCATAAAATATAGAGTTTTTCAAATAGAAAAATAAAAAAAGGCGCGCACACAATGTAGAAATTAATAGAAATCCATTAAAATGTTTTATTTCATAAAAATCGATTAAGCTAAAAATTGTAGAATTTGTAAATGTCATTAGAAACTAATGGATGGAAATCCAGATATACTAACAACCAATTAATTTTCGCTCCAATCATATACATAAAACAAAATCAATAGAACAGAATGGGTAAATCAACAAAAAAAATCAAGCAATTTAACTTCAAATGTATACAAAATTATTACCTGATTCACGATATTTGTTTGGAGCCAAAGTGAACAAATATAAACTAGTTGGATTTCGGAGAAGTTGCGAATTTAAGAGGAGGTCTAGGTTTTATTTTAGCTGGACAGTTATTTGAGGTTTTGAACGTAATCATTGGGTTTTAGCAACCAAAAAAAACTGGGTTCCCTAAAGAGCTAGGTTAGAGGCGGCAGCATCTTGGGCCTCTCCTTAGGTCCGACTATGTTACCAAGAGAAGATTTTTCGAGTACGACTTTTCTAGCCTAGAAATAATTTCCATGGACAACTCTAGGGCATTTATTTGCTCTATAATTTTATATCCCAATCATGTAATAGTTTCTTCCAATGATTCAAGTGAAGCATTGTGGGCTGCAGAGCCCTTATAAAGAATCGAGAAATTGGAAATGTATTGAAGAATCCTAACAGCTTGGCTGGTGAATTAACAAGACTATGGTTCTTTGTTCAACTTGAGCCATGGAGGAAAGCGATGCGATAACTTGGAAGAGCTGAAGTGCTATCTAGCCTTGAAGTTCGTTACATCTAGGAGAAAAATATGTGAATCGTGAATCGTGAATCATGTCTACGCCAATTGATAGCCTCTCTCTTTCTCCACCGGAAATCCCTCGGTTTTTCTCATCCCTAGCGAAACTATGTGCCACATGAACAAGGCCGAGTTCTTGCATCAAGCCCTTGACTTGGCGCTCTCTCCATTACTCGTTTCTTTGAGCCTAAACTTTGCACCAAACATCAGTGTTCCCTTGACAGTTAAGTGTCTTCTTGAGCTACAAATCCACGTATTCCTCAGCTGAGCTTGACTACTTAGTGCATGACCATTAAGTGAAGTACTCTCCAGATCAAATTTTCTTACTCTTGCCCTCCCGGAAACAACTCATAGGAGAGTAGACTTTCCGATGCCACTTGAGCCAACAACAGCTAGGATCTCGGAACTTCTTGCTGTTAAAAAAGACTGATTTCAGAATGTTAGATCAGATTCGCCTTGTTCGTTCCATCTGAAAATTGACGCGTTGTATAGTGTAGGAAAGATCGGTTATACATAATTTGTCAACAGATTTGGATCGGTGATGTTGTAATTAGTTCCGTTAAATGTGTTATCAATTTAATTCAAACGCAACATAACTTGTTAACAATCAGAACTTGCTATAAAATTGAGTACACTTCAGCATTCTTCGAGTTACATATGTATATTTACAAAATAATCTTTCATCCCATGGACAAAGCGATTCATCTTACGCCCCCAGAGACTGAAAGAATTAGATATTGCCATATAGAAAAATATTTACAGTGAAGAATGACTGTCTTTCCCAGTTTGGTATTTACCAGTTCCTCTGCACTGGTTTTCATGGTGGGGATGGCTGATCCTCATACTTGACGATGGCCACTCTTCGTGACTCTGAAATACGCTGCCTCTTATTAAGGACATCAATGTAATTCTGAATCCTATGCCGATCTGAGCTTTTGAGAGAAAAAGGGGGGTTTAGAACGAGGAACGGTGCTTCAGCCAGAAGAAATGTCAATAACTGAACTGCTTTTGAATAACAAGTTACGGCAACTTCTGTATTGCCCATATACTCGTCAACCTGCAAATCTCATGCACAAATAAACAATTTTAGAAATTGCATATAAGTTTCAGCATTCCCCAAATCAAAATTTCAGCAATCTATGTGTAAATGTTTCAGAACTCTCATTAAATTAAAGTCCTAAATTGTTGCATCAAGTAAAGTTTCCTAGGTAGAATTGCAAAAAATTAATCAATAACAAAGATGGAAGTATGACAGAAATAATGCAATACCATACTAATTACCAAGGATTATTTTTTCCCTTACTGTAGTGCAAGAGATTCATCATTTTCATCTACTAAATTTATTAGAAGTAAATCAAACACGTAAATGGGTGTATTTCCATCATTATGGAGCGTGCACATCTGGATCTTTGCAGTGTGACGACCAGTTCAGTGGCAGCCAGAGGAAGACAAAATTCTGATCACTCCAAAAACTAATTTAGTCATTCTACAGCAGTGTACTTCTATGAATATAACAATATACTCATTTTATCATGGAATTCAATTCCCTGAAATTGCTAGCACCAAAGAAAATAGATACTCACAGCTGCATGTCTGCCGAAAGATAGGGCAGATCGGTATATCAACTCCATTGGATCTGGCATCTCAAAATCTCCTATCCCAGACAACAAAAGTGGCATAAATGCCTTCACAGCCAGCAGAAAATAAAAATCAAAAAATTAAAATGCATACCAGTGTCCACTACTTTAGCAAGTTCCTCGGCGTTTCCCACTTCATTTAGAAATGCTCTCTCGATTTGAGAACATGTCTCCACCAGCCACTTAGTGTTAGTTGTGTCACGAGACTCTTGGACAACATGATTATGCTGCACGTTCGAGATTACCCTCAATTCTGTAATCTCCTGTGTCGAACTTCCTTCAATGGCTGATGCTGCTCGAGTGTGACAAATATGCAATGCTTGCTTCCATATGGCAAGAATCACAAGCTGAATTGAGAATGCATCTAGATGTTCTCCTGCTTCAATCTAACAAAAAATAGCAACATCAACTAGACCCTCATTTGATTCATGTCAATAATATAAATAGGTAAATCAGCTGAGCTTCACAATGCCTTGACGAGGCAAACCAAGATCACAAATCACAAAATGACATTAATACATATAGGGTCCACATATTAGGTCTATGTGCAGTATTACTGGGGAATTTGTGCTGAAATACCAGAATCTAATAATCTAACATGATACAGACTGCTTCTTTGAGTTAGGTTTTTAGCTTTGTTAATCTTAAATGCATTAAATTACTTGACAACACTAAATACCATTTAGATTGATGGATAAAGGTATCAACTGAGTTTTAGTCCTCAACATGGAATTTGTAGAAAATAATAAATAAAGATAAAAGCTTAAGCTCTCAAATGAATTGGTCGTTCAACATGGTTACACTTACACAGCAAGGAAAGTTCTCAGGATCAAGTTGAAGGCAACCCATAGTTCTGATAACAATGTGCTTGGCCATAAGAGAATCAAATAATCTGGTCAGCTTAAAAATAATATTTTTAAAAAATTGTGTCAATAGGCTTGTGAGTGTTCAATTAGATACGAAACAGATTTATGTTGACTTTTGCAAATATAAGAAAACCTATTAAGCATCAAGAAAGTGAAAAATAAAATTACCGGGAATAACAATTAACATGATACTGGTAAAATGTCAAAAATAAGAGAGTAGAACTATGGCAAAACTCAAAGCAGTGCTGTATCTACAGGAGAAACAATGAAGCAAGACAAGACTATTTAGTATTTATACAGGCATATAAATACGAGCAATTCTGAGGGCCAAATGCTTAATAGATAAATTAGACGTCTACACCAAATTATAAAGCTTTGCAGAGAGAACCCAAGTTTCAAGCTCCAAAATCATGGCATGGGAGATGGCCATCATTTTGCTTATCCAAAAAAAAAAAGGGAAGCAAATTTGCATTTAAGTCTGAGGAAGTGCTATACATACCTTTTCAGTCACTAATTCAATTATGGCTGATGCACAACTCTGCAATGACTTGATCCTTGTCACGCAATCAGTTGATGGAAGTTCTGAAGTGTATACTATGTTGATTGATCCCTGTGACATCCCAAGAGCAGAGCTGTGACTGTCTAAATTTACAATGTGATCCACTATACTAGTTGCCGCACCAACCATTGAGATTGGAGCACTTGGTGTTGAGTTCACCTGTCCAAAGTCAAGTGGCGAACTACCAGATTTAGAAGGCAAACAACTAGTCTTAGAGGTATGTACAGATGATGACTCCATTGTGGGAATGGACACGAGGACATAATCTTGATCTGACTCCATCAAATCCACAACTGTTGAGTAGGTCCAACACAATGAAAGTAATCTATTAACCGACAGTAAATTTAGGCAATGTTTAGTCAATATGAGAAAGAGAGCACTAATAAAAGGCACCTTTTAAGTTATAATTTACTGATCCAAGGTCTCTGGTTTTCAGAGATTCTTTCAAGTTTCCTTCAGAAAGTTGGCAGCTGCCAAGACCAGATCCTATAGTTTCTGGTTTACATGGGTGGGAATTACTGTACTTGGAACAAAGATCCATTTTATTAAAGATATTAGACAATTCCCTCCTGTCAGGTTTTGAATCGAGAGAAAATCCATATGTGTATCTCACGGTTGAACTCCCTACAGAAGATGGACTCTTGTCGGGCCCACAGGAGTCATCTTTATGGAAGGGAAAGCAATCTTCTTGTGAACTTTCTTCTGTGTTCCTTTCAGAAAAGGGAAACCTATATTACTCTTTGAATTCCTATTCCTACGTAAGCAAACAACTGTCTTTACAAGCAGCACAAAAAATTCTTGTGTGCTCAAGACAAATGGAACGTGGATTTTAAAACCCCAATTACCTGAATGATATATCTGGCCGCCTCATAGAAAGATATGGATGGTTGAAAAATTCTTCAAACGTCAACCGCTCCACTGCGCATCACAAGGTATCGAAGAGTAATTAGGACAGTCAATTATAAAACCTAAAAATAGTAAAATGAGCGTTTAAAATTTAAAATCCATCATATTATTCCCGGATGCTTGCTTTATCTTGATACTTGTAAACCAAAAGTACTAATAAATGTTGCAATAAAATGCTAGATGTAAGCCATGCAATATGGTTATTACAATGGTTGCTTATTAAGAACATAAATTAATCAAAGTCCTTAAATGTCACTTCCATAGAATAACCTTGTTTGAAGTTAACCGTGAAAAGTACAAATTTATTTAAGCTAAAATAAATTGTAGACTGTAATACTCAAAATTACTGCTATCCGAGTACCATAAGAGTTCGAGGCACGAAAGAACGCTGAATTGAGGCTGCAGGGTCATGTACCATGCTATAAATCATGGTCTTCCATTCAAATATGTATACTACAATGTCAACAACAGTTGAAGCATAATTCCTTTGGAGTTATCCCCAGAGTAAACAACAAGAACAAACTAAGCCTCTTTCGGGTCTGTACTCCATTCAATGCATTGCTACATTTTCTGGAAGATCTAATACAACTAAGATCAGCCATGTTACTTTTGGAGAAATCTCTATGATCAGATTTTTACTTAATTTTTGGTTGAAGGGTAAATTATATTCATTTTAATCCACCGTGAATGTCACAAAATCATTTTTTAAATTAATATACTCATAACTCCATCATGTACATCAAAATGTTAAATATGTTGAGTACCTGGATTGCGGCGTAGCAATTTCCTACACAAGTCAATGCAGTGAGGATTCAAATTCTTCACATCGGGTGGGAATTGCAATTCAGTTGATTTTACAATGTTCTGGAACAGCTGCAAAATGCATTATAGCATTGGATTTGTGATTAAATTTTCACCAAAAGAATTTGATATGAAAGATTGACAAACTATTTTAGTTGCATGAAAAGACAAACCTGTATCGGATTGTTCCCAGTATATGGGGTTCTACCTGTGACAAGCTGAAACAGAATGGCGCCAACACTCCAGAGATCTGCCTGCATTTTTAGCATAGAATTAATACGGTATAAGATGATGGATGGCTGCTCGCATATCTAAAAGATGAATGTCACCTTTGCATCATATTTTTTCAGTTGCATAATCTCAGGAGCCATATATAGTGGTGAACCGCATAAGGTTTCTGCAAGGCCTCTAGGTTGTAGAGATCTGGCAAAAGGAAAAGGAACTTCTGAATAGGAAACTTCATATTTATGCAGATAATCATGCCAATGTATCTTGATTCATGCCAAAGAAAGTGCGTACATTAATAGATACAAATAACTTAACCACTAATTATTTAATGGTGTGTTTGAACCACGTTATTTTGGAAGAATGCATTTTGGAATAGTAGATTAATTGAGAATGTGTGGTTGAAAAAGAAGGAAAAGTTATTGATGTGATGGAAAATATTATTTTATTGAAGAATGTGTGGTTAAAAATAAGTAGAAAAATGAGAATGAAAATGTTAATGTGGCTGAAACAGGGGCTAAGTACATAAAAATAATCAGGGATAGAAAGGAATATACAAGAATGCAAATTAAAATAGAAAAAGGAAAAGTGGGAGTAATTAAACAATATGAATGTTTAACAGAAGTAATTCCAAATTCGGAAATAATACAAAAATTCAAACTTCTAGAAAAAATGAATCAAGAAAATCTCTGGACCAAAAGCATATATCTATCACAGTATTAAAAAGCCTTGTGTTAGTAACCATAATACAATAGTTTTATCCAAATTATGCTAGTGTTTTCATAAAGCAGCCTCTGTCCTTCAGCCACCATCGTGATTTATGCATTATTCATGATCACAATCCAGCTAAGGCCAAGCTAAGAGCACCATTCTTTTCAGTTGAGAGAAGACTATCCTTGTGCTCTTATGTCACTGACCCTTCAAAATCATGATCATAAACTTGTATATAATCCATATAAAATGATTAGTCGACCAAAAAATGGAAGATAAAATGTAATACATACATACATACATACATACATATATATATATATATATATATGATAGAACCAAATATCTGTCGATATTGACACCTTCCAAATTCTTCAAGAGAAAATACCCCAAAAAGCAAAAACATCAGCATTCAGCAGATAAAAGAGGGTTACAAACAGTACACTGAAGTGCAGCTGGTAGTGCAAATTCCCCATCCCCCCCCCCCCCCCCCCCTCCCTCACGCACGCACATTCGCACTGCAGGAGATAGAAAGAACGTTACAGTATAATTTGATGTGCCTACAGTCTTCCATAATTAGCACAGGCGTAATGATGACGAGCCAGAAAGCAATTATGTCAAAGACTAAATCTCTACCTTGCAAAGCCAAAATCAGCAATCTTGAGAACAGATTTGTCGTCATTCGTGGACAGGAGGAGATTCTGTTCGAGGTGTGAAATGCACATAAATGGAACATGTCAATATAAAATGCCCATTTGGTATTTTAAAGAATATTACTGCATCCTGAATTCTGTATGAAAACTTGATATCATCACTTCCAGAAGTATAACATATTAAGCGAAGAAAACACATAGTTCGTTCATAAGAAATAAAATAATTAATAAAGCGCGGACGTACAGCAAAAGCACATCAGATCATCATTCAAATTATATTGTTCTTCTACTGCTAAATCCAACTTATTCCACAGCTCCATCTCACAAGTAAAATAAAGCAATTTCAAGGAATGCTTCTAGCATTAGTCTTCTACCAGAAAAAGATTAGCTATGCACCAGAATATTAGCTTCAACTTAAGAGAAGAAACAGTCCAGAAGAAAAGTACTACTTCATGAACCTCACTTACATGAAGGACCTAACCTAGATGTACCATAATAATGATAGCCTATTATTTTATTAGTAATATACATTTGAGAAAAAGAAATGTTTCTAGCATTAGTTATTTACAGACACGAGGGAGGTGGAGATGGGATAGAAAAACTTAAATGTCAGAACTTTAACCGAGAGGGTACACTTTCATGGCAATTTGTAGGAAGATCTGGCGAAATAAGTATATACAGAGAAGGACCTGAATTTCCATTATATTGTTTCTCTTTCTTCTAAAGACATCTTTTATCCCTCAATCTAAAGATATCTATATAAAGCTGTGGGTTGAAATACCATGTTTACTTTTATTAAAACAATCACAAGATTAAGTAGAAATATAAGTGTAAGAATGGATTTCAATTCATACCTGGGGCTTTAGATCTCGATGTATAAGGTTGTTTTCACGAAGAATTTTTAGACCCTCCGCTGTAGCATGTAGCATATATAAGTAAACATAATGAGAATTGCATTCTAGAGTGAACCACAATCCAAGTAGTGGAAAAAAGAAAAAGAGATACCTAGCTGCTGCATAAAGTGTTTTGCAATTGCTTCCGGGATTTGGCCATGATGTTGGTTAATATACATCGAAAGGTCACCCCCTCTGCAGTACTCCAAAATGATGTACATCTTTCCATATTCCTAATAAATTTGCAAAGTGATTATTGTTTCAATGAAGATGCCTATGCTATTGTGCGTTGCATCTGTCCTATAGGATTCAAGCACATGAAGGTGCACCAAAAATAACATTGCAAATGGTATACTACTCAAAAGGTCAGAAGGCATATCCTAATCTAACCAAAGTGATCATAAAGAAAAAGAATCTGGAAAGATATGATTCTCAATAAACAGCAGCCCAAAAGAGTAATTAGTGCCTTAGTCATTTCTTGTAATGAGTAAAAATTTTATTCAAAGACAATAACAGCAAACCACCCACTGATACATATAAAAGTACATTCAAAACCAACCAGTCATAAAAAAATGTACACCCGCAAGTCCAGAAGCATAAGAAACTGCAAATTCTAATGTTTAACCCTCAATCTCAACAAAAGGAACATTTGTCATTTTCCTTTTCTCTATGTTGACCATCATAATTCTGTTCTGATTCTTTTCCATTTCCATTCTCCCACTTTAGCCTTTTGGAGTTTTCTGTCTAAGTTAGGCAATGGTCTAGTTCTTTCTCTATCACTATATCCATTTCATCCATGCAACCAAGTTAATCTTATGTCTTTGTTTACAGCAAAAGAAAAAAAAATACAGTGGAAAGAAATTCTACTAAGAATACCTAATTTAATGATTGCCTATTCTCGCATTCATATTGAAGAAAACTATTCGGTTCCTACTTTGTAGTCAATATTCCAAAAAACTACACGGGATAGAATCTCACATCGAATAAAAATGTAAACATAAACCAACTCACAAAGGATTGGACTACTCCCCTTAACAAGGTTGATGTTTTAAAATGGTATCGAAGCCATTAAGCTCTAACAAGGAATTCCATTCGAACTCCAAAAGTGAGCATACGGATTTCAAGATTGGTATCCTCAAACGAAACACCATCTTGAGTGTCAAAAATGTAAACATAAACCAAGTTATAAAGATTGGACTACTCCTCCCAATAAGGTTATAAGGTTGACCTTTAAAGATGGACCCAATTCTTAACATGTTGTTCTAAAAAATACTACAACCACTAGCATCGACACTTCTACTCCCAACGATGACATAAAACTGCCAAATATCATTCCCAGAAAACTAAAATACCAATTACCAAAGCCTCGTAAAATGAACAGAACATTAAAAAAAGGCAATGGACTAGACCTCGATCATGTCGTGCAAGCGAATGATGTTAGGGTGATTTATTTTCTTGAGGATGAAAATCTCGGACTTGAGGCTCTCTCGGAGTTTATAATTCAACCTGGAAATAATGATCTCCTTAATTGCCACTTCGGTGCCGTTGGCGCGATGTCGTGCATGCCATACTGTCGAGAACGACCCTACTCCTATCTGCTTCCCCACCACGTAATCACCCACCGTACAATAGCTCCCGCCATTACTACCCTTCGTCAATTGAGCCATTGAAATTTCGAATTATTTCAGCTGAAAGAAGTAAGAATAAGAAGGAGAAGACGAAGACGAAGACGAAGACGAAGACGAAGAAGAAGGGTTTGGCTTTTGCTTCTTTCTCTTTATACTCTTCTAGTTTTGGGTTTCAATCGAGTGATCAGGAGATGAGGTGCGTGGTACGAAGGAGGTGGAAGTGACGAGGAGAGTAGTGGACGCGTGTTTTAAATTGGATAAATTGCACAAACGGTCCCAGTACCTCACACTTATTGCACTTTTAACTTTTTATTTTGTTATCTTGATATTTAACTACTCCATATTCCATCTAAGTACATTTCGTCACCCTTCCATCCCCAAAAATCGATTTGAGTTCAGTTTAAAAAGACAAAGTTTCTCGTGTGTCTATGAAAAGATACAAACATAACGCAGAATCTGAAAAATTTTACTTGAAGATTTTCGTCACTTGCTTCGACGACTCGATCCTTGCATACATTAAGGGTGTGTCTGGTAACGATTTCCTTTGTATTAATATCAAAAATCCGACCGTTGGTTCCAACAAAATTCTGTCTCATTTTCTAACAATTGCAGGGTCAATAGTTCACTTGCCAAGTTTACTCTCGTTTTCATTTTCTGACCGTCGGTGAGTTTTAATTATTGAGGGCAGTTGTGGAATTTTGCCTGAAAAAATGTATGCCACTTACCTACAATTCTGACATTATTAATCAGAAGAAAATTTGTAACGGTTAAATTTTTGATTAAAATTCACCTTTTAAGCCCCCCCAGACACACCCTAAGAATAGAAATAATTGCACAAACTACATTGTAATGCAAGATGAAAACATGATGGTATTGGAAAATCCCTTTATATCCAAGGAAAAAACGTGTCTTCTTAAATTTAAATGAGCAAACTAAATCTCAAAAGATGAAAAGCAGAAGAAAATATAGAGTGTGTTTGGTAGGGATTTTTAGGGGAAGAATTGATTTTTGAATAGTGATATGATGGGAAATGTGTGGTTGAAAAAGAAGAAAAAAGTATTGATGTGATGTAAAATATTATTTTATTGAAGATTGTGTGGTTGAAAATGAGAATTGATTTACTGTAGAAAAAGAAAATTTCTACCAAACAGGCTGATAATATCTTCTTATCAACCCATTAGGACGGTGGTCCATAAATGTATAATGTGGTAGCTCGTGCTTGTTCGGATTTCATTACGGCAGTTAAAATCTGATAGGAATTGAATTGTGAATAAATGGATGGTAGTTGTGAGTCCTACAAAATTTGTAGTTAAAATTAAAGTTTGATTTTAACATTTACATTATAGTATTCTCATATCAAAATCCAAACAAGTACTAGATGTAAAGAAGATGAGCATTCTCTCAAATCACGTAATCGAACGAGATTATTTGTAGATAAAATTCAATCCATAAGTTTGCAATGACAAATTCTACGTTGTATAGGCGACTATCATATTTAAGAGTGAATTTTAGTCATGTTACTTGATTTCTCACCATGGAAGTAAGGGATAATTGCAGCGAGAGATTCAAACATTTCAATTTTTTCAAATATGTGTATGTTTTATTCAAACCTTTGATTTGTAGTAAAGTTGGTCCCAAACTTTTCAAAACGATGCAACGAAAGAATCTTTGGACTATTTTTGAAAAAAAAAAAAAAAATTGATAGTTGACCAAGTCAGTATTTGACCATAATTTGACCAAATTTTAAAAAGGTAAAATGGTCTTTTAACATTTTATTCTTTAAAAAGAATAATTTGCGTCAAAAATTTCAAACCTTTCAAAAATGTTTGGCCGAAGTTCCAAACCTTAATAAATGTGCAGTAGAAAGACCTCGACCAATTTCAACCCAAAAATCTTTTTCAGTTAATAAAAATATTCATTTTTCTCGACCCCCAACCACAACGTCTAACCCCTAACATTACTCAATGGTAGGTGTGAAACCTTCGCCACAGCCATTAGTGTCAATTTGGAAGAGAAATTATTTATTTATTCTCAATTCTTCGAAGGTTCTTGTTATGAGGAAATGTAGTTGATGGGAATAGGAAAAACGAAGTCCACGGGTTGGAGGAAATGAGGCGGCGATGATGGCTATTTTTAGGCTTGCCAATCAAGGTAGAGGAGATTTATTTTATGGGCGGATTATGGGTTTAGAGTTGAGGTTGGGTGAATCGAAGAAGATGAATATTTTTTCGTCAACCTTAATTTTATATCATTAGTCATTGCTGTACCTCATTTCCTCCAATAGCTAGTCAACCTTAATCTTAAAAAACACATGTTTTTTTATTAACACTGAAGATCAATGTTGCAAAATGGGGAATGATTTGATGTTATAGGATCTGATTGGTTCGTTGCAGGATTTCTTGGCCATGGTCAAAAAGCATGTTCTTATTTTGTATTATCAATTGGTGACGAGAACGTGCAAAATTTATTTCTAATCAAATAATTTGGTTGACAGATGGTGTCCTTTCGCTCTCCTGTCCATGGGTCGGGATTCGTATGCAATGTGAATGGTCGGTTAACCCATATATCAAGTATTATATTCATTTAACTTAATTCGATTATATATGCTAGAATAATCTTGCTACATGTACATCAAAATTTACATGATGAATTACATAATGTCACATGACTATATATCATTTATCAATTTAAAACACAATCGACTTATTCGTTCAATTTTTTTCCCTTCACGTTATATTACGTAATCCACTACATACATTTTTTATGTAAAAGTAGCAAAATTCATTCATCCCCTGTCTATTTGTTGCCGTCCAGCCTCACCCTAACCCGTTTCCTTCTCCTAAAGAAGGGGCGACCATGGGGCAATGAGAGAACTTTTGTCTTCTCAAAAAATGAGTTATGTTTTTAATTTGTATTATAATTAAAAATAAATTTATAATTATTTTTAATTTTTTTAACACTCAAATGAACGAAACATTCATGAGAGATCAAGTATCTATAAAGTGGTGTTATTTCATAAAATGGAGACAGAATAACTATAATATGATTGAAATGAAGGACAGAATAAAGTAGAAATTTCCCGAAAAGAATACCGCAGGACACGTGTGCATTTATCACCGGTTGATGCCTGTAAAAGCTCCTTTGGCTTTTTATAAACACTTCAATCATTTAGTCCTAAAATTTATTTTAATTCATTTACGATCACACATTCTTTCAATCAAATAATTTTCGACCATGAAAAGACTTTTGTCTCCCCCAACTTATCACAGTGGTTTGACTACTCAAGCTTATGGAACTCGTTCAAGAGTTGTCATCACATCGTTTAGAATTACATACTTGTTTGGTATAGATTAAAATTCAAGGTCAAAAATAACAATTAATTTTAATCACCATTTTATGGTATGCACAATTTTTTAACATATTTCATCAAATTTTATTAAAATCTAAAAAAAAAAATCTAATTTTAATTTACACAAAACAGTCCATCAGAGGCATAGTGATCTTAAAAATATTTGATACACAGTATATTTAGACCTTTAAACAATCTTAATAATCTTCTGAGGTCATCATATATTCTAAAAGATCTAGCAACTGGGACACTTGGCAAGTTTAATAAAAGGCTTCAAGACAGTGGGAAAAGTTGATCTGGCTAACTCGAAAACTTTACCAATATTTTGGATTAACTTATTGAGTTTTGCTGCTTGTACAGGGTCAACTGATTACACCAATATAATGGATTAAAACGAAATTGGGTTTTAATCTCTGGGAAGGTACTAAAATGAGAAAGAGAGGAGTCAAGGAGCAAGGATGGGATATTACTTGAGTTGGGCACAAGCCTTGGCCTCAGCATGGAGCTTCATGCTATTGATGCTGTCGTAGTGCCAAAACCCGGTCTCATCAAGACAAGAGCAGTGGCGGTGGTGGCTGTGGTTGTGGTTGTGATGGTGGTTGTGTGGGTGCGAAAATTCTCATCAATATGATTTCGTCCCAACAATGATTTTTATGTGCAGGTAATCTTTCTTTACCATCATCTAAATTTTCTCAAGTTTTTATGTATTTGGATCGTACAATACATTTAAGTAATTGTGCCTGGGCCAGGCACGCGCAACAAGACACAGAATTCTCTTGCCTACATGTATAGAGAATGCTGTTCGCAGATATATGAATTGAAGGACACAAGATTGCATTCTTAGCATATAGATCAAGTCAAATGACACAAATCCAGATGAAAATTCAAGGTGAGATATATCTTTGCACGCACGGTCATAACTTTGGCACCATAGAAAGAATGAAAATTAAAAAAAATAATTTGAACTCCTTAAGAGTGTTTGACAAACATTATTGTAGAAAAAAGAGATCTAAACAGTGATTTTCTGGGAAATGTGTGGTTAAAAAGTTGAAAAAGGTTTTTGGTATACGTGTAACATATTTTATTGTGTGAACTTGTAGTTGAAATTGATCATGTAGCAAACTATAAAATAAATTAATGGTTGTCAAATATGCACTAAATATCAAGACAAATTTCAAGCTTCAAGGAAGCACGACTGACAAATGTTATATTTCCCGAGATGAAATTAAAAACAAGTAGCAATTATAAGATGTCAGAACATCAATGTCCATCCTTGTTTTAACTAAGAATGCTTGCAATAAAGCCTGCTTAGATGCACAAATTTATTTCAAGTTCATAATATTGTAGATGATGACAATATGAAATATTTGCCAATCCTTCCATAAATGTATCATTAAACAGCAAGCTTAAAGCTCACCATCCCACAGATCTTCAACAGTTCTGTATGAGCCAAACTTCTCATCGACAAATGAAGTACCTCTAATCAGTCTTGCCTGCCGAAATAGAATATAAGCATTTTATAAGAGCTGAAGGAGGAAAAGGCCTAAGTTGTCAAAATTTTGTTTGCTTTGTAGAAAACGGTCTAGATGTGAAGCATCTGGGCAAAAAATTTAACATCAGAATCTTAATTGTTGGTGATGCTGTATAAATCTTTGAATTATATTGGTAGGTAAAGGAAGAAACATAATAGTTAAAGACAAACTATAGGAGTTTCACATGATGGGGACAAATCATAAAATTTCTAAGGAGAACTCTTTATCTAATATCTAACTCTTCTCAGCTGCATTTGCAAAATAGATTGTTGCATTATTTACTGCGGCCAGTTATATACCCATAAAATCTCAAAGGGTTTAATGTAAATGACATAACTTGCCTGATCAATTTTGGAGAACTTGGCAAATAAGTCATCGGGTATAGACCAATCAAAAACATCAAAGTTCTCTTTAATCCTTGATTCATGTGTGCTCTTGGGAAGTACGCTATGGCCCATCTGTAAACCCCATCGAATGGCAACCTGTGCGGGTGTTTTACCCAATTTTTCTGCAGTAGTAACTATAACAGGATGTTTGATGACATCACTTTTAAGCCATACTGTGCCAGGCGAGCCAAGTGGTGAATATCCCTAAAGAAAAATTAACAGGTTAATCAAAATACAACAAATAAAAGATAAACCAATCTCCGTTTGAACTTAGAATGATGGGTTTCCCCATTGCTTGGTTCAGTCTTAATTAAACGAGTTTAGCCAACTCACGGAGAGGTGAACTCCCTTGGATTTACAGAATTCTCGCAGTTTGGTCTGCTGCCATGATGGATGGCACTCAATTTGGTTGACAGCTGGTGGAATACGAGCTACATCCAATAGATCGCCCAGCTTTTTGGTGGAGAAATTGCTAACCCCAATAGCCCGGGCCTTACCAGCATCATAGAGTGCTTCCATGGCCTTCCATGTGTTTGGTATATCCGCAGGAACAAGATCTTCTGGTTTAAAGCCAACAGACCCCTTCCTCCTTCGGACAGGCCAATGAATCTTCACAAGTAGACAGAGCGATTCAGTAGCCTAATGATATAACTTTCAAACAGAGAGCAAAATATCCCCTCAAATTAGAGAGCCAATTATACAGCCCATTAAAACTCTTACACATCGTTTCAACTTCGAAAACGGCGTAAGCAACTAAATAACCATTAGTTAAAGCAGCTTTAATTGTCTTCATAACTCAAAAATGGCTTTAAGGTTACCATAGAAGATGTCTACAGATTAAGGAATCTGAATTATTATGGATATAAGAATTTATTTGATTCAGATCTTGCATCCACTCTTAAATAGTAAAAACTTAATAAAAGGTTAATATGATGAAAAATTACGTACAAGATACAAATCAAGATAGTCAAGTTGCAATTCTTCCAATGATTTATCTAATGCCATAGGTACATCTTCTGGTGCATGATCGGTACACCTGCAGAGATTAAGATGGTAGTTCTAGCTTGAATGCTCAAAAAGTTAACAGTAAAAACCAGATGTTACAGAGAAGTGTAAGATGAAGCAATTAAATATGAACTATAATGTTCAAGTATCTCAAGACTAACAACGTATCACACCCAAAAAGAAAGTGAAGTGTTAGATGAAGCAATTAAATATGAACTATAATGTTCAAGTATCTCAAGACTAACAACGTATCACACCCAAAAAGAAAGTGAATTGGCAAATTCAAAGAGAGTATTATATATTATATATCCATACAGATTACAAAAGTGAAGGTACAATTGCACAATGCACATCCCTTATAGTGGAAAACTATTTTCTGCCCCCATATAATGGAAGATGTACTAGTTACACTTCAAATTGAAGTGTCTCACATTAACAAGTTTCATCAATAAGCTTTAAATAGCAATTAATCATATTCAAAAGTTAAAAAATCACACGGGAGTTCTGCATTCTACAAAATGAAGTCAGAACTAGATCACTTCTTGAATACTTGTCAAAATAATTCGATTACCAGAGTTTGGAGGTAATAAATAAATCCTCCCTCTTAACAACTCCATCATCAAACATCTTCTTTAAAACTGAACCTATCTGCAAAGAAGAAACAGAAGATGAGTCTCACATACATATATATAGTCATGGCGCCTGTGAATATGGAGTCACATTTTGACCCTAAAAGTATCTTGAACCAAAATGGGGCACAAGCGTCATTAACTCCTTGATACTGTTGTGTATAATCTTTAAGCTATTAAAGATATTTTCCAAGGCAGTCTGCCAGTGAAGTACCAGTCCGCTACCCTCGAGTTAAATTACATTTATCATTTCAGGAGAAGAGAAAACAGTAAACACGCACACAGCTTACTAACGCATCTTCACATAGAATAAAAATGGATTTTATGCCTGAATAACAGGGATAGAATGAAAAACATGCCTCCTTTTCATTTCCATACGCTCGAGCACAGTCAATATGGCGGTACCCAACCTGCATAAAAGTACTAGAGATTGATTAACTGAAAGTTTTCTATAATATTACAGAAAGACAGTAATTCAGACTTCCTAACTAGAAATTTCTAAGAATTTGCACTAAAAAATTTCACGGTACAGTGGCTATATTTTCCGTTAAATTTCATCTGCTCATGCATAAGATGAAAAAATATCTGTGCTAACCACAATTGATATCAAACTTAAGCAGAATAAAACCAAACATTTATAGCTTTCGACTCTCACATTTTCCATCTTCATGATTCAATCTCAGCATAATAATCACCAGAAATGATATAACAATCTCACCACAGTCGCCATTGCTGTTTCTCTAAGTTAATGCATTGGCTAACAGAAAAATTAATAACATAAAAAATGTATGAAGGCTGCAACAAATATTCGACATACGGAATTATGCAATGATCGATCTGATATTAAGCAAGTAGTCCACACCTAGGCTCTAGCAGTTGAACATTACTTAGCACTATAAGCAATTTACCAGCCAATATATCAACACAAATTCTGGACAAACATTGATGTACGGAATGCAACCACCTTTCCCAAAAGCTATAGTCGATATGAGATGTGCAATTAAGCTCTATATCACCCAGGATCAGGCCCAAATATCCACCCTTCACTATTCCTTTGGGGGCCAACCCCCTTATACATTAGACCCACCCCATGTTCAATTGGTCAGTGCTGCTTCGCATCAAACATTTTTCTCCAATTCTTTTTTAATGTCCTATTTTTGTTCAATCAAGTCGCTGAAATTGGAGTGGAAGCAAAACCCCAAAACATTTTCTACAAAAATCCGCTTCAAAATTGGCTCAAAGATTCTGGTGCGCACATCTCTAGACTCTAAATGTCCTAAATAATCTCATTACACATTTAAAATCATTAAAAAATATCAATCACATAATTATTTAATCGCGTAAAAACCTACTCACAGGCCACAACTGGAACAAAATAAACACGACCAACATTTCGATATGCACGAGTTCACAAGAGGGGAAAAAAAAGGCGCTCATATATTTCCACATACAAGTTCAATTAAGTTCCAGTGAAGATAAATGTATAACACACGAAGAGATACACATATTCATATACACACGACCGGCATATATGATGTACATGATGTAGGTAGAGAGACCTTGACGGCGATTTCAACAGCTTGACCGACGAGGCCAGGCTCGGACTGCCACGTGCCAAGGCCGACTGAGGGAATTTTTGCTCCGGTGTTCAACTCGAAGCATGGAATCGCCTTCGACATCATCGAGATTCACGATTTTTTCTAGATACAGAAATTGAACCAACGGAGGAAATGTCGAATAGTTGAATACAGCACTAAAAGCGACAGATTGAGGACATTGAAGATTTTCTCTCCTTATAATCGGGACAATAGAGAATCTTTGACCTCGTGTATCTTGATCGTCAATTCCATCATGCGTGCAATATCTACGGCTAATATCGCTTGAGAGAAGCCTGGCCGCCTTGGGCATATCTTGAGCGTTAACTCATTCGAGGGATGAGTCAAATTGGAGTTTCCGTTACAACAAACCGCTCAAAAGAAGGTGGGCTGTGGAGTAATTACCCATTTTTAATGGACTGGTCGGCAGCGTGGGTCATCTCAAGTGGGCCTACGACTATAGACTTTTTGAATCTATAAATAATAAAGGGGTACCTACAAAAATACCGTTAAAATTAGAGATGTTGAAAAATTATATGAAAAGTTTTTAAGAAGTAAAAAATACTTTGTAAAATGAAAAAGTGATATAATATCACTTTTTTTTATAAAAATTGTCACTTTTTTCTAAAAAAAGTGACAAACTCAAAAAAAGTGACAAATACCAAAATAGTACCATCCATTTGTGCAGTATCGATAATCATGTTCTCAAAATAATCACCACGTTCAGGTCAATTCACATAATGATTATGTTAGGAAAATATAACATATTATTTCATTTTTTTATATTTTTGAAAAGTGACAAACTTTAAAAAGGTGACAAAAAAACTAAAAAAAAATTACAAAATTTAAAAGAGTGACAAAATTTAAAAAAGCGATGAATTCAAAAAAGTGACAAATTAAAAGAAGTTATACGGATTAAAAAAATGAATAAAAAAAAATGACACGCTCAAAAAGTAACAAAATTCAAAAAAAAAGGTGACAAGCTCAAAAAAGTGACCCAACAAAAAGTGACTAACACTCAAAAGTGACAAAACTAAAAAAAAAAAAAAAGCGAGAAAAATAAAATTCAGTGACATTTAACTCCATAATGCAGAAAGATGTGCATTGCCAATTGACACATTCTACCATATAGCATTAGCTTCACATATACAATTTTAATTGATTCATACTCAATAATTAGCAATGAACTGACTCAGTAGTGAACGATACAATTATCCATTCATTGAGACCATTCAGCCTAACAAGTGCCGATAGTATTACCAAAATGAATGAAAATAACAAATTTCTACAACAAATTAACAATGTCAATCAACACTGCCTCATTCGGTGCAAAATGAAAATCAGCAGCCAAGCTCTGGATTATCCGCTAGGAGTCATATTCAAGAAACAATCGATGACAGCCATTTGCAACACCAAAGAGAAGTCATCCATCAGCACCACCACCTCTGCATCCTTGACTGAAAAACACCCCATGGCCCTCTTCACGAAGCCACCCACCAAAACTCTATCACTATCTCTAAACACCATCATACCCCCACAGTGGGAGAACGAGGATTAAATAGTACAGGGGGCTACTGAGTTGGACAGTAGAAAAAAGTGATTATAACCAATTTTTATTTTTATTTTTTAACAAAATTTGGCTTGGGCTGGGGGTGGTAGCCCACCCCTATCTCCGTCCCTGATACCCCAATAACCTCCGTCACCCACCCTGACAACAGTATCAGTGTTGGCTTTTTTCTGTTTTTTCTCAAAAAACATTCTTCGCATCCTCCTTTGGAAGTAAACCAGACTCCATCATCCTCCTTTGGGAACAAAGGTGTCTTAGAGTTTTCTCATTCACGGGCTTCCTCCTCCTGATTTGGGTTTTCTGTATTTTGAGGTTTGGAAGTAATTAATAAGGTAATTATAATTTTAATTAGTTTGAAAGGTATTAATCAAAAGTGTATTTTTTAAGGGCAATTGGCCTAATTTTCCCAATAATAAATGAGATAAATTCATATATATATATATATATATATATATATATATAAAAATAGATTAAGTGTAAGACATTTCAAAACTAAGAAACTAAGGTTTATAATTTCTAAAGTCAGATTTTTTAAAATTTTATTTATAAACTAATTAATTAAATTTATTAAGGTCACCATTCTATACAATTTGGTCACAAAAATTAATTTTCACGATCACAATAAAAAAATTTATATATCACAAATTATTTCGCGATCATCAATCAAAATTTTTATAGATAACAATTTATTCATCAATTACAAATTTATCAAATTAATATATGACATATTATTCATTAGTCATAAATCACAAATTTTACGAGTCGCAACTTATTTTATGATCACAAAATATCTAATTAATTAGTCACAAATTAGTTTTCGGTCACAATAATATTATTGGTCGCAACATAGCAATTTTTTAGATCACGCGTTATTTATTAGTCATAAATTATCTATTTCATTGGCCACATATTATTTATTAATTACACATTAATCAATTTATTGATTTCAATCAACCAAATAATTTGTGAATATCGTCGCTGTCGCCATCACAATCGCTGTCACAACCACCACGACCACCGTTATTTGTGACCATGACCACCATTACTGCATCATCAGAATCGACACTTTACCACCACAAACAGTACAACCTCAGTACCAACAAATCAGATCCAAAATGCCAACACCCCACAATCGCCATCACCCCACCGTCGTCGCCTCCATCACCATCACCATTTTTTAGCCCAATGTTTTATTTTCTACTTATTTCTTCAATTAGGAGAACAAACCTTACCAAATTGAATCAGCAACTGATTATGGTGTATTTTTTGGACCCCCCAACAACATCAAAATATGGAGAACCATCACTCCAACAACCAAAACCACCTCATCGTTGTCGTCAGATCCACCACCACATGTAGAACCAACATCACCACCACTGAATTGTAGCAGTGACAAGGGTAAAGCTGCTCTGCCACATAGCGCCATCGTTGCAGCGAAGATGATCTCCTTTTCAATGTTTGTGATAGAGAGACAGTAACAATGATCTCCCGAGATGGAAAGGGGAGGAAAAAGGATTTAAGGTTAGGGTATGGGGATGGAGATATATATTAATTTAAATTTATAATATTAATTGTCGTTAATTTTTTTTAATCGTCATCTGATTTTTGTACAAAAATCTTTTATATCTTATTTTTGAAAATGGAACTTAAAAAATAGGATTTTGTGTAATTTCCACATAATAAAATATGGATATTAAATTTGTCAATAAAATAGTAAAATATAATAATTAAAATCAATTTTTTTAAAAAAAAATTGGTAACCAATTTATAAATATTAAATAGTTTATAATTCAATCAAATTTAAATATTAATTTCAACCGTAAATTCATTAATGTTACTCATTTATTATTTACAAATTTCGTGAGACTCGCTACTATTTTTCTTTATAAACCATTTATAAATTTGTCATAAAAGTGAAATTATGTTATTTTCGTTGATTATTGAACAAGTATGAATTTTGTCACATCAACAAATAATTTATAGTTTTATGTATGTTTGTCAAGGCAGATTCAAAGCTGAAGGTGTGCAAGTAGAAAGTAAACAGTACACTCCGTAAAATTCACGATCGAGTTAACCATATTGACTTGATAAATTTATGAGTTATAAATATAACTTTTAATCTCAAACTTGTCCAACTAAACCATTAAATCTCCTCGAGAGATAAACGGTATAACCTACGTCAAATCTTAACATTCGTTTCTTTGTTGGATAAATTTCGAAGCTCATAGAAAGGCTTAATGATCTTGAATTGGTATGGCATGCGAGTGATGGTTGATAAATAAGTGTTAGAAATATTACTAGTTGCAATACAGTAAAGTGCGGAAATAAAAATTTATCGACTGATTGAATCTCGTGACAGCACAATGTTCTAAAGCGAAATTGTCTGTCGATAACTGTTGCAACCTCTGTGGACAATCACTTCTAGGATACAACGATTAAATAAACCAAATTCAGCGGACAATCACCTCCAGAATATAACGATTAAATAAACCATTTGTGCAACAATCACAAATAATTTTCAGAACTCTCAAGTGTACTCCAAAAAAAATGTAAAATAGAGTATAATATTTTTTTCTGAATAGGAAGTTACAATTTCGTTTTTTTTTTTTATATATATTTCTAATGCCCAGATGTGTGTTTAGTGTGTTTATATAGGCAGAAAAATGATGTAACTGTCTCCACCATGATCCATTATTATTTGCAATTTTTATGACTAGTGGAAATGAGTTGTTAATACTGGCTAGTTGACCCATTACATAATTCCGAAAATGATTAAATAATTTCCTAAGGCCCCAATCAAAGACTTTTAATATAACGCGTGAGGTGTGACTCGAACCCTCGACCTCCCGCACAAATTTCACAATTTTCACCAATTGGGAACTTTATTTGAATTATTTATTTTTTTCACATATTATATTTATTTTATAAATATCTAACAATAAGTGCATGTACTTTTAACCATTTTAGAAATATCAAAATGAATGTCTAAATTTTGTGATTAAGTAAAGAATTTATCTAGGTACCAATTTAGGTCGCAAAACAAAAAAATGTCGAACATAAAATGATACTTCGGATATGAATCTCTGTGGCGGAGGGAGGTGGGGGGCCTGAATTATGAAATTTTTATTTTTTTATTTATATCTTAATGTATTTTTTGTTTGAATTTTTTTCGTATAATTAAATTAAGCCCTTGTTTGTTTTGAATCATGACTTTGTCATTGGGCATGACACTGACAAGAAATGGCCATATTATTGGACTATGGCATGACATTTGTTGGTTAGTGCTAGTTACCTAATTGTATTTGTCATTCACGAGGACCACAGCTAAATAATTGCAAACTCAGTTGCGTAATTGATAAAAATGATCTTCATCCATGTTGACCTCTTCAAAAGCGAATTCAGGTAAACTGAAGTCTAATGTCGCGAATAGGAGGAAAGGTACGACTGAAGTCAGAAAAAAGGGCCGGACCAACGGTGTGAAAATGGTTGTTGTTCACGAAAATATGTTCGCTTTGTAAATCATCGCAAGTGCACGGTTCGTTAACAAGTAATGAAGTGAAATTTGTAAAATTTTGAGTATCGTCCAACGAGGATTGATTTAATTTGATTTCTATTATCAAGACCTTAACCGAATCTATTTAACTTAAGATAGTTGATGATTTGAATTTTATAATTAAACTATGACTAAAATGCAATTTAAACTAAGGTTACTAAATAAATGTAAAATGATTTTGAATACAAAAGGTTGAAGAAATTAATGTATGAAAAATGTATTAGAATCCCGAATCACCAAACAAGTTCACGTTTAACATTTATTTCACAATTCAATAATATGATAAATTGGTTGAAAAATCAATATTTCTAACTTATCCAACAATCTCTTTCGAGTAGAATTGAACATATTCTTGTATATCATTTAACTATATTTCTATGACAAACGCAATATACAAGAATGCATGACATTTTATAAACACTTAAAGATTCACGTAATGCATATCGGTATATTTATATTCTCTATGAACAAAACAATGATTTATATCTTATTGAGTTTATTTCTCTTCATTCGAATGTATAAAATAAACCACTCAAACTCACACAATTATCGTACACTATAATCATGGGGGGCAAGAAAGGTGTATATAAATCATTCAATATCCATCAAACGTATTTAAATATCAAATTGTAAAATAGAAATTAAAAGATCACAATGCGAGATTCATCGTTTACCTAGTACATAAAAAGTCTAGCCTAACATGAATAAAATAAAAGAACAATAAAAATAGTAAAAAGAAGAAATAACCCAAAAACTAAAAATTAGGCTTGAAATCTTGAATTTTGAATGAAATTTCTTGTTATAGCCTTCTTCCTCGCTCCTCAATGTTGTTTTTCTCCCTAAGAATGCATAAACCTTTATTCTAGACTAGATTATTGTTATAAAGAAGTCCTAAATGCATTACACAAGTATTTGTTTCAAATAAGGAAACCAATAATACCGCGCCGACTTTGTTCCATGCGACCGCATGGTTATATAACATGCGAGCGCGTGGAAGAACCAATTGTGTCTCTGGAATTTCCTGTCAATGCCTGGGCGACCGCATGGAATTTGTACCATGCAATCGCATGGTTTCCATGTTTTTCCCGTCGGACAGCTTTCAATACTTTGGTCATATCTTTCTCCCGCGATATCTGATTTGAGTTATTCAAAATGCGTTAGGAATCTTACTTAAAGGGATACAAATCTTCCAGAAATATCAATCTTCAAATTCGAACGTATTCTATGTCAAAAATGGGTCTCAAACTAAGCCTGAAAATTCAAAGCATAACTTTTTCGGCTGGAAGTTGATTTGTGATGGTATTTCAACTATATTTCATCCATTTGTCTTATTTCCTCATCCAATTGATGCCCAACATTCTCAAATCTTCATCGTGGGATTGACACAACTTTTTAGTATTTGCAATTGAGTCTACAAACTTTGCTTTTGCTTTATTTAAGCAATTTTTGCTTGTTTTTTCGAATTTTCGCCACTTTCATCATTATAGTCCTACAAACACAATTTATGTCAAATTAAGCCATAGTCAAGCATTTATGCCAACAGTTAGTCACGTAATATAGCTAAATACACGTCAGAAAACTCACTTATCAGTTACACCATCCATTTGAAGGACAATGAGTTTCTTGTTTGGCCCGAACGACTCCGCTCCGATTTATTTTATTTTTTAAACATTTTACTAAAAAAAAATAGGGAAAAGAGAGGATGAAAGCGAGAGCAATTTTGGTGTCAGTTCGGACCTCCACTTGTTTCACCCAATCTTCTTCTTGATTGTGGCTACAGGGGGAGAAAAAAGTCTAAGACAATCAGTTTAATAAAACCTCGAGAAGGAATACCAAATCCTGGTTCACTTGCGAATGGCTTATCCGATAAAGTCTCACTTTCGGATCATACAAAATTGTTGTAAAGGAAAGGGAGTTGAATTTGAGCATGGTAGTTGTTCGTCGATTTTTAAATGTACGAATTGTTACAAAGTAATTTAATGATAAGTAAATTATCTTCTTTTTTTTATGAGGACCATCATATGAAGTATTGAGATTAACAATCCTAACTTTATTTTAACTACCAATTTTCGAAAAGAGAATTTTATCTACATAAATTAATGGTCAAACTTACAAAGTTAAATAATCTGCGTTATTTTTTGGACAATCTTAATTTTTAATTTTGATTGGATGAACTAAAGTGTTAGGACTAACGATTTCATGTAAGTTATCTCCTTATATCTTGCTTTTCAAGTTCAATTTCGAAGTTCATATTCCATGGAATTCACAAATTCACTTAATTTGCCTCTCTTAGTTTAAATTAATCATATCTACCTAAGACAACTCATTATATCTCTACATAAATCCGAATAAACCTTAACTAAACGAAATAACGAATTGAATCATTGAAATATTTGTCAAATCAAAAGTCACTATTTTCAACCAGAAGGGTATAGGCAGAACTAGTAGCATTAAATGACAGATTCAGGCACCGTTTGGTAACCATTATTCTAGAAAAAAATACATTCTTTATGTCAAATCAAACCTTTTTTGTGGTTGAAAATGAAGGAAAAGTTATTGATGTGATGAAAAATATTATTTTATTGATGAATGTGTGGTTGAAAATTAGTAGAAGAATGAGAATGAAAAAAAGAATGGATACCAAACAGAGGCTCAATTAAATGACTTACATAATTTTACCTAGAAATTCAATTTTTCACAAATCATTGAAATATTTGTCAAATATTCACAAGCATTAATAGAAGAAGCAAAATAAGTTCTTCAGTAAATTAAAAACGCAAAATTTGAGACTTTAAATTAAAGGTTCAAATTAGGTTACATTATTTATCCCAATCAAAAGTTCAGTTACTTACCATGAAAGAATAAAAACGAATTAAAGAAGTAAAATACAACATCGAGTTTTAAAGAAAAATTAAGAAGAGATGAATATCTTGCATAAAGAATATGAAAAATGTTATTTTCTCGTCCTTCTATTTCCATCGAATTAGACCAACTTTTAAAGCCCAATCACATTCTTATGTTCTTGACCCACATGGCATCCGCTATATACAAATGATCATTATCGTATGACATACCAATTAATTGGTAAATTTCGAAACAAAATGTTACATAAGGATCTTCAACTCTATGACCTTCTCAATTTTAGCCCATGTTTTCAACATATTCAAGTTGATCCCTTATCTTTCAATAATGTGTAAGTTGGTCATCATTCCAGGTTTCTGTATGCTTTTAGTCACTCAATTCCAGATTTTGTACACTTTTAATCCTTTCGCTTTAAATTGCCAAATTAAATCAGAGTCAGACCTGCAAACATGTCTTTAAGGATCACACGCTAAAACCTCGACTTAGTCAAACTAATTGATCGCTTGATTGAGTTTATAATATATTCCACTTGATGCCAACTAAGAGATTTAGACGTCTCATTTGAAATTGGAAGAGGGTTCATTTTTCATTTAATTAAGAAATGCATATACATGAGAAAAATAAATGGGTGTGCTAATTGGCCAATTTTTTGAAATAGACAAAAAGAATAAAAAAAAATCGATCTATTTTATTTTTAGAAACTTTTCCAAGAAAAATCCAATTGTTGGGAAATTTAAAAATATGCCAAACTAAAAAAATGTCCATATAGTTTGCTTGTTCGGATTTCCGAGGTGCCTCTTTAATTATGGGACTAGAAAGATTGCACCATTTTAAACACCATTCAAACAGGAGTCGTTATGATCGATTTAAATTATAAATAGATATAAACGAATGATAAATTAGTGAATAGTACGTGTAGATTTTACGGAATATATTGAGCAATTAAAAATAGGTCATAAACAAGAGGCAAACAAAGAAAACCTTTTTATAGGATTAACAAGGTTGCCTCATTTGGCAGAATAATATTTTTTTTTTTTCACACAAAAATACATAATTATGTACACTTCCAGATATCATTACACAACACACATCCCTTTGGTTATCCACACAAAGACGACCGATCCAAACAAAAGTGCAAACCATATCAAATAATACATTACTTCCAAAAAGAAATTCCTTCTTGGCCTTGGGCACGTAACATCAGTTGGTGGCACGGCGAAAGGTCAAATGCCTCCCGGGTGACTGTACTCCGGTTGCTACCATCCTGTTAGTGGCGGAGGGAGGAGGGGACCGAGTAGAGAAAAGCTGTATATCCGAAATCTGGAACCGTCCCGAGTCGCCCGGAAGTCTCACGTAGGAAGCAGAAGGCGATTCATTTGGCCATGTCCCCTTCTCTCCTTGTCCTCCATTTTTGTACTGCACTATAGCTTTGTATACATAAGGAATCAAACCCTCCATACCGTATATTTTGTATGTTCCAACTCTGTGTGTGAGAAGATTGGTTTAAAAAGGAAAGTGAGAGGTTGACGTGGACTAATGTGTTGGGTTGGAGTCTAGCTGGTTATGTTGCAAAACAAAACGCCTCGCACGAACCATTGAAGGAGATTTTGAAAGCTACATTTAAGCTACAATCCTCGTTACAACTCACCAAATCTTATTAGAATAATTCTACATCTTGTCCATTACTATACTTGTTTATTGGTCGGTTGACACTAATATAATTTAGTATATTTTTTTGTTATCTTTCGGTCGTGCTACATGTACGTATTGATTTACGTACACATGATTTGATGAGATGTGATTCAGTCGGAATTTTTTCAATCAAATTAAAAAAAATAAAATTTCACCACTCCCTTTTTGACACCCCCATCTATATGTAAATCATTATTTAATTCCATATGTACAAGTAGCATTATTCTTTTTATATATGCTAAGCTCCTATCTCGTTTAGCTAAAAATCAATTTTTTAGTAAATTTTGATAAAGGTTAACGAAATGTATAATTGAAAAGTTAATAAAAGTGTAATTTAACGTAGTGGATCTTATAAAATGCATGTTTGAAAATGAGTTTGAGACAAAATGAGTGCAAGCTGGTTTGGACATCCACCAAGGTGAGTATTCGACCGTAAATTTCAGGGTCCAGGCCCGTGGGATTAGTCGAGGTGCGCACAAGATGGTCTGGATATCCATGGTTTAAAAAAAATAAATAAATAAATAAATATATATATATATATATATATATATATATATATATATATATATATATATATATATATATATAGAGTCCATTTTTTTCTAATGTCCAACCTAGTAGCCCACACTGTCCAACCCAGTAGCCCCCGTACCATTGAATCCTGGCTCTGCCACTGATTGTTACGAATGACTTTGTGGAAAAATGAGTTTTAAAAAAATAAGGACAAACAAGGACTAAAATTCAACAGATGATATGGTGCGAGCAAACTAGCATCACTAAAAATAAAATGCATCTCCTAATAGTTCAAGCTTTCACTATTTTATACAAGGTGATTCAACTTATTACTTCACAATTTTTTTTTTTTATGAATTATAAATTTTCAGAACTTGCAGTATTGGATTAAGTATCCGTCGTTCTCACTAGGCCTGCAGGCAATCGGACTCATTACATCGAAGCCATATCTTTTATGATATAAGATCATGATTCATTCTGAAGTTTTCAGATATGACAAAATGAAACATGTTTGTGAGCAATGATTAAAAGGGTTATTTGAATTCTTCGTGCAATTGATTTACAGGACAGCTGAACAGTCATCCCAAGGACCTTGTTTATGCCATTGGTATAAGAGAAATATTTTGGGGTTGTTTGAGCTCTATTTTTTTCAAAAAAAAAAAAAATGTATTTTGTAATAATTTTATGATTGAGAATATATGATTAAAAAATAAAAAAAAAATTTTGAATTTACTTGTGATATTATTTTATAGAAAAATGTGATTGAAACGGAATTAAGAGGGTGTTTAGTGAGGGATTAAAATTAGATTTTTAGTGAATTATAATAGAAAATTTTAAAATGTGTTATTGAAAAGATATGAGATCCATGAAAAATGTGATTAATATTGATTTTTTGACTTTGGTTTAGATTAAAATCAAATTTTAATTCAACCCAAACAGACCCAAAATCACTATTCAAGAATGCATTAAAAAATAGGGCTCAAACAAGGGAGCCCCTGATTGATTCCAATTTTTTCCAAAATATATTTTTCTCTTTTCTTTTCAACCACGCATTTTTTAATAAAATAATATTACACAAAACCTAAGATTTTTCCTTATTTTCTAACCACATGTTTTGCAACAATTTACTATTTTGAAATGTATTCTTAACTTTTTAATGGAGCTCAAACGGTCAAAGTTCAAGAGACATTATTGTGGGCCCTTATTTTGGGACGAATCCACTCTCTTTCTCTAAAATTAACTGATTAATTGCAAAAACCTCATTGTCTCGTTAAAACAATGGATTGTTTGACTATTACATACTAAACAAGCCTCTGATGATAATTAACGGCATTCAAAGTGCAAAGTAGCATCAGCGCACCCATAGGTCGAACATACACCAATCACAAACATATACCAGCTGTTCGGTAACTCAGGAGACTGTCTCGCATAGAGAGAGAGTATGCCACCAGCCACAACAGATATTCTTTGGGACGAAGTTGTCGACTGGAACTTGCGATGGGATATTTCGATCGATTGTATCTCCTAAACCGAGCTGGAAGAGAAAGAAAAGAAGTACATTATATCAGAAAGTAGAAAGTGAGAAGAATGCTTTATGCATCATATATCATACATACCTGACCATATTTATTCCATCCCCAGCTGTATATTTTACCATCATCTGCATAAACATTCAGAGATAAACCACTATTATTGCACCAAGGGAATACCCGGTTGGGTTAGCTTACACAGCCAGTTGTGATAGATATTCTCTAAGCTATACATAGCCCAGTTTAGCACGTTTGGCTTAGTTAGAGTTGGTTTTAAGGTAAAGTCTATCAAAAACATGATAAGTTATTTTTTTCCATTTTTAAAAAATTACTTATTCTTGACAAGGAGGACTTTCAAACTTAACAAGTGCCAACTTTAGCAAATATAACTTTTGAAATGCAAAAGTTAATTATTTTAAAACTTAATTATTGTCTAGTCCTACGTACAATAATATCACCTGTCCAACAAAATCTGGTTCAAGTACCTTGGAATGTTGCTGGGAGCCCGAAATCAGATCCAAACTGATATAACATTTTACCTGTTAGTATGACACTATGACGAGCTCCACAGGATACCACTTTGGCATTCTTATTCTCCATAACTGAAGCATCCAGCAGCTTAGGTATAACTTGTCGAGTACCAAAGTATACTTTTTAATCACTATCTTCAAAATATGTAACTTCTTTAGAATAAAGCAGAGAATATCAACCAAATAACGCAACAATTTTAATATATACTGCAAAGTGTAATCTGATTTCAAGAAGAAGGGATTCAATTTTAGAAACCAACATTTTAGAAGGTTGTTGAAGCTGCAACTGATGTAAGAGTGAATTACTTTGAGCAGTTTGGGACCTGCTAATCCTTGTTGCAGAGCACTACTGCTAAAATGAATAGGGCATCATGCTGATGGTTTCTGATGAATTCTATAGAAAAGAACAGACAGTGGATTCGTATCAGGTTCAGATCCAGTATATCATACTATAAGCAGGGAATATACCTCACATTGATCAGAATTTGTTCCCAAACCCAATTGCCCAAACTGATTTCCACCAAAAGCATAGACACGACCATCTGTGCAGATGCATATAGTATGCCACAGTCCAGCTGCAACCGCTTCAATCTGAGTCCCCGATAGAGAAGTCACACAAGTTGGTCTCAGCATGTCCTCTCTATTTCCTTGTCCACACTGCATAAAATAGTGTCATACGATTGATGTTCGTGGTCTGTCTTCAATTATTAGAAAACCCAACATCCATGGACAAATTTGAGAGAACCCCCTCCCCCCCCCCCCACACACACACACACACACCAACCTACAAGGAAAATGATTTTAAATAATTGACCCCATAGCTTCAGATTGCATTTACTTCCAAGCTCACGTGCTAATATTACTGCCTTCAACACGTTCCAAAAGTTATTTACATAATTTTGACATGTGATTCTAAAGTTACTACTGCAGGGATCCCCTAGATTATACCATTTAGAGTCTTATTACATGTCAGATGTTTAGGAAATACTAAATCAAAATCCATTAGATAAAGCAAGAAATATGCGTAATGAATTTTATAGCTATGTGAGAAGGTAAATATTTGGGGATAAGAAATGAAGTATAATAAGGAAGTCACCTGTCCATATAAACCCCAGCCAAAAGCAATCAGCACACCAGCATCTGATAACAAAAAAAGAGACTTCGCAAAAGGAATGGGCTAAAATTGCCACAAAGCAATATTACCACATAACAAATCCCCATGGCTCACCTGTTATCACTGCACTGTGCCTGCCTCCACAAGCAATGCCCCTTATGTAATTTCCTACAGAATTATGAGACTGAGCTGCTGCACTCACACTTTCTTGATGAACCACATCATGTTTGTCTTTTCTGCATGAAGATGGATCGATACACGGAATGAGATGAGGAGAAGCCACTGTTTTTATCCGGGTTCCCAAACCTAGCTGCCCATCACCTCCATAGCCCCAACCCCATACCTGTCCTACATCTAAATCCGGTAAAAATATGATGCATCAGGTATCTTGCTTTACATTAAAGATCTTCTTAGCTTCATACTTCATATGACCTACAAAACTATAATGTGTAACCACAAAGTAGCAGCATCTAGCCTAAAATGTTAATTTGGTGCACTGCAGCACACAGGGAGGAGTTGATTTACCGGACAATGCCAATGTATGTCGCCCACCAGCAGCAACAGATGTAACTTTCACTGGTGGATCCAGCATTACAAGACAAGGTGGCGCTGAAAGTGTTTCATCAGCAGGAATTGATATTTCAGATTCTTCTCGAGTTGATACTTTTCTTCTCTTTGTACTTTCATCTTCAACATTTTTATCATCTGAACAAGAAAGTGATCCAACAAAAGATTTTGAACCTTGAGACCGAGGGCTCCCTTTTAAAAACAGTGGCAGGTGTTAGCGTCTAGTACTGATATATTTGTACGAACACTTCTAGCCAAAGGTAGATCTCATTAGATATACTCTTTCTAAGATACCTTGCTCAGTCAGTGTAGAACTTTGTTTTGCAGACCTGTTCCTTTCAAAGGTTTTCATACTCGTCCAACTACAAGTGACCTTTCCAGGTGGAACACACTCCTTCCAACCCCATGTGTACACTTCGCCTTTACCTGAAATAATCAAGTCATCAAGCTATTAAGTTTTCGAGTCTAGATAACTGTTTCTTTTGACAGTATCATCCGATTGCTAAGCACTATACCAAAGCTATTATTATTATTCTTCGCTTTTTCTTAAGCAATGGAGGATGACTAGAGGACTCAACAAGACTTAAATTCTGGTTTTAATTGATTACAAGATGCTAAAGAAGTAACAATTTGTTGTGGCTGCATTGAAAGCTAATGTGAATGACTGAAATTCAGCGGAAAGGTTATGTAGCAGTACCTGTAACAGAAACACAATGTGCCCAACCAGCAGCAGCTTTCAGAATTGGATCATTAGTTGGAAGTGGGTATGGCTCTGGAGTCTCCTTGATATGTGTAGTGATGAAAGAAATCCTAAAATCAATTCCAGATACTGGGCACTTTATTTCAGAAGTTAGGGGCTTTTTACATTACCTCATGCTTCCCTGAGGTCAAATAGGTTTGGCCTTGATCATCAGCTGAACCCCATGTTATAAGTTTTCCGGAGACTGCTCGTGAAATGAGCAAGAAGTCACACCAAATTCTGTTTGTGTGTGCACATAATATCATCTAAAGTATAGAGCAAAGTACCATCCTTCGAAAATCCAGGATTTGGTCATGGGATGTATCAATGAATATACCATTGAAGAAATTTTTTTTCTAAGAAGCATATCTCCACTGTTACAATAATGACAAAAACATTTAGTCTATACTCAATAGTTAAATGGCTTGACCTTAAACCAGTGGCGGGTCCAGGACTACGTACCAGTGGGGCAAAATTTAACAATGGAAAAAATTTCAAACAAAAAATCTAATAATATTAATTTTTTTTTTTAATAATTTTTATTACTGATATCTACGAGTTTTACTTTAACACCACCATAAAATGAATTTTATAATAATAAGTATCATCATCATCATCATCATCATTATCAAATGCACTTTTAGCCCCTGTTTGACATTAATAATCTTCAACAATTAGAGTTCGTAGTCTAGAATCCGTGAGATATCTTCTCCAGGCTAATAAATATTATAATTATTTATTGTTCAAAATTTGGGTTGAAATATAAATGAATTAATAAGGAAATTGAAAGACGATATTGGACGAAATTTGAAGTCAATGTTGGGTGATTTCTGCTTATCCATGTGTAAGCACAGGCCAAATGGCCTTGTGTACACAAAACCTTGTCGGTAGGAAATTGAAATAGTTTTGCTTCTACTATGGGTACACAGGGATATAACCAACCAGTCTCATTCTCCTGTCCACGGTGGGAAGTCTTATTTTGTCCACTCGGAGAGAACCCAACGTTGGGTTCTCACATTTGGAGAGAACCTAACGTTAAGTTCTCCTGCCACATCAGCAGATGGACAGTCTTATTCTGCCCACCGTGGGCAGGAGAACAATTCCATATAACCACATGTACGCACGGTTGGAAAATTTAGCCGTGGCTGATTTTTCATTCGAATTTCTGATACTTTTTGGTAGAAAGTTCTCAAATTTTCACTAGTATTTGGAGCCTTATGGAGCCTTTTCGTGATATAATGTTAGAAATAAGTGATAGATTTCTAATTTCAAACATAAGAAAATAACATAAGATTTCATCATTCAGTTCTACACTTGATTTTTCTCATTTTAATACATATTCAAACCTTCTTCAAGTTTGCAACGAGTTCGATTAGAAAGAATCATTTTTGCTTTTGTGTTTCTTACTCGAAAGCTTGTCAATTCTATGAATTATTTATCGAAAATCCTAAAAGCATGTTAGAGGAGGCAAATATTATTTTTAGGACAACGCATCACACACATGTTCAAGCTTTTTTCTTCATTTCTTGTTTCCATCTCCTTCTTCTCCTCTTCAATGTTTCCAACAATAAACCGGAAGACTTTATCATTACCTCGACCAAATCATCAGCGACTACCAAACTACAATTCAAAAAATCATCATACCACTACTCACAACTGAAAGTGACAGATCCAAATCAATCACAACATATATAATCACTACATACAACCGAGTTAAAAAAAAAAAAGCGAAATCGATGAATTACCTGAAATAGCTAAACCAAACCCGCAACCGCCACCACAAACATCCTTCCACGAATCCCGGGAGACCTCAGCTTCCGGAAACCGTACAATCACCGGTGAAGTCAACGAAGACTGTTGCTGCGAAGCTCCCGGAAAATACCCCCACGTTAACATCTCACACTTCTTCTCTTTATTTCCATTAACTTCCAAATCTTTTATTCCTTCATCGCCATTCATCTCCCCGTTAAAACAAATTAAACAAGAAAAAAATCACACAGAAAAACAGCTGAAAATAAAATTAATAAAGTTTGGTTAGTTTTGTACTCCGATCTGGTTTTTATCAACGCAAGATGCAATTCCAGAAGAAAATGGAAGCAGGGGTGGTTTTGTAATATTGTAAAGAATAATGTGAGTGCTATATTAAAAAATTGATGGGCGTATCATTTGCTAACTAGATTTGAGTGCCACGTCAGATAATCTTGTCCATGGGGACACGTGTCGAGATAAGGGCTGGCTTATATGGATAATCAATTCATGCGTTGAGGAGCCCTGAAGCTCTAGAAGTTTCTGGAATAAACAGGCGTGAGTTTTACTCTTTGCTCGACACGTTGTCGATCGGGTTTTTATCATTTTAATTTTTTAAACTTGTTTGGGAGTGATTTTTGGGGGAAAATTGATTTTGAATAGTGATACGATGGGAAATGTGTGGTTGAAAAAGAAGAAATAATTATTGATGTGATAGAAAATATTATTTTATTGAAGAATGTGTGGTTGAAAATGAGAATTGATTTACTGTAAAAAAATTTAATTCCTCACAAACAAGGCCTAAGTTTTTCCTAATTAATCACAATTAGAGATGGCAATGGAATGAGTTCGGGACAGGACGGCGAAGCAACTCCCGCCCCGCACCCCACCATAGTTGGGGCAGATGCGAGGAGTGGGCCTGCTCCGTTTCCTGCCCCCCCTTTAATTTTCAGTTAAAATATAGATTCAAAATTTTAAAATCTAAATACTCGAACTAACTATATTAATATCCAAATCAAATACTCGAAACAAATAATGTTCAAAACAATTTTTTTTATTCTTCACGGAATGAGACGAGGCGGATTTTTTTGTTATCACTAATCACAATAGAGTACGCCCTTGTTTGAACCCCACTTTGGAGAAAAAAAAAACGTGCTTTTGAATATTGATTTTTTAAAAAATATGTAGTTAAAAAATAAAAATTCGATTTACGTGTAGGTGTGTTTGAATCTAATTTTGAGGAGAATAGAAATTTTGGAATAGTGATTGATGTGAGAATGTGTGGTGGAAAAGTGATGAAAAGTTTTTGATTTGTGTGTAATATTATTTTATTTGAAGAATGTGTGGTTGAAATGAAGAATGGGAATGAGAATGAGAAATTAATGGGTGCCAAACGGGGGCGAAATTTTACACCATGTTTGATCTATATTATTAAAAAATATATTCTTTCAATACTTATTTTCAACTATAAAATATTTAATAAAATAATATTACACGCAAATTTAAAATTTTTCTTTATTTTTTAATCACATATTTTTCATCATATTACTATTTAAAATACATTTTTTTCTTAAAAATGTGCATCAAACAGAGGCTTATTTGCAAATATGTGGTTAAAAATAGTGTTTGAAAAATTTATTTTTAATAAAATGAGACTCAAACAAGGGCAATGTTTTGCCCCCATTTTTTTTAAAAAAATAATTTTTCTCAAGATTCATTTTTAACCATATATTTTTTCATAAAATAATATTATATGTAAATTCAAATTTTTTTCTTATTTTTTCACAATTCTTCATTGAAATAAATCTCAAACAAGGGCTTGATAACATGATAGCAGCATCACTTAGCCCCATATTTGTCTTCCTTTAAATCAAAATTTTTTTTTTTTTTAAATTCATTTTCAACCATACATTTATATAATAAAATATTTTACACATAAATTTTTAAAAAAAAAAAATTCTAATTTTTGAATTTTGATTAAATTCTTATAATAAACTAGATTAAGTCTATGTTTGTTTTCCATTAAAAAGAGTTATTTTAGGAAAAACGAGTTTTGGAATTATGATTTTTGGGCGGGCTCATATGTAATTGAAAAGGTGAGAGTCCAGAATGTATAGTTAAAATTAATTGTTAATTTCGATTTAGATTTTAATTAACCTTTTTAGCTAAAAAAAATATGGGCTATATTTGTTTTTCGAGAATGTTGACACCGACCTCCGAGGTCGTTAAGCTCGGGGGGAGGGGGGGCTTAAACGTCATTTGTAGAACATATGTTGAGTTCGGACAAACAGTTTGACTCGGACCTTCGAAGTGATTAAGGTCAGAATCAATCCATGCCGTCAGCAGGTAATATATTGAGTTCGGCTGGATAAGGTCAGTTCGGAGGACGTATGCCTTCTGTAAGAAGTTTGTGTTGTATTTCCAGGCGAAAGATATTGTAATGATGAGAAACCTCTGACAGGATATATGAGCAGCCAATCACGGAAAAACCCCTGGAAAGGTCTTCCGTCAGCCCCTTTAATCCACCAATCAGGTGTATTAGCTGCCCCTCCTAAGTAATGTATTAATTACTGGGGGCCACCTGCCATTAATGCTTCTGAAGAACTCTGACGAGATCTAGTTCGACGACCACTCCTATTGCACCAGCCATTGTACTTCTTCAGCTCGGAATTGCAGTGAAAAGATAGGAGGAGTACTGTGCATACACATTTTTCTCTATAAATAGGGATCCAAAGTCCCCAAGAAAAAAAAAAGGAAAATGACGTGAAGAAAAGCTCACATACACCCTTAGTATACATTTCATATCACAAAATCCTCCCTATTATAGTAGGAAGAAAGGATTACTGTATCAAATTCCTGTAAACACTTGAATATTTCAATAAGAACTTCGCATACCTCCCCTCCAGTTGGCTTGAATATTGTCCATACAAATTTCAACGTCAACAGTTTGGCGCTAGAAGGAGGGCCCCTACTTGGAAAAATAGCTCCATCTCTCCACAAAGACTTATAAACCAGTATAATGGACGAACTTTCAACATCTGGAAAAATCGTTCCCATACTCACCCTGAACGAACCAGCAATCCCGCGAAAGCTGAAAAAGAGACCATAAGGAGGCCACCGATCCTCAAATGGTGGCTATGAGGGAAACTATCGAAAAACTGACAAATGTTGTCGGCCGATTGGAATGAAAACAAACTTAAAATCCACCACAAAACGATGAAGGGAAATCCCATCGACAGGAAAGGACCAGGCGACTCCCCACCAGAAGAACTCTCAAGTTCTCTAGTGGAGAATCCTCTAAAAGCCAAACTGAAGAAGTCATGAGCTCTCATGCCGCAACAAAGTAGACAGCCAAAAAAACAAATAGCGTATTCGACAGGCTGGGTTCCCAACATTCGTTGACGCCCCCAAAAAAGAATGACAAGCCTCGCCTCGCGGAACAAGTTGAACCTGAAATGAGTGCTCTCAAGAAACTTATATCCAACCTAGAAGCCAAAAAAAAAAAGGAGCATGGAAGAATATAGTACTAAACGTCATTCCCCCTTCACCTTGGATATTCTGGCAGAACCGCTACCCGAGAAACTAAAAATACCACAAGTAACTAGATATGATGGAGAAGGTGATCCCCTCAGCCACCTAGACAAATATGCCTCCTGGATGGAGTTGCAAGGAGCCAGAGACACCATAATGTGCCAAGCTTTTCCCTTAACTCTGGGAGATAAAACTCAAAGATGCTTTAGAAGGCTGCACCAGAGGTCTATAAAAAACTGGGACGACCTCGCCTCGGCATTCTTAGCTCAGTTTATGGGCTCAAGGGCGAGAACCACTCCGAACGAGAGGTTGGTAAGTATAAAGCAGGTAAAAACTGAATCGCTCAAAAGCTACTTGAACAGATTCAATAAGCAATCCATGGAGGTAGAAAAGATTTCTGATGATGCTGCGCTAATGGCAGTTCTCTCAGGATTAAGACCAAAACAAAGTTCTGGTGGTCCGTACATGAGGATGGACCTTGAACTTATCACGAGCTCTTGGGACGAGCTGAGAAATACATAAGCGTGGAGGAAGCAACATCAGATCAAGAAGATGCCAAACCAACACCGCAATCTCCACTCCAAGCTAAAAGAAAGCAGACAGATAAAGACCCAGGTCTTGAGAAAAGAAGGGATATAAGGGATCAAGGTCGCTCCAGGTCGTATCCCGACAAATTTCATGAATACCATCCTTTGAACGCAACTTTGGAGGAAGTCTTCATGCAGGGAGGAGAAAAGGAAACTTTCTGTCGACCTCCACCTTTGAAAAAAGAACCTACTGGAAAATACCAAGGAAAATACTATCGTTATCATAAAACCACAGGACGGACACGGACAACTGCAGGCACCTGAAAGACGAGGTGGAGTCTCTCATTAGACGAGGCCACCTGCAGAAATTTGTGGCCAAGCCTCGGGAAACAAATTCAGCCGAGACTCAACATCCTAATCTACAAAAGGTTGTCCCCCAAGGTCGGTTAGTACCTCAGGTGCGCGATGCCCAACATCGAGCTGAAATCAAAATGTTGATAAGTGGAAATCAATGCCTAGTAGGATCATGAAGAGCCCGACGAAGTATAGCGCGAAATGCCCGAGTGTGGCAAAATTACAGCGTCGCGCCCCTAGAAATAGAGTGTGATACCCGTCAGACATAGAATGGTTTGGATTTTCAGAAAGAGACGCACAAGGGATCCTTCAAGATCAAAGTGATGCATTAGTTGTGACTATGACCGTTGTCGGAGTACAGATCATCGAACCCTGGTGGACAATGGGAGTTCGGTGAATGTATTATACTTTCAAACTTTGGAGCAAATGGGGATACGTGAACGTTATTTACAACCGTACCCCAGAAGGCTGCAAGGGTTCTCTGGAGACCCTATTGATGCATGATGCCAAATAGTGTTAAGTGTGGAGTTGGGCGACCCTTCTTGCCAGAGGAGGATCCTGGCGGACTTCATATTACCTACCAACTATAATGCTATATTAGGAAGGCCGATATTGCATGAGCTACAAGCAGCCACCTCGATATATCATTATTGCGTCAAATTCCCAACAACAAGTGGCCCAGGGGTAATACGAGGGAATCAAGCCGAGGCTAGGACCTGCAATGTCGATTTGCCCAATCCTCAGGTCCGAATGTTGAATGATTAGCACCCTTAGCAGGTTGCGACCTCAATCCCCAAAATTTCTATTGTAGCCGACCTTACTAAGATCGGTATTAATGAACGCATACACCAACCCCAACTCTGGGGTATTGGTAGTTCTAATGCTTCTATCTAAGGTCGATATATCTAAAGCCTTAGTAGATACTGGGAGTTCACTAAACATACTTTACACCAGCACCTTAGAACAAATCGGTGTTCAGCCCAGTTTCTTGCAGCCGTATCCCAGTATGATTATGGGGATTGATGGTGTGCTCTCTGGGGTAGAAGGAATGATCAAACTCCCTGTTGAGCTCGAAGAACCACCTCGTCGGACTAAGATGAACGCTGAGTTCATAGTTCTACGCGCAAGATCTCCTTACGATGCTATCATGGGACAACCACTATTGTTCGACCTCAGAGCAATAGTATCATTGTATCATTACTCTATCAAATTCCCGACACCCCACGGTACAGGGCTGGTTAAAGGAAATAGCGACATCACTAGTAAATGTCAAGTAATTATCAATAAGAAAGAAATGATTTGTTATCCTTTGGAAACCTGTATGGCGTGTGCGAGAGAGCCACCAGCAAGTTCACTAGACCCACGGTTAAAAATACGAAGAGGAGAACCTGTGGAAGAACTAGACATTATCCAGGTCGGAATTGAAGGGCTCTCGAAAGCGTTAAAGATAGGGCATGAACTGCGACCTCCATTACGAGGTCAGGTCATTAGTTTTCTCCAAAAAAAATATTGATGTCTTCGTTTGAGAACATTCCGACATGAAGAGAATCAACCCTAAGATCATGTGCCATAAGTTGGGAGTTGACTCCTCAATCCGGCCAAAACAGTAGCGACGCCGTCCCCTGAACCCAGAAAGGTATGAGGCCCTAAACAAAGAGGTGCAAAAACTGCTTCAAAATGGGGTCATTCGAGAAGCAAGATATCCGAGATGGATCGCTAACCCCATTCTGGTTAAGAAAAATAATGGGGATTGGAGGGTGTGCATTGACTTCACTGACTTGAACAAAGCACTCCCAAAGGACAGCTTTCCACTCCCAAGGATAGATCAAATGGTGGACGCTACTGCTGGACATGATTTACTCAGCTTTATGGACGCATACTTAGGTTACAATCAGATCCCCATGCACGAGTCTGATCAAGAGCACACCGCCTTTATTACCGACCGAGGCCTCTACTGCTATAAGGTGATGTCATTTGGCCTCAAAAATGCCGGGGCAACATACTAGCGTTTGGTTAATTCTATGTTTGTCAAACAGATTGGTAAGACCATGGAAGTATATGTGGATGACATGTTGATTAAAAGCAAGGGTGCCGAAAATCATCCACAACATCTCGCTGAGATGTTTGGAATCTTAAGGGCATATGGGATGAAGCTGAATCCCCAGAAATGAGCCTTTGGTGTGAGCTAGGGAAAATTATTGGGGTACATGGTAAATCGAAGGAAAATTGAAGCCAACCTTGAAAAAATAAGGGCCATTATCGAAAGATATTGTAGTATTTCTAGGCGAAAGATATTGTAATGATGAGAAACCTCTGATAGGATATATGAGCAGCCAATCACGGAAAAACCCCTGGAAAGGTCTTCCGTCAGCCCCTTTAATCCACCAATCAGGTGTGTTAGTTGCCCTTCCTAAGTAATATATTAATTACTGGGGGCCACCTGCCATTAATGCTTCTGAAGAACTCTGACGAAATCTAGTTCGATGACCACTCCTATTGCACTAGTCATTGTACTTTTTCAGCTCGGAATTGTAGTGAAAAGACAGAAGGAGTACCGTGCATGCACATTTTTCTCTATAAATAGGGGTCCAAAGTCCCCAAGAAAAAAAAAGGAAAAGGACGTGAAGAAAAGCTTACATACACCTCTAGTATACATTTCATATCACAAAATACTCCCTATTATTGTAGGAAGAAATAATTATTGTATCAAATTCCTGTAAACACTTGAATATGTCAATAAGAACTTCGCATATCTCCCCTCCAATTGGCTTGAATCTTGTCCATACAAATTTCAACGTCAATAGAGAATATTCTTTTTATATGGTAATATTGCCAAAATATAATTCTTTCAAGAATAAATAAAATTTATTTTATGAGGTTAGTTGGTTATTTGCAGCAATTTTAAGTTGCGTCGTTATTTATCTCAAGCATTCTATCCTCATTTTGGCCAACGTCATTGTACCTTTTCGACAGCAAAGACTATCCCAAACATTTGTTCTCGCACTATGTGCATAATTTAAATATTGACAAATATAAACTCATCAATAATAATTTATAAGTTATGAAATAGTAGCAAGGTAGACCTCCGTGTTCGCCTTGATGAGTGCGGTGGTCCGGTTGCTCTAGTTGGTGGTTGCTACCTGCAAAATGAGGTTGGGGCTTTCTCCCCCGTTGTACCTCCGGCGTGAGAATTAGTGACGAGTTTTGAGAAGTATGTATGGAAATGCAAATATTTCGGGTTCCAAGAAGAAATACCTTTTCTCACATTGGGGTATTTATAGGCACCTGATGGCACGCCCCCTGTTCCGCGATTTACGGTGCCACGTGTCCCACGTATGTCTTCCCATTCCACCACGTTCTATAGCGTTAACACCCACTCGCATTGCGGTTGGTCATGGTCACGTTTGATGTTGGGTGATTTTTGTCTATCTCACGGCCATTTATTTGGCTAAGTATAGTGGGGGTCGACGTCGCTGGCCTCTTAATGGTGGATGACTCATGTGAGCGTAGAGGACCTCCGGGAGGTCGATGTCACCATGGGGGGGGATGCATTGAGTAGCAGTCTTCGAGGAAAATTATTAATACCATCCTATATCACTAGCCCTTCTGCCTCTTGTCGATACTTATCGATAAGAGGTAGCATTTTATGACGCCGAACGGAAGTTTTGGGTTCAAACCAACTGGAAATGGAAAAACGAAAGTATCGCTAAAACTTCAACCGTCCGGTAGAAGGCCTTAAAGTGCGAATTTGAGGCTGGATACGTCCTCAATCGGGGTTCCCCCGTTGACACGTCGTAGAGCTCTGAGAGACGTTTCCGAAAACAGATTATAATAGGAAATCTGACAATGGTGCAAAAAGTTATGACCGTTTCTTTAATTCCAATGCCCATCGTCCGTGTGGCGCTCCACCATGGGTCCTTGGTTTTGGGGGGAAATTTCCCCCAAAAATCTCAAAATTTTCAAAGCCTCCTACTATTTAAATGTTAGTGGGGCATTCATTTATCATTTCCACGTCTAGCTAGAATCTCCATCTCTCCACTTCCACCCAAGGTAATCTCATTCTCCTTTTCATTTCATCTTGTAATTTCATCATGTACAAGACATTCATATCCTCATCCGATGAAAGCGAAGGCGAGGAGGTGAGGGGGTCGACCGACCCGTTGTTTGATGGGTTGGCCGATGGCGAACCGCCCCCGGCCTCGCCGACCAGCGTTGCTGGTCGACCAGCGCCGACTAGCAACGCTAGTCGACGGTCGACCAGCACAGCTGGTCGACATTCTGCCAGCCTTGTAGCCGCTCGACCGTCGTCCAGCCGCGAGGTTGACAGGCGGTCGACCAGCCCTCGGGGGTCGATTTTTGTCGAAAATTCGCGAGTCCTTTCCGAGTCAAACACTTCAATATATTCAGCTGAACTTCAAGATTTCCAGCCGACTTCTCCAAAACGCCATGTTGGGTCCACTAAATCTTTAAATCAAAACGTAGAAATTGGGCGAGATGCCGCGGGTGAGGAGGTGGTTCTTGAGATTCCCAAGTGTCATAGCTTATACAACTCCCCATTTAAGTTAGAGAAGTCGCTTAAGAAGTATGAGCGGGTAGATAACTACATCTATAGAGCCCCTAGGCCGGACGAAACACTTCCCGGAACTGACCCCCGCGAAGTTGCCATTTACAAAGACGTCATGGATGGTGGTTTTCGCTTTCCCATACATCCTTTCTTTGTATCGTTATTCAACGAGTTCCACCTTACTCCCAGCCAAATAAATCCCAATGCATGGAGAAAAGCGCTTTATTTCCTATATGTTTGCCTTCTCAAGGAAATTCCTCTTTCAATGGATCTTTTTAAGTGTGTCTTCGAGATGCACGAGTTAGCCCAAAGCAATGCCTTCGTTTACTTCACCGCCAGGGTCCCGTTGCTCTTCCCGAAATTTAGGAATTCCAACAGCGGGTGGAAATCCCGATTTTTCTTTGTTCGTCCTCATGAGGGCCAATTTCCGTTTAACACATATTGGAGGCACCCCCTAATTCGTCTTTTCAATAGCGAAGTCGAGATCACCCCCATTCTGAATACACAAATCCAAAAGTTGACCAAAATTCCACCCCTTGCGCCTGATCTGGAGTCGGTTCTGACCATGAGGAACATGTTGCTGGTTGGGATCGGTCGTCCTACTGGTGGGTTTTCATACCCTGCTTATAAGCATTATTTTTTGGAGTCTCTTTCATGTTGTTCTCTATTGGTTGATTTGGACTGACTTGATTGTTTGTGCATAGATATGGATCTTGACTTGGACGAGGTATTGAGGTCTTTGCCCGAACCAGGGAGTGATGAGGGGTTTGCCCCTATTGATGGTAAGATTTTTACATGTCTCATTTTTCTTCTTCTTTGTTGTACTTCTTGACATGTTACTTTGTAAGCCTGATAGTCTTTATTTTGTTGACGTAGGCATGGACTTCAACCTAGGGGTGACCATGGACTCCTTGGTGGAGCGCGGTCATGAGAGCGACGATGATCCACCTCCAGCCTTGTTGAAGAGAAGAAAGGCTCGCGATGGGGGAGCACAACAGCCTACAATGAGGAGGCTACTCAACTTTCGGACGACCCCGCCGATGCGGTCCCACCGCCCGTGGACATAGGGGGCAGCCCAGGTCGTGTAGCGTCCGAGCGTGAGGGTTCTCCTTTACCAGATTTCAAATTTCCTCCTTCTCGAGGCTATTCGGAGATAAGGGCAGTTAAATCTTTGGTTGGGCCCAGGCGTGTTCAGTCGATCGCTTGTCGGAGTACCGATGACATCGAACGGGTTCTGTCAGTTCACACCCAGAGGGTAGGGTTTTTATTTATTTATTATTATTATTATTTTTTGGCTTTAATTGTATGATTTCTTGTTCGTTTCAGGCTGTGGCCCTTCAGGTTGGGCTCGCCGAGTCCAGCCGTCGTTTAGCGTCGGAGTTGAAGGAGTTGAAGATTTTTGCGGAAGAGAAAGAGAGAGGCTCACCGTTACAAGAAGAAACTCTCTTCCTCTAGGAAGTCGATCGAAGATTTGGAGTCTCGTTCTATAGAGCAAGAGTCTGAGATAAACAATTTGAGCTCTGCTTTGGCTCGGGCTCCTGAGGAGGCAGTGGCGAAATACAAGGCTTCTGTAGAGTATGCTAAGGATTTGGAGACCTCGATAGAGCGATACAAGTCGTCTACCGACTTTGCTAAGGCTCTGAATTCTTATGGGGGAAAAGTGATGGCAGCGTCCATCAAGTTGACTAAGGAGTGGATATCTGTTGAGCATCCTCCCATCGATCCTGCAGGTTTTGATAAGTTTTTGGCAAAGCGTAAGGGAAAGGAAGGCGGAGCCCCCCAGCCTAAGATATTTGGGCAGACCTCTCGAGCCGGGAGCGAGGAGACTTTTCGCTCGAGCTGATCTGATCTTTAGTTGCTTTTGAGCACTTCCCATTATGTTTCTGTCAATTGGTTTTTTTGTGCATTCTTCCGGTCCGGGATGTGGACACTTTAGTTATTTTGCACGTTTTACTGGCTCGGTATGTAGGAATATTTTTGTTACATTCCAAGTATGAGAACTTGATTATTGATTGCCATTCTGGTTTACTTTCTTTTCATGATGTGTGTGTGTGTGTGTGTGTGTGTGTGTGTGTGTGTGTGTATATATATATATATATATATATATATATATATATATATATATATATATATGATGTTTTATGCTAGTTGCTGTGTGGTGAGAGGCATTGATTGACGGGCTAGGTGATTTTGAGCCTAGAACCTTTTAAGCTTTGAGAAGTCGGTCATAGCCCCTAGCGATTTTGAGCTAGTCGATTTCTTTGACTATTTTGCCCACCACTATACGTCGAGCTGTCTTGCATCGTTGGGGGGAATTGGGTGATTTTGAGCCTTAACCATTTTCGGTCTTGAAAGCTCACCACCAGCTCCTAGCGACTTTGAGCTAGCCAATTTTTAGGCTGTTTTTTTTTTTGCTCACCGCTGTGTGTCGAGCTATCTTGGATCGTTGAGATCGAGGTCGGGTGATTTTGAGCCTTAACCATTTTTGGTTTTGAAGAACTCACCACCAGCCCATAGCGATTTTGAGTTAGCCAATTTTTAGGCTTTTTTGCTCACCGCTGTGTGTCGAGCTATCTTGGATCGTCGAGGTCGAGGTCGGGTGATTTTAAGCCTTAACCATTTTAGGTTTTGAAAACTCACCACCAGCCCTTAGTGATTTTGAGTTAGCCAATTTCTATGCTTTTTTGCTCACCGCCATGTACCGAGCTATCTTGGATCGTCGGGGGAAAGGTCTGGTTATTTTGAGTCTTAACCATTTCAGGTTTTGAAAACTCACCATCAGTCCCTAGCAATTTTGAGCTAGCCAATTTTTAGACTTTTTGCTCACCGCTATGGATCGAGCTGTCTTGGATCGTTGAGGTCGAGGTCAGGTGATTTTGAGCTTTAACCATTTTTGGTTTTGAAGAACTCACCACTGCCCCTAGCGATTTTGAGCTAGCCAATTTTTAGGCTTTTTTGCTCACCGCTGTGTGTTTTTGCTTCAATTGATTATGAATCAGCATTTCCAGTGGAATTTAGCTTGCCAAGATTTGGGGACTCAGTAGGCGCAGCAGGACGTCCCAGCTAGGCTGGCCCTTCCGTAGCACCCTCATCATCTGTCGCCACTTAGCATTTCCATTAAATAAATTTCAATCAGGTGTGCCTATTGCAGGCATTACATCATGAAAAACTCCTAACTACAATATTTACAATCGGTCACTACATCAAAGACAAACAAAGAAAAAACAATTCAAAGAAAAAACAATTCTCCTAACAACTATATCTATGTTGCTCGTACCCCATTTTGTTTGTCTACTGATAGTACTGCTTGAGGTGCTTAGCGTTCCATGGCCTGCCTAAGGATTTTCCGTCCAAGTCTTTCAGGCTGTAAGCTCCCTTCCCGAGATTCCGGATCACCTCGTATGGTCCTTCCCAGTTCGGTCCAAGCTTGGTTGGAGGGTGGCCCGCCGCTGCTGATTCCCGTAGAACGAGATCTTCTGGCTGGAAGACTCTTGGTTTTACCCTGCGGTTGAAGTACTTAGCTGCCCTTCGTTTATAAGCCATCATTCGCATGGCCGATCTTTCCCTTACTCCGTCTAGTAGGTCGAGCTCTGCATTGGTGGTTGAGACATCAAGCTGGTTGGCTTTCATCCTGCCAGATTCGTTCAAGACTTCCACCGGAACTACGGCTTCCATTCCAAAAGATAACTTGAAAGGGGTTTCTCCTGTGGAGTCTCGTGGGGTGGTGTGATATGCCCACAACACATTAGGTAGCTCGTCGGCCCAAATTCCCTTTTCCTTCTCTAATCTCGTTTTGAGGTCCCACAGGATCGTTCGATTTGTGACTTCTGCCTGCCCGTTAGATTGAGGGTGAGCCACCGAGGTGAGTCTGTGATCTATGTGGTAGCTCGAACAGAAAGCTTTGAAGCTGTGGTTGTCGAACTGCCTGCCGTTGTCGGTAACGAGGACTCTTGGTATACCGAACCTGCATGTTATGTTTTTCCATGTGAAGCTTTGTATTTTTGCCGTGGTAATGGTGGCTAAGGGTTCCGCTTCAACCCACTTCGTGAAATAATCAATGGCCACAAGCAAAAACTTCCCCTGCCCTTTAGCCATGGGCAAAGGTCCCAGAATATCCATTCCCCATTGAAAGAAAGGACTCACCCCAAAAATGAATGACTGCTGCTCGGTAGGAACATGAATCAAATTTCCATGACGCTGACACGCGTCACACTTCCTTACCAATGTCTTGGCATCTTCCTTCATTGTGGGCCAGTAGTACCCCTGCCGGAGAGCTTTGAAGGCAAGGGTAGCTGCCCCCCGGGTGGTTGCCACAAATCCTCGAGTGTATCTCGAGCAGTACATCCTGAGCTTCTGTTGGATGCAAACACTTCAAGTATGGCATGGTAAAACCTCGTTTGTATAGCCGCCCGTCGATTATGGTAAATGAAGCCGCTCGTATTTTCAGCCTCCTAGACTCAAGTACATCAATTGGCAATTTGTTTTCAGTCAGGTAGTCTACCAACGGGTCTATCCAGCTCTTTTCTCGCTCTGGGCTTGCGACATCATCTATGAGCAAGATGCTCGACTGTCGTAGGATTTGTACATTAGCAGTGCTAGGTAGATGCTTTGGATTAGTCGATGCCAGTTTGGACAAGGCGTCTGCTCGTTCATTGTCTTTGCGAGGGACCTTGGTTATTTTGAAACTTGTAAACCCCCTTTGCAAATCTCTAACCTTCATCAGATAGGATGCCATTTTTCCATCCTTCGCCTCAAATTCACCTGTCACCTGTCCGACGATCAACTGGGAGTCGCTGCAAATCTCGACTGATGTTATCCCAAGCCTGGCTGCCAGACTCAAGCCCGTTATGACTGCTTCATATTCTGCATCATTATTTGTCGCGGGGAACTCAAAGCGTAACGAATACGCCAACTCTTCAGATTCTGGCCCCATCATTATGATGCCCGCTCCGGACCCTTCACCATGTGAGGATCCATCCACGAAAATTTTCCAGACTGCTTCTGATTGTTGGGGATGGTCAGGCAGAGTCGTTAGCTCTACGATAAAGTCTGCTAATACCTGCGCCTTGATGGCTGTCCTCGGTCTAAACTCGATATCGAACTCACTCAATTCGATCGCCAGCATCCTACCCGACGTCTCAGGTCGATGCAAAATTTGCTTGACAGGTTGATCAGTCATGACTTGTACGGCGTGGGACTGAAAGTACGGCCTTAGTTTTCTAACAGCTACAATTAATGCCAGTACCAACTGTTCTGCAAGGCTGTATCGAGTTTTCGGTCCTCTCAACACTTGGCTGACGTAGTAAACAGGCTTCTGCATATTAGGAAACTCCTTCACCAGTACTGCACTGACTGCATTTTTGACACTGCTAAGTATAGACTCAACACATCCCCTGGGCACGGCCTAGTCAAGACAGGAGGCTGCTATAACGATTGTTTTAAAGATTCCAGGGACTCCTTACACTCCTTGGTCCATTCAAAATTAGTAGAACCCCCAATCGCCTTGAAGAAGTGGTAACATTTAACCGCAACTCGACTCATAAAGCGATTCAGTGCTGCTACCCTGCCTGTCAATCTCTGGACCTCCTTCCTGTTTTCTGGGCTCTTCATTTCCAAAATAGCTCGTATTTTATCCGAATTTGCTTCGATGCCCCTTTGCGTGATCATAAAACCCAAGAACTTGCCTCCCGTTGTTCCAAAAACACATTTCTCTGGATTGAACTTCAACTTGTTTTGTCGGGCAGTGTTGAACACTTTCTGCAAGTCACTAACATGGTTGTTGGCCTTCACACTCTTGACGACCATGTCGTCCACATATGCTTCTATGACCCCTCCGAGCAGATCCTTGAAGACCTTGTTCACCATTCTCTGATAGGTTGCCCCGGCGTTTTTTAAACCGAACGGCATGGCCGTATAGCAATATGTCCCCGCGTCAACTATGAAAGAGGTTTTCTCCTAATCTGCTTTCGCCATGGAGATCTGATGATACCCAGAGAATGCATCTAGGAAGCTTAGCCGTTCATGACCCGATGTGGCATCCACCAGGTGATCTATTCTGGGTAGCGGGTATGAGTCTTTTGGACATGCCTTGTTGAGTCCGGTGTAGTCTACACACATACGCCATGCCCCGTTAGGCTTTTTCACCAAGACAACATTTGCTAACCATTCGGGATATTGTACTTCCCTGATGAATCCTGCCTGCAGTAGCTTATCGACCTCTGCCTTCGCTGCTGCCTGCCGCTCCGGGGCTAGATTTCTTTTCCTCTGTTTAATCGGTTTAGCACCCGGTAAGATACCCAGGCGATGTTGTGCAACAGACGGGTCAACCCCTTGTATGTCTTTCGGACTCCACGCAAATACATCCAAATTACTTGCTAGACACTTTACCAACACCTCTTTTTCACCCTGCTCCAGTCCTGTCCCCACACTGAACTCATGTCCTTCCGCCACCATGATTTTTTCTGTAGTGTTGAGGGGTTCAATTCTTCCTTTTGGGGGCTCGAGGTCCAACATCATCACTGGTGGGGATCTCTTAGTTCGTATGCTGTCCACATAACACTTCCTTGAAGATTGTTGATTACCCCTCACACATCCCACACCTCAACTGGTTGGAAATTTCATCACCTGGTGGTAAGTAGATGGGATGGCCCCTACTACATTCAACAGGATTCGACCGTAGATCGCGTTATACGCCGTGGGGGTTTTAACAACCAGAAAATTTGCTAGGGTGACCACACTGGCTGGGTAGGTGCCCAACGTTACTGGTAGCTCTACTGCCCCTTCTGGTATCACAGTAGCTCCTCCAAATCCTACAAGGGGGGTTGACACAGCCTTCAACCTTTCCGCCATTATTTTTAACCCTTGAAATGCTTCCCATGTGAGTACATTCGCTGCGCTCCCACCATCGATTAACACACCCTTTTGACATCATAGTTTGTTATGTCACCGACTATTACCAAGGCATCATCGTGGGGGGTCGCCACGCCTATCAGGTCCTTTTCACCAAAAGTGATGCTATGATCAAATTCAACCCTTTTCTGAATAGAGCGATCGGCGCATTGTTCGCGCATAGCTCTTTCTAGCAGAGTTGGAGTCTCCACCCGAGGCAACTCCTCCAACAATTACATTTATAACTCCAGCCCTGGGCGGTGGTCGATCCTCGACCTTCTGTTTGCCTCGGTCATTTCTCGCATACTTGGTCAAATAGCCCCGCTTCAAGAGGTGCTCGATCTCCTCCTTCAAATGCATACATTCTTCGGTCTCATGCCCATGGTCCTTGTGGAAATGGCAGTACTTGTTTTTATCCCTTTTGTCGGCGGATGCTGCCATCGGCCTCGGCCATTCAAGCTCTTTCATGTCTCGAATTTCCATCAGTATCTTATTTCGCTGAGTGTTAAGAGGGGTGAAGGCTTTGTCCTCCTCTCGTCTCTGTCTGATAAAACGATCTTGAGGATACCCCCTGCTTACACGCTCATTTCTCTTCTTATCCTTATCAACGAGCATTCGCACATCACCTGATTTCCGCTTATGGGCTCCCGTTTCCCATCCCTCTCTAAGATTTTTCGTGACCTTCTCTGCTTCCTCTGCGTCAACATACTTGTCACCCTTTTTCAACAAATCATGCATTGACTCTGGAGGATTTTTGGACAGTGACATTTTGAAGGCCCTATTTCGTGTCCTGTTCATTAATGCCGTCACTACTGCAGACATTTGAAGATCCCTTATGCCTAGGGTTGCCCGGCTGAACCTAGCCAAGTACTCCTGTAAAGATTCATCATTCTCCAGCACCACTTGCATCAATCCAATAGCTGTCTTTCGTTTTCTCTTGCTGCTCATGAAGTATGCCACGAAACTCCTGGAGAGCTCATCAAAAGTTTTTATAGACCTGGGTGCCAGTGTGGCCACCCAGTCTCTTGCTTCCCTCCTAAGTGTCGGGGGGAACGACCTACACATTACTGCGTCTGGGGCTGCATATAGCCTCATTAAATCCACGAAAGTACGCAAGTGGTCCAGCGGGTCCGTGACTCCGTAGTATGCTTCTATCATTGGCTGTTTGAAACCCTTAGCATGCGTCTGTCCTTCCTCCTAGTCAGTGCATCGTCTATCTTCTGGGTCATCATTTCCTCTATCTTCTTTTCCAATTCCGTCACGGGTTGGGGAACATGTGGAAACACAGAGCCAGAAGCCCCCATGTCTCCTGTTGTTGGCTGGGTAACCGGCGGGGTAACCGTTTGTGCCACCTGGGGTAGTTGCTCGCGTACGGCTTCCGACGAACTCTGCGGTGGGGCTGAAATTCTCTGCGTCTGGCCTTGCAAGAGGGTCATCATGGCCGCCAATTGTGTCTCCAAGGCATTGAATTGACCCTGTGTTACATATTGCGGTGGCGGTGGCGGGACATGACCTCGAGCGACAGACTCTGACTCCGTGTCTGCGGTGTTTCCGACCATGCGTGTTTCACTCCTAGTTCGTCTCCTTGACATAGCTTTTTTGTTCAGTGGTTTCCCACAGACGGCGCCAATGAAATAGAAGCAAGGTAGACCTCCGTGTTCACCTTGATGAGTGCGGTGGTCCGGTTGCTCTAGTTGGTGGTTGCTACCTGCAAAATGAGGTTGGGGCTTTCTCCCCCGTTGTACCTCCGGCGTGAGAATTAGTGACGAGTTTTGAGAAGTATGTATGGAATGCAAATAGTTCGGGTTCCAAGAAGAAATACCTTTTCTCACATTGGGGTATTTATAGGCACCTAATGGCACGCCCCCTGTTCCGCGATTTACGGTGCCACGTGTCCCACGTATGTCTTCCCACTCCCCCACGTTCTATAGCGTTAACACCCACTCGCATTGCGGTTGGTCATGGTCACGTTTGATGTTGGGTGATTTTTGTCTATCTCACGGCCATTTATTTGGCTAAGTATAATGGGGGTCGACGTCGCTGGCCTCTTAATGGTGGACGACTCATGTGAGCGTAGAGGACTTCCGGGGGGTCGATGTCACCATGGGGGGGGGTGCATTGAGTAGCGGTTTTCGAGGAAAATTGTTAATACCATCCTATATCAAGTTAAAACAAGATGTTAATATGTACTTTTATAATTAAAGTAATTTTTAGCTAAAAGTTAAGTGTATGTTGATTCATAAAAAAAAATTATACTCCTTCAAAATTTGTTAACTGATGATCATATTATATATTAAATGTTGAAATTTGTTGTTCAAAATAATAATGGTATGTTAGATTGTAAGGGTGGAAAATGGTTGAAAAGAAAATGATTTAAAGGAAAAATAATTGTTTAGAAAATGTTTTGTAGGGAAAATGATTTTAAGTGTGTTTGATTGGTATAATTTTCTACTAGAAAATTTTTTAAATTTTCTATTCGTTTGACTTTGTTTTACATGAAAAATATCTATTAAATCGATAATTTTTTTCCACAATTGGTTATAAAATTTGTTTTCATTGCCAAAAATTAAAAAAAATTGTTTCCTAAAAATCATTTTTTTAATCAAAGTTTATTATTCGTTTGGCTTTATTTTACATGAAAATTGTCAATTAAAGTGAAATTTTTTTTTTACCCTTAATTATGACATTTGTTTCCATTGTAAAAAAAGAAAAATGGACAGCAGCCCATGGAATTCATTTTCCCACCTGATTCCCTATTTCCATGGAATTTGGGAGCGTGACCCAGCAGTCCAGAAAACATTTTAGGTGGAAAATTTGGCTCATAAAATAATCCAAAAGCAAGAAAAAAGAATTGATTTTTCACGTTCCAAGGAAAAGTTGGTATATCAAACATAACCTAAAATCAAGTTTGGAATGAAAATTGAGGATGAAGGCCAAAGTTTTGAACTATGCGACTACATAGTTCAAAGGACTGTGATCGCATAGTCCTATACAGGAACTTGATGTCCTGATTTTAAGAATTTAGTCTATGCGATTGCATAGGTCATACTTTTTGGCAGTTTTTTCTCCGTTTATAGTCGTTGTCATTTTAAATTTGGTGACTTTTCATCCTATTTTGGCACCATTCCGTGGACAACTCTTGAGGGCTATAAATAGGTGATCCCTACTCATTTGAGAATAATGGAAAAATCATTATTGCAACCTTATTTATTCCATAGCAATAGAAATCATATTTTCTTCTTCATATTTAAAACCCCTTTGTGTTATTCAAGTTTGGGTTGAAAATATTTGTGCTTTGATATTTTTTGCAACAAGGCTCGATCAATTCTTCAAACCATTTATCGAAAATCTTTAAGCATCTCAATTAATTGGAGTGGGGGAAATATAGTTTGCCCTCAGCGATTACGCATTTTGCCCTTTTATTTTGATTCTGGTTTGTTTATATTGTTGCTGCACACTTTGGTGAGTTTCTTCTCCAACCCCGGTGGCATTTCTAACATTAAAATGTTATATTAATCTATACATTAATTTTTACAATATTTCAAAATAATATCATGACATCATTTATTAATCAAGTGTAGTTGTAATAATTATTTTGTTAAATAGGCAAATAGTACATAATATCCATACATTTCACTATTTTTGTGAAAAAAGTCCTTACCCATCATTTTTTTTTTGGTTACATTTTCACCTTTATTTTTACATTTCATTGTACAAAATGTCATTTTTATCCATTTTCTCAATTAAAAATCGTGAAATGACGAATATGCTATTTTATTTAAAAAAAAGAAAAAGAAAAAACTAATTGCAATCATGGTCCCAAATTTTTTAAAAAGCTAAAATGAATCCTTAAATAAATTATTAAAAGAATATTTAGCACATAATATCCATATTTTTCAATATTATAGCGAAAAAGTCCATATCTTTTATTTTATTTTTTGACATTTTCACCATTTATTTTCATCTAATTTCTCAATAAAGAACTGTAAAAATGATAAATATACACTCCTATTTAAAAAAAAAAAAAATTAAAGAATTTTTTTTAAATTTCTAATTCTTTTATAATTTATTTGAGATTTTTTGCACTTTTATTTTTTTAAAATTTTTAATAAATTTAATTTGAGACTAGTTTGCACTTTGACAAAAAATAATAATTTCAAACTTTTTAATAATTTATGTGGGATTCGTTTGCACTATTTTAAAAAATTTGGAACTATAGTTCCAATTAATTATTTAGTTTTTTTTATTTAAATATGATGATATATTCATCATTTTATAACTCTTTATTGAAAAAATGAATGAAAATTGATAGAAATGATTGTTCGAGTAATCAAATATGTAATTAATGGTGAAAATGTCAAAAAAAATAGTGACGTTTTGTGCAATAATAGTGAAAGATAGAGACATTATGTACTAATTACCCTTTTAGCCCTTATTCGAACCTCATTTTTCCATCAAAATACATTCCTAAACAGTTATTTGACTCTATTACAAACACATATTTTTCAATAAAATAATACTACAAGTGAACCCAAAAATTTTCATATTGCTTAACAGTACATTATCTATCATAACACTATTACAAAATTCAATTTTTGCCAAAAAAAAAAATGAGGCTCAAACAAGCCCTTAATAATTTACTTGGAACTCATTTACTTCTTTTAAAAAAATTTAGGACATGGTTGTAATTGATTTTTTCTTTTATTTAAAGGTAGGGGTATATTCGTCATTTCACAATTTTTAATTGAGAAAATAGATTAAAAGAACATTTTGCACAATGAAAAGTAAACAAAGGGTGAAAACGCAAAAAATAAAATAAAAATGGTAATGACATTTTTCACAATAGTAGTGAAATGTGGAGACGTTATTTGTTAATTACCATTTGTTAAATTTAACACTGTATCAATATATATTATTCATCTAAAAATATATTAACAGAAAAATAATATCACTAATAAACAAAATAAGTAAATTTATACAATAACATTTAGGCCATGTTTGTCTCCCATTATTCCAAAACATTATTTGCTACAGCAAAATTCTCCACCACGCATTTACCCAATACAATATTCTACACACAAATCAATAAAATTGCTTTAAATTTCAACAACACATTCTCTAAAAAATAATATTTATTACTTCATTTCTTTTACAATAATGGTTGGTAAACACACACTTAAACTATGTCGAACGAACTATGTATAAAACATGTTAATATATGTTTTTATAGTTTACTTCGAGAAAAATAAATTACATATAATTGTACCAAAAAAAAAACCATCTTTTTCTTTTTTTAATAATTTAGGTATATGACTCAAAAATGATCTGGCGATACTCCAAATTAGAAACAAGGAAGCTTAGTGTGATATTTTAATACGTGGAAGATATATATGGAATTATCATAAAATTCAGAGAATGTCTGTGATATTGTCTCTAATCTTTAATAATAATAGCTGGTTTCATGGGCAGACCCAGAAATTTTTTCAGTGCAAATGATATTATTAGTAAAAGTAAAAAATAAAATAAAATTATAACACAAACATTATACTAAAATAAAATACTTTAGCTGGTTCTTTACGAATTCTCATACTTTGATATCTTTATACAATCGCCTCATTATTAATCTTTAAGAATATATTTTTCTTCACGTAAACAATAAGGCTATCATTCATCCACTCATCTCCAAGTAATCGGCATATTCTTCTTTGCCATATCAATTTTAAAAAAACACTAAAAAATGCTCAATAAATGGATACTTGGATAATTGTTCACTAACCAAATTCAGATTTCAAACTATGTATACATATTCGTATTGAGAAGTATTTTAATCATCTTTTTCATTGTCATTAGCCTGAGTCTGCTGCTGTTGGGGCTCCAATGGAGGATGAACTTGCTGAGCCCGCCCAGAATTTATATTCAAACCACCTCTTGAATAATCATTGAACGCTGCCGACATGCCCAAATTGGACTCATGCAATCCAAGATGCTGTGAAGGTTGTTGCTGCATTATCCCACTTGAAGTTCAGAATTTCCCAGTAATTGAACCTCGCAGACATGGGAAATTGGCACAATTGAGATGACTCTGACTCTGACTCTGACTATGCAGGGCTTGTATCACACCTTTTGGACCAAATAATTGGCCAACTTGTTTTTTTTTTATTGGGTTCAAAATTTTGGGACGGTCCACAGTCCAGTGCATGCATATTCCTAATGCCTGCACTGGACCTTAACTGGGTCCGCCCCCGGATGGTTTGATTACAATTCTTTTTGCCCCCCTTAATAGAAGGGTAAAAACTAAAAACAATTTGGCCGATTGAGTTAAATACACATTGTGTTTAGAGGTGTCAATTCGGGATGGGGTGGGCTGGGCTGGGCTGGGGTGGGTCGGGTAGGCCCGCCAACATATGAGCCCGGTAACGGCCCGCGTGAAAAAAAGCCCGCCCGCCCGCTACGGGTTCCAGGCCAGTTCCGGGTCAGCCCACAAATTTTGGATTACAACTCAGGTCCGCCCGCTGACCCATCCGGGTCGAGCCCATCCGGGTCGAGCTCATACGGGTCGCGGTTCGCGAGTCGCGGGTTGTTCCAAGAATTTATATTGATATCAAATTTTTTTTTTTTGTTAAATATAAACTAAGAATTGAACAAAATGATAAATTCATATTTATACCAAAAAATGTTTACATAGAATTCAAATTTAATAATTGAAATTTAACAATTAAATGCATTTCTAATTACGTGAATGTATATATTTATAGTAAAGTACATCCCAATTAGGTTGGCACCTACTTTTACTATAATTTATAATTTAAGTACATCCCAACTAATTAGTCACCTACTTAAGTTTTAACTATTAACTATAATTTAGTTGTTGAAAAATTATATATTTGTTTCTCAATCAATTTTCATGAACTGTAAGATTTTTGAAATTTTCAACAACATCATCATTAATTTATCTTGCATCCTTCGATCCGCGAATATCCAATCTTTCACGCATGAGAGCTTCCAAAATACATCTCAACTCGCATTCGTTCCTACGAATAAACAAAATTGGTAACGTAGCCGATCCACTAGCATTAGTAAAACCAGTAATTTGAGTTTGTCTAGGATCCAAATGTCCCGTTTCATTTAAATGTTTCTCTTTGTGTCTTCGTAGTGTGCCGGTGCCTTGACCATATCTCCAGACATAATCTTTTTTGCAGATATTGTATACTGCTTTTCCATCTTTTTCATTTACTGTAAACATTTGCCACACATCTGATATTTGTTTTTTTCCTTACATTTTGAGATGATCCAACTTCTACAACATTATCATTTTCTAAATTTATTGGAGAGCAACTATCATTTAAAATAGGATTTTGAAAAGAAGAATCGCGAGAATCCATAATATAGTAGGATTAAAAAGTTTAGTAGTGACTAGTGAGAATTGAAAAAAAAGAAATATAATCAAGATGATGATGATATCTGCAATTAAATAATTGTAATTATAGTAAGGTAGTAATAAGTATGAACAATGAACTATGAAGTATAAATGTATAATAGCTAATGAGAGGGTATTATAAAAATAATTGTAAGAATAAATTAGAATTTATAGATGAAGGGGATGATATTACCGTTATATAAGTAATATTACTGTTACTTCAAAAAAAAAAATTAAAAATTAAAATTTTTTTTTCAAATTTTTTTTTACCGGCCGAGGGTTAATCGCGGCTCGTGGGGGTGCAACCCGAGAAGTCCGCGGGTTACACCTCTTTGCCTCGTGAACCGTCCCCATGGGTCACGGGTCGGCCCGCGGTCCCGATTTTCACGGGTTTGGCAAGCCCGTCTGTCTGACACCTCTAATTGTGTTCTCCACGTGTGATATGAATTTAACACATCCTTAATATAGATAAATAATACCGTAACACTATGCTTATACGTAATAATAATATTTAAAAACAATACGTGTGAAAAACTAACTAGTTCTTATTAGCAATCATTTTTAATGTAGATCATTTGACAAAATTAAATAGGATTACATTTCATTATTTTTGTGTTTCTACTTCAGCCTCCTTCGCAGCATCATATATATTTAACTTATTTCCAGTTGAGAGAGGTGGTTAACCAAATCTTGTTTGATACCATTCTTATTTTTTCGTTGGTGAATCGTCCTCTATTGAAAACTCCGAGCCAGTCCAAGGGATAGAAGTCCTGGTCAGTATATTTAATAAAGTAAAATTGCGAAAATGAATTATTAAAGGATAAATTACAAAAAAGTTCCCAAACTTTGGATTTATTTGCACTTACATCCCAAACCTTTTTTTCTGGCTGCTTTGTCCGCAACCTTAAAAAAATAATTTTCATCTACTTTTCTGTTAATCAATCCTTTTTATTAGTATACCTACAAGAATAATGTTATTTATACATCACAATTTACACTTTTACATAATAGTGGCGGAGAAGTTTTATCTTTTTAGTTAGTTGACAAAATTTTGACTCAATCATATTTTGCATATTATTTGTTGGTAAAAAGGAAGCATGTTGCTCAAGGTCCGCACTCTACTTCGCCTCACTCGACGTACCCTCCTAGGTTATTGGACAATTGGACGAAATAATTAGTGCTAAGATCTCATGCGAAGTACACTTTCGAGGCGTGGTGCCACCCCTCGTTGCACTGTAATTTCGAGGTGATTGGACAATCAGTCGAGGTAATTTGGGCACCTCGTCCGAAGTGATAGCACCTCATCAGAAATGGCTCTTTTAAGACGAGGCGCCACCTTTTACTGTAGTTTATTTCAACATGATTAGCATCTTCTAATGTAGAGCATCTTCTAGGGGTCACCTTGGTCAAAAGACACTATTTACATCGATGAATTTGACAAACATGTCGCAAATATGCTCAATCAACTTTTCAAATCTCCATTTCTTGCTATGGTCAAGGCGACAAGGCCTCACCAAGCAAGTCGATGTTTTATTAAAGCATAGGTACAAGAACCATAGGGATGGTAAAAAAAGCTCGCCAGTTCAGGCTCGGTTCCACCGAGCCGAGGCTTGGGCCGAATTAATTTTTGGGGGCATCGGCCCAGCCCTTATTTTAAGAAAAAAAAGTAAAAAAAAAATTAATTTTGTAGGCAACTATGTGACTACTGCCTGAGTTTTGCAGGTAGTCACGATTTTTTTAAAATAATAATAAAATCAAGCTGGCTCGGCTCGGCTCGTAAAGGCTCAGGTCGAGCATAAAATTTTTGGCCGAGCATGCTCGGACCCGTTGTGCTCGAATCGAGTCCGAGCTTTGAGTTTTGGCTTGTGGCTCGCTCGACTCGTTGACATGACTATAACGAAGCCATTTTTCCAAGTGGGACTTGACATGAGCCACTTTTCTATTCCTTGTTGTGGCTAAAGTCGTGCCAAGCGAGATGAATTTATTGCTTATCACTTCGGCAGGGAAACCAAGCTATTTTTCCAGGAGGGGAGTTGCTTCCTTCGGCCTACACGAACCACCTTTATTTATTCCTCGCTCCATGGGGTCACCCACCATGCAAGATGTTGTGCCAAGCGAGATGATTATTCTATAAGTCTCAGCCGAAAAAGCCTCACCTTAGCTACCTGAGGATTTCCCCTATACATAGGGCTTCATCCCTGAAAAATGGAATTTCATCTTCTTGATGTGGGCTTATTGGGCCTATTTTGGTGGTTCTCTTTAACGCCCTTGGGCCAATTGTTTGACCCGAATTGTGTGCCTTATTTTGAATCTATATCACGTGGGTTTTGACTTCTTTGATACACAACACTCTCACTTCCTTCTAGGCCACGATTTTAATCTCAGTTTCTCTCTCAGTTCTGCCCCCGTTCTTCTTCTCCTTCTAGTGGTTCCCAAATTAACCTTCTAGCCCAATAATTGATGAAACTACCAGTGTGGGTTGGGTTTCTCTGGGGTTGATTCGATAGGTCAGACTTGGTGTATTCTTGGCTGCTACTGTAGATCCTTTGGATCGATGACCCTAGTCAAGATGTTTGGGATCTTGGTTGGTTCTTACCTCTCTCTAGATGGTGATTGCAAGGCGTAGAAGGGACTGTTCCTGAACCTAATCAATTCGGTCAGCTGAAGGGAAGAACAACCTGAGGAAGGGAAGGAGCACCGGCAAAAAGGGGAGTAGCTTTCTGTTTTTAATTCTGGCCAGTCACCTCTTCTGTTCAGTTTCGGTTTCTGCTGTGTATATATATATAATTTCTGAGATTATGTTTGGACTCTGTCATTGAGGTTGAGGTTCTGGGATTAGTATTGAACTGTCATTGTGAATGAGCTGTTGGAACTTTGTTATGTTTAGCTTAATGTCTGTATTGATTAGTTTATTCCCAACATCTGGTATCAGAGCTTTATTTTTCAATCTAGGGTTTTAACTACATCTTTCATAAAATTTAGGGTTCATTGTTTTTCGTGGCATCTTGTGTTTTAATTCGATACTGATTATTGTGACTTTGTGTTATGCATGTTGTTGACTGATTGGTGGCTGGTGATTCTGGAAACTGGCTAGCTTATTTTACCTCGAGGGTTGGTGGTATATTGTTACTATTTTTCAACAGTAGTTTGGTAAGATTATTTCAAACTCTCCGATATGGTAAATTTGGTACTTTTACCATTTTATGCACGATTGCTTGGTTACTAAATTCTTGTGATTAATTTGTAACCTGAAAAGCACGTTTATCTGCATTATATACCTGTACATTGCCTAAGTTTGAATCACACCGGCACACATGTCACACTGAAGTTTAAGTGATCAAATTGATTATGTGTTGTGTTTCATTTCTAGATATTGGTTTTAACTCTGCATTCATATCGTGTGTTGATCATCTGGAAAAGATTTTTTCAAAACATTTTCTGTTGTGTCCATGAGTACAGGTCATCCTTTTACAGAATCTAGAATGGGTTCGAGGGTCGAATTATCACAATTCGATGGAAATGGGGACTACTCAATTTGGAAACAGAAAAGGAGGGCCATTTTTTTTCAACAGAGAGTTGCTAAAGCTCTCGATGATCCTTTGACTTTTTCCGACTAGTTAAAAGCTAAACTTGGTGAAATAGAAGAAATGAATGAAATTGCATATAATTCCATAATCTTGCATTTATCTGATAACACTATTTGACAAGTTGATCATGCTAAAGATGTTAGGACATTGTGGACTGCATTAGATGCCTCATTCTTGACTAAGACTTTGCCTAACAAGATCTATCTGTTAGAAAAAAATTTTAGTTTTAAGATGGACCCGGGGAATGATGTAGAGGGAAATTGGAGCGATTATAGCATAATCGTTAAGAGTTTGGCTCATAATGATAAGAAGTTCGATGATGAGGATTTAGCTTTCATATTGTTAAATTCATTGCCCGAGTCTTACTAAGAAATCAGAAACGCAATAAAATATGGCAAGGATATCTTACGCAGACTATAGTGGTAGATGCGTTGAAATCAAGGGAACTAAAACTAAAGAGAGATAACAGAACTAATGTAAGAGAAGAAAGCCTATTTGTTAGGGGGAGAACCGAAAAGAAAGAATTAAACTTCGATAACAAAAAGGGAAGGGGAAAGTCTAAAATGATATCAAAATCTAAAGATAAAAGTGGTAAGAAATATTATAACTGTGGAAAGTTAGGACATTTTAAGAAAGACTGTTTTGACTGGAAAAAGAAACAGAGAGATTTGAATAACACTGATCAAAACAATGCTGCCGTTGTTTCTGAGTTTGATAGTCTACACGTCCTAAATGTGTCGGAAGGAGAATTTGATAAAAATTGGATCCTAGACACGGGGTGAACCTTTCACATGTGCCCTGAAAGGTCTTGGTTCCATAACTATGGAGAGGTTGAGTCTAGGAAGGTCTACATGGGAGATAACAACTCCAGAATGTGGTTGGTGTTGGTATCATAGCCATCAGGATCTACGATGGGGTTGTCCGACAACTCAGAGATGTTAGATATGTCCCCAATTTAAAGAGGAACCTCATTTCTTTAGGTACTCTTGAAGATGAAGAGTATCTGATGTACTTTTAAATCCGGTAACAACGTTCTGAAAATTTTTAAGGGATCTCTGATAGTTATGAAAGGACCTAAGAGGAATGAACTGTACTATCTAGAGTGCAAAATTGAAACAACACTTGATTCGAGTCTTCTTGCTGTTAGTAAAGATAAAATCGAACTTTAGCATAAAAGAATAAGTCACATTGGGTTTAAGGGGCTAAAATCTTTAAGTAATCAAAAATTGCTTGGAAAAGATGATATTGAAATCATGGATTTCTGTGAAACTTGTGTTTTAAGTAAGTCACATAAGGTGAGCTTTGAAGCTAGCTCTCATAGGACAGCAGTCCATTGGACTATATCCATGCTGATTTATGGGGCCCGGAGAAGCATTCCACATTTGGTGGAAGTAAGTACTTCTTGTCCTTAGTGGATGATTACTCAAGAAAAGTTTGGATTTATCCTTTGAAGGCTAAGTCGAAAACTTCTGGAAAATTCAGAATTTGGTTGAAGTCTGTTGAGAGTCAGTTAGAAAAGAAACTTAAAACATTAAGAACTGATAATGGGTTTGAATTCTGTAATTTCGAATTTGACAACTTTTGTAAGCAGAAAGGGATAACAAGATACAGAACCATTAAATACACACCTGAACAAAATGGGGTCACCGAGAGAATGAATAGGACCATAATGAACAAGGTTAGGTGTATGTTGATTAGCTTTGGCCTTGCCAAAGGGTTTTGGGCTGAAGCTTCAAGTACTGCAGCTTATCTGATTAATAGATCACCGTCCAGCAATATAGGGTTTAAGACCCCACAGGAGTTGTGGACGAGGGAGCCTCCCAATCTGGAACACTTGAGAGTGTTTGGTTGTGCGGCATTTGCACATCAATTTGAAGGGAAACTTGAGCCGAGGGCGGTCAAGTGTGTGATGTTAGGGTATCCTGAGGGTGTGAAGAGGTTGTGGGTTTTAGGGGTTCAAAGCATTAAGATTATTAACAGCAGGAATGTGGTCTTTAATGAATCTGAAATGCCATGTCTAAAATGAAAAATTGATGAAGCAAACAAATCTGAAACTGAGAGGAGTGTTCAGACTGAGGTGAAGCTTATTAAGCTTAATTCACCTACACCTGGGAATGACGGTAATGACCCTACACATCAAGAACCTGAAACTGAAACTGAACCTGAAGAGGTGATTGAACTTCAAGATAACACTGAACCAGTTGAAGTTGAACATTTTAATGATTAGCCACTTAATGAAGATTATCAACTCACTGGGATAGGGCGAAACGGCAGATTAGGCCGAACCCTAGGTATGAATCCCTAAGTTTGACTGAGTTTGCATTAGTTTCAGGTGAAACCCTTGAACAGATAGAACCTGCCAATTATGAAGAAACTATTAATGAAAAATATGCTGAAAATTGGAAAGAAACGATGCAGGAGGAAATGAAATCTTTGAGTGATAACAAAACCTAGAAACTTGTTAAGAAACCAAAAGATCAGAAATTAGTTCTATGTAAGTGGATCTACAAGTTAAAAGAATGTTTGAGCCCTAATGATTCTGTGAGGTATAAGGCGAGATTAGTGGTTAAGGGTTATACTCAAAGAGAGAGTGTGGACTATAATGAAATATTTTCACCCGTGGTTAAGTACAAGATGATCAGATTGATGTTGGCTCTTGTTGTTCAATTCAATTGAGCCAACCACAAGGGTTTGTAGCTAGAGGCAAGTCTGAGTATGTGTGCAAGTTGGAGAAATCTTTGTAGGGCTGAAACAGAGCCCAAGACAATGGTACAAGAGGTTTGATGCCTTTGTACTGAAGATAGGGTTTAAGAGAAGTGAATTTGATGCTTGCTTGTATTTTAATGATATAAAGAGTAGTTGTGAAGTCTATTTGTTGCTTTATGTCGATGATATGCTATTATCTGGATCCAGCAAGACTCAAATTAATGAACTGAAAGATTTTTAAAATCGAAATTTGACATGAAGGATTTAGGGAATGTTAGAAAGATTTTAGGGATGGTGATAACAAGGGATAGGGCTAAGAATAGGTTAACAATTTCACAAGAAGCGCACTTGAACAAAGTTGTAACGAAATTTGGAATGAAAGACAGTAAAATTGTTAATGTGCCTCTTGCTAGTCATATGAATTTTTCACGTGATCATTCGCCTAAATCCGAGTCTGAATTGAAAGAGATGGAAAATATTCCGTATGCTAATGCCATATGTTCTGTCATGTTTTCTATGATTACTACCAGACCTGATTTTGTATTTTCCATCAATCTCCAAAGTAGATGTATGTCCAACCCTGGTAAGCCACATTGGGCGGGTATGAAATGGTGATTAAGGTATTTGGTTGAGACTTTAAATCTAGGCTTAGTGTATGAGAAAAGATTTGAGGAGTTAACTCTTAAGGGCTACGTTGATGCTGACTTTGCTGGTGATAAAGACAGTAGGAAATCAACTACAGCATACTTCTTTACCCTAGGTGATAACTGCATAATATGGAAATCTCAGCTGCAACCTTTAGTGACTCTGTCTAGTACTGAAACAGAATATGTTGCTATAACCAAGGCGATTAAGGAATGTATGTGGTTAAAGGGAATCTTAAAAGAATTGAACTTCATTCATGATACACCTATTATGTTTACGGATAGTCAGAGTACGTTGTCACTTAGTAAGAACCCTGTTTATCATGAGAGATCCAAACATATTAAGGTGAAGTATCATTTTATATGTGAGAAGCTTTCTCAAGGTAAAGTCGAACTTGAGATTCACACTGATAGGTATCCCTCTAGTGTGGGAACAAAATTCTACCTGTAGGAAAATTTAAATTATACTTATCTTTGCTGCATATCGATACTGGTTAATTTTTCTTGCAGGTAGTGGGCGATGATGATGAACAGTCCTTCCATGTGCAATTCGCAATCGAGAGAGTGTGTTAGGAGAATCAAGGTGAAGTTTGTGGGTTTATTGGGCCTATTTTTGTGGTTCTCTTAAACACCTTCGGGCCAATTGTTTGACCCGGATTATGTGCCTTATTTTGAATCTATATCACGTGGGTTTTGGCTTCTTTGATACACAACACTCTCACTTCCTTCTAGGCCACGATTTTGCTCTCGGTTTCTCTCTCAGTTCTGCCCCCGTTCTTTTTCTCCTTCTAGTGGTTCCCAAATTAACCTTCTAGCCCAATAATTGATGAAACTACTAGCGTGGGTTGGGTTTCTCTGGGGTTGATTCGATAGGTCAGACTTGGTGTATTCTTGGCTGCTATGGTAGATCCTTTGGATCGATGACCCTAGTCAAGATGTTGGGGATCTTGGTTGGTTCTTACCTCTCTCTGGACGACGATTGCAAGGCATGGAAGGTACTGTTCCTGAGCCAAATCAATTTGGTCGAGCTGAAGGGAAGAACAACCTGAGGAAGGGAAGGAGCACCGGCAAAAAGGGGAGTAGCTTTTTGTTTTTAATTCTGGCCAGTCACCTCTTCTGTTCAGTTTCGATTTTTGCTGTGTGTGTGTGTGTGTATATATATATATATATATATATATATATATATATACAGAAATGATCTAATGAGCACCGGTGCTCATCTTATCCTAAGCACCGATGAGTTGGCACATTAATTCATTGGTGGATAAAGATTTTGTGAGTTCCAATCCACCAATGAATTAATGTGCCAACTCATCGGTGCTTAGGATAAGATGAGCACCGGTGCTCATTAGATCATTTCTGTATATATATATTAGTAGTTATTACTTGAGTTGGATAGTATTCTGCCGATTTGTGGTATATCATGTTAATGCCATTGATGATGTTTGATTACATATTGTTAATGCTGAATTTCTGAGATTATGTTTAGACTCTGTCATTGAGGTTGAGGTTCTGGGATTAGTATTGAACTGTCATTGTGAATGAGCTGTTGGAACTCTGTTATGTTTAGCTTAATGTCTATATTGATCAGTTTATTCCCAACACTTGAGTATTTCACCTTTACAAGAGGCTTCATCCCTGATAAATTGGACTTATCTTCTTGTGGAATAATAAAGACAATCTAATTACTATTAATTATTATATTAAATACAAAATTAACCCTGAAATGCTCTATATAACCATTGAAACTCTGCCCCCCTGTTTCGTCTTATCTTTTGGACTTGAACGGTTCTGGTAATTTTAAATAGAAATATTATCTAATTTGAGACCCAAAGAACTGAAAGAAGTAACAATAAATCCAGTTGTACAAACATGGTTGACAACCATGTATTGTCAAAATTCGATCCTTTGATGTAAAAGTACTCAATTGCATAATAATACTTAATTTGCATTCATTTGGAGACAACAGGAAAAAAAATTTAATACTATCACTATGGAAAAAATTAAGAGCTTGTTTGGGAAGGATTAAAATCCAATTAAAATTAAAAATATAGCCGTTATAGGGTCCCACTCGTCTTATAAAAATCAACTCCAACAACTATATTTTCAATTTTAATCTGATTTTAATTCCTCCCAAACAATCTCTAAATGGGTGTTTGGTGGGATTAAAACTAAATTTTTAGTAGATTGTGATAAAAAATTTTAAAATGTGTGGTCGAAAAGCACTGGAACTCATGAAAGATGTGGATAATGTTGATTATTTGACTTTGACTTAAATTAAAATCTGATTTTAATTCGAAACAAACATGAACTAAACATTTTTCCTACATTAAATAGGCTAGTGTTCGACATTATATAAATGACAAAAGAAACATGCATATATATGCAGAATCAAACATCCCTAGGTCAATGAATTATGACATTAATCAGAATAATATATATTAAACTAATAAAAGCAATTAATTATCAACATATTTATTTTATTAAATGTCCAAAAAATTAAATAAAAAAGTGATCTTGATTCTGCTGTTATCCGAGACATGTGACTTAGAATGAAGACAACTTAAGTTTAACTGTAATAAAACATTAATTTTTAAGCCGGAGATTGTGGCATGTCCATATTCCTAAATTTTATGACATCAATATGAACTTATGTTTGAATACTTTGTTAGGTTTTTAAAAGCACAATGAATTTGTCTTCATCAAAAGTGTTAAATTCGAATTTTTTTAAAAAAAATTAAAAATAAATATTTCTTTATTAAAAAAATAAAAAAACTATTTTTGCTAATAACCAGTATGGTGTGTCAAATCTTGAGAATTTTATAAATATATGAATTTATTGATGTCTTCTTGTGAATAATTATTTTTTTCTTTAAACTATATCTGTTACGGGTTAATGAACAGAATCGACACGTGGCGTCACGTTATGACGGTGGGACCAGCTTGATTAAATCAGATTACGATTCTCTAGCTTCAGCTGTGGGTTCCGAGGCCCTCACTATTATTCTGAGGCACTTACTAGTACTCTGAGGCCCCTGCTGCTAAGGTCCGAGGCTCATTAAAGGACCACTTGCGGGGATTCGCTCATGATGAAAATCTTCAACAAATGATTGATGTGACTCTTGTGTAAAATTTGTTTATGTCTTGTCTTATCAATGTAAGAACATTTAATGTTTTGTAAGGCTAGGAGGGTCAACTTGATGGCTACGACTTGATGTCCTGGCCGAGGAGATGGTGCCACGTGTAATTTGATCCAAAAGTCATAATTTGTGTTGTAACACTATAAATACCCCAACCATGTAATACTAAAGGGACTAATGCAAAATTAGAGAACAAACTGGATCTTTTGGAGCCATATCACTCTCGCTTCAATATCATTTTTACAACATTTTTATTACAACACAATCCTGTTATTTGTCGATTGGTTTCTTATACAATCGCATTCTTTCTTCATGCTGGAGGCCCGAACTCTGACGTCTCGTGTGGCACGCTCATCCCGCGCCCGGATTCTGGAAATTTTCTGACCGTTCATCGGCACAAGCGTGTTGGACAAGGCTTGCACGTGCACGAGTGGGCCCGGCATCTGTTGGCAACATTTTTTGGGGTCAACAGATTGGCGCCGTCTGTGGGAAACGATACTATAACCACGAGCAACCCGTGGAAAAAAGCTTTCTGAAATATTTTGGGGCATCCCACTTGAAAAAGGATTTATTATTGAAAAAAGAGTAAGAGGAAGCCCCTAAAGGAAAATATTTACAGTCCTAAGTTTCAAAAGATATGAGCTCAGAAGAAGAGGCTCCCCCCAGGCGAACTAGAGAAGCTGACAAGGAGGCCCCTGCGGTCCGACGCCGACCCCACCACCATCACAGGCGAGGTGGTAGGAGGTTGGCGGCCCAGCTTACTAGGGAAATGGCAACCATGTCAGCCAATATGAGGAGCATTACCAACCAAAACTTGGCGATGCAAGAGCTGTTGAGGCAAATGCAAGGCCAGGGAGATCCCCTACCTCCCTCCTTTGTTCCATAAGGGCCATATCAACCTGACGAGGTTCAAAGTCAAAGAGCTTATTCCTCCGGCAGCATAGGGGAGTAAGCCCAGTAGAAAGGGAAGTGGGAGTCGATATCTCCTCCAATTATGCTTCCGGTCGACCCTCCGAGGCCCCGTTCAACATGGAGGATAATTTCCCTCCCGAATATGAGCCAGCACCGAGGCCCCAGAGGTCTGCCAGTGTTTTTGATAGGCTCAGCCCAATAGGTCATAGGCGTAGGCAAAGAAATGCAGCACATGCTTCTACAAGTAGACCACAGCCCCCACCTCCTGAGGTTCGGCCGCCGGAGGAAAGGCAAGAACGTGCCCCCCGTGCTGCGCCGCATCGTCATGAGCGTCTCAGGAGGGACGAGGAGGCTCGCAACCAGGCAGGATCCTCCACACAACAGCCCAGGTATGAGGCTGAGGCTAATTATGAATCGGACGGTCCCCAAAGATCCTGCGACTTAGATGATGATGATGACAATTTGCCATTCTCAAGGGAATTAAGGAATGCTCAGGTCCCAAATCATTACACTATGCCCAAGATACCCAAATATGATGGGAGAGGTGACCCAGCAAAGCACTTGAACAGCTACAAAACGCACATGAGCCTGAGAGGCGCCACTCCAGCTGTTAAGTGCAGGGCCTTCCATTTGACTCTAAGCGGAGCTGCTGAGATTTGGTATAGTAGGTTGCCGCCTAGGAGCATTCGAAGCTGGCTCGAATTCAAAACTACATTTTTTAAAAGATTTGCTGTAAGCAAAGAAGGCGAAGCCCCAATCCAACGCCTCCAGGATATGAGGCAACAGCCCGAAGAAACTTTGAAAAGTTTTCTGTCCCGCTTCACGGACGAAATGACTTGTTGTGTTCAAGTCACTGATCGCGAGGCTCTATCCGCCCTTAGGGGAGGCCTCAACATGAACACCCTGTTTTGGAGAGATGTACAGAATCAAGATCCCCCAACTTACGATGCTTTGTTGGAGATGATGCGACGTGAAATCATCAACGAGGAACTGATAGAACATCGAAACAGGGCAAGTAGGGGTCTCCAACCCCAACAAAGGAAACTTGGTAGAGGTCCAACCTCCCACCTGATGAATCAGCAATGGGGTCAACCCAATGTGGAAGTTGCCGAAGGCTCAGGTCAGGCACTTGCCACAGCCACATTGATTGCTGTGCCAACTTTGGCCTACGAGGACGTACCAACCACGGGTACCCCTGAAAACCCACGAACACAGCAGGCCCCCCCATAGAGGACAAGGCCGGGGAAGAGGTTCGAATCAAGGCAGAGGCAACTCCCAAGGGTATTGCACTTATCACCATTTTGACAGCTACGCAACTGCTGACTGTAGAGACATAGCCTTGCATCCCAGAAATTCGGATTCTAGAGGCAACAATCAGAACACATCAAGACCGAGGAGCAGGCCCCTGCCGAGGCAGGATTCACGATCTAGGCGAGGCGAGGCCCCTTCCCATCACAGGAAAGCATCTCCTCGTGGAAGAGAACGAGAAAGGAATAGAAACTCGAATGAACAGCAACGAAGGGACCATCGAGGTAGGCCTGATGATGTTCCAGTTCACGAGATTGACACTATTTTTGGAGGCCCTTATGTTGGTGGAAGCACCAGAAACTCCCAAAGGAACTATGTGCGAGAGGCAAGGGGTCCTCCATTGACTAGCTACATTGTGGACAGCAGTTCACGGAGAAGTCAATCGCCTTCGATTGTGTTTACACACGAAGATTCTGAAGGTATTCATTACCCCCCACTGTGATGCTTTAGTAGTAAGAGCTGTGGTGGCCAGGAACGGATTGAGGCGAATGTTGGTAGATAACGGAAGTTCTGTGAACATCCTATTTGGATCTACTTTCGACAAAATGATCCTGGACCATGAGTTAACCCCTACCAACACTCCTTTATATGGCTTCACCGGGGACAGTATCATCCCAAGGGGCAAAATCACCCTAGCTGTGGAGATGGGAGAGCCTCCCCTATCAACCACATGTTTTATGGAATTTTTGATAGTGGACAGTAGGTCAGCCTATCATGGGGTATTGGGGAGACCTGCGTTGAAGGATTTGGGAGCTATCACCTCCATTCATCACCTATGCATGAAGTTTCAAACTGATAGGGGGGTGGCAACAGTTAAAGGAGACCAAAGAGGGGCAAGGGAATGCTACCTCAACTCCATAAGGAAGGCTGAGCCTAGGGATATGCACATGGTGGCAGGCGCCAGTAGCCTCGAATTGCCAGCACTTGATGAACTCGATCCACGAATAACCGAGGCTGATTCCCAGGCAGCCCCCATGGAAGAGTTGGAAAGCTTCCCTATCGATCCAAGGGAACCAACCAAACTGCTGCATGTTGGTAAGAGTTTAGCCCCAAGATTCAAAGGGGAGCTTAAAGAATTCTTGTGTAAGATCCACGATGTCTTTGCTTGGAGGCATGAGGTATGGTAGGCATTGACCCTGGAGTCAGTTGCCACCACCTAAGAATTGATCCCAAATTTGCCCCGCATAGACAGAAGAGGCGAGCTCTTAACCTATAAAGGTATGAGGCCTTGAAAGAGGAAGTGCAGAAGCTCATTAACAACGACTTTATCAGAGAGGCCCTCTACCCAAAATGGATATCCAATCCGGTACTGGTGAAAAAGCACAATGGGAAGTGGAGAGTATGCATTGATTTTTCTGATCTCAACAAGGCGTGCCCAAAGGACAGTTTCCCACTTCCCAGAATTGATCAGTTGGTGGACTCCACTGCTGGATACGAGTCCCTGAATTTCATAGATGCCTATTCTGGTTACAACCAAATCCCCATGTACCCAGGCGATGAGGAGCACACCTCGTTCATCACGGATCGAGGCCTCTATTGTTACAGAATGATGCCTTTTGGATTAAAGAATGCTGGAGCAACTTACCAGAGGCTAGTAAACAAGATGTTTGCCAATTTACTTGGGAAGATGATGGAGGTCTATGTGGATGACATGCTTGTTAAGAGTCTGAAAGTGGATGATCACATATCCCACCTCCATGAGGTCTTTGAAGTTCTGCGAAAATACCGCATGAAGTTGAATCCTCTTAAATGTGCATTTGGGGTAGCATCAGGCAAGTTCTTAGGATACATGGTCAATCAACGGGGCATCGAAGCAAATCCTGAAAAGATTCAAGCGTTGATCGCGATGAAATCCCCCCAGAAACCGAAAGAAGTACAAAGTCTGACGGGTCGCGTGGCTGCTTTAAGCCGCTTCATATCGAAATCCACTGATAAATGCCTCCAATTCTTCAAAATATTAAAAGGAGGACAGAGGTTTCAGTGGACTGAGGAGTGTGAAGAGGCTTTCCAGGAGCTCAAAAGGCACCTAGGACGGGCCCCCTCCTATCAAAACCCAAGCTTGGCGAGGTGCTATAACTTTACTTAGCAGTTTCCCTCGAGGCTATAAGTGCTGTACTGGTGAGGGAGGAAAATTCAACTCAGATGCCAGTTTATTATATCAGCAAGGCTTTGATACCTCCTGAGACGCGATATCCAGACATGGAAAAACTAGCCTTAGCATTGATCATTGCATCTCGCAAATTGAGACCCTATTTTCAGGCTCACACCATTCATGTACTGACGAACTTTCCAATCAGACAAGTTCTACAAAAGCCAGATGCCTCAGGTAGGCTACTGAAATGGGCAGTAGAGTTAAGCGAATTCGAGATCCTCTTTAAAGCCAGAACTGCCATCAAATGGCAAGTTTTAGCAGATTTTGTGGCAGAATTCACCAACGCCCCTGCAATTGTCCAGGAGGCAGAGCCTTCCGAGCCCCCAACATGGAATTTGTTTATAGACGGTTCGGCAGGGGAGACGGGCTCCGGCGCTGGTGTAGTCCTTATAAGTCCTGAAGGTCATACGTTGAATAGTGCAGTACGGTTTGACTTCAAGGCCACCAACAACGCTGCAGAATATGAGGCCCTCCTCGCTGGCCTCAGGCTAGCCAAGGAAATGCAAGTAAAGAGGCTTCACATCAGCAGCGATTCCCAACTTATAGTGGGACAAGTGAATGGCAACTTTGTGGTTAGGGATAAAGCCATGGCCTCATATCTCAAATTGGTAATGAGCCTACTCCCTTCCTTTGAGAAATTCGAGTTAAGTCAGATACCATGCCTTGAAAATGCACAATCTGATGCTTTATCTAAGCTTGCCAGCAGCAAGGATTCTGAATTATTGGCAGTGGTCCCAATTGAGCACCTCCTCAGGCCATCCATCTCCGCAGAAGTAATAATGTGGGTAGAAGGTACCCCCAACGTAGATGCAACCCCTCATATCTTACCTCAAAGATCTGTCCTTGCCTGATAATAAGGAAGAGGCATACAAAATACGTAGGAGGTCTGCCCATTTCATGCTAGTTGACGATGTCCTATATAAGCGTGGATTCTCTGCACCTCTCCTTCTGTGCGTAAGAGAAGAAGAGGCTAATTATGTGCTTAGGGAAATTCATGAGAGCATTTGTGGCAATCATTTCGGAGGATTAGCCTTGGCCAATAAAGCACTGAGGCAGGGATACTACTGGCCTACAATGAAGAAAGATGCTCTCCAATTTGTTCGCAAATGTGACAAGTGCCAACGTTTTTCCAACGTGCAGAGGCGACCCTCTCAGGAGCTTACTACAGTATCCAGCCCATGGCCCTTTAGCAAGTGGGGCGTGGAGGCACCAGTTTCGCCATAGTGGCTATTGATTATTTCACGAAGTGGGTAGAAGCTGAACCTCTGGCAAAGATCACTGAAGCCAATACTTCCAAATTTCTGTGGAAGAACATCATTTGTCGCTTCGGCATCCCTTACTCGATTGTCTCTGATAATGGCAAACAATTTGACAACCGTAAGGTCCGGGACCTTTGTGAAGAACTTGGGATTAGAAAGCACTTCTCCACACCTCATCACCCTCAGGCCAATGGCCAAGTGGAAGCTGTCAATAAGACTATCAAACACATTCTGAAAAAGAAGCTTGACACAACTAAAGGAGCCTGGGTAGACGAACTACCCCAGGTACTATGGGCGATACGAACGACAAGTAGGACTCCTACAGGGGAAACTCCTTTCTCCATGACTTATGGTGCTGAGGCGATGAGCCAGGTGGAGGTAGGATTACACTCTCCTAGGAGAGTGAGCTTCAATGAGATATCCAATGATGAACTTCGGAGATGTGAGCTTGATTTCCTCGAAGAAATGAGGAATGATTCCCAGCTGAGACTCACTGTCTACCAAAGGAAAATGAGCCGGTACTACAACTCAAAGATGAAAAAGAGGTCCTTCCGCATAAACGACTTGGTCCTTCGCAGGGTCTTCTTATCCACGAAGGAACCGGGGGTGGGCACCCTAGGACCCAATTGGGAAGGACCCTATCAAATCGAAAGGGAAATTTGACCTGGCACTTACTGGATAAAAGACATGGATGACAGAATTCAACCTCACCCGTGGAATGTTGAGCATCTGAGATGTATTATCAATGAATGTAATCAGTAGTTGGATGTTACTTCCCAGCCTTTATAAATAAATAAACGAGTTTTCTCCAGTCTTCGTCAACTATCAAATAAGCGTGGACGCTTCGGAGAAGAGGATGGAACCTTAAAAGAAGGCCACCTCGTTCGAACTCTCAAGCGTACATCACAAGCCTCCCTTTGATGAAACTGAACGTCAAAGGGAGAAGCCTCTGCTTGGATGAACCATCCACCAAGCAAGAAGGTAAGAACAATTTCATAACACTTGGGAACGCGAGATTAAGAATTGATTTGAGGTTGTTAAGAGTTTTATAAAGGGGCTTCGGTTAAGTTACATCGGATTTGTTCAGTCTGCTTTGGTGAATGGTTTACTCAGTTTTATCCTTTTGGGTTAATTATTTGTATAACAAGGCCTTGATGCGGTTGCATTAAGTTGAATTCGAATGTTCCTCTCAAAAGTTATGTTGTAAAGCCCAGAACAGTTCACTGTGGCAAGAATAAGTTGCAGTACAACAATAAAGCGAAATGTGTTCTATTAATATGCTGAAGGAATTACAAAGCAGTGAATTAAAATTACAAAAAATGTATCAAAGAGCAGGGGGTAGGGGAGCTGGAGCATCTGCTGTTTGAGGCGCTTCAACAGGTTGAGGCTCTTCAGTAGGCACATCCTCAGGATCAAGTTCCACCACTTCACCTTCTTCAGCAGGCATTTGGGGAACCTCCTCCTCCAAGAACTCAGCCCTCAATTCAGAAACATCGAGCTCTGGATGCACCTCTCCCAACCTCTCGAAAACCTCTTGGTAGGCCACTCTGCTCCAATATAGGCCGAAGCAGCGATACTCCTCAGTGTGATGGAAGTTTGCTATGTAATTCCTCACTGCGATATCACCCGCTTCGACCACGTCAGCTTCGTATTTTTTCACTTCGGCTTCCAGCCACCTCAGTTCCTTCTCCATAAACTGACTGGCATCCCTAGCCCCAGCTATTTCAAGGTTTGCCTTCTCCAACGCCTTAGCAGTGACCTTCTGGTGGTTATTAGAAATCTCCACCTTCTTAGTGAGGGCAGCCACCTCACACTGGCTCTCATGAACCTCCTTCTTTAAGGCCTCAATCTCTGCCAGGAGAGCATCACGTTTTGAATCATCAACATCTCTCTGAATCCTCAGTTCGATGTTGGCCTCTTTCTTCTCCTCCAGCTCTGCCTTCACTTTCTCCAGTTCATCGCGCGAGGCTCGGTTCCTTGATTGGATATCCACCAAGACAACTTGGCATTCCAATGCAACTATGAAGGCTCTGGCTGTTTGGCTTACCAAAGTATTGCTGAGGTCCACTGCGTCACAAGTGGCCACGTAATTCTGCCACCTCTCCGTCCAGAACTTGTTAAAGCCTTCAGTGGCATCCCTCACCTCCGAAGGCAGCATTTCTATCACAGCAGGGGCTATTTTGTCCTCCCTGCCCCCCAGGAAGTTCCCGAACTTTCCCGAGGTCCTCTCCACAACTTTCTTCTTGGTGGCCCCTTCTGCTTTCGCCACATCATCCATGACGATCTTCCTGGATTGGGCCACCAAGGCAGCATCAATTGAAGATTGGAGGAGCTTCGGCTGCTTCGAAACACCCTTTTCAGGAAAGGACACAGTGGTCCCAAAGCTTGATGACCCCCCACCTGGGCCCAACTTCCTCTTCTTTTGTGGCTCTTCAGCCACTCCCTTGCCCTTAGCCACTGCTGGCTTACCTCCTTTCGGGGCCTCCTTCGGCACTTCTTCCTCGGCCTCCTTATCATTCTTACTTTTACTGAGGCGGTCCAACTTGGACTTCACTTGCTTCATCCCAGAGGACCCGGGCTTTAGTGCCTTCGCCTCGGCAGTAGACGTGGCCCTCATAATACTGGCCATATCAGGCAGAGCATACTCCTTCTTGGTGAACTTGTCTGCAATTAAGAAAAGATAGGAGTCAGTTTCAGTTATTTCAGTGGCAGTCAATTAAAGTAAGGCCGCCTCTTACCCTTGGGGGCCATCAGTCCGAAGTCTATGAAGTATCTGCTTCTTTTGATCAGATGGGAGAAGCTTCGGAGCCTCGGAGATCGTTGGTAAATGTCTTCTACAATGGCCCACTCAGCCTCGGAAAGCTCGTACCTCGTGCTACAATCTGCAATCAACAAACAGATATCAGTATCAGAAACAGTCATGACGAAGCTATAAGAACTTAAGGTGACACTCACAAGCCTCGTAGTACTGGGTCGGCGCGGTAACAGCTGGGACAGCGTCTCCCTCCACCATCTGCCACCTACCCGTCACCCAGAACCACGACTCCTTCCACCCCTTTATGGAGGAGGGGAGCCCAACCACAAAAGGGGAGTGGGAACCCCAGGAGGTGATGTAATACCACCCCTTTGAGTCATCTTTTCCCACGACCCTAGCATGGAAGAGGGACTCGAAAACATGAAGTGGGAGGTCCTCGCCCAGATACACTTCCTTCCATAGGAAGTAGGTCCCCACGACTTGGCTCCACCCATTGGGAAGGATTTGGGTGGGGGACAACATGAAGGTCCTCAGCACCGCCCTGAAGAAGGGGTGCAGAGGCAGACGCACACCTGCCTTAAACAGGTGTTCACTAAAGGCCACACAATTGGGCCTCGGAAAACAAGATCTTTCGTGAGTATCAGGGACTAAGAGTTTGACGTAATGGGGGATGTTATAGGTCTGCCTAAGTTCGTCTAGTTTGGCAGAAGTGATATTGGATTGGATTTTGACTGCCCCCCATCCCGCCTCATAGTCTATGGGCTCTTCGGTCATACTATACCACTCGCCAGAGGTCCCAGATACTGACTCCTCCCCACTTCTAACTACTGTCATAGCTAGAGACGCCTCGGAAGACATTGCAGTTTGAGGAAGGTGATGAACAGCACAGGAAAAGGTGTTTAAAGGAGGAAAGAAGACAACTACGTGAGGAGAAAATACCTAAAACGAAGAAGAGACTCAGAGAGGTCGCCGGAAGTTCGCCGGAAAATGTCTGGCAGCAGGACAGTTTAGAAATTTCAGAGTGTTTCGCGAAAGTAAAGTTTGAAAATGACAAAGTTCTGACTTTTATACTAGTGAAGGATTCAGCCCCAGCCGTTGGATCAGATCTCAGTTAATCTGAGGCGTTCAAAAATGCACAAATCTTAACCCTTGAAATCAAACGTTTTCTCTGCATCAACGCTCCAGATCTGTGTGTGCACGAACCAACATTGGCTCGCGCGTGGACCTGTCCTCGAAACCACGCATCCTAATAATTAGCCATCATTGTGCATTAAATAAAAACAGCTGTACGACTATTGAAATTCGTCTCGATGCAGTTAATGTGCCTTGGAAACATAAGAAACTGTCATATCACAGGCACTAATGTCTATGGACATCTCCTCGCCTCGCCTCGCCTCGCCTCGTCTAAAGGGAATTCAGCTTCGGCCAGTTCGAATATGAACTCGCCTCGTCTAAAAGGAATTCAACTTCTGCCAGTTCGAATATGAACTCGCCTCGTCTAAAAGGAATTCAGCTTCTGCCAGTTCGAATATGAACTCGCCTCGTCTAAAAGGAATTCAGCTTCGGCCAGTTCGATATGAACTCGCCTCGTCCAAAAGGAATTCAGCCTCGGCCAGTTCGAATATGAACTCGCCTCGTCCAAAAGGAATTCAGTTTCTGCCAGTTCGAATATGAACTCGCCTCGTCTAAAAGGAATTCAGTTTCGGCCAGTTCGAATATGAACTCGCCTCGTCTAAAAGGAATTCAGCTTCGGCCAGTTCGAATATGAACTCGCCTCGTCTAAAAGGAATTCAGCTTCGGCCGTTCGAATATGAACTCGCCTCGTCTAAAAGGAATTCAGCCTCGGTCAGTTCGAATATGAACTTGCCTCGTCCAAAAGGAATTCAGCTTCGGCCAGCTCGAGTATGAGCTCGCCTCATCTTGGCATGGCTCCAAAACTTCAGTTTTACAAGCAACTTTCTTAGAAATGGTGTGAAGTACAGAAAAGACAGACTTTGAAAGTCCACGCCTGGCATAAATAACCACACATGGACTTGAGAGACTATTGTTACGGGTTAATGAACAGAATTGACACGTGGCGTCACGTTATGACGGTGGGACCAGCTTGATTAAATCAGGTTACAATTCTCTAGCTTCAGCCGTGGGTTCCGAGGCCCTCACTATTATTCCGAGGCCCTTACTAGTACTCTGAGGCCCCTGCTGCTAAGGTCCGAGGCTCATTAAAGGACCACTTGCGGGGATTCGCTCATGATGAAAATCTTCAACAATGATTGATGTGACTCTTGTGTAAAGTTTGTTTATGTCTTGTCTTATCAATATAAGAACATTTAATGTTTTGTAAGGCTAGGAAGGTCAACTTGATGGCTAGGACTTGATGTCCCGGCCGAGGAGATGGTGCCACGTGTAATTTGATCCAAAGGTCATAATTTGTGTTGTAACACTATAAATACCCCAACCATGTAATACTAAAGGGACTAATGCAAAATTAGAGAACAAACTGGATCTTTTGGAGCCATATTACTCTCGCTTCAATATCATTTTTACAACATTTTTATTACAACACAATCCTGTTATTTGTCGATTGGTTTCTTATACAATCGCATTCTTTTTTCATGCCGGAGGCCCGAACTCTGACGTCTCGTGTGGCAAACTCATCCAGCACCCGGATTCTGGAATTTTTCTGACCGTTCATCGGCACAAGCGTGTTGGACAAGGCTTGCACGTGCACGAGTGGGCCCGGCATCTGTTGGCAATATTTTTTGGGGTCAACAATATCCAAGCCGTTTAATAATTTGACGAGATAATCCACTATATATGTATTTATTAAAACTTGGAATCATTTTTATTTGTTTAAACCAAATTAATTTTACCATTAGTAAGAGTTAAATTTCCAATGAAGTATTCCTTCTTACCGGTTGCTAAAACTTATTTTACAATTAAAATTAAAATCAGCAATAATGAGCGATTCTGATTCAAGCTTGACATAATTGTTTTCTCCGATGATTATAATGATTAGATTTTCACAAACATATACGCAATTGTACTACACGATAATAACATAAATGTATATAGTTTTTAATTACATATAAAAATAATTTACGCTTACCTTTAACGCTTCAGTCCAATGAAATTAAGTAACATTATTCCTTTCATATTCTTAGATTAGAGAAGAGTCATTTTTGTAAGAGTAATGTTATTCATCCCCAGTAGGGATGAAAACACAATCTAGATAAATAGTATTACTCTTTTTTTAAACAGAAGATATACAAGGGTGGAGACAGGATCATGATTTAGTTGGGGCCAAGACAAAAATACGTAAAATATACTTTTAAATTAGACAACAATGATAATATTCAAAACGTAGTATTTTATTTACAATTATTCGTTATGGCTTCCAATACTTTTAAAATGTCGTATAGTAGGTTTTTTTTTTTTTTATCAATTTCATTAAATACATCCTTTTCAACATACACAATGATATAGGACAATTGACGTTAGAGTTTGAAGAAGAATTGTACTAGAAATTATCAAAACGAACTGTTTCAAAGAAATGGGCATAACTTTTTGCACAAGTTTCAGAATTTCTATTATAATATGTTTTCGGAAACGTCTAGCAGCGCTCAACAACGTCCTAATTTGAGATCCCCGGTTGACATCGTTTTTAGCCTCAAATTTATAGTTTAAGGCAATCTACTGGACAATTGAAGTTTTTTTTTCTCTTTTAATTGTTTTAATTAAGTGGATGTCTATTTTGGTATTTTTGCTTAAATTAGGATTTGCAGAAACTATTTAAAAGCTCTTTGTTTTTTCATAATACAATTCCCTTTTTTGAGGTTATTTTTTTGAGATTTACAATTTTCTTTTGTTGGGGATTATGTTGGTAAACCCTAGAACTTCTATTCTGCGTCACACAAGTACACAACTAAGGTATCATTCATTGGGTTTGTGCAGAAAATTATGTGCTAAAATAAATTATGAAAAAAAAATTTGAAAATTTGGAAATTCAGTGGGAGCGACTATACCACTAACCCTTAATAGGTCCGCCTAAGGGTGTCCAAAACTCCAGAATCGAGCGATTTTTCATAAGTTAAATACCCGAACGGGTACCCGAATCGAGAACCGATGAGTTTAGGTCGGGTCTAGACCAAGATCCGAATAAGAACGAAACTAAATAATTTTTTTATTTTTTAAATTGAATTAATTAAATTATTTTATTTTTATAACTTATAATTTATATTTCATTTTCTTTATGCAGGCGGCTGCTTGAAGCAAATGAATTTACTTTATGTAGTATTGTTGTAATATTAATATCTACTTTTTGGTATTTGTATGCATTGAATTAATCTTATTGGACGGCTAGTTATTTATATGTTTTTGAATTGGGCTACGTTAATTTGTAAAAGTTACGAATGAAATGTCATTAGTTGTATTTATGTAGTGCTGTAAATATTAAAAAATTTAATTATGGTACGGAACCGAACCCGAACGGTTCCATAATGGGAAAAATTCATAAATAAGGTGTTTCGTTTACGCCAATTCAAAAATCATATATAGTTTGAAAATTCAAAAATCGGGTTTTTTTTTTTTAAATTCTAATATAATATAATATAATATAATAAACCCACCCCACATGCACTACCCCTACCGCTCCGAGGATTATTCTGACGACCATTTCGACCACCACTCTTTTTCGGCGACTATTCTGACAGTATTCCGGTCATAAATTTATAATTTAATTAGTCACAAATTATTTTTAATCACAAATAATAATTTTTATACGCACAGTTCAAAAATTTTATAGGTCACATTTAATTCGTTGGTCACAGATTTCAAAATTAGTTGGTCACAGATCAAAATTTATAGGTCACATGATCACAGATTTTTTACGGTCATAGATTATATAATTTTTAGGTCACAGATAAAAAAATGGTAAATTTCATTGGTCACATATTTTCAAATTTGTTGGTCACAGATTATTTTTCAGTCACATATTGTCAAATTTTTAGGTCACAGATAACCAAATACTTGGTCACATACCATTGGCACTACTTCAACCACCATCACCGTCCACAGTCACCAAACAAAAGCACGGCCACCACCCCAACATAACCATCTCCACCGTCGACACAACCACTGGCAGAAACAATCACAACCACCAGGATCACGACCACCGCCAGATCTGCCATAGCTACGAACACAACTACCTGCACAACCAATAAAAATAACCTAAAACCCCCTAACAACACAAAAACACCACCACAATAACACCACCAACACCACAACCACACCCAACCACCACAACACCACCACTGCAAACAACACCACGCCCAACCAAATAAAAAAAAAACTAATAACACAAAAACACCACCAACACCACTACCAACACTGCACACAACACCACGTCCAACCAAATTTTTAAAAAAAAGGACGAAAAAGAACGGCAGCATCGTCACCCAAACACCCACAGCAGTGTCGCGACGCCACTGTTGGCGTCGCAACGCTGCAGTGAAAGCAGCAGTGTCGAGGTGCTGTTGCGATTCACAACATCACAGCAGCGCCTCGACGCTGAGAATGACAGCGTTGCGATGACGCCACTGTTGGCGTCGCAACGCTGCTGTGAAAGCAGCAGTGTCGAGGCGCTGTTGCGATTCACAACATCACAGCAGCGCCTCGACGCTGAGAACGACAACTTCGCAACGCTGCTACCATTCACAGCAGCGTCGCGACGCCGGCAGAGAGGAAAAGGGAAAGGGAGGGAGGGCAGCAGCGTCGAGGCGCTGCTGCGATTCACAACATCACAGCAGCGCCTCGAAGCTAAGAACGACGCGTCGCGACGCTGCTGCCGTTCACAGCAGCATCGCGATGCCGGCAAAGAGGAGAAGGGAGGGGGAAGGGGAAGGGGAAGGGGTAGGGGGATGGGAAAAAGGAGGGAGGGAGGGAGGCGGCAGACGGTATTGTAGGTGAGAGAGGTGAGAGTGGAGAGAAATGAATTATTTAGGGTTTGAATTATTTAGGGGTGGATATATAATATTTAATACTTGATTTAATTATTAATTCAACACCTGATTTTTGATTAAATAAAATTCACACCTGAATTTTGAATTTGAAAAATTAAATGCCTGATATTTTGTAATTTCCCTTCTATAATTATATTTGGATCCGACGGTTCCATTTATTAAATACTCGAGAATCGAATCGACTCACGGACAGCCCTAGGTCACCCATGAAGATATAGAATGTTTTCAAATTGATACTACGACTGACAGCATAGTTGGAGGTCTAAGTTATTTCCAAGAACAGGAGTAAAACACAATTTCTTGAGGATGTTTCAGATTCGGTCATTATAGATATTCCATTCAACTGAATAGAGTTCCGAAGAAGAATTTGCCTAGTTTTCTCTATATTAGAAAAATAAACACCCCCCCCCCCCCCCGCCCCCTCCCTCCCTTTTGTTGTTGTTCCACTCGAGTAACATATGAGCAATATGAATGTTTATTCGAAGGAGTTGAGGAAATTCCACAAAACTTAAAAAAGACGAAAGAGAGATCGAAATGCTAGTATTATCTTACAAGACATTTTTAGCAGTGAAATCACAGACCTTTGTTTTGTGTCTTAATTTCAAGCACCCCTAGACCGTATAACAAGGTTTTTTCATGACCAACTTATTTGATTTTTCAAAACATCCTTGTCTTCACCTTTACAAGAAATTACAAAACTATATATATATATGTTAGACTGATGATACATATAGTTGAAGAATAAGGTCACAATAAACAAATATTAGTTGCATGTTCGAAACAGCCAAAATTAGGGTGCCCATCACCCCACCTTCCACCCCTACCAACTTAGCCAAAATTTGCTCATTTTCATAATTTCCATCTCTTCTTGCAGCTAATCAGCAGACTTGACCAGATTAAGATTTTTTTGGAATGGAGCAAGTTGGATATTGGACATGGGCTGAGGCTGCATCGAAGCGGAAAAGTGAGCTGAGTTTTCATGTTCCTGCTCCAGCAGCCATCGCTTCATACGATCATTCTCATGGTCTTGCACCAGCAGCCGGCACTGTGGCTTCATATGGAGATTCTTGGGAAGAACAAGCTTTTGCAGAAGATGCATCTGGACCTCTTGGAGGGTGCATATGGCCTCCCAGATCTTATAATTGCAGTTTTTGTAGAAGAGAATTCAGGTCAGCTCAAGCCCTAGGTGGTCACATGAATGTCCACAGGAGGGATAGGGCAAGATTAAGGCAGTCCTCAGTTCCACAAACTCATGACTTAGTTCTAAATCCTTGCAAATCTTTTGATTTTCATGAATATCCATCTCATTCTGGTCAGATTTATACCATTTTTTACAACTCAGTCAATTCTGATTCTGATCCTGTTAGGGTTTCAGATCAAAATCAGAAAGTGAGTTCCAAAAAAAGGGTTTCTTCCCATGGTTCATTTTTTCCAATAATTCAAGAGCACCACAAGAACATGGTGTCACTATCCCCTCCTTCCTCGTCCGGGAAGAAATCAAAGATTTCTGAATCCAATGATAAGGTCAAAGAAGATTATCAGTCCGTGGATTTGTCTGAGAACTTGAATCCAACTAAAACAAAAGCATCCAGCGATAAAGAAGTTGAAAGTCGTAAGAGAAGGAAAATAGATGCACATCCATTGATTTTCTTCCACAAACTTAGTCCAGTACTTGATAGATGTCATCCCCAATCAGAAATGGATAAACTGTGTTCAATCTCGAAGGAGGAATTGGATCTGGAGTTACGGCTTGGTGTGAAATGAAACCTGAAAAATGGTACACGAAAATCAATTTGTATTTGTTCATTTTAGCTGAAATTTTATCTCCTCCATATCTTCTTTTAGTTTCATCAGATGCCAAGGTCTCTTCGCATGAATATTATCATTATAATTAACTTTTCTACCTCCAAGTTCTTGCCGAATTTTCGTTGTGTAATAGTAACTATATGTAAATCCTGAAAAACATGCACAGTATGTTTATATCGATCTCATATATGTGTAGGAGAAGGATGCTGCATGAGATATGTAGATGACTCCATAATTTCTATATATGCCTGTTTTCCTCAAAAATAAATTGGGATTAATCTCTGTTTTTCCTGATCTCGGTACTACATGGGTTAAGGAGACTACAAATAACATCTTCTATTGTAAATCTGCAGTAGCCACTAAAATCTAGCTAGTTGTTTTAGATCTTCCCTTAGATATTCCAGCTTACCTCAAATTCGCTCGGAATAAGACTTAGCATTGTTGTCCTTGTAATATCTATATATGTTTGTAAGTTTATTGAACTATTGGAGTGTCAAGTTTCTCAATATATACCAGATGATCTGTACCATTCAACTTCAAGTTTAAGATCACGAAATTGAATCTTGTATTGGAGATGTCACGGCAAGAATAATCTCAATGGAGAGGGGACATCCCCTTCATGCCCAGGGTACAACAATTCTTGATAGTTTTAAAGCTTTGATATAGATTTCAGCTTGGAAAGAGTGTTTCATATGATCCCACAAGTTCAATGCTTTGTCCTTCAAAACATGCGTCACACCTTAATTTGGTGAAGAAAATGAATCCAACTTGTACGTGAAAGAGTATATTAATGATTTAAAGGGATAAATTCGTCCCTTAGTCTTAAATTTAAGCTATGTAGAGGGTGTTTGGTGGAGATTAAAATTGAATTTTTAGTAAATTGTGATAGAAATTTTTGAAATATGTGGTCGAAAAGTTGTGAGACCCATGAAAGATGTGGTTAATATTGATTGTTTGACTTTGATTTAGATTAAAATCAGATTTTAATCCGGACCAAATAGGGGTGTAATTTCTTAAGACCTTGTTGAGATACAAAAATGAGGTCTGATTTTAATCCGGACCAAATAGGGGTGTAATTTCTTAAGACCTTGTTGAGATACAAAAATGAGGTCCAATTAAACAGTCCAAATGATGGAGCCCAATTGGGGAAGTTGAGGTATGGGTCCAAATGAGACCATTGTGAAACATCGTGCACGCATAGAGATCAATATCGGAAATTAGAGACGCATTGTATAAAAGTGTAGGTTCCCTATTTGAGATTCAGGAGACTCGCTAAAAACTGCATGGACTAATAGAGAAACACGTTTTCCCATTCAGTATCACTGACACTATCTGTATTCATTCCAAAACTAACTCAGAAGGAAAAATAAAATAAAACGGACAGACAGAGTTTCAAGAAAACTCAGAATAGGACAGACACGACATAACATGGATTCCCGTGTCATAAGATCTATTGTAATAAACTAAACCCTCCTCGCATTAATCCATACACTTGTGTTTTCTTCTTTCACTTTTCTTTCTTTCTCAATCCTTCCAAAATTGCCACCAACTACAAGGAATCAATGCATTTAAGTATGTAATATATTCTGTTTTCTATTCACTCAAGAGAATATTATTGCATCATCTTTAACTACGCGTCTTTTGTTCGTTGCTTTGTGTGTATTTTAATTCTCAAGATGAGAATGAAGAATTACAGGAAATAATCAATGGCATTCATAAAACCCTAACTCTTGCTGTAGATAATAACCAATTATTTTTTCTTGTTTGTTAATTGCTCGGAGCCAGGAATGTGCCGTACGGGGGGCAAAAATTTTTAAAATTGAATGTACGAATAAAATTTATATATAACTAGAAAAATTGTAATATAACGTTACATATTACAATTGTACCCGACGATGTTTTATAGCATAAAATTCATCTATAATAGAATCTAGATCTAAATTAATACTAAATTCTCGTTCAATGTTTAGTGTTAAACAATCAGCAAGAAAATCATCATCCATTCTGTTACGAATTTCCGTCTTCACATGTTTCAATGCTGAAAATGCTCGTTCCACTGTCGCTGTTGAAACCGGTAGTGTCAGTACTAAACGAATCAATTTAGTCAAAATAACGTAACTCTCCGACCTTCTGCTTGCAACCAATTCCCGACATAAATTAGAAAGTGTAGGCACTTGAAATCGAGGTTCGATAATCACATCATTCTTATAATGTTGCAACTCAATTTTCAAACAATAAATATCTTGCTGCGAAAAATCTTCAGGGTAAAACTTCTGCGCAAGCTTACAGATATTATCCATGTTAAATGATTCAAAAGAATTTGCTGGATCCAAAGCCGAACTGAGAGAAAGGAGTTCTAATGATGTTTCATTAAATCTTGTATCTAACTCCATCATCTGACAATCTATAGCTGCATTGAAAATATCAAAGTGATAATGATGTTCAACTGTAGGATACTCACGACCACGAGAACGACCAACCATGTAAGAACCATCAAAGTCCGGTATATGTACATCATTTTTTGAGCAAAATAGTTTCACTTCTTCAAGAAATTCTTCCCAACCATCTTCTCTCAATGCTTGAAGGATAGTTTTTGTAGTATGGACAAATCTCATAGCAGTTAAGATGTCTTGAGTTTTCTTCTGAAGGGCCTGACAAAGTACATCGCATTGCCAAAATTCTACGCATTAAATGCAAGATAAATACAAATGCAAATGTTGTCATGGTTTTGTATACACCATCAATTTCGGACCGAGATCTTGTATTTGGAGAATGATCACTAAGATATTTAAACACTTTGCAAGTTGCAACATACATATCAATCAAGCTCTTTACAGAGTTGTAATGAGAAGACCAACGAGTAGCTCCGGCTCGTTGCAAATTACCAATCTGATTAGCCCCACTTCCCGACTGTCGTTCTCCAATTTCCAACAAATGCTCAATTTCTTTTCTTTGGGCACTTTTCAACTCATTGATACGCTTAGGAGATGATGTAATCATATTAATAACATTGTCCAAATGAGAAAAAAATGAATTAATATCCGAGACATCCCTAGCTGCAGAAACCAATGTGAGTTGTAAACGGTGGGCAAAACAATGGACATAGTATGCATATGGACAATCTCTAAGGAATAATGCTTGTAGTCCATTCCAAGAACCACGCATATTACTAGCACCGTCATACCCTTGACCTCTCATGTTTTGCACTTGAAGGTTGAAACGGACAAGAACATCAGAAATCTGATTCTTAAGAGTTAATGAGATAGTGTCACTAACGCTTTTGATTGCAAAGAAATGTTCTGTCAAAATTCCACTACTACTCACAAACCTCAAGACAATGGCCATTTGTTCTGCCGAAGATTCATCACGTGCTTCGTCAACAAGAATACTGAACTTTGCATCCTCAATTTCGTCACGAATTCTTTGTCGTACTTTATTGGCCATAATGTTTAAAACCTATTTTTGAATGTCTGGAGACGTGTATGTAGCATTTTTAAGAGCATTACCCAAAACAACATTTTCTACTTCTACATTCATTTTTCCAAATGCATCCACCAGTTCAATGAAATTGCCACGATTCAAAGAAGATTCAGATTCATCGTGGCCTCTAAAGGAACAACCTTGAAGTGCTAACCACAAAACACTCTGAATAGTGGTCTTCGAGGCCAAAGCGATTTTTCTGCTTTTCCTCGGCCGTCTGATTGCATTACCTTGTCAATATGTTGAGTTGGTTTCATTAGATCTTCAGCTCTTCTCTTACAACCATTATGATACGATGACGATGTTGTACCAACATGAATAAGGAATGCACATTTACTGCCTTGGTTGACCCTCTTCCAACTGTCAAACCCAACTGTGACCAACGATGAAAAAATAGATGGAGCGCTATCATTGAGGAAAAGGAAGCAATAAAAACAATATGCTTTGTGTGTTGAAGGTGAATATTCCAACCAAGGAAACTGATTGTACCAACGCTCCTGAAATCGACGTTTCTGCTTTCCACATTCTTTACTCTGATAGTCCAAAAGTTTCGGTTGATAAGGTCCAACATTTAAATAGGCTCGCCTAATCTGATCGCGTTCATTTAGTGGATGTTCACATATTTGCTTTCTTTTTCCTGGGTCACGTTCAATAGAATCAAGTGGTTCCACATTAAGATTAGAAGATGATGCTCGTTCAACATCAGGGGATGAAATTGGATTTCGAGTGGATGCCGTAGGAATTGGAGTACCCTCACGTTTGTTACTCTTTGAAAAGAAAGATAACAAAGTTCTTCCTTTTTTGGAAGAAGGTCGATCTTCCTCCATATTAAACCTAAGAGCATAAATGTCAAAAAAAACTTTAATATCCTATAAATTCCTACATAAATTGCGGTTGGCTAAATTTCCAAATTCCAAACTAACATTTCCTAAGCAAATGCCTAATTGAGACTCAGACACTTCCAAATTCAATTCAAAAACTAGAACTAGAATCATATGTGCTATCAATTTCCAATTTTCCAATGCAGACTAGACACTTCCAAATTCAATTAAGGCAGACTAGGCAGTAAGGCTAAAGCACATTCAATTATTCAAACACACAAATTCAACTTGGTTTGGTACAAATTCAATCCCACATTGAGACACACTCACACACAAATTCAAACACACAATTGACAGTTGACACAAAGACAGTAACAATTCAGTAACAAAACTCCAACTCCAGCCTCCAGTGACACAAATTCAAACACACAATTGACACAATTACATAAAGACAGTAAATTCAGCAAACAATTCCACAGACTCCAGTCACTCCACACTCCACACTCCACACCACCCGGTCCTGAAATCGGTGGTCCACACTATTCCCAGCTCCAATCAAAAAAATCCAGTAACAAACTACAACTCCAGCCTCCAGACACTCAGACAGTACGTATCAAGTATCAACAATTCAACAATTCAACATTCAGTAAAAAAAATCGAAAAAAAATTACCTTTTCACACTCAGTCACGGACAGCAGAGAGCGAGAGAGCAGCGTGTTGAGGAAGGGTTTCGCCGTCAGACAAGGTTCTAGCAGCGTGTTGAGGGACGAACGGAAGCTGAGGACTGAGGGGCGAGGGCTGAGGCTGAGGCTGAGAGTGAGAGGCGAGAGCAGAGAGCGAGAAGAAGCGAGAGAGGAAGTGAGAGAGAGAGGGTTCGCGTTGGGTATGGGATGGATTGGGAATTTGGGTTTAATCTGGGTTGGGCTTTCAATTTTCAACTAGGCTAATTTTTTTTTTTTAAAGGGTGGGCTTGGGCTTGGGCAAGGGTGGGCTGGAAAGATAATTGGGCTTCAACAAATTTTTTTTTTCCAGCTTCTGGGTTTGGGCAAGGGTGGGCTACAGCCCACCCCAGCCCACCCCTGGCTCCGCCAGTGCTCTTACGTACTTTCCTCCAGCTACTCTAAACAAGGCATTATACTGAGGTTAAGAATGCATTTTACTATTAATGTGATGAGAAATATGTGGTTGAAAAAAAAGGAAAAATTATTAATGTGATGAAAAATATTATTTTATTGAAAAATGTATGATTGAAAATGAGTACAAGAATGAGAATGAGAAAAATAATGTGACTCAAACAGGGGCTAAGTAACTTTATTTAAGCTTTGGCTTGATTTGTTCTAAACTCCAGTTACTCAGAGTGGTATTGACTTGTAGGTTTGTATATTAATATGAGCATGTTTAGCCAATCTTAAAATTCAATTAAAATTGAAAATATAGTCGTTATTGGATCTCACATGTCTAATAAAAGTCAATAATAACAGCTAATTTTTCAATTTTAATTCGATTTTAATCTCTACCGAATACGCCCTATATAAGTGTAAAATTTTTAAAAACTCATGTATTTTAGCCCCCATTTGGCCCCCCATATTTGAAATTATAATTTTTGAAATAATAATTTTTTGAAAAATGTGTAATATAAAAGAAGAATTTTTTTTTTGTTTTACGTATAATATTATTTTATTGAAAAATGTATGTTTGATAAAAAGAAAGAGAAATTTTGATTATAATTTTAATGAGACCAAACGGGGGCTTAATTAATTTAATAGTTTGTATTTATAATATAATTATTTGGAATTTCAGTTAAGTGTAATTAATTTGGTTTTAAATACATTTGTATTAATTTTATATCAAAAAAAATTATGTTAATGATTGATAAATAACAAAAATTAAAACAATAAGTTAATAATTTATAAACTATTAATTAGCCCGGGATTTACGATCGTGTCGCCATAGTAATAGATTAAACTATTAATTATTGTCACGCGTTCTAGGTTAATTGATTTTATTCTCAAGAATATCTATTTCCTTTCTTTTATTCAAGTTGCTTTTCTTCTTGTGATTCACTACCTTCCTCTTCCTCTTCTTCTTTTTTATTTTTATTTTCTGAGTTCCAAGAATAACCATTCATAGGTCGTCAATACATTTTGCTGAAATTTTATGCAATTGATGTTTTTCTAGTAGCCGTGGGCCTCGGCCCAACTTATTTATAGAAAAACAATATTAAAAGGAAATAGAATAGAGGAAATTACAGCATACCAAAATTTTCAACTTTCAATTTCAAAATTCAGATTTACAAGTTTTTATTTCAAAAATCAGATGATAATTAAAATTTTAAATATTATTATTATTATTATTTAAAGTTTAAACTAATCCATCCCAAACCTAAATCCAATTTCAACTCTTTTCTCCATATCTTCATTTTCTCTCTTCTCGCTTTCTCGTCCGTCGCTTTCACTCCACTCTCCTCCATGTCCTCTCTTGTGTGTGTGTGTGTGTGTATCATATTTTGTATCTGCCAGCTGAATCGTCCGGTCTATGACAACTCCTCTCTTTCTTCTTCGACGACAACGATGCGATTCAGCATGTACCGTCGCTGCTCTCTCTCTTCCATCACTCGATTTCTTCTCTTTCTCCCCCACGTGGTGTTGAAGTTGTTGGCGGTGGTGGGTTTGGTTCTTGTGTTGGTGGTGACGGTCATATATGGTGGTTTTGACCGATTAATTGGTGGATCTGATCTGAGTACGACCGCACACAATCGCGACATTCTGGTTCTAGCGATGGCGTTGGTGGATCCGATTTGTTAGTTTTTTTAGGCAGCTGTGGTGGTGATTTTCTTTGATTTTGTTGGTGGCTGTGGTTTGTTGGTGGTTGTGGTGGTGATGGCGATTTTGGTGTTGTTTGGGCTGCGATTTTGTTGCTTGCGATTTGGTGTTTAGGCGCTGTGGTTTTGTTGGTGGTTGGGCGGTGATTTTATTGATTTTTGGGTGGCGATTTGTTGATTTTTCGGAGGCGATCTGGTGTTTGGGCAACGGTGTTGGATCAAGTGTGTGCAGTGGTGACGATGGTTTTGTTGGTGGTTGTGGTGACGAAGTAGTGGTGTTGGTGGATTTGAAGTTGAAAATTTGTTGGGGTTGGTCAGTGGCGATGATGGTAGGATAGGAGATTTTTTTGGGTTGTAGGATGGGAGTGGTGGTTCCGGGGATGGGGTTTCTGTTGCCATGTTGTTGGTGGCAGTGGTGAGGTGGTAGTCACAAGTGTTGGTGGTGGTCACAGATTATTTGATTATTTGTGACCATTAAATTGATTAATCTGTGACCGATAAACAAATTGTGACTAGTGAAAAAGATAAATTGTGATCAATGTGACCTAAAAAATTGTTAATTTGTGACTTGTGATCTATAAATAAATCGTGACGTTTCAATTTTTGATTTGTGAGCGATGAAAAAATTGTGACCTCTAAATTTTTTGAATTGTGACCAATAAAAAATTTGTGATTTGTGAGCAATAAAATAATATGTGACTTATTAATTTGATAGATTTGTGACCGATGAATAAATTGTGACATATAAATTTTTGATTTGTGATCAAATCAGATGTCTTAGCTGCCTAGCTAAGGCTTTGCATTTATTATTAAGGTTCACATGTCCCATCACCTCAAGGTCAATAGGGCAGGGTTGAGTTCGGGCTCCAATCCTGTTGCGCCAGCACATAACCCAGCTCAGTTCGGTTTTCTATGCTGACAAGACAGGAGTACTTGACGTCAGAATATTCCTTCTATAAAAGGGTCCAGAATGCAAGTTGAAAAGGGGGAGAAGAAGGGAAGATCTCAGAGGAAATACCCAAAAACACTTATTGTAACACTCAAAAAGATCCCCCATAACTAGAAAGAGCAAGAAGATTTGCTAGATAATAACATGAACCTATGTCATTCATTTCCTTTGAGTGATCTTTTGTATCTTAAGTTGGCTCTAACTTTGCACACTCAATTTTGGACGTCAACAGTTTGGCGCTAGAGGAAGGGCCTCCAACTTGAAAAACGGCCCCATCTCCACACACGATATACCAGACAGCATTATGGACGGATCTCCAGCATTTGAAAATCAGTCCCACACCCGTCCAGAACGAAGTAGCAACCCCAAGAGGTCCGAAAGACGAGGTCGGAATGAGACGGCTGATCCACAAATGGCAACAATGAGGGAAGCCATTGAAAGGCTAACAGACATTGTTAGCAGGTTGGAACAAAACCAAGCCAGGTGTCCCCCACAAGAAAACAAACTGGAACCTTCCCACCAGGAAAGAACCAGACGACCTCCTACCAGGAGGGCCTTACATTTCTCAGGCGAAGACTCTTCTAGGAGTCAAACTGAAGAAGTCCTAAGTTCCCCAGCGGCGACAAAGCCAAATGCTAAAAGAACGGACAGCGTGTTTGACAGATTGGGTTCTCAGCATTCCTTGACGCCCACCGAAAAGCGAGCTGAGCACAGGAGGAACCACGCTAGTGAGCATCCGGAGAATGAAGTAAGTTCTCTCAAGAAACGCATTGCGGATCTGGAGGCCAAAAGCAAGGGAAACACCGATGAATATTTTACTAAGCGGCATTCACCATTCACTGAGGACATTACGCGCAGCGACCGCTCGAAAAGATGAAAATGCCCCAAATACCTGGGTATGATGGAGAGGGTGACCCCCTCAGTCATCTTGACAAGTATTCCTCCTGGATGGAACTACAAGGAGCGGATGATGCCATTATGTGCCGTGCTTTCCCTTTAACGTTGGGAGACAAAGCCCAACGATGGTTCAGAAGGTTACATCAGGGGTCTATAAAATGCTGGGACGACCTTGCCACTGCCTTTCTCGTCCAATTCATGGGGTCGAAGGCAAGGACCACACCGAAGGAAAGATTGGTAAGCATAAAACGGGGAAAGACAGAATCCCTCAAAAGTTACTTGGATAGGTTCAACAAACAGTCTATGGAGGTGGAGAAAATCTCTGACGATGCCGCACTCATGGTAGTTTTATCCGGCCTGAGACCCAAAACGAGGTTTTGGTGGTCTGTCCATGAGGACGGCCCACGAACGTACCATGAACTCTTGGGCCGAGCTGAGAAATACATAAGTACTGAGGAAGCCACCTCAGACCATGAGGATGTCGAGAAAACTCCCCAGTCCCCCCAGCGAACGAAAGGAAGGCACGTGGAGAAAGACCTGGTCGGGAGAAGAGAAAAGATAAAAGAGATCAAGGTCGCTCTAGAACATATCCCGATAAGTTCCGCAACTATCACCCTCTGAACGCCACATTGGAGGAAGTCTTCCTTCAGACCGAAGCAAAGGAATCTTTTCGCCGGCCCCCACCTGGGAGGAAAGAAACAACCGGAAAAGGCCAAGGAAAGTACTGTCGTTACCACAGGACGACAGGACATAACACTGACAACTGCCGAAACCTTAAGGAAGAAGTGGAAACACTTATTCGTCGAGGTCATTTACAGGAGTTTGTTGCAAAGCCGCAGGGAACGGCTCCCGCTGGACCTCGACAGCCGGACCAGCAAGGGGGAAACCAACAAGCACGGTTGGAGCCCCAAGGACGAGATCCACAACCCCGTGCAGAAATTCGGATGTTGATCAGTGGAAACCAATGTTTGGAAGGCTCAAGGAGAACCAGGCGCAAATTGGCACGCGACGCCCATGTGTACCAAAACTTCAGTATAAGATGCCCCACATCGGTAGCTGATGCCTCTTAGGACCCTGGGTGGTTCGGATTTTCGGAGATGGATGCACAAGGAGTTTTACAAGACCAGAGTGATGCATTGGTCGTCACAATGAATGTGACTGGGGTTCAAATACATCGGACCCTAGTAGATAACGGGAGCTCAGTAAATGTGCTTTACTACCAAACTTTGAGGCAGATGGCCATACAAGATAGGTACTTACAGCCATATCCTCGGAAGTTACAAGGATTTTCTGGAGATGCAGTCGAAGCTCGGGGGTAGATTGTACTTAGTGTAGAATTTGGCGAGCTCCCATGCCAAAGGAGAATTTTGGCCGACTTCATAGTGGTGGACATCCCGTCAAACTATAATGCCATATTGGGGAGGCCTTTACTGCACGAGCTGCAAGCCGCTACCTCAATATATCATTACTGCCTTAAATTCCCAACTCCAAGTGGTCCAGGCATAATACGTGGGAATCAGGAGGAGGCAAGAGCCTGAAACTTAGATCTCCCCAGGCCCTTAGTTGGAGTGCTACAAGGCCAGCACTGGGAACGTGATGGAGTGCCAAGTCCTGAGGCCGACGTAACACGCTCAGTAGACTCCTGCACAGATTTGTTGGACCCACGACTGAAAGTACGGGGAGGGGAACCCGTGGAAGAACTGGATGCTATCAAGGTCAGTACAGACATCCCACCAAAGGAGCTAAAAGTAGGCCATGATCTCCAACCCCCAGTCCGGGATCAACTCATCAGTTTCCTCCAAGGAAACCTCGACGTATTCGCTTGGGAGCATGCCGACATGAAGGGTATTAATCCGGAAATCATGTGCCACAAGCTAAACGTTGATCCCTCGGTACGGCCTAAACAGCAACGAAGGAGGCCTCTGAATCCAGAGCGGTATGAAGCTCTTAATAAGGAGGTCCAAAAACTGCTGAAGAATAACTTCATCCGCGAGGCTAAATACCCGAGGTGGATCGCTAACCCTGTGCTGGTCAAGAAGAACAATGGCGACTTGAGGGTGTGTATAGACTTCACCGACCTGAACAAATCCTGCCCCAAGGATGGGTTCCCTTTACCATGAATTGATCAAATGGTAGATGCCACTGCTGGGCACGACCTGCTCAGTTTCATGGATGCGTACTCGGGCTATAACCAGATTCCCATGTACGAACCCGACCAAGAGCACACAACGTTCATCACTGACAGAGGCCTGTACTGCTACAAAGTCATGCCATTTGGCCTCAAGAATGCTAGTGCAACTTACTAAGGCCTGGTTAACTCCATGTTCGCCAAACAAATTGGCAAAACTATGGAAGTATACGTGGATGACATGTTGGTCAAAAGTGCTAAGGCGCAGGAACATCGACAGCACCTCGCTGAAATGTTCAGGATCCTGAGGACATATGGAATGAAGCTAAACCCAAACAAATGTGCCTTTGGAGTCAGCTCGGGGAAATTCTTGGGATACCTAGTGAACCGCAGAGGGATCGAAGCCAACCCAGAAAAGATAAGGGCCATCATTGAAATGCGTCCACCAGCCAGGCCTAAGGAAGTCCAAAGTTTGACAGGACGAATAGCTGCCCTCAGCAAGTTCATGTCAAAAGCAACAGATAAGTGCAAACCCTTCTTTGATGTATTAAAAGGAGGAAAAAAGTTTGAATGGACATCAGAATGCCAGGTCGCCTTCAACCAATTGAAATTACACCTAGCTCAACCGCCTGTACTATCTAAGCCAAGAGAAGGAAAAACACTCATGCTCTATATGGCGGTATCAGAACATGCTGTTAGCGCGGTCCTAACAAGGGAGGAAGACGAAGTGCAGCATCCAGTTTACTATATTTCCAAAGCCTTACACGATGCCGAGGTCCGTTATTCCCCGTTGGAGAAGCCGGCTTACGCAGTGATAACTGCAGCTCGGAAATTAAGGCCCTATTTTCTGGAGCATCCTATTGAGATCTTGACCAATCGGCACTACGGCAAATCTTTGCGAAGCCTGACACTTGAGGAAGGCTGGTAAAGTGGTCTGTTGAGCTCGGCCAGTTCGACATAAAGTACAAACTGCGCACCTCGGTAAAAGCCCAAGCGCTTGCCGACTTCATCCTTGAGTTCAATTCGGACTCAGTGGGGGAATCACCTCCCCACACACCTTGGAAACTTTTCGTTGACGGGTCATCCACAGACGAAAGAGCAGGGGCAGTGGTTGTCCTGATAAGCCCAAATGAACAACTGTTCTGCGAAGCACTGCCCTTTGATTTCAATGCTTCTAACAATGAGGCTGAATACGAGGCCCTGATAGCTGGCCTCCGAATGGAAAATGAGATGAAAGCTAACTGGTTGGTTGCATATAGTGACTTCCAGCTAGTGGTGAACCAAGTCAACGAATCTTATCAGACTAAAGAAGAAAGGATGAGCAAGTATCTCCAGCTCGTGAAAAAGGAGCTCTAGAAGTTTAAAAGCGTCCATATTCAACAGGTCCCAAGAACTCAAAATGGTCATGCCGATGCCTTAGCTCGGTTGGCAACAAGCGAAGGAATTGAAAGGTTTGATAGCATTCTAGTAGGAAGAATTCATCGCCCCGCGATTGAAGAGACCGAGAACATCCGCATGATGACAGACCCCAAACACACATGGATGGACGAACTCATCTCATACCTCCAAACAGGTGCGTGTCCAGAAGATCCCACCTCAGCTAGGAAGTTAAGGATCAGGTCGACACGGTACACATTGATTGACGGCATCTTATATAAATGAGGATATGCCTTGCCTTTACTAAGGTGCCTGAATGAGGAAGAAGCCCTTCGCGCTATGGAGGAAGTACACGGAGGTATGTGTGGGAACCATGCGGGAGCACGGTCATTGGTATACAAAATCATGCGCCAAGGGTACTTTTGGCCTACCATGAAGAAGGATACGATGAAGTTCACCATGAAATGCGATAAGTGCCAACGATTCGCACCGAACATCAAACTTCCCCCTGGAGAGCTGAACTATATAATGGCACCATGGCCCTTCGCGAAATGGGGGGTCGATCTCATCGGTCCCATGCCTACAGGAAAAGGAGGCACGAAGTTTGCAATTGTGGCGGTCAACTACTTTACCAAGTGGGCTGAAGCTGAACCCTTGGCTAAAATTACCGAGCACAAAACCACTGAGTTCATATGGAAATCAATCATATGTAGGTTTGGAATACCTCACTCCATAGTGACCGATAATGGAAAACAGTTTTACAACAGTCGCTTTACAAACATCTGTGAAGAGTTGGGGATACAGAAGAATTTCTCCACCCCGAATCACCCCCAAGCTAACAGCCAAGTGGAGGCTATCAATAAGATTATCAAGCACACGTTGAAAACAAAGCTTGATACCCTTAAGGGAGGATGGGCAGAGGAGCTCCCCAACGTGCTATGGTCCTATCGCACTACCGCCAGAAATAGCACAGGAGAAACCCCCTTTTCCTTAACATTTGGAGTGGAAGCTGTGATTCCCATTGAGGTTGAAATCCCTTCTATTAGATTCCTGGCATATCAAGAAGACAGAAACGAGCAAATGATGCGAGAAGAGTTGGAACTGATAGAAGAAAAAAAGAATGTTGCCGAGATCAGAAATGTGGTATACAAACAACGCAATGCGAGGTATTATAACCAGAAAGTAAGAAAACGAGAATTCGAAGTTGTCAACCTCGTCCTGAGGAAGGTCTCCTTGGCAACGAAGGAATTAAACGCCGGATCTTTAGGGCCAAACTGGGAAGGTCCTTACAAAATAAGCAAGGTATTACTTAAAGGAGCCTACGAGTTGGAAGACATGGAAGGAAAACCTTTGCTGCACCCCTGGAATGTAGAACACCTCAAAAAATATTATCAGTAGGCAGTTGTAACATGTTGCGACTATAAATAAAAAGTATGTTTTTGGAAAAATGCGGCTAATTTCCATAAAACCCTACTCATAAAGTAGGCCGAGCTAAATGTTGTAAGTGCTGCAACACTTAGCATAATTCCTACAAGGAATTTCCAGAAAGCCCTACTCATGAAGTAGGCCGAGCTAAATGTTGTAAGTGCTGCAACACTTAGCGTAATTCCTACAAGGAATTTCCATAAAACCCTACTCATAAAGTAGGCCGAGCTAAATGTTGTAAGTGCTGCAACACTTAGCGTAATTCCTACAACATAATTCCTACAACACTTCGCATGATTTCTACAAGGAATTTGTACGAACAAATTGCGAAAGTTACGTTCATAACCGTAAGTTCGTTCAAAACTAAAAGCATAAATATAGAGAGAACATACCAAAATTAAAAAAAATGTTCTGTTCATGAAATTAAGCAGTACAAGGGATCAATGAAAGTCCAAAAGAACACATAAAATCAAGAGCTAGGGGGTTGGGATGGAAGCTCCTCAGCCACAGTCTATTGAGGTTGAGCTTGTTGAGCTTCAGTAGCATCCAGGAGTTGCTCCATCTCCTTTTCCTGCTCCTTCTGAGCATCCACCAAGAAGGCAGTATCCCACTCCGGCCTTTGCTGATTGATGAATTTGACGATCTCACCTACGGCCAGGACATACGCCTCTTGAGCAATGGCATCAAAGGCCGGAGAAGCCCTCCATTCCTCCACAGCCTTGGAAACTCTCAGCTCAGCTTCCTTCTTAAGGGCCATCGCCTGAGCTACTGCTTCATCAGCTCGTTTTTTCTCGAGCTCAGCTCGAGAGTTCGCCTTCTCTCCCCATATTTGCAATGCCTTGTTCTCATCCAGTAGTTTGTGCTCTGTAGAGAGACTGGCGTTAAGCTCCACCCCCATCTTGTTCAAACGGTCTTCATAACCACGCCTTTCCTCAGCAAAGGCTGCCCTCTCCGTTTCGACCTCGGTGAAAAGCTTTTCAGCCTTCGCCTTAAACTCTTGCACGGAATTGAGTTCAGCTTTGACCTAAGAAACATGAAGATAATATGAAAGGCACATAAAGAAATCACTAACTCAAAGTATGACGTGCTGGAAGTGAAACTTTACCTTATCCACCACCGAAGACATATGGAGGACAGCTCTGTGGCAGTACAGCTGTGCTGCAAGGACGTTCTCCCCTATGGGCATGTCGTTAACATGGCTCTGCTCCTTATCACCCCAGCTCCGCGATAGTAGCACGGCGGACTCCCTGAGGGGGGAGGGAAATGCAGCCATTGACTCCCTCGCTGGAGAAGGAGCTCGGAGGAAGTCCAGTAGTATTTCAGGACGGCGTCCTACCAACTCTTCCACGCCTGACCTCTGGAGGTTAGGACACTTCCCCTGGGACTTGGAAGATGAGGCTGCAGTGATCGTTGGAGTTACCGTAGGAATAGGAGAGTCCGGAGGAACGGTAGAAACTGGAAGATCGGCAGAACGGTGCCTTTGCAGAGGTTGCTCGTCCTCTTGCTCCTCCTCAGCCGCCTCAGGTCGGCTGTCATTTTTGGGAACGACCTCCTCCCTTTTTCTCTTTGCAGCCTCAGCTGCTTTTGCCACTTTGGCAGCTCGAAAACTCAACATGTCGGGTTGATGGCCTGAAAAATGCAAGGAATCAAATTAGTGATAACGAAAAGCAAATGGAATTCATGAAATGAAAGGACTGCCTTACGAGTGGGAGCTGAGCTCCGAGATCTTCTAGTTGCTGAGGTTGGAGGAGGTAAAGCTCGGAGTAACCCGGCTTGGAACAAGTTGTCGTTCGTAATTACAAACTTGCAGGACCTGTCCTTGTGTGAAAGGGCTTGGATGGAGTCAGCCGTGCACAGATCGTGAGCTCAAGTGGCGGGTCGATGTCTGCGAAACCATGAAAAAGTGATTTAGCCACGTCAAAGAACGGTTGTGTAAAAATGATTATAGGAATCCTCACTTACAAAGGGAATGGTAAAGGGTAGGAACTATGTCCCCCCTCTCCACCTCGTCTGGATGGAATTGCCAATCCCTTAACACAAAGAAGAATTCCTCCTTCTACCCCTTAACCGAAGAAGGTGTGTCCAAGACTAGCGAACCCCCCGTCCTGGGCCTAGCACTAGTATACCACCAACCCGTTTTCTTCCCGTCTTCCTTAAAAGTAAAAAGGGAGTTGAACTGGGAAACGCCCATCTCTGGATGACCTAACTGCCTCCATAAAATTAGGGTTGCTATTAGGGTCCTCCACCCATTTGGGCACAACTGAGTAGGGGCTATTCCCCAGGATGCAAAGAACGACCTGATGATCCTAGGAAAGGGTAATCTCAGGCCGGCCTGAAGAATGGCACCATTAAGGGCGACACATCCTACGGGAGGACAGTCAGCTTGGTCGGGTGAGGAAGGCATAACTAATTCTATGGAGGATGGAATGCCATACCTATTCCTGATTGTAGCTAACGAACCCTCCGTTACTACCGACCTAAGATCACTCGCCCCCAAGTTCGGTCCCCGCTACTACTCTCTTCTCGCGCCCTCTCTGCCCTCATTTTTCGCCTGTGTTCCATGCTTCTAGGCGAATTTGATATCGGATTAGGAGGAGGTGATGGAGGGTAATATGACGCGATAGGAACAGGTGTGAACACCTCCTGGCAGTCAGAACTAGCGGAGGACGGGTTATATGATGGAGTGGATGAAGAAGAAGCAGATTCTTCATGTTGGTTCCCCCAGGACTGTATACGAGATTCGTCTGAACTCATATAAGCAAGTGGAGGGAAAAGTAATGCGTAAAAAGAAAAAGGTATTCCAAGTAATGAAAGAAATACTTGGATAATGGTTCCACTGATTTCTTAGAAGGAGAAAGCCAAGAATCCGGGGGGAGAGTTTGAGAAATTTGAAGTGTCAATGTAAAAGAAATAAAGGGGAGGAAGCCAGGAATATTATAAGGCGGAATTTGAACCGCTGGGAAATTCAAATTAATTATACGGCCGTCAATCAATATTAATGACAGGGAAAGGCGCCCCACCAATTGCGAAGAGACATGTGTACCTGACAGCTGAGGGGGCAATTATTACACAAGTTGGAACTTGTGCCGCATTATTTCAGAGAGAGGTCAACTCCTTACTCAAATAAGAGCTGACCTGGGGGGTAACTGTTGGCGCCGACCTCGTAGGTCGTCCAAGGAATTTCACATTCCAGTAAGGGCGAAATAACGCGAGTTCGGAATTATGAGATCAGCTCGGTTCTAAGTAACTTACTCGACAAGCTGTTGTAGTCCTTCAAGGCAAAACAGTGATTAATGATTATAGATCACTGACAAGATCTTTAAGTTACCAATCAGGAAGGAACACGTGTAAAGGTCCTATGTCAGGGCCCACCTAATCCTCCAATCAGATGTCTTAGCTTGCCTAGCTAAGGCTTTGCATTTATTATTGAGGTTCACCTATCCCATCACCTCACGGTCAATAGGGCAGGGTTGAGTTCGGGCCCCAATCCTGTTGCGCCAGCACATAACCCAGCTCAGTTCGGTTTTCTATGCTGACAAGACAGGAGTACTTGACGTCAGAATATTCCTTCTATAAAAGGGTCCAGAATGCGAGTTGAAAAGGGGGAGAAGAAGGGGAGATCTCAGAGGAAATACCCAAAAACACTTATTGTAACACTCAAAAAGATTCCCCATAACTAGAAAGAGCAAGAAGATTTGCTAGATAATAACATGAACCTATGTCATTTATTTCCTTTGAGTGATCTTTTGTATCTTAAGTTGGCTCTAACTTTGCACACTCAATTTTGGACGTCAACATGTTTAATCAATTAATTTATAAATAAAATTTAAAAAACTCTAAAATTTGAAATTGGTAAAATTAAACCTCTTATTAATGTAATCTTCCCAATAGGAATATTTAGTTAATATCAATAAATATTCACTGTAAAGAAGGGCACATCACATGCATTGGTCATCTCAGAATTTATGTGTATTTCCTTATTAAAATTTTTATTGCTCTTGGCGATATAGAATTTATGTTTATAATTCTAAGTATATAGGTCGTGCAACCGCACATTTTAACCCTTTGTTTACTGCATTAAAGCCGTACCTGTCTTGGGAAGTAATATTTTTTATTTGATACGAAAATGATTAATAGCAGAATATTCCCCTGAAAACGTTTCATTTTACGATATACCCCCATACTTATTGGAAATCGCAAAAAACCCCCCATATTTCAAATGTTTTGTGCGAAAACACCCATACCGTCAGCATCCATCTCGTGTTCTGAAGTCTAAACAACTGTGTGATGTGGGCGGGGGTTTTCGAGGAATACAAATAACCTCTGGGTTTTTTCAGATTTGGCGAGCATCTGGAATAACTAGTGAATTACAACTCTATTGTACCGCAATCGGTGCATTGGTCTTTGCAGCGTTAATGCTTTTTGCTGGTTGGTTTTATTATCATAAAGCTGCCCCAAAATTCCCTTTATAACTCGAATATTTTTTGACTCGATAAAAAAAAAAAAGAATAAATAGGCAAAGTGATACAAAAAGAACTCTGATAGATTTTTGAGTCTATCTATTCACAAATTTTACGAACAGAAGCTCTTATTTTCATATTTGTCATTCCTTATCTTAATTCTGAATCTACTTCTTGGAAGAAAATAAGTTTCTTGAAATTTTTCGTTCTTTAGTGAAGGTGTGACAGTAAACTGTGAAAGAGGGTTTTTATTTTTCTAAAAATGTGCGCATGAAATATGTGAAATTGTGGAATATGGTATTCAAATTAGTTGTTTTTTTTTTGGTATGTTTACAGTTTGACTGTGATTATCGGGAATGGAGGCTCCAGGGGTTTGAAGAAGCGTCTGTATATGGCAAGTTGCTCTAATTTTGTGATTGAAGAAATAAACGGTTATGGTTCAGATTTTTTTACATGTTTTGTTGGAATTTCGTTGTAAAAAATGTGTGCAAGTTGTTTCCTATGGGTCTTGAAGTGATTCATGTACTAACCATTGTTCACATTATTATCCAACCGGACACACAAACTACTTCACAATTGCTATATACACTGGTGGTGTCTTTTTTAAAAATTAGTCAATAATTGGTCAGATTTTTAATTTTTGGTCAACTAACGGTCAAACTAACGATTTCAGTTAATTTGGACTCTGGGTGCAAGTTTTTAAAAGTTTGGTACCGTATGTGGTACAAATGAAATGTTTGAACAAAATTTGCAACTAAATGAAAGATTTGATACCGTGACTTAAATTTTCCCTTTATTTTATTTGAGTAATGATAAGGATCTGTCTGTGTAAAATAATTTTTTTAGGAAGTTATCTTAAATCCCTTTTGACCCACATTAAAATTATAATTCATTTTTCTCTATTTTCTTATTAATCACGTATTATTCAATAAAATTATATTATACGTAATACCAAAACTTTTTCTTCGTTTTTAATCACACATTTAAAAAAAATTAATTTAACCATTAAAATTTTAAATAATGAGAGCCAAACGGGGGGTAAATCGAATTCATTTTAGGGCTAATTTGGCATTTATTTTGCTTTTACTTTTATTTCCGGTAGAAAAACTTCATTAGATTGCTACCTTAACTATTATATGGAAACCAATTTCTAAAAAAACTTCTTAGCTCAAAGGTGATTTTTAAAGAAAGACACATTAAATTAACTTTTTCTTAAAAAAATAAAAATAATTAGTTAGAATAAACACTTTTATAAAATGAGTTAAACGAGTCCAAGAATAACTTTTTGATCTCAAAAACACCTTTTTGGTTTCTCAAAAGCTATGCCAAACACGCGTTTAAAATTTTATATTCAGAATAAAGTAATTTCAGAAAATTAATACAAACATGTTCAAAAGTATATTTTAATTTGAGAAGTAGTTTTTTAATTTTCAAAAATCCCGTAAAATTGACTCTTATTACTATTAGCAATAATCATGAATTTAGGTGCTAGTAGGGTCCGCTATCTTTTTGTTCATGAATCAAAATGCATCTTAAAGCCATCTCCAACTTTACATCAAATGTAGAGGTAAGTCTTACACTATTTTACATTTAGACTCTGTTTAAGAAGCACCATTTCCAAGGAAAATGAAAAATATTTTCACCTTTCCCACAAAGTAGCTGTTTGATGGCCAAAATTGGCCCTGGAAATCATTTTGCCAGTTGCCACTCCACACGCCAATTTTCCTTCAAATTAATAAAATTATTTTCCTTAAGTTTTTGTGGATTTTGATTTTCCAGCTTTGTTTTTTTTTTTTCGACAATTGGAACAAATTATAGACCCAATGGTAGAAAAAATTATCATTTTAATGGACAATTTTCATTAAAAAACGAAACCAAACGGACACCAAACTTTCAACATTTTCTATGAAAAATTATACCAATCAAACACAATTAATTACAATTCTCAGCAAAACAATTTCTAGGAAAATCAATTTCCTGTAAAACATTTTTTTTCCACACATTTTTCACATTTGCAATCAAACGAACCCTAAGTTGTAAATTATCTCCAATCCAATACATTAAAAGTTGCATCAAATGAACCATATTTCATCATTTTATTCATTTTTTAATTCTTAACGATTTATTTATCTAAAAAAATATTTATTTGTTTATTTTATTATTACATAAATTACTAAATAAATAATTAAATTCATTAATAAATTTATTAAATATGGTACAATTTATGAAGCAATTGTTTGTCTCCTTTTAAAATAAAACTCTTTAATTATTATACTCATTTTTAACAAGACATTTACACAATAACATATTTTGCAAATAAACTTTAAATTTTTTCTTACTTTTTAACAACGTATTCTTAAAAAAATAATGATTCAAAACTTCATTTTTTCAAAATAATGATCAGCAAACATGGGTCATTTACACCATTTTGCACAAAGACGGTGCAATGGGTTGGAGATGGATTGCACCAACCCAAGTGCATTGAACATCGAGGCATAGTATGGACTTTGATTCCTGAATAATGTGGACTCCTAAAGAATGTGTGATCGATAAGAAGAGAGAAAAATGAATTATAATTTTAATGTGGACAAAACATGGTCAATAACAATGTTCTAGCCCTCATAATTAGTTGTTATGGCCTTCACCTATCACTGTGATCGAAATATCTCACAACTTTAAAACACATAATTACATAACATAACATATGTTATGTGACCTTCATCCTTCAATTATAAAAATTTGGACTAGTTTATTCGTCTTCTCACTAATTAATATTTTTCACTACTATTTTTTGTTGCGACTACAAAGAGAGTAGTTCGAAGCTTGTCTAGTGAGGAAAGAAACTAATGTGCTATTTTCTAGGGATAGAATACCGATAGGGAAAATATAAATATGACGTAGTTTTTCTTCATAATCTCCTTATTTTCGGTCACAATTGAATTTTCATAAAAATCCTCATGTTTTTAGTGTCACACTCGTTTGTTCAAAATTTATAAGCTTTCTGTATTCTTCAAAAGGAAATGTCATTTGTACACTCCAAAGTGTATATCATGTTTGACATTGACTTTGTTTTGGAAAACTCATTTGAGGAAAAACTTATTTTTTTTTTTTAAAATTGTTAAGTGACAGTTTGCCACATGGCAAACTGTCAAACTTGGGGTACACCAAAGTATACTCAAAGCATGATTGTTCTTCAAAAGTTCACATTAACTATTAGTATAGAGTAATGTAATTCATCCCCAGTGGAGATGAAAACACAGTTTATGTGACTTTAAATGATAGATTAAATGGAATGTGAAATTAAATAACTTATTTAATTTCACCAATCATTTAATGCCACATTGACGCCATGTAAATTGTGTTTTCATCCCCAATGGGGATGAATAGCAATACTCATTAGTATATACCTTAATTTCCCAATTTTATATACTCACAATCAATGTGAATTTAAACTTTAGTTTATTGGTCCATTGAGAAAGAAACATAAAGGGCCCATGATAGAAGCCCAATAGGCAGTGAGATTGAAGAGGGCCTCACACATATATCAGTTTTAGCCCACAATTAGACATTTATTGGGCTTTTGGACAAGGACTGTCTGGTCAACAAGGCCTACTTGACAATGTGGTGGCACAGAGCATAGCCACTTCTTCAATGAGTCACATCGTTCAACAGCCTCATTTACCTTCAAGCACGTAATCAAATTTAATTCAGTTATCCAATTATTTTTTGTAATTTCGATATTAAGCCCATGTTTGGTACGAATGAAAATCTGATTTAATTTCAAATCAAAGTCAACAATTAATTTTAAACACACATTTCATGGAACTCACAACTTTTCAACTGCACATTTCATCAACTTTTATCAAGATCTACTAAAAATCTAATTTTAATCTACAACAAACAGGAGCTAAATCAAACAGAAAACACGGAGTGAAACGAGAAAATTTACATAATAGTTTATAAATTACAACTTTTTTTTTTTTGAAACATAAAAAGATAATGTTGGTTTTGACATGTTTAGTTTCATTACGTAAATGCTATGTAGAACCAATGTTCTAAAAGGCGTAATGCGTTGCGAGGCGTCGAGGTCGAGAATCAAGAATCACAAGTTTAGGCGTGTCAATGCGAAGAATAAGCGCCATAATGCGTTTCGTATTTTTAATATTATTTTAATTATTTTTAAGACATTAAATATATTTTTATATAAAAAAAATATTTTTTACTATATCATAAAATCATTTAATATTTAAAAATAATACTTAGTTACTAAACATTTAATATAATACTATAATATTGCCAATCCATTTTTGTACTTGAGTTGTTTTGGGCTTGGGCCATTTGGTAATTGGATCTTTTCTTTAATGGGTAGCAGTAATGGGCATGGCACACGGTATTTCATCCTCCTTATTTCCAGAATTTTCCTTTCTTACCAATTGCCATACGAGAAATCAATACTTCTTCCTCAAATTCTGCAGAATTATTGATGTGAATTTTTGGCGCCCCATCCGCCTGGGAATCAGAGTTAATTTTCGTGAAATAGGGCACCAAATTGTTGAGAAAGCAAGAATTGGAGGAGGCGGAATTTGATTCTCAGACAGGTATTGCACTTTCCTAGTCATTACCATTGTGAATTGGTAATTTATGGAAAAGCGAGCATCTTTCGATCCCAAGTTTTATTTACAAGCCATTTCTACCTTTTTCTGTTCGGTTTTGATATTGCATTTCAAGAAGATAAATTCGCTGTAACTTCTGCAAAAATCTGAAGATTTGTTTCCAAATTGCTGCTAATTCCGGATTCTTTGCTGTTTGATTTTTGTTTCCAAAGTGCTCATCTCGTTGCTGGATTTGGCCGGGATCCTCCCGGTGGTGAGAATCCGGTTGGTCTCCCTGAGTTTGAGCACTTCCCATCTTCGAAGGAAAGGCCTCTAGTTTCTTAATTAAAGTGTGATGCACAGTAACACGGCCAAAGTTATCCCACATCGGAAATCTATAGAAGAAGCACATGAAATTTTGCCTATAAATAAATGGGCCAACAAAATTTCCTTATGCTTCCTTGGCCTATCAAATGGTGGGCTAGAAGTTGGACAAAAAATTTTAAAAATTGCGTGCCTTTGTAGTTTGTGCTCATTATTGAGCGGTCAACTCAAGAGTTGACCGCATTTTTACACGCGTTTGGAGCATGCGACGCGTTTGGACCGCGCCTCGTGCATTAGCGCGCTTATGCGGCGCATTATGGCGCCTTTTAGAACATGGTGTAGAACCATTTCATTCTGTGTATAATTTACATACTAAATAATTACGTATAAGAAGCATTTTTCAAAATAATGAAAGCAACAATAAAATTATAAAATTTGTATAATTATCTATTTAAGAATTAAAACGTGAAAAAACTCTAATATTGAAGTCTATTATATAATAAAATTATGAAAACAAATTAAACGATAAAAAAAATCGAAAGTTTGTTATAAGGAGCTTCGAATCACAAGAGTACAATGAACTTATTTCACATATCACGTACAAACTTTAAAATTAATATTTATCAAAAACCTCGCACGTGTACACGAGAATTAATATCTAGACTTCTAATTTTCGAGTGTGACCTTAGAGGGTAATTTAATTATTTATCCGTGAATCTAGAAATGGTTTCCATTTCATTTTGAATGGATAAAACTGTTTGATATTTTAAAGATTGGTTTCCAAGTTGGAAACCAATGAGACACTTTCTTAACAATTTTTTTCTAAAGAAGATTTACTTTTACATTTATTATTAGGTTAAGATTCAATTGTTTTGGATTCTCTATAGATTAAGTAATAAATTAAATAGAGTGACGAATCCTCGATTCATAAAGTCCAGTAACTTATTGAGGATAAGTTTAAGATTGTTTCAATGAAATGGAAAGTAGTTGGGGAAAAATCTAAAGTAGAAACTTCAACTGAACGATGGATTATGAACGTAACATATATTAGCTGCACTGATTTTATTTACCCAAAGCCCTTCTTGGTAGGGTAGTGATGTACAAATTGAAACAAGCGAGAGTGTATTTAGTTCGTCGAAATTCTTCATATTTTATTTATTAATTGATAGAAAACGTAGAAAACTTTCTAATAGTGTGAAAAAGGCAAATTTTCCGAAATTATAAACTTGGATTAATTTAATGTGGGTGTCGTCCTTTGTATTTAGAATAGACTTATTAGCACAAAATGTTTATATGTTTGGCCTTTAGTGTGCAAAACGTCATTAAACAAAAATAACTTCATCCTTTTTCCCCATCCCACCCCAATTGACATTGTTTCCAATTTCAACTTTTGAGTTTAGTACATTACAATGTACTGTTAAACCTAGCCCACTACATTTTCGGAGTATAGGTCGCCATTTGCAAGGGGAAGAGCGTTAAACTGAAGGTCAAAAAATAACAAAAATTAGGATGAAATTGATGGAAGCCCATTGTTGTAGCAGGTGCAGCGTGATGTGGTGAAGCCGGAATGGGTGGTCCGCAACGATCGGAATCAAGCGCCGAAATTCACGGAGAAAGGCAGTGTGTGTCCTCTTGACCATGTGCATTTTTTGTTGATTTTGGCCACATAAATATGTTGTTTGTTCAATTGATTTATGGGAAAAGTTTTTGGGGGTTGATGGTGGCTGTTTGTGGTGTGAACTCCGGCGCTTTAGGTAGTGGTTGGCTAGATGAAGGTCGATGGTTCCATTTGTTCCATTTTTATTTTTATTTTGCTTGGGGTGGGATGGGGGAAGATGATGAAATTATTTTTGTTTTTGGTTTTGATTTTTAATTATTTGTTGGGGACTAATTAGTAATTTTTGAAAAATTTGGGCCTATAGTTGCAATTAGTTCTTTATTGTTTTTCTTGTTAGCAATTAGTTCTTCAATATCAAGATTTGATTCTTCAAGTTCTTGTTCTTGATATTTCTTTATTCAATTATTACTAAATTTGTTTTCCTTTCCAACTTACGATGAATTTGCCCCTTGTTTTTTTTAAAGATTTTATGATATGAATTGATATGAGAAAGAGAGTTCCGTTGAATGTTTGCCCACATTCCATATGTATAGCCTTAAAAAATTAGGTCAAGAACACCCGAAAATTGGTTCCAAAAGAGTTAAGAGTCATAAAAGGAAACTCACACGTATGGTCCAAATTTGACCCATGCGAAGAGATCCGTTGAATGTTTGCCCACATTCCCATATGTATAGCCTTAAAAAAATTAGGTCAAGAACACCCCAAAATTGGTTCCAAAAGAGTTAAGAGTCATAAAAGGAAACTCACACGTATGGTCCAAATATGACCCATGCATTCACATCGGTCTAGGCCATGCATGCTCTCGGGTTTGGAGAACTATAGGGGTGCATGTGCAACCTTATATATGGTGCCTTCTCACCATGATAGTTTACGGGAAATTTCAGTTTGGTCCCCGAACTTCGTGTGTTGTGCAGATTGAGTGCCCTCTTCAAGCAACTTCAGTCATTAGTCTTCTAATGTCATCTAATTGATCCCTTATGATCTCCTATCAACTTTTCTTGGTACGAATCAACTATTAATTATTTTCAATTTGGTCTCCAAACTTTGAAAATCATCATTTTTCGTCGATTTTTGTTCATTTCTTCCAATTTCTCTTCAATTAGTTGATTTTTACCAACAAACAATAAGTACACAAGATTAAACTATAATTCATGAAAAGTTTTCCCAAATATTCCTCTTTAATGACCTAGATAAATGTATAGGAGGGGGAGGGGGATTGTACAATTTAAATGTAGTCTAATTATTAAAAATAGTTGTGTGAATAAATTTAACCTTTAGCAAAATGCTTAATTATAATTGTTTAAGAGTGTGTTTAGTAAAGATTAAAATCGGATTAAATTGAAAAACTAGCCGTTATTGTTGACTTTTATTAGACGAGTGAGACCCAATAACGGTTATATTTTCAATTTTAATTAGATTAAAATTTCTACCAAACATGTTATAAGTTAACATTGCTCTTTGTTAAACTTGCCAAAATTGCAAAAGAGAAAGAACACCACTTAAAGCGTAGTACAGGCTGTATATGGGGTCCAAATTGCAGAATAATGTGAAGAACAGCCCCTTTCCGCTCACACTAAGAAGAAAGGGGTAAAAAGAATTCTAATTTAACCAAGCAAAGGCGAAAAGGAACTTTAATTTATGGAGTTTTGTTTGCAATAATTGGGGAAGGCATCATCTAAGTATATGCGTGGGAAAAGTTAAAAGTTTAGGTTTTATATATCTTGTGAAAGTTTATTGGTCATGAGCTTCCAAAAATGCAACTCGCTTTTTGAAAAAAGCAGCTCATACATGATATTTTATAGAGCAAAAAATAGATTTTGATCCTATAAAGAAAGAAATAAAGGACGAAGTTTAGACCATTCATGTTAGAGTCCGTTTAATTGTAAGAATGTAATTTGGGTGGAAAGAAGATAAATTATAGGAATTGAATTACCTATAACTTGTTTTACTGAGAATTGTTAATTAATTATTTTTGACTGGTTTAATTTTCCACCTGAAAAATATTGAAATTTTGAATTTTTTTGGTGTTCATTTAGCTTTGTTTTTCATGAAAATTGTCAATTAAAAGGATATAATTTGTTACAATTGGAGATAGAATTTGTTTCAATTGTTCAAAGAAAAAAATGCATAGAAAATCAAAAACCACCAAACCCACGGAAAAACTAATTCAAGGACAATATGGAAAATTGGGTCACGTGAGGTATAAGTTGGAAAACCAATTGCTTAAAAAAAACTTCCTATTAAACAATCTAAAAGATGGAAAATGGAAAATAAATTCCAACTTCCATGAAAAATTTTCCTATCAAACAGGACCTTAGTTTTACTTATAAAAATGGTCACGAAAGACATAAATATACTAGTATTGAATTTATATATGATCTCGAATTTCTAAACTAATGGATAAGTAAAGAGCCTTCGTTCTTCGGCGGACTTATTTGAAAGCAAGATGAACTTTTCGGTTACTTTGATAAGTTGGGTTGCAAATAAAATAAACCATTAATAAATAGTTTCATATAGAGATGTAAAGTGTGATGAGAGCCCGTTTGGTGCACATTAAAATGAGAGAATGTATTTTTTTGAAATGATGTGATGGAGAATACGTGGTTGAAAAAGAAGGAAAAACTATTGATGTGATGGAAAATCTTATTTTATTAAAGAATGTATGATTGAAAATGAGTAGAAGAATGAAAATGAAAAAATTAACGTGGATCAAACAGGGCAAATTCCTTTTAGACTGAGACAAAATTGGCAAGCAAAATATATAGGATCAACTCATCAACACCTCAAATACCTTTTTTCCTGGACAACACCTCAAATAGCTCTCATTATTTAATTAGATTCCTCTTCTAACAGGGACAAAACAATATCTAGGATCTATGTTGTTGTACCTTTCAGGCACAGCCAGCTCACATATTGGAAGACAAGACTACGATAATAAACTATAGTTTTATTTTTAATAAATCCAGAATATCTGTGAATTTTTTTCTTCACTTTTGTTTAATTTATTACTAGATCTATTAAAATTCAAATCAACTTAGAACTGTGAAAAATCATTTTAGTTTGAGTCTCTTTATTTTAAAATGTTCTAGCGAGATCACATGGAACAAAAAATTATATCGATAATTACTTAACGCCAAAAGCAGAATAAAATATTATTCATTTATTCATAGCATCCCAACAAAACGTTGACATTTTTGTCGGGGTTGGGCGGGGGTGCCTCTCCTCATTTGTTATGAGTTAATGCTATTATTTTTGGTTATGGACACTATTATTTTCCAAGTAATATTTACGTAGATAACTTGAATATCCTCGTCACTTTTTTAATGAACTCTTAATTGTGTCCTAGTATTGCTGAACTAGTTAAATATGTTGGTGTTAATTTTCACCAACTCGACGTCGACATTTCATGATGGGGTACCCCTCCTCATTTGTTATATCTATTATCTTTTTCTATTTTTGGCCATGGACACTATTATTCTCCAAGTAATGTTTACGTAGATAACTTGAATCATAATCACTTTTATAATAAGCTTTTGAGTGCATTCTAGCACTACCGAGCTAGTTAGATATGTTGATATCATTTTTCACTAAGATGGGGTATCTCTCCTCATTACTCCTTTCTCTATTTTTAGTCATGAACACTGCTACTCCAAGTAATGTTTGCGTAGTTAATTTAAATTCTTGCCACTTTATAATGAGCTAGTAAGTGCTTTCTAGTGCTGCTGAACTAGTTAGATATGTTGGTTTTAGGGACGGATCTAGGATCGAACTACAAGTCGGGCTAATACGTAAAAAAAAATTAATTTGCACATAAAAAAATTTGCAAGATTTTTTTTTACACAAAAAAAGGGGGCCAAGAACTGGACCCGGCTACAGAATGTTTGACATTTTGTGATGATGTACCTCTCCTCATTTGTTATGAGTATTACCTCTCTATATTTTTGGTCATGGACACTACTATTCTCCAGGTAATGTTTATAACTTGAATCCTCACGGCTTTTATAATGAGCTTTGTTTATAACTTGAATCCTCGCGACTTTTATAATGAGCTTTTGCGTGCGTTCTAGCATTGTTGAACTAGTTAGATATGCCAGTGTAAATTTTCAACAACAAAGATAATAGTGTTGATTTTGCATTGATATATTTACATATGTGATATAATAATATATTATTTGTGTGAGAATCAATCACACTAAGCCCTTGTATGAGCCACATTATTTTTTTCATTTTCATTCTTTTACTCATTTTTAACAACGCATTTTTCAATAAAATAACATTTTTCGTCACATCAATAACTTTTCCTTTTTTTCAACTACTTATTTCCCATCACATAAACAAAAAAAAAAAAACATTCTTGGAGCAAAAATGTGCACCAAACAGGGGCTAATAATAGAGAGAATTATTTCAGAACAATTCGATATTTACGACATTTGTACTTTTCTTGAACAATGTTATTTAGCACTAGTTGTCACAGTCTAGTGACTATACACGATATATTTAATTAAATGAATCATGAGATATTGCATTTAATGAATCTATCATTTAATGTTATTTAATTGCCACATATCCGATGCTTAACATTAGTGGTGTTGAATAGTGTTACTCAATTAATAACTTATCATATGTTTCAGTTAATTCATGATTGTGGTTTAATTCAATGCATGCAAATGAGTACCAATTTAAAGATGGAGAAGAGGCAATCAATAGTAGTAGTTGGAAGCCAGAATTTGTTGTAGGTGGTGAATGGAAGGTATCTTTACTAACCTTGTAGCATATGAAATCCACATCTTTTAACCTTTAAGGCTGGAAAGTGGTTGATACACTTGAACATTGCCCTAATTTAGATATCTCTATCAAAAAGTTTCAAATATTCGTGTTCGCCTGTTTACGAAAATTGCCCTCGCTTTAAATTTTTTGACAAAAAGAATTTAATATGCATGTAAAGAAGTACTGTAAATACAAATTTTATCTAATAAAGTTTATACATTTTAATGATTTTAACTTTTAAACAATATAGTTCTATTAAAGGTAGAATGGTTCAAATATTAGGGTTTGCACTACCCTTAACAAGATAAAATTGACCCCCGACTCAACTTGGTATAAGTGATCAAAACCTCAAACAAAAAGTTTGATAAGTCTACAGCTTCAATGGACAGTCGAATTTCATAAAATATTGGAATGGAGGAAAATTAAGATTTGAATGACATGTTGTTAAACGAGTCACGATCTTGCAAAATCCCCGTAATTTTATATCCGTGATTCGTGAATATGAATGATTTCTATCTCAATTTGAGTTTGAATGGACAAAATCAATTTGGGGTTTGGATGAAACTCAAATATTTTGTATGGTGTGACTGTGGTGTACTTATTAGACTAATGGGAATGAAATGGAGTGACGAAAAAGGATTTACAAAGCAAACAAAAATTCTTGGGAAGAAAGTTTAGGCTGATCGCAACTTTTGACTACTACATGAACGTACAAAAATCTCGTGATATTACTTTGCGACCCATATAAAATCTAGCGTGATTGGACAAAGTTTCTCACTAAAGTGACAAGTAAATTTTGCTCTGAAGACTTGTATTAATTGAATTAATGTGGCCCGGTGTCGTTTGTATTTAGCAATATGCTTAATTCTAATTGTTTACTTTTCAAAGTCAGTGGTCTTTCTAAATTTTAAACATGCCAAACTTGTAAAAGAGAAAGTTCATTGTCTCCAAAACTTCAAAATAATGTGAAAGAACAAGTCCTTTCCACACCCCTCCAAGAAGAAAATGAGAGCAAAAAATTATAATCTATTGAGGTTAGAAATGTCTCTTTACATGATTTTTTTTTCCTTAATCGCTTCAACCTTTTTACGTTTCAAAGGTGTAAAATTTTCAGAAGGACCGAAACATGTTTGCTTTTAAGACATATTTGATATATAGTTTTAAACTGAAGCGAGTAAAATTTTAACTTTTTTCATCGCTATTTTTGTCTGGTCTACTTTACCGAAGTGCAATTACTAATTTTACGATATATTTTGACACGTGTATTTGGATAAGTAACAGATGTAAACTCAAACATAATATCAAATAAACGTGAAATAAAAAACGCAGAATATGTGTGTCACAATCATGGCCAGCCAGCCAGCCAACAAGCAAGCAAGCTAGTAGGTGGAAAATAATTGAGCAGAGAGAGAAGATTTGAATTCTTAAGAATCATAAAATATTTGTATAATTAACCATTTTTTCCTCAGTATCAGAATATAATAGAATTGTAACTATTAAGTAGAGACAAAACAAGGGGCTATTTTTCCCCTTCTAATAATATTTAATTCCACTTTGTTTTGTACTTTCTATAGTATTAATGATCCTAAGGATCCAATTATTATCCTAATGATTAAAGAAAATGTAGATTGTGTTACAAGAGGGTTTGTCATTTTCACTTTGACAATGATGTAACGTTTAAGATATCAATTAATTAAAATAATAGAGTGCTATCATATGAACAAATTACAAATTATAAACCTACTACTAACCCTAATGGCAACTAGCTAAGCTTATGTCTAATCAAGTTTATCAACAACTTCATTTAGAATTTTGTTCTTTCTCTTTTAATTTCTTTTTCCGTATTAAGTATTATCATTCTCTGAACCAACGTCTAGAGTTATAGCATTTGTCCTAACAGAACAAGAATACATTCAAAAGCTCACGAATAAAGTGTGAGAGTATGATCATTGGGTACGTTTCTTTAAAAAACGATGGATACTATCATTTTCTAAACTAGTTAGCGTCTAGAGTTATGGCAACTCTCCCACTAGGATGAGGATGCATTCAAAAGCTCAGAAATAAAGTAGCGAGAGTTCAAATGGAGACGTCTCTTTAAAAAATGACATTACTCAATGCCGAAAGGGAAAATGACCTATTCATTGCATTTGAACAAACCTTTGAAATTTCATGACGTACCACTCTTCACTTATTTGTTTTCGGTCATGGACACTATTATTCTAAGAGTGGCGTTTATATAACTAGAATCCTTGCCACTGCCATGATGGAGCTTTTGAGCGTATTCTAGTGGTACTACTAAACCTATTGAAATTTCGAAATTACACAAACATATTTAATACACAAAGTATGTTATTCGTATAAACGTTAAATAATTAATTCTTATGAACACTTGGATAATCACATTAATAATTTTTCTCGTTGATAACTAGTCACATGTTTCACGTAACTTGCAATCGTGGTTCCATTCGATGCATGGAATGAATACAATTTGAAGATGGCAAAAAGGCAATCAAGAGTAGTAGATGGAAGGTAGAATTTGTTGTAGGTGGTGACTGGTGAGTGAAAGGTACCTTTACTAACCTTGTAGTATATGAAATCCACGTCTTTTACCTTTTAGGCTGGAAAGTGGTTGGTACACTTCCAACACTAACCTAATTTAGATATCGAGCAAAAGTTCTAGATATTCGTGCTTGGATTATAAAATTATTTGTGTATTAAATGTATGCCCGTAAAAAAGTACATTCAAGTTGAATTTTAAAAATAAAAATAGTTTTGTTAAGGTGAAATTTTCCGCATTGTTCAAATATCAAAACAATAAGAGAGCTTGAGCTACCGTTAATAATGCTATCCTTTTTAAGGTAAAACTCAAAAATCAATATGGTATCAGAGCTTGAAAGCTCATATGAGCAATGCGAGAGATGTCTAAAGCTTTCACGAAAAGTCAAATTATGATATTGTTGTTCTCAAATAATTTACTATTTTATTAATATATTTTAAGAGTAAAATCACAAGTTGCTTGAATATTAGAATAAAAATTAACATATAAGGGTTTTGTGATACTCCTCTTAATAAAAATTGATTTTTTAAAATGATATGTTTAATGTCATACATGTTACAAATAATTCAAAATGCTTCAACTAAATTTGTTTAGTATAGAAATTTAAATAAAAAACCTTATTGAGAAAATGATTGAGAAGATTGGAAAAATGGGACCACAACTTCGACTCCATAACAATAGAGAAAATGGAAATTTCTCAAGTGTTTTGAGGTGCCAAGAAATATTTGCGGAGCAGTGTTTTAAAAAGTTTTTTTAGACAATTTTTTTTTCCAATTTTTAAACTGTTGAATTTTTTCTTTATTCTATTTCGTCTTCCCTAGATGTGTTTTATTAGTTTTTTTTTTTAATTTTTTAAAAGTCTTTTACTTGACTTTAGCTTATTAATTTTTAAAAAAACTTTTTATTTAACTTTAATTTCAAAATTTTGAAAAAATTTATTCGTACAAAAGTTAAAAATGACTTTATTTAAATAGTTAAATAAGATTTAAGATTGTGCACTATCTACATTATGTAATTATAATCTTGAAACTCGTTATTTTGTTGCAAATTTCAAAAATATGTATGGAACTTCTATAAATCTATTAAGTACCACTTGTTTAATTGAAAATTGAAATTATAAAAAATATTATAATTTTTGCATTCCAAAAACTTAAAAATTGTATAATTGACTAATGATAGGAATTATTAAATAAATATAGTATTTTATAATTTTAGATGTTTGATATATATTATTTTAATTTTTAAATGATTTTTAAAATGATTAAAAATGTAAAATAATATTAAAAATAAGAAAATATATTTTTTACGTCTAAACCACACCTAAACTCGCTTAAATTTGTAAAAGTTTGAAACTTCGTCTCCACACTCAACTGCACTCTACTTTTTAAAACATTACATAAGTCAAGATTATACTGAGAGGACTATTAGCCCCCGTTTGTCTATCATTAATCCAAAAAATTATTTGCTACAATAGGATTCTCCACCACACATTCACCCAATAAAATATTCTACACACAAACTAATAAAATTATTTTAATTTTCAATCACACATTCTCCAAAAAATATTATTCATTACAATAATTTTAGCCCAATAATGGGAGACAAACAATCTCTTAAGAAGATGAGAGAAGAAGACCATAGACTTTCGACTCCACAGGGGCGAAATGAAAATTTCTAGGTGTCCAGACAACAACTGTCATATTGTAATTGCCAAATGATCTTTCAAAATTATACACCCACTTTTTTATTTTAACTTAATTTTTTTTTATTTTATTACGATAATATATTTTGTATGTTATATATCAATTTTTTAAATGGACGAGACCCAACGGTTTGTCTATTTAAACTCAACACGTGCCTCCATTTTTCTTCCCCGCTCCTTCGCGTTCTTCAATTCTCTGCACAGAAGAGACTGCATTGTCTCTCCTTTTACTTGAATTAAACACTTCATTTTTGTGTTTTGTCAATCGACATTCCTCTTCTGGTGCGTTCTCTTCTTGGAATTTATCCATTGTGTTTCTTTTTACTCAGTTTTACTTCTCTCGCAATCTGATATATATGTTTTGAAACTTGGAAAAGATGAATGGCCTCTAAAGATTATGTTTACTTATGAAGGATGATGCAACTTTTGGTTGATGGGTTTTCTGAATTATGTGATTTTAGATAAGTTTTCGTTAATTATAACGTAAACGCAAGTGATTATTGTTTGGATTTAAATTAATACTGCATTAACTAATATTGAATTTGATTCTCACTTTCATTCAATTTTCCGGTTAGTTTTTTTTATGGGCTATGAAATTCTTTTACCCTTTTTTCTTGTCCTTATTTCTTGGTTCGATTTTCTGCTGCTGCCTCTGTAATTTTATTCAAATTGTGATATTTTCCGTGCAAGAAAATAATCTGTTTCCCAGCCATGAAAATATGTAGATTGAGATGAAAATTGCGTTTTTCATGTTAATATGCGGTGGATTTAAATTATCTTTGCAATCGATGCTTACATATTTCTATTCTTTACTCAATACATAGATTGTTGCGTACAAAGCCACTTTTATTGAAGCAAGCCACTTTGAATTTAGTGCTAATATTGAAAATTTGAAAATTTTCTCTTTAGGAGAAATGTGTACAGGAAATGCAGTCAGTCTTTTACTGTTTATGTTGAAATTGTGGTGCCATGATTAATGAGGTATGTGGCAGCATTTCACTATAAATAGGGGATGCAGTTTGAAGAGAAAATGTAGAATTGTAGAGAGGTGAAAGGAGCAGAAATAGTGAGTAGAGAAGACAGATAAAATTATAGAGAGGATGGGTGTTTCTTTTAGTTTCTCCTATTATAAGAGAGAGGATGGGTGTTTCCTACTTAGTTTCTTCTATGATAAGAGAGATTGATTGTTGTTATCTTTTTGTATTTATAGAGGAGTTTATTGTAATTTTTATGCTATAGTGCAATCCTTCTATACTTCCCCATTGACACAACCTAAATTTGGTGAACCACGTAAATATTTATGTCCATTTTTAGCTATATTTTTCTCAATTCCATTTTAGTTTCAAGCCAACCTTGACCCATATTGTTTGTAGTAGTAGTATTAGAGTGAAGTTTTTTTTTTTGATAACTGTGGATATCCGAGTCAGTTTTGCGCACATCTCGACTAATCCCAAGAGACCCTGAAGTTTACGACCGGGTACTCACATCAGTGGTTCCGAGATGACTCGAACTGGTGACCATTGGGAGCAAACTCAAAGCCTGACCAATTGAGCAACCCCTCGAGATGGGTGGCATTATAATTTCTAATGTGCACCTAACACTAGTCGATGGAGTATTGTCAAGAAGATGGCAAAAGACCCTTAACACTTTTTTTTTCACAACTTACAATAATAGGGCATAACATAGAGATGGGTGAATGTGATGATATTTTACTTAAAAGTCTACCAGATTCGTATGATTAAATCAACATCAACTTAACCAACAACATATAAAGTCTAGTCTTCGATGATGTCGCAACTGCGGCTTTTAAAAAGAAAGCCAACGAAAGAATAAGAGTGACAGATTAACAAGTTCACAATAAGCAGAAGCTTTGACAATGATGGCAGGGAGATTAATGGAACGTAGCTCCAGTGGGAGTCATAATCAGAGTAGATCAAAACCTAGAAGTAAGAAGAATGCCACGTGTCATCATTGTGGCAAGAAAGGGACCGTTGGAATTTTTTTTTAAAAAGGAAGAAGCGAAAGGAACCCAAGTCATTAAAAGTCCAAGGTTTTGTAGTAAGCACCTCATATGATGGAGAGATTTTATATAGTGAGGTAACAATAGTCGTTGGAAGCAGAAAGCGGTTTGTTAACGTTTGACTTATGAAGTCAGGAGTTACATGGCACATGACGCCATGAAGAGAATGGTTCCATCAATATGAACTTATCTTAGGTGAATATATGGAATGATCATGCCTTGCAAATAACTAGTATTGATACCATCGAATTGAAAATGTATGATGATACAGTTCGCACCATCCGCGAGGTACAATACGTAAAGTGCCGAAGAAAAATAATTAGGCAATTAGAAAATATTGGGTGCAAAACCCATGTTCAAGATATGATCATGAAGATATCCAAATGCGTGCTTGTGTTGATAAAAATAGAAAAAATAGCTACATATTTGTAATGCTTAAAGGAGAGACTCTACAGGAAACAGAAGTAGTCGTTGCATCGACAAGTTTAACAGAAGAATTAACTATGATGGGACACCGCAAGCTTGACCACATGTCGGAACCCCGATTTTGATAATGCTCTCAGAATAAAAGCTTCTTTTAAGGCTCAGAAATGTTTCATTACCCTTTTGTGAGCATTGTGCTACTAGTAAGCAATACAGATTGAAGTTCATCATATTCACCGCTAGAAGTAAAATTATTCTAGAGTTGCTTCATTCGGATGATTGGCAAGCACCAGTTTTATCCCTATGAGATGCAAAATACTTTGTGTTTTTCATTGATGACTACTATAGGAGATGGGTATATCCAATCAAGAATAAGGTAGATGTGTTTGCAGTTTTCAAAATATTAAAAGCACTGCGAAGCTTGAATTAGAAAAGGTCATGTGTTTCAGGATGAACAATAGAGAAGAATTTATCGGTGATAAATTTGAGAACTTATATCAACAAGAAGGTATTAAGAGACAGTTCACAGCAGTGCACACTCTACGACAAAACAGAGTAACAAAGCGGATGAACAAAACCTTGTTAGAGATAATAAGAACAATGTTGAAAGGTGCAAGGCTGGCCAAGACATTCTGGGCAGAAGCAGTCAAAACCACCTATTATGTGATCAATCAGTCACCATCAACCTCGATTGATCTAAAAACGTCCATAGAGATGTAGATTGATAAGCCAGCTGATTATTCTTGCTTATATGTATTTGAAAGTATCGTGTACATCATATACAATGCATAAGAAATATCATGGTTGAATCCAAAATTTACAAAATACATTTTCTTAGGGTGTGCTGATGGAGTCAATGCGCATCGCCTGCGGAATCTTACGGCCCCAAGGTGATAACATTTGTAATATTTGTAAAAGATAAGGTACAAGAAAAAGAAAATTGTAGCGCTTCAAAATAGAAACCATAGACTAGTTGAATATAGAGAAGAACGAGAAGTTTCAAATTCTCTTGAAGTAGCACTAGAGCATGAAGAACAAGAACAAGCTGAGTTTAGAATTCCAGAAGTTTGACGATCAACTCGGGAGAGGAGAGAACTAGCTTGGCACTTAGAGTACAATATGGAAGGTAGTACCATCAACTTTCTATGAAGCTATAAATAACCAAGAACTACTCTGTGGATCGCAGCAATTCAAGTAGAAACTGAAGCTCTTCACAAACAAAGACATGGTATCTTATTTCATTACCACAAGGAAGGAAGAACATTGGTAGTAAGTGGGTCTATAAGATCAAACGAGATGACAATGATTAAGTAGAGCAGTATCATGTAAGACTGGTGATGAAGGGATATACTAAAAAAGAAAGCATTGACTTCAACAAAATGTTCTCATATTGTTCGAATCACAATAGTTCAAGTAGTCTTGGCGATGTGTGCTACATTCAACTTATACTTAGAGTAGTTAGATGTGAAAACTGTTTCTTCGTGGAGAACTTGATGAAGTGATTTATATGCTCTAACTAGAAGGTTTTGATGAAAAAGGAAAAAGAGAACCTAGTTTGCAGGTTGAAAAAATCTCTATATGGTCTCAGATGGCACTAAGATGTAGGTAATAGACTCACTTTAGATCATTATGCTTACTACATGAGATTTGGAGATAGTGATTTCATTATTTTACTGTTGTATGTTGACTACATATTGTAAGCAGGTTTCAACAAAGATCGTATTAAAAACTTGAAGGCACTATTGGCTAGAGATTTGAAATGAGGGGCTTGGGGACCAGAAAACAAGATTTTACATATGCGATTTTACCGAAACAAAAATAATAGGAATATATGTTTTTGTCAAAAGAACTATGTGAGGAAAATTTTGCAACGCTTCAATATATAAGATTGTAAACAATTTTTATCCATCTTCCTATTAATTTCAAGTTATCCTTAAGTATAAGTCCTAGCAATGAAGTAGAGAGAATCGAAATGTCTCGAGTAGGTACATATTAGTAGTGGGCAGCTTAATGTTTGCTATGATTTATACAAGACCAGACATTGCACCAGTAGTTGGAGTGATTATTTAATATATGGGGAATCCTGGTAAAGAGCATCCAGTCTATAAAAAGGATATTGAGAATGTCAAGAGTACCTCATATGCTACATTATGTTATGGAGGATCAGATTTTATTGTCAAAAGCTATGTTGATTCAGATTATACAGGTGATCTTGACAAAAGTAAGCCCACCATAGGTTATGTGTTTAATGTTACTGGAGAAGCTGTAAGCTAGGTTTTAAAACTACAGTCTATCGTAGTTAATTCTACGATAAAGGAAGAAGACGTTGCAACTACATAAGCTAGCAAAGAGCCAATATTGATGCAAATATTAACTAAGGAGCTCCGGCACAAACAATAGAAGATTTATCTATTTTCAGATAGTCATAGTGCTTTGCACCGGCAAAGAATCCAGCATTTCCACAAAGAAAAAGTATATTCGAGTTCAGTATCATTTTGTTTGAGAGAATGTAGAAGAAGAAAGTACAGTTACACAGAAAATTCTTACAGATGATGACCTAGCATATATATTAACAAAGCATATTAGTAATGAAGAGTTTAAATGGTCGGTCCTCTATCGTCTTAGTGGAAATGTAAGTTGTATGAAAACTGTAAATTTAGGAAAATAAGAAGGGTTACAACAAAATTAAATTTAAGCCACTTTTGTTGACTTTAAGGGTACAAGCAATCTCCACTATGTCAACACATTAAATGCAAGCTACCTTCCCATTTAATGCTAATGCAGGCTACCTTCCCATTTAATGCTGAGGATTGGAAGATTGAAATAGTCGAAATGTATACAGTAAAGACAATCAATCTTTTAATGTTTATGTTGAATTGTGGTATCATAATTAATGAGGTATGTGGCAACATTTCACTATAAATAGGGGGACATAGTTCGAAGAGAAAATGTATAATTGTAGAGAGGTGAAGAGAGAAGAAATAGTGCGTAGAGAGACGCATAAAATTTTAGGAGAAAAAAATATATTTCTGAGTGTTTTCTACTTCGTTTCTCCTATTACGAGAAAGATTAATTATTGTTATCCTCTCGTATTTAAAGAGGTGATTATTATAATTCTTCTATTATAGTGCAATCCTCCTATACTTGTCCGTGGACATAGCTTAAATTGGGTAACCGTGTAAATATTTGTGTTTATTTTTAGTTGTATTTTTCTAAATTTCACTTTAGTTGCGAGCCAACATTGACCCATATTTCTCCTAATATAGATCAAGATGGAAAACGATGAACTGTACATGCAAGTTCAGAGGCCAAAATATGATTGTCTTCTATTTGGTTAGTTTTTAAAATAATGACAATCTTTAAATTTCACTTATGGGAGAAACAAGACTGAAGCATTCTTTGAACTTTTCAGATCTTGATGATACTCTTTACCCCCTAAGTTCTGGTCTGGCATCGGCTGTTCTTAAAAACATTCAAGGTAAGATTGTTTCTTGTTGTTCTTGAGTACTACGGTTAATGGCTTGTTTGATAAAATGGACTTAACAAAACTAGACATTATTGACTGCACTGTCTAGTAGGACTTAAAGTTAAATTTTTCAGTTGTGTTTTATTTATAATGTATTTACTTTTCTAGATTATATGATCAAAAAACTTGGAATTGAAGAGAGCAAAATCACTGATATGGGTAACCTGCTGTACAATAACTATGGGACTACAATGGCAGGCCTTAGGGTAAGCTTTCTACTTCATTGCGATAGCTAATTGGAACATGATTTGTGTAGAGACCATTTGTCATGGGATATTTTATGTGCAGGCTATTGGCTATGATTTTGACTATGATGAATATCATAGGTGAGGAGCCTTATCTCTTAATTTCTTATTCTATTGGCCTAGATATGTCAGATGATATGTTTGTTTTAAGTAGAAATTAACTGGCGAGGTTCCAGTTTATTGCTATAAGAAGCAAAGGGAAGGAGGCATTCGACATAGTTAAGCTATTGAACCTCTGACTTGGCATTTTGTAGTTTTGTCCATGGGAGATTGCCTTATGAAAATCTAAAGCCGGATCCTGTTCTGAGAAGCCTTTTGTTAAGCTTGCCAGTTCGGAAAGTTGTAAGTATTTTGTGCAGTAGTTATGAATCTAAACTAACAAATTTCTAATTATGGTACTAACTTTCGGTTTTCATTGCATAATAGATTTTCACAAATGCTGATAAAGTCCATGCCATCAAGGTTCTCAGCAAACTTGGTTTGGAGGACTGTTTTGAAGGGATTATTTGCTTTGAGACTCTGAATCCTATTCACAAGAGCTCGATATCTGATGATGAAGATGATATTGAGTTTCTGGGATCCACACAATCTTCTACTGCCTCTAACGGCAGCCCTCAGATTTTCGACATTATTGGACATTTTTGTCAGCCTAATGAGGGATCTGATGGGTTGCCAAAGACACCAGTTATCTGCAAACCATCAGAATCTGCCATCGAAAGGGCTCTTGAAATTGCCTATATCAATCCACTCAGAACTGTAGGATTACCACTTTTCCAACTCAAACGTTAATTTTACCAAACAAATTTCGAACTTCATGTGCTCATTCGTGCAGTTTTGTTTGATCTTGCAGTTGTTCTTTGAGGATAGTGTTCGAAACATTCAGTCTGGAAAACGGGTAGGCCTCCATACTGTGCTGGTAAGTAGTCCTAACAACACTCCATAATAAAACTAATTGCCTGATCAGAAGGGAATCATGCTGAAACTATTGAGCTAAATAGGGCATTAAACGGGACACGACTAGACAATCTTTAATACAGTTTTGTACTATACCGTCCACCTTACCGATCAAACAATGAAAAAATTGTGCTAAATTTGCATCCAGGTTGGGAAATCTCAGAAAGTGAAAGGAGCAGATTATGCAATGGAAAGCATCCACTATCTGAGGGAAGCAATACCAGAACTTTGGGAAAATGACAAGATTTGTGAAGTTAATTACTCTGGTGTGGGGGTTGCTGTTGAGACGTCTATCACAACTTAGATTTTTATGTTATTCTTAGGAAGGAAGGAAGAAATAAATAAATTATTTTCATCTGAATCTACTTATCCCTGTCAACCTTGATCAAATAATGTATATATTTTTTTGTTATCATCAGTTTCTCTTGCAATAAATAATCTAGTGATTGGCAGTTGCATTTTTGGCTAGGGTGACAAAATTCAAATTTAAGTATATCTACATTAGAAGTAAATAAGTTACAATTTAAATAACCATTTTCTTGGTTGAAGTTAGAAACAAGTACTTTCCTATCAATATAAGGAACTTTCCTAACAAATAATTAAGAAAAAAATAACACATCTAAAGATGGTTGGAAAGAAAAGGTTGTTTAAAAAGTATCAATCATAATCAAAATCGCTTCTAGTTCTAGCTGTTAATCCAATTCAACCGGATCAAAGTTTTCTAAGAACTAAGTTTTCTTAAATGGTAATATATCCATGAAATGGCATTGTCCAAACTGCGTGGTAGGAAAATATCTTGATTGTGTTGTATTTGGAACGCGAATAGCATCAGGAATCAGAACCAAATGTGTATAAATGGACAATGAAGCCTACTTCACAATTTATAATCCATGGAAAAATTAATTTGTAGTTATACTGGAGCCACAAATTCTGAAATAGATCGCTTTCAAGAAGAGAGAGAGAGAGAGAGGGGGAGAGAGTTCGACAATGGATCGAATTATATCCAATCTATATCATGGTACCTCGAGTTATTGAATAATTAATTTTGTTTATTGTATTGTTGATTGTATTCATATTATATACCAAATATGCATTTGGCGAAAGAATGGATTATTCCTCCATTGACATGAAGGGGAAATAAATAATAGGATACTTTGTATTCAATTATATATGTTGTTTGGATTACCAAGAAAAGAGGGGAAAAATAATTATCTTTATTGCATTTATTTTCTCCTCTAGTATAAATGCTTGAAATCGCCATAATATTTTTATAAACATCGAAAGAATAAGAATTGTCCCTGTAAAGGAATATATTAATAAATGATTTTTGTTACACTTCTATCCATCCGATACACCACATGGATGTCATCTATGCAAACAGGTCCGCTAGACTAAATAAAAGTATACGAGAGACTGCAGTACAAGTGATCCCCTGAGGTGACGTAGAGCCTCTTTAGGCTAATCCAAGCCTCGTAGATGACGCTTTCCGAGCAATGCAAAGTTTCAATATTGACACCTTTTGATCTCGAATGGCTCTGCCCCTGAGGCATAAAAAGAAATTGTTGCTTTGCCTCTCCTTTACTCCAAGGCCATGGAAGGAGACCCAACCATCTACCATACCAAACGGTCCTCCTAAGTCCAAGGTATTATTCTTTAATTGAACATTTGCTAGTTTAACAAACTTAGGTGGGATTGAACATTTGCTAGTTTATTCTTTAATTTTGGCTACTTTAGGCCAATTAATTACCTTATACTCAGTTTAAAGTAAGACTCGTAAGTGCTCGCTGTGGGATTCAAAAGACATATATTAAAAAGAAAGAGAAATTGGAACTGGAGGTACCTAACATTTCCATAAGGAGCACTTGGGTCTTTTACCAATTGTTCACACCTTATAGGTCCCCAACTTTCTATTTTTATGGGATACCGTCAACAAATACTATTATAAATTGGGTAATTAGCATATAACGTCCTTATATTTCATTATTAGTGGAAAATGTCTTTACTTATCATTTTTTGACATTTTCACTTTTATTTCCACATTTTATCTACCCTACTCTTAAAAGTGACAATCCTTGGATCACTATTCATTTTTGTCATAGCAGTTTTCACATTTATCCTGCTTTCATCTGGTTTTGCTACAGTAACTTTTTTCCTTTTTTCATTCCCGTCACATTACTTTTCACATTGAAACCGGTTTTGTCATGTTCATCCAAATAGCCGACTTCACCTGACATATAAAAAAAAATAAAAAATTTGCCGCCGTATCTTCTGTTGATATTTTATAACTGACAATCCTTGGATCACTATTCATTTCTGTCACAGTAGTTTTCACATTTATCCTGCGTTTTGCTACAGTAACTTTTTTCCTTTTTTCATTCCCGTCACATTACTTTTCACATTGAAACCGGTTTTGTCATGTTCATCCAAATAGCCGACTTCACCTGACATATAAAAAAAAATAAAAAATTTGCCGCCGTATCTTCTGTTGATATTTTATAACCGACTACTATATTATTTTATATATATTTTTCCCCTTAAGAGGGAACCCAACGTTTACTATTCATTCTTGTCACACTCCTTTTCACACATGTGAACTGGATTTGCTACAGTAACTTTTTTCCTTTTTTCATTCCCGTCACATTACTTTTCACATTGAAACCGGTTTTGTCATGTTCATCCAAATAGCCGACTTCACCTGACATATTAAAAAAAAAAAAAAATTTGCCGCCGTATTTTCTGTTGATATTTTATAACCGACTACTATATTATTTTAGTCAATAAAAAACACACAAAATCCAAAAAAAAAAAATTTGCCGACTTTCTTTGCCGTATTTTATTTGATATTTTATAACCGACTACTATAGTCAATAAAAAACACACAAAATCCAAAAAAAAAAAAAATTTGCCGACTAACATTATCTACCCTATATATACATGCATGCAAATGAATTTTGTACACGCTTCCCATTTCTCAAAGACTTAACAAAAAAAAAATTCTTGATTACATTTGTGAGGTGGCAAAATATTCTCTTTGAAGGTAGATCTCTATTTGTTATATTTTTGCTTTTTCATTCCAATATTTTTTTTTTGCAACTTTATGTTTTTTCGTTTTTGTTTAGGTTTATGTTCATCGTCTTTACGTAAGTATATTTTGCTTTTACTATTTTTGTATGTTACGTTAAATTGCATGTTTCGGTAAATCTAATTCACAACACATGTTTCAATAATTTTAATAGGAGCATTAAAATTTAGTTGGGATTTAATTGTTTAACCTTGTTAGAATTTGTTTAGTGTTACTGTTTTGATGTATAACTTTAGGGTTTATCCAATTGCTAAAAACAAGGTTAAATGCATGGAATTGCTTCTCTGTGTTTATTTGTTTTTTTCAAAAAAATAATTCACTTTCATTTAGAATTTTAAATGAATAAAATTATTTCAATACGAGTTTTTGGATGATTTTGATATTTTATTGAGGTGGAAAAAAATACTTCATTTTAAGTTGAAAATTTAGCTTTATTTGATAAAATATTTAATTATTCTTTACTTGTCGATAGTAGCATATAAAAAATGTTTATAATTTGCTTTAGATTTCATTTCATCTATATTTGAGTCAACGACTTCAATATTTATTACTATTGTATTTAATTTTACAATTTCGTTATTTGACTTTAAATTCATGTGTTTTATAAATTTTTTTACAACTTATTAAAAATGAACATTAATAAAATATAAAAATCATCCAAAAACTCATATTGAAATATTTTTTCATTTCAAATTCTTTTTAAATATTTTCTCATGCGCGCACGAATTTTTTCTTTTTTAATAAATTCAAAAAAACATTACATAATATTCATAATTCACCTACTAAAGTTACAACTACAATACATTAAATTTCCTAAATTTTCAACAAAGTTTTTATTACAATTTTAATTTTAATTTGTCCTATTGAAAGAGTTAAATTTTATTTTGCGCAAGGGAGTGAATTTTTTTTTTTTTTTTTTTTTTTTAATGTGTGGCCATGAAAAATATTATTTGTTTAGGTACGATTTTTTTTTTCCATATATTTTGTATAGTTAAATTTGTAGTTATCCTTTATATTTTTTTCCCTAAAGTTTTTATTATAGTATTTATTATTTATAATTATTTTTAACTAATTGTGTATTATATTATTTGTTTTCAATTTTCTATCAATTTTGATTTTGTTTACAATTTTTTTAGGTTGTAAGATATCATTCTTATTTTTTATTGCGGAATATTATTCCTTCATTTTTGTCACATTGGTTTTCACATTGATCTGGTTGAAACCGGTTCCATCTTGTTCAAAAAAATTGGCCGACTTCATCGTAAAAAAAAATACAATTGTGTTCCATGATTAAGATTTTCGTAAGTAGTTAGGTTTAGTTAATTTTGTTTTTTGTATATTTAGGATGCAAATATCATTATGTTGATCTATATATCTTGAAAATATTTATTTTACTCCATTATGTTCTTCAAATGTACGACTAAATTCCTTTCGCTTTGGTATTGCAGCAGCAGAACATAAACTTTTACTGTAAGTATTTATACGTAGAAGTTATTTTCGTTCATATTATTATTACTTTTGCATGTTTAGTATTTAGTATTTCTTTAAGTAAATATAATTACATTTCCATGTTTAAGATTTTTGTAAGTAGTTAAGTATAGTTAATTTTGTTTGTGTAGATTTAATATTTCTCTATATTTCACAATAAATTCTGAAGCATATTAGGTTAACTTAATAAATTTGTCAAAATATCATTTTAGTATTATCAGTATTACTGGGTTGTCAACATTAAATTTTTACTACTTAAATTACCAACAATTAACAATACTTAAAATTGTTGAAAAATTGAGTAGGAAAGAAAATAAAAAAGAAGAAATATAAAAAAAAAAAAAAATTAGATTGGAACTCCCCGTGCGTGCACGGGGAGTTCGAAACTCCCCGTGCGGGCACGGGGAGATTGGAACTCCCCGTGCGCGCACGGGGAGATAGACTCTCCCCGTGCGTGCACGGGGAGTTCCAAACTCCCCGTGCGTGCACGGGGACAGCGAAATTTTTTTTTTTTAATATTTTTTTACGTAATTTTTTCCTTCTTTTTTTAAGCTATAAAAATTCTATTGATTTACATTTTACAAAAACTATAAATGTAATTTCACTTATTACAAATTTAGATCAAAAATATTAGAAAATATTTCATAATTTAGATCAAAAATATTAGAAAATATTTCATTTCATACATATATGAAATCTAAATTCCTTTCGGGCGTTGCCCCGAGCCCCACGAGGCGCGCCCCCTCGACCCCATGCGACCGGCAGGTCGATCCCCGGTGGGGGCGTTGCCCCCAAACCCCCACGAGGGGCGCTGCCCCCTCGACCCCCGAACCCCTCGCACTTCTCAATTTGGTAAAAAAATATGTGACTTTCTTCAATTTACTTCATATACACTTCGATTTTTTATTTTTATTATGATTTTCTTTATTTATTGTATTCTTAGTCATTCATGATTTTGTCAATATTAAATTTATTTCCAATTTTTTAAGTTACAAAAAAACCATTCTCAAAGTAAACATATTAAAATTTTCAACATCAATTGAATTGTGCTATCTTCAGGTATAATATTTTTTTTATTCTTTTCTAGATTTCGTAGAGTTTAATATGTAATTAATGTTTGAATATTTTTCCTTAAAGTTCCTATTAAATTATTTTGGACTCTAATTCGTATTTATTGTTCTTCTGTATATAATGTTCAATTGTATTTTTCGATAGTTATAATTGACTACAGTAATACACTATACCTTCATTAATTTTTGTACTAAATTGTTATTTATTTAACTTTCTTTATGCATACTACTTTTCTTTCCTTTTGAAATATATTTTTAGTAATTTTTCACAAATTTAGATAATTAAACCTTTAATTTTTATGTATATATGTTTTAACACATGTAAGATTATTTCTTTCAGAAGCTTTTACTTTCTACAGCTACATTTGAGAATTTAAATTAATGCATTTTATAAATATTATTATACTAGAGTTTTATGACTTTCACCCATCATTTTTAAATCACGTTATGCTAAAGTTGGTATTAGTATTATTTGTTAGTTGTTTGACTACTAAAATATTTTTTATTTTATTCAGATCGGTAGCATATTTATTGTCCTGATGAATTCTCTGGGAACTGGTAATGAGGAGCCTGAGTTTATTAATCTTGAAAGTATTTCCGAAGGCACGAGTAAATCATATAATGCTTTCATACGCCAACAACAAAATCGAAGACAAGCAGATAGGAGGAATCGAGTTCAAACCGTAAGTGTTGATCATCGTAAAAGGATAAATGATCCTATGTTATCTCAAAATAATAATTAAGCGTTGCTTATGTGCATGAATCTTATTACGAGGGTTCTACTTCGAATGAAGAATCGACTAATATTTTTGATTATGAATTATGTGAAAGTTTTAACCTTTTGAACATACCAACTCGCATATGTGTTACCAACATGCACCTATTGTAAGTATTGTGGTGCGAAAAAATTTCATAGAGAAACAAAAGGTTTTTGTTCTTTGTGATGGAAAAGTTAAACTTTTCATGCACGATTCACCAAATAAATTATATGATTTATTTATTTCTAAAGAACCTACATGTATGGAATTCAAAAAACTTTCACGCGGATATAATAACCACTTTGCATTCACTTCATTTGGTGTAAAATACGACAAGGAACTCTTTAAATCATACCGAGGTATTTACACATTCGAGAGTTCAAGGACGGATATATCATTATGTAAATCAACTTATGCCACAAAATAATATGCCACATTATATGCAACTATATTTTTATGATACGAGATAATGAAATTCAAAATCGTATAAAAATTTACGAAAATTTAGTAGAACCTACTTTAACTCTTCTAATTGAAATCTTAAAAGGAAATCCATATAGTAAATTTTTCGGGTCTTTAAGTAATATAACGAATTTGCACGACCATCGAATACAAATAAAATGTCACCACGGACTCGATCAAAGAGTTTTCAATACTCCTTCGGCGTCTCAAGTAGGCTGTTGTATGGGTTGATGATGATGAAAATGCAAATAATCATGTTCGTGATATTACTATATATGGTCATTACGGTGATTCGCATAAGGTTCATTATTATTATGGTTGTTATGATCCTTTACAATATCCTTTGCTCTTCCCATTTGGTGAATCTGGTTGGCATGAAGGCATTCAAAGATATAAATACACATCTTCTCAACTTTGAGAATTTGGTGACCATGTTCTTGTTCCTAAAATAATAAATTCTGCGGTTCAAATGATTGAAAAAGAAGATGAAGGTTTACTTATATACTTTGTCATATATTTTCTAATTTTAAAAATATCGATGTTTTAGTTACATATATAAAAATTGTTTTATTCTTCCTCATGCGGTGCTTCATAAAATGAAGAAACGATATCGAGGTTTCATGTCGTGAGTATTATGCATACAAGCTACGAGATTAGGCTTACGGGTAAGTTTGTGTTGCTTCATCTTGGTAGACTTTTTCAACAATATGTTGTAGATATGTATGTTAAAATCGAAACAACGAGATTAGATTACTTTCGTAATAACCGAGAAACAAATTCGTCTTTGAACTTTATCAAGGTATTGTAGATAGTGTCGAGAACGGGGAAACAAGAGGGTACAAAATTGGAAAGAAATTTATTTTACCACAATCCTTTACTTGCGGACCTAGAGATATGCTAAGGAGATACTTAGATGCTATGGCTCTTGTTCAACGTTATGGAAAACCAGATATATTCTTAACTATAACATGTAATCCGAATTGGCCAGAAATTAAGCAAGAATTGAAACATAATGATGAGGTTCAAAATCGACCGGATTTAATTGTACGTATATTTAGAGCAAAATTAGAAGAGCTTAAAAATGATTTGTATAAGAACAATATTTATGGTCTGTTGTTGCTCATATATACATGATTGAATTCCAAAAAGAGGGCTTCCTCACGCACATCTACCGATAATTTTTAACCGTGGCCATAAGATTTCTTGCTCAACAAGTTGATAGGATAGTATCTTGTGAAATTCTGATAAAAACAAGTATCCTCATCTTTATTCGGTTATTGTAAAACATAATATACATGGCCCTTGTGGAAATCTTAATCCCAAAAATGTATGCATGGTGACAAATAGTGGTTGTAAGAATAAATATCCAAGAGATTATTGTAATAGTACTATATTTGGAGATAATTCATACCCATTGTATAGACGTCGTAATAATGGTATTAGTATTAAAGTTAGAGGTCAAATGTTAGACAATCAATGGGTTGTACCATATAATCCTTATTTAAGTGCAAAATTTGTTGTCATATCAACGTTGAAATAGGTTCTTCTATTAAAGCTGTAAAATATTTGTACAAATATGTATACAAAGGACATGATCGTATTAATTTTTTCGTTAGCAAAGATGAAAAAGAAAAAGATATTGATGAAATATCTGCTTATCAATCTGCTAGATGGATATCTCCACCTGAGGCTATGTGGAGGATTTTTTCATTTAATTTGTCAGAAATCTATCCAATTGTTTATTCTTTACAACTTCATACCGAAGATCATCAACAAGTTACATACAAAAATACGGATGATTTATCTACTATTATTGAGAATGAAAATACAAGGAGAACAATGTTAACTGAATACGGATGATTTATCTACTATTATTGCTCGAACGCTTTTGTATCGAGATATTCCAACATATTTTGTTTGGAATGCAAATAACAAAATTTGGACTCCCAGAAAGAAACAAATTGTTATCGGACGAATTGTCTCAGCGAATCCATCGGAAGGAGAACGATATTTCCTTCGCATTCTTCTTAACCATATTAGAGGACCAACATCATTTGACGATATAAGAACTTTTAATGAAACAATTGTTGGTACATTTCGAGAAGTAGCACTTTTACATGGTTTATTAAGTGGAGACAACCGTTGTGAAGAATGTTTATCCGAAGCTATTATTTACGAAATGCCTTGTTCTTTAAAACGACTTTTTGCTACACTTCTTACATTGTGCAATCCTAATCATCCAAAGTTACTGTGGGATAAATTTAAATCTTATATGATGGATGATTATGTACATCAAAATATACCTATTGAAGTCATTTGAAATACGAGCTCTGGAGGATATAAGTTCTATTTTAGAATCCCTGGGTAAAAATATAAATGATTATGGAATTGTACCGTTTAATGTAAATATAAATGAAGATGAAAGGTTGACAAGAATGATTGCAGAAGAGACAATTAATTTGGAAATTCAAGAAACCTTTGCTTGTGCCGCAATGTTAAATAAGGAACAACAATTTGCATACGATACAATTATGGAAAAAGTAGAATCTGAATCAAGCGGTGCTTTTTTCATCGACGGTCCAGGAGGAGCAGGTAAGACTCTTTTATACAAAGCACTCTTAGCTGATGTAAGGTCTAGACATTTTATTGTTTTAGCAACTGCATCGTCTGGAGTAGCTGCATCTTTATTACCTGGAGGTCGAACAGCTCATTCGAGATTTAAAATTCCTTTGGAAACAATAGGAGAAGTCAATTGCTCTATTAGCAAACAATCAGCTTTGGGAACTTTGTTGAAAATGTCTAAACTAATAATTTGGGATGAAGCACCTATGGTAAATCGTTGTACTATTGAAGCTGTAGATAAAATGTTTAGAGATATTACTGATTGTAACTTACCTTTTGGTGGAAAAGTAATCGTTCTTGGAGGAGATTTTCGACGAGTTTTACCAGATTATGCAGAAAGGAAAAAAGAAGACATAATGAAAGCTAGCTTGGTTTTCTCATATCTATGGCATTTGTTTGTACATCTACCATTAGTTCATAATATGAGAGCAAAGTTCGATTCTACGTTCTGCGATTACTTGCTTAGAATTGGAAATGGAGTAGAACAAGAACATACTTGTAAATGTATTAAGCTTCCAAATAGTATAATTTTACCATTCGAAGATGAAATCACGTCTCTGAAAACTTTGATACATTGTGTTTTTCCAAATATAGAAGCTTATCTTTGATCATTTACATACCATGGTAAACAGTGTTATTCTTACACCTACAAATGAATGTGTTGACTATATTAACAAACTTCTGCTTGAACAAATTCTTGGTCAAATTTTCACATACTATAGTTTTGATGAAGCAATTGAAAAATCAGAACAGTGCGTGCAAGAAGATTTCTTAAATACTTTGACATCAAATGGTATTCCACCTCATGAATTGAATCTTAAAATAAATTGTCCTGTAATGTTATTGCGGAATATTAATCCTTCTGAAGGGTTATGCAATGGAACACAACTTACTTGTCGAAAATTTGAGAGAAACGTTATTCTTCTTTGAAATCACTACTTGGCGAATATTGTGGAAAACATGTTTTCTTACCGAGGATCCCTTTTATACCACTGAAATCTGATCGAACCACAATTCCATTTAAAAGAACTCAATTTCCAATTAGACCATGCTTTGCAATGACAATAAATAAAGCCCAAGGTCAAACACTTGATTTTGTCGGTTTGTATCTTCCGAGAACAGTTTTACGCCATGGCGATTATATGTAGCGTTATCAAGAGCAAAAACAAGCAAATCTCTAAAAGTTTTACCGAAACCATCAACCACAGATACTTCGCACAACTCATGTCTTGAAAATGTTGTCTATAAAGAAATTCTTTCATTTATACATTCATAGAACAACCTTCTCATAGAACAACCTTCTCACGGGTATATTTATTTCGTATATTATATTTAAAATACAGTATTTTACTATGCATAAAATAATATTTTTCATTTTATATACGAGTTATCGAAATTTCTATTGATGTTATTCGAAAGTTCAAATGAATTCTCTCGCATCTCGTATATTTCACAGATATGAATTAATTTAAAAATAAAATATAATTTTTTTTATGAACATCTAATACACTTTCATTATATTTTTCCAACATTTGTATAGTTCTCAAAAAATAATTTTACATTGTTTTTTAGACTATCTACCACATTTTCTTGGAAATAAAATATTAATTCATCAACAAAAGATGTCATATTAGTGTAAGTGGTGATACCATCTAACATGTTTTTTCTAAATAAAAACAAGTACACATGTGTTGTATATAATAATCTCCGTATTTCTCTTATTCCATTGCCATATATGTACTATTATTTATCATTTCGCAAATTCCTCCAAATCCATTTTTTTGATTTGTTCACGACACCTTTAATATGGAATCTTCCATATATCAACATTGGTTTTATAGGTACCTAATCTTTGTGATCCTCCATTGAAATTAATGAAACGAGTTAATATATTACCCTATTCTTTAAAATTTGCGATTCAATAAATTTCTCAATTATGGTTAGTCTATTAATAATGTTTTCCATTACTTTAGTAGAATATATTCATTGACATTTTGTTATATGATTGGACACGGGTTTTTGTTATTAGCAAGAGTTCCATCTTCTCAAAGGCATCCACGATTATTGTATTTGTACAATTTTTAGTCTATCAAAATCTTTTAATGTTGTCATATGACATTTTACATAAAGCGTGTCTTCGTGGAGTACAAGGGAACGAAACAGAGAAATTTCTTTCTTATTTTAAGCCATGTATAATACCCCAAAGAATGTGGAGTTGCTTCAGTTTGAAGCATATGGAGGCCAAAAAGCATAAAACATGTTGTATATATGTAAAGGAAAGCACATTGTTCATATAAAAGAGGTAAGTTTTATGTTTCTCACTCTTCCTGGTCATAATACATCATAAAAATCTTTTTAATAACAACTTCTTATATCTTTGACAAATGTGTTTTGCTTGATCTTCACTCAATCATGATGACATCTTTATTCTCGATACAAAATATGAAATCTTTCAGTTCAACGAATCCGACTCATGTAGTCAAGAAAGGGCTAAAACACTGGAAGTTTTAGTGAAAGAACGGGAAGAAAATGATTTTTAAGAGAGGTAGACCATCTGCAATGTTTCTAAGATTTGGAAATTACAATGAGATGCCTGAGGATTCGGAACTGAGGAGACTTCTAGCCGGTCCCAACCCATTACACCATAATTGCCATACTCCAACAAAGCCCCGGACGCCATGAAAATTAAACTCTTCTCTCATTTTATTTTAATTTCCAAAGACAGAAAAAAAGAAGAAGAAAAACAAACAAAAAAAGTCAGTCTATAAATTGGTCTAAATATAATATATATTTTTGTGTAGAGTAACTTGGGTCCTTTGCATTGTTTCTTTTTGTCTTGGAATTTATGGAAGACCTTATGATATATGTAAGTACTTGTAAGCTTTTTAAAAGTTTCAATGGAATATTATGCCCCATTTTGTTACATGCTGTTCATGTTATTTGTTAGGGTGTACACACACATGTTAATTAATAGTTAATCTTTTCAAGTATTTACACAATTATTTTGCATACCTTCACATATTCGCATACGTATGAAGTGAAAACACAAGAAATTGAACTTATGATCGTTTTCAAATATAATTTTGACAGCATAATGACAATTAACCATAAATCACAGTAGTATCACATTATCTGTTTTGTAATTTAGTTAAACATATTACACACAACACATTCACGAGAATTTCTTATGTTCGAAAGAAATTCTTAACATTCACAATGCTAATATTTATTTACCTTTAAAATAACACAACATGTGCATTGCACGAGGCAAAAACTAACATGAAAACAAACTTCCCATAATAATAACACTACAACATTATGGAACTTACAGATCCTTCAAAATTTAAGCTTCACCAGAAAACATATTTTGTTTGGATTATAATTTCGCTCTTTTTTTTGTAATATATAAAATTCAATCTTATATCTCTTTCATTCTTATTATTTTATTTTCTTTCTAAAATCATATATACTTGAGACTTCAACTTTTATTTTTTATTTTTTATTGTGTATATATATATATATATATATATATATATATATATATATATATATATATATATATATATTATGCATTCCATACTTCAGAAAATGGTATGAAAAAATGCAGATAATTTTTTTTTTTTGAACACTAACATTACTTCCTTAATCACATTGCCCGTGCATTGCACGGGCAATAGACTAGTTGTGAAAAAAGTTATTTTCATATATTTTTTCAATTAAAAGCAGTGAAATGACAAATATACATTTTTATTTAAATAAAACAAAAAGAAAAAGAAAGAACTAATTGCAATCGTATTCCCAAAATTTTAAAACAAGTGCAAACGATTCCCAAATAAATTATTAAAATGTAATTAGCACATAATATCCATATTTTTCACTATTATTGTGAAAAACGTCAATACCTTTGATTTTTATTTTTTTGGATTTTCACCATTAATTACACATTTAATTGTGTAAACCATCAATTCTATTCATTTTCATCCAATTTTTCATTAAAAAGATATGAAATAATGAATATATATATATATATATATATATATATATATATATATATATATATATATATATATATATATATATATACTTATTATTATTTTTTTTGAATTTCTAATTTTTGACTAATTTACTTGGTACTCGTTTGCACTATTTTAATTTTAAATTTTTAATAAGTTATTTAGGATTTGTTTGCACTTTTTTTTTTATTTTTTTCATAATTTTTCGGGACTCGTTTGCACTTTTTTACAAAAAAAAAAAAAAAGAAAATCAATTTTTAATTTTTTTAATAATTTTTTTGGGACTCATTTACACTTTTAAAAAAAATTGAAAATATGGTTGTAATTAGTTCTTTATTTTTTTTATTTATATAGTAGGGCATATTCGTCATTTCACGATTTTCATTGAAAAATTGAATGAAAATGAATAGAAATAATGGTTTACGCAATTCAAAGATGCAATTAATGGTGAAAATACCGAAAAATGAAAAAAAATGAGGATTTTTTTCCACAATAATAATGAAAGGTAGGGACATTATGTATTAATTATCCTTTTAATAATTTATTTAGGATTTGTTTACACTTTTTAAAAAAAAAATTGAGACTATGATTGCAATTATTTTTTCTTTTTGTTTTATTTAAACAAAATGATATATTCATCATTTTACAGCTTTTAATTAAAAAAATGATGAAAATGGTATTTTGCACAATGAAATGTGAAAATAAGGATAAAAATGTCCAAAAATAAAATGTAAAAACATTTTTCACAATAATAGTAAAAAGTAATAACGTCATTTGCTAATAGGCCATTATAAATGCATGCATTTTGCACCATTCGAGAATAATCAATAATGATAACCAAGAGAAAATAAAGATATAATGTTTTTTCTAACAAAGTGGAAAAAGATATTTTATTCGTCATCTAGCCCTCGACATCAACGCACTCCCAAGGGCAACCACTAAGGCTCCACCCTCCCTCTCATGAACCTTTTATTTCATCTTTTCAAAAATTTTTAAGAAAAATAAACCAAGGTTGTAAATGTTCTTAAATTACTATACATTTCATTTCATCGACAAACTTTTAGTTGGACTCAACTGCCATAAATATGAAATGTTGGAGACTCGTATGCCATGAAAAATTAGTTAGGGACTCAAGTGCTCCTTGTATATATTCTAGGAACTTTTGGTGCCAATTTTCCAGAAGCAAATAACAATATACAAAAAGAGGGTTGAAATTTTCTATATAGGTTTAGAATTGGAACATTACATAACTACAAAGTTTCAAAATATAGCCCGTTTGGACCACCTTATTTTCTCATTAAAATGAAAAATATGACCATTATCCATCACATCAAAATTTAAATTTAAATTTTCTATCTCTTGTGTGACCCCAATAACGACTATATTTTTCATTCTCATTTTACAAAAAAGTGGTTCAAAAAAGGCCATATTTTCAAAAATAATAAATTTCAAAATAAGCAACAGTATTCCAGTTCGAATTTGATATTTATAATTAGGTGGACTAGAATGATTAAATTTACGAAATGTTTGAATTGTAGTAATAATTTTGAATATTGAAATACAACCGATCGATCCAACTTCCAGACCTAATTAGGGCAACTTCGACCCATATCAAGTTCGCTCACTTAATAATGGAATAAAAGATGACGAAATTACACAAAACCGGAATTGTAAAAATTCAATTTCAAAAATTATATATAAAATTTATTTATACAAAAAATCAAATACTAATTCAGATCTTTTATACTACTCAAACCCTAAAAATCTCAAATCATTACCCAATCTTCCTTCCCTTTCCCTATCCCTCTCGCATTCTCCCGTCGGCGGCTTCGACGTCAATAGATAAAAGAAAGCCTGCTCCTGCTCCGGCAACCAACATGTACCTCGTGCGGTGTCGCGATGTTCGCGCACCTGTGTTGCAGCTGCTCCCTCCCTCACTCTCTCTCTCTCTTCTTCTCTCACTCCTCTCCTTCTCCATTTTCTTTCTGCCTCGACGTGTGGCTGTGTAAATGGTGTTGGTGGTGGTGGTGTGGGCGTGGCGGTGGATCTGTGGTGAGGTGGTGGTTGGGTGCGATGTGTTGCTGTGTAAATGGTGTTTATCTCTAAGTTTTTTTTGTTGTGTTTGCGGTTGTTGGTAGTAGCGACGGCAACGGTGGTGATATTGGCGATGGTGTTGAATTGGTGGTGGTGGTGGCGGCGGCGGCAATTTGGGGATTTTTTAGTGGGGTTGGTGGTTGTGGTGTGGTTGAGATGAAGATAAAGAAGATGGTAATTGTGGTGGTTGCTGTGATGGAGATGGTGGTGGCCACAGCGATGAGGTAGGGTTGTGAATTTTTTTAGGTTGTAGGATGGGGTGGTGGTGGAGGTTCTGTGATTTTAGTTTTAGTGGTGGTGATGCAGTGGTTGTGGGTGGGTAGTGGTTGTCGTGGTGATGTCGATATTTTTAGACGATGGGTTGTTGTCGGGAGGTGGTGGTGGTGGTTCCGACAATGGGATTTCGGTTGCCATTCTGCTGGTGGCTGAGGCTGTAGTCACAACTACTGATGGTTGTCACAGATTATTTGATTGTTTGTAACAATTAAATTGATTATGTTGTAATCGATAAACAACATTCGATTAATGAAAAAGATAAGTTGTGACAAAAAAAATAATGTGTGACCTCAAAAATTGTTAATTTGTGACTGATAATTTGATAATTTGTGATTATCTAATAAATTGTGGCTTATAATATTTGTGATTTGTAACCGATAAATAAATTGTGACGTATAAATTTTTTATTTGTGGTCGACGAACAAATTGTGACCTATAAAATTTTTGAATTGTACGTTAAAATAATTTGTGATATATAAAATTTGTGATTTGTAACCAATGAATAATATGTAACTTATTAATTTGATAATTGTGTGACCGATAAACAAATTGTGATTTATAAATTTTTTGAATTGTGATCGTAAAATAATTTGTGACATATGAAAATTGTGATTTGTGACCAATTATATGAAATTTGTGACCAAATTATATAAAATTATGACCTTAATATATTTAATTAATTAAACAATTAATAAAATATATGTTTAATTAATTAACTATAAATAAAATTAAAAAAACTCTGAGATTTGAAATTTAATCTCTTAAATTTGATATTGGTAAAACTAAAACACTTAATTATGAAATATGGAAAAATTCATAAATGAGGCGTTTAGTTTACACCAATTCAAAAATCATGTTTATACTTTGAAAATTCAAAATTCAGTTTTTTTTTTCTAATATAATATAATATAATAAACCCACCCCACATGCACCACCCCTACAGCTCCGGGGACTATTCCGACGATCATTCCGACCACCACTCTTCTCCGGCGATCGTTCCGGCGACTGCTCCGATTCCGGCAATTATTCCGGCGATCATTTTGGTCACAGATTTACAATTTAAGGTCACAGTTCAAAAATTTTATAGGTCACATTAATTAGTTGGTCACAAATTTCAAAATTAGCTGGTCACAGATCAAAGTTTATTGGTTACAGAGTCACATATTTCCAAATTAATTGGTCACAGATTTCCAAATTATAGGTCACAGTTTATTTTATCGGTCACAAATAAAAAAAATTGCAGGTCACAATTTATCTATTGGTCACAGGTTTCCAGATTTGTAGGTCACAAATTATTTTTCAAGTCACAGGTTATCAAATAGCGTCACAGGTTAATACTTGGCCACATGTAATCAAGTAATTGGTCACATACACCAAATAGTGGTCACACACCATCGTCCTCAACACTACCGCCATCGCCTCCTCTCGTCTTCGCTGCTGCGAAATCCACCACCACCACGACAGCACCAACACCAACACCACATCACCACCACGAAGCAACACCACTGTCACCACGACGCAATACAACCACCACTGTCACCACGACGCAACACAACCACCACCGTCAACACCTACACCTGCACCACCACATAAAAATCGCAGCTAGATCCACCATCGTCGCCACCATCACCACCTCACCATCACCGCCAGCAGCTCCACCACCACATACATCACCGCTGCATCCTGCTCCAACAACCACCCACCACCACCTTCAATCAACCACAACGCCATCGCCGCTTGCTAAAATCCACCATCTCTCTCAACACTACCACACCACAGCCACCGCCGCCTGCTAAAACATCAAGTCCGCCACCGCAAACAACATCACCACCACCTCTTCTTGTGACCACAACCACCAGTTCTACCAAAAAATCTCCAATCGCCGCCGCCACCAAACTGCACGATACCACCGCCCACATCAACGATTCACCACAACCTCCTCAGATCGGAAAGATAAAGAAAAAAACCCCAAACCCCCTCCCCACCCCGCACCGACGGCGCCGAAGGACTGCAACATCTCGAACCTGCGTTTGCAGCAGAGTCACAATACTGCATTGTCGAATTGTAAAAATCATTTTTCGCCTGAGTGAGTGAACGTTGCTGACTAGGAGATCGAAGAAACCAAATAGAGATCGAAGAGCGATGGAGCCAACGAGTGAGGTTGCTTCAGAGGAGTAGAGAGCGAAAAGATAAACAGGATCGTTGTCGATGAGGTTGCTTCAGAGAGTCGTCGCCGTCATGAACGCCGCCGATGGTGGCGATGGAACCGATAGTGCCTGTGATAGAGAGACGAGAGAATACAGAGAGAGAAGGAAGAGGGTAGAGAGAGAAGAGTGAGATGAAAAATGTTAGGGTTTGTATTATATTGGTACCTAATTTGTGAATAATGAAATGAAACTTCAACCTTGAATTTTGAATTGTTATCTTCAAATGTCTGGAATTATGTAATTTTTCCTATGAAATATTCCCATTGTGGATCAGGATTTTAGGCCAGGTAGGCCCAATTGACGGTTTTTGAAAGGAAAAAGGGTGTTTCTGTAATTCGGCAGGCAATATCTCTTGCATTGCTACTTTATCCGAGTCCCGGACTATCTACCATTCCATTTTGTGAGCAAAATATCTCTCATTCTCTCTCTATTTATCACTACATGAACTTTTCGGATTTCCAAAACTAGAGTAAATGGCGGTTCGCGCTATGAATGGTAGCGCAATCTTGCGCTGCTGCGCGGCGTCGCCACCTATCGCCGCCGTAAGATGCTGCGTCCACCAGTACAAGGCTGTTCACTTTCACCGTGGTTGCCAATCCACCAAACTAGGGTTTCGGTTATCAATTTTCCAGCGGAATTATAATCAAGTTATTAGTGTTGGAGATAGAATTGTTGCAATTCGAAATTATTCGGTGCAGAGCCTTGTGGATATGGTCGTGGAAGAACTTGAATCGTTGCGCAAGCGCGGCAGAGTTCGCGCGTCCAACAAGTATGAAGTGTTTCATATATTTGCTCGTAGACGTACTTTCTTCAGTTGTCGCCTGTCTTGTAATATCATTTCTTTGACTCTAATCCGACTGTTGTATGTTTTTATGTATCTACTATCGATTTTTTTTGTGAATAGTAACTGAATTATTTTTGGATAAATTGTAATGTTAATCCATTGGTATAATTGGAGCTGGTGCAACTTACAGTGATAAAATTTGTGAAATTTTTCAAAAACTTTGCAGATTTATAATGGGAGTTCAAAACTTGTCCTTGGCTTATGAAGGTTCCTGATTAGACATGTTGTTTTTTTGGGGATTCTAATACATTTTAACTATTCAGAAGCTAAAGTTATGATAACTACTTCCCAGCTCACATTTGATCAATCCCTAAAGTGAGATTTTCTCTGATGACCTCAATGTAGTTCTCTAAGCTAGAAAATACTATGTTAAGTGACAGAGCTAAGGAAGCAAAGTGTCAAGTCCTTCAGTTAAATAATGTAGTTATCTTTATGGATCATACTATTTGTGATGTTGGTTGTTGAATTATTTTGCAGGTTAGAACTGAAAAGCAGTGAAGCTATTCTTGAAAATAAGTTAGGGAAACGGGTGCTGCAGAAAGGGTTTTTGCTAGAGTTCAAGAAAGATCCGGAGAGGGTATTGCTGGCAGTTGCACAGAAGCCTGATGGCAAGAAGAATTGGATGGTTTCCGATCAGGTTTTGTTAGAAACAACTAATGCGGCATATTGGATAGGTTGCTAGGTGTTGGATTCTTGTCTTTTTCTACACTTCTCAAGCACTTTAAGCTTCGGGTCTCTCAAATTGTTCCTTTGGTTCACTTATGCAGAATGGTGCCATGACCTCCATTAAGCCGCAACAAATTACTTTCATTGTTCCTGGTGTTGAAAACTTTGACCACACAGAGATATTAGACTTTGTTCAGAGAGCTCAGAGTAATTTGGTCTGTTAATCCTGTCATTTGGAGTTGAAATGCAGCTGTTTTGGATTCTATTTTTTGTATGTACATTGTAAACCTCTTGCTTTGTTATTTGTTCAGGATCCCACATTGCTTGAGTTTGCCTGGATTGAGCTTCTTGAAAAGAACAAATCAGTAAGAGTGGAAGAGCTGGCTGAGGTAAACTTTTTGCATAACTAAATTTGCATTTCTGTGTTCCTCTACTGACGTTAGTTTATTCTAACAGATGATTTTTGGTAGTGCTGAGCCTCTTGAGAGCTATTGTGCTCATCTACTGCTTTCAAAGGATGACATATACTTCACTGTTTTGGAGAGTAAAGGTTCATTTTCTGTTTATGGGCCTCGACCTGCTGTTCAGGTATGTTGCAACGTCTTATATGGCCACACATGTTTGGTCGCTAATAATACAGATTTTTGGTTTCACTTTGTCTATTAGAAATTATATGTTGTGCTTGTTTCCTGGTTAACTTGCGGACTATTGATTGGTTTTTCACGATGCTCCGCACCATGATGCTATTTTGCTTTGTTGGCTTGTCTACTAGCTATGATTCAATGAATATCAATTTCTAGGTTGAAGAACTTCTACGGCGAAAGCGTGCCAAAGAAGCTGCTGAGAAAGAACTTCAAGAGTTTGTGAAATTACTGAAATCTGCCAGGGAAATGCCACGGCATTCAAAACCCAAAAAATCTTCATGGAGAACTGAAGAGAAGATCTGGAATAGAATTGAGTCTCTGGAAGCATATGCAATAGACGATTGCAGGAATGATGACCAAAAGAAAACAGCTGCAATGGTAACTTTGCCGTTCTTATCCTTAATGTCAAGTTATTTGGATGAAACTAGTTGGAACAAAAATGATTGTTTTCCTTTACAAAAGGGAGATTCCCTTTTTTTTTTTGACCCCATTTGATTGATTCTAGAGACCAACTTCTGATTCTCCAACAATCAAAACTTTTTTAGGTGTTTGGTAAAATTTTTAAAAATGATTTTAGAAAAATCGGTACCATGTGACAACAGATTTTGAGAAGCAGTAAAATGGTAAACTTTTTAGATTTTGCTTTTACGTTCTCCAATTATTGAATATTAATTTGAATTCTAATTGATTAAAATAATCCCTTTTTTATCCAAAGTTTATTGATATTCTAAAAATAAATTGAGGAACAAAATTAAGTATGATGTGCTAAAGGTAATTTGAATTTATTTAAGTATTTTTCTACTATATCCACTATGTTTCTATTTTGTAAGTTTATATATTTGAGATTTATTTATAGATATTATTTTTTCATTTTAAAATAATTATAGTGAAAACATTGTCTTATTTCTAATATTGTATATTGTTATAAAAGTGAAAATAAATTTTATAATTGTTGAGAAAAGTTTATAATACTATTATTGATGATAATAATACAAAAGAAGTCATTATAATTAACAATATACCGATGCAGCAATAAATCACTTTCGTTTACCAAACACTAAAATGCACAATTCTAAACAAAGTTTACCAAACACTTGACTATTGTTTCCTGAGCTGATTTTTCTTCAGCACGGCAAAAATTAATTTTCTTAAAAGCACAGCAGTACCAAACCAAGCCTTAAACTATTTCAGAAAGTTATTCAATTTTTACCATGCTAAAAGACAGCATTATTTAATTAGAGAAAGAAAATGATGAAAGAAAGGGAAATTCACGTTGCCTTCCTTAATTCTGGCAGATTCTGAAGGCCATGGGACTAGCTAAAACAGCATCAGCTGCAGTAGGTCTCCTCATAGATATTGGTTATTTCCCTGTACATGTCAATCTTGATTTGTTAAAGTTGAATATTCGTACTGATTATCCGGAAGAGATTCTAGCAGCTGCTGAAAGTGTTCTTTTAGAGTCTCCTGACCTGGATAAGGTCTGCTTCCTCTTTAATCTTTAGCACTTTTAGCCATGGCCTGTTTGCTGCTCAAGAGTAAAACTTTGAGATCTATTGCGGTTAATTCAAAAATTGATTGTCATATTTTCTAAACTGTATTAAGTTCAAATCACAATCTTCTCTACACCCTGATTTTCATTCCTTTTCACTGCAGAATGGAGCTGCTTCTAGATGCCTTTTTTTTAATCCTCTCTCTCTCTCTCTGTAGTTCTCTGTTTGTATATATTAACCTTTCTCTGTGCAATTTACAATTAGATGTTGTAATATTGCATTTTTATCAGAATGATGTGAATAAATATGGTGTGTGATACAACACTTATTTCTGCGGATCATATGCTTCTCTTTGTTTTCAGGTTGACAGAATAGATTTGACTCACCTGAAGGTGTATGCAATTGATGTTGATGAAGCTGATGAGGTAGTAATCAATAGAGGCTTTTAAACTTTATCATAGAGAACATATGTGGTTTGAGATACCATATTTGCCATGTGTATCTAATATTTGAGGAACTGTCAATTTGCTAATTGCTGATGAACAAGTATATGCAGCTTGATGATGCATTGAGCGCAATAAGGCTACAGGATGGCCGCATTAAGGTTTGGATACATGTTGCAGATCCAACTAGCTTAATTCAACCTGGGAGCATGATAGACAAGTAAATATGATGCTCATGGAAAATTTATTTCCAAAACCAATCTTCTGAGGCATAATCTAATATAGTTCTTGATCTGCAGAGAGGCAATGAAGAGGGGAACTTCTGTATTTTTACCAACTGCTACTTACCCTATGTTTCCTGAGAAACTGGCCATGGAAGGCATGAGTTTGAAGCAAGGAAAGCCATGTAATGCCGTTACAGTTTCTGTCGTGCTACACTCTGATGGCAGGTAAGTAGTTAATAGTTTCCTAGACAATGTTAATATGGGGATCATTTTACAGAGCCTGCCATCTTTGAAGGGCAATATGCTTTAATCATGGGGCTAATTTCTTACTTTCTATCGGGAGTATGTTGAAAAGAAGTCTTTCAGCATTGAGGAAATTTAAACTGTATTTAGAATGAAATCAGGAACTTACTTTTTTCTGCTTCTCCTTCTCTATTTCAACCTTTCCTATTGTAACTATTTCCAAGTTCCCCACATTTTATTTGAGGAAAAGTTAATTGTGTGAAAGTTAAAACAAAAAATGGCATCGCCTTTGTAGTTTCAAAACCAACCCATCCTACTGCATTATGAAGATGATGATGTGTAGACATGTTTTACAAAACATCTGGGCAACTAAGACCTCTTTTGGAATATTTCTTATAGATGTGGAATATCACTGAATTCCACATGTAGAATTGTTCATTTCTGATCATTTTGATCTAGAATAAAAATTATGAAGTGTATCTCATTGTATTTGTACATTTCTATTTGACGATAGAATGTATAAAAACTTGCAATGGAATTCTTGATAACGAACTTGCTGCTTCTATTTCTTTATAGCATTGCAGAATACTCGGTGGAAAACTCAATTATCAAACCAACATATATGCTAACATACGAGAGCGCATCTGAACTCCTCCATCTGAACCTAGAAGAGGAAGTTGAACTCAGACTTCTTTCTGAGGCTGCTATGCTCCGGTTACGGTGGCGTCGGGGACAGGTCAGATAAATTTTTCCGATAGTGGAAAAACATAACATTGTAGTTTAATGTCTGTAGTTTCACCAAGCTGGTTTTGTACCCCTTATCTTGCATGTAGTTTGTAACGATAGTGAATCAAACTTGTCAAAAATAGATATAACATTTTGTTTTAAAGGTAATTCCTAGTTTGTCTAGATTGATTAATATTTGATCATGTTTGGCGAGTTGGAGATCTCTCCATTTGAAATTTTCAACATTCAATTTGCTCAACAGTTGAAAGTCCTATTTTTCAATTGATGATAACCTTACAATTCAACTTTCCACCTATCTCCTGTACCTTCTCTCATGGATAGTTTGTCTGTCACTTGACACAGAGTCTGTTTCTGTTGTTTGCAATTGTGCTTGTACATGTTACAACCCATACATTTTTTATCAACAAATGCATCAAGCATGAATATGGTCAATGGAAATTTTGATATCTGGGCTTGTGTATTTGTGCATGTTGCTTCTTCAATCTGTTCAACAGCAATGCTAGCGATTTTTCATCAGATTTAGAGCCTGTTTGGTACAGATTCTTATTTTCTACAGTAAATCAATTCTCATTTTCAACCCCACATTCTTCAATAAAATAATATTTTTCATCACATCAATACTTTTTTCTTCTCTTTCAACCACACATTTCCCATCACTATTCAAAAATCAATTCTTCCCCCAAAAATCCCTACCAAACACACTCTTAAGGTTACTGTATTATAGTAATTATTGGTATTCTACATTATCATTAACGGTCTAACTTCTCTCCTATAAGTAACTTCTTCCTGAATGTCTATTGTCACACAACATTATGTTCCCATTCAGTGTCTGCGTATAAGCCTAAATGTCTTTTGTAGGGTGCAATAGACACTTCCACGATAGAAGCAAGAATCAAAGTGACTAATCCAGATGATCCGGAGCCCTTGATCAAGCTTTATGTGGAAAATCAGGCAGATCCTGCAATGCGGCTTGTAACTGAAATGATGATACTTTGTGGCGAAGTTATAGCCACTCTTGGTTCTTGTAATAACATACCTTTACCTTACCGGGGCCAACCTCAATCAAATATTGATATATCTGCATTTTCTCATCTGCCTGAAGGCCCTGTAAGGAGTTCTGCTATAGTTAAAATCATGCGGGCGGCTGAAATGGATTTCAGGAAGCCTATACGCCATGGGGTTTTAGGACTTCCTGGTTATGTGCAGTTCACATCTCCCATCCGAAGATATATGGATCTCCTTGCACACTATCAGGTAGTTTTTCATGGATTACAAACGCAAATAATTCTGGATGTATCATAGTAATTATAATCTAATCTACTATGATGTTTGACAATTTGGTGCATGACATGCTTTCAGTGCTTGGTATGTTTTCTCCTTGCTATTGTACTTGGGAAGAATCATATCTAGCTCATTTTTTATCCTTCAAAGTGCCTTTGCATCAAACACCTCCGACTAGTTTGTTTAATTTCAATCATGTTCACTTGCATAGTATTGCTTTCATCTGCCATCCATATATCCACCAGAAATCATGTCATGTCATAGCATTGCAAAAGAGTCTGGCGAGCTAATTTGTTTCCCATATGTAGGTGAAAGCTTTTGTTAGGGGAGATTCTCCTCCTTTCTCAGCGGGTCAGCTGGAAGGGATGGCATCTATGATAAACATGAATACTCGGGTAGTAAGAAAGATCTGCAACAGCAATCTTCGATATTGGATAATAGAATACTTAAGAAGGCAACCGAAAGAGAGTAGGTTTTCTGCTTTGGTCCTCAGATTCATCAAAGATAGAGTTGTAGCAATACTCTTGACGGAGGTAATCATATGACAATTGCTTGAAATTACAAGCAGCAAGAAATTGCTTAATGAAATTTACCCCTCCCTGGCCATTTATTCCAGAATTAAACAGACAATTGAGATTTCCTATAGAATTACTACTTTGTGTTAATAAAATTAAACTAACGTTTGTTTACTCTTTACAGGTTGGATTACAAGCTTCTGTTTGGGTATCTGTCGGAGTACAGGTTGGTGATGAAGTAAAAGTTCGAGTGGAAGAAGCACTTCCACGCGATGATATTCTCACTCTGAAGGAGGTTCAAGGAATATAAGGACTTCATCCCAGTGAAGCCTGTGGCTGAGACTTCATGCCGAGACCAAGCTGTTTGGTTAAGCCAAATCTTGAAGTCAGTTACAATTTTTTTTGGAAAATGACATGGGCATTGGCTTTGAATGCCATCTCAAGTGATTCGGCTCTAAGGCTATTATTTTCGTAGCAAATAGGTATAACCACTGTAGACTCAAGTATCTCTTATTCTGATACTCCTTTAGACGCGCTAATGGACAAGAATTATATTGGTGTAAGTTGATTTCTGCATGAACAGACAGTTCAATCCCTGATATCTCTTGGGCAGGCTTCAGTTTGATTATCTGCGTTGTGACCCATTTTGGAGGGCACTAAACTGATTTGCTGCAGGGTTTTAGGCCAATTGCGCGAGGAAGTCAGCAAGCGCCAACAACCTTGCATTTGATTTGTTGATCTGTCGGATGAGAAATATACATAAAGGTATTTTTCTCTTCACTGCCTGTAGCTGTAGATAGAGCTCTCTAGGCGAAAAAATTGATTGTAAGATTGTGTATTCTCTTGATTATAGCTGTATTTGAAGTCTAATCTTCTGTCCCTCTGTATCACTTCCCCTGTTCGTTCAATATAATATAAAGTTATATGCGGTATTATGTGGCTTTATGATTACCGAAAATAATGTTATCCTGTGATGTCGCCAGACATGAGCTGATTGTCGATGAAGAAAGCATTTATTCTTTCTTCACTTTGTTTTTGTTTCTTCAATATTTCTTCGGTGTTTAATTTTTCTGAAAATTGGTAAACTTTGGGTTGAGTCACAGAAGATCTCTGAACTTTAAAAATGTTGTTGAGATGTCATTGAACTTTGTCAAATTGTTTTTAAACCATTACTGATTGGGAGAATTGGACGGCAATTTTGTGCCACGTATGAATTCTGTTTGCTACATAGTTCCTTCCAACCCAACTTATGAAATTTTAATGAGTGGTGGATGGAGAGCATTTTGACAAAGTTCATTTATATTTGAGCAACTTTCGTAATTCAATGAGGTTTCGTGACGCAACCCAAAGTTCAGTTATTTTTGGAACAATTAACTTGAGGTGGTAGCAATTTTTGCAGGGCTGAATATATTTTTCATAAATAACTAGATCCTTTTTGGCAACTTTACCTGAGGTGTAGAACTCGTTATACCCGATAAGAGGTGTGGGACTCGTCATATCCAATATCCATGTGGCCTCACCCCGAATTGGAAAGGGCTTCCCTGCATAATCAGGCACACGGGACATGGATGGGATCATTGCCTTGAGACGGAGGCGGGATGGGTGTGGGGAACATGGTCTCCATTGCATTATCAGACCGTTTAAAGTTCATTTCAAAATAAAAGCTTTTCATCACACCCCCAAAAAAAGAAAAATTAATCATTATTTTTTTACAAAACATGAAAAAAACAATGTTTTTCACCAACTAAAAACATTAAAAAAAAAAAACTTCATTGATTTTCAACGACTTCATTGTCACCCTACAATGAGGATGGGCAAGTCTCTTCCTGAAACTCGACAAAACTGTACGTGTATGGTATTCGGAATAATTTTTTTTTTTTTTTGTATGTAATGACTATTTAGTGTAACTTCTAACATCTATCAGTTGTAGGCCACCTTAGCGAAGACTTGAACAAGTATTTATGGGTCACCCGTAATATGTAGATAACTCTTTATACTTCATGCGTTTATAATTTTTTGATGCAAGATAATCACTAATAATATCTCTTACAATTGATTGAGATTCTCGATGATTAAAATTTTTGATATGTTGTCTTAAAATTAATTGACGTATGACGATAGAATGAATAATCGAGAACCCTTCATGTTGAAACCTAATGCTAGTCGATAATAAGAATTTAGCTAGTCACCATTGCATTTGTACCAAATGCCTGAAAATATCTGAAGTATGCCGAGATTCAGTACCTTTTCTTTATCTTACTAGTCCAATTATTATGTAACATCGTTGTAAATACCAAGCTATAATTTTGAATTCGTGATTCTGGAAGTGGACACAATAAATTGAGAAAAATTGAGATATCCGTCTACTAATTTTGGTAATTTTAATCACCAAACAAAAATGAAACAACTGATTCATCTGTAGCACATTGAATTGTCATGAGCATTACAATAATAAAATAGAATATATTATAAAGAAACGAACAAGTTTATTATTTGGTCTAGCTCATTAATTATTTGATATTTCTCTCTTAAAACCAAAAAATAAAATAGATAATTAATAATTAAGCATTAATTAGGAAATATAATTACACCCCGCCACAACCCCCACCCCCTCCTTCTCCAAGCCAATAATCATCAGTGGCCATCCACCATAAGTACCGGTCAACCTTCCCCTACCCTTCCATCTGCCTCCCTGAACTTTCTCTTTATCTCTCTATATCCACACATATATCCCTACTCTCTCTCTCTAAAACACACTTTCATCAGCATTTTTACGCTCTACTTTCACTTGCTAGCTATAGAGATATAATGAAGTCGTTGCTCTGCATTGTTAGCCTCATCTGTTTTCTATCAGCTGCTCACTCTAGAATCTCCGGCATTTACACCGGCGGCACATGGAAGACAGCCCACGCCACCTTCTACGGCGGCCAAGACGCTTCCGGCACAATGGGTATTCATTCATACTAAAAATCTCGTGTTTTATAGCTTTGGCTGATACGAGGTTTGGTGTTTAATTTGCAGGTGGTGCTTGTGGTTATGGGAATTTGTACAGCCAAGGCTACGGCTTGAACACGGCAGCACTAAGCACGGCTCTATTCAACGACGGCTTCAGTTGCGGATCCTGCTTTGAAATAAAATGCGATGAGCCGGAGGACTCCAAGTGGTGTAAACTCGGGAGTCCTTCAATTTTTGTTACCGCCACCAATTTCTGCCCACCAAATTACGCATTGCCCAGTGACGACGGCGGATGGTGCAACCCCCCTAGGCCCCACTTCGATCTCTCCATGCCCATGTTTCTCCATATCGCCGAGTACAGAGCCGGCATCGTGCCTGTCAACTTTCGCCGGTAAGAACTCCAGCGACTCTTTTCATTTCCATTTTTGCTCTTTTATTAGATTTATATGGTAACAAGGGTTACTTCTTCAGGGTAATTGTGACTTGTTCACAAATGCCTTTTTTAACTGTTTTTGCCAAATCATTGGATCATACTTCGTTAGTGTCGCGTGGCCAAATAACTACTTAGAATAATAATAAGCGCGTATTTGATCATCATTATTTGAAAACTATTTTACTATATATTCATTTTCAACCACATATTTACATAATAAAATATTCTGCACGTAAATTCAAAATTTTTTCCCTACCTTTTAATCACAAATTCTCTTAAAAATCATTATTCAAAATATTGTTTTTCCTAAATAATACTGTCAAACAGGGGCTAAGATTAAGGTTCATTTGGGAGAGATTTTATGAAGTAAAAAATAATTTGGACTTAAAAGCGAGAAAAGAATTATGAGTTTTATCTATTGATGAAAATAATTTTCAAAAAAATTATCCCAAATAAGCTCCAAATTGCTAATTTACGTGCTAAGGGATGAAGAAAAGAGGTTAAAATTATTAATGGTTGATGTCACCTAGTTATCCTAGGTTTTTTGGAAGGTATTTAAATTATACATTTTTTTGTCAATATACTGTTCAACCACACATTTCACAAAACATTTAGCCACTGTTTGGTTTTTCTAAAAATTAATTTTTTTAGATTTTAATAAAAATTGATGGAGCCCAGATTGACATGACTTATGAAAAGTCAAAAGAAATTTTTGAGATTCAAAAGCTATTTTTGAACACGTTTGGTTAATTTTGTGGAAATGATTCTTCTAGTTAAAATGATCCAATGTTGCTTCATCTAAAAACATTTTCGGAGTAGGAAATATTTTGAAAAATTAATTTTTGAACAAAAATTAATGTAGTTACCTCAAAAATCTTTTCTAGATGAAATAGAAGTAAAAGTCATGCCAAACAGATTATCTGTTCACAAGAGAAATCTCTTCTAGATGAAGCAAAAATCATGTCTAACGAACTAATTTGTTCGCTTAGATATTACTTATTTTTATTTATCTATAATTTAAAATGATTATAAATAACTACCAAACAAACTAGTCGTAATGTTTAAACTAATTAATTAATATATATTTTTTCCACAGGGTACCATGCAAAAAACAAGGGGGAATAAGATTCACAATAAACGGGAATAGTTACTTCAACCTGGTTCTGATTACCAACGTCGCGGGTGCAGGGAATATAGTGCGGGTGAGCATCAGAGGTACAAAAACCCAATGGATGTCCATGAGCCGCAACTGGGGGCAAAACTGGCAAACCAGTTCAGTTCTTGTGGGCCAGGCTTTGTCATTTAGAGTCACAGGCAGTGACGGACGCACGTCAACCTCAAGGAATGTGGCACCAGCTGATTGGCAGTTTGGACAAACCTTCTTGGGCAAGAATTTTAGGGTTTAGGAAAATTGTAGTGGTGATTCCTAATTGCTAATTTATTATTACTAGTTTTTGCCCGTGACTGGGTTATTTTGAAGGTTATGTTAGTGTGTTAAATATGTAAAATTATGTTAAATTATCGTGAATTGCATTTTGAATGTTAGATATGAGCTATTTAAATCATCCAAATTGAATCATTAGTATTATATTGAATTTCAAGTATGTTTTAATGTCAACATTATTAAAATTTCATTTACGTAAATTTGGATGTTGTCGATCTCATATCTTAAGTGCTCCCTTGGTGTAGGGCATAATTTGCTTTTACTCCAACATTGAATTTCAATTTTACCGTAAATATGGATTTTTCATGTAATTTGTAATCAAACTTAAATGAAGAATGAATGAACTAACATTGATATCGTTAATCTATGCAGGTGAGAATAATTCGACGAATAAACAACCAAGATAATCACAACAACCAGTCCACAAACAATTATTTGTTTCATGCACACCGCAGTTTGACATCAATTTGGACTCAAAATGATGGTTATTGCACCTCATTAATGTCAACATCTACTACTTTAAATAAGCTACGACAGTAGCAAATAACAGATTCATAAAGATGTAGATGAAGACTCAAACAACATTGTACCATTTCAATTTGATTTCAATTTACACGCTAACAAAATTATCGAATATTACAAAAGATAAATGTTAAAATAACAGCCTTTGAACAGTTGACTTTGGTATGTGGCTTCTTCAATTATTCCATACTCTATAACTTGGCTGCTTCACAATGAACATTGTACATATGGCTACTTGAAGATTCCAACTGTGCTATGTAGAATGGGAAGACATCAAATGCAAATTCATTGTTGTATTATAATAGAATAAATTTTCGAACTTAAGAGTGGAGAGATACCTATAGAGTACAAATTGCATGCAAGATGTTGAATGTTATGAAATGTACATGTATATAATTAGTGGAGAGGCATTGGAGCGATAAAGGGGTAAAAAAAGAAATAAGAAGAAATTCTGATTTTATATATGTTTGAAATGAAGCAAAAAATTGTAAAAAAAAAAAATTTATTCTAATTATGTATATTTTTTCTCCTAATTGTGATTTTTAATCTCCTAATTGAGGTAAGTAATTATTATTTATTATATTATAATTGTGTTAAATCAGCGGTACGTAAGGGAAAATGACTTAAATTGAAAAATTGGAAGGAAAAATGACTGATTTTGGCATCGAGAACGACTCCCACCCAGCTAAGTTTGGTGGCCCCGACGTGCGCACCGAGTAGACGTTTATGAATTGGGGCCATGAGCGCGATTCTGATAACAGTATCAAAAGTTATGGTTGAAATACTAAAAGAAAGCACCAAAGTTGCATAAAAATATGACTTCGGGGATTGAATTGTACAAGTGTCGAAAGTTTAAGGACCTATGGTTGCAATTTTTGAAGGATGAAATTGATAGAAAAGGGAAAATATAAGGAATAAAAAGTACAAGATTAAAGTTTAAGGACTTTACGCGCAATTACCCTGAGAACTTAACTGCAAGAAACAAAAAGCAAAATTTTTTTTTTTTTAAGTCTTCCTAGAGTGCGGAGCAAATGCTCCCCACCAATTAATTTGTTTCCTATTTTATCCCCATTATTAACTGTTCATTTGTGAAACATTTTCCTCAAAACAAAAGGGTACACAACAGAAATAACTAAATATCATAAACCAAAATTTCAAATATCAACATAAACTCACTTTTGTTTGCGGAATTGTTTTTTTTTTCCTTTTTCTTCTTCTTCTCTAGTTGCACGAAACAATTAAGTTTGATTCCCTTCTATAAGTACAAACAAAAAAATTCCAATGAAACATTCATGCGATTACAACACTTTCTTATTCCAATTAAATAAAATCACAACAGAATTAACTAAATATTATAAACCAAAATTCCAAATATGAATACATGAGGAACAAGATATTTTACAAAATATAAATTGCAATGTTTGGATAACAATTGTATCTCGAACACAATCATGACGGTAGTAATAACTGGGGAAAAAAACTGCAGTAATAATAGGGAACCTTATGGGAAAATAGAAAATCTTGAACTCTTATCTCTCTCTATCTAAAAGAAGTTGAATTGAATTTTTTTTTGCTCGGAGAAATTCTACAATAGCTTCCACCACGTCGAAAGTAAAAACCTAAAAACGGTGCAATTACATTAGTGAAGTGCATACAATTAAATAAGAGGATTTAATAAAGAACACTTCAAGAATCAAGCAGAAACTCAATTGTGAAGCAGTGAAGATGTTCTTCTCATAGCAATGAAACTGAATGGGAGTGCAAAGTTCAGGGACAAGAAGGGTATGTAGAACATTTAAAAATTCTGAAAGGTAAGTAATAAAAAATAAAAATGTAATGGGAAACTGAAACAAAATTACTGGAAAAACTTTATATTATAATAAGATCTAACCACCTCTTCAGATGCAGCACCAGATGAATTCTTATTAAATTTTCTTGCCTGGTCGTGTGGATTGAATGAAGAAGAGAAATGAAGATTTGTTTTATTCATACCGCCACCACCGCCTCACTTTCTTTCCATTTATAATTATCTTTTTGCATGAGACATTATAATTTCACCAGCAGATACATTGACCACTGCCTCATTCCCATTTAGTCAAAAACTGTGGCTCGAATATTTTGTATTCAACATAACTGGTTACATTAATTTAATTTTTCTGGGATGAATAGATTGAAGAGAAATGAAGATTTGTTTTATTCATACCGCCACCACCGCCTCACTTTCTTTTCATTTATAATTATCTTTTTGCATGAGACATTATAATTTCACCAGCAGCTACAATGACCACCGCCTCATTCCCATTTAGCCAAAAACTGTGGCTGGGATATTTTGTATTCAACATAACCGGTTACATTAATTTAATTTGTTTGGGATGAATAGTGAAACACCAGTTAGCTACAGTAGTGTGAAAAAAAGGATCCAAATGAACAATAAATTTGGAATCTCCTCTTTTAAGGTAAAGGAGGATTATACTGATTCATTAGTTAAACCCATCGTGCTATGAATGAATCTCCAATCTAAGCAATCTTCAAGTTTTCTCATTTTTTCCTAGAAAATTTTCAAGAGGGCGGGTTCTGAATTGTGATCATTATTTATTTTATTCAAGTTGAAAAAAAGGTAGTACATCTACTCTTTATCCATATATTTCATGTAATTCACGATGATCTCGAATAAGTAGTTATTGACCAAAAAAGAAAAAAAATTGCAAGAAGTGAATGCAAATGTTGACAACTAAGTCTACATGGCATCACACAACAAAGAAATAACATCTAGCCAAACATTACCAATTAACTAAATTTAGAGTTACATCAAAGACGGTGAAAATGGTTGCAACACGAAAACAACAATACAGGAGGCAAAATGCTAATTGAACGAGTTGACCTTATTTTAGGGAGAACTATACCTCTGATATAACCACATTTCAGTTTCTCTCTGTACAAATCAATTCCACATCTAGTGACATTTCAAGAAGGACATTATTAGTTGTACATAATTTGGGTTACATAAGGATATCCACCCCCTCACATAGGAGTGAGACCCACTTAAAGAAAACATTTTTTATTCACATGGGTCCCACCCTCATGTGTGGGGGTGGATACCCTTATGTAACCTAAATTATGTACACATAGAAATATCCTTTCAAGAATAAGATAAGAAGAATGCTCGTTATTCAAAACATGAAACAATGTCAGGATGGCCTGTGCTTCTCCATGATCCCAAATTAGGAAATTCAGGACATACCTTAATATGTATGCTTTGGCAGCACATCTTAAGATCTTAACCAACTTCAGCACTATTTTCAACCTTCATTAACTGTTCATGGAAATCAAGAGTGCACAAGAACCATGCAGTTCATGACCCAAAAAATATAGGAAAAACATGTTTACGAATACGAGCACAATTTAAGACAGATATCTGTAAATCTTTTTCTTTTGGGTGGGTCGCGGAGGAGTGAAGTCCTATTGACATCATTCCAGTAATATATCAGTCGCAGCAGTTGCAGAAGCAACATTAATGCAAAAACTAGAAAGGGAAGGATAATGACAATAAAGGCCTAATAAGCTACTACATTAAAATGCCTTGGAATAGAAATAGGTTACCAAGAAATAAAAAAATTAGTCTGAATTTCATAGGCAATGATTAGAGACATAGCTACTCTGGAACAAGCACGAGTAAACCACCTGTTGATCTATGTACAAACTAGCTATGATCTCAAGCTACTTACCTGGCTTGAAGCTTGACGTGCATAAGAACCAGTAAACAATCAGTAAGTTATGCTGTAACTCAGGAAGAGACTTAAATTAACATTCTAAGTCGCATCCGTCTTTGCCTTGTGTAGACAAACTTCGTAACAGGACGGATTCCTTTGATTGACAAATCCCCAGATTTGGCCTTCTCTTCACAGCGCTCCTGATCCACTTTTAACGTAAAGTCAAGCTGCTTCTCCAAGGACTTGAGAACAGAAATCCTTTTGGATCTTAACAGGTATGAAGGACTTTCCATTGCACAAGTCAATGACACCAACACAAGCAGGATCTGTGTGAAAAGTTATGTCTTTTAACTTAGGTGCTATTGCATGTAACACTGAACAATAGGTTCCTAAATGTTGGATTTAATTTTTGTGTTTATTTTGTATCGTTTTGTTGTTGGAATATGGCATGAAATCCCATAACAAATGAACTTTCTCTGAGATACAGAAACCAAAAACTATGGAGGTGTCTGTTTCTGATTTTGAGAATTGATTCTCAAATCAATTTTCATTTTCAACCACACATTCTTTAATAAAATAATATTTTCCATCACATCAATAATTTTTTTTTCTTTTTCAACCACACATTTCACATTATATCACTATTCAAAATCAATTCTTCCCCCAAAAATCCCTACCAAACAAGCACTATATCTTTAAACATCTAAAAGACAAATCCACTTTAAGAGTTTACCCTTGGAATAATGCTTCATGTACATAAACATTATTCACAGGGGCCACTCACAAAGGGGGGCCACACATATATTTAAAAAAAAAAAAAAAAATAGTATGGCTCGCCCTTTGTGAGGGGCCTGTACAACCCTTGTGAATAATGCTTCTGTACATGAAGCGTTATTCTTACCGTTGATGCGCATTTAACGGTTTACTCTAGAGCGTAAAGGTTTACCCTAAATTATGCCATCTTCAAAACGATGATAATAACCATTGTTGTTCACTGAGATTTTCGTCACCAATAACCTTATGACATAAACTCCCATTTAAGCCCTTGTTTGACAACCATTATTTTAAAAAAACAATATTTTCAATAAAGATCCTTAAAAAAATATGTGATTAAAAAGTAAGAAAATATTTAAATTTATGGGCAAAATATTTGATTGTGTGATTAAAAATGAGCATGTAGAAAATAAAAATTCAAATAGGTTTAGCATCTCCAGTCAAATCGAGTCTACTAATATTTCGTATTAAACTTACCCTGTGTTGTGTACAAGTTTGGATGTACCATGACTTTGAGATGCAAATTACAAGATCCTATAGTAGGGTTTAGATCATTGGAACTATTGCATAGGATTTTCTAAAGTTAATAATCGAAAAACCAAGTATAAATTGAAAACATGAAATAGAAGAAATGAGTTTCCATTAACTGAACAAACCCAACTCTTACAACTTTCATTAGTTAAGACTCTTCACCAGCAGAGATTAGCATCCATAATACACTACCTTAATTTCCACAAACACAAAGTAACCACATATATGATACCATCCCCTATGGTGACTTTTATTATTACACACGATACGGTAGCTTGACAATATTTTGCTTTATAAACAAGGCCACAAACTATTACTGGAAAATCATTTTCTTCTTCTCTGCTTCAAGTCCCGCTGTCACTCATTTGCAGTTGCACGGATTGCAAGTGCAATTAGCACCGCACTTGCATCCGTTCTCTGCAGCGACGACACCCATTTCAGACTCGGAACCCTCGAAATATCTGCATCAAATGAAAAACCAATTGTTAACTTTACAATTTTTTGAAATAATTGAGAATAAATAAAGATTAAAACGTGAAGAATTAATGCATACTTCTTCTTGGGGGCAACTCCAAGAACAAGGGTTTCAGTGGTTGTCGCCTCGGAGTAACTCAAGTCAGGGTACATACCGCATCTGCAGTTAATACATATAAATCCGATCATGGCATGAACATGCATGAATACTTGTTATACTAGGGACTTGTTAAACAATCCTCAGTGGTGAAATTAGGACCGTATTTTAGGATTAGCTAATGTTTACAATTGGGCCGCAGGCTTGTGGGCCGGACCAAAAAGCCTGCGGCTTGTTTCTAGACCAGATAGGACCCTAGCCTAACTCAAATATTTTCTAGACCAGCCCGTACGCTCTTCAGGCTGGCTGGCCGGCCATATTCAAGCACAGGCCTATGGGGAAATTTAAGGGTATTTTAATGTCCATTCAATTAAAAAAAATTTAGAAGTCATATTCAAATTGTGAGGGACTGTATTCAATTTCAAGAGTTGGTATATAATTTCACAAACAGCAAAAGGAAAGAAGAAAGGGCTTACCCGTTGCAGCCACTGCCGCACTTGCAGCTAGAGCCACAGCCACAGTTTCCATTGCAGCAAGACATTTTCTTCCCGTAAAAAGCAAGCTCAGTGAACTTCCAAGGTATTTTCCAAAGCAGACGAGAAGCGAATAACGTGTGTAGAGCGACATTCACAGGTGAACCAGTAGCCAAATTTATAGAGCAGTGGAGATTATTGGTGGATATCGACCGTACACATGGCATGATCTTATAAACCTCGGAAGTCGGTCCAGGACACTGTTGCATCCTTTTTTCCACACATCTGTCGTTTTCCGTGGCACGGTGTCCAAATTAGGCACGTCACTATGTTAAATACCTTATCTGTCCCTAAACTTTAACAAATGTTTCAATTATGTCCCTGAACTTTAAATTATTTATAATATGCCATAAAAGTTCTTAATTCGATTCCACTCTCTATATAAAAATTTTAATGATGTCATACATTGTTTTACATTATTTTTTACATTTTTTTTTTTAAGGGGAACATAGTGAAAAGGAGGAAATCACCCTAGTCCTTGTTTGAGCTACATTATTTTTTTTATTCTCATTCTTCTACTCATTTTCAACCATATATTCTTTAAATAATATTTTTCATCATATCAATAACTTTTCCATCTTTTTCAACCACATATTCCTCATCATATCAACAAAAAAAAATGTATTATTGCCCCCACAATGTGCACCAAACGGGGGTTTAATCATAAACACTTTCTGAAACAAGTAAAATAAATAATTAATTTGGAGAGTTCGTTGGAGTTTTATAAAAAGTCTCATTTTCTATTTTTGAAAAGGGTAATTGGCGCAAAACGTCAATACCTTTAACGGTTTTTGTGGAAAACATCCATATCTTTGATTTTTTGGCGCATAACGTCCATACTTTTCACATTCTTTGCGCTGAACATTCTTTTCACCAATTTTTAACATAAAATGACCAATATACCATTCTATTTAAATAAAAGAAAAGAAAAGAAAAATAAAGAATGAATTGTAACTATAGGCCCAACCTTTTTAAAAAGTGCAAATAACCCACAAAACTTCGAACTCTTTAAAAAATTATAACTTTACCCTAAACCCATAATTGTATAAGGGTCCCCACAATTTAATAAATTGCAGGGGAAGCCCTCGTCCCCAAATTTGACCAGCCTGCGAAGAAACCTAGCAGCTTATGGAGCCGGCTGCTTCTACTCCAAATTCGACCACCATACCGCCGGACAAACCACCGGATTTCCACACCACCACCATCTTCTCATCCCACTCTACAATCCCATACTAAAAATCGGCCATAAAAGATCCATAATCAGATGAAATCCAGGCTCAAAAACACGTCCTCACGCACTATTTAAACATCAATTCTGGCCAACACTTCAAGTCTTCAACACCCATGATCAACTCCATTACAGGTTTCTAATACTACTTAAGGTGAGCAGTTTCATGGTCCCATATCACCAACAAACAGTTTAATTCAGATTCGATCTCATCCCAATTTGAAGGCAGTGAACCATACAGTTTACACCCCAAATTCCGGTGCCGACGTTGAGATTCACAGTGGCGCACCACCACCATTATCTTCTATCCATCATGGCGAACAAAATGTACATATGGGTCTTCAAGAATTTGTCCCGAATCAACCAATTAGTGAACCGATGAGATTGTAGTATGGGATTTCATCTGATTATGGATTTGTTATGGCCGATTTTTAATATGGGATTGTAGAGTAGGATGAGGGGATGGTGGTGGTGTGGAAATCCGGTGGTTTGTCCGGCGGTATGGTGGTCGAATTTGGAGTAGAATTAGCTGGCTCCATAAGCTGCCAGGTTTCTTCGTAGGCTGGTCAAATTTGGGGACGGGGGCTTCCCCTGTAATTTATTAAATTGTGGGGACCCTCATGCAATTATGGGTTTAGGGTAAATTTATAATTTTTTAAAGAATGTGAAGTTTGGTGGGTTATTTGCACTTTTTAAAAAGATTGGGCCTATTGTTACAATTCATTCTTTATTTTTCTTTTCTTTTCTTTTCTTTTGTTTTATTTAAATAGAATGGTATATTGGTCATTTTATGTTAAAAATTGGTGAAAATGATGTTCAGCTCAAAGAATGTGAAAGGTATGGACGTTATGCGCCAAAAAATCAAAAAAGGTAGGGACGTTTTCCACAAAAACTGTCAAAGGTAGGGACATTTTGCGCCAATTACCCATAATATATTTTAAATAGTGATATGATGAGAAATACATGGTTAAAAAGTAATGAAACATTATTGATGTAATGAAAAATATTATTTTATTGAAAAATGTGTGGTTGAACAAAGAATGTATTTTGAAAGAATGTGTGTCAAATAAGGGCATAAACGTAAGCTCCTATTTGAGCCACATTAAAATTTTCATTCTCATTTTTCTACTCATTTTCAACCACATATTTTTCAATAAAATAATATTTTTCATCACATCAATAACTTTTCCTTCTTTTTCAACCACACATTCTCCATCAATCTACTATTCCAAAATACATTTTTCCAAAATAAAGTGACATTTCAATTTGGAAAAATTGCATATTAGGTCATGAAATTATTTGCTGACTAGCAAGTTGATCCCGGTCTACAATCTTAAAAAACGATAATGAATTTGTCTTTAAAACTTACATTATGAATTGCACAGCCAGTCTCCAATAATATAAATAGTTCAAAAATTCAACCTTTCGTTATAACTGGTTCTCAGTTTTCATGTTTTTTTTATAGGTATTTTGTAATAAAATCTGGTATGTTTATTTGATGTTCATGGAGAGAAAACTTGATTAATTTTTAGCTTAAGATATGAATTGCATTTTCTATGATATTGATAGAAAATGAATACGTGACTTATTTTCGAGTGAATTCATGAAAAAACTTTACCTGTTTGTGAAGCTGGTTCATTACAACTTGACTCTCCAAATAAAATGACTTATGATATGTCCCGTTTCAAATTGTATCAAACGATTCGGATCAAAGCAACGCTCTAATGGTTTTGGTACCGAATTCCAATTGGTCCCTAATAAATTTAGAATGCCGCATATAAAGTAGTGTTATTCATAATCAGCGATTACACTAGTAATCATATGCGACATCTTATGTGGGAAATCATTATTAATTTTTTTTAAAAAAATTATTAAAATCATGGCATGTAATATATCACGTAGGATGACTATTGCAGTCCCCGAATATGAATATCATTATTGCAGTTGTTACAAGTCAACTTTTCTAAACAAACAAGTGACAAATATTGAAATTTTGATTCTTTTTCAGTGATTCTATTGGATTGAGCATTTGTATCCTCAAATAATTGTACCAAAGGTAACTGTGCCATTGACTTGTGAGCGATAGGGACTATCGCTGTTAGGTCCAATTGGTTGACATTTATAGTCGGAAATTACATCATGTACCTCCTTTTCCTAAAGATAAAAAATATTTTCATCCTTGATGATGATAACTGACCATTTTAATCAAAATTTTAATTGAATTTATCACATTTTCCCCAATTTTAAATCCTTTACTTTTCCATCACCTTTCTTGCAAACGCCAACCGGAAACTACCACCGCTCGTCACAATCACCACCACCATCATCTTTTTGACGGATTGTTCTAATATTTAAACAATATTGTTACCTACTTTATCTATAAGTTTGATATATTTATTTAAATTTTTATCTTCTATATGTCCTTTCACGTATTTGGCGGCAAAAAAAAAAAAAAAAAAGTTAACAAAAAGTGACTTCATACTCAACAAGCGTGCTCTAAATACAACTTTCAACTAGGGCTGGACAAAACTCCCGAACTGAATCGAACTGGACCGAACCGAGCGGTTCTTCATAAGTTAAATATTCAAACGAGTATTTAAATCGAGAACCGATAGGTTTGATTCGGTTCTCAGCTTTAGACTAAGAATCGAATAAGAATCGAATCTAAATATATATATATTTTAATTTTTTATATTGAATTAATTAAATTATTTTAATTTTTTCTAAACAAATTAGAAAATTAACTAATTTAGTGATTAATGTTCCAACTCCAAGCCAAATCCATGCCTAGCCCACCCCAGCACAATTTCTAAATTCAATTTTCTGTTTTAATTTTTTGACCCAATTATTAATTTCATTGTTAGCTCAAGATCTAGACCTTTTAAATTTTTTATCCTTCTATTTCCAATTTCATATTTTCATTCGGTAAGTACAGGTCCACTAATCTCAAATCATTTGATAAATTGAAAACCTACATCTACATGTCCTAATCGAAGCCGCCGGCTGCCAAGTCCAACTTCTCCTTTCCAAATGCTCATCGAAACTACAAATGAACATGTCATTAGTTGTATTTATGTAGTGTCACTGTAAATGTTAAAAAAATTAATTATGGTACGGAACCGAACTCAAATGGTTCTATAATTATATTTGGACCCGTCGGTTCCATTTATTAAATATTCGAAAATTTTGGTTCGATTCTGAAGAGAGAACTGAACCGAATCGGACTATGTCCAGCCCTACTTTCAACGGTGGTTGAAAATAAAAAAGGGTCATCTATTGAGAAAATATCTCGAATATAATTAATATTTTTTTTATTTATTTTTATTTTTATTTTTGATAGAGCTCGGATATGAAATATTTTATGAGTCAATACTAGAGTAGAGACCTACAATCTTTCATTTGGACCATCTAAAGTGACCTCTTGTGCACGCACATATTAAAGAATTGAGAAATGACATTAATGTTATCGTTGAAAATTAAGTAGTGGGGTATAAATTAATGGATAAATAGTACCCAAACATTTCAATGTCATTGTGCAAAACGTCTATACCTTTCATTTTTTGGCATTTTCACTCATACCTTCCACATTTCATTTCGCAAATGTTATTTTCAACCATTTTTTTAATAAAAGACGATTTTACCCTCTTATTCAAATAAAACAAAAATAAAAAGATGAATAACCAATGCAACTATAATCCTTAAGTTTTTAAAAAATTACAAAGAAATCATAAATTCTCTATCACCACCATTTTCACAACCTACCAAGCTGCCACCTAAAGATCCACATAGCACCACCTTTCGGCCACCACGCCCACCGGACTCCACCGCCACCAACCTCACTTCACTCCACCACCATCCCCCCTCACACGAATTTGAAGATTGGAGCACTTAGACCCACCAATTTTGGTCAGACAGCTCTCTCCGTACATTGCGCCCATGGAGAGTTTTGGAACAGAAATTGAAACGGTTGGGGGGATAATTGATTCAATTAGATTCATACCCGTTGTCGTTTGAGTTTGTTGATGGTTCAATTGATGCCAATTTGGGGATTTAGTGTTCTGGGATGCATCAATTGAAGGAGAAGAGTTTGACAAAATGGACGTCGCCACTGTCAAATGTCTAGATTATAGTAGAATGATTTGAGGCATGTTTGATTGATGTGAGGCCATGTATATGTTCGTCGAGGTGAGGGGTAACCGTCGGTGGTGGTGCGTGACTGTGGGTGGCGCCTAAAGTAGGGTTGTCGTGAAGGGTTGTATACGACAGTTTGGTATTTTAGGCTGCAAATGTGGTTGTTTTCGACAGATTTTGTGACCAATACTGTGGGAGAGGATGTTGGGGAAAGTGAAACGAGGCTAGTTGTAGTGGAGTTGGCGAACGTGGTGACTAGAAGGTGGTGTTATGTGAATCTATAGGTGGCAGATTGGTAGGGTTGTGAAAGTGGTGGTCGAGAATTTATGACTTACCTATAATATTTTGAAAAATTTAGGACTATGATTGCAATTAGTTATTTATTTTTTCTTTTCCTTTTGTTTCATTTGAATAGAAGGGTAAAATCGTCATTTTATTGAAAAAAATGGTTGAAAAAGACATTTTGCGCAATGAAAGGTGGAAGGTAGGGGTGAAAATGTCAAAAAATGAAAGGTAAGAACGTTTTGCATAATGACATTGAAAAGTAGGGACGTTCTGTGCTATTTACCCTAAATTAATTACATCCATCATTTCTGTGGCCAACCAATTGAATCGTCTTGTACTATAAGACATTCCTTCTCACCTGTGGGTGCAATGCACCAACTATTTTACTTTTTCTTCTCAATTTCACCCTAATTGATGAACCTCATATTCAAATTGTTATGATGTTATTTGCTCGAACATCAAACTATTTCTATGTTGTCTTAATACTCAATTTCATACATCAAACTAATCCCTCCCCTGCGTGGTGAGGGTTTTCTCTCTCCCTCAGTGGAGTTTCTTCCTTCCGCCGGTGAAGGTTTCTTGGCCTTTCTCGTGGGTTCGTTTTGGGGGGAGGGGGGGAGCTCCGGTTTCCCCCTTCTTTCCCCTTTGTTTCCCTTCTTTTCAGCTTTTCCCCTTCCTTTTCTCCTTTTGTCTTTCTTTGTTGGTTCCCGAGCTTCCGCCGTTTTGCTGGCGTTGGTTGGGCGGGGTGGTGGTGTGGTCGGACGAGCAGTGGTGGCGGTTTTCTTGTCTGCTTTGGTAGGAGAGAGGGGCGATCGAGGTTAGGTCGGTGGTGAGCGGCGGGCTCGGTCGTTGCGATCTCCGGTGGCGGGAGTAGGCGTGGGGGCTGCTGCTGTTGGGGGTTTTGCCGGCGTGCCGTTTTGGCTGGGTTTCCAGCGTTGGCAAGTGTTGTTGATTGGTGGTGTTTGTCTATTTTGGCCGGTGTGACTCTGTCACTTGGCCGTTTTCTTTGTTTTTTCTCTCCGTTTTTATGTGTTTTTCTATGGTGCCCGTGTCTTGGCCGTTTTTGCTTGCAGGATTTGGGCGGGGCGGTGGTGTGCCCGTGATTTGGTTGTTTTGTTGGGGTTTCACCAGCTTGGTTTGTTTGGTTTTTTTCTTTTGTTGGGGTTGGTTCGGTTTGGAGTGTACATATGTGTCTGTTTCTTGATGGTGGTGGTTGGGTTGCTTGGTGGTGTTTCGGTTTTGGTGGCGCTTCTTTCGGTTTCTTTGGATTTCCGCTCACCTTGATGGTGAAGGGCTGATGAGAGGTTATGGTTGATGGAAATCCTGCTCCTGGTTGGCTGCCTCTGTTGTGGGTGTCGTTTTTGCTGGCTTCTCCGTGTGGTTGAGGGCCGTGATGTGTGGGTTGGATTTTGCTCGTGTGGTGACTGGTTGGTTCATGTTGGTCGTTTATGACAATTGTAATAGCTAGAGCTTCGACTTAGGTCGCATGTTTACCCCTCTTGGCAGGGCATTGTGTTGGAGGTTTTTCCTCCGTGTACCATTGGTTATTGCGATGTTCAATGAAATGTGTTTCATATTCAAAAAAAAAACTATATATATACTATTTCTCTGCTGTCTTAAATCCTGTTTGGCCACTATTTCTCCCAAAAAAAATTTTAACTCTACATTTTATGGGACCCACAACTTTTATTAACTTTTCAATGAAACATTTTACAAATTTTTATCAAAATCTACTAAAAATTTAATTTTAATCCAAATTAAACAGGGGATAATATTAGGACGCATAAACCATAGAAATAAGCTCACAATTAAATACACTGATCATAGTTTAAAATAATCAACTTCATCATGAACACATTCAAAATACAGTCGGCAATTCCGATCATATGAAATGGGTTTATCAGTGATCAACATGAAGAACATACCGCCCTACGACCCTGCAAGAGAGTGGAAAAGTAGATTTTGTTGGCCTTCATCGAACATTACTAAACTTTGGTGAATTATTGCGCGGAAGTGCTGGAATAAAAAATGAAGTGTCCATGCTCCACCTAGAAAAAAACCCGTATTTTCTTTAACTAGTCATGTCTAGTAAAAGCACATTGCCTTCAAACTGCAGTCATCACCGAGAATATGCCATCAGCCTTTAGCTAAAAGTACATGTATAAATGAAATGGTCACTTACCCTTTCTACCATGAAAACTAGTTGTCATGAAGAACCAAACAATAAGTCAAAACTTTGATTCTTCATGATATTCACAACAATTCCGGTCCCAAACTGGAAGGCTTGAGAAACTATATCAGTGAAGCTTTCAATAGTTCTTGACTAGCTTTTCACCATATGAATCTCTGTATCCCGGCCTCATGATCCCAAAAGAATGGCCGAAACAAGAACATAAACATCGTGAAACAATTGATGGCAAGATAAAGAATACCCAAGAGAAGCCAACTCTTGTTGTTAATATTGGAGTGAAGAATGAAAAAAAAGAACGGAATTGTATAGTATCTGAACTCGATTAGAGGAGCAGGAATGAGTGTTGCAGCAGAAGCCAAAAAATATGCGAGAGTCCAGATCTTCTGCTGACTTTTCACTGCAAGCGCAAAAACCAGTGATATGTTCGGGAGAGTAGCTTCATACAGAAATATAAGAAAAAAATGTACTTGAAATTTGGACTAACCCAAGCTACTGAAGATTGAAAACCACGAGTAACTGTACAGTGGGACTAAAAGGTACTTTGTTGACCAATGATATCTGATGATTTTTCGCCAAAGATAGAAGGGATAGTGTCGATTGTCAGCAATGAGATATGGGTGCGCTATGCTGCACGAGCCAACAAACCATGTTTTAGCAAGAGGAAAATAAAATTTCTAACGGAGTAAAAGAGCTTAAATTAACACAGTAGGAAAGAGTGTTTGTAAGTTGAACAAATTGATTAAAATATATTACAATTTTGACCTGATCTGAAACCGAACAAAAACTCTTATCTTGGAGTTAACAAATGATCTAGGACCATTAAAACCAAAAGATAGCTTCAGAGTAAAATGTTAATTTGATCGAATGACTAACCTGAAAAAATGCACAGAAAGGAAGGCAGCAGTTAATGCCGTAAACCACTGGAAGAAAGTTAACAATCTGCTTTGACGGAATGATCCGAGTAGAACTGCAGCTTGTATTAATGTGAAGTGCACAGGAAATGTAAAAACAGCAGAAACTAGACTATAATACATCAATTGAGCAAAATGGGGAGAAACTGCATGAGCATCTTTAGCACCTGCAAAATAGAGAGAATGTAGAGCTGACATCCACAATTTGGTTACAGGAAAATGAAATATTTATTTCATTTTTTCATCGTTCACCACATTGAGGAAATTAAAAAATAAGTATTTAGAACAACAAGAAGTGTAAAAATGATTGATTGGAAGTACCCAGAACTATGCTCCCGTTCCAGCAAACAAAAGCAACAAAAGCCACAAATACCATAAAGAAGGGGCTAAAGGAAGCCAACAGCTCCCATTTCAGATGCCATGATTTCACGATGATGCCCTGAATCTCATCCAATAACCCTTCAATAAATGGAAATGCCACAAAGATGTGCATAGTTAGTATAGAGATCACACTTTGGTTATACATGCTTTAAGAATATAATACTCCCTTTTTTTATTAAAAAGAAAAACACAAATTCCAAATTATAGACTGCTGTGAATCTGTTACAGTTATATTTAGATTTTCATACAACAATAAACATATTAATGACTACTAACTGTAGAAAAGACCAATGTATCGGAGATATAAGCCTTTTTTCGTAAGCGTCCACTGCATGCAATAATGGTGACTACTACATATATATCAAAAAACATAAGAAATGAGATAAAACCTGACGTATACGGTGTGGAACTGACGGTTATTCGCGAAGTAAAATTTTTAGGACTGGATACGTTAGTACTGAATCTTCTCTTTCTTAGGTTAGAGACGCTAGATACACCTTTACTGAGCGCTGATTGAACACCTTTCCTTTCTGACACTCTGGAATCATCTACTCTCACATTATCGATTTGATGAATCTTTGTAAATTCCAGAACCCCCACGCAAGCAACAAAAAGAACCCATATAATATTTGTTTGCCGGATAAGCACAGACAAAACTCCAAACTACAGATGAATGGATAAACGAATAAAAATCAGTTCTTATATTGGAAAACCACAAGTAAATGAAACCTATATTGAAGCAAAGTGAGAAACAAAACTGCCTAAGAGGATGAAAAATAGAAATCTCATCTTAATATAAATTGACTGACAATAGCACTATTTTTCATTAATAATTGAGAAAGTTTATTAAACTGAAGATGCTTGGTGCCTAAGGTCTGCCAACAAAAGATACTTTGCTTTCCTACTATAAATACTGTAACTAGACGTGGCTCAGGAATGATCACTAATATAAAAAATTGTCAACACTATAATCTATATATTTTGATCATATTTTGGCTGGTATATGAGAAAACAGAAGATAAAACTTTTGCTACTCACTAAAACTGAAATGGAGTTGAAAATCGTCGTATACTGACTTTAACTACTGATTACTTTACAGCAATTCTGCCCCCTCTAAAAATGAAAAAAGATGCTAAAGTTGCTCCCTGGTTCTCCTTTTGCAACAGCATTAAGCAAATTGCTCAAGCATAAGTTGATTTCATTTGGCAATCTAAAATTGCAAAGAAGAAAAACTTTATTGAACAACATAAGAACATTGAAGAACATTACAAAATTATAGTAACGGTATTCAAAGCACAGAGTTTTCAGTTCTTAAGATGATCACAATGAGCTTGATGTGAATGATTGTACTCTGCAAAATTCTCTCTCATAAAACTGTCAATCAAATAATATCATTTCATATCGAAGCAGGAGATTATATCTTTTTATCAAAGTTCATCTAAAAAGAATTTTCTTCAAGTATCATTTTGAGAAGAAATGGAAGAAGCCACATAACTAACAATAAACGTTAATCACCATAAGACATATTACTGACAAGAAACAAATAAGATGCACTCCAAATCATCCCTTACCAATGAACTGAATAGGTATTTCCTCTTCAAAACTAGAAGATACATGGCAAGAACTGCAGTTAGCGATGCTACATCTGTATAATAAAGAAAGGTGAAGAACCAGTGCAGTGGATATAATGACAAAATCACTGCTCGAAGAGTTGCTTTCCTTTCATCAAGAGATGGCTTTAAGTAAGTGATAATCTCATAAACCAGAACGCTGCATATTACAGCCAGCAAAGCATTGGTGGTTCGCAGAACCAAAGTGGAGCAAATGTTGGAAAATGATGAAAGTCGTTGCAGGAAATGCATCCCAGGAAACAAAGAAGCAACATAGGCAAGTGAAAGAAAGTACCTGCAAAAATTTTAAATTGCAAACATCAATTTCTTATTAGGAAAAATCTATCTCAGCCTCTCCAAGTAAGACCACATCCTTGTGTTATAATCCTATACAACCTGCTACTTTAGAGCTTTACTTCCACATCCAGTAAAGCGAATTTGAAAAAAAAAAAAAGATATAATTGTGGGAAGAGTAAATTTGCAGTGACTATTCACCCCCCCCCCCCCCCCCCCCCACATCTTTCCATTCTCTAAGATACTATTTCATCTCCTACACGTCCAACAGCCTGCAAAATTACATGAACTTTTGTCTTCTGAGAATTCCAGGAAAGGATTTTTCTTTCCACTTGATGATTTTCAGTTAATCCTCTTTACTGGATAACCATACCAAGAACTTCCATAACTTCCTTCATGGAACAAGAAGTGCCCGAATCTATCTATCCATAAATATTCAGATAACTAAACATAACAGGACAATCTGACAACCCCTCAGAATTAATAAAACCAGAAACTTGAAAATATTTAACGAGAGGAAAATGCAAAAACAAATAATTGAAGTGAATGAATTTAAATATAAAACAACAAAAGGGGAATAAAAACTCACAGTCCAGGGGGAGTAGTGATCATAGGATCCCAACTTTTGAAATTGCCTTTGCAGTACTGTTGGGCTTGTGGGACGTGAAATATCTCATCCTGCAATTCAAACCATCATCAATACATATGCATCTCTACATTATCACATCTATATATCAACACACACAAACACACTGTTAGTGTATTTTTTTAAGAGCTTGGACTACTCCTCTTAATTAACCTTTTGAGATGGAACCAATACTCAACATAGAGCCAACAAGCTCAAACGAACAATTCCATCCCTCAAAAGCTCAGACGACTAAACGGGTTTCAAGATTCGTGTTATCAAACCAGCCAATATCTTGTCAGCCAATCTCAAATCGATTAAAGATTAAATAAATAAACAATCTTTCAGTCAAAATTGAGTAAATAGATAGAAGAATAGAATACCATGTACGGTTCAGGAACAATGCGATTGACGATTATGGAAATCGGTACAACCCAACAGATCACAATTATTGCAACTGCTTTTCTACCCATATTCTGTATATATTATGAATTGAAACTTGTTCAATTTCGATGGTTTTCGAGGGATCTGTTAGGGATCCCCTGCAGCCCCTTTTTATCCAACTCAGAGCGGTGCGGAATCCATAGTGCTTGCAGAATTCGATTTGTATAATATTCTGATGTTAAAAAATCGTAGGTTGAGGGCGATGCTGCGAAAAAGAAAGAATGTGGATGAATTTATCATAGGTCAATAGGTTGGGAACTATATCTGCAATTTTCCGTCAAATGAAAAAATGGATCCAAGCTTGCTCTGTTGCTCAATTCAAGAGTAGTGATGGGCTTCCAGACCTTCCTAATCCTTTCAGTGGGCTACAACATATTGGACTTGCTTGCTTAAATGGGAAAAATTCACATATAAAAGATTAAGGGAAAATTAGGCTAACTACGCTGAAAAAAATTAAAATTTGATTAATACTGTTAAAACTAATTAAAAATGTTAATACCGTATTGATTACGTTTAAAGCTTAAAACCCGAAAAAAAAAAATCTCAAATCAGAATAGGGGAAATTCCTGAACCAGAAGACCATCAAGAAACGCGAGAGAGCTATAGTGAAATTCTAGTCTAGGATTAAACAAGAAAAAAAAGCTTAGTGATGGATGTGTCATCACTGCCATTCGGCTCTGGTACTTTCACAATTTCACAAATTACAAGTTCTCATAACAGTGGATTTGATTTTCCAACAGCTAATTACCGCTTCTTATTTGAATCTGGTAATCTCAATTTTTGGAATTGAAGGTGTCCTTCCATCATTAATGCTCCGCCTCTTCTTATTCGAATTCGGTAATCTCAATAAACTAATGGTTATGTGTATGAGTTGAATCATTTGTCTCAAGAAGAGTCTTGGATTTTATTTTGCCAGAAAACATTCACGAGGAGCCTTTGCCCTAGAAATTTGCAAGAGCATCTTGAAAAGGTGTAGAGGATTTTTGCTTGCCATTATTGCTATTAGTGGAGTGTTGTCTTCAAAGAGGAGATTAACGTTGAAGAATAGAAGATACTCCATGGCAGCCTTGTCATGACTACCCTTGTCTATCAACCTCTGTTTTTATTGTCCGTAAATGGTGATGAAGCAGATTTTTGAGTTTGTCACTTTTTTTTATTGTCTGTCACTTTTTTTATTTGTGTAACTTCTTTTAATTTATGTCATTTTTTTGAATTCGTCACTTTTTAAAAATTTCTATCTCTTTTTTGAATTTTTGTCACTATTTTTTTTTTAGTATTTATCATTTTTTTTTGAATTTTTGTCAAATTTTTTTTAGTGTTGTCACTTTTTTCAGTGACCTTCTTGATTTTTATCACTTTTTTTTATTGACAAACATCAATTTTTAACAAAAGTGACAATGTATGTCATTTTTTAATAAAAAAAAGTTACACTTAACTTTTAAAAGTGGTATTGTGTAACTTTTTTTTATTAAAAAGTGACAATTTTTATAAAAAAAGTGACATTGTATGTATAGATAAGAGTTGTTTGATGCAAAGAATCAAAAATTAGGGATTCTTTAATGAATAGAATAGCAATCAAAATGGGTTAGCCCCAACAGCAAATTTGTGTATGATAATAAAGGAATGAGATCACAATTATGCACCAATGCCATCTGCTCATGCTTTGATTATGCCACTTTTTTGTCACTTTATTGAATTGATTCCAATGAATCACAATCATGCAACAAATGTCACTTGATCATGCTTTGATTATGTCACTTTTTTTGTTACTTTATTGAACTCATTCTAATGTTTTAATTGGTGTTTTGTCACTTTTTTGAATTTCTGTCACTTTTTTTTTAATGTTTGCCATTTTTTTAATCGTTGTCAATGTTTGTCACTTTTTTTAATCTTTGTCACTTTTTTCAATCACTTTCTTGATTTCTATCATTTTTTTAGTGACGAACGTCAATTTTTAGTAAAAGTGACATTGTATGTCATTTTTAATAAAAAAAGACACTTAACTTTAAAGTGACAGTGGATCACATTTTCATTGTCACTTTTTTTTACGTAATCATCATGTGGATTGGTCTGAATATGATGATTATTTTAAGAACATGATTATTGGTGTTGCACAAATGGATTGTGCTATTTTAGTACTTGTCACTTTTTTTGAGTTTGTGTCACTTTTTTAAAAAAATGACAATTTTTATTTAAAAAAAAAGTGACATTGTGTCACTTTTTTATTTTACACAGTATTTTTTACTTCCTAAAAACCTTTCACATGATTTTTCAAAACACCCCTAATTTTAAGGGTATTTTTGTAAGTACCCCAAAGATTAAAGTATGACACATTTCAAAATTAATAAAAAAAAGTTTAAAATTTTATTTATAAACTAGTTAATTATATATCTATATATATATATATATATATATATATATATATATATATATATATATATATATATATATATATATATATATCATTAATTAAACATATTAAGGTCACAATTCTATACAATTTAGTCACGAATTATTTCTCAATTACAATAAAAAGTTTTATAGGTCATAAATTATTTCACGAACACAAATCAAAAAATTTATAAGTTACAATTTATTCATCGATCACAAATTTATTAAATTAATAGACGCAAATTATTCATTGGTCACAAATCACAAATTTTACAAGTTACAACTTATTTAATGATCACAAAATATCTAATTAATTAATCATAAATTAATTTTCGGTCACAACCTTTCAAATTATTGGCCACAATTTATTTTTCGATCACAAATTAGAAATTTTATAGATCACATAATATTCATTGATCACAAAATCAAAACATTTATTGGTCACACGTTATTTTTTAGTAACAAGATATCCAAATTATTGATCACAATCTCAAATAATTAATTAGTCACAAACCCTCCATTGTAGTACCATCACTTCTAACAAACTACCATTTTCAATTTCACCACCACCACAATTGCCAACAAACCACAATTCTCAACTACAAAACTAAAACTGCCATCAACACTTCCATGCCAGATTCACCACCACCACCACCAACAAAAGCAATCCCCACCACCAGATCCAATAAATCCCTTTCAGATCTACCATCGATCTAACACCACAGCACAAACAAAAACCATTGCCAAATCACGACGCAGAACACGGACACACCATCATCGCACTGCATCTCAGCCACCACAAATCACCGGAGAAACACCACAGATCGGCTAAATACCATAACCCGGGATTTGGTACATATCGCCAAGAGGCGGAGGCTTTGATGCTATGCCTCAACGCCGTGCGCAGAGGCAGTACCTTATGAGGCTGGACTGGTGCAGATAGCCGCAGTTGCTGTGCCTCTGCACGCATGAAGTCATACCTCAACGCCACACCCGAGGCTAGACTATTCAGATTGCTGCAACTGTCGTGCCTCCGCGCGCAGAGGCTATGATGTCTTGCCTACCACGTTGCTTTGTGCGGCGCCGTAGCGATGGTACGAGAGAGGAGAGTAGCGTCGCCGAAAGGGGTGACATCGTCGTAAGTGGTTGGTAGAGAGTGAGATGAGAGAAGATGAATAGAGGGAGAAAATGGTGGAAATAGTTTTAGGAATTGGGAACAAAAGAGAGATGGGTATGGAGAGATATAGAGAGAGAAATGAGATGAGAAATTAATTAGGGTTTGTGATGAAAATTGTATATTTAATATTTAAATATGAAATATCTGATTTGTGAATAATGAAATTTTCTCCCTAATTTTAGAATAATAATCTTTAAAAATAGGGTGTGATGTAATTTCCACTACCTTAAAAACTTTGTGGTCCTACAAAAGGTGGATTGGGCTTGGGGCAATTGATAGTCCATCAATAGATTTGAAATCCCTCAAGTAAACATTCTAAGGGATAATTACAAAGGTTTCAATTTATATTTTCAAAATGAATAATGCTATTCATACTATCGACAGTCGTTATACGTAACATACATATGTTTGTTATATGATACATTAATGTAGTAAATTTTTATTGCTTTATGTATCAAATAAAAAATTGATGCATGTATGACACATATGATGATTACCGGTAGTCTTCACATTGAATATCATTACTCTTTCAAAATTAGCGAACGTGTGATTTTTTCTTTTCGAAAATCAGGTAATAATAATTTGTGACCCTTGATAAATGTTTGGTTATATTTTGTGATCTCTAATAAAAGTTTGTGACAATAATTTAATCAATCAGATCGCGGTCACAAATCACACACAATTTATGGCCACAATCACAAATCACACAAAACAACAGTCATAAAAATAAAATTTGTGAGTCACAATTAATCACACATTTTTTAGGTCACGTGTTACCTATTGGTCACAAATTATCCTTTTTATTGATCATAATTATCTAAATAATTGTTCACAGAGGTTCTTTGACCTACCATGGATCCACTTTCCGCTGGTTGATGATGTAAGGCCAGGACACACGATATTAGACTATAGAACTGAAAATACAAAGTGCAGAAAATTAAAGAATCAACACAAGAATTGTTTTGGCCTAAGCCCCGGAGGTTCGGCGACCACTTCCAACGCCTACATCCCCCGTTGAGCATCCAACAAGTTGGATTATGCTCAGTTGCACTAAATAGCCCCAAATTGGCAACGAAGGTTACAAATCGTTCAAACAGTACAAAGAATGAAGATAGAACACTTATCTCTCAAGTACATGAACGGATCTATCACAGATCACTCAAGAAACCCCACAGTAACTCGATCAGTACACAACACAAACAGAACCTTAGTTCCCCCAGATATTCACACAGAATATCACAATCAGAGAGTCAAAACTCTCTCGATTACAGCCTCAAATCAGTTATTTGAGCCAAGCAAATCAGAGAAGAAAACCCTAAGTTTTTCTCTCACAAGGCAGACGAAAAAGGGAGCGTTTCTCGAATCATCCAAAAGAGGCGTTCTGAATAAGTTTAAGAGTCAGCCAAAGAGTCAGCCAACCGTCCAGATTATTCCACGTGTCAACATCTTGGTAAGGAAGTGGGATAAAACGGTATAGCCAGAGAAACACGCTTTTCACTTAATGGTGATTGCTGGCAGCAAACCATCCATCAAAGGTTCGAGTCCCACAATCTCCACCTTGCTGCCAGAATCTGGGACTATAAGTGCAGCCAGGAGCATTCCATTTTGTTTTCATACGCTCAAAGTAACCTGTAGCACATCACAAAGAATCAATAGATAACAATTTTATGCAGGTAGCAAATTTATGCACAGGTACAACCTTAGTGCCCATATCAGAAGGATTAAACTGAGTTGCAATCTTACCAATTTTGATAATCCCTTTTGAAATCACATCTCTTATAAAGTGATATTTAACATCAATATGTTTTGTACGATCATGAAACATAGGATTTTTACTAAGATGTATGGCACTTTGATTGTCAGAAAACAAGACAGCATTATTATCAATAAATCCCAGTTCAGACAGTAAGCCATTTAACCATAAACCCTCCTTTATAGCATCAGTGGCAGCTATGTATTCAGCTTCAGTGGAAGACAGAGCAACTACTCTTTGAAGTTGAGACTTCATTAATAACAGTACCACACGTAGTGTAAAAATAAGATGAAGTAGATCTTCTATTGTCCCTATCTGACAAAGTCGGAGATCAGATATCCCCTTAAAACTACACCATTTTTATCTGATTTAAACACAAGTCCTAAATTAATAGTTCCTTTTAAATATCTCAGAAGCCATTTTAGAACATTCCAGTGTTCTTCACCAGGATTACCCATAAACCTACTTAAGACACTTATACTAAAGGCTAAATCAGGTCTGGTGCAAATCATTAAATACATAACCGATCCAATCACATTTGCATAGGGTACTTTAGACATTCTAGCATATTCATCTTCTGATTTAGGGCAACAATCAGAAGACAATTGAAAATGATTGGCAAGAGGCAAAGAGACAGGTTTACAATCATACATATTGAATTTCTTCAAGATTTTAATCACATAATCATGCTGGTTCAAGAATAACAAATTTTTATCCTTATCTCTCCAAATCTGCATACCCAGTATTCTTTTAGCAGAACCAAGATCTTTCATGTCAAATTCAGATTTCAATTTTGATTTAATATTTTCAATCTCAGTTTTGTCACAACTAGCAAGCAACATATCATCCACATAAAGCACTAAATATAGGGAATTTTTACCTCCATTACCTTTACAGTATAGGCATGTGTCATATAAGCTCCTTTTAAAACCAAGTTTTAAAATGAAAGTGTCAAAACGCTTGTACCACTGTCTAGGAGCTTGTTTTAACCCATACAGTGACTTTTTCAGCAGGCATACAATATTTTCAGGGTTTCCTTTTTCAAAACCAACAGGTTGTTTCATATAGATAATTTCATCTAATTCACCATACAAAAGGCGGTTTAACATCCAAGGATCAAGTTCCCAATTAAATTGAGCAACAAAAGCAAGCAGACATCTGATAGTGGTATATTTAGCTACAGGGGAAAAGATTTCAGTGTAGTCAACTCCTTCTTTTTGTGTGAAACCTTTAGCAACCAACCTAGCTTTGTATCTAACATTTTTACTATCACCTTCTCCTTGTTTTACCTTATAGATCCATTTACAATCTATCAATTTTTGATCTTTAGGTCTGTCTACAAGAACCCAGGTATCATTCTTATGGAGTGAAGTCATCTCATCTTCCATAGCCTCCATCCATTTTTCTTTCTCCTTACACTTAATGGCATCCTCAAAGGAGTTGGGTTCATTTTCTAATTGCTCTTGGTAAGTGAACAAAGAGACAAAATCATCGTTGTCAAACCTAGTGGAAGGCCTAACCTGTCTCCTCTCCCTATCTCTAGTAAGTTGGTATTCATTAAGAGGCAAAGGGTCAGGCAGGTCAGAATGATCAACTACTTGGTCAACTTCAGTACCCAAAATTTGATTATCATCACCAGAATTAGTTTCATCTACAGCAGGTGCAGGAGTTTCTTGCTCAATGTGAGAAGACTCCACCTCAAAAAGAGTATCCTTTTCTGTCAAGTCATTTTCATTTTCCCTTAAACAAGGCATAATGGATTCATTGAAAACCACATCCTTTCTAATTATGACTCTATAGCCCTTCTGAGAGTGAACCCACAGTCTATATCCTTTAACATTTTCATCATATCCTAAGAAAATACATTTGAGTGCTCTAGGTTCAAGTTTACCAATACTTTGATGAGAATAAGCAGCACAACCAAATATTTTCAAATAAGAATAATTCACAGGATTTTTAGACCACACAGATTCAGGTATATCATAATTCAAAGCTTTGGTAGGACATCTATTAACAAGAAATGCAGCAGTTTTAACAGCCTCTCCCCAGAACAGTTTAGGCAGGCCAGAGCTAAGTAACATGCATCTAACTTTATTTAACAAAGTTCTATTCATTCTTTCAGCAATACCATTTTGTTGAGGGGTATAAACAACAGTTCTATGTCTCAGAATGCCATGTTCTTTGCAGAAATCATTGAATTCATTATTACAGAATTCCAAGCCATTGTCTGTCCTTAAGGTTTTTATTTTAAGATCAGTTTGATTTTCAACTTGAATTTTCCAATCCTTAAAGACAGAGAATGTTTCATCTTTGCTTTTTAGCAAGAGAACCCAGATTTTTCTTGAAAAATCATCAACAATCAACAAATAATATCTGAAACCAGACAAAGTACACACAGGTGCAGGCCCCCATAAATCAGCATGTAAGTATTCTAGAATCTGTTTAGATTTATGAGTTCCTGTAGGAAAAGGTAATTTGACTTGTTTGCCAATAACACATTTTTCACAAGATCCAAAATCCCCAAGATTCAATTTTCCAAAAAATCCTTTTGATTGCAAACAGTTCAGATTTTTCTTACCAATGTGACCAAGTCTTTCATGCCACAGTTTTGCAAGAGTAAATTTTTCAGATATGGCGATGCTTGATCAAACCAAGTAAGGGTTTTGCCTTTAAAAAATAGAGGCCATGTCTCTTAGGGGAGCTGATGATTAAATCATTGCCCCTAAGAATTTTAATATGTCCTTGACCCATGTTAATGTTAAACTCCAAGTCATCTAACATACCTAAAGACACTAGGTTTCTCTTCAAGTCAGGGACATACCTAGTTCCTTTAAGAAATAGTACATTACCATTTTCTAGCAACAGTTTTACAGTGCCAATGCCTTTGACTTTGCAAGTGATGTCATTTCCCATAATGACTTGCCCCCCTGTGGTTTTAGTAAAATCTAGAAAGCAGTTTTTACTGGGGCACATGTGGAAAGAACAACCTGAGTCTAAAATCCATTCATCACTCAGTTTTCTTTCTACATTAACAAGGACCAAACCATTTTCAGTATCAACTTTGGTTTTATGGTATACTAAAGCATTACTCCCATCTTCAGGTTTTACGCTCTTTCAAATCATTTTTCTTTTTGAAACAATCTTTTGCAAAATGTCCCAACTTACCACAGTAGTAGCACCTTTTTCCCTTGTGATAGTCTTAGACTTATGCTTGTCATTAAATCTGTTTCTATTTTCGGTAAAAGGCTTAGAATGGTAATCAGATTTTCCAAAATTCTTTCCTCTTACCCATAGACCATCCCCATTGTGATTATTTCTAGATTCAGACTTTAACTCTAGGGCCTTATTTCTTAGAGCATCTATTATAATGTCTGTAGTAAGGTCTTCCCTGCCATACTCTAGAGTAACCTTAATGTCTTTGTATCTATCACTAATGGAGTTTAACAGAACTACAACCATCTGATCTTTTGAAAGTTTTTCATCACAGTTGGCCAAGTCTTGGGTAAGTTTTGTAAATCTATTTAAATTTTCATCCAAATCAAGCGGGGATCCATTTTGAAAGAAAAGAATTGTTTTTAACGAAAACATTTATTTGGAGTGGTCTTGGTCACATACTTAGCATGCAGTTTAGTCCATAATTCAGAGGCAGTCCTAGTATCACCAATACTTCTTATCACATTTTCAGACAAGTATAAGAAAATAGTACTCCAAGCAATTTCATCAAGTTCAGTTCTTTTAGGAAGGGGTAAGTCATCAGGCCAACTTTCAGTTACAGCCTTAGCACATTTCATTTGCATCAAGATAGCCTTCATTTTTTGACTCCACATATTGAAATCAATTTTGCCATCAAATTGACTTACTTCAAATTTAGCAGAGGCCATGTTTTAACCCAAAAACAAGGATCACAGATAGAAGAAAACAGTTTCACAGGTTCTCAGAGACACAACAATAACAGTACTTAATATGTTATTCAAGATCACAGTTTATCACAGAATGACAATCAAGATTATGAAAAATATTATTATGTACTTCATAAGATCACATAAGTGAAGAACCCAAACAGGAAACACAGCAAACAGAGATCAAAACAACAATGTTCCACAGTTTCTCCTTCAAGATCCTCCAAGTACACAACCGTTCCTGATTTATCTCAGATTCCCAAGGCCTCACAGGGGCCTTTGGACAAAGATTAGTCTCAGGGGGTTTTAGTGTACAGTAGATCAAGGGAAAAAAGACAGGAACCCTAAATTTCCGAAAAAGTAAATTTACAGAAATTTAAAAGGAAAGATCTCACCAATCGAGTCCTTTAAAAGGCTCGAAAATTATAAGAACTCTGCTTTGAAGCAGTCCCAAAAATTTTAGATCTGAAGCAGATCTATCACCTTCCTTTAAGATCCAGGTATCACGATCTCCAGTCAAGGCTACGATACCATTTGTAAGGCGGGACACACGATATTAGACTATAGAACTGAAAATACAAAGTGCAGAAAATTAAAGAATCAACACAAGAATTGTTTTGGCCTAAGCCCCGGAGGTTCGGCGACCACTTCCAACGCCTACATCCCCCGTTGAGCATCCAACAAGTTGGATTATGCTCAGTTGCACTAAATAGCCCCAAATTGGCAACGAAGGTTACAAATCGTTCAAACAGTACAAAGAATGAAGATAGAACACTTATCTCTCAAGTACATGAACGGATCTATCACAGATCACTCAAGAAACCCCACAAGAACTACGATCGGTACACAACACAAAACGAACCTTAGTTCCCCCAGATATTCACACAGAATATCACAATCAGAGAGTCAAAACTCTCTCGATTACAGCCTCAAATCAGTTATTTGAGCCAAGCAAATCAGAGAAGAAAACCCTAAGTTTTTCTCTCACAAGGCAGACGAAAAAGGGAGCGTTTCTCGAATCATCCAAAAAAGGCGTTCTGAATAAGTTTAAGAGTCAGCCAAAGAGTCAGCCAACCGTCCAGATTATTCCACGTGTCAACATCTTGGTAAGGAAGTGGGATAAAACGGTATAGCCAGAGAAACACGCTTTTCACTTAATGGTGATTGCTGGCAGCAAACCATCCATCAAAGGTTCGAGTCCCACAGATGACGAGGAAAATGAGGCGGTAGCGGCCAAAGTTCATTGGTTTGGACCGTGGGAAATGGGAATAAAGGTTGCGGCCGATGATTTGGGACCGTGGGAAAATTTTGGGTAGAAATTGTTTTAGGGTTGGAGTGGGGTGGAAAGTGGGGGTAGGGTATACCTGATTTTTCAAAGAAAAACCATGTACCTAATTGTTGAAATGAGAGGTTAAAAAGTAAAGGTTGTCATATGTGTGTAAATTGTCCATAATTTAAAGTATATACGTATATAGGGTTAAAAATTCAAATGATTATTGAACTTTGCACAATGTTTTTCATTGACCATTAATTTTTTTTAAAAAAAACTTCGAATTATCATTGAACTTACCATATCATCATTGAATTGGCCATTAAACTTTAATTATTTTTTTTCGAAGTATCACTACTAGAAAATTTGACAAACTCGCTGATGCGACAAATAGAAACACTGACATAGCACACTACTTCGTTAGTTGACAACTAATTAAAAAAAAAAAAAAAGCACTTCCATCTATTAAAATTTTAAAAGTCCTAATAAAGAAATGTGAATGATCGCCGATAAAAACTATTAATGTCATGAAATGTGTGATTAAAAATGAATTTGAAAAAAAAAATCAATTTTAAAATATAGGAGCCATGGACTTAATATTAATGGTTTAAGAAAATTTAAAATGAAGATCTCTCTGCCCAACATGCCTATGATCGAATTAGTAGGTGTCGATTCCTGCCTACAAAGATAGTATGTTCAAGTTGTGAATTAATAATTATTGATTATGCAAGAACATCTTTCAAACGGAATAAAACAATTCACAGACCATGTAAAAATTATTTATTTCATTTAAATATTTCGTACTAATTTTAATTAAATAAATCCGTAACATTGCCAGATGCTGCTGTTGGGAAGGCAGCAGCAGCAAAAGGTTCCACATGGTGTGTTCGGATTTAACTTAAAATTTGTAGGAGTATTTGCCAGCAAAGCCCGACCATTTTGTTTATATATTAAATTTTCTTGAAAAAAATCCAAAATACATATCCAGACAATTGGGATATGTACATTAACATATAGAGTACAATATGATAGGAAAACAGATAAATTTAACTTTATAAAAATCCTAATAGATAATTTTTGAAGTTTTGATTCAATGAAACTCTGTTGACAACTGCATTATACGAAATTGTAAGATGAAGCTTTGTCCATCCTATTCTCATTGTCTTCATGAAGTGCACTTTGTTGTCTCCGAAGTAAAAGCCACTCCTTTGTTGTCTTCTTTCTTACTATACTCGACTTGGAGGGATTATAGAACAATCTCCTTTAATCTTGTTCAATTTTAGTCTACTGTATGGAGTTGTGTTACGAAGGTTTTTTGATAATCCGACGTGATAAAAACTTTTGGTGTATTATTTTTGTCTTCAAATTAATTAGTCAAAAGTACGCATTGTTAGACAAGTCATGCTTTATAAATGTGTTCTATTCTATTAAAGAAAAAAAAATCAAGAGTTGTTCAACATCGTCGATTTTGTCTAGTTGGATGATATTAACGATACACCGTTAGAATTATTCATATTACACCGTTGTTTCTATTGATTGACAAAGATAACGGAGTATGTTAAATGAAATAAAAATAATAGCTTAATTAGTAACGTTGAATACAGAAAAGTTGAGTGCATGACGATAAATCTTAGGGTCAACTATGTGTTTAACCCTAGGGAGATGTTATGAATATTAGAGGTGTTACTTTACATCATAGGTTGTTAACATCAATCATGCCTAAGGCACTAAGAGTTTTTAGACAAAAAAAAATAGTATTGCATTACTTGGATTATATGTGTTGACCCCAAAAAATGTACCAATGAGGTGTGTTGACTCCAAAAATGTACCATGAGGTGGTCAACATATTTCAAGGCTTTTCATGTCCACGCAAGCTGGATTTCTGCACACTTGGACAAATCGTTAGGCACACGTGGTCTTCTCCGAAAGGGGTGGAGTTGGCTGCGCGCACTTCAACGATCAAGTCAGTTGGAGAAATAATTATGAGTGTGAGAGAGCTTTAAACGTGAGCCTCCAATGTAAAACAGTAAAAGGGGGTCAGTTTTGGGGTGAATGAGTTAAATGTGTGTAAAACAAGAATATGGTTATAAGAGTCTAAACTTGCATTATTTTTGAATGACACTAAGTGTGAGCTTTTATACTTGTGCAAGGTGAATTGAGGCCATTGGATGATAATGCATATGGCCTCATCCACATGATTGACCTTTCTAATCATAGGCATCAATCAATCACAGTCTTAAATGCTAATACTTCCTTGGTACTTACATGGCCTAGCTTAAGGCTTGGACCTCACCAAATAGGTTTGCGGCGGCGACGGTGGCACCGAGTTGTCTTGTCAATCACGTGGCACAAGATCTGTTCAAGATTCATGTCACTGCCTTGCCTTGAACTGGTTCTTGCAATGCGGTTTACGTGTAATGGGGTCGGCCAATCACTTCTACACGGGGTCGCTCAAACTTTTAAAGAGAGTCGTCCGTGTGGAGCTGGGTCGTCCTTGTCAGTGCACGAAACGTGGAGCCCCCTAACCGCTTGCCATGTAGACTAATTGGGGCCACGTACGAGTCTTAGTTTTGCAAGGAATAACAATAGTCCCTGAAGTCCAGGTATGATTATTCATATAATGCATGGACTTTCGAGTTGAAGCGACAGTAAGGAACCTCTCTGATGGAGTTGAAATTCATGATAAAGATGGACAATACAAGATGAGGCCATCGAAGCAAAATGTCGAGCCTCTTTGATGAAACAGAGGCATGTGATAAGGCTCGGCAGTTCAAGGCGAGGCCTTTGGAGCAAGATGTCGAGCCTCTTTGATAAGACTCAAGCCTGTGATAAGGCTAAGCAGTTCAAGGCGATGCCTTTGGAGCAAGATGTCGAGCCTCTTTGACGAAACTGAAGCCTGTAATAAAGTTGAGCAGTTCAAGGCGAGGCCTTTGGAGTAAGATGTCGAGCCTCTTTGATGAAATTAAAGCATGTGATAAAGTTGAGCAATTCAAGGCGAGGCCTTTGGAGTAAGATGTCGAGCCTTTTTGATGACATCGAAGCACATTGGGCGACATGCTCTAATGATTCGAAAGAAATTTTGGTTTCCAATAAAAAAAATAGCTATGGTATGCTCTTTGTTAGACAAGTCACGCTTTATAAATGTGTTCTATTCTGTTAAAAGAAAAAAAAAATCAAGAGTTGTTCAACATCGTCGATTTTGTCTAGTTGGATGATATTAACAATACAGTGTCAGAGTTATTCATATTACACCGTTGTTTCTATTGGTTGACAAAGATAACGGAGTATGTTAAATGAAATAAAAATAAAAGCTTAATTAGTAACGTTGAATACGGAAAAGTTGAGTGCATGACGATAAATCTTAGGGTCAACTATGTGTTTAACCCTAGGGAGATGTTATGAATATTAGAGGTGTTACGTTACATCATAGGTTGTTAACATCAATCATGCCTAAGGCCCTGAGAGTTTTTAGGAAAAAAAATTAGGATTGCATTACTTGGATTATATGTACTAAAGGAACATGCCCATATGGATATGCGGATTGTGTGCATGTCTTTGTGTGAGACAGAAAGAGATGTTGGCCGAGGATCCAATGTTCTCCCTCTCATCTCTATTATTTATATAGTCAAGACACCATAAATATATGTCACAAAGTCTTTAAATTTTGTAATGTCAATATTTAATAATTCAATTTTTGATAATTTATCCTTTTTTTTGTTTTAGCAAATAATAAGATAATCGGCTAAAATTTAATAATTGAAATTGATATTTTAAAATCCAAAATTATTTATTTGCAAAGTCTTCAAATCGATTTGGCAAAACTTTTGTTTTTTGTAGAAAAACTTTTTGAGAAAACTATCTTAATTGGTGTTAAGATATTAATTTTTAAAAGATCTTTATCTTTTTAGAGAAAGTCACATTGAGTTAGCTTACTCTAAAAACTTTTCTAATTAAAAAAAATGCTTTTAAAAAATTAATTAATCGAATCTAAAAGCAGTTTTTGGATTTCAAAGCTCATTTCGACTTCTCAAAAATCATGTCAAACGGGCCCAAACGATCAATTCTATTTGTATAAAACTCAAACAAGTATTCAAAATTTAAGAATGACGTTTACAAACAAACAACCATTACATTTCTTTTCAAGAAAGACATTTTAAGAAGGAATTTTACTTAATAGACTAATTAACCCATTATGCCTGTGTTTGAGCCTTTTTTTTTTTTCCTTTTTTGATTGAGGGTTAGTTTTGTAATAGTGAATTTTTGGGTGTGTGATTAAAAAAAAAAAAAGAATTTTTTTTTTGGAATTTACGTGTAAAATAGTTTATTGTGAAAATATATGATTGAAAATAAGTTTGAAAAAAAATTAATTCTTAGATAATGGGGATCAAACGGGGCTATATATTTTTTTTCTTCCTTTTGAAAGTGTGAATAAAAACCCCAATAATCTTGACGGCTTTCTCTAACAAAAATCTTCTCTTCCTGGCTTCCTCAAGTCTCCCTCTTTCTTTCTCTCTCTATATAAGTTTAAAAATTTTCTTCATGTTCTTGGAAATCAATCAGTATTACTACTATTCAATGTCAAAAAAAGAATTTTTTCTCATCAAAGAAGAAGATAAAGAGATCAAGCTCGAGAATTCATCGCAACCTAAGCAGGAAATTCAAGATTCTTGCCAAGTAAATGATACAGAACATGGAAAAGAAGAAGATATTGAGGCCTCAATTTCTTCATCAAGAGAAGAATCAGAAAATCCATGTTTAAAGCAATTCCAAGTAGCAGAATCTGACGACGGATTCAAAACCCCGACATCTTTGGATCACAAAATCCCAGTGATCGAACAATGCCCACCAGCACCCAAGAAAACCAGGCCTCAGCCCTCAACTTCAACAAAAAGAAAAGCATCCCCAAGAGCCCTCCAGTTTGATTATTCGACAGAAGTTGAATCAATGTTTCTTGCAATTTCCCACGACGAAGACAACGACGTAGTCCAGAAAATGAAGAAAACTCGACGAGACGATGAAGATTGATGGATTGTTTCTTAACTTAAGACCATAAAGACCTGCACACCGTTAAAAAAAAAAAATTCTAAAATCTTATCTGTTGAATTGTTTAGTACTGTACCTTATATGGTTAAGGGATTTACTGTAAATAATGAACATGTTCTTGTATTGCTAATGGTGTTCTTGAATATACAATACGATACATAAATTACATTCACACACACTAACAAACAGATATTTTATCCTGATGTTTGTTCGAAAAATTATTTCACTTTCAGTTATTTGGTAGTTATATCTTGTTGACTCTTTTCGGTGGTGGGTTGGTCTAACAATTTACGACATTTTGAAAAGTTCAGAGTTGCAAAATGAAAACAGATATTTTTTCTTTGTTCTTCCTCTGAAAAAAACAATTAGCATAGGATACCAAGTTAAGAATCAACATTATGGATTATTACAAGTGTGGTTTTGCCAAGTGCTTCGTGTGAAATATGATTACTCTTTGATTGAGATTGAGGGGAAAAAAAAACATTTACGTGGAGAAGAGTTGAAAAGTGTTCATTTTCTGGGTTAATTGTCAAACTTGGTATGTATATTAGTGGAATCATTAGCCTATTCTTTCAAACTAGGAATCCTATGGAGAACTTTGGTAGCTGATAATAGAATAGTATTATATTAATGTTAAGGTTAATCATATTGAATTTAATCCATTTCTTTGTTTTATATATTCTGCTGTCTATAGTTCTGATAAGACACAGTGCGCTGGATGAAGAAGCTATATTTTACTTTCATGTTCTTTTTTTAACAAGTGGGTGTATTTTGTGAGTTGCTTTCTACAGAAAATTTTCTTGACACCAAAGTGCAACTAGAAAAATACTTCAACAATTAAGAGAATATGAGCGTTCACGTTCACAAAAATCTCTTGATACCAATGTGCGTAACTCAAAAAAATACTTCAAGGATTGAGATACTTCAAGGATTGAGAGAACGAGTGTTCACCTGAAAAGTATTCTCCCATGTTAGTAGAGGATGTTCTCTATACTAAACTCAATTGATATGGTAACATAACAAAATTGGCTTGTTTCTGCAAGTGTGTGAGAAATATTTAGTGGGGTAATCATATTTGCATACGTGATAGGATTGTTTACTCAAAGTAAGACCGTACACTCAAAATCACGACACTTTGAACCTTGAACCACTCAAGTGGCGATACCTTGAACGTCAAGTGGGTCCGTCCGTCCGTCCGTCCATCCATTCTATTTCTCTTTTATCCACTTAGAGTTTGAAGTGTTGTAAGGTTTAAAGTCTAAGGTGTCGTGATTTGAGTGAACAATCCTATCACGTGTACATATAAGACTGTTCCACTAAAAATGTTCTCATGTGTCCGTGTATCACTAGTGTGGAATTTATTTCAAGTTTTTTTCAACGGTGAGACATGACTGATTCATTCTGATCAATTGTCAATTTTTTTTTTATTTTTTTATTTTTACCTCCCTCAATCCATTCATTTGGTTAATCAAACTTTTGTATACTTCTTTTCCGCGCTGGACCTCGAACATACAAAAATTTCAAGGATTCAAATTAACTCAACTTGTTCACATTGGTTATTCATCTTATTCTTTAGTACTATTTTTACTTTATCAAACATGTCAAAAATATGATTATATTAGTTCATTAGATAGAAAAGGGAATGTAATGGTTAAGATTTTCACTTTTAATTTTGGATTGTCCATTTCTTTTGTCCAAAGTTGATGGTTTATATTTATATCCTTGTTTTCCTCTCTTCCACTTCTCTCTTTCCACTCCCTTTCCAAGAAAAGAAACAATAATAAGTGAATTCCATGAATGCTTAAAGATTTACGAACAAAAAACTTAAAAAATTTCCAGTTATGGAAACAAATTCACAACGTACGTAAATGTTAATAAATTTATCTCCATTTTTATGATTCATTTCAATGAGTAGTTTAAGCAATTCTACAACAATGGAGCGTAGAACGCTTACCATGAACTGGGATGGATTGGGCGAAGACGATGATGAATGCTTCTTTGAATCCCGTGAAAGAATGTCATCGGCTGTTCCTCTCGATTTGGCAGCCTTGTCAGGATCCGACGAGGACGAAGAATTTGAGGATAGCCGAATGTCCTTTGCTTCCGCTATATCCGCAGCCTCCATTAAGAGAATTGGCAGCCTTGAGATTGAGGAGGTAGTACCTACGAGCTCTTCATCTGTATTAGGAGGATACGACATGTGGATGGCAGAACCAGGGGACATTAAGGAGCGCCGCAAGAAGCTGTTTCAAGGTATTACTCGAGTTCCATTTTAAAATGTCAACTATTAAATCAAACCTTACATGATATGTTATTATACTAATATTTAAATGACGTGGAATTTTACCTTGTCAGGTATTGGATTGAACAGCAATAAGGATTTTCTAAGGGTCACTACTGCCAAATTTGTTCGAGGAATTTCAATCAAGCCTGATGTTCCTCCTCCCCAAGCTCCTAAATCAAAGGAAGATTCTTCTCCCCTGGAAGAACCAAAAAAAGACAAGCGCGAGGCTGAGAATTCACCAGAAGCGCCAATTGTGTTCTTTAGGTCGAGATCAGATGGTGATATAGAGAGCTTTTCTGTGAAAACGAAAAAGAGGAAAGAAGAACTAATAGGTCCCGTATCAAAACAGCGTTTAACTAGAACATCATCGGGACAAATAGCACATACCACAGGTATTTGTCACTATGCATGTTCAGTTCAAATATCAAACCCGAAGAGGGCTACAACCAAATCAGCCCTGCCTAGTGAGGTGTTAGAATCTGTACTGTCACCTGGTGCTTTTGATTCATTCTTCCTGATAAAGAATTTGGACACTGGAAAGGAGTTTATTGTGAAAGAATCCAATGAAAAGGGAATGTGGAATAAGCTCAATGATGTTCAAACCGGGAAACAACTTACATTGGAGGAATTCGAGAAATCTGTGGGATACTCACAGTTTGTGAAGGAAGTGATGGCTCGTGCTAATGCCTCGAGGAGTCTTGAGAATGCCAAGAAGGTAAATTTTAATTCATATCTAATTAAGAGTTTCAGGAATAGCAAAAGAATGGGAGCCTCTTTCTTGAAGAACATCATGGGAGTCGCAAATACTATCAATGGAAAAGTAGTAGATAAGGAAGGAGAACAGTCTTCACAATCTTCACTGGTAGAACAGGGAGCTAACAAAACTTCGTCTCAATGGATCAAAGCACACCAATATGGGAAATCCTACAAAGAATTTTCAGCTTTGCACATGTCTCAAGAAATTCAAGCTCATGATGGCTCAATATGGACAATTAAGTTCAGCTGGGACGCTTGTTTCCTAGCAAGCACGGGAGAAGATGGTGTAATTCATGTATGGGAAGTGCAGGAATGTGATATTATGTCAACAAGATCGCCTGACAATATAAATTCACCGGGAGAGACACCTGTTCACTCAATGGCAGGCGCTGCTTCAGATCGGCCTCCACTTGCAGAGATTACACCTATGTTGTCCACAATGAAGAGAAGAGGGAGGAATAATAAGAAAAAGGGAAACTCGATTCCTGACTATGTAAGTATGCCAGAAACTGTATTTGCTCTTTCAGAAAAGCCGTTCTGCACTTTCAAAGGTCACCAAGATGACGTGTTAGATCTCTCATGGTCAAAATCTCAGGTCAGCTTCCCCTTTTCCTAATTTCCATTATATAGCAGGATCGCAATAATTTATTTATTCCATCATATAGCTCTTTTGTTATTCTTCCAAAGAAGAACTAGTCATCTGCAAGAGTCAAGAAATGGTAGCAAAAATTGAAATAGGACTCTCTGTTTTCTAATTATTAAGATGGTCATTTAGTTCTTAACTAGAAACATTTAACATAGAGGAAGAAAGTTCTATGCAGCAACTGCTATCATCTTCGATGGACAAGACGGTTAGGCTGTGGAACCTGGAGACAAAAAGCTGTTTAAAGACGTTTGCACACAATGATTATGGTGAGATGCCGAACTTATGCTGCAATTTATTCAATCACCAGGGCCTAAAAATTGCTTATGATTGTTGATGTGTTATTTATATTGGTCCTACTTCTGATGAGTATGGTTTGACAGTAACTTGCGTACAGTTCAATCCAGTAGATGAAGATTATTTCATCAGTGGTTCACTTGATGGAAAGGTTCGAATTTGGAGCATACCTGATCGTCAGGTTGTCGACTGGACAGATATACATGAGATGGTTACGGCTGCTTGCTACACTCCTGATGGCCAGGTATATACATCCAAACGTACATACCATTCTGCCAAGATTTGTATATGAATGGATTTTCTTTGTTCCTTCAGTTCATGTCTCTCTTGAATTCTTTAGTAACACCACCTGTTTAAATTCACACCCCATTAGAAATCAGATCTTGAATATGAATCACATCACTAACTTATGTTTGTTTGGAGGATTACAAGTAATGTTTTATGAAAAGGAGAATCTTATGACCTTGATTGGCTCCTAAATCTGAGAAGTATCATGCTGATAATAATTCTTTCACTGTTTTGAAGGGTGTGATTATAGGCTCACATAAAGGGATCTGTCGTTTGTATACTATAGATGGTATGAACAGCTCTTTAAGTCCACAGTCTCCCATCATATTTTGTCCATGACTGCCCATGTTAATCTTCAGTTTATTTTGCAACTTAGATTGCAAATTGGAACAGAAAGATCAAATTGATATTCAATTCAAGAAAAAGTCTCAAGCGAAAAAAATCACAGGTTTTCAGGTACTTAATTTCACTTCAGGCTCTCTCCCTTCAGAAACTTGCTAGCAAGTAACTATGTTTCTTTGTTCACAGTTCTCCCCTCAGAATCAGTCAGAAGTGCTCATTACTTCAGCCGATTCTCAAATTCGAGTCTATAGTGGAACAGAGCTCGTCCAAAAACTTAGAGGTACATATCCTTGATATGCTCGTCCAAAAATCATGACGTAATGAATCCAAATGAAGTGTCCATTATTGGCAACAGGATTTCGGAATACTAGCAGCCAAATTTTAGCTCAATTCACTGCAAATGGAAGATATGTCATAAGCGCAAGCGAAGATTCTCAGGTCTATATCTGGAAGCTGGAAGATTCAAGAAATGAAGGAGGTGGGAAAAGCAGAAGTAGAACTACCATCCAGACATACGAGCACTTCCCCTGTCAAGATGTTTTGGCTGCAATTGCCTGGCCTGGCAGCATAAAAATTGAACCACCAATTGTAGACATAAATTCCAAAAGGCAGTCCAAACACTCCAGTACAACACAACCACGTTCTACAAGCGGTTCTCCAACCCGAGAAGACATGGCCGGTGAAAGCAGCAAGAAGCATTTGCCTCCACTTCCTAAGAAAAACAATGTACTCGAGAAAAGTCCAAGCTACACGGAAAAGGATTTTGCCCAATATGCTCGCATAAACTCTGAAAATGGTATTAGTGAGTCATTTGGTTCGTCCTCTTCATCGATTAGGTATGGTGACTCACCTTCCATTTCTGCTTCCGGGACTGCTGGATCTCAATCCTGGTCCTCGTCTTGGTCCTTGTTCGATGGTGGCAGTAGTCATGGAGGCCAAACCGTTCAAGCGACAGCATGGGGCCTGGTTATCATAACAGCAAATGCGGGAGGACAGATCAGGGTTTATCAAAATTTTGGGCTGCCTCTCAAAGTCAGTAGACAAACCAATCTCTTCTTGTCATAGACAATTTGCTGTAAGATGGGAACAAATCCCAGCAAGAATCCAGTACTTTTGTGTACAAAATTTGTACAAAATGTAGAGCTCACAGAGTAGGATAAAGTGCTAAACACTGCTCAGCATAGAGTATTGAGCATTTTTGCCCTGTATTTCAGCCTGTAAGAAATAATATTAGCAAACCCATAAGCCAAGTAGTTAGTGAAAATGAAATAGATAAAAGAGTACAAGGAATTCAAACTCTTGCATTACATTTCTAATTTAATATACAGTAAGAGAGCCCTATGATGTTCTCCTTCAAATCCTTCATTTTTAGATTCTGCTTGTAAAATTGTTTTCCCTGCATTTCCAATTGTATAAATTTGTACATAAATAGCTAATAGCCCGTCTTGCAACCCTCTTACAGGGGACAGATATGGCTAAGCATGCACGAGAATATCTCATAAACTTTTGTACAATATAGTGAATTATGACTGCAATTTTGAGGAGAGTGGACCAGAATTAGCTACTGATTGCATACAGCATAACATGATCAATTGATTATTATTTATCATCCTGGGGAATAATCTGATTATGATTTTTAAGGCCCAAAGAAATTTATATATTTTGGCTTTTGAATGCACTAGAGGATATCTGAGAAACGCAGTTTTTTTAAAGAGTTGTGCTGCTGTGCCAGGTCTGTAAAAGATCTGGCACAGCCATGTGAGATAGGGTGGGTGGGTGTTTTAACATTTTTGGGGGGTTTTTTTAATGAGTTAGGTCTTCGGGACCCACTTCATGTGAGATAGTCTGTACAAAATCTGTGAACCAAAATCTGGTAGAGTAGAATAATTCTTTTTTAAATTAAACTACATTATATTATTAAGATTCTCAATTAAAAGAGTCAAAAATTACGAGACTATCCAATCAGGAGGTGACCAACACATGAAAGGCAATGCACGGCCTATCACGGGAAGTGCCACATGCCAACTCACCTCTACTATCGGACTCAGCTGTAGAGACCTATACTATTAGAAAAATTGAGTCGTTAGATTCTTGTTCACAAAAAAAATAAAAATGATTATGTCGATAATGAGGATATTTTAGACACATCCGACTCACCAATAAAAATGAGCTTGTGGTCAATAGTCACCCCTGAATTTGGTCATGATCACGCCCATTTTCGACGATCGATTGTACACCTCAACTTGTAGAAATTAAATGTCAAATATGTATTCAACTATAAATATCGAAGTTCTCAAATTGATTTATTCCATATAGCCAAGTTCTCAAAGTTTTCACATTTTTTGATCAAAAAATTTCAGCAATTCTAGTTTCATAGAAGATTACGAGTTTTATTCCAAAATAAATAGTAATAAAATTCTCCATGATATTGAATTTTTTGAGTGAAACAGTATCCCCAGAAGAGAAAAAAAAAATGGAGAAAAACAGAGCGGAAGCTTCCTCTTCGAGTCCTCAAGCCACTGTAGAAGAAATTCAAAAACGCCTCATTCGACCTCCAAATTCTCAACGGCAATATTAATATTTATTAAAATTATTTATATGCAATCATATACAACTTTTAGTTTTGCAGTTGGATAATTTGATTTTATTTTTATGTTTTTCATCAGGTGTGATAGGATTAGCCAGAGTTCATCAGACTGGAATGCCAGTTCGCAGAAAATTCGAGAAATTAAATTGATGAGAGAAATATCAAGCAAGAAGCTCGAGGATTATTTAGATCCCGTTCTTCTCTCCGCAGTTCGTGTGAAAATTGGAAGCAAAAGAAAATTCGATGAAGAGAAGAAAATTAAGAACGGAAATTTGAACGAGTTCGAGCGATTTGAGAAGTGGCCTAAAGAGGAAAAACTACCGAAATTTGAGCAGAATGAAGCCGTTGATCTGCAAAACGATAACGATTGGGTTGGGAATTCTGATGGAGATGAAGGAATTTTCTGTAGTCCGTTTCTGCAATTTGAGAAAACGGCGTTGAAGCGGTTCAACCATTCAAGGAGTGAAGGATAAGCAGCGTGGGTGCGTAGGATAAGTTTCTGATAGGAGTGAACTGTGAAGTAAACTAACAGAAATTTGACATTTTTGATGGTAAATTGGAGGGAAATACATGTTGAAGAACTAATTGCTATAGAATTACAAAATTGAGGACTCTATTGTTACAAATCGCAGGTTACAGCACTACTTGCTCTATATCGAATAGATTGATGATCACAACTGTAAATTTTGTCCATACTTCATTATGGGTCTGTTTGAGCTCATTTTTATCGTAGAATGTATTTTGGAATAGTAAATTAGTAGAGAATGTGTAGTTAAACAAGGGCTATAGATTGAACTTACTTTTTCTAAAAGAAAAAAAATAGGGTTGTGATCATCAGCCTTCGTAGGAGAATGTATATAGATTCCCAATCCTCAACACATTTGACACTGTTTGACTTGAGATCAATAGTGGATGGAAACCGTTAATACTAGTTAAAAAGTCAAAATTTGTGCGAAAAATCCTTTCTAAACAAAATTTAAAAATAGGAAAAAGTCGTGCATACATGCTTTTTTTTTTCACAGAATCTTTACAGGCAACTAACTGATTGGCAACTTTTTTTGCTGTTTTGGTAATTGCCAATGAAAAAAAATGATAACTTTGTATCCGTGGAGAAGTTGTGAAAGAAACGTACGTGTATCATAGTTTTTAAAAATATGCCAATACAATCAAAAGTGAAAAAAGAAAATGAAATAGTCATCTTTCCAACCCAGATTCTAACCACCACCTCAACCAATTTTCATTTACCACCATAGACCTTTTTCAACCGTTACCCCACCTCCAACATTCCATTCCCATCCCACCTGAAAATTGAAGGCAAAAGGGGAATCGAATTCCAAAATGCCCTTTAAAGCTTTCAAATCCACCCATGGGTTTCTCCCGGATTAAAGTTTTCGATTTTGACTAATTTTTTCAATGATGTGTATATGAAAAACAAGTCTTCAACAAAATGTGATAACCATCCTAGACTATAAAATAATCTTCCAAAATATGATGCCAAATATGAAATATGGTAAGCTAAAAGCAGAGGCAATCTACATTTTTTATCTGCCACTGTCATTACCTATTTCTACCATTACCATCACTATCAATACGAACCACCACCCTATTTAACCACCGCTATCTTCACCATTACCACCACCTTTAGTCATCACTTGATCTACACTATTGCTATCACCACTAGATCTGGACCGTTATCAAGCCCATGGTACCACCTCCATCAAGTCCAAGCTATCATTGGCCAGCACCATCTCACCATTATTACCCTCACTCCATCTCACCACCATCCAGAGAAGGAGATGGGGGTCCGCTGGTCCACTATTCCTAATTAATTTGTAATGTATTTTTCAGTTTCGTCCCCTCAAAATTTTGATATTTTTTTTTCCATTAATAAATATTGACCCAATAACTTACACTTTAAAATTCAATCATACAAAAATTTTAGATTTAAACAAAAGATTCAATAGTTACTTAAATAAATAAATAAATAGCTCAAATCTAATCCAAAAGCAAATGACCCATTTATGAATCAATTGTCCAAAAGCAACTACAGAACGTGCATTTTCAGCTATGAGTGTCATTAAGATAATGTTGCGTAATAGAATGGAAGATGATTTTTTTGTCCAGTATCATACTTGTGTATATAGAGAAGGAGATTGTTGATACTTTTTCATTAGATTCTCTTATTGACTAGTTTAAAGTGGTGAGGACAAGGAGAGAGAGACTAGTAGTGAACATGGTTCGGTTTGGACAGTTTGTATTATATTTTCAACTCAAACCATTTAATGCGGTTTGGAAAAATTCCAAAAAAATTCCAAACCAAACAAAACCATTTTATTTTTCAAACAAACCAAACCATTATTTACGATTTGGTTCGATTTTAACCCACGGTTTACCTATCGACATTATAGTTATATGTTTAAAACAAGTTAACATATACATTTAAACAAGAACTAATAATGTTTAATATTAAATTACATTCATATTTGTGTAAAATTCGATATATAAACAAAAAGACAAAAAGATAGTATCAAGTTAGCACCTAGCAACAAGCACTCCACTAGTGGAAAATGCCGACTCAGAGGAGGCCGTAGATATTTGAATTGCTAATACATCTTTGGCAGTTTTAGAAACAATTTTGTACTTGTACGTATTTAATTTCCACCAAACTAATACGTCGAACTTGGGATCGGTCAAATCTTCACAACGATCAGACTAATAATCAACCAAATTATTCTTCTCAGATTGCATATATTGCATAAGTTTAGCTTTAAAAATAAAGGGAATCTGTTTAGAAAGACCGAAAGCAGGTTGTGAAGGACTTGGACTACTATTTCTGATAGCCTTCTTTGATGAAGCTGATGGTGAAGTGATTGGAGTCATCATTTCTTCATAGCATGCATACAAGCCGTGGAGTGTCTTTTCAACTCTTTTTAACAACATTTTTTCAATTTCTACATCATAAATAAGTTCAAACCAGACTTTAAGAAGTTCCAACTTTCATCTTTGGTTAAAAACTGTTGCAATGAACAACAACTGATTAAACTTTTCAACATGGCCCCAATACTTATCATATTTTTTCTGCATACTAATTGCTGTGGTTCCCATCAAAGTGTTAGGCTCTTTAACTAATTCATTCAACTCTACATGAATTTCACATATTTCTTGAAACAAAAAATTAGAAGTCACATACTTCGAGCCACTAAATTTTAAAGTCATTTCATAGAAAGTCCTCAAAAACCTGACAAATACTTCTACTCGATCACAATCGACATGTGTTGGTGGTCTATTTATATTTCTTCCATCGAACCTGTCTTCATTAAAATAATTTGTATAGTTTCCATCACTTTCCAAAACAACAAATGATTTTTTAAACTTCGTAGCAGCTTGCAACATCGAGTATATGGAATTCCATCTAGTCGTGACATCCAAACACAACAAAGCTCGAGACTCAATATTTGCTTCCTTGTAACTCTCCTTGAACCTTTTTAATCTTTCTGAGGAAGATCTAACAAATTTCAGTGCTTTACGAATAGTTGAAATAACATGGCTTATTTCTTTCAAACCATTACAAACAATAAGATCGAGTTTATGAGCACAACACCTCATATGAAGCATTTCTCCGCCCAGTAGACCATTCTTCTTCTCCTCAAAACAACTCTTCAATCTCAGTAATGCTACATTGTTGGAAGAGGCATTATCAACAAAGATGTAATTGCATATATGGTTGGGCGACAATCACAATTTCATGTTCAATTCATTTTGTAATTATGGGCCTAAATATATTTTTTTAACGAAGGCTCAATTAAATACTAATGAAAATGATTTACTGACTTGTTTGTTATGCATAAGTTGTGTTAATTAAATTTATACCCTCCAAGAAAGTATACTTTAAATTCTAAAAATTATACTTTAATAAAATTTATATATGAGAATTTATGATTTAATAAAAAAAAATTTAATTAAAAAAAGTGCAGTTTGGTTTGATTTATTACGGTTTTTAAAATTTGAAACCTAAACCAAACTTTTTTGAAGGGATTTGGTTCGGTTTAAGAAAAAAAAAACGCGGGTCCACGTGGACCCAAACCAACGGTTTCAAATCAACGACTTCGATTCGGTTTGCGGTTTTACGGTTTTTTTGTGCAGCCGTAGGAGTGACCAATTTCAGATGTCCAAGCCATTTCTACCATCCGTTATATAGATATGCAGTTTACTTTTTGTCCTTTTGATGTCCATCTAACGTTCATGTTTTCAATTTGTATACCGTTAGACACATAGATGGACATATTGTTTTTGTATCAACAAACCGATTGTCTTTTTGGTCAGTCAATCTAACTTGCCTATTTTGGTACTCAAAATCGTCGTTTCCAATCCTCTTAGTTAAAAAAAAATTTGGGGCGGACGTATTTTCGCCCCCGCAAGATTGAAATTCTGGCTACGTCCCTGCAACCATCACCATAACCAATAAGTTGATTCCCTGACATCGTTCCTACTAGATTTGCTTCTTTTTGTTGGTGTCTGCTGCCTATATTTGTATTTTAAAAAAAGTCATTAATTATGAAAAAAAAAGGGAAGCGCATGTTTGTCGGGATTAAATCAGATTTTTAATAAATTTTGATAAAAGTTGATGAAATATGTACTTGAAAAATTATGGATCTTACAAAATATATAGTTAAAATTAATTGTAGAATTTGATTAAAATCTAAATTTTAATTTTTATCAAATGGGCAAAATTTGAAATTTGAAGAAACTAATAAAAGTAGGTATCATAATTTCCTATTTTCTTTATACTTCATAATATTGGTCCCACAAAAGTTTAGTCCATATTAAAAGTTTACTTTTCTACCCAATCTCTAATTTACTCAAGAACTTTGCTGTGTACTGTACACACAGAAAATGGATAGAATACACACATAGTTGGGGTCTAATTTTTTTTTTTTTTGTCAATATTTTATTCGTGTGGAGTCCACCTCCCATGTGAAATTTTTGTAGAAATTCTATAACACCAGTTCTGTACAAATGATTTTATTCTTTACTCTATAATGTGGAAGTAGTGTCAATCATGGTGTTAAGTAAAATGTACATCTAGTATAATTGATTTCTATTTCCCTTAAAATTTAACAGTAATGCTCCTTGGACAGAGATTGCTGACAGGGAGGGAGTGACAGGGTGTGGTGGCAAGGCGAGATTGAGTGTTGTATTTTTTTTTTTAAATTGTCATATCATGTGTTGACATGTGTCATCTATAGTGTTGAGTCGATCGTTGAGCCTGCAAGCGTATCATGCTTCAAAATTGAATTCTTGTTTTGTTTTACAGAATGGCAGTGTCACATCTAATAGGTGACATTTGCATATGCCAATGATTTGTGTAAACCTCGAACACTGGTCTAATGGACCCCGCAGGTTATGCACTTTTGACCATTCTCTATCTCTGTGACTCTGTGTTGACTAATTACAATTATGGCATCTTCTTGTTAAACATTTCTACATTGAAAAAAGCTATACGTACGTTACAGGGGGCAAGCTGTACGTAGAGCACCATCCTTCTACATTTTGCTAGCATTGGAGAATCTTTTATCCTTTCCCTTTTTGGTCAAATTACTAGGGTTCCTCATCATGATTTTCATTACAATATTTTTACTGTATCCTCAATTTGTCATTATTATATCTCACAGCATCTTTTGCTTTTTTGAATAATCGACGTAACATTTTGTGATACAAACACTAGAAAATTTCATGTTTGCCTGTTCTTTTTGGGCTGCACGACTACACCAAAAATGCTGTGGCTTGGTGTGTGGATAGAAGTGTTAAATCAAAATTCTCTATAGGTGAAAAAACCCCTCCATGCATCTTTGATTATTTTTAACACTTTATAGAAAGCAAAACCGATATCACGTCCACCGTGGTGAGAATAACAATTGTCTATTGCCACGTCAACGGTCAAGTGGTATTTTTTGACTTTTCAAAAAAAAGAAAAAAAAAAATTTGATATACTGACGTGACAACACCACATCAATAAGTGAGCATTAAAATTCACGTCCAATGTCGACAAGAGATCATCATGTTATAGAAGATCAATCTATCTAAAATTGTTAAATAACATTGACAGTTTTGTTGACACATCAACAGGCGCACATTATAATTTATGTCCACTGTAAGCATGAGATCATTTTGTTACGGAAAGACCAATCTATCCAAAAGTGTTAAATAAAATTGATAGTTTTGCATAACTATTTTGTTAATGAAGGTAAAATGTTTAAGAGCATGTTTGGTTCTTTAAAGTCGAAAGAAATAGTTTCTATTTTTTTTCGAAAGTATTAATTGTTGTATTGTTGTAACAACTTGACTGATGGGTAAGGATGTAAACGAGTCGAGTTGAACCGAAAATTAGGGTTGGAGTGTCGAGCCAAAGCTCGGTCAAAAAATCGAGGCTCGAGCCTTACTGAGTCGAGCTGGCTCGATTTTTTTAAAAATTAATTTTAAAAAAAATGGTTATAGCAGGCATGCCAGCCATTGTGTGAAGCAGGTTCGACAGGCAACAAGCAACGGTTGCATGAAGTCACGGGCAAGCTTGGGCCATCATCCAAAGACGAGGCTCAACCCGAGCCTTAGCTTTGTTCAACTGAGCTACAAGTTGAGCCGGCTCGAACTTTTTACGAGCCGAGCTACGGGTCATTCAAGTCGACGAATCGAATTGTCATCCCTATTGATGGGTGGCTTGGTTCATTCCACCACAAGCCCATGGTCCATTGATCGAGCTGAACTCAGATTTAGGCCAAGCATTCCATTTTTCTTATTTAAAAATATTAAATTTTTTTAATTTTTATTCTGTACTCAATTTTTCTTTAAATAAAAAAGCTTGTGGGCAGAAAAAGTTGAATTCGACTCGACTCAACTCATCACCAACTCTAGGTCCCATCGCCTCTCACTTTCACTCGAGGCTGCGAAGTCAAAGCACTTATTTTTGGCACTTATGATGTCCAGAACCCGTAGTCATAGGACAGTAGATATGCTGTCAATTTTTGCCCTATTTATGAAGAGAACGCAATGGTGGGAAGGAAATGACAATTCTTTCCCTCACAGTGAAATCACCTGGTATTTCCTCCCTATTAAATTCTTCAGGGGAGAACTGAGAAGGCTATGGCTCAACGGGTACTTGTTTTAGTTGTTTAATTATCCGAATTCCCATCCCACCCTCAACACTCTCTGAGTAAGAATATTGAATAGTTTTTGTTGATTTGCAGGAAGAGGGGTGGCCACTGGGGCTGGAACCTCTGAATGTGAGAGTTGGGTTGTTCAGAAATGGTGATATTAATGGCTCTTTTTCATTCAACACTTTGCTCACTGCTTCACCAACTTCCTCCACTTTTTCTTCTTCTGATCTTGATACTGAGGTCAGTTTAATTTCATGAATCCATGTATATATTTTTGTTGGATTTCTCCAGGATTTTTACTTTTTATTTTCAATGTATCTGATATATTAATTTAGACGAATAAGGTTGTAATCTAATTGGCTAGTTTGGTGAGAGTAGTTTGATGACCAGTTAGGGCAAGTTTATAATGCCTTTGTCCTTGTTTTGTTAACGTTCTTCCCCTTTTCCAGTCCACTGGTTCTTTCTTCCATGATAGGAGTATCACTCTCGGGAGCCTTATCGGTCTTTCAAGCATTCTCGAGCGCTCACGTAGATCAACAAGGGGACAACTCCCAGAGCCCACAAGGAATAAAAAAAGTTACAAGTCCAAAATTTGGTGTTTCTCCCTATGCTCGAATACCACTGATGCTGTGAGCACGAACAAGAACAACGCCCCATCTCTCGGTCACTTTCTTGAAGCGGAAAGGAGAGCTGCCAGCGATTACAGAAGAAACGAGAGCCCGGGAGCTTATGGACCCGACGATTTCACTCATATTCTGTCTGGTTTGGACACAAATTCATTATTCATTGGAGACCATGTTGCTCCTCCTCAGTCGAGTTCTTGGCTCGATTCAGAGTCTGCAAGAAACTTCAATGCAGATTTATTTCAGCATGGGAGTCGTGATAGATCTCGACTGCATTTTTCTTGTTTATGTGGACATCTTACTCATTGAATCACTATTCATTACATGTACTCTATTCTGGTTATGACATTGAGACTCAAAACTTAGTCTATGCTTATATGCTGGATCGTTGAACTTGGATACGACATTGAAGGGTGAAGAATTGAAAAACATGAATTTCATATGAAATTGATTTGATTGCTTTCGATTTGGCACTCTTATTCTGTGAGAAATCGACCTGACTTTTCATTCATTTTCTTTAAATCAATTTAATTATAGTGGATATGAACATATAACTCGCTAAGATTATCACGAAAGAACGCCACGCCACGAGACAAGACAATGTATTTTTTTCCTTAATATTGTTTGGTATTCTACTGATCAGCTTCCTAGAATCGAATGACTTTTCAATTTCTTGTAGAGCTGAATGAGGACTTCAGTATTTTAAGACTTATAATTTTAAAAACTAAGAATAATGTTATTCGTCACAGCAATAGATCAGGAAGTGCAAGTGGAGCTCACCTTTCACAATTGTATTTTTTTCATGATAATTTATTGTGGGGTTTATTCACCTAGTACTCGGACGTTAGGGTGGACTAGAATCTAGGTTAGACCAGACATGATCTTTTATGATGCATTAAATATTTTTTTGAACCAATTTTATAAGGTGAAAATTAAATATGGAACCAATTCGATGAAATAAAATGGAAAAGAATTTTTGTTCGCCCGACTTCACACCAAGCTACAACCCAACCCAAGCCAAAGCCCACCTGGATGCCAATTAGGCTGTATTGGTCGAATTGGGCTTAGCCAACCCAACCCAACCCAACCCAAGCCTAATCCAAAATCTACACTATATTCATTCCTCAGCTCAAAAATAAGGCCCAAATTTTGATGGGTCGGCCTGTTTCATTGAACTTCACTTGTATTTGCAACCAGAGCTGCTCAAAACATGAATCGTCGGTCGGTAAATATCGCTATGGAAAAATTTCATATTTAAGAGATTAGTATGACTCATTTCAAAATTAAGAAATAAGGTTTAAAACTTCAAAAATCAGATATTAATTAAATTTTATTTATGAAATAATTAATTAAAACTATATTCTATTAATTAAATATATTAAGGTCACAATTCTTTACTATTTGGTCATAAATTATTTCTCTCGAGCCAAAACTTGTATAGGTCAAAAAATTATTTCATGATCACGAATCAAAAATTTTATAGGTCACAATTTATTCATCGCTAATCAAAAAATTTATATGTCGCAAATCACAAATGTAGAAGTTACAACTCAAATTTTTATGTCACATTATTTAATGATCACAAGTTATCTCGCAAATTATTTATTGATCACAAAATATTCAATTTATTGGTTACAATCTCAAATAATTAGTCACAAACACTCTTAATCTCATCACATTCTCCACCCAACCCTAATCCACCATGACACCAATTGAAAGTAGTGCCACCTCACCACCATAGCTAGCGCCACCACTACCACCTCACCACCACAACCACCAACAAACCATTATTTTCAACTACAAGACCGCTACTACCACTGTCAGATCCACCACTACTAGATCCGCTGTCGATCCAACAAAAACTATCACAATCCCCAAATCTACCACCACTGCCGCCAAAAAACAACCATAGTCACCACCAGATCCAACAAAATCACCACTATTGCCAAGTCCAACAAAGCTACCGCCACCCAAACACCACCAACAAATCAAATCCAAACTGCCACACCCCACTACTGCGATCACTACAACCACCCTATCACCACAATGCCAGCACTCAAACCAGAATGTCGCCCAACGAGGATGAAATCAAGCAAATCAGATCCAAAACCAAAAGAGAGAAGGTGGATAGAGAAAGACTCTTGTTGTTATTGTTGATGTTGTTGTTGCCATGGCACTCGACGAGGATGAACGCTGTTGTTGTTGCCGGAGCGCGGCGCTTGTTGCCTTCTCCGAAATGCCTTGCTTAGTGGCGTCATCGTCGACACTTTTCGACGACGGTTAGAGAGAGGAGAGAAAATAGAGAGGATGAAAATGATTAGAGCTTTTGATGTGGGTGGTTGGGTATGGGTTATGTGGAATGAATAATTATTAATATTTAAAATTTTAATTATCATTTGATTTTTGAAAATAAAATAAAATTGTACATCTTAATTTTGAAATTGGAAGTTTAAAACTATAGTAGGCTGTAATTTTCACTGTTACTAACCCTCCTCACAAGCAATTGTAGCAAAAAGCTATTTTTGCCCATAATTTTCCAACTTCCCTCCCATTAAATTTTATTTGACTTTTTCATTGGATTCGAATTTTAAATAACGTTCTTTGTTTATGTCAATGTACAAACTACAATGATTTTGAATATATCCATCCAAAAGTAGGCTACCATGTTGCTAGTGCATGTCAATTGTCAAAAAATTGTTTGATGTTTTCCACTTTGTTTTTTAAGAAATTGAGCTTGAAAAACTTATCTGTCTTGTTAATGAATAGCCAAGGCACAACAACTATAAATTTAAGTCTTACTTTCAATAATTTTGAACTCGTTCTACTCATAGTTAGTTCAAAAGTTAATCTACCACCCCATTACATGGATTAATTGTGGGAATGCATAGAATAAAGAAAAAAAAACACATGGTTGAGGTGTTAAAGTGTGTTTACACGCTTATTTTTTAAATCTACTTATTTTCTGATTGTTTGGACGAATTTTTACTTGTATTAGTGTATTATATATTGTGGTTCTAGATGAAAACTTCAATTTGAAGTTGAATCGAGAGAAAAGAAGTGATTTGGAGCTTAATTTGGACAAAAGGATGGAATTGCACAAGTACTCGGAAGTTGGGGTTTTGATTGGATGTCTTGGATAGTCAATTGGATGAATTCACGAGTTTTAGGGACCAAAAATGGACAAAATAAGAACTTGGGGTCAACTTGGACACTTTCGGAACTTAAAGGACCAAAATTGAAGACATCCAAATTGGATGAAATTAGAAGTTCAATGATTGAAATGCACAAAGTCAAGGTTGAAGGGCTAGAAAAAAAGTGAAAACTTGATGGATTATACATTGTATATATGGTAGAGGCGAAGCTCACGACCTCAGAATGTATTTGGAGGTCAACGTGGTAATGACCTTTGGGGGTCCAGTCCCTGTTGGTTGTTAGTTTCTCGCGAATTGCATTTAGATGTCTCAAGTTGATCTATTTTCATGTTTGTCAACGAGAGCTGAATTACATGATACATATATATTACATGTTAAATCGAGAGATGGAGTCCACTTTTGGGATAAATTATAGCTTTTCTTACGGCCTACGGCTATACCTGTCGAAAATTATCAACATTTATTCATGTTCATCGATAATCACTAACGGGTATACCATAGTTAGACCTTGTGGACACTTTAATTTTGACATGTCTTCAACGTCGGCCATCTCCCACGAGCTTTGATTTTCAAAAATTGCCGGTGGTTATATACAGTCATAGTATTCCGATAGCCGTCGGAGATTACATCTAGTCATTCATGCACAACGGGTATTACAGACGGTTTTCAATAGCGAGAACATGCGGAATTTCCCGACAAATTTTCATGCTTGATAATTTCCCAAGGGTTGTGCTCGACGAAAATTAGTTACGGTTGTCTATTGCATTTTAATATGAATATTGCTATTTTTCCAAATGATTTTGCTAGAATCAGATTGTTAGAATGAGTTGGCTAATTGTGATTGAATGGTTGGAAAATATTTTTGGCCCGACTACCAATGAAATACTGTCAAGTGTTAATCGGCACAATTATGATAAAAACAATTTGGTAATGTAACATAACTCTTGTAATATATTCCAATGGACATCTCAATTAGGTTTTGGAGCTTAAAAACCATCAATCGATTCTCAATATAGTTTTTGTTTTTTTTTTAAAGTTAATAAAATAAAAGATAGAAATAGTGAACAATCAAACTTGTAAGTGCTTCTTGGCGCAATAAAAAAAACCATCGTGAAAAATCAAACTAGTAAGTGCTTGTTGACGCAATGGCATATGCCATGCAGATAATGCATACAAAAACCAAGCACTAACTTCGAAAGTGGCCAATGTGCCAAAGTCGTGCAGCTCTAGTAATTAGCGCTTTTTACTACAGTTCAACAATATTTGTAATTTTATATGCAATTTTTGTGTTGCGTGAAGAACACGACAACTTAATTCCAAATGTATAATATAGAGCTCACAATTAAAGTTAATTAATCAATCTTCCATTATCTTCATTAAATATAAATATAAATGTAATATCTAATTATTGAACAACTACGTATTTTGACAAAAAAAAAAAAAAATTATTTACCTTGGTCTAAAAGTTTCCATATTGTGTTATTAATTATTTGATTAATCTCTATTTTAATACAAGTTAATCTCCATTAAGTTTGTAATGCTTTTTCTAAGAGCTCAAGTCCTTTTAATCTGAAGAATGAGTATTGATGCTACCGAAAATAGGCATGTACATTTTAACGGAACTGAACCTGTCAAAATCAAAATTGAATTGGAACCGGAGATCCGTCTGTTCACGTTCCCCCCCCAAAAAAAAAAAAGGTCTCGAAATCGAGAATTGACTAGGTTCGGGTCGGTTCTTGGTTCTTGAACCAGAATCGTGGATATTCGAATGGAACTGATTTGTTATATAGTTCTTTATTTACAATTTATAGGTTGGGATTTGAGCAGTAATCTATAGGTTCGGGTCGGTTCTTGGTTCCTGAACCAGAATCGTGGGTATTCGAATGGAACTGATTTGTTATATAGTTTTTTATTTACAATTTATAGGTTGGGATTTGAGCAGTTATTTCCTAAAACTTTAACCTTAAGAAATTAAGACCGACTTTTACATTTTTTGCTTCTCCCCTCACATCAAGATTGTTACATTTTAGAAGCTAGTACATGTTATTGTTTGTAGTCTGAGATTTTTATGAATAAAAAATTTCAAACTAAGTTGTGATGTAAGTTGTTGAATTAAGCATTCATTCTTTATACTTCGAGCTTTTTACTTTCTTGCATCATTTTATAAACTTAAGTGATTTTTTAATTTTCTTTATAACGCGTGGCAATTGAACGTGATATATTCATAGTTTGGACTGTGGTCTACATTTTGGTTATCTTGAGTTTGTGATTCTCTTTTGAAATTCATTTTTTTTATAACGGAGCGAGTTCAATATGTAGATTGTAATTTTTTATACTATATAATTATATATATATTTTTTAATATCAACTTGTTTTAAGAGTATGAGAATTTAAGTATTGTTCATAATTAAATTATAGGCTCTAGCATGCCTCGCTTATGAATCGAATAAGATTTATTAAGAAAAATAATTTTTTCTCTATAATTTAATTTTTGATATTTTTATTTTGATTTTTCATTTCCATTATTTTGCTTCTTGAAAATTTTCTAGTTGGATTTTTTCTATTGCACAAATATTGTCGAGTAGTGGCATGATATGTACATGTATTAAAATGGCTTATATTGAAATTTTTATTAAATGTATATTTATTAAAACAATGTATATAAAACAATGCTATGGGTAGAATCAAATTCAAACTAGAAATGATAGTTAATTATAAGGACCCGAATGTTTTCTATTTATGAAATACTCGAAATATAATGGTTGGTTCCGGATATTGAAATATTTGGACTGACCCACCCAACGCACATGTCTAACCAAAAATATGCACAGATGAGAAAATTAAAATATCAAAAATTAAATTATAGAGAAAAAAAAATATTTTTCTTAACAAATCTTATCCGATGACAAAGCTTGAACTATCTATACCCGAGCTCGGTGACAAAGGTTGAGTATGAATGAGATCCCCAAAACCTGAAACAAAAGTATCGAGGTGTGTCATGTCGCCCTCCAATGCTTAAGTTAGCGAAATGAAAAATATAAGCGTGATGTTATGAACTGAATCAATATAAAAGCGTACCTGAATAATAAATGAAGAATGTGCATTTTTGGTATTCACAATAGCATATTTTTGGTAGCATCAAGTATTATATATCTAAATATCAAATGATTGAAGCAATTAGTGGATAATGATGACATCAAATTTGTTGAGAAAAAAATGTACTTCATTATTTTTTGGTGTAATTTTTATCTACGGAGGGCTTCAACATTTGGCTGAAAATATAAAATCCCGTGTACTTTGAAGACAATTTGTTAATTAAGCAAACAGAGATAAACATAATATCTATAGAGAAACAATTATAGAAATTAAATGACTAATTTAAAATAAAATGAAACAACGCTAGAAGGTGAATAGTCATTGGTTTTACGGCAGGCAAGCGGAATCAGATTCGAGCAGACATGTCATGTGATTGGTGAGTTGTGCTGCTGTGCCAGGTCTGTAAAAGATCTGGCACAGCCATGTGAGATAGGGTGGGTGGGTGTTTTAACATTTTTGGGGGGTTTTTTTAATGAGTTAGGTCCTCGGGACCCACCTCATGTGAGATAGTCTTTACAAAATCTGTGAACCAAAATCTGGTAGAGTAGAATAATTCGTGATTGGTATATTCTTAACCCCATCACTTTAGCATCTGTCGTCTGTCATCTGTATATCATTGCCACGCATATATTTGTGAACATATCTGTACAAAATCAATGTACATGTAGCAAAATTGAGATTTACATAATGGAACACGTAATGTCACATGTACATCAAAATTTATATAATGAATTATGTAATGTCACATTACACTCTACTATTTGCCAATTTAAAATACAATCAACTTTCTAATTTAATTTTTTCCTGTAATCTATTACGTATATTTTTAGCAAAATCCATATTTATATGTACGTAACCTTGTCATAAAGCAAAAGCTGCCCCCATACTCTTTATGTATTGAAGAATTTTTCCTCTTGTACATAAAAAATTCTTACCGAAAAAATACAGATACTCAGATGGGGTGGGCCCCATGTGAGTAAAATATTGAAAAAAAAACCACTCCCACCCCCCTTTATTGTGTCTATTGACTCCATTTCGGTGCAATTCTATGGCTGTATTTTCTGTACGTGTAGTGCAGTTCATGTATTGAATTCACTCTGACTGACTCTGCAAATAAATATATAGAAATTGAAAATGGTAAGATCTAGCTTGAATCTTCGAGCCAAACATTCTATTGTTCTATTCCCACGTTACTACTGTGTCTGTGTGTATATATAGATAGATACATAGAGGGGGAGGGGGGGGGGTTACCCTAAACTTTTAGATACAGTGACGACAAAATAATCAAATCTGTATGATTTATTTCTTCCTAGATATGATTATGATACACACACACTCAGAGATTTAGAGATAGCTTTATTTGTGGGGTGGAGTGGGGACTAGAGTTGCTTTATTCCTTGTTGGTAAGCAGCTTTGATTCTCACGAAAGTAAAATGCCGGCCCAAGATTCCTTTTCGTCCATACCATGAATGCCAGTTGTAGTATTGCTCAAAACACAACTTCAGTAAACATGGACAATACTTGGTACAAGAATAAGTGCACGTTTGGCCCTTGTTTTTTAAAATTTATTTTTTGCTTTTAACTTCATTTTTAATCATACATTTTATAGAACTCACAATTTTTTCAAAATTTTCAATTTTATACTTCATCAACTTTTATTAAAATCTTCTAAAAATCTATTTTTTATCCAAACTAAATCAGAGAGAAAAATGTATTATAAATTAATGTCGCCAAACGAGGTAAACTTACTCTCAACTTTTCACTTCGAATGATTATGAATTGAATTTATTATTAATAGAAAATATGCATTGTGATTTTTCATTGATGCAATATCTCTGTTTTTGTCATTAATATACTCAGGGGCGGACGCAAAAGTTTGGGGGGTACAATTGAACTTGCAAAGAAGTTGGGAGATATTTTACAATCGAAAATTTATGTCCAAAAAAAATCATACCCCATGTACATCCGAAAATTTACATGGAATTTGACTTTTTCGGATGTAAAATTTCTAAAATTTTTGATGTCATATTCCATATAAAATTTCCTAATAAAATAATGAAAATTACATTGAGAAATTTGTATCGCAAAAATAATAAATATTAATAAAATAATTGAATTTAAAAAAAAATGCGAGTTAGACATCTTTCTTTAAGATTCAGGTTTAACGTATTTTTAACTATTTTCGATATTTGTTTGGACTATTCGATATACCCATAATTTAGTTCTCGAAATAAGCTTTGAGAAGACATAAGCAATTTGTAGATTCGATTAACGTACGATCGTTGAAGAATTTTTTAAATTAGCATGTTATTGAAATTCAAAATTCTTGTGATTTTGCCCCTATTTGGTGGAGATTAAAATCAAATTTTTAGTAAATTTTAATAAAAGTTAAACAGTTATGAATTCCATAAAATATGTTATTAAAACTAATTGTTAACATTGATTCATATTAAAATTTAGATTTCAATCTATACAAAACATTATTTTATATATATTAAAAAAAAATCTCAAAAGTTGGGGGCACATGCCTCCCAGGACCACCCTGGGTCCGCCTATGAGTATACCTCATAAGATGACAGTTTAGGCGAGAACATCAAATTTTTATAATTTAATTATTCTTTTGAATTTTGAACAATTTGAATGGTTCAATTGAATTTGACTTTATATCTTTTAAGCTCCTAGTGTAGATTAAAATCTATTTTTTAGTAAATTTTGATAAAAATTGAAGAAATATGCAGTTGAAAAGTTGTGATCTCATGAAATATATGATTAAAATTAACTATTGACTTTCATTTGAAATTAAAATTTTAATCTACACCAGGGACTAAATAAATACCAATGGTTTGTTTTAATTTTAAGCCCATATTTGGTACACTTTCTTTCAAAATTCATTATTTCAAAATTCATTTTCAATTACACATTTTTCAATAAAATAATATTTTGCATCACATCAATAACTTTTCCTTACTTTTTAATCACATATTTTACATCATATCACTATTTAAAATATATTATTTTCTCAATAATATTTATCAAACACACCATAAATTAGTCTAATTTTCAATCCACACAATTATGTCAAGTTGCTTACATAAATTTCAGGTTGTCTCTATATGTCCTCGTCAACGTGTCTTTCAAGAATGTTCATCATTGGAATATACATTTTTCCTGATTGTGTGACTATATGTTCTAAGAATTAAGCTCCTTTGCCAGATGAAATTTGCCCACCTGGTTGACCTACTCTCACATTCGAGTGGGACCCGTGCCGACCCCACATGAATAAAAAATGCAAAAACATACCCCCCACCCACCCCTATTGTGTGTGTATGTCAACTAGGGTGTCAAAAAAATTCTGGCACCCTAGCTTGATTGATATTCTAATCCTTTGTATTCTTCCAAACATCAATAGTCATTCAAATGATAGAAATCTCGTAAACAGCAAAAAAGAACATTCTTATGGAAAATGTCCAAAACCATTCAACAAAAATCAATCTCACCTATGTTCGGGGTTCTATTTAGCTCCTTGTAATTTACCCTTTTTTTTTTTTCAAAATCAAAAATTAATTTTAATCACATTTCGTACCATCCACTTATTCATTCAATCATTTCTACCGACTTATATTTAAAAAACTAAAAAGGAAACTCAAACAAATGCCTAGTTAAGGATTTGTCAGCTCCAGTCATTGGCAAACACCCAGTGTTATGAACAGTATAATAAAAAATATATATAACACTGTCCGATACTATCTAATCATAATAAAAAAAGAATGAACATATTTCGGGAACGATTTCTTGTAACCAATGTTATAAAGCATAGTTCGGCCATTCATCGGAAAAAATGTAGGGTCGACCGGAAAGTCTAAACCCCTGTTTGGTGCACATTTTGGGAGTAAGAATGAATTTTTACTGTTGAACTGATGGGGAATATGTGGTTGGAAAAGAAGGAAAAGTTATTGATGTGATGGAAAATATTATTTTATTAAAAAATATGTGGTTAAGATGAGTAGAAGAATGAGAAAGAGAAAAATAATGTGGATCAAACAGGGGCTAAAATTTATTTTAAAATTTAAATTTTACCCTATAATGGACCACAATTTTGGATTGATTCTTGAATTTTATTTATTTATTTTTTTCAGAACTAGTTCATTTTCCTGGACATTGTCACGTTGCTAATAAAAGTTGCAGATTGCAGATTTTTGTGGAACCAAATGCATGAGCTTTTGTGTCAGAAGCCGAAGGAAAAGAAAAGAACTGTCAAGTGTGAAGAAGAAGACTCTCTCTGTCACACACACACACACACACACACACACACACAACAGTGAGATATATGGTGATGGTGATATCGACGCAGCTTTGATTCGCATGAAACTGCAGTCTCGAAATTGCTGTTTACATCTTTTGACTCTGATGTAATGCATTCTTTAATGACGTGAGTCTCTTCTGTCTAAACGAAAACACTTTGCTCAAGAATTTTGGGTTGAGTAGTTCTGGTTGTACAGGGCCACATGGGGCGCCTACAACCATCAAATTCCTTTCGGGTATTTTAAAGCAATGTTTAATCTTGTTTGATAGTCATTATCTAGCAAAAATATGTGATTCAAAACTGTGATCAATTCTCTAAATGATTATTGAACTTTGTCAAAGGTTCTCACGAGATCACTGAATTTCAGAATTTCCGAATTTCCCTAAGTAATCACTAAACTTTGCAAATCAGGATCCCATCCGTCACTAACTTAACATCGGTTGCAAAACCAAACAATTTTGATGACGTCCAAATGGAGCAAGTGACGTGTTGCGTTTGTGTACAAATTGTTGGCCAAGTAAGCAAATTGCTGATGAGGTGGACAACTGCTACAAAATTGAGAGACTACCTAGGGAATCTTTGACAAAGTCTAGTGACTTCGTGAGAAACTTTGAAAAGGTTCGGTGACCATTTGGGGAAAACTATATGTTTTAAGAGACTAGTCCATATCTAAAATCGATGCAACTATTCAAATATACATCTCAAGGAGCATAAACGTTATGACACAAGCTATAAAAATTTATGAAAATAACCCTTATGCAATAATTCAACACACATGATCACTGAACTTTTTCAAAGTTTTCCACGATGTCATTAAACTTTGTCAAAGGTTCCCAGGGGATCACTGAACTTTACCAAAAGTTCCCTAGGTAGTCACTCACTTTGTAGAATTGTTTTCAACCTCATCATCGATTTGCTTACTTGGCCAACAAATTGTACACAAACATGCCACTTGACTTGCTTCATTTGACACGTCATTAAAATCATTTGATTTTGCAATCGGCGTTAGGTCAGTGATGCATAAGGTCCCGATTTGCAAAGTTCAATGACTCCTAGGGAAGTTTTGAAATTCAGTGACTTCGTGGGAACCTTTGACAAAGTTCAGTGACCATTTAGGAAATTAACCCTTAAAAAGTAGTAAAAACATTTGTATTTACGTGCATCAATATTTTATTGTGTGAAAATGTGATTAAAAATGAATATGTAGAATAGAGAGTTTTGAAATAACGATCACAAACATGGGCTCTAAGTATGAATCAATTAGGCATTTTGGCATCTTTTGATATTCTTGTCCAATTTCTCTTTACCTTAGCCCTTGAGCTTCATTTTTGAAAGAATATGTTTTTATCTTTTTTATTTTCAATTACAGATTCTCCAATAAAATAATATTACACACAAATTTAGAATTTTTCCTTATTTTTTAACCATATGTTCTCCAAAAATTCATTATTCCAAAATATATGTTTTCTCCAAAATCTATTTTTAATGGAGCTCAAACATGACCTTAATCTATATATCTAGTTCTTATTTGATGTAACTGAATTAAAAATTTAACAAAAATTTAAATCAAAGTCAATAATTAATTTTAACTACCATTTTATAAGACTCACAACTTTTATCAACTTTTAAACTGCATATTTCATCTTTTTTTTAATCAAAATTTACTAAAAATATGATTTTACTCTAAACAAATGTTTAATAAATGCTATTATTCAAAATTCTTATCTCCATCTTACTCAGGGTGTGTTTGAACCACATTATTTTGGAAGAATGTAAATAGTAGATTGATGGAGAATTTGTAGATGAAAAAGAAGAAGAAAAAGTTATTGATATGATGGAAAATATTATTTTATTGAAGAATGTGCAATTAAAAATAAGTAGAAGAATGAAAATGAAAATTTTAATGTGTATCAAACAGGGGATTAATATCCCTTGACCTCTATCAATCAAATCTTGACATATTATTATAATAATTAGATATCAAAATTACAATGGAACATTTCTAAAGATTATTTTCCGATTCACCATAGATGTTTGAGTACGGATATTGTAACTCGAACATTGCTCATTTGTTGAAATTCTCTTGAGATTTGGTGTGGCAAGACAATGAATTTCAAAATCTAATATTAATAAACATAATAATAACTTGACCCTTTACAAGTTAAAGATTGCAGGAAACTTGACCCGATGTGACCGTGCACGACATCCTCAATTAGGTAAATGTGTGCTTACTGTGATAAATTCAAATAATTAATTTTTGGTATTTATATTTTATTAAATGGATATACGTGACAATACTATAATAATTTAAATTTTTAGATGAAATAATAAACATATTATCATAACCAAATTAAAGATGTGAAATTTGCTCGCGAAAATCGTGATCATATAATGAATTGTGTATGATTGGTCAAGAGGATTAGATTCAAGAGAATAGCTGCGAAATGCATATATTTATATTCAACGTCGAAAATAACATGAATTGATGTATAGAAATTAAGCAGAATAGAAAATGTCAATAATTAAAGCTAAAATAAGTAACAAATCCTGAGAAATTAATTAACATTATACCTGAAATTAGCAACATAAAGCCATAAGAACTCTAACACACTCACTCTAGTTTACACATATATCTCAAAGCAGTAGTACTGCAGGATAATGCTACAAATCAAAATAAATAAAGGAAAAAAAAATATATTTACTTCTATTAATTATTTCTAGGGTTTTCAGCAGATCTTGATTAGGAACCCTAAGCCATTAATTTGTTTAGAAAGTTCTCATTTTGCCTTAGGTTTTAGTCACAGTATGAAGCTTAATTTACGCATAAAATTTAAGAGCGCTCCATAGAAGATAACTTAACTGAAGTTATGCGAGAACGTTCAGTCGAGCCAAAGACGAGAAATATTATTTATAAGGGATTGTTTGTGAAAGATCAGTCCAAGAAGCTGCACCAGTACTCCATTGATCATTTCCTGGCATTCCTATTGACTGCCTTGGCAAATTAAACTTCGACGAATTTTCTTCCATTTTCACTGATGTAGTGTTCTGATTTAGCATTGAGCTTGAAAGTTTAGGCTGTGCCGCCTGGCTGGTTTCACCGGCGAATCTAGATTGCTCGTCTCCGCCTTCGAAATGGTAAAGCCCAGCCGGAGATGGATCCATACTACCCAAGAAAGGATATTGCTGATGAAACCTCCACTGCTCAACGCCACCATTTGATAAAAGGGAAGCTATCCCAGCTCCCCCACCAATGCCGCCACTGACACCGCCCAGGAAATTACTTCCCATCTGAAAGTTCATCTCACTAATCGGAGCTGAAATTCCACTGTAATTTAAGCTTATATCACCAGTACTATAGTTGTCGGTTAGTTGATCTAAAGGAGACATGAAGCGTAGAGGTGGAAATTGAGGGTTCATGCCTAAAATATTTGCCGGTCCGGTACTGTTGGATGAAACGGTACCGGTACTGGTGGAGTTAGCGGTGGTTTGCCTGACATTATTTGGCGCCGCCGGAGACTTTGAACTCGTAGATTTACTTCTTTTGTTTCTCCGGCAGCCACCTCCGACAGGAACACTTCTCAGAGCGCCACCTCTAGTCCAGTACCTTCTACAGGTCTTACAAAAGTGTCGAGGCTGAGTAAGACTATAATTGTTGAAATAGCAAAATTTTGTATTTGTTGATGCACATCTAGGGCATTTAAGGGCAGCCTCCGGCATGGGTATGTTGGCCAACCGGGCTCTCTCCGCCATCGACCCCGGACGGATCGAACCTGTGCCACCGCCAGCATGAGGCTGAGCTGAAGATGGGGGCGATGGGGGCGGCTGGGACAGCAAAGGGTTTGTGCTGCTACTACCAAAAATTTGATTATTCTGATGCTGTAAAAAATAAAAAAATAAAAAAAAAAATCAGAAAAAGCAGAAAATGAAACTGGTATATTCAAGAAATTAAAGGCGTGAATAATAAACAAATAAATAAAAGATCATGAGATAAACAAAAAGAAAAAAAGGATCAAGAAGAATATTTATCTTTTGAATTTTGCTTTTTTGGCAAAGAAGCCATGGAATTATATATATATATATATATATATATATAACCCTAACCTGCTGCCAGTTGGCTGGATCAAGATAAGCTGGAATTGAAGAAAAAACCATTGTTCTTGATGATCTTTCTCTTTTTTGTAAAGGCTAATGGGTTTTGGAGATGTATAGTGGAGAGAGAATCACATCAACTCTCTAGAAAGAGAAGATAATAAAGGGGGAATGAGAATAAGGAGCTAAAATAAAGGAGGGGGCTTTATGAGTGTATATATAGAGAGAGAAACATATACTTACATTTAATCTCTCTCTCTCTCACCCACACACACTGACTGTGGGCTATGTCTTCTATCTGTCTGATTTTGTTTTATTATTTTTAGGATTTTTCTTAGCCTTTAAGCTTCATTTTTTTTTAATCTTGTGTGGTGGGATGTTGCTACAATTGCTTAATTAGAAAAAGTTGCAATGTGATTTTCATTTTAATATATAATTTAGAGAGAGAAAGAGAATGTGTGATTGTGACGGCAAAGCATTTATTATAAGAGAATCTTACTTTTTCAAGAAAATTATTCAACTAATTACTTTTAATTTTGTGCCAAGGAATTAGGTATTTGGTGGAACCAAGGATGTCCCGACCGAATGCAACTTTTCTCCTCTCTCTCTCCGTAGCTTTCTCTGCATGGGACTAGCTACTTGTTCATAGTGCACCTACCCATGCACACAACAATACATTCACAGCGAAAGAGAGGGTTTTCTTTATGAGATATGCTATTAGTACAGGAAAATGCACAGGTTTTTGGCATCTGCCAATCACAGGAAGACAGAAGTCTTGCTGTACATTTTCCTATTGATTTTTCCTGTACGTGCAGACTTTTTGTTTCTTTTTTAATTAGACCACTGTGTGGAATATTTAATTAATATCCTGTTTGGTTTAACGAAAAAAGTTAATAAAAATTAAGTTAATAGTTCATTGTAATCACATATTTGATAGGACTCAAAACTTTTAAATCATACATTTTATCAACTTTCAAAATATGCTAAAAATCTTATTTTAGCCCAACCAAACATGGGCTAAAAATAAAAAGAAAGTACAAGCTTAAGAGCAAGAAACTTTGCCCATGTTTTGTTTGGATTAAAATTTCAAGTTAAACTCAAGAATTAATTTTAACCACACATTTCATGAGACTCATAACTTTTCAATCGCACATTTCATCAATTTTTATCAAAATCTACTAAAAATCTGATTTTAATCTCTACCAATCAGGGGCATAACTTGATTGAAAGTAAAGTACGGAAAATCATACTAGTCTCAAAAACTAAGAATAATCTGAGTAAAAGAAACTACAATTCTACAACTCTTCATCCTTTTTTTGGCAATCCCTCCCCTCATAACTCAATTTGGGCATTGTCAATTCTTCATCAATATCTCTAGTGTACGTATCTAAATGCATATGTACATATGCAATTATGATGCATCTCGTAGCCGGCTCGACCCATTGCCACCTCTAATTATGCATCTCCTACGTAATGAAGGTCTTGATTACGTGGAAATAAAACTTGGAGCTCCTACCCTAACTGTAGTAAAATTGGCTGGATCAGCTTCCTAACTTTCTATCGCAGTCTTAAACTTACCAATGCGGGTTCTTTCCATTGGATTCTTTGCTGCAGGAAAATCTGCAAATGGTTTGAATTATTAAGAAAGACAAATTACAAAGAATGAGATATATTTTTGTTCCTTGCTGGAAAAGTTAAAAGCCATCAAAGACCAAACCATGACGTCCAAATTAAAATTATTCCATGATAAACTTCTTTTCTAACTTTACTTCTTTACGTGATTTTAAAAAAGTTGTGATTTATGTTTCTTAGGATAGATATTTATTCATAGCTAAGCTTCCCTTTATAAAGATAATTTAAAATTTTAAAAAACAATAGATATGTGCACTGTTTGGGTCCAATTTTTTTGGCTTTTGGTCAACAAAGTTGGAATTAATAGAGGTCTAACTCTAACGGATAGCATTGGATTCCCAATCATACATACCATAAATAATTAACGAAATGAATAGTAGTAAGGCTTCGACTCGATACATTTGTACTCGACATGTTGAGAGCTTGTTTGAGGTAAAAAATTTCGGAATAAATTTTGTGAAAAATAATTCTTTTAAGAATTGTGATAAGAAATTAGGAAAATTATATGGGTTAACAAGCAAAATTATTTTATTAGGAAACGTGTGGTTGAAAATGAATTTGCGAAAAATTAAATTTAAAAAAAAAATCTATACCAAACAAGGGCATAATCTACTTGCATGCAATTTAGGGGGGTGTATTCAATTGGGACTTTTAGAGACTTTTGGAGACTTTTTAAAATGGATGACTTTTGGAGACTTTGTGAACTTTCAAGTGATTTAGATGGATTTGGTAAGATTTTACTAAAAGTTTTCCTTGGACTTTTGTAGACTTTTGGAGACTTTCACTAAAAACTTTTGGAGACTTTTATTTTTAAAAAAAATATATTAAACATATATAACGTAATATTTTAAACAAATTTTTATATGTCCAAATCATTTACAACTCTTATAATTGAAAATGGAAAGTAATAAAAATCAAATTTTTCATGTCAATTTTTTTTAAAAAACAAAACAAATGTTTGAATCTTTCTAATGAACTGGATTATGTATCGTATTGGATTTAATCTCCAGATGTTATCCTCAAACATTGACAATGAAGAGACTGGAACTTGTTCTTTGTCAACGAATTACAACAGTTACAAGAATGAGGATTGCACAAGGATTTGGATGTTGACAACAAATGAAGAAGTCATCAAAATGGCGTCTTGGAAAATCTAGAATGAGATGGAGGAGAAAACACTAGAATTATTTTTTTTGGGCTGTCGTATCATCAAAATTAACCACTAATTAGCTTACTATGCCCCTGTTTGGCGTAGTTTAAAAGTCAATTTTTAATAGATTTTGATTTAAAAAATATGAAATATGTGGTTGAAAGTTGATAAAAATTGTGTATTTCATGAAATGTATGATTATAGTTAATTTTGACTTAAATTTTTAAGTCCATGTTTGGCCCCTATTAAATTAAAATCTATTTTTCTCTCTTTTCTTATTAATCATGAACTTGTTTGGCAAAACTTTTTCGGAAGATTTTAATCAGATTTCCACCCGTTGAGCCGCAATTGTTGATTTCTTGTGAGAGGCTGGGCCCCACCTAACGGTCCAAAAACTGATCAAAAGCAGGAAAAAATCGCGGCCAGACATGTTCCATATATTCTCAAATAAAATAATATTACACGTAAATTTAAAAAAAAGAATTGGGAATAGGAAGTAATTTGATGAATATATCCATTCTGGTATAACTTGCTTAATTATTATAGTACATTTTTCAAAAAATTAATATTCCTCTCATTATAATCTACAATAATGGAGCCCAAACAGGGCCAGGGGCTTACGTCACACCAATCGGGGGCTCTATGACCAAAGGTGAAAAATGCATTTAATAAAAAAATTACTGCAGTGCGATTTATATATTGAGAGGAGATAAATTATTTATTGGATACAAGTAAATCCTTCCAGCCGGTAAGCAGAACCTAACACGTATATTTCTCTGAACCCTAGCCAAAACTTGAAGAAGTACGTAAAGATAATTCTCTGCTTGATTAGATTTTGGGAAAAAAAGGAAGTAATTTGATGAATACATCCATTCTGGTATAACTTGCTCATTAGAAAGGCTGCCCAAGAATTCTTGAAAGGGTGGTGCTATGTGTACATTAAGGGATTCATAATGTACACATGGCCTACCCTCATTGGAGGGTCGGCTGTCGCGTCATGTGTACATTATGGATCCCTTAATGTACACATAGAATAATCCTTCTTGAAATGACATTGGCCATAATATCCCAGTGGTATGTTTGGCAACGTGAATTAGACTGTACTTAAAACCAGCCAGTAAGAAAGAAAAAAAGGTCAGATTTTTCATCGTATGCTATCTAATGCAGCGTGAAGACATAAAATTACGTACTAAACATCCCTCAAGTGTATGTTTGGTGTATAATTTCAAACCTGTATGATGATCCAGAAGCCAAAATAGATCCAGACGATTTGTGAATTGAAGAACTTTGAGATACTTGTTAGTTCTCTGGATGTTGTCAGTGGAGCAGAGTTTATTAGTAGAAAAGGAGGGACTAAAGAGAAATCCATTGTGGAGGAACATTTCAAGAATTAAGGAACTGCCTGTTGTCCAGCGTAGTCTTTCATGACCTGAAATATCTTTTTAAAAAAGAAACAAAAAGGTTGAGGATCGTGGGAAGGGGTAGAAAAGCAATATGAAATTTCGGACTGGTGATAAAGAGGACGATTTTGTTAAAATCTTTGTACATTAATGTTAGCAGGGCAGCTTGTATAATCTGCAACATTATTAATTCAAGCCAAAAACAGCTCAGAACCTTGGAAGAAATGAAAGTATTTAAGATTACCGTATATACTTGTAAACAGAGTTTTTCTTCAGAAGTTCAATTGGCAGGTTTCTGAATTTCAAAGGACTTCTAACCCAAAAATCCTTGAGTTCTGTAACATGCTAAAGAATATCTTCATACTTGTTTCATCTAAGCCTCTCAATTAGGCTGCTTCCTTCCAATCCCAGTCATCGTCTCAGATGCAAACCTGAAATATTTGGAATAACGCTTTCATCAGGTAGGTGTTGCTTAAAGTCCTCGCCGATGCATGATAGTTTCAAAATGAGATGTAATGAATAGAAGCAGAACAACAGTTAGCCACTCTCCTGATCACAGAATTTTATAGATAGTCATATTGACTTACATTAGGTCTGCCTCAAATGTGCTTCTAGGCAACGTCAGTTCTCGGTTGGTAGCATAAACACACTGCAAAAGATTAGCCCGTGGTTGCATCAAATTTTGTGTGAGGAGCTGTCACATTATGTGATTTTCCCACAAATGTTGGATGAAACATGAGATAAGGATGGAGAATGCAATCAAATACAGAATAAAACTATTAAGGATTGTGATACATTCACACCAAGCAAAGACAGAGATTATACATCTCATGTCCATCTAGATTTGTAATGTATACTACGTCGTTAATTCAATAATATGCAAAATAAAGATCAGATACCACATATTAAGAACATGAAGGCGGCTACTTTGTGCATGCCATACTAAGCCCCTGTCTGTTTTGAATTAAAATCCAATTAAAATCTCAAGTAAAAGCCAACAATTAATTTTAACTACACATTTCATAGGATCCATAACTTTTAAACCACACAATTCAACAACTTTTATTAAAATTTACTAAAATTTTGATTTTAATCCCTACCAAACAGGGTCTAAGTTCTGTGATCTCATGACAAACAGAACTAGGATGAAGTGGAGTTATCACACGAACAAACAAAATCAAAGTAGTATAGTTAGTAGAGTTCCTATTGGCACGTGTTCAGGAATATTCAGAGTTGTATGATTCATTTGAAGCCGTTGTCTAGTCTTTTTTCTGCAACTGAATAACTTGCAGAGAAAACTCACTTGAAAAGTTAGCAACAAGAAGTAGAAACCATACATCTACAGCAGTATCTGAAACAAATACTAACAGGGCATAAGTTTCTAGGCAACTGAAGATGACTGCTTGCATTTTTATGGAAAAGGTTATTGGAAGAAAGTGTTAAAGTTGTGCAGCCTAATTATTATCGATCCTACTTTTTTTCCACTTTTTGCCCTAATTTATCTTATAAATAGGGAGACATTTGTATGCTTTATGATTATCATCGAAAAAGAGAAAGAGAGCCTCGAGAAGATAGTCGTGAGATTTTCTCTTGTAAACCTTTTCTTTATTATTATGAATTATCGAAGTGGCGGGAAAGAGTGCAATCTCACACAGAGACGAACCTCTATAAATCTTGCTTGTTTTTGAGTGTTTATTTTCTTTTTTCGAATTGATTATTGTCGCTGGAATAAAGTTAAAGTTTATAATTCTTAACAGAAATTTCTCGAGAATAAGTCTAGAGACCCTAATGAAGGGATGTAGCAAGGAGGTCAATCTCAGCAAACTACTCATAACTCTTTTCAATTTCTTGGAACCCAAAAACCTATTGGATTTTTTCCATGTGCACTCTAAGAAATATACAGGGCACATCTGTCATGGTGAGTTGTTGTCTTCTTCGTCTAATCTTACTCTTCATGATGATTGGACGGTTGATCCTACTGGTATATGGGGATCTAATTCTAAGTATTTTATTTTTTCTGAAAAACTCATTGATTTCTTCAAGATACGAAACAAATTATAATTGAGGGGTTCCATGTTGGTAAATAGTATGAAGTCCACCAAAGGGAATGGTGATCAAAGCAACGAACCCAAAACAGAAAATTGAAGATCACCAATGAAAGCCACGAACCAAACACCAAACCAGGAAATGGATGTTAAAACAAATACCGATAGTTTGAACACGATATCGTTATCCTCAAACTATGGGCCTGTCTGTGAGAGCTTTTCTCCCAGAAAGCAACAATTAATTGACCGTTGGAACTTCGACATGGTCCCATGAAGGCAGCAGTTTTTGAAATTTTAAACGTGAAATACCAAAAATAGACTTTATCATGACAACTGAATTAAATGTTAAGGGTGAAAATCTCATTTTGCAGTAAAAGAGTCCAACATTTCGGCTGCCTTGTCTGAGCCCGAGTCCCACTTAACTGTGCAAACGGTAAAAAAATAAATTTTCTAGGTAGCCAAAAGTGCTACCAGACAGGCCCTAAGATGCCTCCTCTCGAATTGAAAATGATGCTTGAAGGATTTTGGCTAATGATTTGTAGGATTTAAATAAGTCTTTAAAGGATTAACACTCAAAAAATAAGTGTTATCCTTTAAAACTCAAGAAGACTAAAGAATTTTTTTTTTATTTTTGATATGAAGAAAAAAATATAAATTTCTATGTTTTGGAATGATTTATTTTCACAAAATGTAGCTATATTTTTTTGTATGTTTTCAATTAATTTTATTGATCACAAACAACGTATATATAGTCTTGAAACAATGCTGTACGAAGTGGTGCCAAAAAACTCTCTAAAAAGCCAACAAAATTTGAATCAAACGGTCAGATAACGGTCACTTTATTCTTCTATGTGATCACATAGTTCAACACTATGATACCGCATAGTTATCTTCAAGGAAAGGATTAAAATCCCCTACCTTGGCCTATGTGATCGCAGCCAAGTTTGGCCTATATGGTCGTATAAGCCAAAATTTGGCCTTCAAGAATGTTTTTCATTCCATATCATTCCACAATCGTTTTTTTATTAACTTTGAACAATATTTCCAACAATCCCCCACTTGTTCAAAATTGAATAAAATCTCATATTCAAAATATACAATACTTATGTGTAAGGATTCTATATCTTTCGATTTGAATCTAACTATATTGTAATTCAAACAAAGTAAAGTCGAAATTAAAGGTAGTATGAAAGTTTTGAACAAATGACTTCATATGACAATACCGGTAACCACACACACATAAGTGTCACGTGTCTTCAAGTTCCTCAATCTCGCTTACTATTGTGGCATTGCGCCTATCCTTTTCAACAAACTTTAAAGAGAGAAACTCTAACTCTCTATTGATGCGTCACTACCTCGAAGTTTATTTAGGTGAAGTTCTTCTACACTACGCCAAAAAACACCATTTGCAACACATAAAAGGCGACATTTGGTAGTTAAATGTTGCCAAAGGGATCTATCGCAACGTTTTAATACATGAATGTTGCTATTGCTTAACAAAATTGAGCTTTAGCAACATTTTTTAAGTAAATGTTGCTAATGTTGCCTTTTTGCAACGTTTTTTTAGTGTTGCAAATTTTTTTATTTTTCGCAACGTTTAAAAAAGTTACAGTAGACAAAGCTTTTTGCAACGTTTATAAAACGCTGCGAAAAGTGTCTTTTGCAGCGTTTTTTAAACGTTGCGAAAGAAGTTTTTCACATTTTATTTTTAATTTTATCGATAGTTTCGCAACGTTCGTTTTAGAAAACGTTGCTAAAAGTCTCGGCTCCCTTCTAAATTGGATTCAACATTAACCCTATCTACTCTCTGCCTCTCCTCTCCTCTCCGCTCCGCCTCTCCTCCGCAGCTCCTCTCGTCTCTACCTCTCCTCTCATATCATCTCCGCTTTCGCCTCCGCCTCCGCCTCTCCTCTGCCTCTTCTCTATCGTTTGAAATTTTGATTTGAAATCATAGGTGGATTCTTGACGGGTTTGACGCCGAGCAGATTTGGCAGCAAGTTAACCTGGAAGCCCAACCCCTGCTCCTCTCCCTCCACCGCAATATCAAACACTTTGATAAAAACCCTGAAGAGATTGAGAAACGATTCGACTTGGGGAGAGAGACCTTTAGGGAAAATCGAAAAGAAGAGACTGACGATGGGAATGGAGATGTGCTTGGTTCGTCTTTTTTTTTTTTTTTTTTTTTGAAATTGGGCTGCCTACCATTGCCCTGGTAAGTGAATTCTGCTGCTATTATTGTTATTTTATGTTATTTGATGTTTGCTAGGAAAGTGTTTGATTTATAGTGTCAATGAAATTGTTCTGTAGTTGTGGCACTTGGTTTTGGCGAAATTAGACTATTCCAATCTGAGATGCCCAACTCTCGTGTTTGTTCCTCCAATTTTAGCTCTAATTTATTTCCAGTTCAACTGTCTACATTCACTTCTCGGTTGCTCATTTTAATCTTCTTTGTTTGGCAGAGAGAATGTGGCAATGCTGAAAAGGTGCTCTAATTTATTTCCATGTTTATATTGTGATGTTCCATGTAGTGGTTACTTGAGTAGATGTTGTACTTGCTGTGATGATTCCTTCCTTTTATTTAATTGCTGCACTAGTTTTCCCGTGGATGCTGTAATAATGCTCATAAACTCACTTTATTGCTTAGTAAAAGGTATAATTTGGTAAAATCATTTTATAGCCTGATAAAATGTCTTCTTCAAAGCTCTGTCATACACTCCTTGCATGTTCCCTGTTTCTTGATAGTGTTATGCCCTTTGACACGCTTTTGGATACAAGTTTGTGATGTGAACATCCGAGGTATACCAAATCAGACTATCAATTCCGAGACCACTTCAGTTAGAACAAGGAATGGATGGGGTGCAGGAATAGATACATGGAATTAAGTTTGTTGAAAGCTTTAAATTTTGATTTGCCACATTTGGTTTTGTGAATACTTATTTCATTTGTCTTTAAACACCGGCTAATTTCATTTTTTCCATATTAAGTTTGTATTGTTAGGTGATGTCCCATTCCCATCTAATTGTTAAGTTTGTATTAATTTCTAGCAATACTGCATTTTGGGTTATCTTTTGGGTTTGATATCTGGGGTTTTAGGTAAATTTTTGATCTTGAGGGTGTTCTTGTTGTTGTCTTTGGTCATTTGTTTATGGAATGTTATGGTTGTTGAGTACATGTTATTTATCCTAAGTTGTGGAGTTATTAATAAAGAACTTTGGTTTTTCATATTTGGGATTTATAGGCTTAATTGTAGGCTTAATCATGTATCTTTATGTTTAGTTGTAGGAGAGAAATGTGTATATATATCTGTCCCTTAATAATGATTAAGGTGTCGAAATGAAATGCAGACTTTCTACGTGGCGCTAATTTGTTTTCCAGCCTAAATTGCTTGATCCTTGTGACAGTTTTTGACATCGTGCCTTATTTATTGGCTACTAATTGTCTGATAGTGGATTGAAGGTAAGTTGAAAATTGGACACACTTGGAGATTTTGTGATTATGAGAAGTAATGGGCAACCTGTTTACAATTTTTGTGTATCTGTTGATGATGCTACCATGGCTATCTCACATTTTATAAGGTAAAGCATGGCCGTACTTCCAAATTTTGCCAATAGAAACAATTGGCTGATGTAAATGCTGTTTCTCTTTCCCTGTTTATATGTTTTTTACTTTTCATGAACTTGCTCTTTAACTTACATTTCTATTTCAGAGCGGAGGAACATTTGCCAAATACTCTGAGGCAAGCTTTGATATATAAAGTACTGTGTCTTTCCTCTTCATTTGAGTTGAGTTGTGCATTTGTATTGCGCAAGTAATTTCTATTGGCCATGTGTATTGCGCAAATACATTTGTTACTTTAAACCAGGCGCTTGGATTCGCAATGCCTTGCTTTGCACATGTTTCTTTGATTCTCGCACCTAATCGGAGCAAACTTTCGAAAAGGCATGGTGCAACTTCAGTGGGCCAGGTAATCAATCACACTATTATTTCTGTTTCCCTTTAAAATAGGTCTTGTTTTCAACTTATCTAAGTAGAAATACATCTCTGATTCATAAAAAATAACAGTAGGAAATATATATATCCATGTTACTGGATTGTTATCACTTTATTTCAATATCCCATCGATTACTTTTTCTCCTTATCCAGGACTAATATCATTTGTAATATTTCCACTTGATAGTTCAGGGATATGGGATTTTTACCTGAGGCTATGGTTAACTATCTTGCATTATTGGGATGGGGTGATGGTACTGAGAATGAGTTTTTTACTCTTGACTAACTTGGTTAGTTTCCTAAATCTGTGTTATACATGTAATGCTTCTTGCAGCTTAAGCTGATAGATGTATTTATGTTCCATTAATGTAATGACTTCAAAATCTATCATGGTTTGTAGTTGAAAAGTTCACAATTGAGCGTGTTAACAAAAGTGGAGCTATTTTTGATTCAGCAAAGTTAAGGTAAGTATGGCATTTATAGACATTACATAATTAAAAATTCTTTATTGCACTTGTAATTCAATATAGCTGCAGCCACTTATATCGAATTAAAGATTCATTGTTAGTTTTACACCTTTCGTCATAGTAATGTCATTTTTGTTAATCTAATAATTATGCTTGCTGAGCATTATTGCATTTGATTGATTCCATTGAACTTATTTCTTAACATCGAAGGTGGATGAATGGTCAATATCTGAGATCTCTTCCTTCGGACGACCTAAACAAGCTAATTGGTGAGCGATGGAAAAGCACTAGCATCTTTACAGAATCAGAGGGGAGCTTTATAGAAGTAAAAGTTCTCTCTTCCATGAACATTATTGTAGCAGGATTTTCCTTTTTATTATTCACATAATGAAATGAGATATTGGAAATGCTAGAAGTTTTCCAGTGAGTTATAGATTGATTTGAGCTTGTATAATGGTATTCTATCCCCTTCTTGAGATGTTGGTCATTTGACTGGAGGCTTATCACATCACATTGATTATTCAAAGCTCTTGGCTGAGCATTTGATTCCAACTTCTACATGAATTGCTTGATGGCTGACTTTTTAGTTTAAGGTTTACCATTACTTGATGGGTGAGTATTGGCTTGCTTTTGGAATGGAAGAAGTTTCACTGTTGTTTGAAAAAGATTGCTCCGTTAATTTCTCTCTCTCATTTTATTTGCAGTAACTTAGTCTTTTATTGTCTTTCTCAACCCATAACTGAGTAGAATTTTTTATTGTGCGTGTGTTTGTAAACAGGAGTATATCTTATTTTGCAATGGTAGAGCCCTTTTGTTAGAGCTTCAAGTGGTTCCCAATAGAGTTATGTGGTATTGCTGTAATGATGCTTCAGTGGGGGACAGTTTGGATGATGCAGTGTTGTGCGAAGTACCTGGTTCCAGCATTTTGGATGATATTTTATGTCTCTACTTCTTCCAGCAATCTAGTTAGTGAAATGATGGATGAAACAATTGTATTGTTCATCTTACTCCTTTTTCGATAGGTTGTGTTGTATCACATTCGAATTTTGTATTGATTCAAAAATTTATAATAAAATTATCAATTTTTATGCAATTCCAAAATGGTTTCACAAAGTGTTATTTTAATTTTCTAGATCAATTACTCAATTACCAAAAAAAAAAGGTCTATGGCAACGTTTTTTAAACGTTGCGAAAGAGTATACGGCAACGTTTAAAAAACGTTGTGAAACTTCGCAACGTTTTTTAAACGTTGCCGTAGACCTTTAGCAACGTTTTTTAAACGTTGCCGTATCCCTTCCCTCTTTCGCAACACTGCACTTTGCAACATTTGAAAAAACGCTGCAAAAGGGCTTTTGCAGCGTTTTTTGGCCATTGCAAAAGCCCTTTTTTGGTGTAGTGCCAGTATCTTTATTACTTTTTAGAGATGCTTGTACTTAATATTGAACTCCATTAAGAGCTTAATGTTCAACCCTTACTTCAGTAACAGCCAGCATTATTTAATTAGAATAAGGTTATTGCATATTACATAATGCTGAAACTATCCATCTATCGAATGACTTGTTGTTACCCTTTGAACCCGTTGATTACTTGTTGAGTAATGATAGGTAGGGTTGCTATCATTGATGGACCTTTTAGTTCAAGAGTTTCAACCTTATTTTAGATGTCACTAAATCTCTGTTTAGAGGTTTAATTAATAGATCCGCTAAGTTCTCTATTGACTTAACATAATTTAGGGAAATTATTCCACTCTTAATTAATTTCCTTATGTAGTCATGTCTTAAACTCATATTTCTAGACTTTCCATTATATAGTTCATTGTATGTTTTTGCTAGTGTGGCTTGACTATCACACATGATAGATATCAAAGATGTAATCTTCGGTCCCAAAGGTATCTCATAGAGTAGATCCTTAAGCTACTCAGCTTCTTTCCAGGTTTCTGATAATGCTACAAATTCAGATTCCATAGTTGAGTGTGTAATACATGTTTATTTCTTTCATTTTCAAGAAACAACACCACCTCCAAGAGTAAACACCCAACCAGAAGTAGATTTACTTTCACCCGTGCTAGATATCCAACTGGCATATGTAAATCTTTCCAATACATTTGGGAACTTAGTGTATTGTAGACCTAAATTCTTGGTTTTTTTTAAATATTTAAGAACTCTTCCAATGGCCTTCCAATGATCATTGCTCAGATTACTAGTAAACCTACTAAGTTTACTAATTGAAAATGCTATATCCAATCTTGTGCACTGAACAACATACATAAGACTCCCGATAACACTTGAATACTCTAGTTGAGCAATTTCTCTTCTTTCATTCTTTATTAGCTTTGAACTTGGATCAAGATGGGTACTACATGATTTTATGTTCAAATGTTTGAACTTATCTGTCACACTCTCGATATAGTGTGATTGATTTAAATGATAACGCCCACTAGTTTTAGTAACTTTGATACGCAAAATGGTATCAACTTTTCCAAAATCCTTCATCTTGAATGTAGAAAATGGAAACCTCTTCGTTCTTTTATTTCATCCGTGTGATTACTCATAATCAACATATAAAAAAATAAATATCACATAATCAACACATGCTTTAGAATATAAACATTTATCTACACTATTACGTTCAAAACCAAATGATATAATAGCCAAGTCAAATTTCTCATGCCATTTCTTAGGTGCTTGTTTCAATCCGTATAATGAGTTAACTAATCTACACACCTTACGTTTATTTCCAGGTAGAAGTAGAACAAACCCTTCAGGTTGTTCCATATAAACCTCTTCATCGAAACCCTTATTCAAGAATGTCATTTTGACATCCATTTGATGAACATGCAAGTCATACATCAAAGCTAATTCAAATAATATTCTAATTGATGTTATTCTAGCTACCGTTGTATAAGTATCAAAATAGTCTATTCCTTCCTTTTGTCGATGACATTTAGCTACTAGTCTAGTTTTAAAGGTATTAAGAGAACTATCAACATTATACTTTCTCCTAAACACTCATTTACATTCAATAGGTTTGGATTCGGGTGGTATGGACAAGTTCCAAAGTATTGTTAGACATTATTGAATCCATTTCATCATTAACTGCATCTTTCCAAAAAAATGTTATCTCGAGAATTTATGGCTTCTTTATAAGTTTTAGGATCGGTTTTCACTTGTAGAACAAAATGAATTGTTCTTACAACATTCTTCTCACTTCCTTCTACTGAGTAAAATGAAATAAGTTGAGAGTTAATTTCATCCGGTTCTAAAGACTTCTTAATTCGAGTTCTTTTGCTCCTTCGAGTTTCACTAGATTCATCAATATTTTTAGAAGATGTTTCATCTTGTGTTCCACTAGAGCCGAGAATTTCTTTATTAATTTCCCTTAATTCATTATCTAAAGATAATGAATTCTCAAAAAACTCTACATTTTTGAATTCAATAATTACATTGGACTCAAAGTTCAACAATTGATAAGATTTGTTGTTGCTAGCATACCCAACAAAGGCACATTTGATATCTCTTGGACCTAACTTGATCGTGTTGGGGTTCGTGTTCTTACAATAAGCAAGACACCCCCACACTTTGAAATATCCAATATTTGATTTTCTTCATTTCCACAATTTTGTAAGGAGAAACCTTAATAAATTTAGAAAGAATCATATTTAATATCATACAAGCACTCAACAACGATTCACCCCATAAATTAAACGACAACTTAGCATAAATCAACATGACATTTATCATTTCAACTAAAGTTCTATTTTTTCTTTCAGTCAAACCGTTTCGTTCAGGTGTCCTAGGTGCAGAATATTGATGAGCCATGCCTTGCCATTCACAAAATGAATTAAAATCACTAGAAAAGTACTCACCTCCTCCATCACTTCTTAGAGTCTTTATTTTCTTACTAAGGTGATTTTCTACTTCATTTTTATATACGTTAAACATATCAAATGCTTCATGTTTACGCTTTATCTAATAAACATACGTATATCTAGAGTGGTCATCAATAAAAGTAATAAAATACATATTACTACCTCTAGTTAACAATTTAATTCACAAATATCAGTATGAATTAATTCTAAAATACTACAAATCTTATTAACACTCTGATAAGGCTTCTTAATCATTTTAGATTTTATACACGTTTTACATTTCTATGCATCGTTTTCATTATATGATATCATGTCATATTTCAACATTCTTTTCATAGTACTTTTACCTATGTGACATAATCTAGCATGATATAATGAAAATGAGTCAACAATATAAGCAAAATCAACTTTATAATTAAAAGATTTGTCAAAAATACAAAGTTTGACAATTCCTTCACTAGAATAGCATTTTCCAACAAATTTCTCATTTAGGGATAGTACAAGTTTACCGAATTCATAAACACATTTTATACCCGATTTTCCTAAGAGATTTTCACTAACTAAGTTCATATTCATATCAGGAACATGTAGTACATTTGTCAAGGTAATAGTTTTGTCGGAAGTGAAGATGATGTCCACATTTTTTTCCCAAATACATTGGATCGAACCTCGTTATCCATCTGAATCTCTTGTTCTCCATCAACTTCTTAATAAGTCTTAAACTTATCATATGATACATAAACTGTTGCACACATATCATACCACCAACCAGAAACCTTTCCCTTGATAGCATTTATTTCGCTTACGGTGGTTACAATGTTGTCTTCTTTGATGGAGTTTACTTTTCCTTTGGTGTTGTTCCTTTTTCAGTATCTACATTCGTTTTGCATAATGTATAGATTGTCCACACACGAAACAACCACATTTGATATTCTTCTTGGAATTGTTAAAATTCCTTGAAAGCTTTCTCTTGTTGGATTTAGTAGAAGGCTCGATCTTCTCCACGACATTGATTTTAGATGTGCCTTCACAAGAATTATCATTCTTATCTCTTCCTCAATTCGAATATTTTTTGCAATTGTTCCAAAGTATAGTTTTCGGAACTATGCATTATTTTCTTCCGGTATCCTTTCCAAGTTTCGGGAAGTTTAGCAATGATTGCTCCCACTTGAAAAGTTTTCGGAATCTCAATCTTGACCACCTTCAATTTGTTGACAAGCACTTACAATTCATGAATTTGGGGAAGAATGAGAATATTCTCTAGAAACTTGAAATCAAAATACCTTAAGATTAAAAATTTCTTAGTGCCCTCTTCTTCAGCTTTGTGTTTACTCTCTAAAGCATTCCAAATTTCCTTTGCCGATGTCATGTTGGTGTAGAGATTATATAACCAATCTGATAATGCATTTAGAATGTGACCGCGGCACATTAGTTCATCTTCTTGGCGCTTTTGTCTTTTGACCCTTACTGCATCACCGATTTCAGATCTAGTATATAAAAGATTTTCAATGTTGTTAGTGGGAACTTCAACTTATCTTGCCATCTTGTGAAGTTTGTGCCATCGAAACGATCCAACCAAACAAGGTCTTGATTCGTCAACTTGATTCTTGCCACCGTGCTTTCGTTCTCCATTGAAGAAATATAGTTTGAGATTGTTGGTAAATAGTATGAAGTCCACCAAAGGGAATGGAGATCAAAGCAACGAACCCAAAACAGAAAATTGAAGATCACCAATGAAAGCCACTAACCAAACACCAAACCAGGAAATGGATGTGAACAACAAATACCGATGGCTTGAACACGGTTCATTGTCCTCAAACTATATCTGCCTCCTTTCGAATTGAAAATGATGCTTGAAGGATTTTGGCAAATGGTTTGCAAGATTTAAACAAGCCTTTAAAGGATTAATACTCAAGCAATAAGTGTAATCATCTAAAACTCAAGAACACTAAAGAAATTTATTTTTTTTGGATATGAAGAAGAAAGTATAAATTTCTATGTTTTGGAATGATTTATTTTCACAAAATGTGGCTATAGTTTTTTTGTATGCTTTCAATTAATTTTATTGATCAAAAACCACCTATATATAGCCTGGAAACAATGTCATACGAAGTGGTGCCAAAAACTCTCCAAAAAGCCACCAAATTTTGATCAAACTGTCAAATAAGGGCCAAGTTTGGCATATGCGACCACGTAGGCCAAAATTTGGCCTTTAAGAATGTTTTCCATTCCATATCATTCACAATTGTTTTTTATCAATTTTGAACAATATTTCCAACATTCCACAATGAGGTACCAATCTGATAGTGTGACATCTCTACTTGGCGGACTCCTTTCTCTTCATCACGTCTTCCTCATCTCAACTTGCAAATTTCTTGACCAAATCAAAAGCTTGTTTTTGTCACTTTCTGGGCAAACTCTTGATGACTCACTCGTCCTGAGTTTGACCCAAGGGTGTTAATATATATAATATTGTGCGTTTTGTTTTGTTAGATAGAAGGTTGTCACGAAGTGTAGCCTCTGTGTTGTCTTAGAGTATCCCTGCCTTTCTTTGCTGAATCAGATTTATTATTATTATTATTGCTATTGCTATTGCTATTGCTATTGCTATTGCTATTGCTATTATTATTATTGTATCATTTACATTCAAATGAGAAAGCAGCCATAGGGGTTCTATTCCATGAAGCTACTAGTATTTTTATAATAGAGATTTATAGCAGAGATGTGTCAGTTGTGGGGTAGTAGAGACAATAAGATTGAAATATGGATAATTGTTGGCAAATATATTGAAATATGGTTTTATAGGATAACATTGATGAACACGGTGGAATTTAGGTAAAAGAAGGAAAAAAAAGACTAAAATGGAAGAAAATCAAAGTTTAGGGACCAACGTGCAAATATTGAAAAGATGACCCGGAAGAAGAAATGAAGACGTGAAAGAACAAGAACCAACTGAACGAAGGAATGAAATGTTAGAAGAAGAAGAAGAAGAAGAAGATCAAGAAACGAGAAAACGAAGTTCACAGACTAAAACGAAACTTGTGCATTTTATTTTAAACTTTGTCGTCACATAGTGTAAATACCATGTGGTCACATGGTTAGATTCAGGGAATTGAAAGAGTGAATTTCATTGAACTATGGGGTCATGTGGAAGTATACTATGCGGTCACATAGTATGTTTCCGAAAGAAAAATTCTGGTTTCCTTATTTGAATAAAACTCTTATGAAAACAAATTTTGGGGCATCTTTTAAAAACCTAGGGCCTTCTAGAACTGGGCACCACGCATTATAACACATTCTAAAAGAGTTTGAGAGCAAAGGAGGCAAGAACATGAAGATCAATTCCAAGACTCGAAGATTCAAGCCAAGCATTATTTGGGTGATGTCGATTTTTCAATATTTTTTTATTTTTTTTTTCATAACATGTTATGCTAGTTTTCTTTGTGCTAGGAGAATGATGAGCCATGTAATTTGACTTTTAATCTTTAGTTTTATATGTTTGATATTAGAAACACATTTTTGAATATTTAGTGGTTTACGTGATTTTCTTTTCTCCATAATTATTGTGCTCGGTAGTTGTGTAAATTTGTTGGCTTATTTTATGTATTTGAAAGAAGAAAAATATGTTTGACACATATAAATTGTCATAGGGTCCGATAGCGGATAAAAATAAATCACTATACTTTATGTGAATCTTTACGTGTTCATAAGAACTCATGTACTTGTATCTGTTCATATCCATCATAAAAATATAGTTGGATCATATATAAAAGTAGGTTTAACGTTATTCAAGAGAGATTATTAAATAAAATTAGAATAATTTGCATCTAAATGTGTAAAACTATGGTTAAAACTGATTATTGCATGAGAATTCAAGATCCTAGTATGTTTGTCATCTATTAAATACATCAATATGCATTTAGAATAATTTGCATTTAAGTTAGTTAGGTTACAAATCATTGCATAAGTGGATTATTTTATTCATAATTTGGTCACAAACAAACACTTCACATTATTCTCGTTTCGGTTAAGGTCGCTATAATTAAAATCGAACTAAATCAATCTCTGTGGGACGATATTTGGACTCGAAATCTACTTTATTACTTGTTAACGAACTTTACATTTGCGGTGGTTTTAATTTGAATTATATTTTCATGAACACCTTTTTTCCGTATCATCTTGCGAAGGTTTGGAAGACCGTGGGCTGTAGTGGATGGTACAACAGCTAACTAAACTCAATTGAACGAACGTCATATTAGCTATTATTTTAGCGAGAAGAGCAAGGGAGGCAGATAGCAAGGCTGGAGAGGCCAGTGTGTTAGAGAAGCAGGCTCAAGACTTTTGTTAGGTTTATATATTGTATTAGCGATTCTGTGAACAAAAGGACCAACTTGAACAATTATAAAATTTTAGAGACTCTATTGTAAAGTTTCATAGTTGGTAGGGTTAGCCTAAGGTTCGAGGTTTTATGCTTGGAACTAGGTTGAAGACTCGGTGCATTTTGGCTAGCTGCTCGAGGGAAGCATGATGGAGCGACTGAAACAGAACAGTCTTCGCTCGACTTTCACCAGCCGCTCGCTCAAGCGATGTATTGTTCGCTCTTACGTCGGTCAAGCGAAGAGTGACAAAGTGGTTTCGCTCGAGCAACTGTTGTATATGGAAAACCGAAGTCGCGTTTATTGATGAGTTTTATACGGTCCAAGTCTCCAAAACAGGTTCAACTATAAATAGAGGCTCCGTGGACGAATTCATTGTGGTTGCTACATTGTTCTTACATTGAGAGATTCATTAACATATTTGAAAGAGATCCAAGAGGCAAATCATTGAGAGATTCATCAACTTATTTCTTGAGATCCAACAACCCGATTTTGGAAAATATCAAAGGTTCCATAATCAAAAACACCAGCGTCCTTAATCTTTTAAGAAACTGACTCTTTCATTGGGATTTGAAAAAGGTGCACTGCAAGCACATGTATAGCACAAGAACATGAGGTTCTTAGGTATCCACTTGGAAGAGACGTGTGCAGAAGAATGTGAGACAGCTACAGCATATCTTGGTAGAAGATTGTGAGTCTGTAAGTACAGCAGAACTTGGAAGCTACAGGAGGTAGATCGGGAGATTTAGCAGGATGGCTAGACAGTATCTATGGTAGCAGATTGCAAGGCTAGAATGAGCAGCAGATCTTGGAGTTGCAGGGTTTACAACAGTTAGTGGAACTAGTTTGGAATTGAACTATAATCCATATTGTCTATAGTTGAGGTAACTGGCTTGGTCCCGAAATTTTTACCCAATTGGGGTTTCTCCGTCATCATATTGGTGTTGATTTACTGCTTTCAAAAACTTCTATCACAATTCACTAAAAATCTAATTTTAATTCCCACCAAACACCCTCTAAGTTGGGCTAATGGATTAAGTTGTAATTTCATTTCGGATAATGGGCACGCGGACTATTGTAAAAAAATGTTTGAATGCGAATCTAAGCCGGGTTGAGGTTGGGGCTGACACGGTTAATGTAGCCCTATCCATTCCCTCCCTAGATCCGCCACTAATTATTATAATGCGACAAACAGTCAATTTAATGTAGATAATATTTTTAGAAAGTTATACTCACAGTTACTGTGCCGAATGAACTCTGATGAAAAGCATATTTACCCTCCAAGTACGTTACCTTCAAAATACACGCTAATACAATTGTCTCTTGGACACGTGAGACGTGTATTAGTCTCTTAGCCCTCACAGCTATTAGTTAATATGTCATGTGGCCCAAGTTGTGTATTTTTCTAAAATAATATTATCTAGCATTGTTGGTACTTAGCACCAATCTAAATAGATTCTAGGTTGTAGTGGGATTCATCTAAACTTATCCAATTAATTATTTATTGGACAAGTCTAGGTGGATCTCCACTAAGTTTCAACCTTTTAAACTTAAAACCTTTTTAATTTTGAGTTTTAATGTAAAAATGTAAACATTATAATACATATTATAACTTATATTTTAATGGTATAAATGTGGGGATTGAAATTTTAGCTATAAAAGGTGATTAGATTTCATTGTTTAATATATCTTAAAAACAACTCGAAAGTTTTCCTTGTACTTTTATGCTCTCATACTTTTGGCAATTTGATAAAGACTCGTTCTTTATTTTCCTGTGTCATGCTCATAGATGGAGAATCAATTGTGAGCAATGTGAATTTTATCTTGGAGTCATGTAGTGCCGAAAATATATACATGAAGGGAGGTAACACTATTTTAGGACATTGTCCTTGACGTGACTCCCTAAAACTTGCTTTTTAACTTTCTCTATTTATGTTATTATATTTATTTTAATATTTTAGTTATTAACTTGTACTTTTCATATTATTGTTTATTGACTAATGATAATTGATAAACTACACACAAATCACTCATTTTTCCAACAATTGTGTGTAGATAAATCATCAAATAACACAAAAATTTTAAATAACATAAAAATACAATTCAACTATATAATCATAAGCATAAGAACACAACAATAACATGAACATATATTATAAATAGAGAGTTTGAAAAGCAAGCTTTAGGGAGTCAAGTCAAAAACGATGTCCTAAAGTTGTGTTGCCTCTCTTTCGTGTAGGTACTTTCGGGCTTGAAACAGGGTAACGAGTGTATTTGTGCTTAACAATCCCCATTGTATAATAATCATTAACAAATTATTTATACACTCTATCAATTAATTATAATAATCCCCCATTCTTAAGAAGGTGTTAATCCTAATAAGAGTGCACCTTTACCATATTGCTAGCCTTTTAACTAAAGGAAAAAAAGTTGCAAAAGTGCATTTTAATCATGGTTTATTTGCTATAATGTTATGAATATTAAATACTAAAGATTGCTAATACATGTTTATTAATATTATTGTTTCCTTTACACATTTATTAGCGCTAAAAAACAGAACAAATATCTGGTGCATATTGGGTTTCATGGATTACAACATTGAACAATGAAACATCATCCATAACACAAATAAACCTTGCATTTCACCAAACAAGTCCTAGGTCAACATAAGATTGTTGTTCCCGTGGTTGGGACGAGGGCAAACACGAACTTCATGTTCTTCTGGTCCCTCGCGGAGTTTTGGCACCAAAATCTCGAGTATTGTTTGTGGCCCATCATAGTATGCTTCTATATTAGCATCTTCTGGAATTCGGGTAGAAAGTGGGATTTCTCTAACAAATTCTCCCTGCGGGCAGTGCTCTGGTGATGGATCTGTAAGCTTGAAAGTCCTGTTCTGTCTCTTGATAAATGGTGTGCCGGACAAACTTGTACACGACACCTTGATAATTCCATGAGTGAGCGTGTTCCTCCATGAAACATTAACTCTGTGAAGATCTACAAATGGCAAGCTGATTACAATCAGAAAACCTTCTTTATCTTCATAGATTGTTTTGGCAGCAGTTACAGGTCCATAAACATTCCCGAGAACTCCACTAAATTCCTTCAGCCAGAGTGGTTTGTTAGAATGAATTTCCATATCAGAGATTCGATCTGAAGGTGCACTTACTGCAAAATAACAATCATCTTCGTTTCCAAGTGAGACGAAATCTTTCTTTCTCTTGCTGCCAACAGGTGATAGATCAATCAGATCACCATTGCTATGGTCGGCTGGCTGAGTCGATAGACTTAGTGCAGATCTGTTGAGCAACTTTTTTGAGCGGGAATGTGGATTACTCTTTATTGGAGGAGGTGGCCTCTCAAGTTCGAACTCAGTTGCTGGCAGATTTCTCCATGATCCGTAGTTGCTTGCTTCAGGTGGGATGGTGAACTTTGGGTCCCTACCCGTGAGTTCTGCCCATCTTCTGCGATCATCTTCATCAAGACCTGTGAGATCGGGTGAAGGAACAACCTCAATGCCATGAACACATTGAGGGTTAGACAGTCCCTTGTAATACTTACGTTGCATCCTATGGGATCGAACAAAACCTTTATCAACACTAAATGGAAAGGGTCGATCCCCTTGACGAGAAAACCCATTCATATAACTCTGCAGCTGCATCTTACCCAGAGCATTCTTGGGTTTTTCCTTGAAAACCCACATGTAGATATTTTCCATATCATGTTGAACCATAAAAACTTCGAGCTCAACATCAGATTTATCAAACCCAGAAACTCCGTTACTGTCAAGTATGATCTTCGCCTTTGATTTCTCATTCAGGACTGGCTTAAAGTAAAAGTTGAAGAAGAACCACGCACCCCATACATTATCGATTCTTTTACCACATTTCTTCCCAACCTTGGGAAAACTTAGAAAACTATCACTCTCGTAAATTTGAGAACTTAGTCCAACATCAAGAATATCACACTTTTCAGCATTCCAAGATTGTGGAGGGAGTGTTTGCTCGGTTAAAGACGGTAAATTGATATCTGGCGGACGAGTTAAAACAACTTGGCAATTCATCTCGAGATCTAATTCTTCACATGCTGAGCCACTTAAATACATGGACAAAAGGGTTGAAGGTTGACGATTCTCCATTTACAAAGCTGTGACAAGAGTATATTCCATCTGACAAACTATTCCAGGGTCTTGGAATTTTGTTCCTCCTCAAATTATTTTGACAAACAACTAAGCTTTATAAACACCTCCATCATGACAATACAAGCTTCAACCATAACCTCGATCAAAACCCTAAATTTATTTATCCTAACCTTAATTTTCCCAACAACTAAATTAAAATCTAAAAATCAAAGGGAAAACAAATGTATAGATCCGATTACTTCCCGAATCAAGAACAAGAAAGAAGGACAAGAGAATATATTAAGAAGAACAAGAGACAGCTAGACGAAGACTATATCTAAACATAACCCAAGAATCTCTTCGTTCCTCCAAAGACAGGTGGGATACAGTAAAACAAACCATAAAACCCAGCCTTTTTAACATAAATTCCTAATTGATAGATACATAAAAGCTGGATCTTTCTGTAACAGAATCTGAGTAGTTCTTAATCTATATCGAGATATAATACTAGTTGGATGAGTTCTACCAATCTATGAATCCAAGGCCCAGGAACAGCACCAAATTAGAGGGGATTTTCGAAGAATACCTTTTGGGATAAGCTTCCACAACCAAGAATCCAGACCGATTTGGGAACTCCGAAGAATTAATGGTCCTAAAAATCCTCATCTTCTCTCTAATCTATCACCCTTCAACAAATAACTATCAGGTAAAAATCGCAAGAACTTTAGTCATACGATGTACTGATGTACATGTATAATTCATACACGGTTTCATGAGCAATTCAAAGAGAGAAGGAGAAAGTATTAGTTTTAGCGTTCGTATTCTGGGTGTCATACGAACTAGAGATGATAAATAGAGAAGGAATCGTGAATTTATAGGAAGTGGAGTGGGGTGGATGGGGAAGGGGAAGGGGAAGGGGAAGGGGAGGATTTCGGTGTATTCTAGCGATATTATTTTGAAAGAATGTATTTAAACATAGTATATTGATAAAAAAATGTGTGGTTGAAAATAAGAAAAAGTTATTGATATGATGAAAAATATTATTTTATTGAAAAATGTGTTTTTAAAAATGAATAGAATAATGAAAATAAAAATTTTAATGCAACTCAAACAAACAGTGGGATGACATGGGATAAGGGTGATCGTACAAATTGGACGTTCTTTTGGTGACCCAATAAAAGAAAGAGTAAATGGGTCAAACTATTGGCACAAGGGAAAAAAATCATAATTAAGTATGTTTTAAATCAATTTTCAGAAATTAAATTTAAAAATGTAAAAGTCAGGTATTAATTCAATATTTTAATTTTAAATAATAATATTATCAAATTAAATTAATCTACTGGTATCCACCCCACCAAACAACTAGCGCACCCGTCCACCACTATCCTCTTTTACAATCTCGGCATCTACTCACGGACATCCACCCTATCGAAGACTTCTTTAGCGGCCAACTGATCGCCGCTCAACAGTGAATGAGCATCGCTGGCTTGAAAGAGAGAGGGAAAAACATAGCATCCGTTGGAGAACATCGATTAAGCATCGTCGGCGATAGATCATCTTCTTCAACGGCGACTCAACGATGATGGTATAATTTAAAACTATTTTTAAAATTGAATTGAAAAACAGCACCTTCGGAGCAAATAACTTCAATGTTCACAGTCGAAATCTAGTTAATTGAATTTGTGACCAATTCGAAAAACTGAGGTCAAAGAAATCAATGGCATGTAACCAGATCTCTTGAATTTATGACATGTGACTTGTGCACTTTGATGTGTGACATGTTACATGCGACCTGTTACCCCTAAGACATTGATAAGTTATCTGTGATATTGATCTAATGGCATGTGACAAATTCTCTTAGATTTGCGACTTGTAGAATTTGATTTCTTGCCGTGCAAAATGATATGTGACCCATGACACTAATATGTGGTCTATACAGTATGACATTTGACCTGGGAATGATGATTTGTGACTTGAACTGTAACATGGAGCCTGTGAACTATAACTTGTGATATATGAACATAAATTAGTTAGTCGTGACCAATTCTATTTGATATGTGACCTATTGACACTGAGATTAAATAGAATTGGCCATGAATCACTTATTTATATTCACGTCACAGGTTATAATTCAAAGGTCATATGTCAAACTGTGACCAGATCTACTTAATTTGTGACTATTTATATTTAATTACGATCTATGCAAAATGACATGTGACTGGTAGTGTGACTTATGACTTATCATTACCAACTGTAGATTGTGAAATGTGACCTACAAACATTATCTATGGCCATCACCACTACACCCATTTGCAAAACCAACAACAAAACCATCTAATGGCCTGCCCCTTTTAAAAGCAGAAGCATCGCCTCCACCACAACCACCATTATCACCACCATATCAAATATAAAATCATAACCTCCTTAACCAAACCACAACCACATCCATCACCTAAAATCTTGCACAAGTTTCTCTCTAACCCACGACCACCAAGCAGGAGTTTAACGACGAGCACTCAATTGAAGCTCAATAGACGAAAAGCACCGAGCCGAGGAATTGGTCGTTGTGCCGTTGCGTGTAGTGGTGATTGAGCTTCGTCGGATCAGAGCATCACTGACGCTCATACCAATGAAGAGAGAAACCAACGACCGATGAGAAGAAAGTGAGTAATTTTGATTGAATACATTATTTTTGCTCAAATAAACTTCGTACGTGATTTAAGAATAGCGGTCTTTAAAATTCAGCTGAAATGTAATTTCCACTTCGCATAATTTGAAGTTGGTCGACAGGTTTCTTTATCTATGTTATCAAGGCCACTCATAGATCAATTTCTCTAAAAAGCTCCATAAATCAGACAAAATACATTTAAAAAAATATTTAAATATATTTAAATTAAACTTTTAATCTTAAAATAATTTTAACTTTTGAAAAATTTTACCAAGCTAACCTAACATTACTGTCCGTCTCTAGTGGTTTGACTTGAGGTACCCCACTAAACCCAAGGATAAGGTCCCAAAAGATTTTCCTTTAATGAAACCGAAAAGTGGGTTCGATTTTATACGTGTTGCATTTTCATCGGTGAGCTTCCTTTTTTTTCTTTTGCTATTAGAAAATAACTGTTAGATTTAGAATCCAAAACCATGTGTTTTCTTTGCTATTAGAAAGTAACTGATTGAGATTTAGAATCCAAAACCATGTTTTACACATTTTGCTTTATCTAGCCAATATGCAAACTCATTAATTGATTGAGGAGATGTATTCAATTGAGACTTTTAATATCTTTTTGAAATTTAAAAAGTTTAGGGGTATTCAACGTAGACTTTTGAAAACTCTCTAAAAGTATTGGTGTATTCAATTGAGACTTTTATAAACTTTTAAAAGTCACCGTGTATTTAAGTGCTTGTTTGGTAGGAATTTTTGGGGGAATAATTGATTTTTGAATAGTGATATGATGGGAAATGTGAGGTTGAAAAAGAAGAAAAAATTATTGATGTGATGGAAAATATTATTTTATTGAAAAATGTGTTGTTGAAATGAGAATTGATTTACTGTAGAATTTGAGAATAAAAAACAAACACTCCCTAATTAAAACTTTTTAGAAGTCTCTGTATATCTCAAGTTATTCAAATATTTATGACTTTTAGAGATTTTTATAAAAGTCTCAATGGAACTAATTTTCAGTAGAAAGTACTAAAATAAAATCTCAAACTTTGTTTCTTAATCACAAGGTTTTTGGGAGACTTTCACAAAAAAAAAAAAAATTAATTTGTATTTTTTTCAATACTTCTCTTTCATTTTCCTTTTTACTAACATTAGAGTTATGACTACAATTTAATTTTTCTATTGATTGTATTAGTTTTTATTTTTCATTTTCTCTCTCTTATTGTTTATTTCTATTTTCTACAAAAAATTAAATTGTATTTTTACAAATTTTTTTCATTTATTTTTTCTGAAAAAAATATATTTTTTAATTAAATTATAAATTTTATAAAGGCTAATTTATAATTAAATTTAAATATATATTTTTTATCTATTTTTTAAAGGTATATTATATTAATAATACTGAATATTTAATTTATTTTTTATATGTATAATAATTATTATTTATTTAATTAAGGTTTTAAATTTTATCTTTTTTAAAATATTCTTTTATTATACTGGGGGAAAATGAAGGAGAAGGAGAAGGAGAATTGTGAGAATCACAACCTCGTATGTGATAATTTTACAATATTGAACTAGATCCACATAAATTCCATATCAAATGAACGCCTTCAAAAATCTTTTGAATTCTACAAAAAATCTCTAAAAGTTTTAAAATAAAAGTCTATAAGTTTACAAAAGACTTCCACTAATTCCATACAATTCTCTAAAAAAAATTCTCGAAATCTACAGAAGTCATCACTTAAAAAAAATCCATCAAATTTTCAAAAGTCTCAATTGAATACACCTCCTAAATAATATATCTTGTCATTTGACATCATGAACCCGCTTTCTATAAACAAAAGGCAAGAAACAAGTCCGATAGTTTCGTAAGTGAACATGGGTGAGCTTAATTGGCCTTTTGAGTGGTGGTACGTGATCATCGGTAAAACCAACTCCAATAATTATTTCGAATGGTCGACTAAGAAAATTAATTATATTTGTATAAATTATTTATGTACTATTCTCGTTGTCGTCATCATATTCATGAAAAATGAACTGTTTCATGACATCATAAACCGAACTCAAGTATCATTCGAATTGGAGAACAAAATCTTGGGATCGTTTTCAACCAAAGTGCCAAGCAACTTCAACCATTTGATTTCATCGATAAATATTTCATCTTTACAATTATGATTATTAGCTGATCGATTGTATGATTCACGTACAACTTCAAACCATGACAATGAGCCTTGTAATTATTAAATTTAAAAAAAAAAAAAAAAAAAAAAGAACTTGTGCCCAGTTAAACTTTCGTCTTGTTTGCACTCCATGGTGGGGATGCTGTCTACAAGAAATTACAAAAACCTCATGTTTGGACTCTATTTTTTCAAAAGTTATTTTCAATCATACATTCTTTCTTGAAATAATTTTTTACACATAAATCTTAAAAAAAAAAAAAAATCTTATTTTTTTAATCATACATTCTCCAAAAAATAAATATTTCAAAATACATTTTTCTCAAAAATGAGGATCAAACATGGACTAAATAAAACGTGATTTGTATAAAAATTTAGGCCTTGTTTGATTTGTCAAAAATCAATTTTTAGTTGATTTTAATAAAATTGACGGAATACATGATTGAAAAATTTTAAAAATTGTGAATCTCATTAAAATGTAAGATTAAAATTAATTGTTATCTTTGATTTAAATTTTATCAACTTTTTTAATAAAATCAAATGAGACTTTATAAATGCCATATTTCACGTTACCAATGATCAAATCGTCGCGAAGTCCCAATCCTATCCTCATTTCTAAAAATCACTTTTAATCATACATTTTATGCAATCTACAATTTTTATTCATTTTTAGACCAAGGGTGGAGTCAGATTTTTTGTATTGTGGGGTCAAAACTTAAAATACATTTTTTTTTAAATAACATAGCGAAAATAAGTTAATAGAGTTTTTTTTTAATTGAATCTATGGATGTTTCTTTTTTTAAAGATGGAAGTTGGAATTTTATCGCTCCGAACACCGATCCCACTAGAACAAAAGAAGACACGTTACGGGAGCCTTAACGACACTCGAACGAAACTCAGGCACTCCAAGAGCGGTAAGATCTAGTAAATTGCGATCAAACGTCTTCTTATGGCCTGCATGACACCCCATGGATGATTAACGACAATGTGGTACGTGCTACGTATTACATACTTCATTTACTTTCACTCAACGCCAGGCAATAGAAGTCCCAAATTCAATTACAAAACAAATCTCAATGATGAGAAAAGATTTGGATGGAAAACAAGAGGAAAAAGTAAAGAAAAATGAGAGAAAATCAAACATAAATATAAAAACATTTCATTTCATGCACAAAAATTCCATATCTTATTAAAGAATAGAGATTGAGAATTAGGAGAGGGTTTATCTGAAATTGGAGGAGGTCTTTTCGTTTATCGAAAAATAGAGTAAATTGTAGTTTATAAACGTGCGCAATTAAAGGTAAATGACAACTATACAATTTTTGACAAAAAAAACCAGAAATCAAAAACTTTTGTGGGGTCCCTTGACCCTATGTTTTAAACCATACATTTCAGTAACTTTAACGTACCCAAAATCCAATTTTTATCTAAATCAGATAGATTATGCTACAAGTACATTAGAGTATACATAATGGTATACATCATGGCCAAGTGGCTTATTTTATCTTGTATATTTCGATCCGCGAATATCCAATCTTTCACGCATATGAGAGCTTCCAAAATATCTTCTTTGAATCTAAATCTTTTTTGTCCAATGCCCTGTTACCTGCACTAAAAGTATATTCGGATGCCACTGTTGAGACTGGAACTGTTAGTATATCTCATGTCATTTTAGATAATACAGAGTATGTCCGTTCATTTAATTTCCACCATCGTAAAATATCTAAATTATCCACTTCATTTTCAGGTATTAAACTATAATGATCAAGTTGATAATATCTTTCTGATTCCACAGGTGTTGTATTTAGATTTGTAATTGAAGTTGTAGATGAAGAATCAAGAACATTACGTTTCTTAGCTATTATGGAGAAAATGGAAGATTTGCCTTCAAAAGTTGTACTAGAGTTTATAGAAGAAGAAATATTTTCATTGTTACCATATTTAATAAAATAGTTGTTATACATTTCATTAATAAAAATATTCAATTGTCGATTTGTAATATTTATGTTAAAAGCTAATATTTCAGAAAGTGATTCTAAAGCACAATGAACTCCAAACAACGTAATGCTAAGATCCATTACAGCTGCCACTGGAAAAATTAGTGGCATGTTTTCATAATATTTTTTAAACATTTCCTCCGTTAAGTGAATAATTTGAAAGAAAAATGGATCGTCTCTAAATGATGAAAACTGTCCAGCAATTTCTACTAATTGTAAAAGTACAAGATTACTAATTGGATAAAAAACTCCAGAACTAACTTTTGTTGCCTTATAAAAATGTTTCAAAAATTTCATAACTTTAAATGCTTTTTCCCAGTTCGAATCAGTTATATAAAATTGATTTTGTTTTGAATTAACAAAAGCATTAATAGCATTAGTATTGTCAACACACGATTTTAACATTAAAAAAGTTGAATTCCATCTATTAGGAACATTATCGACAAATTTTCTTTTTCTCAATTCAAGATTTTTACAAATTTTTACAAATTCTTGTTGTTTAAAATATGAAAAAGAAATATAATTAATAGATTCTCTAATTATACTTATTTATGATGTTATTAATTTCAAACCATCTCGCACAGCTAAATTATATATATGACAAACACAATGCATGTGAAATAATTGAGAATCATATAGGGGTGTAACCGTTCTAATTAAAATCTCAATGCATGCATTATTAGCACTTGCATTATCAAAGGTATCACTAAATAGTTTATTTAACACACCAAATTCATTAAAAACTCATAATAAATTTTCACACGAATTAACACCATTATGTGGATATTCAAGTAAACGAAAAGTAATAATTCTTTTATGCAATAACCAATTATTATAAATGAAAGGTGCTGTAATATAAGTATAACCATTATGATTTCATCCAGACCAACAATCAGACATGAAACATATAATTCCATCAATTTTTTTAAATTCATTTTTAAAATTCTCAGCCATTGTATAAAATAATTTCATAGAATCAGAACGAGCAATATTTCTACTTACGCTCCTGTAAGAAGGTTGAATATACTTTTGTAGGAACTCTTCAAAGTACTGATCTTCTGTAAATGTGAATGTCATCTCACGAGCTACTAAAAATTTCGACATCCCAACTCGCATTCGTTCCTGCGAATAAACAAAATTAGTAAAAGTAACCGATCCACTAGCATTAGTAAAACCAGTGATTTGAGTTTGTTTAGGATCCAAATGTCCTGTTTCATTTAGATGTTTCTCTTTGTGTCTCCGTAGTATGCCAGTGCCTTAACCATATCTCCAGACATAATCTTTTTTACAGATATTGCATACTGTTTTTCTATCCTTTTCATTTACTGTAAATATTTGCCACACCTCTGATATTTTTTTCCTTGAATTTTGAGATGATCCAACTTCTACAACATTATCATTTTCTAAATTTATTGGGAACAACTGTCATTGAAAATAGAATTTTCAGAAGAAAATTGTAAGAATCCATAATATAGTATTATTAAACAATTTAGTAGTGAGAAGAAAGAAATATAATAGAGATGATGATGATATTTGCAATTGAATAATTGTAATTGCAGTAACAAAATTAATTTTTTGGAAGACAGTAACAAGTATAATTTTTTGGAATGCTACAAGTGAGATAAATATTACCAATTAACTGAAATTTATAGATGATAAATATTACCGTTAGAAAAAAAAAATTTCATAACATGCAGGTGTAGACTGCCTGCTAGCTTGCTCCAGGCTAGCTGGGGAGAGAGCAGTTCCCTCTTTTTTTTTCAAATTTTTTTAATTTTTTTTTCACGAGCCAGCGGGTTAACCGCGGCCCATGAAGGTCCAACCCGCGAAGCCCGCAAGTCATGCCTCCTTGACGAGTGAATCGTCCGCTCGGGTCACGGGTCGGCCAGCGGTCCGGGCCGATTTTCACGGGTCTGGCCCGCCCGTCCGTCTTGACACAATGATTTGCCCATGGGATTATTTCTTCCACCTGTTATTAATGGACATCAATTAAGAGAATCACGTCAATCAGACATTTTACATATACAACAAGAGGAGAAGAATCTCCATGAAAATGTCATTGTATCTTTGTCAAAAGTTTAGAACACGAAGGCTGAACTCACAAAAAATTCAATTAAAGAAGGGAGCATGAAAAGATCGAGAAATTAATCATAACGGGCTAGAAGAACTTGTAGCATTCAAAGAAGAGGAAATCTTCGACTTCGTTGTTTGCTGAAAATTGGAGTTTTTTATTAAACTTTATGAGCAGATTGAGGTGTACGTTGTTTAGTTTGAAACGGATGATAAAGGGAAGTCATACTACTTGGAGAATGACAAGATTAAAATTTGAAAGAAATTTGCAATATGGAACAAAGTCAAATTAAGTAAGTTAAGCAGGACCTCCAAAGTCATATTCAAAGTGCCATGAAACACTAGTGAAAAAGTCGAGCTCTATACTTTATATTGAGCGCTTAATGGGAGGAAACCCATTTTCCTATCACTTACCTCTTTTTTTGATTAAGTATTGCTTTACAAGTAGATTTTTAGGAATGTATTACAAAGGTAACAAATATGAGTATACGCTAGAAATCTAAGAGGCGATTTTGGGCGATTTGGGTGATTTAGGCACTTGTTAGCGTTTTCTTTCTTGCTGCTGTAGGAGTGACGACGTCCCCACGGACGGGTCTTTCGGTAACGACGGACACGATGGGAGAGACGTCAGTGGGACCTGTAGCACTGGCAATCGTGTTTAAACAAGGACGATCTTTCGTGGAGGCCGTAAAACACTCTGCGGATGGGGAGATTCCGGCTAGTCCGCCGCTACAGCTGAGGAGACTTGTGACTTATCATTACATGTGACTGGTAGTGTGACTTGTGACTTATCATTACCAACTGTAGATTGTGAAATGTGACCTGCAAACATTATCTATGGCCATCACCACTACGCCCATTTGCAAAACCAACAACAAAACCATCTAATGGCCTGCCCCTTTTAAAAGCAGAAGCATCGCCTCCACCACAACCACCATTATCGCCACCATATCAAATATAAAATCATAACCTCCTTAACCAAACCACAACCACATCCATCACCTAAAATCTTGCACAAGTTTCTCTCTACCCCACGACCACCAAGCAGGAGTTTAATGACGAGCACTCAATTGAAGCTCAATACACGAAAAGCATTGAGCCGAGGAATTGGTCGTTGTGCCGTTGCGTGTAGTGGTGATTGAGCTTCGTCGGATCAGAGCATCACCGACGCTCATACCAATGAAGAGAGAAACCAACGACCGATGAGAAGAAAGTGAGTAATTTTGATTGAATACATTATTTTTGCCCAAATAAACTTCGTACGTGATTTAAGAATAGCGGTCTTTAAAATTCGGCTAAAATGTAATTTCCACTTCGCATAATTTGAAGTTGGTCAACATGTTTCTTTATCTATGTTATCAAGGCCGCTCATAGATCAATTTCTCTAAAAAGCTCCATAAATCAGATAAAATACATTTAAAAAAATATTTAAATATATTTAAATTAAACTTTTAATCTTAAAATAATTTTAACTTTTGAAAAATTTTACCAAGCTAACCTAACATTACTGTCCGTCTCTAGTGGTTTGACTTGAGGTACCCCACTAATCGCAAGGATAAGGTCCCAAAAGATTTTCCTCTAATGAAACCGAAAAGTGGGTTCGATTTTATACGTGTTGCATTTTCATCGGTGAGCTTCCTTTTTTTTTTTCTTTTGCTATTAGAAAATAACTGTTAGATTTAGAATCCAAAACCATGTGTTTTCTTTGCTATTAGAAGGTAACTGATTGAGATTTAGAATCCAAAACCATGTTTTACAAATTTTGCTTTATCTAGCCAATATGCAAACTCGGGATGTATTCAATTGAGACTTTTAGGCCTTGTATGTGAGAGATTAAAATCGGATTAAAATTGAAAATATAGCAGTTAATGTTGACTTTTATTAGACGAGTGGGACCCAATAACGGCCATATTTTCAATTTTAATTGGCTTTTAATCCCTCCCGAACAGGGAATGTCTTTTTGAAATTTAAAAAGTTTAGGGGTATTCAATGTAAACTTTTGGAAACTCTCTAAAAGTATTGGTATATTCAATTGAGACTTTTATAAACTTTTAAAAAGTTTCTAAAAGTTACAGTGTATTTATGTGCTTGTTTGGTAGGTATTTTTGGAGGAAGAATTGATTTTTGAATAGTGATATGATGGGAAATGTGACGTTGAAAAAGAAGAAAATTTTTTTGATATGATGGAAAATATTACTTTATTGAAAAATGTGTGGTTGAAAATAAGAATTGATTTATTGTAGAATTTGAGAATAAAAAACAAACACCCCCTAATTAAAACTTTTTAGAAGTCTCTTATATCTCGAGTTATTCAAATGTTTATGACTTTTAGAGATTTTTATAAAAGTCTCAATGGAACTAATTTTTAAGTAGAAAGTACTAAAATAAAATCTCAAAATTTGTTTCTCATTAATCACAAGATTTTTGGGAGACTTTCACAAAAAAATAAAATAATTGGTTTTTTTTTTCAATACTTCTCTTTCATTTTCCTTTTTACTAACATTAGAGTCATGACTAAAATTTAATTTTTCTATTGATTGTATTAGTTTTTATTTTTCATTTTCTCTCTCTTATTGTTCATTTCTATTTTCTAAGAAAAAATAAATTGTATTTTTACAAATTTTTTTCATTTATTTTTTCTGAAAAAATATATTTTTTAATTAAATTATAAAATTTTATAAAGGCTAATTTATAATTAAATTTAAATATATTTTTTTTTTTATCTATTCTTTAAAGGTATATTATATTAATAATACTGAATATTTAATTTATTTTTTATATGTATCATAATAATAATTTATTTAATTAAGGTTTTAAATTTTATTCTTTTTAAAATATTCTTTTATTATATGGGGGGAAAATGAAGGAGATGGGGAATTGTGAGAATCACCACCTCGTCTGTGATAATTTCACAATATTGCACTAAATTCACATAAATTCTATTTCAAATAAACGTTTTCAAAAATCGTTTGAATTCTACATAAAATTCTAAAAATTTTAAAATAAAAGTCTATAAGTTTACAAAAAATTTCTACTAATTCCATACAAATCTCTAAAAAAATCCACAAAATATACAGAAGTCATCACTAAAAAAAAGTCCATCAAAGTTTTCAAAAGTCTCAATTGAATACACCCCCTAAATAATATATTTTGTCATTTGACGTCATGAACACGCTTTCTATAAACAAAAGGCAAGAGACAAGTCCGATAGTTTCGTAAGTGAACATGGGTGAGTTTAATTGGCCTTTTGAGTGGTGGTACGTGATCATCGGTAAAACCAACTCCAATAATTATTTCGAATGGTCGACCAAGAAAATTAATTATATTTGTATAAATTATTCATATAGTTGTGGTCATCATATTCATGAAAAAGAACTGTTTAATGACATCATAAACCGAACTCAAGTATCATTCGAATTGGAGAACAAAATCTTGGGATCGTTTTCAACCAAAGTGCCAAGCAACTTCAATAAGTTGATTAAAATTGTAATTCTAGCAAAAATCTTATCAACCATATGATTTCATCAATAAATATTTCATCTTTATAATTATGATTATTAGCTGATCGATTGTATGATTCACGTACAACTTCAAACCATGACAATGAGCCTTGTAATTATTAAATTAAAAAAAAAAAAAGAACTTGTGCCCAGTTAAATTTTCTTCTTGTTTGCACTCCACGGTGGGGATGCTGTCTACAAGAAATTACAAAAAACTCATGTTTGGACTCTAATTTTTCAAAACTTATTTTCAATCATACATTCTTTCTTGAAATAATTTTTTACACATAAATCTAAAAAAAAAAAATCTTATTTTTTTAATCATACATTCTCCAAAAAATAAATATTTCAAAATACATTTTTCTCAAAAATGAGGATCAAACATGGACTAAATAAAACGTGATTTGTATAAAAATTTAGGCCTTGTTTGATTTGTCAAAAATCAATTTTTAGTTGATTTTAATAAAATTGACGGAATACATGATTGAAAAATTTTAAAAATTGTGAATCTCATTAAAATGTAAGATTAAAATTAATTGTTATCTTTGATTTAAATTTTATCAACTTTTTTAATAAAATCAAATGTTTAATAAAATCAAATGAGACTTTATAAATGCCATATTTCACGTCACCAATGATCAAAACGTCGTGAAGTCCCAATCCTATCCTCATTTCTTAAAATCACTTTTAATCATACATTTTATGCAATCTACAATTTTTATTCATTTTTTAGACCAAGGGTGGAGTCAGATTTTTTTGTATTGTGGGGTCAAAACTTAAAATACAATTTTTTAAAAAAAAATAACATAGCGAAAATAAGTTAATAGTTTTTTTTTTTTGAATCTACGGAGGTTTCTTTTTTGAAAGATGGAAGTTGGAATTTTATCGCTAGGAATACCGATACCACTAGAACGAAAGAAGACACGTTACGGGAGCCTTAACGACACTCGAACGAAACTCAGGCACTCCAAAAGCGGTAGAATCTAGTAAATCGCGCTCAAACGTCTTCTTATGGCCTGCAGGACACCCCATGGATGATTAACGACAGTGTGATACATACTACGTATTACATACTTCATTTACTTTCACTCAACGCCAGGCAATAGAAGTCCCAAATTCAATTACAAAACAAATCTCAATGATGAGAAAAGATTTGGATGGAAAACAAGAGGAAAAAGTAAAGAAAAATGAGAGAAAATCAAACATAAATATAAAAACATTTAATTTCAAGCACAAAAATTCCATATCTTATTAAAGAATAGAGATTGAGAATTAGGAGAGGGTTTATCTGAAATTGGAGGAGGTCTTTTCTTCAATATAGAGTAAATTGTAGTTTATAAACGTGCGAAATTAAAGGTAAATGACAAATATAAAAAAAAAAAAAAAAAAAAAAAAAAATCAGAAGTCAAAAACTTTTGTGGGGTCCCTTGACCCTATGTTTTAAACCAGACATTTCAGTAACTTTAACGTATCCAAAATCTAATTCTTATCTAAATCAGATAGGTTATGCTACAAGTACATTAGAGTATACATAATGGTATACATCATGGCCAAGCGACTTTCTATCATTGGGGGGTGGAAAAAGTTGTTTGTCCATTAGCCAACAAGAAAAGGTTACTTGGCCATTATGAATACCGTAATGTATATCATAATGTACATGTAGAATTATCCAAATCGAAATTAGATGGGGACTTGTGAGTAAATTTTCAAACTTTAAGCCAAACATTCCCTCAGTAATGGGTGTGTCATGTGCAGTGTGCACCACCGCGCACTATCAGGTCTGTCACTTATTGAGAGTAGAGAAAGAGAGCGAGAGGGTAGACTGATGATGCTGCTTAAACCCTCAATATGTTTCTCACAAAATCCACAAAAGCCTTAGAATTGTTCGACGACTAAATAGTTTGCTGCAAACTTCAATCAATGGGAAATGGCGGATGCAACGATAGTGCCGCAAACGACGTCATCGAACTCGAGGCGAAGCGCAAAGAAGACTTCTCTTGGCATCCTTGCCAGGTTTCTCTGTGGTCGGTTCTTTATCCGCTTTCCCTAATCAAAGCATTTTGTAGTTCGAATGTCATTTGATAGTACAACTCGGTAAATATGCGTGATCCATATAAATGAGTATTCCTCATACTACTAATTTTATTGTGTTTAGTATAACTAGAATCCTAATTAAGTGATCGGTGTATTTTCATTCCATTTGCAGTTCAAAATTTTTCCTACACATTATTTTATCAACATTGATAATTATTTGTTCTGTCATATTTTTACTAAGCTTAACGGGATGTTTATGTTTGCAACCGATTCTTCTTTATGTAATATGTGGAGGCGAGGTCATGCTTGCAAATTTAAAGCCCATAATATAACTTCCAGAGACGTAGTGTTTTCGTATATTCTTTCCTAAATGGAAGGGTGATTATGAACAAAGCATTTGTCTGTGTAATACATGTTTGTTTGTGTTTTTCTTCTTCCAAGTAACATATCTGATCGGCAAATGATGGTGGCCCTGGATATTAATGTTTGAGGTAAGATTTAAATGAATATCCCCTTTTTGCTCTTGTTAGGAATTAGTCTTAGAAGAAACTCATGCGTAGATATGCCTATGTATCTGTGCTACTGCATAAATGTATGTGTGCATCATTGCATGTATATACCGTACGCGTGTTTGTCCCTTTGTGTCATCTTTCAGAAGTAAGAATGTAGATGGTTTTCCCAGTATGTCAGCCATCCCCTTTTTGCTAATATCAAGAGTTATCGCTGAAAGCACTTGACTTGACTTGCTTTGATTGTATTTTTCTATAAGCAGAGAGTCATGATTTTTACTGGTGCAGCACTACAGGACTGGGTCTTATTGTACAGTATGGGGACATTGATTCAGAAGAAACAATAGTACATAAAGAGGAAGTGCTTGCTCGCCTTCGTGTGCGTTCTGTTCCTTTACAAGGCAACAGCTGTTCCCTTGTCCAGCTGGGCGATCATGTTCTTGCCACTCATAATTCACATGTCAAGGGTCTCTTCTTTGACGCCCAGGTGGAAGAGGTACATTTTGGACTCAAAGGTGTTGCTTTTAATGTGGAACCATCAAATGAAATACCAGGCTGAGTAACAAAGCAACATTGATTAAAAATAAAATATAAGTATTCAAGTGAGTTTTGGGAAAATATACTAGTTTTTATCCTTTAAATTGGCATCGCTTCAAACATAGGGATAGATAAATAACAAGTGGTTACTTGAGCGTATGAAAGTGTCGTATCTTTTTATTGTATAAAAAAAAAACATAGCATCATTTTTATCAAATTGCTTGTTTACTTATAGTATCTGCAATGATACGGTTCTGTGGATGAGAGCAAAATGTTGTAGTTTCATATCACAGTCGCTGTTAAATGCATTTAGAATTTCGGATAACTGCGTTGTTTACAATTAGCATTATATTGTTGCACATTTGGGGAGAGTCAGGAGACTGAGAAGATTGATGTTTTTGATGATGAAAATCTGTCAACTATTAATATAAAAAGGATCTTGTAGATGCTACCATTGAGTATCTTTTTCCCAATTGGTCCTTAGAATTTAGATAGAGAAATAGTTATCTAATCATCTTTTACACACGTGCCTCCGCTTCAACTGCACGACTGTGGTCAAAATGCCAGGTACCCCTTTCTCACCTTTCAGGTTTGTAAGTATTTTGTTATAGAAAGCGTTCAACATAAAATTGTTCAGTGCTGGTGCATGGATTATGTCAATGAAAAAGTTTAATTACTACGTACTTTGTGTATTACTAATTTATGCTTTATATTGAAAAAATTGTGGCTTTCATGTGTGTTTTAGCTTCTATTGCTATAGTTTCTTATGACCCTATAGAATCAAAAACTGCTTGATTCTAAGGCCAACTGTTCATTTACATTAAGCGGTGACTACATTGCTTATAACTAGCCAGTCATGTTAATCAATAATGAAATCACATTGTGAAACTCTATATGCAATGTCTCTGTTCTCCGTTTCATTCTACTTCATTTTTTTCCTACTTAGTACCTTGCAGCGCCAGTGTAAACTAGATATTTACTGATTATAGTTGCAATTCAATTTCTTGCCACGGTATTATTTGCATTAATTGACTGTACCACGCAGTGAAGCACTGGCACTACTATTTGGTGGAGTTTCAGTGTCCCGCACACACTCGGGCGAACTGAGACACGTCTGACGTGCCACACAGAGTGTTCAATTTTTTTATGTATTCTTTTAAGTTTATGAGCCAACCCTAGACTTTATTGGGAACAAGGGCTTAGTTTGCTATTTTTGTTGTATTCTTTCTTGACTCCATGTACTACTGTTTAAACCATTATGTGTGAACTTGTCTATGACCATGCTTCATAAACTTTATGGAAGCCAGAAGGTGATGATGTTGGCACTTGGCTGAAATGAAGTATCAATTCTATTAAGTCATCACTGCATAGTGATGTTTCCTTGAACTTATGGGATGAAATTTACTTCTGATACAATTGTTTTTATGTTGCAAGTCAAATCACATCCTAATCACATTAATTAGCAGGTAAATCGTGTTAGACACTCAAAGAAGATCCACTGCAGATGTACTTTCACAATCAAATGGCTTCACCAAGCCCATAAAGGAGGACCAATGACTATTCCATCAAGTGCCATCATGAAATTAGCTACAGAAAATATCAATCTACATCCAACAATTTCTGCTTTCTTCAGTACACAGGAATCCTCAAGTGGCTTGTTTGCTTCGCCATTGCCAACTATTGCTGATAGCATGGATTGGGATATGGATATTCATGCATTGCTGGAAAAACAGATAGAAGAGATAAGTAATTCAACTGATGTTTCTGTGAAGAAAGAATCAGAGGATATTCTATTTGGGATTGAAGGTGATTGTCATCAATCCATTTTTCTCAAATGATCATGAGCAAATAATTTTACTATACTTTGGATGTAAATCTGCAAAATTCTTGAAGTCCACTGCGGACATAAGATATGTATGCGAAAATAAATCTTGATTCATTCTGGAGATGGTTCATTTTACTCGAGGCAAACCATTTCTGAAAAGTGAGATGTTTGCTGCAGTCTTCTTAAGAAAATAATTAATGTATATTGCTATGTATATCATCAATAAATACGTGGAAAAACCTCACTCCTTTACTAAGTGTCTTCACATTGGGACCATTCTAATAAATGCTTCATTGATATCTTGGTATGTATATTCATGTATGATTGGATTGATTTACTGGTTTACTTATTTGCTTATTGGTCAATCCCACAATAAGTTGGGTCCCCATAATGTAGTTGTTAGAATTAGATGCAAGATTTTTTCGAGTGTTATTGCACTTCCCGAATTACTCTCATATGCGTAGGTTCTGTTTCAACTATATTATGATGATGGTTTTTTTCATGCAGTTGATCGCAAAGGACAAATCCATGGCAGAACAATTACTACTTCCAAATTGAGTAATTCACATGTCCAAGGGGTGCTAAATCATTTGAAGAGGACTACTCACTGTAGGAGCAAACAGTCTGTGGAGACAAAAATAATAAATCCATCACCCGCCATTCCATCTGTTCAAGATGGGCCCCCAGAAATCAGGTCTCCTAATAATCCTCTTGCTGCTCGTGCAGCTCTCGCTTCATTGAGGTCAAAATTTCCTCAAATTGCAGAACTTTCAGTCCAAAACAATGTGGAGAAAGCAGACATTGTTACTGTTGATAGTTTATCTATGATGGATGAAATTTCCATGAAAATTGAAGCTACCTTAACACGAGAAAATCCCATATATGAAAGCATTGTGAAGACGCTCTTTCCAACCGCAAGTGCTCCAGAAGAAACTGAATTTTCTTCTATATCTTCTAGAGCACCATTAAAGGGGAAAGAAAGTGAAGACAAGGACCCAGTAAAGAAGACAGCTCAGCCTTCAGAAAGAAGGCTAACTCGCTCAGCAGTGCAGAGAAATGCAGCAATTCATGAAAATGTTGGGATGACCTATTCTAAAGAGACAGAGTTAAGGTCTTCTTCCACGACAAGAAGCGTCACTCATTCAACAGTTAATAAAACAGAGAAAAATCCAGTTGCTGAAGCAAACAGTGGAATTGAAAAGAATATTTCGACTAAATGCAGCAAATCAAAATCTTCTGCAAATAAAATTGCAGACCAAGGATATGATTTATTTGAAAACCAGAAACCAGTTGGTTCAGCCATTAATGCTGAGTCAAGTAGATCCCCTGCTGAGGATGAGGAGAGCCTCGTGGAAAAAGACGGGCAGATTATTAAGAATGTTTCTAAGAGGGAGATCATTGATGAAGACGCAGCAAAACTTAATTACCCAAGAAGGATGACACGTTCTATGGCTCAAAAGGATACTGAAAAGAATAATGTACAACCTAACATAAGATTGAGAAAGAGCAGATCTGACGAACCTGATGGTGCAGAGCTGAAGATCACTCCAAAGAGTGAAGGTATCCTACAGGAACTCAATATTTGCCTATATAGTCAATAATAATTAATTTACTGCTGTATAATTTATATTATCTTTTTCTTTATAGTCCTAGAGTGTGTTTGGTAGATATTAAAATCGAATTAAAATTGATAAACTAGCCATTATTCTTGACTTTTATTAGACGAGTGGGACTCAATAACGGCTATATTTTCAATTTTAATTCCTCCCAAACAAGCTCCTAGAGTTGGTTAAAGAATTTGCTATAGTATGAATCTCTGCAAGGAGACTTGCATTATTTTCGTAGTCTCTAAAAAAGTCTTTGGTGCTTCCTTCACATATTTCCGAATTTCCCCATTTTATTTATTTTCTCTTTCTCTCTTCTTCCCTGTTTATAGTTTAATAACTAACTACCGGAGCACATTTAATGCATGCAGAAGCCTAAAATGTTTTATATACAAATAGTGGGAGATATTCTTAATTTTAATGATGAAATGCACTTCTATACATAATGAAAGTGGAGCAAATCCTTGAGGGCAGGAAGATTTCTATACTAGGTGGTTTATTTTCTTGATTTATCTTCAATGAGTACAACTACCAATCCAGTGGGCTCAAACAGTCCCTCAAATATTATTTGGTGTCGTTTAACAAAGGGAAGTAATTTGATATATGATAGAGGTGTTCTGATGTTGCAGAAAATGTTGCAAGCGATAGTGGAGGCATAAAGAGGAAATCTTGCAGTTCCAGAAATGAGTTGCGATCTTCTCCCCGACTCAGACTTCTTTCTCGGACTCGCTCACAAAATAAGATGTAATCTTCCCAATATATGTCCTCCAGCTTCATGTTGGGGCTGGTTGGCTGAAGGATTGGTCATTGAAAGTTGAGCAACTAAAGACATCACTCTTTTTGGTAAATGCAAGTAAAGCTATGTTAGTACCTAATGAATATATATGACAGTCTTCATGATTCAAAAGGCAATGGTATTTTGGTTGTACAAGCAGCACCGTGCCTTATTATATGTTAATAGTATTTTCTTTTTGTTCTTGAATGAAGCGTGCCTTTTTGCATGTTAATTGTATTTCTTTTAGTTCTTGAATGAAGCGAAATTTAGATGAGATCAGTGATCTTATATCTCATACTCTTCTCAGTAGAAATGTGTTTGTGAGGGTTGGTGAGAAGACATTGATTAGCTCAATATTGAATGGATTATTGGCCCTTGTGTATACTGCTCCAACAAGCTCTTTATATGATCTTTAAAAATAGTCTCTTGTAAATGATCTAACTCTTTAAATTTATATATGCTCTCCAAATAATAGAATATGCTCTTTTTGGAGATGCTCTAAAATTGTAAATTACAGATTTCTTGTATAATTTGTAATTTTTAACTATAATCAATGGAATCATTGTCATTATACAAATGCACACAAAATATATGGCAATTTTGTCAAAAAATCGATTGACATGTAAACTCCTGTTCATGAATGATTAGACAACGAGGCTCAAACTGAGTTTACTGTGGAAACTAGAACAATCCAAAGCTGTGCTACTTGGTTCGAAATTTGAAATAGAATCTGTTCGCTGCCTTAAACTGCCATCAGCTTTGCAACAAGAAAACCGATCATGTTAATAGGAGCATAAAGGCACACAATTGAATCGCTCCACGGTATTGCTCTATTGCTTTCATTCAAAACTAATACTTTTCAGAAAACCCTTTTCCTCTCCTTTAACCACACGAATGAGGTGGCAGACATGGTAAAATAGTCCAGTTACAATTTCTACTGAGTAATGCTAGATGAACACTTTTGTGTACATCTAGTTTGACGCTCCCCACACATGGGGGGAGGGCACGCAATTTTAAAAATCACAGGCCCCACTCCCCATGCGAGGGAAGTGCGAAACTTCTTGTATATTTTTAATTATCCTTTTCTACTATATCCACTTCCCAATGCCACGAGGCATAAACAAAATTTAATTTTTAACACACATTAATGTAGCTCATGACTCTTGAAATCCGAATAAATTTGTAAAAATCTGATATAAATAAATAACAAAGTCAAATTCCGAAGCAAAGTTCTATCTTCCAATTTTATTTATGAATAAGCAGAAAGACTAAATTCACTGTAACAGGAAGAGTCTTGCACATCAAATATATATCCCATCCTGATAACGAAGGACGAAAAGAAAAACTGAACTGACATCAACTTGTAGTACAGATGGAAACCAAAAGGAGCTCATCAGTTGCCTTCGTATTTCGGGTCAGCCATCACATAATGATAAGCAATCACCAGCACAAATATAAAGATGCCAAGAAAATTGGCAAAGAAGCCCAAGTCCTGGTCGTCAATCATCTGCATAAATAACAAACTTTCTCAATTTATTGGCTAGTCAAACAGATCAGAACAAGATTTTTACTGGTGCTATTGAGAATTGTCCTAGTAGCAGATCCCAGTGTTATCGATGAAAAGACTTTGCCCAAGCGCGTAACACAATCACAATTAGTATACTGGTCCCAATATATTATATATGTATTAGACAATGGAAATAACAAAAAAAGGAGGGAAACCACTCATTTTGACTAGTCCACCAAAGCTACACACACTACTGCCTAATCCCATCATGCAAACCTTCTTTTCAAATTGGAAGGATATCCTTCTATTCTGCAAATGGCCCATCAACAAAGAGAAGAAATATAACCCCTATTTGTTAAGGATTAAAATTTAAATTTAAATCAAAATCAACAATTAATTTTAACCATACATTTCATGGGACCAGACCCACAACTTTTCAACCACACATTTTATCAACTTTTATCAAAATTTACTAAAAATCTGATTTTAGTCCCCACCAAACAGGGGCATACTATACATTGTAAATCGATGCTGTTTTGTGGGTGACAATTGACAAAGTCAGACCACACAGGCATAATACTTTTAGTTGTTAAGTGACTGCAACCTTTGCTGTTAGTCCACTCTTTGCCACACATTTATTTAAGTAGAAGTCCGATGACCCTCCAGGCAACAACCACTTATTGAGATCATAACTACGTTTCTGAAGTTCATGATTCCCCGTCTCCCCAGAATTGTTTTCTATGCAAATTTCATGCTTGTCCTGTTGTCCAAGTACATAAATTTTTTAAGGATTTCAAGGTCACCTTTATATTCATCAAAACTCCGTGTCAAGTAGGGAAAGTGTAGGGATATCAGAAGTGGAGACAAAGATGAAATGATGCTATTAGAATGACATTTCTCAGGATTATGTAGAGAATTTGCTTGTGAAAAATAAAATAGCAATGGTCGAAAGATTAAGGAATAAATAAAGCCAATTTCAGGGGCAATAAAAAGGGTCTCATGAGAACAACCAAACTAAGCAGAAATGACAAAGGTTATGTGCCTACGTCTAGAATTACTAAAAAAATTATCTTGCTGAAATATCCTACAATGTATCCTTGTATACTAGGTGAGTACTAAAAACTGTCTTCCAGTCCCAATGCCTCAAAATACTCCTTTTTAAACAAGAAAGCATGCAGATAGAAGAAGCAACTAAGGAGTGCTAGCTTGTCTAGTTATTGCATTGGCACAATTAAGAGAAGAAGACACCGTTTTAGACGAAGGGTTTGATCAATATGTACAAGACACAGTGAAAGAAACACCAATACTATCTATCACAATAACTACACAGAAGGTGAAGATATTCATGATATTCACAGAAACTGAACCATTTGTCTGTCTGTAAAAAAGGCGAACAATTTAAACATGCAAGCATGTGTAGTTTTTCCTTTAGAGCAGATATAGCCCCTATTTAAACCCCCTTTTTGGAGGGAAATATGTTTTGAAATAGTGATTTTTGGAAAATGTAGTTAAAAATTAAGGTAAAGTTTTCGATTTGTGTGTAAAATTATTTTTTGGGAAAATGTGTGGTTGAAAATGAATTTTTAGAAAAATGGAACCAAAAGAGGGGCATAATAATAAGAGGCCATTCTAGCACAAGGTGAAATGAAAAACATATACACGTCATGCGCGCACACACTGAAGAGTGAGATTTCCAACTCAAATGTAGATGGAAATATCTTCATGATAGATCCAAACATTATTCCTTATGGATTGTCTCTCGCTAATTTAAATTAGAAACAGAATTATTACCAAAAAATTGGTTATCACCAACACTACTTCTATTCGGAAACCAATTGACATATATCTTTACAACCAAAACTTCTATTGTGAAATGAAAACCAAAACTTAATCATGGATGTGCAAATTACTATTGTTCTATCTCACCCAGATCTTGACAGACAATCATATCTCAAATTCATTTGCGCTTACACATACTATCATATCTGAAATAAATTTGCGCTTACGCATACACATTTTGACTAATTTGGTCCTAAATCGTCATTTGGACCCAAATAGACGAAACGACTAAATATTAGCATGTAGACATGCCCATTCTGTTGGTTAATTCAGCCAGTAAATGTATAGGCCCCAGCCCCCAAGTGGGTTATACCAAGGATTAGGTACGTATGGAGTCCAGAAACTAGGGCAATGTGATTACAGAGAGCCGAGAAACCTTACAATTCCGTTAGCAATCTCCAGATTTTCATTGCTAGAGGAAGATCATCAAGAAACAAGAATTTCGAAAAATAAATAAATAAATCCTAAGGAGCTACAAGATGAAAATGGCTGTAAGGCAGGACGGAATCTTAGATCGATAAGAGGTTGTGTTGAAACTAAATCATTCACAACAATCGATAGATCGAGTGCACAATCAACATATAAAGCCCGTGTTTACTCAAATAAATCTGAAACTACCTTCCAAGTTTGGTGATGAAGAAGCTGAGCAGAAATCACTGCAATGCAATGTCAACTATCAAGGGAAACCCGAAAACCCTTAGGGCCTGCTTGGGAGTTCTATTTACAAGCGGGTGTCCCCGTTAAAACTTGAAAGAATTGGTGCTTTTTAGATTTTTTAGGCACCAAATTTTTTTTTTTTATGATTTAAAAATTATTCAAAAATAGTATTGTATAATTTTGATCAATTCCCTCAATTTATTAAATCGACGATATTTTACCGTCACTCAAATTCTCTTCTAATTTTATCCTTTATAAAATATGAATTTTCAACAAACATATTTTATTTAATACTAACTTATAAATAAAAATGTTCTAACTAAAAAAATTATATTATGATTAAAAAATTACTTAAAGATTTATAAAAAAAATCATTTTTGTGTACTAATAAAACAAAATATTACTTATAAAATATAAAAAGTTACTTACAAGTAAAAAAATCGCTTATGTGTAAAAATCATTTTAAAGTACAAAATTGACTTATAATTATAAAGTTTTTATATAACTAAGAAATACTAGCATAAAATTTTAAGTAAATATTTAATTTTATTTAAACTTTTAAGTTAAATATTAACTTATATGAAAAAAAATAATTATAAGTAAAATATCACTTATAAGTAAAAAATTTCATACAAGAAACCATAAACTCAAAATTTGACTAACGGATATATATGCAAATATAATTTTTTAAAAAGTTCTTAGAACTGGTTGATAATAAACTTTCAAGTATGGATTCGACTGTGCTAAAAATAACTACTAAAATCACTCGTAACAAATCCGCTTATAAATGTTCATAACAGGTACTTTAAATATTTTGCCTCCTTTTTGGGACCTTTTGGGTGTGATGTGGGTGAACATTTTTTTTTTTTTGAAGAAGAAGAAATAAGAAGTTTTCGATAGAATCTCAATCAAAAAGACACTTCAATTGGAGAATGCTACAATTTTCAAGTGTGTCTATCCTAATTTTTGCCTTGATCTGAAAGCAAACTTTTTATAGTGGAAGATTGCATCTCTAATATTTTCTTCATTTAGCTTTAAACATTTAATCGTTGTGTTAATGACCCATTCATAGTTGATTTTTGAGGAATGTTTTGTCATTTTGTAAATTGAATTAATTATATATTTTATTTCGTTATGCACTTTTGCAAGGTTGGCTCTTACTTGGCCTTTACGTGGCTTGTAACTAGGGGTGGGCAAGCAGAACAAATGAGCTGAGCTCGTGTCCACAAATTGTGTTAGGTTTGATTCTTGAGAAAATTACCTACAATTAAATATTAGTTTTCATAAACAAGGGAGATAAATTTAAAAGGAAAGTGCTACAAGTACATTAGGGGTGCCATGTGTCCATTATGAACACTATTATGGCACCCCTAATGTACAAGAAGAATTATCCAATTTAAAATTCATATATCAGATGGTAATTAGATATTACTAATTATAATTAAAAAGAATTTAACTAAACTTAATCTACGTAGTAACCCGACTGCCGCCTATCCCCGAACTCCCAAATCCAAGACCATTCTTCTCTCTCTCTCCACTCGACCAACCCACCCTCCACTCGGCCCCCACTCTTTGGACCAGCTCTCTGATGAAGCAGAACTGTCAAAGAAAGCAGCTGCATGCAGCGGTACACTACTACACGAGGCGGAGCAGAACAGTCGCGTTCACCACCCCATCCCCACTCCCACTCCCACTCCCACTCCTACTCCTTGTACCATCTTTTCGATGACTGCACACAGCGGTTCATTACTGCAGGAGGCGAAGCAGAACACATGCATGTAGCGGTGTGCAACTCCTTCACCATCGTACCAGGTGCTTCCTCCAGGTCTTCAACAACGACGTCAATCTCCGAAAAAATTAGTAGCACTCTTGTTGGGGCAAACAAGTCCCACATCGGTTGTGGGAAGAAAATAAATTCACCATATAACCAAAGTGGGCTACTCCACCCATTACCAATTGGTTTTGGGATGGAACCTCACTTGGGCCTGGTGGAGTGGGCTTTAGCCTTGGGTAATTGCTCCTAATAATCCTCTAACAACTCTCGTCATGCCAGCTCAGATCTCCATCTGCCAAGCCAAAAACTAAAATTATCGAAGAATACTGGAAGCGTATGGTGAAGGGAAAGTTTTAGGATGTTGATTTTTGGTGGTGAAGGAAAAGTTTTGAAGCAAACCGAGTGGTAGTGCTTGCAACAGATCTGGATTTTTATATTTTTTAATGTTCATCAATTTTTAATGGTTGATAGTTTTTTTATCATATCTGTTGTTTAGCGAGATTTTTAAGATGGTTGTTGGTGTTTTGCAAATGATTCCAATGATTTTCTGATCTGTATAGGTGATTCTGTTGTTGTTGATTGTTCTGTTGGTGGTGGTGTGGGCGGTGATAGTTCTGTTGTTGTTGGTGTTTATGGTCGCAGTGAGGTGGTGCATTTGATTCTTGACGTTGTTAGAAGTGATGGTGGTGTCGGTAGTAATCGGGTGTGACCAAGTCTATCTTCATTGGACTGTCTGTGACCAAATCTTAATTGTGACTATCTGTGACTTGGTTACATTTAGTCAAAAATTAGACTGACCAAGTCACAATTTGTCACACTAAAAACAATTTTAGTCACAGTTACTCACAAATAACACAGGTCAGTAAAAGCAGTATTTAGCCACTGTTTGAGCCACATTATTTTTTTCATTCTCATTCTTGTACTTATTTTCAACCACACATTTTTCAAAAAAATAATATTTTCTATTAAATCAATAACTTTTCATTCTTTTTTAACAACATATTCCTCATCACATCATTTAAAAAATGCATTATCTCATTTTAATGTGCACCGAACAGGCTCTTATGGTCGTAAATTTGAGTTGAAGGTGGTAGCGGTGGTGCATTGGAGGTGATGGTGGTGGTGAATGGTGATGTTAGTCTGCGATGTACACATATTTATTGTAACTGGTTGTGACCAAATTTGTGCCAATTATGACCGGTTGTGACTTGGTTACATATCGTCATAGTTAAGATTAACAACAATTACTCTGAAGATAAATTTGGTCACAGTTAGTAACGGATAACACATGTTAATGACTTCGTTACATATAGTTACAAATTAGACAGACATTAAAGACAAATTTGGTCCTCATTAGTCATATATAACACACGCATGGTCGCAAACAATAAATTTGATTAGAGAAAACAAAGTTAGTCCATGGATGAAGTGCAATCTTCAGAAAAATATTTTAAAATTTTTGGAAAATTTCTATAGGGTGGAGGTCGGGTAGTTTAGGATAAGGGTCAGTGGGGTGGTTATGGGGGAGGGTGTAATCTCCAAAAAAAGGTTTTCAATTTCTTAAAAAAAAAATAAAAAATCATGTAGGGTGGGGTGGGGTCCAATTAATTATGTATTATATATATTATTAATTGGAATTAACACCTTAATTTTGAAATAATTTGACAAGTTTGTTAATTTGAAATGTGATAATTATAGTATAGTAATTATGTATTGTTCCCTTGATTCTTTGGCTAATAAACCTCATGAAATGAATCGTCTACGGACCATGACTGGATTCTCTTGTTTTATATTTTTTAAAGAAAGTAATAAATAAATTGAAACCCCCCTCCTTTTTCTTTATATGTGGGAACGACTACTTTAATGTAGAGGAGTAAAATTGTACATGAACAAGATATTACGTATACAATTTTTAAAAAAATAAATCAGAAAACTTAAACTGCACTTACAAATTACGTAGTCAGACATTGAAAATCTTTAGTTATTAATCTATCCACTCTATAATGAATTGTCCTATAAATACATTAAACTTTTTTACCTTAAAAAAAAAAAAAATTTCTTTTTCCGCCAGAATCTGTCCACTCTATTAACCTCATGATTAATGGGATAATTATTCCGCAAACTATCGAGGAGTTTATTGGTTCCTAGAAGACCAGCATTTGGGAGGCTTGAATTTCTTAGAATTAATCCAATTTTCATCATTTCTCTTTTTAATTTTCTATTTTTCAATACGGAGTATCATTTAGCGCTTGACTTGGAGGTCTTTTTTTCCCCTAATGGATTTTAATCGTTTTTGGGTGTCATAGTTTATTAAAAATTGGATAAATCTATATTTATTAGTTTTTCTGAGCACTGATTTTGGTTAGTTTAAAAATCATCTAAAATTGATGTAGTGTAATAGTTAGATCGTATTTATCAACCAACCAGATAAATGAGTTTTGATCGTTTCTTAAATTCTCTTATAGTATTATCCTTTAAAAAATAATTATTTCCAATCCACACGTTTTATTCAAAATTAACTAGTAAATAAAAATAAAATAACTAAAAAACTTATATATAAGCAAAAAAATTACTTAAAAAACAAAAATTAACTTATAACTGTAAATGAACTTATAAGTAAAAAATTACTTATAACTTCAAATATAATTATAAGTAGAAAAATTAATTATAGAAGTAAAAATTAATTTATATGTTAATAAATTATTTATAAGTAAAACATCACTTATAAGTAAAAAATTTCATTCATGAAATTATAAATTGAAAATTTCACTAAGCGGTATATATTATTTAAATTTTTTTTTTATAATCATTGAATAATAAACTTCAAAATATAAGTTGAATCACTACTCTCTTAAAAGAGAGGATAGGCAAATCAGTATTCATTTTTGCACTCTCATTTTCACACTTATCTGGTTTCATTTGGTATTTATCTGGCTAACTACTGTTCATGAATGGGTCCAAACGTTCACTGCAAAATATCTACAAATATCACTACTCACTACTTCACTCCTATTATTATATTATATCATCCTTAAAAGTGAGAATGTCAGGATCATTGTTCATTTTTGTCACACTCCATTTCACATTTCACATTGAAACTGGTTTGTTCCTGTAGCTAATATGGATTATCTCGACAGGATCACTGTTCATTCATTTCACATTGAAACTGATTTGTTCCTGTAGCTAATATGGATTGTCGCCACAATTGTTGATTTAATTCTTTTGGCTGTGAAATTTGTCGCCTTATTTTATTAAAAAAAATCATCTGCAACCGACTTACTCACACTGTATGTATTTTGCCACTTTCTACTAAATTCTTCAAGCTTCTGGCGGTGAAATTTGCCGCCTTAATTAATTTTAAAAAGTTATCTACAACCGACTTACTCACACTGTATGTATTTTGCCACTTTGTACACTATATATATAAACATGCAAATGCAATTCCAATCACACACTGTGAAGTGACAGAACAATTTCTTGAAGGTAAAATTTCTATTCATTGTTGTTATATTTTTGCTTATTTATTTATTTATTTTTGCAGCATGGTTTAGGTTTTTTCGTTTTTGTTTAGTTTTGTATTTTCGTTGTTCCCTGCCTTCCGAGAAGATTTGGTCGAGAGTGTTGAAATCATTTTTTTTTATTACGTACTTCCGATTTTGTCATTTTTGTTTAGTATTATTTGTCGTCCTTCTCACAAACTTCTTTATTCTCCAGTACAATTTCTCTTTCGTATTAGATATTAAAACTTTAGTTTATAATCGCGCTGCACGGCATCTACTACTACAAGTTCAAGTAAAGTTGAAGAAAACTTACAGCTTCATCCTGTCAGGTAAATGAGTTTTTTGTTTCACTTGAATTTGTTGACTCTTGGATATTGGTATTAAGTAGGTCCATGAATGTTCAGTATATTTTCGTGAATGAATGATGGAGTTGAAAATAGTAATAAATCAGAGCAAAACGTACGGGAGAGAACCGTGCGCGCACGGGGAGAAACGAACTCCCCGTGCACGCACGGGGACACAGGATCTCCCCGTGCGCGCACGGGGAGATTTGAACTCCCCGTGAGCGTACGGGGAGACAGCATCTCCCCGTACGCGCAGGGGGAGAAAGCAACTCCCCGTATGCGCAGGGGGAGATCATTTCCCCATTTTTTTTTTTTTAATCTTTCACCTTCCAATGAAAAAAAAATTCCAAAATTCGACATACCCACATTTATTATTTATATTTTAATCACTCAAAATTGATATATTATTTATCCAGACTCCCAACATTTATAAATAATATGTAACTGCGTTGATTTTAAGCTTCACATTTCGTGTCTTTTTAAGTAGTTTTTTTTTATTCTGTTACTGTCTCCCTTATTACTATATATTTATATTTATATTCCATTTCGTCTAATATTATTTTTCATGATTCGATTTTTTTATAGTATATAAGATTATGTTAAAAAAAAGTGTATTGATTATTAATTACTAAGAAAATATTTTTTAAATTGGAAAAAAATAAAAATCTCCGTGAAATTATATTTACAGTTTTTGTAAAATCTAAATCAGTAGAATTTTTGACAAATAAAATAAGAAATTAAAAAAAAAAAAACTTAGCAGAAACGCACGGGGACAAACTCCCCGTGCGCGCACGGGGAGAACACTTCTCCCCGTGCCAGGCAACCGTCTCGTGTTCATCCAACTTCCACCGCTCAGCCGCGTAAAATTCTGTTTATCCCTAATTTCTCTCACTCTCTCCTTCTCTCTCAACAATCAACAGATTTCCGTCCTCCCCCCAAATCAACCCTACTTCATCAGGCGGTGGAATTGGCTCCAGACACAGCTTATATATCCTAATCCTTCCACCGCCTCCATCTCTTACCAAAATCAATCCATTTCGAGCAAATAGAAAAACACAGACCCGTTGCCTCCATCTCTCGCCCTCTCTTGGCTTCGACTCAAGACATCCGCTTCGGCATCGCGGAACAGCTCGGCTTGGAAGGTGCCTTTGTTGTTGTCTCCTCCCGCAGACAAATATGCTCCAATTTCTGATTTGCTTAATTTTGGATAATTTATCGTCTAGGTCTAGGGTTTCTTACCCAACACCAATTCTTATTTAATGGGTCTTTCATAGATCTTGATGCTTGTATATATTTGTGAAGATATCAGAGATTAATTAACCTGGATTTCTTGAATTTTGCTTCACTATATACCTGTAATTATACTTCTTGTGCCTTCATATTCATCCTCCTGTGCATATTTCTTACGGTTTCTATTGAAATTTCTATCTTTAGTTCCTTGTTTTTGTTCGAGCTTATAATGGATCTTTGTCAAAATACAATAAGGGTTGAACGAAAATTGGAGTTTTGTGACCTAATGTATGTTTTCATCATATTCTTTGTGTTTTTTGGGTTTCTTTTTTGTAGCTGTAATTTTAAGTTGATTGATTAATTTCAACTATGAACGGGTGAATTATTTTTGGGTGAATGTAGAATTGATGCTGTTGGGGTTTATACCACTCGTGATGACCGTGCTCCTGTCTGTCACTGATTGGTATTATACGTATTTATTTCTTGTAGAATGATATATAAACTATGACCCAAACATAGTGATTTAGTGTTCCCACCTAGAGAATACATTTTTATTTTTTATTTTCTTCGTTTTTTGGGTAAGAAACATGATATTATTACTACAACTTTTAGTGAATAAGTAATCCCCTGGTTGTTCGAAGAGGAATAGTGCCTTCTCTTTGTGAGGAACTTGAATATTATATTCATGTGTTGTCATACGTTTGATAGAGAGAAAGCCCTATATATCCTCTGTTGGCTTGTGGGAAGCTTATTAAGAAAAGGTGCATAATTTACTTTAGATTGACGATGTTAAATTTTATTAAACATGAGATGAACAAAATGAAAGTATATTATTGTAACAAATGATGGCTACTGAGGTGATCTGTTATATAGAGTAATCAATGATGAGGGCTTGATATATAACGCATTTAGTTGCATTTTCTTTGTTGACAATATCTTCAGCCTTTAATAATTATTGATTTTTATTTTTCTGTTAAATATGTGCAGGAGTTTCGTTGGAAATAAATTGACCGGTCAGGTATATATATATATATATATATATATATATATATATATATATATATATATATATATATATATATATATATATATATAATATTTCTAACTTTTGAAAGCTATAATGCTTCTTTCTCCATCGTCATTAACATTTACTTTGATACAGCAACTGCTGCTTCCGATGAGCCTCCAGTGAATTCAACTCTTGTGTTGGCTGCAAAGAGGACGTACAGAAAAGATCCTCTAAATAATTTCGAGAAATATAGATGAGGCTGGAATATTGGTGAACGCCATTACTGGGCTGTAAGTTCTTCAAAGATTTCATCTTTTATTTGTAAAATATAAAATCTGCAGTTAATTTTGAATTTTTGAGTAAATTCCAGGAGAAATAAAGAATCTCTGGGATTATTTTAGGACTAATTCAGCTTATGCTTATTCCGATTTCCGATGCTCTGAAAACCAGAATATTGTTTGTATGTACATACAATTATTTTAGGATGTTTGGGTAGATCTTGGTCAGGAATCATGTGGAAGTCTTCAAGGATCATTATATTTTCGGTCTTTCGTCGTGACTTAATTATATAATTTTTTTTTCTTAACTTTCGTCTTTACAAGGTATAGAGTCATCATATAAACAATAAAGATGCTTTATAATATCTTAATGAAATCTAAATTAGCAATTAAAATAATTTTTATAAGGTACCCACATTACATTATTTCAGTTTCCTTCAAATTTGGGGTGAAATTCTGCTGGAAGTCTTGATATTTTGAAATAAAATATTGAGTAAGGCCTATTCACAATACTGTTGGCTGAAAATATAGAGAGACGTTCTAGCAATTTTGGAAATTTTGAAGAATTTGATTTTATCTCTCTTTGTTTGATTACTTGTATATTTTTTTTTCCAACTAATTATATTGATTAATAGATCTACCTTTGACTTCCACATTTTTATCGTTATCTTTTCCACTTTAAATTTAGTTTAGTTTATATTTTGGTGGTGTCATTTTACAGAACATTTGGACCCCATCAACGTCAAAATTGCTGAATTGAGGGAGGCGTTGGAGTCTCTTACAGCTGAGCACAGCCTGCACAGGTACTTTAAAGCACGTGGTAGTCGCCATCGTCACAGTAAGGCCTCCTTTCATTTTAAGTAAAGTGTTGCCTGTGTTGATATGGTGCAATATGCAATTTTCCGTCATAATATTTGGTTTATTAATGTCTTTGACTATGTAGTGTGTGCTTATGTCTGATGTTTTGTCACATGCTTTATGGTTGTAGAAGTTTGGAAGTTCTTAAGGCTTCATATTTGATGTTTGTCTAAGATACTATAGTTGAATATCAAATGCACCTGGCCTCAAGCTTGAAATATTTATTTAATAGAAATATTGATAAGGATACTGACAACTATATGCATTAAAATATGCCATGCTTAAAGGTATATTCATTACGTAAATTTTGTTCATTTAGAGAAATTACTTTTTAGATAATGATTAATACCTTTCTTTAAACACCATGTTGGCTGTCTTATATGTCTTGTTACCTTAAAGGTATAGAGTATAACTGCTGCTGATATTCAAACTTCATAGCCTACCATTGACTTGTTCAAGTATAAACCTTGAAACTTTTATTTATTTAAGTGCAATCTCTAGAAAACTGTGATTTGTTGAATGTTCCAAATGGGGTAATGCAAAAAGGTCATAGCTTTTTATTTTTGGGAAAATGGTGGGATTTAAGTTCATGATAATGGTGTACGGCTCAAGTTTTTTAAAGAAGCTATAAAAATTCTTACAGGTGATTTGAAATTTGGAAAGAATGGGTGGCCGTTCCTCTAAACACTTTATTCACACTGGTTTCTAGGCAACAATGTTTTGATCAAATGACTGTCACTATGGTAGTAGTTAATCAGGGAATTAAGTTTATATGAACTCTTAGTGTCAATAAATGTTACAAATTGTTGTAGACTTGTGGGTGCTTTATAGCCAAAATCAGGTTGAAATGATTATGTCAAACATAATCACAATTTGACAATGGTTTTGTATTAATATGGTTTTTTATGGTTAATCTGATGTGGGTTTTTTTTTTATTGTATTAATTGGGCTGCACCTCGGCTCAAGGATGCTGCTTTATCTCTTGACAAGTTACATGAAAGCTATGTGGAGGTGGGCTCAGATATATTTCTATTAGGTTCTTTATTTTTTGGAAACGAGTTTGATGCCTGAATATACAGAGGTGGGCTATGTAGATGGCTGACTGGAGTTGACTTTATATAAGCTACATCCATTTGATCCTCCGAGTTTGTTAAATAGAATTGTTATTTTCTGTAGCTTCCCTCTAATATTATGAGTCAAAAATGTTAAATTGAATTTTTTATCATAAAAAGGACAACCTTTTATGCGAAAGGTTTGATGGCACTACCTTTGGTCTTTCTGTAAATCAGATTAAAAATTTATTAAGCCTTCTCTAATGTATCCCAGTCTTCACAAGGCAAATAATTTATCATGACTCCATTCTACAAATTATAATGATCCACGGGAAGGGTCACATTGGTAAAGTCATGCATTATGGGCTCTATTGTAACATTACTTTCTTTTTAGTTTAAAGAATGGATAACCGTCAATATATAGAAGATGACTTGAGAAAAGGGCCTAAATGTTCTATATATTTGTTTTTGATTTGATGTTAGTACATGCTCCCCTCCCAACCCAAAAAAGAGGAAAAGAAGTTTGAAGTCAATTCTTTTCCGTCATATTTTCTAGATGATCATGGCCATGCGAACATTATATCAGAAATGTAAACTGGTGCATGGAGACCTCAGCGAATATAACATACTCTATTTTTAGGTAAATCTTTATTCTTTATTTTTTCTGGTTTATAAACATGGTACCCTTGACTACGAATAATTTCTGATAAGTATATTGACCAGGGACACTTGTACATTAGTGATGTTTCACAATCAGTTGATTTTGACCATCCACATGCCCTTGATTTCCTTCGAGAAGATTGTATTCATGTTTCGATAAGTCTCTCTCTCTCTCTCTCTCTCTCTCTCTTTCTTTTCTTATGTATCAAGGGTTTCAATTGAATAATTTATGCAAATTAACAAGTGTTATGACAATTAATGATGATGATTAAATTGTGCAAGTGTGTGTGGCCTGCAGGATTTCTTTGCAAAACACGGCATAGCTGTTATGACAATTCGGGAACTATTTGATTTTATAGTGAATCCCACTGTTGATGATGATTTCGTGGACACTTATCTTGCTTTCTTCTATTGCCATTTGGGAGGTTCTTTGACGGCATGGATGATGATGGAAGTGAGCTTTTTTCCTCATCCTTGTGATCATGCTCTTTTAGTATAGATTCTGCGACTCGGTTCTTTATTTGAATTCCCCACTAATAGAGAAGTATGATTTTAGATGGGGACGTTGTTCTGGATCCTCGAAATAGTGGGGAATTCAATCGTGTACATACACACGTATACATGAATTATATTATAATTATCCTGTTTTTGTGTAGGAAATAAGGTGAAGAAGCCCCGGTTCGTTGTGCTATCTATTTTGCATGGTTTGAGAAAGTTGGAGTTTCATTGCAGAGTTAATTTCAGCTGTGGTATTTTACTGATCACAAATTTGTTTAGTTGGCTCTAATTTCCTTTGGATAGGGTTACGTGACGGGAGTAATTATGTTTGACTTGTATTCCTTACCTCCAATCTAGGGGGTTTAACTGAGACAAAATTCATTTCAAATTTAATTTGGGATTTTTGTATGAGTTTTTATTGCAAACCCAATATCTCACTAACAAGCATTACTTTAAAAACTTTAGGAAAAGTTTTCATATTAATCTCCAAAGTTAATAGCTGAAACCTACGGCCTTTGAAATTCATGATTGTTTATTTGGATAGTGAAAGTCATGGGACATGCATTTTGAAAGTAAATAGAAGTGAACTTTTTTACCTTTTGTGTTCTTCGAGACGAATGGACGGTAATTCAATATGCTCGAAGATTGAACATTAATATTTAAAGAATATTTGCGGGTTCACGACTCTCATCATCATCATATTTTTTGTTGGCTGATCCTTGTGCCAATATATGTATATACTACTACGAGAATGCACCTCTTTGCTCGACGCCATTTTAAATCATTTCACTTTCTAAAAAAAGGAATGGAACTTGGGATACATTCAAATGGATTTGAACTTCAAATCTGGTATATTTTGAACTTGTTCTTTTTTCCACGTTTCTCTGAACAATTTTATACTTCTTGTTTGTGGATTCAACGGTTTTCGTACCGTGTTCAACTTTTCTAGAATTTCCTAAATTGACAGGAAAATCTCACAGAAATGGGATACTGGTGACTTCAGTATATAAAGGAATACTATGAGGTATTATCAGCAAGTAGACAACTTCCATTTTTTCCAGAATCTTCCCGATTGCATTTCCTCTCATCTTAGAAACACCGAATCCCCTTCCCTTAGAACAGATTGCAGTTAGTATGCACAACAAAATGGTTGAGATGATGTGGTGGTTACAATGTGGCCATATTATTCATGGGTCAGAATCTTTATTGAAATTTTTTTGGAACGCTAACATTACCTTCGAAATTACATTGCCCGTGCATTGCACGGGCAATAAACTAGTATTTTTAAAAACCGTTACTAAAAATCACCCAAACTCATACAGCTCATAAGTGCTCAAAACTAATCTTTGAAAAACACTCCCAAGCAGTCCCTTGGTAATAGATTGTCATGCATAGATTAGCAAGAGCGCACAAAACACTCGAGAAGGGTATGGAATCTCTTGCAAATGGCCTACTGAGTCGTCTCACTTAGATGATGGAAGCTCAGTATCTGAAGCCCGAGAAATTTAGCCAACAACAGGTGTGGCGGACGTAATGGCAATACCGCAAGCTGAAATTTCAACAATTTAATTCCAAGCGGTTGAAGCTCGATTTCCCTCACCTACGAAGGTTTGGATAACCCAACCATTTGGGTATGCAAGGCAAAGACTCAACGAATACATTCGATCACATAAAGTTGCCTTAGCCTCTTTCTATCTGGAAGGTGACGCTCAACTTTGGTTCCATATGTCGGAACAAGAAATCATTTGTCACCAGCAATAATTTCAAGAGCAAAATTTCTTTCAAGATTTGGTCCCAATCAGTTTGAATATCCATTCATTCGACTTTGGCAAACTGATGCAGTAGTAGAATATCAAGGAAGATTCGAAGAATTATTGGCTAAAGTTGAATCTCTTTCGCAAGTGAGTTGCTTTACAACAGGCTTGAAGTAGAGCATCCAAACTGATGTTCGAGAAAATCAACTAAATGGATCTAGTTGTTCTCAACATTGGCAGAGAGAAGAAGGTAAACATTAGATATTCCAAATAAAATTACTTTTTAATTTTTTATTCCAAACCCAGTTACTTTATCAGCAAAATAAGAGATACTCAAGTAGCTTGTTCATTTTTGTAAAGCGAAAATAAGACCCAACAAACACCTGGAGGGAGGGTGAATAGGTAAATGAGAATCTGCAACTGAAATCGTTCCTTTAACAAGTTGCCAATAATTATTTGCAACAAGTCACAAATAAGTCTAGAATCATACAAAACAATGTTAAAATTGCAGAATTCACAAAAACAAGAAAATAACTGTGCATGACAGTAACTAAAACCATAATTGTTAGAGAAGAAAAAAAAAACTCTTGAAGAATTCTTCGAGAAAAAACTTTCGAGGCACCCTTTGCCATCAAAAGATCCATTAGAAGGGATTTAACTTACAATTTTAAACTAGACACAACTAAATATTAGTAGACTCTGACATTCAATATGTAAATAGCTAAAGAACTCCTCGATTGTGTGCACATGCACCTGCTCCATAACCTCTGGACAGCTTTTCTTCAAGAATCTTAAAGATCGAACTCGTTCTCCCTTGACCAAAACTCTGATTACCTCTTGCATCCATGAATACTCTCAAAGTGAAATCATAGAGGATTTTTTTGTGTGTTGATTTTTGTACGATAAAATAAAAACTCCAATATTTGATTTGTGAAGATATAGTATAAATATGCTCTCTTGTTTTCTTTCCTCACAACGCAAACACTCAAAAATGAACAACTCCCCAATATATCAGAAGAAAACGCATTTATTAGTGGTTAGAGGAAGTTTTATTTTAAAAAGATGGAAACTAGGGCTTCCCCACCCAAAAGACCGCTCAAGAGGAACTCAGATGCTGGACGGGCAGTAGGTCTCAGTAAATGGTGCTAGAGCAGTTCTCCTGGCCTTCTCCTAGCTCCCCATGGGCAATTTCTAACAGTATAGTACATAACGTACTAATTTTACTCCCAGCACCTCACAATGCAACCCCCCTATTACAACTCAACAATTTTGATCACGGAATAAGCCAACACAAGCTTTGACCTAACAATTAACTTTGACAAATAAAAGAACGACAAAATCATAGAATCCCTTGGCGGAAAAATCATATAATCATAGATGCTGCATCTTATACAAGGTAGCTATGTTAGATGCATATAGTCTCTTGACTAAGATAATTCCAGCATCTGCAACTTTACAAAATTATGCTAAATCTGTAATGTCATTTGGCTGACTAAAATAGAAGCATGATGAGGCTGTGCTAGCAGACTTTACAAGTAGCTGCTATGGGATTACAGAGTATATTGAGCAAGAGCTAAAAATATTGTGGAAGAGGTTTCAGAAATTGCCCAAAGCAGTGAATTCAAACTCATGGTGATCGGGAAAGCCGGGTTTCCACCTGCAATGGTGGCTGCGCTGGCCAATCACCACAATGCATACAATGAGTTGGGACCAACTGGAGGCTTGTTAGCATCCTTGTGTAATGACATTAAGAGTTCTGTGCTTGTGATCCAACATCGTGATTCTACCCAAGAAGACGAGTTTAATTTGAAGATGGTTCAGTTGATAATTATGTGACAAATATGTGATGCATGCCAAAGCAGCATGTGAACCAAAATCAAATTATTGTGCGTATTTTAATATTCGGAAATAGTAGCTTTTATGCTGAGCCTCAGTCCCGGATGTCAAATAAATTAATTTAAAATTTCGGATGATCCTAGAACCAACACTATGTGAATCCTGGATTTCAATCTCCCCCTTGTACACGGACTCCATCAGGAATAATATTTACAATTCACAAAAAAACCAAATTGGGAAAGGGTAAATGTTTCACAATAGCTGAGTTAATATATTTTTTTTTGATAACCGTAGATGTCCGGGCCAGTTTGCGCGCACCTCGACTAATTCCACGGGGCCCTGAAGTTTACGACCGGGTACTCATCTCAGTGGCCCTGAGGGGACTCGAACTAACAATAGCTAAGTTAATATGATTAAAGTAAAGATGCTAAGGCATTAAATGGCAAATAAATTCATTACAAATTTAAATGCAGTCTATAAAATATAAAACTCAATAAATAAAGGTTCCTTGCAACATAAAACAGTCTTTATCTTCCTTGGGCATATTGCAAGCCTACTATAGGAAATTTTACAGTTATAGACTATTTTCAGAATGCAAACATTTCAACAAGTTCTCTATAGAGTTCAATTGGGAGGAAATAAATTTTGAAGAAGAAAAAAGACAAAAAATTTTAAAAAAAAATTGGAATGGGACTGCTGACCTTAAAGAAAACCACCCTCAGTCCACTTGTTTCCTGATTTTCCATTATAACCTGCAGTCTTGTGACCAGATGCATTTTGATCAAAATTATCGTAACCATCTTCTTTAGCATCATCCCAGCCTGCCCAGCTATCCCCATACTGGGATGATGTCCCCTTTGACGAATCTTCTTTCCTACTGTCTTTGCTATCCCAATCATCCCAGGAACCAGAACTGGCAGAGTTAAATTGTTGAGCAGACGATTGCTGTGCTCCAGCAGAAGAATTCCATCCTTTAGACTCCTGTCCAAACTCCTGATAGTAACCAGTTCTCTCGTTTTCATTTTGTTGCCAGCCATCATTCTTCCAGTTAGAGCCTTCTTTAGCGTACTCCTCAACCTTCTGTGAAGCCAAAGCCATTACTCCTTTCATGAGTCCCCATGTCTTCTGACCAATTTCTGAAGTTTTTGCAGTCACAACATTGACAGTTTCATTCACCTTGTAATCATAGCCTCCCTCTTTTACCTGCAAAACCAGGATCAACTTGCATGTTGATTAACACCATACTGTATATACTCAAAAATTTTGGAGAAGGAAATAAAAGGGAATTAAATTAAGAATGCATTATGCTTAATCACCCACATAAGCCAGCCATCAAAATTTCAACTTCAGAAAAAAAATTTGTACAATGGGAATAAACTAAACAGAAAGATAAAAAGCAAAGAATAAAATGCACGTCTATCAGCATTTTCAAAAGAAAAACCAAATAATAACTTTTTAGAAGATCAGAAACTCGTCTCAACTATCGCTCTAGTTATACCATGCAAATTAATTTTGCAATTACATCAAATTCTGATATAACTTGCAGTGCCCACGTACTGAGGCCTTGTTACTATTTTTTTATGCGGCTCAGGAAAATGTTGAGACCCTATCAATATTGCACCAAATGGGAGCACCAAAATAAGAACCACTCTATATAGGCTGTTCAAGATTCTCCACAATCAACCAAAAACAAGTTTAATGTGAATCTATGCCAAATGGGCAGATTCACTGGATCACCAGAAAACTAATATCCAGAAAAGTAACAAACCATCTGAGATAAACCTATCAATCACAATCCTTTCCGAGGGGGAGACTTTATAGTATAGAAATTGAAAATATTTACAAGCAACACAGAAGTCCTGCACAAGGACAGAAAAGCCAAAAAATATCAGAGAAAGGATCTCCATTTGTAATCTCTACTAAAATAGTTTGGAGAGCAGAGGAGAAGGTAGTGAAAGTTTGAGGTGCTAACAGATCGAGTAAACCACGATTGATGGAAGGTGGTTTAGTAGTACAATTATTCAGTTTACCACTTTGATGGCATTCATGAAGGCAAATGCAGGATTGCATAGTCCAAAATCATGGTGGCAATCAGTCTTGAATATTAGCAACGTGTTTAGAAAGATTCTTCAGGAAACAAAAGAGAAATTGTTCAGAAAAGCATCAGACCTAGAGAGTGCCAAGTGTACTTTTGACATCAAGGTTAAAGAAATACTTTTGAAAGATGGATTGCATAAATTTCAAGAAGGGGAACTGCAAAAACATTGGTTGAAACTTCCTCACCCAGATACCAGATAGCAAGCATCAACAAGAAGCAAGAGCCAAAAGTGTATCCTACTCAGCATAAAATATTTTAAATATTTAAACTGTACACCGTATTTGAGATAAGGCTTAGTTTGTTGGGCGTAACATTAAACCACTCAAAACCTTTATTTGTTACCCCTTCGAAATAAATGTTCCCGCATAGTAGCTGAAGCATTAAAGAAGTGCATTACCAAGTAAAACAAGCAACAAAGCAATGCGGTGGCGAAAAACTAAACTACCATAGAAGTGAACTCCTTAGTCCCTGCTTGAACGACATTTGCAGCTGACTGAGCAGCTGAGGCAGCCACCACCGAAAACCTACCAAATCCCTATGCACAGAACACACAGCATTAGCAACAAGACACACATAAATACCAACGGATTAGAAACATCTAAATTATTAAAATTTGCCCAGATGCACCTGAGTAACAGTGGAAAGAACATCCGGCTCAGAACTGTTCCTCGGCATGGATGGACTCGATCCAAATCCGATATACTTCCCACCCTGGGAGGGTGGGAGACCCTCGGGCCGAGACTCATTCTCTGCAATCTTCCTTGCGAAGAAGCCCTCCTTATTGGCAGCTGAAGCCTCCAATTGGGTCTGAGAATAAATGTTATTAGTGGATTTCGACTTTGCTGGGCCGCCGCCCACATTTCCACCTCCCCTAAAGTCCCCTACAGTATTGTTCCTCCTCATATTGTTAGAATTACTATTAGTAGACCCTCCGTCATCATAACTATCCCAATTATCCCATCCTCCATTATTCCCAAAACTATCATTCCTGCCACCACTCAACGGCGGTTTATTGTTGGTTCTAATATTGCTAATAGTATTGGATTTCAAAGTTTCTTTAACAATAGGGGGATCACGCCAGGGTTTGCCCTCAGCAAGGGCCTGGATGCGATCGCGATAAACAGAGGCGGCATTGGTATTGTATTTCGTTATAATTTCAGTTTCCTTGGGGATTCCGTACTGGATCATAAATTGATTTAATTTATCATTTCCCCCGAGTTCCATTTTCTTGAGCTGGATCTCCGACCACGAATCCATAGTGACCGATCGTACGAAGGAGATATGAACGCCGAGGCCACGGTGTTTGCCGGAGCACTCGAGGCACATGAAGACGCCATAGGATACGGAGGCCCATTGGGGATTCTTCTGCGAGCAGTCCACACAGATCTTGTTGCCCAGCTGCGACTGGAGATCCCGGAGCCGACGCGAAGCCGCCATTCGTGATGGATCGGGTAATTGGTCCGGCTCCGATTCCAATTTGGTGGGTTTGTTGTCTAGTGGTCCGGGTTGGGTTATTGGATCGGATATGGAAGACGAGAATTAGGTCATGATCGTGAATCTGTACGCATGTGGGAATTGGGATTGATTTGGATGGTCACATCACATGGACACGAAGAAATTTTGAGAGATCTGTGTATATACTATTACATATTGTAATTATTTATTTATTACTAAGAGGAAAATGAAGAGAGGGTGGGGATTAAAGACATCCACGTCCGTTAAAAATGGTTCGACGCGATCGAAATTTTTTTTTCAAGCAATATAATATTAATAAAAATATTTTATAATTGTATCAACTATCATTCTGTTAAAAGTAGTTGCATTTAATAAATCCCTATTGTTAAGGGATAGTTTGTTATCTTTGACATGTTCTCTTTCTAGTTTACCACACATTTAGGAAGCTATTGTGCGGGTTGCATATTTTTCGAATTTCAGTTGCTGTAAAGGCTATTTAAAAGCTAACTTTCTTACACCATAATATTCAAAGTTTTAGTATCTCAAACACTTAATTCATAACATTTGGTATGAGAGCTTCTTTATAGGGCTTGATCAAGACTTGAAAGCAGCAGTTCTTTAAGAAGATGGCAACAAAAAACAACTTTGTTCAGCCAGCAATTCCAAAACTTGATGGCCACTATGATCATTGGGCGATGCTCATGGAGAATTTTTTGCGGTCTAAAGAATATTGGAGCTTAGTGGAACCTAGGGTCCCTGAAGAAGCTAAAGGAGCTACTCTTACTGAGGCACAAAAGAAGGCCATTGATGATCAGAAACTCGAGGACCTAAAGGCAAAAAACTATCTTTTTCAAGTGATTGACATATCAATCTTGAAGACTATCTTCAACAAAGATACAACAAAGAGCATTTGGGACTCCTTGAAGCAGAAGTATCAAAGGACAGCAAGAGTCAAGCGAGCACAACTACAAGCACTTAGGAGGGAGTTCGAAATTCTTCAAATGAAAATGGGAGAAACAATGAATGAATACTTTGCTCAAACTCTCACCATAGCTAATAAGATGAGAACTCATGGTGAGGATATGGAAGATGTCATTGTCATTGAGAAGATTTTGCGATCTATGACTTAAAACTTCAACTATATTGTCTGCTCAATTGAAGAGTCAAATGACATTGATACTCTGACTATTGACTAGTTGCAAAGTAGTCTGTTGGTGCATGAACAGTGCATGAGTTTTCCTATAATTGAAGAACAAGCTCTAAAGGTAACCTATGAAGATAGATCAGGTAGAGGAAGAGGACGAGGTCATGGAGGATTTCGTGGTCGAGGAAGAGGTTCATCAAACTTTGACAAGTCCATTGTGGAATGTTATCATTGCCATAATCTTGGACATTATCAATATGAATGTCCAAGCAAGTAGAATGAAGCAAATTTTACAGAAGAAATGCTTTTGATAGCATATATGGAAAATGACCAAGCAAAGAATGAAGATGTGTGGTTTCTTGACTTAGGGTGTAGTAACCATATGTCTGGCAAGAAGGAATTGTTCTCCGATCTAGACGAAAATTTCAGAGAATGTGTAAAGCTTGGAAACAATTCTAGCCTGGTGGTCAAGGGAATAGGCAATGTGAGATTTTAGTCAAATAAAATCTCACGGATCATTACTGGAGTACTCTATGTACCTGAACTGAAGAATAACCTGTTGAGCATTGATTAGCTACAAAAAAAAGGACTAGCAATCTTATTTCAACACGGAAGATAAAAAGTTTATCACTCGGAGAGAGGCTTGATTATGGAAACTACAATGCCCTCAAATAGAATGTTCATTCTACATCATATTTCTCAGCTAGATGTGTTAGCTTGCTTTTACACCATCACCAAAGATCCAGCTCAGTTATAGCATTGCAGATATGCACACCTAAATTTTAATGGCTTGAAGACTCTTGAACAGAAGGAGATGGTGAAAGGCCTGCCTCAACTCAAGACTCCCTTCAGGATTTGTAAAGATTGTCTGTGGGGAAACAGAAAAGGAATCCATTTCCAAAGGAAAGCACGTTGAGAGCATCACAGGTTCTGCAACTGGTTCATGTAGACATATGTGGTCCGATTATACCCATTTCAAACAACAAAAAAAGGTACCTAATCACCTTTATTGATGATTATAGTCGCAAGACTTGGGTGTATTTTTTAGTAGAAAAATCACAAGCTTTTGATACCTTCAAGAGTTTTAAGAACCATGTGGAGAAAAAAACAAGTGAATCCATAAGGAGTCTGCGTACTAATAGAGGTGGTGAATTCACATCCCAAGAATTTACTAATTTTTATAATGAGGATGACATAAGTAGACAATTGACAACTGCATACACACCACAGCAGAATGGGATAGTAGAGAGGAAGAACAAAACCATTATGAATATGGTTCGTAGCATGCTTTATGAAAAGAAGATTCCAAGGACTTTCTGGCTTGAGGCAATCAACTGGGCAGTTCATGTGCTGAATCAATGTCCAACACTTGTGCAAAAGATAGGACTCGAGAAGAAGCGTGGAGTGGAGTAAAGCCATTAGTTAAGTATTTTAGAGTTTTTGGATGTGTATCTCATGTCCACATACATGATGAGAAAAGAACCAATTTGGATAACAAGAGTGTGAGCTGTGTTCTACTTGGAGTAAGTAAAGAATCGAAGGCATACAAGTTGTATAATCCAGTTACTCGGAAGATCATTGTGAGGAGAGAGTCATTTTTGAAGAAGATAAAAGCTGGGATTGGGATAAAAGGCATGAAGAAACAATAGCAGTCAATTTGGAGTGGGAAGATGAACAAGATGAAGTTTTCAATGCTGAAAACAATGAAGAAACAGAAGAAGAAGTGGAAAACTCTAATGAGTTGATTGATGGAAGCTCACCAGATTCAAATAGAAGAAGAAACAGACAACAACCTATTTGGATGAAGGACTATGAAAGTGGAGAAGGACTTTTTGAAGAAAAAGACACGACTAACTGGGTTATGTTTGCAGCTGCTGATCCAATACGTTTTGAAGAAGCCGTAAAGTGTGAAAAATGGAGAAATGCCATGCATTTGGAGATAAGATCAATAGAAAATAATGAGACATAGGAGTTGACAGATTTACCAGCAGAAGGAAAGAAATTGGTGTGAAATTGGTGTATAAAACAAAGCTCAATGAAAATGGGGAAGTAGACAAATACAAAGCACCGATCGTTGCAAAAGGGTATGTTCAACAACATGCAGTGTATTACAATGAAGTCTTTGCACCTATAGCAAGATTAGATACTATCCGGCTAGTACTTGCACTTGCAGCTCAAAAGGGATGGATCATTTATCATTTAGATGTAAAATCGGCCTTTCTGCATGGTGAATTAAGTGAGGAAGTGTTTGTGGAGAAGCCACGTGGATATGAAATCAAAGTGAACGAACAGAAAGTGTACAAACTGAAGAACGCTCTCTATGGACTGAAACAAGCTCCCCGCGCTTGGTACAGTCGCATAGAATCATACTTTATGAAAGGAAGTTTTGAAAAGTGTCCTCATGAACCCACTTTGTTCATCAAACAGAGTACATAAGGTAAAATTCTGATTATAAGCTTGTATGTTGATGATCTCATATTTACTGGCAATCATAAGTCTATGTTTGATGAATTCAAAAATCCATGATGGTTGAATTTGATATGACTGATTTGGGAAAAATGAGGTACTTTCTTGGAGTTGAAGTAGTGCAAAAGACTGATGGCATTTTCATTAGTCAAAAAAGGTATGTAATGGAAGTGTTAGAAAGTTTTGGAATGGAGAAAAGCAATCTGGTCCATAATCCAATTGTTTCAGGAGAAAAGCTTCAGAAGGATGAAGATGGCGAAAAAATTGATAGCACTTATTATAAGTAGATAGTAGGAAGCCTTATGTACTTGCCTGCTACTCGGCCAGATATTATGTTTGCTATTAATCTATTAGCAGGTACATGGAACATACTACAAAGATACATTTACAGGAAGTAAGAAAGATTTTAAGGTATTTGAAAGGGACGGTTGATTATGGAGTGTTCTACAGGAAGGAAGGAAACAAAGAACTTGTTGCATATACAGATAGTGACTGTGCAGAAGACTTGGATGATAGGAAAAGCTCTTCAAGATATGTATTTAGATTAAGTTCTGGTCCAATATCTTAGTCATCTAAGAAGCAACCAGTAGTATCTTTATCTACTACAGAAGCTGAGTTCAAAGCTGCAGCTGCATGTGCATGCCAAGCAATTTGGTTGAGAAGGATTTTGGAAAAGCTTGGCCATACACAAAGCAGTTCTACAACTGTTTACTATGACAACAGCTCAACAATTAAACTTGCCAAGAATCCTGTGATGCATGGACACAGCAAACACGTTGATGTACGTTTTCATTTTCTTCGTGAACTTACAAAAGATTAAACAATACAATTAGTTCATTGCAACGCTTAGGAACAAGTTGCAGATGCGATGACAAAGCCTTCGAAACTTGATACATTTGTAAAGCTGCACAAATTAATGGGAGTGTGCTCATTCATGGATGTAAACTGATTGTAAATAACAATCAGTTTAAGGGAGGATGTTAAAAGTAGTTGCATTATGTTTTAAGTTGTGTAGTTAGGATTAATAAATCCCTATTGTTAAGGGATAGTTTGTTATCTTTGACCTGTTCTCTTTCTAGTTTACCACACGTTCAGGAAGCTATTGTGTGGGCTGCATATTTTTTGAATTTCAATTGCTGTAAAGGCAATTTAAAAGCCAACTCTCTTACTCAATAATATTCGAAGTTTTAGTATCTTAAACACTTAATTCTTAACACATTCAAGTGTCGAATCTTCAATCTAATTGCATGAATCAATCGTGGGTTGAGAGCATTAAGGATTCTGGTGTTGAGGTGGAGAAAAGATGTGGTTGATCGTCGCAAATGAGCTGCGTAGAAAAAGACAACAATTTGGTAAAAATGACAAACTTGGGTATAAGGAGAAGAATGGTTGGAGCTTGAGAGAAATTGGGAGATAAAAGTGGAAGGAAAAAAATTGTACAAATAGGGAAAATGTGAAAATATACATACATACATACATACATACATATACATATATATATAAAAATTTACGTGGGAACAACTAGTTCCACATGGCCCATCCAAATTCGTCCTGTATATCCAATCAATTCCCATAATCTACATGATGAGTCCGGCTTCCTCTTCACTTCCAAGCTCATTTCCAAAAAATGAGTATATCCCTCCAAAACTCCATACACTCATCAGAGACAAAACTGTTCACTCCTGAGCAAAAGAACTCATATTCAAATATTAGTCCATAGTCATAAGACAAATAAGAATTCAAATACTTGGTAGTCTTGAATTTCATCCAAACTATCATTTTTTTCACTTTGTTTCACATAGTTTCATATCAAGCAGTTTCAAAATTTTCTAAAGAACTCGTTCACTTGTTATAGGTGACTAATGATTTTGAAGTGCCGTGACAAGTCATGCTTCATTTCGCATATGACAATAATCAATGGTAAAAGAGTGAAATATCAATCAAAATTCTTTTCTTCACTTCAACATGGTCATGTCAAAAGTATCATATTAGCAAATTATTCATTTAATCGGTATTACTTAACCCATGTTTGGCTCCTATTTTTCAAAAATTCATTTCCAATTATATCCACATTTTTTGGGATCCATAAATTTTATCAACTTTTCAATTACATATTTCATCAAATTTTATTAAAAAATAATTTTTTACTCAAATTTTGGGGTGACTATAGTATTGAAGTGCCTCGGTGCATAAGGCACACTCGATCCCGCACGAGATAGTGATACACCTTAAATTAGAGAAAATTTAGTTAGGGTCCGTTTGATTGCAAAAGGTGGAAAATAGGTAGAAATAAAATATTTTACTAGAAATTGAATTGTTTAGAATTTATTTTACTGAGAATTATAATTAATTGTATTTGATTTGTATAATTTTTCACCTAATCTGTTTGACTTTATTTTTCATGAAAATTGTCAATTAAATGGATAAAATTTCTTATAATTGGGGATAGAATTTGTTTAGATTGCCAAAAAAATAAAAAATAAATAAAATTGAAAAAAAAATAGTGTTCGTTTGACTTTATTTTACATGGAAATAGTCAATTTAAGGGATTTTTTTTTTTTTACAGTTGTGGATAGATTTTGTATCCATTGCCAAAAAAAAAAAATGGAAAACAAAAAACCATCTAAAATGTGGGAAAACAAATTCACTCAAAACCAAGAAAATGGGCCACGTGCACCTAAAGCAAGAAAACAAATTCCAAGTAAAAAAATTGCTATCAAACAACCTAAAAATGACATTTGGAAATTGAATTCCATTTTCCATGGAAAATGGAGGTCTATCAAACAGGCCGCTAATGAAATTAAAATTCTTTCTCCTTCCTACGGTTTTTACTCTTTTTTACTTGTGTGTTCTTTTCTCATTTTCCCTTAAATAAAGGTCTATCGCGACATTACTCTAGGAGTGTGCAGCTCGGCTCTACTTGGGAGTGAACTTTTAAAGTGACATACTATTTGAGCTCGAGCGAATCGATATAGTTTTGATATTTCAAAATTGATAGACATTGTTGAACTAAAAATTTTAAATAGAAAGTAAGTTTTGAATATAAAATTGATTTACTAAAAGCTGATTATGTTGTCCATGTGACATAGTAATCGAAGATAATAATTTCTAAAGTATTTATTTATTTTAAATCAAATAAAAAAAAATATTTAGAGTCTTCTTCCTTCTTTTATACTTTCTATCTAGTATCTTATTATTAATCAATTTTTCAATTTTTTGTCAATTATCATGAGATTTCACTCTTATGATATTAGTCTTGACGCTAAAAATACAGTAAAACTCCTACAAAATAATATTTTTGGAATTAAGAAAATTTGTTATTTCAAAGAGATTATTCATTTATCGATAAAGGAATATTTATTAATATAAATAGTATACTATTTTTACTACATGTATATGTATTATATTTGCTTTCCCAAATACATGTACGACTTGTAAATAAAAAACAATGGCAGATGTGTTAAAAATATTACTAGTTGCAATACAGTTGTTAAATATATGTGACCCTAATTAATAGTATCTCATTTATAGGGACTTCTCCTATAAATAATGTAAATAGCTTGTATATATATTGATATTAGGGATTATTATAATATAAGAGAAATGACTTCTTCTCTCCCATGCTTGACTAAATGGTATCGGAGCGTTAGCCGTCGACCGGTGAGTTTCCCGTCGTTGACCGTAAGGGTCTCTGCTCACGCTCGTGTTTGCGCCGCCATCGCCTCTGCTAGGGTTTCTGCTGGTGTCGATTGGGCTTCATCTTGCTAGGGTTCCACCTCGCGCCGCCGGGCCTCCTCATTTTCCGGCGATTCCCGTTCGTGCGAGCTAGGGTTTCTTCAGTGTCCGACTATTTTAGCTTTCCCACCTTGCGCCGGTCTGTACCTTATTTTTCGGCGAGTTCAGCACCGGAATCTGGTCTTTTGTGCACCATTCAGCTCGCTTTGGGTCAGATTTGATTGGGTGAGCGACCCACTGTTGAACAGGTTCGACTTCTTGAAGTATTTCAACTCTGTTGTGAGTTCTTGCCTTTTTATTCCCTTGATAATTGATAAATGGAGGATAAGACTGTGGTTGCTATGTCTGATATGATCCCGGTAATGTCAAAAGCACAGAGCATAAACTCAATAGATCTAATTATTTAGATTGGAGTAAAACTGTTAGATTGTATTTGCAAAGTATTGCTATGGATAATCATTTAACTGATGAACCACCTAGTGATGGTTCGAAAGTCTCATGGCTAAGGGAGGATGCTCGTCTGTTTTTGCAAATACGTAATTCAATTGATAGTGAGGTGATTGGTTTGATAAATCACTGTGAATTTGTGAAAGAATTGATGGAGTATTTGGAGTTTGTGTACTCTGGTAAGGGAAATATCAAACACACTTATGAGGTGTGTCAAGCCTTTTATCGTGCAGAAAAAGGTGATAGATCTCTTACGGACTACTTTACGGATTTTAAGAAGACTCATGAGGAGCTTAATATGCTCCTTCCATTCAGTACTGATGTAAAAGTTCAGCAAGCTCAGAGAGAAAAAATGGCAGTTATGAGCTTCTTGGCTGGTCTTCCTTCTGAGTTTGAGACTGCTAAATCTCAAATTCTATCTAGTCCAGATATATCATCGTTAGAAGAAGCATTTAGTAGGGTACTCCGCACAGAATATTCAGCTTCTACTCAATCCCATAGTGCTCTTGTTAGTCGCACTTCTGAATTTGGAAGACAGCCATCTAGAAATGGCAATAAAGGGGAACACTCAAACAACTACGATCGAAATCTTAATGTTCGAGGACAGGGTTCAGGAGGTGTTGTATGTTACTATTGTCAAAAGCCAGGACATGTGAAGAGAGATTGTAGAAAGTTGCAGCGCAAAACTCAGTCGAACCAGTCAGCCCATGTTGCCTATACCAATGATGCTCCTGAGCCTATTCTAATATCTGCAGATGAGTATACCAAGTTCTCCCAATATCAGGAATCTCTCAAGTCTTCATCTACTCCTATCACTGCCATCGCTGATTCAGGTAAAACAAACACATGTCCTGTTTCCTCATCTTCCAAATGGGTCATTGATTCTGGTGCCACAGATCACATGACAGGTAATTCTAGTCTATTCTCTTCTTTTCTGTCACATGCTTCTAGTTCTACCGTTACTTTAGCAGATGGGTCTACATCTCATGTTTTGGGGTCTGGCACAATTACTCCAACGCCCTCAATTCCTTTACAGTCTGTTTTGAGTTTACCAAACTTGTCTTTTAATCTAGTCTTTGTCAGTAAGCTCACCCGTTCTCTTAATTGTTGTGTCTCATTCTACCCTAATTTTTGCATGTTTCAGGATCTTATGACGAAGAAGATTATTGGTAAAGGACATGAGTCTAGAGGCCTCTATATTCTTGATACACAAACACCAAAGTCTATTGCTTGTTCTGGAACTGTAACCCCTTTTGACGCACACTATCGACTTGGTCATCCTTCGTTACCCGTGTTAAAGAAACTTTATCCCCAGTTTTCTAGTCTATCTGCATTAGATTGTGAGTCTTGTCAGTTTGCCAAATATCATCGTTTGAGCTCTAATCCCAAAGTCAATAAAAGAGCTAGTGCTCCTTTTGAGTTAGTTCACTTTGATGTTTGGAGTCCATGTCCTGTTGTGTCTAAAGCTGGGTTTAAATATTTTGTTACCTTTGTTGACGATTATTCTCGAATAATATGGTTATTTTTAATGAAAAATCTTTCAGAATTGTTATCTCATTTTACAGCTTTCTGTGTTGAAATCAAAACTCACTTTAATGTTCCTGCACAAACTTTGAGAAGTGACAACGTTAAGGAATATTTATTAGAACACTTCCATAATTATATGGTCCAACATGGCATTATCCATCAAACATCTTGTGTCGATACACCGTCTCAAAATGGAGTTGCTGAAAGGAAAAATAGACATCTTCTTGAAACTGCCAGAGCTTTGTTGTTTCAAATGCAGGTCCCTAAACATTTTTGGGCTGATGCCATTTCTACTGCTTGTTTTTTGATTAACAGTATGCCTTCCTCTGTTCTATCTGGTGAGACTCCTTTTCGTGTCATTTTTCTTCATAAGTCTTTATTTCCTATTGAACCTATGACATTTGGTTGTACCTGTTTTGTTCGGGATGTTCGACCTCATGTCACAAAACTTGATCCCAAATCTCTAAAGTGTATCTTTCTTGGATATTCTCGTGTGCAGAAATAGTAACGATGTTACTGTCTAAATCTTAACAGGTACCTTGTGTCTGCTAATGTTACATTTCTAGAACAAGCACCATTTACTACATCCTCAGGTTCTATCAGTCGGGAGGAGGATGATGATTTATTAATCTATACTTGTACATCCCCTAGTTCCGATCCTCCTTCATGTGCTCCTGTTAAGCTTCCTATAACACAGGTTTACTCTCGTCGTCAACAACCTATTGTTCCTGATCCGGTTCCAGACCCTCCCCCTCCTGCTTCATGTCCTGCACCAGTTCCTTCGTCATCAGATCCAGTTTCTTGTTCGAGTGATGATCTCCCTATTACACTTCGCAAAGGTAAACGACAATGTACTTATCTAGTATCTTCTTTTGTGTCCTATAACCATTTATCACCATCCTCTTGTTCTTTTGTTGCATCTCTTGATTCCGTCACGATTCCTAAGACTGTTCATGATGCTCTATCTCATCTTGGATGGCATAATGCTATGATTGAGGAGATGAATGCTTTAGATGACAATGGTACTTGGACACTGGTACACCTTCCTGCACGTAAAAAGGCTATTGGATGTAAATGGGTATTTGCAGTTAAAGTCAATCTGGATGGGACTGTTGCTAGATTAAAAGCTCGGCTTGTTGCTAAGGGATATGCTCAAACATATGGGGTTGATTACTCTGACACCTTCTCTCCTGTTGCTAAACTTACGTCGGTCAGGTTATTTATTTCTATGGCAGCCACATATAATTGGCCTCTGCATCAGTTAGACATTAAGAATGCGTTCCTTCATGGTGATCTTGAGGAGGAAGTCTATATGGAGCAACCTCCTGGTTTTGTTGCTCAGGGGGAGTTTGGGCGAGTTTGTCGTCTTCGAAAATCCCTGTATGGTTTGAAACAGAGTCCTCGTGCTTGGTTTGGAAAATTTAGTCAGGCCGTCGAGAAGTTTGGTGTGATGAAAAGCAAGTCTAACCATTCTGTGTTCTACAAACAATCGTCCGCTGGTATCATTCTTTTAGTTGTGTATGTAGATGACATTGTCATTATTGGAAGTGATACTACCGGAATCTCATCTCTTAAGTCTTTTCTTCATACTCGGTTTCACACGAAGGACTTAGGGATGCTAAAGTATTTCTTGGGTGTTGAAGTCACAAGGAGTAAAAAAAGGATTTTCTTATCTCAGAGAAAATATGTCATTGACTTGTTAGTTGAGACAGGAAAATTGGGAGCGAAGCCTTGTAGTGCTCCAATGACTCCAAACATGCACCTTACACGAGATGGAGAACAAATTGAAGATCCTGAGAGATATAGAAGGTTGGTTGGAAAGTTGAATTATCTTACGGTGACTCGTCCAGATATTGCATATTCGGTTAGTGTTGTTAGTCAGTTTATGTCATCCCCAACGGTTCATCATGGGCAGCATTAGAACAAATTTTGTGCTACTTGAAAGGAGCAGCCGGAAGAGGTATCTTGTATTCAAATCATGGGTACACTCATATTGAATGTTTTTCAGATGCAGATTGGGCAGGTTCCAAAGTGGATAGAAGATCCACATCAGGTTATTGTGTCTTCGTTGGAGGAAATTTGGTCTCATGGAAGAGTAAGAAACAGAACGTTGTGTCAAGATCGAGCAGAGGCAGAATATAGGGCTATGGCACAGTCTGTGTGTGAGATAATGTGGATACGTCAGCTCTTGACTGAAATAGGTCTTAAAATTTCAGTACTAGCAAAATTGTGGTGTGATAACCAAGCTGCACTTCATATTACATCTAATCCAGTTTTTCATGAACGAACAAAACACATTGAGATTGATTGTCATTTCGTTCGTGAGAAGATTCATCAATGTTTAATTTCTACAGTGTATGTGAAGACTGGAGAACAATTAGGAGATATCTTCACGAAAGCTCTAAATGGGATTCGGGTTAATTATTTTTGTAAAAAGTTGGGCATAATTAATATTTATACTCCAACTTGAGGTGGAGTGTTAAATATATGTGACCCTAATTGATAGTATCTCATTTATAGGGACTTCTCCTATAAATAATGTAAATAGCTTGTATGTATATTGATATTAGGGATTATTATTATAATATAAGAGAAATTACTTCTTCTCTCCCTTGCTTGACTACAACAGTAAAGTGCATAAATAAAAACTTATCGACTGATTGAGTCTCGTGACAGCACAATATCCTAAAGCAAAATTGATAGTCGATAACTGCTGCGATCTCCGTGGACAATTACCTCCAGAATACAACGACCAAATAAACCAATTGTGCAACAATCACAAATGATTTTCAGAGGTCTCAAATGTACTCCAGAAAATATGTATAAAATTGAGTATAATATTTTACTGAAATATGAAGATATAATTTCGTATTGTGATGATTTTCTAATGCCCAAATGTTTGTTTATATAGGCAGAAAAATGATGTAACTACTTCGACCATGATCCAGTATTATTTGTAATTTTTATGGTTAATGGTAATGAGTTGTTAATACTGGACAGTTAAAAACGTCATATTTTACTGGTTAATTGACCCATTAAATAATTCAGAAAATGATTAAAAAATAATGCGTGAGGTGTGACTCGAACCCTCGACCTCCCTCACAAGTTCCATACTTTTCACCAATTGGCCACTTCATTTGAATTACTTATTTCTTTCACATATTATATTTGTTGTATAAATATCTAACAAGATGTTCATAAGGTCATGTGGACACAGAAAACCAGCATTGCACATTTCAATCACAAAAATATTTACTTTGAATTACAAGTTGATTCGATTATATGAAGATGTTGAATCTTAACAACGGAAAACAACAATGACAACTTTTATCAGTTCTTTCTCTAAAAGAATTTTTTAGGATAATATCAAATATTATGCTGTAAAAAAGTAGGGATGAAATTGAGTTTGATTTTAGTTAAAAATAAATCGTATAACTTATATGCATATTTCGGAAATAGTTAACTCAAGAATATAGAAATTTCAAGCAAAAAGTTCATTAATGTGCATTGTGAATTTCATGTATTTATTCAATAATTATTTTATACATTCGTCCGGTGCTAAAGGATATGACACATGCTTTCATTAATTTATTAATTTTTATTATTAAAGTGAAGCTATTAATTTATCAATTTTTTAATGTAATATTGTTACAAGTAAGTTGACTTGAAATTATACATTTTTATATACTAGTCAGAGTTGAATGTACGTTGCACGTTATTTTGACAATTCATTTACCATTTTGATCTAAATATGAGATAAATGCAGGCCCCTGAAAATAAATATTAGTTATTATACATACACGTAAATAGTGAAATGCGTAATTGAACGTAAATATTAGAATTACAACTAAATACATAATGGAGATGAATGATAAATATGATATATGAATTAACGTGAATGTTGAATGAACTATATTCTTGAATGTGAAATTTTAATTAATATTAATTAAATGAATTTGTATGATAATTAATTGAGAATTAATAATAGCGACATGGACGTGAATATGAATGCAAAATTCTAATTAATATTAATTAAATGAATGTGAATATTAATTAATTAAGAATTAATAACAAAGAAGACGTGCATGAACAAGAATTTTGTAGTATTTATTACAGTTTGTAAATTAAATACATATTGAAAAACGAAAAGTTAAGTATTTTTGAAATAATTGAATTGTAATAAGGTTATAATCGTCCAAAAAAATAATTCCCACTTAATGTGATTTTTAATATACTAGTCAGAGTTGAACGTGCACTGCATGTTATTCTGAAATACTTATAAGTGCTGTAAAAGTAATATTTGATATCAATTTGTTTGGAGGATTTGATGGTCTGAAACGAACTAAGGAAAATAAAATTTAGGATAGAAATTGTTGGCGTCCGACCTCCGAGTTCATTAAATACAGTTGGTTATCTGCATTAAACTCATACTAATACGAGTTCGGATATGTGAGGTCAGCTCGGTTTATGTAATTTATCTAAGTTTAAGGAGACATAATGATTGAAGGTTTTTTACACATTATACAAACCCTCAATTAACGGGTGATATATGAAAGGCCTTACATCAGCATCCGCCAAGTCTACCAATCATATGCTTTAGCTTTCTCCCCTAAGTAATTTATTAATTGTTGGAGATCACCTGTAATGTTAAACTCATGATGACCTGACAAGTCGATCTCGTTTACCAATCCAAACATGCCAATAATGTATTTTCTTAGTTCGGTACTGTAGCTGATAAGACAAAAAAATGATGAGTGCATGTTAACCCTTCCCTATAAAAGAATGGGAGTCTTAGAGAAGGAGGGGGGAAAAAAACTCAAAATACTTCATGTTTTAAATATCTCCTTGAGGAAAAATAGTAACGATTTGTAGTTATAATTATAATTTGCAAGTCGTTATCAATGAAACTCTTATTTCCATTTTAAGTTGACTTGAATCTTGTTCATACAATTTTCGACGTCAACGAAAATTTAAGAGAAGAAAATTGTACTCTCAAAATTCAACTTCTATTATTCAATTTTTTCTTGATGATGAAATTCTACAAATGAGTAATTTTTTTATACTACATTTGATACATAGGAATTAATTGTTAATACATGAATTTAAACACATATTGAAATTTCTAGATACATGAATAAAAATAAATTCATCTGTAATAACTCTAGATTCATATTAATCAAGATTCATTGAGTCTAAATTAATGTGAATGTTAATTAATTGAAAATTAATAACATGAAATTCATACATGACAAGGATTTTATAATATTTATTACATATTGGAAAATTAAAATCAAGGCATTAATATAATATAATTGAAATTTAGTAGGGTTGAAATCGTCTATAAATGATTCTCACTTGATGTGATATTTAATATATTATATTATATATATTATTATATATTATCTTTTAGGCTTAAAATGTATGGATGAGATTTCACATCTCTTACCCTTCTCATATACATGCATGTTATTAATAAATGGTACTTATATTCACTCCACAATTTTATTTACCGTCTCACATTTTAATGGTAATAAAGATCCCCAACCTCCGCTTATTATCATACTTATATTCTCAATTTCATCACATTGTCATCTCCAACTTTCCTTAATTAGTATATTTGAAAGTTCAAGAAATATGTGTGGACAAAAAGACTTATTTTCCCTCAATTTATAAATAAGAAAAAATAATAATAAATACGAAAGTTTTACAAAATATTTGCTGCTCATTTCAAAAGACGTTAACATAATATTTGGACAAAAATTAACATTGAGGTTAAGACGTGCTAGTTAATTGAAGTTTAAAAATAAAAATGTGATGAAGAAATTGGGGACACTTAGATTGGAAATCTAAGCCGCAATTTAAACGTAGTGCAAAAAAAAAAAATTATAGTGTCAATATAATTAACTTTTTATAGAATCAAATGACTAACAATTTGTGTATGCCCTTGACCGTAGATCGTTACCAACAAAGGACCGGGCCCAATCCTGTTTCCGGAGCAGGCGGAGGCTCAAGACTTGGTCCCAGATTGCTCGGCTAAATTGGCATTCAAAGAATAAGTGGTGAACTCGATCCGTTCTATACGTCGCTTTCTTACATCTACATCCAGAGGCGGAGGTGGGGAGGGTCCGGGGGGGGTCCTGGACCCCCCCTCAATTTTTGACAAATTTTTTATTTTATTTTATTTTATTTTATTTCTGTATAAATAGTTTAATTAGAACAATGATATATTTTATTTTATAAGGCATATTTTAGTTTAGTCTAAAATTGTTTCAATAGCTTTTTGTACTCCATTAGTTATTATACATTATATTATATGAAGTTGAGTAACATGATTGCTTCACTTGAAAATGTTTCATATTTTAATTGCAGTATTTACGTTCTTGCACTGATCTTCCTGTATTCGTCTATGATAATAATTTGTATCGTAGTATACAAGTACCATTAATGTAGAATTTTGACCATGAAAATTAAATTGGGTCTTCTACATGCTTTAATTTGAAGTTTTATTGAGTTTATATGTCGTCTTTTTGTTTGAGTGCAAGTTATCAAAAAGTACTAACTTCCCTCATTTTAATAGATAATGTTTCAAAAAAAAAAAATTCGGGGGCACCCACCCCTTAAACTCTCGGACCCCCCTACTTTGATGGGTTGGCTCCGCCCCTGTCTACATCTATCCTATATGTAAGTCTAGAATTGAGATAAACATTTTTAGAAGTTCTATATTCGTTGTAGATGAGTCGACTTACTTGGAATAATACATTGTCTTAATTTCTATGTTTCCTACGCTTAAAATATATGCACAAAATATACTATGTGGTAAACTTTAAATTGTACTTTATTAGTCACTTACCTTTAAGTTGTGAATTCTATTAGTCCCAAAAAGAGATTCCGTTTGACATCCAATACACTAATAAGGTAAAATCGCACCATTTTCTCGAAGAAAAAATGCACTTTTACTTCACTTGAAGCGTGAAAGCACTTCAAAAATGGTGTGATTTTATCCTTGTTGGCTTATTTGAAGTAAAAGTCACGTCGGAAAGTTGTGGGGCTAATGGAGTTCCATTTTAAAGTTTAAGAACATTTTTTCGCACACCGTGTAAAGTTCGGGGACTATTCAACTTTTTACCATAAAATCAACTAACTAATAATATTTATGCAACTAGCTTGTACCCTTTCCATGTGTCTCTTATTATATGTATATTCTATCTACCGTATTTAAACAATCTTGCTACATATACATTAAATTTAATATCAAGTTTGACATTGTTACGAGATAATAACTTTTTATACATTAATTTTAACAACTTTTAAACAATCACTTACACAAATTTTAACACATTAGACAGTGTCAACATTAACGTACACTTTAAATGTACAAATAACATAATTGATATATACAAATCTTGAAGTTAGAAACAATTTTAGACAACAATGCCTTTAAAATTTTATATAACTATTGATTTTTCCTTAATTAATATTACTCTCAAGAGTCCAAAAACAATCCTATCCTATATATGCAAGACTTGAAGTGAAAAAAAATTTTAGACAACAATGCCTTTAAATTTTTTTATATAATTATTGATTTTTCTTTAATTGATATTACCTAAAGAGTCCAAAAATAATATTGTCTTTCAATTGAATAATATTATTTTCATTCACTCTATGTGGTAGTAGAGTCACTGTCATATTACAAGATTGACATAAAACTTAACATAATGTCACGTAATATTTTATCATTGGACAATTTAAAATAAAATCAATTTTTCCATCCAATCATCTATTGTCACATACAATTATGTCAAGCTGGCAAAAGTAGCTTTATCCTTCAACAAATTAAAATGCATTTCAACTTCATTGGATGATGAATAGTATTACTCATTTCAATTTCAAATATCAATTTTTTCAGCGCACTTTACCATTTATTATACATTGTTTTTTCGGAGATTTTAGAAGTAATAATGGAGATGAATTTCTCCTCGATTTTATTGTTTTTTCTTCATCAGATTTATGTTATAGTTAAATCTATTAGGGTTCCATCACTGATATTTTAGTTACAGCCTTGTGAAATATTTTAGTTGTTGCTATCCTTGTAAATTTAGTAGGCCTTAAGAAAAAACTTGATAGCAATTTTCAAACACGTGTGAAATATTGACTATCTCACTTATTTTATTTATTAAATTTAGAAATTTGTTTACTTTAATTTTATTTTTTATTTTAAATTCTGTCTGAAAAATCGAAGTTCGCCGGTACCAACTCAGATTGTTGCTGTGTCTGAGTAATTTATAAAATTTACTTCTTTATTTCGTGTTTCATTTCACAAATTTAGTAAGATAGATTGACACCTTGTTTGTTTAGCATTAAACAGCTTGGAAAGTAGAAAAAAGAACCCTGCTATGAGTACATGAATTTTCATAGAAAACATACAGAAATTTGAGATGAAGGGAAATGATTGAAAGATTGGAGGAGGGAAAATACACACACACACGGACGGGATTGAAGCATTTCAAATTTCTGTCAAAAATTCCTGTACTCAAGGAAAAAAAAGCACCGTTAGTTTCAAATTTGGGTCCCAACTGTGAGATAAATAGTAAAAAATGATGACTGAATTTGAATTGCAACGGTTGAAATTTTTCTAAATCTAAAGAATTAATGCTAAACAAACACGGACTGAATATAAAGTAAGGAAAAAAAAAAGAATAATGCTACTTGCAGTCGCTCGTTGCAGCAGTCGCCATATGTGGCACACACATGTCAAGTGTGTATTTGATACATTAAATGTGGTCAAAAACTACCACATTAATGCATCAAACTACATACCATGTGTGTGCCACATAGGGCGACTGTTGCAGTGAGCGACTGCAAGTAGCATTACTCAAAAAAAAAGTTACAATGGAATTTACTACATCATTAAATGTCCTTTCAAGTACAGAATTATGTTCGACGTTATTATACAATATTTTAATTCGAATAATTAAGAGCTTGTTTGTCTCCTATTATTGGGAGAAAATTAGTGTAATGAATAATAATTTTTGAAGAATGTGTGGTTAAAAATTAAAGTAACTTTTTATTAGTTTGTGTGTAGAATATTTTATTGAGTGAATGTGTGGTGGAGAATCTTACTGTAGTAAACAATTTTTGGATTAATGTTGAATCCTTGTATTATCTTTCTATATATAAAAAGTGCTTATTTAACGGAATTTGTTGGTTTAACGGAAAAACTAACGGAATTTGTTGTTTTAACGGATTATGTAACGGAATTTCTTGTTTTAAACAGGCAGCTGCACCTTCTTTCAGTGTTTTTATCATAACTTTGTATTCCGATATTCGATTGAAGCGATTCAAAATGCGTTAGAAAGCTAACCCATCTAGCTACAACTTTGATTCAGACATCATTCTCCAATTAGATCACTTTCTATGCCAAAAATATGTCTCAATATAATAGACTATGTAACGGAATTTTTTGTTTTAAACAAGCAGCTACACCTTCTTTCAGTGTTTTTATCATAACTTTGTATTTCGATATTCGATTGAGGCGATTCAAAATGCGTTGGAAAGATTACTCTTCTAGATACAACTTTGATTCAGACATCATTCTCCAATTGGATCACTTTCTATGTCAAAAATAGGTCTCAATATAACGGACTATGTAACGAAATTTCTTGTTTTAAACAGGTAGCTGCACTTTCTTTCAGTGTTTTTATTATAACTTTGTATTTTGATATCCAATTGAGGCGATTCAAAATGAGTTGGGAAGCTAACTCATCTGGCTACAACTTTGATTCAGACATCATTCTCCAATTCGATCACTTTCTATGCCAAAAATATGTCTCAATATAACGGACTATGTAACAGAATTTCATATTTTAAGCAGGCAGTAGCACTTTCCTTCAGTATTTTTATCATAACTTTGTATTCCGATATCCGATTGAGGCAATTCAAAATGCGTTGGAAATATAACTCATTTGGTTACAACTTTGGTTCAGACATCATTCTCCAATTCGACCACTTTATAGGCCAAAAATAGGCCTCAATATAACGGACTATATAACGGAATTTCTTATTTTAAACAGGCAGCTGCACCTTCCTTCAGTGTTTTTATCTTAACTTTGTATTCCGATATCCTATTGAGGCGATGTAAAATGCGTTGGAAAGCTAACTCATCTGGATACAACTTTAATTCAGACATCATTCTCCAATTCGATCACTTCCTATGCCAAAAATAGGTCTCAATATGAGACTAAAACACAAGAGCATAACTTTTCCGTTGGAAATTGATTTGTGATCATCTTTTAACTAAATTTGATCCCCTTGACATCTTCCTTTATTCAATTGACTCCGAGCACTCTCAAATCTTCATCGTGAGATTCGGCACAACTTTTAAGTATTTACATTTTAGCCCCCGAACTTTAGATCCCTTACAATTTAGCAATTTCTCCAAATTTGTCTACTTTTGCTTATTTTTTTCAATCTCACCAATCTATATCACAATATCAAAATCACACATCTAATTATTTATCAATTACATAAACATTACATCATTAATTATTTATAGGGTGTCTGTTTCTGCTTTTCAGCAAAAATCAAGCCGTTGGCAACACAATTCATGCAGTTGGGAGCCGCAATTTTGGACCAATTCTCTCACTATAGGGCTGTAGGTTTAAAAAAAATGGTAACATAATCAATTTTCCTTCCTCCCTACAGCGCGCCCAGACACGTCCTTAATTAACCAAAAAAAATTACATCTTTATTAATAACAAATTAATTATTAAACAAAAATATTAAATATAAACTAAGCAAACGTGCGTTGCACGTTGCTTACACCTAGTTATTAGAAAAATTCAAATAGACCATCAAGTCGAACGGAAAATTGAGAAACTAGTCGGGTTATAACCAATTATTGAAAATTTTGAAACTGTTGAGATCGACTAGAACCAATTTGTTCATATTTAAAACTGGTTGGTTCAAGCCAAACTAGTCAGTATTTTTGTACACCAACTTGACTCAACTTTTTAGTTTTTACCGTGAAAGGTTGTTGAGGTATTTATGGTACATTTACTATGACTTTTTGAATAGTCAAAAGTTGTTTCTGAAATTAAGAGCTTCTTGTTTGGATAATTTTCTGGAAGTGTTTTTGTGTGACTAGACTACTTTTTAGAGAATGTTAGTTTATGGTAGCTTTCATAAGAAGCTCTTCTGTAATAAGTAAAAAGTAAAATTCCCGTCAAACGTGTCCTTAATATGACACCGGCAACCTATTATCTTATCATTATGTTATGTCCTCATTCACCAAATTAATTACTTATAATCTGCCAAACAATAATAACTTCCATTTTAATACTCGCACAGCTGTACCATTGCATTCTTCTGGCTTTTTCACACCTTATAATATGCCTCATCATCCTCATTAATTCTCTCCATTTCTCTTGTATAGTTGAGCTTTCATTTTCTCTACTCAGCCTCTCACAGAACTGACAGAAGGAAAGGATGTTTAGGTTGATCACAGGAATCGCAGGCCACAGTGGATTTGGATCAGCTTCGACTGCTGAACAAGTCACTCAAGGGATTGATGCCACCAATCTCACTCTTCTTATCACAGGTTAGAACACTTACATTTACATGAAAAAAATCTGCAGATTTTAACTTAGATTATAAAAATCTGATTGTATATCAATAATATCTTGTTTCCGGGGATGGATTTTTTTTTTTATTGTTCGTGATGTGATGTCGAGATAGCAAATGTCTTGAGTCCAATTCCTTTTTTCGTTCATGAAAAACAACGCATTAGCCTTTGTGTTATATTTATCGATTTAAACATTTACACGAATTTTACAACTTATTCTGTGTAATAATCGGCCATATAGGACCTAGATCGTTATTTATTTTGTTGAACATAACTTTTAAAGTTATGTTTTTATTAACAAAATTTATTATTATAAAAATAAGCCTTAATTTAATTTTTACGAAAGTGACTTTTAATCCGTGTCAAACACGAAGAGAGCTGTCTTTTTGTTGTACCCACAAAAACACATGCAGCATGGGTTTGAAACTAAACCTTACCGGAAAATTAAATGCACCTTAAATGAATGAGGATGTCAAATAAAGAAGAATAATGTCACTTGTACATAAATAATTATATAATGATTTACATACAGATGATGTGCAAAAAAGAGAGGGAATGTTTTTTTATTTGATTTGATTGAAGAAATTCCAACTCAATCAAATCTCATCACATCATGTGTGTGTAATCCACAAGCAGGGACGGATTTAGGCCCTCCCACCCCCCAAATTTATTTTTTTGTTTGTTTTAGTTAGAAAAAAAAATGATGTAAAAAAAAATTATGTGTAATTTTATTTTTTTTACGTATTAGCCCGACTTGTAATCCGGTTTTGGATCCGTCCCTGTCCACAAGTATGGGCCAAATAATATCACTCTCTTTTGAGATCAAAATTTCATCTCTATATTGTCGTGCAAATGGACTCGGGTGGCCCGGTCAAGTTCACGTTCAAACAGCTCGGTCACATTTATCGTTAAAATAGAAAAAAAAGATATTTTAAGAATTAAAAAATAAATAAAAGTAAGTATGACATTAGCAAACATATTTATCTACTTGTGAATTGTTCCCCTCAATTTTTATAGTAACACTTTCCAAAAATCCAAATCGTCCAAGGGTCCCAAAAACCCATTTTGGAAACTTTGGCCACAATCACCATTTTGTAAAATAGAAAGGCCCTTGGTAGGTTTAAGCTATTTTCAAGCACACACTGTTCAATCCTCAATTGTATAGGGCTAGTCTACTTTGATTATGTAGAGATACGCTTTCAAAAAAAAGTTGATTTTAAGCTACTTTTAAGCTCAGTCAAATGTGCGCCGAATCACATAATCTTTGCAAAACATAGAAAAATGATTGTTCAGATACAAACTTGTGTAATTGCAGGTAGTGCAAGCGGTATAGGTTTTGAGACAGCAAGAGTCTTGGCCTTGAGGAATGCACATGTTATCATTGCGGCAAGAAACATGGAGGCTGCAAATGAAGCGAAACAACTCATTTTAAAGGATAACAAAACTGCTCGACTCGATGTTCTGAAACTTGACCTAGCTTCCCTTAAATCCGTCAAGGCCTTTGCCGATAACTTCATCGCTCTTAACCTTCCTCTCAACATCTTAATGTAATTTCTACTTCCGAATCCCATGCAAGTGCACAGATTTTCAGTTAGAAAGTACGAAATTGTTTAACAATTTCTTAGTTTTTCAGAAACAATGCTGGTGTCATGTTCTGTCCCTATCAGCTTTCTGAAGATGGAATAGAGATGCAATTTGCAACAAATCATCTTGGTATGCATCGCGGTTATGACTTGTTCAGTAAGCTTGTTGACTGTAGTGTTTAGTATTGTCGAGTACTATCCACATTTCTAATCGTGAATTCTCTTTATTGTTCGTTTCTCAGGTCATTTCTACTTGACTAACCTTCTCCTTGACAAAATGAAAGAGACAGCAAAGTCTACTGGCATTCAGGGCAGGATTATAAATTTGACGTCAGTAGCACATCTTCACACTTACGATGAAGGGATTCAGTTTGATAAAATCAATGAAGAAACCAGGTATTTTCTTGTACAAAATTAAAACTACCAAATTTTAAGACAACGTATATGTGTTTTCACTGCTGTTGCACCATATCAGTTATTCAGACAAGAAAGCGTACGGACAATCCAAATTAGCTAACATATTACATGCCAACGAGCTCTCACGACGTTTGCTGGTACACGACTTTTTCATTTTCCCTGTGAAGTTTGTGTTTGAAAGATGTTTAAATCGTACATTTCGGACGCAGGCTGAGGGAGCAAATATTACTGTCAATTCAGTGCATCCAGGCTTGATAACTACCAATCTCTACAGACATTCTTCTATTCTCATAAGTATGCACTAAAATATAACCAAATATTTTTTCTTCTACCTTTTTTTAAAATTTTCTCGTATTTACGAAGATTTCTTCTCAGAAAGTTTGAAGTACTTGACATATATCCTATGGAAAAACGTCCCTCAGGTAAATCATCACGATGTCTCACTACCACACAATATATCAGCATGAACGGAACGAACACTATTTAGATTTCTGCATAAATTATGATTTTCAGGGGGCAGCCACGACTTGCTATGTTGCACTCCACCCTTCGTTGAAAGGTGTATCGGGGAAGTATTTTGTCGACTGCAACGAGTTCAAGTCGAGCTCGTTTGCGAGAGATGAAGATTTGGCCAAGAGGCTCTGGGATTTCAGCAACAAGTTGGTTGATGCAGCTCAAAACACATGAAAATGTCTGTTTCCCTATAAAATGTGTCTAATTTCTTGATATGCAAAGAATTTAGAACCCAGACTGCAACAAAACATATGTGATTTGACAAATTTATCTGTTAATGTTATCAATGTGGTCCAATTCAATCAAAAAAAATGTCAACAATGCCTTGTTTATCTGCTCAACACTGCAAATTGATATCACAACAGAATAAAACTAATAAACAGTAAAATATGCATTAAAATGAGAAATACTGTCTCCAAAATGTCATGTATAGCTGACAGGACAGAAAATCAAGAATAAGAATTAAAAAAAAAAAAATGGGAACTCGTTCGAATATGATTTGTGTCAAAAACCCTCAATGTTTGTTTGAAAAAATCGATATACTCTGTGATAGAATAGAATTCGGACAAAATTAAAAAATGACAAATTGTACGAGGATAAATTGAAAGAAATGCGCCGAACGTCTTACAAGCATTGATCATCGTCTACCTCCCACAAGCCCAGAGCTATAACCGCGTAAGAGGCGCTCGTGACAATAACGGCAGCAAAAACCGGTGGAACCATGATATCCATTTTGCATCTTCTGAAAAGCTGAGCAGTAAAAAAAAAAATTCTCCCCTGGAATATCCAGTGGTAACCTCGAATACCCTGCTCTATGACATGCCTGCCAACTCCGGCCAGAACGATGCGACAGCCACCGTCGAAGTCAGAATCGACGTCCATGTGGCGGCGAAGAGCAGCAGAGGCTCCTGTGAGAACAGCCTTCGGAAAATTGAGTTGAAGAAACTAACTCATTTCAACAATTCTTGTGGAAACTTTTAAAACGCTCGGATCAAAACTCTAAGCACAAATTTGAAAATTATAACTGTCTATGATCAAAATGCAAGCATGCAAATTGTACACAAATAAAGGTTGACCTAATCTCAACTAATTTTGAAAGATTAAGTTTAGTTGGTTAGGAAAATGTCAAGAGAGACTGGTTTTGTTGGGTCGCAAAGACAGGAGAAAGTCACCTATATTAGGATGAAAGTGGCTGGGTTACAAATGTAGGAATTTAACATTGTATGATTTTAAGCACGATACATTTTTTGGAACAAAAATGTCCATACTGTAAAATAATTGAGAAAATACATTCTATTACACGACATACTTGATACATAGAATTGAACATGACCGGACAAAACAAGTGACAAATTCTATTCTCCCCACAGTTTTCTTTAATCCTCTTCCATTCAGTGTATCAAACACGACCTAAATGGCTTGAATTCTTTTTCTAGGTTTCTTCTCTCTTTTCATCAGCACATAAAAACTGGCATTTCATATACTACAGGAATAACAATGGCTCCCAAGAGCCCTTTCTGCAAACAACCGATTAGATCAACAAAATGAAAAAGTAAAAATCACTTTGCACTTATAGCAACATTTTTTGGCAGCAGAAAACAGTAGCCTTGCTAGAAAACATTTTCTTCTTCAGTCGAAACAAAATGTCCGACGACTGCCATGCTCAAGAACAACTGGGAAACATATAACAATCAAACTATGGATTTTTTGAACAATGGACACTTGAGGGTTATGGATACTTGTTTTTAACATTTTTGGGGATATTAACATAGAAGATGCAAATCCTAGGATGACATCACAAAATCTCGTTTGTGAAGTTCAGGAAGCACGATATGAAAATGCTTTCTCGATCTTAAGCATGAGAAAAAGAATCCCAGCTACTGAAACGCAGAGTGCAGCAAGCAAGATTATGACCATTGTCTGCAATGAAATAGATGAACTAATAAAGAACACCAATGCAATTGAAGCACTTTGCCAAAACTTAAGCTGTGCAAATGCTGCTTCCTGCAACCACAAGTTATGAGCCGTGGAAGTAAGAAACGTCCCCTGATAGTAGACACAAAGGTAAGAGGAAAACACAATAGCTTAATTGGACCAACCATTTATTACTGAGATGTTAAACAATATATTGAACCTGTGCAACCCATATTATTGAAGCAGCAAATCCAAGGGTACACAGATGCTGGCACCATAGTATACCAAAAATATGAATCAAGAAATAATCCATTGAGAAAATAGATGAATCGGACAATAATACTTGCATAAAATCAGATTATTCCATGTATCCCTTCATCCAATATGAAGTATTAGCATTAGCAAGACAAAAAACAAATACGTTAAATAGTTGCCTTGCAAGAACTCAAAAAATTTCTACATAACTCAGAGAAGTTGAACCGCCTGAAATACAATAACAATGTCTGGAATATGGCAAAAAAATTTAACTCATTAAACTATCACTATTACAATTTTCATAGTAATGCATAACTGAAACAGAAGCAAAGAAATATTGAACGCAGAATGACATACAAAACCCTCTATTAGAATGAATTTAGATAATCCAAATCATAGTTGGCCATATTTGGAACAACTTAATATAGCTGCACTCGAACAAGAACATCATAAAACCCATTCAACATGGAAAACATCACTATTTAGTTTTGAGAGTGTTAGGCAATTTGTTGTCAAACGACCTCCCTGGGCGATGATGAAAGTCTCGGTTGTTTTTATCCAGTCGGCATTGGCCAATTGACTGAATATATATCGACACCACAATTTATGGAACTATCCACGTAACCCACATGGGCCATTCGAAGCAACCTAATTTAATTAGGGTTGCTCATGGCCCAACCCGAATTAGGACGGCTCTTACCGGTTAATAGCTCACCTTTCCTTTGTGTTATTGGGCCTATGACCTAAAAGCCCATCCATTCTCTATACATAGTAGCCTTATGTCCAACAAGCCGTTCGAAATTACAATAGCCGTTCTTTGCCTTTGTGAAGAGAATTGATTTTCAGTCTTTGTGCTCTCTCTTTACCTTGCTTTGTGATTTTGGTAGTGAAATCTTTTCTTCTTCTTAAGTTAATCTGTGTGGTTAACATTCCTAGCTATTTATTCTTCTTCCTCCATAGCTCTTTGTGGGTTAATTCTCGGTTTTGAGCAACCAAGGAAGGAGGTGAAGGTTTGTGGTGATTTCTTGGATTGTGGTGTTGATTTTGGAGACTGAGCCCGGTGATTCTTGGTGCAAAGTGTTGGTCTACAATTTACATATGGTATCAGAGCTTTAGGAGTGATTTTCGGACCAAAAATCGACCAAGAACGGACCTGGAATCGCGTGAGCAGTCTTCACAAAATTTGACGTATTTCTTCAAGCGGTCCGAAGTTTCTTCAAACGATTTGAGCACGTTCCTTTTGAGTTTTTCAAGAAACCAACACCATCGGAGGCTTCGCAGTGGAGGCGAACCTCCCTGACCGGCGCGTGAAATTCCGGCCGGCGCGTGAAGCCCACGCGCAGAGGAGAAAGGCGGCGCGTGGCGGCGTCTTCAGGCCTCGACTTCTTCAGGCAGTTTGTTTGTCTTGATTTCTGAACGTGCGATATTTTTGTTTAAGTGTTTCGAATTACGCAGAAAAGTTGGACGATTTTGCCGGTTGTTCGACGGTCGAGGCCGCAAAACGCTTATCGAATTACTTTAGACCATAAATTGTGGCTCTAAAGCGGTAATCTCGCAACTTCTCGATAATTACGGACTCGGACAAGTCCGCTCCGGTAAATTAGTGATCCTCTCGTTAATTTTCAGCACTAGCGCGTCATCGTGTGGGGTGACATTAGGTTTGGGGTTACCGTGAAGGGGTAACCATTGCTTGTGCTAGAAATTAGGAAGTAATTGCTCTCTTCGTTCGTTACGTAATTGGAATTTGCTCTTTTGATTAATTACAGCATTTTTATCGATTTTCTGATATACTGTGAGTGAAACTATTTTTGTTATTATCTCTCTGGTTGCTTTTGTTAAGTCTCTAAAATACCTAGACCTTACCCGTTTGAAAATTTCCTTGATCTAAGATCGTGAATCTTACGAAACCCTGGGAATCTAAAAACGGTGTATAGTTGTGAACCTAGGTCTGCTTTGTGTAGCTTAATTGTGATTTTGTGTTTCTTATTTGAAAATGACAACGCGCAATTTTGATTTGGGGACTTTATTTGGAAAAGGTGATTTTTCTATTTCGGGCAACAGAAAATGAGGGTATTTTGGTTCAACAAAAGTTTCAAAAGCCATTGATAGCGGTTTTCCGTGATTTTCAAAAGAACAAAAGAAGAGGCGATGAGCTCGCTTACACCTCTATTATTTTACACTGGTGACTGTTTTAAGAAAAGTGGGTAAACTAAAAACCACCAAGAACTTTGGAAAAAGTTGGAAGATCCTTGTATTTGCTAAAATCTACTCCCAACAAGCTTTACTTACTTGAGCATTTTTTCAGTTTCAAAATGGATTCTTCAAAAGAATTGGATGACAATTTAGATGTGTTTAACAAATTTGTTCAAGATATTGTTAATCATGGGTGAGTCGATTATACAAACATACGAGGCTATCATTTTGCTAAATGCTATACCCGATACTTATCGTGAAGTCAAAATGCTATTAAGTATGGTAGAGACACGTTGACACCCGAAATTGTCGTTGACTCCCTTAGAAGTAAGGAGATGGAGATGAGAGCCGAAAAACATGATAAGAAAAGCTATGAGATTCACATGATGAGAGGTAGAACTCGGTTTAGGCAAACAACTTGATCATGATGGTTACCAAAGTAGTGGCAAGTAGTCAAGTAGTAATGGACATAGAAAGAAGGGCAAGTGGTAAACCTAGGTCCAAGTCTAGGACTAAGGAACGAAATGCTATGGTAGAACACGGGCATTTTATAAAAGGATTGCTATAAAGAGAAAAACAAGAAAAAGGGGGAGATCGAGATGAGGTTAATGTGTTATCTTCGTTTCGATAATTGTGATGGTGAAGTCTATTTGGTTACAAGTCCTGATGTTTCTCTGCGAATTGAACTTAACCGCCAATTCTCGTTTCATGAGTGGATTCTTGATTCTCGGTACATCTTTTCATGTGACATCGCATAAAGATTGGTTTGAAAATTTGCATGAATCAAATGATGGGCATGTTGTGTTGTGTGACAATTTCGCTTTACACAAGTCGTTGGCATGGGTGATATTACCTTGAAGTTTGACACTTGTTTTGTGTATACTTTAAAAGATGTTAGATATATCCCTGAATCATCTAGAAATTTAATTTCAAATAGGACGACTTGAGAAATCGATTTCACCCCAGAAATTGGAAATGGGATTTTGAAATTGATTAAGGGTACACTTGTCTCTATTAAGGGTGTTAGAAAAAATGATATTTACATAACTGCGGGGAAGTGATGAGAGGTTTAAACTCCTCTATCTCTTCCGCTAAGTACGATCACACACAAAAATGGCACAATAGACTTGCACATGTGGGTATTAAGGGGATTAAGCTTCTTAATGATAAGGGTGGTTTTGAAATGACGTGTGTACGATTTACCTTTTTGTGACCATTGTGTGCTTGGTAAACATCACAAAATTACTTTCTCCTCGAGTGTCCATAAAACTAAAGGCATGCTTGAATATGTGCATTCGGATCTGTGGGGTCCATCCAGTACGCCTACTCCAGGTGGGAATAGGTATTTCTTGTCAATTATTGATGACTACACTAGGAAAGTGTGGGTTTATCTTTTGAAGGATAAATTCGACACTTTCGATAAATTTAATAATTGGAAAAGACAAGTTGAAAATCAAACTGGTAAAAAGATCAAGTTTTTGAGAACTGATAATGGCCTAGAGTTTTGTAACACTGATTTTGATAATATGTGCAAGGAAAGTGGAATAACAAGACATAAAACGGTTCCTTACACTCCCCAACAGAATGGGGTAGCGGAAAGGATAAATAGAACTATACTTGATAAAGTGCGTTGCATGATGTTAAGTTCTGGAGTCCCAAAATTCTTTTGGGGCGATCTTTGATTACATTTGCTTGTTATTTGATTAATTTGACTCCATCTGCTGCATTGAATGGTGACACTCCACATGAAAAATGGTTTGGTAAACTAAGTAATTACTCCATGCTTAGAACTTTTGGCTGCACTGCATTTTCTCATCAGAGTGAGGGAAAGCTTGAACCGAGAGCTAGAAAATGTGTTTTTCTAGGTTACCCGAGAAGGTGCCGGGCGGGTATAGGTTGTGGGATAGGAGCCATAAGGAGTTAAAATCATTGTGAGTAGAGATGTCACATTTAATGAGAGTGAAATGCCATGTATGAGCCGAATCGAACCTCATGAGTGAGGAGATTCAAGGTGAAGAGAGTGGTCAACTGAGGTGGAGTTAGAAAAACCTAGCACATCCGTCATCACATACGTAGTGAGGTGGAGACTCAGGAACAACAACCTAATGTTGAGAACAGAGAGGAAGTAGTAGTAGAAGAACACCCAAGAAGAGAATCTTCTAGCAGACTATAACTTAGCTAGGGATAGAGAGAGGAGACAGGACTAGAGCACCTTAGATTCGGTTATAAATCCGAGCTAGCTTTTGCTCATGCGAGTTATGAGGAGTTGGCCGATAGGGAACCAAAGACCTTTGAAAGAGGCGATGAAGAGTGACCAATCGAAGAGTGGTTTAAGGCAATGAAAGATGAGATGAGTTCTTTACAAAAGAATCAAACTTGGGAGCTAGTACCTAAACCTAAGAATAAATCTACTATTAACTGTAAGTGGGTATGTAAGGTTAAGGAGGGTACTAGCGCATCTGAACCCTTAAGGTTTAAGGCTAGTTTAGTGGCCAAGGGGTATACTCAGAAGAAGGGGATTGATTACAACGAGATTTTTGCACTTGTTGTTAAGTACACTACTATTAGGGTCATACTTACATTGATTGCTAATTTTGACTGGAAACTTGAATAACTTGATGTAAAAACTGCTTTTTTTACATGGTGAACTTGGTGAGTAAATCTTTATGAATCAACCAAGAGGTTTTAAAGACAAATTAAAACCCCGACTATGTGTGTTTCTCGAAAAAATCCTTATATGGCTTAAAACAATCGCCTAGACAGCCGTATAAACGTTTTGACTCTTTTGTACTATTTATAGGGTTTTCATCGTAGTAAGTTTGATCATTGCCTTTATTTCCAACATAATGATACTAGTAATGACTATGTGTTCCTATTGCTTTATGTGGATGATATGCTCTTAGTTGGTTCATCATCTAAATGGATAAGTGATATAAAAACAAGTTTGAATGGTGAATTTGACATGAAAGACCTAGGAAAAGCTAAAAGAATTCTAGGTATGGAAATTGAAAGAGATAGGTCAAATTCCATCTTGTTTTTGCATCAATCATCGTATATTTCTAAAGTGCTAAAGAAATTTGGCATGCATGAGTGCAAATGCACTTTACCTTTAGCTAGTCATTTCATTCTATCTAAAGATCAATCTCCTTGTAATGAAAAGGAGGTAGAATACATGAGTAGAATTCCATATTCAAATGTGATTGGCTCTTATTATGTATTTGATGGTTTGCACTAGACCTCGATTTAGCTTTATTTGTCGCGAGCACTCTTAGTAGGTATATGTCTAATCCCGGTCCCGAGCACTCGGGAAGCCTTAAAATGGTTGTTAAGGTATTTAAAGGATACTTGTAATGTAGGTCTAAAGTTTGGTGTTAATAATGATGGTGTTAAACTAAAGGGATATGTTGATGCCGATTATCTTGGGGATAGGGATAATAGGAAATCCACTTCGCCTATGTGTTTACTTTGTCTAACTCTTGTGTTAGTTGGAAATCACAGCTTACAACACATAGTTGCACTATCCACTACGAGAATCGAATACATTGCTACCATCGAAGCTATTAAAGAAGCTTTGTGGCTTAGGGGCCTTTTACATGAACTCGTGTGTTCTAAATGATTATGTGGTAGTATATTCGGATAGTCGATCTTCCATACATCTATGTAAGAATCCTGTTTTTCACGAACGCACCAAGCACATTGATGTTAGACTACATTTCATTAGAGATATTGTGCTCAAGAAGTTGTAAGACTTGAGAAAATACACACACAATATAACCACTTCTATGGGTACTAAGGTGTTACCGTTGGTGAAGTTTAGAAGTTGCAAAGATCTTCTAAACATCGGTGGAGGTAAATGATTTCCAATTTTATTGGTCTTACCTTCTTGGATTATTACTAATGCTTAGTAATTTCTTTCTTTGCAGGTCCTTTGACACCAAGGTGGAGGTTTGTTAGGCAATTTGTTGTCAAACGACCTCCCTGGGCGATGATGAAAGTCTCGGTTGTTTTTATCCAGTCGGCATTGGCCAATTGACTGAATATATATCGACACCACAATTTATGGAACTATCCACGTAACCCACATGGGCCATTCGAAGCAACCTAATTTAATTAGGGTTGCTCATGGCCCAACCCGAATTAGGACGGCTCTTACCGGTTAATAGCTCACCTTTCCTTTGTGTTATTGGGCCTATGACCTAAAAGCCCATCCATTCTCTATACATAGTAGCCTTATGTCCAACAAGCCGTTCGAAATTACAATAGCCGTTCTTTGCCTTTGTGAAGAGAATTGATTTTCAGTCTTTGTGCTCTCTCTTTACCTTGCTTTGTGATCTTGGTAGTGAAATCTTTTCTTCTTCTTAAGTTAATCTGTGTGGTTAACATTCCTAGCTATTTATTCTTTTTCCTCCATAGCTCTTTGTGGGTTAATTCTCGGTTTTGAGCAACCAAGGAAGGAGGTGAAGGTTTGTGGTGATTTCTTGGATTGTGGTGTTGATTTTGGAGACTGAGCCCGGTGATTCTTGGTGCAAAGTGTTGGTCTACAATTTACAGAGAGAGATGTGTCATTAAGCGTTAGACTCTACAGTGCCCTGAAACACTGATATTTAAGTAGGTCAATTTGGCAAGGTAAACTTATTTTCAATGACATTATATCATAGAACATCCAAATTAACTGCAAAAACATGTGGGAATCACAAAGTAACAGCAGTGCGATTTTTATAAACCAATCCAATTAAAGCTTAACTATAATGACTATTGGACACAAAAGGACCATACCAAGTAGGCTTCAAATTTGAAGCAATGAACAGCCAATATCCAGTTGTTCGAGCCAAGCTTCCTCACCACCAATGAAGCTAACACCGAAAAGAATGTAAAGGACAAGTACAAAATCCCCAGTGATATGGTCCCCAAATCTCGTTCCTAGAAGAATCCAATTAAAGGTTATCAGGGATCGATGAGTGTGTCTATTTTAAACGAGATATGGGTCGAACCAACTCGTGATTTCACCCACATCTACACACTTCAAGACTAATCCCAAATCGAGAAAAGAAAATCCATTTTACATTGAAATGAATTAATGCTCACAGTGTTGATAGTGCTCTCTAAGTTTTGGGCAGCCCCATAAGCCAAGAAAATCAACAGGAATGCCCAACACAAAATATGAACATCTCTCTTGTGGTTTAAGGTTGGAGTTGATGGAGTGTTTTCAACAAGAAGTGGGGTCTCTTCATCCGTAGCCATTGAAGAACAATATACTCGGTTCAATCAGTCACATATTAACACCCACATATAAATAGACATATATACTAATTGGACGGGGGAGAATTTGAGCCGGCGAGAGTGAAGCAAAGAAGAAGACAGAGAAAAGGGTGGTCACGTTTAACTGTTTAATGATTTTGAGGGGACCCCAGCCAAGATTCTGAATCTCAAGAAAAGACAGGTTCAACTTCAGAGGGCCATTGATACAGAACTAAGCTAAATCAACGTAATGCTTGACATGGGGTTGACCAACCTCTCACGTTACATGTAGATCTCGATCTGAATTAAATAATGTCGACCTCTCCTCCCATGTGTGTGTTGTGTCATTCCCTACGTCAAACAATATGTTTATGTAGCAAAACTCATTGAAATATGTATATGCATATAGATATACAAAGGCTGGAGTGTTTTTACGAGATGTTTTGTTTGTGTGGTTTTTGTTGTTTAGTTCTTGTTCTGTTGGCAGTCCCGCGCATTTTCCTGAAAGATAAAATGATGAAATATATTTGTTTTTGAAATCTTTTTTAAAATAAATTCAAACTACTGTATAAAATTAGAACATACTCTCTATTTATAAAAAGTATGTCATAAATAATAGAGAGCATCACCTTAACAACTCTTTATTTATTCATTTTTTCATATGGAAAAATGTATTTTGAAATAGTGATTTTTTGGAGAACGTATGATTAAAAAATAAGGAAATATTTTAGGTTTATCTGTAATATTATTTTATTAAAAAATGTATGATTAAAATGAAGAAAAAGAAAAATGCATTAAAATTTTAATGGAGTTCAAACGGGAGCTACTGATTTCTCCTTATCTCTTATTTATAACATAATTTTTTATAAGTTAATTGTCAATTAATTCAAATATTATTTGAATAATTTAAATTGTAGAGTATTGAAATTTGCAACTTAACTAAATGCAATAATTGTTAATTAAGAATGGATAGTGAGTTTGACTATCCAAATTTGGAGAGCCAAACCCATTTTTTATTTTAAAAAGTTAAAACAGAGAGTTCCTTGTAACTTTTTTTTAAGCATCGATTCTAAAAAATAGAGAATAATTTATATTTAAAGAGTTTCTTAAAAATGTTATTAGAAGGTGGCTGCACAATTTTTTCGTCAATCAATAAAAAAAATCCACTATATATTTCACGAGCCTTCTTCATGCTGTATACAGAAAAAATCAGTTGTGTCTGGAAGATCAAACGGGTTCGGTTTTGTTATGAAACATTAGAAGAAGCGAAAAAAACAAGGGAGGGAATGAATGCAAAGTTCCTGGATGGTTGGGTACTTTTTGTTAACCCAGCTAGGCCAAGAGAGCCTCTGCCTCGTCAACCTCCTAAACAAGACACACAGCCAAGTGCAACTGGCTTTACAACAAACTAGACCATTGGTTGCACATTGGCCGCATATCCACTCAACTATTGGAAAAACGTTGGCCGTATACTTTAAGAAAGAATTTTTTAAAGGGTTAATTTCACAAACGGTCACTGAACTTACGCAAAAATAACAAAACGATCACTGAAGTTCAAAACTTGCAGAAACGGTCACTGAAGTTTCATGCACTTTCACAAACGGTCACTGGAGGACCGTTTTGCCTTTAATTCAAACATAAAGAACCAAAGTGAGCTAACCCGGATTTTGGACACTTTTGAGGTGCCAACTTTGGACCACCATAACTCCGTCCTCCGACCACCTTTTGCCACGAACCAATATACCAAATTGAAGCCCTCAATACCCTCTTAACAACCCATCCAACCACTGGCCGTGATCCCGTCGGAATTGGCCGAAAAATAGAGTCAGAGTGAGCTACCCGGATTTTGGACAGCTTGGAGGTGCCAACTTTGAACCACCATAACTCCAACCTCTAGCCACCTTTTTCCACGGATCAATATACCATATTGAAGCCCTAAATTCCCTCTTCAAATCCCACCCAACCAATGGTCGTGATCCCATCGAAATTGGGCGGAAAAAGGATCCAAAGTGAGCTACCCACTCACAGCCTGATTTTGGACAGCAAGCTGTGCGTGGGTAACCCACTTTGGGGCGATTTCCCAGACAATTCCGATGGGATCACAGCCAGTGTTTGGATGTATTTTGAAGAGGGAATTGAGGGCTTCAATATGGTATATTGGTCCGTGGAAAAAGGTGGTCGGAGGACGAAGTTATGATGGTCCAAAGTTGGCACCTCCAAGCTGTCCAAAATCCGGGTAGCTCACTTTGGCTCGATTTTCCGGCCAATTACGACAGGATAAAGGCCAGTGGTTGGGTGGGTTGTTAAGAGGGCATTAAGGGCTTCAATTTGGTATATTGGTTCGTGGCAAAAGGTGGCCGAAGGACGGAGTTATGGTGGTCCAAAGTTGGCACCTCAAAACTGTCCAAAATCCGGATTATCTCACTTTGGTCATTTATGTTTGAACTAAAGGCATAACAGTCCTCCAGTGACCGTTTGTGAAAAAAACTTAAATTTCAGTGACCGTTTGTGAAAGTGTATGAAACTTCAGTGACCGTTTCTGCAAGTTTTGAACTTCAATGACCGTTTTATTATTTTTGCGTAAGTTCAGTAACCATTTGTGAAATTAACCCATGTTTTAAACGCCAGAAGTTACTTTTCTGAGGAACTCAAAATTTAATTTCATGTGTGCGCATTTTTTCTTTCTAGCTATCACTTCATGAGAGTAAACCCTTTATAAGTCATCATCAGAGGGAATGAGCGTAAACCTTTTTAAGTAAAAGAGTTGTGGATAATTCAGAATTTGATAAAAAAAGTGAAGAAAAGCAAATTTGGAGACTTTCTACATCTGTGAAACTTCTCGGTAGCAGAGAACGATGAAGAAATCAGGTGAAGATTTGTTAAACACGTTTTCACTAAACAGTGTTCCACACCATTGTTGACATGGCAAGTTGAGTGAGAAGATAAACAAATTGTCTAATTTCATTGAAGGAATCAGGAGCCACCAATATCATCAAAATTGAAGTTTTATAGTTAACGTCCAGCCAATTTTGAACCGTATAGATTGAATGACAACGAGGTTGTATAGTCGACTATAATTCATTGTCTATAGACGGTAGCATCCTGTGTGAATCACGTCAATCAGATGAAAACCAATCTACTAATCATACATGTCCAAACATAACAATATAAACAAGAGAAGTATATCATAACAGAAAGCTCTTAAGAGTTAAAACAGTTCTCATGGTAGCATAACCATTATCCAATAGGTCATTTGCATGGGTCTCTCTTAGAATTCCCAAAGTAACGAAAACCAAGCTATCTTATTGATTAATCACAACATCGATGGAAAAAGTAAAAGCATACCATTTGGACAAGGCTTCACATAGCCTCTGCAACCAGATAGTGCGAATTTGTGGCAGACTTCTTCAGAAAACTAGTTCCGCATAACAAGTCTTGGCAACCAACATCAAAATCAACCACGCTCACCTGAGGCTCAGGAAAACCAACCATATGGTCATTTTCATCCAGAGACTTGAACCTATTAGAACTTCCAATGTTCTTCCTACCTTGCTTCTTGTCTTTGCCCTTGCTGCCCCGTGAAGATTTGCCACCACCCTTCTGCTTGTTCTTCCCGTACCTCTTGCTATCACTACGATGGCGATGATTCTTGTTCGACGAAACATGCGACGCTGCTGTTGGAACTGGATCGTACACGTCAGGGGCCCATGTTACTGAGAGTTCCTCAGGTGGTATCCCCTGCTTTTCACGGCTACCTTTCATGGCGGATACAAGCTTTGAAGAAGTCTGTAAGAAGATAGAATTCAAGGAGAAAGATGAACGTGTGTGGTAACATCATATTGCCCAAAACTAAACCACTGTATATTAGCCATATTAGAACCTATCATGTCTAAAACATAATTATTTGGAATGAGCTGCTCATTTACTGAAACTTTATTCCCGGCACCGCCCCAGTTACTAAATAGGCAATTAAAGAAGATAAGAATGAGAAAACAAAGAAAATAAACAATCGCACTGTTGAAGTACTACAGAGATTGCACATCAAAAGGTTCATCAAGGATGAGCAAAAGATTCACTCACCAGAATCCACTAGAACTATTGTCTCTGATATGAAGTGCAAACAGATCACCAAGAAGATCACTTATATGTTGGAAAACTATAAAGAAATATAATGATGCGCAAGTACGAAGGTAGAATATAGTATGGAAGAAATTATTTCTAGCATCGCACCCTTAGAGGCACGATTGGCACATACCTTGCGGAAAGCAAAGAGATGGCATAAAAATCATACCTACGTTCTATTAATTTATCATGATCATAGAAGTATTAGTGCAATTCCAGTTCCCAATCAGACATCTAAAGGTAGAATACTATAACTGCCTTGGACCAAAAACAGCATCTGATTTTCTCTAAAATTCACCCATTTGACATGAGAAACATCTTATGTCGGTGGGAAAATAGAGACAGAAGCTACCTATCAAGAAGTCTTAAGTAAACTTACAGGCAAAGATATGGACCGTGAACAGGACTGATTAACAGATTTAGCATAGCCATTTGGGAAAGAGACTTTGGAAGCTATATCATCACCCTGCTTTTCTTTCCCGACCACTAATTCCACAGTGGAAGATTTATGCCCACCAAGAGGTGGAAATGTGGCACACTTGCTAAGGCAATTATCGGAAGCTAAATTGCTCAACTCCCTAACATCTGGGTCCGTATGTTCATCTATCCTCACCACATTGCCTATAACATTCTTCTGAGGAGTTGGAGTGAATCCACAACTTGAAATTGCCACATCCTCAATGTTTAGAAACTCAGTCAAACAGGTTTTCAGATCACTCATGGAAAGATCACTTGCACAGTGACGAGCTGAGTCAGGGGGATCAGTTGACGATTCGCTAAGGCTGGTTATATCCTGAGGACCTGGCGCATTATGAAGAACACAAACGTCCATCTACAGGAATCAGAAGCGCAGAGAAGGGCTGCAGAAGCACAAAAGGAAGAAACTAAGTCCTAAATGTAAAATATCACTTCCAAAAGAACTCCGAAACATAGAACTAACTGTAGAACAGAGGATAGGAACAAAATCACTCAATTGAACCCCAGCATAATACCGATATTGACTTACCACTAGATAGGAGGAATACACGTTAAGCATGAGCAATAACCAGTTTATAACTTGAAAATATCCATAACCATACAACAAAATAAGTCGCTCAGGTAAAAAGTGGGATTGAAGCACCAGGCACACCATCTGATGGAACTTCTACAGAAAGTTTGTTTGTGTTTCATTATAAGTTCCTTATAATTTAAAGGTAAAAGTTAAACATTAATTTTAACCACACATCTCGTAACCACTCATTTCTATCACATTCTAATTTAAGGAACTTATAACGAAACCCAAACAAGTGCTAAATGGCATATTTGATGAACTTCAGTGAACAATATTACCAAGCCCGTGAAGCAGAAAATGAAGAAATTAACAAAAGAAAAAGAAAATATTACCCACTCACATCTCTAAATCCAAAATATAACATAACCCTTATATGAAACATGTACATATAATAAATTGATTCAAATACAAAATTTAATTTTACAATTAAAGTACCTTGTGCTGATCCAAGCGTATAAAATCCTCCAAGTTACAGCTGAAAACTCTCCTTAAACCACTAGAAAGGGGGAATCACGGCAAATTACGATAGCTCAATTTCGAATCAAAATTAGCTCACCACCAAATTAATCACTCGTATGATTGTAACCGAAGGGAAATCAGAAAAATACAATATGCAAAGAACAAAAAACCCAGACTAAACCCACGAAACTCAGACGGAAATATAAAAATTTAGGCTAATGTTAACTACTAAGATTACCACGCCGATCACTTTTTTCAAGATGTTTCAGGCGATGAGAAGACCAAGCGCCATAGAAGAAGGTCACGTAAGGGCGGTGCATTAGCATATCGTCTGAAGGCATCGAGTTCATTGTTCGATGCTCTCCAATTCACAATTCCTCAATTGTTTCCGAATTATTTTTCTCTAGACAACAAACTCTGCACAGAGCTATACAACAAACATAAAGGAACTTTTTGAGTAATTGTTAAATGGATCAGTTTCAATCGGATCGTTTCGGGAGAATCGGCATCGGAACCCTAGGAGGGAGAGACTCGTTGAAACGGAGGAGAGATCTATTTCTGGAGAGAGAGAAACGGACGACGAACATGCACCTCCCTTACTCGAACCATATGTATCTATTTGAATAATTATTAAAATATTGGTATTAGTTCGTAGAATTGACTAAAGGATTATTTATATTTAACAAAAGTAGAAAAGAAGATAAAGCTTCCATTTTTTCCACATTTTTCTTCATTTTTAGAAAAAATTGTAACGTTGAAGGACCCACTTGGCCTTTTTTTTTTTTTTTTTTTAACTTTCATCTCACACTTTCCTTGAATTGCACGCTCCAACAATACACTTTCTCATTATCCTACTTGAAATGATGTCGCCCAAACAGAAGCAAAAGTACATATCCGTGGAGCATCTTCAAATGGAAGCAATGCACTAAACGATTCTCTAAATATAAAATACCATTTATTGTAAAAAATCAATGTTTAAAATGAATTTCAATAGATTCTTCTACTTCTTGAATTATTTTAATCATATTTTAATCAATTAATTAATTGACATTAAAAAATTATGTTAAATAAAAATATAAAAAGAATCAATAAATATTTTTTGAAAAAGGCGAATGAAAAATCAAAATAGAGAACTTGTTAGAGTGTGTAAAGATTTTAACTCTCTAGATTTAAAAATATTCTCTATAATATATAAGATCATCTTTATAAACGAAGAGTCACTTAAATATATATAATTTAATTTATAAATAATAGAAAATATCATATCTAATTTCAAAGTACAAAGGGAAACAATGTATTATTAATCTCGAAGAACTTATAAATAAATAAAAATTAATGATGAATGGTATGGTCTTTTTTTTTTTTATCAACCTCGGACAACAATGTCCAAGGTTGTTTCCAGTCATCTAGGGAATTTACCCAAGGTGTCCTCCTTGAGTTTAATTGTCACGTGTGACAATTTCACATCACCTCAAATTTTTACATTTATCATTTTCTCGACATCAAAAAATATATTTTAGTAGGACTCTACTTCCATCTTCAAACTTATCCAATTCCGATAAGGTTGAATCCCACTAGAACATATCATAATACAATTTTAACACATTCTAAAACTCCAAAAAGAATAAGATATCCGAAGACACCCGTCTTCTCCTCTCTCTCAATAGTAGCGGCGTCGCCCTGGAAGAGAATCGCCTGCACGGCGGCGTCACCACCGGGAGTTGATGCTGTGAGTGTCGTGTGTAGTGTGATGACGCTGTGATGGCGGCGCTCATCTTCACGCACGGCGGCGCTCTGTTTGCTCGAATCTAAGTCGACTAGCTAGTGATTTTGATCCCAAAATCGCGATGGTAATGGTTGAGAACAGCGAAGCTGCTGAGAACGACTTTTGGTTTTCGATCTGCCTTCTCTCTCTCCTCTCTCTTCGACACTACCTCAGTTTTGGTTGTGGTGGTGGTGCAAGCACCGCGTTTGGGTTGTGGTGTTTGGTGCGACGCCTAGTTTTTTGTTGTGGTGGTGGTGTTGCGACGGCGGCGACAATTTTTTTTGGTAGTGCAGGCGGCGATGGTGGTAGGTTCTGCTGGTGCAGGTGGCGATGGTGTTTTTTTGTTGTTGTGGCTGTAACGGTGGTTGTTTGGTGGTGGAGGTAGTTGTCAGTGGTTTTGTTGGTGCAGTTGTGGCGGTGGCGACGTGGTGAGGGTGGTCGAAAGTGGCCATAGTGGTAGTGGCAGTAGTCTGTGACCAAATGTTTGGTAATTTGTGACCAATTACTCAACTGTGACCTAAAAATTTAATAACATGTGACTCAAAAATAATCTGTGACCAACTAATTTATAAATCTGTGACCTCGAAATAATTTGTGACGTACAAAATTTTTGATATGTGACCTCGAAATAATTTGTGATCAATTAATTTTAAAATATGTGACATGTGACCTATAATTATATATATGTGACCATTAATTATATAACTATGATTTTATTATATTTAATTAATAAATATTTTTAATTAATTAACTAAAACCTGATTTTTGCATTAGTCAAAGTAAAAAGCTAATTTTTGAATTTTGTATAGTAATCCATGACTTTTGAACTCTTTCCTAAATTTAAGAGGAACTAAACAAATGAGAATTTCCATCTCTTCATCCAAACCCCTTGCAAGCTTTAAGTTGCCTAGATGGAAGCTTGTTGCAACTTTACCTGTAACTTGCAAACCATGCATGGATTCATTATCAAGCATCAGAATAATATCTGTTTATTCGAGTCTAGCTCGTGGTTTTCTTATTTATTGAAGGCAAGCCTTAGCTTCTTATTTTTGAAGGCGAGCCCTAGCTCGTAGTTTTCTTATTAAAGGAGAGTCTTAGCTCATGATTTTTTTATTAATGAAGGCGAGCCTCCGCTCGTTGTTTTCTTATTATCGAATGCAAGCATTAGCTTGTTGTTTTCACATTATCGAAGGAGAGCCCTAACTCATGGGTTTCTTATTATCAGAAGTTAAAGCCTTGTCCGTGCGCAAGCACATCAAAATCTTGCCCCACGCCCAAGCAGCTCAAAGTCTTGCCCATGCACAAGCACTTAAAGCCATGCCACAAGCAAACACCTCTAAACCTTAACCACGCACAAGCACTCAAAGTCTTGCCCACGAGCAAGAACCTCAAAGCTTTGCTTACGAGCAAGCACCTCAAAGACTTGCCCCCCATGCAAGCATCCTTGCAAATACTTTGTATATTTAAGCTAAAATTAGTCCTAAAAATCATCAAGTAAATGGATCGATCTTATAAGCCCAAAACTTTCCTAGATCGATGTGCCCGGGAGTCTATCAACATATCGTTCACTCAACCTCAAGCAGTCAACACTCAACTCGAGCAATCTGCATCTCATCTTCGAACCTCAAGCATTCTAAACAACATTCTCAAGTCCCGAACATGGATGCACGGGGGCCAATGATATGGTCATTTTTTTTTAATCAACCCCAAACAACAATGCTCAAATTTATTTCCAGTCACATAGGGAGTTTACCCAGGTTGTCCTCCTCGAGTTTAATTGTCGCATGTGACGATTCCATGTCACCTCAAATTTTTATGTTTATCCCTTTCTCTACCTCAAAAAACATACTTTAGTAGGACTCTACATTCAAACCTATCCAATTCCAATAAGGTTGAATCCCACTAGAACATATCTTAATAAAACTTTAACACATTCTAAAACTATAAAAAGGATAAGATATTCAATAATCTAACCCTACTAGGAGTGTACAACTACTCAATAAATATATGATCACAATTCATTATTCAGGTATGTTTTATATTCAATGTATAGTCTTACGCATATATTTTCTCCTTTCGCTAACTTAAGCATTGGAGGGGAAATGGGAACATACCTTGAAGCCTTTGTTTTAGGTACCGAATATTTCGTTCGTAATCATCATCAATCATTAAGGTTGATAATCAACATGTGACGATTTTTGAAAACATCAGTGGATAACAATTATAAAATTATTAACATGTATGGTTGAAAATAAAGTTTGATTATTTATAAATGATTTACAAATTTTATTAAACAGATACTAATTTATCATCTATGTACTATATAGTTATCATACAATCTAAAACGGCTGCCTAGGCGGAAAAATTCCACTGTATTGTGGAAAGACGAGAAAATAAGCAGTTGATCGCCTAAAAATGCACCTAGGCGAAAACGTAGCGTGCATTTCTGCTTGATGGATGGTTTTTTCCTAGTTTTAATGTCCATCCTGACAAAAAAAAAAAGCAAAAACTTTTAGAATTTAAAAAGAAATATGCCCAAAAAATCACGACTCATCCCCTAACAATTTTAGACTCTTGATTTAGAGAAGTGCTACATATACATAATAGTGTCCATAATTACACGTGACAATGGATCCAACCATTAATTCAAATCTCACACTTTCACATCAATAACAGGATTTTATCCACATCACATTATTGACACTATTATGTACATATATTATGTACATGTAGACTTTTCCCTTTATTTTATGTTCAAAATCAGAGCATTCAAGATGTAAGAAAAATCAAAGCATCCATTCTCTCTATTTTTGTTGAATCTTTCTAAATGTACATCAAAATTTACATAATGAATTACATGTCACATGATAGACCAATTTTTTCATCCAATCTTTTCCTTCCACATTATATTATATAATTCATTACGTACATTTTCTATATACAAGTAGCAACATCTATTTTTGTTTATTTGCCCAGTTTATGTTCTGAATCCTCTGCGACTTTGACTCACCACGAACAAAAGAGTTCATCAAGATTTAATTTATGTTCACATCTAAGGAATTAACGACTCATGATTTGTGAATTATATTTTTATTGAAAACTTGAAAGTATGTAAAAAGTTTTTATACATTTTCAAGGTATGCTTTATTTATCTATTTATTAATCTAGAATAGTTAAATTACACCAAAGCTTCACCCAATCATGTCTAGACTCGTAAACCTTGACATCCACGCCTTACAATGCTCACATCTTTTAAAACATCGACAGCATGCCAAATATACATAAATGATGCTACATGTACGTCTTTTTTTGTATCATTTTTGACATTATGTCACATGACGACACATATTCGATAGTTTCTTTTTTAAAAAAAAAAAAACACTTTCTCGTCCAACATTTTTTGAACTCCAATGAAATGTACACAAAGCCCACACAATGTGCACTTTAGCATTATTCAATATACATTCCCTGGTAAAGGTGTCAAAATGGGTAATTCAACCCCGTTAGCAATTTGAACTGATCCACCTAAAAATATGGTTCAGGTTAAGCCCCAACTATCTGAGCTCATCCAACCCGTTATCCATACACTGCATGTTACACACACCAATTCATTCCTGGAAATATCTATGTCCAAATAGTGAAAGTGATGATTCATCTACTAATAAATCAACCATGGTTGCCTCATTCCAAAATAGGCAAAGATCATCTCAAATAAATTTGAAATGCATCCACCCGACTCCATAGCGCAAACGATATATCCCTTAACAAATAAAATCAGATCCATTCTAAGAAATTATCCCTTAAATTTCAAGAGGAATAGAAGTGATTCAGCAATATAAAACTGAAACAACCAAATTAGCAAGACGAAACTGAAATCATCACTGTTAAACTCAGCATGTATATTAATAACTTTCATACTGCTAATAATTGAAAAATGTTCAGACATTCCATTTGAAGCCATTCAAACTGATTTAAGGCTCAACAAAGATACACTTAAAAGTTAATCTCAATGATCACGTACTAACAAGCATATCCAGTGTTTGATTCCATCGTTGTCCAACAAAATGAGGTCTTTGTTGATTTGAATAACTTCTCAACTAAAACCTGCCAATTACCATGATGGAAGAGCTAATTTCAGCCTTCGGTCATTGGAAGTAAGATTGACATTTTATAAGCATACACGGAAGCAACAGAATAAACAAACCAGTTATCTCACTTCCACGAAATACACGAGTTCAGATAACAATGGTTTGATTAAACAAACTAGTTATCTCACACACCTGTTTGAACCACATTATTTTTTTCACTCTCATTCTTCTACTCATTTTTAACCACACATTCTTCAATTAAATAATATTTTTCATCACATCAATAACATTTTCTTCTTTTTCAATCACATATTTCACATCACATCAACAGTAAAAATGCATTCTTTTTCCAAAAATGTGCACCAAACGAGGGTGTCAGTAGCTATATTTTAGTCCAAATATGTTGGCTCGTCTCGGATGGCGTGTGTGATATTCATAGAATACATAGCAAAAACAGATATTCATGCACAGAATGAAAACGAAATTGTGATTGATTCTTTTGCATATGAAATAAGTCAACTTATCCTCATCCTATACTTTTCCCTGTCAGATATTTGCTCTTTTTTAGAATGTACAAGCAAAATATTAGCTCTCTTTGACTTGAACCAATTCATTACATAGAAGAAGTCTACCGCGGTAACATTAGACCTTAAAATATGTTAGGCATAAAACTACAATACAGGTTAACTGTCAAAACATATAAATCAGTAGTCACCTTAAAGTACATTGAAACTCTAGTAAGTAGTAAAAGGTAAGAAGGAAAGGATGATTTTATACAAACCTGGAGATGCAGAATTAGCATTCAAATTCCGATGAAGAATCCGGTTGGTACCCATTTCCGAGGACTCAATCAGGTCCCTCAACCCCATATTTCCCACCTTCTCCTCCTCTTTTTCCTCCCCTTTTCCATCCTCCTCCTTCAAGTCATCATCGTCCCTTTCCTTCTTTATCTCCATACGCCTCTTCGTCGGATTCAATCTCTCAAAATAATTCCCATAAATATACTCCGGGGTATACCCATTCTCCTCATCAAACAACATGATATGCCCGTGCCACTCCCAGACCCGATAATCCGACTCGGTCTCCTCATGAAACCCGACACAAATGTGATGCTCCCCGATTGTCACAGCTTGACCCGAATTTGGCTTCAATTTTTCACTTTCCCCACTGAGAATAGTGCGGACGATCTCCTTTTCAAGTCTGGACTCTTCCTTTGCCAGCTGGGTCCTGTCGGATTCGTTTTCGGAATCGGAGTCGGAGAGGTTGAGGAAGGTATCGGAAAAGAGAAGGTCTTCGAGGGATTGAGGGCTGAGTAAAGGCGGCGTTGGGGTTAGAGGAGTGTGGAGACTTGGGGGTTGGATTTGGAGGCGGCCCATAAGGGACTGGAGGAGGAGATTATCGAAGTTGGGAGTGGTGGTGGAGTTGAAGGAGCTGCTCATGGTGGCTTGAGATTGGATTGAAGGAGTTTTTGGAGGGTTTTCTGGGTTGAGTAAAGAACAAATATCAGAGATTACAAGAGGCTATCACCCCCAAAATTTAATTATTACATGGTGTTATAATCTCACTACAATTAAATTATAATTTCAATAACACCACAACTAATTTACAATTATACTCTTATTACAATAAAAACTTAAAAAAAAAACTATTAATACAATAAAAACTAGAAAGAAAAAAAATAAATATATGGTGTACACATCAACCAGTATAGTAAAACAGCGATTATAATAGTCCCGATAAAGGACACTACTCACACTGAAGGAGAAAGCTTCGAATAGAGACATATCCAAATGTGGATTGCTGCTCCTTCACCTCCGTCGAAATTTAGAGCTAACAAAGTTTTCCATATCCAATTTCTTCAAGCCCTCAATTATTGGTGAAACCCATAACCCTAAAATGAAACTAATCCCAACAAAATGCTAGTTACCATTGCTTCAAAATTCAAGGCTAATTTAAGCAATTCCAATTTGATATATCATTATTATAATTGTTCGAATATCATCAATGATATAGGACGATGTTAATAATTCTCCACAATGGTCGGCTATTTAATGTGCACCCCCCAGAACGTTGACCCCCCAGGGGCGCTCTACGCTCGCATAGGTCGTCTACCATCACGAGGCCGACGACCAAGACGTCGATCCCCACGAGGCACCCTACGCTCACATAGGCCGTCTACCGTTACGAGGCTGTCGACCCCCGCTATACTTAGCCAAATAAATGGTCCCGAGTTAGACGAAAACCACCAAACAACAAACGCGGGAATAACCGACCGCTAGACGAGTGGGGGCTGACGCTATAGAACATGAGGGAGTGGGAAGATACACGTGGGACACGCGGCCCAACAAATCATGGAACATGGGCATGCCATCAATTGCCTATAAATACCCCAATGTGGGAAAATGTATGGTTTCTAAAAATCCGAACTATCTGAATTCCAATATTGTCTCTCCATATTTTCCAATACTGAACACTAATTCTCACGCCAAGGTACAACAAGGGAGAGAGCCCCGACATCATTTTGCAGGTGGTGAATACCGAATTGAGCAGCCGGAACACTAGTTACATCCGGGAGAACAACTCACTATTATTTCAATCAATGTCCTTAATTGTTGAGTTACCTTGCAGGTGTATGTGAAGGGGATTTGGGGCTTCAATTTGTCAAACATTGTACATTGAATTGCAATGACAATGGCAAGAGTGACAATGCATGCTATCTTTCCCTTGACTACTTATGTATATATTAGTAGATGTAATCCAACATTTAATTCTATTTATTCTATTTCACCATACATGGAAGTAGTAAGACACTACTACTAGTTTCTTCTAAATTTTTTGGTAATTTTCCTTTAACGAAAGATGGTGAAATTGCTTCTCATGATTTGTTGGTTAATCAACTTCTTGTTTTTAATAGTAAGGGTTTTAGCAATCATGGAAGTCTGAACCTTTTTGGTCAATCTAGACAGCTTGAAGCAGCCCTTCCCGATGCCCACATGGGTTTCACACTGCTGCCTAGAGGTGGCAAAAAAGTTCGGGGGCGAGGCTCGGCTCGGAAAAAGCCCGAGCCCGGACTAGCCCTTATCAAGCAATTATATAAAAAAAAATTTAAAATTTTGATTTCAAATTAAAGCTACAATTTGTAGTTGCCTCACAGGCAGTAACAAATGAAATGCGTGCACAAAAATATATTCGTACATTTTTTTCATGTAATTGTATTGTCAAAATTTAAATTTTAATATTAAATATAGTTAAAACAGGTATTTTTTTTGTCTTTAAATACGAGAAAAATTTTACAAATCCATATCAATCTCTCGAATTTCTTTACGCAATATTCAATTTCAGTATTATACTCTCAAATTTCTTTACTCAATATTCAGTATTTTACTCTCCAATTTCTTTTACTCTATTTTTCAATATTTCTTACTATAATACTTACACGCGGATTTTACTAGTGTTGAGATTAATCAATTTAAAGGTAGTTCAAGTACTCCATTGAGATACGATACATCTCAAAATGTTCCAATTGATTTGGAGGATATCACAGGGGAGGAAGTAGTCAACGTTAAAAGGTAAAAAAAGAGTCTGCGGATTGTGCTACATATGACTCGTAAAAAAGTTGAGGTTCAAAACAGAGTTGATATTTGAAAAGTATGTTGCAATTATTGTGGTAAATAACTTAGTTAGAAGTCTAATTCGAGCGCATCGCATTTGAATAGATACATATTAAGAAGTTGCAAAGCGAAACCAGTCGGTATTGATCCGAAACAGACCGAACTAACATTTACCGGTTCCAGTTCTACTCTTTCCACTTTTGTATATTCATATGAAAGATTTCGTGAAGGAATGACTGCATATGTGGTTGCAGCAGAGATGCTGCTAACGATGATCGAGTCAGTCCGCTTTACTCGTCTTGTGCAGAATTATCTACAACCCATGTATCATTCTTATTGTAAAAATACTATTCGTTCTGATACTATAAAATTATATAACAGAAGAAAACAAATTGTCATTGAAAGTCTAAAATCTTTTAATTTTGTTATATCATTTACCTCTAATTTATGGACCGATGTTAATAAAAAGGTTATATTGCTGCTACAGCTCATTACATTAATCACCTATGGATTATGCATAAAAGAATTATTGTATTCAGATGTGTAGAATATCCTCATAATACGACTAACATATACATGATTTTAAAAGATATTATACAAGAATATGGTATGCAAGAAATGGTTCGAAATTTTACTTTGGATAATGCTAGTGTAAACAAAGTTGTTATTAAAAAATTTATTAATGATTTGAACCCTACATTTGGAGGTTTATTTTTTCATCAACGTTGTGTATGTCGCATTATTAATTTGATTGTAAAAGATGGATAAGAACATATAAAATTAATGTTAGATAAAATTAGGTAAGCAATTAATTTTATTACTATATCACCAGCAAGAAAGCAAGCATTTAAAAGTTTATGTGCAGAGCATGGTTTAGAAGAGAAATCAATTGTCACTTATGTATCACATAAATGGAACTCTACATATCTTATGTTACACTCGTGTGAAAATTATGATAAAGTTATTTCGATGTATTATAATGGTAGGCATACATATGGACCCGAACATAATTTGGAAGATTGGAAATGGAATCTTGCATTTGTCGTGAAAAAAATTTTAAAACTTTTTTTCGGTGCCACAAAAGAATGTAGCAGTGTTTATTACCCTACATTTTCACTTATTTTACAACATTTTTCTATTTTGCACAAGTATTTCAAAAATATAGGAGTTTGTCAATTTTTGTTGATGTAGTTTATTTTATGAAGTGAAAATTTCGTAAATATTGGGAAGAGATATCCCCTTTATTTTTATTAGTTTCCGTGATGGACCTTCAACTTAATTTAACTGGCACAAAAGCTACTATAAACGGGATTTCAATTTCATGAATATACAATTATCACATGTGCATATAGAATCAATGTTATGTGAAATGTATAACTATTACGCTGAAAAAGATGGCCAGTATACCCAAATTTTTTTTCAAGAAACACTTCAACAAATACAGATAATATATGGAGTTATTTAGAGACCAATACTAGTATTCCATCATTTAGTTCTAGTTCGTCAATATCTAGAGTACTAGATGTCAGTCAGTGGTACAAATCTTGAAATTCTCTTCAAGTTAGCTAGGTATATGTGCGTGGACGTTCGAAATATGTTACAACCACAAGAATTATAGAAATTTAGTTTTTTATCATGGTAGAGGTGTAACGAAAGGCAGTATCCAATTGTAACAAAAATTGCTCACGATCTACTAACACCGCCGGTGTCTACAGTAGCATCGGAGGCTGCATTTAATTTAGGTGGTCGAGTTTTATGTGATGAACGATCAAGACTAAAAGAAAATATATTGAAACCTTTAATATGTTTGAAAGACTGAGAATGTGCGAAATTACATCTTTAAGAACAAGTTGATAGTATAATGGTCGAAGAGTTATAGCAGATTAAAGCATAAGATATTGTAAGTTTTTAAATTGTTTAGTTTTAAAAAAATACGCAATTTTTAATTTTTTTTCAAAAAAAATTGTACACGAAATATTTTATTCGTGTACAATTTTAACTCTGCCTACGATAATTGTAACCGATCCCAAACCCGAATAAAGGAGGAGAGTTTTAACTTTTATAATTTCTTTAATTTATAACACGCATAAAATGTACAATTTTTTTTAAAAAAAATGTAGATTAAAAAAAAAACTCGAACCGGCTCTGCCCGGGCTCAACTTGACCCGCTAAGGCTCGAGTCGAAAGCTCGGGCCGAGCCTCATCTTTTTTGGCCAGGCTCGGCTCGGCTCGAGCTTTTTTTTGCCGACTTGACTCGGCTCGTTGACACCACTACTACTGCCAAGAGTAAGTGTCTATGTTTGTGGTGTGACTATAATGTGATGTTTAATTAAAAGTATATTAAAATCACAATTATGTAATTTCACTTAAAGTTATTTAGGTGAATAAGAAAATGTTAAAATTCGTTGTACAATTGATAAATTTTGTGGTGGTAATATAATTATCCTTAGAGTTGAAGAATTGGAATAATTTGCTGACTATGGGGCCAATAAGATATTTGACCACGCCTTACTTATAAATAATTGAATAACTTATTTTTAAATGAATAATGTTAGATGTATGCTCATTCATTTACATTGATTTTGACGTTGCCTTTGTTTTCTTGAAAATTTTGAACGGGAAAATTGTTTTTTCTTTTTAAACTGTCTAGTGATATTTTGGAGTAAAAGTTTCATTGGTCACTGAACTTTACCCACTGTCATGTTATAATCACTCAACTTCAATTTGCGTCTGGACAATCACTGAACTCACACGAAGTGAGCTCCATCCACCACTCCTACACCAGTCGTTTGAAGGTCGTCTGAGTTGGCATAACGACGTCCCCGGTGGCAAGAGACGGCGTGAAAACTCCTCCACGTGAAGAAGTGTTCTCCCACTGAAAGGCGATTTCAGACACGAAACCAAAACTCAAAACTTCATTTGCACTTGCCCCATTCACTCCCACTGAAATCGAAGCACTAAAGAACCCTAGAAATCAAATTCCCTCTCCTCCAATTCGATTGAAGGCCGAAAATCACCCAATTGGAGCTGCGAAATAGGAATACCAAGAAGCTCAACTACTTCGCGACTGCGACTGATTGATGGGTCGAGAAGTGGTGCCAATGCACAATTGTTTGTAGCCACCTTCACAGTGAAAGGGACAAAACCATTTCTCTATAGAATCGATTCTTCGAAGAGGTAGTATTCTGAATTTCCATGTGTTGGTTTCAATCTGAATTTGGTAATGCGCCACTACTGCTTTTAATAGGACAATATGTAATTGCTGCAGTTGCTGCAATTTCTGCCCGAGATTGGTAAAAGAATAAAGAAGGTAACTTGATGTACCATTGACAGTTATTTCTGTTTTTGAACTGGTAAAGCGTGATTTAATGTCTTCAAGCAATATCAGTTCTTTCTGATTTTGAGCCGATTTAATGCTCACCAACTGTTTGATAAATGTCTTCAAGCTTAATAGTTTGATAAATGAACTGGTTTCTTCTGCACATTGTCACAAATTGGGAGGCTGCATATGGTGTCTGCAAACTTCTGCATATGTTGTTTCCACGTTTCAGGTGTGATGGCAGGGAACAGGGGCATATGTCACAGTTGTAGAAAGCCCGGGCACTTCTTGTCTGATTGCCCAACAAAGAAACAATGCCCGAAATGTGGTAATTGCATCGAGAAATGTATGGAGGTCCAGAAAAATACGTCAAACGTAAGGCGCTTATTCTTTTGCTGTACTAGAGACTGTGGTCATTTTGCGTGGAAAGATGAAGAGGACTCGAGTGGCGAAGCCAATAAAGGTGAGGCTATAGAAGGAGTTGAAGATCTATCGAGTATGTTCGAGACATGCGCTAAAATCACAGAGAAGAGAAACGTCGAAATAACCGTCAACATCACGTTCCGCAAGGGTAAAGGAGTTGTGGAGGATGAAGGGAAAGAAAAGGGAAAATAGCATGGTTTTGAGCTTTATCATTAAGCAACTACTTCATATCGAGCGAGAGCCTATGCTGGTAATCTGTAGGAACTGGTAGAATGAGAGGCTGGTTTGGACAATGTAAAAGTAATGTCGTCAACAAATTTTTTTTTGATGTAGGATTTAATTTGTTGTTGTTGTAGTTTATTTCAAGTGAAGTAGTTGTTGTAGTTTATTCCTAGTTTGGAACGTTGTATTACATCTGTTGTAACGTCTTTCTAGTATATCAATGGAATATTTCGGCTATTATTATATCTTCCAATTACCTGTGAGGCTTCAGGTCTTACAAGTAAACATTCAGTCACCATAGGTATACTTATTTGATCTGAGTGAACAAAAATTGGGAGAATTGCATTTAGTCACCATAGTTCCCAAAATTGGGAGAATTGCATTCAGTCACCATATGTGTACAAAACATTCACCAGCATTTACAAAACAAACTTTCAGTTCAAGTGGCTGCTTCTAAACCAAAATACAAACTTTCACACTTGGCTGCTCCTAACCCAACATACAAAACAAAAGACATCCACTTTTCATGAAGCAAGTCAGCAATGCATTAATTACACAAAACACCAATAGAGGTCATCCCAACTACAAAAATAAAGCAAATATACAGTCTCCATTGGCAAAAAAGGTCTATGCAAATGAGATGTTCATCCTATTCAGTACCATTTCCTCTGTCATTTTGCAATTCATCGACCAAAGTAGCTGGTGGTCCATCCGCCAAGATCCCCGTACGCGATTCTCTTGCAATTATAGGTGTAGGCATGAATTGCAGTTGATTTTCTTCATACATGTCTTAACTCAATGATCCCTTCCCTCTTGCAGCCATTTTACCCTATGAAATCATGGGGAAAAAAATACAATTTGTGATGACGAATACCGACCAAGTATAATAAAATCAGACAATGAAATGCAAATACAAAAGTTCGTATTTGTTCATTAGTCGATACATTGCAATTGTATGGAATTGGTTCTATTTCGGCTTCTACCCAATCCTGTGATAAGACATAAATTAACAAAGTCACTATAGATTTCCAACATGGACTCTAGAAACCTTATAAATGATGGATTCTAAAACTTCAACATTTTTAGTTAGATTTCCAACGTGATTTAAAACTACATGCAAGTCTTTTATCCTTACCAATTATGACATGATCAGAAAGTTCTAAAAGAAACTGCATTCTGACAACAAAATAAGGCCATCTTGTCACAAATAAAAGTTTATACGTACATCAACTAGCGCATTTGAGAGCTCACTTATTATGTCCCTTGAACCCACAGTGCGAGCAAGTCATCGTCACAACCCCTTTTTTCTTCACATATGCTTTCCCCCTCGTGTTCACAATCATTTCTTCTGCCTGTTTTCGCCTCTTCTTCTGTTTTTTTCCCCTATGGGGCACGGTCCATTCGGGAGGCATAATTGGAGGAGCATCCACCTCAGGCCACAATATTTTTCCATTAATTGGGTTCATTATGTTATTGTAACATCGCATGTATGCCTCAATACTGTAACAATTGTTAACAAAATCTTCTTGCTCATTCTTGCAATCACGTATGACGGCAACGGCATGCATACATGGTATGCCTGTAATATCCCATTTCCTGCATCCACATGTTCTATCCTCAAGATCAACAATGAATGTCCCATAACTGCACTCTACTTGCCACCTCGGACCTCCTGAGAAGTGCAAAGTGCATTCCCTAGACATATCAACTATCTTGTCCAACTTTTTTCGTATCTTTGGACATAAACGACCTTGGCATCGGACCATCTTGTCTCTCCTTTTTGTATCCTTGTCATGAAAGCCATTTGAACTGATGTAAGCATGTTCAAGATCAATTTTTCTCTGTCATCCATCAACGTCTTATTGAACACTTCACATCCGTTGTTTAGTACAATGTCGCTCTTTGAATGGACTGCAAAATGTGATTGACTCCACTCCAAAGGGTGCCTCTTTATCAGCCAATCATATGCAGCATCACTAACTGCGCGAATTTTTTGCATCTACATCTTAAATTCGGATACGGTAGTCGACTTTGCCGCCCGCCAAAGGAAATCCTTAAGAATTTTGCTCTTGAACCCCGCGTTGAAGAAGTTTGTGTACATGTGTCGTACACAAAATCGATGTTCAGCCTCCGGGAACAATTCGTCACATACATTTTGAAGTCCCTTTTGCCTATCCGTCATCAATGTCCACCCGCGTCCGTTTTCCATTTGAATGTCCTCTGCTAGGTACTTCATGAACCATCTCCACGTTTCTGTATTCTCTTTACCCACAACAGCATATGCCACCGGGTAAATACAATTATTAGCATCCTGTCCAACTGCCGTTAACATAACACCACCGAAACAACCCCGCAAATGGCACCCATCAACTCCAATCACTTTCCTACAACCATTTCTAAACCCGGCTTTGCAGGCGCTAAAGTATATGTATATTCCATGGAATACGTTTTCATTCAGAGTGATCAATATAGTTGATCTTGGGTTTGTTCTATGAACTGCCGCAGCGTATCTCCTCAAGAGGCCAAATTGCTCCTGTAAGGTACCGAACAACACTTCCTTGGCATATTGCCTCATCTTACAAGCAACATTTCTACTAATCTCCGTCTTCAGATCATCCTTCACCGTTGCCAAAATGGACTTTGTCTTCCAGTCAGGATCTGCCTTAAATTGTTCAATATATTGATGTGTCAAGAAGATGTAGTTGCAATGTCTATTTTTTTGGCTCCGTGTGCATGTGTGTTCGGCCGTGTACGACTTCACTTGCACTGTGTCAGTCTCGTTCAACTTCGAAGCCCAAACCCTCCAAGTACATCCCAATTTGAAAACTCCTTGAGCTCTTTTCCTATCATTACACCTCAACTTCACATTATATCCGTTCAGAGCACCGTAACTTCTCAATGTGCATCTAAACTCTTGCATTGATCAAAAGAATTGACCGACCTCTAACTGTGGATTCCTCATATCCGTCTCAGCAAAAAATTCGGGGAAGTGGTACCCACCCTCTTCGTACGATGAACATTCCAAATGTAGCTCTTCAGAGGATGGATACTCCAAGTTATCAATTGTGTTCCCATCATCCATCTCCCATCCATGCATTACTACTCCATCTTGTCCCAATGTGTTCACATCATCCATACCAATTTCAATGCCGTCCGTGACATTACGATCGTACAACATATCATCTTCATCGGAAGCCATATCGACATCCGACTGAATGAAGTCAGAGTCTTCCTCATGACCTGTACAAATCCATGAAAAAACTAATTAAAAGCTAACAATGTACAACCAACATTCACAATCATCAATTAAAACAATATAAGATACCGCTTCTCACCTAACAAAGATTATGCAATTCTCTTGTTGACTAAAGCAAGTTTTCAGACAAACAAAATTGACAACAATTCTAGCATCAATTCTCCTATAGCATCAACTTTGGTTCAATTCTCCTATATTTACAGTTATGGCATCAATTTTCCTATAGCATCAATTCTTCCTCATGAACCGTAGTTTCTAGCCTAACAGAAAACAAACCTCACTTATTCATGGCAAGATAAACTGGAGAAAAAAATATTTTTACTCACGTCTTCATCCACCAATGTCAAAGAACAATGAAAAACGGACGGCTGTGATCTTTACCAGACATCCAATGAAAAACAGACGGCTGTGATCTTTACTAGACATCCAATGTTAATTTTAACAAGCACTTCATGAATTAAAGGGTGGGATTTTTACCTCTGTCCGCTGCCTCCATGTTGAAATCGATAGTCCCTTTCACTGTGAAGGTAGTTACAAACGATTGCACATTTGCACCACTTCCCGACCCATCAATCACAGTCGCGAAGTAGTTAGGCTTCTAGGTATTCCTATTTCGTAGCTCCAAGTAAGTGGAAATTTGGGTGATTTTCAGACTTCAATCGAATTGGAGTTTTGGGAACTTGATTTCTAGGGTTCTTCAGTGCTTCGATTTCAGTGGGAGTGAAGTTCAGTGAAGTTTTTGTTCTCAGCTGCAGCTCCAAAAGTTTTGATTTCGTGTCTGAAATCGCCTTTCAGTGGGAGAACGCTTCTTCACGTGGAGGAGTTTTCACGCCGTCTCTTGCCACCGGGGACGCCGTTATGCCAGCTCAGACGACCTTCAAACGGCTGGTGTAGGAGTAGTGGATGGAGCTCACTTCGTGTGAGTTCAGTGATTGTCCAGACGCAAATTGAAGTTGAGTGACTATAACATGACAGTGGGTAAAGTTCAGTAACCAATGAAACTTTTTACTCGATATTTTGTCGTGTGGTACAATATAAAAAATGACGTAACAGATGATGTACATGTAGCATGATTGATTTTTAAATAAGATATTTTTCTTAGAATTATTCTACTTGTATATCAAATGTTACATCAAGGTTACATGTTGCACAAGTGATAATATGTAATTAGCTGGTGGGAATTAAACCTAGTGTATAAGTACATTATGTAATACTTGACATAACAATTGATATACATGTAGCAAAACCTTTTTTCTTAAACCAATCCAATTTTGGTTATTACATTTTTATCGGATTGAGATCATAAATATATTTTCCATTAATTTCGTCGGATTCGGATCTGATTCGGATCAAAATCTAATCAATTGACAGCCCTATATACAACTACTACACCATAATAATCACATTTCAAAATTAACAATTTGTCAATTATATTTTTCTCTTTCTATATAATATGGTCTATACATGTATACAATTGACATACATTATATTTCCCACACCCCCACGGACCCCACTCTACCTATAGAGAATTTTTAGAAATTGAAAACATTTTTTTGGAGATTGCATCCCAATCCACCCACCAGTATAAAATCTCCAAAAATATAAAACGTTTTCTGGATATTACACCCTACCTACGGAATTACCCCATCCTGCCCACTCTAGAAATCTCCAGAAATTCAAAATATTTTCTCTCTCTACAAAAGCTTTCTTTCTACATATGTACATTTACAAGCGCAAAGTAGCTTTGCACATAGTGGCGGTGATGGTGCATTTTATGTGATAAAAGTGTAATGGAGTTGATTTGTGTGGTGGTGGTAGTGTTGATGGTGGTAGCAACGTTTTGTGTACCGTGTGGTGGCAATAGTGGTGTATTAAGGTGACCAGATTTGTGACTAATCGTGTTTCTATGATCGATTTATTGTTGGGACCCGACTTATGTTATATGTGACTAATTGTGACAAAATTTGTTTTCAGTGTGATTGTCTAATTTGTATGTATGTAACTAAGTCACTAACTCGTGTTATATGTAACTAATCGAGACCAATTTGTTTTCAGTGTGACTGTCTATGACCGGTCAATCTTAACTGTGACGTATGTGATCAAGTCATAATTAGTCATAGTTAACACATAATTGGTCACAATAGTCATAATAAACACATACTTCATCGCAGAGGATCACCACAAACAAATCTGCACACACCGTAGACCAGCATCACAATCCAACTCTCGTCATCACCACCATCACCTCCAATGCACTACCATTACCACTACCACTACCACCTTCAACACAAATCCACAATCATAAATAATACATTCACCTCAAATCCACAGCAAACATCACCACCACCATGACTTTCACCAACACCTTCAACAAATTGACCATGGTACAATCTTTGCTTGTTTACAGCCACCACAAAGTCTCTACCTATTTCACCACACTCATAGCTACCACTGTCTAAACAATAAATATACAAGTTCAAACATAAATCCAATAACTAATCAAACAAAACACGGGCAAGTGAGAGTATGCTTGTAAAATTATTCTTCGAAACTAAATCAAAATTCATCATTCCAGATTAAAAAGTATAATCAAAATGGGATATACAAGCAATTAAGGGTTGTGAAAATAAATCCGTGCAGGTCGAATCCCTAGACCCGCGATTCTAAATGCCCACATAACATTTTTTCGAGCCTTAGCATAGACTCACACTTGTAGCATCCACACTGAGAAAGGGCCAACCACCACATTACAATCGCCATATCCACGTGCACAAACACCATTATCATCACCAACAAACAATTGCCCAATGATGTGCTCACGCTATGTTGCAGTTGCATGCTCACATCGTTTCAGATCAACATCGAAGCAGCGATGAAGAGAGAGAGCATGGCATCACAGATTGACGCTATGCTCACATCGTCACAATGACATCATTGTCGTCAAGGCACCAGATTACACGATGAAGAGAGAGATGGTAGAGAGTGAAGAGATATGCTGAAGAGATAGAAAGAAAGAAGCGAGAAATGAAGTTTGGGGGTGCCAAGAGTGGGATTGAATTCGAGGGTGGGGTGGATTTGTTATAATAAATTTGTATTAACTAAATTAATAATTCTTAATTATACCTTATTTATGATTTAAAAACTAATCCCCACCGTTTATGAGAATTAGTCTTTAAAAGTAAGTTTCTACATAATTTTCCCCTCAAAGTTATTATTAATAAAATATTCTTGTTTCAGTCCATTTAAAAATCTTGACTCCGCTAGCCCAACTTGTGGTTACTTTCTATTATCATTCATTTATGGAAAAATTGTAGCCACGATATCAAACCTTTCACATTTTTGCAAACTTTGCTGAAACCTTTCATTTCTGCCACCCACGGTACCAAACCTTTAAACAATTCGTACCAGGAGTCCAAATTGACATAAACCTTTAGTTGACCAAAAAATAAAAATCTGACCAATTGTTGACTAATTCTTAAAGGGCAAAATGGTAACTTTTGCTTTTTTCATATAAAAAAAATAAAATCAAAATCCGAAAAACCGTATTATCTTCCCCATCCACCCCACCTCACCCCCACCCAACCCAAAATCAAAATTGCCGGCACCACCAAACCTACCTCCTCCACAATCCAAAGGCAACAATCTTCGGCGCAAATAGGTGGATGATGGAGAAAGAACATGCAACTGCTTATTCCTTTCATTTGAGCTAATCGCCTACCTTTCATTTGAGTACTTTTCTCCGAATGGATGGATGATGGGGAAAGAACAAGCAACTACTTATTCCTTCATCTAATCTTGTCATCAGACGAGGACAGATCAGAAAATGAACTATGCAACTTGTTTTCAGATGTATAAACTGACAATTGCATCCGATCTGAGATAGAATTTCCACGTTTGCAGATTCTTCACTTCCAAACGTTGCCACACTACCTTCCGCTGAACCCAATATAAATTTACTTGGCCATCCACAATGGCGGAGCCCAGTATGGTCCTGTGTGGGCACATGCCCACATTGAACTTTTGGGCTCGAATTTTTATTTATTTTTAGTTATACCCAGGCCCCAGCGTCCAAAGCCCATCCCAACATTTTTTTCTCCTTCCCACCCAGGCCCAGACAGGTAGATAGATCCATTCCATTTCACTCCCCAAATCGCCAAATCCCACCGTCTTCTCCTGTTCTTCATTTGTGCAGCCGCAGCCAGGCAGCCTCAGAGAGTCGAGACTTTGTACCGTGAGTCCGTAACTCGTCTGCTCCAAGCCTCCACTTCACTTCGCACCCGCCTGCTCCAAGCCTCCATTTTACAGTTTCACCTCACACCTTGGCACCTGTAAGATACACAGATTTACGAACTATTGAAAATTGAAATTTGAGTTGATTGATTTTGCTAAATCATTTGATGATTGCTTGAAATTTGTGTTTTTCATTCTTGCAGAGGCGAAAATTGATTTGGCCCATCACTCATCATCCCTAAATGGCTGAATTAGAACACCATAGTACACCTTCAGGCTTCAGCTATCTCCGGTTAGTCTGTTACTCTGTTATGAATTGAAATTTGGGTATTGTTGAAAATTGAAATTTGGGTATTGTTGAGTAGAAGTTGCTGAAGTTTGGGTATGAATGATTGAAATTGCTGAAGTTTGGGAATTGTTGGATTGAAATTGTTGAAATTTGGGAATTGTTGAAAATTTGGGTATTGTTGAGTAGAAGTTGCTGAAGTTTGGGTATGAATGTATTGAAATTGCTGAAGTTTGGGAATTGTTGGATTGAAATTGTTGTTCTTTGAATATTGTCGAAAATTGAAATCTTATGAAGAGATTCTTTCAAAGAAAAAGGGACTTGGAGAACGCAAGTGTTGATGGGGGGATCCCGGGGACGTCGAATAATATTGTTTTATACTTTTATTATCATTACATCCATGACAAAAATTCGACGTTAAACATCGATATGTTGTGCCCCACCTGAGAAGAAATCCTGGCTTCGCCCCTGGCCGCCAATATCAACACCAACCCTCATTTGCCTCAGACTCTACCCGAGCTTTGCCAATTCTTCAAGCTCTTGATACAACTGCTCCGTGCTCCCAAACAAACTTCTCCATTTTCTGAACCTTCATCTCCATCTTCTTAAGCCTGTATTGCCACCATATCCATTTGGGATCTATCTCACCTGGATCATCAAATACTCGTTCAAGATTGTGGAATAGTGGGTCTTCGCACTTCTTCCCCATAATAGCCACCGACTTCGCCACACTCACCAGATTCTCAAATATCTCAACAAGAACGAGATCCATCAGATAGTCCTTATTTCAGGAAACTAGTTTTTGAATGCCAATTGAGTCTCAATTTAACAATCTGCTGATCACCAAGATACGCTGGAGATTGTTGCCCTTGGACGGTGGCGGAGGTGAGTTTGGTAGTGCCGACAGTTTTGATTTTGGGGTGAGGTGGGATGGGATGGAGTGGTTAGAGAATATAATAGGATTTTTTGGGTTTTGATTTAATTATTTGATTTTAGTTTTTTTTATATGAAAAAGGGAAAGTTACCATTTTGCCCTTTAAGAATTAGTCAACAATTGGTCAGATTTTTAGTTTTTAGTCACTAATGATTTTCATCAATTTGGACTCCGGGTGCGAATTGTTTAAAGGTTTGATATCGTGCGTGGCACAAATGAAAGGATTAGGCAAAGTCTGCAAAAAATGTGAAATGTTTGATACTGTGACTGCAATTTTCCCTTCATTTATCAATGAAAATATTAATAAGGGAAATTCTCATCTGCCGTCCCTGAACATTACATTTTATTGCACTCAAGTCCCATTCATTTGTTATTCACATTTTGCTTTAGCCAATGCCTGTCTTTCATTTTTTCAAAATTTTTTTCCACATACTCATTTTCAACTATATATTCATACAATAAAACATTCTACATATAAATCCAATTATTATTTTTTTTTTTTTTTTGCATTTTAACCACACATTCTACAAAAATTCATTATTTAAAATTTTTAAATGACCACCAAAAAAAGGACTTGGGGGTCTCCAAACTATCTATTTTGGTGCACGTAGGATTGGAAATCGTTCAACTTTCATCAAATAATCACTAACAAGAGTGAAGGGCTTATAGCATCTCCAATCATTTTATAGATTTCAAGTATGTGGCTGACAAATAAAAAGACTTTCGCTGTATATTTCAATGGTGACTAATGAATAAATTATCAAATACAAATGTTATATATACTAAATCTTGTCTATAACTCAGAATTTATTTAACTAGTTAGAAAAAGTAATTTTTTTCCGACTCACTTCCTCTAACAGAGCCTATATATATATACGATCACTTCTACATCTACTTTCATCGCCACATCAGCTAGAAAAAGTTTCACTTCAATTGCATTCGAGAATTTATTTTTGTAGACATCATCTATTCTTACTTATGCGATGCATTTCATGCAATTCACGTTAATATTAGAGATGCTTATAGGTCACAATTGATAGAAATAGCTCTGAAAGAAAATGTTACGTCCTTGTTTTGTAGGGATTATAATTTAGATTTTATTCTAAGTCAAAATCAACAGTTAATTTTAATCACATATTTCATGATATTCACAACTTTTAAATTATATATTTTATCGACTTTGATCAAAATCTACTAAAAATTTAATTTTAATCCCTACCAAACAATGACTATGCGCCTTTAAGTGACTATTTGACGAGAAGTTGAATAATTTTCGTCCATTTATCTTTATGTGCATTTAGAGACCTAAATGCGACCAAAAAAAAAATGTTAGGTCCCCAAGTGAGACAAATAGTAATGTTCGGGGACAGTGTGTGAGAATTTGCCTTGAAATAATAAAAAAACACACAAAAAATCAGAATTAAACGACCGACCGGTGCTGACGTCATCATACGCTCCATTTATTAGATCCCTCTTTTCACCTTTCTTCAATCTGGTAAATTTTTCTGCATTCTCTCCCTAAATTCATCTTCGTTATATTTTTCAAAATTCAAATTCTCGATGGTATGATTTCTCCAATCCTCAAATAATTATACAGGATTACTTTTTTTGCCAGGGTTTTGTTTTCTGCTTATATTTGTGAAGAGAAAGGAAATTTGAATCAAATCAGATGGCCGCTCCACCCGCCAGAGCTCGAGCTGATTATGATTATCTCATCAAGCTACTGTTGATCGGTGACAGTGGTACGTGTATTTTTACGCACTTATAATTTTGATTTATTTACATTCTGATTGAGATGTGTGAACACGCTTTTAATTTGATATTTGATTTTTGGCTGGGGTTATATTTAAGATCTTTAGATTATTTTTATGATAGATTTTTTTGTGATAGGAAAGTGTAACGTGTCATATGATTTGCTGATAATTTATGTTTGGCTCATTGGGCAGTTATGAAAAAGATGTTAGATGAGGGTAACTCTGTTTAAACCTACATTTCTGTCAGCTAAGTAATATGAATAAACGAGTGGGTAATTAAATATTTTCGCTTTGTTCTTTTGGGGAAAAGATTCACTCTTTAATAGTTATTATGTATGCACATGTTTAAGGCTCGTTGTCTAATGAGCGGTTGCTGATTATATGCTTATGTTTGTGGTGTGCATTAGTATTTTTGAACTTTCTAATTTTTAATGCAGAATTAAATCCATAGAATTTTTTTTTGAAGAATAACTGAGGATTTCTGTACTTTTTGATCACCAAAATAAGTCGTTTGGAGGAATTGTAGGAATCTGAAAAGTAGAATTATTAGAATTTAAGGAGACTTTACTCCGGTAAAGTTTTACTTGACGAGAAGATGATAAGTTTTTACCTATACTTTAGGATAATTATTCAAATAATGATCTGAACTAAATTTTATAAATGTAAAAACTGGATGAGGTTATGGGAGATTCTGTGATCTTGTCTATTAAATCCCGTTTAACCTGAAATAAGTAAAGCCCATCTGAAGGTAGTCTGTTATAGATTAATAATTGGTGGCTTTCTCTTGGCTGAGATTCCAATTAGGACTCCATAAGGCAGGATTACCCTTATACTGGAAAGTGCTATAATTTTGGATATGAGCTTGGCATGGAATTAGTTTTCTTTCTTAAGCCAATAAAAAACTCTCACTAAGGTAATGTGGGAGCATTTAATCCTTTAATTTAGCAGTTTCTTATTACTTTGTAAGCCAACAGGCTATTTAATCCCTGCATGTTATGTATAAAAGTAGGGGTGTCCAAAAGTCCTGAACTGAACCCGAACCGAATCGAGTGGTTCTTCATAAGTTAAATACCCGAACGGGTACCCGAATCGAGAACCGATGAGTTTGGATCGGGTCGGGTCTCGGTTCTAGATCAAGAACCGAGTAAGACCCGAAACTAAATAATTTTTTTTATTTTTTATACTGAATTAATTAAATTAAATTATTTTTTTCTAAATAAATTAACAAATTAATTAAATAAATCAGATCATTTCATAATTTTAATTTTAAAGTCCAATACCCAAATCATTTTAAAGCCCATTTTAAAGACAAGAAACAGTGGAGTTTGAGATCCATTTGCAGTTTTTGATATGGATCATTGATATTTTAATATTAACATCTACTTTTTGGTATTTGTATGCATTGAATTAATTTTATTAGATAGCTAGTTATTTATATGTTTTTAAATTGGACTATGTTAATTTATAAAAGTTACGAATGAAATGTCATTAATTGTATTTATGTAGTGTTGCTGTAAATGTTAAAAAATTTAATTATGGTATGAACCGAACGGAACTGAACTCGAACGGTTCCATAATTATATTTGGACCCGACGGGTCCATTTATTAAATACTCGAAAGTTTTGGGTCGGTTCGATTCTCTTCAGAACCAAACCGAACCGACCCACGGACAGCCCTATATAAAAGTATCAAAGAATTATCCTTTCAACTTGTTAAATCAGGAGGCCAAGGGTACCTCGAATTACCCTACCAAGGAGGACTAGGATCCCTCAAGTATCCTAGAAATTATCCAACAACAAAATAGGTAAGCCTAGCAAACTCAATCCGTGGGCTTTTCATGTGCACAAACCAATTACACGTTCATTTTCTAAGCAACATAATATAATCTAGCTGCCCCATTTGGTCCACTTTCATGAATGAGGATAACTGTTTGTTAATTGTCGCTTGTGAACGTTTATAAAATAGAAGGATTATTCTAATGGTACATCACCACTTACACAAGGGTGTCCATAATGGACACCCGGCACCTCCTCATTGGAGGGAGTGCCGACCCCACCGACCCTGCCTCCAATGAGGAGGCGTCGGGTGTCCATTATGGACACCCCGATATAAAAGGTGATGTACCTCTAGCATCTCCCAAAATAGAAACTATTGATTTTGATGACCAATGGCAGTGTAGTGTTCCAGAAGAATGTGATAGAACTGGGTGATAAAATTTATCTTTGGCTGACTTAAAAAACTTTTTGTAATCCTATAATTATTTACGGAACTCCATTTTATTGGAAATAAGGTTTTACTTCTTGTTATTGTTGACTAAAGAAACTTTATCTGCATATCTTTATCAATTTTGCTTCTTATTGGTCTAGTTATTCTGTTGTGTTATAATATAATACATTGTTATGTTTTAATTGTAGATTAACGTAACTGGATTTAAGATACATCTCGATAATGTATTTTTCAGGTGTGGGTAAGAGTTGCCTTCTTTTACGGTTCTCCGATGGTTCTTTCACCACCAGTTTCATAACCACCATTGGGTAGATATCTTTCAAATATGCCATAAGTTTCTCCAGTTTGGCTTTTCCTCACTCATCTGTCTTTATCTGATTTGATTTTGTTATGCAGCATTGATTTCAAGATTAGGACCATTGAACTTGATGGGAAACGAATTAAACTACAAATTTGGGATACTGCTGGACAAGAACGATTTCGAACTATCACCACTGGTATGCATATGATCAACGCAGATATCTACTCCCCTTCCCATCTCATTTCTCTAGAGCGCTATTTAATTCTGTCATGTTCTTGTGCAAATGCTTTAAAGTTTATAATTGCAGGGGGGATACTGAAAAATTCTCTCAATGCATTTATATCCGTGAGAGTAGAAATTCCTGACGGGCCTTGTGGATAACTGAGATGAAAGTAGAGGAAAGAAAATGTTTTTCTAAAATGATTATACCCATAGACTTCAGGAACCAAATCCTGGTGATTGGTGGAAAAAGACTTCTGAACTTTTTGGGTCAGGCAAAACAAAAAATCTTCGTATTTGCACTTTATTACTATTCATTCTAGTTTTTCCCTATGAATTTGAAACATGTTACTCTTACAAGTATGTGAGTTGATTATCTCTGTCCATTTTGGAGAGAGATTTATATGTATAATTTTTTTTGAATTTTGAATTATGATATTTTCTGCCTTTAACCATGGAAGGAAGGATTAGTGAAATATTCATAGTGAGGACCTCCATTCTCAATTGATCCACCTATTCCATAAAAAGCATGCATCACATGGAATATTTTCCCGTTTGGTCAATGGTGTTCATGAAGTTGTGCTTTTGGGGATTGATTCTTTTGACCATCATTTGGTCTTCTCTATCTGCATGTTCTACTGCATTATTCTTGTCTTGAATTTGCCACTTTCTTTTCCTAAGTAATTGCTTCTTATGCAGCTTACTACCGTGGAGCAATGGGCATATTGCTGGTGTACGATGTGACTGATGAATCGTCCTTTAACAGTAATTACTCCCTATTCTTACCATCAATACGTTTTTGTTGACTTATAATTATTCTCGCCTCATTGGCCCAGAAGAGGACTTCTTTTATTTGTTTGAATTGAATCCTTGAATTCTTACTCTTCCTTTAATTGTCACTAATTTTTGTTACTACATATGAATTTTCAATCGAATGACTAGCTTTTCATGATGTATTATGTTCTATCTTGTCAAAAGACCCTAAAATGACTTCTGCATTTGTTTAGACATTAGGAATTGGATCCGAAACATTGAACAACATGCTTCTGACAATGTCAACAAGATATTGGTGGGTAACAAAGCTGACATGGATGAAAGCAAAAGGGTATGCTCTCCTCCACCCCCACCCCCCTATCTCTCTCACTCTCTCAGACACTTGTTGTGTATTTATGTCGGCATGCATGTCTCTGATGGTTAGCATGGATGTATGCATGTGCTATTCATGGAGTACTGTTCTGGTAGGCAATATCTAGTGGACTAGAAGAGCTCAATCAAATTGGAATTTGACGAGCATTATTTCATTCAATAGATTTTGAAAAATTCCAAGCATTAAAACAACAGATGAAAAGTGATGGAAAGGCATATAAAGATGTCATGGCAGAAAGATTAACCAGACAGATGCATATCAATCCCATGCAACTTTCCAGGGGGTGTGTATACGTGGGACTTGGGGTGCATTGCTCTGACTGGGAATATCTAGAGCTCGAAGAACTTGGAATTTGGCAACATTGTTTCATGCAAATCAAATTATACTCATCTGACGGATTTGAAAATTCCAAGCATTGGAAAAGGCAGATTAAAAGTGATGGAAAGGCATATAAAGATGCCTTTCCAGATAGGTTAGCTAGTCACATGCATATAATTTAATTGTTTTCTAATGTGCATACATATTTCAAATCTAGCTTGTTTTTGCTATTCCAAGATTGATCTGACTTCACTCTCTTCTATACTCTCATCTACAGGCGGTTCCTACCTCCAGGGGTCAAGCACTGGCTGATGAGTATGGAATTAAATTCTTCGAGACGGTAAGTTCTTGTTGCTGATTTTGGAATTGCATACAGAAGAATTCCTTCATAATAGCATTATGTAAAACAGAGTGCAAAGACAAATATGAACGTGGAAGAGGTTTTCTTCTCGATAGCCAGGGATATAAAGCAAAGACTTTCTGAAACTGACTCAAAGGCTGAGGTATCGAGTGCTTGTTTTTACCTTATGAGAATGTCTTTTCATGTTTGTGCATAATCTTGGGTCTGAACTATCTGTTTTTGGGTTATTGCAGCCTCAAACCATTAGGATTACCCAACCGGACCAGACAACAGGGGCTACTCAAGCTGCCCAAAAATCAGCGTGCTGTGGTTCTTGAGAGACTGCGTTGGAATTAGGATGACCAGATACGTCCTTAAATTGACCATTTTGAGAGAGGAATATTATGACAACATCGGTGTTGCTCCTATCGTCATCCCTCATTATTTGTAGTTGATTCGCAATTGTGTTTTGGTGGCAGATCGTTATGAATGTTTTATTGGGTTTGACTCTGTTTTAACTTTTGGTTAAACGATTTCTGTTTTTTTCAAGTGTAAAGTTCAATACAATTGAACCAAAAAGGGGGAAAAACTAGCGTGAAGTTGTAGACACTCTCTCTTTATGTTGTTCAAACAATTTTGAGGTGTTGAGTTATCTACCCTGCCCCCATGGCATATGCCACACCTCGCTCCCCCAGTTTTCATCCCTTGAATCGATTTAAGCAGTTGGATTTTGCTTTAACTGTTTGGATGCTCGAAAATCTTTATCAACACTTCCACAGACATCACCACGAGCCATGTCTTTTTTGATGAAATGCGAGGAAACTATATCATGGAAAAGTGTAATCTAATGCTTGCTTCTCTTATTTTGCATCACTGTTACATTTTGCAGTGAGAAGGGGGGTATTATTAATGTTGAGGGTGTTCAAAAGTCTCGAATCGAACCCAAATCGAATCGAATCGAGTGGTTCTTCATAAGTTAAATACCTGAACGGGTATCCGAATCGAGAACCGATGGGTTTGGGTTGGGTCTCGGTTTTAGATCAAGAACCGAAGAACCGAATAAGATTCGAAAATAAATAATTTTTTTTATTTTTTATATTGAATTAATTAAATTAAATAATTTTTTTCTAAACAAATTAATTAAATAAATCAGATCATTTCATAATTTTAATTTTAAAGCCTAATATCCAAATCATTTTAAAGCTCAAATCATTTTAAAGCCCATTTTAAAGACAAGAAACAGTGGAGTTTGAGATACATTTTGCAGTTTTTGATATGGATCATTGATATTTTAATATTAATATCTACTTTTTGGTATTTGTATGCACTGAATTAATTTTATTGGATAACTAGTTATTTATATATTTTTAAATTGGGCTACGTTAATTTATAAAAGTTACGAATGAAATGTCATTAGTTGTATTTATATAGTGTTGCTGTAAATGTTAAAAAATTTAATTATGGTATGGAACCAAACGGAACCGAACTCGAACGGTTCCATAATTATATTTGGACCCGACAGGTCCATTTATTAAATACTCGAAAGTTTTGGGTCGGTTCGATTCTCTTTAGAACCAAAACGAACCGACCCACAGACAACCCTAATTAATGTATTGCTCGTCATATTTTCCAATCAATATCCTTTGATTGCTTATATTTTGTAATGATGGGTTATTCCCCAGGATGCCCTGTGGACTTTTGTAGTCCATTTTTATGATCAAGATATAGTGCCTTAAATTTACAACTTAAAACCTGTCTGTGCGCCTTTATTTGAAAGAGAGAGAATCTCAATGATTCAACCTCCGCCAACAGGTTTAGAAGTCATATTTCGTAGGGAAAAAAAGGTTTAATAGTTTTAATAGAAAATGTTACGCCCTTGCCTTGGTAGGTAAAGTAATATTTAGCTAATGTCAAATAAGCACTTCGCTTCATCAGCGCTGCCTCATCGTCCGAGTTGAAAGTTTTGTGTCGCCTCGCCTACTCTCCCTTTAAAGGCGTTAGAAGCAGAGCCCAGCACTTCTTAAGAACCAATGATATAGAAATAATGAATCCTAAAGCTTGTTTGAGCCCTCTAAGAATGCATTTTAGAATAGTAGATTGATGGAGAATGTGTTGTTAAAAAAAATAAGGAAAATTTTTGGATTTGCGTGTAATATTATTTTATTGAAGAATATGTGGTTGAAAAGAAGAGAGAAAAATGTATTTTCGATAAATGGGGATCAAACAAAGGCCTAATCCACATAGATCCAAGATTTAATAGTATCCATTTTTAATCTCGATAAAGTCAATATTTGTTGCAATAGAAATGAACAAGATCGAATAAGCGACACAACTATTAATAGACTTGTTACATTGCTACTGCGACGCCGTTGAAAGGAATCCAACACTTGGGCACACTAAGTGGGCCTCTTTTTTGGTTGAGGTCCAGCCTCTAATGTTCTGTGCGAGTTGCAATCTCTCACATTTTGAGCGTGTGAGATGTTCGGATGAGACCACGTGTCAAGCGTGTCAAATGTCTCATTCACATTTCATTTGCATTAAATACTCGCACTTTATGTCCTTCATATCTTTGACAATCTTTAGTTCACTCTTGAATTTCAAACCTAAAATTAAACTTGACTCCCATATTTCTGATTTCATGAGTGTCAAAGTACGTACGATCATTGCTAGTGATAGTCTTATGTCTCTAACAAGTGCATCTAACATACGTGTGGAGGGAAGATGTGCCTCTAACTTGTGCATCTAACGTAAGCTTGGAAGGAAGATATGTTGGGATCTGTTGATGCTTAGATTCGCCAAATTTGAAGGTCAACAGATGTATTCTTGACTAAAGAGTAAAACTACCAAAAAAGTGCTAAATCTGTAATTTAATTTGCTTCCTCCTGTTGTTTTCCAGACATATCGGGCCTGGAGTCGGCCCATAATCATGTGTAATTGTCCATTTATTTCCTACTCTCTAGTGCCCCCACCTTAGCACAGAAGCAACTGCAAAACACAACTTGATAGGTATACAATATACGTACAACCGACGTTATAGAGAGAGAAAATAGAGGACAGATGGCTTTCAATAGGTGGACACCGCAGCGTAGAGAGAGAAACCAGTATTCATAGGTACAGATGTGGGTGGTGCTGTGAGTAAAACGACAACAAAAGTTTTAGAGAGAGGAAAAGATTGTTGCGTGTGAGTGGTGGAAAAGAGGTGGGCCGGGGTTTGGGGGTGGTGGTGGACCGGTGGAGTGGTTGTAGGGATTATCCCCTAATGCGCATGCTGGCAAGTAGCATCAGCATCCTCCCCCTTGATCCTAGTCGTCATCATCCATCCACCCCACCATCCACGCAACCGCCTAATCCCTTTCGCACTACAATTACTTTCGCTATTCATTGTCTATATGCTACCTCATGATATCAACCACCTCAACCACCCCCACCACCACTCCCAACCACCCCATCTTGCTGTCGTGTGCTTCATATTCATCCCCCATTAGCACAAAAAACACTCATCCATTTCCCCTCCTAATTCTTCGTGTATATCTCGTTCAATTTCATCCGCCGTCTTGCTAACGCGCGCCTCCTCAATCAAATCCTCTCCACCACCAGTCCACCGCTGTTCTTTCACACTTGGTCTATATCGCTCAACCCACATCCTGTTTTTATTAAAGTTTTGTTTTTTTCCCGTCAAGATGAGAACTTTTTTTATCTGCAACCTCAATATCGCCCTGCTAACGTAAGCCCTCACCACCGCCAGCTGAACAGATCTATAGATCTTCGATTCCCCCAGGTTGGCTAACGTGCGCCGTTTGTCTTGATTTCGCTTTCCGATAACTTATCGTCCATTCCAAACAAGCCATGTCATCCACCACATCGGCCACTTCTCTGGCGGCGGCCACCGACGCTGGTGAAAAGCCTCCACGGAGATTTCCACCGCCTTGCTGGACCCAAGAGGAGACGCTGGCTCTTATTGACGCCTACCGTGAACGGTGGTACGCACTCCGCAGAGGGTACCTGCGCACGGCGGACTGGGATGCGGTGGCGGCCATCGTCAACAGCCGCTTCTCCGACGCACCCATTCCCAAGACCTCGGCGCAGTGCCGCCACAAGATAGAGAAGCTCCGCCAGCGCTACCGAGCTGAGAAGCAGCGGTCTCTTTCCTATCCGTACCCAGGCGGTCGTTTCATCTCCTCCTGGTTCTTCTTCGACTATATGGACGCCATGGAGAACGAAACAGACCCACCCTCGGCCGAAACTGGATCGGGTGATAATCCCGATAATACTGCCCTATTGAAATCATTTCTCGATCAGAGCATACTGAAACTGAAGCTCAAATCGAAGAATAGTGTCAATTCTAGCCCCGTTTTGGAAGCGAAAAATTCCGAACATACTCCATACTTGAACATGGGAGACAATAAAGAGGAGCAGGATCATACCAGTTTCGGAACTAAATTTCGTTCTGAAAAGACTATGGGAGGATTTTCAATGCCTCCTGTGAAGTTTAAAGCGAAGAATTCCAATATCAGCGGTGGGTTTCATATGAAATGTTCTGGAAATGAAGATATGATTCCCCCAGGATTAAGAATCAAGAAGTTGGACAGAAGAATGAATCCTGATTTTAACAATGGAGATGAAGAATATTGGGGTATGAGAGGTAGTATGAAGAGGGCGAGGAATCCAGTGGAGGAAATGGTGGAATCAATTAAGTTATTGGGAGAAGGATTGGTGAAAATGGAGAAAGCCAAGATGGAAATGGCTAGAGAAATGGAAACAGCAAGAATGGAAATGGAGTTGAAGCGCAATGAGATGATACTGGAATCACAGAGACAAATTGTGGATGCTTTTGTCAAGGGATTATTCCATCTCAAGAAGGCAAAAATCGCCACCGTTTCATCGGATTCATAGTTGTTGGCGACATCGTGAAAACGGTTCTGGACAAGACAGAGACAAGACCTGATGGATTTTAGCTTCTTTTTCTATGGAGAAATAGGCCTTGTGCAACTTTTCCTTTCTCAGTTTCTAGTCTACTTCCTCGTGTAAATTGTTGTTTTTGGATTTGGATTTGGATTTTGGAGAAGTTATATTTTATAGAAGTGGGCTTCTTATCTTCTTGTGTTGGGCCTGTTTTGTTGATGGGCCAATATTAATTGGGCTACTGCTGCACGTCTAATCCGGTTAGAACGGTTCATGTTCATTCTCAAATGTCCCCAAAGAAAACGTTTCAAACATTTTAGGTAAGGGGCATTTTCAAAAATATCCACTTTTTTTAATGTCAATTGAAAAATGTCCAACATTTTGAATTTTGTATTAAATTACCTATTATGCTCTTAATGAAAAAATGAAGCAATTTGTTTTTTTCCAATTTTTTACAAATTTCGAGAAGTAGCTTTCATAAGAAGCTTTTCAAAAGTACACACATCAAATCACAATATTAAAGGTGTGTTTGAATCTAATTTTGAGGAGAATAGAAATTTTGGAATAGTGATTGATGTGAGAATGTGTGGTGGAAAAGTAATGAAAAGTTTTTGATTTATGTGTAATAGTATTTTATTTGGAGAATGTGTGGTTGAAATGAAGAATGAGAATGGGAATGAGAATGAGAATGAGAAATTAATGGGTGCCAAACGGGGGCTAAATGTTCTCGACATTTCAAATGTTGTTCTTAACATATTAAATATCTAGAATGACATTTCATTTTGAACATGACATTTCTCTACATTTGAAATGTTGTTTTCGGCATTGCTGTGTCAATTAGAAAAATTGCATTTATTATGATTTGAAAATTGTATTTTTGAAATAAATAAGTTAGGGTTATGTGTCAAATTTTTATTGGCCAATAAATTTTTTAATAAAGTGGACATTTTTGTTTTTATGTGGAATTATAAATTGTTAACAAGGATATTTTGGTCTAAATTATTTCAAAATGGATATTTTTCCAATGGTGGACATTTCTGCAAATGGACACAAAAAAGTGGACATTTTGTGAAATTTCTTCTTTAGGTAATAATATTGAATTGGTAAAGCGTAGACAATTGACTTGATGCTGCGAGTAAGGTCCAAATGAATAATCAATGGCCTTCTCATCCACTCAATGTTTTGGATTAAATTTTGAAAATAGAGAGAATAAATAAAGTTATGTACGGATTGACTATCGAGCAAACAACCGATCAAATTTCAAATAAAATAATTAGAGTTGGTAGGTGATACAAATTTCAAATAAATGGAGTTGGAAGGTGACGCATTTTTTTTTTTTTTTTGGAAATGTACAACAATGAGAACTTGAGTTTTATGTTACATAGTTGGTATTTTTGTATGAACATAAATAAAATAAATGCCACAATCTTGTCGGGTGTTACTCATCCTGTCTTGTAAATAACGAAGTAAATTTTTTTATTTTGCTTAGAAGTAATTTAAAATTTACATTTTTCAATATAAAGAAAGTAGGTCACTAGTTACAAAAGAAAGTCAACTTTTGTTACACATAGTGATACGAGGTTTCCCCATGATTCCCCTAAAGCATGAGTAGAAATGCTTCTCCATCAATACCATAAAGAGATGCTAAATTTCTATTTTTATTTTTTCAGAATTATAGATCACTTCCTTATTAAAAGTATAGCTAAATAATTAATTCAAGTGGGACATTTTTGAAGTTGATGTTTTTGTGGGACAAAATATGCTTTGTTTTCTTGCAAAATACACATCTATAAAAAAAGTCATCATTGATTTAGTCAACGTTAAGTTGATGGGGGAAAATTGCAGTAATGGTCCATAACATTTTCATTTTTTGTAAATTTATCCGTAATTTGTATTTTGTGCTAGCGAAAGTTCATAACCTTTCATAAATACGCAGTTGAGATCCAAATGGAAGGATTCGTTTGACCGTTAGTTGACCAATATTTTGCAAAAAATTGATATTTTGCTCATTTTAAGTAGTGACATTTTCATTAATTCTATGACACAATTATATTTTGCAATATAAATAATATCAAAGCAAGAGGTTAAATTCTTCCCCTCACCTCACCTCATCCCACCCCAAACTCGAACCCAAAAAACTCACCACCTCTGGCCATCGATTTCCCCATCCCAAGCATCCACCAAATTCTCTGAAAACCCAACCCATCATTAAACATTTCAAAAACCTAAAAACCGAATCCATCTCTATCTTTAGATTTGATGTTGTTCCACCACGAATATACTCGCCTAGAGTTGGCGAGACTACCGGTAGTGAGGTGCGACCATGGGTGTGACTGTGGCGATTTGTGCATTGAGGTTGTTGGCTAGGGAAGAAATTCCGACGAATTAGGTGGCCAGTGGATTTTCTGGATTGCGTGCGTGGCCGTCGACTTGTGTTGATTTTGATCTTCTGTGATGTTTTATCAAATCTTTTCTTGGTTTTTCTATAGATGTTTGACGGTCCTTTATAGTACTCGGTTTTCAAATGTTTTCTAATTTTGATGGTAGATGGTTTTTCTTTTTGTCGTGTTTTAGGTTCTTCCTCTTCTCAATGGAAAAGTTAGGCTTGATAGTTTGATGATGATGGTTTTGGTTTGATGGTGGTGGTGGTGGTAGCTGCGACAATTTAAGATTTACTTGGTTAGCGATTTACGGTTTATAGCGAGATAAGTGGCTGTGGTTGATTGATCGGCTGGCGGTGGTAAGTTTTCTAGGTTTGGTTTTGGGTTGGGTTGGGTTGGGGTGAGGTGGGGTTTTGATTTAATTATCCATTATTATATAATTGCATTTATATTGCAGAATATAATGTTGTCACGAAATTGACGAAAATGTCCCTATTTAAAATGATCAAAATATCATTTTTTTTGCAAAATATTGGTCAAATGGAAGGTTTTCATCCATTTGGACCTCAACTACATATTTACGAAAGGTTAGGGGCCTTTGCTGGCACAAATTGAAAGTTAGAATAAAGTTTTAAAAAATTGAAAAGGTTAGGAACCGCTATTACGATTTTCCCATGAAAATAACCCAAAAAAAAAAATTAAAAAAAATACATCTCCCCATATACACTAGACAAAGTATCAAACAAAAAGTAAAAGATTAATGTTTCTCATCTTGACATGTCTTGTGCAATGAAAAGATAAAGGCAATTAAAATTTATGAATATGCGACTCGATTATCTCTAATGTAGATAAATAGCATTGCTCAAGAATAAATAGCATTGCTCAAGAGTAAAAGGAATGTTAAAACTATGGGGGTTAGTGGGTATTTACAGAGGTCAATGTCATAAGCATTGGATGAATTTCCATATTTAGTCCGGACGGCGGAATAGGAGGAAAAAAAAGAGTTATATTGTCGAGTGCTCTTCAATACTGCATACATTGATACACTTTCAGTTTCTAAGCCTCATCTCTGGCATCTATTAGTACAATCGACACATCAGTATTTGGACAGGAAATCACAGTACATCTCCTTTTGCTGTAGAATTTTAGTTGACTCTGAGGAATTCTTGCAACCATCCATGAATCCCTCTCTGATGAGATAAGAATCATCTGCTTGAGATTAACAGCCTTATGAAGCAGAAGATCCATTAACAAAATAAGATCTGATTCGCTTTTGAATCCGGTAAGTTTGATGAACTTTAAGTACTTGAGTTGAGAAGCTGTACTTTTCACAGTTGCATAATCCATCCATAAATGAGGCTCATGCCAATACTGGTGAATGAATGGACACTCGACTGGGCTGGAACTCTCATCGACCTGCTTATTTTTTGAGTAAAAGAAACTAGAAAAATGAGTTCCCAAGCTTAAATTTGCAGCATTGACAATGACATGAGTGTGAATTCTGTAATTGAGGGGGAAAAAAAACTTACTTCCGCAAAAAGCTTTTCCAAGAAAGGTGTGATGTTCAAGAAACAAGCGAATGAATTGAGCCTTTTTTGGCTTATTTTTGGATCAATAATGTGTAATTCCTTAAGCTTGTCAAACAGGAAACCTAGCCTTTCAAATATCACTCCTGCAGAACACAATAACTTCAAAAGAAACTGTGTTAAGAGACATTTTGAGGCATGAAATAATCCGATTAATCTAAAAAAGTTGTAAAATTTTCAAAATAGGTACCTCAATGAACCAACCACTTATGGTAAGAATTTCAACGTCTCTAAGAGAGGAGATAAGAGATATAACATCCTCACAATCAAAGCTGTTATGGCCTAAACCATCCCTCAGATTTAGTGTAAAATCGACCAAATGTTGAATGTAATTCAGCTGAATAGTCGAAAGAACTCCCTGATATGAGAAGGATTCAAGATTTGGTGCAGAAAGTGTAATGCTGATTATGTTAGGACAATCAACTATAACCAACTTCTTAAGATAGTCATGTGATCTGATGTCGATGTTCTGCAATCCTACACATTTTTCGAGATTCAAGGTTTCGAGAAATTGAAAACCTGCGAACAAATCAACGACGAGGTTTCCCACAAAATGGGAGACAGATCTAAGATACAGTCTTCTGATAGAAGAAAAACTCGAACACTCCGGTTCAAGAATCAGATCAAAGTTAAATGGAACTTCCTTTTTTTGCACTGGGAAATCAAGAAGAAATTCCCCATGTGATCCTTTAGCACAAATACCAAAGTGTTTATGATCATTTCCCTCTGTAGACTGAAGATAGAGTTTCGATGTCTGAGGACTATTATCACAAGATTTCAAGAATGATCCAATTGATTTCTTCATTTTCTCCCTGGATTCAATATTAGTTGATTGAATCCAATCATATTCTAAGTTTACTTGAAATGGATTCACTAGGCTCCTCCACGCAGTTGAAAGAATGATTTTCTGAATTGCCTCCTTGAATGGGATCATTGAAATAATCAGCTGCAGAACTTCTTCTGGTAAGTTGCTGATCAAATCAGGCCTTTCTTCTTCTACCATGGTTTCGACTCGCCCTTCAAAATGCGAAACTCTCGTTGTAGTCTGGCTATCTATCCTTTAATCTTTTGAGTATGGAGCAAGAAATCCTATGCAATATCTCAAGAAAATTCGAAATCCATCAAAACAAACAAATGAAATGATGGGATTTTAGTTCAAGAAATGGTAGCAGGGTCCAGGGAAATGCTTCATTTGGTATCAAGGAGAAGGGTACGCGTGGGGGTGGGGGGGGGATTGAAGCAAGTTTATAGTAGATATGGACAATAGGAAGTTACTCTACGAGTTCCCTTCTTTTTTTCTTTCCGTACATATTGACTTATTGAGCTAAGACCTTTTAGCTTGGGGAGAATTGTATTGGAACTCTCCATTTAGAAATTTTATCCACTGACTTTTAATTTTGTCGCACTACATTTATATGAAAATCGTTTACTCCATTTTAGCCATTTTCACTGTCTCTTGCAGCTCTTGCCGTATCCCTCGCCCCCTAGTTTCCGTTTCTTCTCTTTTTCCATTCATTTATTTTCTTATAAATTTCTATTTTAATTAAAAATAAGGTTAAAAAATATTTTCAAAAAAAAATCTAAAAGTTGAGAATTAGAATATCTCAAATGAAAGTTAAGGACTAACTTAGTACACAAATCATAAGTCGGGAAAGAACATTGTAAGTCTCCCTCAATTATTTAAAGAAAGAAAATATTTTAAAATTATGAGAAACAAAGCTAGTGGAAGCCACTTGGATCAATAGAGATCATACACATCATAATCTCGATTCACACCCCAAAATCTTAATTGAAATGATTGATTGTTAAGTTGTAACGAATCTTTGACAATTGAGTAAAAGCCAAATAAATTTTTTTTTTTTACTAGTTCTTATGTTGACAATTTGATTATTCGATTAACATGGAGAAAATGTGATATATATATATATATATATATATATATATATATATATATATATATGTGTGTGTGTGTGTGTGTGTGTGTGTGTGTGTGGGGTTGGTCGAATAGGAAACAAAATTTAGATAGCTAATAATATATAATAAGAGTCTCGTGGACGGCAAGGTATAATTTAGAAAAGATCATGTGTGTCATAGAATTTTCATACATGAGACTTTTAAAGCATAATTTGTACTTAAAAGTTATTTTAAAATAAGTTTTACTCCCTAGAAAAGCAAGTTTGATAAGATAAAATATAAATTTGAAAATCATTTTAACACGATCAAACATGAAAGATTTACGAAACATATTAACCTGTAAAAATCGATTTTTTGAAGACAAAAAAGGGGGTGTCGAGTGGGGTCGGGTGGGGTCGGGTGCGCTTTATCATTTTAGGTCATATTTGATAACCATTATTTGATTTTTTTTTTTTACGTACTCATTTTTAATCACACAATAAAATATTTTGAATGTAAATCTAAATTTATTTTCTACTTTTTAACCACACGTTCTCCTAAAAATTTTATTCTGAATCTTATTTTTATTAATGTTGTTAGTCATTACGACTTGAAGGACATGTACGCTCAATTTTCTAAGCTCATTAATTGGTCAAAGGAATTGTCTACTTGTACATAATAATATGTACATCAAAGTGTTCATCCTCTCATATGAGGGTGGGACCCACTTAAATAAAAAATATTATCTCCAAGTGGACCCCACCCCCATGTGAGGGGGTGGACACCTTGATGTACATATTATTATGTACAAGCAGCAATGCTCTTGGTCAAAACACATTGGCAAGGTAAAATGGTCAGCACGCAACACGAGCCAAGGGTAGAAATGGTATTTAAGCGAGGCGTGAATGATGTGTGGTCAAGCTAATTGCATTTATTTAAATTCTCAATTTCAGTATCAAACTCTCATAATAATGTCATTTTAATCAGAACCAAACGGGGAATAAAAAGTTGGTGAGTCATTAAAGAACAATCAATGCTATGCAGACATTCATGTTTATCAACTTGACTGGCAGCCTATTTATTTCACGAAAAGAAAGCAGCTAAGTTTGGTTGTTTAGATAGTTATTTCTAGAAGATCATAAGTTATAAAATACTGCTATCTAGCACCATAAATGTTAAAACAGAAATGATCTAATGAGCACCGGTGCTCATCTTATCCTAAGCACCAATGAGTTGGCACATTAATTCATTGGTGGATTGGAACTCACAAAATCTTTATCCACCAATGAATTAATGTGCCAACTCATCGGTGCTTAGGATAAGATGAGCACCGGTGCTCATTAGATCACTTCTGAATGTTAAAATACCAATTTATGTGGCATTATATAATAGCCTCAATTAAAGGTAGAATTATATTTATTGTTGATCTTGATTTCTGCATGAGTGACGTGGCCAACAGATTGCGACTTCACTCATATCTACGTAGCTAAGCTCCTGCAAATTTAGACAAACTGTTAGTAGCACACGACCTTTTCCGAAGATAGGGGAGGATATCATGTACACTTCGACGATCAACTTGTATAGTATATTGGGTGCAGGATGTGCTCAAGATATGAGCCACGAGTGTGTTTTGAGTATCGAGGTTCTATAGAGAGTAAAATGAGAGAGCAATGTTACTGAGAGTATGTAAAATTGTATTATCTTCAAATGATGCTAAATGTTAGTTTTTATAGTGGAAGAGACGAAGTAGTTACCTTTGGATGAATTAACACGTGGTTTCATTTGAACAGTTGAAGCGCCTTATCATAAGCGTTTCCTCATCGATCGTAAGCTTAAACGCATTTAATGAGATTTTGAAAAGGTAGTCACCCTATTGCCTAAGTGCGTGATTGGCACCCATTCTTTTGAAGAATGAGTTTTTGAATAGTGATTGGTGTAAAAAATGTGTGGTTAAATAGTAAGAAGAATTTTTGGGTTTATGTGTAATATTATTTTATTTGGAGAATGTGTGGTTAGAAATGAGTACTGTAGAAAAATGAGAATGAGAATGAGATAAAAAATAGGTGTCAAACGGGGGCTAAGCCTGATATTTGAAAAGTAAATTGACAAGTTGATGGAGTATCTGCTATAGAGGTCACAACAATCAATTAGTGGGGGATCTCGTACGAAAGATCCTCTGGACATGGTAAAGCCACGGTTCGACAAGGTAGGATGTTGACATAGAGTGCGGGCCTATATTAACTTCTTGAGTGGTTGCCGTGTGGTCAATATTTGGAGTCTCAATGGATGAGGCGTAACATATACAGTTTAACATATTCATGAATGTATTGGAAGATCAAACGTTTAGATAAAAAGCTTTTCGCTCTACAACGAAGTTTTATATAATCCGAGTGCCTCTAGTAAAATTCTACCAAAAAAATCACCAATATAAACCTGGAGAGCCATGTACTTGTATAAGTTTGCAACATCCAAAGCATCAAGGTTAGATGTCAACCGTTACATAAGCCTTCTTAGTCCATCCGGCCGACTTAGGTCATAGAAGGGCCTAGCATAGCTGACCATCGACAGCAAAGACATTTTTAAATATACTAAGCAGTAAGAAGATTGGGTGAGTTATACATTCGATAACATTTAGAGTACAACATCACAAAATACAATTCTTTGCATTGCATTTAAATGCTCGAAAAAATTATGAACCTAAAATCCATAGCCGTGCTTGTGCAAAGCCACCTTTAGCTGGAGTCATTTGGAATTGGAAAAATGTTAACGAACTTGCCACCCGCAATAGACGAACGCCTAGCAAAACAAAAAGAGTATTGCTATTCTTCTCCACTGGAGTTAAGCATCGGTCTTAGTGACAACACGTTATATGTTCAATTAAATGAGTCACGTGACTTTACATTTAAATGAATTTATCATTTAGTGTCATGTAATTATCATCTAAACTGGTGCTTAACCTTAGTGGGGATGAATATTATTACTCGTTCTTTGGAGAAAGAAGCTGATAGGCCGTACTAGGGTTTTGATAGACGAAAATTTTCTGGGAGTTAATTTTTCCAATGCTCGCTAAACTTAGCCATGCATCTTTGCTCACTATACCTTAATCTATTGAGTTTTGGTTACTAAACTTTTCAAAGTGCTGGACATTACTTATTGGAATCACTTTCGTTTCGCCTCTCTAACAGAATAGCTGATTTGATAGAAGATTTTCACATGTGGCTTCCCATTATCGTTTGAATGTCCATCAGAAAGGAGGGAAAGTCCAGGTAAGCAAGACGTCTTTTATTGATTACTATAATTTGACAGACGTTTTTTACTGTTCTCTATATTTTAACTTGGTTGAGTTTTAGCTACTAAACTTCTCGAAGTGGTGTCGATTTCCAGGTTGTAGATTTAGGGCAATCCAGTATAAGTTTATTTCAACAAATGTGCAACAGAGCAATGATTATAAATTATAAAATTGTAAATGAGACATTAATAATTCTAAGGCATACACATCCTTATTTAAACACATCTATCCACAATGGAAACCCAAGCAAATCGAAAATTCATTGCAAGCACTTGGGATAAACGCATCCAATTTCATTCACTACATAATAAAATCCGTCTGTCCACATTATGCATTTAAAGCTTCAACTTAATTAATAAGCAAATAGGAGACAAAAAGTTAATTCTATAACTAAAGAAAAATGTCAACGAAAATATGAAATAATCATAATAATGAGAACACGACACTTTAAATTTGAAAAATGGACGCAAATTGCATTATTTAATAACCTTAGTAGGTAAAAAGACACCCCCTTTGCAAAAAAAAAAAAAAAAAAATTGGAACCTAAATGGTCATGCAAACGTCCACTAATAACAATAAATTAGCAAATTACAATCTGCACGTAAAATTAGGACTCAACTAATACAATAAATAATAATTAATAAATTAATGACGCCAAGAGAATTTTTCGGCTTTACCAAGGAATGATTGAACTTGAATGTGTAATGCTATGGGTACAGGAAATTATCCATAGAAAATGGACATGATACACACAATAGATGGTCATCGATTTTTTTAACAATATTTAATTCATGTGGGCCCTGTCACTCCATGTGAGTGGAATTCAAAATTCTGTAGAAAATCTGTATTTTTTTCCTGTACTTCTAGCCCTCTTCAATTTAAATTTGACGACACACTAAAAGTGCAGTCCAAATTAAATAACATAAAGAGTGAGGCCCAATTGGGGAGTTTAGGATAAAGGCCCAAATAAGATTATTTGTGAATGCAGAGGAAGCCCACGAACACAGTAACATTATCGCCCAATCTTGCAAGACTCTCATAATCTAAGCGAATGAAGTGTCTTACGGTCGCTCAGAGTGATAACCTCGTTCTCGCCTGAACCTTCGAGTAGCCCAAAATCTTAACAGATGAGATATTATGGTTATCCAGAATAACAGTTATTGAAACAGTTATCGAACAGATTATCACATTCCATGATTTAAGGAGCCCATTTGAAGGCGGTTGAATGACAGAGTAATGACAGCAGTTAGAGATGACAGTTCCACGACAAGTTAGCTACCATGAACAAAGTGGGTAGTTAGAAAGCAATGAAACAGTTTTCAAGCGGTTTGTCACGAAAAAATCATAATGAGAATATAAAAGGAAGAAAAGACATAGAGGAAAAGACCCTGAATCAAACACTCTCAAATTGTATAATATGTAATTTCAATTTCTTAGATTAACTTTAATTATCCATTTTCAATACTTGTGTGCTTGCGCCCCTTAAAGGCATTCTGCTTATTTCAAATTGTATCTCTCATCAATAAACACCACCTTTTGGGACTTTGTCTCAAGAGGTTTGTCACTTACACAATCGTCTGAATCTCATTTTAATTGTTAGCGACAACCCACGTGAAACAATTTGGCACGCCCAGTGGGACCTTGGTGTTTAGTGTTGAAGATACAAAAAGTGAAGCATTATGTCTCATAAACATTCTGATAAAGAACCAGCAAGTCAGGGAATAATCCAGTCTGTAATCAAGCGATATGAGGAGCAGCAAAACTCCACGAAGAGAGGGACAAAGTCAAAGCAGTCACAGTCATTACGAACCAATGATAGAGTTGAGTCATCGAACCACGCGTGCATTGCTCGGCGAACTCAAACAGGTTGTCGTTGAACATGTAGATCTACAAAATGTTCATAATATGGAAAAATTTACCCAAAGTGGGAATGCACATTATGATAATATGGCCAAACAACTGAATACATTAAATGAGATAATGAACAAGTTAGTAGGCTAAATGTGTCAGCCAGTTATGCCTATTGCAAACTACTTTCAAACCAGGACAATTGTAGGACGTAGTTCACCACATAATTCTTCTGGTTTGAACTTAAATCAAGGACTAGAACTACCATTTAGTCCATCTACTTCAAACCAGGGGGTAGTGGAACGCCAAAATTGAATGGTGGCAATAGGATTACCAACCTCAGAGGTAATTCAATTATAAGAGATAATGTCCTGAATGATGGACAAAACGTCCCGCGTGTTAATGATGGTTTGGACACTCAATTTAATGGTAACAACGGCCAAGACGACAATTTTGTTGCCAACCAAGGACCAAATATTAGGCCTCAAACGAATCAACCATTAAACCAACCCATAGGAATTCCATATGATCCCAATGTATGTTGAGGAATCAAATCATGGAGATAGTACATGATCAAATGGCTCTTGGGGTACGTCCTGTCATTAGGTCCACTTACACGAAGCCATATCCCGATTAGGTAGATCAAGCATATCTATGGCCTAGAGGGTACAAAGTGCCAAAATTTTCATTATTCACTGGTTTAGGGGAAGTGTCCACTCTAGAACACATAGGGCGATTCACACTGCAGAGTGGTGAAATAACTGATTACCATAAAATGAGGTTGTTCTCTAGTTCATTAACAGGAGTAGTCTTCTCCTGGTTCATTAACTTACCAGCAAACTATGTTCAAATATGGTAACAATTGGAACAATTGTTCCATACTCAGTTTTACAAGACTGAATCCGAAGTTACTTTGGCCGATTTGACGAATCTACGTCAAATGCCAAATGAATGGGCAGAAGGTTTCCTTCAAAAATTCAAAACAGCAAGAAGTAAGTGTTTTGTACCTTTGCCCGAAAAGAAATTTGTCAAAATCGCTCAAAACTGTCTAAACTTCGATCTAAAAAAAAAATTTCAGGACAGGGAATTTTCAGATCTTTTCCAATTAAGCGCAAACGTGATTAGGTATGAACAATTAATAAGAGAAGAAGAGTAAATGAAAAATTCTAGCAAGGGGACTTATTATAGAGACCCAAATTTTAATATTCATGCCATTAATAACGAATCTTACGACCAAATCGAAGTATGTTTGGCCGAATTAATCAAAGGAGATACATATACTTGTCCTATAATTGCTAAGCCTAGAGCGTCGGGGAAGGATGAGCCTATAAATGATGAAAACAAAAAGGTTAGAACGTTCTCGTTCGACGTAACCAAAGTTGACCTTATATTTGATAAATTATATAAGGATAAACAGATAAAATTGAGCGATAAATATAAGTTTCCAAACCCTGAACAAATTATAGGTAAAAAATATTGTAAGTGGCATAATGCATTGTCACATTTGACTAACAACTGTTTGGCTTTCCGTCATGTGTTACAAGATGCCATTGAATCAGGACGAATTACGTTTGAAGATAAGAAAAGGATGGCAGTGGATGAGAACCCTTTTCCACAATCACTTGGAGTAAACATGGTGACGACTGGTTTTAAAAACAACTTGTCAAAATTCAAATTGGTCATAGATGATGGAGAAGAAGACTCTGGGCCACTCCCCAGTATCTTCGAACGTATCAAAGGGAAAGAACCTAAGAAGGATGAAGATGTCCTATGTGCAAAGTGTAAAGGAAAAGTGAGTGCCAAAACAGGGAGCTCAGGAGTAGGGCATCGTCATCATCGCCCTGATTTTGTTCCAAATGCGTAGCCCATTAGAGGGCGAGGTACGTCATTCTATAGAGGACCGGCTTTTGAGAGGCAGTTCAGCCAATGAATAATGTGAGGACATTTAAGCTGCAACCTCGTCAACCAAATGTATGACATTCATTCCAGTATAATGCAGGAAGGGTGACACCCTTCAATGAGATGACTAGAACCTAACAAAGGCATTTTCAACGGAATTATGGACGAATGATGAGGCAACAATAAGGATTGCCATGTCCTAAGGCGCATAAGCTACTCGAGGTGGCCAATCAAAATGTTCTTGAAGACAGTGAAGAGACTGGCATAGGCGAATCGATGGGAGAATTGCCAGTAAGTTCTTCTGGGAGATCGAAGTTTGAGCGAGACAGAAGAGATGAAGAAGTTCCAGATCGGCCCCTTACTATTCAGTTCGGTATGTTATCTCCCGTCATGGCTAATAACTATTTACTAGCCAACGAATTCAAGAACAAAGAGAAAGAAGAAGAAAGAAAGGATAATGAAGAATAAGCGTGTGTGCTGGAATGTGAAGAAAGCCAAACTTTCAGAGGGGCCTACGATGATGAAAAGAATGATGGCATGACGGACATTGAAGAGGAAATTGATCTGGAGGTAGAAAGAAGAAAGAGAGGAATATCGCGCAATACTTTGTTGAAGCAACTACATCGAGAGGAAGTTCATGAAGTGGACTTCTTGGGGGAACCATTGGGCGTTCTTTCGATTATTATGTGCTGTACGGGACGTCCAAAAGGAAAATAGAGTACCTTGCTCTAAAAAGTATGGATCACCTCCAAGAATATTGCCTCCTTCCACAGGTTGGGTAACTGAAAAAGAAGTTTCGGAAAGTAGTAAAAAAGAAGTCCAGAAAATAGAAGCTCAGTGCGACATACTGCACGTTGACTTATCACAAAAGGATAGTTCAACAGAGGACAAGCAAGAAGTGAAAATAGACGCTGTCATGAAAGTTGACCAATAGTAAAAATGTTATTTTTAAAAGACCAGCCATGAAGTTGACCAAACGCTTGAGGCCATTGTACGTTGAGGCCATTGTACGTTAAGGGTCTAGCTAACGGTATACCTGTGGCGAAAGTACTCATTGATAATTGAGCAGCTATAAACACCATCTCATCTAGGATGATGAGGAAAGTTGCAAAGACAGAAGGTGATATGATTCCAACAGAAGTCATCCTTACAAGTTTCAATGGAAGAGCAACTTCAACTAAAGAGGTTATGCAATTGGACATAACTGTTGGGACAATTACTAGGACCACAGTCTTCTTCATGATAGATGGTCCTACCAGTTACAATGTGTTATTAGGAAAGGATTGGATACACGGAAGTCGCTGTATACCTTCATCGCTCCATTAATGCTTGGTTTTCTGGAATGACAAGGGTGAAGCAGAAGTGGTGCATGCAGATCATAGACCTTTTGTCGCAGAAGCAAACTTCGTGGAAGGTTCATGTACGATGGAAATTATGGACCTGTAAGAGTAGTCAAAGATGGAGAAGAAACTCAAATTGTTGCGCAGAGCAAAGATCCATTTTCAGTAGATGAGCTCACTGATATGTTCAGTCAAATGAGGCCAAACATAGTGGCCCTAGAGGAGCCAGTAATTGGCAAAAAAGTAATCAAAGAGTTTTAAATGAGCTGTAAGCAACAAGGGCAAATGGCAGATATTCAGGCCTTCAAAGCCAAGTTAATGGCTTTCAATAAAGAATGTAAAGACAAGACAAAAGAAGAAGTAGCTTTGAAAACATTGTGAGACAATTTGGCAGTGTTCGTGTTGTAACAAAGTATTGGCCGAGAAGTCAACAAAGTGAATTGTTTAGAAGAAGAAGTGCCTATAAGAGACATGAATGATGAAGTAATGGGGATCACCAAACCTGGATATGCTCAAGTACAAGACCTTCTGGTTAAAGTGAATATTGGCAATGAAGGGGAAGATCGCCCAACATTCGTCAGCCAGATGCTCGATTAAGGGGGAGTTCAGGAATGAAGGGTATTCAGTGCAAGGGAATAGTTGGCCCACCGCCATTTGGTCAACGACTTCGACATTGTTGAATGATGGACCCAAATAGAATTCATTAAGGTCAGCATTGGCTTGTGCGAGGAAGTTTAGATTTACATACGATCTAGTAAGGATGTTTCAGAAATCTTCGAAACTGAAAGCATCATCAGATTGAGTTCGTGAAGTCTCCATTGAGTGCAAAGTACAGTCTTGTTAAGGTTGCCTAAGAAACGTAGTAGAGAAACAAGAAGATGAACATCAAAATAGTGAGGAAGAAGTGCGAAATATAGAGACATGGTTTAGTGGTGCGATGAAATGGCGTGTCTTTTGGGTTTATAAGAGTTTGTAACGTTGCATCTTTTTTAGGCTATAGAAGGAAATAATAATTGAAATTCTCGAGAATTTCAAATGTTGTATGGAAAATACAAGGTGAATATGACAAAGATTAATACTTGGTATTAAATCTGCCATATTTAGGGGTAATTGTTGACACACTAAAAGTGCTGTCCAAATTAAATAGCCCAAAGAGTGAGGCCCAATTGGGGAGTTCAGGATAAAAGCCTAAATAAGGTTATTGATAAATGCATAGGAAGCCCACGAACATAGTAACATCATCGCTCAACTTTGCAAGACGTCCAGAATCTGAGTGAATGGAGTGCCTTACGGTCGCCCAGAGTGATAACCACGTTCTCGCCTGAACCTTCGAGTTGCCCAAAATCTTAACACATGAGATATTATGGTCATCCAGAATAGTAGTTACAGAAACAGTTATAGAGCAAATTATCACATTCCACGATTTAAGGAGCCCATTTGAAGGCGGTTGAACGACAAAGAGTAATGACAGCAATTAGAGATGGCAGTTCAACGACAAGTTAGCTACCATGAAGAAAGTAGGTAGTTAGAAAGCAATCATGCAGTTTCCAAGCGGTTTGTCACGAAAAAATTATTATGGGAATATAAAAGGAAAAAAAGACATAGAGGAAAAGACTTCGAATCAAATACTTTCAAACAAAGAATATGTAATTTCAATTTCTTAAATTAACTTTAATTATCCCTTTCAGTACTTGTGCGCTTGCGCCCCTTGGAAGTATTCTGTTTATTTCCAATTGTATCTCTCATCAATAAAACACTACTTTTTGGGACTTTGTTTCAAGAGATTTGTCCCTTACATAATCGTCTGAATCTCGTTTTAATTGTTAGCGACAACTCGCGCGAAACAGAATTGTTCTACCAAAGGGGAGAAATGTTGGATTTGGTATGGCTTTACTAATGCAACGCATATAAAATTAGGACTCCATTAGTAAATTAATGAATAAAATACCAAATTCCCACAAATCTAAGCGACTCTCACACAACTAAATTAGAGGTGCCTTCAAAATGGGTGGGTTGAATCACTCTCAAACATCATCAAAACTAATGTGGTAACAAAGTCAATTTTCATGTAGTAACAAAGTCAAAATTCATGTAGTTACATAATTTCTAATAATAAATTGATCAAATTCTATTCTATTTACACATTTTAGTGTTCACAATTTTTACTTACTTTGTGATCACGCATTATTTGAGATCCATGACTAATAAGCGCTTAAAAATTTAACTAGACAAGAACGTAATTTCTTCAAACGCTTTCTTGCAAATCAATAAATTGTTTTGGCAGCGAGTTGAGATATGCTATTTTCTAATATTAGAACTCTTTTTTTTTTTTCATTTTTTTTTTCAGATTTCACTTTTATTTTGCTTTTTGATTTTTTCAACTTCATTTTTGTGTCTAATTTCATTCTTCGTATTTTTGTGTGCATTGTGATGAAGGGATGATACTCAAACGATGGTCAATTAAAATCAAAATGGTTGTCTTAAATGAATCGCGTAAAAAACACCAATTAAGTATTTAAGATATTTTTAAACTGAATAAATTTATTAGAGCTATTTTACATGAAAAATATAAAAGCTTAGACCATTGGACGATTTTCCTGGTCATAAAAATGATTATTTGCTTTGAAGTTACTTCTAGGATTATGAATGGTTGATGTTGCAACGAAAAATGACAAAAAGCCTGCACATTGAATGTGCTACAAGGTGTTACATAGTGTTTTCCTTATTCTAGTATTCTCGTCTAATATTCAAATATTTGGTGATTGGCCAAAAATGTTGGGTTATGACAACGTTAAATTATCTGAATGTTCGACCACTTGAGAAAATAAATGGGTAGTTCACTGGGTTATGTGGGAATCCCATAACGCTAACACCTCCTTTGCCATTTGAAAGTTCTTTAATTTTCTCCCGGGGTTATGTGGGGGAGATTTTAATGAGATCGTCTCATTATCTAAGAAGCTCGGCGGGAATAACAAAACAAAGATGCTTTGTAAGATCATGCTCTCATGCATATTGGTTACTCGAGGCCATTATTTACATCGAACTATAAATGACATATGGAAGGTGATGATGGCATTTCCCCCATTCCTCGAGCACGAGGACCATAACTAGTAACGACTCCCCCTTTTGATCACATAGTGCTCGGGCATGTAGTGTCCTCGAGAGTATCGAGGACGACGTTCCTCAGATTGCCCTAATAACTAGTTTGGGAGTCGTCGGGATATTTGTCCTCGGGATATTTACTTAGGCAGATCCAACGTATTCCTTAACCAAATATTGCTTGCCCTCATTCATGAAGATCCCTAACCCTACACGGATGCTCCAACCTAGGAATCCTAGATCGCGAAGGAATCTTATCCTTGGTAACACTTCAAATAAGGAAAGTCTAAACTCCTACTTCTATTCCAATGCTTACTCCTGAAAATAAGGAGATAAATCCTATTTAAACTACACTACCTACCACTATAAATATGGCACTCTCATTCATTATCAAGGTACGTTTTTACACATATATTCAGCATATATTCTCTCAACTTCCCTATCTGACTTAAGTATCGGAGGGGCGACGATGACACACCTCGACGCCTTTGTTTCAGGTACTGGCAGATCTTGTTCGTGAACATCTCAGTGATCAAGCTCGGAATTCAACAGGTGACAATTTTTGGTAAGATCAGAAGCTAATATAGAGGATAGATTGCATAGGGATGCGTGCTCCAATGAATTTATGACGTTCGGGTTAGATTCGAGTATGATACTCTTTATTTCGCTAACTCAAAATAAGAAATTGGGATTTACATTTTTAGTCTTCAACTTTTGCAAAATGTAAATTTATTCTCAACCCTTTTAGCATAATATCATTCCCTTTAAAATAATTAAATATATAAAAAAATTAGAAAAAAAATTTCATCTTCCCCATTCAAGCTCACCCTACCCTACGTGGCTACACATCCTAATCCAACCTCACTTGCTACCAAGCGCCACCTCCACAAATGTAATTGCAACGACGATGACATCACTACCACCACTAATAAAAAATTAATTCATACAAAAAAATAAAAGAATAAAAGACAATTGGATAAAAAAATTAGAAGCCTCAATGGTTGTAGTGGTGATACCACGTTAAAGTATTTGTGAAGGTGGTGTTTGATCACGAGTTTGGGGTGAATTAGGATCGATAGGGTGAGTTTGGTTGATGGAAATGAAAATTTTTTGTATTTCTTTTACGTGCCAATATGTAGGTAATTATTTTAAGTGAAATTTATTTGTACTTTTCGAAAAATTATGAGACTTTATATGTAATTATATTTCTTTATTTTTTTTGTTATTTTAATGGCAAAAATGACTTCCAAGCATCTGGGTCGGATCGGGTCATTTAACAATCATGGCCCGTCACTCTCGTTCTCTTCTTCGCTCTAAACCCTCCATTATCACCTGGAGTTTCACTCACTCTCTCTCTGTCTAAGAACCCTAATTTGTCACTGGGGTTTAACTCTCTCTAATTATGTCCACTTTGATCCCTACGGCGGGTAAAACCACCCGCGGCCACCTGCCACTGATTCCCTCACTCCATTCCCACCGTCCATTCTTATCCAGACCCCTCTCTTTCAGAAACTCACCTCCAGTTCTCCCTCTTTTATCTTTCACCCCGGCAAAAGCCGCCTCCTCTTCTCCTCCTCCACCCGCATTTGGAATCCCAAAACCGAAACACTCTAATGAATCTTCACAATTCTTCGATTTTTTGATTTACCCCTTGAACCCTATTTCCCGAAATTCGTTTATTTCCCTTTTTTGGTCACTGAGAACCGGGTTTATTACTACTGTTACTGCGTCTGTTCTATTCTTTTCGGGTTTATGTTTCACTTTGAAACCCGCTGTAGCTTTGGCTGTTTCACATCCGCCTACTGTTGAGACGGCGGCGAAGGATGCCATTTCAGAGGAAGAAAGAGAGAAATCACTTGAGGATGAATTGTCTTCTAATCCATATGATGTTAGAGCACTTAAGAATTTAATGGAAATCAAAATAAAGAGTAAGAAGATTCCTGAAGCTATTGGCATTCTTGACAAATTAATAGAGCTCGAGCCGGATGAACGTGAGTGGCCATTGTTGAAGGCCCATTTGCATGCTTACAGTGGAGAGATTGAATTGGCGAGAAGGGGGTTTAATGAGCTGCTGAAAATTGATCCTTTTCGTGTGGAGGCATATCATGGTCTGGTGACAGCAGCTTCTCAAGAGGAGTCAGGTGAGGAATTGGAGAAAATTGAGAAGAAGGTGGAGGAGGCGATGAAATTATGTAAAAAGGAGAATAGGAAAAGTGATTTAAGGGATTTCAAGCTCTTATTTGCGCAAATCCGTGTGATCGAGGGGAATTATGATGAGGCATTGAAGGTATATGAGGAGTTGGTGAGAGAAGAGCCAAGGGATTTCAGACCATATCTGTGTCAGGGCATAATCTATACCCTGTTGAGGAAAAATGGGGAGGCGGAGAAGAGTTTTGAGAAGTATAGGAGATTGGTTCCTAAGGAGCACCCTTATGCCAGATATTTTGATGATAATATGTTGGCGACCAAAATTTTTGCACAGAAAGTGGAGAACGAAAGAGCTGCAGCGAAGAGTTAAGGAAGTGAGCTATGACTTTTTGTAGTAGAAGCCCGTTTGTGGTTATGGTATAGTGATGTTTCATGTTAAACTCTTTACCGAAGATTTAATTTTTTGTTCAAGGTTTTGATTTGAGGCTTTATCATTATTGTTTTGGATGGTAGATTTTCATTTGATGTTTGTTAATTATGTTTTTAATGAACAATCACGCGTATTTAAGGAAGGAGATGGTTTTAAGTAAGTTTGACTCATTTTACTTGACTCTGATTTTCAAAAAATCGAGAGGGTTTAAAAGTTTGTTTGTTCCCTGATGTGAGGGTGGGTTGGAGTGGGAGGTACTTGTGTACTCTTTACTCTACTTAATATTATGTTTCTATTTCATTTTTCTGTAAGCTTTTTGTATCAATTGCTTATTAGTTATGGTTTGTGTAACTTGAGTCATAGTTTAGTTAATTACCGCCAATTGAATAATTTTTTTTTGTTGAAGTAATGATTTTGCCTAATATCTGTTATTAGCCTTTGCTTAATAACTTCCATTTACCCTGTAACTTAGTATCACCATGTCTTGGTTTCATTAGTCTTGAGGAATATTGAAATGAGATATGATTAAAATATGGTCTTATGCTATATGGAGGAGTGTGATTTCAACAATATATTATGGTTTTCCGAAATATGTTCTGTTTCCTATCAGATTTGTTGTTTGCCTTCTTTCCTTTACTTATTATTTTTTTATTCCTCTGAGGTGCATGCTATTACTTTTAGCATTTTATGCTCTCTGGTATGTACACTGTTTAGTCTGGCGTCTAGATCAATATGGTAAAGATAAATTGTATACCAAATAGATTTGTGCTTCAAAATTTGGTCTTTTGTGTAAACTAAAGGTTGGGAAAGGAATTTTGAGCACCGAATTTAGTATTCTTCATTTCTTCCTTCCCCTTCTCTCTTCTGAGTGTTTGAGGTGCTATAATGTGCACCATCATCCTAACTATGGAACGATCAAATGCATTACACCTGGGTACAGTACAAACTGATATTGTATATGAGAGGTCACTTGTCGACCGGCACGTCTAGAGGCTTGGCACAGTTCACTGACATTGCCCGTGACAGGCCCAATAATTAACAAAGGAGCCCAAACATGCTTCGGCCTTGACACTAAAGACTGGGCATGGCTCTTCCTGTACCGGACCGGGCTTCGATAGTCTAATCCTTTGTACGCTTCGAATCTATTATGACCATATTAGAATTGAAGAAGAAGAACAAAATTTTGTTCACACGAGCAATGCAATACCAGTATATACACAAGTTAAGACTAAAGTTTTGATGTGGTTCAAAAGGATTTGATTTCATTGGTTGTTTTGAATCTTTTGATAGATGTGGGGAAAGCCAACCCCAAATTTGTTAGAATTGAGGCTTAGCTTGTGTTGCTCTTGTGGTTTTACTTGAGTTGAAGGTGGTTCAGGCATTACACTAAAAACTCTCTCATTACTCTTTTTGCTGTCTTTATAAGGTGTAACTTGTTGAATTGTGTCATTAGGCGGTAATGTTTGAACTTGAGGGCAAAGGATTGTGTGAAGAGAGAGATGGCCGCTGTATTGTGCTCTAGAGCTTTAGTTTTTGCCGCATATCGGAAGCATTGGACTTCAGAGAGTTATGATGCGCCCAATAATCTAATTGGGCTTCTATATTCTCTGTTGCTTGGGCAGTGTTCAGTCATGCCGTTTCTTAGACTTGTCAGTCTTTACATCTTGAATACATTTGACTATGCCCTTGTTTGAGCCCCGTTTTAGAGAAAGAATGTATTTTAGAATAGTAGATTGATGGAGAATATGTAATTAGAAATTAAGGAGAAGTTTTGTATTTACGTGTAATATTATTTTATTGGAGAATGTGTGGTTAAAAATGAGTTTTGAAAAAATGAATTTTCAGAAAAATGGGGCTAAAACAACCCCATATATATAAAGGAGTCCACTATTTTTCTTGGATTGTGAACCAGAAGCACGCAATAAATACTATACGTGTAGCAGAATTGTAGAAGAAGGGGAAAAGGATCGAGAAGAGATGAGAATGGAGGGTGTGGGAGGAGGAAAAGGAAAAAGAATCGGGAGAGGAGAAAGACCCTACTCCTTTTTATAGTTGAAATCTTTAATAAAAGGGAAAATCTTCTTGGCCCGGCTCAATGCCAGGCTCAAGAACAGGGCGCCCATGTGGCGCCCCCCTATTGGAGGGGGGGCTGACCGAAGTCAGCTCCCCCTCCAATATGTGGCGCCCTGTTTTTTGGCCTGGCATTGAGCCGGGCCCAATAGCACGGCTCTTAATAAAAAAAGGAAATTAAATTTTAAAAAAAGTAATCTAGGCAATTTTTCAACTGAATATTTATTAAGATTTTCATCACAATGTTTTTGTTCTCTCTTATTGACATAGACATTACACCTAAATTTGTTCTTTTACTACAAAATTCTTGTAGGCGGTTGGATACTGTTAAACAGCCTCTTGACATCCTTGTTGGATGATAACACTGTAAGCATAACTTCGACCTCATATGTAAACTCCATGTAGTTGATAAGCCCATGTTGCATCCAGGATGACTTTAAAATGGGCAACCTGGTTGGCCTAATTCATTTTTCTTTTCTTTGGGGAGTTGAGGATGAACAGGGATTGTAGGGTACTACACTTTTGGTTGTGTTAGATTTCTGTCTGGCTATGCATCTCCATCTCCATACAGGTTACACAGGTAACTCTCTAGAATACAGAAACCATATCCATGGTGTTGAATTTAATGTGAAGTTCTCGCCCCAATAATATTGTGTAGACCTGGTATTTGAAGGGTTATATGTTAGTAATTTGCACGATTAAACAAATTCGGACCCTTTCATTAGAAAATTTTTATTGAGCAATAGTATTGGATAATTTTATTACATGTATTCATGATACTAAAATATTATATATCCAGAATTATTAAAGTCTAAATATTTGTGCTGTTTCTATCTGCAGGATGAATTTTGTTGAAGGTTGAATCGAGATGTGTTCTTCATTTAGACATGCTAACTCAACTAAATTTATATTTCATATGCAGATTTATGTGTTTGTTGTTATTTTTACAAATGAAAGATAACTAGAGAGCAATCTACAGAATGCATTGGAAATCAATTTTCAACTTGATTGTCTACTCATTAGACATAAATATCACGTCTTTTTATATCTATTTTTTTCTCTGTTACATCAGGCTTGACGGAGTCCCTATCAGGTTTCATTGGAATGAGGGTCGCTGCCTATTGCCTATTTTTACATTGTTTATATAAACTTGCATAACATGCTTGCTTTGTGTTAAGACTAAAGCTGTTTGAACAGGGCCACGAAGGCACAGTTCAAACAGGGGGGTGATGTGGTTCCCCCTGGCCTGTAGGGGGGTGCCATATCGGCACCCTGGATGAACAGGGCCAACGGCACGGTTCTCGTGTTAATGATGCCAATAGTGTTTTTCAGATGTGTGGAAGTTCTTGGAATGGATGTTACTGCCTATTGCCTATTTTGAAACCAGACTTTCACTTGGCAGTCATGCGTGAAACTGATTTTAGGCTGATTTTTTTTGGTGGGGGAGGCTATTTCAATGTTCCTATGAAGAGGCCTTGGATTAGTTTAAAATTCAAGTATGCAGGTAATATTTATTTTAAAAGGAATCTATCTATCTATCTATCTATTTACAATTAAGATACTTGTCCAGATTTAATAATAGGAGGGAGAAAAACAGGGTGTTGTCATTCGCGCGCGCGCACACATATATATATTATTATTATTAACTTCATTAGCTTCAATTTTCTCATTCACAAGTGATTACTAGGGATTCTTGCTTTATGACTCGCGAGGAAGGATTTCTCGTGTTAGTTCACCCTCAAAGCAATTGATACCCCTGTCGTTATAGCACGTTCGCTGCTCACGCGTAACGTATATAGTGGCTTGACATCATTTTCATTTTCTTCTGATCATCAGCGATACCAACTAAACACGATATTCAACATTACTATTTCATTTTTCCATGTCCTCCTTAAATCATATTTGAAGATGTGAATTTTCACTTAATACAATTCTTAGAAGTCACAAATAAAAATCTAATTGTTTTTGGATATTATTCATTTTGATACATACATTAGATAGAGAATGAAGAATTTGATCATATACATTCTTAAAACCTTTAATTTTTTTTTTATAAAATTTAGAGTTGAAATTATAAATACTTTTCGTTATTATGTTAAATTCATCGCTCAACGTTGACTAGGTAATTAAGGCCCATTTAACAATAATTTTGAAAAGTCAGAAGTTATTTTTAAATATATTTGGGGTAATTAGTAAATAACGTCCTCACTTTTCACTGTTATTGTGAAAAACGTCTATACCTTTCATTTTTTGACATTTTCACTCTTATTTTCACATTTTATCTATTTTCTCAATTAAAAATTGTGAAATGACAAATATATCATTCTTTCTAAATAAAACAAAAGGAAAAAGAAAAAACTAATTACAATCATACTCCCAATTTTTTTTTTTTAAAAGCTCAAATGAGTCCCAAATAAATTATTAAAATGGTAATTAGCACATAATGTCCCTACATTTCACTATTATTGCAAATAACGTCCTTATCTTCTTCTTTTTTTTTTACATTTTCACCATTAATTACACATTTAATTGTGTAAACCATTATTTTTATCTATTTTCATCCAATTTCTCAATAAAAAGCTGTGAAATGATGAATATACCGTGCTGTTAAATAAAAAGCTAAAGAATTAGTTGTAATTATAGTCCCAAATTTTTTAAAAAAGTACAAACGAGTCCCAATTAAATTTAATTAAAAAGTACAAATGAGTCTCAAATAAATTATTAAAGAATTAGAAATTAAAAAAAATATATACTTTTTATTTAAATATGAGGGTATATTCATTATTTCACAATTATTTATTGAAAAATTGGATGAAAATTGATAGAAATGATGGTTTGCACAATCAAATGTATAATTAAGGGTGAAAATGTCAAAAAAATGAAAGGTATTGACGTTTTTCGCAATAACGGTGAAATATATGGATATTATGTACTAATGACCATTTTAATAATTTATTAGTGATTTATTTGAGCTTTTTTAAATAAAATTGGGATTGTGATTGTAATTGTAATTAATTTTTTTATATTTAAAGATAAGGGTATATTCGTAATTTCATAATTTTTAATTGAGAAAATGTGTGAAAATGACATTTTGCGCAATGAAAGGTATGGACGTTTTCCAAAATAACAATAAAATGTGGAGACATTATGTGTTAATTACCCATATATTTTAATAATTTTCTGAAAGTACTTTATTTGACTAAAAGAGCTTTTAAATTTTAAATGAAGTTAACTTAAGGTAACTTTCTCACGAAACTATTTTACAAGAAATAGAAGGAAAAAAAGAAGTCGTGTCAAACATGTCCTAACTATACGCAATACAACATTGATCACTTTAAAATTTTAAAAAGAACTATAGTCCACTTTACATTCTAATATTATCTTTATTAAATTCATCCTCATCACTTCTAGACTACCACCAAAATACCATCAATACCATCCACAACAACAATTTCGTCTAGACCCCTCTACTCAGATGTCAAGTCAAAGGCTAGGGACTATGGCAGGGCGAAGGACAATGCAAAGAGGGGGCATGGAGTGGGCAAGGATCCACTCATCAGTTATCACTGAATCAATAGAATAATTAGAAGTGGGTATATTCGTAGTTGGATGGACCTTTTTTTTTTTTTTTTCAATTTTTCACGATTCTTGATGGAGAGTTCAATGAGAGAGATAGGGAACCCAGTCTCCACCACAAGAGAAGAGTCCCCACGCCTTTTATGGGAGTTTTGCAAATGATCATTTATCAGTTGGGAAATTCTGGTGCTCCTCATCTTCTTCCATGGCAGAGAATGGCAGATGATGAATGATCCTAGGTTTCAAATAAGTGAGAAGCAAAATCTGAAATGGGTTCAATTGAATTAAAATTATGTGCTATTGCATCATCAACCAAAATGAATATGAGATCAATCGTGCTATATTTACGTCATTTTTTATATCATTGTTTATATCATGTCATGTGACAATACACCATTGGACAATTAAAAAAAACATCTTTTCCACCCACAAGTTTTTGAAAACAAAGGGGACGTTATTGAAATGTAATCCAATGAACGTAGATTTAGCATTATTGATATGAGAAATTCTCCTATTCTCCTATTCGGTTCAAGAATTTGAATAGTTAGTCAAAGAGATAATTTTTATGGGCTTTTTGTTGAAAGATTTATGTGGAAGTTCAAAAAATAAGGGAAGGGATTCAAGAAAGAAATTTTGGAAGAAATATGAAGGGTGTGGATTTTAATGAGAATAAATATTAGAGGATGAATTAAGAATGATGGATTTAGCCCTTGTCTGACAATCATTATTTGTGAAAAATAAAGTTTTGAATAGTGATTGTTAGGAGAATTTGTAGTTAAAAAGTAGGGAAGGATATTTTATTTACGTACATAATATTTTTACTATGTGAATGTGTGGTTGAAAATTAATATGTAGAAAAAAGAGTTTGAAAATAATGGTTGTCAAACATGGGGTTTTATTTGGTTTCATCATTGTCTATTTAAGTAAATTTATATAATAAACATGTAATATAATTTTTTTTAAAAAAGTTGATAGATGTATAAAAATGGTGGATGAAAATAGTTAATTCTTTATTTAATTAATCTAATTATCAAGGTGAGAGGGATTTCCCACCTTGATTAAAGCTATTCAAAAGTAATCAATAATCATGGTGGATTTGGATTGGACCTACTTTAATTAGTGCAATTAGCTTTTAAGCTTTTTCTTTAAATGATGGCATTTATGTCAAAATTATTCAGTTAAACAGACCCATCTCTTCAAAGTTGAGTATCCTAACTGTGTAAACTTGGTCCATAGTGTATATTTATGCAAGGGACTGAACCCTAACTTGGATTGTGGTACATAATGCAATGATACAGCCCCTACAATTTGGAAATTTTTGTCTTCTTATTCTGATTGTGCATCTTACATTTTCCTAGTAAGATCAATATTATAAAAATATTACCTTCATTTTTGAAAGCTTTTTTTTTTTTTTGGTAGAAGGAGAGCGATACCTCCGAAATTTTATTAATATGTCCTCACTTCTGGGGGAGGAATACCGCTGTTACAAATGATATCAATGAAATCAATAAATAAGGAAATACTACTTCCCTTACAAAAAGATTTTTTTTTTTTTTTTGAAAGCTATATTCATTTAATGTTTGATACTCCTTTTGGTTTGTTTGGTATACCTAATCGTAATAAATTCAAGAAATCAAAATCATTACACAAAATCGGTTAAAAACTTCATAGAGTAACTAAACCCCTGTTTGGCGTAGATCAAAATGAGATTTTTAGTAAATTTTGATAAAAATTAATTAAACTCATGCTTGGTGTAAATTAAAATCAAATTTTTAGTAATTTTTTATAAAAGTTGATGAAATATGTGGCTGAAAAGTTATAAATCCCATAAAATGTAAGATTGAAATTAATTATTGATTTCGACTTGAGATTGAAATTTTAATCTATACTAAATAGGGGTCAAATATCTGTTTGAAAAATTGTGAATCTCATAAAATACATGATTAAAATTAATAAATGATTTTGATTTGAAATTAAAATTAATTTTAATCAATACCAAACATGGACTAAGAGAAATATAGCATAAGAATGTCATAATACAGCATCTTTGATGATAGGTTGGGATAATTATGAGTTATGGCTAGTCTAAAAAGTGTTACATGCAATAATATCAAATGTTGGATGTCAAAACATATATATTTTGATTACTTTAATGTTTTCCCTTCCTTTCTCATAAACTTTCCTGCTCTGTTCCAAAGTTCACCACAAACTTCGAGTCCATAAAACTTTTTCTAGCAAGGAAATCTCATTTGCTTAGGAGAAAGAAATGCAACATCTAAAATGATGGGAACTAAAGAAACGACGGAAATTCATATTATCTCGAGATATTAATTTGCGATGATAGTTTATACTTTTTAAGAGTCGAGTTGAAAATAAATTTTTTGTTCAATTATGATGCAGAAAAGTATAAATAACAAATAATGTACAAATCAAAGACTTCTCGACTCATAGTGTATTTAGAAAGCCTTTTTTCAAAGCCTAAAATCACTTCCTCTAAAGTATAAAAGTACTTCCCGACGAAAAAATAACTTAAAAGGGCTATATTAGAAAAAATCAAATTTTGAGCTTCTTTGAAAAAGCTCTAATTGAGCTTTCACAAAAAACTATAATGTACGCATTAATATATCGAAAAAACTTTCCAACTTCTACTTTTAATTAAATAAATATAAAGATTATACAAAAATATAACCAAACGCCAATTTAACATTTACAACGTTTTTTGGATTCGTAATCAAGCAATCAATAATTTTTTTAATAAAATATCTACTATCAAAAGCTCTAGTCACAACGGACCAGTAACATGTGGGAGATATTACACCGATAATATGCATATTGTATTAATCAAGAACATACCGTGAAATCGAAACATCATTCGATTTATCGAAATCTGATTTGAGAAGACAAAATAGTGATTACCAACTTCCAATATATGAATATGGATTCTTCACTTTCCAATCTTGAACGCGTGTCATTCTTTAATTCAAACCTTGCATGAAATCAAAAGAATATTAGTTACTTTCCGAAATCAAAATACTAAATTAGAATGAAATCGGAAAAGAAAGATGAGATGCAAGTTATGCGATCGGTCGAGGCAAGTGTTTGACACTTTGTCCTTAAAATGAATTTGTCCCGCATCGGTGCTAACGGTTTCTTGGCAATCATCTCCCAAGATACAACGACCACGTCAAGCCATAGGAGCACTCCAAATGACTTTGACCCACGAACTCGAACGGAGTTCCCTCTCTACTATAACCATGATTTTGATGCAAGAGAAAATCACTTCTATAAAGTGTTTTATGCAAAACTAAAGTAACCATGATATGAAACTATCAAATGAATTGTTTGTTGTGTAGTTGTGTTGTTGTTGTGAATCCAAACACATAGGGAATCCATATATATAGTAGTTGGAACATCCATATCAAGAGACACATCTCTTGAATAATCATAATTATTGGAAGTTACTCATACCAAAAGTCATGCTCTTTAAGAGACATGATCCATATGAAAAGACACATCTTTTCATCTACATTCTCTAGAATATTCCACAATATTCTACACAATTCCAATAATTTCAAGTATTAAGTGGTTTAAGTTTGGCTTAATTTCTCATTCACCAAATAAGGAATTTCCACTTAAATCATTTCAATTGGTCACAACCAATTTCCAACACAAAATTCCAACAATCCCCCACATGAATGAAAATTAATGCAAATGACTATGCAGACACTAGTAGAGAGAGGACGGAAAACACTGCATCAGAGAAGGTAGCTTTTGGCTTTGAACCTCCCTTAGTGAAATACTATCGGACTTACTGGCTAATTGGTGAACGTGATATCTTGAACCATTCAGCCGTTGGTGTAAGCCAAGACAACAGTACTCACACAATGTCTTCCCTAAACCGTTCATAGTTCTCACGGTTGTGTCCATTTTGGCCCTGGACCACTCTTGGTTTCATAAGTGTTTAGAGAATTTTAGCCTCGAACAATTCTCATTGAAGCGGCCCCACTTCACACTTACATAGGTGATCTCCTATTAAGAGTATTCTCTCTTACTCTACTTGACTTAATCAAGATATAGAAATCATTAAAAACATAGCTTAACCTCACACTTTGCAAAAAGCACTGTAATTATCATAGGAATGAGTAGGAATAATTTCCTAAGTGCTTCATGGAATCTTCATAATTTAGTTGTCCCTTTGAACCAAGATCTTGGGATCTCAAGTCAACAAGGTAGGGTTACCATTATAAAGACTCTTACGTCGTAGGCTTTAATCTCATTCCCCTCGATATGCAGTATTCTTGATCTCTCGGTAAATCTCTAAAGGTACCACGAATTTACACAATTGAGATCGACTGCTTAACGTTATTATGTCTACGTCTAGACTTACCATTATATATGAATTAGTATCTCATCAAATATAGCTAGCCAACAATTAATTGATTTAATAGATACAACATGTCACCACCAAGAAATCCTCTCATGAAGCTACATGCTTCTAACTAGTTTTATCTAAAGCTTTACAAATTCCAAACAGCAATGTTGGAGGATTTCTATCACACACTACACTAGTCAATCACTTTTACTAGTGGATTTCAGAAACATGGGTATTCAATATCATTATTGAAATATTACAATGCATTTCAATTTTATGAATATTCTTCACATATTCCAATTGATTTTGCATATCCAAACAAACGCCGTAATTGGCTTTTATCCCATTTCATCCACTTTAGACTTAGTGTATAATTTCCTTATAATTAATATAAGGGTTTTCTACCTTTTCACCTTCATAGATATATTTCTATGATTGTAACTTTTAAACATAAGTTACCCCCACAATTCCTCAATTAGGAATGTATGTGCAACTAATAATGTTGCTACCACAAATCTTGAACTTTTCATATAAGTTCGCAAGCATTGATGTTAACCCCCCACATTTTTGGGTTACACTTAGAGTTCATCAACTCTTTCGTAGTTCAACTCATTATCGAATAGATAATGTCCATATCGAATGCTTCGTGAAAGTTTAAGTACTTTCAAAATAGTGGTCGTCAACCCACAATTTATTTCAATTGCGTACTTCAATCCAATTATCTTCAATTTGATCATCCAAATCAAATTAAGGTCATCACATAGACCAACAATGCTCTCAAAGCATATACCAATTTAATTGGTTCCACGATTGAAATGAAATTTCAACAATGAAGAAGACTAAGTATCTTGATTGCAACTTCTCCAACATATCACATTTGTGACCTTTCACAAGATAGTATTATTCCATGTTAAATAATACTTATTCACCATGTTCAAATTTAATGAACGAATCATCCATCGGTTTGATAGTTGTGTTCTCAAAAGACACAACCCAACGAGAGGACGCGCCTCTTCGAATCATTTCCGAGAGTCTTGATTTTTCCACCACGTGATTAGGCGACTCTTAATATCCATTATGACAAGATCATATATTGTCATGCTAGAATGCAACCATAATTTGCATAAGCCATCTCAATTAATTTCATCAAATTATTGAGGCTTTCCATATTCCAATAAAAGGAATAATCATGAAAGTTCATATACTTTCAATAACTAGTTGGCATTCTTCCAACATTTATACAATCATTGTATAAGTTTATTCCATTTTAGTCAACACATGTCATGACTAGGAATATCAATATCTTGAGGAACTCCACACACTTCCTCATTTAGAAATATAGTCATTGATCTCAATCTCGATCAATTAAATTATTCAAGACCAAACGGTCAACCATTGATATGGTACAAACCTCGAACATGTCATATTAGTTCGATAAATTATTGAACAACGTTCAATAGAATTTGATTATTTCTCATCTCAAGATCAATTTCACATGTGTGCAATAATAATTCAGATGTAACATGCATACACGTACCACATAACAACAAGGGTAATGAAGAACCCCTTCATATTTCATATTTCCATTTTTTTTTTGTTATAAACATCAACAATAATGTTTCCATGGTAGTTATGAAATGAATGGTCATCGAAATCATAAATTAGACAACTTTCCATACTCATCGAATATCAAGAGACTATCACCATCAACCAAAGTTAGTACAATTTCCAACATGAAAACATGCATCCTCAAGTGAGCAAGTGGGAGCAATATATATTAAATATTCATGAACAGAAACTATTTTCCTGCCAAGTAATTTCCATTTCCAAACCATGCAATTGAAAAAATGTATACTTACATTTATTTACAAACTGCCAATGTTTACAATTTACTTGGAACATGCAATAACAAAATCATATTTTATATTGCATTAAAAATGAAACATTTAGTAGAATCTCTCATAAGAGATTTCCTTTGGAAATCATATAGTAAGCAATAATCAGCATATGTTAAGAACATATATGACATGGTTTCACACATTTTCATAAAATGAACAACAAAGACTTTTATTTGAAATACGAATAAATTGCCAAAAATCAATCGCCATTCTTTCCAATTTGCCGAATGAAGTGCCAGTACCATTTAATATACACGTAATTCGAAATTAATCGAGATAATTCTATGAGAATATAGATTTAAATATCAGCACCGTTTCAATTTACATGTCTTCGGAATTTCCATACAATATCATGATTTCCATATAACATGCACATCAAAAAATTCATCTTAAGATTGTGGGAGATATTACACCGATAATGTGCATATTGTATTAATCAAGAACATACCGTGAAATCGAAACATCATTCGATTTATCGAAATCTGATTTGAGAAGACAAAATAGTGATTACCAACTTCCAATATATGAATATGGATTCTTCACTTTCCAATCTTGAACGCGTGTCATTCTTTAATTCAAACCTTGCATGAAATCAAAAGAATATTAGTTACTTTCCGAAATCAAAATACTAAATTAGAATGAAATCGGAAAAGAAAGATGAGATGCAAGTTATGCGATCGGTCGAGGCAAGTGTTTGACACTTTGTCCTTAAGATGAATTTGCCCCGCATCGGTGCTAACGGTTTCTTGGCAATCATCTCCCAAGATACAACGACCACGTCAAGCCATAGGAGCACTCCAAATGACTTTGACCCACGAACTCGAATGTAGTTCCCTCTCTACTATAACCATGATTTTGATGCAAGAGAAAATCACTTCTATAAAGTGTTTTATGCAAAACTAAAGTAACCATGATATGAAACTATCAAATGAATTGTTTGTTGTGTAGTTGTGTTGTTGTTGTGAATCTAAACACATAGGGAATCCATATATATAGTAGTTGGAACATCCATATCAAGAGACACATCTCTTGAATAATCATAATTATTAGAAGTTACTCATACCAAAAGTCATGCTCTTTAAGAGACATGATCCATATGAAAAGACACATCTTTTCATCTACATTCTCTAGAATATTCCACAATATTCTACACAATTCCAATAATTTCAAGTATTAAGTGGTTTAAGTTTGGCTTAATTTCTCATTCACCAAACAAGGAATTTCCACTTAAATCATTTCAATTGGTCACAACCAATTTCCAACACAAAATTCCAACATAACATAATTTCGCGAAAATCTTAGTGTTGTGCTTTAAGTTTTGCTCAAAATCTGTTCACACTTCAAAAAGTAAATTTTCTCTAAATTTAACACCATCAAAATTAGGTCAAAGCCAATATCTTGAGCCTACCAAAGTTATCATTGAGCCTTAAAACCATGAGCTTTGTTAAGTGTACGTTAGGGTGACCTCCTTCACAAGGAGGGAGGGAGAGGGCGGGGGGACCCATGACCGACAATTCGTAGGCTCCCCTCTTGTGAAGGAGTCTGTACATCATGATATACAAATAGCAAAACATTAAAATCATCCGTGTGAGCTATGAATTCCTACTAGTGTACGCATAGAATTATGCAATCATCAAGAATTTTTGTCTTGCTACTATTTTATATGTCTCACGATATGATTATCGCCTTCTAATGGAATACATAATTAATAAAACAAATACCAATCAGTATAAGTGGGATTATAACTAAATCTAAAATGCTATATAGAGCCCTGTTTAGTTTATGTAAAAGTCGTATTTTTAGTAAATTTTAATAAAAAATGATTAAATGTGTGATTGAAAAGTTGTAGTATCTATAAAATGTGTGGTTAAAATTTAATTATCGATTTAGATTTAAATTTTAATGGACCTTTTTAATTGAACCAAACGTGACAGAATCAACTTAATATCTTTGAAATTGAAAATCTGAATTAAAAATTTCAAACCAAACATCAAACGGTTGAATTGGCCTGATAAGCAATTATTCACGCCTCCCTCAGTTACCAATATTACCTTGGCTTGTGTTGTGCAATGACTATTTCACGCTTAAAATTTCTCACCTAAGCTTATTCATCTCTTTCGCACTACCTTATAATTGAAGGCCAAAATAGTCTTTTGACCACGGAGTGGGTATTGACATTTGTGGTTGCATGTCCGTTGGAGAGTCGTAATTACTCTACCGAACGCTAATATTTAAATGATGAAGTGTCCCACTTTCCATTGCTAAAAGAAAACGGGATCAAACACACTCGTAATATTTCTTTTCTGGTTCAACAACGTCTAATCGTCCTTATGAAGAATTAGTGGTGGCAAACGGGCTGAGCAGCTCGGCCGCTCGACTCGTGGGCTGCTTGGGCTCGTCACGAGCCGAGCGGGCCAACTCACTAGGCTCGGCTCGCCCACGGGTGAGCGGCTCGTGAGCTCGTCTTTGTGAATAGTTATTTTTTTCAGAAAAAAAAGTATTTCTTAAAAAAAAATAAAAAATTAACGAGGCCGCGAGCCGACCCATGAGCCACGAGCTCAAGGACCGGGCCGGGCCGGGTCGGGCCCGACTCGTGAGTAACCAGCCGAACTCGTGGGCATACGATCCGAACCGACTCAACTCATTGCCACCCCTATGAAAAATACTTTTAACATATAGGGAACCTATATATTACCATGGGCTGCCTAGAAATAGCACGAACAACTTGTACAGTTGAAGAATCTCGAGCAGGTTGGATTCTTGTCATTTTTCCCGTAATTTTAGACACTGATTTTTACGAGGACTTGACACCGATTGAACTCCCATGCAATGATTTTTGTCCTAAAAGGCACCAAACAATATCCCAAAATGTCCCCATCCACTTGCCTTAATTAATAATTCAAGGATGCTAATGTTTGTCGTATTTTTGCATACACAAGTATATAATTTTTGTTAACCATAGCCGACATGGTCGAAAAAGTCAAGTAACCAACGTATTACAGTTAACTACGATTATTTGCAGGGCGGTTGTATTGATAATGGTATACAAGTTTGTTTTTGAGGGCATTCTATTTTAATTGTATTAAAGATTCATAACTTTTATTGATTATATAGTAATATTTATGTCATTGACTTTTTCCACCCATCTTGTTCTTGACGATGGTTTTTATCCAAAAATCTCGTTAAGAGAGAGTAAAAGATTCATCAATAAGGCTCCAAATACAGGAAAATCACGACATAATTGATATCAATGTTGACGTGGGCAAATTTGAATGGCCTATTTTTATTTTATTTTTCCTACCCCATCTTCCAATGCTATTATGCCAAGTATTGTCTGTTAAAATTTCTTGTAAAAAAATGTGTACCTATAGCATGATTCAAGATTTATTCACTCCCACTTATTTTAAATAACCAAAAAAATACAAAACTGCAACTATATATTTTTCAATCATACTACGTGTACATCATCTTTTACATTGTGTCACGTGACAACACACCATTGAACAATTTTTTAAAAAATAAACAAATTTCCTTCCAATCATCTTTTAACACTATATCAAATGTCAACAAAAGTGAACAGTTGCAGTGTACATCTAGCATGCCAAAGAATTGTTGGAGAAAAAATCGTCATCAGAGATAATATGTACTAATTATCAAAGGTCGAAGATAAGAATACAGTAATAATAAGTAAATGTTAGAGAGCTTTAATGCAATTAAAATGTGATACATATATATAAAATTCTTGTGTAAATATAATACTCTCATTTAAATTCTTTGATCTTTAGAATGCTGATTTTAGAAATAAATTGATTGTCTTTTGACTATCTTCATTGCCCTACTTAAAGAAAATGGTTAATGCATTTTACTCATAGCACTGAAGTATTTATAAAATTTTAGTTTGGTTCATATAGGCACTGAGGATAATAATTGTTTCACTAATTACTTGATTAGTAAAAGTAAGGGAAAATCTAAACCTTTGTTAAAGGTGCAAATATCTTCTTGAGATGTTGAATCTTGACAACTTCCTCAACTTTTAATTAATAAAGTAGAAGTGGTTGTGGATGGAATTTGTAGACATTAAAATATGCATTGCGTAATAATTCAATCAACTTGACATGAGAGTGTCCACTATGGTCCTAATCGCCTTTTTTTTTGTCCTTGGACTTTCATCCAAAAGACTTCATACTAATTGAGAGTGACCCTTCCATTTCTTCCTTTTCCAAAGGAGACGTGCGAATATGGATGTTACAATGATCCCACCTTTGGGGGGCTTGACATCCTCGTTAACCACACTTTCGGCTGGGCTTAGACTTCAATACCATTTGTAACATCCCAATTTCATTTAGCATGATATCGTTCGTTTTGGACCTAGCTCGCATGATTTTGTTCTTGAACTTTCACCTAAAAATCTTCGTATCAGTTGGTAGTGGTCTTTTCATTATAAACGAGTCTCGTTTCCTTTACCAACCATGTGAAATTGTGGGCATCACATATTGAATGGTAACTTAGCCCCCGTTTGGTGCACATTTTTGGAAAAAGAATACATTTTTACTGTTGATGTGATGGGGAATATGTGGTTGAAAAAGAAAGAAAAGTTATTGATGTGATGAAAAATATTATTTTATTGAAAAATATGTGGTTGAGAATGAGAATGAAAAAATTAATGTGGATCAAATAGGGCATTAATGTCCTTTTTTAGCTGCAATGATAACACATTTATTTATAGGGTGATGCTACATGTACACCTCATGCATTACACAATCCTTTACACCCCCTCACAAGGAGGGGAGCCCACAATTATTTTGTTATGTGTGGACCCCCCTCCATGTGAGGGGGGTGTAAAGGATTGTGTAAAGAATTATGTACACATAACTTTATTTTTATTTATAATAAAATAGAAAAATAAAACAGAATTAAGAAAATGTAAGTCTGCCAAGCCTCGCCGTTAAAAGTCAACCATTGCTCTCCCCAATATATTACAAATACATCGAGTGGAGGTGGATACCGGTAAAGATGAAGATTTTTCTTTGTTTTTGATTTTATCATTTTTTTTTTCAATTTTATGTTTGCACGTGCCATTTTAACGTCTATTCAGCCCACTTGATCCGTTGATAAAAGCTTTAGGATATCGGTGTCAAGATTTGAAGGGTAGGGACCCATTTGCACGTTTCGTAACGATAGAGACCTCAACTGTAATTTTCTCCTGAAAGCAATGTAAATATGAGTGACAAATAATGAAACCGAGATTAGTTACCATGAGTGAAATTATTATCAAATATTTACTTTTTCTTTTTGTCTTCATTTAATTACAATGACAGTTTATGAAGTTTGAAAATTACATGGCTTTAACTTTTTGTTCTCTACGAATCTGAAATAATTCTCCAATTTATGACATTTAATGAAGTCAAATAGTGTCATTTACAAAGCTATAATTAATAACTTATGACTCCAAAATGTTTTAAAAGCAAAAAAAGAGTTGGGATATTTTCAATTAAAATAATCATAGTCGTAATTACTTACGGTAATAATCATTATTTATCATAATAATCCACTTATTAACTACTCATTTTTTGCCAAACATTTGCTAAGCATCTCAGGAGCGAAAATTGAATTCATACGAGGCCCTGTTTGAGCTACCTTTTTGTAGAATGACAATGAAAAATATAGTCGTTATTGGGGCTACACAAGAGATAGAAAATTTGAATTTAAATGTTGATATGATGGATAACGGTTATATTTTTCATTTTAATGAGATAAAAAGATGGCCCCAATGGGGACAGTCTATTGCTGATCTTGAATTTTAAAATAATTAAGAAATATATTTTACAATTTAAAAGGTTTAAAATTTCCCAATATTAGCTAGAGATGGCAACGGGGCGGCACCCTGCCCTTCCCGCCTCGCGCCACGCCCCACCTTAGACGGGGCGAGGCAAGTTCGGGGCACGTTTATTTTTATTTTTTTCAAAAACTTCAAATTAACTATTTTCTGTTTTTAATTTGTAATTAATTATTTTTTTATTTTTCACGGGCGGGTTCGGGGCGCTTCGAGGCATGGAACCCCCTCCGCGCCCTGCCCCACCAACCCATCGGGGCTGGTTTTTTTCATCCCATTCCGGACGGGGCGAATTTTTTTTTGCCATCACTAATATTAGCAACGTTAATAAAACTAACAAATTCTACGTTAAGCCCATGTTTAGTGTGATTAAAATTAAATTTTCAATAAATTTTAATAAAAGTAGATGAAATATATTGTTAAAATTTTAAAATATTGAGAATTCCATAAAATATAAAATTAAAATTAATTATTATCTTTAATTTAAATTTTAATTCCTACCCATTTTTGTGCTAAATATATAATTAATTATGTTCACTAAAGTATTAGAAATTGATGTATATTTAAATTTAAATTTTAATTCTAATTCCTACCCCCTTCCTTGCACACAGTTTGTATTCCCCCTCGTGTCGCCGCCCTATCCTATATTCCTTAAAATCTAAACTCCAATTCAAAAACGCTCACTCTCTCACTCTCTCACACACAGCCATTAATGCCCTTGGCCTTTGTCTCTCTCTCTAAAACTTCATGTTTGTATAGATGCTCTCTATCTCTCTCTCACTCTGTAGCACAAAAGTTATATGTATGTATAGGCGTGAAAACATATACTCTCTCTCTCTAATACTATATGTACGTATAATCTCTCTCCTCTTTACGCACAAGATATGTATGTATGTATGGGCGCAAACACACACGCACGCACACTCTAGAATGTGCTTGTCCATGTGTATGAATATACGAAGATCTGCCTGATGTTGATTTTTTTTTCTTTTGGAAATTTTGGCGTAGATGTTCAAAATGAGCTGAAGAGAAGCTAGGGTATAAAGGCGATGGATTTCGAGGTGGTGTCGTGCTTTTTGCCGAGAATTCCGATCTAATTTATATTTTTCTGTCGTTTCTCGGAAACTGCCATTTCTTTTTCCTCTTTTTGAAAGAGAAGAAAAATAGTTTCCTTTTTCTTTTTAGTTTGCTTTTGTCTGTTTCGGCATTTGAATTTTTGGAAAAGAAAATGGAGAGAGCTCGGCATCGAAAGTCCAAAAGTGCTACAAGTATTGAAGGTAAAATCTTTTCCATTGACTATACATTTTGTTAGAATAGTATTTTTTAAATGTTTGTTTTCAATGGTTAAATCACTTTGGTCTTCATGAAGAGAAATTTTGTTTTGTGTAAGAGACCAAAACTTCTTCTTCTTCTTCTTTTTTTTTTTAGTTTGGTTTAATGAATTTTTCTAATGCGTTTCAGTCGTTGAAGATAATTATATGATAAAAGTAAAAGGGGAAAATATTGAATTTGTTCTTCTTTGGCTTGTTTTCCTTTTTAGGAGAAATTTGAAATGTAAAGCTTTCGATCTCTGAAAATGAGAAAGGGAAATTGAAACCTTTAATTTTTTTCTTCCCCTTCATTATGATGTTTTATCAAGATGATTTCTCATATTTCAGAAAATTTGTAGTGTTTTCTCTATACTCCAGCTCTCGAAATTTTCTTATATTAATCGGAATCTCTAAGCTATGAAAAGGAAAGAGGCCGAGGAATTTTTATCAACTCATTATGATTGCTACTTTCAGGACACTTTCAAAGTTCAGTGGAATTATTTTGTTATTTTTCGATTACACTTCTTCTTGTTATTTTTTTAATTATACTTCTTGTGTGAACTTTTCGTTATTGAATAATCTGTTTAGTCATTAAACAATGAAAAAGAATCTGTATTTAGCTGTTAAATTTCTTGCTGTTGTTAAAGTTTATAAATGACATTAACATGCTTTTACAAAAGTGTTCTAGCAAGTGTAATTAAATAGGGACCTTTTTTCCTGCAGTGGATCAGCATTATCTTATTCCCTTTTTCTTGTAGAACTTTCTTCTTATGATAAATTATCATTGTTGAGCCCAGTCCTTCAGGAGAACATGTATTCAGATTTTCTTTTGAATTATATTTAAGCGCATCTTAGAATTTTGAATTTTCCCAATCTTTAAAATAATTCTGTCAACATATAGTTTGTATTTTTAGACTGAGAAAAGAGAATTTTGTATTTTGTTTTCCTGCTTTTAATGAAATGAAAATGATTGAGTCTGTTATAGTTGATTCAATTAGTTTACAATTGTGGTTGAATGTATCTTATTTGATTCATTTGTAGATCTGCATCTAGAGAACTCTTTCCTTTGACAAAATTCTTCAGAATGATTAGTGACAGGTAGCTTGCAATGACCTTTATAAGTCTTATAATCAACTTCTTATTATTTGGACTTCTCCAGGAATTCGACAAAGTGAGAAACACAAAGCTGCTCCGAGACTGTCTTCTGATTCTCGAACTCATGTTGGTGGAACCACTGGGAATGATATGGTGCGTATATGTGTACTTTGATTTGTATGATTTGTTGTTAGCCGTCCAAATATCTAGTAATCATTGACGTTGCTATTCACATGCAAAGATATTTTATAACTTTCTTTTCCATAGCGACTCTTAATATAACTTAAAATTGAACGATGCAGTCCATGCTTGAGCTGGGGCAAAGATCTTTGAAACGAGCCACTGGAACACCAATGAAGAAGTTACTGGAAGAAGAAATGTCAAAAGAAATTGAAGTTAAAAGACGATCACCTAGTGTTATTGCCAGATTGATGGGTCTTGACGGGCTGCCATCTCCACGGCATGTTCATAGACAACAAAGGAGTTCTTCAGATAACTATCAACAGAAAAATGTGTCAATGAGCATCCAACATAGTGGCCAACTACTTGATGGCAAATCGAGTAGGAGAACCTCAATGGAGCATCAAGAATTCAAGGATGTGTATGAAGATATGGAAGCATCTCACATTGCGAGTCGGCGTTATTCATCAAGATGGAGTGCAAACACAAAGCTTATAAAACCTGAGCCTGCACTCATTCAGCCGAAGTGTACCAATGCACAACGTCTTTTCACTGATGAAAAGCTTCTAGGTTCAAAAGACTGTTCTGAAACACTTGAGTTGGTAGACTCAAATAAGGACTTATTCCGGAAATTTCTTCATCATCCAGATTCCTTATTTGTAAAGCATATTCATGATCTAGAATTTGATCCTTCCAGTTCTCTTCGTGGTCATGTAAAAGTTCTGAAGCCATCAAATTCTGCAAAGTATGAAAACAATGCCAAGGTATTGAAATCAGAGATAGGGATTTCTTGCAAACATGACATGACCTCTCTCCAGAAACGTGAAGATTGCCTTTTACTTCACCCACACAATTGCCATATAGCTCATATTTCTTGCAAGTCACCAAAGATTCAATTAGAAGAGATGAAAGGCAGAAACACTCTTCCCACGAGGATTGTTGTTCTCAAGCCAAACCTTGGAAAGATACACGGTGCTCGTGCATCTGTTTCATCACCTGATTACTCACATAATTATCCCTCCAACTTTAGGAAGCTCGCAGAATGTGGAAGTGTTGGAGCTACTGAAATACTATATGGGAAAAGGAGAGATTCATCTGATGACGTAGGATCCTTGAAGCCCCTGTCAAGAGACGCTAGAGAAATTGCTAGGGAAATTACAAGGCGAATGAGGGATGGTTGTGATGGATTCATTGATCCAACATCTTCTGGAGTCAGAGGATATGCAGGAGACGAGAGTTCTTACGATGCTTATGAAAGTGATTCTGCAAGTGAATCGGAGGATTTTAAATTGTCATCTAGAAACTCACACCGTTGTAATAACCAGTATAAATATTCATCTTTTGGTTCAATTGAGTTATCTGTAAATAGGGAGGCAAAAAAGAGACTGTGTGATAGGTGGAAGACAACTCATAGATGTCAGGATTTGGAAATGCTTGGTAAAGCTGGCACACTGGGTGAAATGCTTGTTAAACCTGATAGAGAAACAAGGCCTAAATGTTTGAACGCTGAGGTTGATAGGACAAGTGATCAGAATACAAGCACCAATGGAGCTGCAATTTGGGATGTTCCTTTGGGCATTAGCAGTACGGATGGTTGGAAGGATGAGCGTAATAGAATTTCTTCTAGATCGAGGTCCCTTTCTCCTTCTGTGAGTGGCAAAACTCGCAGAAGAAGAACTTATTCTGTAACTCTGGCCGAAGACCAATATCTGATGCATAATGACAGTGTCAATTGTGGAAGAAGTGAGTCTGTGAAGGGAAACCTAAGTTGGAAGGAGGATATTTCATCTAAAGATATAAAATGCAGGAGCCAGAAACCTTCCTGTCATCACAAATTTACCGATGAAACAGATTCTTCAGCAGAATCTAATTTTGAGATCCAAACGGAGATGAACTTCGAAACAATCCCAAGTGAAAAGCAATCCACGTCTCAGATCGCTGCAAAAGATGGCATCTTTACAAATCCTGTTCCTGATGCAAAGACTGCTGCTCAACATGGGGGTATAACCTCGTCTTTAAAATCTTCGGAGTTGCAATTGAAGCAATCATCTTCGGAGGTAGAAAATGACAAAAATACTGCTTGTGACAAAGAGGATTCTAGTTTCCAGGTTTGGATATTCACTTTCTTTTAACAAAATTACTGATGCTAAATGCATGATGCAAATACAAAGTCTTGTAACCTCTGTAGTACAGACATTTCAACTAGGACAGCGTCTCCGTATCCGACACGTGTCGATACCAACACTTCTCGAACACTCTACAATAAACATTTTTCTTTTTCTATTAAAAATATTATATATTTTTAACTCAAATTTATTAGTAAATAACAAATTGGTACTAATATTTAAAGGGTTTTGCCATTTGTACCAGGGCGTGTAAACGCCCGGGTACACGACCCTCACAATGAGGGGGGCCCGCCCATGCATAAAATAATGGGTGGGCCCCCCCATTGTGAGGGGGGCGTGGGATCGGGTACACGGCCGTGTAACTCTAGCAAAACCCATATTTAAAAGATTTCAATAAAAAAAAATTAATAACAAGAATAAAATTAAATTTGTGCCATATAAATGAAGAATCTTAAAAAATTTAATCGTGTCGTATCAATACTTTTTTAGAAAATCGTGTATCGACTTACCTGACATGTATCGAGTCGTACATACGTATCTGTGTCGGTGCATCACAGCTTGTAATCATGCTTCTTTTATTTTTTTTAACATGTTTTCCATAGCCCTTCTTTACATAATTAAGTGGTTTCCTGACCTCATGCAGTCATTCTACCAATATACAGGACTAGAAACCTTTAAAAAATATACGAATAGAGACTTTTTGATAAGTCAGGGCAGACTATTAGTTTCAATCTTGCAAGCTACTAGAATATGCTTGCTTCTAATTCATTAATATGTTATTTAAGATTGAATAAGAATGATAATAGGATTTGCCTATTCCAATACAAGGTCATCCTGGAGTTGTGCACTTAGCTCAACAAGATACTTGTGCAAAGAAATGTGTAAAACTGATGAGTTAGATATTCAGTCAAGTATGCTAATCGGCTTCTTTGAAACATTTGAGCATTATTCTTCATCTCAAGCTTATTTATGATAACATCTTGCTATCACATTTAATTTTCCTAATTGCTTTGCATTTTAATATGTGAATGCTGTTTAACTGAATTGTGAGAGCTTTCTTCAATTCTACAAAATTCATGTGAGTGGATAATGATGTTTCAGGAACCGTTGGAGGGACTACGCAAACAAGCTTCTGCTTCCATGCAGTTTCCAGGAGCCGAGCCAGATTCTTCAGAGGGCTCCAAGAATGCTGATTATCATAGTCCAGTTTCAGTCCTGGACGTCCCTTTTACAGAAGATATATCACCTAGTTCTGAAAGCTTTGAGAGAGTCAGTGCTGAACTTCATGGTATGAAGCTCGTTATTATTTTAAGAATTCACCTGTGTAACTCTTGGTAATGAAGTCATTGCAAGTTCCAGTATATGAATAAAGTGTTTGATATATATATATATATATATATATATATATATATATATATTTTTTTTTTTTTTTTTTTTTAAATTTTATTTTATTATTATTATTATTTTTTTTTAACTATAGAGAGCATCGTCATTTGGCTTGAGTGAATTACAAGAAAAATTATTTGAAGGTGATTAAAATTTTTCCATGTAGGGAAAGGAATGACCTTTTATAATCTTTTCACCTTCTACTAGGAGCATAACCTAAGTTTAAATGGTGCCAATGAAAATAATCCCTGAGATTTAGTTCAAACACACGGTAGCAGTATATTGTCTATTTAACCATTGTTTACAGAGAATGGTACTTCCTTTCTGTCATTTCAACCCCACCATTTTGAATTTTACACATTGTTTGCTAAAGCCTTCAATATTAACCACGATTCTTATAGTCATTTTGTGAATGGCATATAGTTGTGTTTGATCCACTACTGTATACAGATCACAAATAGTTAATCTGTCTGAATATGTACAGGTTCTTTCATCTTTGCGTCCTTGTGATTGTAGAATTTTCTACGGACGTATTTTGCTTTACTAGAGTCATGTGCTTCAGTCGTCCATGCTCATTCTCGCAGTACACTCGTTCTCTTTTGTTCTGATATGAATGCCTTTTTTAACTCTTTTATATTCTACTACAATTGTAAAATTTTATGTACCTTTTCTTGTAGAATTGCGAATGCAGCTGCAGCTCCTCAAGATGGAATCAGGAGCATATCCCGAGGTACCTGCACTTATTTCAAGTGAGGAAGACGGTGCACAACATTTGTTAATGGATTCAGAGCAAAACCAAGAGAGAGGATCCGAAGTCTGGGAAGCTTCATATGTTCTTGATGTGCTGATCAACTTTTGTTTTGAAGAATCTGACCTTGATTTCTTTAGAACAACATGGCACTCCCCGGAATGCTATTTGCATCCTGAGTTGTTTGATAAGCTTGAGAAGAAATATAGCGATGAGAAAATGGAGTCAAGGTCTGAAAGGAGGTTGCTGTTTGACAGAATAAATTCAACAATTGTAGAAGTTAATCAGCTGCTCGTTGACTCCTCCCCGTGGGTTATGCCAAAACTAATGGGAGTTGATTTGAAGGGGCCAAAGCAAGTGATCAGAGACCGTCTTCAGAAGATGCTTTCCCACCAAGACTTTCAAGCCATAAGTAAAACACCGGAAACAATACTTGACAGGGATATGCAATGGTTTGGATTCAAAGGGGAAATCGACGTGATAGGTAACGAAATTGAGAAATTGTTGATAGATGAAATGATAACAGAGATTCAAACTTTGGAAGTTTAGAACAAACCGTTAGTCTTCGTTATATAGACAGATGAACATGTCTGTTTAGGACTATAAATGGAATAACAAAATTCGAAATTTATTTCCAAACTTACGATTCTCTGTGTTTGCTTTATTTAGCTCTGTTAATGAAGTCGCAAAGCTGTTTTCCATTCGACCATGCATATACTTGTGAGCATTTTGAAAGAGCTTGAATGAATTTGGTACCAGAAAAATTATATCTGAACGATATTTCGAGCTACTCATCTCTTTTACGTTTAACTATCAATAATATGATTGTCGCTTCTTATATAGGTAGTTAATTTATATTTGTGATATCGAATAAAAGATTATTTTTTCCAATTACGATGAAGTAATGTATAAATTGAACTAATCTGTACTGCAATCTCATTGAATATTATGTAATTTGGTTATGACATATTATACTTGAATTCTAAACTATTTAATCCATAATTTCAGAATTAAACATAAGATTATAAAGTACTGGATAAATTATTTTAGTAATTGCCGGAATGACACGGCACATTGAAATTGGGATGTGCTCAAATCATTCACGTGTTTGTATTTAGAATGCTGATTTAAAAAAAAAAAAAATTTATTTGCACCAAAGTGGTAACTTTCCAGTTTAGAAAGAGCTCAGAATAATAAAATTGTGACGAATTCTTAAATCTACTAAACCTTCTGTTCAAGTATTACCGTTAATTAAAACCGACCTTAGCTCAGTTGGTAGAGCGGAGGACTGTAGTCGTTGCTGTAATCCTTAGGTCGCTGGTTCGAATCCGGCAGGTCGGAATTTTTGCAACTTTTAATTATTCATTGAAATAATATTTTGGGCTGTGTTGATTTGTTCGCTCAAGGAAAATGTATACAAAAATGTCATTTTCCTGCCGGAATTTTTGCAACTTTTAATTATTCATTGAAATAATATTTTGGGCTGTGTTGATTTGTTCGCTTAAGGAAAATGTATACAAAAAATGTCATTTTCACTCAATTTCTTACTTTTTGGGTGTTTGATTGACAATTTTTATCATGAAAAATATTTTCCAACTTTTGATTATATGATCATATTTTCCTCAAAAATAATGAAAAATTTTTTGTTCAGGGAGTGGTTGTTTTTATTTTTTGGGTAATTCACTATCTTTTTCTCTCCCATTTATTACCACTCTTGTCTATCCACCAGTAAAAAATGGATAAATATAATATTTTTTTTATGTTGAAAACTAAATTAATCAAGGGAACAATACACAAATCAGGTATTTACTTTCACCCCTTTCAAAAATCCAAAAACAAGTTTGAAAATTCACAATTCAGGTTTTTTAAAATTTTAATTAATAATTAATAAATTATTAAATAAATTTATTATTAAATATTTAATTCTAATATAATTACCCCACCTCACCTCCACCACCCCAACCGACTTTCCGATCACCACTCTTCTCCGGCGACCGTTCCGGTGACTATTCCGGCGACTGGTCCGATTCCGACGAACATTCCGATGATCGTTCCACCACTTTTTAGGTCACAATTCAAAATTTTCATAGGTCACAATTTGTACGTCGGTCACAAACTTAAAAATTGAAAGTCACAATTTGTTCATCGGTCACAATCACAAAATTTAAATTTTACTTTACTTATTTTAAATCACAAACATCAATTTATTGGTCACAAATTGATAATTTTCAGGTCACAAATTAGTAATTTTTAGATCACACAGCTTGTAATCGTCATAGTTCATCGAATTCATTGGTCACAACTTGTTTATTGGTTACAATCATAAAATTTATATTGTGACCACCGAATGTTATGGTCACAAATTATTTCTCCACCATGAATTAAATTTTTTTTATAGGTCACAGGTTGAAAAAATCTAATATTTTAATGGTCACAACTCTATTTCAGTGAGTCATAGTCACAATTTATAGGTCACAGGCACCCACCATCGACTCAACTCATCTCATCCCACCCCCGACCGTCTCCACGACCACCCCCACAGCCACAGCCACAAACAGCCGCAAAAACCACCCAAATCACACCACAAACCGCCACCACAACGCAAACACCACCAAAAATGGAATCAAACAATATCAAAACCATAGATCAGCCATAGCAAAACTCAAAACTAAAAAAAAAAACCAGATGGAAATAACAGATCTGCGCTGTTGCGCTTCAAACGTGGGAGAGAAGATAGAGAACCCAACCGCTTCCGGTGCCGTTTCAGATTTGCTGTGGATTGCAGGGCACGGATGAAGTCGCCAGTACCTGCTAATCGACAATCCTGACCACCCACCGCTTCAGATTTGCTGTGGAAGTCGCCAGTACCTGCTAATCGACAATCCTGACCCACTGCCAAATCCTCTTATTACAACAGCTTACCGAGAGCAGCCAATTGGGAATTCTTGGAGGTGGAAGCAGCGGTCGGTTGCTGTGTCGAGTGGAGAAATGGTGAGACTTTCACTGAAACTGTTAACAAATTGGCCTCCGCGTTTTTTGCTAAACCGATCGTCGGCCTCTGAGAATAGATATAGGGAGGGGAGAAAAAGGGAGGCGGGAAGAAGTGGCAGCGTTGGGAGAGACGGGAGATGAGAGTGGAGAGGAGATTGGTTGAAATTATTTTAGGGTTTGATTGGGTTAAAATGATTTTATTGTATATAGATATAAAATAAAAAATGTAATTAAAATATTAATTAAAACTTGATTTTTGAAGTTTTAAACTTGTTGTTTGATTTGTGAAATTAGAAATCTAATTCCAGATTTGGGTGTAATTTCCTCATTAATCAAACACATTTAATTAAAGATTCACATACAAATAATTTTTAGGTAATTGGATTTCCTATAGTTTATCTTCTTTCCATACAAGTTCCATACTCGCAATCAAACGGCACCCTAAATGAGATTACAAATTGACTAGTGTTAGCCTTTAATAAAAGGATAAAAACTAAAAAAATAATTTTTGTAGATGTGTAAACAAAGTTTTTCCAATTTTTTTTTTCACATAGTTCTTTTCTCCATCGAAACGATGATGATCGTGAATCCCAATCTTGGTTGAGAGTACGATGATTATGGTCAAATTTTTTATCCAATGTCAACAATTCTTTTTTGCTTTCATCGTCGAATATCATAATTCATAATTTAAGCTCTTCAATAAACGTCGAGAACGGAATGGCAAAACATTTTAGAGGTAAAGATTAATTAGTTTCAAGAAAGTACAAAACTAAAGGCATAAATTACCGAATTCATAAACAAGAACCATATCATCAAGCCAAGCCTTAATTTAAACCATCAAGAAGATGAAAATTTCATCTAGTGATAATTAATTCAAGCACCAGCAGCTCCTTTGTAACTGAATTCTGGGGTAGTGAAATTGAGTGGTGAAAGTGAAGATGATAGTGTTGGAGGCCATAATTGGGCATTCTTCACCTTCGATATGCTTGAAAGAACCTCCAATGGAGTCACGTCCCCAATCACTGTCACTTTCTTTGCTGCAAAGTCTATGTCGAAAGATTTCACCCCTGCTTACCATATTGAGCACCAGTTAAGGAAGAAAGAACAATAGACGAAAACGTGACATAAAGTAGTACGCTTATCCTCTCGAGTGTTGACCTACCTTCACAAGTATATTGGAATTCCACTTAATATTCTTACGATACAAGGTGATTTGGAGGCCAATCTTTTTGTGGGTTGTGTTATACTTCTAGAGCTTAATTTTACTATATACTTATTCTCTCGATCGACCTTTGGAGGGTTGCTTAGTATTCCATTATATATTCTCTCCATCGACTTTTAGAGGGTTCTTTTTCTTTGTTACTGCTATCCAATTTCCATTAATTTAACTCACCAAAATGCTAGTATCGTTTTCAAACAATCAAATGTTCCGTAGCTCCACCGCCTGACTCCACACCGGTGTTCTAAAAAACGTACTAGGCATGAGGTGCGGGCGAAACTCCTCGCCCTAGCAATGAGCACGAAATTAAAATAATATTAAAAATAAAAAAATGCTTTTTGAGGCCTAGGATCGTAAAGTTTGAAGGTTGGCTTCCAAGCCTAGCCACGCTTTTTAGAACAATGCTTCACACACTCAAGAACAAAAAGAAGAAAGTTGAGCGAAATGAGGGCACTAGACATGCATACCTTCCATTCTAGAGATGTGTTTTCGCATTTTTCTCTCACATCCTCTGCAGTGCAGGGATACTCTAAGAACAACCACCTGCAACCAAATATTCAAAATCACTTCATGATTTAAAATCAATTATAGACTTAAGGGATAGCGAATCAGTGATTAGTGTTAAAGGGTAAAATCCGACGTTAATTACATATGGAAAAAACAATAATCAACGTATAAAAATTTGGACTATCCTTTTAAAAAGGACGATCTTTTAAGATGGAAATGAAGACTTCGGAGATAGATAAAACAACACATATAGCAAGACAAAATTATAACAAAAATACATAATATAAACATGTTAAATGGAGAATTGAGAGTGAAGAAAACCTGTTCTGGAGATTCAGACAAAGAGGGTAGTTTTCCATCACATGATTCATCTGTTTTAGACTTGGAAGGTTCATCATGAACCAATTTCAGAACCGGGTCGAAATCCGATAAGACGTCCAAGAAAGCTTTATCATTCAATAAGTATCTAGTTGAACCAGCAGGGCTTATAAAATCTCCTGGCTTGGTGTAACTCCAGCTCTTCCTTACAACAATAGTACTATTATCAACTCTTTCATCCTTTCTCTTTAATTTTTCATCCTCCAGTTTGAGGATTTTCTTTTTCTTGGCTTCATCATTTCCCTTCAAAGGGTTCTTCGGATTAGAATGGTGTTTTCGAGGTTTGGGAGTGAGTTTTGGGTGAGAACTGAGAGGTGGGAGTGGATTTACATTTCTTCTCGAGTCTCTGATGATGGGATTGTATCGGTCGATGGCTCGACTGCTCCCGAGTTGAGCAGTGGAGGAGGAGGAAGAGGAAGAAGATGAGGCTTCACTCATGTTGGGACATATGGCTGTTGCAGCTTGAGATGTACAGAATATATGGATTCCTTTCATCTTTAGATGAAAGTGCTGAAATGATAAAGAGTTAGAATTAAAGGTCTAGGGAATCTGCTGCGATAGTGTAAATTTGTGGGGGCAGAAACAAAGAGACTTTTCTTGCTAAGATTCTTGGGGTTAGTTGTTCAGCTTGAGCTCTTGCCATGGAGAGAGAGAGAGAGAATGTATCTATGTATTCATATCTAGGATGTGACAGTTTTATATTGATTGTCAATCTAAAGGTTGAAGGTCAAAATGTACAATGTGAGTTGGATCCGCCCAGATGAACTTCAAACAGTGGCAATCCTTTGAGTGCAACAAGGAAGCAAACGATGAATTAAAATGGAAAATAATAACATTTTTGAAAGAGTCCGAGGGTGACACTCGTGGACTGGATTCTCTGCAGAATTCAGTGACGGTTCCCTCATAATTCAGATATAAAACTACTCCGGCATGGAATTTTTATAGCAATTTAATTCGTGCTGTCAGCATGGGGTGTGGATCTGACCAATTTTAAATGAAAATTTCAGGAAAACTGTTTGTTGATGAGTTTGATGTTTGGACTGGAATCAAAGCAATGGATAAATTATCATCAGCGTGCATGCTTAAGGACAGAGTACTGTAGAGCCTACTTCACATTGTTTTAAGTAGTAAAAATCTTTAGGATTATGGCTTGGAATTAAACTGTAACCCCTTCTTTCGTCCGTCCTCGAGGCTGTAAAAAATGAGGAGTTTGAATGTTAAAATTGCAGTTACAGAGATATCGACTCTTTGCCACATTATCTCAAGTGTAACAAGTCTCAAATTTCATTTCTGGAAAATGGGAATAATAGAGAAATATGTTGAGATGCTTTTGGAACATATGCTTCAAAAAATCATCTGGAAAATTGAATGAATGAGACACAAAGCCACTTGCTTAATTAAGCAAGGAATCTGGTTCACAAATCCATGGAATCAGATGCCTTAGAGCATTTTTCACTTTCTGCTCTTCTTTTCCTTTCCTTTCCCCTTTACATCTCCAACCATATCACACGAATTCTAACTCACCACCCCTTTATTCTTCTGAGATGTTCTGTTAGAAGGATTAGATAGTGTTGGGTCGTGAAATGAAGAAAAACCTAATATCTTGTTAAATATATGTCGAGTCATGTTTGAGTCATGTCTTATATTGCATACCAAACATGCATTTATGTTCTTCAAGTCACATAAAAACCATCATAAGGAATTGTTCAAAATTGGATTCATATCAAAGCCTAATCAAAATTGCAGAATTCTTAATGTTACTTATTGCAAAAACTAGTAAACATAAAAATAAAAAAATGAAGATGTCAATGCACTATTGTAGAAGATAACATACACAACATGCTTTCAATCTGTACATGCTATTTTAGCTGTATTCATTTGTTTCCCTTCCCTTCATCTTCATTCAAGATACGATTTCGAAAATCATTGACCATCAAAGGCAGCCCCTCACGCAAGGAAATCTTTGGTTCCCAGTTTAGAAGATCTTTTGCTTTACTAATATCTGGCTTCCTCTTATGAGGATCATCAGCAGTGTTTTCTTTGAATTCAATCGTTGCACTGGAATCAATGGTTTCTTTGACAACCTGTTATTACCAAAAAGGTGAATCATGTCAAAAACTAGATCCTAGACCCATCATTAGATAAGAAAATATCACTGAGGAAGCCCAAAGATCACAAACCTCGGCAAGCTCTAACATGGTGAACTCTCCAGGGTTACCCAAGTTGAACGGTCCGATGTGATCACTTTCCATTAGAGCCACTAATCCATCAACCTGATATCAAGATAATAAAAATAGTTCTGTAGTAAACAACATTTAGTTTTTCCTCATTCTGGTGACTTGCATACATTACAGTTTTGTTTCTTGCGGATCTTATACAGTATGTACGTTTCAGATTGAATCTTAGATACAAATCATCATAAGGCACGTTTAACTCATGCTTGAATGAATCTCTTGTGCACTTGATGGCAAATGTTTGTAAATAATGCATGGGTAAGTAATACACATGTCAATTCAATAAAGACGGAGTACTGAGTACCATATTCGGGAGTGCTAGAAATTTTGTCCAAATAATGAAGACGAATTGGAAGTCTCGAGCATGTTTGGCAGTTTGGCTAAGGTTAAAAGTAAGTCAACTTTCTTAACATATTTGAATGCGTTATTGTTTTCTTATAACTTCGACAAGAAAGTAACGGTTACTTTCAAAAATAATATTTTATTTTCAACTTTGACCTAGAAAAACAATTATTTATACTAAAACATTCTTATTTACTTATAAGTAACTATTTAAGCTTCGCCAACATGCACAACTTCCACCCATAGATCCCTCCAGAATTCAAGCCTTCTAGGTTTTAACTGCCTTAAAAACTTGCTACCGTAATAACTCAAAATTTTCTTTAATAGAACAATTGTACTTGAATGTGCAACCGTACTCAACTAACTGATAGTCATGCCAATTAAAAGAGGTCGATAGTCTTTCAATAGCAAGAATTTCCTAGTCTAAGGGGGGGAAATTTGCATGGCTATGTAGAGTAAAGTACATGAATAATTGAGGCAGTGCCAGAAAGCAGGTTAATACATATAATACTACATACCAAGTCAGAAACGTATTGAAAGCTTCGGGTTTGCTTCCCATCCCCATAAACTGTCATTGGGTTCTTACGTATGGCCTGCAGAATGCAACAGTTTTCAGAATAAGAACTCTGGTGAATGTAAAAACACTTAGAAAGGTAATCTCATAGTGAACTATTTGAGGCATCTTTATCAAACCATAAGCGTACGAAACAGAGAGGACAAACCTGTGAAACAAAGTTGCTGACAACGCGTCCATCATCAAGACACATACGAGGACCATATGTATTAAATATACGTGCAATGCGCACCTGCAGGGCAAGAGGAGCATGATTAATCACAACAGTACTTAAATCCAACTTGGGATGCGATTTTCCAAGTATGGGGGACAAGAAATTTCGTTCTACAAGTACAAATCTCAATCATAGGTAATCTTTGGCTCGTGGAGAAGCTATAAAATGAGCAAATAGATTATCCTGTACTTCCCCAGAATCTTGAGCTGTTATACTATTGTCCAGAAATAATAATCCCAAATCCTCACTCTCTCAACTTAGTCAGACTAAGTAGTGAAAAGTCTGCTTGTCATGCAGAACAAACTTTCATAGATATTCCCACTTTATTTTTGTGAAGTTAGCCGATGCTTATTCCCCAAATACCGTCATTGCTTCTTCTCTGGAAAAATATATTCATGACCGGTGGGCCTTCTACTCCATGCACATTGCAGAAAATTCTTTTTTGCTGCCTCGTGTAGGAGTCTGGGCCATTTTTCAATCTGTCCCAGTGTGGCTGATCATCCTCTTGGACCAGCTGAGACACTCCATTTGAGCATTATATATCCTGAACAATGATGTCATTACCATTTTTTCCTACCAGAACTTGAGAGTTTTCTCAAATAGTAAGGAGCCATAACCACGCAGCTAAAATCCATGGTTTCTCAATTTTTTTTGATAGGCATGGTTTCTCAATTTTTTGGTAAATACACTTCAACTACTTTCTCCCCAGCCCCACCCCACCTCAAAAGAAGTAAAAATAAAATTTCCAGTTGGCAGGTCTCTCTATAGTTTCCCTCCTCTAACCATTCTCAACTACTTTAGTCCCACAACTCATTTGGTTTTATCAGCGTTGGTAAAATGCATAGTGATCAAGCCAGTGATGTGCTCAAGTAAGGTGAAGGGTCAATGAGATCAATATTATTCATGAAAAAATTGGAAGCAGATGTAGCATGTGCAGCAGCTATATGCTTATAAAATTATGCAAAATTAGAATGTTCATCGAATTTCTTGCTAATTACGATTGTTTAGGGGAGATAATGGATTGTTTACAATTTAATGCATTACAATGGATTTAAAAATTAGAGTAGCGACAATCAGACGCTTGTTGGAGGATGATTTGCTAAAGTGGCCATAATATGAGGTGGATGGTGCATATAAGGACTGGTGGATTGTGGTGGTGAGACATTCTTATGATTGGCTTTGAGTGTTCAGTGGTGGTGACAATTTAACACGAGGGGAAGGTGTGAATTGGAAATTCAGACAGGCCTTTGTTCTGCTGTCTCAATTCATAGTTGAGAAAAGAATGAAATAATGCTTGGTGTTGGTTTGAAAATTTGACATTTCTCAAAGGTAGAGGACTAGTTTGATCATTTCCATTAACAGCATTCGGAGCTTACAGACAGATCGACATAAATCAGAATAGAAAGGCTAAGGTCTAAATAAAATGGTTAAAACCCTTCCTAAGAATACTACAAGCCTGGAAAATCTAATTGGACTTGATCCAACGCACCAGGAAACATTTGCTAAACTGGATGCAATAATGTGTTTGAACTTAATCAGAAGTGCTGAAAAATTCTCACCTACACTAGATGCCAATTTTGTGGCATATAAACCTAACATCGTCACAGACAAAGCTTACAGATATGATACATGATAGATCACGTGCAAAGCACGTCGCAGAGTTTAGTTTTGCCTCAAAGGTAAAGAAACATTCCAGACACCTTAATAAGGTAGCACAAGTAATTATTGAAAGTTAAAAACATTTCAGAACTTCACAGTAAAGGATAACACTAACGTAGTTTACTAAATGAATGATGAACTTGAACAAAAGAATGCTTGTTCCAAGCTATGTATTATTAAAGCAGGTAAAGTCAATAAGATTAATTACATTGTAATCTATTCTGAGAGCCAAATGATCAATATACCAAGCTTAGAGTTCAACAACTATCACAGCAATGCACATGTATTACCTCAACACCAGCTCCACGATGATAGTCCATAGTTAAGGTTTCAGCAGTTCTTTTTCCTTCATCATAGCAACTCCGTACACCTGATTATTGGAAAGAACTCAAATCATAAACTTCACACCAAATAGCATAACAAAATAAAATATCAAATAACAGAAAGATGGCACCCACCTATTGGATTCACATGTCCCCAATATGTCTCCTTCTGTGGATGCTCAAGTGGGTCACCGTAAACCTCACTTGTACTAGTAAGAAGGAACCTTGCTCCAATTCTCTTTGCGAGGCCCAACATATTGAGGGTCCCCATCACATTTGTCTTGTAATTATGTATTAAGGATCTCAATAAACAATCTAACAAAAACAAATCCAGGTGCAATATAAGTCTTTGAGTATTTTATCTAAATTACTTCCCAGATACACAAAAAAATGAAAACTTTATGAATAATCGTAAGAGCAGCTTATCACTTTTGCATTCACGCACTCAAAAACAGCAATCTCCATTGGTAATTGCACATGTGCAAGCCCACATATCAGATATAATTGCATAAAAATCATATTCATTTGAAGACTCAAATGCACTATTTGTGTACATAGCAAATATAGCAATGTGCAACTGCAAGTTTGTGCCTGGAGAGTACACATCAAGCGAACATGTCTCACATAATATCTTATGATCAACATTGGCATAGATAAAAATTAAAGCAACAACTCACTTTTGACCATCCCCAGTCATTCAAACAGGCAAAGCCATTCATTCTGCTACTTTGCCAATGCACACGCGCACAGATCAAACAATACTACATTTTCTCAAAATAAAAAGTCGTTCATTCTAATAAGTAATAACATCTGTAATAAGGATATGATAGTCTTGACAGGATTATACTTGTAATGAACGGGAGATGCAGGACAAGCCAAGTGGTAGATCTGATCCACCTCCAACAGAATTGGCTCAACGACATCGTGCCTAATCAGCTCGAATCTCGGGTTCCCAAACAAATGTACTACATTCTCCTTCCTCCCAGTGAAGAAATTGTCAATCACAATCACATCATCACCTCGAGCGATCAACTTATCCACCAAATGACTGCCCACAAACCCAGCCCCTCCAGTTACTACAATCCTCTTCCTCTTGCTTCTTATCCCCACCGGCACTCTCCCCACCCCATTATGGTACTTACTCCTATAATTCTCATCATATCCCACCACCCCCGTGGGATCATAAAGGCTAACCGATTCACGATTCCCAGAAAAAATGTGGGATCTGGGAATTCTGGGTCCGGAAGAAGCCGACAAGAGGTAGGAAAGGGAAGGTTGGACGATAAAGAAAGTGGAGCCAATAAGAATGCCCACAAGAATGAAAAGAAGTCTCTGTTCTTTGAGCAGATAATTGAGAGATCTGGGAAGGGATCTGGGGTGTTTCAAGGCTTTGGGAGAGTAAGGTGGGTTTTGGGACATGGGGATTTCTTCATCTCTTCTTGTACCGGCTTGCTTGTGCAACTGCTTCATGGCTGGACTGTGAAAGCTTCTGCTTTAAGAAGAATAGTTTCGTTATAGTTAGCGATTTGATTCTAGAAATGGAGGTCCGATTGTTAACTGAATTTTGGCACAGACAGAAAAGAGAGCCAGGAAGGTACACAGCGGCATCTGGTGTGAAGCTGTTGTACCATATGATGCAGCATTTGGTGAAGCTGTTGTACCAAATGATACAGCGTGGGTTTGAAGATTTCATATATGGGCCAGATGTGGACAAAATATGTTCCCAATTTAGGCCCAAACTGGAATAGGAGTTCCCAATTTAGGCCTATCTGGGTGGAATTGCCTGGATGTAGACAAAATTTGAAGATGAATCTACTATTAGGCCATGGTGGAAGTAAAGTGAGGAAATTACAAAAAAAATCAGGTGTTTAAAGATTGATTTTAAAAAATCAGGTAATAATTTTATATTTTAATAAATATATTAATATTAAAACCCTAACTTACTTTCTTCCCTCTCTCTCTCTCTCTCTGTCGTCTCTCTCTCTCTCTCTCTATCCTTTCCTTGTGAGCAGCAAGCGGCGCTGCAGTCCGTCGAAAAATTGGGTGAACGACATCCCCTTTGTCGCTGCTACGACAACATCGTCGCAGTTGGGTGAATGACATCTCACTCGCCGCTGCTACAATGGCATCATCGTTACTGTGCTACGCCCTCACAGCTTGCGATGTGAGCCCGGGCAGCGACATCGCCTTTTTTCCCTCTTCTGCACTGTTTCTGGTTGGTATGGTTGTGAAGTGTTGGGTGGCGGATATGGTGGTTGCGGTGAGGTGTGGTAGCGGTGATGGAAGTGATGGTGGTCATGGCGGATCTGGTGGTCGCAGTGATGGTAGCGGGATCTAGTTCGGATATTATTTGTTTGTTGGAAATGGTAGTTGTGGTGGTGGCTGAAAATGGTGGAGGCGGCGACGATGCTGTGAGGTGATGGTGGTTGGTTGAGTGTTGGCTGTTGGTGGTTGATTGAAGTTGCTGGTGGAGGTGGTGTGTGCTGTTTGGAGCAGGCGTTTGTGGGTGGTGGCAGGGACGATCGTTTTCGGCGGCGGTGCTTTTTTGTTGTTGGCGACAGTGGCGAGTTTTTGTGGTGGTGGCGGTGGTGGGATAACGTATGTAACTAATTATTTGGTTAATTTGTGACCAAGTATTGGTGGATCAGATCGGGGACGGAGTGTTTGGTATATGTGATCAACTATTTGGTTTACTAACCATTAAACTATGGCTTTAAAATTCAATAATTTGTGACCAACAAATTTGAAAATATATGATCGATAGATAAATTATGACTTATAATTTTTTTGATCCATAACCAATGAAATAAATAGACATATAATTTTTTTTATTTGTGACCTCGAAATAATTTGTGATCAATTGATTTAACAATATATGACCAATAAATAAGTTGTGACTTATAATTATGTACATGTGACCATTAGTTGTATAATTGTGAATTTATTATATTTAAATAATAATTAATTAAATACCTGAGTTTTGCATTTTTTAAACTTGATACCTGATTTTTGCAATTGTAAAACTTAAGGCCTGATAATTATTCCCGTAAAGTTTCCCATTTAGGCACATTCGTATAATATACTTTTGTTTGCAGGAAATTGACATTATAAACATAACGTAGAACATATTTTTTTGATGAGAAAATTACCCAGAATCCTACAATTAAATATTAGTTTTCATAAACAGGGGAGTTAAGTTTAAAAGTCATATATCACGTGGTAATTAGATAATATTAATTGTAATTAATAAAAAATTAACTAAACTTAATCTACGTAATAACCCCACCACCCATCCCTGAACTCCTAAATCCAAGATCATTCTTCCTTCTCTCTCTCTCTCTACAATCAATCTACCAACCAACCCTCCACCCAACCCCCACTCTTTAGACCATTTCTCCAGCGAAAAAGAACAGTCGAAGAAAGCAACTACACGTAGCAGTACGCTACTGCCCGAAGTACAACAGAACTGCTACGTTCACCACTCTACCCACCCATCCCCACTCCGACCCCCACTCTCTGTACCATCTTTTCGACAACTGCACACAATGGTCGATGTTGTGAGAGGCAAAGCATTTCAGCTGCATGCAGTGGTGTGCAACTACTTCACTATCGTACCAGGGTGCTTCTACCAGGTCTTTGACATCGACGTCAATCTCCGAGAAAGTTAGTGGCGTTCTCGTCATTTCAACTCAGATCTCCATCTACCAAGTCAAAAATTGAAATTATCAAAGAACACTGGAGGTGTGTGGTGCATTCAAAGTATCACACAAGAAATTAATCAAATACTATCTTCTTTTCATGATTTGGTTTTGATTTTGATTTGGTGGGTGTTTGTCCAATGATTCGGGGTTGGGTTATTGGATCAGATTTGGAAGATAATAGTGATTAGGACATGAATACGAATTTATACAAAGTGATTTGTACGGATGACGATGATTTTAAGTGACGATGGTGGTGATTTGATTGTGGATGAGGAGGTGGCAGCGGCGATTTGGATCTTCTCACCTGTTTTATTGTAGAGGTGGCAGATTTTTGATGTGTGTTTGAAAGTGGATTAGGGGGTGGCATAGTAACTAGTGGATAGTTCGAGTCTTGTGTTTTCTAAAATTGTTGGTGGTGGTTCTATTGATGGTGTGTTGTCGATGGTGGTGGTGGTTGGTGTTTGTTGAAGGTGTTGGTGGAAGTGATGGTGTTGGTGTTGGCGATGATGATTGGTGTTCTGGATTTTAAGACGAAGGTAAACTTAAGTTGAAGGTGGTAGTGTGGTGTATTGGAGTTGAGGTGGTGGTGAGTGGTCATGGATTGTAGTGTTGGTCTTTGGTGTGTGCATATTTGTTTGTGGTGACCCTTTGTGACCAATAGGGATGGCAACGGGGCGGGGGGCCCTCCTCGCCCCGCTAAGAAATTCCCGCCCCATCTCCGTTTAAGTCGGGGCGGGGGTATGTCCATTCCCCGTTTATTCCTCCGTTTAATTTTTTTTTTTTTAAGTTTTTGATAATTTATTTTTATTATCCATATTCATTAGATTTGGACAAATAATTTTAGTTGCTATTTTCTATTAGAACTAATAAAAAAATTCATTTAAAGTATTGAATTCTAAAAAAAAAAAAATTTTTTATTTTAAACGGGGCGGGGGCGGGGGCGGGGACCCCGTTACCCGTCCCCACGGGTATCGGGTTTGTCGAATTTTTTTGTCATCCCTAGTGACCAAATATGTGTTTATTGTGATCGGTTGTAACCAATCATATATTCATTGTGACTGTCTGTGATCAGATTAACAGTGAGTCAAAAATTAGACTGATTTAGCCCTCGTTTAACACCCATTTTTTTCTTATTCTTATTCTCATTATTTTTCTCTTTCTTCATTTCAACCACACATTCTATCAATAAAATAATATTACACATAAACCTAAAAATTCTCTTTACTTTTTAACCACACATTCTTCCATCAATCACTATTCAAAAACACATTTTTCTACTAAAATGGGTGTCAAACACACCCTTAGTCATAGACAGTCACACTGAATACAAATTTTGGTCACAATTAATCATAGATAATATATGTAACTTGGTTACATACAATTACAAATTAGACTGACTTGGTCATAAACAGTCCGATTACAGTTAGTCATAGATAATACAGGTATTGTCACAATCAATAAATCTGGTCAAATATAACACAGTTAGCAACTAATCTCGTCAACTAAAATGTAACACTACTGCCACCACACAGTACTTAAAACTTTGATACCACCTCACCACCACCATTAAACAGATTACCTCCGATGCACTTTTATTGCCTGCAATGCACCATCACCTCCACCACGCAAATCTATTTTCTAACACTGCCCCTCACAACCACCACCATCTGTAAAATTATTTATGTCTGTAAATATGTATAGAGAGAGAAAGCTTCTGTAGAAAGAGAAAACATTTTTAATTTTTGGAGTTTTCTACATGGAGGTAGGATGGGGGTTGGGTCCGTTGGGGTGGGGAGTGTAAAGAAATTTGAATTTGAGATTTCTTGGGTGGGGTGAGGTTGCGTGGGGTGGGATTATAAAATTCTAAGGCTCCGTTTGGGAGTCATTCTTTCTTCAAATAATATATTTTTTCTTTCACATCAAGTGGGGGTCCATGGCTGGAAAGAGACACAAAAAAGATGTGATTTGACACAAAGAATGCATTTTTTTGTAGAAAAATGGTTACCAAACGAAAGCTTAAATGCTTAATATGTCAATTAATGTAGAGAGAGAATAAATGTATATTACAATATAATTATATATTTAATAATTTGATTTATTATCCAATTTATGAAATATTTTAGGGAGTTTGTTAGTTTTGGAATGTGATTTTTATATGTAGGAGTTATGTATTGTTCCCTTTTTTTTAACTAAAAGTGATTTTTTTATAAACATAAATTGAAAGTTTAAAGTTTATTAGTGTAAAACATTAAAATTGAAAATGGTGCTTGGTGAAATAAGTGAACACTGCCAAAACTGTTCACAATTACGCTTCCAAAAAAGTACATCGAGATTCTGAGTCTCGACGGACTTCGTAAATAGTAAAATAAAATTCTGTAATTCAATTAGTAAAATAATTAAATAAAAAGGGATTTAAAATTGATGTAAATATGTTCACTCGAAAATATTGATTGGACAATCTATATGAAAAAACAAAAATAGAAAATCGACCAAAGTGGGAGTCAAATCCACGACCTTCTAATCCAAAGTCAAACGTTCTATCCACTGTGTCACAGATTACAATTTATTGTTTATAGTCTCTATGGAGCAATTAGTACGGAAAAATAAGGACTTCAAGCACTTTGACATCTTAACCTTTGGAAATTTATAAACTATTTAATTTATAAATAAATAAATAAAAATAGTGGATAGTACTTCATTATTTATCAATTTAAAACTATTTAATGTAAGGTTGAAAATAAAATTTGATTATTTGTCAATTTTGCCAATCAGAAGCTTAAGAACTTACTGATTTATGATCAAATCCGTCAAGAATTGTGGATTGTAACAAGTTCCTTAAAGCATCTGATCGAAACTAAAAAGGTTATTCCCATCTAACAAGTTCCTTAAAGCATCTCCAAGCTATTGTGGATTGTACTAAAAAAATTATCAACTAAGCTAAAATACACGACGTCTATAAAAGTTCATCTCCAATGCATGTCTAGATTTACGTCTAACATTGTGACAAGAAAAAAAAAATAGTAAACATTTTCAAAACGATCATTTAGATGTATATGCTCTGCTTGACGGATGAGTCATCGTACTTTAACATTTTTCTCTTTTTTATCATGTTTATTATCTTTTCTCCTATTAAATATACGGTAGAAATGAAATCTGAACTATGGAAGAGAATCCATTGGAGATGGAATTGACACTAGGTCATTCATTAGACATTAATGCAGCGAGATTAAGACCCAATGTTTATAAACAATTAAAAACTTAGCTCATTATATTCCAAACCCAACCTTTGAAGCCATGGATTCCCAAACCTATTTTAAGAGTGTAGAAGTGGGTCATCAACCTTCAAAAGCATGCTTATGAGTTCCCAATCCATGTAAATTGATAAGTGCATTTTTGTGCACTTATTCGAGGTCATATTACTAAACTTTTGTATCGTTTCATTATTGAATTTTACTTATCTTAGATTAATTTTATCGTATTTCAATTTTGAATCCGTTTCTAAGCAATTGAAAATGAAAGAATGATCAATTGGCCATTGGATGGAAGTTTGGGGACTAATATGTATTTGTACTAAAATTGAAGTAATTTAATGTGGAGGACCAAGATGGAAGAAAGAATGAAAAAATTGGTTGAAAGGGAAATTCACAAAATTTTTGTAACTAGGCAGCCGCCGAGTTATATTGGCCCTAAATTTCCCGCCCAATTCTAAACTTCAATAATATGAGCCATTGTCTATGCCTTGGCGACTACTCTATTTTCTATTGAGCGTCCGGCCAGGTCTAGCCGGGAAAAAAATTTTGTTTCCTTCAAAATTCAATTTCAATAAGGAAACTTCTGTTTGAGTCATGATATACACGATTTTTGGAGATCTTTCGGAAGTCCCCAGAGGGGTATAAATACCAATTCTCAAATAAATAATTGGGGTGTGGAGAATTAATTGCAAAAGAAGGCAAAGAACACATCAAAATAAAATCCAAGAAGTTCAATATTGAATTCACGAATTTTCGGGAACATTTATATCTTTTGCTTTATTCCCCACAATATGTTAGACTATATTTCTTTGTGCAAGAAGAACTATAAATCATATAATATGAGTTTTTTGTTTTTAATTTTATATATTTGACATTAAAAACATGTTTTACAACATTGAATGATTTATATGATTTTCTTTTCTCCATAATTATCGTGCACGGCAGTTGTGAATTTGGTGACTTATTTTATGCATTCGAAAGAAGAAAAATAGATTCGACATATATAAATTGTCGTATGGTCTAATAGGGGATAGAGATATACCGCTATACTCTATGCGAATCTTTAATTGTTCATAAAAATTCATACATTTTTATATGTTCGCATCCAACATAGAAATATACTCGAGGTCATATATAAAAGTATGTTTAACATTACTCGAGAGAGATTTTAAATAAAATATGAACATTTTTTTGTCAAAATTCAATCGTGTTGTCAACGTGTAAAACCATGGTTAAACTGATTATTGCATGGAAATTCGGGTTCATAGTGCATTCGTTGTTTATTAAACACATCAATCTGCATTTAGAATAATTTTTTTAAAGTTAAGTTACAAATCATTGCATAAGTAGATTATTTTATTCATAATTTGGTCATAAAAAAAATACATTATATTATTCTTGTTACGGTTAAGGTTACAATAATTAAAATTGAACTAAATCAATATCTGTGGAACGATACTTAGATTTAAAATTCACTTTATTACTTGTTAACGAACCATACACTTGCGTGATTTTAACTCGAAATATATTTTCACGAGCAAGTTTTTTGCGCTGCTGCCAGGGGATTGAGTTTAGTTTGATTTTAATTACTTTGACACTAATTCGAACTTCTACATGTATTCTTGTATTGTTATTTTCTTTCCATTCTAGTTTTTTTTTTCTTTTTCAAGAAATATAAAGAACAAAAATAGCAAAATAAAAGATGACTTTGGTTTATTTCAACAAAATGCTCGTATGTGACTTTATCATAAGGCAACAACAATTAACAGTTCAAGAAATTGATGATGGAGATATACTTGTGGGGAATTTCATTATAAGACAACGACTACGAGATATAAAAGTAGAACATAAAATTGATGAAAATGTCATGGGTGACTTACCCATTGCATTATTTCTCTCACCACAATTTGATGTTGATGATTTTGTCTATGATTTATTCCACCGGTTATTAATGGACATCAACTAAGGGAATCGTGTCAATTATACTTCTTACAAATACAACAAGAGGAGAAAACTCTCCATAAATATGTCATTATTTCTTTGCCAAAAGTTTTGAACATGAACGTTGAACTCGAGAAAACTTCAATTAAAGAAGAGGAGCATGAAAAGATTGAAAAATTAATCATAACGGACGAAAAAGAACTTGTAGCATTAAAAGAAGAAGAAATTCTCGACTTCATCATTTGCTAAAAATGGAGTTTGTTATTAAACCTTATACGAGGCATTTGATGTGTACATTGTTGAGTTCGAAACAAACGATGAGGGGAAGTTATACTACTTGGAGAAGGACAAGATTAAAATTTGAAAGAAAGTTAAAATATGGAATAAAGTCAAATTAAACAAGTTAAGCAGGACCTCCAAAATCATATTCAAAGTGACATGAAACACTAGTCTTTAAATTAAGTGCTTAATGTGAGGCAACCCATTTTCCTATCGCTTACCTCTTATTTTGATTAAGTATTGCATTACAAGTAAATTTTTATGGATTGCATTAGTATTTTAGGCCATATTGAGGAACTCATGCATTTAAGTGGTTTGTTTTGAACACATTTTAGGCAATACTTTAAGATTTGCATTAGTAACTTAGGCATGTTTACTTATTGAGTTCATTTTATTTAAGCTCATCGTTAACATCCTAGCATTACGTTAAGCTTACATTGATATCATATGCATTTTTATGTTGCACCTAGATTTCAATATTTTTAATGTTAGAAGATTATAATTTTTGGGGATGTGAATACATTACAAATATTTAAATCTTATTTATTATCATTAATATTTATTTTGAATTCTTGAAATAGAAAGTTGAAGCCTAGCAATAAAGAAAAGTGGTGGTTGTCATGACATCTATCAATCAGACCAACTTGATCCTTCTACGTATCCGCATCTACCCCGAGGAGATTCTAACCTTTACTCATTTATTTGGTTTATCTTTGTTTTTACACTGTAGATAATGTAATCTTTTTGTTTTGGGGTGAGGGTAAGTATTTGGAGAATTATGATCTTTGTTACTTGCTTTTTAATTGCTTATCGGGTTTGAATAACTAATTTAATCTAAAAAAAAATTGGAAAAATAAAAAAAAATAAAAAATAGCGTCTAGTATAGCGTTAAACGACTTGCCATATATGATGATATTTGTTTGAATTGAGTATAATTTTAGCTAGAATTGAACAACATTGAATTTTATGCTTTTGCTTGAGTGCTTATCCGTGTTAGACTTGTTTACTTGAGCACATAGCCATCATTGACTTATCACTTATGTTGGAGCATGACTTGATTATGTAGATTTAATTGTTGATGTGTTGACCTAAATTTGAATAAAATCTCCATCCTTTATATAGAAACCAAATTGCTTAAAAGCAATTTGGGGTGAGAATATTAGTGCTTGTGTTCATGGAAGTTTGATGGTTTGGAATTTTTGGATAAGATCTTTGGTTGAAAGAGTTTGAGTTAAGGAGTCTAGAATAGGCGGTGACCAATGTTAAAAATTCAAATCTTATATCAAAAGAAAATGTAATATACATCTTACACTTCTCTTTGCAACCTTTATGACCCGAGTTATTAAACCGTTAGGGTATTTAAAACTTGATGCCCTATGGTTATTTGACTTAGAAGTTATCGACATAAAGTTCGCTACATATGTCATTTAGAATGTTTAATGGAGAGAAGACTTGCACAGAAGATGTAAAATAAAAGAGCAAATACCAAAATATATATTCATAGCGAAAAAAAGAAAAATGGATTTAAATTATCAAAAGAGAGAGGTGCCCGGTAAAAATTTTGAGATTTGAACTCTAGAGATTGACGATGTGAATTTAAGAAATTCTTACCATCTCCCTTCTAAGTTTATAAATATCTAATTATGGTCGCTTTATGTGGAAAAATGCATTATAATGATTATTAGAAATCCACATGTGCAAAAATACATCAGGATTGGAGAGAAGAGCATAATGAGTGATTTTGCACTGGAAGTGTGATGAAAAACTAACTATACATGGATTGAGATTATAATTAAATCAACAACACTTAATTGGTTGTATTCTAGTATGGGTGTGAGTTCAATATTGGATAATCACACATACACTAAGTCGAGCATCGAATAAACAAACAAAAACTTTGATATTGTTTGAATCTTTCTATAGTGTTGTAGAAATTCGAACATAAGGCATAAGGTAAGCTATTTAATGTTGAATTTGTTATTGGTGATTTGTTTAGGTTAGTGATTTGGTTTATTTTCCAAGTTTTGTTGTGCTTCGTTTTGTTCAAGGACAAACAAAGGTTTTAGTTTTGGGGTGTTTGATAAGTGCATTTTTGTACACATATTCTAGGCCATACTACTAAGCTTTTTTTTTTTTATCATTTTAGTATTTGATTTTACTTAACTTAGATTAATTTTATCTTATTTGAATTTCGGACTCGTTTCCAAGCAAGTAGAAAAAAAGGATCAATTGGCCAATAGATGAAAGTTTGGGGACTAATATGCATTTGAATAAAAGTTGAAGCACTAAAATTGAAATAATTTGATGTGAAGAACCAAGATGAAAGAAAGAATAAAAAAATGGCCAAAAAGAAAATTCGCGAATTTTTTGTAATTGGGCTGTCGCCTAGTTATATTGGTTCGGCCGCCGCCCGACCTTAAACTTCAATAACATAAGCCATTTTCTATGCATATGTAGCCACCCCATTTTTTACTGGGAACCTGCCCAACTAAGTCGATTTTTTTTTTGCTTCCTTCAGAATTCGATTCCAACAAGAAAATTTTCGTTTGAGCCATGATATGCACGATTTTTGGAGATCTTTTTGGGACACTTTAGAGGAATATAAATACCAACTCCCAAAAATATAATTAGAATGTGGAGAATTAATTGCAAAAGGAGGCAAAGAACACATCAAAATCAGATGCAAAAAGTTCAACATTGAATTCGAGAATTTTCGAGTGATAAACAACATTTATATCTTTTACTTTATTCTTCACAACATGTTAAACTAGATTTCTTTGTGTTAGAAGAACGATGAACTATGTAATATGAGTTTTTAATTTTTAGTTTTATATATTTGACATTAAACACGTTTTTGAATATTGAATGATTTATATGATTTTTTCTCCAGAGTTATTCTGTATGGTAGTTGTGTGAATTTAGTGGATTATTTTATGCATTCAAAAGAAGGAAAATAGATTCGACATTATAAATTATCATAGGGTCCAATAAGAGATAAATATATACCGCTATAATCCATTTGAATATTTAGGTGTTCATAAAAATGCATGCCATCATAGAAATATAGTTGGGTCATATATAAAAGTAGGTTTAACATTACTCGAGAGAGATTGTTAAATAAAATAGGAACATTGATTCATCAAAATTCAATCGTGCTGTCAACGTGTAAAATCAGGGTTAAACTAATTATTGCACGGGAATTTGGGACCCTAGTACAATCATTATTTATTAAACACATCAATCTGATTTAGAATAATTTTCATTTAAGTTAGTTCAGTTACAAATCATTGCATAAGTAGATTATTTTATTCATAATTTGGTCACAAATAAATAAACTATATTATTCCTGTTTCGATTAAAGTCGCGATAATTAAAATTGAAGTAAATCAATATCTGTGGGACTATATTTGGACTCAAAATTTACTTTATAACTTGTTAACGAATTGTACACTTACCATAATTTTAATTCGAAATATATTTTCGTGAACATTAATCTTTGAATTTTATATCCCTGGATCATGACAAACTATTAGTTTAATGGCTGGCAAGTCAAATTTTCTTCAAAGACTTAGGGTCAAGAACACATAATTATTTGAAGACACATGTCCACACCAGATAAAAGGTTAGGACTTCCAATCCTAATATTTTAAACTTAAAATTTGAAACATACGAAATTAAGTGCTTGTTTATCTCCCATTTTGGGGGAAGAAATCGAGTTTTGAATGGTATTTTTTGGAGAATGTGTAGTTGAAAATAGATTAGACATATATAAATTGTCGTAGGGTCCAATAGGAGATAGAGATATGCCACCATACTCTATGCGAATCTTTAAGTGTTCATAAAAATTCATACATTTTATATGTTCGCATCCATCATAAAAATATAATTAGGGTCATATATAAAAGTATATTTAATATTACACGAGAGAGATTGTTAAATAAAATAGGAACATTGATTCATCAAAATTCAATCGTGTTGTCAACGTGTAAAATCAAGGTTAAACTGATTATTGCACCGTTTGCACGGAAATTCGAGACCCTAGTACGTTAATTATTTATCAAACACATCAATCTACATTTAGAATAATTTGCATTTAAGTTAATTAACTTACAAATCACTACATAAATAGATTATTTTATTCATAATTTGGTCGCAAATAAATACACTATATTATTCTTGTTTCAATTAAAGTAGGGATAATTAAAATTGAATTAAATTAATTTTTGTGGGACGATACTTGAACTCAAAATTCACTTTATTATTTGTTAATGAATCATACACTTACGATGATTTTAATTCAAAATATATTTTTGTGAACATGAATCTCTGAATTTTAAGTCCCTAGATCATGACAAACTATTAGCTTAAAGCCTGCAAAGTCAAATTTTCTTCAAAGACTTAGGGTCAAGAACACATAATTATTTGAAGACATATGTCCACAGCAGATAAAAGGTTAGGAATTCCAGTCCTAATATTTTAAACTTCAAATTTGAAACATACGAAATTATTTGTCTTTCATTTTTTAGAGAATAAATAGAGTTTTGAATAATATTTTTTGAAAAATATGTGATTGAAAAGTAAAACAATTTTATTGGTTTGTGTATAGAATATTTTATTGAGTGAATATGTGGTGAAAATTGTTTACTGTAGTAAATAATGTTTGATAAAATGGATGACAAACATGGGCTAAATAACTGGCCAATTTTTCAGTTATGTGTTTGTCTGGTATAATTTTTTAAAATTATTTTTAACCATACATTTTATGAACTTACCATTCCGAAAATATTTATCATATATTGTTAAGAAAAAAAAAAAAAATCATTTTTTGCTTGTAAAAATATGTGCCATACATGTTGAAAATTGATATCCAATTAATGGAAGAATTGGCCGGTTGGAGACTTGGAGTAGGAAGCAGTCCCATTCATTTGTCGTACAAATTTTTGGATTTAGCCCTTGAAAATAAACAATAACTATCTTCGTCATGACTCATCATACATCCCTACTACGCAACAAAGTTAGTGTCAAAAACTGGCCAAGGAAAAATTGCAATACAGCACCCATATTTATTATTAATTTCATGTACTTGAGTCTAATTTTTATTTCTTTACATCTATTAAGTTTTCAATGTTTTATGTTTGCAGTGTCTCAGAATTTACCTAAAAGATTAATTTTAGTTGCATAGATCATAGATGGTAGGCAAATAAGCTAACAAATTCTAAACCGAAGGAAAAAGTGAGCAGTGGCGATTCACGTGCCTTTTGACGTGTATAAGTGAAAACTGTCGATTAGACACAATATGCTATAAAGTTAAAAGTTTGAAAATTTGAATACTACGAAATAAAAGTCGAGACCAATCTGCAAGAATACATATAATTTGGTGATGTCCACTACAATTTTTCCTATGTGATTATAGATCTCCAACCTTAAAAAATGAGGTTTCGAAACCTCGACATATTTGAAATTTCAAAATTGAGTCCCCATGTGGTGAAAATCATCAATTTGAACGTGCGACTTTAAAATTGTATCGAAGAAAAAACGTTAAATGGTTTGACTACTATCATCTAGTAATGAATCACGTGAAAGTCTTTTACAATTTTAACACCTTTATTGATGATTTCAATCACCGATGGACCCAAATTCATCAATTTAAATAGATTAGAGACTCGAGACTTCATTTTTAAAATTTAATACCTATAATTACACCAGATGAAAGTTTGAGGATCTCATCCCCCTTACCCTATTAATAATGCATGAACCCCACGGGCCACGAGGGCCCTCGAAAGACGACGGGCTTGACTTACAGTTGCTTAGCTTTTCAAGTCACCAAACATTTTTCTCATCTTTTTCACTGATACCACCTTACATTATCTTATTTTTAACAATTCTCCAATTGTTTGCATATGCAAACATTTTGACCTCGGACTACAATCAAACTTGTAAAAAAAATTGTGAAAAATTTTACCTTCGAAAATTTATATTAAAAAAAAAAATCATACCCCATATAATTTTACATTCGAAAATTTACATTGGAGTGTGACTTTTATTGATATAAAATTTTAAAAATTTTGATTTCATATCACATGCAAAACTTCCTAATAAAATGATGTGAATTATATTGAAAAATTTGTATCGCAAAAATAATAATAATAGAAATTTAATAAAGAAAAGACGAGTTGACCCCTTCTTTTAAGACACATGTTTGACGTATCTTTACCTATTTTCAATATCTGTTTGGACCATTCGATGTGCCTATGATATAGTTCTCGAAATGAGCTTGCATATGCGATTTGTGGATTCGACTAGTGTATGATCATTGGAAAATTTTTTAAAGTTAGCATGTTATCAAAATCTCGAAATACTAGTTTGAATGTCTCATTTTGACAAACCGTAACATTTGCTGCGGTTGGTCATTTCGTGCGCTATTAATAACGTAAAAAACTAGGTAATGAGTATTTCGAAATGATATTAAGAATGTAATATTTCGATTTTGTTTGATATCTAATAATGATTTCGAAATTGAGACAAAAACATAAAAGAAGGAAAAAAACCAAAAAAAAGCCCCCCAAAGTTGGGGGTCACGTGGTCCCATGCCCACCGTGTCTGCTCCTTGTCTCTATTGCTATGAATTTAGTTTGCGCGTGAAGAACATATTATAAATTACATTTTATCGGAGTTATAAATGAAGTGATTTATCACATTATCGGAGTTAGTGGCTCGTTTTCATTCTCACGCATAAAAAAAATAAAAAATCAACAGATAATATCCTAAATGGTGTATGAGTCTGACAGTGTTTTTGCTCAGAATTAAGCTTTAGGTACAGAAAAATTATACAGAATTCATTGAGGAATTTGAAATGGAGGGTTTATATTTAAAATTGGGAGAGGGAAAACAACACAGTGATGGATATGATTAAAACATTTCAAATTCTTGTCAACAATATTTAGAAATTTCCTGTACTTGTAGAATAATTCTTGCTCAGAATTAAGCTATAGGTATTGGAAAATTATACAGAATTCATACAGGAATTTGAAATGGAGGGTTTACATTTAAAATTGGGAGAGGGAAAACAACACAATAATGGATAGGATTAAAACATTTCAAATTCCTGTCAACAATATGTAAAAGTTTCCTGTACTTGTAGAATAATTCTTGCTCAGAATTAAGCTATAGGTACATGAAAATTATACAGAATTCATACAGGAATTTGAAATGGAGGGTTTACATTTAAAATTGGGAGAGGGAAAATAAGACGGTCATGGATAGGATTAAAACATTTCAAATTCCTGTCAACAATACGTAGAAATTTTCTGTACTTGTAGAATAATTCTTTTGCTTATTCTACGGTTGATTTACTAAAGCAAGACTTATCTGTAAGCCTCGAAATCCAAAAATAAGTGATTATTAACCCATGTCTTAACTTTTGTGGCCAGAAATAAGTGATTATTAACCCATATGCCATATCTTAGCTTTTGTGGCCTATCCATTTTCAACACTGTGTTTCACCTTTCTTTGTCATGTCATTTATAAATGATTGTTGATTATTTTCTGTCCGCAACAAATTTAGCAGCTTCAACAAAACAGCTTTTCATCTCTCAATTTAGTGCATGAATGTTCATAGTTTTTACCTAAAGGGAAGCTCTGTTCTTTGAAGCAAAGGTAAATGATCTTCTGTTAATTTTTGTGTTGCCTTCTGTTTTCTTCTTAAGGAAATTGTTTTCACCGCGAACACTCTGGAATAAGTAGAATTTGAAGATTCTTGCACAAATTGGCCGCTTTTGGCGATTTTGATGTCTACAATTATAATCATATTCAAAGGATTAAGTATTTTCCTCTATGCAATGGATTGGAGAGTTTGACTTTTTGTTTTGTAGGTTGGAATTTTCAGATCGTGGCGAAAATCAAGATTGCTAAATGCTGACTCACAACTTACTGAAAGTCCCAAATGAATCCATTATATTGCAGTGGAAGAATTTTACATAAATCGTTAATCAATTATTCTGTCATAAGTAAAATTTGATCCGGGATTCGTTTGAAAAAGTAATCTGATGGAAGTTCCAGAAAGGAAGCATATAAAGAAGCAGTTAACAGGTAAAAGAGATGATACTGCACTACATTCAGCAGTAAGATCTGGGAATTTACAAGGAATTGTGGAGATCATTACAAATTGTGGTGATGAAGAGTTGGAGGAATTGTTGTCTAAGCAAAATCAGTCGGGCGAAACCGCGCTTTATGTTGCCGCAGAAAGTGGTCGAGCTGATCTCGTGGAGGAGATGATAAAGTTTTATGATCTTGGATCTGCTGGAATCAAGGCTAAAAATGGTTTTGATGCATTTCACATAGCTGCCAAGCAGCAAGAACTGGGTATGTTTCTATAGTATTCTCTTCCGTATTGGAATCTGAAGTCTAATTATACTGTTCATTTATCTGCGTGTTAGGCATTCAGAGATTGTGTATATTTCTCCAGTATAAAGATATTAGGGTGAAATTTAAAGAGATACAGGAACTTGGAGATCTTCATTGTAAAACCTCTTTTTATCGATTTTAGTGAAACTGCCACTATGAATTTGTGCGCGTGCTTCTTTTTGGTTCATATTGCTTTCAGGCTCAGGATTAGGTTTATTCCACAACACCGACCTCTCCGATTTGAGGCAGGTCTTTGTTAAATCTGTAATGATTCCGAAACATGTTATTCAGGGAGAGCTGGTGATTCTTGAAAATACTGTTAAGGACTATGTTTAAATAATTTTTTTGACTGTCATACTATTCTGTTAATTTCTACATGATGAACTTAGAGATTGATCGACAATTCTAATGAAATCGATGTCAAATGCAGGAGTACTGAAGATCCTCATGGAGGTCATCCCACAACTGTTGGCGACGGTGGATCAATCAAATACAACAGCATTGCACACTGCAGCAGCACAAGGCCACGTTCAGGTGGTCGATTTCCTCTTAGAGAAAAACAGCAGTCTCGCCACCATAGCGCGAAATAATGGGAAAACAGCTTTGCATTCTTCGGCAAGAAATGGGCATTTTGAGGTGGTGAAGGCCATTTTAAGCAAAGAACAAGGCATTGCTACATGGAATGATAAGAAGGGTCAGACTGCTCTTCATATGGCTGCCAAGGGGCATAGTAATGAAGTAATTGAAGCACTTGTTGCATCAGATCCTGCTTTAGTTACAATGGTCGATGGAAAGGGCAATACTGCATTGCATATAGCAACGAGAAAGGGTCGAACACAGGTATATAATTTCCTCTTTAGAAATATTTTAGCAAGTAATTTAATTTTCGAGCAGAAGGAAACTATTCCAGGAGAAAGTAACTTTCTCACGAATTGATTCTGGTTTTAACCGTTTCAGATTGTTCGTACCCTAGTAAAACACGAAGGGACGAATAAAGAAGCTGTCAACAAGTCTGGTGAGACGGCCATAGACACTGCTGAGAAAACTGGACATTCAGAGATTGCATCAATTCTTCAAGAATATGGAGTTCAGAGTGCAAAATCCATAAAAACACAACCAGCACCAACTGCAGCCAGAGAACTAAAACAAACAGTAAGCGACATAAAACATGAAGTTCACGACCAGATCGAACACACACGACAAACTCGAAGACGAATGCGAGGTATAGCCAAAAGGCTCAATAAAATTCACGCAGAAGGGCTTAACAATGCAATTACCTCCACTACAGTTGTTGCGGTTCTAATTGCTACAGTTGCATTTGCTGCCATTTTTACACTTCCAGGCCAGTATGCAGATGACCCTGGAAATGTTCCCCCTGGATTTTCCCTAGGAGAAGCCAATATTGCTCCAAACATGGAATTTATAATCTTCTTCATATTTGACTCTCTTGCACTCTTTATATCATTAGCAGTAGTTGTAGTGCAAACTTCTGTAGTAGTTGTAGAGAGGAAAGCAAAGAAGCAAATGATGGCAGTTATTAACAAGCTAATGTGGCTGGCTTGCGCGTTTATTTCGGCCGCGTTTCTTGCTCTGTGCTACATCATTGTGGGAAAAGATGAGAAGTGGTTAGCCATTGGAGTGACCATTATAGGAACTTTGATAATGGCCACGACACTGGGTACATTGTGTTACTGGGTGATCATGCACAGAATTGAAGCTTCCAACTTGAGGAGCCTTCGAAAGTCAGCAAGAAATAGTCGATCACAATCATGGTCCGTGTCAGTGATGACAGATTCCGAGATTCCTGATGATGAGTATAAGAAACTGTATGCTCTGTGATTTTAGTGTTTCTGGGATTCTCTAGAAAATACGTCTACGAGGAGAAACAGACGAGATGTCTGCGCAGTATGATTCTCATCTTTTTTCTGTTTATAGGAGAGGGCTGGTTATTTGGCCATGTTAGATTGTAAATAAACCTGGAAGTATTTCAGATTTCAAAATCAATTCATCATGGTCTGTGTCATAACAGATTCCATGATTCCTGATTAGCATAAGAAACTCTACGTTCTGTCATTTTAGCATCTCCAATGGTTCTCAAGAAAATACAGTTTTAGCATGTATATGTCTGTGTACAATGATTCTCATCTTACCTGTTCAAAGGAGAGTGCTGGTAATTTGATCAAAATCGCTTCTTCCTGATTAATAACTATGAATTTCCACAGCATCTCGTGCCTGTGGGGCCCACTATAAATATTTAAGAAGACACTCGAAACTGGAAAGATAAAGAAAGACGTGCATGCATCTATTTCTACATCAATCCCAGCATATTAGTTCAAATACTAGTGCACACTATTTCTTGAAATAATAGCTGATGTGCACACAACACCCATAAATTGCATTATTCATTCAAGTAGAAAGTAACTTTTGCTCAAAAAGCAGCCATCATAGAAGCGCTTTAAAGCCGTTTTCTTAAATTTCTTGACTTCTTTTTCTCTGAAAAGTGTTACTTCCATGAATAAAGCTACGTGTACCAGTACAACATTGGTTGACAACTGTAAGTTTATTGGGCCCTTATATGTGGTTCTCCTAACTAGTTGGGCCAGTTCCTTAGCCCACATTTGTTGACCCGGATTGTGTTCTTTACTTGGAGCATTCTTGACCCTTGGATTTTAATCCACGGCTGGGCTTGATTCTTGACTTGATATTTTCTTGATTTAACATTGGCTTCCTCCATACGACACCATCCCCTTTTCTTCTCTCTTCTGCTCGACTTTGGGGGGCTCTCTGTTCTTCTCTTCTTGGGGTTCACTGTGTGGGTAAGAACCGTGACTTAGGGTGGGATACCTTGGGGCTTCTAGGCCTGAAATAGTGGCTAGATTATTGGCATCTTCCTCTAAGTATTTACGGTAGAATCAGGGCCATTTGGGAGATCTTTGATCGATGATCAAATCGATTCTTCACTGGTTTTTTCTCTGAAGTTCTCTTTCTCTATGGATGGCGGATTGCAAGCGTGGGATGGGCTGTTCCTAAGCCTAAACGCTCCAACCATTAAATCAAAGAGATGCACACGAGCTCGAGAAAGGGAAGGAAGCTGCACAGTCTATAGGGGAGTCTTCTGTCCAAATTTATAGCTTCAGTTTCTGTCACTTTATGTGTTTAGAACTTGCTCTATATTTCTGGTTGTTTCAGCTTCGGTTTTCTCATAAAGTATATGATTACTTTGTTATGTTGATTTCCATGTTATAGTAATATTGAATCTGGACTTGGTTTCTGCCTTTGGTTGTATACATATAATGCATGCTGGATTCTAGCTTATTGTTGAATTAAAGATTGGGTATTGAACTTTGATGATTCAGATTTCATGAACATGCTAAAACTCTGCTTGATATAGGTTTTTTGGAGTCTGTTATTATGCTATTGGATTCCTTATTATGCTGTAAATTCCCAACAACAACAATGTAATTCTAGCATGTGACGTAAAAAATAGTTTTTTAAAATGGATGAAAATGATGATGTCAAATAAAATGTTGTCAACTAATGTTGTACATGTAGCATGATTTTTTTATTCCCTTTACTTTCCCAGGTATTTTTTTTGGTTAGTCCTAAAGCAAGAATTTCATTCATAATCAAACAAGCAGGCCATGTCCATACAGTAACATAGCAAAATACTTTGGCCTAATTGTGTCCAGTATAATCCAGAATTTTAAATGATTGAATAATTTGGAATCTAATTTGTTAAGATTTGGGGGTCCATCTTAAAAGGTCAACCTTGTTAAGAGGAGTAGCCCAAGATCTTTATTAATTGGTTTGTGTTTACATTTTTATTCGATGTGGGATTATATCCCTTAACACGCCCCCTCAAGATGGTGGCTCATTTGAGCAAACCAATCTTGAAATCCACGTGCTCACTTTTTGGAGTCTTACCGGGATTGAATCGCTCGTTGGAGCATAATGGGCTCTGATACCATGTTAAGATTTGGGGGTCCATCTTAAAAGGTCAACCTTGTTAAGAGGAGTAGCCCAAGATCTTTATTAATTGGTTAATCCCACATCGAATAAAAAGGTTGACCTTTTAAGATGGACCCCCAAATCTTAACATGGTATCAGAGCCCATTATGCTCCAACGAGCGATTCAATCCCGGTAAGACTCCAAAAAGTGAGCACGTGGATTTCAAGATTGGTTTGCTCAAATGAGCCACCATCTTGAGGGGGCGTGTTAAGGGATATAATCCCACATCGAATAAAAAGGTTGACCTTTTAAGATGGACCCCCAAATCTTAACATAATTACAAGCAATCTGAAAATTTCAGCAAGAAATGGACTTTCTTGAAACTTTCCCTCTTGCAGACATTTTTCATGCATCAGAATTAACAAAATTCAAATGATGAAAATGAAAATACCAGTACCTAACTCATCAACGTGACGATTCCTTCACCTACACATGCTCGAATACACAACGAAAAAGTCCATGAGCTCACTGTAAAATCATGTTACATTGTGAGGTTCGTCTTCACCTTGTGCATTGTACTTCTCATTTATACCCAAACCACAAAGGACATGCTGACACAAAACTCTAGATTTTTCTCGATCCTCACCATCTTCAATCTTGGAATCAGAAAATGTACAAAATGCAGAATCACTTGATGCATTTCTTGAATCCGGAAGCTGTCGAGATTGCTTGCAATGAGCAATGGCTGCCTCAATAGAACTCTCGTTCTCAAGTGCACTACTGCTCCTCTTGAGAAAATTCAACTGATGACCATTATTCAAATTATATGAAAAAGATGAAGAAGAAGATGATGAATTCGAAGAAGAAGAAGATGATGAATTCGAAGAAGAAAAAGAAGACAAACACTTCGTTGGAGAATGTCGTTTGATTGCACTGCAAAATGATCTTCTATGAACACTGTCCCCAATCCCTTCTTTCTCAATGTTGTTGATTATAGAACCTGTTGTTGGATCTTTCTTGGCTACTTTAAAGCACTTATTTGAAAAGTACTCATTTTTGGATAAGATTTCAGCTTCTGAGTGAGCAGATTTACTGAATAAAGATTTCAAATACACTCTTGAGGCCTTGAGCTTTGAACCCAATATAGAATGCTTAATAAACTTGAGCTTTTTGGAGGTCCAACTTTTTTTTGGATGATGATTGTAATTATTTTTTATGAAACTGCTTAATTCAGTGGACCATTCAAAGAAATAGTCATCAGGGTTCAGTTCATAGCTCACCCTGCATGATTCTGATGGAGAAATGTTGCACGAGTCCAATGGGGTGTTTGTGTTGGTACAAGGTGCTGTAGAACAAGAACTAATAAATGGGAAGGAACCCTCTTTGATGGCGGCGCCGTCGCCGGAGGTGGTGGAGAGGAGAGTTTGCACCATTTGCAGCCGTGGAGGGAGGTGGAGAGGAAGGAGTTTGCCTTTGTAAAACAGTTCATCGGCTGGAGAAGTTGTAGTGTCTTTTTCCCTACAAATGGAAGACATTTGGAACTCAAAATCTCTGCATTTTTGGGAAGAATTTACAAAGTTTAAGGATGATGAAGAACATAATTCCATGTCTATGTAATCTTCATCTGGGCATTCAAGATTTGTGGCCATTTTTGCGTAACACCAGATGGTAAATCCTAGTGCTTGTGAATTTGTGTGTGTTTTGAAAATGCTTGGTTGTGGGGAGGTGTGCAGAGGAGGAAAATGCAGAGGCAGAGAACCCTTTAAAAGATAGATGGTTCCAATTATACATTATCTTGCACAGGTCTTATATGCAATGGAAAAGTCTCCTTTACTGATTTGTATGTTAGATAAACTCGAAGATGTCATATTCTAAACCTTCCAGTTTGATTATCGTGCACAATTCGTATATGTAATGGAAAAGTCTCCTTTACTGATTTGTATGTTAGATAAACTCCAATACGTCATATTCTAAACCTTCCATTTGATTATCTTGCATAATTCGTATATGCCATGGAAAAATCTCCTTTACATGATTTGTATGTTAGATAAATTCGAAGAGGTCATATTCTCAACCTTCCAATTTGATTATCTTGCACAATTCTTATATGCAATGGAAAAGTCTCCTTTATGTGATTTGTATGTTAGATAAACTCGAAGAGGTGTCAAAACGGACTCGAGCAATTGTACATTTGAAAAGCATGATAATGTTGTTGGTTGCATTGGGCACGCACAGAAAGGTCCATGCAAGTGTGATCTATGTGGCCTATATTTTTTCAAAAAAATCAAGAAAAACAAAGAAAAAAATTGCAATGACCCGCCCAAATTTATTGGACATTGAAAAAGATCGTTAGAAAAGCAGTAGACTTTGTTACGACTCACTCTTTTAAGACACCATGTAGAACTAGTTTACCGGGTGGACACTTATATATCTGCACGACTACATCTACAGCATATAAAAAGTGTGGATAAGTGAGAACATTTGATTTTTCATTTTGTCATTACATTTTTATGTTTATGATCAACAATATCCTTAACATTCAATTTATTTCAACTAAACAAAATTATTATTAACTAATATTATTGTTTTCAAAAAATTAAGTCAATTATTTTTCACTATATACAATTATTACTAATTATTAATGTACAATTAATAAAAGCGTTATCATATACAATTAAAAACAATTGTAATGATACTATAGAAATTAACTAGAAATGGCATGGACTATCAAGTTGATTAATATTATTATATAAAATTTATAATTTGTGTATCTGATTTATGCTTTATTTTTAGTTTTTTTATATTTATTATTATTTTTTAAAATTTTCTTTTTGAACGTGTTTATTTTTTATCGGTGAGAAGGTAGAGAATACGTATTTATGTGTTTATTTTTGTTCACATTTATGTTGTTTTTTTCCGGACATTTATATTGTTTGTTAGATAAGAATCTATGAGTAAGTATTGTTGCATATTTGGTTTGGTTTTTTTGTGATTTTTTCTTGTATTTTTTGTTCATATCTATGTTGTATATTTGATTAATTAATTATTATATTTACTGTCGCATATTTGGTACGCAGTATTATTTTTTCGAACGGATTTATATATATTATATAGAAATAGAGTTTTCCACTCAAGTCCAAAAGCAAGAGCTTCATAATGAGGTAAGAATGGATGATCCTGGCATGTCCTGCAACACCCACAATTGTCTGAAAAAAAAATAAAAATAAAAATAAAAAAATCGAAATCAGCCCAATCTGGAAAACCTGGCTTTTTGTGCCCCCAACTTATAATTAAATGGCAAGAAATAAGCACTTATGGATCACTCATTGACTTGGTCAAAACATGGGGGGTCATATTTTTTTTACCTTTTTATTGTTTGACACAACCCTAGGGTACAACATTTTGCTACTGTCCACACATTGTAGTATGGAAAGTTATGCACCCAAGGATAGAGGCCTTTGTTTCCACACTCGTGTAATAATCTTTTCCTACTTCCTTTAAATTGTTGGGCACAATTAGACATCCCCACCACCCCTATCCCATACCAAACGAGCAATTAGCTCGCATCGTATAAATGAATAATAAATAACAAACTAAGGCTTATCATCGAGAAGCTCAGGTTGAGGACTTCCGAATCCTAAGGTAAGAATGGAAGTATCAATCTAAAACGGCTTGATTTTGAGGTGGACCTACCCGACCCTTTTCTTTTGGCATGATTAGCCCGAAGCTTTTACTTTGACAAAGTTCCTGTTCTTTTTTTAAGAGAGTCCGTGTAGACTAGTCTATGAAAACTGGACACCGCTACCATTGAACTTTTAGCACGACTCAACTGTAGACCGAATGTAGCTAGTAGTTCATTGCGCAGCCCATCACAGAGTCTAGGAGCGGTGCTTTTGACGTGCCACCACAAGTCGATGCATTTTGATATTTCTAAGTAGAAAGACTTATTTTTTTCAATCAAGTGATCAAGCGAACTTATTATTTGAGAAAATGATCAAAAGTTAACTCTATATCTCTATTCGATTCATCGGATTCATCTCTACTTCTAATCAAACATTCTATATAACCAATTTTTTTTACCGCTAAATTGTGCTATGCTAATTTTGGGAATGCAGTAAAAGAAGTTTTTATTGAACAAGATTTTCTTGAAATGCGTATGAGAGAGAATTTTAAGTGACAAAAACTTACTGTGCATTAGAATGGTCACATGAACTTATCTGACAAACTAAAAAGTTTAAAGTGGAGGGTCTGATCTCTTTTCTGATGTGGCCCCAAAACTTTGGCTTAAAATTGATAAAAAGTGAAACTGACACGTGAATGTGATGCCTACTAAGAAAGGAGTTTCAAGAAAGGGCCTTTTTCCATCTGTGTAAAACTTCAAAAAGCAAAGAGAAAGTCTTTGTTTTAACTCTTTGATTTCATTCTAAAGATGAAACTAAAATTGAATAATAAGGGACTGAAATATGAAAGGTTTAAAATGCTAATCCTATGTTCTTCAAATATCAAGCTATTTGGCTACTTCGATTCATACATGGTAGAAGTGAAGATGGTAAAATGAATGCATTCATATTAAAACGCACAAGAAATGAGAGTAAACGTGGACAAGGTGGGGGTGATGCCAATGTAGAATAAATTATACAAAGTGGTGACTAAAGTAATCGAGACATGTTTTGATTAAATTAGAGATTGATTCATATCAACGACACTATCTCGATAACACGGTCAAGAGAAGTATAGACCCAAAATTAGATGTAATGTAATTGTCTCTAAAATTTAATTGTTTCAGATCTTTATATGAATCTCAACATGAATAGAATCGAGTCAAAGTAAAATGGTAAAGTCAGCTTCAAAAGGGCAATATGCTCACCCCGAACTTCACGTAAAAGATATACCCTTTTTCATTCTCTTGACCTCTTGACTCGTCCCATACAAGGCCTAGTCACTTTTAAGTGTTCGACATTCATTCTTGCAAAATCGTGCATCATCCTAGACAGATGCATCCCCTGAAGAAAAGTACAAAGAAAACAAGAGAAAACATGCAGATTTAAACGAGGGAAAACCGAAAAGAATAATTCATACTTGAGGAGCTTATGAGCCAGATTTACGTGCAACGTTGTTGGTTCATTACAAAAATCAGTTTTTTACATTTCAATGAGAATGCTAGAGTCTAGTTTTACAGCAAAATTGGAATAATTACCAGAATCCTGGTAGAGTATATCTATAAAACATTGTTCACCAGAAAAGAAAACTTCTACTGGTTTTAAATATCCAGCAAGGGCATTTTCCAGTAATTCCATGAGTTATAATCTTCCTGCACAGATAATGCGCAAACAAGATGTTATTAGATGGAGAAAACCCTGAAAAAAATGAAATATCTAAGAGTCCAATTTTTTTTGTCGTTGGCAGTGTAACATTAGTACCTGCTCGACCAGTGATGATGTTGGTGGGAACATGTCGTGTACCAGAGTATGCAATGAAGTGTATGACTTCACGTCAATCCGGTGATTAATGGCTACCTCTCCCTGCGAGCATAAATGAATTTCATAGACAGAACAAAATGAAAAAAATAAACTTGCAGAATCGTGGTCACGTAGGGAAACGTATATAAATGTTTGTTACGCCGTACTGGATGGTGCAATGAACAAGATTTTAATTTTTTTCTCTTTATTGATATTGTCAGGTACTATCCAACTATCTGGACGGGCAATAAAGAATGACGACTACCTTGGGATTAATGATAAAGATTTTGCCTTTTGGGATCCCTATTCTCCGGTAACTGAGTTCATCAGTGTCTCTGTTTCCGAAACCCGCATAGAACGGATTATAGTCAGCAGGAAAAAGTGCTTTGATATCCTGCAAAAGGGAGCTTAAAAAATCAAGATATTCAAAAGAATAATTAAACGTTTCACCTACAAAACTTGCATGCCACAGTAAATCTGACCTCTAAACAGGCAATCTTGAACTCGTGAGGAGCTCTTCTTATGACTGCCATCCACGACAAACAATAGTAAATTCTTCTTATTAGTTGCAGAATTAAAACTTTCCAGACTATAAAAGAATTTCGCTATTTTTATCATCCTGTGCATTTGTAAACATTTAGGTGTTAATAGAAAGTCTATTAATCATTCAGGGAAAAACCTTACCTTCTCGGTACAATGAGGGAAATAGGCCATCCGGGGAAATGACAACAGGTCCATTCGGTAAACTTTTTCCGTCCTGCAAACATTATAAATATTTTTCACCAGATGGAATTTTGGTTGTAGTGCTAGTAAATTCTTAAGTTCACTACAAAATTAACATGGAAAAGTTGGACCATTGACAAGACAAAAGAAAAAAAGGTGGCTCAAACAATTGCAGGATTTCTTGATGAGCCACATAATTTTTGGTTGTTTATATTTCTCAATTAAAAAAAAATTGAGTTCAAAGAAGGGGAAGCGAAAGTCAAAGCTATTATATATATGTACAAAGGTAACCAAGACAAAATCTCCTAGGAGCACAAACATTAATCGAACACATTTTGATCATTAGAATGTTCAAGAAGTACCATTTGTGCAATAAAAAGCTAATAACACTATGGGTCATAGTACAGTATACCTGCTTCAGATTGAATAGAAAACTCTTAGTCAAGTACGCTTGAACAATAGCTCGTGCACTAAGAAATAACAGCTGATACCCATTCTCCTACATTAAGAAAGCGTTCAACATGTACAACAAATACAATTTAAAACTTCGAATAACCATAAAAATCAAAACATCCCAATCGCATCAGTAACTGCAATGCCATCACAATTCTATTATCATATCTACATATAAATACATGAGAAAAAAATAAGCTTTAGAGACTCGAGTAATGAAGATCAAGTAAGTCGATGAACAGACAAAGTCACAGCAATTCCTGCTTGTAGAAAATGCATGAATAGATTAATTAGATTCATTGATCTCGGATGAATTTAGACCGACTTGAGAAAGACGATGTGGTCCCAACTTATGTACAGATCACAGAAGTTCTTGAGATTTGCTAAAATGGCTGTGCATAAGCATGGAATTTTTTATGCTTGACTTCCACTCTGTTGACTAAATAAAGGAAAGAGACAGATTAAGTGCCAATGTCTTTTATAAGGAAAGCTACAAGGGATTGACACCTAATAAAATCGGAAAGACGTAAAATGGAAAAAACCTGGCATCTTTTCATCATTTTGGAAGTAAATAGAAACATAGTGTCCATCATTAATCAGCATAAATCAATCCGATTCTTTTATGAGTTAATTGCTATGAGCATGCATTGAGACATTTTCTTCAATAAGTTTTAGCTACTATTAAACAATTTCCACTTATTGAAATAATTCTATCGAAAACTTTGCACTTATATCCCTTGTGCATGCAGACTCAAGCCAGGATTCTAATACAATGGGGGCAAAACTCTGTTAAAGATAAAAATTTTGAAACAAGATAACAACAAAAAATTTCAAAATGTTATAATTTTCTTTAAATACGTTACAACGGTTCATTACGAATTTTAATAATTTAAAAATGTTGACTAAATTATTAATATCGTCAAATATATTGTTCTCAATATACACAATTAACAGTCATTCATCCACTGCTCTTCAATTTGATCTTGCAGTCAATCTTTTACAATGTTTACACGAGAAAATACTCTTTATAGTAGTTAACAGCAATAGCATAAATTAATGCCATAGTCACAAGGAATTAAACATTGTATATTGAGAATAAGGTTTTGCAATGTTTATTTTATTACAAACCAACTTTAGTGTAAGATCACTAAGGTTTTGTAATTATAAACCAACTTTTGCTCTGGCAATTTCAACTCTTTTTTTACTCTGTTGAAATAGTGCTTGTGGCATACTTATCAAAGGACTGGCCCCCAGGAGACTTTGAATTAGCCTTGTTATCCATGCATTCAATACTTTTTTTTTTCATTCCTCATTATATTGGGTTGTCTTTGTGTCTTTAATTCCTGAGTTAATCTTATTTTCTCTTAATAATTAGACCCATTACCAAGTCTATAAAGTGTCCCATGGCCATAAATAAGCCCATAGATTGCTCTTTACCCGAAAAAAATCCATCTAATTGCTTATTGAAGGCATGAGATTTTCGGAACTCAGTCCATACCAAATTTCCAAACTATTTTTAAATTATTACATAGAAGTGCCTGCTTATTTTTTTTCTATAGACAACCTATTCGGTACATCCTTTTTGCATTTATTTGTTCAAATATTACAACCCTCTAGTTTACTTCAGTCCATATCAAACTTCATGATTTTTTGCATCTTTGTTTTCGGAATTCAGTCCACATCAACCCCCCAGTGTACATCCTTTTTTTCAGAATTCAGTCCATATCAAATTTTGTGCTTGTTTTTTAAAATTTGGTACATCTAGGAAAGGCAACTATATGATTTACAACCTCTATTTTTGGTATAAACATGACCAAGAAAAATAACACAAAGGATGTGATGACTCCAAGCTGAAAAATAATACATCTGATGAAATTACCTTAATTGCAGAAAAAAGACGAGCTATTCCAGAATGTGTCCAGTCCTTCCCAACCAGAGGCATAAACTGACCGAGAACATCAGATCTGGAAAACAAGCACATATGAAGCACAAACTACACGGGATATTGGAAACCTATCTTTGCTACACCATAGCTAATTTTCTTGAATAATACAACCAAAAATAAATCACATCTCATGTTAAAAGTTATTCGATCCGTTTAAGCTTACAAAAAACCAACCCTAAGGGGGTCTGATGGACCATCTTGAGTTACCAGAGATCAATAACCCATAGAAAATTGCGAATCGGTAAATTTGTTTTAAATTGTGTACGCTCGTAAATTTGGCTACTAAATTTTGCCATGAGGATCAATTTATGGTCCATTGCTTCCACCCCTCCAATCTCTATGATGAACAATTGTCAATGTGAAAACTTCACTATTCTCAATCGACTTGTTTATAATTCCTCATAGATGTGGTACTTAGCATACAACATATATTTTTGAGATACCAACTTGGACCAAAACAGTAACATCTATTTCCGGTGACGTTGTGGTAGTCTCACCAATATTGTTTGATAAACAGGATATATTAACCCAAACTTTTACTGATTTGCACAGTAACATGAACAAAATTATTATTATATCTAGCAACAATGAAATATCAAGGTCAAAATCTACAGCAAGCCTTCCGACCAAAATAGGTGAGACTGCTTTGCTTGCATCATAAACGGAAGTATCAGACTTTTCAGTCTTTTCTCATCCCATATTTTTCGAAGAGAAAGATGTCGGTAAGCTTAATTGTAATTAGCTAATAGCTTCCATTCAAACATATTTTCTAGATTGTAGACTTCCACATTATCAATTCTGTCATTTCCTAATTCATATAAGGCAAATTAACCTTACTTGGTAATTGTCCCATCTACGTCAGAAATTACAATTCGTGTATTCCACTTCCACAAGTATATATGAGCTTCAACCTGTTTCAGAAAATTGTAGATTAGTAACAACAGTAGTGGTTATCTAGTCCAACCAATTATCTATTTTATAGAACAAACATTGACCAGGAAACAAAGTATAGACCTTCTGAGTTCCAAGAACCCGTGTGGAGAAGATGAAATTCACCATATTCTGTCCCTCTTTGAGATTTAAAGAAGCTATCTGATCGGTAGTGGGAACATTTGTTCTTATAACTTGCTTCCGAGGAGACTCGCTGGCAGCACGAGGTGTTGGAGTTGGTTCAACATGTTGGCTCTCAGAGAGAGATTCAGAATCGACAAAGACCTCCTCATTTGATGAGTTACCACCAGTATGTTCACTTGTCTTAACCCTCCTAAAGGGAATTGGCCAAAGCCTCCATCTGCGTCCAGGAGGAGTCGAAGTTAATTCAGATTCAATTTCCTTAGCTTCTGTTGTTTCTTGTTCCACTGGAATTGTGTTGTCTGGCTCAACAGATAAATTCAAACCATAAGTTGCTAATCCAAGAATGATAGGAGCAGCTTTATCCCATGTTAAGTACTTCCCTTGCATTCTAACTATTAAGTTTTCATTTTTAACAATTGATGACGCAGAAACTCTAAATTCCTCAGCTGATATGCAGCTTCTTTCGAAGGCTTCTGCTGCTGCGCGCAAACCCATCCCAGCACGAAGCAAGTTCCCACAAAGAGATAACTCTATTCCTGCCAAAACATATATAATATGATTAGAGAAACTGCAAAAGAGTACTAAAATCAAATGACAACAAGTGATTCAAAATATATTATAAATTATAATATCAAGATGGCATGCCATACCTGTGTCGAAGTCTGCTTTCATGTCTCCACTTGAATCTCTAGAATGAGGGTCAAGATTTTCGTTTTTACTGCATTCATCTACAGAAGCAGGTGCTCGCTGGTCACTCTGCATTCCTCCAGCTACTAAATTATCATACAGCAGATTCTCTGGCTTCTGATCAGTGCTAACAAATGGTACGGGCTTGCTATCAGTACCACTCTGATCTGTATCAAGTGTACTTTTTTCATGGGTTTCAACTTCAACTTGCAAATCCGTCAAAGAAACAGTGCTTGGATATTCAGAATCTGAGGGAGGTAATCCATTTTGATTTGTTGATTTTCCACGATTTCCCTCTTCAGTTTCATCATTTGTCGAAGGACTTTGAGGGGACTTCTCATTTATATCTTCAGCAAACTCATGAATCTGCACTGAGGAACCTGTGTCTTGTTGAATGGCATTCATAGACTGCACTGCCAATTCTTGGAGCTCCAAACAACTTTTGAAAACCTCAGCCCTCTTAAAACTATTAGATGTGGTCTCTGAACTACTTCCCATGTAAAAGTATCTTCCCTGGTTAGCTATATTCTGGCTGTCTAGAACACGAGAGAGATTCTCTTTACCTCCTTCACATGTATCCATTCTGTGTTCAGAAGCTTGACTACAATTTTCCGCCTCACGAGCATTTTCAGAAGTAACTTTATGTGTAGAGGTGTCCAAATCACTCAAATAATCGGCTGTCCATGTAACTTCATTTGTATTGTACTCTTCAGTCCCTTCACCTGGACCAAGGTGAAACTGAGGCGTGCTTAGTTGCAAGTTCTCAGCATTCCTCTCCAAGGATGAGATGGGCGCGGTCAGTATGTGCCCATCCACACTCACCAGAACTACTTCTGAGTTCGAAGTGTGTGATTCTATCATATGCTCCACACTATCTAAACTATCGTATCTTCGGGAATCATATTCCGATAACTCAATTGAACCCTCTAGAGAAGATTGATCATCATGAAAATCGTAGAATGCCCGCTCACTGTCAGACTCATTCATCTCCAATCGGTCCATGCCAAAAGTAATGCGTTCATCTCGAACCTCTACCTCACCATTATCAAAATCATTAGTCTCTTGTATAAGAGAACTATTATCTTCTGAATTATTATCGATATTGATGCCTTCACGATTATCAGAATCCTTCAAAACATTGTTTGCCTTGTTGTCCTTCTCAGAAATAACTTCCCTAACAAAATATGCTTCACCAGAATTATCGAGACACATGTGAAAATTGGCATCGACTCCGTTAACTTCTATCCGGACAACTTTCTCCGCCCCTTTAAGAACGCCCTGAAATTTACCAAATCGTACATACCAAGGCGTGCTCCGGAAGGTTCCATCTTGCTGCTGGACAACTATTATGTCAACTGCCCCACCAAATGGATGAAATGGTGTGGCGACAGAGTACATTCCTTGTGTGATAAAACTGCTAACTTTACCCACCACATTCATTTAAATTTTAATTTATGCACAAAGAATTACAATCCAAAATATATATCAACTGATCTACAAAGATGATATTTCTATATCCAATCAACGGGATTCCATCACTGAATCTTAAACCATCAACTGAAATTCATTCCACCAAATGATACCAAGGAAGCACAACTCTCAGTTAATTCGCTTCTTGAATAGATGATATCTGTATGCACCAAATCATTCAAAATAATTACATGATCGCTCAAACTTTTTTCTGAAAGACAACTTCAAAGATCATTGCGAGTGAACTAAAAACCTAAATACTTAACTTCTTATCAACAAAATAATAAAATACGAAAACGCAATGAAAAAAAAAAACAAATAAGAATCAAATATGTTTGTAAATGCAAGATAAAATAAAAATCAAATAGTGCGAACTTACAAAATCAAGGAATTTCGGAAATTCTGTGAAAGTCTTAGTGCTCAACGATCGAATTGACATATATCTAATCTAACAGCTTAAAATCAGATATAAGTTCCCCGAAGAAGATTAATAGTATGTGTTTCTGGGTACGGTGCTGTGTTTATACAGATATGTTATTATTTTAAAAAAAAGAGAGAGAGAGAGAGAATTCAAAGGCTTTGAAATTTGCACTTGCGAAGAATTGAACGTAATTTGGATAACAGAGAAATCAGTCATAAATCCAATCCCCAATTTGCCGAGCAATAAATAGGTAATGCTTTGAACAGAAAAATTTGTTGTTGATTGACCTCGCATTACGGATTTAATTTCAAGAAAACCGCTGTTTTTTGCTTGTAAAAGTTGAATGCCGGAAAGGACAGAACTGGTAAGTTAGGTACTGTTGTCGAGTTTCGTGTGTTATTGGGTAGCTAAGAAGTAATTCGAGAAGGTGCACGTGCACCTTCTAGTTATCTCCTTCAAAGACAAATTACATTTTTTTTTATTGGTTTCCCCTTAAAATAAAAAATAAATAAAAAAGGCAAATTACTCAACCATCCTTGTGGTTTCTGACTATATCCGCCTGTAAGGATTTCTGAATCTACTTCTTTGAGAAATCTACCTTCTTTAAAAGCTATTCTAACCATATAAAATACTTTCAAAAAGTTATCTAAATATGATTAAAAATAATTTTTGACTTTTCAATTTTTTTTGTCAAACGACCCCGAATGTGTTATTCTATACAACTGCATTCATCCTTTCGTTTTTTTCTTAGCCCCTGTTTGTCTACCATTATTTCAAAAAACTATTTGTTACAGTAAGATTTTCCATCACACATTCACTCAATAAAATATTCTACATACAAATCAATAAAGTTATTTTAAATTTCAACCACACATTTTTTAAAAATATTATTCATTACTCTATTTTTCTTCAAATAATGGGAGACAAACACACGTTTTTCCTCTTTTTGATAAGATGGGTACTTTTTTATACTCATAATGTTTGTACGAATTTAAATTACATTAAAACTCAAAGTTTCATTTTAAAATGTCAATTTTATTAAAATAAGTAGCTCAAACTCTTATATGTTGATCTATGTTATATATCTTTATTCGATATGTGATTTATCTCTTGATATGTCCTGCAAGAAGGGGCTCGTCTGAACAAAGTAATTTTGAAATTCTCGTGCTCATTTTCTTTTTATGTTAACGTATCAATTTTGCTCATTTTTATACTTGTGTTCTCAATTTTTTTTTTACGCATTTTTACCTTTGACCTTTAATTAATGGGTTATTGGCGCAAAACGTCCCTACCTATGACGGGTTGTGTGGAAAACGTCCCTACGTTTGATTTTTTGGTGCAGAACGTCCCTACCTATGCATTTTCTTGCGCAAAACGTCTTTTTCCCTAATTTTTAACATAAAATGACCCATATACCCTCCAATTTAAATAAAACAAAGAGAAAAAGAAAAGAAAATAAAGAATAAATTGCAATTTCCTCTTAAACTTTTTTAAAATGCAAATCAATCCAAAACTTATGAAAATATTAAACCCTTTACACTTGCCATAACAAATGCGTCCAAAATAGGGCGATTCTTTGCCTTTTTTTCACCCCCAAATGCGTCCAAAATCCGGCAGCCTCCGGCCACCTATCTCGCCGGATCTTGACACCGGTCAACAGCCATCCATCTCCCCTTCAAATACCACCCAACCACGCTCAATTCCATCAACTACAGTGGCTGGAATCAACACTCAAAGTTCACTGTCACCCAATCTGAAAATCGCCGAAAATTGCACTTCCGGCCAATCCCATGGCCGAAACCCACCTCCTTCCAACTGCCCATCACCAGGTAACCACAATCGTGCCAACAAATCATTACAAACATCACCAGAAAACATCAACCTCAATCCTGAAATTTCGCCAGTCGCGAGCCTCGCGACACAGCCACTGAACAACGCCAATTCCGGCGACGCAGGACCACCGACGGCCAGGGACCTCCTGGGCTAGGTCCCTCTTCACCTGGCGCACCTAGCCTAGGTATGGGTCTTGGTCTTTCTCGCCCAGAAGCTGCTGATTTTGTGGGAGAACGGGCTGCTGTTTTACTTCGTGATTTTGTTGTAGCTGTCCCAGTAAATTCGACCCACAATCATTCAATTGGAAGCCAAATGACTATGGGTAACTTGTCAATTGAGAAAAATGATGGGCAATTGATCTCCAAATTGATTCCCCCAAATGGGGCTATGCATGATGAAGGTTTTGAGGCTACAATTGATGATGTTATTGAAGTTATTGATGCTAATTCAATTCACAAAACCGCAATTGGGGATCACAGGATCATGGGTAACATGTCAATCGAGGAAGATAATGAGCAATTGACCTCCAATCTTATCTCCCAAGTGTTATGCCAAGTGTAAAGGGTTATTTTTAATATTTTCATAAGTTTTGGATTGATTTGCATTTTAAAAAACTTTAAGAGGAAATTGCAATTTATTCTTTATTTTTCTTTTCTTTTTCTCTTTCTTTTATTTAAATTGGAGGGTATATGGGTCATTTTATGTTAAAAATTAGGGAAAATGACGTTTTGCGCAAGAAAATGCATAGGTAGGGACGTTCTGCACCAAAAAATCAAACGTAGGGACGTTTTCCACACAACCCGTCATAGGTAGGGACGTTTTGCGCCAATAACCCTTAATTAATCAATACATCTTTTTTATGATGATTTGGTTAGTATTCTTTTAAAGTACGTCAAATGATTTTGTAATTTTGTATTTGTTATTTATTTAAAAATAAAGAGGCAAATAAGTTCGTTTATTCGACCCAAAGCATCATGAGTTAAAATATGTAAATTAATATAAGGTTGAAAATAAGAACGTGATGGAAAAATTGGGGCAAAAAAGCAAATATTAGGGACGTTCTTAGAAATTGAAATATGGTATATTTAACAAAAGTGTGGAGTAAATACAATAATCCTTTATTTTTATCTAAGTCGGAGATTTCGCTAATATCCTTCAACTCTTGTTTGATTTCCATTATTTTTAAAATACATTTTTTCTCTCTTCTTTTCAACCACACATTTTTCAATAAAATAATATTACACACAAATTCAAAACTTTTTTTTAACCACATATTCTCCATTAATCACTATTTAAAAATGAATTTTTGATCAAATAATGGGGTTCAAACAAGGCCTAAGATGCAAGTGTCTTTAGAAGTTTGTGTAATTTGGTTAAAGAAAAAATAAGAGAAAATTACATGAATCTTCCTCGAATTATTAACTATTACAAAAACATTTTTTATACTTCAAAAAATAACCATGCTACATGAAGTATATTATGAGTTACATTAAATTTGACATTCTTTTATGTGGTAGCAATTTACACCATTAATTTTAAATACATTCATCACATCATTGACAGGATTTTTTTCACTTAGAAAGAGTGTCAAACTCCTTGTCAAGCTATAATGTATATCTAGCTTTATAAAAATATATCACCCTAATTTAAAAGGAAAAGGATGCTTGTACACCTCATGGTGTATACACGGATTTACGCTCAGTGGAGGATTCAGCATCCAGCGAGGGGGCGCGATCGCGTCATGTTGGATTTGTTGGAGTCACTGTAGAAAACTTGAAGACGCAATCACACTCACACATGCGCTAAGGATATGGGGTCGGGAGGTTGAAAATGAAAGCAGTTTGATTGAACTTTTTTTTAACTGTGGGCTTTTTAGGAATTGAGCCTCTTGTTTTTATTTAAAAAAGGCCCAATCTAAGCATCTGAAATGGGACCAGTTTATACTAAATCAGAAATCACACCCCAAATTTCAATTGCAATTCCAGACGAAACCGATCATGCAAACCCTATCTCTACACTCAGTACATGGGGGCACTTGCAAGAGAGCTGAATCGGGAAATAAAATAACATTTCCAATCTTAGTGGTGATACTTTCTCAGTACATGTTGCGGGTTGTAGCGTTGATGATGTTGGGACATTTTGGGGAACTTGAACTATCCGACGACTCAATTGTTACTTCTTTTATAAATGTTATGGATTCAATGTTATTGTAAGATCCTTTTTATTGCTTCAACTTTTGATTATGGCAATGATTGCTACAAGTCATGGTTTTGTGATTTGTAATAAAATATTGAGAATAGATTCAAATCAATTAGGAGCAATTATGTTTTTCAGGTATATTGTGAGAAATTTGGTGTTCAGGGATACCGCAAGCTTCAGTTTCACCCTACATGGAATGTTGGTTTGCTAACTAAATTACATTGATTTATGGCTTTTAGTTTCTATTCTTCAATACATTTTTGCCCCGTATGAATCTCATTAAATTAAATTTTATTACATTAATTTTTTTCTCTCTTCATTTCAACCACACATTCATCAAATAAAATAATATTACACACAAATCTAAAATTTTTCAACCACACATTCTCCCATCAACTCTATTCTAAAAATTTTCAACCCCCAAAAAAGGGGGCCAAACAGGGGTTTGCTATGTAACCTTTTAAATCACTAGTCTACGTGCAAATTTCTTCAGAAATCATAGATGAATCTAACTAGAATCTTTGTTTTCCTACCATCATTCCACTAGATTATGGAACGATTTTTTCAACCAAAATGAAAGTCCCCACCTAGTTCTTCTAGTGTTGCATCTAGTCCCACAACTACGTCTAGTTGAACACATGAGTTGTTAAATAACACAGATTATTTTCATATATATTTGATTTTTACGTTTTAGTCAGTGGTCATCGACAGACCAGCTAACTTACAATTTTGAATCTGCCAATGTTTACGCTTCCTCAAATGTACATGTTATATTAGTGTAGCATGACGCAATTTAAAAGAATAATGTTATTTATTTCCACTGAGGTTGAGTCACAATCTATGTGACAATTACATGACATTAAATGATATATTCAATTAAATGAGTCATGTGACTTTGTATTTAAATGAATCTATCATTTAATATCATGTTGACCCTGTTTGAATCACATTATTTTTTTTCATTCTTATTCTTCTACTCATTATTAGCCACATATTCTTCAATAAAATAAAATTTTTCATCACATCAATAGTTTTTCCTTCTTTTTCAACCATATATTCCCTATTACATCAACAGTAAAAATGTATTCTTTTTCCAAAAATATGCACCAAACAGGGGCATAGAATGTGACTCAATTCAGTGAAGATGAATAGCATTTATCAATTTAAAATATTGAATTTCAGATTCACCCATTTCCCAATAAAGGTCAATTTCGGTAATTTCCACAAATCGTAAAATTTGCCCAACCAACACCTCCTTCTTTTTGACCCCGATCTCCCAACGTCTTCCTCCACCGGCCCACCCTTTACCTCCTCGCGCAACCAGTTATCAGTATGACTAAAATACCCTTCCTCCTCCCATTCCTCCTTATCCACCTCCTCCTCCGCCCCGCGGCCGCCGAGATCAAGTCCCTCAAGATCACCTCCGATTCCCGGGCCATGATCCTTTTTGAGCGATTCGGCTTCACGCACACCGGCCACGCTAACATTTCCGTTTCTTCCGTGGCCGTAATCTCCTCCGTCGCCTCGCCAGATCCATCCCGCCTCGGTTTTTTCCTCCTATCAGAGGAATCCCTCATCCAAGTGCTCTATGAGCTCCAGCAGAACCTTTCTTTTTGCGTCCTCGATTCGAAATACGTCGACTTGTTATTTACTTTCAGGGACCTATCCCCTCCTCCCCGCTCCTCCTTCTCACATTCGTACCCGATTTCCTCTCCTAATGAATACTCCCTTTTCTTTGCCAATTGTGCCCCTGAATCCACTGTTTCAATGGATGTCACGACCGAGCTTTATAATCTTGATGATCGTGGTAGCGTCAAGGATTACTTATCTGCTGGACTTACCCAGCTGCCCACCCTGTATTCATTCTTTTCAATTCTTTATTTTGTTTTCTTTTGGTTCTGGGTTTCTTTTTGTTTTAAAAATAGGAAGTCTGTGCATAGGATACATGCCCTGATGGGGCTTTTGGTAATTATTAAGGCATTTAATTTGCTTTGTGCTGCTGAGGATAAGCATTATGTGAAGGTTACAGGCACCCCTCATGGATGGGATATTTTGTTTTACATTTTCCAGTTTATTAGGGTGATATTGTTGTTTACGGTGATCATTTTGATCGGTACTGGGTGGTCGTTCTTGAAGCCGTTCTTGCAGGAGAGGGAGAAGAAAGTGTTGATGATCGTGATCCCGTTGCAGGTGTTGGCAAATGTGGCTTCCGTTGTGATTGGGGAAACTGGGCCCTTTATTAAGGATTGGGTGACATGGAATCAGCTTTTCCTGTTGGTGGATATTATCTGTTGCTGTGCGATTCTTTTCCCGACTGTGTGGTCTATCAGATCTCTGAGGGAGACGTCAAAGACTGATGGGAAGGCTGCAAGGAACTTGTCTAAATTGACCCTTTTTAGGCAGTTTTATATTGTGGTTATTGGGTACTTGTACTTCACGAGGATTGTGGTGTTTGCGCTCAGGACCATTACTGCTTACAAGTACCAATGGGTGTCGAATGCAGCTGAGGAGATTGCAAGTCTTGCATTTTATGCTGTAATATTCTACATGTTTAGGCCGATGGAGAAGAACGAATATTTTGCCCTTGATGAGGAGGAACACGCAGCAGAGATAGCTCTTCGGGAGGAAGAATTTGAGCTCTAATTGGGATCTAAATGCTGTTAGTTTATTCTAATTGGATCTCCTTTTTGCAATTATACGTTATCCTCACATTTACTCATTGTGAGTTGTTTAGCGAAGTTATAAGTAGGTTTGCTACAAAAAATCCCTATCTGCATACTTTCTTTGACCTTTTTTCCCCTTTTATTTTGTTTTCATTAACATTGGTTTTTACATCTAATAGCTACTTTAAATTTTGGATAATGGAAGTTCTATGTCTTTTGCAAGGCTTCATTTATTAATATACATTCTCTTGTTACTTGTCTTTGAAGATCATTACGATTGTTCAGAATCGTTGCATTTGTCACTTTCTTATGCCTGTGATTGTTCCTTGTATGCAGTTATTTTCCTCAATTTTATAGATGTTTGTAGCTTTGGCCGAAGCATTTGACGTCATTGTTATGATACATGAGTATTAATGAGATGTGGGAAAGGCTTCTTTCTCGCTATTCTTAAAACATGTTTTGTAATGCTTAGTCGATATTTGTTTGATGAATATTGAACGGTTCATTTTAAAAGTTTAAGCTTTAGAAACGGGATTAATTTAATTATCAAACTATCCCTCTTGCTTATATAGACTGGATTCATTTTACAATCAAATGCCCAACATGTGGCGGTGAGACTTGTACCTAGTTTTTGTCTAGTAAGGAAGAAAATTTAAAGCGCCTCATATAGCAGCGAATAGAGAGGAGACAAATTAATTCCTATTTTATTGTCAACAGTGAAGAAAACTGTTTTACTGATCTATGCTTTTAAAATTTTTTTTTTTTTTTACACGATTTTGTCTGGATTCGGTTAAAAAAAATCCTTGCATACCTGTCAGCCCTAAGTCTAACTGGTAAGGGCCTTTGGTCACAGAGCAATCCATGGCCCTGTGTTGCTTGAAAACTCTTTCTCAATTGTTTTCTGGATTGCCTTCTTTTTTCTCCCCAGACTCCCCTTTTAACTATGCCAGAGAGCTAATAGTGCTTATATAGAGAGTGTGAGCATTTCCAAGAGACTCTCTATTTTTAAATAGTATATTCTATCATTTGGAGAGCGTCTATAAATTTAGAGAGTTAAAATTTTGAAATACTCCAACAAGCTCTTTATATTTAACACTTAATTTTACTACTTCCAAAAAATATTTATTATTTTCGTTTATCTTTTATTTTAACTAGTTTTTCTTTAGATTATTTTATTGTTTTCCTACATTGAAAATTGAAACACTTTGAAAGCATTTAATTATAGAGAGTGAGTTTTGGAGAGCCAAACCTACACTCTAAATTAAAATGTTAATTTAAAGAGTCTTTTAGAGCATGATTTTAAATGTTGACTCTTTAAAATAGAGAATATTTCATGTTTAAAGAATAAAGAGCCTCTTGGAGATGCTCTCATGTTCTATTTCTTAACTTACCAACCACCCCACCTCTCCAAAAGAAGAAAAGAAAAAGGTTTCTTCTTTTTATCTGGTTTTAATTCTTTGCTGTACAAAATCTAAGGTTTGATACCCACATTGCTCTTTTCTAGAAGCACAATGTCCTTAAATGACTTTATGTTGGTTACCCCTCTCGAGGGGCTGCGGTGCAATTTCTTGTGGATATGATTCAAAAATAAATAGTTGCTAAGTTGTTGAACAAGAAAGACAGTAAGACTTCGATAATATATAATTATATGGGTTTGTTACTTGATTGCCTGCTCAGGGATTTTTTTTCAGCAACTTCTAACCTTCTGGCCCTAAAAGCAAGCTTGTTTTTCCTTTTATGGCGTGTTTGGTAAAGATGATTGGATAACACTGAGCAATATCTTATTTTAATATATCTAGCTTTGTTTGTTCGTGACTTTAATTCCCGAATATGAATATGCCATAGATCTTAACTTATACCACCATAGCTTAAAGCAGAATTGAAATTGCCAGCCACAACCCTGACTGTTTGGAGTAATGTCAGTGGTATTGTTCCTGTCTTTGTTAGTCCAGCTCGTGCCTGTTTTGAATTCATGTTGTAAATAATAGTAATATACTCGGAAAACGAGCCTTTTAAGTATTTGGCCTTTGCCATTCTTAAATATGTGATCCTCACTCTAGGCAGGTAGGGACAATCATTCCCATAATCTAGGTATTAATAGGGATCCCTATCAATACATAAAAAATTGAAGAATAAAAAGAATTTAAAATTTATTCATTATTTTGTCGAGTTCTGCCTACCAAACACACACTTAGTCTACAAATAATTGAGGGCGACTCTTAATCTGAAGAGAACACCTTCAATTGTAACCGGTAAGCTTTGGTGAAGGATGCAAGCCAACATAGATAGGTTGACATGAAGCTGCTAACAGTTGAAGCCCCAAAGAGCATGTTCGTTACTACAATCTGCAGCTGAATGGCCTCCAATGGAGAAGCTCCAATTGTTATTAGGCCAGTCATTGCACCAGGAAACGATACGAGTCCTACTGTCTTTGCATTATACTGGAGAGTGCAATAATCAGTGCCCTTTTCACCTGCTGATGTAATGCCTGTTGAAGAGTTGCCCCAAGAGCAAGTGTTTTCTCTACCTGAAAGAGGTCAGGAAGTTGTTAATCCCATATTGTTTGCATACAGATTGTTACTTGCAAAAAACATGAAAATGTTCTGACATGTTTAGTCAGGGGGTTCGGGCACGATTAAGGAAGAACGAGACAAAAACTGTATATTGTGCATCTAGTTCTGTCTAACATAAACATGCCATATCTCTACATTCCTTTACTGTTTGCTGGCAGAAATTATATTCAAGAACATGAGAACGTTATGAACTAGGAGTAATTACAGACATGTTTAGTATGATGAATTACTCAGGGCCGGGAAGAGAGACTTGTGATAAGATGTTTATTGGCTGTCTAGTTCTGTCTAATAGAAATATTTTTTAGCTGGGACAAATTGAAGATATGACATCAAGCATGCTGTCATTTGATTCATCATCAAATACAATGGCTCATCATATAGATAAGAAAAGCTACAATACAGGAAGGGCTATTGTGGTTTTAAGGGGCGAAAGAACTCGTAATTCTTACCTTTTTATTGTGTGAGACTCATTTTACCCATACTTGTTTAGGGAAATTTATTTCGGGAATCTACAATTGTGGGCAGTTTTATTGTGACCTACCAGGTTCATTTGCTTCTTGATTTCATCTCTAAGTTTTTTCATTGCAACTCCAAAGTGTGAGTTTTTATCGAAGAAATGAATCTGAAGTCACTTGAATGTTTGACACGTGGTTTCATCCCAGTTCATAAGTCAAATGCCAAAACATCACATTCTAGCCATCATCGGACAGTGACCTTCCGCACGCCGTGCTAGAAGGAAAATATAGCATTTGACTCCCAACCACCCTTGCAAAGATGTCACGTATCAAATTGCACGTGGCTCAATGTATCAGATTACAGTTAGTATAGGCTTTGGACCCTACCCACTTCAGACTCTAGATGCCCATCCAACGTGGTTGAGAGTTAGGTCCTCTTGATCACCTCGGATATGAGAAGTGACGAGTCTGCATGGAATTATGGTAGTTCAGAAACTATTGTTGACAAAGCATAAATCCTCAAAATTAAAGGTAGTTGAGGCGATAGTAGATGGCCCCCACCTCAGACATGGAGGTAAAAAAGTCGACATTCTTGTTGCTACTCTCCTTAGAGAATAAATGCTTGCGTGACATTTTGTTTAGCTAATAGTCTCATAACTCATATCGAAGGCCTCTACATAAAAATTTAATTGATAAATATATAAAAACAATTGGTGAATAAATGAATAGTACTTATCAATATATTAAAATGTATTATTGAAAATGAATTTTGATTATTTATGAATAATTTTAAAATTTTGCCAAATGGAGAATAAGTCATGTTGTTATTAAATCAAGACTTGATATTGGTCAAATGAATTGTTTTTGTTACTACAATATTTGAACTGTAGTTACTTTTTAAGTGTACAATCAAATTATTCTTTCGAATATGAGTTTCCTACCTGATTTAGAGAGAGAGAGAGAGAGAGAGAGCAGAGAGAGAGGGTTGTCTTCTACAATTGGATGGGCAATGCCATTACATCGAAATATGAGAACTTCTTAAGCGGGTCGGATGCTCCAGGAGTAAAAACCGTCCCCTATAAATCACCCAAATTCAATTGGCTTCCTGCCTTTGGATGAAACTCACAAAGCCGTTACGAACCTCTGCCCACCAATCCATTCAAAAAACACGCAATCCGGATGGCCACCGCATTAACTCCACTATCTACGGCCGCCTCCTCCGCCAGTGCACCGAACGCCGTCTGGTCCGACAGGCCAAACAGCTCCACGCCCGCCTTATTCTTTCCTCCACCACTTCTGACAACTTCCTCGCTTCAAAACTCATTGCATTTTACTCGTCAACTCACCATCTCACCTACGCACGCAGCGTGTTCGACCAAATTCCCAGAAAAAATGCATTCTCCTTTAACGCCCTTCTTATTGCGTTCTCCCAACATAACTACCATACTGAAGCGTTAAAATTATTCTCTTTGTTTTTATCTCAAACATATTCTCGGAATTTGGCGGATATGAAGCCTGATAGTTTTACTATGAGTTGCGTACTCAAGGCCATGTCGGAGGTGGTGTTGGATGGACCTCCTTTAGCTAGAATGGTTCATTGTTACGTGATCAAACATGGATTTGATTCTGATGTTTTTCTGGGTAATGGATTGGTGACTTATTATTCGAGGTGTGATGATATTTTGTCGGCGAGGAATTTGTTTGATGAAATGCCCGTGAGGGACTTGGTGTCATGGAATTCGATGATTTCCGGGTACTCTCAAGGCGGGTTTTTTAAGGAATGCAAGGATTTGTACAAGAAAATGCTGCTTTTGAAAGATTTGAGACCTAATGGGATTACCATAGTTAGCATTTTGCAGGCGTGTGCACAGTCTAGTGATCTTATTTTGGGGATGGAAGTGCATAAATATGTGGTTAAGAATAGGATTGAAATAGATCTTTCTCTTTGTAACTCATTTATTGCGTTGTATGCGAAATGTGGTAGCTTGGACTATGCTAGGGAGCTGTTTGAAGAGATGAGCGAGAAAGACGAGATTACTTATGGCACGATTATATCGGGATACATGGTTCATGGCTTTGTTGATGAAGCTATGAGGCTTTTCACGGAAATGAGAAATCCAGGATTGAGTACTTGGAATGCTGTGATATCTGGAGCGTTTCAGAACAACCGTTATGAGAATGTTGTAAATTTAGCTCAACAAATGCAAGATTCTGGTTTTAAGCCTAATAGTGTGACCCTTTCAACCATCCTTCCTACATTTTCACATCTCTCACATTTAAAAGGAGGGAAAGAAATTCATGCTTATGCAATTAAGAATTCTTATGATGGGAATATCTACGTGGCAACTGCCTTGATTGATACATATGCCAAACTTGGATTTGTTGATGGAGCACAAAGCGTTTTTGATCGAGCAAACCATAGGAGTTTGATTGTTTGGACAGCTATTATTTCAGCATATGCAGCCCATGGAGATGCTAATTTCGCTCTTACTCTATTTGATGAAATGTTGAACAATGGGATACAGCCAGACCCTGTCACATTTACTGCCATATTGTCAGCTTGTGCTCATGCTGGACTTGTTGAGGAAGCTGAGGGAATATTTGATTCGATGTTGCCAAAGTATGGAATTCGCCCGTTGATCGAGCATTATGCTTGCATGGTTGGAGTTCTGAGCCGGGCAGGGAAGCTCTCTGAAGCTGTAGAATTAATTAAGAAAATGCCTATTGAACCTAATGCCAGAGTTTGGGGTGCTCTGCTCAATGGGGCTTCAATATATGGTGATATTGAACTTGCAGAGTTTGCCTGCGCTCAATTGTTTGAGATGGAGCCTGAAAATACGGGTAATTTTATTATCATGGCAAATATGTATTCAAATGTTGCTAAATGCGAAGAGGCTGCGACGGTCAGAGAGAAATTGAAGAAGACCGGGTTGAAAAAAGTTGTTGGCTGTAGTTGGTTGGATAGAAACGACTGGAGGAACACAAAGTTTTATAGCTAGAGATATGAAAAACCAAAAAACTAATGAAGTTTTTGAAATTTCAGGAAGATTGCTGGAATTAATGAGGGGAAGGATACACAATGATAGATGAATTTGATGAGGTAAGTGTTTGATTATAGAAACGAGGGAATGAATTGACAAAAATATTGCAATCTTGAAATCATTTTGGTCAGTCGAGATGCTAAGAAATGGTTCAAGAAGCCCAACCAGCACGTGCTTGACCAAGCTCCAGTATGCTTCAATCTTGAGATCATTTTGGTCAGTCGAGAAATGGTTCAAGAAGCCCAACCAGCACGTACTCGACCAAGCACCTGTGCTAAGAGAACTAAAACGACGTCTGTAAAATCGTGCTCGGTAGAGGAAATGAATCTCAAAGAGAGCGATGTTCATCCTCCTCAGTGCATAAATGGTATTATTTTTGTTATGATTAATCATTTAATTTCAAATTGTGGGAAATCTTTAAGAAATCTCTAGCAATCACCAAATTAATTAGATACACGAGCGCTGATACACAACAAAGGTAACTAGATTGGCACCTTGCCCTGATGGTCATTTCCTTCAAATAAGTTATAATTAGTAGAAGTGCAATCAAATTCTTTTCATTCAAGAGCAGACCAAGAAATCTATCCCTAGTACTATTCGTCTGGGCTTACTTTGAAAATTCCTCACGAAATAGGTCCACCGAACATGAGATGCTTCACGGCAAGTTTGTAGCTTGTGAAGTATCGTCCATTTTGAATTTGGATTCTATATTTTGGTCCCCCTCCTTCCCAACCCCGCAGATTAGATGGGTAGCTCGTTCTATTGGTGTTGGAAAATATGATTCAATAATTGTGTATTGACAAGAACATAATAATTTTGTTGAAATAAAGACACGTAGGATTCAATTTCGATGCATTTTACATACAAATCCTTGTCGATATACACGTTTTAGCTTTGGCATGAACGGGATTTTAAACAACATTGCACACAATTTTGGCACTTTAATTGAACATTAAACGCTTTCCATTCGAAAACGAATTCAAAATACGAAAAAGTACTATCGTTCAATATAATCCCGCAGCGAAAATAATCAACAATACAAAAGTACTACTGAGAGAGATTCGATAATCTCCTTAGCTAATATAATTCTCCCCTCTTAAACATGATTGACAAGTTATTAACTAGTCAAAATGAATACTCATTCAAAGCCCTCCACCACTTTTAGTATTAAGAAACAATGTCAATTTTCTGGTGTTTACCCTCTAGACATAGGACTCCACTGTGTATATCTATTTTGTATTAAAAGAAAAGGTATATTGAAATTAGTGTTTCAACTTTTCATGTGTAATCTGAACCACACAAAGATTTCAGTTATTTTTACAAAATACAAAATGGTACAATGGACATTCTCCATCCAAATTAGACCATTCTTGCAAAATTTCAAAACGAATAATGACATTTAGCCCATGTTTGTTTTCAATTATTTCAACAAGAAAATGCTTTTTTGACCTCTTTTTTTCAAAATTGTGGGGCCCACTATGACACAAAATGGTCAAATATTGTGGCTCACCATTACAAGCAATGGTACAAATTCTGTTTTTTCATTTGGAACAAACAGGGGCTTAATATCAATGGTATTAGAGCACTTTTATGTGGTCACACTTAGGCGTGTTCGGTAGAAATTAAAATTGAAAAACTAGCCGTTATTATTGACTTTTATTATATGAGTGAGACCCAATAACGGTTATATTTTTAATTTTAATTGGATTTTAATCTTTACCAAACAAACACTTAATAGGTTCAATTAAATGAAACATACGATATTATATTTAAGTGAACATATTATTTAATGCCATACAGTTTGTCATCTAGACCGATGCTTGATATCAGTGGTGTTGAATATCATTATTCTTTTAAAAAAGGCGATCATACATAAAATGCACCCGTGCCATTTGGCTACATTTGAAGATTCCTCTTTCAAATCTATGTAGTTGGTAATTAGAATATCTACAAGTTCAAAAGCATGTTTGCATGTGCTTAAAAGTTAGGTATTTCACTCCAAAATTTTAATTTTTTAGAAAGTAAAAAAAATAAAATAAAAAAATGAAGTATTATTATAAGCATGCTCGACTAGGTTGACAACATACATACAAAATCACAAGGAAGGTGATAAATGATAATTAAAAAGTAGTGTGAGCAACGCATGCAAAAAAACAAAGGCTTTGAATCAAAGAGTGCCTCTGGCTTTGCTGCAAAGCAAAGCTTAGTGCTTTCAAGATAATTAACATAATCATATTTTATATATACGTGTCAGGCCATTATGTCATTTGCTAGAACTGGGCCCCACCTGTTCTTTATTTTTGTAATTTTTATTATAGGCTGCTTCCATTTTTTTATTGATCATAGTGTATTATATAAGAAAATATGTCACGGTAATGCTATTTTTTAATATAAAAAAGTTAATTGCATCTTTTTAAATTACTTGAAGTCATTCTATTTCATTTCATAATTGCAACTTCTCAATAATATTATTTGCGATTGACCGTAAAATTAATCTTAGATGAATATACTACAAGGAGTTCAAATGTACATTTAGGGTGGATATTCTAAATTTTGCGTGCACCATTAGGTAAAAGTAACTGAATCGAGGTGAACTAGATACACAGTCAGGAGCGGGTGGAGGTGACATTTTTTTTTTCTACATATCAACCCAATAGAAATTTTTTTTGTCCCTCCCGATTCTGTCTCTGTCACAGTATCGAGAATTGGTCGCCTTTACTCAATTTGGTCCGAAGCAAATTTTGCTAACTAAAGTAGAACTATGATTTTGAATTGGTAGAATTTTCAATCGTTTTGTAGAAAATTATTTTGTTCTCATTTGAAAATTCAAATCTAATTACGATCTAATTTGACATTTTTTATTCCAAAACTAAGAATGACTGAAACTGAATTTACACGTTATCTAGATAGAGGTCTGTAGCAGACAAATAACCATACGAAACTTATGAGTTTAATTAGATCTGTCGTGCTAACTTGGATAAGTTTTAGCACCTCACTACAAGTTTGATGTGTCGAAAGCGAGGAGTCAATTTTTTTTGTTAAACACGGACTGTCCTTGTTTTATTTCTTTACATTATAAACCATGTCCATTTATTATTTAAATAATAATAATAATAACTGTTCATAAAAATCTAAAATTAACAAACGTATAGTAATGTGTCTAAATTTTAATAATAAGACAGTCAAGTCGAGACAACAAATTTTAACTTGCTTGTTGTAATTGGTAGTCTTAAGGGCATCTTCAATGGAGATCCCAAAATATCATTGTACACCGTATGCCTCCAATGTAGCACCATACTTAGCACCATTTTGGTGCAAAGTCAATTTTGCCCTTTTTTTCTTTCATTTTTCAAACATAGTGGTTAAAGGTATGTGTCATTTTTGTTATATTTTTTTAATACAATAAATTATCATTATTAATATGATTATTATTATTATTATTATCATCATCATGTGCATTTATAATAAATTTTAGGGTAATTATATTCCCACAACATTTTCTTATAAATACACCACATTTTAATTGTATTGTTGATCCATGATCTTTATTTAATGTTACAGTTATGTTGTTAACTTTTTTCATCACGTTCTTATCATTAGTCTTTCATTAATTAAGCAATGTTGTCTTTAATAACGATTTTTATCCAAAAAATTTATTATTGTGCTTTAAAACGATGGACAAGTGTTTAATCATAATTTTGAATTTTTTTTTTGCTTAATAAATACATGCTGATAAATAAATTTTTTTTTTGTTCCCTTTTAACGAAATTTTTGACATAAATCATTATCAGAAACAAGATATACTAATTAATAAAAAAATTTGTGATAAAAATACAATGAAAAAAACTTAGGGACATAAGTGTGGTATGGAGTAAAGGTAATAAACAATTTATGCAATTAAAATGTGGTGCACTTATAAGAAAATGTAGTGTGAATATATTTAGCATAAATTTTAATCAATACATTTTTTTCTCTCTTTTTTTCAATCACACGTTTTCTAATAAAATAATATTACACGTAAATCGAAATTTTTTCCTTCTTTTTCAACTACCCATTAAAAATACTATTTCAAAAATTATAATATCAAATAAAATCGTGCTACAGTGACATAATGATTGTCATAATGTCACGTAATGTTCTATCGTTGAATTATTTAAAACACGGTCACAATTTTCATTCAATAACAAAATGCCACTCTTGTGTCAAATAATTAACAATCTATCAAAATTTCTCTGTTAATATGTTATTTTCCTACCAAATAATGGGGGCAAATGGGGGTTATGCCCTCATTTTTTTCGTTAATTTAATGTAATTGTTTATAATAAATTTTAATAATATAATCAATTATTTTCATTAATTTAACGTAATTGTTTATTTAGTAATTTATGTAGCTGTAAAATAAATAAATTGTTAAGAATCGAAAAACTGAGAAAAATGATTAAATACCGTTCATTTGGTGTAAGTTTTGATGTAACGCGTTGAGTTAAAATGATGAAAAACTTACTTCAAATTTTGAGATTCGAAAAGGGACTAAAAAATAGAATAATGCTTTGTACTTCAAATTTTGAGATTCGAAAAGAGACTAAAAAATAGAATAATGCTTTGAGTACAATTCATGGTTGACAAGGAATTTGACAATCCATGTTAATTCAAATTCGAATGGGCGGGAAAATGTGTGGTGTTTAAAAACTGGCCGTTCAACCTTCAATATGTGGCACATTGTCAAATTTGATGTCAAAAAAATTGTACTTATAGCATAGTTGTAAGAAATAACAACACAAAAAAAGTGTTGGGGACATTCACGGGACACCGTACCCACGTGAATATATTAATCAAACACTGAAACTCCCATCTGAATTTAGTGTCGTCATGTATTTGAAATTCAAATGCAAACATAATAAAACTGGGGCACTGCCAGCATAAAATTTTAAATCTTTTTGTTTGTCCCTAATTGTATTCCATTTAAGAGATTCAAAAAGTTTAGAAATGAAATAAATCAATTGTAGCATCTAAGGGCGCGTTTGATTGTAATGGTGGAAAGAACATAATTTGCAGGGAAAATAATTGCCTAGAAAATATTTTGTATGAAATTGTTAATTAAGTGTGTTTGATTGGTATAATTTTCCACCTAAAAAATTTTTAAATTTTCTATTTGTTTGATTTTTTTTACATGGAAAGTGTCTATTAAAATGATAATTTTTTCCACAATTGGTTATAAAATTTGTTTCCATTGCCAAAAAGTAAAAAAAAAAAGGAAAAAAAATATTTTCTAAAAAATCATTTTTTCATTAAAGTTTAATATTCGTTTGACTTTGTTTTACATGAAAATTGTCCATTAAAGTGAATTTTTTTTTTTTACCATTGGTTATGACATTTGTTTCCATTGCAAAAAAAAAAAAAAAAATTTGCAGTCAGCCTGAAAAATTTGGCCTATTAAACAATCAAAAGTGGAAAGTGGAAAATATTTTCCTAGTTCCCTGGAAAATAACACCTATCAAACGGGGCCTAATTCTATTCAAGAGACGAATTAAAATTTTGAACTTTATTAATAAAATACTTATTTAAGTGTAGTTTTTTTTTAATTTAAGGGGGTGTATTCAATTGAGACTTTTAGAGACTTTTGGAGACTTATAAAGTTTAGGTGTATTCAATTGATACTTTTGGAGACTCTCTGAAAGTTTGGGTGTATTCAATTGAGACTTTTAGAGACTTTTAAAAAGTCTCTAGAAATCACGGGGTATTCAATTGAAACTTTTTAGAAGTCTCTATAAGTTACGGGGTATTCAATTGAGAATGACTTTTGGAGACTTTATAACTTATTGAAACTTTTGGAGACTTTTGTTAGAAAATACAAAGGAGAATTCTCAAAATAAATCTCTCCTCCCACTAGGGTTGGGCGTGGGTTGGGTTGGGTCGGTTTTTGGCCCAACCCAAACCCAACCCAACGTGGTCGGTTTTTTCGAAATCCAACCCAACCCAACCCATGTAAATGTTGAAACTCAATCCAACCCAACCCATTCATGTGTCGGTCGAGTTGGGCGGGTTGGTCGGGTTGGACAAAATGGAATTTATTACCATATATTCAAACAAAACCAACACGTTGAAATACGATTAATATTTCATATAGCATACAACCATCTGAAGGTAGGAAGAATATTGCACCTGAGTCTGACTCCAATTTCCAGAAGATCAAATAACAACAGCATGTCTTCAACTGCATTAGTACCAACACAAGAAGAAAAAAATCAGTGAGACAAAAAAAAAAATGAAAGTGGAACTATCATCACAAAGGTGAATGACTGCACACATTTAATATCTTCAACATTGCAGAATCCGGTAATATAATTCTTCTCTGTCAAAACTCAAACTCAAATCATTTCACTTAATCCAGTCATAAACATTGGGGCAGAAGAAACAAACAAAAGTAATCAACTTAAGTCAAGACAGCTGTACATTCCCAACATGGGAAATTTATGAGGCTATGTTCACATAAGGATTTTTCACCAATAACCCAAGTAATTTAAAGCACAGTATTCATGATATATTGGTTCACTGAACATTACTTGAGAAACTCAAAATTAATAGCCACAGAAAAACTGCAGGAAAAACAAGAAACACAACATTCCTCAGGCTCTATTGCATATTTTGTGGTATCAAATATTATAGAATGAGCTAAAGAAACTCTTCTTTTCATTCCCCCACAACGATTTACCTACTTAACTAATATTTTAATTTCAATTTCTGGTTCTGAATTTCTCCCAGTTATTTGCCAGATTGGTACTTTGAAGTTTGAAGACTATTGATCTCTCTCATAATTATTTGAGCTCAATCCCAGGTGGGTTCATCACTGATTGTGGAGAGATCAGTGGATTGAAATTGTTGAATTTTAGTATGAATCGATTGGTTGGTTCTTTGCCTAATTTCACTGGTTTTAGGATGTTAAAACACTTGGATTTTTCGCAAAACACACTCACTGGGAAAATTGATTCACAATTTCTTGAATTGGATTCCCTCAAGAGTCTGAACCTTAGCCAAAACCATTTCACAGGGGCTATTCCTATAAACCTAGGAAAATTGTATCTTTTAGAGGAACTACAGCTTTCTTTCAATCAATTCACTGGTTGGATCGCTTCACAAATCCTAAATTATGGAAATTTGAGTTTGATTGATCTTAGTCTTAAAAGATTGTCAGGAATAATTCCTGATGAACTTGGAGGGCTATCGAAGTTGAAAATCTTGATACTGTCTCTTAATAATCTAAGTGGTGGGATTCCGAAATCACTTTCCAGTATGACTACACTACTTCGATTTGCTGCAAATCAGAACAACTTTAATGGGACTATCCCGCCTGGGATTACCACTTACCTCAGAAGTTTAGACCTTAGTTATAACATGTTGACAGGGACAATCCCATCTGATCTCCTGTTCGGGTGGAGGCGGGTGGACAGCAGCTGTTTCAATATCCATTCCGACAAAGGTATCTCTGCCTTTTACGGTGGATGAGCTCATTTTAAGGAATATTGAGAAAAAAATAGAGAGACAGTACAAAATAAAGAAGAAAAACATTGAATTTGTTATAAACCCTCCGTTTGGACGAACGCTAGAGAGCGCTTCTTCTGTGGAAGAAGTTGACAAAAACGAAGATAGAAATGAAGGCCACCGTCGCCCGTCGGCGATTTGAGAGAAGATTGTGAAGAGAAGGGTGCGGCGGCAGGAGTGGAGTAGAGTGAAGACTGAAGGCAGAGGCGGGAGTGAAGAAAGATGTGAGTTTAGGGCTTCTTTCTCATTTTAAATGTCGGTTTTTTCCTTTTTTTTTTTTTTTTTTTTTTTTTTTTTTGGGGGGGGGGGTTGGGTGGGTTGGATCGGGTTTTTTTAATTAAACCGCAGCCTGACCCAACCCGACCCAACTAAATAACCCAAAACCGAAACCCACCCAAAAATAACTAAAAACCGACCCAAACCGGTCGGTTTGGGTCGGGTTGGGCAGGTTGGGCGGGTTAGGCGGGTTCGGGCGGGTTTTGCCCAGCCCTACCTCCCACGAGAGATTTAGCACCCCACCCCACCCCAACAAAAAAAAAAAAAAAACCCAACTTCACCAAACTGACGAGTGAGCAGTGGCTGAGGTGTGATCCCACCACCTATGCCATCCTACCCTACTTTACCCAATCAACAAAAGAACCCAACTTCACATAATTTCAAGCAAAACTCTTCATTGTCGGTTTAGGTCTCATTCTTTGATTTTTTTTATTTTCTTTTGTACATGAAATAAGATGAAGATTTTTTTTTTCTGGGTTTTGTTTATTTATTGTTGTATATGGAGGACGCATAGTATCTGGGAATTTAAAGGGCTTTGTTAGAAGTTTAATTGATAAAGTAATTTGTTGTTGAGATGTGATTACTGTAAAAATAGGAAAATATTCAGTAATTAAATGGGAAGAAGAGTACTGGAATTCAATTACTGGAAAAGGGCCCATGAGGAAGTCTTTTAAAGATTCTCTCAAAGCACTCGAAGCTGATATTCACCATGTTAATACGTACCCTGTGCAAAAATATGATTTGTTTATTGCAATTTTGTCATCTGGATTTGGATTAAATTATGCAAAAAGTTTCCGTATTATTATTGCTCTCGGGATTTGGGTTTCATTATATATGTTTAATAATTTTTTAAAAAAATAAAAATCTCCAAAAGTCTTTAAAAAGTCTCCAAAAGTCTCCGGTGAAAGTCTCCAAAAGTTCATGGAAAACTTTTACTAAATCTTATGAAATCCATCTAAATCATTTGAAAGTCTCCAAAGTCTCCAGAAATCATCCATTTTAAAAAGTCTCCAAAAGTCTCTAAAAGTCTCAATTGAATACACTCCCCTTAATTGTCAAAAGAAACTTTTTTCCACCTGATATTTTCGACTTAATTACAAGTAAACTTTAAGCAAGACAAATGTTTTCGAAATGGTTCAAATTGTGACAATAAATGGACGGTTACAGTATCAAAAATGAGAACAGTTACAAACTTTAATGCAAGGCAATTGCTATGCGTCGTAGAGCTAAAAGCCATTGATTGTGGGAGCAAGACTCCCATCTTTCGATACGTTTTGTTCTTTCAAAAAGCAAGAAATTCATTTCCACCCATTCAAAAAAATCCCATAATGATTTTCAGCTTCTCTTAAGGAATTTAGGTGATTTTGGTTGCCTTGATAAAGGGCTTTTGAGTGTCAAAGGGAAGTAGAAGATGACAGTTGGAGAAAATGCAGATGGAAAATGGAGGTAATTTCCTCCCTTTAGTGTGTGTTTGTGTGTGTAATATATACAAATCTGAAATGTGATTTTTGTTCAGAGAGGAAAAGATAAATGTAGAAGAGAGTGTGAGGACAGTGGATTGTCTTAGAGGAAGATTACTTGCTGAAAGAGTAGCTTCAAGAAACGCAAAAATGGAGGCTGAACACTTGGGAAACAAGGTCTGTGTGTGTGTGTGTGTCTTTCTCTCTCTCTCTCTCTCTCTCTCTCTCTCTCTCTCTCTCTCTCTCTCTCTCTCTATGAATCTACATTTCTCTTAATCCCAAAATTATAAGAAAAATCCGGACTTCTCAATTGATCTTTTTCTGTGTGTGAAAATTTCAGTTGATTGAGCTTGAAAATCTGCTGAAAAAAGAAGACAAATTAAGAAACAGAGCAGAGAAGAAGCTAAAATCCCTAATGAAAAAGCTTGAATCCAACAACATTTCATATGATTCATCTGAATCAGGCTTACTGGATAGGAGTGATATCACCTCTACATCATCATTATCATCTACAGCTTCTTCAAAATCTGAAGATATAAGTACCAAAAATTCCCAAATGAAAGATTTTCCAGTTTGTTCAGAGGAGAATATCAAATTCCCAATAGGGTTTTATAATTTGAAACGTATTGATTCACAAACAAGTCTATCCAGTGAAAGCCATGGCAGCAGCCCAGTAACTGTAAAGAATTGCTCTTCAAGTGAACCTGAGAGCAAGCAAGGCCATCACGAGGTCGAGGGACTCCTTTGTCCAGCCCTCAGAGTTGATCCTTTTTCCGAGGTTATCGATCCATTGTGTAAAAGTTCAGGAGGATCCGGTGAACTTGAGTCCAATCAGAATTATAATATTACCAGTACAGATAAGCTGAGGTAAGGATTAGTACTAATGTCATTCAGTTTTTGCACTATTCTTGATTCTCGAATACTTCCTGTAATAGAATTCTAGCTTCCTATAAGTTTGAGATTGTATCAAAAGTCTATGATGATTCAGAATAGCTAGATTGTGATCTGACAGAAATTGTTATCCTTCGCAGTGTGGAACCTTCTGCAGAAGAGGAAGTGAACCAAGAAAAAGGTCAAGATCAAGAAAATAACCAACAAAATGATGAAGACGAGGAAAATCATGTAGATAACTCGTTGGCATTAGTCCAGGTCGAGAAACTAGAAACGGTGCAAACCATTGATCCAGAGGTTCTTGATGCTACCGTGAAAGAAGTGCTTGATGCTTTACGGCATGCTAAAGAACAACTTCAAAGCTCAATGGAAAGAAAACGCAGAAGCACGAACATGATTAAAGTTGGGTAGATAAATTGTTGGTGTGACGAAGGTGATAATATTGCCACGAGCTTATATTAACATTTTTTTTAAGCACTATCTTGCATCTATGCATAGAGGTGATAGAGGAGAGTGCTTTTTTTTTTTTTCTGAATAAAATTGATCAGTTGATTTAAGAACTGATTTAGAATGTTGCTATAATGAGAAACTTATCAAGCCCCCCAATTTGATGGCCATTATTAAGAGCTTGTTTGGTAGAAAAAAAATGATATTTTGAATAATGATTTTTTGAAAAATGTACAATTAAAAAGTAGAAATACATTTTGAGTTTATATACAAAATATTTTATCACGTTAATATGTAGTTAAAAATGAATACGATAATTAAAAAGTTGTATTCTAAAGTGAGAAAAAGGGGTAAATTTGGGTTTTATGTTGATTTTTACTGATCATTCTACTTTCATGTAACTTGTTTTAGACATTATCGTGAAAACATTGTTGTAGCAAGTACTTCGAAAATAAGTAACTTTTACATAAAAAAAAAGAAGGTAAAACATACAATGAACACAAGTTACTAAAAATCAATGCCTACTTTTTCTACGCTTAGAATTACCACTATAATTAGAAGTCCATTTGCACTGGAGATGGTGGACCAAAATGTAAAAATCCATAGATTCATCACAGCATTGTTATTCAAAAGCACTGTTCCAAAGTAGAGGATAATATGGATATTTCAATTATATCATACTACAGAAGCAGAAAAGCATTCATAACTGAAAGGATAACTAATAAACTCGCCTGTCTTTACAAAAGAAAAAGAAAAAGAAAAAAAATATATAGTCTTCTCCCTTACAATATTATTAAAAAAACTGGATAATACTAGTGTATTATGCAGTCCACTGATTTCTGCACACACTACAACCCTAGTACATTCACCTGGTGAGACCATGACTGCCAAACACCTTCCAGAGTGTCCAGTTATCCCAAATGACCAACCATATCAGAAATTATGAAGTACAGAAAATGTATAACTTCTAAATCAATTTAGAAACTTAACTTTCAGACTCTCAACCTAGGAATCCATTAATCCATTCCTTCGAAGAATTTACCAGACACGCCAACTCTCAAGATATAAATGGCAAAGAAACCATGCAAAAATGTATTCTGATTTAGGATAATGCTTCCTCTGAAATGCATCATTACATTCTAAATCATTTAGCACAGATACTTCTTCTTTTGATTCGGAGCAAGGGAACAAAATTATTGCAAAAGGTTGAAACTTCTGATTTTTTAAAATGCATTCTGGATATACAAACATAAACATAAATGAATAAAATATAAAAATGCTAATGCTTTTTTGTGGATTTTGAAAGCCTGAGATGTCAGTAAAGCTTTGCTAATTGATCAATTCCATAAAATCTAAACATAGCAACGTTCCCTTCCTATTTTGGAAAAAAAAAAAAAAGCAACATTCTGATATCTTAAAATAAGACAATGATCTAGTAGTTTTACGCTGCTATTGCTGATTATCAGTCTCAAATTGGAGGGCACTACAAGTTGATACTAAGCAGGTTTTCTGACACCAATAAACTTTAATAAGTTATACCAGACTCATGGATGCAGCAAGAAAGTGCAAGAGAGAGATTCTCACAATAAACCACCTGTCACAAAGAACAGAAAAAAAAAAAAAAAACATGGAAGTGCTTTTCTTGAATTCGTTACACAAAACTAAGCTCCAAAAAAGGATAGAAACAAACGATGGAAGAAAGATGGGCCAACTGAAAAAAAATTGTCATACGGTCTTACAGGAACTCTGCAAGTTGATAATTTTTTTCCAGTCATTGAATTCAGTAGTTTTGATATGGTTGATATGTCATTTAGAATGTAACATAACAAAATGGTTGGTGTAATTTTCCTATGCCTCACCAGGTAAAGCTTAACAGAACCCAAAACTAGAGAAGATAGAAAATTTATCAATGTCAATTGGAGGTGATGTAAAAGGGTGTAAATGCACAGAATCCATGTCAGAAAATTGTCCATGAAAGCTACTGGGAGAAATCAAGACGTTACTAATATAATCTGCCAACCTGAAATGGAAAAGGGGAGGGGGCATCAGAAACTTTAGTACAGTAAGGTATGTAGCGTTTAGAAAAATAGAAGTACATGACAACCAAGCATATAAAACTACCTATAAGCACGTCTAGCTGTTGAATAAAGAGCACAGTTATTCAGGTTCCTTCACCAGCCTTGCTTGAAATAGCTGTCTTCTGAAATATTACATAGAATAACCAATGCAGAAGGAACCAAAAGTTAGGGGACTATAAACATCTAGTTCCTTCATATAATGCATATAAAATAACTTACCAACTCATTGTTTTTTTCGACATTAGCTTTTGACAGGGAACCAGATTGTGGTTGTGAAAACCTGCAAAATAATGTTGGACCAACTCATCAGCCTATTCGGAGTCAATTGTGTGTGTATATATAGTTTTCACTTTTCTATTTAATAAAAGATAATAAGTTGAACAAAACATCATTTAGATGTAGTATTTGTTCCCCATTAACAAAAAATATTCTAGCTGATTTTTTTTACAACAAAAAATTGAATTGATGAAGTTAGATTTTGTTTGACATTATAGGGAAAACTTCCATTACTATTAACTACTGGTTAGAAAAATTTACAACATGCAAAGATTTTTCAGCAACAGAAAATGAAAACTGCAAACAATTTTTGGAAAACAATATCAAACACGGCCTAGACTAAAAAAGTTGTCTTGTGAATCTACTTTGTCGTAGTATAAAGGATTCCCCACACTAATAGTTGCACACAATAATATGTGTTATGTTAAACCCTATCAAAACACAAGGAAAATGTGATAAATATGTGGCAACAACAACCTTATTTCTCTTGCTTTCTTTTTCTCTTCCTCAGCCGAATCAGCCTTTGCAACAGATCCAAACCTAGCACCTCTAGCCTTCTTCTTTGCTTCCTCGTCAGTAGGTGCAGACTGTGCAATCCCAAACCTGAGAAACAACCGTAAAATGTCAAAGCAAACACATCAACTAAAATCGCGAGTCAGTGTCAGGTGCGCAAAGACAAAAACCTCTCTGCTCGAGCCTTCCTCTTCAGATCCTCTGATTGCTTTGATGAATCTGATCCATGCGAGGCACTACCAGTGCCAAACCTGGAGTCAACTAATGCAATTAGAGAGGTGGACTCACTAAATAGGTCACTATATTCTGCAGGATGAGTAGCAGAATCTGTAATTGACAGAGTCCAAAAGGCCTGGTGAACATGCTGAGTAGCAGTAAGCAATAAGCATAATAAAAGGATAAAACCATCAGCTGACAATGTAAGGAATAAAAAAAAAAAGATTCAGTGGCAAAATAGCCCTTTCATCAGCCAAGATAAAAGTATTCTAGACTGACGGAAAGCCTATGAATGACATTCATCAAAGCAAACAAAATTCAAGACCTAATCACTTCAGTAATAAATAGCAGCAGATATCAATCAATTACATGACTATCGCTGCCTAGACAGGCAGGATCGACATAGTTAAGTTATAGTTATATGGTCAGACGATATATAGAAGAAATGCTAGTAAATCAAGTACTGTTGCAATCGTATGTAGCAGATTACGATTTCTGAAAAAGAAAATACTAAAACAGCTGCTATTTCTACAAGGAAACTCGGGAATGAACACTGCAATCGAATTGAAAAGAACGCGCACATAATCTCTTCAAATTGTAACATATAAAAACAAAAAAGGGGGAGAGGGCAAATTACGGGTCGTGAATCGTGGCTAAGACCCTAATCCTCGTGTACGAGTGTTCAAAATCATAACGAAGCAGTTATTTAATAGTAAATTAGAACACCTCTCTGCGCGAGAATTGCGCTTATCTTCTTCCGAGAGCTGGACAGGCATCCCAAAGCGCTCGGCTCTCTTCATCTTCTTCTGAACATCAGTAGCCGCTGAAGCGCCGTCAACACCATCAACTTTCACAGCCTCCATAGTCAATTTTACCTTCGATTCGTCTTCACCGTCGGCGGACGATGGTGACCATTTCTGTTCTGTTGGATTGGGATCTGAGAGAATTCTAGGGTTTTCGACTTCTGGTGCGGTTGTCGTCGCCATTCTGTTTGTGAGAGATATTTTTGGAGCCGGGAAATGCTATTTTTTAGGACTGAAGTTTCTGTAGTGTAATTTTGCCTTTTGTACTGGAACGTGAAGAATTTTTTTTTTTTTTGGTTAGATCCACTTGTAGATGATTTGTACATAATACATTACTTCCTCTCGCATAATGCACGCATGTATTTAAAAATTTTGATAATGTGGTTCACATCCTTATCGTGAGTAGTAGGTAAAAAATTCGATAAAAAAATTCGATATCTATAATATGATCCAATTTTTTTCTGCTGCACGTGCCCACCGATTTCCGTAGTGGCAATTCTTGAAATATAGTCGCGATCTAGTAGGAGTGCATTTTTTTTCGAATTGAAGTATCAGCGATGAGACGAGAAACACGTGTATAGTAGAAATCTATAATATATTAACATCATGTTTGATATCCATTCTCCTAAAAAATACATCTTTATCACTCTTATTTTCACACATTTTTCAATAAAATAATATTACACGTAAATTCAAAAAAAATTCTTACTTTTCAATCACATATTTTCCTTCAAATGACTATTTTAAATGCATTTTTCGAAGAATAATGTGCATCAAGCATGGTGTAAACATCATATCAAGTGATAATATTTTTTTGGATGATTCTAACCCTACTATAATTCAATTATTTTAAGGGAATATTACATATTTAAGAGTATAAGTTTAGTTTATTTCAAAAATAAGAACACAAGTTTAAAATTACCAAAATCAGATTTTTATTAGATTTTTTTTAAATTTTTATTTATGAATTAATTTATTATTAAATATTTAATTCTAATATAATATAATTAACACATCCCACCTTCACCATCCCTACCGCTCCGGCAACCGTTCCGATCACCGCCCTACTCCGGCGAACTTTCCGGCGACTTCCCGGTGAACTTTTCCGGCGACCGTCATGCGAAATTTTCCGGTGACTTCCCGACGACTATTCCGGCGAACTTTTCCGGTGACGCTTTTTCCCGGCGACTACTCCAATCTGACAGTTTTTCCAATTCCGGCGAATATTACGGCGACAACTCCGCTATATTTTTTTGTACAGTTGACATATTTTTTTTTACGGTCACAACTCAGGTCACAAGTCACAGCTCAGGTCACAAGTCAAGAATCACAGCTCATATCACAAGTCACAGCTCAGGTCACAAGTCACAATCAAGTCACAGGCCAGGTCACAAGTCACAACGCATGATTGTTTGTTTAATCACATATTTTCAAATTTATTAGTCACATGTTAATTTTTAGTCACAAATTGTCGAATTTTAAGGTAACAGTTAATCTAAATAGTTGGTCACATACACCACAACCATCGCTACGACACAACACCTCTATCTCCACTGCCACCAGTCACCGCCTCCACCACCACCATTTTCAGCAACAAATCAGATCCAAATTAAATCCCGCCAACCAACACTTCCACCACCATTGTCGTCGCAGCCACCACAACCTCACCATCGCCGCACCACGATCACTACCACCACCATTTCCAAACCACCAAAAAAACCCCCAAAACCACCGCCTGTTGTCCCGTCTTCTGCCGGCCAGATTAACTCACTGCGACACCGTCGGCCACCATAATTTCACCATCACCTCTCCAAATCAACAAACAAACCACCAATAGCCTCTACTAAAATCAAACCAGACCACTACTCACCGTCTCTTTCACGCAACTGCCATATTTTCCAATCTCTCACCTCTCGTTACCATTCACCACCTCTGCCCACATCAACCCATAGAAACCACCAATTGTCATCGACACCTTATCAACCACCACACCACCACCACCACATCGATCTTCAAAAACTAAATCTCTCGATTAACGACCTCACATTCAAAATATGTAATTTTTCAGAAAAGCATCGCAATCTGCAACACGAAGATTGAAGCTGTGTCGAGTGACGTTGCTAGGTTAAGCCACACCACTGTTGATAATAATTGCTTTGAGACGACGCCTCTTCAATCTTTCCACATTGATCGCGATGCCGCTTCAACCACCAATTAAATCTCTCCTCAATGATCGCGGTGCCGCGCGAGGCACTCAACAGAAGAGGTACCAAGACGCTCGCAGCGACTGTGACAATCTGCTGGGTGGGGCGATGAATCGCCGGACCGACGACGGAATGGGAGGAGGGAGAGTAGAGAAGGGTGGAGTGGAGTAGAAATGGAAGAGACACAGTAGAGATTGAAAATTAATTTAGGGTTTGGGGATGAAATTAGGGGTGGCGGGTATGTAAAGTAATTTAATTTTATAAAAGTATTATATAAAAATATTAATTAAAATAAAAAATATCTGATTTTGGAAATGTGAAACTTCAAACCTGATAATGTGAATACCTAAACTATGGTTTTGTGTAATTTCCTCTTATTTAATAATAGGTTAGTTTTTCAATATATATTTAATTTATTTAACTATTTAATTACAATCGATGTACATTTACATTTGATAGATTCATTTCATTCGTGTGCTTTCATTAATGTATAAATTCTCTATTATTAGTTCTTAATTAATTAACATTTACATTTATTGAATTAATATTCATCTTCATTTAAGTTTTCCATTGCTATTAATTCTAATTGTAAGTTAATTAGAATTTCACATTTAATAATGCATTTCATTATCCACATCCATGTTAATTAACATCTAGAAAATTCAATAAATAATTTAACATTCATTATCTCGACATGATTGTGTAGTAAGGCGTGGACAACGAATCCTTCCCTGGTATTAAGTTTAAAATAACTAATATTTACGCATATTCAACTATCACTCTTACAAGATTTATAAAACATTTCATAATAATGTACGATGCACGTTCAATGTTGTCTAGTTAACTCAAATAGGTAATGGGTTGACAATAGGGGATATTTTTTATAATTCCGTACGTGAGGGGTGATTTCTTGGTTTTGTCCAATCATCGTGATTCGTTGCCGAGCTCCCACAGTGTGATGGGCGATGTGTACAAGACCCGGAGCTGAGTAGTACCGTGAGGGAATGGTGAAAAGAACCCCAATTAAGAGTGAAATAGAACATGAAACCGTAAGCTCCCAAGCAGCATTCAACTTCTTTTCTTATATCTTTGAGATTTCAATTTTTAATGTATGTATTACCAAATGACGATTACTAAAAAATTCCAACGAAGAAAAGCTAAGATAAATATAGGGATGATGAGAAGCCGAGATATAAAAGGGATTACATATTTAAAGTTTAACTCGTGATCGGATATTATATCCTCGTATTCTTTGATGGCACAGTGGCACGTGATAACTCGACAACCTTTTCTGAACAGTGTCTTTATTAGAGATTAGGCATGTCAAGAATTGAAATGTGAGGGATAGCTTTGTTAAAGAGATAAAAATCGTTAAGAAGAAATGTTACTTCAGTTTCCATTAGCCTTTTTAAGCTAAGCCAAACACGCTGAAGGGTTCGTTCGCAACTTAACGGCGTCATCGAAACCGGATCCTCCCGTATTGCACTTACCCTCACCCGAGCACTGTTCTGTCCGCACCATAATTTCCGATAGTAGAAACCGCGAAAATCAAATGGGGGATTTGCTTAAAGAGGCCAGTCAACCATGTTGTTTGGTAAAATAGCCTAACTCAATACTTATTGTTCAGATAGCCCATAGTCCATTTAATCATATATTAAAAGTCTTAAATACCCTTAAATTGAAATGACTAAAATGTCCACTTTGGAATCAATATTTACCATATCTCCAAACATAAATCCTACTTTTCAATGTTTTCACACACAATTTAAAACCGATTGTAAAATGGCATACTGCCGTTTTAAACGACTGAATGCCGTTTTAACTAATTTTATGTTCGTATCAATTTATATTTCCTCGTATCCACATAAAAATTAATGAAAACAAGTTTTAACAATATTTTGAGTGAAATTGAGAGTCCCTAATTCAAAACGGCATGCTGTATTTATAAACGGTTTGGTGACATTTTAACTAACACATATAATTTTTCACTACATTTATAATGAAATTGAGGCCCTATAATCTAACATGCTGCCATTTTAAATGATTAAGAATCGTTTCAACTAATTTTTTATCTACTTCACTTTATTCACTCGTATGTACATTAAAATGAAAGAGTAGAAGTTTTTCTAGTCTAATCGACTCATTTTGTAGTGAAATCAAGGTCCCACCATGAAGAACAACATGATGTCGTTAAACAAGTAGATAATTTAAATTCCAATTATGAGATAAGATACTAAATAAATTAATCCGTTTAACTTGTATAAATCTTATATGATGTTCTAATATATGATAGACTCATTTTGGAGTGAAATCGAGACCCTATAATCCAAAATGACATGATGCCGTTTTAAACGATTTGGTGTCTTTCAACTAATTTCGTATCCGATTTACTTTATTTTTACTTGTATGCACATGAAAATGAACGAATTGAAGTTTTCATTATGTTTGGACCCGTTTATCAGCATAAAGTTCACTCGATAATAACCAACACCATTGTTCCGTGAGTAAGTTGCAATAGACTTAACTACGAAATAAAGTAAATAAAACAAGTATGGTATAAAAAACATAGCATGTGCAATCGTTCAATATATATAACTTATCTATGATATTCTAAACATTATTTTTACTAATTTCAAAGAAACATCAAGAATCCATGACCCAAAATGACATGTCGTCATTTTAAACATACGTACATCATTTTTACTAATTTCGTGTTTGTTTCGCTCCATTCTCGCTCGTTTTCACGTGAAAGTGTAAGAATGAAAGTTTTAACTAAATTTAACTAGAATGAAATATTGTTTTTTAGTAGTTTCGAAGAAAAAATCGAGAACCCGTGACCCAAAACGACATGTAATCATTTTAAATATATGTATATCATTTTTGCTAATTTCGTGCTCGTTTCGCTTTATACTCGCTCGTGTCCACTTGAAAGTGTAAAAATGAAAGTTTTAACTAGATTTCAATATCACAATTCACAAAAAGTTCAAACTATAGCGAGTTACTCTATATCGATACCTCCTGACCCAAAACGACATCTAATCATTTTAAAGGGAGGGTTGCCGTTTAGGTTTTAGGGTTTAGGGTTTGCAAAACAAAAAATATATAATTGTTCGACATGCCTTTTTAAACGACTAAGCGTCATTTTAACAAATTTTGTATTCATTTTGCTTTAAGTTCCCTCGTATCCATATGAGAATTATTGAAAAACATGTTTTAATTATATCTGAAGTGAAATTTACAGTTCGTAATCGAAATAACATGCTATCGTTATAAATGATTTGATAACGTTTTAACTAATTTTGTATTTGTTTCACTTTATATTCTCTCGTACCCATATGTAAATGAAAGTATAAAAAATTTCATTACATTTAGAGTAAAATCGATAAACAACATTAAACATCCAAGATCGATAAAAAAAAAAGTTCACCCGATAGTAATCAACAGCATTTTCCATGAATAAACTATACTAGTCTTCACTATGAATGAAGGTAAATATCTTAAATTCTATTATACTTCGATCATAGATAAGATACTCAAAAAAATTAGTTTGTTTAACTTATACAAATCTTTTAAGATGTTCAAAAATATGATCGAATGGTTTTAAAATGAAATCGAGACCCTGTGACCCAAAATGACATGCTAACATTTTAAATGGCAAGTTGCCATTTCAACTAATTTTGTATTAATTTCACTTTATATTCACTTATATTTATATAAAAATTAAATGAATTCAAATTTTTACCGTATTTGAACAACAGGTTAGTTACAAAGTTCATCCGATAATGACTAACAATATTGGTCTGTAAGTAATTTATACTCTACTTCTCTACGAATAAACGTAAGTAATACAAATTCCATTATATTCTAATTGTGAGATAAGATACTCGACAAATTAGCTAATTCAACATGTACAAGTCTTCTAAGATATTTCAAACCATGATCGACTAGTTTTTGAGTGAAATCGAGGCCCTGAGACCCAAAACGACATCTGATCATTTTAAACGTATATCTGACGTTTTTACTCATTTAGTGTTCGTTTCGATTCATTCACGCTCTAACCACATTAAAGTTTAGGGACGAAAGTTTTAACTATATATGTACTAGTCATATGTGATGTTTCAAATACCGTTTTGCTAGTTTAGGAGTGAAATCAACGTCCGTAACCACTTGAAAATTTATGGATAAAAGTTTTAACTACATTTTGGTGTTACGGCCAACACATTTGTCCAAACTATAGCGAGTTGCTCTATAATTCGGTTGGAAACTACACTACACTACACTTAACTTGTTTTAACTAGATTTAACTAGAATGAAATATTGTTTTTACTAGTTTGAAGAAAAATCGAGAGAACCCGTGACCCAACGACATGCAATCATTTTAAATGTATGTATATCATTTTTGCTAATTTCGTGTTCGTTTCGCTTTATTCTCGCTCGTGTCCACTTGAATGTGTAAGAATGAAAGTCTTAACTAGATTTCAATATCACAATCCACACAAAGTTCAAACTATAGCGAGTTACTCTATAATTCGGTTGGAAACTACACTACACTTCACTTGGCAATAAGAAAAACGTAAGTGACGAGTTTGATAGTCAAAACATAGCACGTATAGTTGTTCAATGTGTACAAGACATGTATGAGTTTGAAACACGATTTTACTAGTTTCGGAGTGAAATAGATACCTCGTGACCCAAAATGACATCTGATCATTTTAAACGTACCAATGACGTTTCTATTCATTTCGTGCTCGTTTTAATTTATTCATGCCCGTAACCACTTGAAAGTTTGTGGATGAGAGTTTTAATTACATTTCGACGTTACGGTCGACACATTTGTCAAAACTATAGCGAGTTGCCATATAATTCGGTTGGAAACTACACTACACTACAGTACTACACTTCACTTGACAATAGAGAAAAACGTAAGTGGCAAGTGTGATAGTCAAAATATAGCACGTGTAGTCGTTCAATGTGTACAAGACATGTATGGTATTTCAAACACCGTTCTACTAGTTTCGGAGTGAAATCGATACCTCCTTACCCAAAACGGCATCTAATCATTTTAAAGGGAGGGTTGCCGTTTTGGGTTTAGATTTCAGGGTTTAGGGTTTGCAAAACAAAAAATATATAATTGTTCGACATGCCTTTTTAGAGTAAAATCGATAAATAACATTAAACATCTAATTTTGTATTTGTTTCACTCTATATTCTCTCGTACCCACATGAAAATGAAAGTAGAAATTTTTTTATTACATTTAGAGTAAAATCGATAAGTAACATCAAACATCCAAGATCGATAAAAAAAAGTTCACCCGATAGTGATCAACAACATTTTCCATGAATAAACTATTCTAGTCTTCACTATGAATGAAGGTAAGTATCTTAAATTCTATTATACTTTGATTATAGATAAGATAATCAAAAAATTAGTTTGTTTAACTTATAAAAATCTTTTAAGATGTTCAAAAATATGATCGAATGGTTTTAAAGTGAAATCGAGACCCTGTGACCCAAAAACTAACATTTTAAATGGCCAGTTGCCATTTCAACTAGTTTTGTATTAATTTCACTTTATATTCACTTATATTTATATAAAAATTAAATGAATTCAAATTTTTACCGTATTTGAACAACACGTTAGTTACAAAGTTCATCCGATAATAACAAACATTATTGTTCTGTAAGTTATTTATACTCTACTTCACTACGAATAAACGTAAGTAATACAAATTCTATTATATTCTAATTGTGAGATAAGATGCTCGACAAATTAGCTAATTCAACATGTACAAGTCTTCTAAGATGTTTCAAACCATGATCGACTAGTTTTTGAGTGAAATCCAGACCATGAGACCCAAAACGACATCCGATCATTTTAAACGTATTTCTGACGCTTTTACTCATTTAGTGTTCGTTTCGATTCATTCACGCTCTAACCACATTAAATTTTAGGGTAGAAAGTTTTAACTATATATGTACTAGTCATGTGTGATGTTTCAAATACTGTTTTGCTAGTTTCGGAGTGAAATCAATTTCCCGTGACCCTAAACGGCATTTGATCACTATAGTGAGTCACATCATACGTCCGACTGGAGATTACACTACACTTGACACCAAGGAAAATGTATACAAAACATAGCATGTGCAATCGTTCAATATGTACAACTTATCTATGATGTTCCAAACATTGTTTTTACTGGCTTCCAAGAAAAATCGAGAGCTCGTGACCCAAAATGGCATGTAGTCATTTTAAACGTATGCATATCATTTTTGCTAATTTCGTGTTCGTTTCACTTCATTGTCGCTTGTTTTCACATGACTAGATTTAAACGTCACAGTCCACTCAAAGTTCAAATTATAGCGAGTCACATCATACATCCGATTGGAAATTATACTACACTTAACCACCAAGAAAAATGTAACAAATATGGTATACACAACATAACACATGCAATCGTGCTATGTTTTGGATACCGACTGCTAAATACACATTGAACGACTAAACGTGCTATGTTTTGGACACCAGGCTCGAAGGGAACGCTTGTAATAAGGTATGATTTTGCTAAATTAAATATTAGTACTTTCTTTTATACGTTTCTTGATTTTTTGTTAATAACGTATCAAAAAAAAATTTTCGGGGGCACCCCAACCCCAACCCCTTCACCTATACCTCTAGGCCCCCTTACTTTCATGATCTAACTCCGCCCCTAATCACATGACCTTGATTCACTCCCAAAAAAATCAATAAAATCTTGAACCATCTAGAAGACTTATACAAGTTAAACAAGCTAATTTGTTGAATATTTTATCCTATAATTGGAATATATGGAATTTGGGTTACTTGCCTTTATTCGTAACAAGTATACTGTAGTTTACTCACAAAACAACGGTGTTGGTCGTTATCGCGTGAAATTTGTATAGACATTGATGTCCAAATGTAATGAAACTTGCTTTTGTTTGTGCAAACGAGTGCAAATAAAGTGAAACAGATATGAAATTAGTTGAAATGACCGCAAAACATTTAAAACGGCAGCTTGACATTTTGGGTTACGAGGTCTCGATGTCACTCTAAATATCGTGAAAACTTGTTTACACTTATTTTTATGTGGGTACGAGACAATATAAAGTGAAACGAATGCTAGATTAGTTAAAACGTCATCGAACCGTTTGTAACGACAACATGTCGTTTTGGGTCACGAATTTTCAATTTCGCTCAAAATATTGTTAAAACTTGTTTTCATTAATTTTTATGTGGATACGAGGAAATATAAATTGATACAAACATAAAATTAGTTAAAACAGCATTCAGTCGTTTAAAACGGCAGTATGTCATTTTACTGTTGATTTTAAATTGTGTATGAAAGTAGAAGAATTCACTGTGATGTAATACGGGTAATTTAGGTAATCTATTAATTTTGAATTAAAATATTTATTTTAAATGATTAATTAATTGTGGTGAAAGGCTAAAATCCTAAAAACCATTTGCCCCAATTACCACAAATGTGAAATCCACCAAGTTTGAGCTATCAATTGATTAATAATTCTTCAATAAATTATTCGGTTAGGATTTATCGAGAATATAAGAGGAACATGCCTCCGAAGCAGCAATCAAAAGCGGATTTGGCGAAGAAGCAGAAGGTAGTCGAGGACAAGACTTTTGGATTAAAGAACAAGAACAAGTCCAAGAATGTTCAGAAATATGTTCAATCCCTCAAACAATCTGTCCAGCCCAGGCCTGACTCCAGCAAAATCGACGCCAAGGTTGATTTAAATTCATTGATTATATTTTGTGGATTATATTCGACCGTTTATTGATTGATTGCCTGTTTTTTATGTGGGAAATTAACAGAAGAAGAAAGAGGAGGAGAAGGCGAAAGAGAAGGAGCTCAATGAATTGTTTAAAGTTGCAGTGAGTCAACCCAAAGTTCCTCCTGGTAATTTCTCTAATTAGTTTTTTCCTGTAAAATCTCTTCCCTTTCAATTAAAAAGTGGGCAGTATCATATAAGCTCACATCACATGTTCTTAGATAATCATGTATATGAGAATGCCTTGTTGTAGCTTTCTGCCCTTATTTTTCAATTATTTTTTTCCCCGAGGGACGGGTTGTAAATATTAGATTATAGATATTTAGGAATGACAATTTGTGCATGCACTGTTTTGTCTATCAGAAATGTTGGTGACTATATTTTTGAGAACCAACATTTGACGTATCCAGGTGTTGATCCGAAGTCAATATTGTGCGAGTTCTACAAAGCTGGTCAATGTGCCAAGGGTTTTAAGTGCAAGTTCTCCCACGATTTGAATGTTCAGAGGAAAGGAGAGAAGATTGATATTTATAGTGATAAGCGTGATGGAGGTTAATATTGGAAGTTCTAATTCTATCATCAAAATTTTCAGTTAGTTTTCAACTTTCTCATATTTTTTATTTGTGTTGTGAATCTCGTCTCTTTGTTTCTTAAAGAGAAAGAAAATGAAACAATGGAGGACTGGGATCAAGAGATGTTGGAGAAGGTTGTTCAATCCAAGAGCCAGGAGTACAACAAGAATAAGCCTACGGATATAGTAAGTCTTCATTATTGATTTCAGTGCATTTTTTAATTATTACTCAGGATGGCTATGGGAATCTGTTACTACTTTTTTAAGTAACTGGCTGGTGAAGTTAGAAAATTATTTTGCACAAGATAGAAACGTGTAGGAAGGTACTTGTAATTTCAAGAGATGGGTAGATTCCATTTACTATTTTTGTATTCTTATATCTTTGATGCCAAATACTTACAATCTTGTTTTCCATTTTAAATCTTTGATTGTGATGGTGGCGTAATACTATTTTGCCCATGGTGGGGTTGTAAGTTTGGCTCTTTCCTAGCCTAATTGAGACTTCAATTCAGGAACATCATATTAGTAGGCATCCACGGAATAATCAAACTAGTAAGATAATGAGAATGGATGGGAAGTATGATGTAACAATTCAGAATGTGGTTGACAGATGCTATGGGTAGCACAAGTATCAATCAGTACAAAAATAGTTTGAGTTTGGGGCGTGTAAGAGCAGGCACAAATTCATAATGCATTTGTATTTGGAGCTTCTTATTACACAATGTAGCTCACCTGTTTAATATTTATGAGTTTGATTATATGTGTACTTAGCGGAGAGACAGCATGGATTTGATAGGAATCAGAGCATGAGAAGTGACCTAATCGGCTTGCTACTGACTCAAGCAGAACTTTATACAATTATGGAGTACCCCCTGTACTAGCTATAACAGTTATGTGATGCTAAGGAGGAGCCATGTTCTGCATTTCGCAAAGAAATGGAAGGACGTGAAGAAGATATAATGAGTCTAACTTTGCTTGTAAAATAGAAAGATGCTACACGAATGAGGGTTGAATCCTTGTATACTTAATCCAGGTGGCATCAATTGTATGGATTTTCCATTCTACTAATATTTTTTGCAGGTATGTAAATACTTTTTGGAAGCAGTGGAAAAGAAACAGTACGGTTGGTTTTGGGTTTGCCCAAATGGTGGTAAAGACTGCCATTACAGGCACGCACTTCCTCCTGGTTATGTTCTAAAATCTCAGATGAAGGCTCTGATAGAGGAAGAAGCTGACAAGATACCCATAGAGGAAGAGATAGAAAACCAGGTTTCTTTAGCACAATCTCCTGTTACCGGTCTATTATAGCCCCTGTTTGACACCCATTTTTTATCTCATTTTCATTCTCATTTTTCTACAGTACTCATTTCTAACCACACATTTTTCAAATAAAATAATATTACACATAAACCCAAAAATTCTTCTTACTTTTTAACCACACATTCTTTACATCAATTACTATTCAAAAACTCATTCTTCAAAATAATGGGTGTCAAACGGGGGCATAATTTTGCGAGTTCATTCAAATTGAATTATGTGCTAATAGGTTTATTATCATTTATTCCATTTTCAGCGTGCAAAGATAACTGCTTCAACTCCTATGACTCCAGAGTTATTCATGCAATGGAAGAAGAAAAAGGTGGAAGAGCGAGAAGCTGGGTTGGCTGCACTGCGGGCAGAGAGAGCTAAGAATGACCGTATGAGGTACTGTTCAATTCTTCTTGAGTGAGCACGCGTGTTGGATATATTTGCTTGTATGTCAGCACCTGCACTAAGTATTCACTTTATTTTGTTTCCTGTCCTTCCCAGTGGGCGTGAGCTATTTTTGTCAGATGCTAGCTTGTTTGTTGATGATGCTGAGGCCTATGACAAATACCAAAGAGAAGAAGAACCAGAGGCAGAGCAAAAGGTAATGACTTTGCTATTTGCCTCTCTATGTTTCGTTAAATATTACTTGGAGACTTAATGAACTTCTGTGGTCCTTCAAATTCCGTGATTGGCAAGTATGCTAAAATTTGATTGCTTTTATTTTCTAGAAATTTTTTGGGAGTGGGGAAATGTTAGTAACAAAAAATCATGTAACTCGAGTAGACCATTTTGGAAAGGCCTGTCTGTTTGAAAATAACATTATACAAGATTATACCGGTGTATTACACAAGACTATACCAGTACACCCGTAACCTTGGAGGTGCCTTTGCTCACATAGGGAAAATCTATGGCTGAGCTGCAGGTTCATGTACTTGATGGCATGGCAATTGGCGGCACATATAAATATGGATCAAACATAATGTCGATAGTAATTCCTAAAGTTCATTGGTGTCATCTTTGAAGGATATAGTTTAATTGTTGATTGCATCCTAAGCATTTCATTTTTCAAGGGGCCGACTTTTTCCTAGTATATCTGGAAGAGTTGAACTAATCCTAATTCTAGCACTAGATCCAACTGTGCGAATAATACAAGCCAGTAATTATCTTTCATTGAGAGAGCTGCTTTGGATTATGTTGTGGTTGATTACCTTGCTTTCCGCTGGGCTGAAAGGCTCGCATGGAGTTAGAAAACCTGTTAAGGAGATCTATTTTTTATGAAAGATCATTACTGGCTTGCACAATTCATACATTTGGAGCTGGATCTATAATCAGGATTAGTTTAATGCTTCCAAATAGACTTGGAACTATGTTGGCCTCTCTACTGTGGCGTCTCATTCTCTATTTTTAGAAGTGGAAAACACGTTCAGAATTGTCATTCGTATGGTGCCCCAATAAACTCATTTCCGTTATTTCGTCCTTGGAAGTGCTCTGAAACTGACATTTTAGAGCCTTTGGTTTTTATGTAGAACTTTTTTGTTCCACCCAAAATTTGAGTTTCTGAAGAGTTGCTAGGATCCATCTCAAAATCTAAAGTCAAAAATTTCCTTCGCAGGCGAAGTTAAAGAAAACATGTTATGGCTAATTACATTTGGTTTGTGGTGTCAGTTCACCCTTTCATTCTTCTTCTTCTTTTTTTTGCTTATTGTTGTAATCTTTCCAGCAGTTAATTATATGGAAAAGTCTACATGTACATAATAGTGTCCATAATGTGACGTGGACAAAATCCTGTTATTGATGTGAAAGTGTGAGATTTGAATTAATGGTTGGATCCAGTGCCACGTGTAATTATGGATAATTATGGACATCATTATGTATAGATTTATGTACGTGTAGCACTTCTCTAATTATATATGCATGTAGCCCACATTCTGTATGATGACCGAATCCCGAAAACAAAAAGATTTATCCTATGGCAGTGTGTTCCCATCTTGCATAGGTGTTACCAATTACCTTTGTGACCATTTAAGCAATTACATTTTCAGGTTCAAATTATTGGTTCATTTTATGGCTCACGGTTGAGAATAGTTAATGTTCAACTTTCTTGCTTGTAGTCTCGACTCTTACGTGTCCTGCTATTCAGTGGCTACTTTAAGCCATTTAGTATTTGCTGTATCATCAATTTCAGGTTGATAAAGGTTCCTCTATGGATGGGGCAAGTTCTTCCACTGCCACTACTCGTGATATCAATGATGTTGCCGACGACTTTGATGATGATGACGAACTCGATATGGACGAGCTAAATGAACTGGAAGCTAGCCTTTCAAAAACAACGTTACAAATCAGATAACCAGTTGATGTGTGATGAGAGTAAAAGGAGAGTATAGTTTTTATTCCCATTTCTTATTCAAGAAGCTGTTTATGGATATTCTCGACTGCGGTTGCCTGATAAAGTTACTCTCGGAGGGGTAAGGGTAATGGCTCCTATTGTCAACCGATGTTAGTAAATCTTTTATACGGGTCATTGATCGTTCGGACATTTGTAGTTGGTTAACAAAATCAATGAATGACATTACATTTGGCACATGTTTGGATCCCATTAAATTTTAATTCATTTTTCTCTTTTTTCTTATCAATCACACATTCTCTCAATAAAATAATATTACACATAAATTAAAAAAATTTCTTTACTTTTTAACAACATATTTTTCAAAAAGGGTTATGTTACATGTACATAATTTTTTTACATAATTTTTTACACCCCACTCACATTAGGAGGGGGGACCACGAGTTGCCATTTTTAAACACACACGGGCCTCGCACACATTGTGAGGGGGGTACACCATTCGGTACCCCCCATTCGGTACATTCGGCATTTTCCTTTCAAAAAATACTATTCTAAATTAATTTTTTTCAAATAATGAAGCTCAAACAAGGGCGTAACGTGTTGACTGCTTGTTTGTGGTAATGGTTACAGATCTAAATTGGTTTTAAATCATATTGAATCATATTACTATTACTACCACGCAACATTATTTTTTAATTTTTATATATACTTTTCACGTGTTTTTCTATAGTCTCGATTTGATTTAAATAAAAAATCAGATTTTGAATAAATTTTCATAAAAATTAGTAGAATATGTTGTTGAAAAATTGGGAAACATATAAAATATGTGGTTAAAAATTATTTGTTAACTTAAATTTAATTAAATTTTTTAAAAGTATTTTTGTCAATGTTTATTTCTATTAGAAACTCCAGAAAAGGGTTAAATTAAAAACTAGAATTGGACAAAACTCTCGAAACCGAATCGAACTCAGCTGTTCATCTTGAGTTAAATACTCGAACGGATATCTGAATCGAGAACCAATAGGTTCAATTTGGTTCTCGGTTTCCGAATAAGAACCGAATCTCTCTAATTTTTTTAATTTTTTTTATCTAAAATAAGTCAAATTATTTTATTTTTTTAAATAAATTGCTAACTAATTAATTTAATCCAAACCCAAAATATGATTTTACTATTTCTAATTTTCAGTCAAACACAACTTAATCAAATTAAGCTAAGTTTTACCAAAATCTCTTATTCTATCGTAGTATCATTTCTACCGTTCTGTTATTATGCACTAGTCATCTTCCTTTTCATGTGACTTTAATAGTCAAATTTATGAAGAACTCAATAAAGAGATGTGCAAAAGATATCACAAAATTGAACTACGTTATTTTATAAGAGTTAAAATTGAATATGTTGTATTTGAATTAATATAGCGTTGTTATAATATAAAACAATTAATTATTGTGCGGAATTCGGAAATCGAATAGAATCGAACCCGAACAATTTCATAATTAAATTTAGACCCGACGATTCCTTTTACTAAATATCCAAAAATTCCGAATTTTATTCAATTCTCTCTAGAATCGAACCAAATTAGACCATGTCTACCCTATTAAAAGCCTGCCCGCCAAACACACCCAAGACAGGCAAAACCACGAGTTGCCCCAACTTTTATACTGCGCCGAACATTAGCTGGCGGAGTCCTACCGAGTTGAATCGTTAAGTGGACACGTGTTATAGGATCTAAATTCATGGGCCCACTGGCCTAGGCTGTGTCGCCAGCGATGGCCACTATATACCACAAACTGGAGGCATGTTTTCAACCGTCAGATCTTCCCAAACCAACGGTGGATCTGAGGGTTGCATGAAACATGAAGAGAATTAACCTCCACCAGTTTTCTCACGTGGAGGGACCAACGATTCTGTGGATTACACACACTCAAATGTAGAATCAACCAAATCGCCCGTGGGCCCAGTTTTCTCCCACGATTTACTCGCACCAGTCAATCATCGGCACTCTAAAACAAAGCCTGTCAAGGAATCTCAGTGATTGAGCGGGCGATTAATTGATATGATAGGTGTAAAAGTCCACACCAATCGGCCAGAGCCTCGAGCATTCGCATTTACATAAACAAATCACGAACTCATCAACACACCAACCTCCACCGCTCCCCTACCGGCAACCTCGGCAACCCAGCGACAGTACAATGAACTCGGGCTCATCTCCACCTCCGCCGCCAACAGACGGGTCGGGTAAGAAGGTCCGAAAGCCCTATACCATAACCAAGTCGAGAGAAAGCTGGACCGATGAAGAACACGACAAATTCCTCGAAGCTCTCCAACTGTTAAGCCCTTCTATATTTCCTCCCTAGTGTATATTATATGCATGTGTTATCTCTGAACAATTTTCATTCCATTGTGCCGTTCATTTTTTTCCTCGACACCATTTTTCTTTGTAGAGTGAAAACAGAGAGGCGTGACTGAGAAACTAATTCTAGTCTCCTTCGTAAGTAAAATTGTGTAGAGACAGGTGAACATAGTCCTTAGTGAATCAATACGAGTGTATTTTTACTTGTTTTGATGTAATTATTACTCGAGATTAGGCGTCTGTTAGTTTACTTGCATTCATTTGGGTTGATTGTGCACCTATTTTTATTCTGCATGTTGTTCGCGCTCATTTGCAGTAACGAAATTTACCTTAAAAAAATTAAAAAATCTGCTAAAATATTCACAGATGTTTTATGAAGCATAGGCTAGGAGACTATTTTGCTGTGTTGTGTGTGAGGTGTGTAAAAGGTCCGGTTTGGCAGTTTTTGACGAATTTTCAAATCGAACTGTCTAAAACGATTGGATAAAACCTCAAACCTAAACGAAACCGCTCAATCACCGTCATATGCGGTTTGGTTTGGTATTAAACCGAGGTATTTGCAGGATTTTCTGTTAATTACTGGTTCTAGAGTGAGGGAGTTGTTTATTCATTAGATGATGAATATATGAAAGCACAAATGCCTTATCTGTTTAAATTGACTTGTGTATTCAAGGGTTGAGTGAATTCGTTTAAATTAGAAAGTGAATTACTTTCAATTAAAGTTCATATCTGTTCTAATACAAGGAGTGACTAAAGGCCACCAACAATTGAGTAGCAATGCATTTCATCTGAAATTTCAGATGTTTTCATATTTTTAGTTCTTTTTAAAAATTGTTAAATGGCTTGGTTTCAAACCACAATTAAAAATCCGAAGCCTAAACCAAGCCGTTTGTTCAGTACCATAATGTCGAGGGTCCACGTGCCACCAAACCGACGGTTTCAAAAGGCGGTTTTGGTTTGGTTTGGTGTTTTTTACTTTCAGCCCTGTTTGTGTAGCGTGAAACAATTTCTGAAGCTTAGCTTTCCATTTCTCTGGTAAATTCAGGTTTGATCGTGATTGGAAAAAGATTGAAGATTTTGTTGGTTCGAAGACTGTAATTCAGGTATCAATTAAACCTTCAATGTCTTTTTCTCATGGATGTAAACGTGCAATTTTGTGTAATTGTGTTTGAGCTGTGTGGTAATCTCACCAGTCAATATGAATAATATGGAATTGGGGCCTGGAGTCAGTATCTTTAAAATTTTGGTCTAATTTTGTGTTCCCTCCCGATTTCGTGTTTAGGTGGGGTTTGAGAATATAAATGTCTTTCAACTATAAATATATGTCTTTATTGTCTAAGGTATTTGAACAGTGAATGATATTTGGCTTGTTTATTCCAAAGTGTGATTAAGCTGAACTTTTCCACCACAGATTCGCAGTCATGCACAAAAATACTTTCTAAAGGTTCAAAAGAATGGAGCAGCAGCACATGTACCTCCTCCCCGCCCTAAGCGTAAAGCTTCTCATCCGTACCCACAGAAGGCACCTAGAAATGGTTTGTCTTCCCCACTCAACAAAATATGATATCAGGCTGGATCAAATTTCTGGCATCTTGACTTGCAATTTCTCTTGACTACTTTTGGCAGTTTTAGTGCCACTACAAGCATCCATGGCATATCCTTCTTCAGTGAATTCTCTTGCACCTGGATATCCTACGTGGGACGATGCTTCCATGCTTGTAAACAATCCATCAAGTGGAGCCATGCAACCCCTTAATGAATACAGTCTTCACGGATTTGAAGGTATGCACAAGAATTTAGATATGTTGTTTGTCCATATTTGCTCATAAAGCACTTACCAAAACAATGAAATTTATTTATTTCTACAAAAAAAAACAAAAATTTACTTATCAAGGGGTACTTTAATGCCTTTCTTGTGACATGCTACATTACTGATTCAGCTGATATTGGATCCAAGGAGGTTGCAAATATAAGTGATGGCAGTATGAATGGCATGGGAGATTCAACTAGACCACCTGTGGGTTCCTGGTTAACAAACCACGGCGAGCAAGGATCTTTGCTTCATGGTAAGATTTATTTGTCGTGCTTCACTTTCCAGTTAGTCCAAGTTACAAGTAATCATGATGAATGTTAAACAGACAATATCCAGTCCCCAAAACGCTCCTCAGTCATGTCTTTTATAACATTAAATAATCTCCAAAAGACTTTCAAAATGAGATACTTTATTTTAAAGAACCAAATCTTGAAATTAGGCTCCAATACTCTTTATTTTAACTTTTTAAATTAGAGTGAGTTCGACTCTCTACATTTGAAGAGCCAAACACGCACTATCAACTTGTTTGGTCCACATTATTTCAAAAATACATTTTTTTCTCTCTTATTTTCAACCACTCATTCTTCAATAAAATAATATTACACTCAAACCCAAAATTTTTCCTTATTTTTTAACCACACATTCTCCATCAAAATACTATTCCAAAATGCATTATTTCCAAAAAAATGGGGCTCGGACATCCTCTATATTTGTATTTCGTCATGATTGCATTTAAAAATCTGCAAGTTTCAATTTTCCATTACTGAAATTATTCATATTATATTGAATATCTATTCACATCTAAAAGAAAATATATAATTGAAAAATTGGGGGAAAACAATAAATGATTGTTAGATAACGTAAAATAAAGAGTTTGTTGGAGTATATAAAAAAATTACTCTATAAATTTAAAGATCTTTAAAAATAAGGAGTCTCTTCAAGATGCTCTTACCTCTCCCTCTACTTGCCCACCAACGCATGTGTTCTTATGGGTTTTTTGCCTTTCAGTGTTTACATTTTTACATAGCTTGATGAGTATTGCCCTATTCATTTTGGATCGTTTCTTTTGGACACTTATATTTTAACTTCATTCGTTTGCTGGATTCGCATGCTTATCAGAAACTATTATTAAAGCAGCCACCTAGATTGTTCACTCTGGTTTCAAATTAGGTTTTCAACTCATTAAGGAATATATTATGTTACTAAGATACTTTTGCGATGACATTCATATCTTTGAGAAATGGTATTGTTTAAGGATCATTATACCTAAATTATATGCTGTTATTGGTGTATTACATAGAACTTGAGGAAATTCTTATGCGTAAACTTCATTTCTTTATTGTTCTAATTGTTGCCTACTCTAAATGGGCTGGAGTTTAGCAAACTTTCTGAGACAACAAATTAACTGCCACCCTCTGCATCATAACTATGTAGATGTATGTAAAATTGTCAAATCACAATTCAGTCTCTGGAAATAGAGTTCTAAAATATGTTTTGACAAGGATTTTTGGTTTCTGGAGATATTGAATATGCATAACAATTTCTTCTATACTTTCTGTTGGCTTTGGGTTGCAAGGTTGAGATCAGATAAACCATTTAATGATTCGTTAATTGAAAATTTTGTAGGACCTGCATGCAATTTTATTACTGTGTGTAGTTATTGGGTTATAAATGCTTAATTCAATCGTTTTTAGGCATTCCGGATTTTGCTGAAGTCTATAGCTTCATTGGGAGTGTCTTTGATCCAGACAGTAAAGGCCATGTGCAGAAGCTCAAGGAAATGGATCCCATTAATTTTGAAACTGTGAGTTCACTTGTCGTTTATGTGGTTTTTTGTGTCAGATGTCAAGCAAATAATGCTCATAATCATTATTTCCACAATGTATTGGTGCTGGAATGCATGTGCCAGCTACTCGGACAACGTACACCAGTTACATAGTTGCTAAATGTGAAATGGATTTCTGATTACTTTTTCCCCTTCTTTTCACGGCACTGGGAGTGGGGAAAAGGAAAATTCTCAGTAATTGATGAGGGGAAAAGAAAGTTCTCTACTCTGTATGTCATGTGTTGTTTTCCATTTTATATTAATGCAGTAGGGGGTTGGGAGTTGGCATGGTGCACATCGAGTCACCTGAATATCAAGCATCAGATATGGGTATGCATTTAGAGGGTTCAAATAACAGAGAATCGTAGATGGAGCGAAGTTATGTTGCCACTGTTATTAATGACATAAATTCATAACATCAGAGCATGTGTGGTTTTTTCGTTCATGCCTCCTGCTTCCTGTCATAAAATTTCCATAAAGAACGACTTTACATTGTAAAACTAACTTCTGTCCTGTTGTTGAAGAAGACATAACTAGTCGAAATTACTGATTCTCATGAAGTATGGGCGATTCGTAGGTTATTTGGTTCCCATATCTATATTCAACAAAGTGGATAAGAGCTACCAATTTTAGTTTGTGTGCATCTGTTGTTGGTAGACATGGCATTTCTACAGAGAACAAAAGAACTTATTTGACTCAAAATAACTCGAAATGTTGCAGAATCTTTCAGTTTTTCCTGCTCATTCCTTGATAAGTGAATCTTTGAAGTCAGTTCAGCTATAGGGATATCATATACTTTCTATTGGTATGCAGGTCTCATTGTTGATAAGAAATCTTTCCATCAACTTGTCCAGCCCAGACTTTGAGCAAATTGTAAGTGATTTTCTGTTACTTTAGTACCAAATTTTTTATCTAGTGATTCTATCTTTTCATTAGCCAAACCTACAGCTTTTAGCAATAAGGCAGGGTTTGTTGTTGTTCCGTCTTTCACTCTTATAACACATATCCAACTGAAGGTATTGAGGGTGATTGGCCCAAATCCTCACTAAATATTATCAAGGCTTCATTAGTAGAAATCAAGCTTTATAAAGTTTTTCTGGATTCAGAGAATATGATTAATACGAATCAGCCCTCAGTAATCCACATCCCTCACAGGGTTAAACTCATAGATTTGCCATTATGCACAAATACCTCGTAAAATGTTTGTGAAAATTACCACCTCTAAACAATTTTCACTTATTTTTGCAGAGAAAGGTTCTATCATCGTACGATGTCAACACCAAAACAGCAGGGATATGTGCACCAGCTGTTATTAAAGCAGAATAGTGATCTCATGATCACAATAGGCATGTAATTGTATTTTATTTCTAGTAAGTTTTCATCTTCCTCCTTACCACCCTGCCCTCCCCCCCAAAAAAGGAAAAAAAAAAAAAGAAAAAAAACCACCTGTAATGGTAATTAATATGTTATTTTCTCCTGACCAGCACTTGGATGAGAAGTCTCCAAAGTCACACTGCTATGAGACTCTCTTTGTAGACAGGAGGTGACTGCCAAGTGCGTGTTTGATGGTCTCTGAATGAACAAGACTCGAGTATTGTAGGATCCTGATTCGAAGCCCACAAGGATTTCAATGACTGGATGTGTTATTTCTCTTTCGATTATACTGCTTTTATAACGAATGAAAATGAGAATGTAGTATGTATTCAGGTTAGGTTTCTTTAGTCGGTCACATATTTCTTGCCAAGCCATTGCCTTCAATTTTACTTGGCATAATAATTAGGGTGCTAGCTGGTAGAAGCCATAAAAGCTATGTGTCAGTATATAATTTGAAAGTAGAAGAAATGTGAGTTCTGTATTTACATGTTCCCAAGCGTCGTTGAATTATAAAATCTTCGGGGTATGTTTGCCTTTCTTGCATTGCTGAACTGGGGATTTACTGCATGATGTATTTTAGTCTTCTGATTTTTGCAGACTGAGTCCTAATCTCTACTTTTCCTCTCCGTTCTTCTTTTTCATTTTGCCGAATTCACTCTCACACGGGACACGCTTTGTCGCGTGTTCCTTCTTCCTTTTCAAGTCCTAATCATATTTGCAAGCTGAGGGAGAACTTTATGACCAAGAAGCGTCAATTTGCCTCTAGATCTATAATTCGCTTGGTTATAAGGTTTCGATTGCCAAGTATTGACTAGTAAAAATAGTCTAATTGAAATTAACAATATTGATTTAGGTCATTTTGAACTTGTCAATTATTAATTTTTTGTTTTATTCTATCGATTTAGGATGAGTCCATTTGATAAAATTTCAAAAGTTAGATTAATTGGTAGTTACATATGAATACCCATGATATATAAGTTTAGATAAAAACGGAATAACAAATGATAGATAAATTATATTCCCATTAAAAATTTTATCAACTACACAAAATTTTGACTGCAATAAAAATTATCATGACCTTTACTCATTTTCATACTTATAACTAAAAGTAACTTTAACCATAAATCATATAAAAAATGATAGTACGTGTTAAAAATGAAAAACAAAGAAATACAAACTCTCACTAAAAGCGCATTAAGTCAATAAGAATTTAAAAAGTTGGGAGGATTGCTTGCCATACATAGAATTTGCATATAATACGGCTATACATTCTGCTACTTATACGCCTTTTGAAATTGTAAATGATTTATATATATATATAGAGAGAGAGAGAGAGAGAGAGAGAGGAACATAAAATCTCAAAAACACGTCTTTGAAACATGGATTATTATGCCATTTTTTTCACAAAACAAATTGAATTCATCGCAGAAGTATTCTTCACTTCTATGACTTCTTAAAGTTTTAATTTCATTCATAATTGATTTTCAACTAGATGTGGAGGAGGATCGGGAGACCACTATGGCCAGGTTTTTGAATGGGTTGAATCGGGACATAGCTAATGTAGTGGAACTACAACGTTATGTGGAATTAGAAGACATGCTACACATGGTGTTTCCGACGAGTGAAAAGTAGTGGTGGAAGTGAAAGGGGATGATTTTTATTTTATTGAAAAATTTGGTAGTATGGTTACAATTTATTATTTATTTAAATATGATGGTATAATTGTCATTTTATTGAAAAAATTGATGAAAATGATATCCCTACTACATAATCCCTACTATATAAAAGGGTAGTTTCTGGGTACTGTAGCTGCAATAGTATCCAATCTCATTCTACTGTACAAAATAAGCTTTTTTTTAATTCTTTTTCATAGTTTCATTTTTTCCCCGTATTCGTATGAGAAGAAAACGACAATGGTTTACATTCATTCGTGTGAAGCCGACGTCGTTTTTTAATAAAAAAAAAGAAAAAAAAATTTATCCGTTTGAGAAGAAAACGACAACGGCTTATCTTCATTCGTGTGAAGACGATGTCGTTTTTAAAAAACAAAAAGAAAAAAAAAACAAAGAATAGTACGTGGATACTCTCTCCACATAGCGCGGAGCTTTTCTTCTTACCTTCATTCATGTGAAGACGACGCCATTTTTAAAAAAAAAAAAAGAAAAAAAAACCAAAAAATTATCCTTATGAGAAGAAAACGACGATGACTTACCTTCATTCATGTGAAGACGACATTGTTTTTTTAAAGAAGATGAGGGAATGATTGCCCTGGAGGAGATTGTGACTGAAGACACTGAAATTGAGATTGAAGTTAATGTGGTTGACTCTAGGAAAGTTTCTAGATGGAAGCAGAAGATGGGAAAGAAATCAAAAACTCTATCAAGTTTGTCCGTATGAGAAGAAAACGACGACGACTTACCTTCATTCATGTGAAGACGACATCGTTTTTTAAAGAAGATGAGGGAATGATTGCCCTGGAGAAGATTGTGACTGAAGACACTGAATTGAGATTGAATTTAATGTGGTTGACTCTAGGAAAGTTTCTAGATGGAAGCAGAAGATGGGAAAGAAATCAAAAACTCTATCAAGTTTTAAGACTGCAACAAAAGCTTTAGGGAGGAAGCTTATGGGAGACGATGTTTGTTTCACTTATTTCGATAGTGGAACCTTGTCATGTGTGACCGCATGTGAGTTTCTTGTATAGTGACATATAATATTAAGAATGTAAGCAGAAAAAAATGTGTTTGCGTTTTTCTCAAAATGTTCTGTTAATTTTGTATTTTATGGGACTTATCAATAATTTTTCCTATGAATTCACAGAGGTTGTCCAAAAGCATATCATCTATCTTGTGTTAATAGAGATGAAACATTTTCAAAGCCAAGGGAATCTGGAATTGTGGTAAGTGTCGCTTTCTATTTTTGCAAATGTTCAAATGCATAATTGGAGATAAATAGTGAATGTTATATTTTATAATTTTATTTAATTGGAACAATATTTTGTAAAAACACTTGCAAGTTTCATTTGAGTTTTGTAAATGAAGTTTCCATTTTTATAATGAATTTCAAAAATTATAATGTGGATGTGAATGAGTCAGATTATTTAGTTATCATATTTAGCTTCTTTTGATATACTGTTCATATGATAGGTAATTTGATTTCCCATCGGCTATACAGCAGTGTTATTTCTATTACCGTTTTCCAATTTGATCTATGACTTAGCATTCTCACAGTTCAAGGGTTAGATATGCAACTATACAATGTGTTAATATTGACTTTCTTCACTGATTACTTTGTCATGTGATATGTTTGAACTACTCTTTCATCAGCTCTAGACATGTTTTTGATTTTGTTCTTGTATTAGATTGATTTCGCACTCAATACTACCAAATAGGTTTTTGACTACTACATGTGTGATTTAGGATCTTTTGAGCTGATGAACTTGTTTAACCATCTTATATCTATGGCACTTTTAAAGTTTTTATTGTTGCTTAGCTTTTACCATCCTTTACTTATGGTATAACTTTAGAAACATATAAGCTTGTATAATTTGGTATAGTTTGCTCAATTGATGCATTCCAGTTGAAAAGTTCACCATTGATCTGTTAACAAAAGTGGGGCTATTTTTTACTCTGCAAAGTTAAGGTAAGTATGACATTTCTAGACACTACATAATTAAAAATTCTTTATTCCACTTGCAATTCAATATAGGTGCAGTCATATGAAATGATTCACATTATTGTCTCATTATAAGCAAGCTTTGACTACCGAGTGTACATATAGGACTTCAAACACTTTGTCATATTATGCTTTAAAGACATGTTAAATTTGGTAAATCCTCCTTTTATTTTATTTCGTAGAATCTAAGAAAAGTTTGTCTTTTATTTTCCAAGGTAGTTAATGATAAATTCTCTTATGGAAAGCAAGTTGTGGAAGTTTGATCACAATTTTGATTAAATTGCGTGTCTATTGTATTGTGGAAACGCCAATTTGAATTCTGTGTACTTGGGCAACAATAATATGTTACATTGTCTCATCTGTAGAAGCATCACCCCTTAAGACACAACCATTTGAAATCATATAAAGTTCATAACATAGAGGTTGATCTCATGATTTTTTCCTGATGTCATCTCATAATCAGATAAGTTTCTAAATTTTGCTAGATGTTACTTTGTTTGGCTGACCAATTTTTCCAGTAGAATGTTTTGGTTTTATGTTTAAATTGTGCTCAAGTTTTGTTTTTCAAATTCACATGTACTAGACACTTGTAATAATTTCGTCCGTTCAATATAGAACAGTCTACTTAACTCACAGCCTAAAACTAACTTTTCTTTTTTGCTCAAACCTAATTCCTCCAGATCTATTGCTCTATATATTTTGCAAATGCTGCATGATATCCTTTTACAACTTATTTGCTATGCATTTTCATTTTTCGATGCATGCTTTATTATTTAATAAATCAAATATTTCTTACTCCTATAAATCTGCAATCTTTATGTGTCAAACGTTTTTATTATCATGTACTGTCATGTTATACATACACGTGATGTTTTCAATTTTATTTTTGGTAAGTTTCTCTGTGCAGTTATATCAGCTTTTGAAACAATCACATTGGTAGATGGAGTATTAGCGAGACAATAATATGATCCTAAGACTCTTGAATAATCCAATAAATCTTAAAACTACTTTTTTTTTAATATCTACAATTTCTACATTAATAAAAATACAACAAGTACAAAATTCGTGCAACGCACGTGTCAATGACTAGTATTGATAAACATGGATGGATAATTGATAAATTCAATTTCCTTTCCAAAGAAAAAGAATAATAGAAAATTAGAGCATATCGTGTTTTTAATTTTTTTTTTCTTTTCATAAATTAGGTTACCTATTAATTGTTACAAATCATATAATTATTTCAAAAATACTACACCAATAAACATTCAATATTTAAACCAAAAAAAAAAAAAAAAAGGTTGTGACCTTCTTGTACGGAGGTGTGTTATTTATTATTTAATGTATATTTTCATTTTAAGTTTTAAGCAGTTATTTTTGTTGTTGCATTTGCGCTCTTTTTATGCATGTTATGCCATAATGTTCATAAACGCATGGTTGCATATCACCTCTTGATTTATTTTTTTCTCTAATATTGAGCTTTTCGCATGACATTTTTTAGACTTGCATGTAACATATATTACACTGTTTTATTATTTTCTGACTATTTTGTACATGTATATATGTGACCTATGTCATAATGTTTGTGACCTCTAGTAAATATCGTGATATATATATATTTTTTTATCGTTTTGTGTAAGTGTTATGCCCTAGGTCCAATCAACTTTGGACATAAACACTTTGAATATATATAATCAATGCATATGTATGGCAATATCTATTATTTAATTGAATTAATATTCTAATAAATTAAATAATAGAATCCGTAGATTCAAGTCTTGGTGATTTGTTAATCACAAGGAGTTGTGATTGTGAGATACAAATTACATATGACTGAATCTTAAATCGTAAATTAGAGGTAATAACGAGATACAGATATCGTTATTACGGATAGACTATCGCGTGTGGCATTCTTACTTGTGAAGTAAGTAGCTGATCTCACAAGCTAAAGTGTGGCGACACTTGAATGAACACGTGGATGTTTTGTTATAGAACAAAACATTGGAGACACATTGAGATTCCACATGGATAACTATCTAAGTGTTAGTGGTTAATCTCTAAACGTTCGGTAGTGGAATTGGTCCTTTGACTTGGGGTCATCATAGTACCTTATATGAGGGCGGTCATACTTTGGTGATGTTGGATGTTGCTATCACAAGGTCGCTAATACGGACATCGTTCGGGTATCAAGAATCATATGAAGGTTGTGAATGATCAATAGAGGATTCGTCACTCTTAGATAGTAAGAGATTATGATCTACATTTTATCCGATTAAGTTGATAATGAAATCCTTGGCCAAGGTGAACTCATAAGTCGGAAAAGAGTTTTCGACGTACATTGACTTAACAAGTGGGATAAAAGATATGATCGATAATTGAGATTGACACATATCCATATCTCATAATTGATCGGATCATATTGACGAAAGGATTATAGTTTCACGGTAAGCGAACAAGTTTGGTTTTGTCATGCTACGTGATATTTCTCGTCACATGTATTGCCATGATACATTGCTAGATCTCAATCTGGGAAAACTAAAAAGAATAAGAGATAAATTAAAAGGGGCGTTTTAATTTATTGATTTTGATTAGATCAAAATAATAATTCACGTCGTTCGACATCGTGATCAGAACCTAATGGGTCACACACAAAAGAGAATCAGAAGAATGAGATTTACCAATTAATTAATTGACAAGTGTTGGATAATTAATTAATTGGGTTGTTTATTAATAGGCTCGAATTAATTAATTGGATTAATTAATTCATGGACCAGATTTAATTAATTTGATTAATTAAATCTTGGACCGAGTTAAGTTTAATAGATGGGCCGAGCCCATCTGGACTTATATTAATAAGCTGTTAGGGTTTGTAAACTGTATGGAATTTTCATTTTATTCTTGCTAGCACAAGAAAAGAAAACCCTAGCCGTCATTCTTGTTCTCTGTGTGGATCACCATTGGAGAAATTTGGACAATTGACGAACTTGGATTACGAGATCGTGATCATTGGAGTTCAAGAAAAAGCAAAAGAGTTTGTGGAACTCATCAAAGGTATCATTCTCATCACAGTTTCTATCTAAACACATTGCAGATCCTCGTTTGGGAATTGAAAATTGTTTAATTTCCGCTGTGCATGTTAAGTAAATTCCCAACAGTGGTATCAGAGCCTACTTTGTGTTTGTTAGAAATTGTTTTGCATGATTGAACAATTAAAAGTTAATTGTTTATATTTGTTTCATGAATCTAGCAATTTAGAAAAAAATATTTTTAATCTTCAAAAATTTGTTTTGAAAGAGAAAATAATTTTTTGGTCAAAATTTTGGATTTGAATTTCTTGACGGCGGTGTGAGGCCTTAAAGCCATGGCATGCAGCCGGGGACATGGCGGGAGGAAGGACTCGGACAAGAGCGCGAAGCTGCGTGACCAGCGCAGCGAAAGCGCGAAGGTAAGTGCCATATGCAAGCAGTCGGCTAACTGCTTATGCAACCTGGGCTATGCTCAACTGCAAATGACGCAACGCTCGCTACGGCTGCGATTCTGCAACAATAGCTGCTTTGGAAGCGACAATAATAGCCAGCAACCCTTGTTGGTTGCTAGCAATGACGTCGCTGCTGCTTGGTTCTATTCTGTGTGCCACGGCGCCCGTCTTATCTTGCTTGATGCTTAGATTAGTCCGTCGGCGTATTTGACCATTTAAGAAAAAAAAAAAAAAAAAAAATTAGGGTTTTCAGTCGGGGTGGAGGCGGGGGCCTCTGTTGCAATTTGTGAAATTGCAGGCCCCCGCCTGCAATTATATGATTAGGGGTCAAGTTTGCAATTTTTAAATGAAGGACTGTCTTGCAATTTTCGAAATTGATAGGGTTTGTTTTTAATTTGCAATTGGGTCAATTTGCAATTTCAAAAGGGGTAATTTTTGAATTGAAATATTAAAATGATTTTAAACTTGAATTTCAAATGGGTTTGACCTAAAATTTTAATATTGACCCATTTAAAATTTTATTTAAAAATTGACGACTTTTATATTTTCGTTAAAATTGGATTTTAACTTAAATAATAAACTTTGACCCTAAATTGAATTTTATTTTATTTAGGAGTTTTATCCTAAATTAAAATGTTAATTCATTTTAAATTAGAGTTAGACTTTAATTTAATATTTAATTAAAATTTGATTTTAATTAAATTATCCACCCTAGTATATTGTTAAAATTAGAGTTGGACTCTAATTTGACATTTAATTGAAATTTGATTTTAATTAAATTGTTTCGCCCTAAATGTTTCTTAAAATTAGAGTTGGACTTTAATTTAGTATTTAATTAAGATTTGATTTTAATTAAATATGTTCACCCTGATATTTTAGAATTAGAGTTTGACTCTTATTTTGTATTTAATTAAAATTTGATTTTAATTAAATTCAACCCTATTAATTTGATTATAATTAGAGTTGAATTTTAATTTGGTATTTAATTAAAATTTGATTTTAATTAAATAGTCCCGCCTTATATTTGTAGAATTAGAGTTGGACTCTAATTTGATATTTAATTGAAATTTGATTTGAATTAAATAAGTCCGCTAATTAAATTAATTAATTAATTTGATTAATTAATTATTTAATTGTTCCGATCCATTTGTCTAAATTAGTTTAGACGACTTTAATTGCTAGAAACTTGAAACATGTTTGCATATAATATTAGATATTATAGGAATGCATTTATATGATAAATGTTTTATTAGTGGATGATTATGGACTCGACCATGTGGATGTGTTGAATGGTTAGTTTTATTCTTGTTATTTTATGGGCCTGCGAGCTCTTATTTAATTTTGGACCTGCGAGTCCGTTGTTATTATTTTGGGCCTGCGTGTCCAATATTATTTAGGCCTGCGTACAAACTAGTATAGGATACAAGTTGCAGCTGGACTAATTGGAGATACAAGAAGAGGAGGAGACCATAGAGATGGAGCATTGTATGAATCAATGCTATACCCCCTAGGAACTGACCGACTAGTCTTCCTTATGGCTCGGGAAGACTAGATAGTATAAGTCCATAATCGTCCACACTATTATATGTATGTTTATTTGCATGTTAGATGTATAATAAAATATATATAATTATTATGATGAGACCTTTTGCATGCAAAACCCCTCGTTATAAATATTAAGTCAATTTGTTATTTGTCTTCCATCGTTATAGTGAAAAACGAGAGTCCTCAATCGATCTAAGCTTGTTGAGTACACTCAAGGCTGGTCGATTAGGGATATGTTTGACACTATGAAATATTAGATATTTCTGAATGATGGGTTTGACTTAACTAATATTTATCTTTTGTTGAGTACACTCAAGAAGATAAATTTTAGAGGCATGTTAAAATATTAAGTCATATTTATATTTGCCTTCCATCATTATAGTGAAAAACGAGAGTCCTAAATCGATCTTAGCTTGTTGAGTACACTCAAGGCTGGTCCATTAGGGATATGTTTGACACTATGAAATATTAGATATTTCTGAATGATGGGTTTGACTTAACTAATATTTATCTCTTGTTGAGTACACTCAAGGAAATAAATCTTAGAGGCATGTTAAGCTAACACATGAGATGTGTGAAGACAAAGAGTTGTCAGTTTAATGATCTGGGAGTTGTATGGAAATACAATTGATAATAGTATCTACCCAAATGTTTTATTAGGGCTTGTTGAGTACACTCAAGGTTTTAATATAACAAATGAGATTCCAGCCCACTAGGAATCAAATACGGATTCTATAAATTTATGTGAGAGGGTCATAAATTTGAGTTAAACAGTGGGAGCGAAATTAATTTAATAAAAGACCATGTTAAATTAATTCATGCTTTATATATATTATTTCTTTTACTTTTCGTCGTTTATATTTATTGAATCATGAGTAACCATATGTAAGAGGCATATTGTATGCCAACAACCAAAGCAAATTTTCTTGATTGACGCCGACTGAGAATTGTTCTCGAGGCATGAAAAATTGGTTGTGTCCTTGAGTAGTCCTTTCTAGAGACACTGTTGATTAATTTCGATAAAAGAAGAGGCGTGTGCTATAATAAACACGGTGATGTGATAGTACTACAACATATGTGATGTTTGTAACTATGTCACACGAGTTCTGAGCAACATAAGAGTATAGATGCTAACACATGAATTTTCATCTCAATGTGTTGAATGATGAACAATCATACAAGGAAATATATGATATTTCCCAACAACTATCTTAGGTGCATAATGAGAAAGAATCTTCGATCGGTGCTCGTGTCTTGAAGATCTGAGACTACTTTGAGTCGTCTTAATTGCGTTGATCATGAACAATGAACTAAGTATAGACTTGGTTACTAATCTGTCGAAGAGTTATTCATAACTAATTATGAATTTAACATGAATAAACTCGAAACACACTCATTGAGTTGCGAACATGCTTAAAGCTTGTTAAGTCCAACATCTGTATTTGTAGTGGACAAATTCTTAGTCATAGATTCCTCTAAGGAAGTCTAAAGGATGCTTTAGGAAAGCAACCAAGATGACTAAGGCAGTTAAAGCGAATAAGGACAATACCAATCTCGATGATCCTTATTATCATTTTGGAATGATGGGTCATTAGAAATGAAATTGCGAGGCTTAAATCTACTTCATTAGTTTCATGGGTATTAGATACTAGATATAGATTTCATATTTGTATAAATATGCGAGAAATCCAAATAAAAGTAGATCAGCTGCGAATGGAGAAGTTGACCTACACGTTGAAAATGAGCAAAAGTTGTTGCATTGCCCGTAGCATATTTCTGCCATTGCCTTTAGGCTCGATATTAGAATTAGAGAAATGTTAATTTTGTTCTTACCATTACCAAGGGCATTAAATAAATTTCATGTTTTGACATGAATTATTTTAATGTTAAGGACAATTGTTGTTCTCTCTCATCTTGATAAGATTTTAATGGTTATGGTAAATTACAAAATGACATTTATATTCTAAATGTTGAGTGTTCTATAATGAGTATAGAAATTAAAAGGCATAAAAATGATAATTTGAATAACACCTATATCACGGCATTGCGTATTTGGTCACATAAATGAGAATGCAATTCCAAACTTACATGGAGATGTATATTTGGGTCAAATAATTTTGAATCATTTGACAAATGCGAATCATATGTCAGTAAGACATTTGTGACCAAATCTCCTTTTACTTAAAAAAGGAAAATGATCTACAGATTATTAAAGTCTAATACATAGTGATGTATGTAGACCATATCGATTAATGTCGGTGAAGTTTATCTTATTTCATCATCACATTTACTAATGACCATTTGAAATGATCATGTATATTTGATGAAATTCAAGCATGAATCTCTTGAAATGTTCAAGGGATTCAAACTAAAAGTTCATAAACAAATAGGTAAACATATTCTTACACTAGACTTGTTCGAGGTAAAGAATATCTAAAATGGAGAATTTTAGATTATCTAAAAGAGAATTAGATTCTCACGCAAGTGGATTCCTCCACATACATTGCAACATAATGGTGCATACAAATGAGGAATCGTGCACTATTAGATATAGTGCAATAGAGAACCAAACCATGCTAACATTAAAGTCATTTTGAAGTCATGCACCGATTGATACGTGCCGCGTACTAAATCGTGTCTCATCTAAATCGGTTGACAAAATTTCATACGAGTTATGAAATGCCCAACTTATCTCATATGGAAGTTTGGGGTGATGCTTATGTGAAGCATATTGGATCAGATAAGTTTGAAACTAGATCCGTTAAATACATATTTGTGGATATCCAATAATTAATTGGATATCAATTCTATAATCTCGTTGAGAAGAAGATGTTCATCTCAAAACATGTCATACTCTTAGAGAAAGTGTTTACTCTAAGAGAGACAGTGGGAGTAGAATAAATCTTGAAAGAATTCAAGAGTCCACGGATATAATTGGCCGAATATATGAACCTGAGTCTTATCCCACACCAGCTGAGGGACATACTCTTGATCAGGAAGTGGAGACTTCTGAGGACACGTTAGCTCAATGTAAATCTTATAGGATCATTTGACCTCCTAGAAGGTACGAATCCATGATTACTAATCAAGGATAATGAACCTACTAATTACATAGAAATAAAGTCAAGTGTTGACTTAAAGAGATGGACTTGTTGTATGGCAGGGTTTGACCTTGAGTCGTCTTCTAATGGATTAGAACCCATAGGTTGTAAATGAGTTTACAAGAAAATGTCAATATGGATTGAAACAAGCCTCTTGGAGCTGGAATCTTCGATTTGATGCAAAAAGTCAAAATGTTTGATTTTATCAAAAATGAAGATGAAATGTGCGTTTACAAGAAGATAGTGGGAGCATTGTCGCATTCCTGATATTATATGTATGAGACATATTATAGGAAACGACGTCTCTATATTTCAATTGTTGAAATTATGGTTGTCAGATAATTTCTCCGTGATGGATGTGAGAGAAGCAAGTTGATCTATAGAGATAGATCTAGAAGATTACTTAACTCATCCCAATCTATCTGAGATAAAATCTCGAGAAGATTTTATATGGAGAAAATGAACTGAGAGTTCATGGATAGAATGATGCTAACTTCTAGTCAGACTAGAATAATAGCACATCTCAAAAAGGATATTGGTTTACTCTTAAGCGGTGTGTTGGAAATGTTCCAAATAGCAGATTGATTCAATAATGGAAGCCTTATACATCATTGCTTTACAAAGCAACAAAAGTTGTGATGCGGATCAGGAGTTCATTCTTTGAACTTAGAGTAGTTCCTAACATTGTTGATCACACGCTTATGCATTGTGATACAATGGAGCCACGTCGTGCTGCGAAGGAACTAAGGTCTCATCAATGATCTAAACACATGTTAAGGCGTTATCTCATTGGAAAGATAATGCAATGAAATGGCGTAAATAAAGAACGAATTCCCACAAATTATTAAATTGCGAATCCACCGACAAAGAGTTGTCGCATAAACATGATCGTCATGTAGACTCTTATGGTATAAGATACATAAGTGATTGGATCTAGTGCAAGTGGGAGTTTGTAAGTTTTATGCCATAGGTCCAATCAACTTTGAACATAAACACTTTGAATAAATATATAATCAATGCATATGTATGGCAATATCTATTATTTAATTGAATTAATATTCTAATAAATTAAATAATAAAATCACAAGGTTCTAGTCTTGGTGCTTTGTTAATCACAAGGAGTTGTGATTGTGAGATACAAATTACATATGACTGAATCTTAAATCGTCCGTGGTCGAAGTAATAACGAGATACGGATATCGTTATTACGGATAGACTATCACGTGTGGCATTCTTACTTGTGAAGTAAGTAGCTGATCTCACAAGTTAAAGTGTAGTGACACTTGAATGAACACGTGGATGTTTGTTATAGAACAAAACATTGGAGACCCGCTGAGAGATTCCACATGGATAACTATTTGACTGTTAGTGGTTAATCTCTAACGTTCGGTAGTGGAATTGGTCATTTGACTTGAGGTCATCATAGTACCTTATATGAGGGCGATCATACTTTGGTGATGTTGGATGTTGCTCATAGGGTCGCTAATGACATCGTTCGGGTATGTCAAGAATCATATGAAGGTTGTGAATGATCAATAGAGGAGTCGTCACTCTTAGATAGTAAGAGATTATGATCTACATTTTATACAGTTAAGTTGATAATGAAATCCTTGGCAAGGTGAACTCATAAGTCGGAAAAGAGTTTTAGCGTACATATGACTTAACAGGTGGATAAAAGATATGATCGATAATTGAGATTGACACATATCCATATCTCATAATTGATCGGATCATATTGACGAAAGGATTATAGTTTCACATTGAACAAGTTTGGTTTTGTCATGCACGTGTCGTGATATTTCTCGTCACATGTATTGCCACGATACATTGCTAGATGTCAATCTGGGACAACGAAAATGAATTAGTGATAAATTAAAAGGGGCGTTTTAATTTATTGATTTTGATTAGATCAAAATAATAATTCACGTCGTTCGACATCGTGATCGGGAACCTAATGGGTCGCCACAAAAGAGAATCAGAAGAATGAGATTTACCAATTAATTAATTGACAAGTGTTGGATAATTAATTAATTGGGTTGTTTATTAATAGGCCCAGAATTAATTAATTGGATTAATTAATTCATGGACCAATTTAATTAATTTGATTAATTAAATCTTGGACCGGGTTAAGTTTAATAGATGGGCGAGCCCATCACGGACTTATATTAATAAGCCGTTAGGGTTTGTAAATGTAGAGAATTTTCATTATTCTTGCTAGCCTGAAAGAAAAGAAACCCTACCGTCATTCTTGTTCTCTGTGTGGATCACCATTGGAAGCTGGACAATTGGACAACTTGGATTGCAGATCGTGATCATTGGAGTTCAAGAAAAAGCAAAAGAGTTTGTGGAATTCATCAAAGGTATCATTCTCATCACAGTTTCTATCTAAACACATTGCAGATCCTCGTTTGGGAATTGAAAATTGTTTAATTTCCGCTGTGCATGTTAAGTAAATTCCCAACATTTTGTACATGCATGTAACATATAAAGGCCTGAGCTTAATTTTAGGGTGAAGTATGGTAAGAGAGAAGAGCTAAGTATATATATATCATATTATCTTTTTATAATCACAAATTATAATTATCTTTTAAGAAAATATAGTTAATTATGATTTGATTTTTCAAGTTTGTTATTTGTGAAAACATATTATTAAACTATTTGAACAACTTAACATCCAAAGCCGATGAAGGCGGACACGATCTCCCTTCGAGCACCCTTTTAGGCCCTTTGATTTCGAAAGATGCCTCATCACTAATAAAAGCTAAGCGCTTGAAAAACAGGCTAAGAAACGTTGCTTCTCTTGCCATTTCAACACAACAATCCACCAGTTGCGAAATAGAGAGTTACGATACATACAGGGGTCTTCCAATTCTTATGGAAGTTCTTTCTTACCAATCGTAAATCAAAAGAATATTCTTCAATCTTAGTAAGAGGAAGAAGTATTAAAGATTTACCCGGTGTAAGATATCACATTGTCTGAAGAATCCTAAATGCTGTCGAAGTAAAGGATCGTCAATAAAGGCATTCTAGAGCATTGTAAATTCTCATCCAAGACTTGTATTATTTGATAATGCCATATGAATCGTTAGAAGCATGTGAATGATGCGAACATATCTCCACTGCTATTTACAATTGGTTGTGAAGAAAATAGATCAAGGGAATTGATGCTTTAGCAGGAGTTTGTCTAGATAGTGTAAGCTTCAATTGCTTTAGCGAGAACTACAGCTAGTCAAGGAAGATAATGGCTTGTTTGCAAGACAAATGTCATGAACTCATTTATCTGAAGCGATTTGTTTAGAACAAGGGAGGTTAGCTCTAGTTTTTCTTTCGGCTAATTACTGCCCAAAAATAAGAAAATTGAAAAATAGAATGCTTTATAAATAAAGAGTATAAAATATGTTCCTTTCTAATAACTCTAGTTTGACTTCCTCAGTCTCCCTTTCCTTCAATTTGCCGATGCCAAGTTCACCACCATTAATCGTCTCTCCCTCGCATATTCTCTTCTTTGTTTTGCCTTCAATTAGACATTCACCAAATGCTTCCAATTTTCGCTGCACGGAAACCAAATTCCCTCATTTTGCTTCAATGAGCAATCAGGCTCCTAAGAAATTTTCTCCCTATTCGTTTCTCGATCGTAGAGAAAGTGGTGTTCTTCACTTCGTCTAGTATTATGGACTCGGAAACGGTTTCATACTAGTAAGTTTTGCATAACTTGAATATTTGAGTGTGTACGTATTTACCCGTGTTGTACGCATAAATTATGTCCAATGATTTATGGGAAACTCCAGCAATTTAAATTTATAATATGGGATTTTTGACATTTATGGTTTGTCAATTTGATAAGTTTGATAATCGATATTCAGTGGAGCATAAAATTACTCGAGCAAGTAATGACTTTGGCATTGGAGCTGATAGAGTGATATTTGCATTGCCTGGCATCAATGGCAAGAATTATACCATGATAATATTTAATTCTTATGGTAGTGAGCCTGAGGTAATTTGCATTTCCTAATATAATCTTTTATTTTTCATAATTTAGATATTCATATTTGCTCAAGATGACTTGGATGTTTATATGCCAATTAGATATCCGTTGAGACTTCATAACTATTGCAATTTTTTCCCCCTTAAAATTTGTACTCGTTCACTGTAATTTTGGTATGGATGTCAAAGTTTAGGAAAGGATGTCGAGACATTGATCAAGAAATTGAACACATCGAGGGGGGGGGGGGGGGGGGGTTCCCATGTCTCCAAGGGAACTAGCTGCAAAGTATTGTGAGAAGCTTGCTTGCTAAGCACATTAGCCCAAAATGCATTCCCCGATTTATCCAGCAACACCGTTGAATTGTTGGTTATTAGATTGCAGCAAAACACATGTTTCTTGTAACTTTCTGTATAGAGCAAGGTTGTAACTTTCTTGTATTTAGCCTTGTTCATATTCTAACCGTCCCGTTTTAGCTCAATTATCAAAACTTTTGAGAAAATGTAAAAACTATTATGTAGAACAAGTATTCAAGAAAGAAATGAAAAAGAAGTCGTTTTAATTGACAATAGGTGCGATAAGGCCAATGGTTCAAGTCCAATTTATTTCTTGTCATTATGTGTTTATTTCTGTAACAAATGATTTATTGGTAGAATAAAATTGCTGTTGAATGCAGATATTATGTTTTGGTGCAGGTATATCCTTTATGAAGTCTCGGTTGAAATCAAAGGTTGGCGTTTGATACAATGTTTTAAGTGACCTTTAGCCGGCAAGGTTGGCCTTGGTGGAGGTGGAGTAGTGGTAGTGGTGAGAGAGTGGTTCAAATTGCATAAAATGGTATATTTTAAAGTTTTGATTGATATTGCGTCACTTTGTTGAATTTACGTCAATTTTTTGTCACTCTTTTGACATAAAAAACTTTTTATATGGTTAATGAGTTGACTGAGTTGGTAAATGATGATGTCAGTGAATTGACTTAAAGATACTTGATATTTTGATTGGTATTTTGTTGATAAACTGACTTGATATTTGGCGATTAATGGAGAAAGATGAGGGATGTGATTGGCTTACTTTTTTTTTCTCATTACTTTGTTGAATTGATTCTAATGTTTTAATTGGTATTTTATCACTTTTTTTAATTTTCATTTTTTGAGTGTGTCACTTTTTTAGTATTTATCATTTTTTTTATATCACTTCAGATTTTTTTCACTTTTTTAGTGACAAACATTTCTTTGGAATGAAATTGACATTCTATATTGTTTTTTAATTAAAAAAAGTAACATTTTAAAAAAGTGACGTGTAAAAAAGTAACATTTGATATTAACCAGCATTTTTTTTATTTTTAAAATACTTTTTATATGATTTTTTAAAAGATATCTAATTTTTAAGGATATTTTTGTAAGTTGTCCCCTTATTTCTTCGTAACTAGGAAAACAATAAAGCTCTTTGTACCTTTGCCTTTACATGTTGGTTTACACTGCGACGTTTAAATGACCATTATTTCTTTTTCTTTTTTCCAACCAAAAAAGAACAGAGCTTTGCCACTTCAACTATTGGGCCAGGTTTTACACTTTGAGCGATCAACACAAAACCCGCTAATCAGAAGAGATGAAATTCAGTCCGGGTTATTCAAAAAAGGCCAAAATATTGCCCGCGATTGCTCTGGCTCCAAAAATTGAAACCTACCGCCCGTCGAAGAAGGTGTCGCCAGCATAACAAAGAGTTCATTTTGAAGCTATCGTCGGCTTCATCTATTTGAATAGATGACGGACAAAGGTAGATGAAGTTTGTAAATATTTTATGTTTTGGTATAGGTTGATTTCTACTTAAATCTGTTTTAGATTCAAGAAAATGGCTGATCCATCACCAAACACCGTAAAAATCGTAATTTTTTCTCTGTTAATGTTGTGATTTCTCAATAATTGGTTTGTGTTGCTTATCTACGTCATGGAAAATGGCCCAATTATTGATTTACTCATTCATAACATATTTAAAGAGCACTTCTTTCTATACTCCAATCGCCTTCTATTCTTTGGAGTTTCATTTGATTTGCAATTTATCGAAGTAATAATTGCTCAAGGCAGAATAGTTTTAACAACCCTACTTAACTTTCATTGGCTACAAAAATTATTATTTCAAAACTAATTTAGTTTTAAGTAAACTTTTTAAACTTAGCCAAACATGATAAATGAGTAATTAGAACCTGTTTTCCATAAACATCACCAGACTCAAGACTGATATGGTCTCGAGTCTACCAAGCAAAACTGCCATTATGACTTTTTTCTTTCTTTTATTATTTTTGTAATGTGTTATTTCATTTACTAATTACAGTAATCTGAGTTATTAATCTAATTTTTTGGGTATAGTTGATTTATCTAAGTTTCTTTATCTACAATTGGTGAAACCTAGATGCATATGAAATTACAAAGTAGAGAAGAATGATGATTTCGATTCAATATTTGTTATGTGAATTACTTGTAACATTCTTTTTTTTTTTTTTTTTTACTTCAGGCAAAAAAAATTTGGAAGAGGTTGACAACGTCGTTCTATTAGAAGACAAAAATGACAACATTTTGGACAGTGCAAACTTAATCGATGATGGAATTGTAGGAGTAAACAGTGTCATTGTGCCCGAGGTGGGTATGAAGTTCAATGATGAAAAAGAAATGTTTAATTTTTACAAAAGATATGCGTACGACGTAGGATTTTCAATTAGGAAAAGAAATTCACAAAAGGATGATGATGTAGTTGTATGTAGTGTTGACATGCAGCCGTGAAGGCCGAAGAAGTAGTACTTCGCTGATGTTGATGTTGCGACCCCAATCTTCAACAATTGTTTTCTCTTATGCACTGACGCCCACGCACTGGCTGGTAGCACCTGGGCGCCAATTCGCTGCCTTAACCCATTTTTCTTTATTCACATGGCCTCTTTCTTTCTTTCCTTTGTATACTTCCAATCCTCTTTCATTCCAATTCACAGTCTTATCAAATTTGGCTCCATTTTAAGTTCAAAACTTGCCGTTTACACCAAGTCACCTAACTTATAAAACAACATGAACAAACATATCAAAACGTTCTAAAACTCTCAAAGACAAACAGAATACCAAGATTAAGTGGCATCAAAAGTATTGAGTGAAATACACTCATCATTCAATTTGATAGTAGGAAATGCAATGTCATACTATTATCCAAATGCACCTCACCAACGTGTAGGGGTGGCAAAAAAGCTTGGGCTAGACCCAGAAAAAGCCTCAGTCGGCCCTGCTCAGGCCGAGCCCCATTTTAGGGGGTCAACACGAGCCAGGCCCGTGGTTTCAGCCATTTTTTTTTTAAAAAAAATTAAATAAAAACAAGCAGCAAGACAATTATTTGAGCTACCTACACGAATAAATAAATAATAATAAAAAAATCGAGTCGGCTTGGCTCGGGCCAAGAAAAGCTCGACCTCTTTTTGGCTCGAGACGAGCCCGAGCTTCGAGTTTCGACTCGTTTCCATGACTACCAACGTGGCGGAAACATGTGATTTTAGATGAACAACATTGATGCAGTTATATTCTCATGGCAATAGTAGAAGATCATTTGACAGTGGGAAATGCAAGTGTCAAATGTGAAGACCCAGATGAAGATTTGTATGCTTTATCTGAATGCTGTTCTCTGGTCATTCATCAGCAATAGCGTCGATTTTGTGAATTTTTGTGAACTCGGGATGATGTTGTATATGTGACAGCAATAACTCCCCTTTCTATATATCAATGTAGTTTATGAAATTATACATGCTCTCCTTTATTGTATATATGACAGCAGTAACTTCTCTTTCTATATATTAATGTGGTTTATGAAATTATGCATATCTTATTAGCGTATTTAGTTAGCATTGGTGTATTCAGTTAGCATCGGTACAGGGAAATCAGTGAACTGGAAACAATAAGATGTTTTCAATTACATTAACATTTCTGAGATAGAAGTAGTGAATGAAAATTACAGATTCTTCCCAAGCATATATTACGCTAACATTCTTCACTTCACAAACTACACGACAGAACACATACTACACATCAAAAGTGGTAGGGAACCACACAGCCAACAACATAACTACTACTCATGTAGGCCATTTCCCTTTCTTATCCACTTCCGCACTTCCGTTGGCCTTGCGTATTGACATGTTCAATGAAATCTCAATATTTTTTTCTTCAGCTATCCGACAAAAGGATTCGAACAAGAGAGAGAACTGTTGAACTTCTTCGACCAACACATGATCATTTGAGTTCATGGTAACGCTACTCGATCCGCCGCTGGATTCTCCTTTGTCGACCTATTCCCAATATTTACAATTAGTACTACAGCAATTGAACATTCGACCCTTGTTCTTCGTGTCCTTCTCGACCTCAAAGCACTTCACAACGCCAATTTTACACCATAAGCATCGCCGTTTTTTCGAGCAGTCAGCAAACAAGTGACCTTTCTCTCGACAGCTATGACAAATTTCAGAGTTCTTTCCTGGCATACTGCACACGAATGAACTAGATATGATGCTACATTACAACACATCCACAGAGCACTGTAAAATCTTCAAAAATATGTATTATTCGAATAAATCAAAATCAAGTAAAATGGATACCAAATACATCATGCTTACATGATGTTTGCTGCGAAATTCTGTTGGAGTCGATGGATGGTGTCGGAGATTGAAGATGTTGCTGCACACGGTGGAGCTTCGATCTTACGGCTTCAAAAAAAATTACCAACCGTGCGATTAACCTACGATGGGAAACCCAACGGTTGCTACATTAACCATCGACTTCTTATTCGGATTGAGAGATAGAAGAGTGTCGGAGTTCGAATGAGTTTTGCGCGCTTTATATAATGGGCCGGTTCAAATTTGACCCATATTTGTTGGTTTTGTTTTTTTTTTTTTGGAATAATCAGGCATTTGACACGTCACCGTGTCAAGCACCATGTAAACCGACATGTACGAATAGCGCGATCGCTGGGAAAAATAACGCTTAAACCCAATTAGAGGCCCAAATTAAGGCCCACTTTATGAAAGGTCTACAAAAACCTACAAAAACCCTCAGCGGCTATGCCTCTATAAACACAATGGCATTTCAGTAATTAACCCTAATTTTTCGCTCTATATATTTATGTAAAGCTCAACAAAAAATCCTAATTTTTTCACACACACACACACACACAGTACTCTTATACTCTCCCACCCACCCACCTATCCCCATTTCCCCCATCCTACCCGCAATTCAAAATGGTCGCCCCTGCCGTTCGCGCCCTAGTCACCGTGCAAGCCATAGAGAATGATATGGCCACTGACGGAGCCTCCTTGCCACTTCCTGATGTGATGAAAGCGTCAATCCGCCCGGATATCGTGATATTTGTTCACGGTCAAATCTCCAAGAATGCTTGTCAGCCTGACGTTGTGTCCAAGCGCGCCGGACACAGACCTCGGCTGAGTCATGGGGCACTGGCCGTGCCGTGTCGCGTATCGCCCGTGTTCCCGGAGGTGGTACTTACCGTACCGGACATCGTACGTTTGGGAACATGTGTCGTGGAGGTCTTATGTTTGCTCATACCAAGAAATGGCGTCGCGGCATAGGGCAGTGAATGTTTCACAGAAACGCCATGCTGTGGTTTTGCCTATTGCAGCAGCTGATGTGCCTTCACTCGTAATTGCCTGTGGACATCGTATTGAGCAGGTTCTTGAGTTGCCTCTGGTTGTTTCTGATTCTACTGAGGCGCTGGAGAAAACAAATGCTACTATTAAAGTCCTTAAGCAAATTGAAGCTTATCCCGATGCTAAGAAGGCTAAGGATAGTCTTGGCATTCGTGCTGGAAAGGGTAAAATGTGCAACCGCCGCTACATTTCCAGGAAAGGCCCTCTGATTGTGTACGATACTGAGGGTGCAAAGCTACTGAAGGCATTCCGTAACATCACTGGTGTTGAGGTTGCTCATGTATCCCAACTTAATCTTCTTAAATTGGCTCCTGGAGGTCATCTTGGGAGGTTCATCATCTGGACCAAGTCCGCTTTTGAGAAATTGGACGAGATTTATGGAACTTTCGACAAACCATCTGAGGAGAAGAATGGATACGTGTTGCCGAGGGCCAAGATGGTAAATGCTGATCTGGCTAGGATCATTAACTCTGATGAAGTGCAGTCTATCGTGAAGCCAATCAAGAAGGAGATCAAGATGGCTCCATTGAAGAAGAACTCGCTGAAGACCCTGAATGTCATGCTGAAGCTTAACCCATATGCTAAGGCTGCAAGCAGGATGACACTCTTGGCTGAAGCACAGCGTGTTAAGGCTAAGCAGGAGAAGCTCGACAAGAAGAGAAAGCAAATCACCAAGGTACTGTTGTCTTTACTTTTTATTTAGGTATGGATATTACTGATTAGTTGTCAATTGAACATTCTTCTAATTATCTTCTGCTACAATATTTAATTAGACCATGTTTATACTATTAATGATCAGACCCTTTTTTTAAAAAATTGTGCACACGTTCTCTGATTAGTCATCAGAAGATCTATTCCCGCAACATATATCTGTAAATAGTTCGAATATAGTTTTAGTAAAAGAATTGATTTTTAAGTTTTTCTCTTATTTGTAATAAGAGAATACAGCTACTAAGGAAACATTCTCACATGTACGAGTAAAAAAAACAAAGGTACAATCATCAAAGGCTAATTATGCTTAAATGAAGATACAACTGAAGATTGTACCTTATTGAAATTGAATTGCCTATTGACTGTTGATGCTGATATGATAGAAGATTGTGATTAATGACCCCAACAAAGGACCTTAAGGTACAGTTATGCCGTGAACAGCCAACCATCTTACTGTAAAAAATTGGATAGATTCGATCTATGGTCTTTGGATTCATTCTTGATTTTCATTTTGTGTTGATATCATGAGATAGTTTCTGTACTATTTCAATTCACACTCTTAATTTCAGTTATCTTCATTATGAAATGTTGAATTCAAGTTTGAAAAATTATGTACACGATCATATTTGTAATATTATTTCGACACAGGAAAGTATTTTTCTTTTATATTTTTTTTTTCATGTATTTACAAAAAACCTTTGTTGTGTTGTAATGGTTCTGAATTTTGAACAATTTCTGATATTCTTTGTTTTGTTGTGCTGCTATGTCTTCTGTGGCATTGTACTGAAATTGAGAAAGATATCAAAATCTGGAGTTTCTTTTTGTATATTATTTGGACGATCCAATCTGCAAGGACCATGATTTAGAATTGTTTGATCGACTTTCTCTTGAAATAATCTCTTAAGTCCTGCCTCCATTTGTTTTCTGGTTGCTATCATTTGCAGGAAGAGGCTTCTGCAATTAAAGCCCCGAGTAAGTCATGGTACAAGACTATGATCTCAGATAGCGATTACACAGAATTTGAGAACTTCTCAAAGTGGTTGGGCATCTCCCAGTGATTTAACTGCGTTTGAAATCTCTTAGAATCTATTTTGTTTACTTTTGTTTTTTCTGATTTTGGATTTTAAGACGTGAAGGTGGTCATATGGGAGGGGGAATTAGAGCAATAACCTCTCTTTATTTAAGTCGTCATATTTCCCTTCTTTATAATTTGGTGTATGAGTTTATGGCTAGTTTGAGAAATTTTGGTTAAGACGTGTTTAAAGGATTTTATAGAGTATCTTGTTATTGATGAATTGAATGTACTTCTGTGATCCAATTTTGGTTGTGGTGTCTGTGATATCTAGCATCTTTGACAGTTTTTGGGGACTCATGCCCTGAACATCTTCCGATTCTCCTCGCCAAAACTTGGTCAGATTATCTTGACAACCTATGGAGTTGATGGTTAACCTTGCACTTGAACCTCAGCTAACACAGATGACACTGGTACGAGAAGCAATAGAAAACTGCAAAAGTCACTCGGTTCTCTGCCATAGTTGAAGGTCTCAACTAGATTAGATAGTAATGAATAGCACATTCAGTTACATAGATAGTTATATATAGAAATAACTCTTTATCAACATCAAGAGTGAGTGTGTGAATTGTCCCAGCGTCAAGAGTAGAATGATATGATTCCCTTGCAAAGAGAGAACAGAATTAGATGTTTGGGATGCGACTATGCATGATACTTACTAGTCAATAGACCTCCAAAATATTGGTCTGTTACCGTAACAGTTAAATACTGTCTTAGTGATGATAGGTTATTTAATGAATGTTTAATAGCTGTTTGAAACATTGATCATTCTATTTGATGACTGACCAACTTTGAGATGCAAATCTGTCTTTTTAATCCCCGGTTGACCCCTCTGATAAAACCTCAACTAATTGTTAATGTTTCTCTTCCTTTTGATTTAAGATGGTCGCTTAAAAAGATACTATATTTTTTAATCTGTGGATCATAGTTGTGGGATTTCGTATTTATCAAGAATTCTGTCAATTGTTTTAATAGGTTAACTAGGTCTCTAATGAAGAGGAAAATACTAAAAATGGAGAAGATAGTGGCAAAAGAAAAAGTGCAGCAACCACCATGGGCAGAATATATAGATGGAGTCATACTTTCCTTCTCCACCCTCAAACAAACGTCCTGATAATCTATTTTATCACTTCTCCAACTCCAAGCCCCTCCCTGTTCAAAATTAGAACAAACACTTAGAACGAACCCATATTTTCAGGGGAAAAATTCATAAACTAGAGGTTAAGTTTCACTCATTTAAAATTTCAATTGTCAGATTTTTAAATTTTTTTTTATAAATTAATTAATAAAACATACATTTTATTAATTAAATATATTAAAGTCACAATTCTATATAATTTGATCACAAATTATAAATTAATTATCAAAATAAAAAATTTTATAGGTCACAAATTATTTCACAATCGCAAATCGAAAATTTTATCGGTCACAATTTTTTCATCGGTCACAAATTTATAAAATTAATAAGTCACATATTATTCATTGATCACAAATCATAAATTTTATATCACAAATTATTTTAACGTCACAATTCAAAAATTTTATAGGTCACAATTTGTTCGTTGGTCACAAATCAAAAATTGAAACGTCACAATTTATTTATAGATCACAAATCACAAATATTATAAGTTAATTTGTTAAACGATCACAAATTATCAATTTTTTAGGTCACACGTTATTTTTGTCACAATTTATCTTTTTTATTGATCGAATATTGTTTATCGGTCACGGATTAATCAATTTAATGGTCGCAAACGACTAAATAATATATGACCACCACCAACACCTGTGATTACCACCTCACCATTGCCACCAACATGGCAACCGAAAGCCCGTCACCGGAACCACCACCGCCTCCCAACAACAAATCATCATCTAAAAATACCGACAACACCATGACCACCACTACCCACTCACAACCACCGTCCTACACCCCAAAAAAAATCCCCAACCCTACCATCATCGCCGCCATCGCTGACCACCATCAACACTGCCATCGCAATCACCACCAATCCACAAACACAACAATAGCCCATGTCACCACCATCTCTATCACAGCCACCACCGTACATAGCACCACTCACCCAACCACCACCACAACATACCACCACCGTACACCGCACCACCCACAGCACACCACCACCACCATTTACACAGCCCCACACATCGCGGCAGATAGAAAATGGAAAAGGGAAGGAGGAAGGGCAATGGCAACACAGTTGCACAAACGTTGCGGCGTCGCACGACGATCGTGTGCAACGATGCTGCTACCGATGTGAGGCACCGATGCGCCGATCGTGTGCCCAAACTAGTTGAGGTCACCGAAGCCAAAGCAGCATTTCTTTTATTTGTTGACGTTGGAGCCGCCGGAGAGAGAGAGAGAGAGAGAGAGAGAGAGACGTAGGTAATGATTTGGGATTTTTAGGATTTGGGTAGTATTAAAAATTTGAATTAATATTTGATTTTGTATAAATAAATTTTAGATATGATTTTTTAAATTGAATCTTTAAAATTCTGGTTGGATGTAATTTCCACTATTTTCAGTCATCTCCATTAAACCAAATGGATAAATCATGAGCATTAAACTACCACTACCCTCATCATTATCACCATCACCATCCACCGCTAGCCATTTCCATTAACTTCTCATTGGGTTTTACCGCCACCACCTCTAAACCTCCTTTACTTCGGATTCAAACCACCACCAACCCCTCCAACACCTTCCTCACCACAGCCACCAGCAAGAATAAGTTTTCCAATTCCTGAGAGCAAATACTCCTCACACTTCTTCAACAAAGGAAAACTGAAGAGGCCGGCTAGTTTACACACAATGTGCAGACCTCCCCTGTCCCAGATGCTTAAGTTGTTTGGTCTACAATTATGCTATCAAAATACCAACGTGGGACTCACCAGGGCCCAGTCCATCATCCAACGCCTCCAGGAGGAGCAGTAGCTCCACCACCTAGATGCTAATTCCCTCAACCTCCTCGCGGTGGCAGCCGCTAATGGCAGGCACACCCTCTACACCACCTCCATTATCAAGTCCATACTTAAGTCGGGTATCTACCCCATGTTAAGTCATGAACTGTTGTAGCAACCCTATTCAATTCGTGACCAGAAGGATTGTGGACTTGCGGATTCTGAGATGGTTAAGGACTCGAGGCTAGACACATGTGCTTACAATGATGTGCTCAATGCTTGTGCCAATCTTGGTGCACCAAGAATTTTCTGCAACTGTTTAACGAAATGCCAAAATTTGGATGTGAGCCAGATTCTTTGACATATAACGTCATGATCAAGCTATGTGCTAGAGTCGAAAGGAAAGATTTGCTCGTGTTTGTTTTGGATAGGATAATAGAAAAGGGGATACCTTTATGTATGACAACAATGCATTCTCTTGTTGCAGCTTATGTCGGTTTGGTAATTTGGAGACTGCAGAGCAAATGATTTAGGCAATGAGCGAAAGGAAGAAAGACATTTGCAGGATTCTAAGGGAGTTGAATTTTGAAGACCGGTATGAAGATGGTGCATCTAGGAAATTGGGAAATGAAAGTGAAGTGTTTGAGAAATTACTTCCCAATTCGATTGATCCTAGTAATAATGAACCTCCAGAGTTACCTGAAGGGATTGCACCTTACTCAAGAATTTACACAACCTTAACAAAAGGTTATATGAAAGTAGGACGGGGAGGCACTAAGAAAATAGAACTGGTCATCCAGACCATGTTATTTAGAGCTTGTTTGGAAGGAATTAAAATTCAATTAAAATTGAAAATATAGTCATTATTGGATTTAACTCGTCTAATAAAAGTCAACAATAACGGCTAGTTTTTCAATTTGAATCCGATTTTAATCTCTACCGAACAAGCTCTTACATGACAATTATTTATGCATTCGTGAAGGCTGGATCTATGGACAAAGCACTACATGTGCTTGCTGAGATGGCTAGAATTCGTGTGCCTGCTAATTTGATTATTTATAATGTTACTCCTGAAAGGTTACTGTTAGCAATTGCAGATTGATAAGGCAGAGGAGTTGATCCAAGAGATGATTAGTGATGTAGGTAGGGGTGGGGAAAACCCGACTGAACCCACCAAAATCATCCAAACTGAACCAACCCGATCAGGTTGGGTCGATTTTTTTGTTGTTTTTACATGGATTGGGTGGGTTGGCTGTGTTGGTGAGTCGGGTTAAGTTATGGGTTAACTCATGAAAATCGAATAAATCCGCCCAACCCAACCCGCCACTTTTAAAAAAATAATAATAAAAGAAAAATAAAAGAAATAAAATGACTAGAAAAGTAAAAGAAACCTAAAAAGTATGAGTAGATAGTGTAAATGTAATTACCATGGTGTATTTTAGGAGGAACGTATTGTTCTTCCCACAAAAAATGTAGTATAAGGTTTCTATGTTATGTTAAATGCACTTTGTTCTTTGTAGACTCGACTAATGAGGATTGAATAAGATAGTAGATGATTTTATTTATTTATTTATTTACTTATTATTTAATCTTATCTATTCGAATTTAGTATAATAAAAAATTGGATAACTTTAATTTTTGTTAACAAGTCATTCCAAACTGACCAACCTAACCCGACCGATACTTGATTAGGTTGGATTGGATTGGGTTTCAACATTTACACGGGTTAGGTTGGATTAAATTTTGATCAAACCGATCATGTTGGGTTGGATTTGGGTTGAGGCAAAAATCGACCCGACCCGACCCGTGCCCACCCCTAGATGTAGGGATTGAACCCGACGTGGTTTCTTATAACACATTGATTGATGGATGTATACTGGTCAATAACAGTGCTGGGCCGCTCGCTTTCTTCAATGAGATGCGATAAAGAGGTATTGCTCCTACTAAAATCCAGTTATACCACCTTGATGAAAGCTTTTGCCTTGTCTGGTCAACCAAAGCTAGCTAACAAATTCTTTGATGAAGTGCTTAATGATCCTTGGGTGAAAGTTGATTTAGTTTCCTGGAATATGTCGGGGGAAGGTTATTCTAAAGACTGATTAATGAAGCTAAAATTATAATTCAGAGGATGAAAGATACCGACTTCTATCCAAATGTGGCCACGTATGGAAGTCTTGCCAACGGGATTGCATTTGCCATAAAGCAGGGAGAAGCCCTTCTTCTTTGGAATGAAATAAAGGAGAGGTGTGGAATGGAAAAGGAGTGAGAAGAGCCTAATTCTTCTTCAGTTCCCTCACCCTTGAAACCCGATGAACGACTCTTGGATACTCTAGCTGATATTTGTGCAAGGGCAGTGAAGAGAAAGTTGAATGTATCTTTCTTATTAATTTACAACTCAATACATCTATTTATAGTACAAGGAAAGGAAAAATATAAGGAAAGAAATAAGTCTACAATCTAAAAGATTACAATATTCCACACATGGAAAGATAAATCATCTCAAATCATTCCTAATCTTGACCCCTATTATTACGTGATTTCAACACTCCCCCTCAAGTTGGATCGTAAATATTAATCATATCCAACTTGAAGATGAAATCATCGAATCTCTGTCTCGGTAGTCCTTTGGTGAAAATATCTGCAGTTTGTGCTTGTGTGGGAACATAGGTCATACAAATGGTTCCTTTTTCCACATTCTCTTTAATAAAATGTCTATCTACCTCCACATGTTTAGTTCGATCATGCTGAACTGGATTAAGGGAAATGTTAATCGCTGCTTTATTATCACAATAAAGTTTGAGTGGTAACTTAATTGTGATGTGTAATTCTTCCAGAAGTTTCTTCAACCACAGTCCTTCACAAATTCCTTGTGCAACCGCTCTAAACTCAGCTTCAGCACTACTTCTGGCCACTACATTCTGTTTCTTACTTCTCCAAGTTACCAAATTTCCCCATACAAATGTGCAGTAACCTGTAGTAGATCTTCTATCGTCTATCGATCCTGCCCAATCCGCGTCTGTGAAGATCTCAATATCCCTTTTTTCACCCCTTTTGAAGAATAATCCTTTTCCAGGTGAGCCCTTGAGATATCTGAGTATCTTATAGACGGCTTCTAGGTGACTTTCTTTTGGAGAATGCATATGCTGGCTTGCTAGACTAACTGCAAATGCTATGTCAGGTCTAGTATGAGACAAGTAGATCAATTTTCCAACCAGTCTTTGATATCTATCAACTTCTACTGGATTGTCTTCGTCTTTAGTGTTCTTTCCCACATCAACAGGAGTATCACTTGGTTTGCACCCTAACATACCAGTCTCGGTGAGAAGATCAATGACATATTTTCGTTGTGATATGCTAATGCCTCGTTTCGACCTAGCAATTTCCATTCCAAAGAAGTATCGCATTGGCCCCAGATCCTTTACTTCAAATTCAGTGGCAAGGCTCTTCTTTAATCTCTCCATCTCTACTATATTGTCTCCTGTTAAAATAATGTCATCGACATATACGATTATGATTGTTTTAGTACCGTCCTCAAATACTCGAAGGAACATAGTGTGATCTGATTGTCCTTGACAATATCCTTGATTTTTTAATACTTTAGCAAATCTGTCAAACCATGCTCTTGGTGACTGTTTGAGCCCATATAATGACTTTTCCAGTTTGCATACCAATTTTCCTTCATTTTCCTTGCAAAAACCTGGTGGTAATGTCATGTACACTTCTTCCTCCAATTCCCCGTTTAAGAATGCATTCTTAATATCCAGTTGCTGCAGTTGCCAATCCAAGTTTGCTGCTAGTGATATAAGGACTCGAACTGTATTTAACTTTGCTACTGGTGTAAATGTTTCTGTATAATCAATGCCATATGTTTGTGTGTAGCCTTTTGCAACCAGTCGAACTTTATACCGTTCTATTGTTCCATCAACATTGTATTTCAAATTGAAGACTCATTTGCATCCAACGGGTTTCTTTCCTTTTGGCAGGTCCATTACTACCCAAGTACCATTTTTCTCCAACGCTCTCATTTCTTCCATTACTGCTTCTCTCCAATGTGGAATCTCCAGGGCTTCCTGAACAGTTTTTGGAATGGGTGTATTGTCTAGGTGAGTAGTAAATGTACGGTAACTGGTAGATAACGTGTTGTGGGACATGAATTTAGAAATAGGGTGTAGAGTACATGACCTTGGTTGTTTTCTGAGAGCAATGGGTAAGTCAGGTTCAGATATTTCTACTAGGTTTTGGGGTTCTGGAGCTACCATCAGTTCGGACTCTCTTGGTGCTTCAGTAGTGAGATTCTCCGTGTACTTTGATTTCGGCTTTCTTGAGTAAACTAGTATCTCCTTATCATGTTGTTTTTCTGCATCTCCCCCTAAATTCGAGTGTCCCTCTATCAATGGCAGAGTAGGTGGGATAGGTTCATAAGAGGAAGGTGCAGAAGAGGAGAGACTGAGATCAATGAACTGATATTCATGTAAGGTCTCCCCCTGAAGAGAGGTGTTTCCGAAGTATGGAGTGTTTTCGAAGAAAGTGACATCAAGACTAACAAAGAGTTTTTTAGTGACGGGGCTATAACATCTGTATCCCTTTTGTGTTGGAGAATATCCAATCAGAACACATTTAATGGCTCGGGGTTCAAGTTTACTTCTGTGGTGAGAGTAAATGTGAAGAAATGCGGTGCACCCAAACACTCGTAGGTTGAGATGTGAAGTGAGACGAGATGTTGGGAAATACTTATGAAACTGTTGTAGAGGTGTGTCGAAATTTAGAACACGACTGGGCATTCGGTTAATAAGATAGGTGGATGTAAGAATAGCATCTCCCCAGAAAAAGTTTGGCATTTTTGTGGTAAACATTAGGGCTCGAGCAACTTCTAAGAGATGTCTGTTTTTGCGCTCGGCAATCCCATTTTGTTGGGGAGTGTCAACACAGGAACTTTGATGAATGATCCCATGTGTTCGGAGAAAGTCTCCTAGAATGTGATTGAAGTATTCAGTGCCATTATCCGTACGTAGAATTTGAATCTGTGTTTGGAATTGTGTGTGAATCATCGAATGGAAGTTGATAAACATGGTACGGACATCAGACTTGTCTTTTAATAGGTAGACCCAACAGACTCGAGTGTGATCGTCGATAAATGTAACAAACCATTTTGTATGAGTACGGTTTCGGACGCGGGAGGGACCCCAAACATCACTGTGAATCATGGTGAACGGTTTTGATGGTTTATAGATAGATTTGTGGAAAGATGTTCGCTGATGTTTTGCAAGTTCACAGACTTCACATTGAAAATTGACTGAACTCTTATTCAAAAAAATGGAAGGGAGTACACGTTTCATGTATTGAATGTTAGGGTGTCCCATTCTAAAGTGCCATAACATAATTTCACTATCTTTAAGGGCAGATGCAGAATCACAGATGTTAACTTGACACTGTTTACTCACGTTAGGCTTATCAAAGTAATAGAGTCCTTCACTTTCCTCAGCACTGCCAATCGTCTTCCCTGATGATAGGAGAGGAAAAAAATTTAGCAAAGCAATTTGAAGTTTTCGTTAACTGGCTTATAGATAGTAAGTTGCACGATAAATTTGGGACATGAAGAGCTGATTTTAAAGTTATAGAGTCAGAAATTTTAATACTCCCTTTTTCGGCTACAGACGACGGAGAACCATCGGCAATTTTGACTTTGAGATTACCGGCACATGTAGAATATGAAGAAAATAGGTTATGGGAGACCGTCATGTGATCAGAAGCTCTAGAGTCAATGATCCAGGGTGTACTAGACTTTGTGGTAGATGTTAGGGCTCTTAAAAAATTACCTCTATGAGCCAGTGAACTGGATGGATTGGTTGTGGAGTTTTGACTAGGCGGTTGGAAGCGAGATAATAATTTGTAAAGTTGTTCCATCTGTTCAGGATTGAAGGTGCCACTGGACTCCTTGGGTTGTTCTCCTTGATAGTCAACCGAAGCCTGATATCCCCGATTTTTGTTTTGTCTGGGTTTCCAATTTCCTGGTTTTCCATGCAACTCCCAGCACATGTCGTCTCTATGTCCCGATTTACGGCAATGTTCACACTAGAGTCGTCATTTTTGTTGTCTTGGATCGGGCCCATTTACGGCTCCTCTTGAATAAAGGCCCGTAATATCCGGCCCAATTACAGAGTTTTTTTCCAATTCATTTGATGCACCCTTTTTTATTCCAGGCCCAAAATTAAAAACCCCAAAATTAGATGACCTGGGCCCAAAATTAGATGACCCAGGTCCAGCATTGAAAAGAACAGATTTGGACGACCCAGACCCAGACCACTTCGTTGTAAGGGCTGAGTGTTCGGTTCCAAGCGACTCCAATGCTCCACCGCCGGCGTCCATCATAATTTTCCGTCAGTTTTCTTCTCGTCTTACCTCTGCAAAAACTTCCCTCGTCGACGATAAGGGCTTTCTTCCCAGAATCCAGCCCCTAACGTCATCAAGATTACGGTACAGCCCTGCCAAGAATTCAAATACCTGCTCGTTTTCGAGCTTTTTCTTGAATCGTGCGCTGTCTCCAGCACATCCCCACTCTTCCTCGGTGCTCAAGTCCAATTCTTGCCACAAAGCCGTCATCTCAAGGTAATATTCAGTGACATCTCGTTCACCTTGTCGAGTTTGCCAAAGTTTGGTTTTGATTTCAAAGATATGGGACGAATTTTCAGAATCTGAGTATGTCTCCTTCACTGCTTCCCAAACGTCCTTTGCCGTCGGTAGAAAGAGATATGTCTTCCCAATGGATGGTTTCATCGAGTTTACTAGCCAAGCAGTCACCATCGAATTCTCTGACTTCCATTTTTGAAGAGAGACGATATTTGTTGAGGCTGGCTTCGTTGCTTCACCCGTGAGGTAACCCAATTTTCCTTTTCCATCAATGATCAGTTTGATCGACTGAGCCCATTCGCGAAAATTCCTCCCGTTCAGTTTTTCAACTGTTAATTGAAACGATGAAGTTTCCCCCGAACCTATTGTAGAGGTACCTTCAGACTCGCAGTTGTGTGAGTCAGAAGTTGTAGATTCCCTTCTGTTGGTAGGGGCTTCCGACGTGATTTTGTTAGGTTAGGAAAGAAAAACACAGCTCTGATACCATGAAGAGAAAGTTGAATGTATCTTTCTTATTAATTTACAACTCAATACATCTATTTATAGTACAAGGAAAGGAAAAATATAAGGAAAGAAATAAGTCTACAATCTAAAAGATTACAATATTCCACACATGGAAAGATAAATCATCTCAAATCATTCCTAATCTTGACCCCTATTATTACGTGATTTCAACAGGCAGCTTCTTTAGGAAAGCTTTGGAGATTGTTGCTTGCTTTGAAGAGCACGAATTACCTCCAAATAAGACCAAGTCAAGAGAATACATGTGGTAATGCATTCAAGGATGTTTACAAGTACGCACGCCTCAAGAGCTAGAAAGGACAGAAGAAGGGAAAGGAAAAGAGCAGCCGAGGCTGTCATGTTTTGTTAGGATTGCCTGATTCTTATTATGGAGGGGAGGAGGCTTGACCCAGCAGATGAAGATGAATATCTACACTCATGTAGGAGTAGTTGAATTGCTCAGCATCATTAATTACATGACCTTGGTCATAATACATTTTCCATGACTAATGTTTAGGCTTGTACAATTTAAAATAGGATTTGTGTTATATTCTAAGGATTAGGCTACTATGACAACAAAATAAGCCTCAATGTTGATAAGTTTGGGTCGACTACATGAAGTCATGAATTAACTCAAATTAACACAAGAATCCTCTGAAATTAACTGGTGTTAATTTCTAATATTTAATGAAGCTAACTCAATAAGAGCAATATAAAAGAATATGAAAATGTAGAAATCATACTAAATTTCATTACCATGCACTGAGCATCAATTGTTGAGGTAATATTTACAAATAAAATAAGATTGATTATGCAAATCTATTAATTTGACTCGATTAAACGCTTACAACTTACAAGCAGGATCACCTGGCATTGGAAGTGAGATTTGATATTCTGCAAGAATATTGCAACCAAAGGAAGGCCACGCCCGGTAGGCATCAAATCCAACAGTCAAATAAGCCATAGAAAAATCAACTGCCACAAACAATATCAATGTCGTGTAAATACTAATAATGCTTCAGCCAGAATAGATAAAGCACATGATACCTACTTTTTGACATCAGAATGATGATCAGATATACAACATTTGCCCCCCTCCCCTTCCGCAAGATAAATAGAAAAAGAGTTGAATCATTCATCATTGATCACCCTTTCAAGTCATTAACCCTTTTATTTGATAGTATCAATTTTCCTCAAAAGCAATAATGGTTAACGTAATCTACCATAAAAGGCGTGGATATTGGGCAGTTTACTATACTTGAGGATGTCAATTGTCAAGTGCTTGAAGACGTCTAGAATCACCATCCATCACTGAAGAAGCTATAGCAGTAATAGAAGAGATGGGGAAACTCAGAAAGTATTTAGAATAATTCAATATAGAATTAACCTGTTAGCTAGAACTGTGCATAACCTATCCCTTTGACCTTGATGATTGACTATGCGAATAAGATGATGATAACACCTGCAGTACAGAATTTTAGATTCTTGTTTAGGTAGTAATTTCAAGAGCCACAAACACCATTATCAGATGCTATTTACTTGCATCAGAAATCTGCCCAAGTTTCCACAAACAGCTTGAAGGCCCATAAATGTGTGCACACTCATTGGAGTTATTTGAGACTTTTTGATTCATCCGTTCATTAAAAATGGACGATCAGATTAAATTAAGCTAACAGATAATAATAAATTCATTTGTGTTTACATCCCAGAAAATTCAAGTTCATTTTTCTTTTTTAGCATTTTTGTAAATAAGAATTGCAAACTAATGTGCAGATGATGAAGCCACAATGACACAGTACCTGATATGTCCTTGGCCCCTTCTTTAATAGATAACCAACGCTGTTCAAATTATCTATAAAAGTGTCGATGTCTGGAACCCTTAAACCAATCCTATCTGCCAAACTGTATATTTCCTGAGCAATTAATGGAAAAGTTGGATGTTTTGTTTACAAATATCACTTTGTTTGTTCAATCCTGATGAATGCAATAATTTAAGTGATCACGGGTACTTACAGAAATTGAGAAGTTATCTTTCTGCTGCAACTCTGACTGCTTATTCAGGGCACTTAAAAATCGTTTTGCTTCTTTTTGTTGACTCATTCCACCACTCCGCCCGAAATCAACAAAACCATTCTCGTCCACGTATTTATCGTACAAGGATTCTTTCATTATTTCAACAACATCCTGCATAATTTACTCATCATAATCAATCGTGATAATTTGGATTACTAAATAAAGAATCTGAATCAAATTTGACAAGGTACATGAATATGCATTTCGTATAAAAAAGGTAAATAGCCACAATTAGTAGTATAACATCTTAGATTTGAGCAAAATCCACCAGAAGTTGTAGAAAAGATATTTGAGAGTGAATAAGTAAAAAAAAAAATTAAGCATATTTACAAGCTTATGACGAGCTAAAACTTATCGACTGAATCTTGTTATTGAACTGGCCAGTAATTGCCCATCTAAATACGAAGATATTACACAAATTGTATGTGTATTCGGCATAGGCATCCATTTGAACAAGTCTAGTTTTATGTCTTTTTTGTTTAAGTACAGCAATACCAGTAGCATGGAAGCACTTTACTACAGATGTTAGTCTCCTTGGGTAGGAACTCTCAGTATCCATCTTCACTCACGTTTTGCTCCATAAAAAAGATATATTCAGTTTGGCATTATCCTAAGGAAAGGTTATCAGTTAAATTTCATGGGTTTTTGACCTGTTACTCAATTCTAGATATTCCATCTTTCGTCTCATTGCAAAACATGAAATTAGAGTCTCCACACCTTGAGCAGTGTATAAAGCTAATTGGCAATTTGGACAATTTGCAGGCATGCATCCTTGACAGCTTTGACGTGATAGGCAAAAGATTGGTCGATACGCTCTTTCTCAAACTGTTCAAAGAGCACTAACAATTTGAGAATAGACAGACATCTATGTCATCCATGTAACAAGACATCCCAAGAGTTCTAGGCTTATCTGCCTGGTCATGTATCTGTTCCGGTCCTTGCATCACACCAAAGGTCATATCTGATCTAATGCAACCAACATAATTTCATGAGCAACTGAGAAGTAGTCTCTTGTGGCTTTAAGTTTGCTATCCAAAGGTGAGCAATAAAATATTCATGTCTCTTGGAATACTCTAATGGCCCTTGTGGTGCATCTCAAGGTAACAAGTTCAGAAAAGAAATGAAAAGCAAGGAAATAACCTCTACCAAATAACAATTTGGAATGAATGACAAGACTAGAATATTATAACTACTTTACACAACAAAAAGTTGTCTTTTAGCCACTTATTTCTTACAAGACAAACGTACCAAAGCATCTTGAATGCTTATTTCTTCTCTTAAATCTACTCTAGCTCGAGCTTCTGCCAATCTTACTAAGCTCTCTAATTGCCTTGCTGTTATTGGTTTACCATCAGCAGAAGTGTTATGGTCTCTTAGTCGTAAGTAAAACTTCTGCAGGATTTCTGCTGCTTGTCTGGTCATCCTTAATGATATAAGGAAAAACAAATTGTGAATTAAGTATTCACCGAAGTATCCAACAAAAAGTTTACATGTAGAAAAGCAATCAAATCACCTTGGAAAGACGTACGTTCTTGCATAAGCAATGTATTTACGTATAAGAGGACCAGGTAGTGGAACAAAATCTGTGTCCTTTTGGGGATCAAGTCTCAACCTTGCAACAAGAGAACCACCTTTTACATTCATATCTATGCCTCTGAAGTCCTGTGATTCTACAAGTGGTAAAAACAAATCAGTCAAAAGAAACAGAGGTAAATAATAATTTAAAAAAGTACAGCAAATCACCTGCACGTAACTTCTTCACAGCTGGTGATTGTTGCCCATTACCAGAATGAAGCTGAAAAAATAAATCATCATTTTCAATTTTTTATTTGAATTAAGAGGTGATCGATAACAACCAGAAGGTTCCATTCATCAGTACATGCATGCCATGCTACATCCCATTCTTGCAGAATGAGGGATGTGTGGCCCCAAAAAAACAGAAGACAAGGATTTAGGAAGGAAGAACATTAAAGGAAACATGCAGGACAAGTACAGAAATGGTATCTAGCAATTAAATGTGCGCTTTCTAGGGGTTATACTGATTACATGGAAAAGGTTATTGTAAAGAACGGGAGTCTTCACACCAATCAGGCATGAAGTCAACCAACTTCTTAAGGTTATAAAATTGTTGTGAGCAAGTTCATTAAAATCTCCTTGACTAGTGGAAATAAATGGAAGAACAGAAATTATAATGGTTGGCACTGTACTGGAGAGCATGTGTGAGCAGATCTAAGCTTCGTTTTGTTGACAAAATGCATTGCTGCTAGAATTTCATTTCCTAGATGATGATAGCCAGCTTTTCAATGAACTTATGCTCAGCATGTTTTGATATCCCTTTGGTAAGCATGTCAAGAATTATACGTGGTATATACTTGCTGGAACAGTACACTAGAGATGTCATGTCAGCCTGCATTTTAGGAGTTGTAATAAGCAATAGTGCATTTATATTGTTTTTTGTGTCTAGTTCAATGAGCAAAATATTCCAAATCTGTTTTGTCTGTATAAGTGCAAGAAAGAAGCTGCATAAATAAACTATTAGGTTCACAGAAGAGATATAACACTGCATGTGTTCTCATTAAATGGTCATCCCAACAGACGAGCACATAGATCTTGTTGGTAACTGCTGAACGTCATTTCCTCGTGTATCAGTTTGGGGAGCAGGCAGGATAACTTACGGACATGATGTGCTCTGAAAGTCGTTTATCCAGCAGCTCATCAGGCTTATCAAGTAAGATGAAAACCAAATCGAATCGTGAGAGGAGAGCAGCACTCATTTTTAAGTTCTCATTCACAGTTTTTGCACGGCTGCAATTAAAAGGAAAGTTATTCAGATTGTGTGTTCAAGATGCACGCAAAAATATGGCAGCTATTTGATAATTAACTTTTTTAAATATTTGATTACAACATGGCAAGAGAAAGTCAATCATTCGAGTAGTTTTTTCATTTTTCCATTTGTGGAAAATATTTGAAAAAATGGTTTACGAGAAACACAGGATGCTGGAAGGGAATCTTTTAATAACTGGAGGGAAAAAAAATCATGCCATAGTCATGTGTCATTTAGTTTACTAACAAGTGGCTTTATAAAAAGTTCCCTATTTGATCACCACAATATAGCCCATGTTTGGTCCCCTTTTTCTGAAACTCATTTGTTCTCAAACTCATTTTAACCACACATTTAATGAACCCACAACTTTTATCAACTTTTCAACCTGACACTTCAATAACTTTTATCAAAGGATTTTGCCATTTTGCCAAGAAATGATTTGAGGTGGCAGCCAATGATTTGATGGAAAAGTTGACTGTGCTTAAAACAATCGAATGATGGAGTGTCGTGTGACATTATGTCAAGTATTATATCAATGATTATAGTATTGTAGCATGATTGTTTATCAAATCTACTAAAAATCTTTCAGCTAAACTACAAGGGGCATATTGGATTAGTGTATCACAATTCCTAAAAAAATGTAGTAAATCACATATTCTGGTGAAATTTAGTCACAATACTTATAATGACCCCCAACGGGGTTGGCTGCTGCTAGAACGGATGTTCTCGCTGATAAACTTGCTACAAGTCCCGCCTTTGCAACAGAGACACACTGTTGTTCCATCGCTTCCAGTAGGGCCTGGAGAAATCCCAAATCAGGGTGCTCCTAATATAGAGACCAAACAGTTGATATAGTCAATAAATTGAGCTTACAGACCTGGTATTCTGCTGACATTTTGTCAAATTCGTCAATACAGCATAATCCACGGTCTGCAAGTACCATTGCACCTATAGATGACGATGACGGTTAAATTTTAAAATGGCTGTTCAGTTATAATCCACACATCCAAATACAGATGTCCCAGGGGTATCCATTGAAATAATCTAGACATGGGAGTAATTTCAAGACCTGATGAATGAATTGTAAAACAAGTAGGGGTGACTTTGGTGAAGTTGCACGACTGTCATAACATAGAAATACATTTAATGATTCATTATTCGGAAGTGTGTCACCACTTAAACTCTTTGATTGGCCTATTCAGAGGCCTTTGACGTATGGGATATTCAGCTTTCAGTAACTACCAAATACAGATGCTTTGCCTCTGTAAGCTCTCTCTCTCTCGCTCCCCGGTTCTCTCAGCTTTTACCCACTTCTTCCATGTCTTCTCTCTCTTCTCTTCACATAGGTACAGAATCTCCAACACTATAAAACAATAGTAGAAACTAAGTATTCCTAGGACCCAGATTTGGTGCATCCAAAACACCTTATTGTATTTTCGACTTATCAAACTAGAGGCATGTTGTTATTACCGCTCTTCATAATCTATAAAATTTTGTGGCATATAGCAAATTCAATGTGAATCTTACAATAATATAGGACTGGAGAGGATGGTGTCCAGAGAGAGAATCAAATATCATCCAATCAAAAGTAAACACATGAAGTTTTTCTATATAAGACACACTGTAAATGAAACAGAAAGGAAAGCTTCATTCTTCCAAGAGTACTTGTATTGTATGTCCTCTATAATTGCACATCCATAAGGTTCAGCAGTCTTTCATATCACACTACATTGCATACCAAAAAATTTGAAAACTAGGAATACAAATCAAATTAAAACCTATTAGAATCCCACATTACTTGGGAAAATATAAATAATCAATTTAATAAGGTGAGGACAATGCTCCTCTAATAAGCCGGTTTTATTAGGTAGAGTTAGGCTCAATATTCCTAACGTGGTATCAGAGCTAGGCCCAATTATGCAATGTTGGGTGCCACACAATATCAATTTGTTCACAGTTGTTTGGCATGGTCCACGCTGTGCGTGAGGGGGCATATTAGAATCCCACATTACTTGGGAAAATATAAATAATCAACTTAATAAGGTGAGGGCAATCCTCCCCTAATAAGCCGATTTTATTAGGTGGAGTTAGGCTCAATATTCCTAACAACCAAATAAAAAGAAAAAGAAAGAGCACGAAAGTGAGAAGAATGGAAGGGACTTTTGGTGCGGAAGCGTTTAGAAATTCTTGTAATAAGAATTAAAAATAAGAATTATATTGGAATAATTTTGCTTTGTATTGATATATGATTGATTGATTAAAAAGTGTACAATACCCCTATATTTATAGGTAAAATTATCCATAATCCTATTAATAAAAGGAAATTAAAATAAGGAAACTAAATTCTAAAAGGAAATAAATTAATCCGAATCTAAACAAGATTTAAGAATAAACCTGTTACAACTAGAAAAAGAAATTAGAAAAGATAATTTAAAAAAGACAAACTCCTAGATAAAGTGGAACTATTAATTGTAGTTGTGATGTACTACATCAACTTTTTAACCAAACTGAGTAAACTTAAGCAACTAAGATATACCTTATTATTGTCAAATCAAAACTTGACATGTGGCTGAGAAATTTATGAACAGATTTTAAGAGAACATGCCAAATGTCAGATTTAGATGCAATAGTCAAATCGGAAAAAGAAGAGGAAGAAGTATACCTGCCTCGAAAGCATAGTCACTTGTCATAGGATCCTTAACCACGGCGACTGTGAGGCCAGCATTAGTTGTTGCGTTACCACATACATATATTCCACGAGGAGAAACAGAAGCTGCTGCTTGGAGTAGTTGACTTTTACCCAGTCCAGGATCACCTAATAATGTAAATAAAAATTTCCATCAAAATGCTGACATTTGCAATTCATCCTAGTTTCAGGCAAGGGAAGAGTACGTCCATACCTACGACTATTACATGGATATCTCCTCGAACAGGTACCTTGTTCTGATCCATTGAGTGCTTGCGAACACCGCCAAACAGTGCTAGTGTAATTCCAGCTGTTGACCCTCAAAGAGTAAGTGGGAAATTAAGGGTAATTATCATGTTTATGTATCATTTTCTGAGCTTCAAATCAATCGATGAAATCAATTTACCTACTATGTGAACTATCAAATGCACATGCAGTAACAGAACTGTCGAAGCATGCACATAGAGCACATATGCAATACGTGTTCCCATGATATGCATAACAATGAGTCTCCATGCCATAATTATGCTTAGTGTCAAATATAGAAATCTAAGTAATATATATTTCAACCACTTCCAGAGCAATATAGATGGTGCTTCATTTTCCTTTTCCTTTTAAGGCATGGTAAATAAGAATTTTTTTCACTAAGAAGAGCCTTATCACTTCACCATATATGTTGTTAGTCATTCGAGGCCAAGGTGAATTTTTAGGACCACGGATTCTTAGTAAGGGTCAACGTATATGTGATTCATCCAGCTAATAAGATGAATAGTTCGGTTACAAAAAAAGATACTCGTTTCTTGATTCGAAGTTGTTGTAATCATCGGAATCAAATTGAATTATAGGGCAGGCACTAACAAAGTCGAGCATTTTACAATATCAGAACTATGGTTTTCAGTGAGAAAATTGACAAAATACCACGTGTATATACTTGCACACATGCCTAGAGCTGGAATATTGTGCTTAACGATTCCGAAGAGAAGCAACAAAATCGCATCGAATGATTAATTTGCTAACATTAATTGATACTAATATACCTTTAACAAGCTCGTGGCCGTAGATGGATGGACAAATTGATTGAAGTATTTGTCGAAATATATCAGAACCATGCTCCTCAGAGAACTTTACAATGAACTCTAGATCCCTTGCAGAAAATGAGAATAAATCAGAAAGCTCCATAGCCCTAGCATTGCTGTTAGTATCTTGCAAATCCTCAGCCGCAGATTGTGACTTGGAGTTCATTATTGAAACTGCTTCTAGGTACAAATAAAACAGTGCTTGACTCTTGCCTTTTGATTTTCCTGAAATAGTGAGAATCAACAATAATCATCCAATACAGAGATAAGGTTGTATCTAAACTCAATTATTTATGTTCTATATACATGCATGCAGTGCACTTCAAATCCCCAAAATTGGACAAGTGCCCCTAATAAACAAAAGGTCAGTTACAGAGTCAATTATGATATCAGCACTCTGGAATTATGGAGAGAAAGGCCAACTTCATTGTCATGGTAAGAAGCAGAAGTGCCATATGATAAAACACCAAAGTTCACTTTTTTAGCACTCTAGGCCGTTTGTTTCGGATTAAAATCAGATTTTAATCCAAGTCAAAATCAAATAATCGATATTAATCACATCTTTCATGGTCCCACAGCTTTTCAACCACACATTTCAAAAACTTCTATTACAATCTACTAAAAATCTAATTTTAATCCCCACCAAACACCCACCCAAACTTATGACTGGATATTGTTTTTGAATAAAACCCCCATACATACCTCCTCCAATATCCATATAATTGTTAATCACCCTTATAATACCAGTGACAGTCACAACATCTCCAGGAATGCATGCATCTACAAGGTCTTCAGTCAGTTCGCATTCAACTGTCCGAGGCACCCGACCTTCTTCATGGTCTCCAGATTTCAGTAACTCCTGAATCCTATAGGTTACATTAGAATTTTAAGATCATAACAGCAACAATTCAACAAACAATGTCCTCGTGCTAAAAACGTCGTAGTAGGAACACATTAAAGTACAGTTCACACAGACTTGCTGCAGAGTGTACCTTATTTTTTGGAAATCTACTGGTCGAGCAGAGGATCTAATCGGATTGAAAATCCGGCTTTTGCATGCGTGCATTTCACATTTCGTTGGAGGTGAAAATTTTCCATCTGGAAAGTCGCACGTAATGTTTGTCCCACAATTTCCACATGAAAAATTCATTTGCATTACCAGAGGCCGTACTGTACTAACTTTTACTACCGTCCCATGTACAGAGACAAGCCTGTCTATTACAACATACAATCATGCAGATTTACTTAATTTGCAAAATAAGATAACTTGATATTTGTTAATTCAACTCGAACTATAAATTACGCTAATTTCATAGTTACCAATATAAGCAGCCTTCAGGTTCTTTAAAGCAATCATGGATTCAGGGTAGTTGTGTAAACGGATATTAATCTTTGCACAATCCTCCATCCTGTCATTCTCCCCTTTGCTCAACAAAACCTACTTGCATTTTTCAAAGCATGCAAAATCAACACCAAGCACAAAACTCATTGACTGCTTAAAAGCAAAAGTCTACAAAACCCCATGGGCTTTATACCTTGTGCAATGCAGCTCTCATGCACAACAGAGCATCTTTAGGTCTTTCTTCCATGGTTGCATAAAACTCCCCTAACTCAAATACTTTCCGGAATTTCTGAAAGTCGAGTGGCAAGAAGAATGTCCCTTCGTCCTCTTTTACCTGTGCATTACACCAAATTGCCTAGTTTTGTGTAATCAGTATTGACATATTGGGTGAGGTGGATTAGATTTAAGAAGAAAATAAGTTAAAAATATGTTGTTTATTACACAGTCTAGTCCTAACTAGAACCAAACATTTACTATAAGTTTACCTCCTTATCTCCTGACCTGTACTGGTTTATTGCCAGAAAGAAAAATTACTAATTACAGGATCTAAAAAATTACATGCGCATATTCACTGTCTTAAAACATAAATGAATTGAACTAAAATAAAAAAACATTTAATACAACCAAATTTTCAAAATTGTATCAAGATTAATATTCATCAGCCATTATGAAAAATGCGTAGGCCTCAATGTGTGCGTGTACCCACAGCCGCTCATACAAACACGCGTTCTATACATACGTATAGACGGTAAATGCGTTCGTGACTTCGTGTTCATATTCGTACACAAAATCCCACCCGATGTGTGAAGACACTGGAGAAAGAGAGAGGGAATGAGAGACCTGAGAGACTAACTCTTGTCCTGGTGGAGAGGAAAAGAAGTAAAAGAGATCGGAGGTGAGTGAGAATATCAGCTCGGAGTCTTCGTCGGAGTTGATTTTGGGGAAATAAACGGCCAGGATTCTCCCGAGGTCGCTCACCACCGTTGAACGGAATTTTGTTGTGTCCTTGTTGACCTCCATCTGGTTTACGTACATGGCGGCGTGGTGTGGTGTGGTGTGGTGTGGTGGTGCGGCGAGTGTCCTGATCGATGGATATTTGGCCCCTTCGCTTTTGGCGGGAAAATAAAATGTGATGGCCGGATATATCCGCCTAGCTGCTCTTTTATAAAAGATGGAAATTCATTTTCTGCACGTTGTCTTTATCATTTTCAAATTATTTTCTGTTTTCAATTTTTTAAAATAATGAGAACGTGTTATCTTTTCTATTTTTGAAAACGTATTTTTAAAAATAATTTAAAAATTTACAAAGAAAACACAAAACAACAAATTTTTCGTTTTGAATATTTTTAGTTATAATCAAACCAAAATTTTCAAAATGCGTATTGGGTGTTTTCAAAATAATTTTTTAAAATGCAAAAAAGAGCACATTTTCAACAATCTCAAAATGAATACACAAAATTGAAATACAGATAGAATCGACAAAGAATTTTTCATCGATAATTTTTTAATATCTATCTATTTTCCATTTTCTCATATGCTTACTTATGTGAAGAAAGTAAACGTGAAAATGAATTTATAGAATTATGTTTACGAAGTTTTTGTATTGATTTTTATCAAGATCTATTCTTTCAATTTGGCAAAAGTTGTCTTTTTCATTCGTCCTAATGAGTCGTTAAAAGTATGTGCTGATTGCACACTCCAAAGTCCAAACTACAGGACAAAATTGTCCATCCGTTTACGACCCTACTAGTCGTCACCATAAATACCAATGTTTTGAAAATCGACTCGGTCGTCGAACTGAAAAAGGTGAAGGGTTAAGGGTCAAAAAGTTCAATCGGGGTCGAACCGAATGCAATAAATACATACAAAAATAATAAAATACTATGAAAACAATATTATTATTTTTAAAATTTTCATATTAATAATTCAAACTTCAAAGTAAATCTATCTTTATTAATTAGATTCATTATACTACAATTAGTCTCGATACTTCAAAAATTAAAAATCAATATGTTAAAAAAGTTTACTTTGTTAAATTAAAATAGTTTAAATTTATAGAAAATGATATCTAACATTAATATATTAATAATCAAGTGCAATTTAAATTAAATTTGAAAATTAAATAAATGAAAGAATGAAGGTGAATATTACAATTTAATTAGTTGTGATTCAAAATCAAATTAGTCAATTAGACAGACATTTGAAAATGATTTTGATGAGCATTTTAACATTTTTTTTGTTATGTCACTATCCCATATTGAAAGTTCATGAAATTATTAGAGTCAATAGCATATATAAAAGGCATAATCCTATATTGGAAGTCTATGAAACCTTTGGAAAGAAGTATATCTATAGTGTATTTACCCATTGTATGAGAATCCTATGATTGCGTTAATTTTTTTATAGGGATATATTACAACCGCTTTAGAAAAATACGAAATTCTATAGGTCGCAAAGTACTTCGAACTTGATGGTAAACTATTCAAAATGGTCAAAGAACTGCGAAATTAATTAATTTTGAACAGAGTTCATAACTCAATAGTCTGGTAGTTCGCGGACAATTGAAACCAATTCTGTTGAACTATTAGGCAATAATTAATTATGAATATTAAGTAATTAATTCTCAGATTGTTAAAACCAATTCTATTGAACCATCGGACAATAATTGATTATGAACATTAATTAATGAATAATTACCTAAATTTAAACTTTCAATAGTTTTAGTAAAACTACAAAACCAAAATGGCTGAAGTACTCAAAATGAATATCCTAGCACTAGCAGTAGAGCTAATTTCCATCGAAGTTCTTCGAGAATTAGCCAAACCAAAAATCAGGTTCCAGTTCCACACAATGGAGAAAACGACCGTTAGTTTCAAGGCCTTCCAAATGAAATTGTACAATGCAAACACGCCTTCAACGAAGAAGACGGTTCTTCTCGGGGAGTTCTTGTAAACAAAATGACTACCTTGTCTTCTTCTTTCGCCATCGAAGGCATGTTGCCTGTGGAAAACCTTCAAAAATCCACAATCAGGATGATCTTCGATCATTAGATAAAGATGCAAGAACAGATAAAAATTCTTTAGATGGAAAGGATCGGTTAATCAGATAGAATCCATGACTACAGTTTCTACTAATTGCTCATCTTCTAGTACTAATGTTTGCACAACCCAAAACAACGATAATCAATCATGAGCAGGAGACTAGACATGACATTGCCAATACTATTATTGTTCAGATTAATACAGTATAGTATAATCCAATTCACCTTGCCAATCATGTCATTAAAAAGTGACTTTCTTAATGTTTGCACTACATTTTCTATTTTCATTCTGTACTGAGCGGTCACAGCCCATGCTAAAATCCTCCTGCTGCTAGCAAGTTCAAATCCTTATCTCGTTAGAACTTGATTACATCTGTGCTAAGGACTTTTGAGCTTGAACCAGTTAGAATTTCAATTGCATTTGATTTCAATAAATGAAGAAAATATAAATATAAATCACATCTGCATAACTTCAACAGAAAACTATTGCATTAAAATGATATCAGAAATCTAATAATAGTAGCTAGGAGCTATAAAATATGAAACAGTTCTGGCAGATAGGGAGCAAACCTATATGTGATGATCATGGGACCAAGTTTCTAGCTGTAGTTTATCTCCATGCAGTGTTATCTCCCAGCAATCAGCTTGGAACTTAAAAATGGAAAGCTTTTTGGGCAAAACTGCAAATAATAAGAACAAGATTAGACAAATGGTACATACAGACTTGTCCCAGAAAGATAGATAGGCAGTCAGGCAGTGCAGATGTCTCATTTGTTAATAACAATCTGATGCATTCTGTTAATAATTCAAAGATGGGAAACGCAATCAATCTCTAGAGACTGCTTATATGCATCCAAGACGATGAAATACAGACCATGAACAAGAATTCAAACTCATCCTGTTGGTTCATATCTTTTTCTGAGGCCACAAAAATAAAATGCCCCTCTCTACCCTTTCAAAGTTGGGGACAACAGATAACAAGATTTTGACAATGTCATGTAAGTTTATGTTGTCAAGATGTCTAGAGTTTGTCAAACCAAAACATAAAAATCTAAAACTTTATCACTAAGTCAAAAGAAGCAACGATTTCTTCTAGGTCAGCATAAAGAAACAAGAATATATACATGCCAAGTTACTTCACTAGCCGCTAAAAGCCTAAAATTTAAGTGTACAAACAATTAACATATAGCAGAGAGTCAGAGACTAGGAAGGACCAATAGTGATGCTACTATGGCATATGGTGCATGTTGTGGTAAGCACAAATTTTAAGCACTATACAAGCTCACCCAGACATGCTCATGATATTAGGGCTAGGCAATCTTCAGATTCTCAAGACTTTGGAGGATATGATAGATAAGTAAAATATACAGGTAAATAGATAAATTATATCAATTTGAAACATGCCAACTGCAGAAACGACAATCTCTTACAATTTGTCAAATTGTAAGGCGTGTAGTTAGCTTAATAAAATCAATGTAATTTATTTTAAATAATAGATCATGTATGTAATGTAAAGGTTTTTCAAGAACCTGTAAAATAATTTAATTTCTATGCTTTCATACAAAGAAAAAAGTTCCCGTGTAATTTAAAAAAATAGATAGTAACTCAAAAAGGGAACAAAGAGATGATGTTATGTACATTAAGGTTAATGAATTAATTTATTAATTGCTAAACTGAATCAAAATCATAACTCAAATGTCATGTTGAATCTCATTTACAAAAGTAGTAGTAGTAGTAGTAGTAGTAATAATAATAATAATTGGTTCGTGTGAGTTCTCCGAGCAATGCACGCATGGTTCGAGAACTCAACTCTGTTATTGGTTCGTAACGACTGTGATGCTTTGACTCTGTCCCTCTGTTTGTGGAGAATTTTGCTGCTCCTCATATCGCTCGATTACAGACTGGACTACTCACTGACTTGCTGGTTCCTTATCAGAATGTTTATGAGGCATAATATTTCACTTTTTGTATCTTCAACACTAAATACCAATGTCCCACTGGGCGTGCCAAATTGTTTCGCGCGGGTAGTCGCTAACAATTAAAAAAGAATTCAGATGATTGTGTAAGGGACAAACTTCTTGAGACAAAATCCCAAAAATGGGTGCTTTATTGATGAGAGTTACAATTGAAAATAAACAGAATGTCTCCAAGGGGTGCAAGCACACGAGTATTGAAAATGGATAATTAAAGTTAATCTAAGAAATTGAAATTACATATTCTCTGTTTGAGAGTATTTGATTCGGTATCTTTTCTCTATGTCTTCTCTTCCTTTTTATATTCCAATGATGATTTCTCTGTGACAAACTGTTTGGAAACTACTTGATTGATTTATAACTACCCACTTTCTTTATGGTGGCTAACTTGTCGTGGAATTGCCATCTCTAACTGCTATCATTACTCTTTGTCGTTCAACCGCCTTCAAATGAGCTCCTTGAATCGTGGAATGTGATAAGTCTACTTGATAACTGATTCAATAACTGCTATTCTGGATAACCGTAATATCTCATGTTGTTAAGATTCTGGGCGACTCGAAGGTTTGGGCGAGAACGAGGTCATTGCTCTGGGCGACCGTAAGGCACTCCATTCGCTTAATTTCTGGACGTCTTGCAAGCTTGTGTGATGATGTCACTGTATTCGTGGGCTTCCTCTGCATTCACCAATAATCTTATTTGGGCATTTATCATGGACTCCCCAATTGGGCCTTACTCTTTGGGCTATTTAATTTGGATTGCACTTTTAATGTGTCAACAGAAGTACTTCATTTGACGGGGAAAAAAAAATATTTTTAGCAAGTAAATATTGTTTGGAAGAACATCATTACTTTTCATCACTGTAGGTCTAATTTTTTTATTTATCGTATCCTGATTTAACAAATTTAAATAGTGATGCAAGCGAAAATTCCGACATCACTGAAAACAAAAATTTTTGAACAGCATTATTTACAATTTTTATTGCATATAAGCAGACCTTTTCTGACTGAGGCAACGTCACGTGGCTTTTTTACAGCCGTATCTGCAGATAACGGTTTAGTATTAGAAGTGGCCTTCCCTGTATTTTCAATTGGCCTTTTCTTGCTCTTCTGTTGCTTTATATGAAGCTCTGCCTCTGCTTGTGTAAACCTTCGCACTAGTGCTTCCAGTGTTCGTTTCCTCTGGTCGTCCATGATTGCTCCTCACTATCCTGCATCAATATGATAGCTGCATAAGTATATTATACAACAGGATAGAACAATGTCGGACTCATTGGGTTATCAATCTTACACCTGCACAGAGTGGTCAGAGTACGGGGGTTTGGATTCTTTGGAAGTTGGATTGCATTTAAGTTCTGTACATGACTAGGAATAATATAAATACTTGAGGAATTGATTGTGGGATAAAATAAAGGTGAATCAAAATAGATAATCAAACCGAAGGCCCGTGTTCACACGGTTTCCTTAAATCGAATTCGCCGCCTCACCGGGGTGCACGAGGTTTTGATCGGTATTCGATTCCAGGATACAATCGGTTATCGGTCCACGTTGCACTACGTTACCGACCTACGAACCAGCTGTGATTCACTCTATCTCCCAAAGAAATCAGAAAAGAAATCTAAACCTGGGAGCAAATATGATACTGGAAAGTGGAAGGAAAGCTCGTGCGTTTCTCTTTTGTGTTTGTTGTTTTTGTTGTGTTCTTCCTCACTGAGTGCTCCTCTATTTATACACATAGATGATGAGCCAACCCATTAATGCATTGAATGGAGAGTGACATGAAAGAGGAGTTACAGCACATTCAATTCCATGAATGAAATCTGAAACTGAAGAAGAGGGAACGGTTGAGGGCTGCTGAAACTGAAATAATGTCTGAAAATAATGGCTGAAATGAATACTGAAATAATGCTGAAAATTGAAACTGTTTTTCATTATATTTTCCATTATGTTTTTCATTCAACTTCCAACATTGATAATGTATAAAGATGTTTAAAACATGTGATCAAAACATAGAAAATCATGGACACCACAACTTCAATTCATGAGGATTATACATCTTTAAAAGTTTTTTACGAAAGTAATGCATACATGATACACCTCAAACTCAGCATAGCCCCAATCCAGCCCAAGCGCTGTCGAGAAAAAAATCAGCCTATTTTCATGTGTATATATATTATCTTTTGGTGAATTATTTAGGAAATAGTGAATTACCTGTTTGTTGTCGCCAATCCGCCGGAGTAAATGGGTTTGCCGTTTTCATTCGGTATTCATAATTGCTGGGTTTTATCGCTTTTTGTGTTGGGCTGTATTTAAGAAAGCCCAAAATAGGCACACAAAAGAGGAAATTACACGGATCCAGGCATTTCAAGTTTAGAGTGCAAATGTCAGGTGGTGAAGTTTTTTTAATCATAATTCAGGTTTTAGGTTAATAATTTTATATTTTAATAAATATATTAATATTAAAACCCTAATTTTATCAAACCATTTCTCCCACTCTCGCCTCTCTCTTCTTTCCTCGTCTCTCTCTTCCTTCTCTCTATATTCTCTCTATATTCTCTCCCATCTCTCACAAATAATCGGCTGTTCATTGCCCGTCTGAGATCGCCACCGACGAACACTCTCAGGTACGGACGATGGCTGGGTACGGCTCTGCACAGATCGACGGTGGTGGTGTTCTCCGTGCCTGATTTCGAACCGTCAACCAAGCCGAGCTGGAGCATCATCGAAGCCGGAGCTCCTGCTAAGCTAGCCGCATCATTTCCCACCAAGTTATTATCGGCTACTCCGTACGTCGGAAACCGTAGGATTTGCTCGAGAAAATCGTCAGAAGGGTCCACCCATCGGTTGTTGGCCATTGTCGACGATTTGATTGAGTCAACTGGGTCTAGGTTGTAGGTAGGTGAGTGACTTAACGAGTTTAAACTCCAAAATTCTATCTTGTGGTTGAGTGCTGGTGGTGGTGGGTGGGTGGGTGGGTGTGTGCTATGGGTGTGTGTGTGCGCAATGGAGTTGTGGTGGCGGTGTTGATATTGGTTGTGGTGGCGGTGCCGGCTTTTTGATTTTTTTTTTTGTTTATGTTTGTACGTTTCAGATTGGAGACGGTGTTGGTGTTGTGGTGGTAAGGTGGCGGTTGGGTGCTGGTGGTTGTGGTTGTGAAGTTGGCTGCGGGTGGTGGTGGTTGGTGGTGTTTTGTGCGGCGATGATTCTGTGGTTGTAACTGTGGTGGTGGATCTGGCGAGATCTTGTGGTTTTTGGTGGTGGTTTTGGAGATGACGGTGTTACTACTGGCTGGTTGTTGTGGTGTTTCGGTGGTGGTGATGATGGTCGTGGCGGTTGTCACGAAGGCGGTGGTAGTGGTCATGACGACACTGCAGAGATGGTGGTGGTGGATCTGGCGGATCTGATAATTTTGGTTTTGTGACCAAAAATATAATATGTGACCTTAAAATTAGGTAATATGTGACTAAAAATATTATCTGTGACTAACCATTTTGTTATCTGTGACCTAAAAATTATATAACCTGTGACCAATTAATTTAAAAATCTGTGACCGTGTGACCTATAAATTTTGATATGTGACCAACTAATTTTGAAATCTGTGACCAACGAATTAAATGTGATCTATAAAATTTTTGAACTATGACCATAAAATAATTTGTGACGTATAAAAATTATTATTTGTGATTGAAAAATAATATGTGACTAATTAAATTATAAATATATGACCGGAATGATCGTCGGAATAATCGTCGGAGAAGAGTGGTCGCCGGAATGATCACCGAAGAAAAGTGGTGGTCGGAATAATCCCCGGAGCGGTAGGGGTGGTGCATGTGGGGTGGATTTATTATATTATATTATATTATATTATATTAGAATTAAAACAAAAAAACCTAATTTTTAAATTTTCAAATTATAAACATGATTTTTGAATTGGTGTAAACTAAACACCTTATTTATGAATTTTTCCCCACACAAAAATGGGTCTATATAAATGGACATTAAAGCTTGGGCTCTAAGACTTCTCTTTGCACCTGGGCTCTGAATGCGAATTTTACAAATATGCACCGAGTAACTTTCTTAGAGTATCACTCGTTAAATATGAAATACTCTCTATTTTAAAGAGTCAATTTTTAAAATTATGTTTCAGGAAACTTTTTAAATTAACATTTTAATTTAGAGAGTGAGTTTGACTCTCCAAAAACTCATTCTCAAAAATTAAATGTATTCAAAGTGTTTTAATTTTTAATGTAAGAAAATAATAAAATAATCTAAAGAAAAACTAGTTAAAATAAAAGATAAAAAAATAATAAATATTTTTAGGGAGTAGTAAGATTAAGTGTTAAATATAAAGAACTTGTTGAAATATTTCAAAATTTCAACTCTCCAAATTTATATATGTTCTTCAAATGATAGAATATGTTATTTAAAAATAAATAGTCACTTGGAAATGTTCTTAGTTAATTTTGTGCAAACTCGTTCAATCATGGATACAATGCATCAAAGATGTCTTTAAGTTTATTCACAATTAAATTGGTACGATGAGAAGCATGTGAAACTTTAGAATAGCGATGACAAGTCCAGTCATAACGAGAAGAAGAAGACGACCACAAGCTGATCATTAGTCAAGAGGGACCAATACAAAAGTAATTTATTTTTGCGTATCCTATTTTAGCATTCGACGTTCAAAAAATAACATGTCACTTAACGTTGCGAATGATTCATTGTACCCAAAAAAAAAAAAAAAAGTTAAAATAAACTACTCTTAACTTAACTGAAAATAAAGTTAATTAACTCAACAACTTCTGTTCACTATAGTGGCATGATTTTTGTAAGAGATGTCAATTTGGTTCATCGGCTAAGGCTGCCCTGGCTCGATCAGAAAAAGTCCAAGCCGGCCCGACTCGCGGCTCGAAGGAACCAAGCAGAGGCTCGTGTCGAGCCTCATTTTTGAGCATCGACTCGAGCTTGAGTCGGCCTCTGTTAGCAATCAAACAAAAGGCAACAATTGTAACTGTCTAAAATGGGTAGTGAAGTTGCCCGAAACAAGCAGCTTGGCTACCTTCAAAGCGATAGCACAGAAGGCAGCATAGCTGCATGTTTCAAGCAGCTATCGCTACCTTTAAAACAGGCAGCACAAATGCCAGAAATCAACAAGAAAATATCGAGCTGACTCAATTCGATAAGACCAGAGCCAAAAGCTCGAGCAGAGCCTAAATTTTCCAGCTGAGCTTTTGCTTAGTTCAGTTCATGCAAACAAAGTTCGGGCCATTTTTTACCCGTGCCATATCCAAGTCACGAGTACGAGTTTCGACTTGACTTGTTTACGTTCCTAATTTTTTTAGAGGAATATATAACATGTAAACTCTTAATTGATTTTTATATCTTCACGTAGATTTAGCCAGTAAATGTTTCATATATCGTTTAAGCAACTTAAATTAGTAAATTTATAAAAAATAAAACCTAGTCCTAAATTTTAAGAATATCCCATCAAGATTATGTTATTTTGTGTTTTATTGCTGCCAATTGACCGTTAGCCAGGTCAATCAATTCCACGATATATATTCACGAATAAGCTCATTTGTCAAAAAATATTTGACATCTTGATTGACTTACAATCACATGTGCGTGAGACCAATGTGGGACCCACGAGAATAAAAAATGCCACAAATGATCTTCCTATTGTGAGTGTGCTGTCTAGGAGTGTGTCAAACCCTTCCTGGCAGCACATCGTGACTGTATATTGGCATATTTGGATGTTTGATCTGACATAATTTTATATAAAAAAATAAATTTTAAAAAATCAAATTTCCACGATCGATTAAGAGTTAAGACAATAAGTTACAGACAAACAATCACCAATAATAATTCACAATATGAAAATCTTAACAATTGAGAGAGAATAAGAAACAACTTTTTAGCAAGAATCACTCGAGAGACTAATTGAAATCAACCCAAACCAAGCCCACAAAGCAAATAAACAAATAAATTGAAGTGGAATTTCACAAAGGAAACTGACCCTTTTTCCTTTATTTTTCTCTACCACTTAATTGTGTCAGCTTATGGGATCTGCTGAATTTAGAACGGTAGGAGATAATCAATTGATCACTCCATTCGCATCATTGTCAGCGATGGGAGAGTTGTCCACCTTTGGTGGGGCTGAATACCGCCTAGGTCTGGCCGGCGAAGGTGGGAAAGAAAGGCGCTTCTTTGCGGAACCCGGTGGTCCCTTTTCCGGTGTTCTATTTTCCGTTCCTAATGGGCTTGACAACCTTGATTTGGCCTTTGCCGACTTAGTAGATGCCATGTAACTAGGCACTGATGGAGAGCTCGCCAAGCTTTCATCGTCTCTCACGGACGACCCTGCAATGCTGTGCCTCCTGTTCCTCTCTGACTGCATGCTGAGCATACTCCTCGAGTCATCATCTTGACTAATTGCGCTCCATCTTGGGCTTGCCGGCTTCAATTTTCTGGCTGCTACTGAAGATGCCACCTTTGAAGGTGGAGTTGTGGGGGACTGATGACTTGAAGGATGACGGGGCTTTTGACTGACCGGTGAAGATGGATTATCGGAGTTTAGCTGATGACGAGCAAAAGACTTGGTTATTTCTCCTCCAATGCTTGCACTTTTCATAGATAAGCGGTCACTGTTAAGTTCTTTCTCAGCCATGCTTTGGGACTCCCATGGCCGGGCAGCCATCCATCTTTCTAACCAGCTCCAACCCCAGTGAGGATTAGTTGGATCCATAAATAGTAGGGTTGGAGATCTTGAGGACTTCTTCCAGGTTTGCTGTCAAGTTGAAAAGTTTATATTAAAACCAAAAACCGAAATTTCTTATGCTCCCAAACATTTATTTTACGATACATCCAGGCCAGAAAATCGACACATTTGGGCCAGTTCTAATGCTAACCAAGTAACATGACACTAGATTATGGTAGGTGCTATTAGCCAAGTAAAAGGTTCATATATTCTTATTCTTCTAGATGATAAGACAATACTTCAAAGCAAGTGACGTACCAAGAAAAATATGAGATCTATTATTATGAGCATCAAAGATATTACTCATCACTTTGTAAAACATCAACACAGAGCGATTATAAGAAACAATAAGATCTTAGCAATCTACAAAAGGAACATGTAAAGTTAACATGAGAAATAATTTCTTTTAGATTTTACAAGGTCTTGCGAATGCATAATATACTGAAAAGCTTTCCTGCAAGATCCTTTATTCTTCTACTTTTCTATGTGTACTCAGATATTCATTTCACTTCTTTTCTTGATAAGGCTGGAAAATGTATAGGAGAGGTAAGTAGAAGTACCTGATGAGTGTATGAATAAGCTAGTGCTTTTTCTCGTCTCATAGCAGCCTCGTACTTTTGCAGCAAACTTGCCTCTATTTGCTCTTTAGATTGTAGACTATCGTCCCATTCCTCTCCAATCTGCAGTAACATTTGGTTATTATATCTAGGAACTTCATCAAAATGCAAGAATGATTAAATAAGTTTAATCATCAGGGGATATGCTTGTTTTCTGAAGTTGACTATATTCTGACCCTAAGCTTATAATAATAATTTTTCCACTATTTGTCTGGAGGAAACCTTCAGCAATCTTTCATTTGCACTGAGTAAAACACAGACCAAGAAATACGAAGTAGACTATAAAACAGTTTAGCTTCTGAAATGGTCAGTTTTTTGTGCAACAAGGAATTCAAATTAAAACCAAACAAAAGACTAAAACAACAAGAAGAAACTAAGATTTATACACAACAAAATGAAGGAGACTTGCAATATAAATTTAAAACAAACCAATGACATCACACCTGATGACATCGGCCTGCAGCAAGATTTTCTTTTCTTTCCCTTTTTTGGTCCTCCACAAAATCTATTCGAGAAAAATATGTCCCGATCGATGGAGTGGAATTAAAGTAGTTCTTGCAGTACAGATGCATTTAAAGTCTTTCTTACGGCATAGATAACCATGTTTGGCTAAGTTCAAAAAAAGTTGAGTTACTTTTACACAAGTTTTTGTCTAAACTTTATTAGATAACTCACTTGTTCTTACTTTGAAGTGAATTAAAAAAAAAAAGTTCCATTTTTTGAACTCCTACGTTCTGCAAAATCTATAAATCATTTATAAATTAAGCCGTTTATAAATTCTCCCCAAACGGAGGCAAAATTTAGAACATATTTTCAAATTTCGACAAAGCACTTTTAAGAAAACTTTTTAAGATAGCCAAATATGTTCACAATTGTTTTATGGACTTGAGTAAAGATAATGGTATTAAGAGAAGAACCAACCCTCAAGCTTTCGAGTTCTTTTGCTCGTTTCTGTAGAAGTTGTCTCTGGAGTGCTCGGTTTTCCTCTGACATCTTGAGCCTTCTCCACTGAATCTGGGAATGCACGCGGGATAGAGTCTGCATGCATTTCAGAGTGTTTGCAGTTTGCCGTTTGACAGTTGGACCATCAACAAGTGATTTTAGTCTGACAAGTCCTCTCAGCGCCCTCAATGCTCTCCTTGCCTGAAAGTTAAAGAGGCACCAATGGAAAACCCGCACTTCATTTCCATCCATAACGAGATTTGTATACAATAATAAAAAAGAAAATCAAAATGCAAAATGTGGAAGTCATTTGATGCTAATAAGAGTGAGAGCAACCAACACTTTTTGACTAGTATGGCTAATTGTTACAAGCAATACATATCTACAAGTTAGAAATGTCTGAAATAAAAGATAATTAGCACGATTTCAGAAAGATGCGCATATATGGCATAGCGTTGCCGCTGAATTTTGTGACCACATTTCAAACAATTCATTACAATCTGTAAGCGTTCAGCAATGTTATTTGCTTAACTAGAGAATTGTGAGTGAGTTAACATGCAATATTATGCATCTGAGAATGGTAATAGTAACAACCACAAGCTAAACCCAATTGCCAATAAAACTTGTGTTAGGCTTCATGAATCATTTTCAGCCACTCCGTTCAGTCTCAGCACTTTATTTGCTGAAATGATCGGTGCTATCAAATCTTTTGCAATCATACTCAGCTATGTTAATTTGGTCTACTTGCTCCACTTACTAAACCATTTAACTGGAATTGACCGCTCTTGTAAATGAGAGTCTCTTTAGATTTAGATACATGTGTCTTTCCATCCATTTAATCAATCACATCTAACCTGTCTTTTTCCACAGTGATAAATGTTTACGTATGTACTGTCAAGTTCACTGAAGGAAGAAGAAATATAAACATGTACCAGGTAACCTCGGAATGCAGTCTGGATTTTGATAGCTGCCACTTCCTCCTTTGGTTTTCCTGTGCATTGAGTCACTGTAGTCAGTCGAACTACCTCTGCTGCAGCCTGTGCAGCAGCTACAGCAGCCTCAGCTGCTGCTGCAGTAGCAACGGCCACAGAATAAGCATGTTTTGTCTGCTCGTTCTCCGCTTCCGTCAACTTCACATCTTCGTCATCTTCCAAAGGAGGAAGCGGATGAGGATTAGATACTTGTATAGTCTCCGGATTTGGAGTACCTGAAACTGATGGCTTATCTTCGTCGACCCATTTCTTCTCTGATTTACTTGCTTTCTGAAATTATATGCCAAAATTATTAAAACCCATATAACCAATATCATTAAACAATTATGGTATGTTTGATAGAGGTTAGATTTGTCTATACTGAACAATATTAAGGAAGAAGAAAAAAAATTTAAATCTTGCCTATTGTCCCGTCCAATCCAATACTACACCTCCAACATGCCCCTAAATTATAGCCAGGGAAACTAAGCGGTAATTCAAACAAACCTGGGCTTTCTTTTTCTTGGAATTTGGTGTGAGAGCCTTCTTTACCGAAGAAAACCAGCTTCCTTTCCTCCCCATTTCTTTATCATTCCTCAGTTTGTCCTATCTGAAGACAAAACAGTATGTTTACCATGAGCACTAGCCATAAATATGTTGAAACATCAATCCACAGTAAATTGTAATTCAATTATCACTTTATATCTCCAAACAAGTGTCAAATCTGAAACTACCACTTTTAATCATGATCCCAACATGAAAATTTTATTCTTCTCTAATCCATTTCATTTTTCACCTACATTTCTCCGTCATTTTAAGGACGCTTCACTTCACCGCAACATACTTTAGATGGACAATGGGCGAAAAGTCAAACAGATAAATCCAACAAATTACATTCAAATTTAAAAGCAAACCAAGAAATGCAAAAAATTACAACTATAAATATCCAACAAATTACCTGAAAAAATAGAACGTTATGAGATCTCCCGGATGCTTTTATACTGATTATTCGCAGTTTCAAATTAAGTCTTTCAGTTATATACAGAGGCAGACAAAACAAGATAAGAAGTTGGCCCCCTCTATCTTTTCTCGGTGACCATATTTTGAAGTGCGTGTGGCTGTGTGAGAGATGTAGAGAGAGAAAGAGAGTGCAAAACCAGATCTACAAGAACGATTCGACGATAGCGAGAGAAAGAGAGTGCAAAACCAGATCTACAAGAACGATTCAACGATAGCGAACATGGCGAGCAAGAGTCACAGGCTGGTATTGTAAGTGTGGGCCCTACCGTAGGAGCTGCCCCGTGTGGATCCCACTTAATTATCTGCATTCATGCACTTCCAAAATCTTAAATTGATTTTTGAACTAACTCAGAAATTTCACCTTTAACTTCCAAACTATTAGCCCATTACCATGTTAGTTCTCAGTCTTTAAACAAGAACAAGTTAGTCATTAATCATTCATTATAGTTGCATAATCTGTTCACCAATGTGGAACTGGGCAAATCCTGGTAAATCATAATGTGACACTCTGGCATCCAATTTTATAAAACAAGATTTTATTTATCGACTCGGATTGAAGTCTAAAACTTTAAGGGAGTGCAAAATTGAGGTTAATCAACCAAGGAAGCTTATATTCTTTTAAAGAGGACTTTGAAGTTAGTCTCAACTATTCGAATTAGACGTGTTTCAATTGACGTCAGATTAATTTAAGTTATTGTTGGAGTTAGTGAGAATTAATTTATTTTAATAGATATTTTTCACTAACTATTTTGAGTCCATTATTTAACGATTTTTCGTTTCGATATATTTGTTGCATAAATGATCACGAGATTTTGTAAAGGATGTCGAGAACTTACCTTGATGATTGAGAAATATAGCACGGAAAAAGCGGTGTGATGATGGTCACAAATTAGATTTATTAGCTTATTGCTTGTGATCATTTTTATCTTGCTATTACAACCTTAGCTTTTAGTGATTTTACAAATTGTAAAAGACGTTACATCATAAGTAATTCAATATTGTATCAAGAAACTTTCATAGTGTATGAGTATTGTAATCCAAACTTGACCCACGAACTAGCTAGGTAAAATGAGTCAATTGCAATTTTTCTCTGATATATTTTGGGATTAGGTTGGCTCGAAATCACCCTATCCATCCTCGTATGTGCCATTGGTTTAAAATTTGAAAGTAAGACATTTTTCCATGGATTATATATGACAATTTAAAGTAGATTTTAATTATTTCTATTGTGGTAGATTTGTGTATGTATAATGAAATGTTGAAAATTAACTTGTTTCTTTTGAAGTTTAAGGACCAAATTGCAACGATGATAATATATTAGGACCAATCATAAAATGTCGTATTTATTATTTATCAGTATTCCCAATTTAGCATAAATTAAATAGTGGAGTAGACAATTTGATGTTGATTTTTTTATCCAGTTATAAAATCCTTTAATTAATTTAATTTTGAAGTGTCAAAAATAGGTTATTCAATTTAAAATGAAATTATATCAATAACCCTTGAATTAATTATTTAATTTAATTTCGAAGTGTCAAAAATAGGGTTAATAGAATTTGAAATTATTTTTTTATCCACCTAGCCGGCACACATATCTGGGAGACCCAACTGTTAGGTGATGACACGTGGCACGGAATATAACTTATCTAAGCTACCTGTCGTACTCTTTATGCCTCGGAAAAAGGTCAAAAAAAAAAATTAATAATAATAAAAGACGTTAAACAACTTCCCGTTAGACCATAATTAGAAGTACTATAAAATGAAAAAAAGGAGAAGTGATCTTTTACCCTACCGAATTAAGTATCGGTGACATAACACATTAATTAATTTGTGAATGAGTATATGATGAATCTCAAGATTTGAACTAAATTTTTTATTTATCAATGAATTTGTATGACACGTACTTAACGTAAACTAAACACTACTGCTTAGTTGATAAATAAAAAAATGAACGATTTTATTAGCAAGCCAGAGCTTGACTTTTATTAATTCTTAATAACAAAAACCGAATACACACACACACACACAAAGTCTTTGGCTTGCTTTGCAAAAAATCAGATTTTTTAATAAATTTTGATAAAATATATTGTTAAAGAATTGATAAAAGTTGTAGGTCTCGTGAAATACGTGATGGAAAATAAGTTTTGGAAAACGAGAGTCAAACAAGGATAAATCGTGACATGGCTCATTATCTAACTAAATGAATCTAAATTTTGTTCCCTAACTTTGAAGTGTTGAAAACTTTGAAGTGCGATATGTTTCTAGGTGTGCCCCACCTTCGATAGCGCCTAAACGAGTGTTATTGATGATTCATTTTCCTATGATTATGTCTATTTTTATAGCACACAATTCAAAAGTATCTATAATACTACAAACATATCAACCCCGAGGTGCCGAATGCTCGAAAATCGCTCACCTCTTCATTGAAATCGACTTATGCTATCCCATGACGAGTAGTGATAAATCCCGATGGCCATGGTGGGAAAGCCTAGCAAAATGGCTATCTCACACTTGGCTATGTAATTTAACATAAAATTGGACAATTTCGGTAATTTATAAGTTGTACAATTATAACGAAGGGTTAAAGTCAACTCACATTTTTGAAAGATTGAGAATCAGCTCTTTTTTATTGGTGCACTCTTTTCTTATAAAGTTCTATTAAAATTTTATTGTGAAAAGTTTGATGTTTACATATCCACATTTGTGATACATTTTTATTAAGTTGAATTGTTTGTGGATATTAAGGGTGTGTTTGAGCCACGTTATTCTGGAAGAATGTATTTTGGAATAGTAGATTAATGGAGAATGTATGGTTGAAAAATAAGGAAAATTTATTGATGTGATGAAAAATATTATTTTATTGAAGAATGTGTGTTTGAAAATGAGTAGAAGAATGAGAACAAAAATTTTAATGTGGCTCAAACATTGGCCAAATGAATTGATTGTGGTGAAAGTAAAACGCTTTTGTATTGGCAGTCAATCAGAGTGATTATTTATAGAATATCTGTTTAATAATTTCGCTCCTTTTTTATGATTGAAACAAGGACAAGATCATTAATTAAAGGGATAATTGGTCGATGCTTATTGTTAGTTTGAATTATTTGGACATAATTTAATGATTATGGTAGGTTGATGCCCTTAAATTATTGATTATCAATTATTGAAGTGGGTTTTACTGGACCATACAAAAAATATACCCACTATGCTCCCATTGTTTTTATCTCATATTAGTAAGGCAAGCACTATAGCTAGAATTAATTTATTACAATTCACAATGCAGAATGCAGAATAATCTATCTCAATGTGGTAAACTCGATCCAAATCTTCTTTACCACCACCATCAATGGAGTCTTTGATGTTGACCTCATATTTATGCCACAAAGAATCAAAACATTGCCATCAAAAGAGAATGACAATGAATTTACCAAGAACAAATCATCAGAGATAACTAAGGGGATGTTCTCTTTGTGTTTCAGTTTTGTATTTGAATTTTGTGTTTTGAGTGTCCATTTTGAGATTGTTGAAAATGTGTTCATTTTGACATTTTGAAAAATTATTTTCAAAAATAAAAAAAATGAAAAACCCGTTTACTTTCCCCTCCCCTGTCTCTCTCGTCTCTTTCTCTCTCTCTCTCTCTCACAAGTGATTGAAAACACCAAAAACGTGTTTTGAAAATTTTGGCTTGATTATAACTAAAAACACCCAAAACAAAAAATTTGTCATTTTGAGTTTTCTTTGTAAATTTTTAACTTGTTTTCAAAAACGCGTTATCGAAAATAAGAAAGAGAACGCGTTTTCACTATTTTGGAAAATCGAAAACAGAAAACGGTAAAGAGAACATCCTCTAATATTTTTCACTGAATGATCTCCTAAGCAAGCTAAGAACCAAATGACATGGTACACTATAATAGGGGTTAAGTAAATGTTTTGCTATCGTGGTGATGATGGCTAAGGAGGATAGTGATGATGGCTAAGGAGGATCAGTGTACTGTTTGGTCTTACATGGTGACTTCAGAAAGCACAAAAACACGTGGCTGTGTCTGTATGCATGTATTTTGCGTGCATATGGAAAGGAGTTTGATTGGTAGAATTTTTGTTGAAGTAATTGTTGTAGAAGACTATGAATATGAAAGAAATGATTAGTTGTTTGAATGGATGTTATTTTCCTTATTGCTAATTTGGGAGTTTGAATTGTTTTTCAGGTTTATCTCTACGTTTAAAGCTATTATAAATTACTATAACCTTGGTCTTTCTGTCTGGAGGCAACAAAAGTTATATCAAACATGGCGGTTTACAAATCGAATGAAAATTAAGAAGCCTGTCGAAATATGGCTGGATAGCATCAGACAACGACAGATAAATTCAAAGAGTTGAGATCCCTCATATAATGAAGTCCCAAAATAGTGTTTTACGCACTGCACTTAAAATAGTGAAGTCCCAGAACAAGAAAATATGTCAACTTGGTCTTGAAGTCCCAGATAACTAATCTGTTTCCTCGCATAGCAGTCACTTATAAAACTTGGTAAATTGCAATCCACCAACCCAATACACCAAGCACTACAATTACAAGAGCAGGTATAGAAAAAATCATTAATAACAGATTTATTTATCCATAGAAACTCATCCATCAAATGTTTAGGATGATTGTGGACAAAAAAGGGACGATAACGTATACAAATATAATTTCCGGAAAAAAAAAACATCAAACGGATAAGCACATCATTTATTGTGGCTGTATAAGAAATACTTAACTAAAAATATTGAAGCTATATATTAAAAGGAAACGAATTGATCCATTGAGTTGAATGATAAAAATTGTACAACAATGTGGTATTTATAATACAATGAGAAGGATCTAGAAGAAGAACATCTATGCTAATATTCTATACAAATAATGATTAATTTACAGCAAAACAACCGTGAATATTCTAACAGAAAGAAGTGGTCCCATTTGCTCCATAACAGAATTTTGTTATCCTCTATCATCATTCATGCTGACGCCTTTCCATTGGTGGTCCTCCTCCTATTGATCAGTTGATGGTGTACGATAATGCTTCTTCATTTGTAGCTGATTCTTCATCAGCTGAGCTTGATGTTTCAATATCCCTCCGCAAGATGGAGAGTGGATGTCGACAACTCCCGTCTTGTCCATATGTTGATAGAACTGCAATGAGGCTAAAGGTTTAGTCAAGATGTCCGCAACTTGGAGATTGCTATTGAGATGCTTAGTGACTATACTTCCCTCTTGAACCTTGTCACGTATAAGATGACAATCCAGCTTTATGTGTTTTGTTCTTTCGTGAAATACTGGATTTGCCGCAATATACAAGGCTGATTTATTATCACAAAACAAATTGGCAACTTGTGGATGATCAATCTTTAAGTCTTGGAGAAGATATTTGATCCAAGTCAATTCACAACACACATTAGCCATTGCCTTGTATTCCGCCTCTGCTGAAGATCTGGATATTGTATCCTGCCTTTTGGATTTCCAGGATACCAGAGAAGATCCAATAAAAACACAATAACCCGTTACACTTCTTCAAGTGTCTGGGCATGCTCCCAAATCCGAATCACTGAAAGCATTGAGTTGTAACTCTGAATTGACAGGAAATAATAGTCCTTGTCCTGGAGCTTTCTTGATGTATCTTAAAATCTTATAAGCTGCATTCAAATGATCAACTCGGGGATCACTCATAAATTGACTTAACATCTGAACTGAAAAAGAAAGATCAGGCCTGGTAATAGTTAGATATATTAATCTGCCAATAAGTCTCCTATAAACTGTTGGATCATGAAGAGTTTCTCCATCAGTTTTGGAGATTTTCACGTTCTGATCCAGGGGTATTTTGGTTGGTGTGCACCCTTTCTTTCCTGAATTGGATAATATATCCAAGGCATACTTCCTTTGACATATAAATTCCCCTATCAAATATTGCAACTTCTATTCCCAAGAAGTATTTTAGTGTTTCCAAGTCCTTGATTTTGAACTTCTTGTCAAGTAAGCTCTTAAGAGAATTGATATTATTCATTTTGTCACTTGCCACAATTATATCATCCACATAAACAAGAATTCCAATAAAAGAATCCCCATCAGACCTTGTAAAGAGGCTATAATAAGCCTTTGATTGAGTGAAACCATGTTCAATAATGAAAGCTAAAAGTTTAGAATACCATTGTCTACTTGCCCGCTTAAGTCCATACAAACTTTTGATCAATTTACACACCTTTGATTTTCCTGCATTAGGGTGTTCAGGCAGTACCTCCATATATACTTCCTCATTTAGCTCTCTATGAAGGAAGGCGTTGTTCACATCAAATTGATGCAAGTGCCATCCTTTTACAGTTGCTATTGCAAGTAGAGCTCGAACATTCACCATTTTGGCCACAGGGAAAACGTCTCATGATAATCCAATCCCAATTGCTGTGTATATCCCTTTACCACGAGCCTGGCTTTATATCCCTCCATACTCTCATCAGCCTAGTACTTGACCTTATATACCCACTTACATCCAATTGCCTTCTTACCGGGTGGAATGTCTGTGATAGTCCAGGTTTTATTCATTTCAAGAGCAGTGATCTCATCATTCATTGCCTCACGCCATTTAGGTGAGGAAAATGCTTCTTGGTATGTTTCTGGTTCAGTGTGAGATGATATGGATGCAACAAAAGTTGTGTTTATTGGATAATCTATGGTATGATAAAGTAGTATTGAGAGGAAAAGGTTTACCTAAAGAGATGAGTCCCTTTTACTCTTCCAACTTCTGTGGTGGGTAAAGTGAGGTCTGCTGGCAAATATAGTCCTCCAGGTAGGTGGGAATCTTTTTGGCTCTTAAGGATCTACGAGGTACAGAGTGCTCATTTGTGGTGTTGTGGTCTGATTCTGATTCTTGCTTTTGGGAATTAGGCAGGGTTGATGCTATAGGATGATCATTAGTTTCATAATTTTGATTGAAGTTTGAAGAGTTTGTTTCTGATTCTATTTCTTCAGTTTCACCAAAAATAACTGAAGGAATGTGAGGATGAAGATCATCATTGACAAAATTGGGTTGTGACAGTTTGGCTTCCTCAGATGCATTGCTGCCTTTACAAGGAAAAATGTTTTCATGAAATATCACATTTCTTGAAATGAATACCTTTTTTGTTTCAAGGTCAAGGAGCTTATATCATTTTATTCCAAAATGATAACCTAGGAAGACACACCTTTTGACTCTTGATTCAAATTTTCCTTTGTGATTTGCTAAGGTGGATGCAAAGGCAAGGCATCCAAACACCTTAAGCCTTGTATAATCTAGCTTATGTTTGAAAAGCCTTTCAAAGGAGTTTTATTGTTTAATAAAGGTGAAGGCGTCCTGTTTATAAGGTAAACGCTGGTAAGAACACAATCATTCCAGTACTTCATTGGTATGCTACTCCGGAATCTAAAAGCTCTGGCCACATTAAGGATATGTTGGTGTTTTCTTTCAACCGTAGCATTTTGTTGTGGAGTTTCGACACAGGTTTTCTGATGGATGATTCCTTCTTTGTGATAATATTCTCTCATTTCAAACTCTCTTCCATTGTCGTTCTAATAACTTTTATTTGTGATTGAAATTGAGTTTTTATCATGGAACAAAATCCTTGTAAAGCAGCAGTTGCATTTGATTTGTATTTTAACATATAAACCTATGTGCATCTATTATAATCATCAACAATGGACAGAAAGTACCTAGACCCATCATAGCTAGTTGCACTACATGGTCCCCATATATCACAATGTATGAAATCAAAGCTATTTTTGGATTTGTGATGACTAGTAGGAAAAAGTAACTTGTGCATTTTGGCCATTGGACAAACAAGACATGTTCATATGTAATTCTAGGAACATCATTAATACCTAACAAGTCTAATCTAGAATGAGATGGATGTCCCAGCCTATAGTGCCAGAGATCAAACTTCTCAGTTTTAGTATTAGCAACTAACAGGGCTCTTTTATTTAAATCGAAGGAAAGAACTTCTGCCAAAGCTAAAGGGGGAACTTGGCCTTGCAGCAGGTAGTACAAACCTTGCCTCACTTCACCTGTTCCAGTCGTTTTCCAAGTCAAAAGGTCCTGCACAAAATATTTTTCAGGAAAAAATATTAGGCAACACTTAGATATTTGAGTTAATTTTCTAACAGAGATCAGGTTGAAAGAGAAGGATGGAACACAAAGCACATCTTGTAAAATCAGGTTGTCTGTGACTTGTACAGTCCCTATATGTGTGACCTTAACTAAATCACCATTTGGAAGAAGAACTGAATAGTTTACTTTGGTTTGGACAAAACTGAAGAGAGAAACGCAACAGACCATGTGGTCTGTTGCTCCTGTATCTATTATCCACGATGCATCAGAATTTCTTTTAGTCTTGCAGTTATATACACATAGATAATGAGATATACCAGATTGTTTAGGGATTTTTGTGTCTGTTGAGGTAGAAGCAGTAAGGTATTGAATATTTTGAGACTTGAGTAAAGCAAGAAGTTGAGCTTGCTGCTCTTGAGTGAATGTCACTTGGTTACTATTTCCAGCTCCTTCCTTTCCCTACAAGCTCGCCTGATTAGCTGAGAAGTTTCCCTTTCTGTGTAGCCTGTGTCCAGGAGGGTACCCATGGATTTTGAAGCATTTATCCATAGAGTGCCCTGGCATATGGCAGTGGCTGCAAGCCGGTTTGTCAGGATTGGCTTTCAAGCATCTTTCTATTGAGTGTCTTGGTATTTTGCATTACGTACAGTAGTATTTCCTTTGTGTAATTCCATTCTGTTTTACCCCATCATTGAGCATTCCTCTGGTGGCCAGTGCCATTGAATCAGATGTGGGAAGATCTGCTGAGATTTGCCGCCTCTTTTCTTCTTGTTGGATTAAGGAGTATACTTCATTGAGTGTGGGAAAAGGTTTAACCAAGAGAATTTGAGCCTTGATTGCTTTGTAGGAATCATTCAGCCCCATCAAAAATTTCATTACCCAGTCTCTTTGCTGATTTTCGACAACAGGTCTCAGCCCCCCACATGTGCAATTAGGAATCGACTCATAGTTCATTAATTCATCCAACAGAGTTTTGTATTTCGAGAAGTATGCACTTACAGGGTCCTCATTTTACATTAGGGTGATGATAGCCAGCTTAACCTCATAAATCCGTGGAGCATTTTGCTCAGCTAGTTGGTACTCTAAATCCAGCCAAAGTTCCCTAGCTGTCTTGGCATATAATGTGCAAGATTTTACATCAACTGTCATGGTATTCTGTAACCAAGCAATGACTATGTCATTGCAGCAAAGTCAGTATTCCATCAACGGGCTATTAGGATCAGTAGGCTCAGCTAAACTTCCATCAATGAAGCCAAGCTTATTTTTTATCCGAAGTGCTCTTTTCATGGATCTTGCCCAAGCATAGTAATTGTTATTATCAAGGACATGAGTAACCAACATAACTCCAGAACTATCACTGCTACTGATGAAATATGGACTGTAAGGGTCACAAGGATTTGGAACGGGGATATTGTTTGGTGTTGGATTTGCATTTGGATTTTGCTCGTCATTCTGAATTAAATTTGGATCTGAATTTGTTGATTCCATTGTGGTATCATGCACAACTCTCTGATACCATATAAGAAATACTTAACTAAAAATACTGAAGCTGTATATTAAAAAGAAACGAATTGATCCATTGAATTGAATGATAAAAACTGTACAACAATGTGGTATTTATAATACAATGAGAAGGATCTAGAAGAAGAAAATCTATGCTAATATTCTATACAAATAATGATTAATTCACAGCAAAACAACGTTGAATATTCTAACAGAAAGAAGTGGTCCCATTTGCTCCATAACAGAATTTTGTTATCCTCTATCATCATTCATGCTGACGCCTTTCCATTGGTGGTCCTCCTCCCGTTGATTAGTTGATGGTGCACGATAATGCTTCTTCATTTGTAGCTGGTTCTTCATCAGCTGAGCTTGATGTTTCATTGATGTTGATAGCTTCGCACATTGTCATGTTCGTGCCTTGTCGTTGAAGTCATTCTCGGAATCTATGAAGTCTGGATCGTCCTCGTAACCAGTCTTAAAAGTAAAGCACATTAAAATTTAGTACGTAATACACTTGCAAAGTCATGAACTCATATCGTTTTATGACTTATATAAAAATATGTTTAGCATTACAAGTATGCAATTGTGGACTATGCAAAGATAATCACCAAAAAAATAGCAAACCATACATCAGTCAATCTAAAAATAAATCAGACAACCTAAACGAAAAGAAGGAACTGATCTATAACAACTTGGAGTCCGACTTTTTTTACAAGAAATACCATAAAAATTTGCCTCAGACACAACATAAAAATTTGCATAGAATTAATAGCTTGACCTAAACGACATTCCACTAAGAAATGGTCAATTCTAAAGAGAGAGGATACTTGTACAGTTGATTATTCACATTAAGTCATTAACAATGTATAAATCCAGAAACTGCCTGCAAGTCAAATGTAGATTTTAACTATATTAAAGTAAAATTCTCTCTCCAAACAGCCATCCCATATTGCTCCCTGTAAATATACATTTCCATAATCATCTTTGCACTATCATTAAATCTACCCGTACAAAAACAAATTGATTCGAAATTACCTTCAGTTGGTCCGTCCATGTGCACGCCTTCAAGAATCCAAAGTTTGTGGTCCTCGGTTGATCAGAAATCTGTGGGACGTCGTTTGTGCTGTATAATCTATGGTTGAAGAGCAGCTTTCCGTTTCGAAAGAATGACTCCTTGCTAAAAAATTTGGGACCGAAGTAGGGCTGTCCGTGGGTCGGTTCGGTTCGGTTCTGAAGAGACCCAAACCGACCCAAAACTTTCGGATATTTAATAAATGGACCCGTCGAGTCCAAATATAATTATGGAACCGTTCGTGTTCGGTTCCGTTCGATTCGATTCGGTTCCGTTCGGTTCCGTACCATAATTAGATTTTTTAATATTTTCAGCAACACTACATAAATACAATTAATGACATTTCATTCGTAACTTTTATAAATTAACGTAGCCCAATTCAAAAATATATACAAAACTAGCCGTCCAATAAGATTAATTCAATACATACAAATACCAAAAAATAGATATTAATATTACAGCAAAACTATATAAAGTATATTCATTTGTTTCAAATTAAAATGGGCTGATGGATTTTAAAATGATTTGGGTTTTACAATTAAAATTATGAAATAATCTAATTTATTCAATTAATTTGCTAATTTGTATAAAAAAAATAAAATAATTTAATTAATTCAATATAAAAAATAAAAAAATTATTTAGTTTCGATTCTTGTTCGATTATTCGGTTCTTGGTCTAGACCCGAGACCCGACCCAAATCCATCAATTCTCGATTCGGGTACCCGTTCGGGTATTTAATTTATGAAGAACCGCTCGGTTCGGTTCGGTTCGATTCGGGACTTTTGGACACCCCTAAACCGAAGAGCTACTGCTTCTTCACGCTTGGGTTGGGTTCTTCAATTCGTTCATTGTTGATCTTGATTCGGGGATTAGAGTTCACAGATGAGTTGATTTGGGAGAAATGGTATTCATGCCCTTACGGTTTGTGGTTTTGAATTAGCAAAGTCGTGTTCGAATTTCTTGGGCATGAGAAGGGCGTGTGAGTCATTTGCTGACGTGCAGGTGACATGGCAATTAACTTACCATTTGGAGTGATTTAACGGTCCGATTAGATTTACCGTTTGCCATCTAGACAGAGTTGGAATTCATCCCCTAACTTAACTGTCCGATTAGATTTACCGTTTGCCATCTAGATAGAGCTGGAATTCATCCCGTGAGTTAGGGGAAGCAACGGAACTAAGTGAGGGAAAGCAACGGACCTAAGTTCAATCAATTGGGACGAATTTTTTTTTTTTTTTAAATTAAGTGAGTAAATCATGATGAAATACAAACTTGGTGAAGCATCAAACTTAATGGAACTAAACTGGCCAACTCAGCTTGGGATGGTCCAGTACTTTCATCCACTGAGGCCCCTTATCCGTTTGAGAGATGCAACATGTACACTCTAGTGTACATTATAGTTCACACTCCTCTCACAACATGAGCGAATCCCATCATAAATAATCATGGGCCCACCACGTGAGAGGAGTGTAAAAGTAAGTGTACACCAAGAGTAAGAGTGTACCCTTATCATTTCTCTATCCGTTTCCCACACCTATGTTCCGTGGCCGCAAAACGGTCTCTACAAAATGAAAATCAAATTCTTAAGGCACCTTCCTTTCCCTCTAAATTCATGCTAGAGTGTATATCATTGTTCATACTCTCACAACATGAGTGGATCCCGTCATAAATAATCACGGGACCCACCACACGAGTGGAGTGTAAAAGTAAGTGTAGATCAGTAAGAATGTAAAAGTAAGTGTAGACCAATAGCAAGAGTAATAGTGTACCCTTATCATTTCTCCATCCGTTTCTCACACCTACGTTCCGTGGCCGCAAAACGGTCTCTACAAAACGAAAATCAGATTCTTAAGGCACCTTCCTTTCCCTCTAAATTCACGCAATTCTATACAGACAATTCTTTCCAAAAATCCGCATAGTTCAAGATCTGATTAGTACAGTTATTTCTTAATTTTCCGATAAGTTTTCAAGAAATCATGTTGAATTCACACGCGCATCCACCCTTGAAAGCAGTAACACTTACCCATGTGATGTACCAAAGAGGAGATCAATTTGGCCATTTCCTGGCATGGATTTCTTTAGTTCCAGTTTTCATTAGTCTTGGTGGGTTCGTTTCTCATTTCATTTTTCGCCGCGAGCTTCAGGGCATGTTCTTTGCGTTGGGTCTGTTGATTTCGCAATTCATCAATGAAATTATCAAGACATCGGTCCAGCAGGCCCGGCCAGAAACCTGTGCGCTTCTTGAAATGTGCGATTCCCATGGCTGGCCCTCCAGCCACTCTCAGTACATGTTCTTTTTTGCTGTTTATTTCACGCTTTTGACATATTATAAGATTGGGATTTTAGCCAGAAACCAATTGTGGGTTGTGGGACTTCTTGTGTGGCCTTTGGCGGTCTTTACTATGTATTCGAGGGTGTATTTGGGGTATCACACGGTGGCTCAGGTCTTCGCTGGAGCTGCACTTGGGGCGGTGCTTGGTGGAGGCTGGTTTTGGGTGGTGAATTCTTTTCTCCGGTGCTACTTTCCGACCATTGAAGATAGTGCTTTTGGGAGGTTCTTCTATGTTAAGGATACCTCTCACATCCCCAATGTGTTGAAGTTCGAGTATGAAAATGCTAGGGCCGCGAGAAAACACGTTTCTTACAAGCGCTCCAGTTGAGAAATCATTAATTCGGTACGTTAGAGTTTCTTAGTTCACACTTGAGATGCTACTGATTGAATTCTTTTTACCTTGAACCTTAGAATTAGATACTACGTCATAGTTGTGATATCTATTTTTAGTATGTGCTACAATGATTATTTTGAAAATTTCTGTGCATTTCTGAATATTTGTGGAGTAGTCGTTTGTGTGCAATTTGTTGTAGGAAGGTATTTTCGTTGCCTGTTATAAGATAGTTTTAAGTAACTTGAATTGCATAACCATTGTGATTCTGTCGACAAGTTTGAAGCTACCAACACATTACACCGAGTGCATAATGCAAATTTGATAAACAATATAGACAATTTAAGCTTCTTTTTTGTTCCTAATTTTGTCCAGTGATATCTAATATTACTACCCTGCCAAAAAAAAAAAAATGAAGCACAATGCTTATATTTCTTTTACAAAGTAACAGTCTTGTATTGAGGGAACAAGTGCTGGGGATCAAATGCTTAATGTTTTTGGTGACTGCAAAATATCTAAAAATTACTGCAAGACTTGCAGCATAAGTCGTAATTGATATGAAGATCGCTCTTTGGCACGTCTGACATAATTTGTTTTAGAAGTTATTATGGGATTATGTTTAGGTAAATAACTTAAGATGACCTTGCTTTGGGTGTACTCTTTCTGGTCATGCCTTATGTATATGATAACCTTTTCCATTAAGTAGTCAGTGATGTTCATATAGCATTAGATTTAGGAGGCTGGAACGTTGTTGAACAGTTACTTAAAGTGAAACTTGGTTGGGAATCTGTCCTGAGTTGTTATTGTAGACCCTAAAAAGTTGAAGCCAACAATTTCCTTGCTACCTCCTTGTTTAATATCCTTCTAGGTCCTCTTCCGTTAACCGGAGCTCTAGGGGAGCAGTTTTCCGGGGATGATTGCAGCCAAGTAAAGACCTAGGAAATGAAAAACAGGAATTTGTTAGGGTTTCTAATATTGCTTGCTTTCTTTAGGATTTTCTAGGCTATTTATAGATATCCCAAGCCTATGGGCTTTTTAATATTTTTGTTTTCCCTGGACACGTTGATTCTAGGTGGTTCCATTTGAAACACGTGGCTTTCGCCCATTAGTTTGGTTGTTATTTTCATTAGATTCTTCATATCGTTTTTCTTGAATATCTATTAACAGTTTGCCACTTGGCCATCTCCCCATAACTTTGACTGACACATTTTTTGGAATCTAATTAATCTCAAATTTAATTGGCTCAACCTTAAATTGCTAGGTTCAGCCCTTCACTTACTGGGGTCGGCCTGCCAAGTGAACTTGTTGTTTTTGAGGTACTCTGTTAATGACATGTTTGGATTTGTTGGAATTTTACCCATTTGGAGGAGTGACAGAGTAGTACTTTTGAACCTGAATACCAACAAAGTTAGAAATCTTAAGTGTAAGATTTTAGGAAATTCCTCTGAGAATCATTTTAACACTTTAAATAGTTTTTGTTTTTTGTTTTGTTTTGTTTTTTGTTTTTTGTTTTTTTTTTTGTGAACGCACAATAGCTAAAATGCTTTCTGTCCAGCCTGTGTCTCCCTATGGTTCTTGCTATCGAAATTCCCTCTTGCTACTTTAGTAAACAATATGGCTTATCTTTCATTAGTATTTCGAGGACTAGACTCTCCACGGTAGCATAAAAGCACTTTCTTGACGCTGTTTTATAGACTCATTAAAGTTGATGCTCCTGTCAGCTGCATGTAATCATGATGGGTTTTCTTCATGCCCCTCTTTTGATCTTTATTTGTTTATTTAATTATTTAATAATTAATTTTGAGGGGGAAGAGAAATGTGTTGGATCACCAAAGAACGCCTTGGGCAAGTGCAACAGAACATTAAATACTGAGGTGGCTGGGAGAATGAGGTTGTATTTACCATGACTTTAGATTTCAGAACAAAGGTTTAAAGATAAGAGGTTCATGAAGTGCATTTAGGTGGCTGAGAGAATGAGAGCTTAAGTGGAAAATACTGCATAGGTTTGATTCGTTTGAACAAAACTATTTTTAACCTTATATAATTGAAATAAGGTTAATATTTGCTAAAAGGTCTTATTTAGGGGGTGGAGACTAAAAAAGGCACTCTTTCATGGTGCTACCTACATTAGAGAAAAAAGAGCTAGAAGTCCCTCACGTAGTTTAGATGCCGTCGTCTAATTTGATGAGGAACAGAATATCAAGTATATTCTTTTTTTGAAAAGGTTTCCTGAATTTAAGTCTATCTGCTTGGATTTTTTTTTCCCTGAAATTTTTACTATTTTCTTTCCAAGTTTTTGCACGCGGTGATCTGTGGGTAGCGTGTTTCAGTACCTACATTGGGAAAAAGAGAGAAGCCATATGCCATATGCCGACCCATGTTATTGATGATCGAACGCATATAGTGTGAATTGGTTGCTAGAATAAGAATGACGAAAATCAACCTATATACAAAATGATGGATTCAACCTTCCATTTTGCAACAATTGTCAAATAGTGAAAAATTGCATCAAGTTTACATTTCCAACAATACATTCTAACTAGCCTTTGACGTGGAACCATACTCTTAAATTTTTTTATTATTTTATTTTCTAAACTTAAGAGGAAGACAAAAAGAAGAAAGAAAATAATGAGGCCTATTTTCACTACAGACCATTGGACGATATAGATCCTTCCATTGATGGCATCCTCACCACTAGAGCTTACTTTACTTTTCTTCCCTTGCTTTTCTTCTTTTACATATTCAATGTCAACTATCCTTCTGCCCTTTAACACAGTTGAACGTTTATATCGTTCCGCTAACACCTCCGTGTCATTGCCCTTCTTTTGTACTTTTTTTCTTTCTTTTCTTCTTCTCCACTTGCATAAACCATGGCCATTGTTGGGTTGCTGGCCATTGTTAGATAATTTTGTCATGAAAAACAATATAAAAGGTTTTCTAGTGAGTTTGGTAGAATATGATTTTGGTTTTTATGAATTTCAAGACATGAATTTATTGAACTTAAATAGCGAATCATGAGTTACACTTTGATTCTTGACATCAAATTATTCAGACTGTTGATTTAAGTTGTTTGTGGATTGAATCGAATTCAATCATACAATTCAAAAATTGTGTTAGTGTGAGAGAGTATATTTCGGAATTGCTTAGATGGCGAGAAAGAAAATTTCTGCAGCATTGGTGTTCTGACTTATCTTAATGATATGAATTGGGGAAGTGTTTTTTTTTATATCCATCTTGTTCTCATATGGTGCAATTTGTAGGCCAAGTGTTGTTAGGCGAAGATGTAAACTAAGTATATAATGATGGAGACGCTCAGACAATTATACTGGATGGTTGACTTCAATTTCCCAAGATAGTCAGTATATTTCAAAACAAAAGTGATTCTGTTCCTCCACTCGTAACACTACAATATAATACTAATCAATAATAGAAAATGCGTAGTTAATAAAACTGTGATCAGTTAAGATTTCTCTCATAGTTGGCTCCAGTTCGAACATATTTGGGAAGTATTTACAAATGGTTTAAATTATAAATAGATAGACATGAGTGGTGGATAGGTGGGTAAGTACTTGTGGACCCATCGAAATGTATTAGCATTGTTACATATTTCTAGAATTCTCTAGACTAACTTGGAAAACAAGAAAAGCTTAGGGGGTTAAAAAATTATTTAGAATTCACTAGATATTCTTGGGAAGCAAGCAAAATTAAAATATAAAATAATGAAAATATCATAAAATTCTAGAATTCCTAGAAAGAAAAGCTATCAGCATCCTAACACAACCTTTAACAGGAGGGTGACGTTGAAGAGAATAATCAACCAGAGTTCCCACAAGCAAGGATAAAAGAATAAGTTGACTCACCAGAATCATCGCCAAGAAAAATACGAAGATTATGAGAAATATACCAAAGCTGCAACTTAATGATCGTTGAACCTGAAAGCTGTGAAACAGTTTCAAAACAACCAGAATGGAGAAAAACTATGGACAAATAAATAAAAATGATCGAGAAAAACGATACTTGGGAGCTTGTAGATCTTCCTCAAGATAAAGATGCCATATGAGTTAAGTGGGTCTACAAGACAAAACTTAATGTTGATGGCTCAATTCAAAAACATAAAGCAAGAATATTCGCCAAAAGATGCTTACAGCAGTTTGGCATCGACTACACCGAGATATTTTCTCTAGTTGCACGTCTTGATACTATAAGGGCACTGATTGCACTAGACGCACAGAAGAAGTGGAAGATTTACCAGCTAGACGTTCAATTGGCATTTTTGGCTATCTTGAAGAAAAAATTTATGTTGAACAACCTCAAGGGTACATGGTTCAAGGTAAAGAAGATAAAGTTCTCAAACTAAAGAAGGCGCTATACGAATTAAAGCAAGCTCCACGAGCGTGGTACAGCAGAATAGACAACTATTTAACTGAGCAAGGATTCAGGAGGAGCCAACTGAACCAACTCTATACATCAAAAATCAAGGTACAAACAGTACACTTATAATTTCTTTATATGTTGATGATCTCATCTATACATGAAACAATGAAAGGATGATCGAGAAATTCAAGAAAGACATGATGAAAATATTCGAGATGACTGATTTGAGATTAATGCACTAATTTTTTGGAATCGAGATAACTCAATTTGAAGATGAGATCTTCATTGCTTAGAAGAAATATACCACTAGTATATTAAAGAAGTTCAAGATGGAAGGTTGCAAGGCAGTAGCAACACCCCTGGATAGCAATAAATCGCTTAAAAAGGAAGATAGTACTCCAAAAACAGACAGTTCACAATTTCGAAGCCTAATTGGAAGTTTACTATATCTCACTGCTATAAGGCCTTAAATTATGTATGCAACTAGCCTACTTTCAAGATTTATGCAGAATCCAAGTTAAGTTCACTATGGAGTTGCAAAGAGGATACTAAGATACCTTTAAGGAACAAAAGACTATGGAATATGGTATCGGTCTACGCCTTACTCAAGACTACATAGATATATTGACAGCTATTGGGCGTGATCAGTAGATGATATGAAAAAGCATATCGGGCTATGCATTCACATCTGGTTCAGGAATATTTTCTTGGGCATCAAAGAAATAGGCAATAGTTGCACAATCATCAGCTGAAGTAGAGTATATTGCAGTAGCAACGGCAACGAACTAAGATATATCGCTAACGCGCATACTTGAAGATATGAGAGAGCCACAAGATGAAGTTACAGAGATTTACTTTGAAAGCAAGTCTGCAGTAGCAATGGCCAAGTATCCAATATTTCACAGTAAAACCAAACACATAGGCATCAAATATCACTTTATCAGGGACGTTGAAGCAAACAAAGAGATAGAACTCAAACATTGCAAGATTGAAGAACAATTTGCAAATATATTTCTGAAGGCGTTACCACGAGCAAAGTTTGAATTACTACGAGAAATGATTGGAGTTATTGAAATATGCACCAAAGAGGAGTATTAGCATTGTTGCATATTTCTAGAACGACTTTGCTACTTGTACATCACAATGTACATTGGGGTGTATACACCCCCCTCACATGGGGGTGGGACCCGCTTAAATAAAAAAATATTTTATGCAGTGGGTCCCACCCCCCATGTGAGGGGGGTGTAGCCTTTTATGTACAAAAGTTGATGTACAAGTAGAATTTTCCTTTCTCGAATTCTCTAAACTAACTTGGAAAACAAGAAAAGTTTAGAGGTTAAAGAATTATATAGAATTCACTAAATATTCTTGAGAAGCAAGCAAAATTAAAATATAAAATAATAAAAATATCAAAAAATTCTAGAATTCCTTAAGGACCAAGTAAAATAAAATAATGAAAAAATAAGAATTTTCTAGAGGTAAGCCACCAATTTTTGTATGCTATAAATAGGGGTTGCCACTTCAGTTGTTGTGTGGAGAAGTCTAAAAGCATTGTCATTGTAAAAGTCTCCTGCAATTGTACTTATCAAAAAAAAAGTCTCCTGCAATTGTAAAATTCTATTTTTTAATAAATTAAAATTTCCTCCTTCAATTATCTTGTCAAATTTAAAATTACTCTCTACTATTTTTATCCTCAAAATAAATATCACATAAACCATCAAACATTTCCAATCTAATTTACTAATTTCCCCTGCCAACTATAAAATATCATCAAAATGTATGGATAAAAAGTGTCTTCAGTATTTATAAACAGTTTATAATCATGAGCCAAACCATTCCTAATGTGGACAGTGTTTGGAGTCATGTTAACCAATGGTGGCAGCTTGATCTGCAATGAAGATGTATAGAAGGATTTAAGCATTGAACAACACCCTTTACCGTTTCTTTCTAAAATGGGTAGCGCAAAAGAGATTTCTGTTTGAATGTCAGTTTAAGGCCCCATTCTAGAGTACTTAAAAGGGTTTTCTAAATTTTGCATCAATATTTTCACATTTTGATAATTATAAGTACATTGGAAGTGTTCGATATTGTTCTGTATGCACAGAGAATAACTATTTTAAGCACTTATATAGGCAATTTAAAAACTAGTTGTAGTTCTCCAACTTATTTTTAGACCGCTTATAAGTAGTTCAAATTTGTCTCTTATAGTGGTTTACTTGTGAATTTGCTGAAAAACTCAGTAATTCAAATAATTTTTTTTTTCTGAAAGGCTTTGTTCTTTGCAAGGAAAATTTACGCAAATTTCTAATCTGGGTTTTTTTGTTGCTAATCAAGAGCTAATCTGGATTTTTATTGCTTCTTTTCAAGATGAAGGAAAAATAAAAGAATGAAACTGTATCTCGCCTGTCCGGCTGCTCTATTATCAAATATTTCAGCACAGTTGCCGAGTTTCAGAAGGGTGGAGAGAGGTCCCGAATGGCCTAGATAAGTATATTTCCATATATCATGTTCTTCAGGTACGAAGTTTGAATATTAAAATGATTCTGTAATGATGCCCTGCTCAATCGTTTGGTACTTGGATTAAAGACAAAGCTATACGTCCAAATCCATAGTTCAAATTTCAAATACACCGTTATGTGATATCTTGATTATGAAGTAAGAAGTGTATTCGTAATATCTTGATCTTGATGTATGGAAGTTAATTTCTTTTCAATAACATGAGGTAAGTCGGTGAAGTTTCGACGGTAAAAAATTCTTGGGTCACCTAAATTTCAAGTGTCCTAGAGTTTTATTTTGTCATAATTGTATTTCAATCAATTCAATCAGCCCAAATCTGTTAGCTTGACAAATGCTATGCTATCAGCCTCTCACTATGTGTAAGGTCATGTTATGGGTATATATTTAGGGGAAATTTGCAGCGGAGAACCTTTAAAAACAGTGCAGATTACGTTCAAACCTTTAAATCTTAGCAGATAGCTCCAAACCTTTCAAAATTGTGTGGCGGAAGGATCTCTGGACAATTTTCATTCAAAAATTTGTTGGTTGATCAAAAGTCAAGCGTGTGAGCATGATTTGATCAATTTTAGAAAGGAAAAAAAGTGTCTTTTAACCTTTAATTAATTAAAACAAGGGAAATTTGCATTGGAGATTCCAAACCTTTCAAAAAATACACGGTGGTTCCAAACATATAATAAATGTGCGTCGGAAGGACTTCTAATCGATATCCATTCAAAAATTTGCCAGTTGATGAAAAATATTCGTCTTTAGTATATAAAACTTGTGACTTAAAATCTCTTTATAAGTAATGGAAGCTCGAAGTGTTATAAGCTCATGAGGGATGCATGTCAAGTGATATGATATACATGCCTTATTGTTAAGTTTATGACATTCCATTTTTCGGAAAAATTGGGTTACTCCACGTAACAGTTTTATGTTGGAAGTAACCTTTCTCCAAGTCGTACCCATCCATAATGAGGTTTTCAAGAAATGTGTATGCTTTGATACCATTGTGACAAGCACCTTGTTTGACAACCATTTTTTTTTTATGAAGAATGAATTTTTGAACAGTAATTTTTTGGAAAAAGTAAGATTAGAAAGTAGGATTTTTTTTTTTTTTTTTGAATTTACGTGAATATCTTATTGTGAGAATGTACGATTGAAAATTCTATGAGAAAATTAGTTTTAAAAAAAAAAATTGCTTAGACTAACACCCTAATATGAGCACTTAAAGAAAGAGTACTAAGAGTTTTCATAAACTCACGTGACTTACCTTCCATATCACAACATAATAAGAAATAAAGTGCTTGTTTGGAAAAAAATTAAAATTATAGTGTTTGTTTGTGTTTTGTTGTAGTTTATATAATTTAAAGTCAAAATTAAACATTAATTTTTACCACACTTTTACAAGTCAAATTACTTTCTCAAGTCGTTTTTATTCAACTGTATTCTACGTTAATTTGGTATCACAGCGAGACGTTACCCCCCATGGGTGGGGAGTAACGTCATAGGGTACGGTTTGCGGGAAATCCGTTCTACAGCAGGCACCTTACAAAACTTCTACAATCGCCTCTTCCAACCACCAGATACCAACTCTAAACCACTGAGCCTCAAACACCATCTTTATTTTGTGTGATTACCATACACGAACCAAGTTGAAGCACAAGCCAAGAAAAAGCAGCAATTGAAAAGAAGTTACTTGGCAAGAATTTGTTTCCTACATTGTCTTAGTTTTAGCTTGTTATTATTTAAAAGAAAGAGTAGTTTTTTTCTTTCTATGCCGTCGCTGGAACTGTCGCTGATTAGGCAGAATTTTAGTTTAGGATTATATTTATTTCTTTCATTGTTCTTCCTATTTGAAGGGGAAAAAAATTTGAAAAAACAAAGAGAGCAAAAAAATAAAAATGAATACGACTTGAACCTTGCTTACGATTCAATTGTTGCTGCTGCAATTTTCCCTACACATCAGCCCAATTACATAAGAAAGTAGGAATCTTTTTTATTTTATTTTATTTGATTGATGAGATTTTGTCCAATCAAATTTCGCCACATCATCTGTTGATAAACAAATCTGAAAGTTGTGATGTACATACAACACATATAATCCCATACCTGCGACGGTATTGCCAACTTCTATCCACAAACTCAATCTAACCACAATCCCAAAGAGCACACATAGCACAAACTCATGAGTAATGCTATTTAACCCCACTAGGGTTACAATCTCAGTTCAGGTGGCGTTAATGTGACATTAAATAATATGTGAAATTAAATAAGTCATTTAATTTCACATTTCATTTAGTCAATCATTTAAAGTCACCTAGATTGAAGTTATAACCACAGTGGAGCTACATAACATTACTCCAAACTCATTACCCAAACTTATTCTCTCTCATTTCTTCTCTCGTACTTTCTCAAGTCTCAATCTTGTTCGATTGTGTCAATTGTATTCTAGGTCAATTAGCCTCGAGTGAATGGCTCTGTTTGGTCTGAGAGGTGCAAGGCTTAGAACAAGATGATGGATACCAACAGGCACCACATCTTGTGGAGACCTTGGCTGGTTAAGTTAGCCTAACATCTAGCAAGAAAGAGGTGGGGAAGCCAAAGTAAGCTACTGAAAAGGCGGAGTGATGTTTTATTAAGAAAGAGGAACTAAGAGATCCCACAACTTTTACCGCGAAAGGAGCCCGCTTACCCACTCCCGTGTCCTTCCATTGTTAGGTGTCTCGCCCTCTCAACTTGATATGTCAAGAATGTTGGGAAAATATTTAATTGCCCCGTGAACCGACATATGTAATTAATTGTGTATAAAGACCTAAGGAGTTGAGGGTCTACAAGATTTTGTATTCCAATCAGTCTTAAAAAATTCATTTGCGACAATGAGTTTAGAATTGTGGAGAGATGAAGAAGATCAAGTCAGAGGCTTGTGTGTCACTGGATCCATTCCCATTCGAAGAAGTTTTTTTTAATACTAGGTGCAAGCAACGTGCAATGCACGTTTGCGTAGTTTATATTTAATAGTTTTATTTAAAAATTAATTTGTTATTAATAAAGATGTAATTTTTTTGGTTAATTAAATAATTAATGATGTAATGTTTATATAATTGATAAATAATTAGATGTGTGATTTTGATGTTGTGATGTAAGTTGGTGAGATAGAAGAAAATAAGCAAAAGTTGACAAATTTGGAGAAATGACTAAATTGTAAGGGATCCAAAGTTCAAGGACTAAAATATAAATACTTAAAAGTTGTGCCGAACCTCACGATGAAGATTTGAGAGTGCTCGGAGTCAATTGGATAAAGGAAGACGTCAATGGAATCAAATTTAGGTAAAAGATGATCACAAATCAATTTCCAACCGAAAAGTTATGCTCCGATGTTTTAGTCTCATATTGAGACCTATTTTTGGCATAGAAAGTGATCGAATTGGAGAATGATGTCTGAATCAAAGTTGTAGCCAGATGAGTTAGATTTCCAACTCATTTTGAATTGCCTCAATCGGATATCGGAATACAAAGTTATGATAAAAACACTTAAAGAAGGTGCAGCTGCCTGTTTAAAACAAGAAATTCCGTTACATAGTCCGTTAAAACAACAATTCCGTTAGTTTTTCCGTTAAAAACAAAAAATTCCGTTACATAGCCACTTTTAATATATAGAAGATGTGTGTTCTAAAGGGGGATGTCGTGTTGTTTGAGGAGTTGATAGATGGTGCGGTCAACGGTCAAGGTTAACGGCCGTCCTAGCTCACTCGAAATCTTAGATCCGTCACTGATATTGAATTGCCCTTTGCTTATATAAGCAAGACAAGATAAGATAGATTTTCAAATAGCTGTTATAAAAGATTAAAGTAATAATATCCATCCAAAACTTCGTTGAATCACGGCCTAGTTTTTTCCACAAAGTAATTAGCTTACAACCACTATACAAACTCAATTGATGTTAAAATTGAATTCCAATATCATTGGACAACGTAACGATAATCCATTAACACAAATCATCAACAGTGATGTTGAAAAACATCATTATTCCTTTCTGAAGACTTTGAATTGAATTTAATACTGATAGCTACGCATTGCCCACCTTCCTTTTTGAGTGCCGCAAAGAATTTCTGAAACCATAGTTGACTTCTCTGTTCCTTGTTGGAAGAGGATGATATTAATTTGATAAAATTACTAAACTGCACGTGACTACCAAATCACTGGATCAAAATTCCAAGGTCAAATTTGTAAAATAGTTTGCATATCAAATCTTAGGCCCTGGATAAAATAGATTACTTTTGCAAATGAAAAGATAAAAACAGAAGTGGAGCCATTGGATTTTGGCTTTTCCCATCTTACGAAGGGGAAGAGCCCACTCTTGGTCCCTCTTTGAAGTTCAGTTTGTTTTCATTATAGAAATATTGTTTTTCAACATTAAACTCACTTGTTAGTTCTCTGAGAATAGTAATTTATGAATCTGTAATATAATTTTTTTTGTGGGGGTCTTTGTCCGTTTGTGTTTGGACATTTAAGGCATGTTTAATATATTTGAGTGGACGATGAATTCACTTTTCTACTTTAATTCTCTGTAGAATTATGTATTAGTTATGTTCATCATCACGTCTAGTTTCATTCCTTGAATGCACTTATAGGCAGGGGCAGATGCAGAGATTTAAAGTTAAGGAGGTACAATCGAACTTGCAAAGAAATTGAGAGAAATTTTACAAACGAAGATTTACGTTCAAAAAAATCATCCACGTGTAATTTTGCATCCGAAAATTTACATGGGATATAACTTTTTTGGATGTAAAATTTCGAAAATTTTTGATGTTATATTTCATATAAAATTTTCTAATAAAATGATGAAAATTACATTGAGAAATTTGTGTCGCAAAAATAATAAATATTAATGAAATAATTGATTTTTTTTTTAAAAAAAATGCGAGTTAGATGTCTTTCTTTAAGACTCACGTTTAACATATTTTTAACTATTTTCGATATTTGTTTGCACTATTAGATATGCCTATAATATAGTTCTCAAAATAAGTTTTGAGATGATATAAGTAATTTGTAATTTTGATTAGTTTACGATCGTCGGAGAATTTTTAAAATTAGCATGTTACCGAAATTCAAATTTATTGTGATTTTGCTCATGTTTGGTGGAAATTAAAATATAAATTTTGATAAAAATTAAACAGTTATGGATTCCATGAAATATGTTATTAAAATTAATTGTTAACTTTGATTTAGATTAAAATTAAAATTTAAATCTATACCAAACATAACTTTATAAAAAAAAATTCTCCAAAGTGTGGGGGGACACGTGCCCCGCGGGTCCGCCAGTGCTTATAGGTGGATATGCACACTTCACAGCATTCTTGGAAAAAAACTTGATAATTGAAAATCTAACATATCGAACATGCTCTTTATTCTCTTAGTTTTATCACTCAAATGGTGATTAGACTAAGGTGGATGTGCACATTTCTCAGCATTCTCGGACAGAAAAATTTGGATCCCGTTCAATTTATATTTGGACAATTTAACACGTTCATTGCTTCCTTAATTTTGTCCATTTTACGCATCAAATTGATCCTGTCTAGGTCTATGGACTTAAGTCGTAAAGAAAAAACTATACACCCAAAAAGTAGTATATTAGATAATGACAGAGGTATCTTTGAGAAAATTGCCATTTCATTCGCTTGAATCGAGAAAAATTAAAAGAAATTGATGGATTTGATTAATAGCCAAAATTAGTAATAGTTTAGTCCCTGTTTGGGCTTCATTTTAATGTATTTTTGAGAAAAATATATTTTGGAATATTGATTTTTTTGAAGAATTTGTTGTTAAAAAAGAATGAAATATTTTAAATTACGTGTAATTTTATTTTATTGGAGAATGTAAGATTGAAAAAAGAAAAAGAAAAATGTATTAAAATTAAAGTCAAACCCAAACAGATGACCTTGTAGTTTGTATTTGACAGCTTCCTCAACTCCTGCTAATGTTAGAATATGCCCACAGCCACAGCAAATCACAGGATCGGATCAGATCAGCATCAGCACATTCCACCTCCACATATCAGTTATCAGTTCACGGGCTTTTCCAGCTCACGTTCAGCAAACCAGCACATGCAACCTGCTTCCAAATTCTTCTTAGTTTGTTAGATTGTTAGAATTTTCTCTATAAATAGAGCTTTTATATGCATTGTAATTCTCAAGTTGAATGAATATAATTTTCATCTTCTTCCCTGCTGTAATAGCAGGTTCTATCCCTTCAATTCAGTTTCTTTCATTTTCGTTTTTTCAACATGGTATCAGAGCGATATGCTCCTTCCGTTTGCATTTCCTTTTTTGTTATTTTGTTCTTCTTCAATAATCGAATCTGGAAGAAGACATGCTGCGGGTTTTTCTGTTCCTGGTTTATTCATCTTGGTTGCCAGAGTCATGATCTCGAGTGGATCATCAGAATCACTATCTCCTGAAGCTGACGATCCCTATTATCAATTGCAGATTTAGTCCTATCATCAATAACTACATACGGTCCACTTCATGGCTTATTTTTGCTGTGTCACTACTGATCTGTTTTTTGGTCGTCCGCCATGTGTTCGACAGAAGTTCCCACTGGCGAGGGGATTGCACTGGTGGTTTTCTTCCGGTCATTGCTGGAGTTTATTTTTGCATTTCCAGTTCTCATTTCATTCATCAATGGTGATGAAGTTTTTCAGCAAATCCCCGACAGAGCCATGGATGCTCCTTCTGTTCCGGTTGAATTTCTTGCTGTTTTTTGGATCAGAATTCTGATCTGTTTCTTCCTCTATCCGGAATGCTTCTCTGTTGTCTTCAACCCCAGTTGCATCTCTGTCATCTTCTCCAAGTTCAAGATGTTCCATCTTGAGGGGGGAATGTTAGAATATGCCCATAGCCACAGCAAATCACAAGATCAGATCAGCATCAGCACATTCCACCTCCACATATCAGTTATCAGTTCAAGCTTTTCCAGCTCAGGTTCAGCTAACCAGCACATGCAACCTGCTTCCAGATTCTTCTTAGTTTGTTAGATTGTTAGAATTTTCTCTATAAATAGAGCTCTTATATGCATTGTAATCCTCAAGTTGAATGAATATAATTTTCATCTTCTTCCTTGCTGTAATAGCAGGTTCTATCCCTTCAATTCAGTTTCTTTCATTTTCGTTTTCTCAACAGCTAACTTACAACACAATAAAAATTGTACTCTTAAGGCCCCGTTTGTTTCGAATTAAAATCAGATTTTAATCTAAGTCAAATTCAAACAATCAATATTAACCACATTTTTTATGGGTCACACAGCTTTTCAACCACACATTTCAAAAACTTCTGTCACAATCTACTAAAAATCTAATATTAATCCATACCAAACACCCACTAAGTAATTAATATATTAGTGTGTATCTTCTTTAGCCCAGATTTGACCATTTTTAAATTAAAATTCTTTATTTTTCGTACTCATTTTCAATTATATATTCATATAATAAAATATTTTACACGTAAATTTAAAATTTTTTCATACTTTTTAACCATACATTGTCCAAAAATTCACCATTTAAACACATCATTTTTCCTGACTTCTTTTTATGATGATGGCCAGGCTTAATTATGTATACCACAGTAATTGGAATTTACTGTAAACTTAACCAACATAGAGATATGTGATGATTGGGAATTCCAAGATCCATTAAGCACTAAAGCCAAGCACAACCATACAATCCGAAATTAAAATGTCTATGGGTCTCTGTTCCATCCACCCGTGCAAAATTAAAATATAAATAATAAAAATTAAGATTTACAGTACCTCAAAAAGATAAATTAATAAATAAATAAATAAAACATATACCCTATACAAACATTACTCACCACCACCCCAAAACGAAGATAGAATATGGAACTACAGAGAGAGAGAGAGACAGACAAACATGAAGAAATAGACAAGGGCGGCTAACAGGTATTTCTTGATTGTAGATACAGCGCTGTGTGTGTGTATATATATAGAGAGAGAGAGAGAGGGAGGGAGGAGAAAGAGAGAGACGATGAAAGGTTTATCAAAGCCAATATCGAGTCCAAGCAGGGCAGAGAAATTTCCGCCGCCATTGATGAGATTCTTGAGGAGCAATACAGGGAGCAGAAGCAGAGGCAGGTCACGTTCGATTCCAATGTTTCGCATGCGTAGCAAAAAAGATGCTGCGCCAGTTATTGAACCATCCTCTCCAAAAGTTACTTGCTTTGGCCAAGTCCAAGTGAGAACTTCTTCGTCCAAAACAACCTCCTCACGGCGACCCGGAGATGGTTCCTCCGCTGCTGCAAACCGCCCCTGCTGGGGGCTCAAGAAAACGCTGTTTTTCCATAAAATAATTTCATCGAAATGTCATAGACCAAGGCATTCCTGCGGAGGGGGTTTGTGTTTTGGCTCTGGGTTTTGCAAGAAAGTTGATACAAGAGAGGATTCTTGCAGGGTTGATTCGAACCAAGAAATCCAAAGGAACGAAGTCCATAAAATTGATAGGAATTGTAAGAAGGTTGAAGCTCAAATTCAAGAAAATAATGGGAATTTTCTTGATTCTTCGCCACCAAGAAATGCTTTACTATTGACTAGGTGCCGTTCTGCACCTTATAGATCTTCATCATTAGCAGGCCAGTTTTGGGGTTCTCCATTGGCCTCAACAGAAACTGAGCATGACACAAAAATTGAAGCAAAACCGGGGCATGAATTTCAAGAATTACAAAAGCCCAGCTGTGAAAATGTGATGTTGGATTTAAGAAGAAATCAAGAATCTGAAAATTCGGTGAATAATGTTCTAGGTTCAAAAGAAAATGCCGGAGGTGCAGTGCATCCTTTACTACTCACAAGGTGTAAATCTGAACCGGCAAGAACTGGAGAAAGGCTTAATCCAGATATTAATTTCTCGAGGCAAAGAAGGTTAGGTATAATTAGCCCTGTTCATAACATAATTCATTAGAAATTGAGACCTTCAATTAGCAGAACCAGAACGAGTGAATTTGTTTCTGTTTTCTAAAGTTATATAAACAAACATTATGCGATACTGAGATTAATATTTTTGCTTGTCTTTTAGGGTTGATGAATTGAAAACACTCAAATAGGTTTATGGTTAATTGAAAGTTTCTGATTTTACATCTGGCTTTGTACAGGAGAATCTTTATGGCAAAGTGCATTTTCCGTGCAAATACAAATTATTGCTGTAGACCAAACTCACATATTCCATTGTTAAATCTGTTCGAATTCGTGGCATGATACAAATTTTCTGAGATAAATTAATACATGAAATATTTTATATCATACGTGGAAGAAAAACACTACATTCGTCCAATAAAAATAGTCATATTTCAATTTTAAAACTAAATAAGAAAATATAATTAATATAGTAGGAAATATAATTTTTTTTTTGCATTTGTCCTAATATGCCCATACATTAAATAATTGTTTAAATGTGATTAGTTTATATTTGTTGATAATAATGTACATTAAATGGGGACATATCAAAAAATTGAAAAATATATATACTTTCAATAAAGAAAGTGACCTATAATTTGTGACGGATGGAAAATGAAATCAAGCTTATCTTTATGAGATGGAGGTAGTACAACTTATTAGTATCCTAGTCGAGTCTATATAAGGGATATGCCTTTTTTTTTTGTTTGGTTATTCATCCACTAATCACTACTTTATAAGTGCGAAACTAACCACTAATCAATTCTATTTTGTCATAGACAAGTGCTTGCCACCATCCGTCATAATGATGGAATATGGATAAGAGGACATTTATAAATTTTTTGTGGAACAACACCAATTTAGGTGACTTTAATTGACAAGTCATTTTAAATGGAATTGCATCTTACAACGAGTCGTCGGTCATCAAAACAAGCCCACGCTCCGAGGCGTCGAAGCACCTAAAAGCAATATAGTACGAGGCGAATATCCTAAGTGGATAGCGTTGGTATGAACGAGGACTGAGCCGCATGGCTAGAAGACACCTGCTGATGGCAGTCAATGCTTCAACATAAGATACAGAAGAATGTGTGGTTAAAAAATAAGGAGAATTTTTGGGTTTATGTGTAATATTATTTTATTGATAGAATGTGTGGTTGAAATGAAGAAAGAGAAAAAAAAATAAGAAATAGAATGGATGTCAAACAGGCCCTGCCCACCTATGGAGTGATAGATAGACGTCTATGAAGAGATGCTTTGGACCAGCAGATGAAGCTACTTGTTCTCCATCCAACGTTTTTTCTTTCATCTCTTTCTCTATAAATACTTATGCTCTATGCCTTTGTAATGTAAGGTGACTTCACTATTAAGAATTCACCATTTCTCCTCCCCTCTTGAGATACTATAGAAATTTCGGTGGTTCCCGCTATCAGGAAGGATTAGTTGTTTGCAATTATTGTCGACTAACTTGATCATGGGAGTGTTTGTGGACGCTACCACCACCGTCGGAAGTGGCCACGAACAAATGACCGTTTGCGCCAAGTGTGTAGGGAGGAATATAAGTGGAATAATTTTCTGTTGGCCACGTGAAGGTCCATTTCACAGGGTCAACATAATTTATGTTTGTACCTTTTAGATAATTAATGAGAGTTGAACGAACACCATCTAGACTAGTGCTTTGCATTGGTGCTCATTCCTTGAATAATCTAGTAGTTGGATATAAGAAAGAAAGCCACGGAAGGTAATAAAGGTTTAAGTTATTCTATTTTAGTTTTAATTACTTAGAGATAAGTAAAAATAGTAAAAATGATGTACAATACACGTGAATCATATAGGGCACGAGATACAAGCTTTAGTTAGACCGTATGTACATCTACGAGATTCTACTGAAACATTAAAGTTAGAGAAATGATATCTAGCACCAGTTATGCTAAAGTATCACTCTATGTGTAAGTATGTGATATGTCATAATAAATGAGTTATAAATTCTTATATTTAATTGAATTTATAATTCAATGACACAAGTGATGCCACCTAAATCGATAATAAACACCAGTAATGCTAAATAACATTACTATTGTTAAATAGCATTACTCTTAAAGTTAAGCATGCTTGGGTTGGGAGAATTTATGAAGGGTGGCCCAATGAAAAGGTTTTACAATGCAATTTTAAATACCTAAACAAGTTAACAAGAATGATAAAAATATAGTATAAATGATCTCAACATCGTAAGCAATGCGATGCAAAGGCGACCTCAATTCTAGGGTTCAACCTCCATGATTATTTTATTTTTATTTTTTTCTTTTTGGGGTGGGAGGAGGGGGGGACTACAGTACCAACCCTATGGGCTATATCCATAGGGGTCGAGCCCCTTAGCTCAAATAGCGGCACAACTTGGACAGAAACGCACATAACTCTTTTAATATAAAATTTGAAATTGAGATATGTAAAATGCATTGTACTCTTGACTCGATAAGCTTTCCAATTATATTATATTCCTTGCGGATATCACTTTCAATCTTAAGACTCTAGTTTCTCCATGTATTCTGGGCATTAGTTCCCCAGTGTCGATGCCTACTACCATGCTTCACTTTGAAACCCCATTTTGGAATTTTTATCCTCATTTGACCGGTAAATTGATCCCGAAAGATATGGTCATGATTAACATATGAACAATTGATATAAGGAGAGGCTAATATAGATATGAAAAGTGGGGAACAAAGTCATAAATGCTAAGGTAGGGAAGAATAGCAGTGGCAATTTAACTATAATGCAAAATAATAGTATCCATATTATAATATCCTCCTATGTATTTTCATAATATATACTAATGATGCAATGTATATGGAATATAATATTTGTCGTTGAATATCTTTATACCGTTGAAGTATTGGAATATGATTTGATTATATGATGTTAGCAATGCACATAGATTTCCATCAAAATGCTTTAATATGTCATTATAATCATAGTGCACGAGATATAAAATGACATTCATATACGTATGCATGAACAAAAGAGAAGTAATCAATGCATAATTCATAAAAGAAGAGATAATGAAAGTAAGAGAGGTGATGGTTCATGCTCAGATATGATATTTGGTAAGAGAAGATAACAATGAATATAATGAAATCGACCTACGGATGTACCACACTACTCTTCGTGACAAATAGATACACTGTTTGAGGCTCTCAATGGTAATTAATGGCAGTTGATGATAGGGTGTTTGGGGTCCGATTGAGCAGTGTTAGGATGTCCTTTAGTAACTTTGGGACTTTGAATCGGCACGGTGAGCTGTTTACATAGGTCATACTTGATTATATTTCTCGCTGCCTTAGCCTGAGCCTCAGTTTGTAATGGTAGACACAATTTGATCTCTCAAGTCTTGATAGGTGATGATTGATCCGAAGGCACTGGAAGATGTGCATGTTATTAGTCTTATTGATATTTGAGCTCATGCATGACATGGTAGTGGGTTTTGGGACCAAAGAAGACAAATAAGTTGAGATAACGACAAAAAACTTGAATTTTGAGAATGAGATTGGCTGAGCATTTGCTAATATAGTTTGAATTATAGGTATGTTAATGCATGTAACAGAGGTTGGTGCCAATTCTCGGATGATGAAACGACTGTTTACATGTTGAGATGGCAACGGGGCGGGGCACTCCCTGCCCCCGTTTTTTTTAAATACAAATTCAAAATTTTAAAATTCAAAACAAATAATGTTCAAACTAATTACATTAATATCCAAAGCAAGCACTCGAAACAAAAAAAAATGTTCAAAACAATTTATTTTTTTTAATTCTCCCCGCCCCGCCTACCTATTGGGGAGGGACATGGCGGGTTCTTTTGCCATCTCTATTTACATGGTACTTGACAATGGTTCAGTGGGTCTATCACTAAGGGAACCCAAAACAGTTTACATCTGAGTGAACTTAATACTGAATATTTTACATCAAATTATAGAATATATTGTTTTCTAATTTATTTAAGTGTACATAAATTAAGAAAATGATCTAATTATGTTAGCAACACTGACATGACACGCAATTAATAGGTATATAAGCTCATGGAAGGTCATAGGAATTAAATAATTCAACTAATGTGTTTACGTCAAATTACTTAGCATAAGTAACTGTGCTTAGTAAATAATTTCTATTTAAACTAAAGAAAAATAAGAGATTTTAAAGTAAAATACTTGCATTCTAGTTAGTCATACAACAAGGGTCCGTTTGATAGGTAAACGAAGATAAAAATCCATCAAACCCATAGAAATTTGTTTTCTATGAGAACAAAGAAAATACAGCATAAAATGGTTGTACTTTGAAATTCGATTTCCATTTCCACATTGCAATCAAATGGCCAAAATGAAATTCGTTTTCCTCGAATGTAACACTTTCCATGGAAAATATGGCAATCAAACATATCCTAATTGTTATATGATTTGGAAGTCGTCTTAAAATGGTGTCAAAGCAATTTGATACAACATTATTTTATTGTTATCAGAAAATTAGTAGTCAAATTAATAAATTCATAGACATTACACAGATATTTGGGATGTTACAATTTTGATTTTAAAGCTTAGATTTTGATGATCTTATAGACTACTCAGTGAACAAATGTCCGTCGGACAGTCCTTGAGAGTAACACAAATGTGATTTTACACATTCCATAACATAATCCTCGTGTAACACAAATAATGGGCCTAAGCTTTACTAATCACTAGCAGCAACAAGGGAACAGCACCTGTGCAGTGTATTCAGATTAAAGGGCAGCGTTAAGCTTTGGCTAGCTCCTTAATCCGACTGTAGGTGAATATTCTCTTGAGGGTAACTAATCCGAATCTCTAACCAAACTGCCAAGTAAAGAAGTAGAAGAAACAAAATGAGCTGGAAGGCCAAGACAAGCTTGGAATTATGGCCTGCGGAGCAGGTCATGGGCCAAGAGGGTCTGTTGCAAGATGGGTCACAGAGAAATGTAGCAGGATAGAGTTGGCCCACCCGTGAAAAACGCTATGCCCATAAACAGACCAATCAGGGCCCCTCTGCAACCAGTTCGACCTAATAGACACAATTAGCTGCTGTCATTCGAGCAATTGCTAAAATCGGAACATCATTACAACAGTATATTAAATGCTAAGACAATTGGTCAGATTATGGTTTTACGAACAGCTTCTACCACAGCATACTAACCTCAAAATGCAAAATTACCTATAAAAAATCTACTTACCAAAGCCACATGAATTTTGCCACTTTGCCATAAGAAATATGACAAATGTAGTGATATAATCCGAGGTGACAGCAGATGATTTGTTGGAAAATCAGACTGTTTAAAACAATCCAATAATGGAATGCCATATGGCACTATGTCCAGGATTATGGTAATGGCACTGTAGCATGATTCAAGTCACAATAGTTGCAAAGTCAAACAACATAGCCGACACAATATCCAATAACACAAGAGAAAACAAACAACATTCTTTCTTCTGGTCTGCTAGCAAAACAACAGGATTTTAAATTGTGAAGTGAAGCTTTATCAAACATGATAAGAGAATGAGTCTAAAACAGAGTAACAATCTCTACAAAGTTTCCAACGTAGGAAATTTCTAACACTGCAGCTCACCATGGAAAGTGAACAACCCCATTCTATCCAAAATTTATTCTCCTGGGGCTGAAACGCCTTGCTTCAGTCTTTCCTTCTTCATCTTCTTCTTGGAGATTGGCTTCTTCTTCAGAGGAGGAAGGGTTTTTTGGGCATAAACGTAGAGGACATAATTTCCAACAAGGAAACACAAGAGAGGGCCGCCAACTAGAAGTAAGACGATCAATCCCGGGTTAAACCCTTTGGCTTCAACATCCTGTGCCACATTTTTCCATCGTTGTATCAGATGATTAATCAAAAGTGATTTTAAATTCCCTCAATTTAAGATGGTGTCGAACAAGACAGAAAGCAATAAGAAGCCATAGAAAAACCTGTTACAGTTCGTCATGAAACCTTTTGCAAAAAACAATCAGATGACGAAAAATGCAGGTTCGTTGGCATCCAAAAATTTGTTTGGTCCTTGCTATTAATCCATGGGACCATGGCTACAGAATTACTAACCCTGTTTAATGAGTTCTCACAAACAATATTTGCAAAACTTGGTGTAAGGTTCACACTCATTATGAGTCTTGGTCAACTAACTGATTTCTAAATGCAAAATGTAAATAACTAACCCAACAACGGGACATAAACAACTTGTTGCAGACATAACTAGTGTACTATTGGCTTCTGCTAGGTAGCACAGGAGTATCCAAATTGGAATTACAACATCTTCAAATCAGACATGTTTTCTCCAAATGCCGAACTTCGAGGCCTTAATTCCATGCTGTTGACCACAATATCAATTTTTATTTTTTTCCCCCCCTAGAAATGGTCCATTTAACCAGCTAACATTAAATTTTGAAAATATCCCAAACCAAGGCGAACGTATTTGATCAATGAAAACTTTCTTCTTTTATTATTTTCATTGAAAAGATCACATCAAATAGATATAATAACCAAAATAACTCATTCCATTGTGCATATCATAATGCCCAAAAGTTTGTCAAATCTGGACTGGAAATCGGATGAAGAGCATAAGGGAAAACTAGTGCATTTATCCAATTTCTAAAACCACTCGTTCAACCCTATTAGGAGAAATAAACTTTTAATCTTGTCTCGTTTTTATCCATTTTATCAAAACTGTAGAAACACCAAACTTTTCGACCATATTATATGATTTCCATAATGCCAAGAATATAATTTTTTTAAAAAAAAAAATATCCAAATCCTCATAGAACAAACCCACATTTCTGAACAATTAAATGCCAGCGCATTTCTAAATAAAAGTTTTCCTTGGCTAAATCAAATGCACGTTACCCATCAAGCATCGATCTAGCATCCCGCAAATAGAACGGAATATATATATAACCCAATTCACAAAAAAAGTTCAAACAAAACAAGGAAAATGAAAAACAAGGCAGATCATTCTTGTGTGAGCAAGTAAATGTACAATATCATTTTTACACAAAATCCCTAGATCATAACATAAAATATAGCTAAAATCAATTCAAAACAAAACGAATCTCATACCTCCAAATAAAATATTAAAAATTCCAAAATCTAATTAGAGATCTCGGTAATAAAGATCTTACCATGTGTTCAAATTGCGGAGGAACGTTATCTTTGCCTGATACGTAATCCCTAATTCTCTTTTGTGAAAATGAAACAAATTGTTGAGGTTGATACAGAGTGTAAATAAGGAAATTAGTGCGAGTCTTGGTATTAAATAAGGGTCTTCAATTAGAATGGACTCCGTGGCGTAACAGTCAGGTGAACAATTTATATATTAAGCCCTTCATTTATTCACTATTGTTGAATTCGACCCAAGTGCTACAATTTTGTTTGTTTATCACACACTTTTTAAGGCACAAATAAACGTTTTTGATTTCATGTAGAAAGATAATTTAAAATCAATGAACAAATGGCCTTAAAATGAACTCGAATAAAAAATAAAAAATTAATAAGACTGTCCATCTGCTGATGTGGAAGTTGAGTTCTCTCCAAATGTGAGAACCCAACGTTGAATTTTCTTCAGTGAGCATAATAAGACTTTCTATCATGGGCAGGAGAACATGCCTCTATATATATAAATAATTAAAAGTAAACTTAATTAATGGTGACCGAAATTCAATAACAATCTGATATTGATCATTAAAGTTATTTATTTATTCACTAAAGTTAAATAATATAACGTAATTAGTCCTGATTAACATCATATCTAGTGTTGGAGTTGTTAAACATTCGACTACTGTTAAAATGATCGATTCCTTCCACTTGAGCTCTTGTTTTAACATTATTACGACTTTTTTATTATCTATTAAAGATGAAAATATGATCAGGACTAAAGGGAGCTCTCATCAATTTTTTATTTTCCATCAAACGTAGTGTGAGTTTTATTTTGGACCCATTTGGTAGGGATTTGCTTTTACTTCGTGTAAAAGATCAATGACACTATATTAAAAATAATTTTTGAAATAGTCTCTTCTTTCGAAAAAGGCAAAAAGTTTTTGGAGAAAGTCATGTTAGGTCACCTTCTATAAAAAAAAAAAAAATCTTTTATATAGAAATATTTTTTAGAAAATTAATCAAACTAATTTAGAAGTAGCTTTTGAATCTCAAAAGCTCGTTTTAATTTTTCAAAAATTATGCCAAAAGAATCATGGAAGATCTATAATTTCATAAAATTGACCAAATGTTTTGTCAATGTCAAGGTATAAAGGGCCAATGTCAAATTTGAGGTGGATGTCGTTAAAGGACTCACCAATTATGTAACAACATTTAACCTTAATGACCAAATATTTCACAAAACTACTCTAATGTTCAATTTGAAATTTCATTCCAGTCAGTATACACGTGCAAACGGTTAAATGTTACTCGAAATTTAATTGTTGTTATATGACTAAAATGAATAAAATTTCTAAAAGCATAAATGTCAATATTTTATTGAACCTTAATATTCTAAAAAAAAGGATGAACCGCATCCTTAGCGGCCCCCACTTGTCCTGCCCTGGACTTTGGTGAAAAAGGTAAATCGCAGGTTATGCCTCTAAGAGTACAAGATGGAAGGCTGCTTGTACACTTACACTTACCCAAGGGCCAAATCTATATTTCAGGATTCGAACCCTTGACGCGGCAGTCTCAAGCAAAACTGGAGTTTTTCCACCTTCCCCTTTTATCACTTGGAGATATGCCCTGGACGCAACCTTGATATTCTATCTTTCATGTATTAAAGGAATGTTTTTTAACGTTTAATTAATTGATATAGCTGCAAGATAGTGACTTGTAGGGGCGGATTTAGGGCCCAATTTACATTTCAGCCCAAAGTAAAAACAACTTTTAGTCTAGTCGTGACTCCAACTAGTTTCAATTTGCTGGCTCATTCCTGTACACCCCACCCCACCCCACACCACACCACACCACGCAGATCGAGAAAGTTGCTCACGGTGATTTAGGAAAATGTTATTTGTACACTACAAAGTGTACATCATGGTTGGCACTTGCTTTATGTTCAAAAAAGGACATAGCATTTCCTATAATGGTGTCCATAGGCCCCCCTAATAGGGAGCTTCAATGTGTCCATTTTGGACACCCTTATGTTATGGGTTATCCACTTATTGCATAACCCAAAAAATAATTGAAGGGAATTTAATTTTTTTTAAATGTCAAATTACCGTTTGCACAGGCAAATTTGATGAACACCGACCAGGATTGTGTAATTTATCACTTTCTGCACAGTGGAATCTTGACATCTTGTGAATAATCTGTTTTCTATGTAGTTTATATAAAACAAAATCAACTATCAAGGATAAAACATCAATAAAACTTTTGCATGTGCAAAATTTATTTCATAAATCAACTCAATAACTTTCAGTTACCACTGGCCTGTGGAATCATATCTATATGCTCGGAAAAATGAGAAGTTTTTCTCTCTTTCTCCGTTTGATCTCTCTCTTCGTGTAGCAGTAAAATCAACATTCTTGCTGAATGGACGATGCAACTGTTCGAGCCCAGTATTTGAGATATTTCTTCATGTCAGCAGCTGTAGAAGTTCTAGGAACCCTCAGGTTCAGTAATGGAGAATCAGGTCTCCTGATTAGCCACGACTCCGATAAATAAGGCCTCATTATACCTCTACTCTCATCATCTTCATTGTCATTTTCATTTTCATCATCGTGTTCATGATCATCATATACATCTTTCTCTTCATATTTTTGTTTTTCAAGCCTTTGCAACGCTGGTATTAAACTCATCATCCTCTTGCTTACCCTTTCTTTCTCAAAAACGAAGCCCAAGTCCATGAATCCCTTCGCTTCTTCAAGTTCAAGCTCTTCCAAGCTCTTGCAGCTCACAGTTTTCTGCAATCTTCTTATAGATCCGAGGCAACTGAGATTTTTCCAATATTTTTCAGCAGACGTTGAAGATGAACGAGGCTTGGTCGAATCCATAACATTCCATAACCTTGTCTGTCTTTGTTTGGACATCGTTTCACTCTCACTTTCTGGGCTGCTGATCTCATCCTTGAATAAAAGAGTAAAAAAGGCAAAAAATTGTTAGTTAATATAGGTCGTATGCACGAGCACGCGTGTGGAGGGAGACATAAAAAGAGTATATACACTACCTTTGGAACAGCAGTTTCTGATATGACTAAGGATTCTTGATCAATGCTTAACGATGTTTCAGAGTTATTTCTGGGCGTAGGCAAGAGAGTTTCGGGGGTTTTAGGGATGGGGAATAATGACGGTTCTGCGAAAAGAATAATTTGGTGAAACCAGAGTCGATCCATGACCCCTAACAGACATATCACAGAGTTTTCGGCTGCCATGGATATGTATTGGAGGGCGGGGAATGATGCAAAGAGAATACTAAAAGATATGTGATGATGTGGTTGCGGTTGTAGGTGAAGGGAATCAATGAACGAGAGCAAACAAATAGTGGTCGTCTCTTTCTTTCTATCTGTTTTTGGTGGGGTGGGGGTGGGGGACCCTTAACGTAATGCCAAATGTGGTCTTGAGACATGAAATTTTCATCATCACTTCTTTCACATGCCGAATGACCAATTCGTCCATGCTTCTGATTCTGGCTGAAAGAAAAGACAAGATTAATGAGTGTCCTCTTCAACTATTTACGAAACAATCACCTGAGCATATAATATAGGATCCAAAGACATGGCTCTGCAGCAGAATCTTGAAGTAACATCTGTAATTAACAATATTCAGATTAGACCAAGTAATTCCATGTCGAAAATGTCAAAAATCAAACTGAAATATGAGAAGACGTGCTAACTCGGAAGTATTAGACCTGATAGATGGCATATATGTCCTAACAAGAATATTCCAACAAGTAGGCAACAACGTTATCTCGTTAAACTTATAGCGAACCCATCTGCGATCAAACCGATACTATCCACAAAGCAGCAGGCCCACGCGACTAATTCAGGAAATAAAAGGTGATAAAACAAAAAATTACATTAAAGAACCTGTCAGCACACTTAACGTCTTTTGCATCTCTTTCTTAAGTTAGATGTTAAGTTAAAGCACACGTCATCTGTTATCTGAATTGAAGTCTTGAGACTACATGAATGAATATTCTTTCATCATATATAAAAGATGCCATTTCACTCTCATAATATGAGATTAATAGAGCTTTTGCCTCTTATTAACTTTACCACTGTGGGCATGGGTAGGGATGACAACATGTCGAGTCACTCCTAGAATCGCGGGATTGGCTCATCTTGACTCCTTCCATGAGTGACTTGGGCTCGTTTTGAGGCGAACCATGGGCCGAGCTCAAATTTTTTCACGAGCTGGCTTGTTGAGCTTGTGGACCGACTCATTTTTTCCGACCTTAAAAATATTGCTTGTTTTTGGACTTATTTTGTTAATTTATTTTTTTTAAAAAAACGGTGTCTCAGCTCATGAGGCCCCAGCAGCCAAAGGACCGAACCAATCGTAAGATTTGAACACGAGTCAGGCTCCTGTGTCTACAGGCCAATCGGCTCGGCTTGACTCATTGGCTATGGCATGGGACATGTTACGAAGTTGAGTAACAAGTATGTCAGTGTCACAATAGTTGATAACATTTAGACAAACAGTAGCAATATGCATTGCTAGTGTAGGATCAATTTGACGTCTCATTTGAAGTATATCCTCTTATCACATCTTACACATACGGCCAAAACTCAGTCACAAGTGAAGCAATGCAGGACATGGTGTGACAAATAAGTACTTGGTAAAAATCAAGAAAAATCATTATCGGATAACAAAGGATGGGTTCCACTTTCTCATATGTTCGGACCTATCATGTAGCGGAATTTAAAAAAGCCCCTCATCAGGATTTTACAGGAGCAACTTCATTGTATGTGCAGAAATATAAGGTCGATAAATTTGACGTAAATAATGTCAAAAATTCAATTTTCATTCACACGCTTCAAATTTTTTTCAAGACAGGGAGACAATAACGCCTAATGAAGCCACAAATATGATCCTTTTCCTGAAGGAGAAAATTGGTACACCGTACATGATAAACACCTCATTTAATAATTAACTCAAAGCCACTCTTAACTATGCTAAACCGCATAAGGCAAAAATATCGAATACTTGCCAAAAGAGAATAGATATGAGATACGGAGGCGAAAAGTTTCCATTAGCCAATTCTGGCGTCTGGCAAAACAATCAGAAGCTAACAACTTTCAAGGTTTTCTCAGTCACAACATAGCCAAAATAACAAAAATTGTGCAGGTTCGAAAAGATTTGGATGTTATTATGCATGTTAATCTCCACAATCCCATTCCTGATTGTTGCCAATTTGTAGAATATGAGAAAATATGCTCCACATCCATGGCTATCTAGATCATAATGCAAAATATTTACTCATTCTGCCCACCAGAACCTGCAACAGTTAGCCAGTAGAACGCACGTCCAGTGAAAAGAACATAGAATATGAAGACGAACGTGATATAGTAGCAGCACAATCTTATTGAGCCAAAATGCTATGACAACATTTAACCAAACTGCACTAGCTAGTGAGATGAAACATACTGAGCATCAGACTTAAAACTTATAAACTGAAACCCGCTTCAGCGAATCGTCATCATTCTATTTTAGCATTCTTGACCGGATAGAGCAAAGAGAAGCATGAACTGATAACTAGACACTTAACCTTAGCTATTGAAAAGATAGCATACAACATTGTTCTTAATCAAACACAAACTGATTATATATTCTGTGTTCATCAAGATTTGGGATTCTATCTTAAAAGGTAATCTCCTTAAGATGAGTAGCTCAAATTCTTATAAATTGGTCTATGTTTTCCATATTTATTCGATGTGGGATTTTATTTTTTAACATGCCCCCGCAAGATGGTGGATCGTTTGAACAGACCAATCTTGAAATTCGTGTACTCAATTTTTTTAGTTTTAATTGGATCGAATTTCTCATTGGAGTTTAACAAGCTTTGATACCATGTTAAAATTTGAGGTTCTATCTTAAAAGATCAACCTTATTAAAAAGAGTAGTCTAAACTCTTATAAATTATATTTTTCATCTTTATTCGATGTGAGATTTTATCCCTTAATAAATATATAGTTTAGCCATGAACCATAAGTATGGGGGAATCACCAAATCCTTGTACACCTTTTGTTCGGCAAGAAACTCTTAGAACTCAATTCAAGAACCATGAAAGGTGAATAGCTATATCTAACTCTAAACACCTCCTCAACAGGTTCTACTTGTATATGACTCCTATATATTGTCACACCCAAAGGTCGACTCTTCCTCGACAACACAAACACTTCTCTCATCTAGGGGAGGTAAGATAGCCTTCAAAAGCACCTCATAAGAGAATTTTTTTTTTTTTTTTGCGGTTTGGATTACCATAGTTAGTGAATTAAATGATGTCTCCATTAGTCCACCAAGACAACACATAAAAGAGCATGTAAAGTTCAATGAAATGAATGATGAAGCCTCGAATAAACACTGCAATGAAAGGAAATGCATTCAATACTATAAGTATCGATCTCATGACATATATCATTCATAAACAAGTCCTAAAAGTTAAGAATATGAAGAAAGCAGTAAAGAATTAAGAATCTAAAAAGAGATGGAAATATATTTCTTAATCAGATGCAATTTTCAAGATTACAATGCCAGCATTATATATAAGATGCTGGAGCAGGGAGCAAGGAAGAATAGTAATTACACGTGAAGAATCAATATGGATACAATAATCTTTGTGCTCCCAAAACAAACTGCACAATTCGGTAATAGCTAGATCTGGTAAGTTAGAATGAGTGTAGATATAGTAAGTTAGGAATGAGTTCATATACGGTAAGTTGTAGGAAATCCAGTGAGGGTCAATTCTGTAAGTTATAGGAAATCCAGTTAGTGCAAATACAGTAAGTTGTAAGAAATTCGATGAATGTCAATCCGGTAAGTTATAGGAAATACCGGTGACTGCATGGATAAAATAATTTAACATTCCCCCTCAAGTTGGAGTTTAATTATCTAACTCCAAGCTTGTCCCATAAGAAGATGAATCTGGTTTGTGAGAGAGGTTTGGTCAAAAGGTCAGCAATTTGTTCACACAATGGAATGTATTGAATGTTCAACTTTCCTTCAATAACCTCGTCCCTGATAAAATGTATATCTAGCTCAATGTGCTTCGTTCTGGCATGGTAACTAGATTTGAGGCTAGGGCATTTGCACCAAGATTATCACACCAAAGTATTGAAGGTGTAACAAAGCTAATTTGATCTCATTAAACAGTGATTCAATCCAAGTCAGTTCAGCTACAGCTTGTGCTAGAGCCCTGTACTCTGATTCAGTGTTGGAGCTAGCTACAACATGTTGCTTCTTTGATGACCAAGCTACCAATGTGTCTCTCAAGTAGATGCAATATGCGGCTGTAGACCTTCTATCATCATGGCATGATGCTCAATCTGTATTAGCAAACCCAATAAGATGTATTGTATCAGTTCTTTGTATCCAGAGTCATTGTTCAATTGTATCCTTTAAGTACCCGAATATTCTTTTCATTGCCTTTTAATGAACATCTGTAGGTGTTTGTAAAAACTGGCTCATTTTGTTGACTGCAAAACTTTTACCAGGTCGTCTGTGAACCTAGTATTGAAGTTCACCTATAGCACTCATATATAGAGAAGGTTCTACCATTTCATTTCCTTCACTTCTGGAGATGATCTTCCCTACAGACATAGGTGTTCCACATGGTTTAACATGTTCAAGTTTGAACCTTTTCAGCAGATTTTTAGTGTACTTGACTTGAGTTAGATGCATCACAAACTCTTCTCTTTTTACTTCAATTCCCAAGACCTGATGCAACTCACCTAAGTCCTCAGAGCAAAAGTAGCATTCAAATTGTCAATGAAGTCTTGCATTGCCTTCTGATCATTTCCTGTAACAACTATATCATCAACATACACCAAGGCAAAAATTACTTGATTTTGGTTGGTGTAAAAGAACAGAGAATTGTCAGCCTTTGATCTTGAAAAACTCCAGTCCAAAAGCGTTTTCTTTAGTCTCTCATACCATGCTCTAGGTGTTACTTTAGTCCATAGAGTGCTCTCTTAAGTTTGCAGACAAAATTAGGCTTTGTTTTATCAATGTAACCTTCAGGCTGCCTCATGTAGACCTCCTCTTCAAGTTTCCCATTTAAGAATGCATTATTGATGTCAATTTGTCTGATACTCCAGTTCTTAGATATGGCAGGGTGAGTACAATTTTTAGAGTTGTAGCTTTAGACTAAAAGTTTCATGGTAATCCACACCTGAAGTTTGCAAGAACCCTTTGGCCACCAGTCTTGCTTTATGCTTCAGTATTCTGCCTTCATTGTCATATTTAACCTTGAAGACCCATTTGTTTACAATCACCTTTTGACCAATCAGATGTGGTACAAGCTCCCACGTTTTATTTCTCATCAGTACTTTGTACTTATCTTTCATTGCTTCTTTCCAGTTCCTATTTGACAGTGCTTCAGCAACATTGTTGGGTTCCAGTTTATCCTATTTAAGGTTGTATGCTCTACATTCTGTGGAGTAAACTTTAGGCTTAAAATTCCAGCTTTGCCTCTAGAAAGCACAGGATGTTCAACCATCTAGTTTCTTTGCCCTTCATCATTTTGCCTTTCATCATTTAATTCAGCTTCAATTATCTGATCACTGGGAGTTTAATCCTGAGTTTGAATAAGGACTCTTTCAGCATCAGCATCTGCAATTTCATTTACATGAGCCATTCTATTTTCAGCCAACTCTTGTTGTTCTAAATTGTAAAGTGCAGTTGTAGGAGTTGCTTCAAAGTGAGCTTCATCAGTTGAGCCAACTTGCCTGTAGTTTTGAGGAGAATAAAAAGGTAGATAATGGATGATGGTTTCAGAATTTTGTGAGGTATTTCTTTTACTGAGAAAGGCTAACTGGAATGGGAATTCTTTTTCACTAAAGATTACATGTCTGGATATGTAAACTTTTTCTATTGGAATCAAACATTTTTAACCTTTGTGAGAATTATTGAAACCAATGAAAACATACTTTATAGGGTGGAAACAGAACTTATGTTCTTGATATGGCCTTAGGCAAGGAAAGCAGGCACAATCAAAGGTCTTAAGTGAATTATAGTCAACTTGTTCATTATTTAGAACTTGGTATGGTGCTTTCATTTTAAGAACATAAGTAGGTAATCTGTAGTCAGGAAGGTGGCTGTTTGGAAAGTTTCCCACCAATAGTGTAATGGCATATTGGCTTGAGCAAGGAGAGTCAATCATGTTTCAGTTATGCGTATGTATTTTCTTTTAGCTCTTCCATTTTGAGCTGAAGTATGAGGGCATGATAACCTTATATCAATTTCAGAATTTAGAGCTAGTCAGTGAAGGCCCTGAACTCACTTCCCCAATTAGTTTGGAGAGTTTTAATCTTCCTATCAAACTTATTTTCAACAAAATTCTTGAACTGAATGAACAGGTTTAGGGCATCTAATTTGTTTTTCATTGGATAAATCCACGTGAGTCTGCTGTAGTCATCTATGAAAAGGATATAGTATTTGAATCCTGAGGTAGAAGTTGTGGGTGCAGGACCCCAAACGTCTAAGTGGATAAGATCTAAAGGAGCAAGAGCATGTGGATCAGACAATTTAAAAGGCAAGGAGTGGGATTTACCAAGTTGACAATCATCACAAAAGTGACTGATTTCATTGGTATTAAATTTTTCATTACAAAGCTTGAGTACTTGAGACATCACAGTGATGGTGGGATGTCCAAACCTCATGTGTCATTGCCTTAACTTTGACTCATTCGATTCTTTTGACTCAGCAACAAAAGCGGTAGAACTCACTTTATTGGAATAAGCTGGTTTGGAGTGGGCTGACTGTTGGTAGGTGAATTCTTTGGTTTGGTTTGGCAGCTCAACTTGATAAAGTCCATTTTTAAGCTTCCCTTCCAGCAGCACTTCGTTCGTTCGTTTGTCCTTCACAACACAGAAGTCAAGATGAAATTCCATGAGTACATTGTTTTTTGAAGCTAACTAAGACATACTTATAAGATTTTTCTTAATTGAAGGCACCGCTAGTACATTGTTAAGAACAAGAGGTTTATCATTCAAAGTGCATTAACACCATACTCAAAAGACCTCAGACAGGTTCTTCTTCTCTGAAGTGACATGGTTGCTGGCACCAGAATCCATGAACCAGGATGCATCTGCAATAGTGCTAGATGATGCTACAAATGCTGTTGGCTTTGAGGAGTTGTTCACAGGATGCTGGCTGGGTCTTCCACCCATATATCTTTCATCATAACGATTAAAATACTTGTCAGCAGAGTGATTATTCAAACCACATATTTGGCATGGCCCTTTGAATTCAGTTTGTTTGATGAATCTGCCTCTGCTTCTTCCAATTCCCCTGCTGTTGTAGCTTCTCCCTATTAAGCTAATTTTGCCTCATCTGTTGGCATTTGGTTTATGCACAAAATTGGCTGAGGTTTGACTTAAGTTAACAGAGGCTAAGTTATTTTTCATAGAGTTAAGGTGTTCCTGTCGACTTTCAAAGGTCATTAGGATAAATTGCAATTCATGCTAGCTAATGAACTCCTTGCTGTTGATTTGGACTACTATGTGTGTATATTCTTCATCAAGTCCTGCTAGAACTTGTGTGACAAGATCATTGTGAGGGATTCTTTTCCCTACAATTTCCAAGTTGTGAGCTAGTTGTTTGATTGTGTTCAAGTATTGATCAATACTCATCAAGCATTTCCTTGTTCTTTGAAGTTCTCTTCTGAGAAAAGTGACTCTAGATTTATTCATTACCCCAAAACTCTATTGGATAACTTTCTAGAGATTCTGTGAAATTGTGGATCACATTATTCTCATGGCTATTTCTGTAGTCATTGAAGAGTAAAGCCACCCTATTATGAGCTGATATGTGGACATCCATATCCCATATTCAATGTCGGTATCATTTCTACTGTAACATCAGCAGGTCCTGTGGTTTGCATTGCAAGAAATTCAGCTGGGCACGCCATTGTTTCAGTGATGAATCCTTTAAGGTTATGTTCCTTGATGATGGGCATAACCATATTTTCCATAGCAAGAAATTATTCCTATCAAGTTTTACCGGAGGCACTTGAGAGAGGCTAATTCCAAACATTGGTGCCTGATTTCCTCCCAGCATTGGAGGCATCCGAGTGTTTGATTCAGGTTGAGCTGATTGGGTGTTAACATTAGATCCGGTATTAACCATTAGTAGCTCTGATACCAAGTTAAGAATATGAAGAAAGCAATAAAGAATTAAGAATCTAAAAATAGATGGAAATATATTTCTTAATTAGATGCAATTTACAAGATTACAATGCAAGCATTATATACAAGATGCTGGAGTAGGGAGCAAGGAAAAATAGTAATTACACGTGAAAAATCAATATGATTACAACAATCTTTGTGGTCCCAAAATAAACTGCACAGTCAGGTTAAGATCTGGTAAGTTAGAATTAGTGCAGATACGATAAGTTGTAGGAAATCCGGTGAGTGTCAATCCAGTAAGTTATATGAAATATCAGTGAGTGCAAGGATAACATAATTTAACACTAAGTATATCATTAAATGTTGGGAACATTATTAGAAACAGCAAAAAGGAAAATAGGAACACCAAAATATGGAATAAATTTAAAAGAACACACCTTGAGACTTTGCAACATTTTTTGCAATATAAAAAACAGAAAAATAAGAACTTCTTAGTTCAAAATTCACCACCACACAGGCGAAGGGAAAGGAGGAGCATTGACTTCTTTTGGATATTGTAATCCGCTAGGGTTTGCCCATCCTCAAGTTGTTTCCCAGTAAAGTTGAGCCTTTGTTGGTCTGGCGGTATGCCTTTCTTGTTCTATATATTTGCTTTCACATTATCAATTGAATCTGAACTCTACACCTCCAGGGTTATTGTCTTCATGAATATCTGTATCCCACCATGCGACCTTAGAATCAAATGTAGAGTTGACCCCTTTTGGATATTATAATCCGCCAAAGTCCTCATATCTTTCAATTGCTTTCCAGCAAAGATTAGGCGCATGTGGTATGTTGGAATCCCTTCTTTATCCCGAACCTTCGCTTTTACACTGTCAATTTCATTGGATTTCAACTTCCAAGGTAATAATTTTCCCCGTCAAGGTTTCAACATAAATTTGCATTGCATCCGAAGCCACAAAACAAGATAAAGAGTTGACTCCTTAGAAAATATTATAATCCACAGTCCATCCACCGGAGGAATCCCCTCATTATCTTTAATCTTCGCTTTCATATTATCAATCGTATCAGAACTCTGTAATATTTTTCTAATTAAGAGTAAACTACTTTTAAACTCTCATCTTCACATTATCAATCTATCAAAGTTCACAACCACGTAGGCGTAGAAAGCCAGACTTGAAAGCTAGCTTTGAAGGTTGGAGAACTTCTACTTAGTGTTGGGTTTTTGATTATATCAACGCATTAGTGATGGCTCAACCCGAAAATAGCTCAACCCGAAAATAACTTGGGGCCACTAAAAGTAACTTAATTGAGTTAATGTTGCTCGTGGTCCAACACTCGTTGATGGCCCAAGTTGTGGTTATTAGTTGGATGATGATATATGTTGGCCCATTTATTATCGGTTAGTTGTCGTCTTTAACGGAAGCCCATTTTGTGAACTTTGGCCTAATTGGAGTGATCTAACTAGTGCTCTATATATCCTCCTTTTTTTGTCTACATATGTGTTGTGGGTGTATGTGTGTGCAATAGAGGAGAAATTGTGAGGTAGCTGTTCTTTGTAATTCGTTTGATTGTTCAACCATTGCACTTCTTTTCTTTCTCCTTTTGTGATATTGCTATCACCACTTTCCTCCTTTATGGGGGTGAGGCAACCAGAGTATTAAAGGTGTGGGTCGAGCCCCCTCGATTGGTGTTTGTTTGGTTGATTAAATTGAGCACAGATCAAGATTTCTCGAAGATTTTAGCGACAAATGGTATTAGAGCTTTGGGTAGTTATGAAATCTATGATTTTTGAAGTGAAAAATTGAACAAAAATGCCCAGAAAAGTTGTTGGAAACCGGAAAAAAAACAGAGACAGAAACTACCCAGTTTTTAAAAATTTTGGTCAGACTTGTTTTTGCGTTTTTCGGCGAAACCACTCATCCTTTGGAGAAATGGTGACCATTAGTGTACTATACAGGCGGAGGCGGACCTAGTAGTTCGACATGTGTTGCGGCGCGTGAAGCCCCAAGCAGCGATGGGGAGGAGCGTGTGAAGTTTTCCTACAACGACGTCTTCAGGCAGAATGTTTTTGGTGGCGTGGTGAACCCTATGGTGGTAGCCATTTTCAGTTTCGAGCTATACAATGAAAATTTGATGATTTTGCCCTTCGACATTCGGGTGTCGGGTGTCGTTTTGTGTTGATACGGTTGTCGGAAGGTTTGGGATGGATAGTTCACCCAATTTCTCTGTGAATTTTTTAAGTATTGGTGTTAGAGTAATCTTGTGGTACGTGTGTTGATTTAAATTGAGCACTAACCTTTGTGGTCGCCAAAGGTGTTGATTTGCCATAATGGTTTTTTGATACATTAGGAGTGAGGATATCTATTGGTAATATGGAGTATATATACCTAGGGTTACATTGGTTGTTTGTACCAGGGATGTGAAGTGTGACATTTGAATCACGAGTGGATGGGTGATTACATGTTGGAATCCTTTATCTTCGAAGAGATCATGATCACGTGGAGTGTGAGAGATGCACTTCTATCACTTTTGTTAGGTAGAGACCCATTATCCACCTAGGTTGGGAGAAGTGATGTGATGATAAATGATTCTCTATGACTTAGGATATATAGAGATTTACCAATTAGACATAAGTTGAGTGATTAGTCTAGTGAGCATTGTGGACGATGAGATGAGATGTGTTTTTGAGGCATGAGTAACAAATGGGATAGGATAAGTGTGGTGAGATCTTTTCATGAGATCATTTTTGCATTTGTTGCATATGTGTTTTGACCGTTTGAGCGATTAACTTGGTGTTAATCTATTATTCTGTGTGAACGTGTTTTTGGAAAGATCTGCGAATTATCCTATATTATATCTTCATCGCATGATTGTTTGCTGTTATTATCTGTTTCTACTAGGAGGCTTTTTTACCTTGGCCCTGGTGAATACATGGAGCATGTATAGTATGTGTTTCGGGTCCGAAACACGAGATAAAGTCCACGATTCCAATTTTATTGATTACCTTGATTAGATAACTATAAACTTTGTGTTTTGTTTGTTTGCAGGTTGATTGGGTATCAAGGTGGAGATTTGTTGGATTTTTTATACCCAATAAATCTCAAACGATGATGTTAAACCGATATTGGATAAATTTATATCAACACCTTAATGATGGCTCGACCCGAAAATAACTTGAGGCCACTAGAAGCAACTTAATTGAGTTAATATTGTTCGTGGTCCAACACTTGTGGATGACCCAAGTTGTGGTTATTAGTTGGACGGTGATATATATTGGCCCATTTATTATCGGTTAGTTGTCGTCTTTAACGGCATCCCATTTAGTGAACTTTGTCCCAATTGGAGTGATCTAACTAGTCCTCTATATATCTTCCATTTTTTGTCTACAGCCTTGTGGAGGGTGTATGTGCGTGCAATAGAGGAGAAATGGTGAGGCAACCGTTCTTGGTGGTTTGTTTGAGTGTTCAACTATTACACCTCTTTTCTTCCTCCATTTGTGATATTGCTTCTACCACCTTCTTCCTTTGTGGGGGGTGAAAACTTGTGGCAACTGAAGTGTTAAAGTTGTGTGTCGAGCCTCCTCAATTAATGTTTGTTTGGTTGATTAAATTGAGACCGGATTAAGATTTTTCGAAGATTTCCATGACACTTACAATGTGGGATACAAGTCACAACAAACCACCACAAGAGCTCATACTTAATGCAAGTCCCCAAAACCACCACGATCCGTGATCTGCACCCACGTTGGATGTTCGAACACCACTATCCATGCTGCTGGATTGCAACTGGGAGATGTGTTGCATGCTGTGGTATAAGCTAGCTCTCGAAGTTGGATGGTCCAAATTTATATAAATCCTACAGTGAAAGCGCATTCTTTCGATGTTGTATCCAAATCCTTTACCTTGTCATGGAAACCATGACATCCTTCTAAATAATCCGCCAGGGTCGCTCCATCCTCCAATTGCTTTCCGGGGAAAAGGAAAAAAAAAAAAAAGCCTCCACTGAGCTGAAGGAATTCCATCTTCATATTGAATCTTCGCCTTGACATCATCGATTATATCAGAACTTTTGACTTCCGAGAATATCGTCTTCCCCGTGAGGATTTTGACAAAAATCTGCATACCACCACGGTCCAGTTTGACCATTGACTAGTGCATGTTTGGCAAAAACTTGTGATCTTAATTTGTTATTTTTTTTTATTCTTTTACTACTAATTATGATTCACAATAAATTATTCACATATGCTGTAGAATTCAATAATTTATAGTACCTAAAAGTGCCATCAAACAAGCGACAAATGTTCAAGGGTGAAAAATGAGCTAAGTCGATAATAAAAGGTTAATAAATATTTTTAAAAATGAATCAACCAAGTAGTAGGCAAACAGACTAGTTTTAAAAGTGAATTGATCGGTTTTAGGGTATGCTACGCTTATGAATCTTAACAAGTTCTAAATTAATAATTATATACATTTAGGGCGTGTTTTAGTTCCTCCAAACAATTGGAAAATGTTCATATTGCTGATTATTAGTTTATGAAGACGAATACGTAGTGGTGGTAATCGAGCCGAGCGGCTCGTTGGCTCAACCGCTCGGCTCGTACTGTAACGGCCCACGAGCCGAACGGCTTGTCGAAAAACGAGCTCGAGCCCGAGCCGAGCCTGCTCAGCTCGTTTTTTACGAGCGGCTCGTCTAATTTTTTTTTTTTTTTCAAAGGATAGTTAAAAAAATTCAAAAAAGGCGAGCCCGAGCCAAGCAGCTCTGCTCGGCTCGCTACAGTACGAGCTCGTGGACCGAGCCAAGCTTGCCCAAGAGCAATGAGCCGAGCAGAAGCTCGGCTCGTTTTATAACGAGCCACGAGCTCAAGCTCATGGGCTCGGCTCGGCTCTTTTGCCATCACTACGAATACGAGACGAGAGATGAGAGGATAGTTAATCTCATAGGCACATGCGAAGATGCAATTCCAGCAGCTCTCTTGTCTTGATTTAGCAATCTTAAGCGCTCAGGAAATCCCTTGTTTTGAGCCCTTATGGGTTAAGGCTCCTCCTCTATAGAAATCCATAGGATGCCAACTGCCAGGATTCCAATCCTTATTGCAAAGTCGATAAATTATACCCGTGTTTGGGCTCCATTTTAATAAGATTTTGAAAAAAAAAAAATGGAATAGTGACAGTGTATGATTATAAGAAAAAAATTAATGCTGCCCAAATAGGTGCTACATGTCCAATGGTCAAATCATAACAACTTAAATATTATTTAGAAATTTTCATGCCTTCTCTACACTTTCAGCTGTGGACTAGTTAGCGTAAGAAATATCTCAACCTTCATGCTAGCCTTTTAATTTCAAGAAAAATACTACTTGTACATTAGGGGGTATATAAAGGTGTCCATAATGGACACCCAGTACCTTCCCATTGGATGAAGTGCCGACCCCACCTGCACTTCATCCAATGAGGATGTGCCGGGCGTCCTTTATGTACACCCCGATGTACTTGTAGCACCTTCCTAATTTCAATCACTAAATTGGTCAAATTCGACTGTGATTATAGATTTTGTTTGGCAAATTCTTATAAATAGATAAAGATGAGCAGTAAATTAGCAATATTGAATCCTACAAAATATGTGATAAAAAATAATTTGACTTTTAGCCAGTATTAATCATACTTTCGAAAATGTTAATTGACAGATCCATATAAAGAAGGTATTGGAGTTAACAATTAACACAATTATGTTACCTATGCCAAGGTATTGGAGTTAACAATTAACACAATTATGTTACCTATGCCCTCTACCCCTTCCCTCCCAACAAGTAAATGAAAATACAGCAAACCCATTACCATAAAGATTCTAGCAATAAGGGGATCTGCTAAAGAAAATAGACTGAGATGGGCATTTGCCTTCACAAGTATTGCTTAACGGTATTCATTCCCTCCATTTTGAGGAATGTCTTAAACCCACAAATATTTAGAAAAAGTTAATGTAAATTATAGAGAAACTTAAATACATAATTTCTCCTTCACACTGTCCTCCCAAGCAGAAGCCTTGCAGATAGGACACATGTTCTTGATTGACAACCATTTTCGGATACAGGCGACGTGAAAATCATGGCTGCATACTTTCAGCCTCCCGACATCATCCGTGTTGTTGTATTCTTCCTGTTATACATAAACACATGCTTACACCATTTAAGACTTTGCTTTTCCAGCGTGCAAGGGAATAAATACATTGGTAGTCAGTGGTTTCTAAACTTCATTTTGTTTCAAGTTGGACGCTGAAGTTAGCGCCGGGTTTGAGCCCCATTTTTGGCTAAGAATGCATTTTGCAATAATAGATTGATGAAGAATAAGGAAAAGTTTTTTATTTGCGTGTAATATTATTTTACTGAAGAATGCGTGGTTGAAAAAAGGAGAGAAAAATATATATTCAAAATAATGGGATCAAACAAGGGCTTAAACTTAATTACATATGGTCATTCAGTCCATATGTCCATTAGTTTCACTACTAGTAAAGGTGATGTGAGAGTAGTTATTTGCTAACTAAGATGCCAACTAGTCTACCACATCAATTAAAATAAAGTGTCCAATGTGGAATTTCCACAAAATGTTCAGGGGTCACCAGTATTTTTAACCTAATAATAGAATTCAATGGTCCATTTGCTGGAAGGCTAGAAATAACCCCCAACTCGAGCTATATAAATCTATACTGTAGGGGTGTGTGAAATATGATTGTAGGGTTCTTACCAGACAGATAACACACGTCCCTTGTTGGAATTGGTCTGAACAATTCATTGACTCCATCAAACACATCGCAATTAAATTATCAGACAAGCCAGTGTTTACATTGCCAATCCTCTCCCCCAGTGCAAGGAGTTCCTGCTCATTCCAAAAGATATTTAGTAACCAAAATAGCATAGGAACAAGAAAGGAGAAAAACGAAAGCATTACAAAACCTCGTAGCTCATATTGTCAATGTCAAGTCTCATGTCTCTATTCTGATCGTACAGACTTCTGGATCCATAATATATGGAGTGGTCAACAACCATGACACCCTGGAATATAGACATGTATATGACAATTTAGTAATTATCAGTGACCTGAGAGCACAAGGACCTAAATGTAAATAAAGCCTACGAATTTTGGTCTTGCACCAATGGTCACATGGAAGCATTAATATGGAATGATGTATTTCTCAGAAGGTCAAGACTTGACATTCTGTGATTCATAACCTTCAAATATAAGCATGAATGCACAATAAATAGAAAGATGCGCTCATATGAATTATCCATTAAACTAAGTTTCATTTTGACAATAAATTTAAGGACTCCCATCACAAAATTTATTCCACTCACATGAATTCTTCTTTCATCTTCTCCCGTTTCTATTCCTTTACCTCTCCTCTTACATTATTTATTTTCTTATGCAGTCTGAGTTTGTATGTGAACATGAGAAAAGAAGGTAATCCAGAACATAACAAATTCCATTACAGAGGGAACAGTCCTTAAAAATTCAAGCAATGACTAGCCACCCTGAAACTGGCTCGAAACATTATTCACTAGAAAATGAAAATATTCAGCCCTTACCCATGACAAGAAAAGATGTCATATCAATAGTAACAAAATGTCAATGAAAAGCAATGATTGACCTGCAGCTTTAAGGGAAATAAAATGGAGAAGAGGAGAAAGAAAAATAAGATGAGAAGATGAGGAATATGGCTGTATAAGTAGGCTGTGATGGCAGACAATAGAGAAGAACAAACAATGAAGGGGGGCAATAAGATAAGAAAAAAGAGAATGAAAGAGAGAGAGAGGCTACAGAGAAGAAAAATAATCATATGAAGTAAAAAGAAAGAAGGCATGAAGTTTTATCCTGTAAATGTGTCTTTTGCTGGTATTCAATGAAATATGTTCAACAATCAATAGTCGATCAACTTTCTTCCAATTACATGAAACCCTTCTGACAGTATCTAAGAGCCAAAAAGTTCTTGAAGAAGATTTATGAAATACCTCAGGTGTCAGCTGATCCTGGAGACTTGCCTCCCCAGTAAATGATCTGTGTCTGTCACTAGACATCAAAGTTCTTCCATTTCTGTCAATGTTGCGCAATCTTATGGTGGAAAAGGCTCGTGGTTGTCTCATGTGATAACTTTCCGCAACCATTTGCGGCCCTTCATCCGACACAGCCACATGTCCTGGGCGGAGGTTGCTTGAACCAGCCCTGAAAGTTGGGGCAGACCTTTGGCTGCAACTGCTTCGAACTCCTCTAGCAGATAGACCCATGTTGCTTTGTACATTTTGAGGAACAGTGTTTCTGTTTGAGGCAACATCGTTGTGGTACCCCCCAATCTCAAGGGAAGCAGCAGGATGACTGTTCACCGCATTTTGTGAGTTAGGATCATGACTCAAGAAACTGGAACCTGCAATTTCAAGATGACAAAATCTTAGTAAGACGTATAGTGTTACTGACATGATGAAGTAAACCATAAATGTTACCCGAGGCAAAAGCCATCCCACGACCAGAAGGTGATATGAGGCTATTATTCCATTCCCTTGTTGGAGCATTTGAACTGTGTCCCCAGAAATCTGCTGGTCTAGATTGATCAGAAGACTGACTAGAAAGAGAAGGATGCACAGGATTGCTTGAAAAGTGGGTCCTGGCCAAATTGGTTTCCAAGTCAACTGAAGGTCTAATTCTCACATTCCTCGGCATACCTTCAGTGCCCATAGAGAGGCTATTATTACCTCTATAACAGGGAGGACGCTCCCAAAGTGCAGGATGAGATTCTGTACTCCGCTTCTCCTGCCATGAGTCACTAGGCAAGGAGAGATTGGATGAACTTCCAACATTGTAACATCTGCCTGTAATGCCTCTCTCGCACACTGGAGGGTTTCCAGGGCTTTTTCGCTTGTATGGTACTCTTTCATTGCCCATTCTCTGATCAAAAAAGCCACCATCTACCCCAGGGACCGTTTGCCCCCCAAGATTGGATGAAGATGCATGATGAGAATAATTTTCTTGATGCATATGGAAGGTTCCATTAGCAGAGTGATGAAGAAATGGATCACAGTATAAACCAGGAGCCTGTGGTGGATAATGTGGCATTTCAGAATTGAGAATTGAGGAAGAGTATGCACTCGACCTTGGAGCAGGAGTCCACTGAGAAGCAAAATGACCACCTGGAATTGTAATATTATCCATGGGACGAACCAGAGAATTGGTTTCAGAAACACCAGCCCTCCCTGCAAAACAAAACGGAAGAACTTCACAAGGCAAGATAATTATGCATACACAGAAAGCTCATGACAACCAATACCAAGAACAATCACAATTGGCTGAGAGCACCACAGTTACATCAGTGAGACCCAACCTTTGTTACTTGTTGTACAAATGGCTGCCCTTAAATTTCAAACAACTTGGTGGTTTCTAATCCAGGCATGATAGATAATGAACCAACTAGAAGACTGTATATAATGGCCAAATCTCATTTGTCATTCCCCACAAACTTATAGCTGCAACGGATGGTCCTACCCAAAAGAATAACTTATCAATGCTTTAACTCCCCTAACAAGAATAACGAAATCATTTCCTATGAAAAATAATTCACAGGTGTCACTGACATCAATTTGTAGATATTCTAGTAAAATTATTTGCAAGTGTAAGCTTCATTTAACTAGCAGTCAGTTTGTGTGAAGAAAAAATAATTTAATGAAGCAACAACCTCATATCCCCTTCTGGTAAAAAACCACAACCATAGGCCTGAGCAAAAAACCGCAAAACCGACCAAAACAATGAAACCGAACTGGCTTGGGTTGGTTTGACATAAGTAATTGGTTTGGTTAGTTTTTTTTTTTTTTTTTCTAAAAAAAAAAGCAAAATCATGGTGCGTCGGTTCAGCCATGGTTCGAAGTCTCAAACCACTAGTTAATCAAACCAACCCAACCCACTTATATGTTTGCCTTTTTTTTTTTTTTATTAAGAAAAATATTAATCAAAAGATAAGCCCTAATTTCATAACTGTATCTCGATTTCCTCCAATCTATAATGTTGCAAGTAAGTGATAACATTGGGAATTTTCTTTCACGAGCTCATTATGCTATACTTAACCTTTTTTCCTGCTTGACAATCAGGCTATCTAATGCATAAAAAAGCAACAAAATTCATAAGTTTTCTATTGATCCGTCTCTATTAACCTAATTTTATTCGTTAGTCAATAGTTCTTGTAATATAAAATTATTTAATTATTTTAGTTCTTATAATCAAAGTGGGATTAAAACACAGAATTTTTTTTTTTAAAAAAAAAATTCGACTTGGACTAAAAGTCTAAACTGAACCGAACCGGTTTGGGTTGGTTCAGTTTAAAAGCTATTGTGGGTTGATTTGGGTTGAAATTCACCCAAACCAACTAATTTGGTTTTGGTTTTGGTTTTGGTTTCGAGTTGGAGTCAAAACCGACCCAAGCCAAACCGTGCCCAAGCCTACACAGTCATAATAATGAAAATAAATTGAAGGTAAAATGTAAGTTAATATTTATACCTATATGCATGTAAGGTAGTTCTGCATGATTCCATCCCTGATCATTATCAGTATCACAAATATGAGATGCATTGAATGTCTCTCTCTCCATAGCTGTCTAAGATGGTGCAGAACGTTATTTATCTAGTAAAGCAAAACCTGCATGTGATCACAAGTCATCTCACAGTTGCGTAACTCATGTCAGAGAGAAAAAATCCATTACACGGGATGCAATAGTACGTTGCAAATAATTTAACACTTTTATGTCAAAACCAAAAATGTACTGGGATGACTAATAGATATAATATATTATATAAAAAGAACCGCAGCCTTTTATGCTATACTATCTTACTTTCTTTTCATATATAACCATGTAGTAAATGACACTTAAGCATGGTACAAATCAAGAATTCATATCCAGTCTCCATAAGACTTATCCAGGTTATCAAACCTCCCTGATTAAGACAAAAACAGTATGGTAAACCTACCATAAAATAATGTAAAGATCACCTATTAAAAACTTCAGATTTGTCATGTTATAGCACTCATCTTAATCATGCCTAAGTAGTGAAATTGCAGACCAGCCAATTTTCACCATGTAAGACAATTTAAGTAGCATCCAATCCAGATTAAGATAGATAATAAAAATCAGGGGCTCAAGATGGTAAACCTAACAAAAATTATTTATATATATCAGCTTTCACAAACTTAAAGAGTATAATATAATCTCAATCATGGCTAAATACTGAAATTGCTCTCAGGCCACACTCACCATGTAAGCCAATGAATTATCCATTAATATCGATGAATATAGACAACGAATTCTAAATAATTTCTTTAACTCACCTTAAGCAAAGGGTATGGCTTGTGTGGGCTCATGTGTATAACACATTCTAGAGAAAGGGTAGAGATGAGTGTGCACTCACATATGCCTGAAAGAAATCTGACCAACCAAACATATAGGTCCAAAAAGAAATCAAACGGATTACACAGGAAATTTTTCTGATAATTAAAATCTTTTATTTCCAAAAGCATCAGTTAGCACCCTATAGCATGCTGTGCCTTTTGGATTTTTGCAAAATATTTATACCTCTGAGACAATTACCCGTGCTATTTAGGTCATTTAGTACAGATTCTTGGCATCATCTGTAACTTAGAAATGGTATAAAGGCACATCAAAAAGTGTGACTAATTAAAATCAGATCAATCCTTTCAGATGAAAAATGATGGCAATAAGAACCTCCGGGGAAACAACACTGATTCATAGAAGAAGATTTAAAGTTATCCCATCCTCCTCCTCGCACACGGAATGTAGTAAGATTTAGGAGGTATTAGAGATAACAAGTACTAGCAGTCCTCCTTTGTTCACATTTGCAACAGGAAAATACAATCATCATGTGCCCAGAACTAATAGACTTTTGTTTACATGATAATTTACAGGGACCAAGAAGGCTGAGCTTTTAAAATCAATGCATATAATTCAAAATACTTATAAGAGGAAAAATGGATTAATTTACGTAAAGTATAGCTAGTTAAGCAAAATTTCAGCAAATCGTATAGTTCCTATATGTTGCTTGCTTTGAACCTCAAATAAGCAAAATGACCAGTATTTTACCGTGTGTCAAAAATGTTAGCAATAACTTAAAAACAGTGTCTTCTTTCTCCTAGGTTATTAATTGCAAGTACATCAAAGAGCCCCTTTCTAATTTTGGAGCCAATAAATTCCAAGAAGGTATAACTTATAAGGAACATGGCATAGTCTGACATTTTAATGTTGATATCCATAACCTTCAACAAGGTATAAGAACCGTGGCATATTCTGAAACTCTTTCTGACGCTTCCATCAATATATTAAATGTTTTATGATCAAACATGAATTAAGAATTGCTTTCTTAAAGTACAATTCATTAACAATTTTCTATTATTTGCAGGATATAAGAAAGAACAAAGCATTAACTAGTAAAAGGACTTGAAAAATCTTCAACAATTTACAGAATGGAGGACATAACTACTATATTCATGTTTTATAGCTTAATTACATCTCCGCTGATGAGGTTTTTCAAGTAATCCCATATATAAAAAGCTTTGGATCAATAAAGAGAAGTCATCAATGCAGACTGATGCCTTCACTTCCCCCTACCATCATTTATTTTAACTTTTACTTAATTTTTTTCTCTCTCATTTCTCTTATGTAAGACTACTTTCCTATATCTCCAATCTGTAGTTACATAACAAAACCTTAAGTCTTAGCTACAAACATTCACGTGTTACTTATGTACAAGACATTGTCGAAGTCTTTTGTCACAAGAACTCTCCCACGTCTCATCTCATGGTGAGACATCAGAAGTCGCTTATTGGTTAGTCAAGTCACTAATCTCCACATTCTCATTAAACTTATTTATACAACCTAGTGGAGGATCATATCTCCATCAGGCGGTCTCAGATGGAGCTGCTTTTTCATTAATGTTTAGTGACGGCGTTGAATGTCCCACAAGTGACATCTAGGACTTTCTTTCTAGTTAAGAATCACTCATTAAAAATCAAGTCAACGTGGAAAGTTTCCACCATCATCAACAGTGAACTTCATGAAACTTTCAATCAACATTTTCAATTTTCAAGGAAACATTGCAAAAATCTCAGCTTCCTCGCCTTACTAACATACAAATTTCCCATAGATTACATCATCTGTGGATCAAAGTTGAAGGATGTGATAATTTCACTACAGAAGCATCCAACTTGACCGTTTCACCAAAAATTTATATTAAGTTCCAGAAATTCATTGTGTGTTGACAAGGAATAATACTGGCGCTCTTGAAATTCTAGACCCCTGAATAATATATACGGGTAATCAAAACGTTCCTCCACTGAACATAAATGATATATAAATAAAAAAAGAACCCAGTCGTTCCACAGAAATTCAGAAACTTAGTTTCACCATCCTAATGATTAACCATCATAACAAGTAATACCGATTAGAGCTTAATCATAAAATGCTTCTTACAAACTTCATAATACAAAAAGAAAAATAGGAAAAAGATCAGAAAATACTCCAGAAGTAAATCATACTCCACTAAATTAGTTGGAAAAAATCAATAACAGGCTATAGATAATAAATGTAAACTGTACACAACAATTTCAAAGGTCTTTCACGACGGCTTTTCCGACCAAATGAAGAAAAAATGTCATTTAAAGAACTGAACAAATCTTTTGTCGACAAAATGATAATTAATTACAATATTTCACGAGTCTCAAAGATCATTGAGACATTTGCACGCCCAAGAAAACCAAACCCTCGAGCTAATAAAGTTATGCATCAGTGTCTCTGTGAGATGAAGCTTGTCCACCAATATGGAGGATCGAATACCCCTAAAATGTCGAGAAGGATGTTCTGAATACATCCAAACGACAGAATTCGTCTTCAACTACCAGGCAACGTAAAACATGCCAGCAGAAAGATTAAGTGGACATGAGAACTCTGATAAACTATGCTGGCAGCTCTCCATCTAGCTAGTAGTAAATTGATGTGGGTATGCTATATAACAAGTCTCATGCCCTAAAAGTTGGTAACATCCAAAAGGCATCAAGACTTCACTTACTTTTAAGAAGCACTTACATATCCACTAACCATCCATTGAACTTGATTGCTATCTTACTAGAGATATTCTGCCACCACTCAAGTGAGATCACAACTTATAAACCTTATCTTAAGCATCACTAGCTCAACAGAGACAACTAAATAGATGATCAACCTGCATGAAACTGAATCCAAGGAACTGTTGCCAACAAGTGGAGAAAGTAGGTATATATTTCAAGAGCTTATATCCAGTTTCTCCATACATAGATCTCCAGAAGCATAGTTGCCCCAAGCCAACCCCACATTCCCCCACCATACGATCACCATATACAGATCTCCGATCAGCACATTTATAGTTGAACCCAACTCAATACATCAATTCACTGTTACTCAATTGCATGAGAAAACAGCTGATTAAGATAATATCCACAAGCCATAGACATGCTTTAAGAACATTAGTGTTTCAATGACACTCGTCTGGCATCATAAGACAAGGAGACAAATTTTGCCAGTCCCCTCACACCAAAAATATCCCCAAACACCAAACTGTATCCGGAATCATTTATCAACAATTAGTGTCCATCCTTGGAATTAATTGCAAGGGATTTGCAGTGGAGCCTCACGTCATTGGAGCAGGAAAGCAAGAAATTATAGTGTTATCAACTGCAAGGAATTTGCAGCAGAACATCATGTTATTGGAGCAGAATGTTTGATGATCAAATAAATTCCACAAAGCAAGAAATTATAGTGTTCTGCCAAAAATGACAAAATACAATATCCTATATTTGCTTGTCCAATTCAAAGGCTGAAGCACAAGACACTGCAACAGTGGCAGGTCAATCTAATGATTCTTGAAGGGAACACCTGATATCGAATCAAATCTGTACACCAGTCATCCAGATTGAACAAAAAAGTGCCTGCAATACGATTTGTGATTCAGATTCTTGATATTGGTGAGACTAAGTAGCTATCCACTAAATATGTATCCTATACGAGGCTAGGACACTAGTGATTGCTCAAATTCTCCAAAATTAAAGTGTCGCTGAGCTACAAAAGATGTTTACTACCAGGAATTAAATTATTTGCCCATATCCACCAGTACTAAGACATGATTTAAGAACAGTGTGAATAACCTTTTACTATTAATAATAACTATTAATTTACAAGCTACTAGTTAGAAAATCCAATCTTAGGAAATTTGTTGTTGAAAGCAATTATCAGAAAAAAGGAGCCCCGGGGGGGGGGGGGGGGGGGGTGAGGGATAGAGAGACCTAACCATCAAGATATCTCACCTGCAAGTTCTACCCCTCACTCCACAGGCTTCACTAACTCATTTTCGTTTTAAATGCAAAAGGAGATGAACGAAAAATGATATGCCTTCATGATCCCCAAATACAGGACCGAGGAGCTCGAAAAGGCCCTAAGTTTGGACTATTAAATTGATATATATAGATTCTTACATATCAAAGTTCAAATCCTCCATTAGTACAAGCCACCAGCAACCTCTGCCTGCATTGTCAAACATCTAAACCTATTTATTCTGAAGTTAAGGAAAAGTACTAGAACAAATGGTTTCTGCGCTTCAGACCTAGGGAAGAAATCATGAACAAAAATTGATCATGGCATGAGCTGAACAGATATGCAGAGAGAGATAGAGACAAGCAAAGAAATTTTAAAAAGATCAAAATGAGGTTTCATCTTTGGGGTGTGCATAAGCATGACCATGCTCTTCATCTGTTGACTCAGTGACAAGTTTCCTGAGTTATCACAACTCCTTTGAGACTCTAAACTGATCTAAGGTGGAGTCAAGCCGAGTCCATTTAATTTTTAAAAGCATGTTAGTAGGGTTTTTTGGTGTTTAGATCAAAAATTGCACAAAATTACAAATAAAACCAGGCGCCTGTGCAAACCAAACATTTATCAACTAGTTAATATGCCTTATTTTTCAAAATATAAGGAGTTTTTGAATTGAGGGGAGGGTTAAATTTTCCTTAGAGCAACACGGTGGTAAAATTGGCTTTAACCTAATAACAGAAACTCAGTTAATGTTTGTGAAAATTTAAAAGAAACTACAGTGAGAAAATATCGTGAAAATTTAATGTTTGCAAATTTCTTTTTACCCACTAACAGAGGGTAAATCTACCTTCAACGACCAATACCATCACTTTTAACTGTTCAATTAATGATTCAAATGATCAAGAAACTATGGTGAGAAATGGAGGTACGAGCAAATTAGTTTGCATGTTTAGAAGAAATTTCGTATTAGTTCAGAAAACTGATCTGCACTTGCATATTTTTACTCGACAAATACAAATAATCAATTGAGACTTAATTCAGGAAAATCCTTTTAACTCATTTGTTCCAAAATGAGAAAAAATAAGGAGCTAAATTCTCAAAAAAAAAAAAGTGCTACACCAAACCAAACTTTTTTTTTTACACTAACGTTGGCGTAATAAAGCAATCTAAGCAAGACATTAATTTAATTCAAGTTACCATAGATTACGATACTCGTAGATTAAAAAAAAAATGTATTTCACGGGAGCAAATACATATGCGGTTTGCCCATAAACAACACAGGTCATTTATAGAAGGAATAAAATACCAACAAATAGCATAGTGACGGAACATCTCCGCCAATACCGGTAAAATCACGATGCAGTTCAAATTAATGGATAAACACGGAAAACAACAAATGCTGAACCACTATAAAAAAAACGAAAATCGGATGTAAGCATCGAAGAAATACAAATTCATGATCATAAATTAAACAAATAAATAAAATCGGCACAAAATTTAAATATTCGACAAAAATCAGGCTAACAACTTGAAAATATAAATTGGAGACGTGCGAAAAAAAAATCGCATAATCGTGCAACGAATACATAACAAAATATCTAAAATTCATGTGAAGGTGGAAGATCAGACGGCGATTTTAAGTATTGAAAAAAAAAAAAAAAAAAACTAACCTCGTGAAATCGATTATTGAACGATTCAGATGAATGATCAATTGAGAACTGCGTATATATAGATAGTCGATAGAATATACCCCCGTGAACCCGGAACAGAGAGATGTAGAGAGAGATTACTTGAACGAAACGGTGAGCAAATAAAATACAGGTTGACTCATAGAATCCGCAATGCCTCTTGCCCTGGTGAGTGGATTATTGCCGGAGATTTTTAAATAAATACAAAGTGGATGCTGAGTGTAACAAGTTAGGGTAAATTTTGGAATTTTGGTGGATGGGGGACCATAATATTGGGTAATTATATTCAGACCACGATCTTTATTTTTCCACCACAAGTTAATTGTATTTAAAATTCTTAATATTTACGCACTTATATCTCTAACGATTTTCATGTTATTTTTATCTTTAATTTTTTTCTATTAATTAACACATTTTGTATTTGATAACAATTTTATGTCCAGAAATTCATTGAAAATAACGTAAAATAATTTTATTTTCCATCATATTTTTAAAAAATTAATTAATTAATTAAACATGTGAAAAAGTATTTTTCTCTCATATCAAAGCATGAAATATTTTAATATAAATTGTCATTAAGGATGAGATGTACTAATTAATGAAATGTTGAAGAAATAAATTCAACGAAAAATAGTTAAGAAAATAATTGCTACAGTGGGAAGAGTTTGAGGAGCTCAACTGCAATTAAAATATTTTAGAAATGGAAAATGTAAGAATAAATTAGAGGGTAATTGGCACAAAACATTCTAATGGTTTATTTTTTGTGTAAAATGTCATTTTCTATCACCTAACATTTGGAAGAAGCTAATTTTCACCATCTTGTTTTAATATACTTGCATTAAAAGTTTTTAATATTTACTTTTTCTTATACTTGTCTTATACGTCCCTCGCATTTTTAAATAAGCAAAAATAGAACAAATATGTGCTAATTAAGGTTGTCGATTTGAACGTGAGTATGATAATAAGAAAAAGATCTTTGATGTAATAAAATGTGGTACACTTATAAAAATTAATTAATGTTGAACGTGTGTTGCATGTTATTATGAAATGCTTTATAAGTTTTGTAAAAGTAATATTTGAATATTTGTGAATATTAATTAATTTAGAATTAATATCGGGGAATATATACGTAATAATGAATGTTAAATTATATATTTAATTTTTAATTTAGTAAAATTGGATGTCAATTATCATACATGGATGTAAATAATGAAATGCATTTTTGAATGTGAAATTTTAATTACTGAAATGCATAAATGAAGGTGAATATTAATCCTATTTGAGCCTCATTTTTTTTTATATAGAATGAATTTTGAAATAGTAAATTGACGAAGAATGCGTGGTTAAAAATAAAGAATTTTTTTTGGGATGTATATAATATTATTTTATTGAAAAATGTGTGGTTGAAAGAAAACAGAGAAAAATGTATTTTGAAAAAAAAAATGGGGATCAAACAAGGGCAAATGAATATGATGTTAATTATTTGGAAATTAATAATAGGGAATTCATTCATTAGTGAAAACACTGGTGAAATGAATATGTCAATTGTACGTGTACAACTGTACATTGATGGTAACTAAATAATTAAATAAATTAAATACATATTAAAAAATGAAAAGTAGAGTATTATTGAAATAATTAAATTATAACTTGCATGATATTTAATATATTATAAATATAGTGAGAATAAAATACATTTTTATTAAATATCCGTTGAAGGATAAAGAAAAATGTCACATATTTTCTTCTATAATAAAATTTTTATTGAACTTATTTGGTCTCAAAAATTCATTTCACGTGTATATTTTGTTTGGCGAAAATTTTGTTACTAGGCAAGCGGGAGCAAGGAGCATGGGAGTACCAAAGAAGAAACAACAAAAACTGCATTCTCTTTTATCAACATTGCTACAATGGCAGACTTAATGACAAAAGGTACACGTGTCAATAAATGATTGAACGTTTAAAAAAAAACACACAACATCCAATCTTATCCTACCACAACACCCTATCACCTCACCTTCTATCACTGACCCCGGCCAAGGAGCATTATTCTTCTTGTATTTTGTTAATTTAGGTTTTCTATTTTATTTAATTCAGAATAACGATATCATTTTCTTAAATCTCATTCGTTGCATTTTTCTTTAAAGAATGTTAACTTAACCGAGGTAAATTGAACGAAAACCTAAATATTATTCCTAATTTCCTGAATACAACAAATTGACTAAAAATGTCAAATTTATTTATAGATATTGTATAAAACCTTAGAATAAATAGGCATCTTAAATAAATTTACATTATATTTTTACAATCTGCTATGTGAAAATTTAGCCCCTTTTCAACCTTATTTTCAAAAAGAAAATTCATTTTTCTCAAACTTATTTTCAATAATACATTCTTCCAATAATTTTATTTATTTATTTTTTTTTTTGAATTTTTTTGTCTTAAAACCAATTTTTTATTACTTTTTAACCGTACATTATCCAAAAAATCACTACTATAAAACTCATTTTACCGAAAAATTCCGAGCTTAATCTAATCATACAAGAATATTAATAGAATTTTCATTTTCCTCAATTGAAATTTAAATGTGTATACAATTGTGTTTCAGTTTATATTTTTCAAAATAATTGGTTCAATTTTGTGCTCTATTGAAAATACACGATAAAGATCACTTGGTGCATTGTATTAGGTATCAAAAGAAATCAATTTTTATGTGCATTGTGTTAGGTAGGTCAAATATAATCAATTTTGCCTTTAAAGGAGCGTTTCTATCAAAGAAAAAATAGACTTTGTGCATGATATTAGGCAGGGTTCTTCGACCAATGGTATCAAAAATGAGGAAGAAGGAGAGAAAGTGATAAATGGTTTATTGAATGGAACTAGGGAATATACCCTTGTTTAGCAAGATAATGAAGGCAACAAGATACTTTTGAGGATAACCCTTGGGAGTAAATTGTTGGGAAATTATTTAATTTTTCGTGATGGGCCGACATATGTAATTAACTGTGTATAAATGTTATCTTAAAGTTAAGCCCAAAATTAAAGTGATCTAATAAAGAATTAAGTAATTGGGCTTTAAGCATCTAATTAAAGTGTGGGCCGGACTATATGTGTAGAGACCGGATCCATTAGCGTTTGTATTTGAAGATGAGCCGAATACATATGGAAATATGTAAAGGGTTATGGTCCCCAATTCATGTGTTTTTTTCTTATTCTTTGTGGCCCCAAAAGTTTTAAATAATTAATTTTTGGATCCCTAAAGTTTTCAATAATTAATTATTGACTCCTAAAGTTTCGGATAATTATTTTTGGATCCCTAAAAGTTTTCAATAATTAATTATTGACTCCTAAAGTTTTTCAATAATTAATTTTTGGATCCCTAAAGTTTTGAATAATTAATTTTTGACTCCTAAAGTTTTGAATAATTAATTTTTGACTCATAAAGTTTTCAATAATTAATTATTGACCTCTAAAGTTCTGGTTCATTATTTTTGGGTCCCTAAAGTTCTGAATTATTAACCCTAAACCCCTAAAATTTCAAAATAGAATAAAAGAATTAAGGATTAACAATTATAATTCAAATTTTGGTATTTCTTTTGAATTACTAATTTTTCTAAATGAATTGATTGAAGCAACATGTCACCAAAGTGACCTCTCTTGCCTAGATTAATTTATTTGGAATATTAGAAAGGTTGTGTGTACGTAATTCATGCTGGTATTGACTGGCCCAAAGAAAGGTTAATATTTGGCCGAATTATTTACATACCTGTGGTAATAAATATGTGACAATTATAAGGCTTTATTTTATGTGAACAATAAATCGGTCCAAAGATAGGTTTATTATTTGACATAGTTTATTGTCAATATTTGATTACTACACCAAGAGTACCACTTACAAGTTGATATTTCTGTCCAAAGACTAAATATCAATGTTGTGCTCGATCTCTTGTGATGGGGTTTACCATTATTTGAATTGATTAATTGATTAATACGGATTTCTATGTGAACATGTTAATTAAGTATAAGTTCTCTATTCAGTTAATCCATCAACTTCTGCAATATCTGCCAACATCAACTCCATTCCTGTGCTAAATGGAACCAACTATTAAGGACTGGAAAGAGAACGTTCTAACTGTTCTTGGCTGCATGAACTTAGACCTTGCGTTAAGGACCGAACAACCCGCCACACTTACGGATAAAAGTTCTATTGATGAAAACAAGGACTTTAATAAGTGGGATTGTTCAAATCGCATGAGTCTTATGATCATGAAGCGTAGTGTTCCAGAATCATTCAGGGGCGTTGTGTCCGATAAGGTAACTACTGCCAATAAATTTCTTGCTGAAATTGAAGAAACGCTTTGCAAAGAGCGATAAGGCTGAAACTAGTAGCTTTTGGCATACTTAGTTTCACTAAGGTATAAAGTGAAGGAAATATTCGGGAGTACATTATGGAGATGTCTCATATTGCTTCAAACTTAAAGTCTCTAAAGCTTGAGCTATCTGATGATTTGCTCATGCATCTGGTTTTGATTTCTCTTCCTACACAATTCAAGGTCAGTTATAACTGTCAAAGGGATAAATGGACGCTATATGAGCTCATTTCATATTGTGTGCAAGAAGAAGAAAGGCTGAAGCAAGAAAGGACTAAAAGTGATCACTTGGCTAGTACCTCTAAGGACAAGTTAAAGAAAAGAAAGAACAAGAAAGCTGCATTCGGTTCGGTTCAAAATTAACAGCGAAATAAATTTAGTTGTAAATTTTGTGAAAATCTGGGATATATAAAGAGAGATTGTGCTAAATGCTACGCTTGGCGTGTAAAGAAAAGTACATTTCTCACTTTGGTTTGTTTTGAGGTAAATTTAATGTCAATATCAAGACACACTTGGTGGATAAATTTCGGTACCACCACTTATATAAGTGTGTTTATGCGGGGTTGTCTGAGTTGCCAAAGTCGATTGATGCTGAAAGATTCATCTATCTGGGGCGATGGCAAATCAGTTAAGGTTGAGGCTTTACGGAATTTAGGTTATCATTAAAGACTGATTATTATTTGAATTTGAAAGAGACATTTACAGTACCGTCCTTTTGGATGGAATTTGGCTTCTATTTCTACATTGGACAACTTTGGTTACTCTTGTTCAATTAGAAATAGTCAGTTTGATCTTTTTCTTAATTCAAATATTGTGGGTATCAGTTCTTTATTCGGTTACGATAACCTATATGTGTTTAATACGGTTGCCTCTTATAAAGAAACCTTGTATATGGATTCACGTGGTATTGAACGTAAATTAACCAATGAGAATTCTGCTTTGTTATGGCACAAGCGATAAGGCCACATCTCTCAAAAGAGAATGGAAAGATTTGTGTCAGAAAGAATTCTTGATTCCCTTGATATTTTCAGACTTAAGTAAATTAAGGGAAAAACAAACAAACATAAGGAGATTAGGTGTCAATAGGATTTCGGATGTCTTAGAACTAATTTATACGGATATCTGTGGATCATTCCCTTCGGCTTCTTGGAATGGTCAACAGTCATTTATTTAGTTCATGGACGATTTTTTCTCAATATGGCTACCTATATTTCATCTATGAGAAATCCCAAACACTGGACATGTTCAAGGCATACAAGACTGGGTTCGAAAATCGACTCAGTAAAAGAATTTAACAAGTCAAATCTTACCATAGTGGTAAATACTATGCCAAGATATGACGAATCAGGAGAACAATGTCCAGGACCTTTTGCAATATTCCTAGAGGAATGTGGAATTTACCCACAGTACATCAGGATCCTCCTAGGTTTAAAGCACTAAAGACTGCAGTTTAAAGTCTCAACAAAGTTCCAAGTAAAATAATTGTTAAGGGGTTACAAATTTTTAAAGGTCCTACTACCAGGTCAATTTTCGAAACGGGAAATGTTCGATTTCTTGAGGATGTAGAGTTTGTGAGGGGAGATAAGGTTATAAGGTTATGATTTTGTCTTAGATGAAGAATATTTATATATTCCTTCTATTGCAATTGACAATGATTTGGTTCAGGGACAAATTCTTGCTCCAGATCTTGTTCAAGAAGCAATTTCGGATTAAGACAATATTACAAAATCCCCCATACACAATCAAGAGATTGTTCCAGAAAAACAAACTCAACAACCTCAAGAACAAATGTCATTAAGGAAATCCACTATAAAAGAAGAAAGACAATTTTGGATAACCTTATAGTCTTTCTCCAAGAAAATAAGGATGACATGGATTGACGAAAGAATGACTTATCAATCAACTTTCATCAAGCCATGCAAAGGAATAATTCTAAAGAGTGGATTGATGCCATGCATAAAGAGATTTTTCTTCGATTTCTATGAAAACTCTTTTAGGACAATTATGGCTTCTGTGACATATTTTGGTCTTAAGTTGCATTAGATGGTTTACAAATTAAAGAAATCTATCTATGGGCTTAAGCTGGTTTCCCAAATAGGTATCACAATTTTATCAAATAATTATCTCATTTGGTTTCGAGATACATTCAATTGATGATTGTGGATATCACAAGTTCAGTGAGAGTAAGCAAATCTTTGTGATGCATCTTTTGTATTAAGGATATAGATACACAAGAATTGTTCTTGGTGTATTTTTGGGTAATCACAAAAGAATTGTATCAATAAGGTTCTTAAAAGATTTGTAATGCAGATATGAAGATCAAGTAATACCCCTACAATTAAGGGAGACAACTTTAGTCTCAATTAATGCCCCAATGATAAATTTAAAGATAAAGGATATACATCAGATTCTCTATGCTTTGGCAATTGAGAATTTAATGTATAATCGGGATAGCACACATCCGGATATAGTATTCTTTGTTGGAATGTTAGGCAGATATTTAATTAACTTGCGATGGAAATTTGGAAAGCAGCCATCAGGTTATTCGGTATCTATAGAGAACAAAGGATTACATGATCACATTCAGGAAAATCAGACCAATTGGAGATTGTTGGATATTCTGATTTTGATTATGAAATTTGACTGTAAAATATTGTCATTAGGCTGCATATTTTAGATAGAAATGAAAGACCACTTAAGTTATTTTGTGACAATAACAATCTTGTATTCCAATAGGAATATGATGATGTCAAAGTTTATAGACATTGAGTTCCTAATTGTTAAGGAATGAATTCAGAGTGGTTAGGTTTCTATAAAGCATATAAGGACAAACTCTATAAATATGGATCCATTTACTAAATGGCTACCACCCGAGGTCTTTCATGAGCATGGTGCTCACATGGGTGTTGCATCTTTTGATGATATGCCAGTTTAGTGAGAGTTTGTATTTTGGATGTTGTCTTTTGACACATAATTTCGGTTGTGCACATTCAGTTCATTTCAGAAATAAAGTATTCAGTTCAGTTCCACTCTTATTAAAGTTTATGGTTGATCTCATAAGATATTAAGGAATAAGGCAGGACCAGTTGGATATAGGCATGTTTAGATCACATTACATGTAATTTTCATGCTACACATCCACACTTGATCTATGTCATTTGATTGTATTGATATACGTGATCATTGATGGGTTTAATTATGTTACTTATAACGAAGACCGCTTTGATCCTATGTTGATATAATCAATGGACGAGATTGTTCGGAGATGCTTTTGGTTATGATAGCAAAAGTTTTGAGCTCATAAGGTTATACACATTTATAAGGTAGCATATGTGGCCCAAGTGGGAGATTGTTGGGAAATTATTTAATTTCCCGTGATGGGCCGACATATGTAATTAACTGTGTATAAATGCTATCTTAAAGTTAAGCCCAAAATTAAAGTGATCTAATAAAGAATTAAGTAATTGGGCTTTAAGCATCTAATTAAAGTGTGGGCCGGACTTTATGTGTAGAGACCGGATCCATTAGGGTTTGTATTTGACGATGAGCTGAATACATATGGAAATATATAAAGGGTTATAGTCCCCAATTCATGTGTTTTTTTCTCATTCTTTGTGGCATCCCATCAACACAAGAATACAAGAGAAGGCATATGAAGAGGAAGATCCATAAAACCCACAATCAGGAATTAAGATGGAGATTTGAAGCAACCAAACTGAAGATTTACAGATCCAGATTTAAGATTAATTAATCAAGTCAGAAATCAATTGATTAAGGTATGTTCCGTATTAATTCAGTTTCTTGATGGTTTGACATGAAGATCTTGGCAAGATTATAAAATTTAAGTTTCAATAAAGTTCTAACATAAGCGTCTTACTTCTTTTGATCTGACGTAGTTCAATTTTGTCTTGTTATTTTTAATATTCTGCCACTTGGTAATGAGGCTTTGAGAATAGAAAGATGTTACGTTATTTATATGGACAGAACAAATTAACAATTTAGCAAGAGACTGACAACCATTGGAGGCAGTGACTATGTTTCTACTATTGAAAAGGTTGGGCTCGCTGACGAGATGAGTCATATCTGAACTAGAGTCTAATCATATTGTGTGTAGGTAGTGCAAACTGTTGGAAATGGTGCCAAGCGGGTCAACTTTGACCACAATTTCAAGTGGGACCCGATGTTCGAATTGTCGAAATAAATGTTCAATTAAATACTACGTTCCGAGTAGATGAGTGTAGAATATTTAATTGTGAAAACCCATTTCAATATGAATGAGAAATTTTGATTGAAAGTTGGACAATAAATAAGAGGAATAAATGGGAAAGAATTGGAAAACTGTTCCAATCCCACATAGGTTGCAAACACAATTTTGAACCACTTAATAAACATCAAGTTTGGATATGGGTTTGGGCCCCAAGGGGTACCAATAGTCTTTGAAAGTGGGAAGTCTTAGACAATGTCTAGACTAACCAAAGGCCACACGCGCGCCGCCGCCGCCGTCTGACCGGCTCGGTAAGTGCACAGGCTTGGGTCCTGGGCCTGGACCGGGTCAATATTAATTTTTTGGATAAAACTTATTTAAATTTTTTCTGACTTCTGAATTCAATTAATTCCCTCCATTAACCGAATCATCAGTTTATTATTAAGCGGACGTATTAACCGTGAGTTAAGTGGGCGTGAGTGGTGAAAGTCTACGGAGGGTATTTTCGTTCTGGTTCGTTGTCTTGCAGTCGAAGTGCTGCTTCTGCAAGTGTCTGATCGTTGTATTTTGGGAGACGCTTTACCACATACCGTAAGCACCGTGTGACGGGGTAAAAACGTTTTAAGGACAGAGAGCCTAGTTCTCGCCTCGATCATCCTCATTCCGAATTCTGCAATTGTTTAACCTTTATGTTTTACTCAGTTAATGCTTTCTGTTCTTACTCGTTTAGCTTATTACTTTCAGGCAAAACTTTATGAAATACTTTATTACATTCTGCAAGTCAATTCTGGAAATTTTAATATTCTGCAAAACATTATAACCAACACAAACTTATGTCTTAGTTTATGGCACATTTGGACAATTAGTGTTCTTCTTGAACTACTGTATTAAGTAATGCAATAAGCTACTTTGTAGAAATAAGAAATGATATTTTATATGCACTTATTTAACTTTTGGTAATTTCTCTTCAAGTTTTGCAAGAAGAGTGACTCCAGAAAGTGTACTTTACAACTTTATAACCATGCTGCTAAATCTTCTAAGTGGCAGGCATATACCCCCAGGCCATTTGAATTCATAATTCAATGAAAAGTCTGGTTATCTTATTCTTGCACCAGTTGAATTCGCATGAAGATTTGAAAATTTTATGATACTCTTAGACCCAAAAACTTGAACTACTCTTCTCCAGTAACGTTGTTAATTTTCTCTCTTGTATATATGTTACAATGAAAAACTTTAGTTTACGCAGCAAAACAAATAAGAAGTTTTAGATTTGGTTTTGAAAAGAATATAAAGTTAAATATAATTCCCTTCTCAATCTTGGGTGATTTCAGGTGCTTAAAGTTTGATGTAACTACTTGACACAAATAATCTTTTTCTACACTATTACATAGTCAACAATAATATAACACGTGCATCTAACTAGTTTCTTATAAAAGAGTTTCCTTTGCAAGTTACATTAAGCTAGTTTCTTCTAAAAGTTATTTTAGTTCAACAAAAAACTTCCATAAAATCATCCAAACATATTCAAAAGAAATTTCTTAGTTCAAAATCAACTTTTGACTTTTCAAAAGTCCTGTCAAACGGACTTTAAATTTCTAAGGCATGAGTTCATATCGAACTTATATGTTAATTACAATATTTTTTGTTCATACTTCATATACATCTTTATCGTATATACATAACATGTTATTGATGTCTAACTTTATTAGTACATATTTCAAATGGATAGAAATCATATAGTGTGCAGTATGGTACTTTGCATTCATATACATCATACACGATATTTGTTTTTTTTTTAAATTTATTTTTAACTATTGTGTATACTATAATTTTTAGACTGTATTATGAATAAATTTTAATATTTTTATTTATTATTGCTCAATATCGTAAAATTTACCTTATCCAATAATTAAAAATAATTGATGGGATAGATCTCCTAAAAATAATTGTATTACATGCCGACAACTCCAGACCAAGAGAGACATGACCATGTATGTTACTCTGGTATTTCAGAAACTAAAAGTTTTTGAGAATTTCTGCATTTCTTGTCTATTTTATGAAAAGGCATTTATCAGTGATCTTAAGATCTAATACAATTAATTAATTACTTTCTAATAACAACAACTCGTGCTTCTGTTTTACTTAATGATATTATCATAGGGCAACTATTTAATTGAAAAAATTGCAGCGTCAGTATCGGAATCACGAGTTTTTGCAACTTGGTCCAATTTAATTTTCTTTGACAATTTCATTACGTTTGTTCTACCACCGTGTTTTACTTTGTTAATCTTTCTAGTTAAATAAATGTCTATTTGACAGAAATTTTGAAAAGTCAGAAGTTTCTTATGATGTTAGAAGTTGCTTTATTTGAATATTTTTTTTGAAATCATTTTGTTTTATTACGAGAATTTTAAGGGGAAGCTGAATTGAATTAGTTCCATCTTGAAATCTTCCACGAGAAAGCAAAAGCAAAATCCTTACTAAGCCCCTGTTTGGTACAAATTATTTTTCATTCTCATTTTTCTACTCATTTTTAGCTACACATTTTCCATCAATTTACTATTCAATAATACATTATTTCAAAAGAATATGTCTCAAACACATTCTAAATGGCCAAACAGGTCCTAAGAATGTGATGTTTTTAAGGGATAAATTGGTCAATTTAATGTTTGGATAAAAATGCAAGTAAACAACACTTCAAAAATTATAGATTTGAGATAGCTTTTAACAAATATATGTCATGTTGGAGCAAGTTGCCACAAAGCCTATTTGTTGGAGACAAAATTTGCAATTTTCTCCGAATATATACACACACAGAGGGGCGGATCTAGGAAAGAAGTTCAGAGGAGCCAAAACCAAAAAACCTTGAAAAAAAATTTGAAAACCTAGAAAAATGACAAAAAAAAAAAAAAAAAAAAAACTAAAAAAATTTGAAAATCTGAAGAAAAATCAGAAAATTTGAAAATTGAGTGGGGCGACGACCCCCACTGACCCTCATGTAGGTCCGCCTCTATATAAATATAATTCACAAGCTTCCTTGTAGATGGACTAGATTAATTTTCATCAATAATATAACTAATACACAATTTTCATATATGGGTGACGACAAAATCTGAATTCAAGTCATCATTACATTTTGGTACCGAGTTGAAACTATCTCACACAAAAGATTTATTTAATTAACGTCTCTCACATATCTTTAATTGTTTTCATATTTATATAAAATATGAAAAAAAAAATAACAATTCGATTATTGCAAATTAACTTGGTTGGATTTGAATACATAAGATACCATCTTCTTCTTCTAGAAAGACACAGCCCCTTTTTTGTTTAGTCCCAAACAAAACAAAACAAAACAAAACAAAAATCCACGCATAGTAAAATTTTTGGGTAATACTACATGTACACACACTTTTACACAATCTTTTACACCTCTCTCACATGGAAGGGGATCCACGATTATTTTATTAAGTGCGGGCCCCCCTCCTTGTGAGTTGGGTGTAAAAAATTGTGTAAAAGATTGTGTAAACTTAGCATTATTCAAAAATTTTAGGCCCCTATTTGACACACATTACCTAAAAATATATTTTTTCAACCACATATTTTTCAATAAAATAATATTTTCATTACATCAATAATTTTTCATTACTTTTTAACCACATATTTCCCATCATATCACTATTTAAAATACATTTTTCATCAATAATATTCATCAACACACCCTAGATACTAAATTTAACATAAATTTATTATTTAGCTTCTATTTGGTACACATTTTTTGAAATTCGTTTTTTTTGAAATTTATTTTCAATCGCCCACTCTCAGTGAAACTCTACTTTTTAATTACACATTATTCAAAAAAAACTTTTCACAAAATTTATACTCAAAAAGTCTACATCAAACAGACTCTTAATTTGTTTTCAAAATCAACGGTACACTTAAATTCATTTTTCTATTCCTGCAAATATTTGCATTCGAAATCTTTATCTAAAAATCCATATTTCCTATTATTTGATAATGAAAATGGTGATTATCAAGGGTCCATGTGTATATATTATATTTCTTTTCTTATTCGATTTGGATGGATGAATACCGAAAATTGTCGGTCCACAATATATACAAATGTGTACTAGAAACGGCTTTGGCACCCAAGTTTCACACACTATTTAAATAAATTGTATATAGGCATCTTGAAAATGAACATTAAAACGCGTTTTAAGGAGCGTTATTTTTCAACTAAAAATTCTTAGGTCTTCCAAAAATACTATAATTCTAAATTTTCTAATATCTTATCCCTAAAGTAGGGACAGGGCAAGCAATATCAGTAGCGGACTAACCGGTTCGGTCAAGTAAATAAGGAGTCAACAATAAAATTAAAGTCATTGTGAATCGAGATCAAGTTGGTTTGATTTGATTTGATTTTCGGATGTATCAGTGAAACTTAGAATTAGGTCCGCTTTCTCTCTTTTAGGCAAATATATCATTTTTATTAGTAGAATTTAATTTTTTTTATGCATTCTCACGAATTTCTAGTCTAAACTTTTAGTCATAATTTCAGAAAGAAACATATCACTCGAATTATTCAAAACATGGTTCGTCTCGCTCGAACGGTGTCTTGTTCAGTTTATAGGGCTTGCAGCTACATTTTTAAAGAAAAAAAATTATGAATTGATCAATCCAAAACATGCACTTATAATCCACGCATAGTAAAATTTTTAGGCATCTGTTTGACACATTCCTTAAAAATACATTCTTTCAAAACTCATTTTCAATAATACATTTTTTAATAAAATAATATTTTTCATCACATCAATAATTTTTTCTTACTTTTTAACCACATATTTCCCATCATATTTAAAATACATTCTTTCATTAATAATATCCATCAACATACCCTAGATACTAATTTAACATAAATTTATTTTATTTAGCTTCTATTTGGTACACAATTTTTAAAATTCTTTTTTTTTTTTTTTGAAATTTATTTTCAACAACCCACTCTCAACAAAACTTTACTTTTTAATTACACATTTTTGAAAAAATACTTTTCACAAAATTTATATTCAAAAAGTCTATATCAAACAGACTCTTAGGGTGTGTTTGTGATACATTCCTTTGAAAGAATGTATTATTGAATAGTAGATTGATAGATAATATGTGGTTAAAAATGAAGGAAAAGTTATTGATGTGATGGAAAATATTATTTTATTGAAAAATGTGTGGCTGAAAATGAGTAGAACAATGAGAATGAAAAAAATAATGTGTGCCAAACAATGACTTAATTTATTTTCAAAATCGATGGTACAATTAGGGTATGTTTGGTAGCATCCATTTTCTAGGGAAGTTGGAAAACAATTTCCATTTTCAACAAAAGTGGAAGTGGTTGTTTGATAGATTTTTTTACCATGGAAAAGAAATTCCTTGATAAAAAAATTATTATTTTTTTCCTTTTTGGCAATGGAAACAAATTTTATAATCAATTATGGAAAAAATTATCACTTTAATGAATAATTTTCATTTAAAATAAAGTCAAATGAATACCAAATTTTAAAATTTTCCGGGTAGAAAATTATACCAATCAAACACATTTAATTAAAATTCCCTACAAAACAATTTCTAAACAATTACTTTCCATGAAATTCATTTTCTTTCAACCAATTTTCCACCATTACAATCAAACGGAACCTTAAATTCATTTTTCTATTCCTGCAAATATTTGCATTTGAAAGCTTTATCTAAAAATCCATATTTCCTATTATTTGAAAATGATAATGGTGATTATCAAGGGTCCATGTGTATATATTATATTTCTTTTCACGATTTTTAAATTATTCAATTTGGATGGATGAACACCGAAATTGTCGGTCCACGATATATACAAATATGTACTAGAAACGGCTTTGGCTCTGATAACCCAAGTTTCACACTATCTAAATAAATTGTATATAGGCTGATAGGCATCTTGAAAATGAACATTAAAACGCGTTTTAAGGAGCGTTATTTTCAACTAAAAATTCTTAGGTGTAATAAAAATACTATAGTTCTAAATTTACTAATATCTTATCCCTAAAGTAGGGCCCGGGCAAGCAAAATCAGTAGCGGACCAACCGGTTCGGTCAAGTAAGTAAGGATTCAACACTAAAATTAAAGTCATTGTGAATCAAGATCAAGTTAGTTCGATTTATTTGATTCTCGTATGTATCAACGAAACTTAGAATTAAGTCCGCTTTCTCTCTTTTAGGCAAATATATCATTTTTATTAGTAGAATTTAATTTTTTTATGCATTCTCACGAATTTCTAGTCGAAAGAAACATCACTCATTCATGAGGTTATCAAAACTTTCGAATTATTCAAGACATATTTTAGGCATGGTTCGTCCCGCTCGAATGGTGTCTTGTTCAGTTTATAGGGCTTGTGGCTATATTTTTAAAGAACAAAAAAATTTATGAATAATTATATAGATCGATCCAGCCCAACCTAACCCGAAAGCCAGATGTATTAATCAAGCAATAAACATTGCAATGAAAAATGTTAATTGAGATCTGATGTCCAATTTACTGTGCATCCAATAAATTATTGATATGTCATTTTAAATTAATATGTTATCAATTTGGTGGGTTAGTGGTGAAATTAATGAGGGTAAATTTAAGATGACATGTTAATAATAAATGAGATGGACAACAAGTTTGATAGCAAAAATTGAACAACAGATAGAGATGGCAATGGGGTGGGTTCGGGGGCGGGCACCGCCGCCCCACCCCTTCCTGCCATTCCCCCACCTCGAGCCCCGTCCCACTTTAGACGGGCCGGGGAGCGGGCTTGCCCAGCTTTCTATCCCGTTTATTTTTTTTTCTTTCAAAAATTTCTGATTAACTATTTTTTGTTTTTAATTTGTAATTAATTATTTTTTTTATTTTTCACGGAGCGGGTTCGAGATGGGGCGCGTTTTTTTGCCATCACTAACAACATATCCCTACTCAATGTAGTTGTTAACATCCATTAGGAAGTGGAAGGAGGAATGAATGCATGCGGTCGGACTCGGACATCAAATCTTCATTCTTTTCCATAATATAGTGGGAATGCAATTATTTAGGGTTCCATATGTTGTGGGACCCGTTTAGGCTTCACTTGTCCCCACGTGTGCATCATGGACACAAATGTATATGTAATCTACACCTACATACATGATACATACGGAGGGAGAGAGAGAAGGGGTGGGGGGGTGGGTAGGTGACGAGGAAGAAGAAAGAATAATACTTATTGTAGAAAGATCCAAGCGCATGATGCCAAAAGCAGTTAATATATTCTATATTATTTGTCAAATATATTTTATTATATAGTTTTATAAGAAAATCACGATATGGATCGTATATGGACCAGTTTCAAATTCCACTCAATTTTGTGTACCACAAAATTTAAGTGGATTCAAGAAATTGTTCTCTTTCTGGATGTTGGATTCAAGGTGCATATATATATATATATATATATATATATATATATATATATATATATATATATATATATATTTTTTTTTTTTTATTATTATATAGTTTTATAAGAAAATCACGATATGGATCGTATATGGACCAGTTTCAAATTCCACTCAATTTTGTGTACCACAAAAGTTAAGTGGATTCAAGATATTGTTCTCTTTCTGGTTGGTGGATAGAAGGGTGTGCGCATATATATATATATATATATATATATATATATATATATATATATATATATATATATATATATTTATTTATTTTTTAAATATTGTGCATTATTTTTAATATTACTTTCGAAATTTAACTAATCTCGATGCAATTTATGAATTATTGGATTTCAATCAGTCGTAGGCAAGCGTTGGGATAAACAAGTGATGAAATTTGAATTTAACATTATTGTCTACTTCGACGAAAGATCTAACTTGCCAAAATTTATCCATCCAATTTATTTATTTATTTATTTTTTGATACCTAGGTTTCCCAACTTACACCAAACTATATCCTGGACCACCCAGAACCGGTGCCTCAACTCTGGGGCGGAGGTAAATCGCGGGTTATACCCAATCAAGTCAGTGTGCATGCAAGTTTTATACTCTTGGCCCCAAAGGAGCCTTCCTGCACCGGATTTACATCACCAATCTGCTCCACCACATGGTTTGGGTATTACAACACTGGCTGCTCTGTCCGTGATTCGAACTCCCCACACTGGGGTTGCAAGCCCAGCCTTGCACTGTCTTTGTCATCTTAGATGTGCCCCGGGGCACTTATCCATCCAATTTATTCATTCCATGGATGATGGATCCAAACTTACCTCTTCACGAGATTCCGTCTGAATTTTGTGGAAGTTTAACTCGTTTGTGCTAAGGTCGGAGATTTGATTTATTTATTTATTTTTATCAAATTATCTTCACGGGATTACAAAGGATTGAGTGAAAAGAAGAGAAAATTTCTCTTTAAAATTTATTTTTATTTGATTAATTTTGGCTTTCATTAAGAGCAAACTAATAGTAGTACTTCCCTTTAAAATTGTTGGTCATGTACACAATTCATGATTTCGAAATGTATTTCATGATGTAATCCATATGTGAGGATTCTGTGTTACAAATTTAAAAGATTGAAGACTCGAAGAATTTGAGCTAACACTAAGAAAGTGGTAATGTAGTTATTGAATTATTTACACTGAATTAATACATAAAGGGTGTTTGTGCCATATTATTTTGGAAGAATGTATTTGATGGAAAATGTGTGGTTAAAAAAGAAGGAAAAATTATTGATGTGATGGAAAATATTATTTTATTGAAGAATGTATGGTTAAAAATGAGTAGAAGAATGAAAATGAAAATTTTAATGTGACTCAAACATGAGCAAAATATGTATGGGCTTGTCCTGACTAGAGTTCAGATTTGTTCCATATCTCCGCTCTTAAGCACAACATGATTTTGAGTAGGGTGCACCTTGATTTTGCATGGTGTGACAAAATATATATTTATTTTAACTATAGTTTTACATCTAAAATTATAATTGATCGAACTCACAAGGATGACAAATCTTTATGGAAAATGATGAAAGAACAGGGTCAAATCCAGGAAAAAAAAATAGGTTGTTTTGTCAGAATTTGACTGGGTGATTTTTGTTTTTATTTTTCAAACTGACCAATTATGTATGAACATGTGTATTCCTTGGATTTGAACATGTATTTAACTATGGATGTGTAGCATTGTGGAATCTTTATATTAGATCCCAATATATATATATAGGAACCATGCTAGGTGTACAATCATTAGTGTGTTACAACACTTACAACACACTCACATTAGAGCCCACACTAATGTGAGTGTGTTGTAAGTGTTGTAACACACTAATGATTGTACCAATAGAGGCCCATACTAATGTGAGTGTGTTGTAAGTGTTGTAACCCACTAATGATTGGCCCACACTAATGTGAGTGTGTTGTAAGTATTGTAACCCACTAATGATTGTACCAATAGAGGCCCACACTAATGTGAATGTGTTGTAAGTGTTGTAACTCACTAATGATTGTACCAATAGCTTTTTTTGTATATATAGAGATATGTCAACATAATTCACAACTTATTATGAACTCAGATAAATGGTACTTGAAACGTACTTCTCTGTGTTGAGTTGCTCTCAATTTCAACAACTTGGATACATTTTAACAGCAGTAAATTAAATTGTCTCTAATTTTCCTCGGCGGTATCAACTTTCTTTCTCTGGCAGGACCCACACACAGAGAGACAGGCAGAGGGTGTCACGGGTGAATTGAAAAGCTTTATTTTTTCCCGACAAATCAGTGGGCCTACTACTGCAGCAATAATTTAGTAATCATTGTGTTTCTGATCAAATACAGCCATAAAGGCATATCACTTTTTCATCTTACTTTTTATAGATGGTATTTACGCGACATCTCTAATCGTGATGTAAAATAGATCTAAATTAATTTTTAAACTTTTGAAGTGATCAAATTGTATTTTTTGACAAAAAATAAGAAAATGAGGGACAAAAAATGGATCTAGATTTTCTATTGAAAAAATATTTAAATTTAGATACATCGAAATATAAATGAGAATGCAAAACTGGTATATGAGATACCAATTTACATTTAATTTTACTTCATCATTGAAGATGCTCTTGGTGTTACAATATCAATCTAAATCATGCTACACGTATATTATTGTTTACATATACTTTGACACTCCGATGAGTTGACATATTTTTATACATTGATTTTAAAAATATTTTTCAAACAATGGCTAAATTTTTGACACATACAGGATGTCAAAAAAGGTGGACACATTGGGGTGTACAAATAGCTTCGTCCTATCAATCTAGATGACATTAAGGCCCCGTTTGAGTCACATTATTTTTTTCATTATCATTCTTCTACTCATTTTTAACCACACATTGTTGAATAAAATAATATTTTTCATCACATTAATAACTTTTCCTTCTTTTTCAACCACATACTTCTTATCACATCAATAGTAAAAATGCATTTTTCTTCCAAAAATGTGCACCAAATGGAGGCTAAATGTTACTAAATATGATGTACAAATAAATGGGTCACTTAGTTTTGTTTTTTTATTGAATTTATCATATAATATTATATAGATCGATATTATAGCAGTTTTGTTTTTTTATTGAATTTATCATATAATATTATATAGATCGATATTGTAGCACCAATTATACTAAATAATTATTGTTTGTCTAGTAAAGTTAATTTTTGCTAAAAAGCAGATCAAATTGACCAAATTTTAATTTTAATCACACATTTTATTTATCCACAATTCTTATTCACTTTTAATCAATTATCTAATAGAATTCATCAATGTCTATCCATTTTATTTGTTAAAAATCTACCTCAAATGAACACTAAATTTCTAATAAAATATCAAGAATACAACCCCACATTTTTGAAAAGTTAAAACTTATAGCCATCCTTTATTTGACATTTCTACCTCTCAAATTAGGCCTATTTAAAAATCAAGATGAATCAATTTGAAATACGGAATCTCAAATTAAGATTTTTCACTCTATACATGTGTAACTCCGTTACTATCGTTAACTCTGGTTTGATAGAGATTTTTTAAAACTAGATTTTATGAAGTATTTTTTTGAAAATACGTGGTTAAAAAATAAGAACAGTTTTTGAGTTTAAGTTTAAAATTATTCTATTAGGAATATTTATAGTTGAAAATGAATTTGAAAAAAAAAAGAGTTTTAATTTAGATTTTAATCAATTTTTTAATTGAACCAAATTCCCTCTATACTACCTAAGTTTTAAGACAATGTCATTTGACGAGGCCTATTACTTATCTGTTTAAAAATTAGTTAAGCCATGTGTACCACCTCGTTTACTACTTGCTTTACTGATGAATGATGTGGCACGTGGATGATAGTTGGATTAAATGTATGAAGTGTGAAACGTGGTGTGAGGTTGTGCCAAGTGTAAATTCGATAAAGCAAGGTGTAAAGAAAAGTGTATATGTAACATTATTGTTTAAAAAAATCCATAGCTAGGTTTATGTCGTAAAACTACAAAATGACACAGAGTTCTACATTCTGTTAATTACAAGCAGCATACAGCCAACGTATACGTACAAATAAGAATATTAGAGAGAGTGTGTGTGACCCAGCTGCTAAAATCTGTGGCTGGCCGACTTTGAAATGAAGAGATAATGAAATAGAAAGGTTGCAAAAGAGAGAGAAAAGGGTTGGTGGTTAGAAATAGAGAGATAGTATTCTCTTTAGCTTTCATGGGTTTTTGGTTTTTTTCTTTCGAAAATCAAGCGAAAGTCTTCTAACAGATCTCTGTAAGAAGAAACCAAAGTTTAAGATTATCGATTTTTGGGTGCTTTGAGATTCAAAGTTTTGTGTTTTCTTGTTCTTTTGGCACAATCTGATAGTTCTAAGATTTGAATAATACCAAAAATTTATCTGTTTGTATTTGGAGAAACCCTTTGTTTCTTTTGTATTCTAGCAATCTCCCTTAAGCTTCAGTTTCTTATTAAAAATGAGGTCTGATGATGTGTTTTCACTTCCTTCTTCTTCCAAAGTCTTCCATCAAGAACTAAACCCTAACCCTAAATTAAGTGAAAACTCTACTTCCAAGAAGAGAAGAAATCTACGGGGAACACCAGGTAATTATGAAGTTTTGTGTATGTCATGTTATAGATTAAGTCCTAATTCCGACTCACGCATATTAGAAACCAAATGAAAAGGCCCTTAGATTTATTGTGATTCACTCTCAATGTAAGAGCCACGTCTACTTAGCCACACGGTCATGTAAATTTCAATAGTTCAATTGTCTGATGAATATGAACTTTGTTTTGGTTAATTTTTAACAGATCCAGATGCAGAAGTTATTTCTCTTTCACCAAAAACGCTCATGGCCACAAACAGATTCATCTGTGAAATCTGTAACAAAGGTTTCCAAAGGGAACAAAATTTGCAGCTCCACAGAAGAGGCCACAATCTTCCATGGAAACTTAAGCAAAGGGCTAACAAAGATCAGATCAAAAGGAAGGTCTACACATGCCCGGAAAAGACCTGCGTTCACCACGACCCATCCCGAGCTCTTGGGGACCTCACCGGCGTCAAGAAGCACTTCAGCAGAAAACATGGAGAGAAGAAGTGGAAATGTGAGAAATGTTCAAAGAAATATGCTGTTCAATCTGACTGGAAAGCTCATTCTAAGACTTGTGGGACTAGGGAATATAAATGTGACTGTGGAAGACTTTTTCCCAGGTATTTAATTTAATTCAACTGTACTTATGCTTCTTGTTTGGGAATATTTGTTCCAAGAAATAATTATTTGTTCACTAATACAGGAAAGATAGTTTTATTACACACAGAGCTTTCTGTGATGCCTTAGCTGAAGAGAGTGCAAGATCAATTGGAGCCAATACTTTGAACTTCAGGAATGATTTGAATGGAGATATGATGAACCCTCTACAGAATTTGGCTCATGGGTTTTCTGGAATTCCCCTTCTTGGGGCTGGTCTTAGATCGGATTATAACGGTATGGCCGCAGCCGGAAATTCTGATCAGCAGAAACCAAGATTATCTCTTTGGTTGGATCAAGTGAATTCTCAACTCAATCCAGTTGATACAAATTCTCTTTTCATGCCTAATATGATGCAAATGGCATCGGATAACAATGTTTTCGACTCGTCTAATCAATTTTCATGGCTGGAAAGAACAGCAACCTCTGCAAATCTCTCTTTATGTCCACAAAAAGGCCTAAAAGAGGAGGCAGTAATTAGCAAAGGGACAAAAATGGAGGCAGCTGAATCCCTTTCTTCTTTACACTCTGATAATAAAAATCTTCACTCAAACTCTTCAGCTTCTGCATCAATGTCTGCAACTGCACTTCTGCAAAAGGCAGCTCAAATGGGATCAACTAAAAGTACTCCAACATTCTTCAACAATCCCTTAAACAAAAGTGAATTGCACGAGGTTTTCAAACAGGAGAATTCATTGGCGAATTTCGTATCTTCAACAAATACTATTGCAATTAACGGCCTGGATCAATCTATGCGAAGAAGTGGTACAACAGAAAACCAACAGGGTTCTGCAAACTTGCATCCACGGTTCAGAGATTTTCTCGGCACGGGAGGAGAAGGTGGCGCTGTCCCATTCTTGCCACCGGAGCTGGTGAGATTTGCTTCCATGAGTACTCAGCCATGGGATTGAGCCACTTCTCAAGCAATCACTAGCACAGCATATGGTCTCATGGTAAAGTGGACGGAATAGCACTGAACACGGCAGTGTCAAACATTACTTTATGGTCCCGTGTTGTAACACGTAATAATAATGTAAGGTACATCGCAAGATTTTCACAATCTTGCCACTTCGAATATATCTCTGTGTTGTGATCAAAATCTATGTACATGATATTGATTTCAATTGGCACGAACGGTCTTGAAAAATTATGCAAGAGCGATAGAGAATTCGTGATAAATGAAAGTGAAATTTACAAGATTTTTTTTTGGTATGTAATCCAAAGATTTGAAAATGTTCTATAGTAGTCGTGTGTGGTCAGATGCCATTTGAATTGTATCTATGTCCTCCGATATGTAATACTTGCTTTAGCAATGGTGAGAATTTGAAAATCGTGGATTTTGACTTGTGCATTCAACTTTTCACTTACAATTAGAAAACACAAGTTAAAAAACTTTGGAATTGCAGCAGAATGTTAGGTAATCCGAAAAAGATGCTTCGACCAATGAGAAATTTTCTTGGAATTCTCATTTTTGTCTTATTCTTTTGTTCGTAACTCTATTTTCTATACCTACTTTTTGTTGATTTAGTATTTTTATAAACAAGTTGCAGAAAGTATACTCTCGTGTCGTCCTATGAAATTGTTGTAGCATACCACCAACCTTCTTATTTTTATGCTAAGTGAATGTTTTAAGTTGTATATAAGTAAATTAAGTATGTTTGTTTAAATATATTTGACTTTTTATGAGTGAAAAAAAGTTAATTATTTTAACAATACAATTATCTATTTTTATTATCAAAATAAGTTGCTTACCTTTTTCTATTATGACAATAAAATATACTTCAAAGATTAAAGGAATTTATCTCATTTATATTTACATTATTAAGTCCCAGTTTGGCCCCCATTATTTGTAATTATTTTGGTTGGAATAGTATTTTTTTTTAAAAAAAATGTGTAAATGAAAAAGAAGAAAATGTTTTAAATTGAAAGTTTTAAAAATGTAAGAATAATAAAGTCGGGAATCACTCTATTGACGATGTTAATCGAAACCTCTCCGAAAAGACAATATTAAAATCAAATAATATTTAATTTTTTTTAAATTTCTTTAACTCATTTGTATGGTTTTTAAAGCTTATTAGCCCAAAAAATTAATTCACAGTGACCTAAGAACCTTTTTATAGATTAGTTGCCATAGGCCAGCATATTATTGTGATGGGTCGGCTCTTCTCTCTCAATACAATCCAGGCCCAAACTTACAGCCTACTTCTCTAATCCCAAAAGTAGTGGGCAATTTTTTTACTTTCCTACCTACAATTTCCTAAATATATTACAAGGAAACAATTCAAAAATTCTCTTAAAAAGTTTACTAATTCCATACTTAATTTTTTTTTTTAAAATTTTTTGTACAATAAAATTTGTTACACACATTTCATCACCATTTTATAACTGCCACCACCGACCTCACCACTTACACTTATTTTTACATCACTGTCGTAGCCGCCATCACCTTACGTAACAAACTCTGTTACAACACCACCACGTACGACTACCAACGATGCTTGTAATGTTTAGTGTTACACCACTACACCATTGCCACCATAGGATCACCACCACCACCAATATCATTTTACAACAACTGTCACCATATATCAAATGTTTTTCTAAGCATTTATGATGCTTATAATGATATAAATACATAATACATTTATATATATGTATAGATTTGTAGAGAGAGAGGTGGATGTGGCCGTCGGTTGAGCTCCGACACCGTTGTTAAATTGCAAAATCAAACCAGAGAAAAATCAAAGAAAGAGGAAGAAAGAAGAAAGAAAAAAGAAGGCTGGAAGATGAAAATCACGTTTCATTGATGAGTTTCATTGATGAATTATAATCACTTGATTTTATATCAAATAGAATCCATATTTATACAAGGAATTAACCAACTAAACTAACTAAACAAACAAATGGATAACAAAAATAACAAAGTAATTAACTTAACTAACCAGAAGGAACATAGAAAATGTTAATGACTTTTTCATGTAATTTTTCCCGAACAAGATGACAATCAATATGGATGTGCTTTGTCCTCTCATAATGGACTGGGTTAGTAGCTATGGATAACGCAGATTTCCTATTAGAATAGAGTAAGGTTGGTTGAGGATGAGCAACATGCAGATCTTGTAGAGCATAAAAAAGCCATTGAACTTCACACATAGTGGATGCAAGAGCAATGTACTCCGCCTCTGCTGAAGAACGACTTATTGATACTTATTTATTTGATTTTCATGAAATCAAAGAATTACCAAGAAAAATTGCAAATCTGAAGAATCTTGACTGTATGAGGTTTTTTCACACAAAAGGATTCAAATAGGAAAGTTTTTTGCGATTTTCAAATGGTAAGAGGGTGCATCGTACATGAAAACGTTTTTAGGAGGATTTTTTTTTTTACTATTAATCCTTATTAAAAGTATGAATGAGTTGTCACAATTTTGTTATTATTTTGTTATTCACAATCAAGATCGATATTCTAGGAGTAATGAAACCTCTCTCTTTTATATTTCTTAACCCTCTTAACCCTTAATCAAAATACTTGCAACAACCATCAAGATTCATGTTCGTTGTAGAGAAATATAAAGCCCTATTTGGTAGGAATTAAAATTTAGATTTTAATTTAAGTCAAAATCAACAATTAATTTTAACAACATATTTTATGGGTTCCCAATTTTTCAACCACACATCTTGTCAATTTCTATCAAAATCTATTAAAAATATGATTTTAATCCCACTCAAATAGGGGCTAAGTTTACTTATTTAATTATTTTAATAATTATTGCTTTTACTCTTTCTTTAATTGTCTTTATTTATAAACAAATGATTTTTAATTTAAATTATACAAAACTCTCAACCCCGATTATGAGTCCATCGAGAAAAATTTATCTATTAGAGAGCATCCAGTCCGCAGAAGGGAGAGCAAATTAAATACAACTCAACATTCATAAAAGAGTGCTACAAATTATTAAAAATTGATATATTTTCGACAATTCATCAAATTAAAAATGATCATTTTGTTAATCCAATACAGAAAATTGTCCCAAGTGCCACAGCAATTTTACACTCATAAACCCCAATTCAGAGGTTCAAAACTTAAATAGAATACAACGTAAGAAAAATATAATGAAAATGCATATTTAACCGCTAGCAAACTAATCCAATTCGTTCTGGAATTCACTCTCCGGTTTTTACTTCCTCTTTACCCTTACTCCAGGAGGTGTGACTTTTCCCTTCACATCCCTTTGCGACGACAAATTTGCTTGTTTGGTCTTCATTTTGAGTGACTTAACCAACGAAGATATGTCCTTGCCTTTTTCTGGATTCGATCCGTCAGGTTGCAAGTCCTTATCTTTGAGCATTTCCAATTTGTTAAAAGACGGAAACTGCCCTGAAATTTCTGAGTGTAGTGTTCCAGTAGCATTTTCCTGATCACCCTTATTTTTCTGTGCCACTTGCCGAGCATAAACTGCACTCCTGTCATACAGCACCAAAATTTAAGCGTGTTAAGAATTGTGCATGGCAAAAGCTTCAATTATAAGTAAATAGTTGCGTTTTAAGAAATCAGAACAAGGATGAAGAGCTAATGATACGATAGGAGCACTGGCCAGTAGGGGGAGGGAAGGAGGCGGGGTTTGATAGAAAACCTTAATTGACATATATGGTTACATGGATTAGACACATCTGATAGCACTAACGAAAATAAAAAAACTAAAATTTTGTCATTGTGCTGTCCCCGTACCAAACATGCACTATAAAAAGTAAAAACCAGGAACTTCCATTGTAACCTTACTGAACTAACTTCAATGAGTGCAAATAAGCAAAAGATGTAGTGACAAACTAACAATGTATATACCTTTTGAATTGAGGATCCGTTGGATCCAGAGCAAAAAGTGGTGAGGTGAAGAGAGATGAAAATCGTGGATCATCATAGTCAACATCAGGTATTTTGCCCTCGTCAGGAATTTCCTTTCCCTTTTTCCCCTTGCGCTTCTTAGGTTTCAAGTTATAGCCTTTCAAACTGTTATCCATTCCCGTGTCATCAGCAAGTAATAGCTCAAGCTCAGCTCGACTAGCTTCAGCTTCTTGGACTGTTTCTTGATTAGGTTTGTCTCTCTTGGTACCTCGAACCTGAGTTTCCTCTTCAACAAAAAAGTCATCCGGTTGTTCAGCATGTTCATGCTCAGTATCACTGCTATCTTCATCCGATGAATTCCTGGACCTATTTTTCCGAGCCTTCTTTTTCTCTCTTCTCATTCTGAGATATGACTCCCACACAGTTTCTGAATTTTTATCCTTTTCTAAAATGCGTTTGCTTATATCTTCTAAGCCGGTATTGAAAGTGACCTCCATGTCTTGGGCATTATCCTCATCATTGTCATCTGAGCCACCATCCCCAGACTGGAGAAGAACACGGTACATATCTTGCTTTCTGCGTCTTTTGACGGATATATCTTCCGCGTCATTATCATCAGCATTGTCATCTGCATCACTCTCATCGGTTGCCAAAAACTCCTTTAGCTCCAATTCGTCAAGCTGGGAAAGAATAAATGAAATTGCCATTGGGACAAAGACATGATTGGACGAAAGGCTTTTATGTAACTAGAGAGCCCATACTCTTTTTCAAGAATGTACACCAGAAAATAAGGAAGCACATGCTCTAGAGAATCCAATGATCTTGAAAGATAGATATAATTATCAACCAATACTTAACTCCTAGATCTTAAATGTTTCCAGTTTGAAAAAGAATTTCTTCCCAACCTCTTTGTCATAGAACGAAACAATAAACAAGAGATGCGTATGAAAAATGTGTTTCTGCACAACCCATCTACACGTGCATTAATAAACAAACAAAATAAACCTGTTCAGCATTGAGTTTTCTCTTCAAGGTCTTTGAGCGCTGTGGTTCATCTTCATCCCATGTGAGCTGAATGTTACTGTGCTGCAGTGCTCGAGTTTGAAAATCCAAACCTTCATAGTCTGTTGGTGCCTACAGCAGAGAATTAAGAAATTTAATAAATTCAGAGAGAAATATATTAACGGAACAGAGTTATTATATTTCTTTAATATACAAGTATATTATAGGCATTCTTCGGAAGTATCCCAAGACGGAGATAGGAAAAAGGCAATAGTTAACCACAAAAAAGCAACTGCAGAAATAGTTGCCAGATTGTCTTTAGCATTAACTGTAAACCATAATAAACATATGTTCCATTTGATGATCAAAAGAAATAATTTACCTCAGTTGCCACATCCCGTGGCTGATGCTTAAACTCCATGGTGTCAGGAATAAATCTCAAATCCAATTTATTTGATGATCTTTCAAACTCAACTCCATCACAGGTTTTGTATAGGTAATCTGCTGTAGCACTTGAATCACATTCCACCACAGCATAGTAATACCTGCATAAAGAACGTATAGAAATAGGAAAAATTCAAAAGATTTCACATGCAAAATTGAAAATCCAAGCTGAAAATGAGTATTAGTTTGGGAAAAATATAAAACTGCGGAAGAGATTAAACGTAATGCTTAATCCTATAACATTTTAATCAATGTATTTCGTATAATATTGTGCAGTGATGCATCTCATGTAGTGTCCGCATCCGGTGTCCATATCAGTAATTCGTAGTCACCCATGTACATACCATTAAATAAAGCGTGAGCTTTCGACGTGGAGTTTAATTGACAAATATGAAGGAAAGTGGTGGTGCAAATATTCATATACTAATCATGGCTCATGTTATCCATGAAAGTGCAATGAAGACTACTATTAACACCATTGAATTTCAACGTGTTCAAAAAATAAAGAAATACTTGAATAAGACAATAATAGAGAATCCACAGCTTAATGATTCTGCATACATAACAAATAGGTTTTCACCTTAGCCTACTTAGTTCATAGGCACGCAGTTTTTTGTTGTCAAACTCATCATCTTGATCATCCTCCTCACCGTCATCAAATAGCCCAACAGGACCATGGACAGCCTCCTCTTCCATGCGCTTGAGTCCAAATTCAGATGGATAGACAGCCACTGACATAATTTGACCCCCTTTAGGAAGAAACGAACTTAGCAATACGTACAAGTCAACGGCCTACAGATTTCAATCCAATTCTCAGCAAATAGATCCAGTAGAAAGGAACACCTAAAACAACGGCAATTCATAGTTCACTCAAATTCTAAGAAGTATATTTATATCAGTGTTTCCAAATTGACGTGTCATTTAGTTAGCCTCCGTTTCGCAAAACGAATTTATGACTTATAAATACAATCAAAGTCAAACGCTAATTTCAAACACACATTCATTACTACTAATTATTATCCACACATTTTGTGGGACCCACTACTATTGATCTTTGTAAACCATTTATAAATTTGCCAAATGGAGGGTTAATAACATGTAAGGACACTCAAATACTATGAATTTATGTATGAGGTCATCATTCTAAAAGTTCTGAACAACTATAAACAATGCATTCAATCCAAACACTAGTGTCAAGATAAAAATCCAGACTTCTTTTGGAGAAAGATCTCACCTTACGCAACTGAAATAAATAATGATAGCATACAAAAATTAAAACGAGGAAAGTTTCAACTACTCACCCTCACTTGATTCCAGTCCAAATTAACAACTGCAAGTCTGCGGGTTTCATTATCGATTTCTGGTATGTTGTCCTCCTACAGATTCAGAAAAGGAGACATCAAATTTCAGGTGAATGTAGTTCCCAACATTTGCAGCAAAAACAAAAAGAAATTGAGCTCAAATCATTACCTGATGCATAAAGGCGTCATCCTCCTCCTCCAAATAAGCTTGATCGCCTTCATCTGAATCTGTAGTGCTAGTCGATGATGATTCATCACCGTCATGGCTATCATCCTCCTCAGATTCACTTGATTCTTCCAATTCACTTGTCAGTAGTGATTTGCTTTTCCTCAATTTCTCACCCTCACCCTCACTCTCACTCTCACTCTCACTTTCACTTGTCAATAGTGATTTTCTCTTCTTCAAGTCCTCACCCTCGCCCTCACTCTCACTCTCACTTTCATTTTCATTTTCACTCTCATTCTTCCGACTTTCACTTTCTTCTTCTTCAGTTGCAACTTTCTTCAACCCATGCCCTTTTTCCACTTGGTTTTCTTTGTCTTCTAGATGATAGTAGTGTTTGAGAGGGTTTTGAGAGTGGGAGTTCTTTCTAAGTTTACCCCTCTTGTCTATAGGAGCCTTGGAGGATGCAAAGTTTTTGTCAGTGAACATGCGGTCAAATCGAGAGTCAATAACCACTTTAGAGTTTCGCTTTGGAGCCTCACGAAATCGAGGGTCAAAGTGTACAGATGAGAATCTAGCATCCGTGATGATTTTGCCACCTTCATTCTGGGTACGGTCATTTCCTCCACCCTTGCAGCCTTGATCGCCAGTTTTGTTCTTCTTCTTTTTCTTGTTTTCAGTTCCCATGGATGCCTACAGCATAAAGCAGCACAAGTATCAATGCCATGCTATTATCTTGGAAATAAAGCTACCCAAACCGGTTCAGTCTAATTTCCATCGAAACTAGACCAAACCAGTTTCAAATCAGATTTTAAAAGTTGGAACTGGTGGTTCCTTATGCACGGGAGGAACCAAACCCAGTCCAAGCAAGGTAACACCAATAGTATAAAATTCATAGCTTGTTAATTAATCAGTAATCTATTATAGAAGGACAATTGATCAATTATTTGATTGAATTACTCAATTATCAATAAAAAATCCCAATCAAGAGAAAAAAATAAACATACAGATCATGATGAATAACATGGAAAGACAGGATATTAACATGATTTACAGACAGGGGCGGACCAAAATTATGGTTGAGAGGGGGCGAGACAGAATGGAAGCTGACTTCAAAAAATGGAAGTTGGTAATTCAGGAAATAGTAAAATTTCTAAAAGCTGAGACAGCTATGAACATCAGGCCTTTGAGATATAGTGTTGTATTGGACCTTCAACCAAATAGTCTCCCACGTGTGGATTCACAAAGAAAGCCTAAACTAAGATATGCATTGTTATGCAGCTATTATCCTAATGAGGTTTGTATTGTTTGTTGCTTATTATTATTAAAACTGAAAGCAGTAATAAAGATCTGAGTATTTAATTTATGGTTCAATGGTCTAGGCTAGCTCTTTTATATAGAGAAGAACCAATTCACCAAAAAAGGACTTGTTTCAGTATTCCTTGAGTTTTTATAATTTCTTAAAATCAAATAGAAAGAAACAGAGGCTAAACAAAAGCAGGGGCCAATAAAATTTTTGATCTGATTTTCTCACTCTCCAATCCTACAAGAAATGGAAAAACTTGTCAAGGAATTGCAATCCCCTGAAACGGTTAATGAAGATTATTCACACAATCATGAAAGCAACACTAACCTATTGAAAAACAATAAATTGAAGCAAGTTTGGCTCTCGTCATAAGAAGGAGAAGTTTTCAAAATCAAGTATGGGATAATCAAATTCAACCATCATCTCCTCAATAATGCAATAGACAAAATTTCAGTCCTATCAAACATTAAACTATAAAATGAACTCTTGAAGTTTACAAAGTACAAATTCAATCCTGAAGTAGAAATTAGAACCATTATCAACACAAACAGAAAAAATAATTACATACTAAATGAATAAACAGTGAATATAATCTGGAATCCAAAATTCCGTTATTGAACAAACTATTCAAATGTTGGAAGAAGAAAGTGGCAAAGAAATCTGTGTATAATATACAAATCCACTTTACAACAAAATGAAAGAAAAGAAAGCAAACCCAGTTACCCAGACGTGAGAGAACGCAGCTTCAAGAACTATGCGGTGCCGATTTTGAGTTTGCACTTCGCAGGGTTTGAGAATCGCTTCGCGGGGCTTGAGAGGCGGGGGTGGGCTGGGAGTCTGGGAAGGGAAGTGAGGGTTAAAAGATTTTGTTGGGCTTGGGTTGGGCTACTATTAATCTATGATTTTATGGGCTTTTTCATTTTACACTCAAAACTTAACTTATATGATTCAAAATGTACTTTCAAAATTTAACTTGTATGATTCAATTTTTTTGTGATGATGAAATACTACAAATAAACAATATTTTTATACTACTTTTGGTACATAAGAATTAATTACTAATACATAAATTTAAACACCCATTAGAATTTTTAAATACACGAATAAAAATAAATTTATCTATAATAACTTTAGATTCTTGTAAATCAAGATTCATTAAATCTAGATTAATGTAAATGTTAATTGATTGTGAATTAATATCATGAAATTCATACACGACGAGGACGTTGTAATATTTATTACATATTGAAAAAAGAAAAGTAAGGTATTATTGAAATAATTGAATTGTGGTATGGTTAAAATCATCAAAAAATGATTTTTACTATGTGATATTTAATATATTATAGATGTAATTTAAAATGAATTTGTCAAAAAATGAGTTTTAAAGAATTCGTACCAAACATATATGCTAAATATAATTGTACATCATAATAAACAAAATTTTAATAAATACGTAGAGTGACACCACGTGTAATGGCTTGATATACCCCTTGGCTACAAAATCTCTCACAAGACTTCATCTTGGCAGATAAAATCACAATTTAATGGCATGATCTTCCAAACTTGAGGATGTGAAGTCAATTTCACAGTTACCACGAGAAGTCCGGAATTTGTTTAGGATAATCTCTATGATAGTATATTTTTGTCTTAGTCGACATCATTATGACACAATTATATTATCTAGTAGTCAGCTACCACGGTCTTTTTCTGAATTTTCAGTTCCGCTTCGAGGCTGCTGCAAATCCATTTGATGTGCATAGACATAACACGGAGATTGATTAGGTTGCGCAAAATCACGTCGCTAACTTGACAATGCATTCCACCTTGTCCTTCATTTAAAAAATTCTAGAGGAACAGAAGTTCCACACATAGCACATTCAAAATCGACAAATGTGACATCAAACATTATCTCTCATTTAATCACATCAAGCATTATCTCTCATCTAATCGAAATACAATTTTTCACATATAACATAAGGGTAATCACGTTGTTAATTCACTTGTCATTGCGGGCTGGGAACAATGTTGCTTGCTACCAAGATTATGTCCCCTAAACCTTCCTCGACCACCAAGCACTTTGGTGCAAATCGAATGACATAGTATTCCTAGTGTGAGATCTTTAGTATACTTTTGCTATTTTACTTTTGTACGGAAAGTAGTACCTCATCATTCATTGTTTTGCTTTACGTTTGTTGCTCTTTTGGAGCTTAGGTTTAAGCCTCTGCCGTGTATTCTAGTCAAGTTTCAGATATCTTATTCCTAATCCCCACCCCCATCATCATTTTTTTTTAATTTATTGAGCCTAAAAATCCATTGAGGATGTGTTGATAATTTTCTGGAAAAAAAATGTAGCAGGAAAAACTGCCAAAACTACCTGCACGTGAAGCTATATACCCTATGAATGAAGGAATGTTTCATTTGAAAGAACTCCTTAGCCCCCTATTTGGGCTCATTCTCCAAAAAAATATTTTTTTTTTATTTTTGATCACACATTTTTTAATAAAATAATAATACATGTGTTTGGTAGCACAAAATAGTTCAAAGTCCAAACAAAACTCTAAATAAAATGCTACTATCCCATTTGGGAACTCTAATGGCATGTTTGGTAGGTGAAATGGATAGTACTAACAGTATTAAATAATAGGTGTCTGTTTGTCAACCATTATTGAGAAGAAAATGGTGTAATGAATAGTATTTTTTGGAAAATATGCGGTTGAAAGTGAAATAAATTTTATTAGTTTATGTGTAGAATATTTTATTATTTGAATGTGTGGTAGAGATTGATTACTGTAGAAAACAATTTTTTGAAAAATGGTAGGCAAACAGGGGCTAATAAAAATGTTGAATCTTGGCTATTACACTATCCATTTGAGTATTATATCCTACGTGCACTAAAGCCTTGAACATCAAACTCACTATATTAGTTTTGCATGAAGGATGTCTTACCAGCGAGTAAAAAACATGTGCGAAGAGAACCAACCACCCATCCTAATTGAATAGTAGCATGTATCCATGCATATCTACTCAATATATATGAAAAAGAGTGGAGGAAAGATTAAATCAAAGCAGGCATACTCGAGCTTAAAATGACAAAAAAGACAGATGTTGTACCCATGGTAGTTGACATGTCATGGATGCAAGATATGGCAATTGCACTAGATCCCATTTTCTTGAACTGAAAATGAAAAAAGCCATCAGTATCATGGGCTGGATTGAAAAACACAAGTGTGACGTTGCTCGACTTACCAAAAGTTGATCCAAGAAACGAAAATATGCAAGCATGCTGATAATCACTAGAACTTGAATGCCCCGACAAACCTTGTAAATATTGGCACAGCTCTCAATTAAAGAATCATGGCATTTATCATCCAATACAAGTTTTTGAATGACTAAGCACACAAATTATCAGTTGATTTTGTTAAGAAATATATGATTATTTTGTTAACATTATTTATTAAGGGTAGAATAGTATTTTAAGTTTTCTTTATTTTAGACTATATATAGTCTCTTTGTATCTAGGTTTTATTCATTCAATTACATTATGCAGAATCAATAAAACCCTAGCCTCTTTTTCATCTTCTCTTTGAATTGTTTAACATGGTATCAGAGCTAAGTTTCATGGGATTTGACATAATCTCAAACACAGCTTTCGCGGATCCAACTCCGCGGTGAGTTGAGAAGAGACGATTTTGGGAGGATTTTTCGTTCCGTTTCGGCGATCTGGTATTTCGTTAGGGTTTTTATTCAGTTTCTGCAATTGGTATTTCGTTAGGGTTTTCATTCAGTTTCTGCAATCTGGTATTTCGTTTCCCTTACTTTTGCGATTTGGATTTCCTTCTTCTTTTCTTTTATTATGGCTACTGAAAGAGACGATTCGCTTCAATCTGTGAGTGTGAGGTTGGATGGAAAGAATTATTCGTATTGGAGTTATGTGATGAGAAATTTTCTTAAGGGTAAAAAGATGTGGGGATATATTAGTGGAATTTCTGTAAAACCTACGGATATTGATGAGGGTTATCTTTGCTTCAATAGATACTTGGGAAGCAAACAATTCAAAAATTATTACTTGGATTAACAATTACGTTGAGCATTCCATAGGTAGAGAGTTGGCAAAGTATGATACAACAAAGGAGGTTTGGGAACATCTCGCAAAGGTTATTCACTCGATCAAATTTTGCAAAACAAGTATCAATTAGAGAATGACATATGAGCTCTTCGACGAGAAAAATATGAGTGTTCGGGAGTTTTATTCTCGCTATAACGAGATCTTTGGGATCAATTGGCTCTTACAGAATCGGCGAGAATTAAAGGCGTGCAATGCCTTTATTGTTCATAGAGAGCGACAACGGTTGGTACGATTTCTAACCGCACTTCGCGATGATTTTGAAGGACTTAGAGGTTCAATTTTGCATCGTTCTCCACTTCCTTCGTTGATTCGGTTGTCGGTGAGTTATTAGGTCAAGAAATACGTCTTAAATCTTATTCTGAAAAAGGAATTCTTTATACTTCTTATCCTTCTGTGTTAGCAGTGCCTTCTAAGTCACTGTCTAATAATCAGACTATGTTTCACGCAATGGCTGCCCCTGATGAGTGCAGCTTCTGTAAGGAAAAAGGTCATTGGAAGGCTCAGTGTCTAAAGTTGAGACAGTAGAATCGAACCGTGCAGCAATTCTAAGCTTGGAAGCCTAGCAATCAATCACAATCGAATGTTCATAGACCACCCCAGGGTTATAGACCACCACAGTCAAATACTGCAGCGGTAGCTTCATCGGGTCCTTTCACTGATCCTGGTACTTGGCTGAGCAATTTCAGAAGTTTCTCTCCTTACAGCCACAAGCGATGTCTGTTTCTGTAGGTCAGTTGCCTCATAGTTTTTCAGGCATGTCACATTCGGTTTGGGTCTTGGATTCTGGTGCTTTACATCATGTCTCCAGATTCTTCATCTTTTGTTTCCGTGTCTCCTTCGTCTTCTATTCCTGTCATGACTGCTGATGACACTCATATGCCTTTAGCAGGTGTTGGTTCTGTTGTCACACCTCACTTGTCTCTCCCTAATGTTTATCATATTCCGAAACTCACATTAAATCTTACTTCTGTTGGTCAGTTATGTGATTCTGGTAATTTAGTCACTTTTTTTCTTCTTCTTGTTATGTGCAGGATCTCCAGTCTCGAAGGCGATTGGGACGAGCCGTAGGAAGGGGGGACTATATGTTCTGGATGAGTTAAAAGTACCAGTTGCTGCTGCTGCTACTAGTGTTGATTTATCTTCTTTTCGTTTGAGTCCTTCTTCTTCTAGTTTTTATTTATGGCATTCTCGCCTAGGTCATGTTTCGTCTTCTCGTTTGAGATATTTGGCTTCTACAGGGGCATTAGGAAATTTGCAACCTTATGATATTTCAGATTGTAGTGGATGTAAACTGGCAAATTTTCAGCCTTACCTTTTAATCGAAGTATTTCTGTTTCTTCCTCTCCATTTGATTTGATTCATTCTGATGTATGGGGGCCTTCTCCTGTTGCCACAAAAGGAGGGTCCCGGTATTATGTTTCTTTTATTGATGATCATACTCGTTATTGTTGGGTTTATTTAATGAAACATCGTTCTGAATTCTTTGAGATATACACAACATTTCGTGCTCTTGTCAAAACTCAACATTCTGCTGTTATCAAATGTTTTAGGTGTGATTTGGGTGGGGAATACACTTCTAAAAAATTTTGTGAACTGCTTGCCTTAGATGGAACTATTCACCAAACTTCGTGTACAGATACTCCTGAGCAAAATGGTGTTGCTGAAAGAAAACATAGGCACATTGTTGAAACTGCTCGCTCTCTCTTGTTGTCTACTTCAGTTCCTAGTGTGTATTGGGGTGAAGCTGTTCTTCTACCTTTGTAAGTTTGATTAATACAATTCCATCTTCTCATATTTCAGGTTTTTCTCCTTTCGAAAAGTTGTATGGGTATGCCCCTAATTATTCGTTCTTTAGAGTTTTTGGTTGTACTTGTTTCGTTCTTCGTCCTCATGTAGAACGCAGCAAGTTGTCATCTCGATCTGCTATTTGTGTCTTTCTTGGTTATGGTGAAGGTCAAAAGGGGTATCGTTGTTTTGATCCAATAACTCAGAAACTTTATGTGTCTCGTCATGTTGTGTTTCTCGAGCATATACCTTTCTTTTCTATTCCATCAACTACTCATAGTTTGACTAAATTTGATCTTATTCGTATAGATCCTTTTTCTACTGATTCTGATAGTTTGTCATCTCAAGTTCCTAGCACTTCAAATACTGATCATTCTGCATGTACTGACACTTTACTCTCCGGCACACCTGAAGCTCCCTCTTCTCCTATGGTCCCTCAAGCCCCGTCTGAGACTGTGGATCCACCTCTACGTCAATCCATACGCATTCGTAAGTCTACAAAGTTACCAGATTTTGCTTATTCTTGTTATTCTTCATCTTTTACTTCATTTTTAGCTTCTATTCATTGTCTCTCTGAGCCTTCTTCCTATAAAGAGGCAATTCTTGATCCTCTTTGGCAGCAAGCTATGGATGAGGAACTTTCTGCCTTGCATAAGACTGGTACTTGGGATTTGGTTCCTCTACCTCCGGGTAAGAGTGTTGTTGGTTGTCGTTGGGTGTATAAGATCAAGACTAATTCTGATGGATCAATTGAGCGATACAAAGCTAGGTTGGTTGCAAAAGGGTACTCTCAACAGTATGGTATGGATTATGAGGAGACATTTGCTCCTGTTGCAAAAATGACTACTATTCGTACTCTTATTGCAGTAGCTTCGATTCGTCAGTGGCGTATCTCTCAACTTGATGTTAAAAATGCATTTTTGAATGGAGATCTTCAAGAAGAAGTATATATGGCTCCCCCTCCTGGTGTTCCACATGATTCTGGGTATGTTTGCAAGCTCAAGAAGGCGTTGTATGGTCTCAAACAAGCACCTCGTGCTTGGTTTGAGAAATTTTCTGTTGTGATCTCTTCTCTTGGATTTGCTTCTAGTAGTCATGATTCTGCTCTTTTTGTTAAGTGCATTGATGCGAGTCGTATCATTCTATCTTTATATGTTGATGACATGATTATCACCGGTGATGATATTAATGGTATTTCGCTTTGAAGACGTAGTTGGCTAGACGGTTTGAAATGAAGGATTTGGGTTCTCTACGATATTTCTTGGGTATTGAGGTAGCTTTGCTCACCTAGAGGTTATCTTCTTTCTCGGTCGAAATATGTTGCGAGATATTCTTGAACGGGCTCGACTTGCGATAATAAGGCTGTTGATACTCCCATTGAGGTTAACGCAAAGTATTCTTCTTCGATGGTTTGCCTTTATCGAGATCCTACTTTATACCGTACTATTGTTGGGAGCTTGGTATATCTCACTATTACTCGTCCAGATATTGCATATGTTGTTCATGTTGTTAGTCAGTTTGTTGCTTCTCCTACTACAGTTCATTGGGCAGTTGTTCTTCGTATTTTATGATATCTTCGAGTACGATCTTTCGTAGTCTTTTACTTCCATCCACATCTTCCTTGGAGCTGCGTGCATACTACGATGCCGATCATGGCGGTGATCCCACGAGATCGTAAGTCATTCTTGCAGCTTCTGTATCTTTTTGGGTGATTCTCTTATTTCTTGGAAGAGCAAGAAGCAATCTATTGTGTCTCAATCTTCAACCGAAGCAGAATATCGTGCTATGGCATCCACTACCAAAGAGATTGTTTGGTTACGTTGGTTACTTGCAGATATGGGAGTTTTTCTTTCACATCCCACGCCTATGTATTGTGATAATCAGAGTTCCATTCAAATTGCTCACAACTCGGTTTTTCATGAACGAACTAAGCACATTGAGATCGATTGTCACCTTACTCGTCATCATCTCAAGCATGGCACAATTAATTTGCCATTTGTTTCTTCTTCTTTGCAGCTTGCAGATTTTTTTACCAAGGCGCATTCTATTTCTCGTTTTCGTTTTCTTGTTGGCAAACTCTCGATGCTTGTAGCTGCTGCATCGTGAGTTTGAGGGGAGATGTTAAGAAATATATGATTATTTTGTTAACATTATTTATTAAGGGTAGAATAGTCTTTTAAGTTTTCTTTATTTTAGACTATATATAGTGTCTTTGTATCTAGGTTTTATTAATTCAATTACCTTATACAGAATCAATAAAACTCTAGCCTCTTTTTCATCTTCTCTTTGGATTGTTTAACAGATTTAAGCTAAACGAGCACCTTACTCACAAATTTATATAGTCAAAAGGAAAAAGGGGAAACTGTGGCAACACAGTAAACAGATACAAGTTTATTTTCATTCTAATAATTTAAACTTTTAGATGGGTTTAATATAGCATGAGAGTACGCAAAAGCTTGGCTTCAGGCCTCACTGCCACTTGTTTATGAAAATTGTGCACGCATGGAGTTTTTGATAACGAAATGAATATGGCCTCGATGAGAGGTGCATGTGAAGACAGTCTAAATAATTAAGACTGTCCCCTCTCCAACAATTTAATCTTTTCCATGAGATTGTTTAATAGACACTTTTTGTAAAGTAGCAGGAAAGAACACAATTATTTACTTGCCTGAATCGAGCTATTGCAACAGATTAAACACAATTTAATCTTTTATTTCCTTTTATGCTAAACCATTTAATAGCTTATTCCTGGTGAACCAGGGCAAGTTCGCCATTACAGTAGCATTCCATCTTTAGGGCGTCCATGCCTTCCCCAAGTTCTACCAAACAGATCCTGCACACAGCTTCTTCTTGAGGGATATCTTCACCATAATCAGCCTCATCTGAACCAAAAGACTAATGATTAGATATAGGTTGCTTATCAGAAGACTGAAATATGTATTAAAACTTTCAGCCAATAACCTTTAATCATTATAGAATTAAATAGATTTTGCTCTCCGCACTTGTCTGTAACTGAATTTTTGTTAATATTTTTGTTATATGCACATTAGAAACTCATGGAAATAGCCTAAAAATCCTAACTTTGTTTCCCAGGGAAATAATATTAGCGTATACCATTGTCCTTGGCAGATTTGATCAAGACAGAAACTGAGAATCTTTTGAAATTTGAAACTAAGTAAAATCCTAAAACAGTTGAGAAAAAAATCCCTTAGTTAAAATAACAGATTTTGAAGAATATAAAACTCAGATAATGAGCTGAATTATAATGAAGTATGTTCAGATAATTAATTGATACAAGTGAGGTGAAATATATATACAGCAATTTGAGTGGAGAGCAAGCTAGTAGGGGATGATAATCACGTGAAGAATAAAATCTGTTTCAACAATATGGTGGTCCCAGCAGTGCACAATAGCAGCTCATGATATCATCAACAACACACGTGCTTGCTTGATTTAGTTACAATGAGAAATAATCTTCACATCCTCCCTCAAGCTGGAGTTCATTCTTTTACTCCAAGCTTGTCTTTGAGAAACAGGAACCTGGTTTGAGATAGAGGTTTAGTCATGAGATCTGCGGTTTGATCTGAAGATGGAATGTAATGGATTTTGAGCTTCCTTTCAAGGACTTTATCTCTAACAAAATGTATATCTAATTCGATATGTTTTGTTCTAGCATGGTAGACAGGGTTTGAGGCTAAGGCACTGGCACTAAGATTGTCACACTACAAGATAGGAGATGAGGCAGACTTCAAATTGATTTCTTTAAGTAATGACTCAATCCATGTGATTTCAGCTGAGACTTGTGCCAATGCCCTATATTCTGATTCCGTGCTAAACCTGGCCACTACCTGTTGTTTCTTCGAGGACCAAGACACCAAGGTGTCTCCTAAATAGACACAATATCCAGCAGTCGACCTCCTATCATCAGGGCAAGACGCCCAGTTAGCATCGGCAAAACATGTGACATCAATTCTGTCAGCTCTTTGTATCCAAATCCCTTGATTAATAGTGCCTTTCAGATACCTGAAGATCCTCTTAACTGCCTTCCAATGTATATCTGAAGGAGCTTGAAGAAATTGACTTAATTTGTTTACTGCAAATGAAATGTCAGGCCGTGTGTGACTGAGATATTGTAAACCACCTATGGCACTCCGGTACAGGGAGAAATCTAGCATTTTCTCACCATCATCTTTGGAAATATATTTGCCTACTGTCATAGGTGTAGAACACGGTTTCAGATGCTCGAGATGAAACCTTTTTAGCAAGTCCCTTATATACTTGGATTGAGTGAGATGCATCCCTGATTCATTCCGTTTTACTTCAACTCCCAGAAATTGGTGTAATTCACCCATATCCTTCAATGCAAACTTAGCATTTAGTCGGTCAATAAAGCTTTGCAGCAGGTTGTGATCATTTCCAGTGACTACAATGTCATCAACATATACTAAGCAAAAAATGACCTGCTTGTGGTTCATAAAGAAAAACAGAGAGCTGTCTGTCCTGGAGTTAGTGAATTTCCAATCCAGAAGTGTCCTTTTTAACCTCTCATACCAAGCTCTAGGGGCTTGCTTAAGCCCATAAAGAGCCTTTTCGAGCCTACAAACAAAAGTAGGATATCTCTTGTCAATAAAACCTTCAGGCTGATTCATGAATACAACTTCATTTAGCTTGCCACTCAAGAATGCGTTGTTGATATCCACTTGTCTAACACTCCATCCTCTTGAGACGGCAATAGTGAGAATTATTCGTAAGGTAGAAGCCTTTATCACAGGGCTGAAAGTCTCATGATAGTCTACACCTGAGGTCTGTAGAAAACCTTTTGCAACGAGCCTGGCTTTATGCTTCAGTATTCTTCCATCAATGTCACGTTTGATCCTGAAAACCCACTTGTTGCCTATCACTTTTTGATTTTCCTCTACTGGTACAAGTTTCCAGGTGTTGTTTCTGATTAAGGCTTTGTATTCTTCTTCCATGGCTTCTTTCCAATTTTTGTTTGACATGGCTTCAAGAACATCATTTGGTTCAGTTCTGATTCTGTACTGTTGGCATTGTGTTGAGTAAACTTTTGGTTTAAAAATGCCAGCTTTGCTCCTAGTAGTCATAGGATGTTCAGTGGCCTGTCTGTTCAATTCTGTGGCTTCAATTTGATTTTCCTCACTTTGCTCATCAACTTGCTCAACCTCAAGATTCTCAATTGTTGTATCCTCTGGGTTTTCACTGTGACTATGATTATTACTAGTATCTGAACTTTCAATAGCTTCTGAAATCTGACTTCCAGGTAGTAAGGATGGACCTGAATTTTGAACTGCTGCAGGAAGAGTTTCATCAGAGTAGCTTGTAACATTTGAGCACATCAGATCAGAGTTAGGAGAAATTTGACAGGGAAGATACTGAATAATGATTTCAGAATTTGGAGAGCTAGTGCTTTTGTTTAGAAAACTTGACTGAAAAGGAAACTCATTTTCATTAAACACAACATGCCTAGACAAGTAGATTTTTCCTGTGGGACTGAGACACTTATACCCTTTGTGAGAGTTGCTAAAACCAAGAAAGACACACTTCGTTGAGTGGAAACTGAATTTATGAGATTGGTAAGGCCTTAAACATGGAAAGCACGCACAGCCAAAAACTCTAAGAGATTTGTAGTCAGTTTGCTCATTGGTTAGAACTTGATTTGGCGATTTCATCTTTAGAATGGGAGTTGGTAATTTGTTGATAAGATAGACAGCTGTATAGAAAGCTTCCCACCAGTAGTGCAACGGCATATTTGCTTGAGCAAGGAGAGTCAGGCCGGTTTCAGTGATATGTCTATGTTTTCTTTCAGCTCTTCCATTTTGAGCTGAAGTATGGGGACAGGAGAGTCTCATCTCAATACCAGATTGTTGAGCTAGATTGGTAAAAGCCCTGAATTCTCCTCCCCAATCTGACTGGAGAGTCTTTATTTTTCTGTCAAACTTGTTTTCTACTAGGTTTTTAAACTGAGTGAAAGAGTTTAAGGCTTCAGATTTGCTTCTTAGAGGATATATCCATGTATGCCTACTATAATCATCTATGAAAAGAATATAATATCGAAACCCAGAAGTCGATTGAATGGGTGCAGGACCCCAGAGATCTGTATGGATAAGATTAAGAGGTGCTGATGCGTGTGAGTTCGATAGTTTGAAAGGCAGGGAATGAGATTTTCCTAGCTGACAGGCGTCACAAAATTGACAAGTTCATTTTCATAGAATTTTTCATTACATAATTTGAGAACTTGTGACATCACAGGACCTGTAGGATGTCCAAGTCTCATGTGCCACAATTTTGATTTTGACTCATACTTGGTGATTCTTTTTGACTCAACAACACAGACTGATGATCTTGATTTATTTGGATAAACTGGAATTTGACAGGATAGTCTCTTAACTTGATCTGGGAGCTCAATCTGGTACAAGCCGTCTTTAAGTTTCCCTTCCAGCAGCACTTCCTTGGTCTGTTGGTCCTTGACAGCACAAGTGTTAGAGTGGAATTCCATAAAAACACCATTATCAGAGGTCAATTGGGAGACACTCAACAAGTTTTTCTTGATTGAAGGCACTAATAACACATTACTGAGCAATAAAGATTTATTATTCTGTGTATCAGGTGATTAGTGCCAATGTGAGAAATTTGAAGTTCATTTCCATTACCAACAACAAGTTTTTCCTTACCACCATATTCACGTGCTTCAGCTCGATTTTCTCTCTCTGCAGTAACATGGTTGCTGGCACCTGAATCTACAAACCATGCTGGATCTGAAATGGTTTTTGATGAGGCAATGAGAGCAGCAGGTTCTGAAGAGTAGCTGTTGTCAGGCTTAGCACCCATGTACCTCTCATCATACCGGTTGAAGCATTTGGCTGCTGAGTGATTATTCATTCCACAAATTTGACAAGGCCCTTTGTTAATAATTTGTCTGCCTCCTCTGCCTCTGATTCTTCCACCCCTATAGTGAAAACTTCTTCCACCATAATCTGACCTTCCTCCTCTATTAGTGCTTGCTCTGTGACTGAAGTTTGCTGAAACTTGACTTAGGTTTACTGAGGCTAAGCTATTTTTCACAGCATTTAGATGTTCAATCCGGCTTTCATAAGTCATAAGAACTGACTGCAGCTCGTGCCAAGAGATTGATTCTCTGCTGTTAATCTGAACAACGATAGGGGTGTATTCTTCATCTAAGCCAGCTAATACTTGAGTGATGAGATCTCCATGAGTGATTGTCTTTCCAGCTATTTCAAGGTTGTCTGCTAGATGTTTAATCATGTTGAGATATTGATCAATAGTCATTGATCCTTTCCTAGCCCTTTGAAGTTCACTGGTTAGGAAAATAATCCTGGATTTATTCAGGACTCCAAAACTTTCTTGAACGGCTTTCCAGAGGCTGCAGGCAGTTGATGATCCCATTACTCTCATGGCAATCTCAGATGTCATTGATGAGTACAGCCAACCCATCAACAACTGATCAGTCGACATCCATTTTCCATAGTCAGGATTTGGTGTCATTTCCACTGTGGCTCCAGCAGATCCAGTCGTCTGAATTGCAAGGAATTCTGCTGGGCAGGTTTTGGTTCCATCAATGAACCCTTCAAGATTATGTCCTCTAATGATTGGCATAATCATGTTCTTCCATAGGAGGAAGTTATTCCTATCTAGCTTCACCGGTGGCACCTGGGTGAGAGTGATTCCAACTGATGTCACTTGATGTCCTCCCAGCAATGGAGGCACCAGTGTGCTGGAGTTAGGCAGTGCAGATTGTGCATTATCATCTGATCCAGTATTGGCCATTTGAGGCTCTGATACCAAGTTAAAATAACAGATTTTGAAGAATATAAAACTCAGATAATGAGCTGAATTATAATGAAGTATATTCAGATGATTAATTGATACAAGTGAGGTGAAATATATATACAGCAAATTGAGTGGAGAGCAAGCTAGTAGGGGATGATAATCACGTGAAGAATAAAATCTGTTTCAACAATATGGTGGTCCCAGCAGTGCACAATAGCAGCTCATGATATCATCAACAACACACGTGCTTGCTTGATTTAGTTACAATGAGAAATAATCTTCACACCCTTTAGCTGTAAGATCCAAGCAATCAGGGCAAAAATCTGATTAGAAACCAAAAAAATCCTTACCTGTTACCTGTATCAATAGTCCATCTGTTTTATGCTTCTATCTTTATTTAACGCAGGGACTGGCGTGAATAGTGTATTGGGAATTGGGTCAGACCTTTCTGCACAATGATGTTTCCTTCATCATCTAGGTAGTGAGGAGAAACTGATTTTGACCAATGAAGTTACCCAAAAACAGTTGTAGTTTGAGAAACATATCGTAGATTATAGTTGATCAAAAATCATATATTCATGTGCAATGGACAAAATATGAGCTCGACTTTATGTAAGAAACTTAAATGAACAAAAATACATATTTCCGGCAAATATAAAACTTGCACTACCAGATAAATTGCAATTGAGTTGGACGAGACTGATTCAACTTTAATTTGAGTAACTCTTTTCTTCTGCAAGTGCTGTTCTTAGAATGATATTGTCATGAAGGTGAGATGCCACGTGATGGAAGTCTTTCCGGAAATTAGTTACTGGAAATTCACACGGTGCTTGCACGAATATAGAGTACAGGTAATGGAGAAAAATAGACTCTTTTGGGAGTTCGGATTGGTGAAGTGGGCATACTTATTACAGATCCCTCAATTGCTGCCTCGGGTATCTTTCTAATTAGGCTTTGCTTCCCAGGTTGCCGACCGGCTGAACATTCATCGACTATTTCACTTGATTATCCAATCTAGATATACGTAATAGATCAGATGACTAAACTTTTTAATTAGCTTCTAAGCATAATAAAAAAAAAAAAATCACAACCATATCAAATTCAAAGGTAGCCACCAGATGAACATGCTATTTCACACGTGCTCATTATTACTGATAAATTTTTGCATCAATAGTTCTTGCTAAAGTATTGTTCACAAATATATCTACTCATATTTGTGCTCATAGCAATGTCAAAGCAAATATTTAAGAAAACTACAAAATAAAAAAAAAACATTTTTTTTTCTTGGATGAGGTAGACTAATCATTAGGATCTATATTTAATTTTTCCTTTACTTTTTCTCTATCATTAGGATTGATGTATTCATGATGATAAGAGATAACTAATCATTAAGCTCTCTAGTATCAAAAGCTACATTATATAAATCCAATGGTAAATAATAAAAGAGAGACATCATTATTTTTTCATGAGCTTATTACTTCTGGTATTTAATCCAACGATTTAGCTTCAACAGTTTTGTCTAAGGCACAAGCAAGGCTATTTCGTTTTTATTTCAAGTTCCACTCAAAAGAATAAAAAAGTTCATCTTCTTCCACCCCACCCCTCCCCATCGCACCACACCTACACCAAGTGAATATAATCTACCACCTAAATATTATCTTTAGAGTATTTGGGGTTATATATTCTCGTTGTCCTATCAAATTGTTCCAACTGAAGAAAATTAGATATCAATTCTTCTCATGCATTTAACAAAAGTATTGAAATAGAACTGTTGCGGAATGATTTTACCTGAAACTGTCAATCTGAGAAGGTTGACCCCAAAGCCGAGCCAGAACTTCACGGTCTACTACGTACTCATTTTTCCAATTACAAGATAGATGGAAACTCGGTTAGTTAACAAGCTCTCGTAGCTCAAAGACAATTATATAGTCTTGAAAATGAATTTGTGTGCTTCACATGTAGAACCCAACATGCATTCATGGACCTCGTGTATCACTTCATGTTGATGGAAAACGTTATATACTGAGAAAAAAAATGTATTTTTTCAATTTCTAAAATGAATGATGTGCTGAATTGTCTAAGCACCACAATTTACAAGAAGCCTATAAGAAATGTACATTTGCAGAAGAGCAATATTCACCAAAAGCTACTCTCTCTTTTTTTCATTTTTATTTTTTGAGCAATATTATCCCCGAAGATGTAAGAATCCAATTTAACACTACAATATCAATCCATCCTTTACTAATTGATCCAACAACAGCACCAATTCCGATATAGTCGCCCGTTCTTTGGAATCTTCCTTCAAAGCGAGCTCTGCAATATCAGCGAGTTTTAAAAGGGGTTCAACATTTCGAGGCAGAGCAATGTATCGATCAATTATGGCAGCTGCCCTTCCCTGTCTAATAAGAGGGACTGCCCAGTCTACTACGTTTGGAGGTGTGCAGTCCGCATCATAAGCTTTTCTTCCGCTAAGGATCTCGAGTAGCACGATTCCGAAGTTGTAAACATCAGTACTCATGTCTGCATTAAGACCCCTCTCCTGTGGAGTCAGAAGCCCAAAATCTGCAATTCGTGCTCCCCAATCAGCATCCAAAAGAACTTTCGAACTCCTAACATCTCGATGCACAATAGGATGTACAGCTTCCTTATGAAGGTACTCAAGTCCCTTTGCAGACTGCATTGCAATTTTAAGCCTGAGGCTCCAATTCAGAGGAGAAAGGCCACCATGGAGGTGATCATGAAGTGTCCCATGCGACATGAACTCGTAAACCAGTAGCCTCTCCCCCATCTCTGCGCAGTAACCCAACAAGTTCACAATATTGCTATGTCGAAGATTGCAAAGCACCTCCAACTCCATTTCAAAATCCCGGCTATTGGTGTGGATTATTGTAGCGGCATTAGCCCTTTTCACTGCCACTTGCCTTCCATCTGGGAGGACAGCTCTGTAGACAAAACCATAACTTCCCCTGCCCAGCTCATTAAACTCTTTGAACCCATTAGTTGCGTCCTTTAATTCGGAAAGCCGGAAAACTTGAGCTACCTCTGAATATGGTGCCACAGATGCTGGAGGATGTTGATCGGCATTTGCATCAATTTCATGCTCAGGCTTACGAATGCAGGACGAAAATTTTCTATTCTTCCGTTCTTCATTTTCCGGGGCTACGGCATGGGGTACAAGACACCAGCCAATCAAAATTAACAAGAAACCTGACACGCAAGAGACCACTATTATCAGTAGTTGACGAAGCCGATGCCAGTGCTTCTGCTGCACATCAAATGAGGAGTGCAGTCTGCAAATATCCCAACAAGAATTGTTCTGGCAGAGAGAGCAGGGTGTACAAATCCTGTCTGCGTTCTCGGTACATGAACTAGAAGGGAAAAATCCTTCAGAGCAATTGCTCCCACATGGGAAACAAATCTTTAGATCTTTCCTAGAACACAAGCTTGTCAATTCTGGCTCATTGAGTAGGCTGGCATTGAAAGCAAACATTCCTTCATCACAAGTACCAGGGGTACACAACCCTGGACTACACAACTGCAATGGAGGATCATAATCCGCTGGAGATGAAACACTGGCAAACCAACAATCAAGTACCAAATCACCTTCTCTAATACCACATGTAAGGTAGTCGGACGAAGCAATTGCTAGAAAACCAGATCCCTTAGGGATCCGTGATGCATTGAAGTTCCCCCAGCACTCTATGGCGTGATTGTCCTCTCTGATCCCACAAAAATGTTGCGCACCAGCTGCCATTGATATGAATCTAATCCCAACTGGCGGATTAACAAATGAATCATTACGACCCCAACATTTAATCTCGCCAGAGATCTCAGAAACCCCACAAATAGAGTCAATTCCGGAAGTTAAGACCACATAGTTATCTGATGTACCTGAAACCCCTAGACTACCTGAATTCGGACCCCAACACATTAATCCTCCATCCCTTACAACTCCGCAGCTAAATCCATCACCAGAAACAATTTTCTCAAAAACAAGACTACTTATGTACTGACCATAGAACCGAACACTTTGTTTTGAGCTTAAACTGTTATTTGATGTTCTAATAATGTCCCAACAATCAACGCTACCAAAATCATTTTCTGAATAGTAATATCCTCGAACTGCACAAACATGATCCTTACCAGCAGCAATATGAGAATAAGCATTAAACTGAAGTACTGGAAGAACCAGATCAGAGCTTGACGATGGATCCTTCGAATCCCAACAAAAGGCCTGCGAAGTGTTCGCCAAAATGCCGCACAGAAACCCCTCTCCACCTGAAAGCGCCGCCATAGGAGGTAGGTTGTTGGAATAACGCAAGGAGTTCGAATTCGTTGAGTCTCCGTTCTTGGTGTCCCAACAAATTACGGCCTGCTTGCCACTGGCATCAATGGCACAAAACTGACCATAATCCCCAAATGATGCAGAAATGGAGTCCATGGAGCCCAACCCAGATACAGAATTAACCAAAATTAGAATAAAGAAGACTGAAAAAAAGAAAAACGGGGAATTTCTCAAAGGTCCAGTAATGAATTTTGGAGGAAAATTCATGATTTGAACAATGGGCAGTAGTGAGGAATGATACAAGGATCATGGAGTAAGAGAGGAGGAAGAAAGCGAGGGATGCGTGAGATGGAACAGTGATGAGGTTGGCCTGGGGGATGTACTTGTGGAGCTGATGAGGACAGAACGTGGGCTTTGCGGCTTGCATTTTTACCGTTGTTGGTGGATCCTTGGATTCTTCTGTCAGCATTTTATACTATAATAACTTGCAGTATATTTGCAACTTGAAATGCATATACAGAGTCATTTTTGTGAGAATCAGTGTAAGATTATAATTTTACACCTTTTTAAGGAAAGTTATGATTCTCAACTTTGTTAGCATTTGGTTTTTTACTCTATTTGATCGTTAAAGAGTTTAAAATCTGTTAACATTCTTCATCGAACTCTTATCCCATCCCGACTTATTCCCATACCAGCACCACCACGTACCCTGATTCATCGGCACATTCCACCGACATCGTATCTACACAATCGCCTTTCTGCCCCTTTGATAAAAATCTGACTTTTTAATCGTATAACTTTTTTGTGAAAGTTAATGTGTTACAATCCTGAATTGAGGGAGGGGCCGCTTTCTGAAATTGGGGAATTTAATAATTTAGATAAAAATGAAATCTTTTTTTTTTTTTTTAATTCTTTTCTTTTACGGAATGCTAGTTATTCCCTAATCATCAAATTTGTCAATAGACAATAGTCGTGAAAGAGATGGTTTTAAATATTGTTCGAGTTCAAAAATTTTTAAAAACAAATGATGGAGGAAATTTCGTGGGAAGGTCCAAAGTGTTGATAAGAGCAAAGATGATCATTTTTTTCCATATCCTTTCATTTTCATTCTTTTGCTTACATGACACTATTACTAAATCAGTTTAGAAGATGAGTGGAGGTAAGAAATCTATATCTAAAGTCTGATTTGTAAGTTTGTGTATCTTAAATATAGTTGTTGATCTTAAAAATTATTTTTATTTTTAACTTCAACGGTCAAATTCTTGGCTTTAATTTCGTTTGGGTTTTTTCCTCTTTTAATGGAAATTTGGGCGTGATTAGAAAGCCAATTGTTTGTATGGAAAGAGAGAGACGGAAATTTTGGCATTATTTTGATCGAAAATGCTTTTCAATCTGAGTTATTTCAATTTTCGAAAGGTCTGACCCCAAATGTGTTTTAATTTGACACGACTTTTTAGAGTGAGGTTTAGATATCCTATTTTTCAACCCTTTTTCCTTAGTGCAATGGCCTTATCTATAGACAATTTAAGGATATTTTGATCATTTTTGTGAGTGACATTCCTCGTTATTATGCTTAAAGTTATAATTGGTCACATTTTCAAATTTGTTGAAGTTTGTGCTTTGTGATATTTGTCCAATAATTCATTTTATGCCGCTTGAGTTTAGTGCAATGTAAATCAGGTTGATTCTGTCAAAATTCGTACTAAGGTTATTATCTATATCTGGGGTCAAACTAAGATCTTTGGTCATGATGTTATTGAGGCTTCCAATAACATTTCCAACCAAGTGATATGGTTCTGCACATTTTGTTGTTCAAGTAAGCCTCAGTGACCAATGCATATTATGTTTAATAGGACGAAGCGCAAACGTTCAATGATACATGAACATGCAGTGAGACTCTTTTTAGTTGATATGAAACTTAGATTGATCATTGAGTGATGTTATTTAGCTCCACTGGGTTGTACCTCAGTCTAAATAGCGTCAATGTAATATTAAATGATAAGTGAAATTAAATGACCTATTTAATTCCACATTTTATTTATCCTGTCATTTAGCGCCACCAGAATTAAGGTTGCAATTCCAATGTGGTTACATAATATTACTCTAAATCATTATGTAATGAGAGAGAGAGAGAGTAAAATAATAATGATAACCTAATCATCCAACAATAGCTACAATTAATATGTTAAAAAATTTGTTCAGGTACCAACTAGCAAAAAGAAAACATACTAATAATGCTGACATAACATAAAACAAATCATGATAAGATCGGGCAGTGGCCTTTGTTTTTTGAACAAAACTATTGGTTGGGGTTTCTTGCCATAGTGCACATGCTTCTATCATATCACCTTTCTATATCACCATAAAGGGCAATTGGCACTATTTGGATATGCTTCCTGTCTTTTTCTTGTACCTTTTTTTTTTTTTTGCCCTTTCATGTATAGTAATTTACGATTTAAAAAAAATAAAGGTATGTTGTAAAAGTTGGATCGACTTGATCACGAAATTGAAGACTTCAAGAATTAGCTATATATACAAAGATTGAAACGAAGCCCTATTAGTCCAGAACCGCGTGAAGTGATCGCAAGTTAATTTTATAATTATTTCGTTAAATATTACATTATATGAATCTAGAAACGATGAATCCAACATGATAATACAAAATATAGTGGGACTACCATCACTAAATTGTAAACGACCCAACGATAAAGTTCAATGAATGTGACTAGACATAGTGTGGCTTCAGCAAGTACGAGTTTTTTGATAGATAGACCCAATAAAATAAATAAAAAATATGCAACAATAAAATTAGTTACATTATTCTATTTTTGCCCTTTCATTCATAAACTAATTGATATACCATTTTATAGTGACGGTTCATTACTCATCTCTCTCTATAAAAAAAAGTTATTTATCCATTTCAATAAGTCGGTTAAGATGTCTACTTCTACGAGATAGATGAAAAAGAATTTGTATCTTTAGGAGTTATCTCATTAAACTACACACGTATTTTTGACATGAAAAGTAGAGGCAAGTGTAGTAAAAGGCCGAGCCTCCACTGACAAAGGGGGATAGCCATGTCAATCCAAGCAAAGCAACAATGCGTTGGCTCTACCTTTCTTCATCTTAGATTTCATTCTTCAAGGAGACCTATGTTCATTTTCTCTATTACGTGCTCTTGAACTCTTGATTTCCTTGTGTCTTTTAGTTTTGCATTGATGAAATTTTTATTCCATTTAGTAGCGTCAAAAGTGGCAGTATCGATAAGAGGTTATATCAATAGTTGATACTTTTTTTCGAGTAGGATATGCTTGGAACTAGAAATCCTATTTTTTCCTACCAGATAAACACTTTTGCAAGACTTAAAGATAACAATCAGACCTTATCGGCAAGGAGACCATACTATATAGCCTAATTAAAAATAATTTGGGATGATGAACTTTAATTTTCTCAATTTGATTTCGGAAAATGGATTTCTATTTCAATTTGAACATTACATTATGCTGACAATCTACCTTTGAATAAATAATGCTATTTGTCGTTAGTTAGCTGGAAGTCGCAATCATAACCAATCTTAGTAATAGTGAATAACATTATTCATTTGAATATTTGTTCATATGAATGGTCATTTTCACCAAACACTACAAAAAAAAAATGCGACTTTAGAGGTAGCCGAGAAAATTTCGTCTATATTACCTCCCTCTCTAGTAGTGAAATTTGTTTTCCCAGTTTGATAATTGAGGCATTGGGCGTTTGTTTGTCAATCATTTTGGTAGAAAAATAGTTTTGATTATTGATTTCTAAGAAAATGTACGATTAAAAAGTAGGGAAATTTTTTCGATAAATGTGTAAAATATTTTATTGTGTAAATATGTGGTTGAAAATGATCCAATAACAAATTATAAAATAAATTAAAGTGTCAGGCACCGAAAATCATAATCTAAGTGAACCCACTTGTTCTCAGGAGTAAATTTATCCACCATGTGATCTGTTCATGATGGAAAAGATAGTCAAAATTAGTATTTTCTATATGTCGATATCACGTGTGTATTCCAAAATTAATAACCTCTCTAACTGTGCATGCACGAGACATTTATTGCAATGTTTCTTAAACCTCTTTTTAAGTAATTAAATTAAATACATGCAAATTCATGAGTTGGCAACATAGGGCTGGGCTGGGCGGGGCGGGGGTAATTTATTTTTAAAAGTTAATTTATTCAAATATATTTGATGAGTTAAGGTTTTTATTGTTTTTCCTATTTTTTTTAGATAATCTTAGATGTTATTTCTATTAGAATTAATGAAATTTCGTGAAATTTTTCATTTAAAATATTGAGTTCTAAAAAAAATTAAAAAAAATTAGCCGTCCCCTACCTGAATACCCAATTAAGAAGGTAATCCCCATCCTATTCAGAGCGGGGCCCCGCAAGTATTGAGTTTGTCAAGTTTTTTTACCATCTATGGCAAGATTATTCAGGTTTTTAATCTCAATTTGCATGATTTTGACTTTTCTACTATTAAACAGGAGAAGTTAATGATATTGTTAAGAAAAATTGCATTATCTGTGGCGTATTTTTTATGAGTAGTAATATTATTCATAATCAACAACGGCAATAGTCATTTAATGTGGCAGCTTATTATTTGAGCATTAATTTCCTACAATTGACTTGATTCAAATAATAAATTAATGCATCAAACAACAAGTACCACATAAGATGATTACTATGATCGTTGAATATGAATGACCTTACACATTTTTTATTGGCAGCAACGTAATTGCTAACTTGTCAGTTTGGTGCGAAGTTTATCCTTGGTGGTGAATTTATATCTACTGGACAAATCGAAAGTCAATTTTTTATATCAATCAAGATGCTATGATACGATTCATGGCTATTGTTGATCTTGAAAAATGGTTCTAACACATGGCCAACAGAACGAGACTCCACGTAAGCTCATCCCTGCACACGGTAGCACGCCGTTAGTCACTTGTGGCCTTTTCCGATGGGGGTGGAGGAGACTGCAAGCACTCCGATGGTCAAGTAAGTGATTTGTTCAACCAGAAGGTGGTACCCGGCGATGAGGTGGTCACCGGAACGTGGTTTAGAATGTGTAAATATAGTGAAAAGCCCAGAGTTAAAAGGCTAGAATACAAAGATTTGAATGGGAATCCCTTACTCTTACCAGAGTGGGGGTATTTATACTAGGAAATGGAAGAGGTGGACCATTGGATGAAGGGACACGTGGCTTCAGATCCCGAATGAGTCAACCTCTCATAGGCGTCATTCCGTAAATCCATAGATTGGTGGACATTAAATGGTTTCCGACATATCAGATGAGTTGACTGTTTGTAGCCTGATACACATCCCATCAATCAGTCAGAAACCCGACTTTGAAGATCTCCTAAAAGATCTTAGTGAGGGTGTGGTGAGGAAGATTGTGAAGTGCAATAGGTGCGGAGTGTGGGCCTTTGCATCCGTCGTGAATGGCGGATGAGGTCGAATCTTCCACTGAGTAGGGCAATGGTATTTTAGTTCGGAGTTAGGGAATTAGTTCGTCTATCACGAATTCAGCTTATCTGCTACGTGGCAACACCTGATCAGTTCGTCTACATGTGGCTGATGAGGTGGATGGTCGAAGTGGAGGGCCCCTAACAATCCTCAACAGTTCCTTTCTGATTTTTTATCTTCTTTTTTGGACCCCAACTACACTCTTCTACGTTTTCTCATTTTTTCATTGATTTCTACGATAGGTTTTTTATCACACCCATCATTTTCCCAAAGTTTAATGAAAAGCTCGAAAACAATTGAGTCATGAGGATTAGAGAAATCTAGAGGGCCACCATTCCTTGTAGTTTGATTGAAGTTTCCTACAAACGTTTTTCTGAGTCTTCAAAATTTTTTGGTGATCTGAATCTTTGTAAATAGAGTGTAAAGCTTGTCCTTGATGAAAAAAATAAAAAGCATTCATCTTTTTATCCCCATGCATAGACTTGAAATCATCTTTTTATCCCCATGCATAGACTTGAAATCGATCATACCTTGAAGCAAAACAATGACATCATCATCCGTGAATATCTGGCCATATAAAGCTATGGGTTTCTTCCTATTAGTTTTTTTGAATGTCAGTCAATTTGTTGGATTCAAGAGGATTTTCTATTGGGTTCAAGGATTCAACAACCATGATGACTTTGTTTTTTTGAAGGCTTTGAAAATTATAACCATAGTTGGAGGCTTGTTCTCTAGTTTTTTCTAGTGCTGCTTTTTCAACCTATTTTTCTTCAGTTTCTGTAGCCTTATTCTTGCCTAATGGTGCTATTTCTTGAGCTTTAGAATTGGAATCAGAGATACGGTCATCTTCTAGTTCTTCGGTCTTCTCCAATGCTGCTTCGAAGTGTTTTTGTTTGTCAGCTTTATTGTGCACTTATTGTTTAAATATTCTGTCCAATGCTGTTGAAGCTGGTGCTTCAGAAATTGCATCATCTTCATCCATTGTATTGATTTTTGGGGGCCCACAGAATTGGAATTGGAGTCCTCTCGTTCTCCAATTTTCTTCAATGCTGGTTCATCGCCCTCTTTTTCTCCAGCTTCCGCGATTTGATTCTTTGATTCAAGAGGATTTTCTATGGGATTCAAGGATTCAACAACCATGATGACTTTGTTTTTTTTGAAGGCTTTGAAAATTATAACCATAGCCGGAGTCTTGTTCTCTAGTTTTTTTCAGTGCTGCTTTTTCAACCTCTTTTTCTTCAGCTTCTGTAGTCTTATTCTTGTCCAATGGTGCTATTTCTTGAGCTTTAGAATTGGAATCAGAGATATGGTCATCTTCCAGTTCTTGTGTCTTCTCCAATGCTGCTTCGAAGTGTTTTTGTTGGTCAGCTTTATTGTGCACTTGATGTTTAGATATTTTGTCAAATTCTGTTGAAGCTGGTGCTTCAGAAATTGTATCACCTTCATCCATTATATTAATTTTTGGGGGCCCGCAGAATTGGAATTGGAGTCCTCATGTTCTCCAAATTTCTTCAATGCCTGTTCATCATCCTCTTTTTCTCTAGCTTTTGCGGTCTGATTATATTTTAATCGAGGATTTTCTATGGGGTTCAAGGATTCAGCAACCATGATGGCTTCATTTTTTTGAAGGCTTTGAAAATTATAACCATAGCCGGAGGCTCATTCTCTAGTTTTTTCCAGTGATGCTTTTTCAAACTTATTTTCTTCAGCTTCTGTGGTCATATTCTTGTCCAATGGTGCTATTTCTTGAGCTTTAGAATTGGAATTAGAGATATGGTCATCTTCCAGTTCTTGTGTCTTTTCCAATGCTGCTTCGAAGTGTTTTTGTTTGTCAGCTTTATTGTGCACTTGCTGTTTAGATATTTTGTCCAATGCTGTTGAAGCCAGTGCTTCAGAAATTACATCATCTTCATCCATTGTATTAATTATGGGGCCCACAGAATTGGAATTGGAGTCCTCCCGTTCTCCAATTTTCTTCAATGCTGGTTCATCACCCTCTTTTTCTCTAGCTTCTGCGGTCGGATTATCTAATTCAAGAGGATTTTCTATGGGGTTCAAGGATTCAACAACCATGATGGCTTTGTTTTTTTTTTTGAAAGCTTTGAAAAGTATAACCATAGCTGGAGGCTTGTTCTCTAGTTTTTTCCGGTATTGCTTTTTCAACCTCTTTTTTTTCAGCTTCTGTGGTCTTATTCTTGTCCAATGGTTCTATTTCTTGAGCTTTAGAATTGGAATAAGTGATATGGTTATCTTCCAGTTCTTGTGTCTTCTCCAATGCTGCTTCTGAGTGTTTTTCTTGGTCAGCTTTATTGTGCACTTGCTGTTTAGATATTTTGTCCAATGCAGTTTAAGTTGGTACTTCAGAAATTGCATCATCTTCATCCATTATATTAATTTTTGGGGGCCCACAGAATTGGAATTGGAGTCCTCATGTTCTCCAAATTTCTTAAATGTTGGTTCATCGTCCTATTTTTCTCCAGCTTCTGCTGTCTGATTCTATTTTAATAGGCACGTGTGGGTTGTAGGGGTACGCGTAGTTGAATAAGGACTTTCGGATCTGACCAGACTCCTATACGAGCACCTGACTTCCCTTATATTTAATGGAAAATCCCTTTCCTTTCCGGATTTTCTATGGGGTTCAAGGATTCAGCAACCATGATGGCTTCGTTTTTTTGAAGGCTTTGAAAATTATAACCATAGCTGGAGGCTTGTTCTCTTGTTTTTTTTTTTCCAGTGATGCTTTTTCAACCTCATTTTCTTCAGCTTCTGTGGTCTTATTCTTGTCCAATGGTACTATTTCTTGACTTTAGAATTGGAATCAGAGATATGGTCATCTTCTAGTTCTCGTGTCTTCTCCAATGTTGCTTCGAAATGTTTTTGTTTGTTAGCTTTATTGTGCACTTGCTGTTTAGATATTTTGTCCATTGCTGTTGAAGCTGGTGCTTCAGAAATTGCATCATCTTCATCCATTGTATTGATTTTTGGGGGCCCACAGAATTGGAATTGGAGTCCTCTAGTTCTCCAATTTTCTTCAATGCTAGTTCATCGCCCTCTTTTTCTCCAGCTTTCGCGGTCTGATTCTCTGATTCAAGAGGATTTTCTATGGGGATCAAGGATTCAACAACCATGATGACTTTGTTTTTTTTGAAGGCTTTGGAAATTATAACCATAGCTGGAGGCTTGTTCTCTAGTTTTTTCAAGTGGTGCTTTTTCAACCTCTTTTTCTTCTGTGATCTTATTCTTGTCCAATGGTGCTATTTCTTGAGCTTTAGAATCGGAATCAAAGATATGGTCATCTTCTAGTTCTTGTGTCTTCTCCAATGCTGCTTCTGAGTGTTTTTGTTGGTCAGCTTTATTGTGCACTTGCTATTTAGATATTTTGTCCAATGCTGTTTTAGCTGGTGATTTAGAAATTGCATCATCTTCATCCATTATATTAATTTTTGGGGACCCACAGAATTGGAATTGGAGTCCTACTGTTCTCCAAATTTCTTCAATGCAGGTTCATCGTCCTCTTTTCTCCAGCTTCTATGGTCTGATTCTATTTTAATAGTGTTTATTGAGTTTTAGAATTGGGAATACAGGTGGAATCATCTTCTTGTTCTTAAGTCTTATCTAACACTGCATGTGATTTTTTTTTGTCAGCTTGGTTGTGTATTTGCAGGGTTGATATTTTCTCCACTGCTGCAGCAGCTGGTGCATTATCTCCATCCGAACCAATGAGTTCAAGCTACGAAGAAGTGAATCCGATGAGACTAAAAGAGATCTCTGAAGAAGAGTTCATCCGGAATAATGTCACGCACCAACAGCCCCATTATCAAACCGTACGGGCGGTAGGACTGTTGCATGACTAACTGCCAAAGTGACTTTCATGGACACTAACATAAGGAATATCGTGGCCCAAAATGTAGCCATGCAAGAGCTCTTTATGCAATGCAAAATCAGGGCAGCTTCCAAGCCCATCAAAATCTCCCATAATCAGTTCGAAGAACTGAAGCAGAATCAAGCAGGAGAACTCACTCAAGTCAACAACGGGAAGTTCCAATTGAAAGGGAAGTGGGAGTAGGCACCTCCTACACTGTACCCTAGCTGAAGAAGACCAAGTTGGAAGAGATAACTTTTCCCCGATTATAAAGAACGACCTTAGAGGTTTGCCAGTATGTTTGATCGGATCAGGCGAATGCCTAGAAATAGGGATCAGTACACCCAGCAAATAGCCTATCCACAAGTGCGTGTACAAAGCCAGGAAGTTTAGGGCCATCCACCTAAGAATAGATGGAAGAGGCGAAATCTAGATTATTCGGAGAATCGAGGCGGAGCTTTCCTACAGCCACCTCGTCCTTTGCCAGATGGGAATGATTCTGACGAGCCTGTCGATCCTACATGCTCAACGATGACGATGACAACCTTCCTTTCTCTAGGGAGATTCGTTGCTTCCCCATGCCTCAGAATTTTGTTCATCCTAAAATTCCTTGGTACGAGGGAAAGGGCGACCTAGAGAAATATCTCAACAAATACAAAATGCAAATGAGTTTTCGAGGGGCGTCGCCGCTCTGAAATGCAAGGCTTTCCACTTAACACTTAGTGGCGTAGCCGAAGTGTGGTACAGTAGGTTGGCACCTCTTAGCATGATGAGCTGGCCAAACCTCAAGAAGATATTCCTGAACTAATACTTGTCAAGAAAGGAGGGAGATGTGCCAATCCTGCGCCTTCAGGACATGAGACAAGTGGCGGGGAAGACCTTGAAAAGTTAACTCACCCGTTTCACTGACTAAATAACCTATTACGAGCAAGTCTCGGACAAAGAAGCCCTCTCAGCTTTAAAATGAATATTGAATATGAATACTTTGTTTTGGAGAGATGTCCGCAGTAAAAATCCATCTCCCTATGACGAACTGATAGAAATGATGAAGATTGAGATTGTCAATGAAGAGATGATTGATCATCGGAATAAAGCGGCACAAGGACTCCTTCCATCCCAGAGGCAGATTGGTAGGGGCCCACTTCGTAGATCTCAGCCAGTAGCGGACTCCGGTCGAACATGACGTGGCTCCCACCTCTGGACAATCATTGGCTACGACCACCGTGAATGCAGTACCAACGCTGGCTTATTAAATCATTGGACATGGTGGTAGTGGTGCAGCCAGGAATCCTAGGAGACCTTCTACCTCTAGGAATAGAGGAAGAGGGAAAGGGCCCAGCAATGGGCCTCAGGAGGAGTCACGACCCTATTGCACTTTCTATCGCTTTCATGGCCATGACACCAGTGAATGTCGGGAAGCTATTAGATCTGCGAGAAGCAACCCTCGTAGCACTAGGAAGAACCGTCGTCAAGATGATAATTCGAGGTAAAATTGACCAAAAGGGGAGAAACGAGGTGACACTCACCTCAATATGATAGGAACGAGGATAGAGAAAGACCCATAAGTGGACAGCAGCCCAGAAAAAACCTAGCCACCACAAACAAACACCAACGCATTCGAAAGATTGAGACAATCATTGGAGGACCACACGTAGGATGTGAGTCCAAGAATGCATAGAAGAATTACACTAGAGAGGCTAATGATCCACATATGGCCAGTTATATAATCAGTCAGTTAGTCCCATAGGATGAGGTCCGTAGAACCCATTACATTCACTCAAGAAGACGCGATGGGGGTACACTATCCCCACTACGACGCGTTAGTAGTAAGAGTTGTGATAGTTCGAAATGGATTAAAATGCATGTTGGTGGATAACGGGAGTTCGGTCAATATTCTGTTCGATTCCGCTTATAATAAAATGGCAGTAGACCATGAACTCACCCCCTATGACATCCCAATTATACAGTTTCACTGGAGATAGCATTATCCTAAGGGGAAAAATCACCCTGGCTATTGAAATGGGAACCATGCCTCTGGTAGCACACCACTTTATGGAGTTTTTGGTAGTTGACCGCCAATCTGCATGCCATGGAGTACTAGGAAGACTTGCCCTGAAGGAGCTATGGGTAGTCCCTCCATCCACCACCTATGTATGAAATTCTCCACTAAATAAGGAATAGCCACTGTCCGAGGTGATCAAATGGGCTCGAGAGAATGCTATCTTAATTCTTTGAGAAAGCCTATACCATGAGAGGTGAACATGGTTCTTCTTGATATTAAGATGTCTGAAGCCCTTGAAGAAGGGGAAGATGTCGAGATGACGGAGGCTTTTGTAGAGGATAGGCCTGAAAAGACAGCCTTAAACAAACTAATCCTCGCATTTTCGAATCTAAATCACAAGCCGCTCCAATGGAAGAAGTAGAAAGCTTCTCAGTAGACCACCAAGAGGTTTCTAAAGTCCTGCAAATGGAAAAGGACTTGGAAGAAGGGAAGAAGAAATAACTGAAGGACTTCCTTCGCAAGAACTCTGACGTCTTTACTTGGAAACATGAGGACATGATTGGAATAGACTCGAAGGTCAGTTGCCATCATTTGCAGATCGACCCAAACCAAACCCCGCATAGGCAGAAGAGAAGAACCTTGAATAGGAAAAAGTACGAGGCCCTAAAGGAAGAAGTGGAGAAATTAATCAGCAATGGCTTCATTAGGGAGGCCTCCTATTTGAAGTGGATATCCAATCCCGTGCTGGTGAAGAAACACAATGGCAAGTGGAGAGTGTGCATTGACTTCTCCAATCTCAACTAAGCTTACCCGAAGGACAACTTTCCACTTCCTTGAATAGACCAATTGGTAGACTCAGCAGCTGGACACGAATTGTTAAGTTTCATGGATGCTTATTCAGGTTACAACTAAATCCCCATGAATCCAGGAGATGAGGACAATACTTCCTTTATCACGGATAGAGGACTATATTGTTACAAGGTGATGGCATTTAGGTTGAAAAATGTTGGGGCCACCTATCAAAGGTTGGTAAATAAGATATTCGCTGATCAACTCGGTAAAATGATGGAAGTCTATGTTGACGATATGTTGGTTAAGAGCCTCCGAGCTGAGGAGCATGTGAAATATCTAGGCAAGACCTTTTAGATTCTAAGAAGATATCGAATGAGATTGAACCCTCTCAAGTGTACATTTGGCTCAGCATCTGATAAATTCCTATGATACATTGTAAATCATAGAGGGATTGAGGCGAATCCGGAAAAGATAAAGGCTTTGGTCGAAATGAGGTCGTCCCAGAAGTCGAATGACATGCATGGCTCTCCGGCAGGGTCGTCGCACTCAACCGCTTCATATCTAAAGCCACTGAAAAGTATCTTCCCTTCTTTAAGATTCTCAAAGGAGGGGGGGGGGGAAGGTTCCAATGGACATCGGAGTGTGAAGAGGCGTTTCAGGCACTGAAAAGTTACCTCAGACAAGCTCCCCTCCTGTCTAAACCAAAGGTAGGCGAACCACTTCTACTTTATTCAGCTGTGTTTGATGACACCATCTGTTCGGTTCTCATAAGGGAAAAGGAGACGCACCAATTTCCTATTTATTATATAAGAAAAGCATTGTTACCAGCAGAAGTTTGCTACCTAGATATAGAGAAACTCGCTCACTCTTTAATCACCGCTTTTCAAAAATTGAGGCCTTACTTTTAGGCCTACAACATCTATGTACTGACAAATTTTCCCCTAAAGAAAGTCCTACAGAAACTAGATACCTTGGGGAGGTTACTGAAGTGGGCCGTAGACTTCAGTGAATTCGACATAGTGTATAAACCCAGGACCGCAGTTAAAGGACAGGCCCTAGCTGACTTTGTTGCTAAATTTGCCAAGGCCTCTGAAATTGAGATGACTATGGAACCAGTGGAGCCTCCCACCTGGACCCTCTTTGTAGACGGATCGTCTGGAGAGGCTAGTTCGGGAGCAGGAATAGTCTGGAGAATCCAGAGAGACACAAGCTTAACTGTGCAATAAGGCTCAGATTCAAGGCATCTAACAATGTGGCTAATATGAGACACTTCTAACCGGCCTTCTTCTAGCTAAAGAATTGCAAGTGAAGAGGTTAACCATCAACGGTTATTCACAGTTAGTGGTGGACCAGGTCAATGGCAATTTCATGGCTAGAGACAAGTACATGGCAACATACCTGAAACTAGTCATGGAATTCTTCTCCCACTTCGAAAGGTTTGAACTAATGCAAGTACCCTTCCTGGAGAACTCCCATGCTGATACTTTGTCAAAGTTGGCTAGCGGTAAGGATTTCGAACTTCTGGCCGAACTTTCCATCATAAGGAAAGAAGAAGTGATGTAGATAGAAGGTACCCCTATGTGGATGCAACCGATCATTGTTTTTCTTAAAGAACAAACTGTACCAAACAACAAGGTCGAAGCTCGTCACCTCCGGATGAGGGCTTCTCACTTCATCTACAGGATGATGTGATATACAAGCAGGGCTTCTCAACTCTCCTTAGGTGCACAAGAGGTGAGGAATAAATTACATTCTAAGAGAAATCCATGAGAGGGTTTGTGGAAATAACTCCGAAGGGCCAGCGTTGGCTCACAAAGTGCTCAGACAGGGATACTATTGGCCTACTCTGAAAAGGGACTCAATTCAGTTCATACGCAAGTGCGATAAATGTCGTGCTTCTCTAATGTGCAAAGACAGCCCTCACAGGAGCTCAAGGTCGTGTCAAGCCCTTGACCATTTGCCAAGTGAGGAGTTGATCTTGTTGGTCCATTGCCAAGAGGAAGAGGGAATGCCTATTGTGCTATTGTTGCGATCGATTACTTTACAAAATGGGTTAAACGGAGCCATTGGCTAAGATCACCGAGGTAAATACTTCCGAATTTCTCTGGAAGAACATCATATGTAGATTCGGCATACCCCACTCTGTGGTTTCAGACAATGGTAAAAAATTTGATAAGAAAATTAGGGACCTATGCAATGAGCTCAGAATCAAAAAGCATTTCTCGACACCTCACCATCGCCAAGCTAATGGCCAAGTTGAGGCAGTAAATAAAACCATCAAACTCACCTTGAAAAGAAAGTTGGATGCTTCAGAAGGGGAGTGGGTTGATGAACTCCACTAAGTTCTCTGGGCCATATGAACCACTTGCAGAACTGCAACGGAGAGACCCCATTCTCCATAACGTATGGGGCTGAAGCCATGAGCCCAGTAGAAGTCAGATTGCCCTTACCTCATCGCATCTACTTCAACGAAATAACAAACGACGAATTGAGAAGGTTTGAGCTTGAACTTCTCGAGGAAAAGAGAGATGATTCTCAGGTCAAGCTTGTCTCCTACCAATACAAGATGATGTATTATTACAATACCAAGGTGAAGAAAAGGGCTTTTATATCGATGATCTGGTGCTTCGTAAAGTATTCCCATTATCGAAGGAACCAGGAACAAGAACACTAGGGCCATATCGTGTCACCCAAGAGATACGACCTGACACGTACAAAATCTAAAGTTTGGAAGGCAAAGTAATGCCTCATCCTTGGAATGTTGAATACTTGAGAAAGTATTATCAGTAGGAAAATCGTGAGTATTACCATGTAAATACTATTGACAATTAAATGGACTAGCTTTTGCTTCTGCATTGTTCTCAAATGAACCCACCTCAACGGTGTTCTCACGCATTTTCACTCCTTGTCGAGGTACATAAGGCCCAAGGGCCCACCTCAACCAAGGATGGCCGTTTTATCAGGAGAGGCACCTGTACCACCCATGGTGAGGCGGATCAGCAATGTTCACATTTTCACTCATTGTCAAGGTGTTTACGTCCCCAAGAGGCCACCTCAACCAAGGATGTCAGCTTCATTTGGGGAGGCGCAGGTACCATCCCTGGTGAGGCGGATCAGCAATGTTCACATTTTCACTAGGCGTATTATACATACCAGCCCAAACGCGTCACCTAGAGCTCCCCTAACAGTCGCCATGATTGCCATTTATGGCCTTGGGGGCATGTTGGAAGCAAGAAACGCCCACAAAAGCTGCCTTGGGAAGACGCGAGAGTTGTTAAATCATTAGCACCCGACCCTGGGTTTTCTCATCAGCTGTTACTTCGTCCAACACTTATCACTTTGTCCTTCAGCCAGGACTTAGCTTTGCAACCACTTTCCTAAAAGTTGCCAACGTTTATCAGTTCGTCCTTCAGCCAAGACTTAGCTTTGCAACAACTTTCGTAAAAGTTGCCAACGCTTATCACTTCGTCCTTCAGCTAGGACTTAGCATTGCAACAACTTTCCTAAAAGTTGCCAATGCTTATCACTTTGTCCTTCAGCCAGGACTTAGCTTTGCAACAACTTTCCTAAATGTTACCAACGCTGTTCACTTCGTCGGGGGAAAAACTGTTGCCAACACTGATCACTTTGTCCTTCAGCCAGGACTTTTGCAACAACCTTCCTATAAGGTTGCCAAAGCTAATCTCTTTGTCCCTACAACCAGGATCTCGCTTGGAACAACAATGTAGCCACCTCAACAAAGTCCTTGCATTATATAAATATCCATACAGGACTTGAGGGACTGTTGTTACGAGCCTCTAAGAGCCCTTCACCTTGACCATTCATCTCATCAGCCACGTGTGGACGAACTGATATGGTGTCCCATGTGGCAGATGAGCTGAATTCGTGACACATGAACTGATTCCCTAAATCCAAACCGAAATACCATTACCTTACTCGGTAGAAGATCTGAACTCATCCACCATTCATGACAGATGCAAAGGCTCGCACTCCGCACCTATTGTACTTCACAATCTTCCTCGCCACACCCTCACCAAGATCTTTTAAGAGATGTCCAAAGTCAAGTTCCTGACTGATTGATGGCATGTGTGGCAGGCTACAAACAGTCAACTCAACTGATATGTCTGAAATCATTTAATGTCCTCTAACCTATGGATTGACGGATTGACGCATATGAGAGCTTGACTCATTCAGGATCTGAAGCCACGTGTGCCTTCATCCAACGGTCCACCTCTTCCCTTTCCTAGTATAAATACCCCACTCTGGTAAGAATAAGGGATTCCCATTCAAATCTTTGTATTCTAGTCTTTTAACTCTAAGCTTTTCACTATATTTACACATTCTCAACCACGTTCCGGTGACCAACCCATCGCCAGGCACACCTTCCGGTTGAACGAATCACTGGCTTGGCCGTCGAGTGCTCACGGTCGCCTCCACCCTCATCGGAAAAGGCCACAAGTGACTAAAAGTATGCTACCATGTGCATGGAGGAGCTTACGTGGAGTCTCGTTTTGTTGACCACATGTCGAACCATTTTTGGAAGTCAAAACTGAAATAGAGAAGAATATGATGGAGAAGGTCCCTTGTGCAAATGTGGTTGGCTCTGTTATGTATATAATGGTCTGTATGAGACTTGATCTTGCCTTTGCTATAAGTGCTTTTAGTAGATATATGAGTAATCCTGGTGAATATCATTGGGAAGCCATGAAATGGTTGTTAAGATACTTAAAAGGAACTTCTAACTTAGGACTTATGTTCAATAAGAATAAAACTGGAATTAGACTGAAAGACTTTGCTGATTCAGGCTTTGCTGGTAACTATGATAATAAGAAATCAACTTTTGCATATAAATTTACTTTAAATGATACATGCATAAGCTGAAAATCACTGCTGCAAAAGATTGTAGCCTTTCTTCAATAGAGACTGAATATATTGCAGCGATTGATGCTGTAAAGAAATGTATTTGGTTGAAAAACCTATTGGATGAAATTGATTTTTCTGGTAATAATGCTGTTATATTTTCTGACTGTCAATCTACTATACATCTTAGTAGAAATCATGTTATTCATGATAGAACTAAACATATAAATGTTAAATTTCATTTTATGAGAGATATCTTAGAAAATAAGATCATGAAAATTGAAAATGTTTCAACTAAATGTAATCCAATAGACATGGGAACAAAAATACTTCATTTGTATAAATTTAGGGGTTGTTTGAATTTTCTAAATGTTATTTCTAACTAATGTTTTTTGCAGGTACATAGAGCAAATGAAACTGAAGGAGGAGTTAACCTCCAATATGCTATAAAACTCAAAATGTCTAGCAAGGTGGAGATTGTTAAATATTGGTTGCTTAATAATTTTGGTCCCAATGATGTAGCCCAAACTGGTAATTCAATTAATGGCCCTATGATGCAGCCCAAATTCTAAATGCAACCTGACAGCCCATTTCCATTGTGTATTCTCGCGTTTTAACTGAAGTGCGACTTTGGTTATTTACTTGAAGGCTGAGATGATGCCATGTAGAATGGCTGTGGCCATTGGATGCTTCTGATTGTTTGTATTATTGGCTTGACTTTTCATTTTGCGTCTACTTCTTCGAGATTATTCTTAGAATTTTCTCTATTCTGCTCTCTGTGTATTCTCTTTGAAAACCTTTGGTTTTCACCTTGTAATCTTTGATTTTAGATGTTCTTGGTCAGATCTAGTGTCGATTAAGGTGTGGTTGTGGTAAATCTGTTCTTTGTTTTGAAGTAACATTTGGTTACTAAGTGTAATTAGACGAGGGTTTCTTGAGAGAACCTTTGGGTCTGAGGGTTTGAGAGAACCTTTGTGGATATCTGTATTTTAAAACTTGTACTGATTATTGCTGGTTTCTAGTGGATTGGAGTGATAATCACTTCGATGTATACTTAACGGGTGACTAGCCCTAATTTGGGTGAACATTCGGGCCTACAAGCGAAAAATCTCTTAGCTCTTTAATTTATGTAATTACTTGGTGTTTTTGGGGCCTGTATAATAGCAACAATTTTCCTATTTTTCTACTTCGTTCTTTTACGGAAAAAAAATTTCTTTACTATCTAAAGTTGAAAACAAAAAGATATCCAATTTTTTTTACAATACACCATAATACCCCTGAAATTTTCTAATAGTGCCTAAAATGCCCCTTACGTGACTAATGGCTCCCTAGAAATTCTATTTTTAATTATCTAATTGATAGTTGAGAGTTCTCTTATGAAAATTGTCGTCGATGCTCGAAAACCTGTACGCTCCTCTTTTTTTCCCACACCATTGCTGACCATCGAAAATTTGACCTTAGTTCGTAAATTTCGCTCCAATTGCTTTTAGGCCCTATTTGATATGTATCATTTTCCATGGAAGTTAGAAAACAAATCCCATTTTTCATGTTTTGGCTTGTTTGATAGTTATTGTTTGTCATGGAAATTTTTTTCCTACTAATGTTAACACGTGCACATTTTCACCCAAAATGTGGAATTATTTTGGTGGGAAAACTGATTTCCACCTTTTTTAATTTTTTTAATGTTTTTTGGGCAATTGGAATAAATTTTATAATCAATTGTAAAAAAGAAAAAAAATCATTTTAATGAACAATTTTCATATAAAATAAAGTCAAACGAACACTAAACTTTGATGAAAAAATGATTTTCTTGGAATTTTTTTTTTTTTTACTTTTTGGCAATGGAAACAAATTTTATAACCAATTGTAGAAAATTTTATCACTTTAATGGACAATTTTCATGTAAAACAAAGCCAAACGAACACAAAAAGATCCAAAATTTTAAAATTTTTCGAGTGAAAAATTATATCAATCAAACACACTTAATTAACAATTCCCTGGAAAACAAGTTCTAGTCAATTATTTTCTCTAAAATTCATTTTCTTTCCACCCATTTTCTTGTAATCAAACGGACCCTTAGTTAAATAGAAAATGTACTTTTTTTTTTAAAGCCAGTAATAGATTTATTGGACATAATTTTGGCGCATAAGTGAAATATAAATTTGGATGCACTGCATTGAAAAGTGTGTTTTTTTGTTTTTTTTGTTCTTGGGGTGATCCGTAAAGTCAAATGTTGTTGAATTTGCTATGTAATTTCTTTCAAGTTTTGAGTTTTATTGATAATGTTGTGGTTAAAATACAGATGTATATATTTACGGGCACTGTGTTGACAATACTGTATATTTGGTACTAGTGCTGGATGTCGTAATAGAATGTGAAATCATCACATGGTTATGTCTATTGTCGATTGTATTGGTCATCTTATGATGGCGGTCCGATGTTGGCATTCGAGAGGGTAAACAAGAAGATGTATTGCATGCTAAAGAAAAATAGTTGTACACATTCCATGATTCTCGACATTGGGGAGCACAATTGTCTCGAACGATGGTTTTGATTAGATCGGCTCGAAATGTATTCACGAATTTTATGGATAGACCTTTATTTAGCGGTTCTGTTAGAATGGAGAAAATGAAGTTTTCCTGTAAGCTAATGCATGAATTGTTGAAGATGACGATTAGATGCAGCAAGCATAAACATAATGGGTTTAGCTTGGATAATCACAAGATTGCAGCGTGGTGTCCGCCGAGGGTCAAGAAGTATAATGCCTAAAAAGGGACCGAGGGCTGGATATGGATTACTATGGTGCGTGGAAGGTTTAAGAATTAAAGAATTGATGGCAACCTTCAACAGATGCGAAGACGCCACAGATAGATACAAATTGGGATTGGTCATATGTCGACATTGTATAGTATTTACTCTTGAAAACAACCAACTGGTTAAACAAACGGCTCTGGCCCCGTTGACAATGAAGAGATATTTGAAGCATATCAAAGGGATTGCAAGTCTTAATACTTTCTCTGGCACTTTATAATGCGAAAGGAATGGAGTGTGAAATCAGACCAAGTTCTAAGCAAACCATGACATTTGAACAAATACGGCTTTCCGAGATTTTCGTGGGCATTGCAGGTACGGCTAAACAACGAAACTGTCAAACCGTAAAACCAAAATCGTTTTTTTGAAATTATTTGGTTTGGGTCCACATAGAACCGTCAACATTTTGGTATTGAACCGAACAAACCATTTTAAAGTGATTTGGTTTCGGTTTCAATCTTTACTTTCAAACTTTCAAACCGTTTACATAAAATAAATAAATAAATAAAATCTGAAAATAAATTAATTTAAATTTTATCTAACCCAATTTAAACTAAATACATCCCAATTAAAAAGTTACATTCATATTAAACATAACTCAATTAAATTCAATACCGAAATATACAATTATACATCCTAATTAATAAATTAAATCATACGTATATACCCACCAGTCATCGCAATCGTTAATATAAAATCCTCAAATTGGGAAAGTGTTAAAGATGTGTTAATTATTCAAATATCCACAATTATTTTTGAGTCAACATTCCCTATTTGTGGTCGAATTCTTGATTCATTTGGGAGTTCGTTGAATACAAATATGGTTGATGCGGTAAATAAGCTCTAAGAATGGTTACATAGTAACAATGAACATATAGTAATTCGTCAATATTCGGATATAGTAGAAGTATTGGATGATTTACAAAAAGTTAATAGTAGTTTGATCTTTCTATTCATTTTCTCTTATTAGTTGTTTTATATCATTAAACTATAATCATTGAATTTATGTACTATATGCTTATATTTATCGAGTGAATGAATCATGTGTTACAATTGCAGACGTTGCGCCAATTAGTGTCGATTAAGAGGTTAAAATATTTTTATTATATTGCTGCATTATAATGTTTAGAATTATAATACTTTTATTTGTAATATTTTTAATGATACAATTTATGTTTAATGTGAAATTTCAAATTAATATTTATGATTTAATATATTCGATATATATTAATTTTTTTCATTGTTAAATCATGGTTTAAAACCGAATCAAACCTGAAAAAGTGGTTTGGATTGGTTTGGTTTTGAAATTGAGGTGGTTTGATCTGATTTGAAAAAAACTCCAAACCACTCTAAATGGTTTGGTTTGAGAATTTGTCTCAAAATGTCTACATTGAATCGTGTTCATCTGTAATTGTAGTCGTATGACTGTATGTTCACTATGTAATGCTTAATTTTACTTTAGTGCAGTTTATCCGCTAGCTCCGATTCATTTTGTTCACTGTGTATATAATATTATATATATGGGTCTACGGGGCTATCCCAAAGCTTGAGAAACATTTCGTGTTGAATCTCAGAAACAGATGTTCGACGCTACGCAATTTGAAGCAGTTTGACAATCGCAATGACAAGACATACTAATTTTTTTTAATCGTAAACTAGGTTATAATTCACGTTCAACTCGAATATTATTAGTTGTATACCCTTCTCTTCGTTCTACTCAATGCTTGTGCACCGATTGTTTTCACTCTCGAAAATGCAGATTGTTGTGTGGACAACTCTTGAGCTTACACTACTTTTGACATGTTTTTGATCATATCGACCAATGAACATGATTCAATATTACCAAATTAAAAAATTTAATTCTCAACCTCATGATTCTTGGAAATTTGTGAACATGTACTAATGTGATGAAAGAAATTTCACTGGTAAGTTATACCGATAGTCTGTGTTCACTAAGATTAACATTATAATTTCAAATTTTAATTTTGTGATATATCTTATACAAGTGTTGACATATCCCAAATCAAAACCTTTTTGCTTTACATTTACTAAAATATGTGCATGCGTAAACAGATAAATACTGTCTAAACAAGCGTGTTTGCATGTGCAAGAGATATAAAACAAAGAACCATAAATAATATGGATTATTCTAGTGGTACATCACCACTTACACAAGGGTGTCCATAATGGACACCCGATACCTCCTCATTGGAGGGAGTGCCGACCCCACCAACCCTCCCTCCAATGAGAAGGCGTCGAGTGTCCATTATGAACACCCCGATATAAGAAATGATGGACAAAATTACAAAAAAGTTGATGGGGTTGCGGCAGTGGCACGCCCACCAGACCTTTCATTCTTGAATTCACCCTTGAAAGAGTACATAGAACTCACCAGTCGAAGTGGCTGAGCAAGCCATATATCATTGCACTTTTTAATATCCACTTCTGTTGAATTGCCTCCTATGGATCCATTATCTGTTTCTTTTTCGGTGGGAATGGTTTGTATGTTTCGAACTCAATGTAACAAGTCACAAACATTGGCGTATTAGCCCATGCTAGACCTAGCCCACTTAGGTGTAAAAAAATTTGTGTAAAACATTTTTTTTCTTACCTATTAGCCTGTGTTAAAAAGAATTTTTTTCGATCCTGAACCCATCCCTTCTTACAAAATTATGTCACAATAAATAACATAAATATAAAGACCACAAGAGTGTTATCTTTCTTCATCGTCTCCCTCATTCATCTCTTCTTCATAACAAGGTAGGTCATTCTTGTGGTCTACCGCTTAAGGTGGTTTAGGGAATATATGGAATGGTGAACATTATACAAATAAAATTTTAACCTCTTTTCAAACTTGCATCTTAGCACACGTAAGTTTTATTTATAGTTGTGTGTTGAGGCTTTGTTTAGGGATATTTGACTCCATCAACTTGAAACAAATAATCAATTTTATATAATATATACCAACCAAACAAATATCAAGTTCATTGTGGACAAAAAGAAAAAAGAGAAAAATAATATACACGAAAAGAATCGTTGTCGTCCAACATAAACTGGAAACATAATAATAGTCAAATATCACAAACATTGTAAATAGTTGTAATAGAAAAAATCGACAAAATGGGAATCAAGATTCTCAGTCATCGGACCTCACATGGTACCAGGGTTGGAGCCCATTAAGGTTAGCGCAGGCATAGGCTTGCATTGAACTTTTGGGTCCAACCCAATCACTTTTAATTTTTTTTTTTTCCCTAACATTTGCCATTCACTAGCTCAATTCAAATCCAATCCCATATCATCTCAACTCTCACCCAGTCATTTGACACTTTGTGAATTTTTTCGCTCGTTTCTCGTTGATTCTCTAGGCGATTATAGAATTTGTTTCAAAATCTGTTTCAAATAATCTGGGTTTCATTTTTGGGGATTTCATTTAAAAGGACTAGTCAAACCAATTATTAGTTTAAAAAGTCCAACAACAATGTTTTTTAGTTAGAATGCCTAAAGATACCAAAAAATGAAAAATACAATTTGCGAATGACTAAAACATCCGTGTATACAAAAAGACATTATTGTCCTAATTCCTCTTTCATATTTCTATTTAGCCCTAAATCAATTTTGGGTTTCATTTCTTTTATAGGAGGTCGATATATCAAATCTTCTCTTCTTCATGAAATCTTAAAATCAATTTTGAGCTTTTTATTGGTTGGAGGTAGCCTATGTGTTGAAAATCTTAGATTGCTTGAATTCAAATTCTAGATTTTTTTAGCCTCTTTGTCCTGATAAATCTGCTAATTTGTGCTTGATTTCTTGAAAATATGGTTATTTGACTTGAAAAATTAATTGTTCATATTCTTGGGTTCTTGGAAATGAAGGACCATATGCATATAATGGAAATACTTTTTATATTCATTTCTTGTTTGTGGGTGCCCATGGAGGTTATAACATGATTGGAAATGTCATTGCTCTTGTTGGTCCAAGGATGGTGAATGTTGGAGTTTTGTTTACATTAATCTCGCCTAAGCCTACAATTATTGCTGCAGTTGATGATATAAATTTTGATTTTAGCATTATTAAAGATATAAAGTTGAACATCTTCTTGTATGATACAAATTGCACAGGGTTTCTTGGAACTAGTGAAGGTAATAATTGTACATCTCGTGAATGCAGTAGGAGCAAGAATAATGGTCATATACCCGTTTCACTTGTATTGGCCAAACAACTCGTAGTGATCCGTAATTTGCAAAATATTGTTGTGACATGTAGCTTTATTATTTTGTACTTATTTGAATCAAAAAATGATTTATTACATTTTTTAATCACTGTACTGTCAATGTCTTGATATTGAAACATCAATAAATCATTTGTTGCTTCTTTATGATGTCATTGCTTTGTGTTATTGGAACGACATTGAAGTCATTTTATATAATTATGGTTATGTTTTCACCTTACAGTTATCGTATTATTTTTTTACAAACAAACAACTTTTATATGGTTTTATTAGAACGACACAAATGTTGTTATACTTGTTAAATATGTCGTTCTAGTACCAAAAATTTACTGCTTCACATAACGACATTCGAATCATTCCAAACAAACAAAACGATTTTGATATCAATCCAGTACAAGAATTGTACTGTTCACATAACGATATTGAAGTCGTTCTATACTAACAAAACGACATTGAAGTTGTCATACCAAAAAAGTTGACATTTTGGTCCCCAAACTTTCATACTTTTTTCAACAAAACGACATTAAAATATAATTCTTGTTATGGTGCATGCCAGCTATAGTTTAGGAAATTGACATTTGGTCCCCAAACTTTCATACTTTGTTCAATCAAGTCATTTTCCCCAAACTAATTTTTTTTGGGTTAACGTTTTGGTCCCCAAACTTTCGTCCTTCATTCAACGACCTATGAAATATAATAATCATTTTATATGATGTTGTATTTATGATAAAATAATCATTTTATATGAAAAGAAACTATAGTTATGTCATTATATTGATGATTTAAATTTGAACGATTTTAAAGTGGTCATATTTGTACTAAAACAATTTGAATGTTACGATATTCCGTGGGTTTGATACATAACAATATTGCTATTGTTTCAGTACCATTTTGACGACATTGATATCGTTTCAATTTAAATTATAACTAAAATGACATATAAATCATGTTAGTTTATATGAACCGATAATTATATCGTTCATGCTAAAAATGATGATTCATCCATTTACGACTATCCGACATGTATCGACATATGTATGATGATCAAAATAGGTCATCAGGTGAGTTTGCTCTCATTCAAAAGAAATCATGGGAACATTTGTGTTCTACTGATTGTATACTACTTTTAAATTATTTCGATGAGAAGAAAGTATCTCAATTCGTTCTTTTTAAGACATTCGAGTGGTATCAACCCAATTGATGAAAATTTTCGATCGTCTTACGTATGTTAAGGCATATCGGATGGTCGTGGACAATCAAATTATTACTTTTTAACCATGACGATATAATTATCGTTTTATATGAAAGGAAACGATATATATATATATATATATATATGTCATTGTAGTTATGATTTGAATTGAAATGATTTCAAACTTGTTGAATTTGTACTTAAACAATATGTATGTCGTTATATTATTTAATGGGTTTGATACATAACGATATCACTATTGTTTCGGTACAATTTTCGACGACATTGATATCGTTTCAGCATAAATAACAACTAAAACAACATATAAATTGTGTTAGATTATATCAAACGAGAATTATATCGTTTCTGCTAAAAACGATGATTCAACCGTTCATGACTATCCAACGTGCCTCCGACATATATATGACGATTGAATGGGTTCATCAAATGGGTTGAGACCGCTCGAACATCTTAAAAAGAATGAATGAAGATGCCTTTTTTCTGTAAGAATAGTTCGAAGGTGCAGGCAACTATAGAAATACAAATGTTCTCATAATTTATTTTGAGTGAAATCTAACCTACTTGATAATCTCTTTTGATCGTCCTATATATGTCAGTGGCATGACGGGCGGTCATGGACGGTCGAATCGTCATTTTTTATTCAAAACGATATTATTGTCATTATATATGAAAAGAAACGACTTCAATTTCGTTGTAGTTATGATTCGAACTGGAACGATCTCGATCTCACCAAATTTGTACTAAAACGACCTATATGTCGTCATGTTATTTCGAGGTTTGATACATAACGATCTCAATCTCGTAAAATTTGTATTAAAACTATATGAATGTCGTTATGTTATTCCATGGGTTTAATACATAACGATATCAATACTTATGTAATAAACGAAACGATATCAATGTCATTTTAGTTATGATTTGAACTAGAACGATATCAATGTAGTAAATATTGTAATGAAACAACATGAATGTTGTTATATGCGTGGTTCATGCCGATGCACTCGCACCTATGAGTTGTTCACCTCCCGAGAGCAACTTATCATTTAAACGTGTGTTCATAACACCTCAAGTCGCGCATGAGGGGGAAGTTTTTTTTTTATCGAAACAACTTCTATGTCGTTTAATTAATCTATAACGACTTCAATGTCATTAGGAAAAAAATAAAACGGTGGGTATTGATAAGAAAACGACATCAATATCATTTTGCGTCTCATGAACGATTTCAATATCGCCATGTTAATCAGTGCAACTTTTGTATTGAAATGACATCAAAATCATTTTGTGTTTTAGGAACGATTTCAGTGTTATTATATGAATGAGTGCATTCTATATTGGAACGACATCAATATCATTTGTGTCAATGAACGAAGTCTATATCGTTACGTGAAGCAGTACTTATATTTTGACGTAATGAATTAAATGTCATTTTATTGGTTATGGAACAATATCATTATCATTGACATGTGCGATATTTAAACTTGAAAGTTATAAAGGCCTGAAAATATGTAGATTTCAATTACATTCAATATCATTAATTAATCATCACAATTGTAAATGCACTAGCAAGTTGCTACACAACATTCTCAAAATATCAAATAATCTGCACAAAGAAGACGAAGTAGATATACAACATTCTTAAAACATCAACTATTCTAGATAAATAGAACAAAGTAACTACAAAAATATATCATAAAATCAATAAAAATAGCAAAAAATAATCTATTTTTCGAAATCCTATGCATCGGTCTAAGAAATGATCGAAAGTAGCTCTCCTGAAGCTTGTTCTTCATAGCACTGCAAAATACAAAATAATTACAAATATTAGAACAATTGATGATAGTAAAGCACATAAAAACAAGATGCATAAACCAAGTTAAGCATACAAATTTTCGATAAGAAAAAAGAAATTTTGTACAAATTGCAATCTCTATAGTACTTCACAACAAAAAAAGTTCTACTAATATTTTGCTAATGCAATTACTAGCTTTATAGCCAAATGTGAAATCATCATGAAAGATTATGCTTCATTTCACTCATTACTTGATAGTTTAATGAGAGGAATTAAGTTCAATTCCAAGCATAGACTCCTATTTTTTCCTCAAAACTTAGAAGACAAAATATCAAATTCGGAAAGAGTTAAACACAATGTGCCTTGTGTCACTTTCAACTCACATACATATTTTGGAAAATGAGTAGAAACAATGAGCCTCAAGTCACCCTCAACTCTCATACATATTTGGGCAATATATCTATTATCTCATTTTCAACGTCCTCTTTTACTTATATCTCATCCTATCAAATAAGCATTACATTACAGAGCAAGTATGATATCAATTTTGAGCCTCATTTTAAATACATATCACTATCTGAAAAGTTTTACTCTAATGTGTAAGGTGAGTTCATATGGTGAAGTCTCCATTTTCACCAAAATCGGCAATAATATTTCAAATGGTATTTTAGCATTGCATCCTTGTGAAGGAAATGTAAGACTTTGCACATCAATTGCCAGAAAATTAAAAAAAAAAAAATTCTAATGACTTTTCTTATAACAAAATTGAGAAAGATAGTTTAGTGGGAACCAAAAAACATCATCGAAAAGCAATAAATAAAGCCAATTTTGGAAAAAGCCACAAATGGCTTTCACATATTATACTTGAGGGACGGCCAATTCTAAAGACAAGGAGAAAGTCACAAACAATATCACCAAAAATTCAAGATTGTTATTGACATAACATAGTTGTTGCATAAGGAAAATTACCATCATAAAATAACAACTTTGAAAAATAAATTCTAAAGAGCTAGAAGTTGAGAAGCGTTTGAGATTAAATCATTCACACACAATCAAATCGAGTCAAAAACAAATAAAGCCCAATAGAATTAAAGAATGTTTCTAAATAAACGTATGATATTATCTCCAAAATTCGGCAATGAAGAAAATGACTTATCCTCGTAGAAACAACTGATAATGGTGCCAAGAGGTGATTAACACATCTCCCTTTTTCGACCATAGGCATAGGTTATAAAACTTCTTCGACCCATTTGCTATTTTGATATGCTATTGCTACCTAGTAAGTTACGCAAATATTTAAAAACCCAACATACAACTCAAAAATCAAAGGACGAAATGGGTTTCTCCGCGACAGAGAGAGGGCAAAGAGTGCATTGAGCTAGAATAGTCCCCATTGTGCCTTTTTATTATTGTTGTTTCACAATAATTCTAGTAATTGACAAAGAAATTTTTTATGGAACACACTCATTATTTCAAATTATTTGATCTTCGCTTCTGATTTGAATTTATACTTCCAAACTAAGCAAACGAAATACTAATTTACACATAAATGTACCCAAGTGTTCCATTTACAAACATAAAAAATAACAGAAAATCTGGGATGTGCAAGTTCAATACTATAACGAATGATTAGCTCCTCCACTTACTCAGCGGATTTAATAAAATTTGAAACCAATTTCTTGACTTTTCAGAGCTTTTCTTCTGGATAATTTTTCAACCACAAGCCAATTTCACGATACTCGTCAACCATTCTTTCATCTTCTTGCGGCCTCTTGTACGGTTCCTTCGTCTTTTTCCCTGTGCTTAGCTTGTCATTCCTACCTAACATAAAGGAAGGAGATATGTTCGACTTGGTTGGTGAAACCTGAGACTGAGGAGAAAGTAAGAAGATAGGTTTGATTTGAGAATGGAGATGTAACCAAATCCCATTTTCAATTTGGGTATAAATGATTTTGACGTGAATAAATCTTCAATTCCTCCTTCAATTTAGCATTTTACAAGGAAGGATAACATAGTCTTATTACACTTTTAAATAGTTAAATTTTATTTTAGTTTTTAGAACTTGGTCAAAGGCCTATTGGATAAAAAAAGATTGAAGGGTGGCCGTTTTAACTCATTCTCCTTAATTTTTTCAGTGAATTCAACGATGTGAAGTAAGCCATTGTATATTTGATTGTTTCATATCTCAACGATTTCCTTTGGTGTTCTTGGTAGAAATGGTAGAAGTCTGTAATTAATTAGGGAGAACCTTGCCTGCTTTGAAGAATCTAGGCTTGTATGGTAATCTCTTGCCTCTTTTGAAGGTTTTTGGGTCCAAGATTCAATCAATTTCTACATGAATGGTTAGGTTTCAATTAATTTCTACTGAAACGATTTTAGGTTCTGTGCATTTCTTGCCTTCTATGTGCTCTGGTATATTTTCAGATTTCCCATTTGTTGGAAGATGATCTGTTCTTCTTATGTTTCTATTTTCCTTTCAGTGGTATTTTGAATTGTTGTCATTCGGTGATTTGTGTTGGTGTTCTTGTTTGTAGAGTGGTATTTTGAGTTGTTGTCCTTCAGTGATTTGTGTTGGTGTTCTTGTTTAAAAATGTCGATGATTCAGATCAAATTATCAACTGTACTGCTAGCAATGTATCTCAATTCATTGTTGTTGACAATTATTAATGAATAATATTACCAACCTACTCAAGCTCACTCAAATTGGACGATTGGGAGGCGTCCTTGGTCTTGTATAAATGTACCTCATTAGAATTAGCTAGATATAAATGTACCTCATTAGAATGAATGGTGAAGATCAATTTGATTATAAATACAGGGTAAGATTAACTCTCTAGAGTTCTTTGCACATATATTTACCTGGAAAATTCTAGCAAGATTGTGAATAAAATCTTTTAGAAATCAATCTAGAGAGCAATCCATTTCCACTCGTCTTTTAAAATTTTAGAATGATGGTTCATATGTCTTTCATTAAGCACTCTTTAGAACTATTCTTTACCGACTCATATCCTTAACGATTACCGTCGATAATACTGTCAATGATGATGGCGGTAATCACCAATGGTGCTCCGATCTGTAACAGTCGACCAATTAAATTATAAGATCATCATAATAACTTAAATTAATGTTATGAATATTTGTCAAAATCCTTCATAGAAGGAAAGGCCCCTTTGGTAAATATGTATGTCACAATACAAATTCTTGTAAAAATAAAATAATTAATTTCTAGAAATGTTGCCAGGTCTGAATTCATTTTTGCACATGTATCCCTCATCTTTATTTTTTTAGCATCACTGTCCTCGATATTTTATTTTGAGCGCCCATAGTACTTGATATTGGGTATCTTGCAATTACTGTTGGTTTCAACAGTTCAACTTATGGAAGTTCTGTTCCATACCATACCATAATTAAAGTTTTTTTATTTTTTTTTTAAACAAACTATATCCATTTTCCTAATATTTCAAACAACACAACAATTTAAAAATGATAGGATACATCTTGCAAAATGAAACACACAGTCTAAATTTGGGGTTTAGTTGGCAATTGGGCACTAGACAGTGATGTGAAGAATTAGAAAAATGGAGTTAGGTCTGGGCTTTTAGCATGGGCTGAATTTTTCATTAAAAAAATTGAAATAATATGATGGGTTCAATTATAAAAAATAAAATAAAAAATTAGGAGATTCAGTTCTGGTTCTGGGATCAAACCAACCTATTGGTTCTTAATTTTAACATCAATTACTCAACTTAACCTATGAATAATCAAATGAAACCGAACCATTCGATTCTTTCGAGACTTTTGTCCACCCTCAAACAAGTGCATGAAGGGAAAATAAAAGCAACATGGGTAATGAGCTCATTTGTGGCTAGTGAGGGTGAAAAATTCTAACTACGGTTTCCGCATTCATGTCCTACATTTCAACTATAAATACACCAAAAACTCTAATTGTCTATTCATTTATCTTTCTACACTCAATTTTGAATTTGACTAAAGTGTCCAAGCTCATATGATAGTTGTAAAATAAACAATTGAATTGGATTCATTCTTTATTTCTTTGAACATGGTACTCAACCTACAACTCATTGTTGCGACAAAACATTTTAACATTAAAATTCTATCAAGATCTCACACCATCACAAGGACCCCAACTTCGTAGGTGAGGTCTTGTGTTTGATCTTCCAATTTTCCATTCAAGCAAGAAGTTATATATATATATATATATATATATATATATATATATATATATATATATATATATATATATATATATATATATAAACTTGTCTAATTTATACAGTTCAACTGAATTTTGATCAATTCTTTTGCTAGTCTAATTTATCAACTTTTCAGTCACACACACCGATTCGATCTGATTTTATAACTACGGTTTGATGATAACCTTGTCATCATTTGTATATTAGAGATTAATTTGCTCAAAATGTGAAGTATTGGGCTGCACAATATTTTTCCCTTTGAATTAAAAGTTTTTTTTCCCCCCGGAAGCCTTGAATCCAAATTTCAAACAACGCAATGTAATCAAATGATTCGAAAAAAAATAAAAATAAAAAAACTGAACGTATTTCGCTTAGAGGAAATTACATTAAACCAGAATTCTAGATATTACAATTCAAAAATCAGACTTAAAGTTTATTTATACAAAAATCAGATACCAATTCAAACTTTTAATATTAATAATAATATTATTAATAGGCTGATTTACATTTTCAATTCCAAACCCTAATTATATTTCTCCCTCCTTTCTTTCTCTAAACTACTCTTCTCTCACCTCTCTCTATCTTTCACCCACGACCACAGGAGCAGCCATGGCAAAAATACAGATGGAAAACTATGGGTTGTTGTCAATATTGAAACAATCGACCATCGCCGCGATATTATTAGCAGATTTGTGGCGACCGCTCTTCTGAAACGACAATTTTTTGTGGCGATTTCCATGTGTGAGGAAGAAAATCGAGAGATAAGAGAAAGGGAGGCAAGACTTGTGGTGTGCGATGTGCGAACGGCCTGTGCTGCAAACAGAGATGTCGGCATTTGAAGGGATCGTCGATTGCTGGACTTGTGGTGTGTGAGGGAGAGAGAGATATGATGGATTGGAGGAATCTATTATGTGTCGGGATCGAAGCGGTGATGAGTGTGGTGGCCACTCCGTGCAGTTTGCGATGGTTGTGATGTTGGCTGTGGTGGCAGCGGCGGTGATGTGGTGGTCTGGTGAGTAGTGGTGGCCGTTGCGCGGCATCCTGGTATTTTTTGTTGGGGGTGATGGTGGTGCATTCTGGCCATTGGTGAGGTGGTGGTGTTGGTGGAGTGCGATGCTCGAGGTGGTGTAGGTTGCTGGTGGTGGTGTAAGATGCTGGGGATTTTGGATCTGATTTGTTGGTGGTGTTTGGGTGCCGGTTGTAGTGGTTTTGTTAGATCTGGTAGAGGTTGGGTTTTTGTTTTGTCGACGTTGGTGGTAGATCTGGTGGTTGGGGTGATTTTTGTTGGATTTAGTGGCAATGGATCTAACGGTGACAGTGACAGTTTTGTATTTGAAAGTGGTGGTCGAGAGGTGGTGGTGGTGGTTTTGGCGGCGACGGTGGCGACTTGGAGGGAGTGGTGAAGTGGTATAGTCGCAAGTGTTAGTTATGGTCACATATTATTTGGTTGATTGTGACCATTAAATTGGTTAATATGCGACTAATGAAAAAAATAAATTGTGACCAAGAAATAATGTGTGACCTAAAAATTTGTTAATTTGTGATTGTCTATTAAGTTGTAACTTATAATATTTGTGATTTGTGACCGATAAATAAGTTGTGACATAAAAAAAAATTTATTTGTGACCGATGAACAAATTGTGACTTATAAAATTTCTAAATTGTGACCTATAAAATTTTTGATTTGTGACCGTAAAATAATTTGACTTATAAAATTTTAGATTTGTGACCGATGAACAAATTGTGACATATAAAATTTTTGAATTGTGACCGTAAAATAATTTGTATTTCAATTTTTTATCTGTGACCGATGAATAAATTGTGACCTATAAAATTTTTGAATCGTAACCATAAAATAATTTGTGACATGTAAAATTTGTGATTTATGACAAATTAATAATATGTGACCAATTATATAGAATTTGTGACCATATTATATGGAATTGTGATCTTAATATATTTAATTAATAAAATATATGTTTAATTAATTAATTTATAAATAAAATTTAAAAATATCTGAAATTTGAAATTGGTAAAACTAAACTTCTTAGTTATGTATTGTTCCCTTTCGCTTATTGCCAATAATCGTCATTATGTCAGGTCTGTAATGGGCGCCCGGTCCATATCATGTAGGGCCCGTTCTATGTCGGTCTGACATATCATAGTCCTCCTAATTTCTTTTTTGGGCCAACCATGGACCATTTCATATTTATTAGTGAGCCCATCCATTCCATAAATTAATTTTTCTCTCTCCAAACGTGCATAATTTTCATAAATATTTGATGAAAAACTTAAACTAATTTATTTTTTCTATTTTAGTACCATCTTACTATCCTTTGTTAAAATCGGATCGAAATGTTCATTCTACTGAAAATCCCAATAACAATCCAAAATTCGGTTCAATTATAAGGTAAAACTTGAATATTCAAAAATCATAAGAACGAACATTAAAGCATACTTGAACCCGGCATATTCACCCCCTAAATCTTGCTTTTATTTATTTTTATTATTAATTAGATCCTGGCCTTGTAGAAATTTATGGGCCTAACTCATCTCACAAAACCGGTTCAGCAAGAGAGGCTTGCCACATTGTTTATAAGCTGGCCCAAGATATTGTCCACAGGCGATGTGGGATTTATTTCCAACAGGCCTGACCCACACCCCCCCCCCCCCCCCCCCCCCGCCCCCTCTTTAATTCTTTTACCAGTGGATTCTTAGAACATTAATTTCATATGAATTATGCAAAACATTGTTACAACTTACAATAAACCTACCAGCTAGCAACGGTAGAGCAGAGAATGAGGAGAAAGTAGCAGTGGTGATTAAATGTCGGTGACGTAGTTGTCACGGAAGTGAAAGTGCTTTTAAATTTCACACACACACACCCACACAGTTTCTATCCTTACGTTGCTACCACACGAAAATGGTCACTTTGCTTGTTAAAATAGGATACGTTTGGTAGAATTTTTGAAATGTTAAAAAATATTTTTGAGATTAAGAAGTCGATTCTGATTATTTTATTTGATTAGAAGACTTTTAGAAAAAAATTGGCATAAGGTAATTTTTTTTTAAAGTAACCCTTCTACAAAAAAAAAAAAAATGAAAGCAAAAATACTGTCAAACGGATATATATTTCCGAAGCTAAGTTAATCCCAACCAGACAACTCCTAACTCATGTACTGTACACATGCATGCTTTAAAAAAGCTTATACTACGTGTATATCAATCATGCTACATGCACAACACATGAGTTACAACCTCTCACGAGGGAGATGAAGCCCGCTATTATTTTAATCGAGGTGGGGAGGGGTTATAACTCAATTTTGTAACCCAACATTGTACAATGAGCATTATTCACGTGCATATATATAGCGACTGTGTGTGTGTGTTTTTTTTAATGTTGTAATTTTTATTTGTATGATATTAATGGTATCAATTAATTTCGTTGTTTTACATTATTATCACTTTGGTAGAAATCATGGCACAAAGTGTGGGATGTATAGTCACAAGTTGGGCGCTGAAAACAAAGAAATTGTTTGCTTGGAACAAAACAACTTTGGAAGTGCTTCTCTCTTTGTTTTTCCTTTTCCTATGTGCTACCTATTAACCACTTATTAATTTACCAGTTAGTATTTTCTTCTTAAAATCAAGAGAAATGAATGCGGTGGACTACGAGTTGAGATTTGCTGTCTAAATTTTGTCGTCTTATTTGCTATCCACCAATTAATTATTGACACATCATTTTGTAAGAGATGTTATTTAACAGTTTTAAATACTTGTTAAAGTGAAAAATTGAAATTGATGATATGTTAGTTTAAAATGACGTGTTAATAATTAATTAATTAATTAGGTGAAGAATAAAAGTTGGATAGCAGATCTCAACTCGTGGACTCCAGCACCATTAGGACTAGATACCATTATTCTAAAATTAATGTTTCATGCTTGGCTAAGCCTCAACCATTCTTATTGTCAAATTCGCTCGAAAAAATATTGGATTTAAGCATCCGTGTTATATTTGTGCTTAACATCTATTGTGTTTGGCCCAATGATGAAGCCCAATTGTCACAGCCTGTTACTTGTATTTGAGTGTGACCCGGTTATTGGCCCACATGTGTAATCTCGCGTTTTCTGGTTATGCGACTTTGGTTTGTTAAGCAAATGGCTGAGATTGTGACACGTGGCTGTGGCTGAACCGTTGGATGCATGGTGACTATACATATTCGTGACTCTTCCATTGTTTGAGACATCAGTTCATTTTCTAGGGTTTTCTCTAGACGGTTCCTCTCTCTGTAGTTTTCTCTCTGTCGATGAAAACCTTTGGTTTTCATCTTGTAATCTTGATGTTAGATAATCTTGGTGATATCTTTGTATAGATTACTATTCTGGTGTGATTCTTGTGTTCTTGGTGAGCACAGATCTGGGTTACTGTGTTGTAATCTGTAAAAGAGAGAAATAGTGAGATTTGGGCTGAGGGTTTGAGTTGAGTGATTTTTTGGGTCTCTGATCTGTACTTGATAACTTTGTTGGATTCTAGTGGATTAGAGCGATAATCACTCCGGTGTATGCTCAACGGGTGAGTAGCCTTTATTGGTGAACATCCGGGCCTTAGGGCGAAAAATCTTTGTGTTGTGGTTTTGTTTTGGTTATTCTTTTGTGAATTTGGGACTGTAAAAACCAACAATCCGAGTTTTTTCCAACAATATATTCCCAGCTGTAGCTGTAAGACGACAAAATGGACCGGTTATTCGGCTAGAACTGGTGAAGGTTCACTATTTATTAATCTCAAATCTTGTGATATCAACACATAAAATAAAGGAAAAACGTGTGAATTTAAATTAAAACAAGTAAGATAAGAAAGCAGGCGTTGATCCAACGTTGTTGGTCGTTTCACGTGATCCGACTCCCAATCTTGTCTGGTCACCAAATGGAACTAATCTTTAACCTTAGTTGTTGCCTAGTGTATATTAGGATTCCGTTGTTTGCATATAAGAAATCCGTCGGAAGGAGCTATCTAAACGACATTTTAAACTGACATTATGTAAATTTTTATGTCAACTTTAATAGTCCGAGTATATTTAGTACCGGTAGTGATAAGATTCAACATTAAAGTAACTTTTTAAAAAAGTTCTTCTATAGAAAATAGAAGCATTGCCAAACAGACCCTAAGAAGTGTGTGTAAAATCAAACTGATTACGCCCCCATTTGTCCATATTAATATTATAATACATTTTTCTCTTTTTTCTTTTCAATCACATATTCTCTCTTAAAATAAAATAATATTACACGTAAATAGAAAATAATCTTTTTCAACTATCCATTCTCCAAAAAAATACTATTCTAAAAAATATAATATCAAATAATAGAGGCAAAACGGGGCATACAATGCATGCAAAACATATTACTTGCAGTGGGCCCTCTCTTTCTCACACAGAGTGGCACGTAATATATAACTAATGTGTACGAATAATGTTATTCATCTTCATTGGGTTGAACCCTAATCTATGTGGCAATTATGTGATATTAAATAATAGACTCAATTAAATGAGTCACGTAACTTTGAATTTAGAATAAAGCCTCTTGTACACTATTTTCTTGACATCATGTTTGAGACCATGTGTAAGTTCAAATTGTATTTGTCTGTCAATATAATGTCGCTACGTGGTATAATGTCAAACTTGATATCACAATTAGTGTACTTGTAGCATGATTGTTGAATTTAAATAATTCTATCATTTAATGTCATGTAAATGCCACATAGATTACAGCTCTAGGTGTACATACATGGAGAGAGAGAGAGAGAGAGAGAGAGAGAGAGAGAGAGAGAGAGAGAGAGAGAGAGAGAGAGAGAGAGAGAGAGAGAGAGAGAGAGAGAGGATATGTATGTTTTCTGATGACATTGTGTTTGGTGCAGATCTCTTTATGTGGAAGCATTAATGGGTATTTACTTAAAACATTTTTCTCGTCTGCACACAATTGAATCCGAATTTCACTTTCAATGTTTCAAGTCAAGGAGTTAGTGTACTGTTCCTTTACATAACTTTTAAGGCACTTTAATACTTCGTAATTAGCCAATATCCTCCTAGCAGAGTAGGTGAATAATATAGTCAACTTTGCCAACATCCGAGACATATTTCTGTTCTATTCCCCCCAACATGTACCGAATATGCAGAAATTCTATTCGAATAAGAAAGAAAAGTTTTGGCTGTACAGACAAAATTCAATTTAAGCTTACAGAATAAGATAAAATTTATCCTCTCAAAAACAAAAACAAACATAACAGGAACTTGTCTTCTTAAAACTACGAAATTGACAGGCAAAAGCCTACAAAAAGCAAGCTCAACTTGTTCTCTGTAGTAAATTGTCTTGAAGAAATACCTGAACATACCTCCCAAACAAAAACTTCGAAACTTGAAGTCAAATGATGGAATCTCTGAGATATAGAACATTACGGGGAAAGATTTTCCAGTAACGTCACTGAAAAGCCCTGATATCGGCAGTTGAAGGCTTGAGAATCAGCTGAGAAAAGAAAATGCCATGTGTAAGGCATACTCCCTAGTCAGGCACAGCCACGAGGTTACAATTCCTGTTTTCCTTGCATTGGGTGAACCAGTTGTGAAAATTCAGTCAAATGTGTCGTCAAAAGGAGGTCAGGAACAAAGCTTTCAGTAGTTCAGCTGTACAACAAGCAACAGGAGGTTTCGCTGTTTGGTTATGGCTCTACATTACTGCGTTATTGCAGCTTGAATCAGTTAGAATCTTCAACCTTCTTGCTGTTTTCATGAAGTCACTGCAACATCCACAAACAAAACAAATACATAAAAAACAAGTTCACTCGAGGAAATCGCATATAATATATGAAAAGCACTAACTCTCACCTAAATGGTTTATCCCCAAGTTTTCGCACAGCACCGGTGACATCCCAGTACAAGATATGAGTCAGCATCTCTGAAATATCAACACCAAACATATTTTCCAATTTTCTGTATAGTTCTTCATAAGAACTGAGCAAAGAAAGGTCCAACGTGCGACCTATGTCCTCCGATTCCACGAAAACCTTGCAATGACCGGTCTCGGAGTTGAGCTCCAAATGAAAACCTTCACATGATGAGCGCTCTGGTGCACCATGTTGATTAAGGGCGGAACCAGATCCATCAGAAGTATTTCCTGTCTTATCTGCATTTCCATCTGAAGAACTATTGCCTGTGCGAATCTGTGAAACTGTGTCGCCAGAGCAGCACAGAGAAATCTGCTGCTCAGTAAGAATTGGTCGACCAAAAAGTATGAATTGGCCTGCCTTGCTGTTATCGGTTCTTTTTGAAACTTGATTGGAATTTCCCATGGTTAGAAGACAAGAAACATTCTCGTTATTACCTAGCTTGGGTAAGATTAGATTGGAAGCTCCCTGGTGTACAGAAGCTCGATCGAGCGGCATAAAATCAATTGGAAACAAACCTGACTGCAGTTTATTGAGGTGGAGATCTGGTAATGATAAACCACATTGAGCATGCCTGGCTCCCTGCATGCCAGCAGGAGTATTGTCAGGAAGACAACCAAACGGATTATTGGACCCAAGAACATGGTTGCCCGAAAACATTGACAATGGAAGTTGGCCTTCGAGAAGGAAGTCGGGATGTTGTGGTAATCTCAATTTCTTCCGTGGTGATGAAAAAGGAGAGAGATGGATGGTGGGCATGTTTGACACTAATTCTACGAGCCATGGGCTCACATGTTTCACATTTTGAAGTAGATCAGGCTCGTCCCAAATCACCTGCAATAGTTTATCTTAAGTTAAACAGTTACATGTAAAAGCAAGAAAAGACTGTCCAGTACCATTGCAATTCATCAAGCTACGAAAAAGTTTCATCAAATTTCAGAAAATATTACAAAACAAGCAAAATTAAGCCTTAACAGCTTTCAGCAAGTGAAAGTTGAGAGAGCATCAATAATCAGACCGACTCTACATAATCACAAATTTAAACCCAAGCAAAATCACATATGTACATATTTCTAAATAAATGGTATCAATCAACACGTGAAAAGATCTCGGAAAATAGAGAGGAAAACTGATCAGTACGATTGGTTCAAAAAAGTGAGTACATAATGAGAAAAGAAGATAAATCCTAATGTATCAGGTAAACTTGTAGGAAATATCATGCAATTGTTATAATCAACTGAACCAAGATACTTGTGATCCAAAATATAACATCATTATCACAAGCTTGTAAGGGAATAGCACCCAAGATTATTATAAAATTGCCCTTGGATTCTTTAGCAGAAATTTGTGCAGAAAGCATAAAACTACCAGCATTATATTGTGCAAAAATTGCAAGCAGAAATAACAATTAACACGAGTAATAAGATGTATTTAACACTATCTGCATTACCTGGAGAAGTCTCCAAGGTGAATCTGGCCAGCGAATGGGGTCAGCAACCTGAACTGACGATATGGTTCCCATAAACCAACTTATTCGTGAAGAATCCTCTGTTTCAAAGGCCATCTTGAACCTCATGCCAGAGCACCAACGAATTTGCAATGCCACCTTTACAAGAGACGCCTTCACACAAAACTCAGGAGTACTAGCTCGAGGATAATAAACCACCTCGAAAGGTTGTCCAGTGGCAGCAAGAGATGCAGCCTCAATAACTGATTCGGGCTTCACCCTTCCGCAGCCAATCAAATTCCTGCCAGCATTTCCACTACCATTTCTCTTCAATCTATTCTCTTCTTCCCTCAGAAAGTCCGAAAACCCTCCGTAAGGCACAACACAACTTCCACCTGCTGGATTCCACAGAGATGGCGTTTCCAGTCCCCCATCAATTCCTCTCTTTGCCCGCCTGATTCCAATGCAAAGATCCCCATTTTCCGCCCTCAGAAACACAATTGAATCACCTGCCACGAGCTTCTTGTGGTTCACAAAAGTACTCCATCCTGTTGTCAAGAGATGGCGCCTTGGAGTCCCTCTGTAAATGTGCCTGAATTTCCAAGTCTCCCCATGAACATCCTTTGCCAAAATCGTCTGAACAGGAGGGTCAGCAGAGTAGTCTAGTCGAGGAAAAATTGTCTCCGCACAGTACCTTGGTACCGAAAACCCCCCACCATTGTTTGCATCAGATTGTGTTAATGTCTTTGCAAATGAAGTGGGTTTATCAGGATTATCAGACCCATTCATCCCACCAACCTCACCTTCATCAAAATCAGCCTCATTTCCATTATCAGGAACCAATCGGATTTTCGTAAAAACCTCATCAGTCTCAGGATCAGCCATGAATTTAATCGCAGAAACTGTACAAATTATATATGCCGGAACTCTAGCGCAGCTCCTAAAATCGACATTTCCTGAGGCATGCTCCGCGTGCCCTTGAGGGAAGTAAAACACCTTTGAATTCACTGGCGGCATTTGGACCATACTACCGGCACAAGCATGCCATAATTGGGAGTCCAAGCATTTCTCATGTTCCTTCATCTTCTCTCTGGATTCTATGAATCTAATCATCTTTATTAAACCCAAAACTCAATGCATAAAATGCCTTTCTTTAGAATCTCGATTATCGAACTTCAAACATCAATAGCTGCAAAATTAAAGGTAGATTTCTTATGCATAATAACAAAATCAATGCTTTCTACACAATCAACAAAATAAATCACCAACAATAATAAATTAAATTGAACCAAAACAAATTCAATTTCTTACCTCTTTAATCTCCAGTTGCCAAACAAATCCATCTGCACAAACATCAAAAACTTCACAATAATTCAAAACTGTAAAACTCAATCAAAATCTTCTCTTTTTCCTTGTTTGATTCAGCAGAAAACACTCTAAAATCCAACTTTTTTACACAAAATCGATAACTCCTCGCAATTATCTGCTCTCACTCCTTAGCAGAAGACCAACTTTAAAGCATCCCCATCCATCTTCAACAGCGCAAAAATTAAAAAAAAAATCAGCCAATAGCAAACAAGAAAACTAGATTTTAAGAACAATAGTAAGAACACATAAGCCCTAGCAAAACCAGGAAGAACCCGTTGATTTTCTTCAATACATATTTACACTCAACCCCATTCACCACATATATAATCTCTCTCCTCTCTTTCTCCACCCAACTCCTTATATATATGTATATGTCAAAAAAGGGTATGTACTACGTATGTATGCAAAGTCCTCGCACGTACGCATAGACAGAGAGAGTCTTTTTATCTTTTCACCTGATGGGTTTTGAATTAATACTTTTACCCTTTTCTTCGGATCTGAAGAAACTTCTGATGTACCTTCAAAAGTAACAAAGATCTTAATGCAAGCTACCCATCTCCTACTTTCTTGATTTCTTTATCAAATAGAATAATCAACAAATTGGGTTCAATGGATAAAATACTAATAAATTCATTCTCTTTCTTACTGGGTTGGATTTAATTGAACTTTCTTGATTACGGTAGTTCGAATAGATTAATTGAGATTTTGAAAACAACAATTTATTGTAGTGAGTGCAATAGTCTAACTAGATTAATTTAATATTTACATTGATTGAAGGAAGTCAAGAGTTAGTTCTAAAAGTAAGGCAGTCTTTAAGTAGACAAAAAGGGGTTTTTGACAACTTTAACCATAGTTAACATTGGATTGGACAGTCTCGACATTTGTTATTTTCATTACTTAAGTCGATCCGTACTATCTCTATTTATTCTTCATTTATCCAATATAATTTTTTTTTATATCTCTTGAATATAATTTGATGCAATGACGTTAAACGTTATTATCTGTTATTTAATATAGAAAATACGTGTCACACATTGTTTATCGTAAATTTCTACAAATTCAATTTTTATTTATGTTGTTCTTACCTAGTCTTTGAAAAGAAAAGGAAAATTAATTAGCTAGCTTAAGACTTTTAAGAGAGTGTAACTTGACTTGGGTTAGCTAAAGTACTTTGATTAGGCAGCTAGATTGAATATTATTGTACTTCTAATTCTATAGGCGGCAACTTTGGCACTTTTTCTTTCAAAATTTTTTGGATCATGCTAGGTATACATAAAAGTTGACAAAATGCTTTACAGCCGTGTGAGTTAATAGATTTTGATACATTGATCTTTACAAAACGTTTTCTAATTAACTGTTAGATTTTTTTTTACACATAAAAAAGTGTTAATTACAGTGTACACTTTGTGTGGACAAATAGTTTAATCCAAACTTTTTTCCATATTCTTTCAATGTTTTTGAAAGGAATGCAATGGAAAGGACAAACTCTTTCAAAGTTCATTCAACCCAAAAGGTACTTTCGAACCAACGAGGATGATTGGCACGTCGACCAGTAAATTATTGTAGAGCAAGAATAACGTTTTGTACCACCAATTTAGATAGCAGTAAACCACATTCAGATAACTCTAGATTTGTGCTAAATAATATGGAGCATGCTACGTGTACATAAAGATTGACACGTTGATGTACACTTATATGATTTGAAAGATTTTGGTACATTAATCTTGACAACATCTTTTCCAATCAATTGTCAAATTTTTGACACATAGGAGTGTCAATCAAGGTGTATACTGTGTGTACAAGTAGTTTAATCTAAAGAATATTATTCTTCTTCTACATTACTTAATTGATTGACGTGTCAAGTATACTCGTCAAACTTAGGTGCAATTATGGATCACGATTAAAAAAGGTTAAAACCCTAGACATCATTTGACGATAAATGTACGTGTAGAATGTCGATAATGCGGGGCAAGGATTGCAGTTTGATTTTCTTCCCCCAAAGATTGTAGCCATTCTCAGTTGGGTTCTACTCGAAGAAAAATTATACGTTGGAACGTAAGTATATCTCTACTTTTTTATCAATAGACGAGCTAGGAATCATTGGGAAATTATTCTAATAAATTATCTTTTGTGGTCGATTCAGTGTTGTTGGAGCATTCTTGATTGTTGTTGGACTATATAGTGTTCTATGGGGGAAGAAAAGAGAAATGAAGGCCAATGTTCACAACATTGGGCAAGATGAAAAAATTGTAGCAAGAAATGACAGAGAAATTACTGAAACAAATGGGGAAATTATAGTAACAAATGGACAAATTGAGGAAAAATTTGAGTTGGAAATTACTCTAACTTGAGCACAAATCATCAACCTTGTGTGATATGCCTAGAGATATATGCAGGGGAAAAGACTTGATCGTTTTACGAGAATTTACTCGAAAATTTCATAATTTGTGTAATATGAAAAACAATACTAGTAACTTGAACAATATGTAAGGGGACACACCTTTTGTCCTTGCAAACTAACTAGTATTTTAAGTTTTTATAAACTAACTAACTAGTTAGTTTTTTTTTTTTTACACTCAGGTATCCCAACTTTGTCAGACTAAATCCTGGACCTCCAAGACTCTTACCCCTAGAACCTTGGAAGAGGTAAATCGCAACTAACTAGTTAGTTTGGAAGGACAAAAGGTGTGTCCCCTTACATATTGTTCAAGTTACTACACGGTCACTTACTACTACTTACTGTCCCAATCAAGTTTTACGAGACCTTTATGCCCCATACCGTCTCTCCTCTCGCAAATTTTTGTTGTGCACAACTTCTTTCATTTAGAGGTGTAAAATTAATTAGATCATCGTAAACTGCTCAGAGTTCCATTCTTCCAATCCTTGTAGTGTGCTCTCCCACTCCAAGAAGACTTCCCCTCACTGGTTTGGATTTCCCCACAAATGTGGCTGTTTTTTGGTGTCTACGGTTGAGCTATACATGTTTACATGTACATATGTATGTATGTGTAGGTGCATCCAAATTCAAAATCAGAGTAATATTCTGAGTGATGATTACGACGTGACCAAGACCATTACCGGGGTCTTCACATTATTATTATTATGTCATATACTATGGCCACTAACTGAGACTCAGTACAGTGCTGCATCCCACGAGAAAAGGGAAGAACCATATCATTTGCTGCCAAGGGACCCTACCCACATCAATGGATATAAACGCGCAAGACAATGCGGACTGATTTTGAATTGATAGTCTATGCTTGTTAGGGCACCTTTATCCGACACTGTTTCAATGGGTTGATTGATAAAATTTTTGATAAAAGTTTTAGTAGATTTTGATAATTAAAAAGTTGTGGATCTCATGAAATACGTAATTAAAATTTAAGTTTGGTCAATTGAAATTTTGATAAGTGTTTTATCAAACAAGCACCAAGTCTGATCTAGCTGAGTTGGCCTCATATTATTTCAGTGGAGAATCATGCCATTTCTACCGTCTGCATTCATGTCTTTTTCCTCGATATAGACTCTTGTAGAGCATAGGATCCTCCAATATTGTTCGACATGGCCTGATTTTGGGGTGATTTATGCGGGCTACCTGTGATCCTATGAAACTCTTTTACAACCGCACCAAGCTTAATATTATTTAGGCGAAGAACTTGTCGAGTCTCCTTATTGTGTAACCATTACCTCACGCAGGGACGGAGCTGGAGGGAAAAAAAAAATTTATACTAGTCTGATACAATTTTTTTTTTAAAAATCCATTAAGAAAAAAAAAATGAATTTTCATTAAAAAAAGTTTTCTTCCTCTAAAAACAAATTTGGCCTGTGGTAGGTCTGGCCCTTCCCTCCGCCCCTAAGCTCACGTAATCCACGCGTCTCAACTTGAATTTTTTTGAACATTTGTCCTACACGTTAGAAAAATTCTATGTATGTACACATATGGTCATGGGTGTGTGTATTTATATAAAATATAACTATAAAGGAGAGGTTGGAATGGCGATACGTAAGAGTGGTTGGATGACTGAAATGTGAGATTGTGCCCAAAATTTGGTCCTCTCTCTCTCTACCCACAACGTCATTTCAACAAGAAAAAAACAAATACATTTGTGAATTAATATAGAAATGGGGCATGTCAAATGTTTGTGGTTTTTGTCTCTCCCAACATATATATGCAACTACGACAGCTAAGTGCTAACCAACCAACCCATGCACATGGTTGGTCTTGGTCCATACATAATTAATTAACATATTCATTAATTAAATTGTAAACAGGGATTTGATTGATACTACTTACTAGACGATGAGTGCATATTTATACGTAAGGATAATTAGTACATATCGTCCCCACCTTTCATTGTTATTATGAAAAACGTCCATATGTTTCATTTTTTGACATTTTCACCCTTATTTTCACATTTCATTGCACAAAAGGTCATTTTCACTTATTCTCTCAATTAAAAATTATAAAATGACAAATATACTCATCTCTTTAAATAAAACAAAAAGAAGCAGAAAATTATTTGCAATCACAGTCTCAATTTTTTTCAAAAAAACGCAAATAAGTCACAAATAAATTATTAAAAGGATAATTAGTACATAATATCCTTATCTTTTACTGTTATTGCGAAAAATGTCCCTACCTTTCTTTTTCTTTTTCTTTTTTAGTATTTTCACCCTTAATTACACATTTGATTGTGCAAATCCTCATTTCTATCCATTTTTATCCAATTTTTCAATAAAAAAACTGTGAAATAATGAATATATCTTCCTATTTAAATTAAAAAATATTTTATTAATTTCTAATTCTTTAATAATTTATTTGGGACTCGTTTGCACTTTTTAAAAAAATTAATTTTTTAATATTTATTGGGGACTTGTTTGCAATTTTTTAAAAAATTGGAACCATGATTACAATTAATTATTTTGTTTTTTTATTTAAATATGGGGTTATATTCATTATTTCACAGTTTTTTATTGAAAAAATGAATTAAAATGGATAGAAATGATGGTGTGCACAATCAAATATGTAATTAATTGTGAAAATGTAAAAAAAGGCAATGACTCTTTTGCAATAACGGTGAAAAATATGGACCTAATCTCATTTTGATATTGATATATTTGCTTGTGATTATTCTAAACAAAGTAATTTCCATATATATATTTGACACACTAACCCTATATGCATGTGACTTTTGGACACAATTAGAATGTGTATAAAATAAAATATTTTCCTTGTTTTGAACAAAACAAAAACCCACTCCCTCAAAGAAAATGTTTTCCTTAAAAACAAGAAAAATTAGGTATATTTTTAAAAATTGAAAAATATTTTTCATGAAAAAAAATATCAATCAAATACTTCAAATTATGAATTTTGGTGAAAAACTGACATTTTCCATGAAAAATATATACAATCAAACACACCTTTATTATATTACGTTAACCAAGCTTATTAAAGATATTTCTTCTCAAAAATATATATATACACATTATTTTATTATTCTTGGTAACAAATAATACTATTATTTTTTAGGAAAAATTAGAGTGGACTTCCCTATCTTTTCGGTACTGTTGAAATGGCTCCCAACCTTTAATAGTGGCTCTTGATCCTCAACCTATATAAATATATAAGTTTGGATCCTCAAGTCACATAAACTGTTAAATTGATTGTTAAGAGCATGAGCTCTTGGTAGTTCATAGGATAACTTAACAAGTCGAGCATTCTCGATCGGGGCTGCTGTAACTATGAAATCTTTTACTGATACATGAATAAAATATGCGGACCAATAAAAAAAAAGTCAACCCATCCCCCAACCACCCTCCTGCAACAGCCACCACCTGCCACCCCGTTATCACGCCACCCTCCCAGGCGAAAAACCACCTTCCCCAAAGTAACCAAAACCACCAACCAAATTGAAACCACACCACCAAACAAACCATCATCTCTAACCCCATGCCCCCTTTAAACCGCCACCTCCCATTTATTGCAATCACATCCTTATGAATATTTTCCAAGTAACATTCCAATGGACTTATCCTAGCCTCCATCTAAATTGTCAAAATAATGATATATGTGACATTATGTCATATGTTTATTTAAATGTGAAATTATGTAATTCATTTTAATTGTACATTTCATTTAAGGACATTTAGTGCTACCTAAACTGATATTATAAAATCAGTAGCGCAAAACCCTTGTTTGGTAGGGATTAAAATTAAATTTTTAATAGATTTTAATAGAAATTGATGAAATGTGTGATTGAAAAGTTGTGGAACCCATAAAATATATAGTTAAAATTGATTATTAACTTTAATATAAAGAAATAATGTGTGGTGGGCTTCACAAATAAGAAGATACCCGTACCTCAACCCCTGGTGGAGGACGGGACTAATAAAGAGAAAATGGATGAATAAGAAAGAGAAGGATGTGACAGAAATGGTGAGGTGACACTGTTGCTATAGTTAATTTTGGTCTACCGCCACTACTATTGGTTTTAGAGGGGTTTTTTTTATATGTTTTTATTTATTTCTTCCCAGTTTTTAAAAAGTTATTGTTAGAAGTAAGAAATGGAGTTGATGGGATGAGGAAGGGGTCGTTGAGATGGAGGAAATGAGGGTGCCGGTGGTACGGGTGGTAATGGGATGTCAATGATCGTAGTATGGAATTGGAGTGCTACTGGGAAGAAGATGATTTTTGTAATTTTTTTCTAATTTTTATTTTATTCAAAGTAAGAGTATATTGTATTTTTAAATAAAATTTGACTTTTGAATCGTCAATTAATGGAATCCCGTGGATCCAAATTCAAATATTTATATAGGTTGGGTAGTGAGAACCTCACTTTGATAAATTTGTAATCCATTTTCACACTACTTGAAAGGTAGGAGAGTGCATAACCCAAATAGGTAAATAATATTATTTTGAACTTGTACAATTGCAACGCTACTATTAGTTCTCAACTTATTGGCAACCATTGCTTGGAAACTATTTTGCTTACTTGCTACTAATGACATTTATCAGTCGAACGGTCAATTACCATCTTACTGGAGATCATCAACGTTTACCGATATATATGTTTAAGTTTGCACATACGTATATAATTTATTATAGTGTATAAAGAATTTAGTTAATACAATAAAATTTATACAAATTTTCCTAATTGTTTTTGCCAAAATGATTTGTCACCTGCCAAAACTTTTGTAAAATGTCCTATACATTAGCAAAGTTGACAAGGAAGCATGTAAAGTCTATATGAATTTAGGTATTCTTGTCAATTTTGTCTCGTAGAAAAAAAAAAGGAAAATAAAGAGAATGTGGTTAAACGAGTAGACATTCGAAATTTGGTACTCATTTTTTACTAGAAAATGGTAAAATTTTCCCAGTGCAAAAAAAGGTGCAAACTTACACTATTTGGAAACTCAAATTAATGGAAAAATATCTAATTCTCAGTCAAAAAAGTATCGGGATTTCATTTTGTGAATTTCTTTTTATTTTTTAGGTAAAGAAATAAATTGTGAATTAATTGACTCAAACTTCTCTGAAAATCAATAGGGACACGAAAAGTTGACAGCTACAAGACAACAAAAGAGGCAGTCCAAGGGTAGTTTTGTAATTTTCACATGGACAATTCTTCGGACACGTGTCAGGTGACGCCGTGATTGACGTAATGCTTCCTTGCCGAATCTCTGTCGTCTTTTGCTGCCTACGGATGGGAAAGAAAGTACTGAAGCTTGATGATCATGAAATTATTAGAAAATGGAATTAATTTTTATGTTTTTAGAATTTATGATATTGTTGTTGGAACCTTCAAAGATTATTCTGTTTAGTAGATTTTATGAGTCGTAGTTATTAACTTATAATTAAAAATTTACTAATTTTAACGAGTATATGTGCAGTTCTAGGAATGATGGTTGATGAAATTGCAGTTAAAATTTTGTTCCAACAATCACAAGTACGTGTCAATGTTAATGTTGAAATTTGTAATAATTTAGTGGTTAATAATTGGTGTTAGAACTTGATTAAGATCACCAAAATCAGCGTAAAATTACACTGGTCAACAAGATCATTACATGGTCGAATCACCTTACATTTCAAAACTCCAAAATCTGCTTTTATTATTATTATTATTATTATTATTATTCTTCTTCTTCTTCTTCTTCAATGGTCCTAATTCTAATCACAATCGATGGAGATTATTATTCACAATTTAAATGCCTAATTTTGTGAGTTTTCATGACATACATGTGGTTCTAGACACTTTGTTATTTTTGAATGATTTTCCATATGAATTTTCCTTATTTTTTTTATCATTTTTTTCTCTTCATTGCTAGACAAATATTGGAGGTCTTATAAGATTTATGGGAGGTTATGAGGAGTTATAGCAAATTCGAATCACTCATTCCAACCCTTTCGATATCTTGTGGGTTTGGTCACCCCCATATGGGCGATCCATGACCCATATTTTCTAACATCTCTCACTCGCATATGATGGGCTTGATCTGAACCATAAGGGATAACAAATGTCACATGTTAGATCCTTCTTAAGATTTATCTCACAAAAATTCATTTGCTCTATTTTGCATTTGCTCTAGCTCATTTAATACTTAACATTCGAAGTCTTATGGAAATTAGAACATTGCTATATAAGCATGTCCTCAAGACTTGACAAAATCAAGTTGCACGTATTTCAATTCACAGAGCGGATAGTGTCAATAGAGAAAATTGACATTTCTACTCAAAGTTTTCATCTATTGAGAAAATATTAGTTTGAACTTACTACTTTTCTAAAAAAAATATGACCGATAAAAATGTCAACACTATGTTAAACATCTCAACTAAGTCACATTTGAGAAAGCAATCATTTATAACAGAACTTAACAATTCAAATGCTCAAGCACTAGAATCTATCTTTTCCCGTACTTAATAAAGTTCTGATCTTTATTCTCTAGAGTAGTATGACCTACATCAAGTCTATCATTGCGTGGTTGATGCTCTCGAAAGTATCATATTCTTCTAGTGCACTCAAAATCTTATCATGTTAAATATTATCGTATTTAGCTTATCGCTTTTATTAAGGTCAACAACTATACATTTTGATACCATGATCTATCAATTTTTAGAAACATTTTATTCTCAATCAATGCCAATTTATGCACATATGCCATTTTGCATTAATGCAAATTAATGTATACGATAGTTAAACGTTAAGCACAGATTTGAAAGTTCGCTATGTTCCAAATTATCGTCCCCAATCCTATTGTTTTACTATCATAAACTTAATTTCATAACGCAAAATTTCATGAGTTCTAAGCGATAACTACATTAATTCTTCTAACTTGAGAACTCTCACTCAATTGGTGAATCAAAATAATTATAGGTGAGATTTTTTCTGAATCTTTCAATCACCAAACTATCTCTCAACTAACAATCAATAGGTTTAAGTAAGAATATCACTAAATCTACCGACCTTAGTATTCATAAAAAATCAGGAATTAACAAATATCATGTAATTCAATAAGGTAATTCCAAAATGTGCATAAAAAGCATAAATGTGCACGTTTATTCAATTATGACATATATAATAATATCACAAATTAATTCTTCTAGCAAATAATTTTAATTATAATCGAAGAATAAAACACACATCATTTTAAGTTTTATTATACAAATTTTAACATCACTTTAATATCCGTTGCCGTATAATTCCAAGTTTCATAGTTGATTTTCTAACATTCTCTCTAAAGATGCTATAAGTGTGCATAAATCTAACCATATCTGACCAAATTCAAAAATTAGAAACAAGTCACAATGAAACATATAACCTAATCAAAGACCAACACAACTCATGAACGCATATAAAATGTGGTATTTTAAATATTTTCGTAATATATTTCATTTTTAAAAAAATGAGAAAATTTAAAAAATAACTCCCACTAGTCAAATACCACTTATAAAAATATTCTTGATTTTATAAAAAAAAAAATTCTGAATTTAATCGAGTTAAAAATATTTTTTAATGCTTCTATCAAATTTATTTTAAGCATTAAATACAAAATAAAAATAAAAATTAACTAACTAAAATTTAATTTAATTATACTGAAAAAATAAAGAATAATTCAAAGACCAATCTGCAATTTTTAGAATTGAAATCGAGTTTCACACGCGCCCTCAGATGTGAGAACAATCTGTAATAATTTTTTAAATTAATAAAAAAAATGGAGGCACGTTAGCGCCGCCACACCATCCTCGAAAAAACTTTTTAATTAGTCATTCCAACTAATTTCGACGTTCTAAGTACATCTGTGTTATCAAATTTCAAGGCCATGTTTAGGATGTCAACAAATTTGTCCAGAAGTGAATGAGAAAAAAATCGTGCAAAATTTCAAAATTTTCAACCAAATTTTGAGAAATCAAAACTTCTACGTTTCAAGGCAAAAATTAATGATATTTATATCATTGAAAAGGTTTTGAGAGGATATATCCAACCATATCAAGTGGGAAGCATGAATCATAGAGTAAAAGAAGTTATTATGGGATGAAATTTCGAATTTTACTGATCATTATGTAAAAATTCAGGTTACATCCAAAATTTAAAAACTCATAACTTCTTCGTTTTAAATCCAAAATTTGAGTTCTTTATATGGTTGTAAAGCTCATTAAAATATATTTCTAATCATATTGCATAATATAAATGTACAGAAAGCAATAAATTATCAAAAGATGTCATTAAAAATCACATAAGATTTCAAAACTTTACATACAAGATTCATAACCCAATTATATCATGTAATGGCATATTTAAGTATGCATTACAACAAGGAATTCAACCTTATGGCTCTGATACCAATGAAGTAATTCGAAACATACTTTAACATGAATTCGGGTCAAGTTTCTTACTTGAAATGATAAGTTTCAAGATCCTTATATAGTTGAATCATTTTGCATTTCAAAACTCCAAATTTTGTTTTTTCTTGTCTTCAATGGTCCCAATTCCGATCACAATTGATGGAGATTATTATCCACAATCTAAATGTCTAATTTTGTGAGTTTCTATGCCATACATGTGGTTCTATGCACTTTTCTTTTTTTGAGTGATTTTCCATACGGATTTCACTTAATTTTTTACCATATTTATCTCTCTCCATTGCTAGACAAAAAATAGAGGTTTTATGGGAGATTATGGGGAGTTGTAGATTTGAATTCTAACTCACTCCATTCATTTTGATATCTTGTAGGTCGGGTCACCCCACATGGATAACCCATGACCCATATTTTCTAATACAATGAATCTAGATTATGACGGATGATGCACAAACTTAACTATTTCGTCAAGTTTCTTCTTGAATGAATGATTAAAATTACAATTAAGCTATTTGTACAACCCTTGTTGACAACATTGATATTGTCAAAATTCTAGTCGTTGATCTAAAAAATAGTTTTTAAAATGAATGAATGTGATGCTGCCAAGTATGAATTTGTCAATCAAGGTAGTACAAGTAACGTGATTCTTAAAATTATCTTGATACGTGACATCGGAGTTGCAAAAATCAGGAACACTGCTGTATGGTTTCTAATAGGTGGAGTAAAATAGTAATTTTTTAGAGAATGTGTGGTTTAAAAATAAGGAAAATTTTTAACTTTACGTGTAATATTATTTTATATAAAAAAGTGTGGTTGAAAATAAGTTTTGAAAAAAAAAGACATTTTTGAAAAAATGAACAATGTGCGGTTGAAAAAAGACATCTTTGAAAAAATGAACCCAACAAACAGTTGTGTTTAAAGTCAGCTTGGTATGAAACTTTAATCTATTTAACGATTGTTCTTCTCTTTTTCGTTTATGTTTCACATATCCATCCTTTCATCTTATGCTCTGAGTTTTGACCATCATTTATAGGATTAAATTAGTTGTATACAATTGATATTTGACATTTCATGTATTGTCAAAATATGTTTCATAAATTGTTTAAGAATTATTCTATTTTGTCAGAGGATTTTTTACTTCCTCCTTGACAAATGTGTAGGTTGATAGAAATGATGACTACATTTAAAACAATTCAATGATAGAATGTCATATAGCATTATATTAACCTATTTGTCAAGGAGGTAGGGGCAATGTAGCATATGACTGATTTGCTTAATGTGTTTTTAAAATCAATATGTAAAAAATTGTCATCTCACAACAACGTCAAATTTAATGTCAATAATGATATACATGTACCGTGATTGTCATTTATAATGCCAAATTCATTCTTGTTTGTGCTGACTCTCTTGTAATTCTTGTCTGATAATGAGTGATAATGAAATTTTGAAAAGACCCATCATTAATATTTTGTAATCGACACATTCTTTGTATCAATTCTCATTTTTTATTCAACAAATAATTAAGTTTGATTTAGAGTTTGAACAAAGTTAATGAATCAAAGAAAATGTGTATGGTTAATTGAAAAATTACATGACATTCACTGAAAATTGTCGTCCAATACAGTATGTCAAAGACACAATAGTTGATAGTCAAATACAGATAAGTGCTATGTTCATTGCAAGAATCATGCAATAAACATGTTTATCATGTTTATTGCAAGAATCATATTATATGTACAGTCTAGTTTGGCAATATTGATTGACAATTCACACTTGACAACATCGAATTCATCCATTTCAAAAATTATTTTTTTAAATAAATAACTCGAATTTTAACAACACCAACATTGTCAACAATTATTATTAAGGTCCTGTCTTGGCGCGCTGAAATGAGGGGCAAAATCAATTTTTAAATTGTTATAGCCTACCATTGTTGACTAACTCTCTCACGTGGGGGACCCTCCAACGACACTATTGTTGATTTTAATCCAAAAGGCAGTGGAACCAGATAGACTCTAAGTATGATTGTATAAATAGCATAATTGTTATTGCAAATTGAATATAAATGGGACGAATAGGACTATTTATATAATGATTGTTGGTAACTTTTGTTGACAATTAATGCGTTGTCAAGATTTGTTTAATTAATTTAAAAAATAATTTTTAAAATTAATACTGTATATTCAAGTTGACAACCATAGTTGTATACCATGCTTTGAATATTACAATAGGAAGTGACATATTTTATTCATTTATGGGCCTGACAAACTTGAGTCCTTATTGGATGGTCAAAAAGAAATGAAATTGAAAGAGTTTCGTTATGTTAATAACAGCACAGACGAAAAAATTCAAGATTAAAAATAAAAATTGTTACTCCATTATTCTTTTTGGAGAATAATAGTCAAAAACTTTTTTTTTTTTTTTTTTTTGTGAAATTAACGTGCTAGGTTAAACTCATTAATGTTTAATTAATGACGTAAATCGTTAGTTTTTATTTTTAATTGAAGACTTCTTCTTTTAATTATGTCTTGTGTTGATTGTGTTGATTGATTGATATTGTTTATAATGCTTATTTGAATGCCCAATCAACATTTCAATGAATAAGTGACTTTACTTTGGAGAGAGTGTTAAATATTGTAGGATTATCGAGTGCCAATTTATACAAAAATTACGTCAAAAGATAGAAGTTGAGGATTACAACGAAGACTAATGGATCCCTAACATGTTTTTCTCACATAAAACTCCTCCAAACTTAATTTCATTTGCATTTAGTTAGTCTTTACTATAATAATTAGTAGTAATTGACATAAACCATCAAAACCATTAACTCTCTCTCTCTCTCTCTCTCTCTCTCTCTCATCGCGAATTGATAAAATTGAAACTAATGTCTAATCCTTGTGGGCTCTGTGCTCGTACTCCTTTTACACTATTATTTATGAAGGATCTTGTACGCTTACGAAATTTTATCGATCGATATGTTAAAATAATAGAATACTAGCCCTTCATCAAGTAGACTCAACCTTTTCTAATCATCTTGATCTGTTTCGTCGAGAATTTTTCACATTCATATTCTCATTTTTTTTCCTTCTTTCTTTGTTCTTGTAATTATGCCATATTTAATTTAATTAAAAAAGTTTATAAAAATCTAAGTCAAGGTCAATTCATTTTAATCATACTTATTCGTGGAACCCACAACTTTTTAACTACATAATTCATCAACTTTTATCAAAAGTTACTAAAAATTTAATTTTTAGCTAAATCAAACAAAGTCCGTTAAAATTCCATAAATCAATTATGTATACCTACTCACTCCTTCCAGAAGCCACATTGTTACATCACACTAAAATTCACTTTTGGTTAAAAGGAAAAAGTTTTATCTTTGAAGACTAGTATAGTATATTGGACTGAATATGAATTAACATTATTAATATAGAAATATGTAATATTTGTTTATAATTTACTCAGTACATTCAACAACCCAACATGCTTATTCAGCATAACGACTAAATGACCACATATATGCAATATACTTCTCGTAGAAGGTGAAATACGACAAAATAAAGTTGGGACCTTAACCAACTATCATGTTGTCTGATGTTAAGGTCCCCCGGTCCCGGTAGGCCATCGTTTTCACTTGGTCGGTTTGGAATAGGCAACTATTAACCAACGCATTAAAAACTTGTGCGTTTAAGATAAGGAAGAAATTTATTTATTTATACTTGATGTTTGACCTGACCTTCTCGACTTGAATTCATACCTTTTCAACATAAGACTTGACATGTCTTCAACTTTCAACAAGGATAGGGAAGCATGAATCACATTTCAAGAAGAATAGTAACAAAAGACAAAACAAAACAGTAGGGAATTACACAATGCATTTAGTAGTTAAAACTTGCAAATGAATCCACATTTCCACTTGAATGCCAATAGGAAGGTACTAGGTATCATATGTAGTGAAGTTGTTAATTTCCACAAAAAAAGATTTCCCCACAACATAAAATTCTTGGTTTCTTCCAATGCCATATTTTCAAGATCTAACCATCACTTCTGTTAAGCAAAACAATTATTCACCTGGATATATCATATTTATGAGAGTAGCCAAGCTGCTCCATCTCCCAACTATGTTTCGAAGCAACTCTTTCATGACGAGGAATGTACTCCTAGAATTCACAATTTTTTTCCACAGTTAGGAAAAACAATTTCAAATGTCGAAATTTTAAATTTATAGTTTTTCTTCACAAAAATTACCTCCAAATTTTTTACTAGCTCCTTCGCGGTTGGAGCAGATACGATGATATGGCGAGCGTTTGGACTAATGAAGCCTTCCTCTACAGCTTTGTCAATGAACAGCAATAATGAATTGTAGAATCCGTCCACATTCAGCAACCCTACCTGCAAAAATGTACTTCCTTTAGCTCTTCACAATTTCGTTAAATCTTCTTTGGGATAGTGTTGAAATATACTCCGCGAACTTCGCCCAATACTGGCGAAGGAGATTAAAAGGCTCGCACCAAGTAGACGAACACAATGAAAAGTCGCCGGCCGTAATTTTTCCTAAATAACCAAATTACCCCAAAATTTGGAGGGGAATCTATAAATACGTTCTCCTTCAGAGAGAAAACCATGCAATATAAATATTTCCTTCTGAAATAACTATTTTCTCTCTGCTTTAAGTTTGAACATCGAAACTAAAAAGCTTAGGAGGAGAAAATCATAGTTATGTAAAAGAGTTTGTTGATTCGTTTTTTACCATCAACAGATAGGTACATGTACAGCATTGAAACTTTCAAGTTTTTTGTTTTAGCGAAATTTGATTTTCAAAGTTACTTTTGAATACGCATAGCCAAATATGCTTTCTTTTAGTTTAGAATAATTCCAAAGGAGAATTTGTTTTCGATCAAATAAAGGAATACCGGCTTATCGTGGATGCCAAGTTGGGCCCAAGTTATGACTTCAAGTAATTCCTCCAGAGTTCCATATCCCCCTGCACAGATTGACACAGTCCATTTATACATTACACGTGATTACTTGGACAACGAAATCTTCTACTTCAATGTGCGACTGTGTGATTACAATAAGCTAATCGAAGTTTTTGTGAGTTAAAAGTGAACTGGAAAAATGGCCTTATCTACTTATGCTGTGCCATATTAAGGCTCAAAGATGAGGAAGACAGTCCTGGTTTTGGACTGAACCAAGTTATTAACAGAAGTTATTTACACAACAAGAAACTAAGCCTTATTCTAGAAAAATAAGAGTCCAATACATAAATCATTTTTGTCACTCCAATTCTTTTATGTGGGGTCTAAAAATTGGGGATATGCTCTTACCCTTTAGTACATCAGAGGCATGATCCTTGGCAAACTTTCAGTTATGATTTTTTTCACACTGTAAGCCTAACATGATTATCTATGTTACTTTTTACATCTATTTTCTTTGAAAGTTGGTCAACTAATTGAGCACTTGAGATATAACAACACTGGTAAAATGGTGGACTAAATTTGGGAAAATGAGAAGTTCTTGGAACGGTAGAGTGATAATTTATTAGGTACAACTGCAAATTAGCAATAACAATTGGGTGAAATTTTGACTCTTTCTCCCTCTTTAAGGTAAGATATATATCTATGATGCATCAAAAGCTATGTATGACTGCATAACGATATATTTGTTATTCAGTAGTGGACAATATAATGAACGTGAAATCCCGATTACTAACCCTTTTCCAAGAAATAAAATGCAAGTGAAAAAAAAAAAATCACTTTTGCCTCCTCTAGTTGGTTGCCCTCATAATATGACCAAGAGAAACAACTGCTTTTGCTTGTCATTTGTAAATTTGACTGGGAATATATTTGCAGAAATGAGCAGAGCTTTATACTAACCTGGTAAGGCAATAAAAGCATCTGAGTGCTTAGCCATCTCAGCTTTCCTTTGGTGCATATCTGCCACTGCCTTTACTTCCCCTACTGTTTCACCTGTTAACTGCAAAGGGGTACCAAAATCCCAAAAAGCAAAATTGCTGAGAAAGCTGAACCTTCAGCCACAGAGAAATAGAGAGGAAAGCTACACAACACGACTTAACGGTATTATCAACAAGATTTTAGCTCATTTTTCTGGGTGCACGGTACTCTTGCACCAAATATGCCAATGTATTCATTATTGTGCAAATTAGCAGTGAAGCAATGATGAGGGTTGCAGAAACAACAGAATTTTAGTCCAAAAATCTTAAAAATCAGCAGCACCAGAGTCTGTGGTGGATATATTATCAGATACACATATCATACATACATTTGCATAAAAGATTTTTGAATCACAGAAAATGCCGAGGAAAAATACAAGAGTAGACTCAGAGCAAATATGGGATGAAACAGAAAAGGAAAGATTAGATAAACCAATTGGAAACCAAAAATGCGTACATTTCACGAAAATGAAATGGAAATCTGGATTAAGAATATCAAACCCAATATTTTTAAGTAAATAAAAAGGGGAAAGGATAAGTAAAAAATAAAAAAGACGAGAAAGAAGAGGAAGAAGGAAGGAAGCAAGTAAGATTATACCCTAACAAGAAATATGACTACAGTATTAAGAAAGAAAAATATCCCCTCTCTGAGCCACATTATTTTTTCGCATTTTTCAATAAAATAATATTTTCTATCACATCAATAACTTTTCCTTCTTTTTCAATCACATATTCCCCATCAACTCAACTAAAAAATGCATTTTTGGAACAAAAATGTGCACCAAACAGGAAAATAAGTTCAAAATTTGTCTGTTGCATTGACTAATATGTTCTAATAAAAGTTTAAAACCATGAATTTTTTATTCACTAATTTAGCAAGAAAAGGCCCAACACTTTTCTTTAACCGCAGCAGACATACCTCTGGAGGCATGAGAGTCTTGGGAATAACTCTGCAAAGCGAGACAATAAAATGACAAAAATTTGTTTCAGTGAATAACTTTACAAAACTAACTATATCTAGCTAGTAATATACTAACCCAATTAATTAATCATAATCCCAAATTTTTGTTCTTCTTTAATGTGAAGTATTGAGGCCAAGACTCACCCAATAACATGGCGACCCCCATCATGAACGGCTTGTGAAACCAAACCCATTAGGCCTATGCTGCCTCCTCCGTAGACCAAATCAATGTTCCTAGAAACCTAAGAAACACACACAAATATCAATATGTTACCCTAAAGTGAAGTATTGTGGGCTGGGGTGGGGTTTAAAATTGTTTCTACCATGTACATGCAAAAAATTAATCTTCCACATCTAAATGTATGAGAGACAGTGTGGGGTGGGTGGGGTACCATGGAAAGCTAAAGAGATGAAGATGTTACATGCAAAGTCACTGGGGGAAAAACCTAAATATCAAAACCTCATTTGCATTGAAAATCAAGTAACAATTGCCCATGACGTTCTTGATAAAATATATGTCAAAGAACACATAAAAAATGCAAAGACTAGATTTTGGAGGGAAAAAACCCATTTGGCATTCATATATCAACAACCCATGTGAAGATAAGCACAACATTTACATTATAAACTCCAGAATCCAAGAAAATAAAGCAATATATACACATACCAGTACTTTGGCAAGATTAATAGCAGCTTCTTGATAGCTAATCTTCTTGCCATGGCTACTCCCACAAAACACACAAATCCTCTTGAATTTTGATGTCTTCATTTCACTTTCTCTTTCCATTTTCTCCTTATATATGTATTTATTTGTATCTACCAATGTTTGCTTACAAATAGGAAATGAAAAGAAAAATCTTGCCTTTGAGCCAATATATAGGAAGGGCTTGTAGATGTGTGGGTGTGTCATGTGTGTGTGTAGTGAGATATTAGTATGTGACACGGGAACAATACAAGCATCAACTTGGAGAATTCGCAATCAAATACCAGCAGCACGCTGCACTCTGGCACGTGTGGACCACTTACATTCTTTATTCTTTTTTAATTGCATGAATATAAGCTGAAATGCATGTGCTATTTGTCAAATTTATTTCTAGAGTTCAAAATCATTTGAAATTGCTATTTGTCAGGGATGAAATCCCTTGTACCAAATATTATCTATATGAAAGAAAATCTATCGATTAAAAGAGGTGGAGATAAATCTAACTTCTACATTTTTATCGTGTAAGAGAAACTATCATTTTCTACATCCCACCGGCCAAATTAAGTGTGTGATTTAGCATTTATTTGGCTCATTTCACAAAAAATAAAAAATAAAAAAAGCAGAAAGCAGAATAAAAAACTTGTTATGTTTGGCAACCGCAAAGTTAAATTTTCAGATTTGGCCTTTCTGGCCTGCAACTTGAAAAGATAAACTCCTTTTTCATCTGGTAAAAGCTTACAATGGACACTGTCACGTGGGTTCTTTGTAATATGTTGTTCATGTGTTGAAATTTAACTTGAATATAAGTTTACATAGTATGGGCATTATTATATTCACCGAGAAGCATGTTTGGTATCTATAAATTAAAATTTTATTATTTACTTTCGTCGTAGCGTTTGACAACGTTATCTTCTTTGAAAACGGACTTAAATTCGCGTAAATTTTGTTTCCTTGTAATTTTTATTTTTATGTGTTTTCTTGGTGTTTCTTAAGGGAGATTTTTGAGGGAAAATCTGAAATCTGCACAGATTCCCAACATTTGATATGTTAATGTTAAAATAAGTATAAAAAATTACTTATTATAACAATTAAAAAAATTATTAAAATTTACTTATTTAAGTATAATTTTACAAATATAATAATGGGTAAAATTGAGAGACAGTTGCAGTGTTGCAGATGTGTACCATAAAGCAGTGTGCAAATTGATGAATGAATAAAGCAGTGAGTAGCCTTCTGTGCCCTAATCACCCATCCATAAGAGACAAATATGTTGCAATCATAGGAAACATTTTATTTTTATTTTTAGACTACCATTCCTTTCCCCATATCATATGCTGTCCAGATCCTTAGCTCAGGATTTCATAATTTGGTGCATTCCTAAGAAATTGAGGTTGGAAGATTTGGGATAATATAGAAGTGTAAAATGAGTCGAACAAAATTCTTGAAAGTTCATCTCATGACGTGACTCAATCGATTAATATAATTTTTTTGGGCCAGTCGGCAGTCACCCCTTGAAATGAATTGTATCGAGCGTAGCTCTAGACGTCCTATAGCAAGACATTGTATTAATTTAAAATGTTGGAGTCGCTTTAATTGAAATTGACTCTTAATAATGAAGAATTCAATTTTGCTTTGGATCTGATGCAAAAATATAGATATATTTGAAATAAAATAAAAATGCCATAAAGGATAGTGGGCTCGACATTTACGCGTGGAGAATAAAATGTTTTATAAAATCGTTACGGGCATAAATGCTAAAATGAACAAATATTAAAACATCAATATGAAATATGATTGCAGCATTTCAAGAATTAAATGTTCCATTTTTCCCCTTTTCCAATCACATTTTTCTCAATCCTCATTTTTTGTTTAGGTTTATTTGTATTTTAAAATAAATGAATTTAGTACTTAATCTAATATAAAATTCTTCAAATATTTCCCATAAAGCTCCAAGCAAACTGAGTCATCGATGAGTCACGGTCAAATTCTACCACCGAAAGTGCTAATGTTATGACAAAACTGACCCTATTACCCTATAATTTTTTACGTTCATGATTTATGGTAAATCTTATACAGATTAAAGTGTATAAAAACAAAAATAAGAGAAGGAAATAAAAAATAAAAAATTAATGATTGAAAGTTGCATGTGTGGATTGAATTAAAATATTCATTTGGCCCACCATATTTGTGCGCATGCGTTCATGCACGTGTATTTCTGCTCATTGCTATGATTGTTAAGTTAATTAGGTTGAATTTGTGAGAGAAGTCAATGACTTGAAGTAGTTACCCACTTTAAGATATAGCTACGAGTTGTTAATTGAAATGCTATTATATAAATATTATGATATTTGACGAGGATTATATGGACAATGACCTTTTTTTTATCGGTAAATATTAATTATATTGATCAAAAATCATATACAAGTACGCCGAGCATTTCCGGGCGAAACATCAATCAAATGACCGTACAACTACTTCCGACATACCCGAGCAAACAAAAGAAAGAAAAAGATGTACAAACGATATGGACTAATGACCCATAGCTAATGACTCCCAAACAAATCAAAACATTCGGATACAAAGAAAATATGACTTTGTATACGTGTGTTTGATTCATCGAACAACACTATCCTTGCGGTCCAAATGTGGTAAACTGTGGCGGTAAGTGCATGGCTTTGATGTGCCAAGTAGTGCCCCGAGATCAATTTCAATGCGCTGGAGAGTGTCGACATAGATCGTCTAAGACCCACTCATGCATGGATAATTGTCCAAACTGACTAGCTAAACGGGCAATTGAAAAACATGTGACTTGTAGTCTCTTTCATGCATTCGCAAAAGCTGCAATTGCGGTCAATCGTAGAAATTGCAATCTGTCCTTTGTTTTTTTTTTTTTTTTAAATCCATAAATTATAAAATGATATATTTTTATTAGACAGTAATGCGTGTTTGATTATAGTAATCAAAACCCATTCTTATCAACATTGTAAAGATTGTGTCAAAAGATGCAAACCATTTAGAGAAGACTACGACTCACTCAATTAACAAGCATTCACCAAATTTAATGGTAATTTTGAATGAGTTTTTGGATAAGAAGCATAAAGATATTTTTATTATTCTTTATATCATCAATCCAGTAAAGATACTTGTCGTCACGACAAATGATACAGAGCTCATACAGTCATATGACTATGATGAACGTCTCCCAAAAAAACTCGTATCACCCATGTAGAACATTTTAATAATGATAAGCCTACGAAGTGGTTTCATAAATATATAGTGATAGTGCATTAACCCTGAAATTAGTGCTATAATTGTTTTCTGTCTCTTTTTAGTGATACTTGTGTCAACTTTCCATTCATAGCTCCAAATGTTTCAAAAATAACGAACTTGCGAAAAAAAATTTCAAAAAAGGTATTTTGTGATCTCATAAAATTTTGTGACTTATATTGTAATTAAATGGGTCAAAATCACGTACTAATCACAAATTACACCAGTACAGACAAAAAAATGCTACTTATTTAGCCCGTATTTGGTTTAGATTAAAATTCAATTAAAATTTTAAGTCAAATTCAACAATTAATTTTAATCACACATTTTATGAGATCCATAACTTTTCAACGAGTCATTTAATCTCACTCTACCTCGTTCCACCACCTTGAAACCACCCAACTTGTCGCCGCCGACTCAAATTCACAATCCACCACTTACTGTCTTTACCTTAAATCCACCTCCAACCCACTACCACCTCCACCTAGACAGTCAACACCGTCACCACCACCTTAACCTATAATCTATCACCGGACTACAGTAAACCATCGTCAAGTTCAACCGATTGGCGACGACGGTACAATAGAGAAAAGAAGAAGCACAACCAGACGACGCAACAGAGACAACATGATAGGGAGATAAGCAGAAGCAAAAAGGACATCACACCAAGTTGAATATAAGAAAGAAAATAAGATAATACAAAGAGAATAGAATTGTATAGAATAGTGTGATTTGTTTAAAAGAGAGGCGTCTTATTTATGGTTTAACTTGAAATGAATGTTTTTCTTTCTAACAAATGTGGGATTAATAACATGTACATTGTGTATATATGTATATACATTAACAGCCCCCCTAAAATTCAAGGAGGTAAAATGGAGATCAACTTGAGTTTGGAAACTAAATCCTGAAGGCATCCAAGAGGATGCGTTTTAGTGAAGATATCAGCAATTTGATCGGTTGAAGAAACTGATAATAGTCCAATAGTCCCACAGGTGAGGTGATGACGTATAAAGTGACAATCAATCTCAATGTGTTTTGTGTGTTCATGAAATACATCATTGTGAGCAATTTGGATAGCACTTTAATTATCGCAATTTATGATAGTGGCAGTAGAATGAGTGACGGCCATGTCTTCAAGTAAACAGTGAAGTCAAAGAAGTTCCTGAGTTGTATCAGCAAGGGCTCGATACTCAGCCTTTGTACTGGATCTAGTGACCATTGTTTGCTTCTTGCTGCGCCAAGAAATAAGAGAATTACCAAGGAAGAAGCAATAACAAGTGGTGGATCTACGATCAGTGGGGTTACCTGCCCAATCTGCATCTGAGTAGACGCGAAACTCAAGTGAAGAGTGAGATGAGAAATGGAGACCATGAAATAGGGTCCCTTTGATGTACCTAAGAATGCAAAGCACTATGATATAATGGGGTGTGCGATGAGCAGGGAGAAATTGACTGACAATATGGATAGCATAAGAGATGTCAGGACGAGTAACTGTAAAATAAACAAGACTACCAACCAACTAGCGAAACAAGGTGGGGTCATTCAGAGGTGTACCATCCATAGGAGTGAGTTTAGAGTTGAGCTCTAGAGGAGTAGTCCATGTCTTACTATCTGTGAGTCATGCTCGAGTAAGAAGATTAGAAGCATACTTTGCTTGCGAAAGATAATATCCTTCGGAGTTAGAAGTGATCTCAAGTCCCAAAAAGTAACTAAGCTTTCCAAGATCTTTCATCTCAACATGTTGGTTAAGATAAGTCTTGAGATCCAAAATTTCGAATGTGTCATCACCAAGATGATCATATCATCAACATAAAGGAGAAGAAGGATAGTATCTTGGTCTGTTTTGCGAATGAAAATAGCAGAATCATGTGAGTTGGAACTGAACCCAAAATCTCTAACAATGGTGTTGAACTTGGCAAACCAAGCCCGAGGAGCTTGCTTGATACCATAAAGAGCCCGACGAAGTTTACAGACTTGATGCGGAAGATGATGAGAACCAGGAGGAGGGCATATATAAACTTTTTCGGTGAGTTCACCATTAAGAAAAGCATTTTTCACATCCATCTGAAATAATTCCCAACGACGAACGGCGACAACTGCAGTTAAGCTGCGAGCTGAAGTGGGTCAAGCAACGGGGGCAAAGGTCTCCTCATAGTCAATCCCATACTCTTAGGTAAACCCTTTAGCTATACCAAGAGAGCTTTGTACCGATCAATGGACCCATCAGAGTGAGTTTTGATCTTGTAGAAAATACAACAAATTCACGAAGATTAACAGAATGAGTTTTTACCCTGTCACTTCGTCGAGTGGGGAGATCAGAAGTTGTTGGAGCGGATCCATTGGAAGAGACAAGTTCTTCAGAAGAGGGTAAGGTGAATAATTCAATTGAGGGATCTACAGACATGTCAATTGGTAATGACATATCTGAGAAAGAGAGAGGATGTGTTGGTGGAAATGTTGACTCAGAAGAAGAGTTTGTCTCAGGAGTGTTAGAAAAAAGATCTGTGGAGAGGTCAGTGAATAGGAGAGATGTGTTGTCGTATGGTAGGTGAAACTTGGATATGGAGGCGAACATCTTATGTTCCCAAAAAACAATATGACGTGATACCCGGAGACGTTTGGAGTAAGGATCCCAACATCTGTAGCCTTTGTGTTCAACACCGTATCCCAAAAAATAACATAATCAAGATCTAGATTCCAATTTGGTGCGTTCATGAAGCTGAAGAAGAACAAAACAAGCACAACCAAATACCTTAAGAGAGTTATAGTCAGGAGGATGGCCACAAAGATGCTCAAATAGTGATTGATTCCCAATGATGGGAGAAGGCACACGGTTCTTGGTATAAATAGTTGTAAGAGCAGTTTCACCCTAAAAGTGTTCAGGATACGAACCAGACACGAGAAGAGCACGGACAGTATTGAGAATGTCTCGGTGTTTGCGTTTAGCACGTCCATTTTGTTGAGAAGTGCCTGGACATAAACGATGAGGAAGAGTGCCCTGTTGGCGAAGAAAGTTAAGGACTTTATAGTCTGTGTATTCAGCAGCATTGTCAACACGAAACACTTTGATATTGCAAGAAAATTGAGTTTTGACCATGGTAACAAAATCAAAGTACAACTGAGGTAATTCAGATCGATTGCGCATAAGAAATATCCAAGTGTAACGAGAGTAATCATCAACAAAAATGACAAAATATCTAGAGCCTCCCATAGTAGCAGTAGGAGATAAGCCCCAAACATCAGAGTGAATCAAATCAAATTGTGCGGAAGAAAATGAATCACTTTTGTGAAATGGCAATGCCGATTGTTTTGCAAGTTGACAAGGAAGACAATCAAATTGTTCTTTATTAACAAGCCCTAAATGACCACTAGCTGCTAAAGATTGAATACGACCAATAGAAGTGTGACCCAGATGAGAATACCAAAGACTGATAGATGGAGTAGATGAGATTGGGGCTGCTGTCTGAACGGATGAGGAGAAACGGGATGGAAGGTGAAGATTGATGAGCTCAAAGAGTCGTCCAACCTTACGGCCTATCCCAAGAGTTTGTCCCTTCTTTGGATCCTGCACGCAACAACCAGAAGCAAAAAAAGGACAGTTAGACCGAAGTCACATAATTGACCAACAAATATAAGAATGAAAGTGAGTTGGGGAATACAGTAATTATCAGGAAGTAAAGTGTTTAATGTCGATATTTTTTCGATATGACTCACAGTCATAGAAGAACCATCAGCAGTTTGAATAGTCGAAGTATGATTAGCGAGACGTTTCGTAGCAAACATAATAGAATTAGGTGTTATATGATTACAGCATGCAGAGTCGAAGAACCAGGATGAATTACCTGAGGTGACTGACATAGCAGTAGAGGATAGATTACCAAAATGAGCAAGGACTTGTTTGACAATTTCCTCTATGTTAGAGGCAGAAAACGTCTCATTGGAAGTAGTGAATGATGAACTTTTAGCAGTAATAGCGGCAGATCTAGAAGGAGTACCACGAGACATGTATTGTTGGAAGTGTCGGTTGGGGTTTTGAAAACAATCATGTTGAAGATGACCAAGGGCTTGCTTCTGATAGAATTGGCAAACTCGAATCGAGCATTCCAAGAGAATGTATCCTAGTTTTTTGCAATAATTGCAGAATTTTGAAGATCCAGATGGATACCGTTTGTCGTTGTGTTGAAGAGATCCAAATGAATGCCCTTTATTGTTGGGGTAAGGTCCTCTGGGAGTGGCGAAGACAACATCTATAGAGGTCGTCTTGTGAGGGGCAAGACGAGTTTTCTCCGAAAGAAGTTCAGTAATAGCTTGATCTAAAGTAGGTAAGGAACTGCGGTGAAGGAGAGTGCACGAACATGCTCAAACTCATTAGTGAGGGCCATGAGAAAGAAAACCAAGTGTTGCTGATCTCGATAGTTGAAAATTTTCTTAGCATTGTTGGCATCTGTAAACTCTGGTTCTGAGGAGGCAAGTTGATCCCAAACATAGTGCATCTCAGATAAGAAACTATTGATGGATTGCCCAGGTTGTTGTTGCATAAGATGTAAAGTGCCCAGAAGTTGGTATTGATGTGACAGGTCTGCGGTGGTATAGCATTTCTATAGAAAATCCCATAATGACTTGGCAGTCTTGAATCTACCAAACTGGAGACTGATGGAGCATACACACATGTTGCGAATTCAAGTAATAATTTAGTGGTTTTTGCTATCCCACTCTTCGAGACGGTCTATGTATTTTTTGTTTTCTTCTCCAACGACTTTCTCTGGTTCGGTGATATCACCGGTGACATAGCGTCATAGATTTCTGCCCTTAAGAAAGCTTGACATAGCCTGAGCCCATATAGTGTAGTTGAGTCCTTCCATAAAAATAGCAATAGATTATGAAGCCTCAAGATGCTCCATAATGTGCACGAAACTAGAAGAGGACAAATAGAAAAAAAATATCAGAAACCGAACTGAACTGATGGAGTGGTGGCTAAGATGATGTCAATGGAGAATAAGACTCCGACTATAGTGCGATCCAATAGGTATGACGCGGATATACAAAAAGTTTTTTCCTGATGTAAATGATCCACTAATAGTGGCAATCACAGAGTATACTCAACTCTTGATATACCGAGAACCACTAAGAATAGTAGATCTGATACCAACTTGAATTTAAGAGTGAAAATAAGGCAATATAAAGATAATAGAATTGTAAACAGTGTGATTTGTTTACAAGAGAGGCATCATATTTATTGTTCAACTTAAGAGAAATGTTTTTCTTTCTAACCAATGTGAGACTAATAACATGTACATTGTGTATAAATGTATATACATTAACACACCAAAAGCAGCAATAGTAGATTTCTTCAACAATAGGTGATGGGTCCAACGATTTAGGTTGTGGATCGAGGTGGATTGAGGTGGTGACTCCATAGGGTTCTTGCGGATTTTGGGTCCCACGTGGTGTTGTGAAGCTAATCGAAGGTGGTGGTTGTGTTTGGGAGGTGATTTCGTTGATGATTTATGGGTGGTTCAGGGTGGAGTGAAGGTGGCGGCTTAGGTCTCTAGTGACGGTTTAGGTCTTGGTTGAGAGATGAAGGTTCTTGTTTAGTGGGGTGGGCCGAATATGCCTGATTTTTTATAAAAAAAATATTGATACCTTTTTTTTTATTATTATTCAAAGTTGAAAGGTGGGGATTGGGGTCAATTTTCCTTTCTAAAATATGACTGTGTTTGAGTCACGTTATTTTGGAAGAATGTATTTTGGAATAGTAGATTGATGGAGAATGTGTGTTGAAAAAGAAGGGAAAGTTATTGATGTAATGTAAAATATTATTTTATTGAAAAATGTGTAGTTGAAAATGAATAGAAGAATGAGAATTTAAATTTTAATATGACTCAAACAGGGGCTATAGCTTATTTTCTTAGCCACGACCCAAGATGAAAGGGCTTTGAATATTGTCAACATACTGATACTACTTACCATGTCTCTATTTGGTACAAATTCAAATTTGAATTTTAATCTAAATTAATTTTAAAATTAATTTTAATTTTAACCACAAATTTTATGTGAACCAAAATTTGTCAACCACATATTTCATTAACATTTATCAAAATCTGCTAAAAAATGTAATTTTAATCCTCTCCAAACAAGGGTTATATAAGTATTTATCCACTCAAAACAGTAATGAGGTTTTATCAATTCAATCATTATTCTTTATGCTTGTTAACATGATCATTTCCGGCTTCTTTGATGCTCTCGAGTCCTAGTAGAGAAGGCCTGAGACATGTAATGTTACCGAGCCTGAATTAATGTAAACAGTCATGGGCAGGCCGACTGGACATGAGTCCTGCCCAAAGGCCTGGTACGGCCTACATTTTTTGGTGGGCTTGTCCGCCTAGGGAAAGACGAGGCTAATATAGCCCATATCAGGCTTGGGCTCAACACCACCTCTCCACCACAAGCACATCTCTTCAAAATGCAGCGCAGAGAGCCGTTTACGAAAGGAGTGTCACAAGAACTTACTTTACATTATGTTTACAAAGTAATACAACTTTTAATAGTAATATATTTTATTTGTTCTTAGATTTTCCTGTGTGTGATGATACATATTGTAAATCAAGTAACACAAAATCCTTTAGGTGGAACCTAAGCTCAAACGAGTAAATCTACAACGGTCATCAGATTACCTTCCATCTTATGTCTACATGTATTAACCCATCTCTAGAATCGATAAGATAGTATTTCTCGTCGATATGTCCATTGTAAACTACATCGGAGAGATTTATATCCACATGCCCCAGTGATTCCTACACAATACACACAAATTAATCAATTCGTATTTCAGAAAAGACATGAAAGTGAAAGTCAAGAATAAAGGATGAAGATATAACCTTTGACATAAAACCAAGGCGGCGTCTTCCCTTGCTAATGATTTCAATGTGAATTAGGTCCTTTACAGGAGCCTCTTCTAACACAAACTGAAATTCCTCGTTCCAAATTGGATTCCGAGTTTTCTTGATTGTCTGGACAAAATACATAGTAAATGTTGGGTTTTACCGGTATAAATATACAGCCTTGATATACTTGATTGATGCAGGATTTGTGAAAGTCACCTTGGTTTTTCTCTTATCTCCTCTAAAGAGGATCATGGCATGAGGGTTGTTGTGGTTCTTGCCTTCGACATCCTTTGCACCTATGATTGTAGCTAAAAGTAAACCTGACCCTATCAAAGAAACCTTCTCCGAAGCATCATGAAAACTTCCATTTTGCTCATGATCTGTAGTTCCACAAAATTTTTTACTGTCTTCTAAGAAAGGAACGAACGTCGTCTCCACTGTAATTTGACCTCGAGGCTGCTTGTTATGAGGATCATCGGATTCCATACTATTTAGCAAATTGAGTGTAAACTCTTTCTTCTCGTACGGAATGAGTATATTCAGAGGAATAACTTGCATCCCTAAATAATCATGTGCTCCAAACTGCAAGCCAGAGAAGAAGAAACAAGTTGTAAGAAGAAGGATTTTGTAATCACTAAGAAATTTTAACTGAAGTGCTATTGCTTTTTTTTATTTCAATGAATGATTGATGTAAAAAAAGAAAAAAATAGCTTCTGAAGTAGGTCTCGAAATGATGATATTATGAAGTTACGAGCAATGAACCTTTTCCCAGTCATAGAGATGCATTTGGAGGACTTGAGACTGGGGGTCCTTTACAGTCATCTTGAAATCCTCAAGTCACTCGGGATTCAAATTATTCATCTTGACAGAAGTCTTCTTAGCCGGAAGCCTTTCCCCGCTAAGGCTGAGTTTAACGTAGGGATCAGATGTTGAGAGAACATCCATGTTTAAAAGGTTTTTTGCTCTCACGACCTTTACATGCAGAATTCCCACTGGCTTCTTGGCAGCTCCTCTGTGAAATAATGGGAGGATGGAATTTAGGTTCTTTTTTCTTTATAAATACATATAATTACTATGCAGAAGAAATAGGCTGAAGGACTGTAAAGGGTTATTGATAACAATAATAAATTTCTCCAATCCTAACAACATCAACAAACTAAAGCCTTGTTCCAATAAATTTTGGGTTGGCCACATGAATCTTTTTAGCCACTTGTTCGGTTCATTGCTATCAAATGGGAGATCTTTTAGATCCTTAACAACTACAATAGTCCAGGTTAGATTGGATATGCCACTCCCTCTTCCGACTTTTTTCAACCAACATCACTTTACTATTAAGAAAGGATGCGTTTTTAGGTCTACGCCTAATATGTTTCAATCGAAGACAGTTCAGAAAATGGAGGAATGAAGTACTACGATCTCTGTCAGCTTCGACTTCAACAGGAATAGATGGTTAACGAGGACGTCATTCGTATGAATTGAAGGTAGGTGAAAATGAAAATCCAAGAAAGGATCATAATTTGTTCAACAATAAGATCACGTTCAACAACTTTCATGGAATTTCGAAACTTACATTGAACAGTCAAGAAAGGGTATTTCGTACGTATGGGGCCAGAGATAAAGCCCTGCAACTTGCTTGCGTATAACTTCCTGCCACCGATCAAACACCAAATATTATGCTAAAATCCCAAAGTCTGTTGTTCTTCAGTAATTAATATCTTCATAATGCAAATTCATACATATGTTTTTAAAGAAGTTAAGAACACAGAGAGATGAACCTAAAATTAAATTAAAATTTGGTGACTACATATTTTGTCCTATTTCATTCAGATATGTTTCAGTAGATAGAAAGATAATAATTATATTTACTAGAAAGTGTTTGTGATAAGTGTTCTCACACAGAGTGAAAGAGAGCGGCACCTGAACACATTGGTATAGCCCTGGGATTGCCATAATATCCCCTCCCATTACTTTCAGCCCAAAGTCTATCTGTGGCTGCAATCATTCAAATAATATTTCTAATTTCAGAAAATTCTGTGACACTTGAACTGAAACTAGCAACTTTCAATCAATCGAGATGGAAATTGGAAAACTACAGATGGCTAAAGTATATCATCAACTTACCTTCTCCATCAAAGATATTGCAATGTTTGCAAAACATGGGAATGTTGGCACACAAGGTCTCAATATTATCCGAGTTGCAGCAGATATTTGTATATCTATCAACTGGCATCCAATGAAAAAAACGTGTGATCTCAAAAATGATTAACAAAAATTACAAATAAGGAAAATTTTCACGTTCTCGAGGACAAAGGATTACGATGCAGTTCTATTTCTGCAACATTTAAATGCATAAAAATATGATTTTATGTTTAATAGATGAATGGCCAGTATATAAAATATGATCCATTGAGAAATCCATGATTTCATGTCCTTGAGGCCTGTAGAAAAATGGACATAATTAAGTCTATTTTTCTACATTGATATATGTGTCCAAATATCTGAAAGAATGAAATAAACATGAAGCAGCAAAATTTTGTAAAGCGATGAATTGGAAAGGTTCTTCTAACCTCAACAGTGACTTCCAGAGATAATAGTTTTATTGCCAGAACAATGACAGCATTTCCAGCCCATCTCAGTGCAAGATCAAAAACCAGTTGATTCTCGTTAGACTCTTGAACTTTGAGTCCTGGAAAATGACAGGTTAGATTGCAGAGTCTTCTGAATTGAACAGTGCAGTGTTTCGTTTGTATAAGATTTTCTGTTTTGCTTGTTCGATGTAATTCTGTTCCCTTTTTATCTTTCTTTTTACAAGTTTCATATGCCATTCTATTATCGATACTGGTATACTTGAATATCTACTTGAATTATGAGAAAATTTTGAATTTCATGTCATCAGAAAAAAGGCTGGAAAGTATGTCTTAGAAAAGCTAAACGCCGATAGAATAAAGATCTAGCATCAATTTAATTTTCTTAGGCTACAAAATTTGGCCTCTCTGAGAACAAAATTCTGTTCAGTTCACTGGTGTCTGATGGTTATCTAGCAGAATGAAGACTTCAAATGAGTGCAATATCATTTAACTTTTACTTACCATGAATTTTGGGAGGAAGATTTCCAAGAGTAAGATGCTTGAAATTTATGGATTTTATCTGAAACTTGCCTATGTACACAGAAAAAATAGGTTCTGCTGTGCTTGTAATAATTCCACAGGCAACCTATCAAAAACGTATTTGCATAGAGAAATTAAGAGCAAATTAACAGAGACTACATTTACAGCTTAAGTTAACAAAGGATAATATATGTCACCTTATCAAAGTATAGCCATGTGTCCTGGATAAACTTGTTTAACCAATCGACCTTCACAATATATAAAATTACCTCATTGCATGACAAGAAAATTTGAGTTGAATGAAGATAATTAAACAGTGAATTTAATGCTTACTCGCTCGTAATCTGGATTCATCACCCATAGTGGAAGGTTTGGGAGAAGATCAATCAAGGTGCTAGAGTCATAATCTTCAAGCGACTTATTAGCGTCAAAATCCTGCGAGTTAAGTTACAATAAGCTCATCATTCTACCAATCAGCGTTTTCTTTTACCAATTTAAACCCAGATAAAGTCAGAAAATCTGTCAATATGTAAGCGAATGTTAATACAGAACATAACTCATCGACGTGTGACTTGAGAATCAAACACAGATGTAAAGTAAGAGAAAAATTAAATTAATCATGGAGGGATCCGCAATAGCCTAGTAAAAATCAAACCACATATCTTCAAATGGCATAATAAATACAAAGGTCCCTGAAATTTGGAGAGAAAGAAGCATCGATAAATTTGCCAAACGCTATTACTTCAACTGAATCAATGATGTTCCAGACACACACGTGTCCTGATATAGTCCTAAAGCTTTCAAATGGTTATTCAACTTTTTGAGTCCTTTCAAGATTGATCAATATTTCATACTACAATGTTACCAAAAATCTAAGAATAATTCTGCCCTTCGTGTTACGTGCACTTCGTGTAGAACTGTCCCTAAATTAGGCTAGTAAGGACAACTTGTTGGACAAAATAGAGGTGAATCAAAGTATATCAATCAAACCGAAGGCCCGTGGTCACACGGTTTCCTTAAATCGAATTCGCCGCCTCACCGGGGTGCACGAGGTTTTGATCGGTGTTCGATTCCCAGGATACAAGCGGTTATCGGTCCACGTTGCACTACGTTACCGACCTATGAACCAGCTGTGTCTATCTCTCAAACGAATCAAACAAAGGAAGAAGGAAAAATAAAAACTGGAAACTGGAAATGGAGGTGGCAGGAGTTTTCTGTTTCACAGCTTGTTGTGTTTTTTGTTGTGTTTTCCTCCAACTAAGCTCCTCTATTTATACACATAGAAGGAGAGATAGCCATTAATAATTTCTCAAGAAATCGAAGAGTAATGGCAATAAAATCGAAGAAATTAATTCCCATGAATAAAACCTGAAACTGAAGATGAATGACACTTAAGGCTGATCATGAATGGACAGAATTTCATTCAATACGTGAAACTGAAGAAGAGAGAGCTGCTGAAACTGAAACTGTTATTGTCTGTTATTGTTATTTTCCATTCATTTCCAACAATCCCCCACATGAATGAAAATTTGGAAACGAAGACTAATGAGAGAGTAGAACGAATCAATCCTGCATAGGATAGGTAGCATTCTAGCTTTGAACCTTCCCTTGTGAAAATCTATCGAGTATTACTAGCAAACCAGTGGATCTGATGCCTTGAACTGTTTCGCCATTTGTGTAAACCAAGACAATAGACCTCACACAGGACCATTCTAGACACAGCGTAGTTCTCAATGTTGTGTTCGTTTTGGCCATGAACACGTCGCCTGGTTCTGCAAGTGTTTGTTCAAGGATGTAGCATTCCCAATCCTTATAGAAACGGCCCCACTTCACACTCACATAGGTGACCTCTTAACTTAACTTTCCACAACAAAGCTTAAGGGTCATTAAAAGCATAGCTTAACCTGCATCTTCCAATCACTGTGAGCACCATAGGAATGAGTAGAAGGAGAACATTCTCAGTGATTTACACAGATATATATGGTTTAGTTGTCCCTTTGAACCTAGATCCTGGGATCTCCATTCAGCTAGGTTGGGTGTCCACCATGATACCTTTCAACGTCATAGGCTGCAAACCCATTCCCCTCGATGCTTTTTCAACTAGCTCTCTAGTTAACCATTTGGTTAACGGATCCGCAATATTATCCTTTGACTTCACGTAGTCCAGAGTGATAATACCTTGTGAGAGTAGTTGTCGAATGGTATTATGTCGTCTTCGAATATGTCGAGACTTACCATTATACATATTGCTCTGTGCCCTGCCAATTGCTGCAATAAACACAAATTGCAGGCACAGGCTTTGACCATCTTGGAATATCTTCAACAAACTGGCGAAGCCACTCTGCTTCTTCAGTTGCTTTGTCCAAAGCAATGAATTCTGATTCCATTGTAGATCTTGCGATGCAAGTTTGTTTAGACGATTTCCAAGAGACAGCTGCACCACCAAGAGTGAAGACATATCCACTAGTAGATTTTGAATCTGACATATCAGATATCCAATTTGCATCAGCATACCCTTCGATTACTGCAGGGTATCTAGAATAATGTAGCCCAAAATCACGAGTGTACCTCAAATAATGTAACACCCTGAAAATGGCTCTCCAGTGGATAGCACCTGGGTTACTCGTGTAGCGACTCAATCTGCTAACTAAGTATGCTATATCCGGTCTTGTACAAGTCATCAAATACATTAAACTCCCAATTATCCGAGAATATTCCAACTGTGACACACCATCACCAGTGTTCTTGGATAAGTGGAGACTCATATCAACTGGAGTCCTGGCCACAGCCGTATCTGACTTGTTGAACTTGTCTAGTATCTTATCAATGTAATGAGATTGAGATAACGCAAGTCCATTTGGTGTTCGAGTGATTTTTACTCCCAAAATGACATCCGCGAGACCCATGTCTTTCATGTCAAATTTTGAATTTAACATATTCTTAGTGGCTTTGATAATCTTATCAGAGCTGCCGACAATGAGCATGTCATCGACATACAGACACAATATGACATATCCATCATTAGTGTCCTTCACATATACACACTTGTCGCACTCATTGATTCTAAAACCACTAGAGATCATAGCATTATCGAACTTCTCATGCCATTACTTCGGTGCTTGCTTTAAACCATAAAGCGATTTAACCAGTTTACAGACTTTCCTGTCTTGACCTGGAGCCGAAAACCCCTCTGGTTGCTCCATGTAGATTTCTTCATTCAAATCTCCATTTAGGAAAGCTGTTTTTACATCCATCTGATGTATTTCCAGATTTCGCAAGGCTGCAATAGCAATTATCATCCGGATAGAAGTTATTCTCGACACAGGAGAATAAGTATCAAAGTAATCTAAGCCTTCTTTTTGCTTATAACCTTTGATTACTAGCCGAGCTTTATATTTATCAATAGAGCCATCAGCTTTCATCTTCTTCTTGAAGATCCACTTGTAGCCCAAAGGCTTACAGCCCGGTGGAAGATCTACTAATTCCCAGGTTTGATTCTGTAGGATAGAATCGATTTCACTCTTGATGGCTTCTTTCCACAAATGACCATCTGGAGATGATATAGCTTCTTTATAGCTTTGAGGATCATTCTCCATCAAATATGTGAGGAAATCAGGGCCAAATGTTTTAGTAGTTTTGGTCCTTTTGCTCCGTCTAGGCTCATCCTCATCTTCTTCAACTGGATCTTTACTGCTGCCAGTAGCAGAAGATTCCATAGTCCGTTTAACAGGAGTTAACTGTTTAGGAGATTTACAAGGAAATATATTCTCAAAGAATTGTGCATTCCTAGACTCCATAATCGTGTTCGGATGAATATCAGGTACATTCGAATGATGCACAAGGAACCTATATGCACTACTATTTTGTGCATAACCAATGAACACACAGTCAACTGTCTTAGGTCCAATCTTGACCTTCTTAGGAAGAGGCACCACAACTTTGGCAAGACACCCCCACATTCGTAAGTATTTATACGATGGTGTACGACCTGTCCAAAGTTCATACGGAGTCTTATCCATATTCTTTTTTAACACTTTATTCAAAATGTAATTCGCAGAAAGAATAGCTTCTCCCCACATATTCTGTGGTAATCCAGAACTAATCAACATAGCATTCATCATTTCTTTTAACGTTCGATTCTTACGCTCAGCAATTCCGTTCTGCTGAGGTGAATAAGGTGCGGTAGTTTGGTGAATTATTCCATGTTTAGCACAAAATTCACCAAATGGTGATTCATATTCACCATCACGATCACTTCGTAACACCTTTATTTTCTTGCTAAGTTGATTTTCAACTTCATTCTTATAAAGAATGAATTTATCGATAGCTTCATCTTTGCTTTTAAGCAAGTACACATAACAATATCTCGTGCTATCGTCGACAAAAGTAATAAAGTACTTATTGCCGCCTCGTGTTTGGACAAATTTCAAGTCACACACATCACTGTGGACTAGTGCCAATGGCTCGGTACTTCTTTCAATACTATGAAACGAAGACCTAGTTAGCTTAGCCTCAACGCAGGTTTCACATTTATTATTTGAATCAATTTGAAACCTAGGCAAGTAGTTTAGTTTGCTTAGTCTACGTAATGCATTGTAATTTACGTAACCTAATCTACCATGCCATAGATTAGAGGACTCAAGCAAGTAAACAGAAGGAGTTTTCTCATTATTCATAACAGTTGGGGTTACAGCAATTACATTCAATTTGAACATGCCATCAGTCATATAGCCTTTCCCAACATAAACTCCTATTTTTGTGATCACTAGCTTATCCGCTTCAATTACCATGCGGAAACCATTCTTGCTCAGAAGAGACCCAGAAACCAAATTCTTGCGAATCTCTGGCACGTACAACACATTAGTCAGAGTAAGCTCTCGCGCAGGTCATCTTCAGGATCACCTTGCCTTTACCAAGCACTTCAGAAGTTGCAGAATTTCCCATAAACAACTTTTCACCATTTGTAACTGGTGCAAAAGTAGTAAACATACTCCTGTTGGAGCAGACATGGCAAGTGGCCCCAGTGTCTAGCCACCACTCCTTAGGGTTAGACCCTACCAGGTTAACCTCACTAATCACAGCCGTGAGATTTAGGTCAGACATGTCATCTGAGAGATGATCTCTCTCATTTCCAACCATATTAGCCTGAGGGCGCTGTTTGTTATCCCTTCGCGGCTGACGGCAGTCTGCTGATCGATGCCCAACTTTATCACAATTGAAGCACTTTCCATTAAACTGGAACTTAGGCTTCTTCCCTACCGCACCGGTAGGCTTCAACTGAGACCCTTTCATGGTCTGCTTTTTGTCTTTCCAATTCCCATTACCATGTTTGGCTTTAAAGGATTGACATTTCTTAGTACCAGAACTTTGACCGTGTTCCAATACATTAGCCTTCTCAGAGTAAGAATTCCCTGACTTACATTCAGACTTTTTGTTATCCTCTTCAATGCGCAGCTTGATAATTAAATCCTCGAAAGACATCTCTTTCCTCTTATGCTGCAAATAGCTTTTGAAAGTCTTCCACTGAGGAGGTAGCTTATGAATAGCAGTAGCCACCTGTAGAGATTCTGACATAGTCAGACCCTCAGCATGCATTTCTTGCAAGAGCACTTGATACTCCTGCACTTGGCTCACCACTGAACGTAAATCAACCATTTCGAAGTCCATGCACCGACTGGCCAAGAACTTCTTAGACCCAGCATCCTCGAACTTGTACTTCTTTTCTAAGGATTCCCAAAGCTCCTTAGCAGATTTCTTTACCACATACACGTGATACAGAGAATTCTGTAGGCCATCCAAGACATAGTTGCGGCACAAAAAATCAGCACTTTTCCATGCATCCCAAGCCGCACGCCTATGCATATCAGTGTCGTTTTCAGCCACGATAGGGGCATCCTCGGTGAGGAAACGTGCAAGGCCCAAAGTAGTAAGATAAAAAATCATCTTATTCTGCCATGTTTTAAAATCAGTGCCAGCAAATTTATCCGGTCGAATTGCATGATTCACCGGAAATTGAGCCGGAAACGGTGGCAAAGGTACCGAGGCCGCAGCCCTAAGTACTGGCAAAGGTATTGTGCCAAATTGAATTGCCGAGGCCGCAGCCGTAGGCAAAGTGGGGTTCACTCCAACATGAGGAATTCCGCCACCAATAGTCCCATCAACGGGAGGAATGCCAGTCGAGGTCTCCACAGGGTTGACAGCGGTCATCGCGGGATTTGGTATACCGGTACCAACAATGTTGTTGTTCACATCGTCATTTCCATGTGACGCCATTTAACCTTAAAGAACGACAACAAAACGTTTAGAACAATAGTGAGTTTGTAAATTAGAAATAGATTCAAAATCTATGTTATCAATTCGGAAAAACTTCAGAATTGAAATGAGAACAAATTATTTAGTCAAAATTTTTTTTTTTTAACAACTTATCAATTATTAGAAATAATTAAAAATAATTAACCAATGATTAAATCAATCATTAAAAGGAAAAGTTAACAATAATTAATCTAATGATGTGGCAATCATCTAATCATTGTATAAAAAGAAATAATGATGCAATGATTTAACTAATCATAACCAAATGATATAATCATATAATCATTACCTATAATTGTAAAATAATTAGGAAATCATAAGAAATCAAATAATTATTTAAACATTACACAATCATTAGCAATCATTATAACATAATTGGACAATTATTATGAATCATTTGAAAACCACTCATTGCCATGCAAAACAACTAAAATTCATGCAAACTACAAAAAAAAAACTATGCAAACATATTCATGCAAACCACCTAATGCAGAGACGGATTTTTTTTTCTTTCTTTCTTTCCTTCCAAAATCTTGATCAATTCAAAATTTACCTTGATGCATATATGTAAGTAGTAACCATAACTTAGAAACTATATGAATTGATGAACGGAAAAAGAAAGACACGGTTAAAAAAAACATATGACAGAAACTGTTTTTCTTTTTTCTTTTTCCCCCCCTTCAAACGATGAACAATTTGATCCACCAAACGAATTCGATTTAAGCTTGTTGGACAAAATAGAGGTGAATCAAAGTATATCAATCAAACCGAAGGCCCGTGTTCACACGGTTTCCTTAAATCGAATTCGCCGCCTCACCGGGGTGCACGAGGTTTTGATCGGTGTTCGATTCCCAGAATACAATCGGTTATCGGTCCACGTTGCACTACGTTACCGACCTATGAACCAGCTGTGTCTATCTCTCAAACGAATCAAGCAAAGGAAGAAGGAAAAATAAAAACTGGAAACTGGAAATGGAGGTGGCGGGAGTTTTCTGTTTCACAGTTTGTTGTGTTTTTTGTTGTGTTTTCCTCCAACTAAGCTCCTCTATTTATACACATAGAAGGAGAGATAGCCATTAATAATTTCTGCTAAAACTGAAGAGTAATGGCAGCCGAAAACTGAAGAAATTAATTCCCATGAATAAAACCTGAAACTGAAGATGAATGGCACTTAAGGCTAATCATGAATGGACAGAATTTCATTCAATACGTGAAACTGAAGAAGAGAGAGCTGCTGAAACTGAAACTGTTATTGTCTGTTATTGTTATTTTCCATTCATTTCCAACACAACTGTATAACTACAATATGCTTACGAACCCACATAAGCGCAAAGTTAAGCAACTAACGCATCATTTTTCATCATCCCCTTCTACTGGACGAGTGAACTCTTCCCCCTATGCTGGATGGGATTGCATTCAATCCACCCTCAGGCCTTGGAGGATCATATATTGAGGTAGGATTGAATTGGGAGCTACACCATCAGCAATGGATTCAATCAATCAACGCAAAAACACTAACCAAAGCTTTACACGAGTGCCCCGAGATTCAGAAATATTGGTTACGATTAGAAATTTTGTCTTACCTTGGTATCTCTTGTCTCAAAGTATATGAATATGAAGAATCCCAGAAGAACGCCAATTGGAATTCCGATTCCAAAACCAATTATTCCCAATAAATTTCCGATGAATCCCATTGTTTTTTATCATCGAACATTGAACTCTTGTTTCATGGGTTATCAACAACCGTCAAAATCAAAACAAAAAAAAAAGATCTTTATTTTGCCAAGAATTGGAGAAGAAGAAATCACTTATGGATTATAAGTATAAACAAACAAGAGATTTATCCCAGCTGGAATTAGTTAAAATACTCAAGTAAATGGATGGAAGCATTGGAAGTTTGAAACTGACAAAACAGAGTTAAGTTTAAACAAAACGTGGCATTAACGTAACTTGAATTGTTTTTTACCTGCACATATGCCACAATTTGGCAAAATTTGATTGGAAATTGAATTGCTGACAGTAATGTTTTGGTTTCTTGCATTTTATTTTATACAATTTTCTGGTTTGACTTATCTGTTTTATAATTTTCTCAGAACGTATCCGACATGACCTCCTATGATAATAGGATTGTGTTTATCAAAAGATATATCAAAAGGATGGAGACTCCAGTGGTTCCAATGAGTGCTAGTTGTACACACAGGATGATTTGAAATTTCCTTCATTTTCAAGATGGTCCCTAATTTGGAGGAAGTGTGGAACGAGATTGCATTTTATTTTATACAATTTTCTGGTTTGACTTATCTGTTTTTATAATTTTCTCAGAACGCATCCGACATGACCTCTAAGACTTATATGATAATAGGATTGTGTTTATCAAAATATATATCAAAAGGATGGAGACTCCAGTGGTTCCAATGAGTGCTAGTTGTACACACAGGATGATTTGAAATTTCCTTCATTTTCAAGATGGTCCCTAATTTGGAGGAAGTGTGGAACGAGATTGACATGCACGTCAGTAAATGTGTTGTTGAAGACATTGAATTGGGGATGACAATTCGGCTAGTCAGCTTAGAGGGCCGCGACTCGACCCAGAAAAAGCTCGAGCCGACTCGGCTCATGACCCGTGTCCATCGAGCCAAGGCTCGGTCCAAACCTCATTTTCGACCAACAATCTGAGCCTGAACCGACCCATGTAGCTCGACGAGCCACTCCGAGGATGGCTTGTGTGACAGGCCAAAAATGGCCCGTGACACAGGCTAATGGCTTGTGATTACACAGGCAGCTTGCACGCAAGCAGGCTAGCGCTGCTCATGCAGGCAGCTGTGTAGCTAGGTACCCACAAGAGGCAACACAATTTATAAAGGAAAAAAAATTAGAATTTCAGGATTAAAAAAAAAAAAAAATCGAACAGGCTTGGCTTGGCAAGGTTCGAGCCTAAAGCTCGAGTCAAGCCTCGATTTTTCATCCGAGCTCAACTCGGCTCAAGCCAAAAAAAGTCTAGCCATTTTTTGTACGAGCTGCTCACGAGCCACGAGTCTTGACTCAGACGGCTTGGTTTGTTTACATGCCTACATTGAATATGATGGGTGTTGAAATTTCTTTAATATGAGTTTGATATTTGTGTTCGATTCAGGGGCGAAGCGAGGAGGGGCAAAAAAAAATTCCAAAGAAATAACCTTTTTTTTTACACTAAAAATTAAGTGGCCCTTGGGGCAGGGCCCTGTCACCCCCTTCCTACGCCCTTAGTTCGATCTTAGAAAGTTATATGTGCCAAATGTTGGTATGTTTGGTCTAAAAATAGATCAGACGATTAATATAAATTGGTCATTAAATTAATTTTTTGTCGTTTTTAAGATAAATTTTACCGTGAACGAATAAGTTGAAAAGTTTATAGAGAAGGGAGAGGACGTATCCTCTTATGATCTATTTGTGATGGTCGTGTTTGCATAGAGTGGGTTGTTGATTTGAAATTAGTATTTAAGAGTGTAATTAATGTCTTAATTTTTCAATATACTCATTTTTTTTTTTATACCCAGGTATCCCAACTTACACCAGACTATGTCCTGGACCACCCATCCCCGGCTCCTCAGCGATGGGTGGAAGTTAATCGCGGCATATGCCCAAGTTGACCAGGGTCCGTGCACCATTTATACTCCTAACCCCAATTGAGTCTTCCTCCATGGATATTATTACATCACCAAACTGCTCTACCCACAATTGAGTATTACATCACTCAACTACTCCATCCACGATTCGAACTCCCGATATTGAGGTTGCAAGCCCAGCAATATCCGTCATTTGCCAGCTTACTCATGTTTAATATATCTTGTTATCGACATGTAGGAGTACAATAGGAAAAAATGTAAGTAAAATTTATAATTTCAACATATATTAATTAATTTTTCTCAATCTGAGTAAAAATATAAAAAAATCTATTTTTATGAAATAAATGGAGTAGTTAATTTGACAGTCAAAATATCACTATTCGCTAAAAGATTAAAAAAAAAAAAAAAGTACTTGTAAATGGAGTTGATATAGTTTTTCTATTGGGTACTTTAAAAAAAAATATCATTAATCTTGAGATGCTTTTGAAAACTCATTATAAACGTGAGCTAAAACATAAATATTACAATTTCACGTCATCATCACCGTAAAAAAAAAAATATGATGGAAATAGCACATTGAAAAAAAGGGTTGAAATAAAATTTTTGCACATTCCAAATCAAGCAAAATCGAAATTATAAGACGAAATCTTATACAAATCAAGCCCAAGCAAAGTCATTTGTTGTTTCAATTACCTTTTATTCTAAGTTTTCTTTTTCAAATCTACAAATAATCAACTCAAATCTGCATATTTGCACATTTCTGACTTTTAATTCAATTAGTTCATATTTTGTTTGATTATTGAGAGATAAATTATATATTTCATGATTATTCAGTAAAAAGAAAGCAATTATAGGCTAATTTTTAATGATAAATGCTAATTTAATGTTTTTACTTATCAGGGGGAACTATAAACACAATTTTCACCTTAATTTTAATGTTGCTGAGATTTTTTTATTTTAGAACATACGAAATTTCATCTTTAGATAATGATTTTGAATTAATAAATATTAAAATTCAAATTTGTATGAATATGATTGAGTTAGTATATGTGAAAATTCAACTTCTGAGTCATTTTAAGTGATATATACAAGATATTTGTGAAAATGTAAATATGAGAATGAGAGTGAGAAAATGCTCTCTCACTTTTTTTTTTTTTTCAAGTCGCAATCTATCTTATTTGAATTCTTTTTGATCAATTAAAGAAATGCATACATATGTGTTTGTGAAAAATAGAATATGTATTCAAACATTGCTTTATTAAAAAAATGAGATAATATAACACTTTATTTGTCTTTTGCATATGAATAAATATGGTGAAATTTAATGACATAATTTATCGCTTTAAAAAAAAAAACTCACACTATTTCGTTTGTATTCTTTCCATAGATATGGATAAATTAACGTTTTCATTTTTCATGAAGACAAATGGAAACAAGCTAACAAATATAAAATTGACAAAATGATTGAAATCGTTGTCCCAATAGAGTGCACATACAACAACGTTTGTTAAAACGTATGTCACTTCTTTTAGGAAGACAAGTTTAACACTGTTAAAACGAAACTAAAATTGTCATTGTTGTTATTGATATGCAATTTCATCAATAAAATAGTTTGTGTATCCTTATATTTACTCCTAAGTTAAAATAGGCGACAATTTTATAAAATTCAAAGTGTATAATGTCACTTTTTTAAGGAGTTAGGGTATCTCACTGCTAAACAGTATAGTCACTTTTTCATAAAAAAAAGTCATATTCATTTAAACCAATGTTCATGTGGTATGATTAACGAAAAGTGACAGAAATTCAAAAAGTGCAAATTACAAAATTCCCTACTTTTCAAGATCTATTTTCCAAAATCAGATTTCAAGTTTTAATTTTCAAAAATCAGATATTTTTAATTAGATACAGATTATATATATATATATATATATATATATATATATATATATATATATATATATATATATATATATACAAATTATATTTTAATTTCATCCCAAATCAAACCCTAAATTCACTTCTCTCACTTCTCTCCCATGATATAACGGCAATTCACACAAGCTCATTTCATCATCACCTCATTCATATATTCATTGGTGTAGATATGAGACAAGAAAACAAACGCCAAAACGAGAAAATTCGATCAATGGCCAGTGTTCTTCAGGAGAGAATTCAATCGGAACTGGCCTTTCCTTATTGGCTTCGCTATTACGGGCACCATCATAACCAAGTTTTCCCTCAGCCTCACTGGTTCGTACCCTAATTTTTCTTATTTCTATAATATATTTTGTATGTAATTTCTTATAATTTCTGTTTTGAGTTTTTATTTTTTATTTTTCAATGAATGTTCCCAGGATGCGAAGAACTCGCCCTTTACTGCTTGTTCTAGTGGCGGTGGTTTTGGTTATGTTTGGTTGTGATTGGATCTGGTGAGGTTTTGGTGGTAGTGTTTGGGTGAAGATAATTGTGTCAAGGACAGAGGGTATGTTAGACATAGCGGAGGCTGTTGGTTTTTTGGTGGTGGATCTTGGTGTTGGTGGTGGTACTGTGTGGTCGTGGCGGTGGATCTGTATTGAGGTGGTGGTTGAGTATGGTGGTGGTGGTGGTGTATTGTGGTGTGTTGTGGGGTGGTGTGGTGTGGTGGTGGTATGCGGTGATGGTGGGTCTTTGCGATGTGCGGTGGTGGATCTGTGCGATGTGCTGGTGGGTGTCAAGTGTGCCGACGATATGGGGTGGAGGTGGAGGTGGAGGTGGGGATTGGCGGCGACGGTGACGGTGACGCTTATGGTGAGTTGTGACTGTGTTGGCGACTTTAGTGATAGTGGTTGTGGTGAGTTGCATGTTGTTGCGGCAGCGGCATAGGGTTAGGGTATGTGAGACGGTGGTGATGTACAGTTTTTGTGACCAATAAAATAGTTAATTGTGACCTTAAAATACACCATAATTTGTAAAATTTGTGATTTGTGATCGAAAAATAATACGCGATCTATTATTTTAATAAGTTGTGACCTATAAAATGTGGTTTGTGACAAAAATAATGTGTGACAATTAATTTGAGAATGTCACCATTGATTCGTAATTGATATATAATACGTGACCTAAAAATTGTTATTGATGTATAATAAGGTGTAATCGAGTTGTGACCAATAAAAATTTTGATTTTGTGATCGATGACTATTTTGTGAATTATAAAATTTTCTATGCGTGACCGAGAAATACCTATAAAATTCTTTATTTGTGACCATAAAATAAGTTGTGACCAATAATTTGATAAATTGTGATTAATTTGCAATGAATAAATGAGTTGTTAAGGTCACAGTTCACAAGTTACAGTCATTTTGTATAGGTCACAAATCAATGTAGACGGGTCATGGATCAATATGATCAATTAATTTGATAGTTATGACCATATTGTATAGAACTGTGACTAATTAATTCATCGTTAAGGTCACAGATCGTTGTCACGGGTTTGAGTTCACAAGTAAGTCACAAATCAATATAAACGGGTCACATATCAATATTAACAGGTCACAAAAATATGGCGGAGTTGTCGTCGGAATCGGAGTAGTCGCCGGAACGGCCGTCGGAGCTATAGGGGTGGTGGAGGTGGAGGTAGGGTGGGTTAACTATATTATATATATATTACAAATGTCTGATTTTAGAAATTTGAAACTTGTTTTCTTTTTTTTGAAATAGTATATAGTAAAAATAAGAGAAATAAGTTTTTCCAATTCAAAAAAGGCGAAAAAATCAATTCGTGGGCTTTTTTGGTTTTTGAGTTTTGATATTAGTTAATACGGGAATTATAGTTTTAATTAATTTTAAGGGTTTAATATGAGAGAAATTATAAAAAATCAAGAGTTTAAAGATAGCTTTTTTAAAAATCAGGTCCAATGTTTATTTATTCAAAACTCAGGTAATTTATTAACCTTAATTCTCCCCCATTCCTTCTCCCCTCTCCCCCTCTCGTTTCCTTCTTTCTCAGTTCTCCCCATCCCCCTCTCTCCCTCGTCTCTCTCTCTGTGATCATCTCCCCTTCTCGTCTCCTCCCTTCTCCCCATCCCCCTCCTCCGACGCTGCCCATCCCCCTCCCCGACGGCTCGTTCGCACGATACGACGGCGTCGGCGCGGCCTTCTTTGTGAGCACGACGGTGTCACTCTGTTGCTGCGCGCGACGCCTCCCATCTCCATCCTTCTCCCTTTTTTATTTTTGAGTGGTGGTGATTAACGGTTCGGTGGTGGAGGTGCGGAGTGCTGTGGTGGTGGAAGTGTGTTGGCTATGTTGGGTGGCGAATCTGGTGGTTGCGTTGAGGTGTGGTCGCGGTGATGAAGGTGATGGTGATCGTGGCAAATCTGGTGGTCGCAGTGATGGTGGCGAGATCTGGTTTGGATCTTATTTGCTGTTTGGAAATGGTTGTTGTGATGGTGACTGACGACGATGGTGGAGGTGGCGACGCTTTGAGGTGGTGGTTGTTTGTGGAGTGTTGGCTGTTGCTTGTTGATTGAAGTTGCAGGTGGCTGTAGTTTTTGACTATTGTTGGCTGTTGTTAACTGGTTATGGTGCTGTTTTGTCAGGGCGGATCTGTGTGTTGTGGTGCAGGTTGCTATTTTATGATCTATGTGTGGGTAGTTTTCTATGGGTGGTGGTTGGTGGACGGTGATGACGATGGTTGTATAGGTGGTGGTGGAGAAATTGCAACTGCAACCTGAGGTGGTGGTGACGGGTTTCAAATTTTTTGGTGGGGGGTTGTCGTGTGGTGGAGATGGTTGAGATTTTTTTTGGTGGGGGTGGTTGTTCTGGTGGTGTAGGTGGTGCAGGTTGGGATAGGAGTGGTGGGTTGACGATGGTACAGGTGGATGTGGCGGGTAAGGATGGTCGCAGGTGGCTGTAGTAGCGGCAGCGGTGATGGTAGTATTGGTTACGATGGTACGTGACCTAGTATTTGGTTGTATGTGACCTACTATTTGGTGGTATGTGACCAAGTATTTAACTGTGACCTAAAAATTTGACATTATGTGACTGAAAAATAATATGTGACCAACAAATTTGAAAATATATGACCAATGAAATTAACCATTTTTTTATATGTGACCTAAAAATTATATAATCTGTGACCATAAAAAATCTGTGACCAATTAATTTGAAAATCTGTGACTGTGTGACTTATAAATTTTGATCTATGACCAACTAATTTTGAAATCTGTGACCAACGAATTAAATATGACCTATAAAATTTTTAAATTATGATCGTAAATTGTAAATCTGTGACCGGAATGATTGTCGGAATAGTCGCTGAAATCGGAGCAATAGTCGGAATGGTCGCCGGAGAAGAGTGGTCGCCGAAATGGTCGTCAGAATAGTCCCTGAAGCGGTATGGGTGGTGCATGTGGGGTGGGTTTATTATATTATATTATATTAGAATTAAAAAAAAAAAATTGATTTTTGAATTTTCAAACTATAAACGTTATTTTTGAATTTGTGTAAATTAAAAACCTTATTTATGAATTTTTCCCTTAATCTGATGTTTTATTTTTTGGAGATAATGGGCCTAATTTCCCATAGGAGTAGAGAACATTTCATTTGGGTAAACAAGTAAAGGGCCTAATCCAGGTTTTGTTGATAGAAACTGGTCTGCAATATGGGCTACTAAAATCCACTTCATAGTTAGCAATCATCAATGCAGCCCGTTAGTAAACCATCAACGAAAAAGGACCATTCACAGGGAATAAATAGGGGCCTGAATTGTAAAATATTAGGTTTTATTAAATTTTTTTGTAAAATTACAAGATAAAATATATATGTACCTTTTGATAAATTATATAATATTTTTACGGGTTAATACCCTAAATAGTCACTGAACTTTGCCAAAAATTCTCAGGAGGTCACCGAACTTCAAAACTTCCCTAAGTAGTCATTAAACTTTGTAAATAGTTTCTAGGGGGTCACTAAACTTCCAAACTTCTCTAAATAGTCACTAAACTTTGCCAAAACTTCTTTAGATAGTCATTAAGCCATTGATGTATGAGGTCCCAATTTACAAAGTTCAGTGACTTCCTGGGAAGCATTGACAAAGTTCAATGACTATTTAAGGAAGTTTTGAAGTTGAATGACCCCCTAAGAACTATTAGCAAACTTCAATGACTATTTAGGGAAGTTTTAAAGTTCAGTGATTTCCTTGAAATTTTTGGCAAAGTTCAGTGACATTTAGGGTATTAACTCATATTTTTACATAAGCATCTCAATTGTCGCATTGGCATGGCATGGTAAGAAGAAAAGGGTGAAAATGAATAATGAAAACTTTTCTTGTGTTTAGACAAAACGATAAGGGTCCGTTTGATTGCAATAGTGAAAAATGGGTGGAAAGAAAATGAATTTCAGATAAAGTAATTGATAGAACATGTTTTCCAGGGGATTGTTAATTAAGCGTGTTTGATTGGTATAATTTTCCACCCGAAATTTTTAAAAATTTTTGATCTTTTTGTGTTCGTTTAACTTTGGTTTATATGAAAATTGTCCATTAAAATGATAATTTTTTTCACAATTGGTTATAAAATTTGTTTCCATTGCCAAAAAGTTAAAAACAAACGAAAAAAAATTCCTAAAAAATCATTTTTTTAATCAAAGCTTAGTGTTCGTTTAACTTTGTTTTACATGAAAATTATCCATTAAAGTGGAAAAAAAATTTACAATTTGTTGTGAAATTTGTTTCCATTGCAAAAAAAAAAAAAAGATTAAAAAAAAAGCTGGAATCAAATTTCCAATTCCACAAAACTGATGAAAACAAGTGCGTGAGGTTGTCACCCGAAAAAAAATTTTGCCTAGAAAAAAATGGCCGTCAAACAAACCAAATGGATGGAAATGGAAATTTCATGGAAAATAATGCAGGTCAAACAAGCCCTAATTTTATTTTTAATTTCACTCTTCACCTCTCGAAAGAAAATCAAACCCAAGTCATTGATCTGGTAAAATTTCGTTTTTACCACTTGAGTTGGAACTCTATTTCATAAAATGACAATTTTGAATAACTAGTAAACGAAAATCTCTTCTAAATTTTTTTAGACTATCCTTATTCTCAATTTCCATTCTCAACTTTGGTCCATTCCACGAGATTTCTTCCCACGACTGAGAATGAGAATTAATTGCATTTATTTGAAAAACACCGAGCATTAAAAGATTAGATACAATGAACCAACTTATATCTTAAAATTATGAGAAATGCTATTCATTCCCACTAAAGATCATCCCCAGTTTATGTGACGTTAATGTGGCATTAAATGATAGGTGAAATTAAATAAGTCATTTAATTTCACCAATCATTTACATCCACATAGACTGGGGGATGCATCCCCACTAAGAATGAATAACATTTTCAAATATTAACAATAATAAATTGCAATTTTACGAAACCATTGCATCCCCACTAAGAATGAATAGCATTTTCAAATATTAACAATAATAAATTGCAATTTTACAAAACCCAAAAGTTCTCTATCTAGTAAACTAATACTAGTAATAGCGAAAAACTAGATTCTTGGGAGTAATTAATGTTGCCGTATGGGAATTTGTCCTCTTTAACGGTATTCTTAACTGCTGAAAGTGATGGATTAAACCCTAATCGTAGGCTACGGGTCGGGGATAAAATCTATCACATTAAACAAGGGCCCGTTCCAATATTTTATAGAAGAACTTTCTGAGTAAGCTATATTAATTAGTGTTTTTATAGGAAGTCATATTGGGTACTTTTATAAAATTATAAATTAATAAATCCTAAAAGTAAATTTTTAGTCTCAAAAACTCATTTTGACTTTTCAAAAATCATGTCAAATGGATCATAAATTATGATCAAATATAACTCTGAAGCCTGCAGGCACATATATAATATGCTTTCTAGGTTCATTGTGTTAAGTAATAAAATTTCACATCGAATAATGATGAAAATATAAATCAATTTATTAGAGTTTGGGTTACCAATTCTAATAAGATTGACATTTTAAGATGAAATCTCAAATCTTAACACGGTAACAGAACTCGTTAAATTTCAACAAGCAATTCGATCATATTAAGAAACAAAAAAATTGAGCACATAGATTTCAAGAGTGGTCTGTTCAAACGAATCAACATCTTGCAGGGTATGTTAATGGATAAAATCTCAATCGAATGATGATGAAAATATAGACCAATTTATAAGAATTTGGGTTACTCTTCTTAATAAGGTTGACATTTTAAGATCAAACTACAAATCTTAACACATTTGACATTTATATTTTAAAATTCACGGTCATATACTAACTTAGGCATCGAATGTGAATAACATACTCTATAGTTTATATCGGAATCACCAGAGGAACAAAGAGGAAGAATCGAGAAAACAATTTTTGATCGTAACGCTAATTTAGTAATGTCATAATATAAAAACAGAAAAATAAATTTTGATTTTTATGTTAGTTTTTTAAGGGATTATGCTAGAGTTCAATGAATGTGTTCAGTCGGATGCAAAATAGTTGTGTTGTCGAGATGCGAGCATATAATAAAATTATAATTAGATAAAATAATTATATTTGGGAAAGTAAATGATGTTTAGATTCATTGAACTGCCAAAGGTTGATTCCATCATGTGCAAATTATGTGGAATTAAAAAAAATTATTGGATTTTTAAAAATATTAATATTTTTTATGACGCAATTAAGGACCCTGTTGCACTTTTAAAATTTAAGGACTCCAGATGCCAAAATTTAAAAGTTAGAGACCTCGGTTGCAATTTCTCTCAAAACGTTAAGGGCATTATTGCAACGTAGTAACGAACTGCAAAGTGCAAACAATAATAAAAATAAACAAAATTTTATAATAATGCTATTTTATCTCCATGGATCATCAACGGTTTACATAGTCACGTGTCTTGAAATAATAGTCAATTAAATGTACAAATATGATTTTTTTTTTTTTTTTTTGCCTTATCATTTAGCCCTATTTGATGGCTATTATTTTGAAAAAATAGAGTTTTGATTAGTATTGATTTTTGGAGAATATGTGATTAAAAAGTATGAAAAAATTTTGAATTTAAATACAAAATATTTTATTGTGTAAATATGTTATTAAAATTGGGTATGAAAATTAAAGAATTTTATTTTAAAATGAGACGAACAGGAGTTAAGCCCCTATATGGTTGAAAATTGTGAGTTCCATAAAATACGTTATTAAAATTAGTTGTTAAATTTGAATTTAGATTAAAATCAATTTTCAATCGGAACGAAACAGGGGCTAAGCCTCTATACCATTTAAATAAAACTAATATTTTTAGTAAATTTTAATAAAAATCTATGAAATGTGTAGTTGAAAGTAGATAAAAAATTGTGAGTCTCATGAAATGATCCTGCTACTTGTACATTTCGGTTGATAGAAAATATGACATGAAATTTTCAAGAACATTTCAGCATTTTTTCTTAAAATTCCCATAGACTCCACGTCAGCAAGAAATATTTCATCTGTCATTCTTTCTGTCAGAGAAAGTGTACAAATAGCTTAATTCCTCATGAAATGTGTGTTTAATAATGACTTTAAGTAAAAAGTGAATTTTAGAAAATGTGGACTGAGGAGGGACTTATTCCATGATACATTAATTAGTTTATTGTTAAATTTATGATAGATTATAAAAATTAAATTATCAAAATTAGTATAACACAATTTTTCCAGGGCAAGTGCTACTTTACCAGGGTCACACCGGGCAATGCCACGGGCCAAGAATAACCCATTTTTCCATTCTAATTAACTAAGAGCGTGGAAGATGACACGTCCCAATTTAGGACACATGGTTTAACAAATTTATTGGAAACATCAACATATTTTATTTATTTATTTTTGGGTGTATGGTCGACCGCCGTTGATTCAATAACACTAAAAAAGTGATTAATTAATGATGTCGGGAGTATTAATTAATTTAAGGTTTGTCTCCAAGAATCTCGAAGAGTCAATAATGTCTTGAAACTTATCGTAGCCTAGCAGAAGCATCATGGTTTGCCGCTCATGGAGTTTATTTTGGTTCTTTTATATATTCATTCAAAATATTGCATGATGAATCTCGAAAAATACGAAAGTTTTTTCCTCGTAGGACGATCATATTCTCTGAGCTAATTTTTTTTTTAAATTACCCGTCTCACTTCTCATTTAGAAATATTTTTTTAAGGTATTAGCCCGACCTGTAATCCGGTCTTGGATCCGTCCCTGCAGACCAAGTTGATTTTTCTAAACCATTGATAATATTGAATATACAAAAATATATTAAATCTAAAAACATCTAGGAGAGTTAAGATTTGGGTTTGGTATATAGACCATGTTTGATTTTGCTAAAAATAAGATTTTTAGTAAATTTTGATAAAATAATGAAATGTGTGGTTGAAAATTTATAAAAATTATGGAAGACATGAAATGTGTATTGAAATTAACTATTGACTTTAATTTCGATTCTTATCAACATTTTAAGCTAAACCGAAGATGTTTATATTAGGTTATTGATCTGACTTAGAAATTGTTACAAAGATAAGTAGCCCATGTTGATTAACTAAAAAGTCTGACTAAGATTTAAATCAGAATCAATAATTAATTTTAACCGCACATTTCATGTGATTCATAACTTTTCAACTGTACATTCTATCAACTTTTATCTACATATAATAGAAATATGATTTTTATCTAAACCGGACATGACTTAATATTTTCAGTTAAAAGTTATTTCGAAGAAGTAGTTCAAAATTTTATCTGCTTATTCTCTTTTAACGCAAATAATCAGTCCCGTCATTTTCATGACATTCATGCAACGCAATCAATTGATATAGAGATTGATCAAAAAATACGTTTAAGTCTCTATCCAGTTTTGTATCTTTCTAATTTTTCCACATTATCGCCAAGAATTCTCCGGTCCTAGGATTTTATGGTCGCATGTGTAACATTGGTGCGTGAAATTAAACAGGAATTGTCGTGATTGATGGTCAATAGGTCAAATTACAGAAAAATGAGTGAAATGGACCAAATGGTTTGTGAACGTCGACTATGAATTATTGTGGTTGTTCAAGTTTATAAATTTGACTTATAAGTAAAAATATTCTTATGTATAATGCCATGAGTAAGTTCACAACGATTCAATTAGCATATACGCACCTAATGTGTAGTTTGCTCGTGACATGCCGATCATAATAAGCATCGAGTACTTTGCAGGGTTATATTGATTAACGTCGATAATTTTTCAAGACTGTTCCATTAATGGTATATGTCAAGAGATTGAATGGTCGATAGTAAATAAAACTGAGAAACTCTTATCCAGTTTTGCCTTTCAATTTTAATTCCAACAAGGAAAAACCAGCAATAACCTCAGTTCTAAAGAACTACATAATTGAAAAATAAGAAAATAAATACAAAGCACTAATGACAAGTTGATGAATTTTTTTATTACTAAATAGACTTTCGAAAATAACTAACAAATAAAGAATATATAGAACACAATATTTCGACATTTATAATTATTGGAGTCCGACCTCATACTACCTCGGAATCTTCACGAATAAGGTTAGGAATAAGAAATACTATTAGAACAATCAAAACACTCAAAGAGGTCGGTCTATCAAATTTGAAAGAAGGTCGTACAGTGGCTGACGTTAAAAAGGGGACATCATCATTGGCATTCTGAAAAGTCGTTCCCTCATGACGTCGTAACTGCTTGATCTACCGCTCCCAAAGTGATATATAGGTGATGCATATGATATCACCACTTCAATCTTCACCAATCAGAGATGAACAACGACTGCTCAGAGGACGTGTAATCATGACCTAGGGCGCAACGACCATCTCAAAAGTATGATGACCTGTATGGTCGACCTCAATAGTCAATCAGGATCCTCAAATTTGGACGATGGCACATACTTTGGGGTCGACACTGTAATGATGCGACATTAGGCAATCAATTTGATAAAAATGAGGCCTATCAATGGGACAAATGGTCCCCTCCTTTCGGCTGAACTAAGGATATCTCTTTAATATGCTTCAAAGTTCAATCAATGAAAATTATCCTTTTTTTGTTTTTTAAAAGCAAATTTCAGCAATTAATGCACAAAAAATTATGTTAAGTTAATCTAAATTTATCACGTCAGTCATCAACTATAATGATGTAAAGTATAGTAGCCACTTTATCCAAAAGTTATAATGGATGGTATAAACGCAATTCATCCTCATATAACATCCCAAGTTTCACGGGGTGTCTTTCTTCATGGTACATAAAGGGACACCGTGCGGCAGTAGTATACTCCGCTAGACTACCTTCCGCCTTTTTCTCGATCGTTGTGGGATGAAAGGCAATTTAATTATAATGTGTAGAAAGATTGTAATATGAAATTGAAATGCATTGAAAGAAATTGATCATTGATTGTTTGAAAGTTAGAAATTACAATTGATGAAAGTATAAAATTACAGTGGCTGGTGCAGGGGGCGAACACCAGAAAGTTTGAAAGACTAATACCCCCTATAATAGCATTTTGAACAAAAACATAAGTGATATGAGTAGACGTTTAAATGTCGATGAATCATACTAAACGTTTTCCCATATCACAGATATTTTACAATTGAAATAAAATATTTACAATGTGGGGTCGAAGTTGGGTAAACTGCTGCTGCAATTAGCTCAAGGGGCTAGTTAAAGCTGCAGTTATTGACACCAAGTCCAGTCCGTCTCGAACCTACTTCCTTTGTAAGTATGCTTCTGTATTATCCATCCCACTCCATGAAAATACTTTTAGATCTTGTCCAAAAGTGATAGTTGATTAGTCGAATATAATTCACCATATATCAACTATAATCAAGTAAAAAAATACACCCAAGCCCACTTTGTCCAACTCACTCCCATTTTAAGCACGCTCCTATATTAGGGGTTTGTCTAGTCCCCATTTTTTTTTTTAATATTTCTTTATCTCTTCCTTTTAACCATATGTTCTTCAATAAATAATATTACACGCAATTCAAAAACTTTTCCTTTATTTTTAACCATATATTCTTCATTAATTTATTATTTTAAAATACATTTTACACAAAAAAAATAGGGGTCAAATGACTTTTTTTTTTTTGGTTTTTCGTTGGTTCTAATGAAATTATCTTTCAAGATTTTTGATGAAACGAAGAAAATTCATTAAACCTAAACAAACAACGTTCAATCTAATGAGAGTTGCGAGAAGAGTGGTGTGCAAAATTTTTATAATACTCTCTTTCTGATATAAAATGGAAAAGACAACTTAAGTAACTAGTGATATTAGCAAGTCAGAAATTGGTAACTATTACATAACTTGATTTTGATTGTTCAAGACATTAAGGTTATGTTTGATTGTGCAAAATTTTTCATGGAATATCAATTCCAACTTTCACTTTTACAATGTTTGATAGTAATAATTTTCCTTGGAAATGGTTTTCTTGGTTTCCCTCACACGAGCACAATTTCCATGGTTTTGTTGAAAATGAATTCCCACCACTTTGGTGGGAAAAATTTTTCCATGTTACGCCTTTTTTTTTTTTAATTCAATTATAAAAAAATTCTAGACGCAATGGTAAGAAAATTTATTACTTTTATTGACAATTTTTATGCAAAACAAAGCCAAACGAATGATATTCGGTATGATAATTTTTTTTTTTTTTTGCAATGAGGACAAATTCTAGACCAAATGTTAAAAAAAATTATCACTTTAATAGACAATTTTCATGAAAAATGAAGTCAGACGGACACCGAACTTTCAACATTTTCTAAATAAAAAATTATACCAATCAAACACAATTAATTACAATTCTCAGTAAAACAAATTTTAAACAATTCAATTCCCTGTAATTCATTTTCTTTCCACCAAAATTCCACATTTGCAATCAAACAGGCCATAAGAGTTTGTTTCACAAAGTTTTTGATAAAAATTTTAATAGATTTTGATAAAAGTTGATAAAATGTATCGTTGAAATTTTGTGTGTTCCCTAAAATGTGTAGTTAAAATTAATTGACTTTGACCTCAATTTTTTACGAGGCTTTTAAGCTACACCAAACAAGCACTAAATCAAAGAGATGTTTTAATACAATTATTTGATCAATAGTCTAGTTCATCTTGAGTCAGCAACGTTGTTTAGTTTAATTTTGAGAAAAAAAAAAATCAATAATTTAGTTTCTCTACAAGAATAAGTTATACTCGTTTGGTTCAAATAGAAAAACAAGGATTTACAGATCCTTTTTCTCTGTCTAATTATAATTAACTTAAAGACTCATTCTACTTATTTTAACAACTAATTAAATCATTTTGTTTTCTTAATAAATTAAGACCATTGCTTTAACCAAAATAATAAATCTTACTTTATGAGATTCTGATTTGAACATAGAGTTTTTCCTCAAATGTTAAGCAAAGACAGCTTAGTATTTAAAAAAGTTGATACAAACTTGCTATCCATTTATGTTTTGGTTTTTTTTTGGGACGACGCCATTTTAACGGTTAAAGCATTTACCTTTTGTCGAAAATTCTCCCTTATTCATATCGTCCATATGTCTCGTCTTTTACCTTTATCTCTTTCGTCTGTGACGATTTTTCATTTTCTCTCTCTAATTTCGTAAAAAGATTTATTTTTTTCCTCGCAATTACGATATCAGTTGACATATTTTATTTAATTAATATAAACAAAATACTATAATTAATGCAAAATAACTGAACCTTACACTTATCTTTTTATGTCTTAGTTCTTACAACAAAAACTCTCTCTCTCTCTCTCTCTCTCTCATATTATATTTTGTGACGTGAAATACCCCTCTATACGTCTCTCTCTGTGTATATTTTTATACTTTTTATGCACTCCCAGCTAATGGTCAGTATCAGTAAACGCGTGGCTTCTTGAAAGCCTAAGATCTAACTCTGAGCACAGACAAAGAGAAACCAGAAAGGTGGAATAAAAAAAAAAGGAGAAAAAACCCTAAAAAGCTTATATCCACTTGTCCAATCTCCGTATGTGTACAATACGTACAAATTAGTTTACTTTCGTGTTTATATACATGTTGAAGTATAAATATTTATTCAGTAAAATGTTCCTTATTTATTTTCGTACCAATTTCAGATCCATCGCAGTGAGTGTTAAATTAAGTGTGCGTGGACTTTTTGGTTTTGTTCTTTAATTTCAGCTCCGGGTAGAGGCTTTTGGGTTCTGGGGTTTTTGCGCGTAAAATCAAGTCTTTTTGGTTTTAGGTGCTGTTTGTGAAATTTTGGCTATGTAATTATTCATGTGGTGATGATATGGTGGATTTGAATCGTGGTATTGTTTTTCAATTTGCAGTTTAAGGTTTCAATTTTATTTTGGTTTGTTTCTTTTACTGAAGTTGTTGAATCCCTTTTTGGGAGTTGTTTTATTTGCTGTATGACTTTGAATTCGCAAGTTAACGAGCAAAGAGAAACGAATCTGCTATTAGTTTTAGTGAATAAATTTAACTCATATACACTCGTGAATATATGGTATTGGTAAGACTTATATACATAATCTCTTATTGAAAGCTTTGATTCTTTTGGTTTTAGTTTACAGTAAATTTTTCTGGTTCAACTTCTTATATGCCTATTGGATTTCTGATATGTTTAAATAGATGGTGATTTCCAACATCATTTTTTAGTTGACCTTATGCAATATTTTTTGTAGCGGGTTTGGGGTCACAATTTAAGATTCTTAAAACATCATTTTTTGATGAGAAGGTAATTATTTCGAATTTGAATTTTGAGGTTCCAAATGCTCACAAATGTAGCCTCATTAAATCTAAGTTGTTCAATTGGGATTCTCGACTTTCTATTTTCATAAATGTTATTACATTATGAGGATGATAGCAATTGTTGATATTCCCACTTTCTTGCTTTTGTACAGCATTTGAACATGTCATGATGCTCAGATCTTGATATATTACCTTCATTCTTGATTTTATATTCATATTTGAAGTTATTTTATTGAATTAGGGTGGTAAGTGCAGTTTGACATTGGAGCATTTTAGCAGTGCCTATCTTTTCGAAGTTTTTGAGCAGAGATCACAATCTTATTCTATGACATAATAAGATAATTGGCGGTCAGAAGCACCATTCAACCTATAGCTCTGCTCATTATCAAGCAAAGAAGAAGAATTTGATTCAGACAAGGCTGATCTTTTTTAGGCAGGAGTGACATCGATGCTACCTTGGGATGAAGGTGTTTTGATAGTGAACATTGCTGGTGTCAAAAGGTTTGCTGTCTCTGCAGTTCTCATGTGAATAATGAAATGATACCGGAATTTGTATGGATGACCGTGTAAGATCTTGAACTGGACCTCTTGGAAGATGTGCAGGTTATAGGTTTTGGTTATCTTTTGAATGCAGGGGTTGATAATTGATTTCATACCCAGCCTTTTTAGAGGTTGGAATGCATCGTTTGTTTGCAACTGGCATATGTAATTACTGTCCTTGGTAATGTTTGGTCATTTTTCCAGCTACACTGGAAGTGTGAACGCTCAAGAGGATAATGCTAAGTTTTTACATTTGATTAATTAAAAAATGGAATCAGAGACTTTGACCACAGACCATCGACCAAATGTTCTTCCACGGGTTCTTGCTTCAGCTGTACCTGTGGTTTGGATTGCTATCAGCTATGTAGACCCTGGAAAGTGGGCTGCGACTGTTGAGGGGGGAGCTCGCTTCAGTTCTGATGTGGTGTTGCTCATGCTTATATTTAATTGTGTCGCAATTCTTTGTCAATACCTCTCAGCTTGTATTGCCGTGGTCACCGGCAAAGATCTTGCTCAGGTAGTCATTCGCCTTCAGCATTTTATTGTGCACGAGGTGGATAAATGTTTTTAGACTGGACATCTTTAGTGACTTTAGATTAAGAATTTGCAGATATTGGGGAATGAGGAGTCGACTAATACTTATACATGATTTGTTATACTCAGTATGGCCTTTTAATTAATTTTACAAGTATTTGCACTAATTACTAAAAAAACAGTCATCTTGCAAAAGTTTTTTTTTTGTTGTCTTGAATATTGAACCCCATAATGATCAGACTAAGGTTAATTTAAGAAAGAACAGTGTATGTTCCTTCATCTGGTGAAAGTTTAAAATGTGCCCCCGTTCTTTATGAGCTTGCAATCTTAAGAATTATGATGTGTTTTCTAGGGGTATGTAATGTACTAGATTGCAATTTATACATTTCTCCTAATAATGTATTGGTATTGAGAGTTCGATTGGTCTCCCTCCTCTCCTCCCTATTTTCTAAATTTTATGCATTATTCTGTTTGAGAGTTTCTTATTTTATGTAAATGTTGAGCAATATGCTAACTGATTGTAATTGCTATTGTCAAAGATTTGCAGCGAGGAATATGACAATATAACATGCATATTCCTAGGAGTTCAAGCTGAGATCTCGATAATTGCATTGGACCTTATGATGGTGATTTGACTTTTCTTTTCTTGAAACTATTTGAAGTTAGTTGTTGCCTTTCCCACTATCTTTGTCTTATTGATCATACATTGAACTGATTCTGGTAGGTTCTGGGCACTGCTTATGGACTTAATGCTATCTTAGGAATCGATCTATTTAACTGTGTTTTTTTAACGGGCATTGATGCCATTCTATTTCCATTTCTTGATACCCTTCTTGTAAGTTTTACTAATTTCATTTTGTTAAAATTTTGAAAGCATTACCAATACAAATTTAAATAGTAGTCTGAGTACATCGATATGGTTCCAGGAGAATCGCAAGGCAAAGTTCTTATCCATATGCTTGACAAGCTTAATTCTACTATCTTATGTTTTTGGAGTTCTGGTAAGTCAACCGGAAAGATCATTTTCCATGGGTGGGATGCTTACAAAGTTGAGTGGGGAAAGTGCATATGGCTTGATGAGTCTCCTTGGAGCAAGTATAATGCCTCACAATTTTTACCTCCATTCTTCTATTGTACAGGTCTCTCTCTCTCTCTCCCCCCCCCCCCCCCCCCCCCTCTCTCCCCCGGTGCGCGAGCGCGTGTTCGCATTTTCATTTGCACTAGCATTCGTGCAGGCATGCATATATTCTTATTCTTTTTATTTTTGTGGGATTCATGTTGCTGCATTTGGCAGTACTTCCATGCTGTGGCTGTTCCTTTGATTACAGGGCTCTTTAGAAAATTTCTGTGATGATGCTTGTATGCCTTCAAGACAATTTTTTTGATGTTTGGTCTATGGAAAGTAGAAATTATGATCGTTATGAATTGTCTCCGTGTCGCTCATTCCCTGAATATTTTTAGGCACTTTCCCTTAGTTTTATTTTCCCGATTGGCATTTTATACATTGTGATCTGGATTGTTATTAAGTTGTCAACTTGAGAAATTTTGTGTGTTTGACATAATCGCCTTGATATCATCATATGCTTGCTTACATCTGTACACACTTTGAGTTAGTGGTAGGTAGAGTGCTCCGACAATGACTTCTTTTAATGATTTTTCCGATCGACATCAAGCTTTTGCAGTCAATAACACTTTGGGTTAGTAGTGGCTAGGGTGTATGTGCGCGTCTCTCTTTTTTTCGTTTTTTATATTGGTTATTTTTTCTTTATAGATTAACAAAATCTGCTCATTTTCATCATTCCTTTATTTTGCAGCAAGATCAAGGGCCAACTACTGTTTCTATAGGGGCCTTGTGCCACGACCATTTCATTGCCACTCTATGCATCTTCAGTGGCATTTTTCTGGTGAACTGTATGCTAGTGAACTTGGCAGCCAATGTGTTCTACAGTACAGGCCTCGTTTTGCTCACTTTTCAGGATGCATTGTCATTGTTGGATCAGGTTGAGGTTGGATATGCTATATATTTCTTTCCTGTTACCCATATTCAATTATCGTTTTCTCATGCCTATATTATAATGGAACTCTCTTAATAATAACGCAGGTGTTTAAAAGTTCGATAACTTCATTGGCCTTGATAGTGATATTGTTTTTCTCTAATCAAATAATAGCATTAACATGGAGTCGTGGTAGGCAAGTAATTATCCATGATTTCTTTGGAATGGACATTCCTGGTTGGCTTCATCGTGCAACCATCAGAATAATTGCCATCATTCCGGCCCTTTATTGCGTGTGGAATTCAGGAGCTGAAGGTATATATCAACTCCTGATCTTTACACAGGTTATGGTTGCTCTTCTGCTACCATCTTCTGTCATTCCCCTATTCCGAGTTGCTTCATCCAGATCAGTTATGGGTGCTTATAAAGTTTCTCAGCTGGTTGAGTTTTTCGCTTTAGTCTCGTTTATTGGGATGCTGGGGCTGAAGATTATTTTTGTCATAGAGATGATATTCGGCAGTAGTGATTGGGTTAATAATTTGAAGTGGAGCATAGGGGGTAGCTTTCCTATTTCTTATCTTATTCTTCTGGCCACAGCTTCTTTCTTTCTCTGTTTGATGCTTTGGCTGGCTACCACTCCATTGAAATCTGCAAGTTTCGGAGTAGATAACTGGGAGACCAAATTTTCTGTGCCAGAGGCATTTGCAGAGAGAGATCAGATAGAAACTAATGGTGCGCAATATCAAATAGATAAGGCTACAGAGGACCAAGTGCCCGGTTTGTTGGATAAATCTTTGGGAAGCCATCAAAACGTATCAGTTCAAAGTCCCGGTTTAAAATCTACTGAAATGCTGTTGGATTCTGAGAGTAATCTTCATTTGACCACAATTGAGGAGAATAAATCTGAAATCACATTATCAGGTGCTTCCTTGTGCTCTCCTGAGGCGTCTGCAACCCTTGGAGAGACATTTATGGCTAAACCTGTTTGCAAGGTTCTTGAAGATGAATCTACGGATGCCTTCACCTTCAACACTGAGACAAAGAACATAGTGGAAAAGACATCGAGTATAGAGGGAAGTAACCAGAATGAGAGGGATGATGAAGGAGAACCTTTGGAGCCAAAAGAATCCACTAAAGATTTTTCTGAAAGCATCCAGTCTTCGACATCTGAAGGTCCAGGATCATTTAGAAGTCTTAGTGGAAAAGGTGATGATTTAGGAAGTGGTCCTGGAAGTCTATCAAGATTAGCAGGACTAGGCCGTGCTGCAAGGCGCCAATTGACTATAGTTCTTGATGAATTTTGGGGACAGCTGTTTGATTTCCATGGGAAAGCCACACAAGAAGCCAAGGGTAAGAAACTAGATGTTTTGATGGGTATTGATTCAAAGGTAGATCCAAAATCTTCCTTTGCATCAGTTGAAGTCGAAGGCGTTACTACAGTATCTACTGGATATTCTCTAACTATGGGTGGAAGAGGATCTGACTTGAGAACTTCAAGTCTTTACAGTCCCCTTCAACAGATTGGACGTAGTGGTATGGAGTCCTCTCTTGGGGTTCAGCAGGGGTCTCCAATGTGGTCGACTCAAATGCAATTATTTGATGCAGACGTGCAAAGTTCCAGCCACAATGCACTTGACTCTGGTGAGAGGCGCTACTACAGTGTGCATGTTCCAGCATCTTCTGTTGGCTATAACCAACAGCCAGCCACTATTCATGGTTATCAATTGGCTTCCTATCTCAGTCGAATGTCTAAAGAAAAAGATTCTGATTATATAAATGCTCAATTGGAGTCGTTAAACCAGAAGTACTCACCCTTCATCAAATCAAACTACTTAGATTCATTTGCTCGTCTGTCGAGACAGAAGCTGCAGAGCGGGGTGAGCGCTCACAGGCCACCTGGTTTTCATAACATTCCCGTTTCTCGAAACAGTTCATTGAAATCTGAACGAGCAGTTCACGACCTTTCCTCTCCTGATCCTGTGGATAATACTAATAGCTCAGTCAATGTGAAGAAATATTACAGTTTACCTGACATATCAGGACTTCGTATCCCACAGCAAGACTATTCTCTGTCTGGTAACAGCTCCCAATGGAAGAATCAGGTGGGATATGGGCAATCCGTTAGCCGCCTAGCACCTGTGCAAACCTGTTCCAGTGCTTCTTCGTTGGCCAGTACTGCTTTGGGATTTGGTGAACTCTCTCCTTCAGAAGTCTGTAGAGATGCTTTTTCCTTGCAATTTGGTTCAAGTTCAGGGGCCGGTTCTTTGTGGTCTAAGCAGCCCTATGAACAATTTGGCGTGGCTGTTAAATCTCCTGCCAAAACTCAAGAATCTGCAGCTACAATCAATTTGGAAGCAAAGCTTCTGCAGTCTTTCAGAAGTTGCATTTTAAAGCTTCTGAAGTTGGAAGGATCTGATTGGTTGTTTAGCCAAAATGATGGAGCTGATGAGGATCTTATAGATCGAGTGGCTGTAAGGGAGAGAGTCCTGTATGAAGTTGAAACTAGTGGTTTAGACAGGAAGCTTGGTTCTGGAATAAAGATAGACGAGCTGTCAATTCCTCATTGTGGTGATGGATGTGTTTGGAGAGTAGATCTTGTTGTTAGCTTCGGGGTATGGTGCATTCACAGGATTCTTGATCTTTCACTCATGGAAAGCAGGCCGGAACTCTGGGGAAAGTACACTTATGTACTTAATCGTCTTCAGGTAAATGCTATTCTTTCACTTATTTTCATCTGTACCTTCTTTAGTTCTCATTTCACTCTTAATTTATTTGTTACTGTTTTGTTTCTCTCGCCACTTTATTCTTTACCAAATAGAAAATCAGTCATTTCTGCTAATTAATTTTCCTTTAGATCAGTTGCTTCCTGCAAGGGACATGTATTGTTATTGTATTAAGCTCATGATTATCCCAAGTATTTATACAAGAATTCTTAGATGTTTTTGGGGGGTTTTTGGGTTGGTGTGAGGTGTTTGGAGTAGGGCAGTTAGTGCTGCTATTAGGATATTGTTCGATAAAGTAATTCCCCCTTCCTCATTGTGTCCTTGTACTTCAAGCGACTTAAACTTTGACAACGTTAAGACGTCACTTACATATAGGGTGGACAAAACTCCTTGACTGAATTGGGGACCTGAATTGAACCGAGCAGTGGGTTCGGTTCTTCTTAGGTTAAATTCGGTAATAGGTGTTAGAATGGAGAATCGATATGTTTGGTTCAGTTCTATGTCTAGACCTAGAACTGAATCTCCTATTTTTTATTTTTTGATATCAAATCTGCCAAAATATTTTAACCCACGTTTCATTTTAATCACATTATCCCAATAAAATAATTTTGCACGACTTTTCCTACTTTTTAACTACATATTCTCCAAAAATATCACTTCTCACAATTTATTCTCAAAAAACCTACATCAAATAGGTGCTTAATTTTTTTTCTAGAAAAAATTACGCCCATTCACCATCAATTGTATTTCAAATGTTGTGTACAATTGTGAATGAATGTTATTAGACAACTTGTTTTGTTTTTAAATTTGGACTGTTTTACTTATTTTGCAAGATGAAACCTATCATTTGTTAAAGAGTAATGTTGTGTTGTTTCAAACTTTAGGAGAATGGAATAGTTGTTGGAATTATGGAAACAAAAATTTAATTATGGTACGAAACCTAACGGAATGGATCCGAACCAAACCGAATGATTCGGTTCTGGTTCCATAATTAAAGTTGGACCCAATGATTCCATTTACAAGATATCCAGTAATTCTTGGTTCGGTTTGGTTCTCTTTGGAATCAGCTTGAACTGAACCATGCAAACACTGTTTACTTGTATTGTGAACTGGTTAGTCTTGGACTTGAACCACTAGAATCTATCTTTAATCTTCTTGTTTGATAGAGAATTATTTCTCAAACAGAGGTGGTGTTTTATCGAGAAAATTAAACTTTGAAGTGCTTTTTGGCTAGAGATGTTTACAAGGGTTTTCACCTTTTGCATGAATAACATTTTTGTTTTGCTTTCGTAGTTTTCTCAATGACCTTTGATTACATATGTACATTTTTCTGCAGGGGATTATTGATCTAGCCTTTTCGAAACCTCGTTCTCCAATGGCTCCCTGTTTTTGCCTTCAGCTTTCAGTAGACTACCAGCAAAGGTCAAGTCCTCCAATTTCAAATGGGAGCTTGCCCCCTCCTCCAAAACCGGGTCGGGGAAAATTTACAACTGCATCTACGCTTTTAGACGTCATCAAAGATGTTGAAATTGCTATATCTTGCCGAAAGGGTCGAACAGGCACTGCAGCTGGTGATGTGGCTTTCCCCAAGGGAAAAGAAAATTTGGCATCTGTACTCAAACGTTACAAACGTCGTTTGTCAAATAAACCAGTTGGTTCTCAGGAAGTCGGAACTGGGCTGCACAAGGTCCCGCCATCACCTTCACAGGGCTTGTAACCTTTTTCTCTTTCCTGAAGGGAAAAGAAAATTTGGCATCTGTACCCAAATGCTAGAAACGTTGTTTGTCAAATAAACTAGTTGGGTCTCAGGAAGTCGGAACTTGGCTGCACAAGGTCCCACCATCACCTTCCCAGGGCTTGTAACCTTTGTTCTCTGTTCAAAGAAGCCGGGTGTTAAATGCTATGTGGGTTGCTTGATTTGTGTAATGACTCATACTTGGCGTCAAGATACACCCGGCTGTTACGAACTTGCCGTCTCTTGTATTAAATCTTTGTTGCTGATTTAGTTTTCATGTACTTTTATCATGTACACATAGGATATAATGCACTGAATGTAGCCAAAAATGAGGGGGAAAAGGCGGAATATATTTATTGCCATTTAAAGCTTCTTAACCCTTTCAATTTTACAGGTCATATTGAGAAGCAATGAAAACTTGTGGGGCATAAATATTGGCGACGTTATGACTCACGGACCAGTCTTTAGCTCCTTAACCCTTTACGATGCACGACTCCTTTTCATTTAATTAAAGTAGGAATACGGTTACTTGGGAATGTCTGAGTGGGAACTGTTACTTCAAATGCTATAGCAATATAATCGATCAAATTTTGTCACACAAATTTTTATTCTAGTTCTTTAGTAGTTCAACTTGACAATAAAGTGTGCTTCTTGTTCTATGAAATGCAGCATTGCACATTTTGGTAATCTAACGACGATAGCAGCTTAGAATTGCTAAATTTCAGTCTCTTTACACAATAAATTGATCAATTAGTAATATTTTAGAGACGAACACTGGGTAATTCTTTGCTAGTTCAGTTATTCAGAAGATGATGTTAAGAAAGGCTCAGCTAATAAGTTACAAGAATGTGATCATGTATTGAAGAAAAGCGTGTTAAAAAGAAGAGAACTAGAGTGTGTTTTTTTTTACCCCTACGGAGATTATTTTCACAATCATGTATGGAAATAAGTTTGATGAACACGTTCTTCGGTACGATGAAATGGCATCGAAGTAGAATGTGGAGTACATTGCTTGAGGTCATTTTTTCCATAACTGAAGAATTCAATTCTTAGAATTGGTCTATTTTCATTCTTCACTTTTAGCAAATATATCACTGAGCATTAATGGGGATTTGTATAATTTGTTACTACAGGAGCTACTCAAAATTCAATCAGAGTTGCTCAGGTAATCTGAAATCCTTCTCATGGATCTAAAAACGTTTTGAATATTCATGCTGCTAGCTTGTATGGAAGAATAAGTTGCATGTGCAGATTTTCAGTACGAACCTTTCTGCTTCATTCATCTGTGAGTTCTTTAAGGATGTGAATGTCCAAGACAAAGTATTTCTCTAAGGCCAACGTCTTATTCTATTGATTAACTAGTTAAATGGGTCGTCCAGAAATTGATTGAGCGATTTCTACTATTTGGTTCAAGTATATTGACTTCGTCTTTGGAAATGAAACAGGTGCAACTTACAAAAATATCCTTAAATTTTGAGGTCTTTTGAAAAATCATATGAAATGTATTTTTGAAGTAAAAAAGGCTGTGTAAAATTATAAGAAAGTGGCACAATATCACTTTTTTAAAATAAAGTGACACAATCTACATCTCTCTGTGAATGGAAACTGCTTTTATTTTGCTGTGAACAAAAAGATTTACTTTTTTCAGATTGTAACTATCAATAGCAAATACTAATAACTAAGACAGAACAACTCTCTCCCGCTGTCTCTCTTAGTTGATGTACTAAACAAATGAAGACAACTATTTAATGTCAATTGAATTTTTTTTTGCGCTTGTTGTTATTCAAAGGCTGTTATGGCTGAGGTGTTTGAAGGTGGTGGTGTTTACAATTAAAATTGTAGAAATGGTGGAAGCAGTGGCTTGTGGGTTGGGGTTGCTGTAGCGGTGGCAAAAAAACTCGGAAGCTCGCATGGCTCGGGCTCGGCCACACGGGTCGACCCGTGTCAAGCATTAATGAAAATAATAAAAAAAAAATTAAAATTTTGATTTCAAATTAAAGCTGCCCCTGCCTGCTACTACATTGTAGCTGTCTTTTGCAATTCGAAATTGTATAATTATGAATAAAAAAAAAAAAAAAAAAAAAAAAAATATATATATATATATATATATATATATATATATATATATATATATATATATATATATATATTATTTATTTATTTATTTATTTTTCCAAATTAAAGCTGCCTATGGATGTTTGGTAGAGATTAAAATTGAAAAATTAGTCGTTATTGTTAACTTTTGTTAGACGAGTGAAACTCATTAACGGCTATATTTTTATTTTTAATTGAATTTTAATTCCTCCCAAACAAGCTCTAAAAATGTTGAAGAAATAGCTTTAAAAATATCCCAATTGCCAAAGTCATCTGAAACACACAAAAGAATTTCCTGTAATTCTGTTGCCAAAAGAATAACTCGTTGATACCAATGGCGCACGCACACGATTTTTCGTCCTTTCATCTACAATATATTTAAAGTGGTGATGGAGGAAAACTTTTGAATACCACTTTTACTCTTACATATTTATTTATATGCCCAATATACCCTTGTGATTTAGAAAAAGAAAAAAATAATAATAAAAAAATTGAAAAGTTGCATTAATACGTTGTGATTATTATTGACCCTTATTTTAAAGTTGTTTTAATTGATAGTTACATATGAATATACAAATATACAAAAGTTAGATAAAAATGGAATACCAAATGATTCAATTTATTACCTCTAAATAAAATAATTATTAATTATTATTGCTTGAAAAAATTAAGTCAATTAATTTTCACTAAACACAATTATTACTAATTATTAGTGTACAATTATATATAATTCACTACGGAATATTAAATGATTCAATTTATTTCCTCTAAATAAGATAATTAATAATTACTATTGCTTTCAAAAATTAAATCAAATAATTTTCATTAAACACAATTATGGCTAATTATTAGTACACAATTAATAAATATATTATTACATACAATTAAAAAGAAATTATGGTAATACTACCTATATAATTAACTTGAACAATATTACTTATACAGTTAATTTTTTTCAAACCTAATATTACAAATTTAAAATAATATTGGACAATCGACTTGAATAATACTTGATCAAAATTGGTAATGGAACAGAACTTTATATAGATGATGACTTCATTAGCTTACCAAAAGAGAGAGTTATAACATGTGACGATGCTGAAATTTCGAAGTCACGCTTAATCAATGCAGCGTTCTCAAGTTGACGAAAAATGCATCTTCTTCTGATTACATGACACAACATGAAATTTTTTCAACAAAAAATAAGTATGTTGACTATCTCAATGACAAACTCATTGGGTTATTTCCTGGAGAAAGTAAAGAATTTGTCAGTTTTGACGAAACAATAGATGATACGAATCAATTTTATCAAGATGAGTTTTTAAATATATTGCTGCCAAATGGTATCCTACCACATACATTAATCTTGAAAAGAAATTGTCTAATTATGTTCTTGAGAAATCTAGACTCATCCAACGATCTTTACAATGTAATAAGAATGATTTGCCGTGATTTCAAGAAACATATTAGCCATATAGAAATAATTGTTGAACAGTGTGCTGAAAAATAAGTTTTCCCTCCACACATCCCATTAGCTTCAGCAAACGATGAAGGATATCCATTCAAATTAAAAAAAAAAACAATTTACATACTTTTCAATGACCATTAAACAAGGCTCAATGACAAACAGTGCCTATTGTTGGAACATACATTTCTGAACATGTATTCTTTCATGAGTAACTATATGTCACACATTCTCGTGGAGTTTTAATGCAAACAACAAAAGTCTTGGTAAAAGTAGGAAGAAAAAAAAACGATGTGGGACATTGACAAAAAATATTGTGTACAAAGAAATGTTATTGTAATCATAACATTACATTTAAGTCTATTCAACATTTTCATATTATATACATAGCATGTGTTTGGCACCCATTTTTAGGAAATTATAAATTTTGAAATAGTGATTGATGAAAGAATGTGTGGTTGAAAAGTACTGAAAGTTTTTAGATTTGTGTGTAATATTATTTTATTTGGAGAATGTGTAGTTAAATTAAAAAAGAGAATTTTTTTTTAAAAAAAATAATGGGTGCCAAACACCCTCATAATTTAATATATGTATATATTTTACAATTTTAATTTTCCATTTAACACTATTAATTACCTCAACTAATTTAATAACCGTATTGATACTTTTAAAACATTATGCATATCATTCATCTGATATATAAAACGTGCCAACCATTTGGTTACTACTAGTAATGTCAAAAAGTCCTTAAATACCAACTCAAGGCATGCCCTTATCACACTCGAAGTTTCGAACGAAGTTTTAAGTCAATGAAAACTTGTAGTTTGTTGAAGGCTGTGTACCATAATTTAACATCCTCCTTAATTATTATTCTTACAGAAAATCAACCCCGAATAACGACAAATCTTGACCGTTTATAATTATTCACATCCTCCTTAGTTATTAATCATAAAGTGAATCAATCTTGAGAATGACTCCAATCCAACTTCTTTAGTTAGCTACTACCATCACTTTGTGCCCACGATCTTATACAGTAAAGAAAGCATATGATTTGAAAACTTTGGTCGGAGAATTTCTGTCTCAATTGGTTCAAGAGAAACTTATTGAAGATTGTGTTGTTCGTGCATCTTCAATGATGGTGTAAAATAGAGATTTAGATCTTCAATATAGTCGGAAACTCTAGGCAGTATTAAAGAAGATAAGAACTTCACGTATTGTAAATTGTAATGTTTAATCTTGTTTAAGACTAGTTTGCCCCCAACAACTGGTTTTCATGTTGTGGAGTGGAGTGTACAATAACTGCAGTTTGTCTCACTTGGGAGACTCTTTAAGTTCTTTAGTAGATTAGTTAAAATATGCTTCTGACTAGCTTCTTGACAAGATTGGCAGAAGAATTGAATAGGAAAAAGAAAATAAAAATTCTAGAGGCTAAAAACAGTGGCATAACAGAGGTGAGGCAGGATTAATTAGATTCAACAGGAAATTAGCAAAAAATTATTGTAAATCAAACTAGTAATTGTTTGTTGTGTGTTGGTCCAGTCAATTGAGTTAGTAGATTTTTAAACGGTCAAATTGTAGAAATCATCAAGGTCGAGTTCCGGCCATTGAGATCGATGCTTGCAGTCAAATGGATCTTTAAATAAAGAAATACTGCATTTTGTGGCTACTTTCGATGAGTTAAGACATCGGGAGCAAGGACATTATTGTTGTTCAAACCTTTGAATCTCTTATGCCCTGAGAGATACACGCGCTACAATGGTCGGGACAAAGTGAGCTAAACCCGTCCTCACTTCGGATTGCAGGCACTACTTCTCTCTCGGGTGCATGCCAAATTTGACCTAGTTAGATGAATGACTCCGACAGCTTTCCATTGCAGCTGAATAATGAATTCATATTACAACATTACATGGTGCACAAAATGTTAAGGTACTATCATCCTAAGTTATAGGTAAGGTGAGTTGTACAATACTAGACATTGATCTTGTACATTGTACTATCCAATCATGTCCAATATTGCATATCGAATGGTGGACCAAGGGTCATAGGCGGAGCAGTATGGATTGATCTTGTGTGGCACACTGCAAGATACTCATGAAGATATTCTCGTCGCATGGAATCCGGAGTTTCGAATCAGCAGTGAAATCATATACTTCCTGGGCTTTATCCAGCAATGCCTTGAAGAGTGGATGATCGAGTAAGGTCATTTTGATTACATACCTCTTGTGATACTCTCCTACATAGACTACTAAATGACCCTTTGGAACATCATTTGGAATTATTTTCTCTTCATGGATTGAAGGCCATAAACACCACCGGAAACACTTGTCACAGGCTGCAGAATCCAGGAATATGAGACCCATTTTTCGCCACTTTTTGATGCATATTTTGAAACAATTCCCTTTCAAGATATTCATCTCTTGTGCTTATATGTGTGTATGTATGTGAAAGTTAAGGAAGGATAGGCTTTGGATTTGGGGGTGGTTTGCTTGTCAAGAATGGTTTATATAAGAGGAGAAAGAGCCAATATATTTTGGATTATATGGCGTGTAGTTTGTACCAACTCGTGTCCCTCACGTGCAGATTGTCATGGATTAAGGGGTTGATTACACTAATTGTCACTTTATGCAAATGACCATTAAAGTTATTTTCTTACTTTAATAGCCAATGTTATATTAATGATTATTCGATTAGAAAAAAAAACATTAAATTAAGTGCTAACATGTTAACAAACTTAATAATTACGCATCAACAAAATTCGTTGTTAAAAAAAGTGTGGGTAAAAAAAATCAGATAAAAAATAAAGTCGTATTACGTTTTCTATCTAAAAATGTTTATTTCCCAAATCCTAATTCTCCATTTCAGTTGGCTTGACATAATAAGGGCTTGTATGGGAGGGATTAAAATCAGATTAAAATTGAAAATATAGCCGTTATTGTTGACTTTTATTAGACGAGTGGGGTCCAATAACGGCCATATTTTCAATTTTAATTGGCTTTTAATCCCTCCCGAACAGGGCCTAAATAAAGTCATTTGGCGATACATTGGTACTTAACGGTGAATCAGTGTAATATCTAGAAACTTGAGTGACTATTGACGAAAGAAAGTAACTCCATTGACCATTGATGCAACTAATCCTATAGATTAATGAATAAACCTCAACTTCAAGAGCAACATTAAAGAAACACGAGACCCTAAACTTCAAAATAATCTCAATGCGAGGTTTCGTTCACTTACAATTGCAGGCTTTTCACCGGGAATTAGAAGATGTTCCCACACTTCTCTTACATGATATTGAATAAGTAATCAGTATAATTTCACAACAGATCACAACTTTATTAACTAAAGACAGTGATCCTTGAATTCATGATTTTCTGAATTCACTTACAGTATTAAAAATCATATCGTTTGAAGTCGAAAAAGTAGGAAAAATAAATTTATTTATTTAAAATTTTATCTTGGACACAGGTGACACATTGCGCAGCTAATTAGAATGAAGTTATAATCATGCGTGGTGTACACTTTGGTCTATATCAAGTTCGACAGTTTGCCACGTCATTTGATAATATTTTTTTTTTAAAAATAATTTTTCCTCCAACAATTTTTTTAAAACAAAGGCAGTGTCAAGCATGATATACACTTTGGAGTGTACAAATGACATTTCCATGAAGTTAACCCTTGTTTGAACCTCATTATTTGACAGAGAATGTATTTTTAAATATTAAATTGATAGAGAATGTGTAGTTAAAAATAAGGAAAAAATTTTGAATTACGTATAATATTATTTTATTGAAAATGTATGATCAAAAAGAAAAAGAAAATTACATTTTGAAAATAATGGGAATCCGCAAAAAAAATGACGGCTTCTTGTTGTCAACATATTAGTACATAACGTCCCCATTTTTCACTTTCATTGTGAAAGACGTCATTATCTTTCATTTTTTGATATTTTCACCCTTATTTCCACATTTCATTGTGCATAAGGTCATTTTCATTCATTTTCTCAATTAAAAATTGTGAAATAACGAATATACCCTTCCCTTTAAATAAAGCAAATGGAAAAAGAAAAAAAACTAATTGCAATCATAGTCCCAATTTTTTTTGAAAAGAGCAAATGAGTTCTAAATAAATTATTAAAATGATAATCAGCACATAATGTCCCTACATTTCACTGTTATTGTAAAAAATGTCAATACATTTTATTTTTTTTTTTGATATTTTCACCCTTAATTACATATTTAATCGTGGAAACCATCGTTTTTATCAAATTTCTCAATACAAAGCTGTGAAGTGACGAATATACCCTCATATTTAAATAAAAAAGCTAAAGAATTAATTGTAACCATAGTTCCAATTTTTTTTTTAAAAGGTGCAAATGAGTCCCCAATAAATTATTAAAAAAAATTAATTTTTTTTAAAAAAAGTGCAAACGAGTCCCAATTAAATTTATTTAAAAATTAAAAAAAATCAAAAAGTGCAAACGAGTCTGAAATAAATTACTAAAAAATTAGAAATTTAAAAAAATACTTTTTTATTTAAATATGAGGGTATATTTATTATTTCACAGTTCTTTATTTAGAAATTTGATAAAAATAGATGAAAATGATGGTTTGCAAAATTAAATGTGTAATTAAGAGTGAAAATGCTAATAAAATGAAAGGTATGGACATTTTTCGCAATAACGGTGAAAGATATGGACATTATGTACTAATTACCCTTTTAATAATTTATTTAGGACTCATTTACACTCTTTAAAAAAAATTTGGGATTATGATTGCAATTAATTTTTTTCTTTTTCTATTTGATTTATTTAAAGAGAAGGGTATATTCGTCATTTTACAATTTTTATTTGAGATGAAAATGACCTTTTACTCAATGAAAGGTTAAAATAAAGGTAAAAATGCCAAAAAAATAAAAGATAGAGACATTTAATACAATAACAAAAAAAAGGTCGGATAGTTACGATACGTGCTAATTATCCTTTTAGAATTCACCTTGATACGAAAATGTACGAACAAAGACTGTGATCTTTTGAAGGTGTCAAAATTGGACCCCACCAATGGAGATTTGAGCAGATAAGATCTGAAAGAGGGATGGAAGAGATAAAGCTTCTTGGGCAAAGTGCAACACCCACTTATAAAATCTAAGCACACACTGTCTTTCTATCTTCGTATCTGTCTAGATAAGATCTGCTGAGGTGAAAAAAAAAATAAAATAATGCTATATCTACCCTTTTTTCTTACAATATGATTGACATTTTTTATTACGTGGAGAAAATTTGTACAGTGATGTGATGGATGAGTTTAAAATCAAGAACGTAGAATCGTTATAATGTGAAACAGTGTAAATAAAAGTGTAAGGAAAAGTGTACATGCAGCATGATTGGTGAAAAAAAGAGACGTGGGTTTATACACATTATAATTCTTATCGGTTTTTTGTTACTTGTTATTATTGCTCGTCATAGTACACGATTAGACGTTTAATTCTCATGAGCTATTAATGCTAGATTAGATTATGGAAGAAATAGAAAGGGGTTGTTGACATTGCTAATATTGGTGTTTAAGACTATTCTATGGAAGGACGAGTATTCAATTTTAATTATTTTAATTGAAGTTGATAATGAGTCAACTAGCACAATGAATTAAAATGATGTAATTTGGCATTAAAAGCACGTTCAAGTGTCATTTTTAGCCAAAAATACATTATGAAATAATGATTTGATGGACAATGTGTGGTTAAAAAATAAGGAAAAATTTAGTGTTTGCGAGTAATATCATTTTATTGAAAAATGTGTGATTAAAAATAAAAGAGAGAAAAATGTATTTTAAAAACAATGAAAACGAAACAAGGACTTAATTAATCTCAAAAGTGAGAAGTGACATAGTGGATATCCTTAATTGATAATTATTCTTGGACGTGGACGTGTGTAGTCTATTTAGATTTTAAAATTGCAGTTAATGGGCAAGTTATCATCTCGATAAGTACACAAATCTTGTACCGCCCGTACTACAATGTTATTCTTTTTGTAGACGACTTGTTCTCTGATTCAAGAAATGATAAAATCTCTTCACTCCGATTCTGACCATACTTCACAAAAGGGAGCTTTCACCCCAACCCGATCGGTTAGATATTGGGGATTGGATCTAGTCTTGCATTCTATTGTGTTTCAAGATGTGTTTAGTATTACATGTCAAACATATTAGTAACATTCTTTTTCCACATATTTTAAAGTGACATATTGAGGCAATGTCTTTAGTTATTGTCCAATATATTTATCCTTATATATATAATCCAACATGTCTGATTTATCTATCCGTATATATATAATCCTTTGACTACAAGTTCATATAAAGTGGCCAAAATGATAGTAATAAATCATATAGAATCAAATGATTCAAGATAAACTCAAATCATTCAATGATGTATTTTATCAATTTTTTTATTTTTTTTTGCTGATAGAGGGATGAAATGGTATAGCAACTCTACATTGGATCCATTCATAAAAGTATTGGATAAGAGATCTCAAAAATTCACAGCTAACGGTCATCTCGAACACTGACTATCGTCATCAGTAAACACCATCATTACCCAACTGGAGATGTGTTTCTTAGTGACGTCAACACTTCCTCAATGGCCACTCCAAAAAAGATGAGTGACACATCTAATGTCGGCATCATATCACTCACCATTCAGAAAAGAGTATTGACTGCTTAATAGCAGGCAATCATAACCTAAGCACCATGCTACGTTTTAGGTGAAATGATGAGCTAATTGGTTGAACTCAATAACCAATAAAAATTCTTCAAACGGTATGGTGACACGCAAATCAAGGTCAAACACTGTTAGCATGATTTGACTAAGGACGACATGCTCTTGTTATTATGCCTATGAATAGAAATAATGTTCCCAAAAAGACGATTGAGCAAAGTCATCCTATACAATAAAAAATTATTCTTAGCCCCCATTTGGTGCACATTTTGAAGGTAATGCATTTTTATTATTGATGATGTGGTTGAAAAAGAAGGAAACGTTATTGATGTGATGAAAAATATTGTTTTATTGAAAAATGTGTGGTTGAAAATGAGTAGAAGAATGAAAATGAAAAAAATCATGTGGACCAAACATGACCTTAATGAGAATTTTTCCTTTGTTTACATTTTTTCAGCAATTACTCTATTAAATTTCCTTTAAGGTGATCTACAATTGCCATGTTAGTTTTAATTGACTCATTTAGTAATTAGATTATTAGAACAGAATGTGTAGATAATAAGTGACTAATAAGTTGTGAGTACTATGAAATGTATATGTGGATAAAAAAATACGTTTAATCAGCTTAAATCATAATTTAAGATTTGGCAAGCATGCTCTATTAATATGGTGGTTTTGTTAGTAACAGCATGTTTGCGCCTCATTTTATCGTAAAAATACATTTTGAAATAGTAGATTGATGGAGAATGTATGGTTAAAAAAATAAATTTTTTTTTTTAAGTTTACGTGTAATATTATTTTATTATAAAATATGTGATTAAAATAAATGTATTTTAGAAAATGAGGGTCATAGGCTATATGAATGGAAATGGCCCGGCACCTACAAGCCTGGATATTTTGTGGAAGCTGACAACATAATAATAAACACAAATTGAATAGCTGTCCTAGTTAAGGAATCCTGCCCCTATTTCTCCTTTAAATCACTCTTACTCCAACCCAGCCCTCCACACACAGAGTACCACGGAATTGAGAGTAGGGCCATGGAGAGACAAGCATGCATGTTGGTGACACCTCAACACCATTATTGTAATTCTCCAAGGAAGTAGTTTGGTTGGAATTGGTTTAGTATAAAATTATGAAAAGTGATTCTGGTGTCAATTTTGACCAAATATTCGAACATGATTCGATAGTCAAATTATGGAAATAAATAGAATAACTTGTTCTACTCGTCGAGTAGATCGTTTAATATATTTGAAACCTCCAAACCAATTCAGGGTGGATAAGAAATTATGGTCTAAAGTTAGAAGAAAAAAAGAGGAAACTGGCTGAAAATTTGACCAATTTCGTCACTCGTCTAGCGCTCGAGCGAGAAGGCTGTTGCTTGAGTGACATGCTAGCGACACACGAATGACAGGTTCTTTGTTTCTAATGCTCGAGCGGCGCAAGGGCGACATACTAGCGACAACAAATGCCGCGATCATTGGCAATGGTTGCTAAGTTTGGAGCGCGACACTTCACTTACAGCCTTTTATTCTCTATAAATAGACTCTTGGAATGTCCATTTGTTCATCCAATGATATGCAATCATAGCATAACATTAAATTCATCATTTTCCTAGCTAAAATCCTGCATAAAAGCTGTTTTTCCATTTTTCATTTGAAGGAGTACAAAAACCAATTTTTGGGTCGTTATTCTTGTATTTTGAAGTGTTACTAACACAAGAAATTTGTAGTTGTTTCTTGAGAGTCGATTGTCATCATTCGTAGGCACCATTACAAGGCAAATTTGATTTAAGGACAAAGAGTTCAATTCTTTCATCGACTTTGCATACATTTCGTTTGACGTTACATTCTTTTCTTTGTTGTTTCATTCATATCTTTATCGTTACTCGGTCAAATTTATTTTGGTAAGATTGGTAAATTGTTTTAAAATCATCATTCAAATTCATCATAATTTTTTTTCCCAACAGTCCTCTTTCTCTTTGAAATCGATTAGCAATGATTTGATTGGACTAGATAAATAAACTTCCCACGTGCATTTATCCATATTATTTATTTTTCTTAGATATATTAGCTGGCTGTTGCACTGGATTATCCCTCCTGGGACCTACCTGGATCCAAGTATCCATTTATTTCCCAATATGGGTTGGAGGGATGAAATTCGGAATTCATAGATCAACCATAAATTTAAGCTAAAAAGAAAAAGAAAAGAAATTTTCTGACTTGTATCTTTTAGGGTGGTAAGATCCAAAATTTTTACATTTTAAAACTAAAACTCGAATCTACATATATACTTTCCCATTATGTGTTATTTTTTAGTGGAAATTACATCTTTCCAGCGTTTTAATGCCTAATTCAAAAGTCAAGAGTAGAAAGTTTTTGTTCAAAAATTAGATGATAATTTAAACTTTCAATATTATAAAATTAAATTAATTTAGCTCCCCCTCACACACCCGCCACTCACGCCCACAAGCCCTAATTCATCTTTCAAAAATATTTTCTTTGCTGCCTCATTTTCCATGTTCACTCCACCATCCTTTCGGTGATAGGCGCACAACCAATCAGGGGCGGACTCAGCACCCGGTGAGGGGGGGGGTGGCGCCCCGTGCTGGATCCGCTGGAGTCTTAATACTGTCGGGAGCTGCTGAGTTGCCTGTTGCAGTTTTGCAAAGAGGACAGAGAAGACGGGAAGAATGAAGAAGAAGATCTCAGGTGGGCCTTTTTTTTTTTCCAGTTTTGGCCCATTTGTTTTGGGTTGAGAGAGTTGGGCCCCTTTTAACCTGGTTCCATAGTCCAAAATCATAGTATTCACTCCTTCACTTCTCCTTCTCCGATTCTCCCTGCTAGCTGCTGACTACATCCACCAATCTTAGCTGGTGCCCATGTAAAAATTTAATCCAAATGTATATAATGTTGGATAAAATAACAGTAAAGTGCAGAAAAACTTATCAATCAGATCGAGTCTCGTGACAGCACGATGTCCTAAAGCGAAATTGCCCGTCGATAATTGCTGCGACCTCTGTGGACAATCACCTCCAGGATACAACGATCAAATAAACCAATTGTGCAGCAATCACAAAAGGTTTTCAGAACTCTCAAGTGTACTCCAAAAATTTGTAAAATTAAGGACAATATTTGTACTGTATAGAAATATATAATCTCGTTTTTTCTTGTTCTTTTCTAATACCCAAAAGTGTGTTTATATAGGTAGAAAGAGATGTAACTTCTTCCACCATGATCTAGTATTAAGTTGCAGATGCAATGACCAATGGTAATGAGTATTAATATTGGGTAGTTAAAACTGTCATATTCTATTGGCTAGTTGACCCATTAAATAATTTCGAAAATGATTAAAAATCATAATTATTATTATTTTATTAGAACCAATAAAGCCCAAGAGCCCCAAGGCCCAATCAAAGACTTTTTAATATAGTGCATGAGGCGTGGCTCGAACACCTGACCTCCCACACAAATTCCACACTTTTCACCAGTTGGGCACTTCATCTTAATTAATTATTTCTTTCACATATTATATTTATTGTATAAATATATAACAATCCCCCACATGAAAGAAATAAGATAAATAAAAATACTATTCTGGAGTGCGGTAGAAATCACGCAGGCTTAGGTGTCTATCGACTTGAACCTTAGCTTTGTATATTCTATCGAGTTTGCTAACTGTAGAGTGAACTATGTCTTGAACTCCACAATTATGATTTGCAAATTGAGATAATAGAACACACACATGACTTCTAAAACAATCATTGAGTTCTCACGGTTGTGTTCATTTCGGCCATGAACTTTCCCGATTTCTTTGAGTGCTCTAGATAATTAGCCTTAATTCTCATAGGAAGCGGCCCCACTTCCACACTCAAATAGGTGCTTCTATCAGGGATGTACTGTATTTAAACACCCCACTGAATATCAGCTATAGAAAGCATTAAGAGCATTAGCTCATCCTCTAATCAATACAGTTTGTACTACTCATCATAGGGAGGGGTTTGAAATAAATTTAATGTAGTACCCCCACACATCACTCCAATAACTTTGTTATCCCATTGAACCTTATCCATGGGATCTCCAATCGCAAGGTTGGGTTTCCATTATAGGTGATCTAATTTGTAATAGGCTTTAGCCCCATCCCCCTCGATGTTTTCTGAACTAGCTCTCTAGCTAATCCTTTGGTTAATGGATCAGCAATATTATCACTTGACTTCACATAGTCAATAGCTATAACCCCATCCTTAAGCAGCTGACGCACAGTATTGTGCCTCCGACGAATATGTTTAGACTTTCCATTGTAGGATGAATTTTGAGCTCTTGCAATAGCTGCTTGACTGTCACAATGGACATAGATAGCTGGAAGTGGTTTGGACCACAAAGGAACATCCATAAAAAAATTCCTTAACCATTCAGCCTCTTCACCTACCTTATCTAATGCTATGAACTCTGATTCCATAGTAGATCTCGCAATGCAGGTTTGCTTAGTGGATTTCCAAGATACGGCACCACCTGCTAACGTAAAAACATAGCCACTTGTAGATTTAGTTTCATTGGTATCTGAAATCCAATTAGCATCACAATATCCCTCAAGTACAGCAGGATATTTAGTATAATGTATTTCCCAATCTATAGTGTATCTCAAATACCTCAAGACTTGAATAAGAGCATCCCAATGTTCACTATTAGGATTACTAGTATACCTGTTAAGTCTACCGACGGCATATGCTATATCAGGTCTGGTACAATTCATGAGATACATGAGACTGCCGATCACTCTAGCATATTCTAAAGCAGAAACACTAGGACCTGAATGTTTTCTCAAATGATGACTTGCATCATAAGGTGTTTTAGCGGGAATACAATTATATTGGTTAAACTTCTTAAGAACTTTTTCTACATAATGTGATTGAGTTAAAGTAACTCCTTCGGAATGTGTTACTATTTTAATCCCTATAATAACATCAGCAACACCCAAATCTTTCATTTCGAAGTGCTTTTTCAGAAACTGTTTAGTCTTATTAATCACATCTAAACTAGTTCCCATTATTAGCATATCATCCACATATAAGCAAATTATAACACCACAATCCCCCACAAATTTGCTATATATGCATTTATCTGCTTCATTTATCACATAACCATTAGATGTCAAGGCAGTATCAAATTTCTCATGCCATTGCTTAGGAGCTTGTTTAAGGCCATAAAGAGATTTTCGAAGTCTACATACTTTATCATCAAGGCCTTCTACCACAAATCCCTCAGGTTGATCCATATAAACCTCTTCTTCTAAATCTCCATATAAAAAGACAGTCTTGACATCCATTTGATGTATAATAAGATTATGCAATGAAGCAATGGCAACTAACATCCTAATAGAGGTAATTCTAGTAACGGGTGAATATGTATCAAAGAAGTCAACTCCTTCTTTTTGTTTATAGCCTTTAGCTACAAGTCTTGCTTTAAATTTATCAACTGAACCATCAGGTTTCAATTTTTTCTTAAAAATCCATCTACACCCAATGGTTTTACATCCTCTAGGCAAGTCTACTAATTCCCAAGTGTTATTAGACATAATGGAATCATATTCACTATTTATAGCTTCCTTCCAAAATATAGAATCTGGTGAAGACATAGCTTCAACAAATGTACTAGGATCATCCTCTACTAAGTATGTTAGAAAGTCAGGACCAAAAGAAGTAGCAGTCCTAGGTCTTTTGTTCTCCTAACTTCAGCTTCTTCTAATTCAATAGGCTCTTCTCTAACATTAGGAGGAACACTAAGAGAACTACTTGGTCTTGCAGATTTTTCTTTAAAAGGGAATCTATTTTCAAAAAATTCTGCATCTCTAGTTTCAAAAATTGTGTTCTTTTCAATCAAAATATTTTTAGAGTCAATTACTAAAAATCTGTAGGCATTACTATGAAAAGTATAACCTATGAACACACAATCAATAGTTTTTGGACCAAGTTTAGTTCTCTTAGGTGCTGGAATAGATGTCTTAGCTAAACACCCCCACACTTTAAAATATTTATATGAAGGTATTCTACCTTTCCACAATTCATAAGGGGATTTATCATTTTTCTTACTGGGAATTCTGTTAAGAATATAACATGCAGTAAGAAGTGCTTCTCCCCACATGTTAAAAGGTAATCCAGAAGAGTTTAGCATTGATCTGACCATATCCTTTAGAGTTCTATTTTTCCTTTCAGCTACACCATTAGATTGGGGAGAATATGGTGGAGTAGTCTCATGAATAATACCATTATCAACACAAAATTTATCAAGCTCACCTGAATATTCTCCTCCCCTATCAGATCTTAAAATTTTAATGGTTTTATCTAACTGATTTTCTACTTTAGTTTTATATGAAATAAATTTTTAATAACTTTCATCCTTACTTTTAAGAAGATAAATATAACAATAACGAGAGTAATCGTCAATGAAAGTTAAAAAATATTTATTTCCACCACGGGTAACATATCCTTTTAAATCACATAAATCAGAATGTATTAAACTTAAAACTGAAATAGTTCTATCAACATGTGGAAATGGTTTTCTAGCATACTTAGATTCAATACATGTTTCACATTTTGAGTTTGGGAACTTATCAGTTTTAGGAATGTTTCCCAATCTCATTAATTTTTTAATAGAATTCACGTTAACGTGTCCAAGTCTAGTATGCCATAAATCATAAGAGTCCAGCAAGTAAACAGAAGAAGTAGAAGCTTTATTATTGATCACAGAAACATATAATTTAAATAGACCCTCATCTGCATACCCTTTCCCAACAAAAGTACCACCCTTAGACATTACAACTTGACCACTGTCAAATACAATTTTAAATCCCTTTTTGACTAAAATAGATCCAGACACTAGATTTTTCCTTATATCAGGTACATAAAGGACATCCTTCAAACTAAGGACATTTCCAGAAGTAAATCTAAGTGTCACAGTTCCTTTCCCCTCGATTTTGGAGGAAGAAGCATTTCCCATGAACAGACATTCTCCATCACTATTAGGAGTGAATGAAGAAAATGCACCTCTCGTGCAGCAAATGTGTTTGGTAGCTCCAGAATCTACCCACCAGTCTGTCATGTTGCTCACTAGATTAACTTATGTCACCATAGCAGAAAAATTCTCATCTTCTACTATATGTGCCTGATGCTTCACAGATTTCCCTTTCCTATTTCGACAATCCTTTGCAAAATGACCTGGTTTACCACAAACAAAACAATCACCAATAGTTTTATTTTTAAATTGAGGTTTAGACCGATTGTTCTTTCCTATGAATTGTTTCCTCTTAAATCAGCCTTTAAAATTCTGGCTTTTGGTAAAATTTCCAACAACTTTCTTACTATCAGAACCTCATTCAATAAGATTGGCTTTTGTACCCAAATCTGGTCTCTCCCTACGTTCTGCCATTCTATTGTCCTCTTCAATCCTAATTCTGATAATCAAATCCTCCAGTGACATTTCTTTTCTTTTATGCTTCAAACTATTTTTATACTCTTTCCAAGAAGGTGGTAGTTTTTCAATTATAGCAGACACTTGAAAACCTTCACATATTTTGTATCCCTCAACAATAATTTCGTGAATTATAATCTGTAATTCTTCAACTTGACTTACCACCGTTCTAATATCATCCATTTTAAAATCTAAAAATTTTCCCACAACAAATTTCTTAGTTCCAGCATCTTCAGTAGCATATTTCTTTTCTAATGACTTCCATAATTCTTTAGCAGATTTACACGACCAGTAAACATCATATAAATCCAACGTCAAGCAATTCAGAATATAATTTCTGCACATATAATCATTACGTTCCCAATTAGCTAAATCTGATGTTTCCTTATCAGTAGGCTCATCAGCAATTGCAAAAACAGGTTTATCAGATTCAATAGCATCTACAACTTTAAGAGTTGTCAAATAAAACCGCAATTTCATTTGCCATCTCTTAAAATTCTTTCCATCAAATAATTCAGGTTTTTCAGAATACTTAGGAACAGATATATCTACTGCAGCCATTAAAAACGTAATTTCGCTTTAAATTGTTGGATAAAATAACAGTAAAGTGCAGAAAAACTTATCAACAGATCGAGTCTCGTGACAGCACGATGTCCTAAAGCGAAATTGCCCGTCGATAATTGCTGCAACCTCTGTGGACAATCACCTCCAGGATACAACGATCAAATAAACCAATTGTGCAGCAATCACAAAAGGTTTTCAGAACTCTCAAGTGTACTCCAGAAATTTGTAAAATTAAGAACAATATTTGTACTGTATAGAAATATATAATCTCGTTTTTTCTTGTTCTTTTCTAATACCCAAAAGTGTGTTTATATAGGCAGAAAGAGATGTAACTTCTTCCACCATGATCTAGTATTAAGTTGCAGATGCAATGACCAATGGTAATGGGTATTAATATTGGGCAATTAAAACTGTCATATTCTACTAGCTAGTTGACCCATTAAATAATTCCGAAAATGATTAAAAAAAATAATTATTATTATTTTATTAGAATCAATAAAGCCCAAGAGCCCCAAGGCCCAATCAAAGACTTTTTAATATAGTGCGTGAGGCGTGGCTCGAACACCTGACATCCCACACAAATTCCACACTTTTCACCAGTTGGGCACTTCATCTTAATTAATTATTTCTTTCACATATTATATTTATTGTATAAATATATAACATATAATATCTCTTAATCAGCAACTCTATTTACATAGTTTTGATTGTCGAATTGATTGCAAGAATGGATAGGGTTTTAATTGAGAAAAAACAAAAACCCAAATCCCATATTAGGGATTTTTGATGAATTTTATTTTCTGTTAAACTTCTTGTGTGTTCTTCGTCTGTGATTGAGAGAAGCTTGCGTATGGAGTGATGTTTTAGTCATTTTTGGGGTTTCTTTTCCTCTAGTTATGGATTATGGATTTTATTTATTTGTTGCTCATCTTTTATTTGTCAAGTGCATTTTTTTCTTCAAAACTTAGGGTGCGTTTGATTGCAAGGGTGGAAAATGGGTGGAAAGAAAATGTTTTACAGGGAAAAGATTTGCCTAGAAAATATTTTGTAGGGAAAATGATTTAAAGTGTGTTTGATTGGTATAATTTTCCACCCGGAAAATTTTTAAATTTTCTATTCGTTTGACTTTGTTTTTCATGAAAATTGTCCACTAAAGTGATATTTTTTTCCACAATTGGTTATAAAATTTGTTTCCATTGCCAAAAAGTAAAAAAAAAAATGAAAAAAAAATTATTTCCTAAAAAATCATTTTTTTCATCAAAGTTTAGTGTTCGTTTGACTTTGTTTTACATGAAAATTGTCCATTAAAGTGAATTTTTTTTTTACAATTGGTCATAACATTTGTTTCCATTGCCAAAAAAAAAAAAAAAAAAAAAAGTTGAGCAGTTGCCGGAAAATATTTTCCCACCAAAATGGTGGGAAAATATTTTCAATGATTTGGTGGAAAATGCTGACGTGGCGGGTGGGAGGGGAAAATATTTTCCGTGGAAAATTTAGGCTATCAAACAGCGCAAAAGATGGAAAATGGAAAAAATTTTCCATTTTCCATGGAAAATGTGGCTAATCAAACAGAGCCTTATATTCTTTTGTTTTCCAATTTTTTCATTATAATAAATATATGAAAATGTGGAAATTCCTTGTGCTTATTCCCAATCCATGTCTCACGGCTTACACCTTGGCCCTAGAGAAATGGTGTGCCTTTGCCCTTCAGTGATTTCAATCCTGATTCTTTCTCCAATTCGTTCCATCACATTGCTTACCTCAATCTCGTTAATTAAAACGTGTTTCTGCAAATGTTTGGCAGAAAGAAAAGGTTGTTTAATTTTAGTTCCCTCATCGCATTTTCCCTTAGAAGATGGCCAGTAAAGACTAATATATTATCCCCGTCCTAATATCTCTCATAAACACAGAAGTGAAAGTGACACATTAATTTTATATCTTCCATCCAACTTGCTTTTCCATTGATCGAGTCTTGATGTTACTTAGATGGTCATTTGCCTGTTGCTCACTTGCTGTGCTGTCGACGCCGCTGCTGCTTGAATTAAGAAAACAACAAGAATTAAGAAGATTAAATTTTAATTTTCAGTTTTTCACCCATTAGCCTTTTCGGTAATTCTTGTTGTTTTCTTGTAAAGGTTGTAAGGGTTTGAGATTGTGAAGTTGGGGGAGAATAGGATTGCTCGTGGGCAGGTCCAGTGAAAGGTCATGGGTTTCAGTCATGCCCATACGTTTTAGTGTGTTTACATATATATTGAATAATTTTTAATATTATTTAATTAAATATTAATAAACGATATCATTCTTACGATCGCTGATTGTCGATGGTCAATGATCAACATCCGCCTGGGTTGAACTTTTGTGTTGGGTCCGTCACTGCAACCAATGACCAATGCTCACGATGTCATCATCAATCTCTATAAACCACGACGCAATTGATCTCCTGCCTCACGATGTTTCTTCGCAGCCACTCTTACAGTCAACTCCTTTCTTCTCCCCCAAAAGGGTTGCTCTGCCTCTCAAAACCCACGACCATTTCCACCACCGTATTATTAAATTCCCAGGATGACCTAGAGTTCCTTGACATTCCCATCTAACTCCCTGAATTTCACTATCATCTCGCCTACGAGGCGACTACAAGTACTGCAAGCAAGTGAGAAGCCCGGTTGCTGCAAACTCGAGATTAGTGGTGTGCTGGTTCTTGATCTGAGAGCGGCATTGAGCGGAATTTTTGTGTTTTTCGGTGAGGAAAGGGGTTGCGGCGGCATTCTGGTTTTGGATATGATCAGAGTACGACCGCACACAACCAAAGACGTTATGGTTGTGGTGATGGCATTTGTGGATCTGATTTGTTGATTTTTTGGGCTGTTGTGGTGGTGATTTTCTTGGATCTTGTTGGTGGCTGTGGTTTGTTGGTGGTTGTATTGGTGAAGTGGTAGTTGAGGTGGTGGTGGCAGCGGCGGTTTTGATGGTGTTTGGGCAGCGATTTTGTTGCTTTCGATTTGATGTATAGGCGACAGTATTGGATAACGTTGGTGGTTGGGCGGTGATTTTGTTGATTTTTGGGAGGTAATCTGATGTTTGGGTGACAGTGTTGGATCTTGTTGGTGCGATGGTGACGGTAGTTTTGTTGGTGGTTGTGGTGATGAGGTGGTGGTGGTGGTGTCGGTGGTTTTGGAGTTGCAAATTTGTTGGAGGTGGTGGCGGGGCTAGCGGTGGTGGTGAGGTGGAGTCGGTTGGTGCCATGGTAGATTGCGGTTGGGTGGGGTAGGTGGTGGAGTTAAGAGTGTTAGTGACCAATTATTTGAGATTGTGACTAATAAATTGAATATTTTGTGACGAAAATATAACACGTGATCGATAAATTGTCATCAATAAATAACATGTTACATGAAATTTTAAGTTGTGACTTATAAAATTTATGATTTGTGACAGATAAATAAATTGTGACTTAAATTTTTTTTATTGTGACCGATGAATAAATATTGACCTATAAATTTTGATTTGTAACCGTAAAATAATTTGTGACTTACAAAATTTTTTACTGAAAAAATAATTTGTAATTAATTAATTTGATAATTGTGATCAAATTGTATAGAATTGTAACCTTAATATATCTAATTAATAAAATATATTTTTAATTAATTATTTCATAAATACAATTTAACAATATCTGATTTTTGAAGTTTTAAATCTCGTCTCTTTATTTTGAAATGGATCATAGTTAATCTCTTAGATATAAAAATTTCCTTATTTTTATGAATATAGACCCAATATGTTTACAAGGCCGGGACATGCTAGGCTAGATAGGTATAGACATTTTAAGAATTTTAGTTAATTTTTACATAAAACTTATAAATCTCAACGAGTATGAGCCAAACTCAAAACGAACCACTTCTCGAAAGAGGCTAACCTACCTACCTTTACACCAGTGTGGGGGACGAGACAGCCCATACTTGTCTCTCCTGGTACCCGAGGCCTCGTTAACTAATGAGAAAAATTCATGGTTCAGGGATTTACTTTTAGGAAATCAAAAATCAGGTTTTTTTTTGAATTAATTAATTATATTTCACAATTATTATATTAAATTAAATATTTAACTATAATATAATATAATTAACCCCAGCCCACCAAACTCCATCTCCACCACCCCCATTGCTCCGGCGACTGTTCTCCGGCCGCACTGAATTCCGGCGACTACTCCGGTGACCGTTCTCCGGCAGCACTTAATTCCGGCTACTGCTCCTATTCCGACAATTGTTAAGGTCGCAGATATATGGAGGTGGGGTCACGAAATATTTCGAGGTCACAGATCAAAACTGATAAAAAAATATAGGTCACAATTAACTTCGTAGGTCACAAATCAAGAATTTTAAGGTCACATGTAATTTTTTATAGGTCACAAATTAAAAAAAAATCAAAACTTTTACGGGTCACAGCTCTATTTTAGAGAGTTACAGTCCCAATTTTTAGGTCACGGACACTCACTTAGGTCACAAATTGAAAAAAAATCAAAACTTTTACTTGTCGCAACTCTATTTTAGTGAGTCACAGTCACAATTCTTAGGTCATAGGTACCTACCTAGGTCACAGAGACTCACGACCGCCACCACCACCGCCGTTGACCCGTCACAACAACACATAACCATCGCCACAACAGTTCCAACACCACCAAAACGTAAAAATAATCACCACCACTCCAACAACCAAAAAAACCCCAACTAAAAACATCAATACCACCACTGTCGGGGCTCACATTTGTTAGATCTGGTGCAAGGTAGTTAGGTCACAGACACCAAAAAATACTACTACAAGGTCACACACCACAACAATAACAGAAAAACCACCACCACCACCACACGATCATCACCACCGCCCAATAGCACCAACAATAGCAAAACAAAAATCCCCTGACTCCTTCTACTTAGATCGTTGCAGTGCCTCCTAGACAACCTGTAAATATGGCAGCATCGAGACGTCAACAGAAGGAGAGGGAGGGGAGGGGAGGGGAGGGGAGGGGAGGGTAAAATGAGGGAGAGGGGACGCTGCCTGTGAGAGGAAGAGGAGGGGTTGGGGAAGGGAATGCTGCTGCAAATCGCAACAGCTAATGACGATGACGCTGCTGCCGAACCGCAGAGCGTGACAGCGCAGCAGGGGGATGGGGAGGGAGAGGAGAAGGGAGGCGGCGGGCAACAGCGGTGGAGGCGGAGGCTGGGGCGGAGGGGGGGGGGAGAAAAGTTGAGAGAAATGAAATAGATTAGATTGGGTTATGATTTGAATAGAGTTTGAGTTTTATTTGTGGGGTAGGTAGTAGGGTGGGTGTATATATTATTTTAATTTTATAATATTATTATTAAGTAAAAATAATAAAACCTGATTTTTGTTTAAAAAAAGTTTAAACATGATTTTCATAAATTGAAAACTAAATAGCTGATTTTATTTAATTACCACTTAACTAATGGCCCGCCAAATGGCATATTATGTGACTCTTTTGGAGCCCCAGATAGTAAAACTCAATTTCCTCTAATGCAAATAAACATAAAATCCAATGGTTGGCCAAATATCGGATAATTAATCAAGATTTCTCAGAATTTAGCTCTGCTTTGGGACAGAATGAAAGAAGCGAGGGTATTATCGAACTTTCCAAAGCTTAAAACCGCGTACGTGTAGTCCATCAGCATACCACAATTGAGATTTCTTGTGCTTCCAAGGAACAAGTGCCCTAAATATATGCATCTCGAGAGGCAAAAATTCTCGAACTGTGTTAAATTTTATCATACTTTAAAACAAAAGAACATTGGAAGATTAAAAGCATACTCATATTTCAAGTGAATCAGTTCAAAATATCTAAAACCCACACTCCTGTGCACTGTTTTACAAAGGATAGATGCAAAATACAAGAAAAAAATGTGGAACACCAGAAATTTAGCAACAAAAGTTATCAGTTGCCATTTATGCTTCGAAGAATTCTTCTGTAGTCGCTCAATGTTATATCTGTACTTCTGTCAGGGGGAACATGGTGAATAATCTTGGGTGGTTTACGACCATTTGGATAAGGATAAATGGTGGCCAGTTCACAAACGCGGCGTAGTATAGGCTTTGGCAAAGGGCGCCAGGCCAAATTTCGTTTCTTCTCCCCCTGAATAAAATGTGGACATGTCAAAGGTCACAAGTTCTTTGGCATGCAACCAATATTCAACAGTACAACATATTTAGGATTACGGCTATGATACTGGAAGCAGACTTTTAAAGACAAAAAATTAGGCCATAATAAAAGTGCAGATATCAGAGAACCCCTTGAGCTTTCTGAGAAATACAGAGACACTCTCACATTTGAATTACAACGACTCCCTACTTCTGTTGGGTGTGGTTCCTCTACGCTTAGGACACCAAAATATCGAACTATGAATGAAGAAAGACATGAGACAAAAGCCTATTGGCTAGTGATAGAGAGGGAGGGCACAGCTTTTGGTTTTTTCATGTTGTCAAAGAGTTGAACAATGATTTTGGGTATCATATTCACGCCATCGCCATTCCTTAGTCACCTGTTATTTAAAGGTGGCTATGATACCTAACTTACCCTTGTGAACAAAAGATAATTTTTTGTTAAATTGACACATTACACAAAAAGCTCATTTGACACATTTCAAATTTCAAAATTTTAATCATAGAAATTTACTTATTTTGTTCATAAATGATATTACTTTTATGAATATATATGTTTGGATAAATTAACATACATAGTATTTTCTTTATCACAACTAACAATAATTATTTAGTAATTCTATAAGTAAAATTAAGCCCTTATTTGAGCCCCCTTTTTTTGGGTTAATAGATTTTGAAATAATGATTTTTTGAAGAATGTGGTTAAAAAGTAAGGAAAAATTTTGAATTTACGTATAAAATTATTTTATTGGTAGAATGTATGGATAAAAATGAGTTTTGAAAAAAATGAGTTTCGGGAAAATGGGGCTCAAACAAGGGCTAAATATCCTATGAATAAAAGCGATATTATGCTATTCTTCTTAAATATTGTAACCTTTAATATATTAGATTAACTTTAAATTTTATTAAATAACGTCGTGTCATCATTTACTAACAATTTTTTAGGGCGTATGATGTTTTAATGAACTAACGTGCACTATTTTTTAGCTAAATTTTACTTGAATAGTAAAAACAAATTTTCATATTTAACATCTTTAGTTTATGAATTTATAGATACAAATTTTATTGAGAACTTTGCATTTTTTAATATAATATATCATCAATTATAAAAACTTCAAATCATTTAGTACCAAATTCTTCTACAAATTTTAGGTTGAAATTTCATGTAGTTCACATGCAAACATCAAGTAATTGTGTCGTAAAAAGTCTTTTAAGCATTAGCTTATTATTAAACAGAACAAATTAATTTTAACTAACTTCAGGGAATTTTATCTTTTGTCTACATCGGCAGTTTAGGTATCTCAACCACATTTTAGAATGAAATGACTAAAAAAGTCGTCAAGGGGTGAATATGCTACTCAAAACTAGAAGAGGGGGGGGGGGGGCGTAAATTTTCCAAATGCGACGGGTGTCTTTGTATATGTCAAGACCTGAGACCTGTGAGGGTGTCTGATATTTGCTCTGCCAAAAAAATATACCATATAGAAATGGAAAAATTATAGGTGACTAACCTGCCTAGTTCCTTGTTCTTGAATGCCACTTGCTTTCAAAAGATTCCGCCATTTGTCCTACATAAATTTGCTATCAGCCATCAGTAAGCTATAACAGGATCACCAAACACAATAAGATCTGTTCAACACTAAAAGTAAATAAACAAACAAATCCCTTCTCTAATAAGTCGGAGCTTAAACTTTTAGATGAAATGATTTAACATAGTAGCAAGCAGAGAAACGTCCTCAATTCAAGTTTTCATCGCCACCATTCATGAAAAACTGTACACGCATCATGCTTTTGATGAAAACTAAATTGTCCTGCACGTGAGAGGACGTGTTGAAAACTAAGTTTTAATAAATAAAAGTTACCCTTCTCTAAAATCTTAAGCTCTTAAATGAAGTGGTTCAACTAGATAAACCAAGCGTCAAGAAGCTCACCTCAAGATTCATTGGTGTTTAATGTAGAGATAAAGAAATGCTTGCCTTAAGATCAACAGAAGTACGATGGGGAGAAGTTGAGAACAAAAGCTTCTTTATACAACTCCATCTTCCAACCCCATATTGGGAAACCCCATCAATCAATTTCCTAACCTCTGATATAGTCCACAATCTATGATGCTTCCTCCGACTGCTAACTTCAGGTTGTCTCACTGCTGTAACACGATCTTCCCTTTTCTTTTGGCTAGCTGCTGAGTCACAATCATCCCTCTTCTTTTGACTCACTGCTGAAACATGATTGTCCCTTTTCTTATGACTCACTTCTGTGACACAATCATCACATTTCTTTTGACTCATTGGTGTAACATGATCTTCCCTTTTCCTCAGGCTTACTGCTGTGACACGATCGTCCCTTTTCTTCTGACTCATTGCTGTGACACGATCGTCCCTTTTCTTCTGACTCATTGCTGTGACACAGTCATCTCCTTTCTTTTGATTCACTGTTGTGACTGAGTCATTGTATTTCTTTTCACAAGCTGCAATTACATAGCCACACCTTTTCTTATGACTCACTGATACCCAGATATCTTCTGACTCGTTCACTGAATTCTCATTATCAGAACTAAGTACCTGTTCACATATTGATGCTTCATTATATTGAGTATCAAAAATACAGGAATATTTCATTTAATCGAAAACTAGTATAAAATGACTTTTACAACAGCTCAAGGATGAAGAAAACTTGAACAAAGAAAACATATAAATCCCCGTTTTCCTTCTCTCCTGTCTGTGATTTAGTTCCTTTTTCCTATTCTTCTATTTGGAGCAAATGAAGGGATGAGTTATAAAATTGTTTCCTTTCATTCATAGCAAAAAATAAGTAAGAAATAGGACGGATTGCTACATAAATTATATGTGGCATTTCAAGAACAAGATCAAATTGACTCCTACTTCTTGCCCAATGAACATTTGGTAATCACTACCACAAAGTCATCTTGAATTTTATTGTGTTTATTCACATTCCATAAGAGCCTCTTTGCCATAGGTTTTTTTAAGAATAGATTTTGTGAATTTAGATTTTTTTTTTTCCGAGAATGTGCGGTTAAAAAGTAGGGACAAATGAGTTTTAGAAAATCTCTACCAAACGAGACTTAATACTCGTGAATCATAATAGGGTCAAGTGGTGTCCAAAAGAGAGTGATTTTTTAGATATTCAAATTAATTACTAATAAAGGACTTGGAATGTAATTCATAGCATAAGAGTGGATTGGACAAAAGGCAAAAGTGCTATAAAAGAAAATTAAAAGGAAAAAAGACCTATGAAGTTAAAAAATAAATTCTATAAAATGGTTATTAGACTAGCTGGGGTTCATGATATTGGGCATTATCGTTAAAGGACATGTCGATAAGATAAATTTAATAGAAACGAAGATATTTAGACATGGTCATACTAAAATGGAGAAAATAAATGAGAATGCACTCCATCCAACAAATGGAGGTGACACCAATTGGATATAAATTAAGGAAATATGATTTAGTAGGTTGGGCAATGTATTGAGTTGACATAAAGAAATTCCTATTCGCAAGAGTGAGAGGTAGATCAAATCATAAAAAGGTTTGGCGTGGTTACAGAAGGTTTGATTTGATAGGATCTTTCAATAGATCTAGCAATATTTGAAAATAATAAAGCATGCAATGAATTCAGAAACACAAAAAAATCCACATGATACAGGTAATCTAGTCCTCGGGGATGTCAGACATTGAAAAAGAGAAGCAAGCAGCAAAAACAATAAATTTTGCAGAAACAATAAGCACTCATGTTAAGTAACAAGGTGATCATGTTTTGCTTCAACTTACCATATTCGATGAATGACTCTTTTGACATTCTTTATGCACTAAAGAACCAAAGGGCACTTGAATAGCAATGACAGAAGACTCCTCAGGGGAAATTCTCGTTCTTGATTCGATATGACATTTCTTGTGATTTTTAACTACTGTAGACTTAGCACTTGGGGCAGACGTAGAAACTTCTTGTCTTTTCTTAGAATATCTAGAAATAGGCTCTGATAATTCATCAATGTATCTCCGTGTAGGCTTACGGGATCTCTTTTGCATAGTAAGGGCAACCTTGTTGGCCGGTTTTGAGATCTTTGCCAATTCATTCTGGCCGTTAAAGCTGTTACTCTCAATAGTTTGACACATCAGCCCAAATTCCTTGTTTTTCCGAATCTTTGAACTGCAGAACTCCCCAGATGTAAAATCAGAAGGGAAAAGACTTCCACCATCATCATCAGATGATATACCTTGTGGAGAATGGCTCGGTATATTTTGAGACTCACTAATATTTTGTGTAGTAGATGACGTAGGAAATTTCAAAGGCTTCTTCTCAACCGATGTTTCACTCTCTTGGTGGATACAAATGTCACTTACTTCAGAATTTTGCAAGTCAACCTGTTCATTCTGGCATTCTGGCACATCAGTTATTGCTAATATATCTGAATTCCAAGGAGTGTTAGCATCAGAACTCGACCCCGGAATCGGACTTTCTGACAATGAGATATGCAAGCCTTCACTCAAACCATAATCCAAATTGGTAATACTTTGAGCAAATTCAATACCTGCACCCAATAAAACAGATATTTTTGGTGGATTATCTCACTTGATAACTATAAATTGATTTATCAGAATTACAGTCGAATGTCAAGGAAAAGGATGTCCACCTGAAAAGTAATCTTCACCCATGCTACAGAAATCATTTGACAATTGAAAATATCCAGCTTCAACGTCACTTGGCATTACATCGTCTACCTACATGTGAACCATCCCACTGAGAAGATGATGCCGTTTAGCAAAGTACAAACAAAATTCAAAAAAAACTTGTCAAGCAATCATTTAGTCTTCTAACTATTATCTCTTGAAAGCAACATGTCTTTAGACTTCAATAATAGTCCTCTGAAAACACAGCACCTCATTGCAATGTAAGGAAAATAATGGTGTTAATGTCCCAAAAATGGCATTCCAATGGACAAGAATAACTGGAAAGTACAACATTGAGTTTGGGTATGAACATTCAATAATGCATTCAGATAGAATCTTGTCCGTAGCTTCCTTTTTTTTTGCGTGTGCATGTGTGCGAGAAAGAGAGAGAGAGAGAGATGTTTTAGCAAGATTTGCAACACCTGACAACAAGTATTAAACAAAGGACACTTTGACAAATCACAATTTACAGGGTTATATTTAATGATCAGTTAATGGTTGTTAACCTTAGAACATGAAAAATAAAATTATAATATTACATGAAATTCAACTCGATGATCACATTTCATAGGGTCTATAATCAACCATTTGTAGGGGAAAAATATAATAATTATGACCTACTTCTTGCTTCGGAACATCTCCCCCTTCCTGAGCAATATCAAAATTTGGTAAAACTGCATGAAGTCATCAAGTTCAATGAGGTGTCAGGTGGCAGCCCATCAAATACACAAACATTTTGGAAATTCAAGGATAATAGCAAATGCACTACATCCAAAGACTGGTCAAAATTAAAAATTGAGTCAGAACAAATATCAATAATTGTATCTTAACCGAAAAAAAAGGGAAGCAGGGAACATTGTATCACCTAATTCCTTCACACTACTAATAAGACAAAGTTGTTAATATTGAAATTGTAAGACAGAAATCAGATTCCCATGACTGCTTCCAGAGTGCAGCATAACAAACAGTCACACTCAGTTACATGAACTATTTTTGTTCCCATAGATGTTCCTAACTGAAGCAGAGACACTTCCTAAATGTTTTGTGCTGGTTGAGAGCATTGCTCAGAAGCAAATGCATTTGTTTGAATGGTAAATGATACTTTCTTCTAAACTAAATGCCAAAGTTAATTTGGTAATGTTACTTAGGTAAGAGTTGAGAGTAAATTTTATGATGATCCAATTCTGTCCTCTGACATCAGGAATAGAGAGATTCTTGGGCATGTATTACTTTGAGAATGTAAAAAATTAATAAAGAAAGACTGTCTTGATAAGGACAAGTGGGTGGATAAATGAAGAATACTTTTTCATTACCAACTAATAAATTTTTATATCCCTCCAACCACTAATTACCAATTAAGGAGAAAAATGATTCACTTGTTTATTTGGTCTGAAGAGGAGGGCAGGAGTTATACTTCAGGTTTTAGGCTATACCAACACTGCAGGAAACTTCTTCCATTTTCATGGCAATCTCCGGAATCTTTTCATTGAAAGACAAGACACTTTCCATTGAAACATGCTCATCTTGGGGTTCAACAAGCAAACGTTGAACTTCAGTTGTCCCGTCGTCCAATGTCAGAGGCCCATCTTCCATAACACCTGAAATTAGTATTGATAACAACAAAAATGCCCATCATAAGTTCCATTAGTAAGAAAACAGAGTATCCTATTTACGATAAATTAAATGGATCATATGTGCGACCACAAAAAAAAAAAGCGATTAGAATAAACAGCAAAATAATCACAAATGAGGGCAATAGAGGAGAAAATTCATTCTCTTCTGCATTAAAAAAAAAAAACAATAGAGACATGTTTCACTGTAGTGGTGTCAAATGAGCCGAGCGGCTCGTCGGCTCACCCGCTCGGCTCGTACTATTAACGCCCACGAGCCGCTCGGGCTCGTCAAAAAACGAGCCCGAGCACGAGCCGAGCGGGCTGGTGGGCTAGACGAGTCGAGCCCGCTCGGCTCGTCACTATTCACAAGCGGCTCGACGAGCGGCTCGTGAGACGAGCCAACGAGCCTGCAGGCTCGTCTAAGACGAGCCCATTATGAAAAAAAAAAAAAAAAAAAAAATTTGAAAGGCCAAAGGTGACCAGAACGGTCACTGATTTTTCATTGACCGTTCCGGTCACTTATTTTTTTAAAATTTTTTTTTTCCTACTTTTCTTCAATTCTTCTCCTATAAATACCCAACCCATTACAACATTTTTTTTCCCACCAAACTTTCATTCTATATTTTCTACTTTACAATTTACAAATCATTATCAACAATATCATTCATTTATTCTATAATTCTCTTCTACATTTTTTTACATTATTATCTTCATTTTACAACTCATTTTATACACTAGCCTCTAGTACATAATCTTCATTCACTTCTCATTTTTACATTTCTACATTCTATTTCAACAATTCACAAATGGATCCATGAGCATTTGTTGAAAACTTGTTCGGTATGGAAAGCGAAACACCTGCCCAAAATCAATTTGGGAATGAATTTGCCGATCTCAATGAACTACCAATTCCAGAAGACATTGAAGATTTCGACGTTCGTGAAGCCGATCCAATTGATTTGGATGACATTGATGTTGATCCTAGTGTTCCTATTGATTTGGAACAAGATGAAGAACCTGCATTAAATATTCTCGATGCAAGAGGGAAGAGAAAGGGGAAGAAGCAGGCAAAATGTTGGGACCATTTCAAATTCGTTAACACTGGTCGTGTAATCGATGGACTTCCAGAAACGAAAACAGTATGTAAATACTGTCAACAACGACTGGCATGGCAAAAAGGCATTGGAACCACTCACCTCAACCGTCATTACAAAGCATGTGCGGCCAAACATGGGCTTCTTGAACGTGGACAAATGCAACTACAGTTTGGTACTAGTAGAGCCGGTGCTACTACTGCGCCACTTTCTACGTGGATGTATTCGGAGGAGGAAGCACGAAAGGGAATGGTGAAGTTCGTTGCCGCGGCGGAGCTGCCACTAGCAATAGTGGACAACGAACATTTCATAAACTACGTCAAACAATATCTTCAACCAAGGTACGTTGGGGTAAGTCGAAATACTCTTCGTTCTAATACAATTGAATATTTTCTTAATGCAAAGCAATTATTGATTAGGGATTTAGAAAAATACGGGGGTGTAATATCTTTAACTTCGGATTTATGGGAAGGGATTAATAAGAGAGGTTATATAACTGCAACTGCACACTATATAGACCCACTTTGGGTTATGCATAAAAAAATTATTGCTTTTAAAATTGTTGAGTATCCTCATAATGCTAACACTATATTTAATGCAATTATGTTAATAATTAAAGAATATAAATGTGAGTAAAATTCGTTCTTTTACTTTTGACAATGCTTCTGTAAATAAAGTAGTTATCGATAAATTGCATAAAGTACTTCAACCCGATTTTGGTGGTTATTTATTCCATATTCGATGTGTGCGCCATATTTTTAATTTAATTGTACAAGACGGTTTAAAACATGTGAAGGACGAAATTAGTCGAATTAGGAATGCACTTACGTATATCACGATTACACCTAGTAGAAAACAAGCATTTGAAGAATTTTGTGAACAAGTTGGGAACTCTAATACAAAAACTTTTATTACTGACGTAGGTCATAGGTGGAATTCAACTTACTTATTATTAAAATCCTGTGAAGGTTTTGAACCGTTTATCACTGAATTTTATAACAGTAGGCATATTAGAGACGAAGACGATGATATCTTAAATGAATCCGATTGGAATACAGTTTTTAAAATTAAGAAATTTTTGGAAAGTTTTTATACGTCTACGAATATATTGTCTGGTGTTTATTATCCAACTAGTTGCATGGTTCTTGAACGTCTTTATATAACTGCTAGGGCTTTTAATAGATATCAAAATGACCCTGATTTTCATGCGGTTATATATGCTATGGAATTAAAATTTAGAAAATATTGGGAAGAATTAGATATGTTATTTCCTTTAGCATGCGTCATGGACCCCCGATATAATTTATCGGGTACTAAATTTATAATTGACCAAATTTCAAATGCTTTAACTTTTAATATGCCTATTACTTATATGAATTTGGAACAAACGTTAACTGAAATGTATGAATTATATGCTTCAAGAATAGGTACACAAGTTACTCGTGTACATACTCCTCCTCCCACTAATATAAACGATGACGACGCTGAAGTAATTAATTTATTAGAAAACATAGACTCAATTAAATATGATTCAACTGCATATGCATATGGTTCCTCTAGTAGTAGTAGTATGTGTTCCACTGCATGTACTCAAACTTCGAGTAGTTGTCTAAATGCGTTGCCATCTGAATTAATTGATTACTTTCGTTATACTATGCCTAGTAACAAATCAGTTAAGAAAAGTTCAGAAGATGTAATCGAATTCTGGCGAAATAATGAACGTCGATGGCCAATTGTTTCTGCAATTGCAAAAGATCTACTAACACCTCCGGTTAGCACTGTAGCTTCGGAGTCTGCTTTTAGTGCAGGGAAGAGGGTTCTCTCTGATATTCGAAGTCGACTAAAAGAAGATATTTTGGAAGCGTTAATGTGCGTGAAGGATTGGGAAGACGCTAATTATCGAATTCAACATAAATATGCCGAAATTGCATGTAATCAAATAAGTGATATTTAATTTCAATACATTCATTACAAAATTTTATTTTCATACATTTATAATTTTTTTAAAAAATTGTACACGTAAAAAGTTTTTCGTGTACAATTTTAACTCCGCCTACACGAAATTGAAGTAGCCGGTCCCAAACCCGAATAAAGGAGGAGGGTTTATCTTTTTTTTTTTTTTTAAATAAATGTATATTTACTATTTTAAAAATTATAAATGTTTTGACGAGCCCCGATAAATGTTTTGAAAAATATATATTTAAAAAAAATAGACTTGTAGTACTAGTAGCGTTATTTAAAAAAAATAAAAAATAAAAAAAAGGCGAGCCGGCGAGCCGAGCCGCTCGCTTTGGGCGAGCTCGGGCACGAGCCAAGCTCGCCCAAAAGGCAACGAGCCGAGCTCAAGCTCGGCTAATTGTCAACGAGCCACGAGCTCGCACGAGCTCGACAATGGGCCGAGCCGAATTGACACCACTATTTCACTGTTAAAGATTAATTCACCAAGATAAAGCTTTAGCAACTCGGAATTTTATTCAACTAAGTCCACTCAAATTTGTGGCTGAAAGATGGAAAAGAGTAGTAAAAAATTCCTAGCGAAAACGTCGTCTACCTAAAGAAACGATTTTTTTTTTTTTTTTTACCTTAAAAAGCTCAAGCTACTTCAGTGCCAGAAAACCCAGCAATTTATGTAAAGAACAAATTGAATTTAGATTAAAACACTTTCTGTTGTTTAGAAGCTGTTATGTAGTCCAAGTTCTTGCCAACCTCACCAAACCTCTGACGCAGACTTAATCTACACCTCAGAAGCACCGACACGCTGCCGGTGATAGCGTATCGGTGTCCGATACGTATCGGACACCGATACGCCTCCGACACGTCGCCGACACGTGTCGGAGATGCTGCAGCGTGCCGGAGGCTTAGGTGGGTTGATTCGTGTTTTTCCTTTTCGAGTTATTTGCGTAGGGAAACTGAAATCTGGAACTGAACATACCTTCTTGTTTTGATATGATTTCAGCTCTGTCTTCGACTTTTGAAGCTCCATCGGTGCCTAAATAGTTGAGCAACGGCTGGAGAAATGAGAAAGAAGAAAGAGATTGAAAGACAGAGAAAAGAGAAGACGAAGGACACGTATGGTACTGTTGGCGTGTCTGGGAAATGAGAAATGACAGAGGAGTAGCTGAAAATTTTGAAAAGTCTATTCATTTTATTAATAAAAAATTCAAAATGGTAGGGCAAAACTGTGAAGAAGCCATTCAGTCTTTTCCTATTGACGTCAATAGCTGTATTCTTTTTTATAAAATTGATATTTTGTTTGAATTAATTTGTACAATTTTACCCTTCAACAAACAATAAAACTTGCATAAAAACTCTCACTATTCTTCATCAATGTTAATGGCCGAAAATCTTCATAAAATTTCAGGAAAAAGATTCATTTGAAGAATCATTTGCAAGATCAAGAAGAAGATATTTTTGTCAAATTTCGGGTAATATCACTCCTATCTTATTTAAGCATATGAAATTATTTTTCTTTTGAAGTTATGAGTGGTAATGCTATGGATGATGATTTGTCTAAACCTCTTTGTAAATATGTTACAAAACTTGATAAATCTAATGAAAAGGGTGGTAATATTCTTTGGCAATGCAATTTTTGTAATGCAACTAAGACAAGTTCATACACAAGAGTGAGAGCACATTTGTTAAAATTACAAGAATGTGGAATTGGGGCTTGTGGAAAAGTAACTATGAAAGATATATGTGAAATGCAAAAGATTGAAGATGAAGCCAAGTTGAGAATGCAAACTAAATTGGGGAAAAGAGTGCCATTGCCATCGGATAATATGTGTTCTAAGGATTGTTATGTTTTGGAGGAAAGGAGTGCAATAGAAAATGCTTTTAATTTGACAACCCGTGACCAATTGGATTCCGAAATTGCTAGAATGTTTTATTCAAGTGGTTTGCCTTTTAATCTAGCAAGAAATCCTTATTACATTAGTTCTTATACTCTTGCTTCCAATAGTCGAATTTCGGGGTATTTGCCTCCCGGTTATAACAAGTTGAGAACTACTCTTCTTCAAAAAGAGAGAAAAAATGTGGAAAGGTTATTAAATCCTATTAAGGGCACATGGACGGAAAAAGGAGTTACCATTGTAAGTGATGGATGGAGTGATCCACAAAGAAGGCCACTAATTAATTTTATGGCGGTGACCGAGAGTGGACCAATGTTTTTAAAAGCGATTGATTGTTCCGGTGAAACAAAAGAGAAATATTTTATTGCTAACTTGATGAAGGAGGTTATAAACGAAATTGGTCGTAAAAAAGTGGTTCAAGTAATAACCGATAATGCTCCAAATTGCAAAGGTGCCGGGCCCTCATATTTTTTGGACACCATGTGTTGCACACACACTAAATCTTGCTTTGAAGAACATTTGTGCCGCAAAGAATGTTGAAAACAATTTGATCACATATGAGGAATGCAATTGGATTACTAATCTTCATGATGATATAATGGTTATAAAAAAATTTATCATGAACCATTCCATGAGACTAGCAATGTTTAATGAATTTGTGCCTTTGAAGTTGCTTTCCATAGCGGAGACACGATTTGCTTCTATTATTGTCATGTTAAAAAGATTTAAACTTATTCAACGTGGTCTTCAAGCATTGGTTATTAGTGAAAAATAGTCACTTTATCGAGAAGATGACATGACGAAGGCAAGTTTTGTAAAATTGAAAGTGCTTGATGATCTTTGGTGGGAATCTATAAGTTATGTTCTTTCATTCACTTCTCCCATTTATGACATGTTTAGATTTTGTGATACGGATAAACCTTGTCTTCACTTGGTTTACGACATGTGGGATACAATGATTGAGAAAGTGAGAGGAATAATCTATAGGAATGAGAAAAAAGTTCAAGAAGAGGAATCATCATTCTACAATGTTGTTCATCGGATACTTGTAGATCGTTGGAACAAAAATAATACTCCACTTCATTGCTTGTCTCATTCTCTAAATCCAAGGTAATTTTTAAATTCATTCATACACTTATTATTTATTTACATTTTCATAATATTTAATATTTTTAGTTATTGAATGAATTGTCATTTCTTTATTTTTATTTATTTTTGCTCGTTTATGTACTATAGCGAGGAATAGCTTAATGAGGATCCCACTCGCCTTGCTCCACATAGAGATGTAGAGATTTCAGGAGAGAGAATAAAATGCTTTAAGAGGTACTTATCAAATGAAGAGCGTGATATGGTGAACGAGGAGTATGCCAAATTCTCAACTATGGAAGATGACTTTGGTGATTTTGAATCCATCCATGATCGTTACTGCTTGGACCCAAAGACTTGGTGGGTTATTTATGGTGCTTGCACACATATGCTTCAAAGTTATGCCTTGAAATTATTGGGGCAACCATCTTCTTCATCGTGCTGTAAGCGAAATTGGAGTACTTATTCTTTTTTGCACTCTCTTAAACGAAATAAGCTAACTCCAAAACGTGCGGAAGATTTGGTTTTTGTCCATAGCAATCTTCGTCTCTTGTCAAGGAGGAGTGCGCAATACTCACAAGGAGAGACTAAAATGTGGGATATCGGTGGAGATGCATTTGATACATTTGAAGATGTTGGTGTGCTTGAAGTTGCTAATTTATCTCTAGACGAACCGGAATTGGAGGCGATAGTATTTGCGGATGAAGATGAAGATGTTGAAGAGATTCAAGATGAATGATGTAATTAATTTCGTTTTTACTTTTTGAACTTGTATTATTAAGAAACATTTATGAACTTAATTTCAAGTTTGATTTCTATTTATCATTATATATATGATTTAATAAGTATAAAAAATTATTACTTTAGACTAAAAAAATTAAAATAACCTAAAAAAAAAAAAATTGTAATCAACATGTTGGCAACGTATCGTGTCGGGACTTTTTAAAAAAATTGCGTGTCGGACACTCGTGTCCGTGTCGGTGCTTCTTAGATCTACACTCACAGTTCTCACAAAGTCAAACCTAAACACTAAATGTCGAGCATACAGTCCCCTTCGTTAATGCACGCTCAATTTAGACAACCTGCAAACAGTTTCATTTAATTGCCGACGAAAATTGAACTTTGGGTCATCACTTATCAAGTATGCTACTCAAAATCTTTTAAGTTTTGGGCAAATCAATTGTTTGCTGTAGAATCGTGATATTAAAGACAAACTTCCCATGTTTATGTACAGGAGAATCTATTCTAGATTTAAAATTGTGCTCGCATTTCCACAGTGAGTTTTTAAGGAGAGGAGAACTTCCATACAAAGAGTTGATTTCTTGCATGACTAGCAAGAGAGTTCTTTATATTTTCTAGTTTTAGAAATAGGATTGAAGATGGGTAATAGGTTCCTAAGTCGAGCAGCTTTCTCCATCAAAGTGTGTGAATAGCCAACCTCATTCAAGGGTTTCTCTAATGAACGACTGTTAAATTCAAATAGTGGTATTTAGTGTCACCGTGATTAATTCTTAACTCTATTAGTGCAAACTTCAATACTTGGGTTCTTAAGTAATTTTCAGACATTTGTTACTTTAGATTTAAAAAAAAAAATTGAAAGATTTTTTTAGAATATTCCCTTGTCTATCCTCTGCACATCACGACATCATTGAGTTTCTATGAGAATACAATTATATTTTCGAGTTAATGCATTAATAGACTCGGGTTGATTAACAAATTGATATCCTTCAGGCCATAGAAGATTTATGTAATTTTTAAGCTCCAGCAATGATCTTTATATAGTTTCCAAGAAACATTCTTCTAAAAGGCCATGTCAATGTGTGTGAATAGCCAAATTCATTCAAGGGTCTCTCTAATGAACGACTGTTAAATTCAAATAGTGGTATTTAGTATCACCGTGATTAATCCTTAACTCTATTAGTGCAAACTTCAATACTTGGGTTCTTAAGTAATTTTCAGACATTTGTTACTTTAGATTAAAAAAAAAAAAAAATTGAAAGATTTTTTAGAATATTCCCTTGTCTATCCTCTGCACATCACGACATCATTGAGTTTCTATGAGAATACAATTATATTTTCGAATTAATGCATTAATAGACTCAGGTTGAATAACAAATTGATATCCTTCAGGCCATAGAAGATTTATGTAATTTTTAAGCTCCAGCAATGATCTTTATATAGTTTCCAAGAAACATTCTTCTAAAAGGCCATGTCAAAGTGTGTGAATAGCCAAATTCATTCAAGGGTTTCTCTAATGAACGACTGTTAAATTCAAATAGTGGTATTTAGTATCACCGTGATTAATCCTTAACTCTATTAGTGCAAACTTCAATACTTGGGTTCTTAAGTAATTTTCAGACATTTGTTACTTTAGATTTTAAAAAGAAAAAAAATTGAAAGATTTTTTAGAATATTCCCTTGTCTATCCTCTGCACATCACGACATCATTGAGTTTCTATGAGAATATAATTATATTTTCAAATTAATGCATTAATAGACTCAGGTTGATTAACAAATTGATATCCTTCAGGCCATAGAAGATTTATGTAATTTTTAAGCTCCAGCAATGATCTTTATATAGTTTCCAAGAAACATTCTTCTAAAAGGCCATGTCAATATCTCCAGGTATGGAGCCGGTTGTGTACAATTATTAATTGAACTTGCCGACCAAACATAAAAAAGCAAGTCACAATAAGTACTCTTCTTTTGCAAGGAGAATTTATGAGTGAGCTTATTTCAATGTCACTCAACGAGAAGAAAAGACAAAGTGATATTATATACCCATAATAATACATAACAAGATATAACACTTAAACCTGTATCCTTTACTCATATAAACCTGTTTGCATATTAACCATCAAGTATCAGATTCTCCATTAGCAGAACCCTCTAGTATGGAAATGTGTTATTAAATTTTTGGTAACATTTAGCAGCACCTAAGTAAGACTAAATTAGTGGCGCTTCAAGTATTAATTCCTAAGTGTTTTTAAACTGAACCACTGATTCAATAATTCATAAATATTTAAACTATTCAACCCAGATATCATGTATTATTCCCACATTTTTCTCTCAAAATTATTTTTCCTAAAATGTATTTAAACTCAGTCATCATATTCCAATATCTCTTTTCTAAAATAATAAGCCCCCGTCAATGCGTAATCTGTAAAGGTCTCTGATCTTACATTGATTATCTTAATATACCCGATTAACATGGAAACATAACATCAAATAGCTTACCATCCTTAAACTACCCAAGCCCCAAAATTAAAAACAGAAAAAGACAATAAACAATCGGTAAACATTTAACCATAAAAATAAATCATTTAACGACATTACAAGCAAATAAATGTAATGTCCAGAAATACACGACAAAATGAGAAACTTAAGAATACGTAATTGCTGACCTCAAAACTTCAATTTCCTCAGCAATGTTAGAGAGAGAAAGGGGAATCGACCAAAGAGTAGAGGGAAAGTGAGGAATAAGAACGACAAGTTTCATACAGTGTGGAAAAGTAGGTACCGTACTACATTAATTGAACGGAATTGAAAGGGATATTAACAAATCGTAATGGAATCTGAGTTTGGCGTCCGCCGTGGCGATGCGTAATTAGTTTGTGACGACGACGCTATAAGCACTCACTTTCGTTCCTGCTGACGTCCTAGGTGGATTTAGTTCTTCCTGATGATGTCCTATGTAAATAGATGTGTTAGATCCACTGTCATGCTACATCCAAATCTTTTTTTACATGACGCCACATGAAAACAAGTAATTGGATAGTTTTTTTTAAAAAAAAAAATTCCATCCAACACTTTCCGAACTCCAATAGAATGTAAACAAAGACGTCAACCCCACAATATACATTGTAGAAATTACAGTCTACCAAAATTTTAAATTTCTCATTTCAAAATTCAAATTTACAAATTTTTATTTCAAAAAAAAATAAAAAAAAAAAAAAAAAAAATATATATATATATATATATATATATATATATATATATATATATATATATCCTACCCAACTATGTGCACCAAAACCCTAATTATTTTGTTTGTATTTGACACTCATTTTAAGGAAGAATTTGATTTGGAATAGTGATTGATGGAAGAATGTGTTTTTAAAAAGTAAGGAGAATTTTTGAATTTATGTGTAATATTATTTTATTGATAGAATGTGTGATTGAAATGAAGAATGAAAAAAAAAAGAGAAAAAAATGGATGTCAAACAAGGGCAAATAGAGAAAATGGAGAAGCCCTTGTTTAACATCCATTTTTTTCTCATTATCTTTTCATTTTTTTCTCTTTTTTCATTACAATCACACATTCTATCAATAAAATAATATTACACATAAATCCAGAAATTCTCTTTACTTTTTAACCGCACATTTTTCAATCAATCACTATTCCAAATCAAATTCTTCCATAAAATGGGTGTCAAACAAAGGCTTTATCTCACCTTCTCTCTAGCCATCCGTCGTCGCCGCCGCCACCACAACACTGTCGACACCACCTCACCACAACTAACACACTCACAAAAAAAATCCCCAAACCTGCAATAGCAACCGTCGCCTCCGATAACATCATCACATCAAATCCATCATCTCCACCTCAACCATGAACGCTACACCAAACAGATCAAGAGAAACGAATGAGATGGGGAAAACAGAAACATATTGTCACGCATCTTCGACGACGCAACGACTTACAGCGTCAATGATGTTGGGATCTGCGAAAATTTGTGGGGAAATGACGGAACGCTGAAGGCCACACAGCGACTCACAGCGTCGATGATGCCGGGATTTGGGAAAAATTGTGGGAAAATGATGGGATCTAATACAGCGATGAACGACGACAGTGCAGTAACATCGTGAGGTGGTGGCGATTTTCATAAAGTTGTGGCACTGCTCATCATCTTTTGCGATATATAAAGTCCACTCTAGGCCAAGGACTTTTGTTTTCTGCAGAATGTTCTTTCTAGTTAAAGGCCTTTGCGGATGCAGATTGGACGTCTTGCCTCGATTCACAAAAATCAGTTACAGGATTTTGTGTGTTTTTTGGAGACTCTTTGGTTTCATGGAAAGCTAAGAAACAAACCACTTTGTCCAGGTCCTCAGTTGAGGCAGAGTATCGTGCATTAGCATCTATGACTGGTGAACTTGTTTGGCTTAATCAATTGCTCCATGATTTTCAAATCTCAACAACTGATCCTGCTTTAATTTTTTGTGATAATCAAGCTGCCATTCACATTGTTTCTAACCTAATTTTTCATGAACGTACTAAGCATATAGATATTGATTGCCATTTCGTTTGAGACAAAGTCACTGATAGTTTCATTAAGCTGCTTTATATTCGTTCCAAACATGAGCTTGTTGATGTTTTCACAAAGGCGCTGCCGGCTTCCTTCTTATTTCCCTTACTATCCAAGATGGCTATCATCAACCTCCATTGTCCATCTTGAGGGGGAGTAACATAACTTGGTTTACAGATATAACAATGGCTGAAGTTTGCACGTGAAGATAGCTGGAGCCAACAAGTGAAAGCAAGTGAAGTCAGCTGCATTAGAGCTTAATGGAATTAGTTTTAGCTGATTTGTTAGATAGGCAATTACACCGGTTCACATTGTATTTGTTCAAGCTTTTTAGTTAGTTAGTTGATTACAAGGGCGAATCCAGTAGTATTTGTTCAAGCTTTTTAGTTATATATAGCCTCTGTTTGGTATCCATTCTTTTTTTCATTCTCATTCTTCTACTAATTTTCAACCACACATTCATTAATAAAATAATATTTTTTATCACATCAATAACATTTCCTTCATTTTCAACCACAAAAAAGGTATGATTTGACACAAAGAATACATTTTTTTCTAGAATAATGGTTACCAAACGGTGCCATAGTATCAAATCTTTATATTCAATTATCTTTTAGTATTGGATATACGAAGCTTTGCCACGAATTGGAGCAAAATTCGAACGCCATAGATACAAAACAACACAGGCTTCAAGAATACATAGATGGAAGCCAAATAAATTTTTAACAGAAAAAACAGTTAAAAAATACTTGGCTACCAGAAATGTAATTTGATTATTTCATTATATCTCTTTATTCCATTAAATTATGCATTTAATTATATATTTTTTAAATAATCCCATTACAGATTCAAGTGATTGCAATCTTAGAGCCTGATGAAGAAGAGTTGGAAAGAATGTAGTATATAATTCTTTCGTTACCACATGACAATGAACATAACATACTAGATCGCATTGTGACGGGAGAGATAAACAATGTAGTACAGCAAACTGGCACTGATACTCATCCTATGACATATACTTTGGTTGGAGTTGGGCCAAGTTCTTCTATTGGCTGCAATTATGTGACTAAACAAGAAATTGAGGAGATGCTTGGTGTACATAAACAGCATACTAGAGAAGACATGGAGAAAATGCTCAACATACATAGTTAATATATTTAATTTACATTTATTTATTACTAGAATCTTGAGGTGGAGTTGACATTGTTGAGGCGACTTATCAAAGACGGTAGCCGCCTTGTTTCGAAGGAGTATGCAATTCTAGATTTCGAATTCGAGATCGAATGCAGCCACCAATATATAATGATGAAGAGTATAAAAGAAGGTGTTGCAAGTCGGGATCAACCTTCCCTCACTGTCATTCGTTTAGATCAATACGTAAATGGAAATGTACCAATAGCTACTCGACCATGGATAACATGCAATTATCTATTGATTCCATGTTCATATCAAGGCAATGAATGGTACCTCATTCATGTAAATATCAGGGAATGAAAATTATATATATAAATGATTGTAGCCACAGTACTCATACACCACAACAGATCATAGAATGTGCACTTCCAGTATTAAATGTGGTCCAATATTTGTTGCTATCTTCGTCATTTTCCATCGGCGGAGATATAAGGAAAAATACAAACAAAATGATGGAAGTATTATATTTATTATTTATTACAATATTTCGTTTTCTCTTACATTTATATTAGTCATTTAATCTAACATAAAACATTTTTCGCATAGGCCAAACTATGCAATTTTTAAGCTGAAATATATAGAATGTTTTATTCTTCGACATCCAATAGAATTATTTTTGCAAATAGAATGACTATATACAGACAGAAAATTGCAGTAGATATTTGCTGTAATAAATACTTTCTAGATGCTGATGCTAATGGATGACATCATTTCTGCAAAAAAAATCTACAACGTTCAAGCTCCACGAACAGAGGTAACATATGAAACTAATCCTTCACTCTTAAATGTCTACCTCTTGGAGTATATGATCAAGGCATTACAGCTTAGAAAACTTCTACATCTGTAATTCCTTTTTTTCATAGTTATATTTTTTTTGTGTTTCATTTGTGTTGTCACATCTCAGCCTAGATTCATTAAACATAAACAAGATTCATAAAACATAAACAACTAACATTCTCATAGAATCTCCCGCCATGCTCAAATTAGTGTAGTGTATGTCTGTTATTTTTTTGTTCCATATAGTTGTTTTCTTCCTCATTTTCCTAAGAACATGAAGTGACTTAGCAGATGAACAAGAAATGGAAATCAATAGATGTTTTCACAACCATAACATGAGAAGTTAAAGCAAGTAAATGATTTGAAATTGGAATTATTTCATGGTTATATTGAATTTACAACAACACCTCAAAATTCTGCTAGACTTGCAAATGAAATGTTGTATAGCTTTGTAAGGATTTTTATGGTAAAAAAGTAGAGAAGAAAATGTATGTTATGATGAAATTATTTTTCTAAGAGCTGCCATCTTCCTAATGGCCACAAATTTTTCTTGAGTTGTTGTTTTATATTGTTAGTTGTCATTTTGATTTTTAGGAAATTAACAACTAGAACATAGGAGAAGGCAGTAATCCATTCTTTGGTTTTGGTAACCCTTTTGGTAGTTCCATTGGCCATAGATGCCAAATAAGCCTAATATGGCTTCTTTACATACCCATTTAGCAGCATGTTTCAGTCAAGATTTTTTGGTCCATTAGCAGTTCATTCATGGACAATGGAGCTAAGAATTGTGAGTTATGTTTGTTAATGAATTTTGTGACCATGATTTTTTTATTTCAGTCTTGAGTTATGCTTGTTAATCCAGAGGCAGGCTATTCCAGTCTTGTGATTTCAAGCATTCATTTCCTTGTATTTTTTTTTCTTCTTTTGACTGCCTTGTTAATACAATTTAATTTTTATCTTCTTTTGTTTTTGCTTTCAGTCGTTTATTTTCATTCTTCCTGGTAGATAGAGTGCTTGAGTACAATCCTGGGGTATCGGCCGTGGCTATCAAGAATGTGAACTATAAATGATAATTTCTTCCCCGCATATTTCCCCGAGAGGCCAATTATGTCAGGTGTGCTCATGGTTGAGGTAAATAGTTTAACTTGTTTTATAAATAGTTGGCTAGCAGGACAAAACCATAAATTTATGCAATTATAATTTAACTAAGAAGAAAAATTAAAACTAGGTAATTAATATTAAAAAGGTCATAAATTATAGCGTATTTTGATACATTACAATCGTTTCCTGGTGTTTTTTTATACTTTGAAAACTCTCTCAATATACATAGACCAAACTTACTTTATTTTTTCTTTTTGATTTGAGAATCATTTTTGTTGATTGCTACATCTTTGTTGCCCATTGTTTGGTTTAAAAGGATATCAGGATAAGAAAAATTATGCATCTTCTATTGGTTTTGATAATGGCAAATATGTCTCGCTAGGATTGGTTAGAAAAATGAAAAGGTTTATCAAAATTGATATAACCTAAAATGATTTTGTTCCATTAAATCTTTCTGTAAATATGTTCATGGATCAAAATGGAAGGATCAAAATAGATTTATGTAGTAAATTCTGACATTACTGAATGTAAGTTGACGTGACAAAAAAGATTAATGTTATACAGTTTAAATGTTGTAAAAATAGAATTTTCATTTTGATATGTACATCTTAGTTTTAATAGATTATCTAGAACAAAATTCAGGGTGATAGAGACTCAGAAATAGTGATGAGTCCTCTGCTTACAATTAATAATTAGCAGTAACGTGGATTGGGCTGGCCAGAAATCGATTAATGTTTTGTTGTGCATGAGTCAACATTTCGAAATGCAAAGTACCATTCTTCGTTCATAGACTTCGGAATTATATGGCTTGTCAAGTGTTATTAAAATGTCTAACTCAGTGGTTGGAACTTATTGCATCACCGATGGTTGTTGAATTTCATATTTGTGCGGTTGGACATGTATTGACACATTGCTAACATTGCATTTTTCTTGAATCTCGGGAGCTTGACTACTTAGTTGGGACTATTGCAAACCAAAAGAAGCCATTTACTACAATTGTTTGTGGCTCAAAGGTATCCTCTAAAATTGGCATGATAGAGTCATTGTTAGAGGTTGACATCCTCATTCTCGGTGGAGGAATGATCTTTAATTTCTATAAAGACCAAGGTCATGCCATAGGATCTTCACTTGTGGAAGAGGACAAGCTTAGTCTTGCTATATCACTCATAGAGAAGGCCAATTCCAAGGGGATGCCTTTCTTTCTACCTTCTGATGTTGTTGTTGCTGTCAAATTTGCTACTGATGCTGACAACAAGGTTGGTCGTTCCACTCATTGGTATTTTGATAATGTTTTTGAGCTCTAGAGGAGCCTTGTAACTTTGACTTGGTAAATGCTTTTTGTAGAGTAAATTTGACTTGCTATAGTTCTGAAATAACTCACTAGATAGCTAATGAGATAAATTGCTTACTTTGGTGCTATATATCTATATGGAGAAAGATGGAAATGATAGCAGACACCAATAAGCTGAATTTTGTCGCAAGAGTTCTGTACAGTAGTCCCTGAAGTGTTACTTAACATTTCTGTAGGTTGTTCCAGCATCTGTAATTCTTGATGGCTGGATGGGAATGGATATTGGACCTGAAACTATCAAGTCGTTTGAGAAAGCTCTAGATACTATGAAAACACTGATATGGAATTTAACAAGTTTTTCAGAGAAACAGTCTGGTATAGTATATAATAAGATAACTCATTAACTGTAGATAAGTTCTATTTTTCTATCATGTTTTACCTAGATATTTGAAATCAAGTGCATGAACTATTTATTCTTTTCCGGGCTATAGCTAAGAAATGGGCAAAGCTTAGTGGCAAGGGAATGACAACAATCATTGGAGGCAATGACTTTGTTGTTTCTATGAAAAGGTAGGGTTGGCTGACAAGATGAGTCATGTCTCGACTGGAGATGGTGCGAGCTTGGAGCTTCCCAAGGGAAAACCTTTACCCGATGTTCTCAACCTCAATGAGGCTTAAAGTAGTGTTTTTCTTTGTTATGATTGGTTTTCAACTAGACCAGCTGAATAAGCCAAACATATGGAATGATTTTGTACATGCAGGGAAAATAAGTCGTGAACATGGTTCACTTATGGTAAAAATGAAATAGGTTAATGCATTTGAGCAAGAACTACTTTAAAATATTGATATGATAACACTTACACGGGGAGATAATGATGCAGAATTGGAATCGGTGGGGCCTCAATTATTCTCTTTCAAGGAACATTGGAGCCACAGCTTCAGCTACTATTTCTATTCAGGTATGGATTATGGTAAATTTAATTTATCTTATGTTCAGTGAAGTTGTCAATTGGAGAAGAGTCGGACTACGTTCTATTTTCTCAGCAGCATTATAACTTCATTTTCTATCACTTGCATTTTTTTTAAAAAAAATTTTTGGGTGGGGGTGGGATTAGGGAGCTTGGAAATAGAATTTAGTCAAATATAAATATCTTAGAATATAGAAGAAATATTGATTACGGAAAATCTATGCAATTAATAATGTTTGTTTCCTTAGCAAATTTTATTCCTTTAGCGCTGAGTTTACTTTCCCTTCTAAAGAAATATAATAGTCATACTTTTCATGAGTGATGATCTATTTTATTGTTTCCAATTCCTTGTTATTTGGAGTTTTTCCCCAATAGCTCCCAATCATTAAAAATTTCTTTCAGATAGTTTATAAAAACAAACAGACACACTGGAAGCTTAGAATAAAGTTGGACATGGAGAAAAAGAATTTATTCACATTTACGATATTTTTTGTAAAATTTAAGCAAGTAGGCAAATGACTCGTTGGAATTCCAAACTAAGGGCTTACGACATGGACCAATATGAGTTGTCCGATCAGTAAATTTCGGTGGTTTCATATTGAAAAGTTAAATGTTTGGAATCCATTGATGAATTAATAGTGCATTTATCATTTATTTTTATAGACTTCAGAATTTGAAACTTCTATTTCTCAATGTTGAATGTTTTCCTATATGTAAATGTAGTTGTTTTACAATATTCAGTTATACTCACTTATCCTAAGGTGCGATATCCTTTATATATATTGTGCATTATTGATTTACGTATGAGGAAATTGAGAGTTGAACCCTGATTTTCAAGAACTCTACCTAAAAATGACTATTAAAGCGATGTTAAGCATGACGAATCACTCTATTTCGCATCCTTTTTCTCTTTTCTATAACTTTTCCTTGTATGTAAAACCTATGTTATAAACTTTAAATGCCTCGTTAAATTTGAAGACGAAATGCTTGAACTATTGTATGCAACTTCCAAGAGTATAATGAACAAGTTATCAATGTGATCTCAACACACTTTCTTTAGCTTTCATAACCAGTAGTCATGGCGATATTGACAAGTTCAAACGTCAAATGATCAAATGCCAGCTCAAGACGCTCCCAGAAATGATCATCTATAACAAGTATAAAATTTTTCATACATAGATCTTCGTTTAAGTCGTTGCTCGTATTTTTTTTAAATATAAATCTATCGATTTCGTCATTTCTTGTGTCTTTTCAATTAGCAAACTCGTATTGTACAACATACAAGTCTTTTGTGTCGCTCATCCAAAACTTTTAGGGATATGTATATTTATACTGTGGAATCATTCAACTTTGTACTTGTTTAACAGCTATATTCAGAATATATAAAGCTTGCTCGTACATATGCTGCTAACTTTGCCACAAGGAGTGGTACGAAATTTGATTGGATACATCAATATCAGAAATACATAATATAATATTATTACAAGATAAGTACAAATAATTTCAATAAATGTCTATTTTTTTCAAAAAAAATTTATTACTTTAGCCTCAACAAATCACTTGCAAAACCAATCAATCTCTAATTGTGAAAACAATACAGCATGAATCCAACGCCTTGTACTTTAACTAAATGTGCTTCACTTTTCTCTACAGATTTTTTGGCCCTTGACTTCCGGTTTCTCAAGGACAACAACAATTTCGGATACCTCTTCATTTAGCTTCTGTTGGTTTCTCTACCTCTTCTAGCTTGCTCTCGACCGGAACAAGTTCTTCAAGAATTGGTTTTGTCTCAATTGCTGGGGTTACTTCCTCTTTTTTATGGCCTTTACAGCTCGTTCTGAAAGATCTACTAAAGGTTTTTCATTAGTCTCACCATCTTCCTTCTACTGCAACTATGGATTGTAAGGAAAAAAACATAATTTTATATCACATACCAAATTGATTGTTTTTCAATAGCATATAAGTTCTCATCTGAATCTACGTTTGGGTCGTTAGGCGTGGACATCTATAAGTATGATATAATCATTTGCTTTGTCAGATATATGATGAATTACCAATGTTAATTCTATTATTTATTTTAACATCCTTTTTCATTTGTGTGTATTCTGTTAAAACTTCCAAGCTTACTATCGAAGAAGTTTCACTTACATGTGTAAAAAATTGTGAGTACTCTTTAGAGACCATTTTTCCAATTTTTTCATAATCACGAGAAATAGTACATTAGAGAGGTGAACTTTCATATTGTTATTTGAGACTTTTACATCGAACAAGGTAGCTGTTTGTATAGTTTTTATCTGTAGAATTTGTTCAGCTTGCTTTTTTGTACTTAAGTGCTTATTTTATTTCGGGGGATACTCAACTTTTAGAAATTGCATGTATTATGCAATAGATGTGATGGATTTCAAATTCTTGGATCTATCAAATATTCTTCTAAAGCAATAAACCTTGAAAATAGATGTTAAGGCGTAAGTTTCAAGGTGTTTAATGAAAAGCCTTAGGCAGGCCTCAAGGCGTAAGCCTCATGCAGCTTTTTAAAGCAATGGCTTCAGTTTTGTAAGTTGCTGTCAATTCAGGAGGTTGAGTAGTTATGCATATGATGGTTCTTCTATTTTTCTTATGGTGATACAGTCTGGGTGTCTCCTTGGAAACCATGGACGCTTTGTGACCTTATCATTGGAGAAGAAAGAACAAGCGTTGAAGGCCCATGATGAGATAGCATCGAACGAAAAGCCGCACCAAGAAGAAAATACAGTAACCAAAGAAACTCAGGATGCAGAAGGCAAAGAGGAGACGACTAATGGAAACACGATAAGCACATCTTTTGCTTTTCAAATGGCTACTTCCTATTTACAATGTCGTACAAAAAGTATTCATTCACTAAGTTGATAAGGATCTTAATTTTTTGCATACCCAATTTATATGACACTATAATGAAAGATGAAAACACTCCATGTTGTCTTGTAATATCTTTTTGTCCTTGTTGCATTTGCTAGCATCACATCTGATGTTACTCCTGTTACACAGCAAAATTTATCTTCAAGTTCCAAGCGTGTCTAGAGACCAAAAGAATGTTGGTTAATAGGTAGTTATTTTTATTCTTTCGTTAAGCTTCTATAATTGTGTAAAATGACCAAAAATCATTTCATGCTATTGAATAGCCAACTACGCTATGACCTGTGCATTGCACGTGCGTCTCACTAGTATTCGAAAAGCACGAAAGTAGATTTGTTCAACTTTAGAGAGTACTAGACTCGATAAATTTGCATTAAAATAGATTTAATAGAATGAGAATATGTATTTGGCCATGGACAAATATAATTAGTTCGAGTTATAGATCAGAAGAAAAAGTAAACTTCTACTTGTAGGCAGAGTTGATTTGCTCCCCTCAATATTGACAAAAAGTCATAAATAGATGTAGGGTTCGGTTGATATAACTTTTATATTCTGTTAAAGATCTTTATGTGAAAATTACTTTTAATTTATGTTTGAAAATTAATTTTTAAAAAAACTTTTATTCCAGAAGCACTTTTAAAAAAAGTCACATTGAACTATGTTATGCTACCTAATGTTAACTAGTGTAATAGTTAAATTGCTTTAGCCCCATTTGACAATCATTTTTTATTTTATTTTTTAAATTTCATACTTATTTTTAACCACACCTTCTTATAATAAAATATTCCTCACGTAAATTCAAATTTTTACTATATTTTAACCAAACATTCTCTAAAAATTTATTATTTAAAAACTCATTCTTCAAAAAAATAAAAATAAAAATAAATAAATAATACGTCAAACTGCGCTTTTGTTTTGCAGCTGAATGTCAGATTTCTCCATCTAAACCAGAAATTCAAATGCAGAATATGAATATAAAATTATTAAGTCGTGGGGACGAGCACGTTAAACATTTTCAAACATTCTACATTTGACCCAAATGATTGGATTTGAACCTCTCTCCGGTTATTTCGATAACCTTGAATCGCTGTATTACTTTTGGTGTATTTTGTAAATAAAATTATCGATTCAGGTTCGATTTCGATTTTACTCGTAATAATTTTAAAGAAATTTGTGAATTGATGATAAGAATTATCTTTCTAATATAGACAACTAAATACCCATTTCAATAATTTCTTAATCCATTTTAAATATGCCAAAAAAAAAAAAATATAGCGTCTAATATCTAAGTATAATAGCATCCAATTTTGATTGCGACTCTTCGTGTAAATGAGAGTGATATGATTTAATTACTCAAATAAACGAATTTGATTGATTAGGATACTTACTACTTTTGCCTTGCAAACTTGTTATTTATTGGGTCGGATCATTAGGGTTAGAGTGAATAAATTACAAAAAATAAATAATTTATAAAAAACAATTCAATTTCGGAGTTAAGCACTTACAATTCCAATTCGAAAACCAAGAACATTCTGGGACCCCATCAATAGTCAATTTCAATTCTAATTATTTTTCCTTTTTAGAATAAAAGTAACCCATGATTCCTGTTCGGGAGGTTCGTTTCCAATTAAAATGTAGACCCGATTGAAGAAGGAATGTAATGACACAACTTGTATGGTGAGGAGCTTTCCGCAGTGAATTCAATCTACGAATCTTAGAATTCCGTCCTGTCAACATCCGTTCACTTGATTGAGTAAGTGGGCCGATCGGCCCCACATGAAACTATACAAGTGGCCAATTTTTGATGGCTTGCTTAACATTGGACTTTCCTCAATAAATGAGATTTTTTAAGAGTGATTATATTTATCTCGAATGATCATCCATTTATGTTAGACTATATGCTGTGAAATAATACGATCGTTAATCTTAACGTGACTTCATGAAAGTGAAAAACCACGAGAAATTTCATTTGTACAGAAGAATGAGCTCACGGAATTCTTACTCTCTTCCACGGTGGGTCCCACGCAATAAAAAAGTAAAAAAAATTACCCACCCACCCTTTTATGAGTGCAGGCCCCACCTCTTTATGAGAGATTGTCAACTAGTGTTGTAACCCAAGTGTTGTACAAATAGCATTGCTCTATTTTTATTCACATACAATTGTACATTCCTATGTGAATATTTTTGGGAAATTTGGCCAAACAGCCTGCTAAGAGAATGATTTTGGACAAATAGTCTTTGACCAGAATTAAATAAAAAAAAAGAAATTCAAAAGGTTTTAATTGATAAACAGACAAAATTGCCTTTCACTTTTTAACCTAAAAACCATCTAATTTTCCCTGATTTCACCCATTTAACCAACGTCATCCATCTTCTCCAAATCCATTAGAGAACTCAACGACCCCGATGGAATACATTTGGTCCAATTATTTGCTTTTCCATTTCTCTAACGGTCGGCCAATTTTTCATCCTTCGAAGTCGCGAGCAACATCACTTGCGGCGGAATAGCTAAAGAATGGTTTGAAGTTAGAACATTTGGTAAGTATGATTAAAAGATCAGCAGCAAACCTTTGGACATAATTATATCTGATGGTGCTCAAAAAGGTCTGCAGTCAAGATGCCAAAACTGTCAGATTTAATTGCAGTCGTTATCTGCTGTAATTTGATTTTTTCAACGAAATGACCTTTAATAATGGACTTACTAACATGTATAACAAAAAAAAATTGACTAACTACAAAGAACGATTGAAATGACATAACTTTTATATTATTGAGATAATGAAAGCACAAATCGTCTTATTCATATGTGTTGATTAAGTTAATGAACATTCATTTCAACATTATACGTGTCATGTGCATATTACAATATAAATAAGTTTCACTTATTATTTTCATGGGATGAATGAGCCGTGATTGCTTATATTCGTATTTAGATATGTAATATGACAAGTGTCGTTTTCATGTCCAATAACGACACGGAGTCGTTCCGAAATTTTCAACAAACAATATTTTAACGGACTCCATAAAGTATGTAACATAGGAAGTTATGAAAATATCTAAGATGACTGTACAAATGACATTACAACGATACACAAGTGTCATTATGGTGGAAAAGAAGCAAAATATTGAAGAAACCAACAAAAAGTATTTGCGAAAATATGGGGGGTATGCCCCCCTTCTGGGGGTTCGGGGACGGAGCCCCCGAATTTTTTTTTTTAATTATGAGGATTGAAAATGACGATTTTGAGTACCAAAATAAGCAAGCTAGATTGACTATCCAAAAAAACAATCAGTTTATCGACCTTTTTAAGTTAGGGGGTCCAATGCTTGATGTCGTTCCTCTGGAAAAGTAGCAAAATATTGGAGAAATCAACAAAACGACAAAAGTGTCGTTACTGCAAAATATTCGAAATTTATGATCATTACTTAATCAAGAAGAAAAAAGAAAACGACATAATTGCCGTTACTGTTTTGAAAACGACACAAGTGTCGTTCTGGCTCTAAAATCGATTTTGAAGAGCCACGATCCATCCAAACCACGATAATGATGGTTTGAACTCATTTAAGTTGCAGATTGAACACATACCGCTTACAACATTCGAAATTTATGCTCTTTACTTAATCAAGAGGAAAAACGAAAATGACACAACTGCTGTAACTGTTTTGAAAACCGCACAAGTGTCGTTCTGGTTTTAAAGTCGATTTTGAAGAGCCACGACCCATCCAAACAATGATAATGATGAGCTGAACTCATTTAAGTTGCAGATTGAACACACATTGCTTACAACATTCGAAATTTATGCTCATTATTTAATCAAGAGGAAAAAAACGACACAACGTCGTTACTGTTTTGAAAACGGCACAAGTGTCATTCTAGCTCTAAAATCGATTTTGAAGAGCCGCGACCCATCCAAACAACGATAATGATGAGTTGAACTCATTTAAGTTGCAGGCTGAACACGCCGCTTACAACATTCAAAATTTATGATCATTACTTAATTAAGAGGAAAAAAAGGATACAACTGTCGTTACTGTTTTGAAAACGGCACAAGTGTCGTTCTATCTCTAAAATCGATTTTGAAGAGTCGCGACCCATCCAAACAACGATAATGATGAGTTGAACTAATTTAAGTTGCAGGCTGAACACACTGCTTACAACATTCGAAATTTATGCTCATTACTTAATCAAGAGAAAAAAAGAAAACGACACAACAGTCGTTACTGTTCTGAAAACGGTACAAGTGTCGTTCGGGCTCTAAAATCAATTTTGAAGAGTTGCGACCCGTCCAAACCACGATAATCGATAAACTGAACCCATTTAAGTAGTAGGCTGCACGTTATTTACAAAGGTCTTGATATACACTCATTACTTGTACTTTGAAACGAATCTAGACTAAAACTTGTGTTTTCATCGATTGATGCCTTATATTCTATATCAATTCCACCGCTAGTTACCACACAATCAATGTTTTCGTCATTCGTAGGTTGGGAGGTTCAATCCTTGATGTTTTACCTTGAAAAATAGCAAAATATTGGAATAATCAACAGAACGACACAAGTGTCGTTCCAATACACAAGTGTCGTTCTGCTAATAAATACGATTTTGAAAAGCCGCGACCCATCCTAGCCATGATAATCGATAAACGGAACCCATTTAAGTTGCAGGCTGAACACGCCCCTTACAAAATACTTGAGATATGTACATTCCTTGTACTTTCAACCGAATCTAGACTAAGACTTGTGCTTTCACCGTTTCATACCTTATATTCTATATCAATTCCTCCGCTAGTTGCGACACAATCAATATTTTCGTCCTTCTTAGGTTGGGGGGTCCAATTCTTGATGTCCTTGCCTTAAAAAGTAGCAAAATATTGGAAAAATCAACAGAACGACACAAGTGTCGTTCTAATACACAAGTATCGTTCTGCCAATAAATACGATTTTGAAGAGCCGCGACCCATCCTAGCCATGATAATCGATAAACGGAACCCATTTAAGTTGCAGGCTGAACACGCCCCTTACAAAATACTTGAGATATGTCCATTTCTTGTACTTTCGACTGAATCTAGACTAAGACTTTTGCTTTCACCGTTTCATACCTTATATTTTATATCAATTTCACGACTAGTTGCGACACAATCAATATTTTCGTCCTTCTTAGGTTGGGGGGTCCAATTCTTGATGTCATTGCCTTAAAAAGTAGCAAAATATTGGAAAAGTCAACAGAACGACACAAGTGTCGTTCCAATACACAAGTGTCATTCTGTCAATAAATACGATTTTGAAGAGCCGCGACCCATCCTAACCATGATAATCGATAAACGGAACCCATTTGAATTGCAGGCTAAACACGCCCCTACAAAATACTTGAGATATGCCCATTCCTTGTATTTTCAACCGAATCTAGACCAAGACTTGTGCTTTCACCGTTTCGTACCTTATATTCTATATCAATTCCATCGCTAGTTGCCACGCAATCAATATTTTCGTCTTTCTTAAGTTGGGGGGTCCAATCCTTGATGTGGGGTTTGAAAAGTAGCAAAATATTGAAAAAATCAACAGAACGACTCAAGTGTCGTTCTAATAAACAAGTGTCGTTTTGCCAATAAATACGATTTTGAAGAGTCGCGACCCGTCCGAGCCACGATAATCGATAAACGAGATCCATTTAACTTGCAGGCTAAAAACGCTCCTTACAACATTCGGGATTTATGTTCATTTCTTAATCGATAGGAAAAGAAAACGACACAACTGTCGTTACTGTTTTGAGAAAGACACAAGTGTTGTTCTGCCAATAAAATCGATTTTGAAGAGCTGCGACCCGTCCGAGCCACGATAATGATAAGTTGAATTCATTTAAATTGCAGACTGAACAGATAATGTTTGTATTGTCATTTTACATTGAAGATAACGACTGTACAGTCGTTCTACACTACGTAAAACGACTGGAGTGTCGTTCTGTGCTGTAGACCGTCCAATAGTTAGACCCAGTATAGAAATACACCAACTGTGGAAAATTAATAGCTAAAATATCATTTCAAACTATATTGAACAATAAAAAGATCGATGTACACAAAATTACCAAAAATACCTTTTTTTTTTTTTTTTTTCAAATATTTAGAAGTTTTAATGTAGATAATTTAAAAACCAAAATTTTTGTTCAAATACTAAAAATGTAGAAAAATATAGGTGAGTAATACAATAAATAACAAGATTTTGTGGGGGGAAGCAAGCACATGAGATGCCAAGATGGAGAGCTCGTGTTAATTGGATTGGAGACGAATTGGGAAATTTAATGGATTGAAAGGGTATTTGAGTCTTTTGATGATATGGATATTTTGGACCTTTTATATCATTTATTTATTCTATTTTTTAATGGAGGCCATTTTACCAACAAACATTGAGAAAATCCTCTTTATCTAAATACATTGTTTGATTAAGCTCTTTAATAAAAAATCCCAATATTTTTTTGTTTATACTTCCAATAACAACGTATTTTTGTATTGAAGTCCTTTAATCTACGATTGGCAGATGGGTTATAATAATTGTCGGTAGACTTTTCTCTAAGCCACTGGTGCCGTATGCTGAAAACTCATTCTTGTGTAGTCTCTGTGTGTGTTGTCGCCTTTTTTTGGAAGCCTTTTCTTGACTCACATGTTCAGTACAATCGCAGATTTTTTTAAAAAAATTCTTTTTGGGTCATTTACGAAAGCAACAAATAACATTAATCTGTGCCTCTGGCATCCTACCATAAGAAGCTTGAAGGTAAACCTTATTCTCGGTCTTCAGAAGAGTTATGAAAAATAGGTTTTTTTTTTTACTGGAGAAAAGCTTGAAGGTAAAATCACGGTTTTAATTTTTTTTTTTTTTTGACTATGGGTTGAGACTGATTTGTGTATATCTTGCGTCTCTGACTGATTTGTGTTACAATAGTTATATTGAGAGGTTTAGGAAGGAGAAATGACTGAACTTTGTGTTCTCTGACTGGTAGATGATTTGGATTTCATGTAGCATCTTTTTCTTGGATTTGAATTTTTTTAAACTACAATCATGGCAGAAATTTAAGCTGAGAATTGGGCTGTGGGCTTTGCAGCCTTTGATTATATTACTATGTGTGAGAGAGAGTGCGTTTATCAAAATAATTGTTGATTTTATACCGAGAAGCTTGTTCAAACATTTCTAATTTTTTTCTTTTTCCCGGAGACGCAATCTCTTATTATAGTTTGAAGGTTGTACGTCTGTCTCAACAATTCATTTTCTTTGAATATCGAAATTGGGTTGTTTTAGATTTTTATTGTTTTTACTGTTTATGCACAAAACAAAGTAGCAAAACTGGTTTCTGCGTAGCAGACACAAATATATGGGGAACAAGGCTCAGTCTCTTGTTATTGTAAAGGTTTATGTTTTAGGTTAAGAAGAGATTAAGCAAATAAAGGGAATAGTTTATGTTTAGGTTGGTTTGAATCTTTAGTTCTACAAAACTATATTCACTAGACATATTACCCATGACTTTCCCTTTAAACATGGACCTTGTTGGTTTGATTAACTTCTTGTATATAATAGGTGGTTTTGCCGGTATATGTTTAGTGTGAACAGTTGAGTTGCTATTTCAAAAATTTATCTCTCGCGTTTGATTTACTGTCTTGAATGTTTCTTCTCTCGAAGTTCAAGACAATCTAAGTGAATGATTCGTATCTATCCGTGGTGTGATTGTTGTTATTTTCACTTTACAAGAGTATAAAGTTTTACTTCGATACTTGGATTTGCAGTGAAGGGTATTGTCTAGAGTTTTGGACTATGGGGTGTTTCCAGTTCTATAGTGGAGAGAAAAAGGAAGATCCAAAGACCACAAAATCACATTCTGCTCGATCCTCATTTACTGATCGAGAAACGAGGCAATCTGGATCTGATTTTAATTCCCAGGATGTATCAGACACTAGCACTGAATCCAGAGGAAGAAGCCAATTTCCAATTTTGTCCGACAGGTCCAGTAATCTCAGGGCTTTTACTTTTTCCGAGCTGAAACAAGCAACAAAAAATTTCAACAGGTCTACCAAGCTTGGAGAGGGTGGGTTTGGATGTGTTTTTAAGGGTGTGGTCAAGATTTCCGAAGATCCAGCTAACAAACTTGATGTGGCAATAAAACAACTAGGTCGAAGAGGACTGCAGGTAGATTTCCTTTCATATTTTTCTTGTTCTTTAGGTTCTTCTTTTTGACTTTAGTTTTGGTATTCTCTTGTTCTAGTTTCATTATAAAAGATAGGGAGTAATGATGGTATCTCTATTTCGCTGGGTAATAATATCTATCCAACTGAGAAGTCTTTTCGTTTAAGTCGTTGATTGACAGAGTTAAGCTATTTTAATAGAGAGTCAGACCTCTGTAATTTGTAAATTAAGATTCAGATTAATATTGTAACTGTGGTGTGGTCTGATTTAATTAAAAGATATCAACATGGGTTTATTTAAAATTATTTTGCTCCTCTCAAAGATGAAGACAATTTAACTGTATGTTAGAGAAGCTGTATAATTTTAATTTCTTCAAGTTCTCCTCTCTCCATATTTGTATGTGTGTGCATGTCCCCATGCTTGTGCATATGTCCCGTGCGGTCTGTTAGAGCAAAACGAAATTAAGAGTTATTTAATGGAGGTCTGAAGGAGTTCCTTTCTCTTATATCAATGAACTCATTTAAATAAGAAGTATCACAAGATTTTTCCTCTTTCTATCCTGATTTTTATCTATTTTTTTAAATGGTAAAGGCAAGAAGTCAATCTAAAGTTAAGGAGAGGGATTTTTATGAATTCTTGCCTTAACCTGATTTATTGGGGTGGGAGGGTGGCTAAGGGGTGTTCCATCCTGTTGTTATGGCTGCACATTCCGTTTTCAGATGTCCAAAAGACTTGTAATATTTTAAAAGCTCTGCCTATGTTTATCATGCAATCTCATTATTTCAATCCAAAAAGAGATGATTCAAAGAGAAACTATCATTATTTTATTGCATGTTTGAAATTTTGAATTCGAAAATACACAAATAAATAAAATGCCATCCAATGTCAATGGCACAAACACTTCTGCATAAAAACCTGGAATTTTGAAATTAAGCTAATTTTGTTAGATGCATGGAGTTAAATGAAACAATTATATGGCTGCCTAAGTGGTTCAATATTCAGAATAACCAACCCTGAGGGGTGGCTCAATTGGTCAGGCCTTGAGTTTGCTCCCCAATGGTCACCGGTTCGAGTCTCTTCAGGGCCATTGAGGTGAGCACCCGACCGTAAACTTCAGGGCCCCATAGAATTAGTCGAGGTACGCACAAGGTGGCTCGAACATCCACGGTTATAAAAAAAAAAAATATTCAGAATAACCGAGGTTTGAATATGAAGAAGTAAATGATGACAAAATGGTGGCATTGCTTGACTGTGAACTCTTTTCGGGTGGAAAGAGGGAGAGCCTCACAAAGGAATAGATGATTGTGCCAAAATTGAGGGTTTGTGTTGACATTCTTAAATTGTTTTTTCACGACACAACTGACCATGCAAAAATCTTACATTACTATTAATCACTAAGAATTTAAGAAAACTGCATTCCTTCACCAGTTTTTTTTTCTAGTTTGTGGTTTATTAGAGTATATTAGAATTCTTTTAGTTGATTTGACTATATTGGAGAATGACTACTTGCAATTGGATGTTGGAACATGTCTTGTTTCTTTGATAGAGAACTAATATCTGATCTACGTGATAGGGTCATAAAGAATGGGTGACAGAAGTCAATGTCCTTGGTGTGGTTGAACATCCAAATCTTGTGAAACTCATTGGATACTGTGCTGAGGATGACGAAAGAGGAATCCAACGGCTTTTGGTATATGAATTCATGCCTAACGGAAGCGTGGAAGATCATTTATCGGCTAGGTCAGAGACACCGCTTCCTTGGGCTATGAGGCTGAAGATAGCCCAAGATGCTGCTCGTGGTTTAGTAAACCTGCATGAGGAAATGGATTTTCAGGTCTTTAACTATACCTTTTGAATGTTTATTGATTTCTCTTCCCACTTAATGCCATAAAGAAGCATAATCACCTTTCCTTTTTGGGATAATCAAGCTCATTTAGGAAGACATAAAAGAATAATCACTTTTTCAGGTCATTTATTTTTCCTATTGAATGTTGGTCGATTTCTTTTGCCACTTGTTTCCAATATTGGAAGCATACTCACATTTTTTCTGGGGTAACCATATTGGAAATATAACGGAATTTGAACTTGAAGTTTAAAGTGCGATTTGCAACGCTGCTATAATGATTTAACTTATGTTTGGCCCCCATTTTTTCAAAAACTCATTTTTAACCACACATTCTTCCTGAAAATAATTTTACACAAAAATCGAAAATTCTTACTTATTTTTTAACCACATATTCTCCAAAAAATCGCTCTCTCACAATACATTTTCTTATAAAAATGGGGCTCAAACAATGGCTTAGTCTGACATTCATCTTCTGTATACAGATCATCTTCAGAGATTTCAAATCTTCTAATATTCTCCTAGATGAGCAATGGAATGCTAAGCTATCAGACTTCGGATTGGCTCGGTTGGGCCCTCCAGAAGGACTAACACATGTATCAACAGCGGTATGGTGAATTACATAATGGCTTATTGTCTCACTTTTATGCGCTATTGGAGAAATAGTCCTTTTCTTGTTGATTTACACCTCCTGACCTTTTGAAACCGTGGAATTAAGAATTCTTTTCACTGAACTAGGAACAACTCTACTCTGTTTCTAATGAATTTTTTTATTTGGGGAAAAAAAAAAATAAGACCTGTAGAAGTCATTTTTTCATTATGGTATATTGTTGACATCATAAACTAAGAGTATTTCAATTAATCTCTTAGGAAATTGAAGCACGGGGTTTTGAATGAATGTAACTAAGTTATGAATAGGGAGGGATTATAAATTCACTGCAAATATTTAAATAGAACTCTGACTCGCTAAGGATTTGAAATACCACTAGTACTTGGAAATCATCCATCTCTGTACCTAGGTAGATTTGCATGCACTTCCAGGGATTTGATCCTTAGTCATGTCTAATCTAGTAGAAGCATGGAATTTAGCTTTGATATTGTTATGTCTACGAGTTACGATACGGTACACTGGCATTGAACCACTTGTTAATGTAACCTTGTCCATTGTAATTTGGCTCCATTATAACTTAAGCATGTTTGAGAAGTGTTTATAAAAGGTTTAAATTATAAATAGATAGAAATGAACAGTGAATGAGTAGGTACTACTCGTGGATCCCTATAAATGTACGTATAAATAGTGGCTTCAGCGTTCATGAAAAGTTTATAAAACATAAGCCAAACACAGTCTTGTAATTATTGCTTGTCCGTCTTTGGTTAAAATGTGAATCACGAACAATTTTGCTATCACGTATAATATGTTGTACTGTTGCTTGGGTATAAGAGCATGATCTAGACATACATTTCATTAAATGGAGAGCATAATCCTGAACGTTCTATAAATATAAATAGATTCCCATCAAATGATGTCTGTTAAAACAGCATTTATTCCCCGTTTCATTAGGCTTTCCACTTGCCTCATGCAATGACTTGAAAATTTTTATTATCTAATTAGTTTTTAGATACTTCTTTAGTCTCGTATTAATAAACTCCTCGTTATCAGGTTGTGGGAACCCTCGGGTATGCAGCTCCTGAGTACATTCAAACTGGTCGTCTAACATCCAAGAGTGATGTATGGAGCTATGGAGTCTTTCTCTACGAACTAATTACTGGTAGACGACCATTGGATCGAAATCGTCCCAGAAGTGAGCAGAAGCTCTTGGATTGGGTAAAACCACACTTATCCGATGCTAAGAAGTTTCAGTTGATATTGGATCCGAAGCTTGAAGGGAAGGATTTGGTTAAATCTGTGCACAAGCTATCACTTGTAGCCAATCGTTGCTTGGCCAGACTCCCAAAAACACGCCCAAAAATGAGCGAGGTTCTGGAAATGGTTAATCAAGTTGTGGAGGCATCAACAGGGACCGGCAATCCTAAACCACCTCTAAGGAGTACTGTGTCGATGACAAATTTTGAGGAAACCGAAGCTGCTAAAGGCAGAAGGAGATTCATGGATGTGAAAATTGGAGACGCTGGTTGGTTGGTTCGTATGTGGTCAACAAAGCTAGTAAAGACCTGCTGATTTTCATTCTTTTCTGGAAATATACAGGAATATTAGCTAATAGAGATTGTAATGGATGTCACGGGGACAAGAAAAGCTTGTCCTATTATCATCTGTAAACATTACAAAATCTGGATTGTTAGAAATGACAACTGTGTTTATGTGAATTTAGATTGGAATGAAATTTTTGTTTGTTATCATGTAATGGACAAGATTTTTATTTTTATTATTTTTATGGAGATGATTCGACCATGTAGAAAAAAAGTAAGAACTTTTTGCAGAAAATTTGGCCATGCATACGTCAACTTCAGAAAACTAGGGGCCGTTCTCTTTGCCGTTTTCTGTTTTCGATTTTTCAAAATGGTGATAACGCGCTCTCTTACTCATTTTCGAAAATGAGTTTTCGAAAACAAAAAAAAAAAAAAAAAAAAAAAAATTGTGAAGAAAACAGAAAATGGCCAAAAAGCCGTTTTGGGCGTTTTCTTCACAAACGCAGCACGAAGTGGGAAAACAGGGGAAAAGATCAGCCAACACACTTCCTCCTTTCTACTGCCAAACCACAAGCCACCGCCACTTCCCAAGCCCCTAACCTCCAGCCAACCTCCTTCAACATAGCCGGATTAATATATCACTGTGAAGCGCTCAATCCTCTCTTCAATTACCACACAAACAACAATTCGATCATAATGAGACATATGAAGCCAAACTCACCAAATTTTTAGCAGACTACCTTAATTTCTCCCACAAATTCTACAACTTCTGGACGAAATTGACCAAGACCCATACCAGAGATAGGTGCGCCAGGTGAAGAGGGACCTAGCCCAGGTGGTCCGCGATCGTGGGTGTCCCTGCCGTCGCCGAAATTTAGTTTCTTCGCTGCCAGTGTCACGATGTTCGCGACTGACGATTTTTCCAGATTGCAAATGAAGTTTTTTGTAGTCGTCTGGTGTTGGGGAGTTGTTTGGAGGTGTGTTCCGACCATGGGGGTGGCCGGAATCTTGATTTCCGGCAATTTTTAGTTGAGAAGGTAGTGAACTTTGAACACGAATTCCGGCCTCTGTAGTTATTGGAATTGGGTTCAGTTTGGTGGTATGTGAAGCTTGAAGTGAGGGCTGTTGACCGGTGGTAATGTCCAGCGGATTTGGTAGCCGGAGCTCACCGGAGTTTGGCTTCATTTTATGGTGGGTGGTGGTCAGTTTGTGAGAAGGATAATTCTAGTGGTACATCAATGCCTACATCAGAACCCTTGTGAGAATGGGGAGGCGCCAAGTGTGCATTATGTATGCCTTGATGTAGGCTCTGATGTACCCCTAGCAGAACCCTTGTGAGAATGGAAAATAATGTAACCAACTTTTGGGAAAATGTTTTGAGAAATAATTTTACAAAATGACAAAAAGAATACGTTTTCAATAATCTCAAAATGGACACTCAAAATACAAAATGAATTCGAAACTCAAAACTCAAAACAGAAATACAAAGAGAACGACCCCCTAGTGTCCGTCTAGGTTTCGTGTATTCTTGCTCTAAGTTGTAGTTCAATTTGAATTTCCAATGAAACACTCTACCCAAACAACACCATTGGCGGCCATGCTAGCCGCCTAGCCCGTTGTATGTTTTGAAAAGTATGTGATGTGATTGGTTGACGGAGAGAGGAGAGTATTATAGTTTGGCCCCGCGGTAGAGCTAAAGTCCAATTTTGCGTCTTTTTTCACGATTTCTACTGGATATTTAAGTCTCTATTTGATGGCAATTAAAATAAAATTTTAATAAAAATTGATGAAATGTGTTGTTGAAAAGATGTGAATTTCAACAATGTATGGTTAAAACTACTTGTTAATTTTGACTTAAATTAAAATATTTAGTGCCTACCAAATGGGGGCTAAATATGTTATTGACAAGGAAAAATGATATTCATCCCCATTGGGGATACATCTCCAATCTATGTGACGTTTATGTGACATTAAATGATAGGGGTGAAATTAAATAAATCATTTAATATCACCTATCATTTAACCAATTATTTACATCCACATAGATTGAGAATACATCTCCACTAGGGATGAGTATCATTTTTCTATTGACATGTTAAATGCAAAGTCTAAACTTTATGCCATATTTGATAATGCACTTTTTCCATGAAAAATGAAAAATAATTTCCATTTCCAACAAAAAGACTTGTTTGATAGGCACAAAATTCTTGAGAATTGATTTTCCACTCAAGGGCTTCACGCGCCCCATTTCTCACATTTTGAGGAAATTGATTTCCTACTAAAATGGTGGGAAATCCGATTCCGGGTTTTTTTTATTATTATTATTTTTACAATGTAAACAAATTTCATAACCTATTATTAAAAAAATCACTTTAATTAATAATTTTCATGTAAAACAAAGCTAAACGAACATTAAACTTTGATTGAAAAAATGATTTTATAGGGAAAAAAAATTTCGTTTTGTTTTTTATTTTTTGGCAATGAAAACAAATTTTATAACTAATTGTGGGAATAATTATCACTTTAATGAAGAATTTCTATGTAAAATAAAGCCAAACAAACACAAAATTTTAAAATTTTTCGGGTGAAAAATTATACAAATCAAACACATTTAATTAACAATTTTATGCAAAACAATTTTTAGGCAATTCCTTTCCCTGAAATTCATTTTCTTTTCACATATTTTCCACCCTTGCAATCAAACAGACCCTTAGTGCATTTCACTTCCTTACTTACCCTCTTAGAGAAAAGGGGAAAAAAAATCACGAATAACTTTCAAGCTATGTGTATCAAGAATAGGAAAAAGATTAATAGATCCAACCAAATAACTTTATATCTTTTCAATTACATGAAAGATGAATGGACCTTCCTTCAAAGTACTATTATGTATCAATTTCAATTTCATTAAAATATCTTTTTCTCGATTTTACTCATCACATAGCTTACTTTTTTTCTTTTTGTTTGTCCAGATTAAAAGCATCCTTTTAGGTTGGACTTTAATATTATCCCCTTGTTTGGCCCCATTAAAAATTTTTCTCTCTCTTAACTTTAACGATACATTCTCTTATCAATCACTATTTCAAATTTTATAAATTCTCCAAAATGGGGGCTAAACAATAACTACATTTTTGTTTTGATAATGAGGTGGGGATAGCGTATTGTCTTGAAAAAAAAAAACTATCATTCTTTTAAGCAAGTTGAGAAATGAATAAATGTGGACCCTTTTTTGTGTGAAAATGGGACCATTTGCTGACTCAAGACTACACTTAGATAGTTGAATAATTAAAATTCCTTAGCTCCGAGAGGGATTAAAATCAGAATTTTATTATATTTTGATAAAAGTCGATAAAATATGTAATCGAAAAGTTGTGGTTTAACTTAAAATTAATTATGGGCTTTAACTTAAATTAAAAGTTTAATTTTAATCCCTATCGAATAGCGCTTTGAATTAATTCAAAATTACTTTGTTGATACCAGTTGTTGGTCGGGCGAATATTCAACCAACAATAATCATGATTAGCGAGTGTACATTGTACACCAACCAACGAAACGTACTTGCAAGTTTGTAAACGTTTTATAAACGATTTAAATTATAAATAGATAAAAATATGTGATGAAAAAATGAATATCGGTGAATTATTGAAAACGTGGAAATAAAAAGTGACTTAAATATTTATAAATAATTTATACATATGAAACCAACGTAAAGAGACAAATCAACGCTATTTTTGATGCATTGATCGCACTCAAGGAAAAAAAAAAAAACAGAAAAGAAAAGAAAGAAGTAGAAGAATTAACATCATATATTATGATTGATAGGTGTACTTAAGTCAAGTTTGTCCAACGAGCAACAATCTCCGTTACACATAATCATTAATAAATTTCAATATCAAAAAGCTTAATACAAGATAAATAATTACGTGGCTTGGAAAGCGACTTCATTTCCATGTTTGGATTGAATAAATATTTCGAGATGCATTGAAGCCATCTTCATTCAAATCTAGCTTCAATTTTCTATCTAGGGATTAAAAGGGAATTGAAAAGAAAGTCAACTTATTGGGTGGAATTCCATTTACACTTTCTTAAAAGCTATATGCCATTAAACACACAAACTTAAATACAAACATTTTGTCAAATCTTAAGAAACACACGCACCTACCTAAATTGAAATGGCCGTTTAAACCATGGTATCTTTTGGGTCCACTCAAAGGCCACCCGTTAGAGCACTTCGAAAGGCTTCCGTACACCACTCACTATTCCATTTGCACCCTTGACAACGAACTTGTAGATTTATTTTATGTTGGTTACTCAACTTTAATTCATTAATATTTTTATTTTTCAATTTAACTATTTTGTTTCTTAAACAAAACTAAACGATAACCGTTATTTTGCAAAACATATTGAAATGAAAATGGATCGTGATTTACGATTCTCAATTTATTCATTTGAGTTTTTCTTGTCCGCAAAAACTACAGATTTCATGACAAAAAAACGCTAGGTTACGTATTTCATGAATCATGGTGGACTAACCGTAAATCATTATAATCCAAAGCAACTTTTCCAAATTTTATTGACTTCATCAAATTTCGTTGTTGCTAAATACTTAGCTCTTTAATTCTTCGCTCCATGATCTTAGTTATAGAGAAATGATACAACGAGCATTAACGCTCATCATAAGCATTATATGTTAATCATTGATGAAATGTTATATTAATTTAATTCAAATGTTGAGACGTATCATAATTTTTCTATCAATAAATTGATATGTTATATCATTGACACATAAGATAAGATGAGCGCCGGTGTTCATCGTATCATTCCTAGACTTAGTGGTCAAAATGAAACATAAGTGTAAATTAGATGATCAAATAGAAACAATTTAAAGTTGGTTGATCGGTGTGAAACAAGACCGTAACTTGGGGCATTTCCTCCAAACATGATTGATCTTGAACTATAACATACTATTCTTTACGCAAACTCTATATATACACCCTTCTCTTTTCTTTTCTCTCGTCATTATTATCCCCTTAAACATACGAACACACACGTACATTTAATTGAAGGTGCGTTCCAGTTTTGTTGAATCGATTGTGAGGTTGAGTGAATTTTTTTATTATATGGAATTTCTTTGCGCTGAAGTTTCGGAATCTTATACATAGTACTATCTTTCATTTATACCTTTAAGTGCTTTTTACATGTACTTACAGATGCAGATGTATATTCTCTCTTGGATATTTAATTGAAACGATTGATTTACTAGATTTTAGATGTCTGCTGTGGTGGGTTGTTTTATTGTATTCGTGCAAGTTGTTTGTGTTTCAAAGTGTTGAGATGTTTTTTTTTCTCCCCGAACAATAAATTATTAAATTTTAATTGGAAATGATAAACAAGAAGGCCTTGATGGATTTTTGAAATGAAAAAAATTATTTGAAAGTAGACTTTAGGCTGAGGTCTTGATGGATGAAGTAAGAGTGAAGGGGGATGTGTGTATTCAATTATGTGGTTTGATTCCATAGGAAAGCGTTTGTGTGGTTAAAAACTTAACATGTGATGTGGGGGTTCAGTTTTAGTATTTCTGAATAGGGGGAACTACATTACAATAAAGATCACACCTTTGTGAAATTTTTTGTCGTGTGATGTGAAGATCAATCAACCCCACGTGTTGTGACTTGAATTGTGGCTTTACATCAATTGGGTTTTCTAGGAATTCCATTCCAGAGCTCTTGAATCCAAGCCACTAAGGTGTAAGTTCAACTCATCTTACATGTGCACATACATGGATTAACCATCTAAAGACTTGGCATGTGGATGCATTCATTGATTTTTTGAAATTATGATTTAGTAATTTCTTAGTGGTTGTCATTTTCAAATTCATATACTATGACAGCAGTTGAAACTTGTAGGACCCTGTTTTTCCAAGAACAATTAAGGGGCATTTCTGGAAACTAATGATTTAGAGGAAAGACATTTTTATGATTGATTTGAACTAATAAGATGGTTGAAGGAAAACTATTGATTTGGGTTGATTAGGTGGAAGGCTAATATTTATTCATTTGAAGATGTCATGATACTCCATTTTGCACGAGTTAATGTTGATCTAATTGACTTCGCTGCTAGAATATAGGTACTTCTGCAATGTATCTTATTTGTCCAGATACAACTGTTAGACAATTGTGAATGATTCTATGAACATATTGTGATGATGCATTGAACATTTCGTATGTGGGAGTTCAAAATTTGTACTAATTCAAAACTCCTTTAGGAGCTATGTTGGGACACTTCCAAATGTGAAACCAAGCTCTGAAACTTAAACCTTACTATTTTGAACATGGAAAGAAAGTGCACTAAGGACCATGTTAATAGGAAGTAGGATGTTTCATTTCGATGTAAGCATCCTTCAGATCCATTGCGACAATTGTTGGCATTCTTTTGGACCGTGCTTTAGCACATCAAGTGATGCAGCTATTGGCCAAACAACTTGTTTTACATTATGATAGGAGGTTTCTCCGCTTTCTACATTCCAAAAAACCAAAAAGATTAATAGTGCCTTCGCTGCTCCCTAAGATTGTCGATGGATTGGATTTTGATCTGAATCCGATGAAATTAATGGGAGATGAATTTAGGATCTTAGTCCGATAACCTGATCAAGACTTGAATCCGATAATTTGTAACTAAATGAAGCAAATATAGATATAGGTTAATTTGATCTGATAACAACCCTATCCGATTTGTAATAATAATATAATATGTTTTATATATTGCTGCATAATTTATTACATAATTTTTTTATTTTAAAACTTGTATTATATTTTATGACTTTTAATGAAGAATGTTAAACCTATCAAATTCCAATTAATATTAATATATATTATAACAAATTTTTATTGAGATTGAGAATCCCCTCTTTTTAAAAATAATTCAGATCGGATATCCGATTCAGATCGATTAGATATCCAATAATATAGCAAATCGGATATAGATTTAACAATCAAATATCTATTGGATCATCGGATCAGATTGGATATGGACCAGATCATCGGATGTGGGCAGATCCGGTCCATATCCGATTCATTTACAACCCTACCGCTCCCTTGATTTGGAGTTGCTTGGATTTATATTCTCCCAATTAAGATATAGCCAATCATTAATAATATGTTACCAGCATTCAACTGGGCCAAGTCTTAATTGCCTGCTTTATTGTGTTTCCACATATTGAGATTCAATTACAAGTACTTTTAATATTCAGCACTGATCATTTAATAAATCACATTTTGCTGAAGCTAGATCTTGATTACTTGATTTATGAGTAAATGAGAGCTAAATTTATTCTGAATTGGAAAAAAACTTTGGAGAACTGGCATGGGAGGGGAGAAAATTATTGTAAGATATTATAATTTCCCATCAATGCTTTCGTGTAGTGCGTCTTTTGAAGTGTTATGCAGGAATTTCTTTCAATAATTGATTAATGTACTAGTTCTGAATATCTGTCAGCACTCCAATTTTAGCCTTGCGGTAAATTACTGTTGCATTAATGCTGATGATATTTGACGATCATTACTTTTTTGGGCTAATATTTCTCATTTTATTGAGCAGATTAAAAAATATTTCTCATTTTGTAGCTGGGAGCTTTGTCGATGCAAGCTTAGCTGGGCATCACCGTAGTTTTCTTTGACAGAGATGCATCTTGAGTTGTTTAGTAGTCTCTGAAACAAGTAATAATGTATGAGCCAGAATCAGATTCTGCTTCTTGGGGTCTTTTCAACTTGGACCAAATCTTCAATAATAATTACTATGGGGACCACACTCAACATGATATGAAAATCCGTCATGAATGGTATGCTAGTGATAGTCATTCTGATACAGAGTGCGACAACATTGACAATGACGAGAGTATTGCACGTGCTCTTCTTCAAGAAGAATTATCACAATTATCAATTGTAGAAGCTCCTGAATTATCATGTACTGGGGAAGATTACTCGCAAGACTCCAATGTTGTCCCTAATTGGCAGAGGCCTTCAAGTAACTACAATCCCAGTTGTTGATTCTTTGATCCCTGTCCGATATATGATAATCCACATTCTGATGCATTTCTGATAGAATATGAAGTCTATGCAGGGCAAGATGGTCACCTGGGAGAGACTGATGATGTGGGAAGTCTATGCTCCAGTCCTGGTGATAGATCATGTGATGGAGAAGATTATTCTTGTACTTTGGAAATTACAGATGAGTCTGAGCTTGATGGAGAAGTTGAAAAGAGGTTATACCAAATGATTCCTGTTCCTGTAAGTACAGGTTCGGTGCAGTCGTATAGTGCGCATAGATCTTTTAACTCACTTAATCCTTTTAATACTTCGTTTCTTTAATGTTGTTAATTATAATAATACCTGGGACAGTTACCTTATTGCCATAGTAAATATATTCAGCGCTTGCAGTTGCAAAGTCTCCTTAAAAATCTATGCCCTTCTTCCGTATTGAAATTATGCAACATAGGATTCTGATTTTATTTTGCTTAATAAGGTCTTATCATCAGCTTTAAATTTCAAAACTTTATATCAGCATTAGAAGTTGTGTAATTTTTCTTTTTTCCATTTTATTTCACTTATGGTAAATATTATGAGTAGAATAGCAACGACTTCTTGTTATATATTCTACATATGAAGTCCATGATATCTTGTACTGTGTATAGTTCTATTAATTAGTGTCTGAATTTTGTTTGATGACATGTTATGCTGATAAACATTTTTCGTTTACACCTTGTGCCCATTAGTAGAAATTGTATAGTTTTGAGAACCACTAATCAAGTGTCTGTAGTATGTTTGAGGCCCCTAATGGGCTCTTCAGAAAATCCTGATATGGATGCTTAGCTTGCTTTAGGACTTTCATCAATACTCCAGCAAACAAACATAGCCTGAATCTGTTTTATGCCATTATTGAAACATTTTTGGTGCACCAAATATATGAAGAAATAATAATTAAAACTTTTTGAGTTTCCACGATCAATTGACGTAGTTTTATGTGCTTGAATGATATCAGTTTTTAAAGTAGAACTAAAGGCATTTATTCATTTGTTTATACAGCACATTCCAAGAATTAATGGAGACATACCTTCAGTTGATGAAGCAACTTCTGACCATCAAAGGCTGCTAGATAGGTACTCCTAGTTCATGTGCGGGTAGCCACCCCCAATCCCCGTCCCCTTAAATGTTGCAATTGCTGCACAGATGCCTGTTTTTTTTGAGTAATTAATATAGCAGATTAAGGTCAGAAATGGGAGGGAGACTCAACTTATGGTAGAACAAGATGACTGTGCTATAAATGCTAATCTCATTTTTTACTAACAGCAAATGAAAGATGTTAACCAAAATCTCGTTTTATTTCAAACATTCGAATCTGGAACTGGCTCAGTTACCTTAGTTTGAATTGGGATAACCCGTGTCTGAATACTTACCAAATCCCTCATCACCCTCTCAGGACTTGAACTGTGACTGCTTGACAGTGTTTGAAGATTTACCCACTGGTTCCAACCCTTGGTCCTCTTGCTATAGTGGTTGTTTAAACTTAGAATACATGAGACTTCATGAATTCATGGGCTAACCACCGCTCAAGATTTGAACTGTGGCTGCTTCCCAATTTTTGATGACTTACACACTAATTTCAACCCTCGGTCCCTTGCTATGGTGGTTTTTGAAGTTACTATGAAATACATGAGACTCCATTCACTCATGCACTCTGGCCTAATTTATGTTTTGTTAGACATAAGCCTGTTTCTGTTCATTCTTGCACATCATGCATATCAACTATGGTTCACTTGGATTCTTTCAGATGGTAAGACTTAAATTTCATTGTCTGTTTTCTTGAGTTATGCATAATGTTGTGCTTCATGGTAAGTGGATGGGCAGAACATATGATCAGGATTTGATGTTGGACGGTGTTTGGTTTCAGATTGCAGTTATACGAATTGGTTGAGCACAAAGTTCAAGGAGATGGGAACTGTCAGGTCAATTGATACATCTTTTTCAATAAAAAACTGCATCCCCATCGGCTTTATGAAAACATTGTTGTGGTGACTGCCCCAGCTTTGTACTAAAGGTTTCTCAAGTAAAATGTTCCTAGAGTCATCTCTTCAGTTATATGTAATGCAAAAATCAATTGCTGGAAATAAAAAATATGTAAGATACAACTTATTTGCTTCCATAGCATAAATCAGGCCTTTTATGTAGTGTGCAAATCATTTTTGAGTACCTGGCTAAAAGACATTCAAGAAAACACTAAAGTCCCCTTTTTGTTGTTACATGGATTTGAAGGGCTGTTTTGTGGATTGTTTCACTAATAAAATAATGATTTGCTAAATTTTTTTAGCAAAGTTTCTTCATGGTGTGTCCTTTACATCCATTCTGCATGTCAAGTGATTCTTTATGAGGACTAGTTATTTTGTCTTTCATGTCCATGCATGCTTTTACTTGGGCAGTTCTATTGGTTCTTCAATTTTATGCTTGAATTTGGAAATTTGTTGGTTTTTATCTCTCTAATTGTAAATTTTTGTTGTATTAAAAACATTAGTCATGGTATGTTTGATCATGTTGAGTTGTACTGCTTACTTCTGCTTTAGCATAGCAATGAGAGTTTTTTTATGATTTTATTACAATTAGTTTTTTTTAGATAATTTAGACATTACATGTCCTCTCTTTCCCCCAGTTCCGTGCTTTATCAGATCAAGTCTACCGGACTCCTGAGCACCACAAATTTGTGAGACAGCAAGTAGTTCATCAGGTTGTCTTGTAGTTGTAAATTAAATTTTTCTTTCATGATTTATTTCTTGCTGTATACTTGGGTTCTTTTCTTTCAGTTCATCTAAATACTTCTGTCTTCCTATGCATTGGTTGGGTATTTTCAGCTTAAGGCTCATCCAGAAATGTACGAGGGATATGTTCCCATGGAATATGGTGAATATCTGAAGAGGATGCCCAAGTACTCTTAATGTCTTTGCCTTGTTTCATAAAATCAACAGTAAATTTTTTTTCGCCCCCTTCTCAGTGCTGGAAATCACTTTAATGCTTACCTTTGAATATTTAATGAACCAGGAGCGGGGAGTGGGGTGATCACGTCACTCTGCAGGCTGCTGCTGATTCAGTATTGATTATGATACCTTTTTACCTTTTTTCATTCATTTAGATGAGGGTATATGTTAATGTTACCAGAACTGACCTATCCTCTTTTCTTTGCTGGCAGTATGGTGTGAAAATTCTTGTTATAACTTCATTTAAAGACACCTGTTACATTGAGATTCTTCCCAAGGTCCAGAAGTCAAAAAGAGGTAACTATTTAGGTGTCTTATTATTGCGTTTTATCTATTACACGAAATAATAGTTTTAGTTCCTGCCAATGATCAATAGATTATTCATTATAGGCCAGTTGGGTGATTGACAGTTCAGATTCTTGTGCTATTTTAATGCTTTGATGACATGCTTCATGATCCAATACCTTTTCTATCGATTTGGCAATGGGAAATATCATTAATTCGTACTACATAGAGCAATTAATTATGCGAACAGAAAACAAAGGCATTAAAAGCACATGATTTAGAGTTGTTCTCAATGCGAGAGCCACGCCGATGCTACTGCAGAAATTTACTATATCAAAGCAGAGAATTATGACACGTTCTGGACTCGGCCTCTCTTTGTTCTCTCTACCACCAAAAGTGGCTAACCCTAATACCCATCATATAGGAGGAAACAGTGACCTAATCTGTTTGCGAGTTTCTCAAAACCCCTAAAACACTTGAACAGTTTGTGCTGGGGGAAAAGTGTACAGTAAAATTCGGCTCCACATGCTTGGGGCAATAGAAATGCTCACTCGTGTGCTTAAATTTTCTGTCAGAAAATAGGCAAAACTAAGAGCCTCTAGCTAGATGGATAAACCAAACTTATATAGTACTCTTAAGGGCACACAGTAGCTTGTAGAAAGTTATGATCAAAATATTTTGACTTGCTCATCGAAGAAAAGGAATGTAAGAATATCTATACCCCTGGAAAATGGCCTTTGCACTTCAAACCAAAAATAATGCATACTAGTAACAGTGTGTGAAACTTCATCGATGATTTGTCAATATAGAATAAACTCCAAAATCTGTGCACACTACCACTGCCACTCAATGAAACTCGGTCTTGAGAACCAGTGTTTTCTAATTGCAAATTGTACGTTATATTGTTATTTATCGTTTACTTTTTATTTTATTTTCTATTTTTGGGGTTGGTTTGGTTTGGATGAAGCTCGTAAAGAAAATTAGTGTATATAAGTACCAGAACTCTATCTAGTTTAGACATTCTCTGTCTACTCTACAAATGCGATCCAGTTTCTTTTTCATGTTTGCTTGTGTTGAACTATTTCCCCCTTGGCACAGTTTCAGATCATTTCATTTCATTTATCGCCTTAATTATGTCTTTTCTTGTGCAGTCATATATTTGAGTTTCTGGGCTGAAGTACATTACAACTCAATCTATCCTCAAGGAGGTAATAACTCTCTCTTGATTTGATTAGAAGACCTAAAAGACACTATGATAAGAGGAGAGCAAAATGAAATATTTTCACATGCAGTTTGTGTTGAATATTAACCTAACTTCTACAACCAAGGTTTATTGCCTGACATTATGCATTATACTGAACTTTCTTGTTCACTAATTTATGAAAACCACAAGTTTATGGTAATTCAGAAATTCTGCAATATATTTTCGAACTGGGGTACTAACCAATAAGTTTTCTGCTTTTATGTCCATCCTAATCAGATTAAGTTATATTCATCCTTCAGATTTGCCCCCAAGTGACTTTAAGAAGAAGAAGTGGTGGAACTTTCGAAATAAGCATTAGAAGTAATTACTCATTTGAAACTAATACTTGGAAAGTATTTAGTTTCCATTTCTTTCAACTCTCCATCATCTCTCTTTGGATGAGAAGCGTGTATTTTCTCGGTGCTCGATATTTCAATATGAAGCGTGGCTAAGCGATCCTCTTATTCACTCCTGCTGTTACTGTACCTCTGCTCTCTTTTTCAATCACTATATATATACGTATATTTTTCTGTAATCATACAATACAATCAATAATATTATATAGCATTTTCTTATTGCAAGCTTGGTTCTATCTTTGTATTCTCGTGTTTCTTTAATCAGCATGCTTATGGCATTATAGATTCACAGAGCCAATTTCAAATTGGTGGGGGTGGGGTGGCTTGAATATGAAAATTTCATGCTTCAGAGTTCACACAGCAGAATAGTACCATGTTATCAAACCCCGAAAGGAAAGTCAGCGGTCCACCGGTGTACTCTTTTATACTGGGCTCCATGGCAGCGGTCCACAATGAAATAAACTGTATTTGACTCGGAGATGTATAATCTTTACATTCCTTCATTCACAAGTCCAAATGAGTAGCAATCTCTTTCGTCAAAAGTCCTATGGCTGCTCAATCTCTTTCACAAACAAGTAAATTCTGCTTTTCAATTGCCTGATTAAATAGAGTTTCGTCGAATTGTCCCTGAACATGTATTCATTGAAGAGATGTGAAAGCCGTCTTGAGGATATTTATTTTCTTCCAATTTTGTATTGTATTGGAACCCATAAAGGTAAATTTTCAGCAAGATATATCTTGTAATTTTTTGTGCAAATAGGAGCCATTATTATATATATTTTTCTTATCAGTAATGTCATCTACGTTCATCGTACATAATTGTAAGTAATCAAAACGAGACGAGAACGTTTTTCATCTTATTACTTAAAAGGCCCCAGTTATCTTTTATTTATCTATTAATGCCACTAGATTACTAGTATCTAGTGATCCTCAACTACCCCACGATGCCTCTCTTCCGCCTCCTCCACCGCAGGCTGCAGTAGAAGAGCCGTGAATGGCATGTGGCGATACGCATCGGGATCAAACTCCAAGCCCATTGGCGGCGGCGACTGGCCGAGGTCCAGCCTAAAGCTCAGCGGCGGGGATGGAAGCAGCGGAGCCTGAACAGACGCGCAGGAGCGGGACAGAGGAATGGTGGGGGCGGTGGAAATGTTGTCAGCAGGGATGGTTCCGGTGCCAGTGGCGGCGATGATAGCCGGTTCGGCTTGGCGGAGAAGCCACTCAATGGTCTCCCCGTCGGAGCGGTGGCCAAGTTCCCGCGTCAACTGGAACACCCGGGCGGCGCACAAAGCCGGTATTCTCACTCGGCGGCCTCGGCCATTGACTTTAGTGTGCCTATCCTTGGTGGACAGCGAAGACCTTTTTGAAGTTCTTGAATGACCCAACTTTGTTCCAGCAGGATTAGCACCAGAGGATTCAACAGCAGCGGCGGTGGCAGGATGTGGAATGACAGCCCTGAGTGACTGAAAAAGGTGGTGGCGGGAGGCTGCCATGGGGCTGAGGTCATCAGAGGAGAGTTTGTAGAGGGCCGTTTCAGAAGCCATTTGAGGAGCGGAGGGCGGTGGACAGAGGGGGGAGAGAGAGAGAAAGAGATTAGGGTTATTTATACTTGGGGTGTTGGAAGTAAAACTGAGTAAATGTTATGGTTTATTAGGTGGAGACTATGGCCCCACAAAGGACCGAGTGGAGCCAGTTCACTAGGTGATAACATCTATGTAAGTCCTGGGTATCGACTTTGGGCCCACAGTTTCAGACTAATGGGCCCACTAGGGTCTTAAGTCTTCAACCAATATCTTTGTCTGTGACCATTGTTCTAAAATATATAAAACATGGCTAGAAGTAGAGGTTAAGTTTCTAACTTTACGAGCATAGACGAGATCTAAACGTTTAAAAAAAAAAAAAAAAATGTTTTCTCATTTTTAATATTATTTTAAATTTTTAATCATTCTAAAATTTATTTAATAATTAAAATAATAAATGTATCTAAAATTATAAAATACTATATTTACTTAATAATCTACACAATTAGTCAATTATACAATTTTCTAATTTTGAAAATACAAAAATTAGACTAATTTTCATAATTTCAACTTTCAACTAGACAAATTTTAATCAATAGATTTATATGAACTTCACACATACTTTCGAAGTTTTACACAATTCAGATAATAGCGTAGTTTAAACCTTATCTAATTCTTTATTAGATTCAAGTTCTCCAACGTGTTTTCATTTTTGAATTTTGTACAGATTAAAAAATAAAATTAATAAAGCACGCATAGGTGCGCCTAATAGTGCATTAAGCGGTTAACTTGACAGTTGACCGTTTAACTTCGCTTTAACTATTAAGATGAGACATTTCGCTTGCTCCTAACGCCTAGGCACTTTTTAGAATGTGTGCACATAACGTTTCCACATTTCATTGTTATTGTGGAAAACATCCATATCTTTTGGCATTTCATCCTTATTTTCACATTTCATTGAGGAAAATGTCATTTTCACCTATTTTGGTCTGTGATTGCAATTATTTTTTTTTCTTTTTGTTTTATTTAAAGAGAGGGGTATATTTGTCATTTCATAATTTTTAATTGAGAAAACAAGTGAAAAGAACTTTTTGCGCAATGAAAAGTGGAAATAAGGGTGAAAATGTCAAAAAAATATTTTTCACAGTTGGTGAGGACGTTATGTGCTAATTACCATTTTTAGAATACTGTTTGCAACTTTCTTCAGGCATCACGGGTCCCACCGCAGGCATAATTGCATTGTGCTTTTATTCAAAAACAAATTAATTAATTCATAGTCCTTACTGATTTTGCTACTATAAAGCAGTCCCAAAATTTGAGTTGGATCTCTCAACTGATTTATTCAATTACGATATATGTTTATTATAATTGAGCAATAGGATGGGATTGCTACCTATAAAACGATTTTGAAATAGTAATGAAGAGAATTGGAGAGACAGTTGGGTGCTAATGAACATGAAAATGAAAATGTATTTTTTTCCCTTCAGTCGATTGAAAGCCACTTCAAACAGAATTAAAAATAAGATAATTTTGTTGTAAAATAATTATTGATGATTATTCGATTTTGTCATGATATTTAAAAAATAATTTTACTTTAGAAGTTTTTAACTATGGCATGTTTGGTAAATGATTAAATTAAAATTAAAATGATAATAAATTGTGGATCATATGAAATGTGTGAATCTTATAAAATATTCAGAAAAAGTATGTTCAATTTGACCATGATTTATTAAATCAGCGGTGATTCATGTACAGAAGCCATTTTGACAGAAAACTATTCGGTTGAGATTAGTCATTGAAGATTCCAAACAAAAAATCACTTATACGAGATTGTTGCCTTTTTTGGGTTGGATTTGACACATGCCTTTTTGTTTGTGACCTTACGTTCATTGAAGCTTAGGCACCGTTTGATAACCATTATTCTAGAAAAAAATGCATTCTTTGTGTCAAATCACACTTTTTTTGTGGTTGAAAATGAAGGAAAAGTTATTGATGTGATGGAAAATATTATTTTATTGATGAATGTGTGGTTGAAAATTAGTAGAAAAATGAGAATGAAAAAAAGAATGGATACCAAACAAAGGCTTAATTGTACTTCCAGACCAGAATGCATTGCAGGCTCAAGAGGAGGCTAATTCAGGGCTAATAATATTCTCCATACAAAACTCCTTGATTCAACTATCTCTACCATCCTTAGTGGTGGCAAATGGGCCGAGCGGGTCGTCGACTCGGGCTCGTCATTTAGCACTAGCCGAGCGGGCTGACTTGCTTCGCCCACGGGTGAGCGGCTCGTGGGCTCGTCTTGGCGAATGATTAATTTTTTATTTTTAAAAAAATGTTTCTTTAAAATTTTTTTTTTTTTACGAGTAACGAGCTGAGCTCGTGTGCATACAGGCCGAGCCTGCTCGGCTCATTGCTATCTTTACATATCCCTGCCTAAATCAATTCTAGTTTTTCAAAATGTTGAGAATTATAAACTTAATTATATTCCATCGAGATCAATCAGTTTTAAGAAAGAATAACAACATTTAGAAAGGTTCGTCAGACTATGTCCTCTCCCATCATTGTAGTAAAGCACTATGATAAAAAATATTTACAAAAGAAAATCACACACACATCTTCTCTAGACAGTGTTCTAAAACGCGGCTAAATGCGCCGCGTATGCGCGCTTAGGCGTCACCAAAACGCCTCGCATGCTGCCAATGCGTGTGAAAACGCGGTCAACGCTTGAGTTGACCACTAAAATGCGCTTAATGCACTTACAGGCGACCTTTTTTTAATTTTTTTTTTTCATCAAAATTCTGTCTTTTATTAAAATTTTATAAACTTCCCAACTTCCCACCCACCAATGGACAGGCCCAGGAAGTTTATGAAGTTCTTGTTGGCCCATTTATTTATAGACTTAATTTCTTGTGTTTCATCTCTAAGATTCCGATGTGGGATAACTTTGGCTGTGGACTGTAGTAGTATTTGCCTATTTGGGGGAAAATCATCAACTGATTTGGAACAATCAAATAAGGGCGCTGAAGGATGGGGTGGATGGAGTGGCGGGGCGATGAACAACGGCGAGGAGGCGATGGTGAAGACGGTCTAGAGCGAGGCCAAAGAAGGAGGGGTTTTCAGGAAAGGAGTCGTCGAAAATAAGGGAAGCTGCAACGCCGGCATCTAAGATTGAGAGGAGTTGTTTCTGGCGGAGGGAACCAACAATGAAGTGATCCGACTTTTGGTCCCACGTGAAGGATGTTGGGTAGAGATTTGGCCACTGGAGGTTGACGACGTCGGGCTTCCGGTAATGAATTGGGTACGGTGAAAGAATCAAAGCAAGGAATACAAGGATTAATTTGAACATGGTTTTGTTGATGGGATTTTTTGTGTATTCGGAGTTCTAGGATCAAGACATTTAGGTTTTGAGCAGAAGGATTTTTTTTCATGGTTATCTGAAGTCTTGTTCCATTGCCCGATTCAAGGAATGGTTCTGTCTCAGGGTTGTGTCTTATTCTCTGTCGCGAACCGGGATCGCTCGCCAGCTAGGTCAGATTGGAGCAAGAAAACCATATATTTTCCCTTTTTTTTGAATTCTGATGGGCATTCATTCCCAATGGCTTAGTTGGTCTGGTTTCATTTTCAGCTACTCAGTATAGTTCCATTCCCAGGGGTGGGAAACTAATCGATACCTATTTGGTTCAGTTACTAGTACACGTAACCAGAAGTCTCATGAAAAACGGGAGATGAAGGGACATTGAAAATTGTTGGAGACGAAGAGCTAAGGAACAGGGCGTTTGAGGAAGAACTGAAGAAGAGGTTTGGTTAGAGTTGTACAGGTTGGTCATTTGGGTTTTGGCAGAGTTTCTATCACTGGAATCCCTTCTCAGACCAAGATTATGAATATAGAAATCTTGAGATGTTAGACACAACTTTATTTAGAAATAAGTTCATTCATTTGTAGTTGATTTGAACAACATAAAGCATGCTTTAATTGATGTTCTTGCTGGTAGTGCTCTGTTTTCTTGCTAGTGTATACCCGTTTCTATTGTCATTCTCTCCTGTATTGCTGGTGCCAGTTGTGCTATTTTCTTCTTGCAATTTTGGATTAATCTCAGCAGCTGGGGGAAGCTTAAATCCCCAACATTATTCAACCTTTTAATTGTTTTTTCTCCAATAAGATTGTACAAGTGCTACCAGTTTACCCAATGTCTTCAGCAAAGTCAGAGTTCAATAGCAATCCTAGTGAGACAGTAAATTTATTGGATGCAGAGATCAATTTATTTGCTGGTTATGCTGATGAAAATATGAAACTGGGCGGCGAGAACCAGCTTATTGAGGATTATTGTACATCTTATTTCAAAGTATGAATCACTTCAATAAATTATGCACCATCATTCAAAGAAAGTTAGAAACCACAGGGAAATTTAGCTGTGGCTCAGCAATATTACTTTCAAGTCTCTGACTTGCTAAATTTGTGCTTGTAAGTCCTCAAGGTTCAAGTTTCAACTATTTTGGTCAATTAAGTTTCAATTAAAATGAAAAAGGTCCTTCAATTAAAATGAAAAATATGAAATTAACCCATTTTTTTATAATATAGCAAAAAATCTATTTTTTATATGAAAATATATTTAATGTCTTAAAAATAATTAAAATAATGCCTTAAAAATACGAAACGCATTATGGCGCTTATTCTTCGCATTGACACGCCTAAACTTGTGATTCTTGATTCTCGACCTCGACGCATCGCAACGCATTACGCATTTTAGAACATTGTCTCTAGACCCTCTTTATATCTTTTTTATGATAATGATAAAGTCTAAGGACAACTCCCTATTTATAAGATAAATTAGGGCAAAATCGAATTTTACAAGAACTCAAATTTCTTGATAGAATTTTACAAGAATACAAATTTCTAAACAATTTTTAATGAAATTTTGGTCTGGGACCTTCGTCCCCTTGCACCCCTGGGAGGGGGGCCTCTTGCCTCCCTTCCAATCCCCACGCCGACCTGACCGTGGAGTTCGATCTGCAATCAACTCTGTAAAGTGCGTGGCAATAATTGAAGTCAACAATAATTAGGTTCTACAACTTAACAATCTCCCACTTTGTACTCTACTTCTCAAATTGATCGGCAGCCCTCTAGGGACAGTTGGTAGACCTTTGGCTACCACAGTTCTGTCTTTCTCTTACACTATTGCACTCCAACAAAACTTTGGTAACTTGGAATGCTCCCTCTCAAATTTTCATTTAACAAGGTTCAATTGTTTGACATATGCTATGCTCCCTTTGCTTCAAATTATGATTGTTTACTTCGCTACTACTTATTGGATTGAGATTTAGAGTGTTGGACTGTGATGCAAAATCCAACCCATTTGAATTGTAAAAGCGCGTTTGAGAAGTGTGACTTTAGTTGCCTCTTTAACAGATGAGCTGCTAGTTATTTTGGACCTTTGATCTTGATCCGAGATCAAAGTGGTCGCTAAGTGTGTAAGTAGGCCCTTATGTTGAAACCCTAATTCATTCTTGCATTCTAATTTTTCTTGGTCATCTTCTAGAATTCTCTCTGTTAGTTTTCTTCTCTTCAACTTCATTTTCAACATCTGGTTGGATAATTCTGAGATTTCTTTGTGAGATTAAAAGTCTGATGGATTATTATAGTGTGAAGAGTGACGATTTGATAGAGGGTTGAGTTCTTCTGGTCCATAGAAGTGACTTTAACACGTCTGTTTGAGGGTATAAGTTTTCCGAGACTTCTATGTTGATATAGAAGAGTACAATATTCTGACCTGTTTTCTATGAGACCTTTGCTGCCTTGGTAAAGAAAAGTTATAATTTCTATAAATCGAAATTCATTACTTTCGAGTTTTTGTATAGTAAGGAGTATTGTTCTGAATTTTGAAAATGGCATGTTTGCATAAACGCAAGAAATATGTCGGGTGATAGAGTTTAGTTCGTAATTTAATGCACACTACGATTGAGGGGCTTAGTTGCACCATCTACCCAATATTTAGTAAATATTTAAATATTACTTTTTAAATTTTGAATATTTAATAATTACTATTTTAAGGTAGTAAAAATGAAACGTGAAATATTAATCGTCTCCTACTATTTAAATATGGTATCTAATTTTACTCCACTAAATATGCCCTACCCTTGTGGTGCAATTTAATTATAATCAACCAAACACGCCTTACCCATACTTCTATGTTTGTCCATGGTTCAAAATCCCCAATCTTGAGTTTTTATATGTAAGGGTGGGCATGGATTGGGTTGTTTCGATTTTTGCTCTAACCCAATATTGTCGGTTTGTTCGAAATCCAACCCATGTAAATGTTGAAACCCAACATAACCCAATTATGTGTCGTTCGGGTTGAGTTTGGTTGGTCGGTCTATGTCCATCTTAGCACACACAATATTTCAATTTCCAAAGATCAAATAGCAACAATATATATAATATCCTTCAGCAAATGAGCTTGAAAGTGATTTTAATTCTTACTGCTGCTGCTTTAACCCGTTTAGGCACTCAGTGGACCCAATCCCTTTGGGTGTAGCCTCGCATTACCAGAAGCGAGCCATGCTTTAACACGAATGAACGTTGGTCTGAATCATTATTTTTCTTTGTTCGTTGGCTGGGAGGATCACCCCCATTTTCTTTAGCTGGCATAAAAATAAAAAATAAACATTATAATATGAACAGTTTTATGTCGTTGCAATTGAAATTGTTCCTAAATCCAGATTCCTAATTACCCCAAAGATTAACTATATTAACGAACAGATTTGGGAGCAAACGAACATGCTCATAGTCAAACCAAAATCTATCTAGATTCCTAATTACCTCAAAGATCGGGGAGAACTGGGAAATTGAAATAAATACTAATTAGGTTGGGGACTTAGGGTTGACAAATATTCGATATATATTTTAAATTAGTGGGTCGAGTTGGGTGATTTTTATCGGGTTGGGTCGGTTAACAACCCTACCCGCGTAGAATTGCCAAAAACCGAATCCACCAAAAAATTGAAAAAAACCGACCTAACCCGGTCGGGTTGGGTTCTGTTCGGCCGGGTTTGTCGGGTTCGATTAGTTTTTGCCAACCCCTAGTTTTACATAATTTCTGAATATTGATCCTATCATGAACCCTGATTGATCAAAATCTCAAAATCATCTCAACACATTATTCGATTACAGATTTAGCGTAATCTTTAGCCCATATTTTGGTTTAAAAAATTACATTTCAAGGTCTTCCTTCCGGCGTAATAAGGGCTTAGTTCTCCATATAAGCCCTATTCTGAGGTATAATTGACACTATCTCCCACTGAAATCAAGAAACTTCGATTGTAGTACCATTTTCAAGTTCAATATTAACTCCAATTATGACATCTCGAAGCAACCAATCAAACGTGTGTTCAAGAAAGAACAAGCAAAAATTTGACATCACACCCCCACTGCAGATCTAAATCATAGATCTTCTCTCGCATCTGTATGGGTACAAAAAGTTACACTTGTAGTGTATACTCTAAAACGTTGATTGTCATTGGGTTTTCGTCAAGACGCAACACACAGGTGTTTCATCTAAGTTTGTGTAGGTTATCGAACCCGAAACAGAAATGTCCAAACTGCAGTAACGTATCAGCAATAAAGTTTAAACTGGGGATAAATTCACACCAAACTGTACTAAAAATTTTACATCAATCAATAAAAAATAATAAACTTTTATTGATGTTGCTCAAGAAATGAAAATTTATCAGCATGGTGTAATTTTTTTAGGGGAACATCAATTACATAAATACGTAACAAATCTGGAAATACTTTCATATCAAAAATGAATTTATGAACCCGATTCATAATTATATAAATTTCGGACATATATATATATTTTTTTTCAAAACATATACAGTAGATAAGAAAGCACAATATCACACAAATGTGAATTAATATCACTACGAACCAAAAATGTCGGAGAATGATATATCTTCCATAGATGATGGCGGAGAGAAATCTGTGTAAGAATTCCAGCACCGATGCTAAAGCGTAGGTTACACATCTTAATTTTGAATTTCTTCTATTTGGAAAAGAGTAATTGAATGAAGGCATAATATCTGGGAAATTCAAAAACATGAGTTAAAAGAAACGAATTGGGCTATTTAAAGATATATATCATGACGTAGTATTTCGTGAAATATTTTTTTTATAATAGGGCAAATACGATTAGAGTTCGATTCAAGTCCAAAAAAACTCCGAGCAAACCTTTGCACACTTTTAGAAATTTTGATTCGTTTAAGAAGTCAATCTTTTGTTATTATATTCGATTTTATCAAAAAATAATTTCGACCGTAGTTAACTTTAGTTGCAATCTTAGTTACTTTTAGAAATTGTTCCGAGTTCGTGCGTACATAAGTAATTGAGCGTGAGAGTCAAATGAATCGAAAGATTCATGTTTGGTTCGGGAAGGGAATAATCGATTATTTTGAATTCGTTTTTCGTATTAACTGATCATCTAATTATGGTCTTAGTTCAAAGTTTCTAAACACATTTTCATCAAAATTACTAAAAATATATATAAATGTCAAAATGAATCTTAATTTTTTATTCAACTCGTTCGTTAGTGCAAGACAGGTTTGTCTTAACGTTAGCTTGGATGTGGCATGTGCCATCAATTAGTTTTAATTTAGACTAATTAAAATGAGGTGAACTGCTAATCATAACAAAATCAAATAACCCCACTAGTTTTAATTAAATAAATTACTTAAATTTCTATCGATAATCATTATATGAAATCTTAAATGAAGATTCGGAGGGAAAGAAGGAACGAGTGTACAAATTATCAAACGACAATGAGTTGGCAATTGTAGCCTCCTACAGTCCCCTTACGAAACTTTCATTATTGGGTTAGCCATACACTTCACATGGCATCATCAAATGATACAAGTCTTGGATAAGATTTTGAGTCTCTCGTGTCTACCATTTCACCATTAATCTTATTTTGAAAAATATGGCAGACGGACGAGTTGTCTAATATCGTTCCTCCTCCATGAGCTGTGATCAAGCTTTCCGCCAACTTGAGTGTGATAATAATCATAAATTATTGACCTACTAAATTAAATTAAAGCATAATTGTGAAAGAAAGAATACACTGTAATTTATAAATGGCATAAGCAGTGATGAGAATACTCGTAACCTGACAAAAAAATCTGAAATGTGTTAGTTACACAATGTTACAAATTTCTCAAGGGTCTTGCTACTAGTACATTATGGATGCCATAAAGGCATCCATAATGCACAAGTGTCCGACCCCCATTGGGGGGTCGGACACTTGTCCATTATGGATGCCTTTACGGCATCCATAATGTACAACAAGACAAATTCATTTCTCAATATTCCAACAAATCTATTATAAACCTAATATGTAACTTTTACGAGATGTTATGATTTTGACTTCGTATTGTCTAATTAAAATAAGATTGTTTTTGTCTATTTCAAATGTAGGAAAAATATTTTAATTTTCTATTTGTAATAGGACTGTTATGAATCCCCACGTCGATCACAATCCAAGTATTCATCCTTTTGTATCCCTAGAGTCAATCCTTTGACTTTTTATTTGTTTCAATGTGTTAAGCTGTGTTTGATATGGAAAATTTTCCATGGAACTAGGAATTTAAATTCCATCTTCCACCAATTTGCTTGTTTGATGTGAATAATTTTCTTGGGAATTGGATTTCCACATTTTCTTCACACCGTGACATTTTCTTTGTTTTGCTTGAATTCATTTTCCCACCTTTTTGGTGGATTTGGTTTCCTATTTTTATTTTTATTTTTTGCAATGGCAACAAATTCCAAACTCAATGGTAAAAAAAAATCTATTCATTTAATTGACAATTTGCATGAAAAACAAAATCAAACGAACACAAACAAAAAAAATCGTATTTTTAAAAAAAAAAACTTTTTGGCAATCCAAACAAATTCTATCACCAATTCTAATAAATTTTATCTATTTAATTGACAATTTTCATGAAAAACAAAGTCAAACGAACCAGGTGAAAAATTATACCAATCAAATACAATTAATTATAATTCCCAATAAAACAATTTAATTCCATGGAATTCATTTCTTTACCACCCATTTTTCACCTTTGCAATCGAACGGACCATAGTTCAATGGGTCCAATTTTAGAGCGTGTGAAGGATTCTACTTGATTGTACAAAATATTCATTTAGTGGTTTTCTCCACTTAATTTTGAAGTTATCCACGTTAATCGGTGTTGCTATTTTGTCCATACACATATATATATAACTAAATTACATGAACAACGATCATGTGGATAAATCGAGGAATTGACCTTAATCATAACACAAGTGATGTCACGATCTACTTACAAGATGAATGTAATTGAGATAATTACTGAAAAGAAAATTTGTATGGCTTTTTTATTAAAAAAATAAAGGTCAATATTTATAATTATTGCAAAATCGTATACAATTAGGAAAATAATGTCAGTGAATAAGAAAGTATCATAGAGATATGATTATAAAAATCTGATCACAGTAAGAAAATAATGTCAAAGAATAAGAGAGTGTCGTAGAGATATGATCATAAAATCTGGTCACATATTTAAAAATATTGAGAAATAATATAATTAATAATTTTCCTTTTAGTAGCATCATGCAAAGGAAATCTTATGATTTTGGGTAATGATTCGGGCAATAGCTAAACAAGATTATTTCATGTAGATTTGATTCATGTCAATGTGGATTATGTTTCCCTGAAAATTGTTAAACTTCAGACATAGGTTTTACGCAGTAGATTAATTGTTTAATATTTTAATTTCTTCATTAATTGTTGCTTTATAAAGTAGATATTCGCACGAAATCTATAAATACATGATATCACAGGCAAGTAATATAGAGTAATTAGAGTACGGGCTCGTATCTAGCTATGAATCTAATTAAATCTTGCTTCAACTGAATTAAGAGCTCATATTGGTCACGGGTTGATGTAGGGCTAGGAAGACACAATATTAATCGTGGAGAAACAACAATAATCAATCTCACTGTAAATAAAGAGTGCAAAAAATTAAAGAAAACACAAGTGATTTTTTTCGACCTAAATCCCGGATGTTCGGTGATCACTTCTACCGCCTACATCCCCTGTTGAGTATCCAATAGATTATATTTGTGCTCGATTCCACTATATAATCCAAAATGAAAACAAATGTTTAGTCAAATCACTGAATATGGAACAAAAACTTATCTCTCAAAATACAACAATCAATTAACAAGATTTACCAAGAATCTCTTCAAATCCTCCGAAATAGTAGCTTGAGAGAACACAAACTCTCTTACAGATATTCACCCAGAATATCACTACACAAAATCCAAATATTACAGATCGAAAATTTCAAATCAAAAATTTGAGATAAGAAATATGAGAGAGAACTAAAACCAGAGAACTCCTTCAAAATGGTGCAAAAAGAGAGAACGAAAACCTTAGAAGACCAAATGCCATATGAAAAGGCACAAATAATAGAAGTCTCCAAAAACATATTCAACGACCTAGTTGCAACCGTTTCAGTCCGGTTAAAGATGCATTTTTTTAATAAAGTTGCAACACCCAAAAGCATGACTTCAATTAAAAAATTAAGGGAGCACTATTCGGACCAGGGTTCAAATCCCACATTCTCCACCTTGCTACCAAAATTTGGGAATATAGTGTAGCCAAAAGCATAATCACAATCACTTTTCATTTACTTTAAGTACCTATACATGCATTGCAAAGAATCAATAGATAAAAGTTTCAAACAATTTACAAATTTATTCAAAGGAATAACTTTTGTACCCATATTTGATGGATTAAGTTGAGTTGTAACTTTTTTGATTCTAAGAATTCCTTTTGAAATGATGTCTCTTATAAAATGATATTTAACATCAATATATTTTGTTCTATCATGAAACATATGATTTTTGCTCAAATGAATAGCACTTTGATTATTAGATAGCAACATAGCATGATTGTCATCAAAACCAAGTTCAAACAATAAATCATTTACTCACATTCCCTCTTTTACAATATCAGTAGCAACAATATATTCCGCTTCTGTAGAAGATTGAGCAACAACTTTTTAAAATTGTTATTTTCAGCTAACAGCTGTACCATATAATGTATAAAAATGGGATGAAGTTGATCTCTTATTAGATCTATCTCCAACAAAATCAAAATCGGTATATCCTTTCAAAGTAACACCATTTTTACTTGATTTAAAAATTAAACCCCAAGTTATGTGTGCCTTTAAAATATCTTAATAACCATTTTAAAGCATTCTCATGTTCTTCGGGGTTACTCATAAATTTGCTTAATATGATAATACTAAATGCAAAATCAGGTCCGGTACAAATCATCAAACACATAACAGAACCAATAGCATTTGTATAAGAAAGTTTAGACATTCTAGGATATTCTTCTTCAAACTTTGGACAATATAGCTTAAAATGATTTGCAAGAAGTAATATTATAGGTTTACAATCAACTTATCATACTGACTTCTTTTAAAACATGTTTTAAAACAAATGTATCAAACCTCTTATATCATTGTCTAGGAACTTGTTTTAAACCATATAAGAATCTTTTTGCTTGACAAAGAATATTTTGAGGATCTCTAATTTCAAAACCAACAGTCTGCTTTATGTAAATTATTTCATCTAAATTACCATACAAGAAAGCAGTTTTAACATCTAATTAATCAAGTATGAAAGGCACAAAAACTTCATTTTTGCGTTTAGAAAAACCTATCTACTTTAATTCAAACATTCATGTAATTTTAAATTTTCATTTATGATAAAGATTGATGTCCATAAATTGTCTAACAATCTCCCTCTCGGAAGAAGATGGGCATATTTTTGCTTATGAACTTTTTATATATCTATGAAAGTTATAAATTAGGAAAAATGCATTTTGAACAACCTAGAATAGATCAGAGATCACATATAACACAACAATATTACTACATCCCCAATTGAAATCTATATTACCTATTATTTGATCTAAACATGCAAATCATTTCTCGATCTCAACAGAGTACATAAATCATTTAACATTTGCCATATTGAAACGGTAACATCAATAATGAGTAATCAATAAACAACTCATACTTGAAGCCAGAAATGAAAAGTTGAACTAAAGCTTCAAAAGCATGGTTACATCGTCGTTCTATCTATAAAGAGTTCAGCTATGCATATTCGAAATAAATACACGCATAAAAGTTGATATCGACATCACCAAGATAGAAAAAAAAAAAAAGAGTTATAATCTTCAAGCATCAATCTTTAACATAACCAAATTCTTCTTCTTCTTCATTGAATCACCATACTCTAGTTTAATAAGCAATTGATTAGATGAATGAAATTAATATAGCAATATGAAGGGAGAAACAAGAAATTAACAGAAACCTGACCGGTTCTACTAAAACAGATCTATGGTGCTGCATCTGAACCTGTGGCCTCCAGCCCTGAATTAATTTGACAGCTTCAAATCACATAAATGACTCACAAAGGTGGCAAAAATTAGTATTGATATAAAGAAAATTTACAGAAAAATAAGGAAATAATTTCTTACTGTCTTCCATAAACAAGCCAGAAAAGTAAATAAGTCGATAATTGCTAATGCAGCATCATCAAGATTCTCATTGCTCGAGCTGGACGGTGCATGTGAATCTTGATGAAACTGCATTTGCAAACAACGACTGTCCATAGACATCCATCCCGTGATAATTAGGCCAATATATACCATTTTTGTCATTTAAGGGCAGAAATTCATATTCCAAGGTTGAAATATCTACAGGGTTGAAAACCCTAACTTACATAATAAACGAAAGCATCTAACAATCACACAGACACGTATTTATGCATCATTCTCCTATAGAATACAGAAATTAAGGTGGGGGGTTTTTGATTTGTCTGTATCTTATACGGAAATCTAGACAAGAACTACTGCATCTTTCATGAACACCACGAAAATAATAAGATCCGATTGAAAAACATGATTTCTATGGGGAAAGAAAATTAAGCAAGAAATCAAATACAGATGCATACATATATATACATATAGATATATATGAGGGAGAGAGAGAGAGAGAGAGAGAGACGAGGGTTTGGAGGAGGGCAGTGAGAGTTAAAGAAATATATAGTTGAGGGAGCAATTCCCCGAAAAAATTGCTGCCAGAATTTACAAATGCTGGGGTAGTAGTATCTGTTTGGTTTGTTTTTCTATTTTTATTTTTTTGCCATTTTAAAATAAAAAGTTGCAAGTGTTACCTGTATGAATTCCGACGCTACTTTTTTTTTTTTTTGTACAAATAGCAACTTGTGTCCAAGTACTAGGTTTTATTTCAACATATTGAATCCATATTTTTTACAAGTATATACACTTTAATTCCATGAAATATTCATGACATTTATTTATTATTACATTTTATTTTTAACTTTTTCATAACATTCTTATCTTCAACATTTCATTAATCAAAAAAATTTATCTCTCGTGATTTTCGTCCGAAAATTCCATTAAAGAGTTAAGAGAGATGTTTAGAACTTTTTACACTCGAGTCATTTTTTATTCATATATATTTCGAAAGATTCACAAATACTATTCATTACCCTTTTGTATTTATTTATAATTTAAACTATTTATAAACACTCTCCAAATATGCTCCTAGTAAGCCAAACAAAAAGTTACACAACTAATTGCACCTCATTTTAGAGCATGCTAACAAAATATTTGTACAGAAATCGTCATGAGGCAAAAGATATGCTAATTAATTGAAGGTTAATGATAAGAATATGATAAAAAAAATAGTTAGGGATATAAATATAATAATAAATAAAGGTTAAAAGATTTAATACAATTAAAATATGGTACATTTAAGGAAAAAAATTGCTCGATATAATTCCTTTATTTTTATTTATATGGTAATTAGTTTTCACGTCCTTAGGGATGTGGTCCTGTTTCACAATATTGTTTTTTATTAAAAAAAATTCACAATATTGCAGATGTTATAATCTTTTAAATTATTTCGAATTATGTGTGAACTATATGAGATATTGATAACATTCTAAAAGGAGGATTAAATTGTTAGAAAATGTAATAACTTATACTTCTCCCCATGTAGCCATGTTAACGAGCCGAGCCGAAATTCAAAACTCGGGTTCGGCTCGAGCAAAACAGGTCCGAGCTTTTTTTGGACCCCAGCTGAGCTGGGCAAAAGCTCGGCCAAAAAACTGAGGCTCGGCCTGAGCCGGCTAGTTATTTTTTCTTCTTAGAATTCGTTATAAATCTATAATTTTTTATAATGTATTTAAAATTTGTGCAATTTATACGTATTATAAATAATAACTAAATATTAATATATATATATATATATATATATAAACTTAAAAATAAAAATTTTAAAAATAATAATAAAAAAAAAGCTCGGCTCGACCCGTGACGAGCCCCGGCCCGATGGCACCAAGCCACGAGACGGCTCTGCTCGGGCTTTTTTTGGACCCAACTCGGGCCGCTCAAGCCACCGAGCTTTTTTGACATCGCTATCCCCATGACTCCATATGTTCCTTATTGCGCCCCTGTTTGCCGCATATTCTTTCAAAATACATTCTTTTAAAACTCATTTTCAATCATACATTTTTCAATAAAATAATATTTTTCATCACATCAATAATTTTTTCTTACTTTTTAACCACATACTGTCCATCATGTCACTATTTAAAATACATTATTTTCTCAATAATATCCATCAATCACGCCATGCATTATCTCTTTGACCCGAGCTTGAAAAAAACAAAAGGAAAATGATAGATTCCTTTGCACTAAATTGCCCACCCAAAGATGATGGCCAACAAGAAAAATAAGTTGATGGGACACAAAGGTGTCATCTTGGGATTTTTCTTAATAATTATCAAAACTGTATATGTCTTGACTCCAACTGCCAAACTTATTTAATTGTAGTATGCCTTGACGAGAAGAAAAAAGCTATTTGTACAAAAAGAATTTGACAAAAATGTTGACAAACCTTCAAATGATTGCCGGCCCCATGTGAATAAAAAATTGAAAATAAAAAGTGGGCCCCCCACATGTAAGGGTTTGTCAACATTTTTGTACAAATTCTTTTGTACAAGTAGCAAGGTTCTTGAGGAGAATTTGGTTGGTTTACTTTAGCATCTTTTTCTATTCGGTCATCCTAACCAGAGGTCACATTCATATTCAAGGCTGGAAAAATTTGGCATATATCGTTAATGACTCAAAAGATTATTATAAAAAGGCATTAGTTTCTAGTTAACAATTAACTATATTTCTCAAAAGGACGATGCTAGACGTACAGAGAAAGGGGAAGTGAGTGGTTTACAGGCAAGACACATAGGGGAAGGGGGTGGGTTTTTTTTCTTTTTTTAAAACATGTGGGGCCCGCCAGGTTGTGAGAGGCCTGTTAGGCCCCTGTGAAACCCCCCACCTGTACGTTGGGGTTTGTCCTTCTCGAAAAATTATAATCACACCATCCAAATTAATGGTTGTCTTCTTTTGTATTTATCAATAATTATAATCACAGCAGCCAAAATAATGGTTTATTTTTTTGGCGAATATATTTTTCCTTGGTAAGATTCGAGTCGAAACAGGTCTCGCTCATGGCAGACAACCTAGTACAAAAACAATGGGCCTGTCCACTTCAAATTCTTGAACGGTACCACCATCAAATGCAGAGACAAGATTCTATATCCTAATCATGTTCGGCTCAGCTTAAATTATTAGTTATAAGTTAATAAGTTTTAAAACAAAATTATTTTTATGAATGAAAGTGAAAAATAAGTAATAATGAAGCAAGAATTAATTTTATAATTTTTTTTTATTTTTTTTACTTAAGCAAAGACGAGAAAATTGGATTCTTTTTCAAATATCTTTTTATACTAATTGTGTACTCTTTTTCAATTCTCATTATCATCAATTTATAAAAAGCTTACGAGTCAAACTTTAATTTTGAAAAAATTACACTTACGTATAAGATTGACCAGATCCAATAATTATTAGGGGTGTGTTTGAACAACATTATTTTGGAAGAATGTATTTTGGAATAGTACGTAGATTGATGGAGAATGTGTGGTTGAAAAAGAAAGAAAAATTATTAATGTGATGGAAAATATTATTTTATTGAAAAATGTGTTGTTGAAAATGAATAGAAGAATAAGAATGAAAATGAAAATTTTAATGTGATTCAAACATGGGCTAGATTTTAATGAAATGCTTCGACAAAGAAAGTGCTAAACACATAGTAATGATTAATGAATGACATTACCAAAAATTTGTTTGTGTGAAATCCGCAAGCGTACGAAATCATTGACATGTAATATAATTGATGAATTGAGAGTATCATCCTTAAGGAATATATTCAATTCAAGTTTACTAATTTTTAATCAGATTCATACAATACAAAAACGAATCTAACCTAACATGTTAATATATAAACTATAAAAAGAATAATATCACATGGATCATGAAATAAATTAAAAGATATTGATCTTCAATTCCAATGTTGAATTTTTCAAAATTTTGACGTAATTAGCATTCAATTCATTGTCATGATTTAATCTCCTCTCTCAAAATATAGCAATTGACATCTTACTCTTGATGAAGAGATAAGTGAGGTTTTTTTATGTGTAGCACGCGTTCTCTATAAATAAAAGCCAGAAAATATGTCAAAATCGCGTTAAATTTGATTTTCATAAGAGTTTGAATCGCGAAAGGAAACTAAAGATTTGTCTGCAGAATTGGAAATGACTCTCGAGTTGGGGAAAATAGGATGTCGCGCGCGCACGATGAATTCACTCCCCCCCTTGGGTGCACGTTGCTTCTATTCATTCATGAGCAGCCAGTGGCGAACTCAGGATCTAAGTTCAGCCCGGGCGGATGTCGACCGTCAGCGTCGTAAGAACGAAATCGTTTATTAATATTTTATTATATAATATTAAAAATTATTCAATATATATATGTAAATGCACTAAAACGTATGTGTGTGTGTGTGTGTGTGTGTGTAACACCAAAAGTACAAAAGAAATACACAGCGTCGTAAGAACGAAATCGTTTATTAATATTTTATTATATAATATTAAAAATTATTCAATATATATGTAAACGCACTAAAACGTATGTGTGTGTGTGTGTAACCAAAAGTACAAAAGAAATACGCAATACAACCTAATCTGTAACTGTGATATTAGACAACTGTATTCATATTATATAAACATAATTTATAAAATATAAATAATAAATTAAACAGATTAACTAATTAACTAAAGGAAAAAAAAAAAAAAAAAAGACTGAGAGAAGAGCAGAGCAGAGCACTTACAGTCATTGGCGAAGGCTGCCTGCGATTTAAACTGTTGGAATTGGAAGTCTGGAACTCCAAGGTTGGACTTTGGAGCCTGAACTCGAAGTCGCTGGTGCTGGAACTGGAGCCTGGAGCGGTGGAGCCTGGTGCAGCCACAGACAGGTAAGCTTCGTCGAATCGCCTCCCTCCTCAGCTCCTCTAGGATTTCGTCGGTTTGGGTTTCAACTTTCAATGAATTGGGAATTTGATTATTTGGGGATTTTGATTTGGATTTGGTTTTGGTTTTGTTTGTAGACTTTGTAGTAATGGGTTGCAAATTGGCCATTGGGCCTTATAAAAAAAAGGCTCAAGAAAAAGCAACCACTGGCATAGCGGTTCACAAAGAAAATTTTTTTTCTGATCATCCATTGTCGGCTGCTGCCTTCTTTCCCGGCTGACTTCAAGGTCCTGGCGAACCCAGTACGGGCGGCCGCGGGGGCTGGCCAGGTGCTGGGTCCGCCCCTATGAGCAGCTCTTAATATTTTGATCATAACTTTCTCTATAGATATTCGATTGAGATGATTGAATATGCGTTGGAAATTTAATTCAAATGACTAAAATTCTTCTAAAATAAAATTTTTCTAATTCAAACGTTTGCTATCTGAAAAATGGATCTCAATTTGAGGTTAAAAATCCTGATCATAACTTCTTTGTTGAAAATCGATTTGTAAAAATACTTCCACTATATTTCACTCATTTGACCTTCAATTGCATCCAATTGATCCTATATAATCTCCAATCATTATTTTGTGCTCCGAATCAGCAATTGGATGTTTACACTTTGGTCTCCAAACTTTGGATTTCCTTCGTTTTCGGACATTTTTAGTTCATTTCTTCCAAATCCACCAATGTACATTAAGTTCCATCTAACAAATATAATTAACACAACATTCAGTTATAATTCATCCAAATCACTAACAAATACTTTAATTTAACGGTCTAGATAAGTGTACAAAATACACTTATTAAACACCCTCAAACTTGAACATTTGTTTGTCCTCAAACAAAATTACAACCTAATTTGACCAAAAATTTTAAACACACATATAGTTAGATAATTTTCCTTGTCTCAAGATTAGAATATATGCATTAAAACTATGAACTGTTACAAAATTATAATGTTAAAATTAATTTCTACTTATCCATTGCAAAATTGACGCGCGCGGGCGCGCGCGCGTGTGTGTGTGAAAATTAATGTCAAACATTATAAATTCATAAAGTGATTCAAATCTCAACCCTCAATAGTCAAAATTTTCATTTCTTCTTTCGTGAGTTTCACACCCTCAAACTTATTATTTTCATTCTTTTCACTTTGTGTGATCTAAGGTTGAATTTATACACTATTCATCACCCTCTCTAGTTTGGTTAGATCTTACTAATTGCAGTTCATCACATCAATAAATGCGGATTCTCCTCATTTTTGACTTTTTCAACCTCCAATAATTAACTAAGTTAATAATCAATTGTCAAATGTTTAAATTTTCTCAAATAAGGGGGTGTTTGTTTTTTATTTGAGAATTGATTCTCAAATCAATTCTCATTTTCAACCACACATTTTTCAATAAAATAATATTTTTCATCACATCAATAATTTTTTTCTTCTTTTTCAACCACACATTTCTCATCATATCAATATTCAAAATCAATTCTTCCCCCAAAAATCCCTATTAAACACGCTCTAAGTATTTGGGGCTTAATCAAAGCATGTAATAACATTTTTTTTTCCCTTTTCCCCCTTTTTTTCCCATCTTATATGCGGATTTCTCTCCATTAAACTTTCTAAATAATTCTTGTAGTAAGCTTTTGGCCAATGACTCTCAAATCAGGTAACTATAGGACACCATATTTTAGATACCCTTACAGATTTAATCACTCGAGTCATAAAGGTTACGAAACGAAGTTTCACAATATGACAATATTCTCTCTTTTCATGTAATGATTAGTGCAATACCCATTATTAAACATTTATTCTAAAAAATCAATCTCCAACGTAATATTTTCACATAAATTTCTTCTTATTAACTTTAGACAATCTACACAAAATTTAGCACATATGGAATCCACATCTATCTCAATGTCTTCTCACAACAGATCAATCATTCACAAACTATCCTAGAATTAATTTAAGGAATTTAGTAGTTATTTGATTTCGCATCTAAGGTCCACTAATTTTTTTTTACCTATTCAAATTTTGAATCAAACTATTTTTTCATGATGCAAAACATAAATCTTGTGCGCAAAAATATCAATTTCACATGAACAATTATATAACAATCTTAACATGTAACTTTTTTCACAATTTATAATCTAATAAATGATTTCAAATATATGTATAATGGTACGCAAAATTATCTAACTCACACAAGCACACAACAATAAAATAAAGTTGAATTTTTTTGCACTTGAACAAGCACACAAACCAATAAAAACTCAATATTTTTTTCATCCCAAACTTATAACAGATATTGTCCTCAATATCTAAAAATATAACAGACAATATATAAAAATTAAGGGCAAAGAAGGGAATTAAGTACTCCCCTGATATATATTTGAAGGATGTGGATGGAGTGGCATGAAAGTTCTCGCTCACTTGTTATGTTTTTTCCCTTGTCCAATGTATTCAGGTGACATGTTCCTTCAACATAGTAAAAATCAATCATAACATGAAACAATTTGTAGTAAACTTATACACACCTTAAAAGGAGATATGGGGATGACGATACCCTATACTGTTAAAAGTAATAAAAATTAGTAATCATATATCTAAAAAGTAAAATAAACGAAAAGAAATAAAATTGGATTGTCTCCTAATAAGCGCTTATTTATAGTCATTAGCTTGATTTTATTGCTTTGTTTATTTATGGTAGCTTGAGAAGAGAGTTTTCAGCCTTGCATCGACTGTACTGGCAGTTGTTTTTTAAGTCATCTTTATGCCTCCAAATTATAAGATTTCCATTGTTGTCTTGCCCAATAATTCTACCTTCTTCCTTCATGTTCTTGTTAATTCCTTAATGATTGATCTTTTGGCATATCTCAATGTCTAGAGGTTGTTTGAGTAAAGCATTCATGGTGAAAAGTTGTTGCTTTTCTTCCACCCTTAATATTATTTCACGTTTTTCAAAATTTATTAATGCTCATGCAGTAGATAAGAATGGTCTTCCCAAAATTAGTTGCATATGTTGAACATCTATATAAAGGATAATGAAATCAGTTGGAAAGAAGTTTTCTCCAACTTTGATGGGCACATCCTCTACCACTCCATAAGGATGATTGAGTATCCAGTTAGCCAAATGTAGGATTATTGATGTTGCTTTTGGATCATCCAATTCTAATTTCCTATAGATAGAGAGTAGCATCAAATTAATACCTGCTCTAGAATTAATTAAAGCATTTAAATTATTTGAATTTTCTAGAGAGCGAGGTACAATAAAACTCCATGAATCTTTTAGTTTAGGAGGGAGCATATACTTTATGATGGCACTGCACTTTTCGTAAGTTTTGTTAACCTTAAATTTATTACCTTTTCCCATTACTTTATTTTATTTCCTTTATTCACCTGGTAATACGCTGCAAACATCAAGGAGGCATTTTGTTTGCGGTTTTTAATTTTCAATTTTGTAAAATATTCATTACTTGTTTGATCTGATATTTTTGAAAATGCATTTTCAAGAATAAGATTATATATATATATATATATATATATATATATATATATATATATATATATATATATATATATATAAACATTATTAATAATTCTCATCCCACATCATTAATTTTTATTTATTTATTTTACTTTTGTAGTAAAAAATTTATTGTAAGATTTACCAACTTAAAAATATATATGTACTTGATAGTATATTAATATAAAATTATTTTAAGTTTTTTCAAAACAACAAATCAAACATATTTTTAGTAATCTTAAAATATACCCCTCAAAAAATAAAAAATAACTCAAAATTAAAAATTAAAAATTGAAAATTGAAACGTAAACCAAATGGATCCTAATTATCTATGTCACAGTCTTAATTAGTTAACTATTTTTGCATGAAAGGTCATTACTTCTTTCTGCAATTTTAATTGAGCATTGCTAGAGGTACATCACCCCATATATAAGGGTTTACACCCCTCTCACATGAGGGTGGGACCCGCTCGAATAAAAAAAATATTATTTCAATGGGTCACACCCCTCTTGTGAGGAGGGTGTAGACCCTTATGTACAATACTTGATGTACAACTAGAATAATTCATTTTAATTTGAGTCACAGTTTTCCCAAATCTAACTGGCTTCGCGGTCAACCTCTAGGTCTTAAGCCTATTTGCAATTCTCACTCGTTAGCAAACAAATAAAAAAGAATAATGTTATTTAGCGTCACTGATATTTAAAAAAAGTTTAAATTGCAGCCATTAATAATATTAAATTACAAGTTTAATTAAATACAAAAATTATGATCCATTTAATTGGAATTATGATGTGATGACACCTAAACTGGTGTTCAACACTACTGGTACTAAATAACATTATTCAAATAAAAAAGGATTTGATTCTTATCATCTTTCTTGATAATTAAGTCCAATACTAAAGAGTCCATATCTTGCTTCCCAGAAGCAATTAAACTATTATCATGGAATTCAGGTTGTCAACAAAACACGTTATAATATGTTTTTTAGCGTAAATAACATCAAGTAATACATGTCAATATAATTAGTTATGTTATACCTCTTTCGAAGAGGCTCCAGGTGATCTCCACTTAATTAGCAGCCACTAGTAAACCAACAAGGCCCACACTCAGGGATGGACCCAGCCAAAAAGTTCAACCCGGGCGGACGTTGACCATTGAACGTCGACAATGAACGATCGTAAGAGCGATATCGTTTATTAATATTTAATTAAATAATATTAAAAAAATATTTAATATATACGTAAACGCACTAAAATATAAAAAATAATACATAATTATCTAGTGTGTATTATTCGTTTGACATTTTCAAACTATCCCTATTAAGAATGGACTTATTATTACTCACTGCTTTCCATCCTAATTCTTCTGATTAATCCACCTAATGAGTATACATCAACAACCATAAATGGGTGCAAATCAAACTTATCTACAAGCAGATTTCAAAATCTATAATTCAAAAAAGTTGTGGAGTTTTTACTTGTAATCAGGTCAACCAAATTCACTCTCTTTTAGCCTCTGTGGGAAACTCAAAAATGAAACAAAGTCACCCTGAAACCAAAACCAAATTCTTTAACATTTTTTAACATTTAAAAAAAATAATAATAAAATAAAAACTCAGAAACTAGAAATCAAAATCTAACTGACCAAACCAACAGCACTGAAACCAAAACCAAATTCTTGAAAAATCAATTTTCCCCAAATTTATCACAAAATTGGCTTCTCCAACTCCACCATCTGCGCTTCATGCTTTCCAGTTTCCACCCTATCATATCTCTCTCCAAACCCTATATTGCCTTTGCCAATCTCCCCATCTCCCTTCCCCCAATTTTTCCTTCTCCATAAACCCTAAACACTATCCGAATCACCCCCAAATTCATTTTCCCCATCTTCTTCCTTCTCCTCATCTTCTCCATATAAGAACTTTGGCTTGTAGGTTGGAAGTAGGCCAAAGCTGTGATCGTTAACTGAAATTGAACCAGAAGAAATTAGTTGCGTTCTCCTTCTTCTCATCTTCATCTCTTTTGCAGTGGACAAAATCCCGGGATCATTAAATTGGTAATGGATCAAAGACTCATTGATCAATTAGGCCTGGTTATTTTTAAAAAGGCCCACAGGCCATAGCTGGAAGAAAAAGCCCAAACTTAAAAGAAAAAAAAAACCAGAAGGATTCCGGTCGTCTTCTTCCTTCAGTTCTTCCTCTCCCTCTTCCTTCCACAAGCCACAGCCCACTGTTTCAGCGGATCCCAGCACGCGCGGTCGCCCCCCGTCGCCGGGTGCTGGGTCCGTCACTGCCCACACTCCACATTAATTTCCTACTTGGCCGAGGTGACGTAGCTGAATTATCGCATATGCTGCAGAGAAGAAGTGCGGGCAACTAGCCTTCACTAACAGAAAGCATCTCCCACCTCACATATTCCCAAGAGATCTTTCATACAAAATCTGCATATGATTGATTGATGTGACATTTCTGCAGCAAGCTCTTATAGGTCAAAACATTAGTCTACATTTCAAAGGTCAAACCTAGATGCTGGGGTGGCTATTTTTCAAAAATATAAAATGTCACCTAGCCTATGATGGATGGATTAACACTTAGGAGAGTACACTTTGGCCATCAAGATGAGGCCACATGTCTTCCATCCAATGATCATTATCTCACATCTTCTACTATAAAATCTCACATATTGTGTCATTCAAAGCTAATACAACTTTAGACTTTCAAAGTTATAAGTTTGCTCTCAATATATTCACCTCATAACTTCCCAGATCAACCCTTCAATACTTAGTAACTCACGTTTTTAGCACATCCATTGAGGTAAAAGTGTCGCTACATGTCTTACTAGAGAGGTTGTCGAAATGGCCACCAATATGAGCATCACCCCGCAAAATGTCCTTATGCAATAGCTTCTCCAAATGTAACGGAATAGGAAGACCCCTGAAAAAAGAAGGCCTCTAAATACGAGGTCATGAGTGGAAGACTCCTGAAAATGGGAAGGCCTCTAAAGAAGAGGTCATGAATAGAAGAATTCCTGAAAATGGGAAGTCATCTAAAGAAGAGTCCATGATTAGAAAAACCCTTAAAAAAGGGATGTCTGTCAAGGAAAAGTCATGAATAGAAACCCCTAAAAAGGGAAGGCCTCTGAAAAAAAGATCATTAATGGAAGACTTCTTAAAATGAGGGGGGAGGCCTCTAAGAAAATGCCATGAATAGAAAAACCTCTGAAAAGGGGGAAACCTCTAAATAGGAAGTCATAAATAGAAAAACCCCTAAAAATGGAAGGTTCGTAAAAAGAGGTCATGAAGGGAAGACTCCTGTAAAGGGAGAGATCTCTAAAGAAGATGCCATAAAATTGAATAACCTTAAAAATGAGAGGTCTCTAAAGAAGAGATCATGAATTTAAAAACCATTCAAATTGGGAGTCTTAAAGAAAAGGCCATAAATAGAAGAATCCTTGAAAAGGGTTTTTAGAGGCCATAAATGAAAAAACTTTTGAAAAATGGGATGTCTCTGAAAAAGGGGTTATATTTGATGAATTAAGAGACCTCATCCATGAAATAAGAGACTTCGTCTATGTACAAATACTTTATCTACTTCCAGTGGCTTCATCCTTGCAGCTTGAAACTTAAATGCTACAATTATGATTTTTCCAAGTGTAGAGACCTCTTCTTGGCCTATGCATTAACGCCTATACCATATGATAAGTAAAAATCTTCAAATTGAAGGAGAACAATGCAAAAGAAGAGAAAATGACTAAAAACATATAAAAACGTGAATTTGGGAGCTAAAATGTAGGAGTGCCGAAATCTATAAGTTTGCTCGCAATATATTCACCACATACCCACCCGAATTCGACCCTTCAACATCTAGTGGCTCGCGTTTCTAGCAATTCCATACCCCTTCACTTATATATTGACTGACTTGATCGTCAAAGTGCACGTGATCACTTCTCTCCACTTCGGAGAAGATCACACATGACTTATGATTTGTCCAAGTGTGTAGGACAAAAGGCTTACGTGGATGCAAGGAAACTCGATATATGTTGGTCATGTCACCCCTACAAAAAAACGAGGTCAACAAGTTAGATTATTTATACTTTGTCATTTTATATTGTTAAAAGAGTAGAATTAAAGTTTTACCTGTTTGATAGGATAATTTAGTCATTTTACTTATTAAATTATTTAAATCTCTTGTGTTCTTACTTTTATTCAATTTTTTTTATTTGATTGTATGAACTCTAGCTTATTTTGCTCTCTTTTCTTCCACCTTGATTACGTTCACAAATTCCACATGAAATCAATTCGTCATCAACACATCCAACCTTGTGATGCCATCCAAAAACATGTGTAGAATAATGCTCCCTGAACAGGCTCAAGACAGGGATTGAGGGACAGGGTGATGTGTCAGATAATAATTGAGTGTTGTGTTTTTATTTTTTTCAAACTATTCAATCATATGTCAACACGTGTCTCCTTTATTTTTGATCATGACTTTGCGCTTGTTTGTATAGCACAATTGACGTGTAGAACTAGAAGCCTGCTACATGTACAGAAAATATATACAGATTTGTTGACAGAAATAAGGTGGCAGGTTTTTTTGCCTTTGATTTGAATTTCATTCATTCAAATCAAGGATCCAATCATTGCCATCTCATAATCTATCAACAAATCTATAACTCAGTTTCTGTACAAGTAGAAAAATTAGTATAACTATATTCACATTTTTGTGAAATCTTTGTTTTGATGTCTTTATTAATACTTGAGGTTCGATCTCAAAAAGTGTAAAACCTGAGTACCTAAAATCATTTTTGGATAAAGGTATATTGTTGAGAGAAGTATATTAAATTTTTATGCATTGGCCTATATTTTGATATTTAGCTAATCTGAGATTATTTTTTAACATGCTTTCGTAAGATGGTGACTCATTTAAATAGATTAATCTAGATAATTCTATGCTCATTTGGTTTTAATCTCACGGAATTGCTCGTATGAGTTCTAATATCATACTAATATTTGTAGATTCATTTTAAAAGATTAACTTTATTAATAAGAGCAGTACACATATTTAAATATTGATTTATATTTTAATATTTAATTAATGTCTACGTTGAGCTATTTATGCCGGTGCAGTAGGCAATAATAAATACTTCTTAAATTTATTTCAACTATGTACAAAAAGTAATGTTTCCGACTTCTGTATGCAAAATAAATTGTCTTCATTGCATCCTGACAGTGATAGTTACAATTAAGCCTGCCAAACTATATGGTCAATCTGAAAAGAAAAATTATTTTAGGAATTTTAGCCGTTCGAATTCGTTTAGTACTTGAAAATTGCTTTTAAAATTTCGTGTTATTTTTACCATTTAATTTTTTTGGAATTCTTTTCAATTTTAGTTCTTTTAGACTTGATTTTCATGTAAATTTTTATAAATAAAAGGGTTAATCTTCGTTTTGAGCAACTTGAAATTAGTAAAACTTCGTGAATTTAATTTTCATTCTTTGGTAGATTCCAGCTTTTGGTGTTCTTAAAGTTTTCGTTTGAAATCCTTCTATCGTGCTACGTCACTAATCCTTCTCGTCGAACATGCTATTTTCAATTTTTCATTACTTATTTGAATGATTAATCATGATCTTGGTAACAATTTTTTCTTATTTTTCTCTTCTTGCGTTATGCATGAGGATATATATAATCATCATTTCTAAAATAGGGTATTTTGTGTTGGTCAGAAATCCGGATGAGTCTCACCGGATCCACAGCCTCTACGCGTGAAGAATTCATGCATATATGCATACAAAATTATTTTTTTTCCCAATCATTTTGCTTCCCTTACCCTCAAACTGTAATTGTCTGAGTTTTGTCATTTCAGACAACCTATATAGTAAGGTTTTATTAAACTAAACAAAATACAAACATATTTATACAAACATATTTATTTTTTTTGTAAAGTATTTAAATTATATATTTATCCTGTGAAAATAATTGAATCTTAGCACGTTTGGGAAGTGTTTATAAACACTTTAAGTGCTTGTTTGCAATAACTTTAAAAGTTGATAAAAAATTGAGATCAAAGTCAACAAATTGTAACCACACATGTTATGAAATTTACAATATTTACCAACTTTTCAACAACACATTTCATCATTTTTTTTTTTTTTATGAAAATATGCTAAAACTCTTATTTGAAACTTTTTCAAACAAATTCTAAATTACAAATATTTTTTGTCAAATCACTTTTTATTCATATATTTCATAAAACCCCAAATACTAAACACTTCTTCTCTATTCATTTCTATTTCTTTATAAATCCTGCAATTCATAAATACTGTCAAGACATGCATTAGGTCAAATATCTATAGTTTCTGGGATCAATTAATTAAGCTGTCCATGTTTTTGTCTTTTCCATTTGTACTTCTATTGCTTAAATGAATTGGGGAGAAAAAGATACCATGTTGCTCTTTTCATTCAAGTCTTGTTTGGAGTTGATAATAATGTTAGAATGATATTTCGAACAATATATAGTTAAAAAGTAAGAAAAATTATGAAATAAAATGAATTTTTTTAATAATTAGTTGAAAATGAGTTTGAGTCTGTTTCAAATGAGGGTTAAGGCTAAATATATTCTCACAAATTTCTCGTAAGTACATTGCATATTAATTGTATGAAAAGTTCATAATATTTTCTTGTTATTTTATTTATGTCCTCAATTTTTTCTTTACATTCTTATTCTCAACTTTTTATTAATTACTATATCTTGTCCCTGATTACAGTTTTTGTCTAAAAATTTCGTTAAGAAATAGTAAAAAGACATATATTCCTCGTATGTTTGAATAAGCAAAAAACAAAAAACAAACAAAATAAGTAAAAACATAAAATTAAATATTTATTCCTCGTATTAAAGCACGTTAACATAATTTTAGGATGAAAGTTGTCATTAACGACAAGATTTACAAATTAGTAAAAGGTCAAGGATAATATTGTAATAAAAAAGTTTAAGTAAATATGACAATGAATAAAGATTAAGAACATTTAATGAAATTCTAAAGTTGCACGCGCGCGCTCGCGCGCTACACAAACACACACATATATATAGGGACGGACCCAGCACCCGGTCAGAGGGCTTGGCTGCTCGTGCTGGGCTCCGTCGGACCGCCGAATTGGGAGTTCTTTGCCGGTAGCTGCCGTCTGTGCCTGGTTCGTCTTCTTAAATCCCCCAATTCTAATTGACGTTTCTTTTTCTTTTTTTTTTCTTTTTTTTTTAAAAAAAATTGGACCAAATTGACCCAACCCATCATCTTATTTATTTATTTATTTTGTAATTAGATTGTGCCATTTGTTCTGGGCTCAATCCTTAAGTATATAATATATAGACCTAACCCAAATCCCATTATGCCTTCAATTGAAATCAATCCCAAATTCCCAATTTTCACCTTCTCTAATCTCTCGACTTCTTGCTCGTCGTTGCCTCCTGCCGGTGGGTGAATTGCCATTCGTCCACCACCACCAATCCGGCTACAACCGTTAGTCACTCCGTCTCCGACAGCAGACTCAATCACCTAGCGTCAACCTCTGGTAGTGGTGGCAATGGGTCGCTCGGCTCGTTGGTTTTTGGGCGAGTTAAAAAAATATATACATATACACATTTTCTAATTTTTTTTTAAAATATACATTTTCCAAAATATTTATAATTTTTAAAATAATAAGAAAAAAAATTTTATTTGTTAAATTTTGTTTTTTGTTTACCCTTTTATACTATATTAAAGATTTAAACCTAAAATATATATATATATATATATATATATATATATATATATATATATATATATATATATATATATATATATATATAAATGCATTTTGTAAACAATTTTTTAAATATATATTTTCCAAAATATTTTTATTTTTTATTTTTTAAAAAAAAGATAAACCCTCCTCCTTTATCCGGGATTGGGATCGACTACTTCAATTTCGAGTAGGCGAAGTTAAAAATTGTACACAAACAACTTGTTACGTGTACAATTTTTTAAAAAAAATTATAGAGGTATAAAAATAAAATTTTGTAATGAATATGGTGAAATTAAATATCACTTACTTGATTACATGCAATTTCGACATATCTATTTTGAATTCGATAATTAAAGTCTTCCCAATTCTTCATGCACATTAAAGCTTCCAAAATATCTTTTTTTAGTCGATCCTAATTTCATAGAGAACCCTCTTCTCTGCACTAAAAACAGACTCCGAAACTACAGTGCTAACCGGAGGTGTTAATAGATCTTTTGCAATTTCAGAAATTATTGGCCATCGACGTTCGTTATTTCGTCGGAATTCAATGACATCTTCTGATCTTTTCCTAACTGGTTTGTTACTAGGCAAATTATGACTAAAGTAATCAATTAATTCAGATGGCTACACATTTGGACTAATAATCAAAGTTTGAGTACATGTAGTGGAAGACAAACTACTACTACTACTAGAGGAACCACATGCATATGTAGTTGAATCATATCTATATAAGTTCATGTTTTCGAATAAATTTAAAATTTCAACGTTGTCATTTATTATATTAGCGGAAGGAGTAGTTGTAGGTACACGAGAAATATGTGTACCCATTCGTGAAATATATAATTTATACATCTCACTTAACGTTTGTTCCACATTCTCATAAGTAATAGGTATATTAAAAGTTAAAGCATTTGAAATTTCATCAATTACAAATTTAGTACCCGATAAATATATCGGGGGTCCACGACAATGCTAAAAAAAATAATATAGGTAATTCTTCTCAATATTTTCTAAATTTTAATTCCATGGAATATATAATTGCATAAAAATCAGGATCATTTTGAAATCTCTTAAAAACCCTAACAGTTATATAAAGACGTTCAAAACCCATACAACTAGTTGGATAATAAATATCAGACAATATATTTGTAGACTCATAAAAACTGGCGAAAAAAATTTTAATTTTAAAAACTACATTCCAATCAGATTCATTCAAGATAATATCGTTTTCGTCTCTAACATGCCAAGTGTTATAAAATTCATTAATAAACGCTTCAAAACCTTCACATGATTTTAATAATAAGTAAGTTGAATTTCATCTACAGCCTACGTCAATAATAAAGGTTTTTGTATGCTTCTTCCCATCTTCCTCACAAAATTCCTGAAGTGTTTGTTTTCTATTAGGTGTAATCGTGATATATATATATATATATATATATATATATATATATATATATATATATATATATATATATACACACACACACACACACACACACACACACACACACACACACATCCCTAATTCAGTTAATTTCATCCTTAATATGTTTTAAACTGTCTTGTACTATTAAATTAAAAATATGACACACACATCGAAAATGAAATAAATAACCACCGAAATCAAGTTGAAGTACTCTATACAATTTATTGATAACAACCTTATTTACAGTGACGTTGTCGAACGTAAAAAAATGAATTTTACTTCCGCATTTATATTCTCTAATTATTAAAATAATAGCATTAAATATAGTTTGAGCGTTGTACGGGTACTCAACAATTTTAAAAACAATAATTTTTTTATGCATGACCCAAAGTGGGTCTACATAGTGTGCAGTTGTAGTTATATAACATCTCTTATTAATCCATTCTCACATATCCGAAATTAAAGATATCATACCCCATATTTTTCTAAATCCATAATCAATAGTTTCTTTGAATTAAGAAAATATTCAATTGTATCAAACTGAAGAGCATTTCGACTTATCCCAATGTACCTCGATTGAAGATATTGTTTGATGTAGTTTACGAAATGTTAGTCGTCTGCTATTGCTAATGGCAACTCTACCGCGACAACGAATTTCACCATTCCCGTTCGAGCTTCCTCATCCGAATACATCAATGTAGAAATTGGCGTAGTAGTAGCACCGGCGCCTGAAGTACCAAACTGTAGTTGCATTTGACTAGCTGGAAGAAGCCCATGTTTGGCCGCACAGTTTTTTTAGTGACCGTTGAGGTGGGTTGTTCCAATACCTTTTTGTCATGTAAATCGTTGTTGGCAGTATTTACATACTGCTTTGGTTTCTCGAAGTTCTCGACAACACGACCAGTGTAAACCAATTTGAAATGGTCTCAACATTTTGCCTGCTTCTTCTCATTTCTCTTCCATCTTGCATCGAGAACATTTAATGTAGATACTTCATCTTGTTTTAAATCAATTGGAACACTATGATCAACATCAACATCATCCAAATCAATCGGATGACTACCTTCACGAACGTCAAAATCTTGAATATTTTTTGGAATTGGTAATTCATTGAGACCGGGGAATTCATTCTCAATTTGATTTTGGGCAGGTGTTTCGCCTTCCATACCGAACAAGTTTTCAACAAATGCTCGTGGATTCATTTGCTAATAATAGAAATTGAATGTTGAATATTTGAAGTAGAATGTAGAATTAAGAAGTGAATGAAGATTATGTAGTAGTGTATAAAATGAATTATAATGTAGAAGATGAAGATGATAATATAATGAAATGAATGAATGATGTTGTTGTTGAATGTTGATAATTTGTAAAGTGTAGAGAGTAGAGTAGAGAATGAGGGGATTGGTGGGAAAAATTGTTGATTAGGGGGGTGGGTATTTATAGAGAAAAAAATGAAAAATAATTAAATAAATAAAAAATTCAGTGACCAAAACGATCACTGAATAATTCAATGACTGTTTCAGGTCATCGTAGCGAGTTGCTCACTGAGCGGCTCGTCTACAGTACGAGTCGAGGGGAAAAATTGTTGATTAGGGGATGGGTATTTATAGAGAAAAAAATGAAAAAATAATTAAATAAATAAAAAATTCAGTGACCAAAACGATCACTGAATAATTCAATGACTGTTTCAGGTCATCGTAGCGAGTTGCTCGCTGAGCGGCTCGTCTACAGTACAAGTCGAGCAGGCTCGACTCGTCTAGCGAGCCGCCCGCTCGGTTCGTGCTCAGGCTCATCTTTTGACAAGCCCGAGGGGCTCGTGGGCTGCTATAGTACAAGCCGAGCGGCCGAGCAGTTCGGCTCGATTGCCACCACTAGCCCCAATCACGCTTGCACGGCCGTGAGATTTGGTGAAATTGTAAGTTGTTTTTGGTTGAGCAGGCTGTCGTATTTTAAGTTTTTATGAATTATTTTGATCGTTTCCGATGTTAAATCATGAAATTTAAGTGCAGTGAAATAAAAAAATTTCATGTTTGTCTTTGTGTGACTTCTTTGCTGATTGATAGCCAGGTATACTTAGTTCTTCTATTGAATATATTTTTGCGGGGGATTAGTTTTATCATAGTTATTAATGAGTACCAAATGGTTATGGCATTTATCTTTTCTTGTTTGCTCTTACTCTTGGATAATTGGATTGTTTGCCCATTTACTGAGTTGAATCCGAGGGCTTTGAAGCCCAATTAGTGGTGTCAATGGGCCGAGCCGAGCCGGCTCGGCCCATTGTCTCACGAGCTCAGCTCGTGCTCGCACGAGCCGAGCTCTCGTTACCATTTGGGCGAGCTCGGCTCGTGCCCGAGCTTAAGCTCGGCTCGCCGGCTCGCATAAATTTTTTTTTTTAAAATAATAATAAATAACGCTACTAGTACTACAAGTCTATTTTTTTTAAATATATATTTTTCAAAACATTTATCGGGGCTCGTCAAAAGTCAAAACATTTATAATTTTTAAAATAGTAAATATACATTTATTTAAAAAAAAAAAAAGAGAAACCCTCCTCCTTTATCCGGGTTTGGGACCGGCTACTTCAATTTTGTGTAGGCGGAGTTAAAATTGTACACGAAAATTTTTTTACGTGTACAATTTTTTTTAAAAATTATAAATGTATGAAAATAAAATTTTGTAATGAATGTATTGAAATTAAATATCACTTACTTGATTACATGCAATTTCGGCATATTTATGTTGAATTCGATAATTAGCGTCTTCCCAATCCTTCACGCACATTAACGCTTCCAAAATATTCTTTAGTCGACTTCGAATATCGAGAGAACCTCTTCCCGCACTAAAGTGCATCTAAGCTACAGTGCTAACCGGAGGTGTTAGTAGATCTTTTGCAATTGCAGAAACAATTGGCCATCGACGTTCATTATTTCGCCAGAATTCGATTATATCTTCTGAACTTTTCTTAACTGATTTGTTACTAGGCATAGTATAACGAAAGTAATCAATTAATTCAGATGGCAACGCATTTGGACTACTACTCGAAGTTTGAGTACATGCAGTGGAAGACATACTACTACTACTAGAGAAACCATATGCATATGCAGTTGAATCATATCTAATTGAGTCTATGTTTTCTAATAAATTAATTACTTCAGCGTCGTCATCGTTTATATTAGTGGGAGGAGGAGTAGGTACACGAGTAACTTGTGTACCTATTCTTGAAGCATATAATTCATACATCTCAATTAACGTTTGTTCCAAATTCTTATAAGTAATATGCATATTAAAAGTTAAAGCATTTGAAATTTGGTCAATTATAAATTTAGTACCCGATAAATTATATCGGGGGTCCATGACGCATGCTAAAGGAAATAACATAGGTAATTCTTCCCAATATTTTCTAAATTTTAATTCCATAGCATATATATAACCGCATTCAAATCAGGGTCATTTTGATATCTATTAAAAGTCCTAACAATTATATAAAGACGTTCAAGAACCATGCAACTAGTTGGATAATAAACACCAGACAATATATTCGTAGACGTATAAAAACTTTCCAAAAATTTCTTAATTTTAAAAACTGTATTCCAATCAGATTCATTTAAGATATCATCGTCGTCGTCTCTAATATGCCTATGGTTATAAAATTCAGTGATAAATGGTTCAAAACCTTCACAGGATTTTAATAATAAGTAAGTTGAATTCCACCTATGACCTACGTCAGTAATAAAAGTTTTCGTATTAGAGTTCCCAGCTTGTTCACAAAATTCTTCAAATACTTGTTTTCTACTAGGTGTAATCGTAATATACATAAGTGCATTTCTAATTCGACTAATTTCGTCCTTCACATGTTTTAAACCGTCTTATATAATTAAATTAAAAATATGGCACACACATCGAATATGGAATAAATAACCACCAAAATCGGGTTGAAGTACTCTATGCAATTTATCGATAACTACTTTATTTACAGAAGCATTGTCAAAAGTAAAAGAACGAATTTTACTCTCGCATTTATATTCTTTAATTATTAACATAATTGCATTAAATATAGTGTTAGCATTATGAGGATACTCGACAATTTTAAAAGCAATAATTTTTTTATGCATAACCCAAAGTGGGTCTATATAGTGTGCAGTTGCAGCTATATAACCTCTCTTATTAATCCCTTCCCATAAATCCGAAGTTAAAGATATGACCCCCCGTATTTTTCTAAATCCCCAATCAATAATTGCTTTGCATTAAGAAAATATTCAATTGTATTAGAACGAAGAGTATTTCGACTTACCCCAACGTACCTTGGTTGAAGATATTGTTTGGCGTAGTTTACGAAATGTTCGTTGTCCACTATTGCTAGTGGCAGGCTCTCCGTCGCGCAACGAACTTCACCATTCCCTTTCGTGCTTCCACCTCCGAATACATCCACGTAGAAAGTGGCGTAGTAGTAGCACCTGCTCTACTAGTACCAAACCGTAGTTGCGTTTGTCCACGTTCAAGAAGCCCATGTTTGGCCGCACATGCTTTGTAATGACGGTTGAGGTGAGTGGTTCCAATGATTTTTTGCCATGCCAGTCGTTGTTGATGATTTACATACCGCTTTCGTTTCCGAAGTCCATCGATCACACGACCAGTGTTAACCAATTTGAAATGGTCCCAACATTTTGCCTGCTTCTTCCCCTTTCTCTTCCCTCTTGCATCGGGAATATTTAGTGCAGGTTCTTCATCTTGTTCCAAATCAATAGGAACACGAGGATCAACATCAACGTCATCCAAATCAATCGGATCGGCTTCACGAACGTCGAAATCGTCTATGTCTTCTGGAATTGGTAGTTGGTTGAGACTGGCAAATTCATTCCCAAATTGATTTTGGGCAGGTGTTTCGCCTTCCATACCGAACAAGTTTTCAACAAATGCTCGTGGATCTATTTGTGAATTGTTGAAATAGAATGTAGAAATGTAGAAATGAGAAGTGAATGAAGATTATGTACTAGTGGCTAGTGTATAAAATGAGTTGTAAAATGAAGATAATAATGTAAAAAAATGTAGAAGAGAATTATAGAATAAATGAATGATATTGTTGATAATGATTTGTAAATTGTAGAGTAGAGAGTATAGAATGAAAGTTTGATGGGAAAAAAATGTTGTAATGGGTTGGATATTTATAGGAGAAGAATTGGAGAAAAATAGAAAAAAAAAATATTAAAATTAAGTGACCAAACGGTCACTGAAATCAGTGACCGTTCTGGTCACTGAAATTTATTTTTTTTTATTTTTTATTTTTTATTTAATTTTTTCTCACGAGCGGCTCGTGAATAGTAACGAGCCGAGCGAGCTCGGCTCGTCTAGCCCACCAGCCCGCTCGGCTTGTGCTCGGGCTCATTTTTTGACTAGTCCGAGCGGCTCGTGGGCGTGAACAGTACGAGCCGAGCGGGCGAGCCGACGAGCCGCTCGGCTCATTTGACACCACTAAGCCCAATGTTTTCATTTCAGGTTTGAGTATTTTGAATTACAAATTTTTATTTAGGGTTTAGAGTGATTGGGTTATGATTTGTTATTTGGATTGTATTAACAATTTGATGAAATTCGTGACCTGGCCAATTGAATTCGTATGTGACGATGGAATAGGTTCAATTTACATGTCAACTTATAGTTCCAACAAACTGTTAACGGTTTATCGAGAATACCTTTACCTTATTCTCGTTGCCGATTTATAGTAGGAGAGAGAAGTCTGAGTACTTAATTTCTATGAAGATACACTAACAGAGCTGTGAATATCAAGCTAATCCTTTTACATCCAAGTTTTCAATTGCTTATTGTAAAGGGTGCGACAATGACTTTAAATTAAGTATCATAAACTAAAGACTCGCCATTTTAATTTTAAAAAAACGTGGATTTGGTAACAAGATTTTTAACACCCAAAAATATTGAGTCGCTAAAATGTAAGTTGTTTTACAAATTATGCGAGCTAAGTCTGGTTTGGTAATGGTCGTAGATAGAAGTATCAAATTGGAAAAAAAAATTATTGAAACAGATGGAAGTTTAATGGAGATGTGAGTGATGAAGTAGAATTGTAGAAATGTGGGGTTGGGAGAGTCAGCCAACAGCAAGAATCCTTTAGAAGGGCGTGAGTCAAGTGCTGAGTCCTCTGAGCCACCCGTGCAATCCCCTCTGTACAATTTGGGACCCAAAATACTTACTTCTACTCCTCTGGTTTTGCTTATTTTTACGAATTGGTCAGCACAATAATCTGACTCACTTGTTCATGGATTCTGCCATTTCCAATTCTGCTTTTCTACATTTTTTTTTTTCACATTATTGGTTAAAAGTTCATAATACTGTCGGGAGTTTTTACCCTGCTGATGTTTTCTTGAAGCGAGGGGAAAATGGGGGCGTGATGTCGATTTTGTCTTGTTCTAATTCATCGTAGTTGTACCTATAGAGTAGTACAAATAAAGAAATGTAAACGAAATTTTCTCGAGCTTTTAATCTTGTGTTGAGATGGAGTCTTTCTTCTATTGATCATCATAGTACGCTAGAAATTCGATTCCTATGCCATAGGACACAACCATGCTGATTTTATTATTCTCTAACTTGTTGGAATGATTGCCATTTGGATTTATCTTTCATGGGTTTTTAATATATTTTTCATTATAATTATATATTAAATCGTCATCCAAGTAGTTACCATCTCTTGCCCTTTTTTTGCAAGTAGATGCTTCGAATCCTTCGATCTTCTTTCAAAGGTATTGATTTTTCGATAATTGGTAATAGTTTCCTAACTCCTAGGTTGGAGGAGGTTATAATGTGAACCCAAAATTGACTAAACCAGTCTCCGAGCATGAAATACAACAAATTGGATGAAAGCAATACAATTAATTAGTTATTCGTGTTAAATATATATGTTTCTATTTAACTTTTATTAATTCAGTCATTATTTGTTATAGAGCTTTCGAAATCAACAAAACCAAATGAAGTCTACATGAAAGTGATTTGCGCATATTCAAACTTTTTAAGATGGATAATTTATTGCAATGTGCACAATTCTTTATCAGTGATATCAATATTTTTTTCCCCTAAATTTTTGTATTGTTTGTTGTAGGTAGGATTGTTGTTTGAAGATTATGGGACAGTTGAAATTAAATGAACAATCATAACATGTTAGATTGCAACGAATTCCATGAACAATGTCACATCCGAGAAAAACAAAATTTATTTTGGTCGTTTGATTGCAACGTGGAAATGGAAACCAAATTTCAAAGTAAAACCACTTTAAACTGTATTTTCTTTGTTTTCATAAAAAACGAATTCATATGGATTTGGTTAGTTTTTATTTTCCAACTAACATGAAATTGAAATTCATTTCCACATTTGCCAATTAAACGGACTCATAGAGATTTTAATTTGCTATCTCGTTCGTTTTTAAGTTTGGACTTCGAAAAATTGTATTATTTCTAATTTCTAATAAAATGCTAATATTTTTAATTTATGGATAAATGCAATATTTTATTCGTACTTTAATATTTTCTAATCTCTCTTTATTCACTAATGAGTTCTTCTTTTTCTTGATAATTTACAAGAACTTTTTAACTTGAATTCTGACAAGTTAGCCCAAAAAATTCCAACGGATACGTAGGCGGGAAAAAAATCATAATTCAAGTGTATAATTTACACCAATTCACGAGTCGGGTGGATAGTTTAAAAATTCAAAATTCAGGTGTGTATATACTATATCCATTTCCTACAATCAAGCTTAGTTTCCTTTTATAACAAGACTCCTTCAACTACAAACTGACATCTCAAAATTAAACATCAAGCTGAAATTCATATTTTCAAGGTAAAAACCCTATTTTAGCTGTCAGAGAAGGCGAACAAGTAACAGTGTCCATTGATGTTGATAACAAATTGAACGATTTCACCCACATTGATATTTCGCGTCACAGATTTGGAAATCGATTTGGTGAAATACACATTATCGCAAATGAGGAGACAATCCAGGTAAGAACCGTGACCTAAAGGTAATCATTTTCAAGTATTAACTGCTCTCTGTATATGTGACTAATACAAGAAAATTGTACAATAATTGCGTTCTTTTATTTGAAACATTTATTGGAATAACCAACATTAAAATCATTTGTTACCATTATTTTTTCAATTGTGTAATTTTGATTTGACGTCTAAAAAAGTGCTGTATTAATTACACAATGAACTCTGGTTGCACTCTGTAGATAGTTTGATACATAACTGTGACCTGCGGTGTCAAGCAAATATATGTGATTACCTATTCCATATACACCATGAATTGTGACCTGCTTCTCACATGCTGTTGACAATAAATGTGACCTGTGGTGTCAGGCACACATATGTGACTACCTATTCAATAAACATTGTGAACTGTGACCTGCTATTCTGATTTGAAACCAATATACAATGATCTGTGAAGGGAAACTAACGGTCAAATGTGGACGTTGTGGAGGACATGGTCACAGCCGGAGAAGATGCTGTAATTTAGTTTCATTAAGCCAAAATTAAGCAAGGACAAAAACCCAAGAACAGCAACTCGGATAATGATACAGTTAGGCAGTAGACAGATCATTTTTTAATAGCATTTAACACTTCATAAAGTGGTTGTACGTATCGATTGGTATATCATTTTACTGTAAATGAAATATTCATTGATATAATAGTGGTACAAATGAATGTCATATTACTTTTGAAATAGAATCTTTGATTTGATATTATGATTGGTGACCAACACAATAGAATGTGTCATGTAAAGGGTTAACTATGCATCATATCAACTGTGACCATCAGATTAATATATGTGACCAATATATAACTATATGTGACCTGGGCATATTAAACCCCTGTTTGGGCCACATTATTTTTTTCATTCTCATTCTTCTACTTATTTTGAACCTCACATTTTTCAATAAAATAATATTTTCCATCACATCGATAACTTTTCATTCTTTTTCAACCACACGTTCTCCATCAATCTACTATTCCAAAATACATTCTTCCAAAATAGTGTGGCTCAAACACACCCTAATTATGTGACCACTGCATGGTCAAATATTTTGTGTGACATGTGACATTGATCAGTGACCTGTTCTATTACCTGTGTCCTGTGTCATGTGGAATTAGTTTGAAATAATAGTGGTTCAAATGAATATCATGTGACTTTTGAAGTAGAATCTGTGATTTGATATTATGATAGGTGACCAACACAGTAGAATGTGTTATCTGAAGGGTTAACTATGCATCATATCAACTGTGACCATCATATTAATATTTGTGACCAATATACAGATATATATGACATGTGCATATTAATTATGTGACCGCTACATAGTCAAATATACTGTGTAACATGTAATCTAAAAAAATTAGCAAATGTAACATAATGACCTAGATATGTGACTATTTATTATAGTCTGTAACTTCTACAAATGAACTGTGGAATTATTTCAGAAACCTTTGTATGTATGTGACAATCTGAAAACAGTCGGTGAACTATTAAATTGCTTGTGACATGAGGAGGTTAATTAAGTACCTATGACTTCTGACATTGATTAGTGACATGTTCTATTGCCCCGTAACCTGTGTCGTGTGGAATTAGTTTGATATGCGACCTGAAGACAGACATACATGAGCAATAAACTATAATCTGTGATTTGAAAATATATATTCTGTTATTTGACACAAGTCATTTATACTTCACAAACTGTTAATAAAATAGGATACACAACCATCAGACATCTCAAATTCCTGTGACCAAATATAAAAGACCAAACCTGCTGAAATGAAAATAATACCAGAATTGATCAAATGTTAAACCAAACAATTTGTCAAACTGTCAATGTACAACCACAGTATCTCAATAATTATAACTAGTTTCATCATACAAACTACTATAAATGAAAATAAAAAAGAGGCCGATATTTAAACATTTACAAAATCCTAATATATTGTCAATCCTCACTCATTGAAAATCCCTCTCCCTTCGTATGCTTCTCTGCCTATGTAGGCTTGAATATCCCTGATATTTACATGGCATTCCAAAAAGTGCCCAAAGCATGTTCCCATGAGTATACGTCTTCGGGCTACACTTAGATGAATTCCCAACATTGCATCACATATTTAGGGCTTGTTTGTGAATGATTTTAATCCAATTAAAATTAAAAATATAGTCGTTATTGGGTCACATCCGTCTAATAAAAATCAACAATAATAGCTAATTTTTCAATTTTAATCCAATTTTAATCCTTTCCAAACAAGCTTTTACATGAAAAAAAAAAAAAAAGAGATTAAAATCAAAATCTAAGAACTATTAGGGCAACAAATGATGTCACAGATACTAAGAATTGTTAACATCACTTGGTAAATTTGTTCACAGATAATGGTTTTGAATCAAGTCACGTTGAAGAATTATGCCAAGTCAGATCATAGTTATACAGAGTCTCAGACAAATAGGAAAAATAGATCACAGATACATATAATCGTATATAATCATGCATTCAATGTCACATATACAGAGAATGGAATGCAATCCATTCACAGATCCATAAATATTTCTTTCAAATGGAAATATTAGACTAAATCAGGCAATACACATATAGATTCTCAAACAAATGTGTAAATGGGGTCACATATACATATAATAATACATCCATCTTGCAATAAGGTCACAAATGTAATGACATGCTATGCAATCGGGTCACAGATTCATAATATTTTGGTCACATTTGAATTCACAAGTCACATACGCCTTATTATAGGCCACCATTCATTCTATAAATTAGAACAAAACTTTCAATAAAAATCTCCATAAATTTCCTTGGATACCAATTTTTAACCAAATAAAGGTTTACGGTGAATAATAAAAAATGAAAAAATTGAAAATACATCATTGGCGAACTGCTTATTTACAAATATAATTTCAATTGTCATATTATAGCTATTACCTCCCCTTTTGTAGTTTGCTTCACCTTCTTCAATTCAATTGTTATTCACAAAATAATGGGCGAAATGCAGAATGAATTATATGATGAATATAATGGATATCGCTGTTAAAATGACGATAATTTTGAAACTGAATGAATTCAGAATTATCGGAACTAGAATCAACCAAGCGGACTTGAGTCGTGGGAGAAGAGTTTTAGAGAGAGAGAGAGAGTAATTGGAGATATTTGTGTGGATTCGTGGAGAAGAGGGAGAGAGAGGGAGAGATGAATTAGATTATTATGGAAGTTAAAATAATAGAAATTTGAATCACGATAATTAAGGGAATTGAGATTTCATCAGTTATTACACATATCTTTTAATTATTAAACAATAATTAAATCAATACCTGAAGCCTGAATAAAAAACTTCCAAACCTAACTTTTGCATTATCATCTTCAAAAGTCTGGAATTATGTAATTTCCACTACGTAGGCTGCAAAGGAAAAAAAGAACATCCAACTCAAACTGATTTGATTCAGGTCGGGTTCAATGCCAAACCGGGCAGGAAAGTTCCAGATCAGGCCAAATCGATCCATGTCATTTCGATTCATTTTATGGGCCAAAACCGGCCCAACCCACCAAACCCAACTTAATGCCCAATCCTATAGTCCGAAAGGACCCTTAGATTCAAGCCATATTTCAGATTGACACGAATATTTTCATAAAAATTGATGAAATGTATGATTAAAAAGTTGTAAATCTCATAAAATATATAAATAAAATTAAGCACTGACTTCGACTTAAAATTTTGATTTGGTTAAAATTTACACCAAACAAAAGTCATAATACAGAAAACCAAGCAATATGCAGAACCAAATATCCATTATAATCTTAGAGAAGTAATAAATTTCCCTTAAAGATACAGCTTAATCTGATAAAAATGCTTTAGTAAGCGATAGATAACATATAGCATAAGTATAAAACGAGCAATGATGCTCGTAGAAGTACATGAACAACCTAACTATATAGGTCATCTTCATCAGCTGCACCAGCAGAAGCAGCAAAAGGGTCAGATCCAGTAGCACCAGCACTCGTCTCTGCAAAACGAAATTCGGTCCCGAACCCTCTTGACTGCTGCAACGTCTGGGCAAATGCCTGGTACTTGCGAATGTCGGCATCACTGACACTCCTCCGTGCATACTTCATTGATTCCTCAAAATGAGAAGGTTTAATCTCAGCCACTTCATCTTCAACATCCTCCTCCATGGCCTCGGGATTCTCACTTCTTCTCTTCTCCTTCTCAATATCCTTAAAAATCACTCAAATATTTAGAATCACATTTCTGCTTAACATAAAAAGCTGAATTCGAAAGCAATATTAAACAGCAGAATTAACCACAAAAGGAAGGAAAGCTCATATAACCTACTTTTTCGATGTTCTCTCTTATCGCATATTTGACTGCACGTTGGCATATTTCTGTAATGTCAGCACCACTGAAACCTTGAGTGTACTCAGCAAGGGCTGTCAGGTCTATATCTTTGGAAAGTGGAGATTTTCTCAAGCAAGCCTTGAAAATCTGAAGGCGCGACTCCTCATCAGGGAGGGGAATATAAATCAATTGATCAAGACGTCCAGGACGAAGAAGTGCAGGATCAATTATATCAGGCCTATTGGTGGCACCAATAATGAAAACAGTTTTCTTCGCGTTCATTCCATCCATTTCCGTTAGAAGTTGATTCAATACTCTGTCAGCAGCACCCCCAGCATCTCCTCCACTGCTTCCTCTCTGGAAGGGAAAAACAAAAAAGAAAATCTTTGTGAATGAGGAACTAGAACCTCAAGCAGAAACTACATTAACATCTGAGGGAAGTGTGACGTGCCTGAGTAGCAATCGAGTCCAATTCATCAAAGAATAGGACACATGGGGCAGATTGGCGAGCCTTGTCAAAAATTTCTCGAACATTGGCCTCACTCTCTCCAAACCACATAGTGAGCAATTCGGGACCCTTGATACTGATGAAGTTTGCCTGACACTCATTGGCAATAGCCTTGGCCAGCAAAGTTTTTCCACATCCCGGGGGGCCATAGAAAAGAACTCCCTTTGAAGGTGACATGCCAAACTTCTCGAACTTCTCAGGATGCTCCACCGGATATTGAACAGTCTACATAACAAATGGTGAATCCAAAAGTTTAGTTTCAAAGAAAGGTTTCTACTCCATGACAAATAAATTTGATCGATATACAAATACAAATAACTACAGGATCCATAGCACATGAATCAAATGGTACCTCTTGGAGCTCACGCTTGATATTCTCGAGGCCTCCTATATCTTCCCAACTAACATTGGGTACTTCAACAACCTGTAGCATCCAAAGATGCAAATTAAGATCAGTCAAGCATGAAAAAAAATAATAAAAATAAAAATAAAATCTACACTTACTGTTTCACGTAGAGCTGAGGGGTTGCTGGTTCCAAGAGCAGTCTGGAAGTGCTCATTAGTAACAGCCATGGAGTTGAGTATCTCTGCATCGATGGTATCATCTTCCAAGTCAATCACATCCATCTTCTCCCTAATGCATTGAAGGGCAGCCTCAGTGCACAGAGCTGCCAAATCAGCACCGACATAACCATGTGTGTCTTTGGCAATTCTTTCCAAATCAACCTGCAAAATGTTTCAGAGATTAGAATGGGATTATAAAGTTTTCAATGAGGTAGGAAAGGAGATACTTGAACAAAAATCTAGGGAATTGGGATATCTAAATGTACATCTTCAGCAAGCTTCATGTTCTTGGTATGAATACGAAGAACTTCGAGACGCCCAACTTCATCTGGAACACCAATATCAATTTCCCTATCAAATCTCCCAAACCTTCTCAAGGCAGGGTCAATGCTGTTGGGACGATTTGTAGCACCCATTACAATAACATGAGCACGTGATTTGAGTCCATCCATTAGCGTTAAGAGTTGGGAAACAATTCTCCTCTCAACCTCTCCGTTGGTCTTCTCTCGTTTGGGAGCAATTGAATCAATCTCATCGATAAATATGATTGATGGTGCATTTTTCTCAGCTTCCTCAAATGCTTTTCTGAGATTGCTTTCACTTTCTCCGGCCAATTTTGACATAATTTCTGGTCCATTAATACAGAAGAAGAAAGCACCAGTTTCATTAGCAACAGCTCGAGCAATCAGGGTCTTCCCAGATCCCGGAGGTCCATAAAGCAGTATTCCTTTAGGAGGCTTCACGCCAATTGATTTAAAAAGCTGTGGGTGCCTTAGTGGTAGCTCCACCAACTCTCGAATCTGCGCCATCTGTTTACGTACACCACCAACATCATCATAGCCAACCTCATCCAACCGATTCTCATCCTCCCTTCTTACAGGCTCTCCCTCACAGAAGATCTCAGTATCAGGGGCAACGACACAGTACTCGGGAGGATCAGTCTCAATAACCTTGAATTCTACACTTCTCATTCCTCCCCTTACAAGAAAAAGATCGCCCTTCCTCACCGGTCGGTATGCCTCAAGGAAATATGCTGCATATAAAAGAGAGAAGACTAAATCCATTGCCTATTCAAAGAATTAGAAAAAAAAAAAGGGAAGAAATTTTGAATCAAACGGTCTACTATATAACTAATCAATGGTGAAAAGCAAAATACTTGGCATATCTCAAAATTATGCTGCTAACTTTTCGTTCATAGATCTATACATATGTAAAGAAGCTCTTTTCTTCCTCAACAGTATTTTAGTTGGGAATCTAAGCCCATGTTCGGTAGAAATTAAAATTCGGATTTTAATCTAAGTCAAAGTCAACAATTAATTTTAACCACACATTTCATAGGACCCACAACTTTTCAATTACACATGTTATCAATTTCTATCAAAATCTACTAAAAATTTGATTTTAATCCCTACCAATCACGGGTTAAATAATGTAAGGTAACCAAAAATACAATGATATATTCAAAAGAGAAAAGATCCAAGGGGAATCAATCATATTGTTGGCATAATGCATCAGAAGACAAACCACTTCCCAGATTTAATTTGCTTGTGCTCCGCTAATGCAATTTAATATTAAAAAAATTGAGAAGTATAGTTTGAAATTGGAAAGAAAAAGAAATTCATAGATCAAATGATGAAGAAAATAATGTTTTATCTTACTAAGTTAGAATTTAGAAACATGTTAAATTTTCACAAATGTCAACAATGAATTGTATCAGAAAGGAAGCAGAAGAAATAATTAATTAGATTATACGACTTCAACAAACCGCACAAATTTAAATGCTTTAAAAACTTACGTTTAAGGTAAGCGTCAAACAGGTTTCCAGTAACACCTTCAATGGTGTCATCCACAGGAAGAATGTGGACACGCTTCCCATACTTGACATCAGCACATTGATGAACAGAAACCACATCTCCGAGCCTAACCCTGAGGTTGTTTCTCACTACCTTATTCATCCGTATCTTTGGTTCATCACAAGTATCATCAGCAAGTGCAATACAAACTGTGTCCTTTCTTTTCTTACCCTACACGAAATCAAAACCCAATGAGTAAACATATAACAATGGCAAATTGTATTAAACGTAAGTCTAAACACATTAGCATCAAAGTCCCTAAATCAACCCAAGTTCTACAAACACTAAACTATCCACCGTGGTACAAATACACCGAACCAATCTAAATTTAAAATCCTAACTTCAACATACACAACTAAAAATATGCACCTTTATAAAGCAAATTTAACATAAATTTAGAGCTCCAATAAACCGATACTTGGCAACTATATTATGTCCGTTTATAGAAACAGACACTTAGTTGAGCAATTAATTCAAGTACTTATTCAAATCTTCATTTCATGATTATCCGCATATTCTACAACAATAATTTCCAATTAGGCACAGCAAGTTTAAGATCTAAATCACCGGTTCTGGTTCAGCTTTAAGGATACATTATACTTCGTTTATAAAAGTTTCAATGAAAGACCGGAAGACAAATTAAAGAAATTCAATCTCAGAAGACCCCAGAGGCTTTTAATTAATAAAAGCAAAAAATATTGAAGAATCCCATATACCTCTAAACATCCAATTTTTAACACATTGTCAGCCAAAGAACAAACCCAATTATGCCGTAGAGGCCAAATTTTGTTAAACTTCGAAATTGCCCAGATCTTAAACTCCAAAAAATCCTCCATCTAAAACACTAAATACCACGCACCCTCAACTTCTCAATCACATTCAACCCTCAAAACCATATAAAATCAGATATATAGTGCAGAAAAAGGAAAATAACCCACTTATCAATTCAAATCAAATATCATATGCAGCGAACAAAATCTAACCTTGATTAAGATGGTATCTCCACGGAAAAGCTGAAGCTTTTCCATAGTATCAGGGTGGAGAGCCACCACGGAATTATCATCATTAACGGCCTCATCCACTACCAGCCTATTCGCTGCCTTTTTCCTTTCCAATATCGCCGTACTGAAATCCCTCTTCGCACCCCTACTGCACATCATAAACAAAACCCACAAAATTCAATCGAAAAAGGAAAAAAAATCAAATTCAAGTAAATACACTTCTTACTTTACATGAACGTATGAAAATAAACAGAGATCTGAGAATGTATTGAAGGACTTACGAGTCTGATGATTCAGCTTGATTACTCATGGTAATTTATATGCAGATTGAAGGAAAAATTGAAGAAGGGTCAGGGAAATTTTTGCCGATTGAAGAACAAGAATGGGAGATCCAGAGATTGCGTAAAGGATATTTATAAGTAAAATTGGCTCCGTTTCTTGTCTAGAAAGAAAGGATTCTTTGTTCACCTTTTTTTACTTTTTCTTTTAGAATTCCTTCTTTGTTTCAAAGTAGTGTGTATATAATTTCTTTTCTATTATAATGCTCCTTTTTTGCTTTTTCCTTTTTTTGGTAATTTTGGGAGTTCTTGTGCCCCCACTCATCACATACATTCTTTTTAAATATTTGATAAACAAATAAAAATTTAAGTCTTTTTTTCAAAAATTTATAAATATTTTATTAAAAAATAATAAGATGAATAATAGTGGATCCCTCGAAACAGTAATAGTAATAATTATAAATATTTGATTAAAATTAACATGTAAATTTAATCAAATTTATAACAATCCAAACGGAGACTAAGAGCATGTTTCGTATGGAATCTATGGATTTTGATTTTCTACAGTAAATCAATTCTCATTTTCAACCACACATTTTTAATAAAATAATATTTTTCATCACATCAATAATTTTTTCTTTTTTTTCAACCACACATTTCCCATCATATCACTATTTAAAAATCAATTCTTCCCCCAAAAATCCCTACCAAACAGGCTCTAACTGAGTCCTCAGACCGAATGAATAATAGTGGTAATAATTATAAATGTTTGATTGAAATTAATGTTTAACTTTGACTATATGAAGATTAACTCCAATTCTCAATAAATTTGGAATTCACTCTTTTTTGCCATATTAAGCCCACGTTTGGCCCTCGTTATTTCAAATTATAATTTTTGGAATAATATTTTTTTGGAGAATATGTGGTTGGAAAGAAAGAAAAGTTTTTGATTTACATATAATATTATTTTATAGAAAATTATGTGGTTGAAAATAAGAGAGAAAAATATATATATATATTTTTTGGATAATGGGGGCCAAACGGCCAATCTTGCACCAAAATTTAAGGTAAGTTTTGTACCATCTTACATCAAATCTTACGCCAAACTAAAATCATCTCCAACCATTACACCAAGATAATGGTGTTTAATCATTTTCTTCTCTTTTTTTATTCTTAATAATTTATTTATTTGAAAAAAAAATATTTCTTTATTTATTTACAAATAAATTACTAAATAAACAATAACGCTAAATTAACGAAAATATTAAATTCATTAATAAATATTAAAATATATAGTACAATTAATATAAGCACTACAAAAAAAATTAAATCATTCCATTAAAAAGTAGTGCAATACTTATCGAAATTCGATATTATTATATTACAAAGTTGAAATAGTGTTTCAATTTAATCTTGGAATTCGCATGTTCTTCCCACAAATGATCTATTAATGCATTTCGAAATGTAATGAGAGCCTCTTTATCCTTGATTTGTCTAAGACAGGCAAGAAGTTCTTGAAAACGATGATTTTCATCTTCAACCAATTCAACTTTCGGACTTGGCGCTTCCGTCTATTCTCAAATTGTTGCAATTTTACATTTTTTGTGTTGCTATTTCATTAATTAATATTAAAAAATTGTTTTCAATGTAAATAACAACAACAACAACAACAATAATAATAATTTATTGTATTTAAAAACATATAACACAAATGACACAAATACCCTCCATCAATAAGTTTGGCAAATGGAAAAAAAGGTAAATTGGATTTGATTTAAAATGGTGCGAAGTGAATGGTGTTGCACCATTTCGCACCAAAACGGTGCAAACTTTGGCATCACATTGGAGAGCTTTTTGCACCAAAATTTGGTGAATTTGGACGTTATAGTGCTAGCTTCGGAGATGGCCTAAGGTTCACAATAAGATTTCATAAAATGTTACGATCATTACCACCTACTACAACCCTTCTTTACTCTAGCTTGAAACGAAATATGAAAAATGTTAGCAGAGTATATTGACACGCTCAATGAGATCAAATAATTTGCATACAAGTGTTCAGCACATGTCATGCTTATAAGTGTCGAATTTCTGTGATTCAAAACAAATAAATTGCGAGTATCGCATAATAATTGTGCTATCACTTCATTTACTTTTTAAAAAGTCGTTTTTTAAAGCATGATCAATCAAATAAAAGTTTAGCTTTCATTCTTATAACTTTAATTCATATTAGCCTTGGAAGTGAAGAAAGTTTTTTCAAGGATATAAAAAATAATGCCTCAGATTGGGAATTGGTTAAAATTACCTAGGAATATTAACCCATGTTTGGTGCTTATTATTTCAAAAAAAAAAAAATAGTTTTTAATAATATTTTTGATAGAAAATATAAAAGGGATTATCGATTCAAAACATTATCAAACCTAAAAATTCATAAACCCTTTTCACACATACAAATTATCCACGTTAAATCAATGAGAACAACTAAATAAAAGCGGAAGCATACATTGATCCATATGTTTGATTGTTTGTTTGAATGGGTAATGATCTTCCAATTTGATTTGTGATCTTCTCTTCAATTTCGATTTCTGTTGATGGGCATACAGAAAATCTTAAAGAACACAACAAATTGGGGACCATAACCCTATATAACCATAAGATAATGAATGGTCATTATCTTTCATTTGTTTCAAATCGGCCTCTCATCAATCTAAAACAAACATCCGGTCTTTACACTTTAATTTCATGAAACCTAATACCCATTAGTCAAAATTCATCTTTAGTGGATCATTTTAATTGACTAATATCATGTAAATAATAGCACCACACATTTTAATATACAACGTGTGGCCCCAAATATAATGAAATTATCCAACAATCTTTTACTGGGCCATACATGTAACCTTACAAATGTGCACAACCTTATGAGCTCAAAATTTTGCTATCATTATTATGGGTATTGCCTAATAATCTCGTCCACTAGTCATATTGATATAGGATCAAAGCGATTTTCATTACATTTAACGTGACTAATCCATCAATAATCACATAGATCAATCGTGTGAGTGTAACATGGAAATTACATGTTATGTGATACAAACATATCTATTTCCAACTGGTCCAACTTTATTACTTAAGTGAGATCAACCATAAACTTTAATCAGAGTGGAATTGAACTGAATAATTTATTTCTGAAATTAACCGAACTAAATATCCATGGACAAAATATGTGTCTAAAATGGACAACATCCAAATACAAACTCCCACTAAATTGGCATATCATCAAAAGATGCAACACTCATGTGAGCATTATGCTCATGAAAGACCTTGAGTGGTAGCCATTTAGTAAATGGATCCATAATTATGGAGTTTGTCTTAATATGCTTTATAGAAATCTAACCACTCCGATTTCTTTCCTTACAACTAGGAACTTATTGTCCTTAGATTTTGACATCGTCATGTTTTCGTTGAAACACAAGATTGCAATTGTCACATAATTACTTAAGTGGTCTTTCAATTTTATCCAAAATATGCAGCCTCACGACAATATTTTACAGTCATATTCCATAATGAGAATTAGAATATCCAATGATCTCCAATTGGTCTGACTTTCCTGAATGTGATCATATAATCCTTAGTTCACTATAAGTACTGAATAACCTCATGGCTATTTTCCAAATTTTCATCCCAAAGTTAGTTAAATATCTGCCTAGCATTTCAGCAATGAATGCTATATCCAAATGTGTGCAAACCTAAGTATACATTAAATTCTCAATTGCTAAAGCATAGAGAATTTGATGTATTTCATTTTCTTTAAATTTATCCATATGGCATTAATCGAGATCAAACTTGTTTTCATTGGCAATAGGGGTATCACCTGAATTCCATATCTGCATTTCAAATCTTTTAAGAACTTTATCGATACAACTCTTTTGTGATAATAAAAAAAATACACCAAGAACAATTCTTATGTATCTATATCCTTCATAAAAAAGAGGTATCACCGAGATTTGTTTACTCCCACTGAACTTGTGATATCCACAATCATCAACTGAATGCATCTCGAAACCAAATGAGATAATTATTTGACAAAATTGTGACACCATTTCGAGAAACCAGCTTAAACCCATAGATGGATTTCTTTAATTTGTAAACCATCTAATGTAATTTAAGATCAAAATATATCACATATGCCTAATTGTCCTAAAAGAGTTTTCATAGAAATCGGAGAAAAAACTTTTTATGCATGGCATCAATCCACTCTTTAGAATAATTCCTCATCAAGCCGTGTCATCCTTATTTTCTTGGAGAAAGACTATAAAGTCATCTAAAATAGTGAATTTTCTTAAAGACATTTGTTCTTGAGATTGTTGAGTTTGTTTTTCTGGAACAATCTCTTGATTGTGTATGGGAAATTTTGTAATCTTGTCTTGATCCGAAATTGCTTCTTGAACAAGATCTGGAACAAGAATTTGTCCCTGAACCAAATCATTGTCAATTGAAATAGAAGAAATATATACATATTTTTCATCCAAGACAAAATTATTAACCTTATAACCTTATCTTCACCCGCAAACTCTACATCCTCAAGGAATAAAAAATTTTCCGTTTGAAAAATGACTTAATTGTGGGATCTTTAAAAAATTTGTAACCCCTTAAAAATTGCTTTATTTGGAACTGTTTTGAGAATTTAAGCTGCAATATTTAGTGCTTCTACATAGAAAGATCTTGATGTACTTCAAAATGATTCCACATTCCTCTAAGAATTTAGTAAAAGGCCCTAGACATTGTTCTCATGATCCGTCATATCTGTCATAGTATTCACCACTATGGTAAGATTTGACTTGTTGAATTCTTTTACTGAGATGATTTTCAAACTCAATCTTGTATGCCTTGAACATGTCCAGTGTTTGGGATTTTTCATGAATGAAATATAGGTAACCATACGGGAATAATCGTCTATGAACGTAATAAATGACTGTTCACCATTCCAAGAAGCCGAAAAGAATGGTCCACAGATATCTGCATGAATTAGTTCCAAGAAGTCCGAATTCCTATTCGCACCTAATCTCCTTATATTTGTTTGTTTTCCCTTAATATAATTTACACAAACACTTGAGCCTAAAAAATCAAGGGAATCAAGAATTCTTTCTTACACAAATTTTTTCCATTCTCTATTGAGAGATGTGACATAATCGTTTGTGCCATAACAAAGCACAATTCTCATTAATTAATTTATGTTCAATACCACATGAATTCATATACAAGGTTATAGTAACCGGATAAAGAACGACACCCACAATATTTATTTGAATTAAGAAAAGATCTAACTGATTATTTCTAATTAAGCAAGAGTAGCCAAAGTTGTCAAATATAGAAATAGAAACCAAATTCCATCCAAAAGGACAGTACCGCAAATGTCTCTTTCAAATTCAAATAATAATCAATCTTTAATGATAAGCTAAATTCCCTATAGCCTCAACCTTAATTGATTTGTCATTGCCCCAGGTAGATGAATCTTTCAGCACCAATTGGTTTTGGCAGTTTAGACACCCCGCATAGACACACTTAGTAAGTGGTGGTACCGAAATGTATCCACCAAGTGTGTCTATGTATTGACACTAAATTTACCTCAAAACAAATCAAAGTGAGAAATATACTTTTCTTTACACGCCAAGCGTATTATTAGTACAATCTCTCTTTATATATCCCAAATTTCCAAAAAAATTACAGCTAAATTTATTGCGCTATTTATTTTGAACCGAACCGGATGTAGCTTTCTTATTCTATCTTTTCTTGAACTTGTCCTTAGAAATACTAGCCAAGTGAACACTTTCAGTCCTTTCTTACTTCATCATTTCTCCTTCTTGCACACAGTATGAAATGAGCTCATCTAGAGTCCATTTCTCCCTTTGACAGTTATAACTGTCCTTAATTAATCGAATTGTGCAGGAAGCGATATCAATACCAAATGTACGAGTAAATCATCGGACAACTCGAGCTTTAGTGCCTTAAGTTTAGAAGCAATATGAGACATCTCCATGATATACTTCTTTTTATTTCCTTTGCCTTTATACTTTATAGAAATCAAGTTTTGCAAAAGCGTGACATTTCTCAATGTCGGAAAGAAAATCCTTGGCATTAGTCACTTTTTCAGATACTGCACCTCTAAAGGCTTCCAGAAGCCATGCTTAATGATCATTAGACTCATGCGATTTGAGTGATCCCACTTTTCAAAGTTCCTCTTTTCATCAGATGAACATTCTTCCGTAAGAGGAGTGGGTTGCTCAATCTGAAGCACAAGATCTAGATCCATGCATCCAAGAACAATCAATAAGTTCTCTTTCCAATTCTTGATGTTTTGGTTCTAGCACTGAAATTGAATTGATATAGGCAGATATTGAAGAAATTGATGGATGAACTGAATAGAGAACTTTTACGTAATTAAAATGTTCACATAAGAATCTGTATTAAACAATTAATACATTCAAATAATGGTAAATCTCATCTCAAGATACCCAGCGCAATATTAATATCAAGTTTTTGGACAGTAATATTAATTGCAAATGATACTCTTGGTGTAGTGATCAAACATTGACAATAACTCCTGTCAAATAATAAACTCATCTTTAGATTGATTTATTATTTACATGGAAACCTTAGAATTGTCACACGTTTACCATCACAAGTGTGCATGTAATTCGGTCAAATATTAATCTTCCTTTGGGTCGGTTAATATCCGCATGATCTAGCATACACACGAAATCCTTCTAATATTCTAAATTAATTAATTTCCACAAGAAGGATTGCTTTGATAACATATTGTTTCAATCAATTCACTTTTGAATATTATATATACTCAAATGAGTCATTTATACCAAAATTTGAAAGTAGAATATTTAATTTTATTTGTCTTGAAACTTTAAGGGTCTAAGGATTAATAATTCATAACTTTATGGACCCAAAAATTAATTATCCGGAACTTTATGGGTCAATAATTAATTGTCCAAAACTTTAAGGATCCAAAAAATAATTATTCAAAATTTTAGGGGTCAAAATTAATTAATTTTAAACTTTATGAGATAAAATTTAAAATTTAAAACCTTTTTGGGCCAATTAGAACAAAATTAGAAATTTTGAGGGCTTTAATTGCAAAATGAAGAACTAAAACGGCCGAAATTAATTAATTTTAAAACTCTATGGGTTGAATTATAAATTTCAGAACTTAAATGACCAAAATTAATTAATTTCAGAACTTCAGGGGCTGAATTATTAAAACCCATAACCTTAAGACCCAATTAGGATTAACTTTAAAATTCAGGGGCTGAATAATAAACAACTCAACCGTAACCCTAATTTTTTAATTGCAAGCATAGGGCCCAAAATTTCAAATTTACAGTCCAAGCCCCTGTCCCAAAAATTCCAAAACTGAAATTTTAATTAATTACATAACTGAAACCTAATGAAGAAGCCCCTTCATCTCCTCACCTTCATCATTGGCGGCTGGCGTCAATAAGGCCCAAGTGGTCCCGCAACCCCACCGTGATCGGCTACATTCGTAACATGTAAAGACGTGAAAAGAAGCGACAGCATTGCCTCACGCACGGCGTGAGCAAAAAATAATTTAATTTTTTTTAATTCAGATCTGAAAATCTATATCTATAAAAAATCCGAATTAGGGAAGAAAATCATTAATTATTCCAAAATCCTTATAATAACTTGCTTGATTTCAAAAATAACATGAAGATCATATAATCCCAAAAAAATTCAGAATTTCAAAAACTTCAATTTCTCAAAGATTTAACAATGGAGAGGCTCTGATACCACTTGATAGAAAATATAAAAGGGATTATCAATTCTAAACATTATCAAACCTAAAAATTCACAAACCATTTTCACACATACAAACCATCCACGTTAAATCAATGAGAACAACTAAATAAAAGCGGAAGCGTACCTTGATACATATGTTTGATTGTTTGTCTGAATGGATAATGATCTTCCAATTTGATTTGTGATCTTCTCTTCAATTTCGATTTCTGTTGATCGAGATGCAGAAAGTTTTGAAGAACACAACAAATTGGGGACTATGACCCCATAGAACCATAAGATAATGAATGGTCATTATCTTTCATTTGTTTTAAATCGACCCATCATCATTCTAAAACAAATATCCGGTCTCTACACTTTAATTGCATGAAACCTAATACTCATTAGTCAAAATTCATTTTTACTGGATCATTTTAATTGACTAATATCTTGTAAATAATAGCACCACACATTTTAATATACAACATGTGGCCCCAAATATGATGAAATTATCCAACAATTTTTAGAATAATGTGCGGTTAAAAAGTAGAAAAAATTTTGAACTCACGTACATAATATTTTATCGCGTAAATGTATGTTAGAAATAACGCAAAATCTTTTTAAAACAATGGTCACCGAATAGTGGAATCTCATCTTTAATCGCGGTCAATAATTCCCACTGCAAATTGTATTGCTTTAAAATATAAGGGTTTGTTCTCTTTATCATTTTCAAGCCATTTTCTGTTTTCAATTTTCCAAAACAGTGAAAACGCGTTTTCTTTCCTATTTTCCAAAATGCGTTTTTGAAAATAAAAAAAAAATTGCACTGGAAACTAAAAACGTGCAAAAGCACGTTTTGGGAATTTTGATGCCAAAATACTGTTATTTTCAGAAAACATGGGAAACAACTACTCTCTCTCTCTCTCTCTCTCTCTCTCCCTCCCTCCCGTCTCCAATAACATAGGGCTCACATTGGTTCTCCATTTCCGATCTCACAAACCCACAATCCAAAGCTTCCACTGGTTTTCCATTTTCGATCTCAGGTACCCATTCTATATCTTGTTGACTTCAATCAGGTTTAGCCTCTAGTTTTTTAATTTTTTGGGTGTAAAATAATTTGATTCATGATGTGGAGGCGAAAATACTGAGGCGGCTTGGATAATTGTGGGGACGGTGAATTCGCAGGGAGAAGGGTAGATGGAGGTGGAGGAGGAATTTCTGGTGCTTGTGTTGGGATTGTATTGTCTGAGTGCAGAGGGTATAAAGTTGCTTTACAAAAGGGAGAATATGTATCACCTTCACTAGTGTAACTAGAGAAAAGGAAAATCATTTTTGAACCACGTTTTATAAAATCTGTTCATTTGAAAAAAAAAATTGAAAATCCCTTCAAAATTCAGTCAATCCTTTCTTCTTCTTCATAACTTCTCTGTCATACTTTCGTTTTCTTCGATTTCATAGAAGTGAAGAAGCCAAAGTTCGATAAATTTTAGAACCAAAACGACAAACTTCATCTACCCAGGTGAAAAAAAAGTGGTATCTTTTAGTATTTTTGACCTTATTGGCATATTTTTTTTTCTTCGAATTTTTAACCTTATTCAACTATTTAAGTCTTTTGATTCATAATTTTTTCGTCAAAAATTCAAAATTGTTTTTGTACTCATTTTGTGTCTCCAAATCAACTTCTGTTTTCTTCGTCGGTGTCATAGTTTAATTCGGAGTCAAAAAAATTCGAAAAATAAATTCGAAAAATAAATTCAGAAAATTCTGTAAAAAGTCAAATTTAAAAAAAATAAAAAAAAAGTATATTTGTTATTAGTTATCTCGAAAATTGCTGGCCAATTACTTTGTCTATTGTATAAAATTCAAGAACCACTTTTTTAAATTCAAATTCCATTCTAATCATCCAATTCAATTCATTTTCCTTCTTGGGTCTTCAAAATTTCCAAAATCTCACTCAAAACCCCGGTTTGAATTTTACGAGAATAATTTCTGGTTGAGTTCAAATTTGTCATTTGAAGCACTTTGGCGAAAGTATTGAGTGTAAAAAAGAAGAGTGGTGAGATCAATAGAGGGAAAAGCCGAATTGGGTGATACACGAGCGCATATTTGTGAAGCAGAAATAAATTTTAGATTTAGGATGTCTAATAGGGACATATCAACACCAGGCCAAAACAACAACCGAACCAACATGTCGGATGAGATGACACGTAGGTTTGAACGATTATTTGAAGATGTGCAAGATAGATTGACTAGACAAAATACGGAGATTACCAACTTGCGTAAGGGAGTTTCAAATATACGGAAACATGGTAGGCGAGAGCCTAGGATGGAGGTGCGTGAAGAATATGATTATGGGAGTGATGTAGATGATGATGCAGTAATCGAGACTGAAATGGGTAGGATGAGAAATAGATGAATTAGGCCTAAACGAAGGGGTAGAAACTTGGTTGAATCAATCTTTGACTGTCACAACTATTCGGAGGAAAAGAAAGTAAAGATAGCGGTCTTTGAATGCATCGACTATGCAATCACTTAATGGGATCAAGTGGTGACAACAGGGAGGAGAAATAGGGAATGACTGATCAATACATGGAAGGACTTGAAATCTATCATGTGGAAGAGGTTTGTATCTAATCACTACTATCGAGAGCTTCTTTAAAAACTACAAAACCTCTACCAAGGATCGAAAAGTGTGGAGGACTATCACAAGGAAATGGAGTTGTTGATGATTAGAGTAGATGTGGAGGAAGATCGGGAGACCACCATGGCCAGGTTTTTTAACGGGTTGAGTCGAAACATAGCTAATGTAGTGGAGCTGCAACACTATGTGGAATTAGAAGACATGCTACACATGGCTATGAAGGTGGAGAAGTAATTGAAGAGGAAATGGACAGCAAGGTACTCATTGGGTGCTTCGGGTTCTAACTCATTCTTGAAATCGAAGTTGGATAACAACAAAGGAGATGGGGTTGTTTCTAGGGGTAAAACTGAATTGCTGATGGAAAGGGAAGAAAATGCTACCAAGAAAATGGAATCACATCCATCAAGGAGTCAAGACATCAAATGTTTTAGTGTTTGGGGTCAGGGCACATCACTTCCCAATGTCCAAACAAAATAGCGATGATTTTGCGGGATAATGGAGAGGTGGTAAGTGAAAGTAAGAGTGATTATGAATGCATGCCGAAATTGGAAAAAGCAAGAAATGGAGACATAGTGGAATATATTGTTGGAGAGCTATTGATAACGAGGCGAGCTCTTAACACTCAAATCATGGAGGATGACTAGGAGCAACAAAGAGAAAATATTTTCCATACATGGTGCCACATCAATAATAAGGTATGTAGCATGATCATTGATGGTGGGAGTTGTACAAATATAGTTAGCACTAATCTGGTGGAAAACTTGGGATTAACTATGCTTAAACACCCTAGGCACTATAGGTTACAGTGGTTGAATGAATGTGGGGAAGTTAAGGTGAATAGAAGGGTGTAAATAATTTTTCAATTGGTAGTTATCATGACGAAGTATTGTGTGACGTAGTACCTATGCATACGGGTCATATTTTGTTGGAAAAACCACGGCAATATGATAGGAATGTGATACATTATGAGTATAAAAATAGGTATAGCTTTGTTAAGGGTGGAAAGTCTATTATACTTGCACCATTAACATCGGCACAAGTGTGTAAAGACCAAATCAAACTGAAAATGAGGAAGAAAAGAGAAGGGAAGAGTTTAGAGAAAATAGTAAGTAAGAGAGAAAATAATGAATTGGCAAGTAAAGAGAAAATAATGAGGTGGCTAAAAGAGAGAAAAAGAGAGAAGAGCCACATGAGAAAAAACAAAAGGGGTCTTCCGAGAAGAGAGAAAAGTTGAGAGCAAAATTTCTTTGTAAAAGGGAGTGAGTTGAAAAGAGGGATAGTGGAGAGATAACAAATGATTTTGTTAGTGTACAAGGAGTCACTCCTCAATTTTGAGGAACCTAACCTACCCATCCATAGCTTGGTTATTTCTTTATTACAGAATTTTGGAGATGTATTCCCAGAGGACGTGCCTAGTGGGTTGCCACTCATGCGATACATTGAACATAAAATTGACTTCGTACCTGGTACAATCATTCCAAACTGACCAGCTTACCGAAGTAATCCCGATGAGACAAAGGAACTTCAAAGGCAAGTGGAGGAATTGATGAGTAAGGGGTATGTGAGGGAGAGTATGAGTCCATGTGCCTGCCAGTCCTACTTGTGCTAAAAAATGATGGAACTTGGAGAATGTGTGTGGATTGTAGGGTCATTAATAACATAACGGTAAAGTATCTTTATCATATTCCTAGTTTAGATGATATGTTGGACGAATTATTTGGTGCATGCATATTTAGCAAAATTGATCTTAAGAGTGGTTATCATCAAATTCGAATGAGGGAAGGTGGTAAATGAAAAAAGGCATTTAAAATTAAATATAACTTGTATGAATGGTTGATCATGCCGTTTAGACTAATGTACCGAACACTTTTATGCATTTAATGAACCATGTTTTGCATTCATTCTTAGGCAAATTTGTTGTGGTTTAATTTGATGACATTTTAATCTACAGTAAGGACCTTAATGAACATATTGAACTTTTGCGGTGTGTGATAATAGTTTGAAGAAAAGAACAACTTTTTGCTAACTTTAAAAAGTACACATTTTGAATGGAAAATGTTATGTTTCTTGGATATATGGTTAGTGCTGAAGGAATTGAGGTAAATGAAGAAAAAATAAAAACTAGTAAAAAATGAACAACACCTAAAAGTATAATCGAGGTAAGAAGTTTTATGGTTTGACTAGTTTTTATAGGCGAATTGTATGGGACTTTAGCACACTTACCACACCAGTCACTGAAATTGTTAAAAAGAGTGTAGGTTTTAAATGGAGCGATGAACAAGAGCATGCATTCAATACTATTAAAGATAGGTTATGTATCGTATCGATTTTACCATTACCTAACTTTAACAATGCTTTTGAGATTGAATGTGATGCCTTAGGAATAGGTATTGGAGCTGTTTTAATGCAGGAACGAATATCAATAGCTTACTTTAGTGAAAAGCTAAGTGGAGCAGCTCTCAATTATCCTACATATGACAAGAAGTTGTGTGCACTAGTTCGAGCTTTGAAGACATGTCAGCATTACCTATGGCTGAAGGATTTCATAATTCACATTGATCGTGAGTCATTGAAACATTTGCGGGATCATGGTAAGCTGAACAAAAGGCATGCTGGATGGATGGAATTTATTGAGACGTTTTCTATGTCATCCGGTACAAACAAGGTAAGGAAAATGTGGTGGCGGATGTATGTGCTTCTTACTTCTTTAAGTGCAAAGTTGCTTAGTTTTGAGTACATTAAGGACGTGTATGTGAACGATTTAGATTTTTCCAACATATATGAATCATGTAATAAGGGTGCAGTAGACAAATTCTTTAAGCATGATGGTTATTTATTTCGGGAAAATAAACTACGTGTTCCTAATTGTTACATGCATGAATTGTTGGTTGGAGAAGCACGCAGTGGAGAACTAATGGGTCACTTTGAGGTTACAAAGAGTTTAGAGATGTCAAGGGAATATTTTTATGGCCTAAAATAAGGATTGATGTAAAACGAACTTGTAATCGATGCATAACTTGTAAACAAACTAAGTCTAAGGTTCTATCCCACAGATTGTATACTCTTTTACACCTTCCTAGTGAACTCTGGGTTGATATCTCCGTGGATTTTGTTTTAGGTTTACCTATGACTAAAAAAGGTCAGGATTGTAGTGGTCGTTAGGTTTTCTAAGATGGCGCATTTCATTCCATGTCATAAAACCGACGATGCCACTAACATAACTGATTTGTTCTTTGAGAAAATAGTGCGTTTACACGGGATCCCTAAGAGTATAGTGTCGGGTAGAGATGTTAAATTTCTTAGTCACTTTTGGCGGGTTTTGTGGGTTAAGTTAGGTACAAAATTGTTGTTTTCTACTACATGTCACCCACAAGCCGATGGGCAAATCGAAGTAGTCAATATGACTATGATTCAATTGTTGTGCACTGGGATTAATAAAAATTTGAAAAGTTGGGAAGAATGCTTACCTTTCGTTAAGTTTGCATACAATAGGGCTATACATTCTACTACTTCATGTTCACCATTTGAAATTGTTTATGATTTTAATCTACTAACACTATTGGATTTAATTCAGTTACCTGTGAATGAACATGATATTTTAGATGGAAAAAAGATGGCAAGGTAAGATTGCAAATTGAAAACAAAAACAAGCATTATGCGTCACAAGCTAACAAGGGCCAGAAGAGCATTTCATTTGAACTTAGTGATTGGATTTGGGTACATTTGAGAAATGAATGCTTTCCAGAGAAAAGGAAATCAAAGTTGCAGTCACGAGGAGATAGACCATTTCAAGTTCTCGAGAAAATAAATGATAATGCATATAAGTTGAATCTTCCTGGTGAGTATAATGTTTCAGCTACTTTTAATGTATTTGATCTCTCTCTCTCTCTCTCTCTCTCTCTCTCTCTCTCTCTCTCTCTCTCTCTCTCTCTTTGATGCAGGTACAGATTTGAGGACGAATCATTTTGAAGAGGGAAGGGATGATGTGAGCACGGAGTCGAGCGCGTCAAAGTCAAGCCCGGTAAATGATCAGTTGATTATCGAAGGAGGTCCAATGATACAGTTCTAGAGCAAAGCAAGTGAAAGAGGCGATGAGATTGCTGGCTCAAGTTATGATGGACGAAACGCTGATCACAACGAGCAAATGAACAAGTTTCGTGTTGGGCTCGAGAGTAGAAACTAGATGGATCAACATGATTCAAGCAACGATCGAGGAAGCATAGTTCATTCTGATCACGAATTTTTCCAAATTTCGTATAATCTTCTATTTAAGTTAAAAATCTATTTTGTAATATCTTTTGCTTTTTTTTTTTTTTTTTGATTTAATTTCGTTTTTAACTAGGTTTAATGAGTTCCCTATAAATAGGAGTCATTCTTTTTATTGTAAAACACAACATTATTATTGAGATTTATTAAGAGGCAAATTTGTTTTCGAATTCTTGTTCTTCATTGAACAAATCACGAATTTATCAAGATTCTTCTTGTAGCGTTCAAATCAATCGGGTGAGATTCTCAAATATTCAATCAAAATGGTCAAGATACCGTTCGAGTATTGTTGGTTATTTTGATTCGTTATTTTCGAATCAAATCTAAAATTTTGATTACTTTAACTTTCTTGGGTTCGATTTTAATCTAATTGTGTGTTTCATAGCTCTTCGCTACGTAGATTCACATCAGAAGCTGTCCTTGTTGTCTAACATGTGGCCCACAATTATTGAAAAATGGTTGGAAAACATTGGTAAAAAAATGGAGGCCAAACACATGCTTATTAAGTAATTATAATATTTATGATTTTAATTGTTTGATGTTCATTATTTTATTTATTTGGTGGTCTTAAAATAATTAAAACAACATAAAAAAGGGTTTTTTAGAATCTTGGAATTAAAGATTCGTAGATGTCTGCCCCCGAAATGAAAGTTCAGTGACATAATTTGCAAGTAAGAATAAAGTTCACTGACCGCACTCAAATTAGTAATCTGAATTTAAGTCGATATTTAAAGTGAAAATTACACAAAACCATACTTTAAGTATTCAATATTCCAAAATTAGATTGGAAGTTTGGTATTTCCAAAATCAGATATTTTATTTTAATTAAAATTTATAAAAAATAAATATGCTGCAATTAATCCCTAATTAGTTCTCACCCCCCTCTCTCTACATTTTCTCACCAGTCCCAAATACATATCCAATGCACACACATTACAAACCCTAATTATAGATTTCTCCACTTTCTGTCTACTAAGAAAAATTGATTCCCTCCATTCTTTCTGTATACCAATCGTTGTCTCTCTCTTCTGCTTCTCTCTCTCCTCGTCATCTCGCATGGCACCAACTCACAAGCGGCGAACGTCTCTACCTCTCATTCTCTCTCTCCTCCTCGTCGTTATCAGCAAGACAAGGCACCAATGCTCACAGCGGCGAACGACGTTGCTCATTATGTACAGTGGTTTGAGCTACCTCGTCCAATCTATTGTGTGATGGTTTGCTACGGGGATCCTCAAGAGCAGCCATACTGGTTAGACTACTGCAACCGCACTGGTTAGTCAATGTGGTGGTGGAGGTGGCCGATCTGTGTTATGTATGCCGATTTGTGTGTGTGCTGATTTGTGTGGTGGTACTGGAGATCGATGCTGTGGATGGGTGGTGTGGTTGGATGCATTGGTGGCAGTGGGTGGGTGTGTGTGCTATGGGTGTGATGGTGTTAGTGGCGTGGTGGGTGTGTAGTTCTGGTGGCGACGCTGATGGTGGTGATATGGAGGCTATGGTGAGGTGGTGGGGTTGCAAGACTGCATTACAGTGGTGACTTTTGTGGGGTGTTTGTGATTTTGTATCTATTTTGTTGGTGGTAAGGTGGTGCTAGTTGCTGTGTTTGTGATGATGGGGCTGCCAGGAGATGGTGGTGGTGGTTTTGGTGACGACAGTTGCGATGCCGATGCAGTGGTAGAATGGTGGTCACAATTGTTGGGTCACAAATGATTTAATATGTGACCTCTAAACCTATAAACAATATGTGACCAATGAGAAAGATGAATTGTGACCAAGAAATAATGTGACCTTAAAATTCGACAATTTGTGACTAAAAATTAATTTGTAACCAATAAATTTGAAAATATGTGACTGATAGATAACTGCGACATGTAATTTTTTTTTCCGTGACCAATAAAATAATCTGTGACCTATAAAAGTATTGATTTGTGATATCGAAATAATCCGTGACCTATAAATTTTTTATCTGTGATCGATAAACAAATCATGACCTATAAAATTATTGAGCTGTGACCGTAAAATAATTTGTGACGTAAAAGCCGGAATAAAGAGGCGGCGGAACGGTTACCGGAAAAGCCACTGGAATAATTGTCGGAATTGAAAATGTCTCCGGAACGGTCGATGGAAAAGTTGTCAGAATCGAAAAAGTCACCGGAAAAGTGGCCGGAAAGTTCATCGGAAAGTCATCGAAAAGTTCGTCGGAGTAGAGCGGAACAGTCACCGGACTGGTAGGGGTGGTGGTGGAAGTTGGATGGGTTAATTATATTATATTAGAATTAAATATTTAGTAAATTGATTTAATATTTATTATTACATAAATAAAAATAAAATAAAAATCTGATTTTTGAGATTTGAAACTTGTTTTCTTATTATTGAAATGAGTTATACTTATGCTCTTATTTATGAAATTTTCCCATATTTAAATCAGTATATAATTTTAAAAGTAATGAAAAATATTATTTCTCAACTAGAGGCCAGACTAATAAGACAGACAAAAAAAAATTCACATTCATCTATGTAGAACTTCACAAATAACCATATGATTCAAACCAATTCTAATAGACATGACATAATTAGCCCACTAATAAAATCTCATAAGCTGCATTAAAGCGAGATTAACCTCTCATTTTTTCGAGAATTTAGCCGTCAAATCCCTAAGAAATTGATCGAAATTTCTGTCTGAGGATCCAACCAGTGCAGTTTGCATGATTTCCCTTACTCTCTCCATCTCTTCTTTTAAGCCGTTTGATTTGCCACCACACATCAAAATCTTGATCTTCTCTCCAACTTCTTCTCTTGAAATGGATAACCCATCGCAAAGATTAATTCCAATCTTCCAATCATCAACCACTAATTTTCTATTTGTAATCTGATCGGTAAACAGTGGATAACAAATCATTGGAACTCCACACCATATACTTTCGAGTATAGAATTCCAACCACAATGTGTTAAGAACCCTCCAATGGCTGGATTTGACAGAACGAGATTCTGATCACACCAAGGTACAATCAATCCTTGATCTTTAATCCTGTTCTTAAATCCAACTGTTAAAATTTCATCATCATCATAACTTACAATACCTGGCCTAAGCACCCAAAGAAAATTCACTTCACTAAGCAAAAGCCCTTCTGCAATTTCAAGAATTACATGTTCATCAATCTTGGCAAGACTGCCAAACGAGACATACAAAACTGATCCAGGAGACTTGGTTTTGAGCCATTCTGTGCAGTCTGATTCTGATAAAAGACTCCTGGGGACAGCGTTCATGGAGAAATCTGTGGGAAAAATCGGCCCCACTGCGTAAAATGGCTGGTTTTCATTCAGTGCTGATACTGCTTCTGCTTCAAGTTCTTGCACTGTGTTACATAAAATGAAATCTGCAATTTTCACCTCCTCAGATGCAATGAACATTATTGTGTGTATAATGGTTGACTCGGGACCTTGAAGATAAGACATGAAATCTTTTGTATTAATGAATTGAATTCCAGGAATATAGTTTATGTTTTCCTGTAAACCATTTGCTGGGACATGGCCGTTTCTCCTCAGAAGATCTAAATGATAATACAGAGAAAATACAAGTGCTGGTTCAGTCCAGAATGAAACATTCACCATTTGATACTTTCTAGCAATTTTTGTAGTCCAAACACATAAAGTATCAGCAACCAAGAAGTAGTTATAAGAAGATGATGAATGAGAATGGAGTATTTTTCCGACAAATTCATCTACTAGAGTTGGGAAATCATGCAAAAAGGATTTTGCATACTGGTCTAAGTTCCCAGACCGGTCAAATTCGACCGGGAAACCATCGCTGATTGTTGTGTAATGGATGTCAAGGCCAGAATTTCTTGCTTCACTGAAGATGTCAACTTGTTTGGAGTTGCCTTGAGATTTGATAATCTGGTGATGAATGAATTCGAGGTGAACAAAAGTGACTGTGATGCCCTTTGAAGCGAGTTTAATGGCTAGATTGACAAATGGGATTATGTGGCCTTGTAGATGGAACGAGATCATGATGGCATGGGGCTTGCGAGGATTCTCTATTTCTGCCATTTTCGAACATGAGACTTCTGAACAATCAAGCGTCAAAATGTTTTGCAGACTAAAGATTTTTGAAAAGCTTTCAGAAAAATAAACTTTTTCGTATTTTAGAAGTTTTGATGCAAAAAGGGCTTTAGAAATTTTATATTAGAAATAATTGGGGAAGGTAACGGAGAAAGAGGGAAAGCTAATGGACTGGTAGGAGGGCGGAAAAGTAAAAGAGGTAGAAGGATTAGACTTCTGCTCGAATTTTTGTTTGACAAACGATGTATTGGAAGGTCGAATAATGAGACAAGCAACAAGTTGGAGAAATTAAATCAATTTTGTACAACTTTAAAATCACATAACTACAAAATTGGAAAAATTCGGGCGGTATATAATTAGGAGTGGTACACGTAGATGGGCCCTATATGTTACATACGTATAGATTTTTTCATATGAACGATGCTATATGTACAGAAAAAAAACTCACAAGTTTTGCACGGGAGGACATGCTATAAGTACTGGGAAAAACTCACAAATTTTGCACAGAAGACAGCTGTCCTTAGTGCAAAATCTGTGGGATTTTTTCTAGAATAATTCTGATTGTACATAATTATTGACCACAGAAATTGGCCAGAAACTCACATGGGGTGGGCCCCATGTGAGTAAAATATTGGAAAAAAAACCACACCCCTCCCACCCTGAGAGATCTGGCCACTTTCCTTAGGAGTAGAAGGATTGTTTTTTCTATACCTTCAGATTTATTCATAGAATAATTCTATTTGTACCGAAAATGGTGTATTGAAAATATTACACATTCTCACATGTGCGCGAGGCTTGCATGAAAAAAAAAACTCTCAAATGTGTAATCCCCACACCCTATTGTAAATATGGGTAAAAGATTTTGTAAAAAAAATGTATACGTAGCATAACCATTGTTCACAATAGAGTGCCAATAATTTTCTGGCGTCCAAGTACAATGTACAGGTTGCAAAGGACCTATGATTGTCCAGATGGGGCCGAAATGGTCCGGATCTTCTGATGAGTACTTTAAAGGCTCACAGCTGATAGGGTTAGTGTGCGAATTGATATTTTTTTACGAAATAAAAAATTGATAAATCATGTATAATTAAAAAATTTTAAAAATTGAATTTACGCGTAATATTATTTTATTTAAAAATTAAAAAAAATACATATATTTTGAAAAAAATGAAAATCAAACAAGGGCTAAATATAATGTCAAAAGAAGTTTATAACTTCAAAATCTACCCAAAAAATGCCAAGTGTAACAGGAAAGTGCACGAGTATATAAAGTACATGTTGTATAAGGCATGGTACGTAATCAGGAGCAGACACAGAATTTTAAAGTTAGGGTGGCACAATCAAACTTGCAAAGAAATTGAAAGAAATTTTACAATCGAAAATTAAAGTCGAAAAAAATTATACTTTATGTAATTTTACATGCGAAAATTTACATAGAATATGACTTTTTCGTATGTAAAATTTCGAATAAATTTTATATCACATTTCATATAAAATTTCCTAATAAAATGATGAAAATTACATTGAGAAATTTGTATTGCAAAAATAATAAATGTTAATTAAATAATTGAATTTTTTTAAAGAAAATATTAGTTAAACGTCTTTCTTTAAAACTCACGTTTAAAGCATTTTTAACTATTTTCGATATCTGTTTGGATTATTTGATATGCCTATAATTTAGTTATCAAAATAACCTTTGAGATGACATAAGTAATTTGTAGATTCGATTAGCGTACGATCGTCGAAAATTTTTTAAAATTAGTATATTATCAAAATTTTCGAAATACTAATTTTGAAAGGCTTACTTGTCCTAACATTTGCTACGATTGATTGTTTTATACGCCATTAACGACGTAAAAAACTAGACACTGAACACTTCGAAAGGGTATTAAGAATGGAGTTAAGATTTTGATTTCGCCAACATAATATATATAAGTATAGAGGCGGTTCCTTAATTCCAGACCAACATTATAAAATGACATGCGGTGGTCCCCTCGGCGCATATTAGTCCTCATTTTATATATGGGTTAATTTCATAAATGGTCACTCAAGTTATATCAAAATAACAAAACGGTCACTCAAGTTACAAAATTGCACTAACGGTCACTCAAGTATCACCCGGTTTCAAGAATGGTCACTGAAGGACCAAATGAGTTTAACACTGAAAAATGAGGACCTACGTGCAAATTTGACAAGAGCCCTTTTTTTTCCATTTTTCCGGCGATTTTGCACTGAAATTCCAGCGCCGTCCGACCTCCCAAGCCGCCAGAAATTAGCACCGGTCGAAAGCACTCCTCTTCCTCTTCAATTAGCATCCAACATCTCCCAATTTCATCAACTTATGTAATCGGAATCGATACTCAAAGTTCAATGCCCATAAATCTGAAAATCGTCAAATAAGTCGAGCTCCGGTCGAAATTGGCCATGACTCATACATAAGTTGATGAAATTAGGAGATGTTGGATGCTAATTGAAGAGGAAGAGTTCTTTCGACTGGTACTAATTTCCGGCGGCTTAGGAGGTCGGACAACGCCGGGATTTGGTTGCAAAGTAGCCGGAAAAAATAGACAAAAATGGCTCTTGTCAAATTTGCGATGTAGGTCCTCATGTTTCAGTGTTAAACTCATTTGGTCCTTCAGTGACCATTCTTGAAATCGGGTGATACTTGAGTGACCGTTAGTGCAATTTTGTAACTTGAGTGACCGTTTTGTTATTTTGATGCAACTTGAGAGACCATTTGTGAAATTAATCATTTTATATATATCACAAACATTTTATTGAGAAGAAAAAGAAAAATTAATTTGATTTATGACAGTGCATTTTTGTCTACTTTTGGCATGCGCAAAAAGAGGACTCACGTGCTTCACAGGTAAAGTTGCTTTTAAACAACTCACCTTAACGTCCAAATAAGTTACGTAGGGGTTGTTCCCTTCGTCTTCCTATTTCAATTTTTAATTTTGAGTTTTGAATTCATTTGAATGTTTATTTTGAGACTATTGAAAACACTTTTTTTTGTCATTTTGAAAAAATGTTTTCAAAAAAAAAAATAAAAATAAAAGTTTTGGTTTGATTTTAACTGAAAACAGTAAAAACGACTTTTTTGGCGTTTTTTATTTTTTTTGTAAATTTTAAAATCGTTTTTGGAAAAATTAGTTTCTAAAAATAGGTAAGTAAACATTTATAATATGTTAAAAATAAGCAAGGCCGAAGTGCAACGTCAAAGAGTTCGAACAGAATTTATGGAATGAGCAAATGTATATCAAATGGAGAATAGAATTATAAAGCAAAGGTATTATTCAAATTGCACATATCAGAATGGATTTTTTACAAGAAAAATTCAAAATTTAATCTCGTAACATATTACATAAATTATCGGCAATTAACACACTGAGGAGTACAATCTGTGCAGAGAGAGCCATCTTTGATTGCTTCGACGATATCCTTCATCGGACGCACGAGAAAGAGAACAGAGTGTGGCGGACAGAATGGAATGAATTGAGCCTTCAATCTTATTTTTTCCATTTGAAAAAATATAAAATTTGAGGCCCCCTTTTAAATTAGGCCTGAGGGAAAGGCCTCATTCGGCTCTGCCCAAAATCGAACCTTGTTGTATTGCAGTACAGTTTATTTGTACGTCGAAGAAATCTATTCACGCAAGCAAAAAATTGTATGAATTGAAAATGACAAGAATAATTTGAAGTTTTTGACGAATAAATTACTACGAAATGTATGATGTGATTTGGAGATCAATATTAGAGGGCACGCAATACAAAAGTACAAGAAACCAATGTCTAATTTATTTAATTCTCATATACTTAGCGTGGTAGATTGTACAATATTAAAATAGTATTGAAGTTCAAATCTTATCTATTGGAGTATTCAATTATATCCAATATTACGCTCCATAATGGCATTACACGTTATTCAATTTTTCATTGCAATTACCGATGATATGACTTTTGATAATTTTTTTTTTTTTTTTTTTTTGATACCAAGTGAAATAATATCATTAATGGCGCAAAACGCGGATACAAGGAGGAAAATCTCCAACACATGGCTCTCCTAAGAGAGATTGAGTGCTTCCACAGACCACCCAGAAACCAAACAACAACAACAACAAAACATAACACGAGTTACACGACCCAATACAAGAAAACACGACCCAATACAGAAAAGTCAATAGAAGTAAAAAAAAACAGCTGTGACTTTACAAACAGGCAAAACCCCACGTAAAGCCAACTACGCAATCAACACTTAAGCACCCCCGCACAACAAGGAGCGGACATTGTCTAGACTTCACATCGACCAAACAAACACACCAACAACAACAACAATACAAACCACAAACCAAACAATAGACACCACCAAACAAACAAAAGAAAAACAACAACCTCACACCACCAAAACAACACCCAACAAAACAACCAACACCACCAGTGAAAACAACGCCCACTCTGGAAAATCGGAGGCACAATAGCACCTCCCCCCCTCAACTCCCACCACCAGCAAGCCTGCCGCCCGAAAAACCACCACCGGACCGAGACCCAGCTTCACTCGCGAAAATCTCAACCCCCGCAGACGGAGGTAGGCCGCACGGAGCAAGCCCATATCTCGACCAGCCGGTCGAACTGCAGCGCCGCTGAGAGAAACGAGGCAGAGACGCCCCACCGGGCCCGGACAAAACCCAGATCACTCAACCACATCCCAACACGCCACAAACACGCCGCCACAAACCACCTAGAGACCACCTTCACACCACCAACACACCAACCAAAAAACAAAAGGAAAGAAGAGTAAAAGAAGGGATGGGGGAGGAGGGAGCCGGAGCCGGAGCTCCCGCCCCGGATGCACGTACTGAAATTTTCAACAAGAGAGAAGGGGGAGGGTTTTTTAGAGAGAGAAGGGAAAGTTCTATTGATAATTTTAATTCAAATAAATATATTAAGAGTGTGTTTGGGACACATTCTTTTGAAAGAATGTATTATTATTATTATTTTTTTTTTGATATCCAGGTATCCTAACTTACACTAGACTATGTCCTGGACCACCCATCCCCGGCCCCTCAGTGATGGGTGAAGATTAATCGCGGGATATGCCCAAGTTGACCAGGGTTTGTGCACCCTTTATACTCCTGACTCCAAGGAAGCCTTCCTCCATGGATATTATTGAATAGTAGGTTGATGGAGAATGTTTGGTTAAAAAATAAAGGAAAAGTTATTGATATGATGGAAAATATTATTTTATTGAAGAATGTGTGGTTGAAAATGAGTAGAAGAATAAGAATGAAAAAAAAATAATGTGTACCAAACAAGGTCTTAGTGTTTGAACAGAATTAGCGACAACTATACCATACAGATAATCACATGGGGGGTGGACCCATGTGAATTAAATATTATCAAAAAAAATGGGGCCCACCCTCATGTGTATTTTGAATAGTTTCTATTTTTTTTTTCCCTTCTGTACATATAGAAGTGTTTTTTTTTATGTGATGGGGAATATGTGATAGAAAAAGAAAGAAAATTTATTGATGTAATGAAAAATATTATTTTATTGAAAATATGTTGGTGAAAATGATTAAAAGAATGAGAATGTGACTCGAACAGAGATCTATTATGTGATTGAAAAAAATAAAAAATAGGCGTCCAACATAACCTTGGTCAATCACTGCATTTGTGTATTAACGAGGAATGGTTTGTATATTTAATGACAAATACTGAAATACATAATCAAAATTTGTTGGTAGTAAAGTTTCTTACCGCCAAATTTTGTGTCGTTGAAAAATCTCCAGTGAGAATAATTCAAAGTGACAAATTTGGAAAATACCATCAAAATTTGTTGTCACTGAACATGTCAGCTACAAAAATTTTAATTTGTCATTGTATGCTTTTTATGGTGAACCTTTTACGACATGTGGATGACAAATCTAATTTGATTATTAATTATATTCAACGATGGCTTCATTTTAATGAGATTTTGAAAAAAAAAATATTTTTTTTAAATAATGTATTATTAAAAAATAAAGAAAAGTTTTGAATTTATGTGTAATATTATTTTATTGAAGAATGTTGGTTAAAAATAAATTTTTGATTTAATGGAGAGTCCAAACAAGGGCACGATAAAATGTGACTGTTAAAAGTAAAAAGTTCTTGTAGTTAACAATCCAATAAAGTACTACTAGATATGCCCTCTCTAGTTTATTTGTACTCATTACATTTTGACGAACAAATCTTTGAGTTGAAAAAGAAAATGATTTACAAATTATGACTAGCGGGCAGATTATATTTTAGTCCTTCGTTATCTCGTGGCAGGGCCCACCATGTATCAACAAATGCCCATCTATGGAGGCGACTGAGTTTCGGTTCAGAATAATATTACATGTATAGAGTTACATAATAATTTACTAGGGTGTTTGGTGGAAATTAAAATTAGATTTTTAGTGGATTGTGATAGAATTTCTTGAAATATGTGGTTGAAAAGATATGAGACCTATGAAATATGTGGTTAATATTTATTGTTTGACATTGACTTGGATTAAAATTAAATTTTAATCATGTCCAAACAAGTTCTACATATAGATGAGGTGTCAAGAGGAGAGTAAAACCCTTTTTTCTTTCATTCGGTTGAAAAATTATGCATCAATCACTTCTTATCACATCAAGTGTGTAAACCACTATGTAAATCTATACATGTAACACAACCAATTTGATTTAGCCCCTGTTTGGTCCACATTATTTTGCATTTTTTATGGTTGAAAATTTTTGGAATAGTGATTGATGGGAGAATGTGTGATGGAAAAGTAATAAAAAATTTTAGATTTGTGCGCAATATTATTTTATTTGATGAATATGTGATTGTAATGAAGAGAGAAAAATTTAGGCTCTGTTTGATTGACTTCTTTTTCCATGGAACTAGGAAAATTTTTTTCGTTTTCCATCTTTTGCGCTGTTTGATAGCCTAAATTTTCCACGGAAAATATTTTCCTCCCCAACCCGCCACGTTAGCATTTTCCAGCCGGCTGGTAAAAAAAAAATTTTTTTTTTTTTGGCAATGGAAACAAATATCATAACCAATTGTAAAAAAAAATTCACTTTAATGGACAATTTCCATGTAAAACAAAGTCAAACAAACACTAAATTTTGATAAAAAAATGATTTTTTAGGAAACAATTTTTTTTTTCCTTTTTTTTTTACTTTTTGGTAATGAAAACAAATTTTATAACCAATTGTGCAAAAAAATCACTTTCATGGACAATTTCCATGTAAAACAAAGCCAAACGTATAGAAAATTAAAAAAAATTTCGGGTGGAAAATTATACCAATCAAACACACTTGAAATCATTTTTCCCTGTAAAATATTTTCTTTCCACCCATTTTCCACCCTTGCAATCAAACGCACACTTAATGTAATATAATGTAATTTAATGAGGGTCAAACATGAGCTTATTACTCTCAAGTCAACCACGTGCGCCTCTTTCAATAAGCAATCATTTCCAAATACTATTCACAAGAGGAAAACTAGCACAGGAGCCTCGTTTGACTCCGTTAAAAATTTTAAAATTTTTATCTTTCTTAATTTTAACCACATATTCTTTAAATACAATAATATTACATTTAAATTTAAAACTTTTCACTATTTTTTAACCATACATTCTCCCATCATTCACTATTCCAAAATTTATAAATTTTCCAAAATTGGGGCCAAACAATGACCGAATGCTTTATGTACGATCAAAATAAGCAAATAGAGCTCTCATTTGGCTCCATTTAAATTATAATATATTTTTCTCTCTTCTTATTTATCACATATTCTTCAATAAAATAATATTAAACGTAAATCCAAATTTTTTTCTTCTTTTTTAACTCATTATTTAAAAAACACTATTTTAAAAATTATAATCTCAAATAATGGGGACCAAACGGGAGCTAAGTAATTTCAACGACTATTAATTTTTTTAAGCTTAAACATGATTTTCTGAAAAGCAAAAATAGACTTACTTTAAATTTTACAAAGGTAAATTTTTTAACTGAAAATTTTCTTTTCATTCTTTTGACAAATATGTTCGGCAAAAACTAGTTAAACAAACTTTAAGTTATGTTTGGCTAAGCTTAAAATTTATTCCTCGGTCTTCGCCAAGCATGCAAAATTGTTTCGATACATGTTTGATGATATTATTTTGGCTTATTAGCACAAAACGTCCCTACGTTTGATAGTTAGTGTGCAAAACGTCCCAACGTTTCATTTTTTTGCATTTTTGCCCCTATTTCAACGTTTCAGTGTGGAAAACATCATTTTCACTATTTTTCAGTGTAAAATGACCATTATACCCTCAAATTTAAATAAAACAAATAAAATGAAAAGAAATATAAAAAATAAATTGTAATTATACTCCCAAACTTTTTAAAAAGTGCAAGTAAGTCAAAAAGCCTTATTAAAAGGGTTAAGCACAAAACGTCCATACGTTTGACACTTAATGCGGAAAACGTCCCTATGTTTCAAACATGTTTATATTTGCTCAATAACACAAAACGTCCCTACGTTTGACACTTTTTGCGTAAAACGTCCTTACGTTTCATTTTTTTTACATTTTCGTCCTTATTTCAACGTTTCATTGCGGAAAACGTCATTTTCACTATTTTTCAATGTAAAATGACAAATATACCATCATATTTAAATAAAACAAAAAAGGAAAATAAAAATAAAAATAAATTACAATTGTGCTCCCAAACTTTTTAAAAATTGCAAATGAGTTCAAAAATCTTATTAAAACATTCAAACTACCAGTCCTTTCCTCCTCTCTCAACCTTATCCTCCCTCCACCACCTAAACCAGGATTGTAGATGGAGGTGTGATTGTTTGAAAGGTGGTGGGGTCTGATGGTTTAGGTGGTGGAGGGAGGATAAGGTTGAGGGAGGAGGGAAAGACTGGTAGTTTGAATGTTTTAATAAGATTTTTGAACTCATTTGCACTTTTTGAAAAATTTGGGAGCACAATTGTAATTAATTTTTTTTATTTTCCTTTTTTGTTTTATTTAAATATGATGGTATATTTGTCATTTTACATTGAAAAATAGTGAAAATGACGTTTTCCGCAATGAAACGTTGAAATAAGGACGAAAATGTAAAAAAAATGAAACGTAAGGACGTTTTACGCAATAAGTGTCAAACGTAGGGACGTTTTGTGTTATTGAGCAAATATAAACATGTTTGAAATATAGGGACATTTTCCGCATTAAGTGTCAAACGTAGGGACGTTTTGTGCTTAACCCTTTTAATAAGGCTTTTGGACTTACTTGCACATTTTAAAAAGTTTGGGAGTATAATTACAATTTATTTTTTATATTTCTTTTCATTTTATTTGTTTTATTTAAATTTGAGGGTATAATGGTCATTTTACACTGAAAAATAGTGAAAAGGATGTTTTCCACACTGAAACGTTGAAATAGGGGCAAAAATGCAAAAAAATGAAACGTTGGGACGTTTTGCACACTACCTATCAAACGTAGGGACGTTTTGTGCTAATAAGCCATATTATTTTTTTCCTAATTTTTAAGTACTGTTTTGAAAGTCGCGATAATTAAATTATTTCTAATTTTGACAAAACGCATTATTTATTTTAAGACTTATCCAATTTGTTACAAAATAAACTTATGAAGGGTGATGCAGTTTTTAAAAGTGGGGAAGTTGAGACTGGCAATACTCCCACACAACTATACAAGTTTCTTGATAGAACTATACAATAGAAGTGATTGAAAACTGTCATTTCAAATTATGTGGATGTTTGGTGGGGATTAAAATTAATTTTTTAATAGATTGTGATAAAAGTTTTTCAAATGTATGATTGAAAAACTGTGAGACACATGAAAGATGTTGTTAATATTGATTGTTTGACTTTGACTTAAATTAAAATTTGATTTTAATTCATACCAAACATGACCTATATCTGCATATCCTAACAAGCCTACACAACCTGCCCACAAAAGTAGGATGTCCATATGTAGAAAAATATCATCTAAGGTCCGTTTGATTGCAAAGGTAAAAAATAGGTGGAAATAAAATAAATTCTAAGGAATTGAATTACTTAAAAATTATTTTAGTGGGAATTGTAATTAATTGTATTTGATTTGTATAATTTTCTACTTGAAAAATATTGAAAGTTTGGTATCTGTTTAACTTTGTTTTTCATAAAAATTGCCCATCAAAGTGATAAATTTTTTTACCATTGGGTCTAGCATTTGTTCCAATTGCCAAAAAAAAAAAAAGTTGGAAAACCAAAAACCACCAAAACAAGAAGAAAATATTTTTCATGAAAAAGCTGGAAAATCAAGCGTGTGGAAGAAAAGTGGGAAAAGGAAATCGGTGGAAAATTTTGCAAATCAAACAGTGAAATTGTCATGTATCAAACAGGGCATAAATGTGTGGAGGTAAGAATAAAGTGACATTCCTTTGATATGCTGATACTCCTATTTCAGTAAACAACCTTGCTGTGTGTACAGAATACTGTACACACAGAAAACCCACAAAGAAGACACGATAGGGGTGGGCCCATATTTTTTGCAATATTTTATTCACAATGTGACCCACCCCCATGTGAGATTTTTGGTAAAGTTCTATTGAAATTCTTCTGGTAAAGTGGAATTATTGTTCGGCAAAATCCACATTTTTGGGCATCAGATTCAAGTGATTTCTCAGAATCTTATTTTGGTTGAAATTGCAAAAAGCTACCACCAGCATTTGCTGATAACCTTATGGCATGTGTGGTATGGAGAATCGAATAGAATTTGACGTGCTAAAGAAGAAAACAAAGCACATATCTTGTAAATATACTGTCCAGGGCTTCATTTCAAACATACACTAGCGTTCAGGCTGGGGTAAAAGAATAAAATATCATGATGACCACCGAGGAATAGTTACATTTGGTTTACGAGTAACAACAAAAAAGTTCAACAGGAACTCTAGAAACTGGAAGTCCCATCTCAAGTGAGGCTGCCATGTCACAGTTAGTTGTGTGATCCAGTATTGGACTTCAAAATATCACAAATGGAATAGAAAATCTACCAATGTGCATTCTTCCAATAGCTCAACTCTTCAGGGAATTAAAATTTCAGTAACACGCCTTTTCTCCTCGACCCAAAAGAAATTTAAAAAGAATAATGGAAAAGGTGCCCTCAGCAAAATAAGATAATCAAAAGAAAAGCCTAATTCAATTTTCATATCTTCAGCCATACATGTTAAAACTTCTGAAACTCAAAAATCAGCACATGAATGCACTACAAAGGCACAGTAAATATTTCCGATTTATGTATAACCAATTTAACTACATAGCATCGCTGCTAAGGTTATATTGGATAAAAACACAAAAAAGGAAACTGAGTAGCAATCCTTTTCTTCTCTATGAGTAATGAAAGGCAAAAGACTATCAGTATGTTGCGCAAGGATTTAACAAGGAAGAATTAGTGAAAATTATGAGTTGAAGGAGACAAAGACCCAAATTCACTTCCCAGCCTCCAAAAACAGAAGGTAAAGAAAACAAAAACGAAAGAAAGGAGAAAATAAAAAATGACAAAGGGATAAAAGGAAACCTTTTAGAGCATGCTTGTCAACTTGTGTATTTAATTAAATTCAAGCGAATACGTACAAAATCGAACGCTGGATTTCTAGTGAAACCTAAATCCAAGTTGCAAAGCACAGCATAAATGTGGTTAAACAATTAACTTTGTGCACACCACAAATTTTAGAAACAGCCAATCTAATGCTGAGAATAATAATAAACTGAGTGGAAAGGGGAAAAGTGAAATCTCAAGTTACCGAACAGTTGAATGCTGACTAATTTAACTGCTCTAGGGGGTGAAGTATGGCAGCAGTAGCCATCAATGGAATGAGGGAGATGATCAGGTTGCAGCAAATTCCTCTCCTAACTAATGTAGATTGATAGCTTATTAGGTAAAACTAAACTAAAACATGGAAATCAAATATAAACCGTTCCTCACTTCAAACCCATTAATCTTTCTAAGATATGCCCTTACTGGCTTGGTCGAAGTTAACTTATGAAAAGGCATGCATTGCCCAAGCTGGATCACAGTAACTTATCCCATGTGAGTCAATGTATGGACAACTCTCTCTCAAGCATGGGTATATGTTCAGCCTCAAAGAAATAAGAAGCAATTTTTATATCCTTTCCAGAAAAGAGGGGGATACACAGTTGCTTGAAACAATTCCCAAAATAGTCAGTTTGAAAGACCTTATTGTCAAAGCAGAGTGGTAACCTAATCACGCTTCCTTACAATTTTACTATTTTTATACACATATCCAATCTTTACATGGTCTATCATTTCTTTCGTCAGTTGTTATCAATTTTATTTGCTGTAGTTGTATATTTGACCATAAAAGATCAGTCATGATACACATCTTTTACAGCATAAGTTGGAATAATATTTTGAAATATATCTATGCCCCCCTCACCCTGTTTATTTTTCCTCATTTATATTATATATCAAAATCAACTTCTCAAGAACATCCATTCCACCCATTTCCTTCCACATGCACATTATTTATCAAAATTGATTTATCAAGATCATTCATGTCATGTGGCATTATGTTCACTCTCCACTTATATAACTGATTTGATTGCATGTATACAGATGCAGAATAGCATAGCATTTTAGTCATTCATGTCATATGGCATTATGCCCACTCTCCACTTATATTAACTGATTTGCTTGCATGTATACAGATGCAGAATAGCATAGCATTTTTGTTGGTAATTTAGGGTACTCACTAACAAAATTTTGGAGAACTTCTATTTTTTGGTACACCATATGTTCTCTTAATTTTCTTTAGCAACAATGGTTTGTGGCTGATTATCATAACAATGACTATTCCTTTTATTTTACATGTTCAGTTTCTCCTTCTAGTATAGACAAGTTATAGATGTCAACCAATATTCAATTCGTATATAATGAACACTTTCAATTTTCTACAGGTGTCGATTGAACAATACATATAATTAATTAGGAAAATAATTATTAATAGTATAACTTTTTCTTTGTTGCAGTAGTTCTGAAGTCATGATTTATACAAGTTTTCAGTCAAAAGTGTATACAAAAACCAAAGCGTGGCACAATGGTTAGGAACCAAAAAAATGATCGACGTGCATAAATATTTCTAAACAAGCAGCAAGCAAAGGAAGAGTTTTGACGAACAGGATTGCCAGTTTTTGAGGAACAGTAGGTCCAACAAAGAATAACCCTAGATGCTTCTTTCCCATTTTTTAGAAGATATTGCGGGTACATGGAGAAACTATAATATCCCTGTGTAGATGTCCACGAGTAAATTATTTACACGTACTTGCACCACATGAAAATTTGTAAATAGATCTACCTTAAATAACATTTGAGCTATAAAATAAGGTTCATGACCAACAGATCACCAAAAGCAGAGAATAAAATGCACAAGCTAAGATTAACGTCTCAATAATAAAAAATGGAAGCTACAATTTCCTTGGGAAAAAATCACAATATAGATGAATGGAAAAATCTGAAACACCATTTGCTTACCTCGAAAAACAGGGGTCCAGTTCCTAAATGGATTCTCAACACATTCACAAGCCGAGCTACAGTTCAAGTTTTGACTAACCTAATCAAGTTTTAACAGAGTATGACAATTCCCTTCCACCAAGTCAATCAATGAACTACAAATGTACATCTAAGTCAGCTCCTGTTGGTTTTCCATGGATTGCCTCAGTATAAACTCAACCCTCCTCTTCTTGTCATCCTTCTCATCCTCGCGTCCAAACCAGGGTGCTGTTCTACGAAAAGTCTTGTTCCGGATCCTCAAATCCAATGATTCACCAAAAACTTTTTTACCACCCTTGAACTCCAAACAAACAGCAGGCCTCCTGCCAGGAAAACTCTTTTCTCCATAATTTCCGGAATCAGAGAGCCCATCCCTCATTGCCTCAATTGCAGGAGCAAATGTCTCCAAAAAGGAAACATGTTTTTCGGAGTGTGCCTCACCAGAGAGCTTAGCAGGTAGAACAACAGGCCTCTTGCCCGAAAAATTCTTCTCTCCTTTATTTCCATAATCAGAAAGCCCATCCTTCATTGCCTCAATCGCGGGAGCAAACGTCTCCAGCAAAGAAACATGGTTTTCCATATGTTCTTCACCAGAGAACTTACCAGGCAGAACAACAGGAGAATCATCTTGCTCACCATCTTCTAGAGGATTTGCCAAAACTTGGTTCTTAATATCATTAACTTCTAAGCCATTCCTACCATCAACTAGTTCAGTAGATGTAGATGCCACTGATGGCTCATTACACACAAGCCTCTGCTGCAAGCTCAACAAAGCCCTCTCTGCCTTTCTATGCTGCCTGGCTAGCTCAATCTTGTCTGCGCGAGGATCGGAAACCCTTTCATTCCACACGGCTGTGTGTATATAAGTGTGAGGGTCGGGAAATGCAGGTAACCACTCTGGAATATGCTTAAAATTAGGTGTCTCACCCATTTGCAAGAAACTTGGTATTAATCTATATTCTTTGGCCACCGGAAAATGTGGAACTGGCTGTGCAAAGGGTGTCTCCTCGGCTGACTCCACATACCTTCTAATCTCTGTTACAGCGCCCGAACTAATTGCACAATTAACACCAACCTCTGAAGCACCTGAAAACCCTGTCGACATGCCCAAATCCTCTAACCCTTGAATTATATCAAACACATTACACTCAGTCCTACCAGCTAAATTTGAATAAAATTTGGCAGTTTTCCCTAGGTCAAGGAGATACCGGATTGCCAAGTCAGCAAGGGAATCGAGCGCCGACTCGTTAAAGCTCTCAAATCCAACATTCTCGCATATCTGCGCCACTGCAATTTTCGATATTGCTCGGCCAAAATTATCCTCACCAGGTCGAGTAATTGGACTCTCTTTCCCTATCTTATTCTCCGCTTTACCTCCATCGCTCATATTCAGGTTCTAGAACCATTTAGGGTTTTTTTTCCTAGAAAACCTCGAAAAACACTACTAGAGCTCAGCTCTAAAATTCAAGCCTAGCCGCCGAAAATTCACAGCACTGATTCAAATAATATTGAAACCCTATCGGGCGCGCTTATCAACAGTTAAAAAAAATTGTTACTGGAGTAAGAGTATACTAAGAGGTTACTTACATTTTGCGGGGAACTTCAATTGGATGGCAAACATTGAAATTCTCGATGGATTTGAGATGTGAAATTCGGGTTTGAGATCTGATAACCCTAGAGAGGAAACAGAATTCAGCTCTAGGGTTCTTTTGAAAGGATTTTTGGGGAGAAAATTAACAAGGGTTTAAGGATGTACTGTTACAGTGATAAAAACCTAGCGAGAAGCTGAAAATCGAAATGAGGATCGAGAGCGATCTAGAGAGAGGGGAGGGGGGAGGAGAGAGGGGATCAAAAGATAAGAGAGGTGGAGGTATTTATAGGCGCATATATTTTTACAGACCAATGCCTTTTTGGAAAGATGAACTTATGAAAATATTTGGGAAAATCGAAATATTTTGAAAATAAATATCAAGGAAAATTATTCAAAGCCCTACGTATAAATTACGCTGTTCAAAAATAAGGGGAATTATTTTAATTCCACAAATCAAGTGATAATGAAGATATTTATTTTTTAATATACCAATTTATATATATCCCACTAACATACACACCCCAAATTTCTCCATTGAGCGAGACGCGAATCATGATTTATCCTACCTCTATCCCTAGTGATGGCAATGGGGCGGGTTCGGGACGGGGCACCCTCACCCCACCCCGCCCCACCACGACACTCCCCCTCCCCGCCCCGCGCCCCACCCCACCTTAGACGGGGCGGGGCGGGTACGGGGCGAGGACTTGCCCCATTTCTTGCCCCATTTGTTTTTTTTTTTTTTTAAATACAAATTCAAAATTTTAAAATTCAAAGCAAATAATGTTCAAACAAACTATATTAATATTCAAAGCAAGCACTTGAAACGAAAAAAATGTCCAAAACAAATTTTTTTTTTTTAATTCTTCACGGGGCGGGTTCGGGGCGGGGCATCTCCGCCCCACCCCACCCCGCGACCCTCGACGGGGCGGCGAACCTCGCCCCGCCCGGCCCCGCCAACCCGTTCGGGGCGGGTTTTTTTGCCCCATTCGGGGCGGGGCCCCGCGAAGACGGGGCGGGGCGGGGAAAATTGCCATCTCTATCTATCCCTACTCTCACTCCACATTATTATAAAGATATTTACAATTCTCTCTCTCTCTACTTTATCTATCTACAAAAAATTTTCTCCATTACTCATACAAACTCTCTCTGTATATATATAAACACAAACTCACTCTGTATATATACATACAAATACAAAGACACAAAATGAAGCCAGTCATATGTATCGCATTGTGGCTTTTCATCGAAGTTTACGAGGATGGATAATTGGATGCGACATAGATTTGAGGTGAATTTGAAGTAAATTTGGTGAGTAGGTTGTGGATTTGAGGTGGTGACCGACTTGGGTGGCATCGATGGTGGTGTGTAACAAATCAGTTCAATAGTGTGGAGGTGGAGGTCGCCATGGTGTATTTCATAAAATTTCAGCATGGTTGTGACCTACTAATTGTGTATTTTGTGCTGTATGTGAACATGTTATGTTAAGAGTGACTGTTTGTAACCAAATTTATGTATGTTGTTATTATTTGTGACCAAAAGTGAGCAGATTTTCTTCATTGTGACTGTATGTGATCCGATCAATCTTTAACTGTGATTGTATGTGACCAAGACAGATCTGGTCATAGACAATCATGATGAAGACGAATTTGATCACAGTAGGTCACAATTAATACAAACTTACAACCACCTTTATAAATGTTTATGCGACTTGAAGCAATAATTCTTCATTGCAATGTGACCAAAAAATAGCTAGAATGAAGGTGAAATGCGTTGGTTTTGAAATTTTGAATCATCAGATTATTGACTTACTCAAAGCTAGCCCTTGCAGACAGATGAAATAGTAAAATTGACGATGAAATTTTGACTAACTCAGTTGAAATCCGCCGTTGAAGAATTGCACTCATCAAATTATAGCCAATTTCAATGATAATTTTGGAGCAATTTGAGATGTAACGGAGTGAATGCACAGATTTCTCAAATATGTAAAACAAGAGAGAGAGAGTGGGTGGGAAAAATATTAGGAAAGGACATGTTATTCAAAAAAGAATATATGTTATATATTATGATGTGATAATGATGATTAAATTATCTTAACGTGTTTGTGTCTATATATATATATATATATATATATATATATATATATATATATATATATATTAATTTGACACCTGATTTGTAAAACTTTTTTACAAGTTTGATAGATATAAAATTGTATGTATTTTCAATGTATTGTAATTATGTATTTTCTCTAAATATTAAACCATGTTTGAGCATCGTTATCCAAAAACTCATTTTTTTCTCAAATTCATTTTATAAGAACTCATCTTATGCCAAGCACGATAACGTATCAATTTGTTTGTGGATAAGAAATTTAATTCAAATGTTGAGACACGTCAAAATTTTATCCAAACAATGAATTTATATGTCACACACCAATATTTGGTTTTCATCACACACACACACATGTATATATATGTATGCACATGAATGATAGATTGAGCACCAGTATTCATTTTATATTAATCACTAGTGACGTGTCATATAAATTCATAAATGGATAAACTTGTGGTGGGCCTCAACATTTGAATTAAGTTTAAAATCCATCAATGAATTTGCATGAAAATGTCACTGGTGCTTGATATAAGATGAACATCGATGCTCAATTAGATCATTAATGTCTCTATATATGTGTGCGTGCAAGCGCATTCTCTTTTTCTTGGTTTTGATTTAAACAAAAAATTAATAGTTTAAAAAGTTCTTTTATCATTTTGTACATCCTTTTTCGAACACCAAAGTTATTTAATCTTAAATCACATTTTGTGAATATTTGTTTCCCATGTAATGGCCTTCATGTTGATTTGTTAATTATTTGTCAATCGTATTTGAAAAACTCATTTTAATAATTTTATAACAATATTTTTTAATGATATTAAAATGTCAACTAACTTTGTTAAATTATTATAAAACATTTATTTATGTTGGTTTATTAATTACTTGTCAATCGTATTTGAAAAAAAAACATATCTTATATAATAATTTTATATATTTTATAATAAGATCTTTGATTACATTTTTTTAACTAAAATGGTACATCTAAATGAAAAGTAATATCTTAAGAAATAAGAAAATTAAAATTTATAATTAAAATAGAATAATAGAATAATTTTAAAATAGAATAGAGGGATAAAGTGGAAAATTGTATGTTTATTATTTAGAGCATCTACAATGGTTTGCATCAAATTAGTGCAACTTTCATATCATTTTAGCAAAGTCATCTCCAATATTTACAACAATTATTAAACCAAATAAATAGTGTTTCTTTTATTTCCTTATTTTTTTATTTCTCAATGATTAATTTATTTCAAAAATTATTTAATTATAAATTATATTGTTACTAAAATCATTAAATTAAAAATTATATTTAATGAATTAAAATATTGCATTTATTAATAAATTAAAAACTACATTACACTTAATACTACAATTAAAAACAATTCCATTTAGCGCACAGAAAAGCTACATATATAATAAAAATCAGAACTATTTTGTCATTTAATTCTCAAAATTAGTATATTCATTCCAAAAATGATCAATTAATGCATTTTGTACTACTAAATTATTATCTTAGTTTAGTAGTGTATTTTACTTTACATTTTATTTTTCAATATATTGTTGTTCTAGTAATAATTTCTTCTTATATTGTTGTTCTAGAATTTACAAATAAATATAATTAAAAATAGTAATCAAATTAAGATAATATAAATAATGTTAAATCATTAAACAATAATAGAATATAAAAATGATATAATAAGAGTTAAAATAGGTTGTAATATTAAGTGAAGGGTAAAATAGGAATAACAAAAATTTCAAAGATTACATCACACGAAATTGGTGTGGGGTCAGTGGGTCACGGAGCCCCCAACTTTTGGGCAAATTCTTTTTCATTTTTTTTTTCTAAAAAAAATTCTTTGTTTTTGTCACAATTTTAGAAATCATCGTGAGATGCCAAATGAAGTTAAAATATTGTATTTTTAATGTCATTTCCAAGTGCTCAAGAGCTAGTTTTTCAATGATCGTACGCTAGTTGAATCCACAAATCATATACGTCATCTTGAAGCTATTGACTTATAGTTGATTTCATCCTTAATGTTTTGATCATAACAAATAAGATTAATATTGTTTCTAACAATTGATTTTGAATGATGATAGTTTAATATTAAAATTAATCAAGCGTTGTCAAAATCGACACATCAGAAATCGGACTCGAAATGAAGATCAAAGTGAAAGTTAAGCATTGAAATCAAATTATTCGAGACGAGAGCTTCAAAAATCGAAATGAAGATCAAAGTGAAAGTTAAGATCGAAGTAAATCATTAAAGCCAAATGTCAAGAAAGATCAAGATCAAGAGTTTAAAAGCTAACATGAAAGAAATTTCGAAACAAGATCAAAGACTAGACTTTCAAGAGCATATGTAAAGGTATAACACTTTGATCTTTAGTAATGAATGACAATAGGTCAAAAATCATTTTGTGCACAAAGAGTTATTTTCATATCACTTACATAAAATATTTTTGCTCAAAAGTAAAATTGATTTTTCAAAGTAATACTTGAACTTCGATCATATCTATAAAAAAAAATGTCATCGGTCAACCGGACGTCCGATTTTATAGAAAAACTTCTATCAATATGGACGTCCGGATGGATGAACCGGACGTCCGATTCATCCCTCTAAGCTTTTTTACGGTTCTGACCACAACGGCTAGTTGGTCATCCGATGAGTGGCGAACGTCCGGATGGTCATCCGATTGGACATAATTTATTGCATTTTGATTGTTATGAATATCACTTCACTTTGCATTCATTAGAAAAAAAATATAAGAATGCTTTCTTGAGAAATATATTTGAAAAATCCTCTTTGAACTTACATTTTTACATTCATTTCATTTAAACTTCATAACAAAAGCTTTAACTGTTGAATCAAATTTTTTGAATCATTTCTCTCATCAAAGTTTTTCATCTCTCTTTTGTAGTTAATTTATTTGTATCAATTTTAAAAAAGAGATATATTTTTGAAAAAGATCTTTACACTTATTTTGCATAAACATTTATACTTTTTCATATTTAAAATTTTGATTGATTTAGTCAAACTTGAATATTTTATCATGTTCATCGAAGTTTTTAATTTCTCTCTTAGTACTAAATTTATCACAGATTATTCTTTGAAAGAGAGATATATTTTTGAAGAAGATTTTTGCAGTTACATTACATAAACTCTTCTTCTTCTTCTTCGTATTGAAATTTTGATTGATTGAACTAAACTTGTAAAATCATCATATTAACCAAAGTTTCTCATTTCTCTCTTAGTACTTAATTTATTACAATCATCCATTAAAAGAGAGATATTTCTTGAAAAAAATTTGAACATACATTGTATTTATTTTTTCATCTTCTCATTAAAACACTTTGATTGACTAAATCTAACTTTTGAATATCATATTCATCAAAGTTTTTCATCTAACACTTGAGCTATCATTTATTACTATTCATTGAAGTGTTAGCCTCTTTTAATATTTAATTTGTTTGTATTATTTATCAACAAAGGAATTTCATTGTAAAATAACTTTGATAAACTGTGGGTCGTGTTCAATTCTCTTAAAGATCAACATTGTATAAGGATCGACGTTCCTTGTTGTAAGTTACCGTATTGGTCATATTGAGGTCTCGTAAAACTTAATAGTGTGGGTCGTGTTAAGGTCCCGAAAAACTCAACGTTGTAAAAGGATCGATACTCCTTACTTGTAAGTCACCGAAAGATTTGTAAATGATTGGATTGCACCACAAGTCAATCAATATAGTAAAAAATGCATTGCTCATGCCGGAGAGTTTGGTAACTGAGGACGTAGATCATTGTTCTGGATCGAACCTTCACAATTATATCGTTTGCATCATCTTTCCCTTTTACTTATCGCTTTTCTATTTGTACTTACTATTTGAATTAATATTGAAACTTTGATTGATTGAACTAAATTTGTAAAATCATCATATTCATCAAAGTTTTTCATTTCTTTCTTAATACTTAATTTATTACAATCATCCATTAAAATAGAGATATTTTTGGAGAAGATTTTTGAACCTACATTGTATTTATTTCTTCATCTTCTCATAAAACGCTTTGATTGATTAAATATAACTTTTGAATATCATATTCATCAAAGTTTTTCATCTAACATTTCAGTTATCATTTATTACTATTCATTGAAGTGTTAACCTCTCTTAGTACTTAATTTGTTTGGATTATTTATCAAGAGACGAATTTCATTGTAAAATAGTTTTGATAAAGTGTGGGTCGTGTTGAAGTTCCTTAAAGATCAACATTGTATAAGGATCAGCGCTCTTTGTTGCAAATCACTGTGTGGGTCATATTGAGGTCCCACAAAGCTCAATAGTGTTAGTCGTGTTGAGGTCCTGGAAAGCTCAACATTGTAAAAGGATCGGTGTTCCTCGCTTGCAAGTCACCGGAAGTTTTGTAAATTGTTGGATTGCATCACAAGTCAATTAACATAGTGAAAAAGCTTTACTCGTGTCGGTGAACTTGGTAACAGAGGACGTAGATCATTATTTTAGATCGAACCTTCACAATTGTATCGTTTGCATCATCTCTCCCTTTTACTTATCGCTTTTAATCTATTCGAATTAATCTATTTACTAAAAAAGTTATTAAAGATTGTGATAAATCGGATCAAATAATTTCTAAACGTAGAGAGAAATATAATGAAGAGGATAAAAGAAAATTATCTTTAAATGCTAGAGCAAAAAATCTACTCTATTGTGCTTTAGATATAAATGAATTTAATCATATTAGTCATATGATTTCGCTTATGATATTTGGCATGCTTTAAAAATTACTCATGTTGGAACTAACAAAGTAAAAGAAACTAAGATAAATCTCTTAGTTAAAGATGTTGAAAATTTCTTCATGAAAGAGAATGAAACTATTGTTGACATGATTACTTGCTTCGCAGATATTGTTAATGGCCTCAGAGGCTTTGATCATAAATTTACTAATGGCGAACTTGTAAGTAAAATGTTTAGGTCACTCTCGGAAGAATGAAACCCATTGAGAATGTTTATAGAAAACACCAAAGATATCAACACATGTCCATTAGAAGAGCTCTATGGAACATTGATGACGTATGAGCTAAATCGCACCGAGACAGAGGAGAAAACAATGAAAAGTAAAGAAGATGAAATGTGCCAAATTGCTTTTAAACCTATAGTTGATGAAGGCACTTCAAGCAAAAATATGAATGATGAAGAACTTAATGATCTAGTTCTTCTTATTAAGAAATGGAAAGATTTTCGTAAAAATCATCGATTTCAAAAGAAAGAAGAAAATGGAGAAAAGAAGAATAGATTTATGGAAAAGAAAGCCCTTCAATAAAGAAGGAAGTCAAGAGTAAATTGTCAACATGTGCTTCATGGCTATTGATGATAAGGTAAATTCCAATGAAAATTGTTTATATGATGAATTATCCACCTCTTATGATGAAATTCTTGAAAATTTTGAAAATTTTGCTTTAAATCATTCAAACCTCAAAAAGAAAAATTCTTTATTCAAAATTGAGGTAAATGAACTTTTAAAAAATCAAAATGATTTTGAAAAGTAAAAGTTGATTATGATTCTTTAATTAAGGAGAATTCTTATTTACAAGAAGGGATTTTAGATTTGACTCAAATTATTCACAAATTTACTTAAGGCAAGAAAAATTTTGATTTAATGTTTGGTGAGCAAAATGTGTTTTTGATAAATGAGGAATTTGATATAAACTATTTTTGAAACAAAAGTCTTTTAAAATTTTCTTTGTTAAAACTCCCACTTCTCATATTTCAAATGTCACATGTAGTTTTTGCAATAAAAATGAACGTGTAACTTTTTATTGTTCTATATAAAAAAAAATTACATTTTGAAGACAACTATAAGTAGATTCAAAAATCAACTAACACTAACTATCGAGGACCTAAGGATGTATGGGTACCAAAGACAAAAAAATTTGAATTTTTTTTATAGGTACCAATAAAAATAAAGAGCAATGGACTTTAGATAAGGGATGCTCAAAGCACGTGACCAAAAATCAAGCTTTATTGTCAAGCTTCAAAATAAAGGATGGCGGTCATGACACTTTGGAGATAACACAAAAGGAAAAATCATCGACATTGAAATTATTGGTAATCATTTATCTCCCATTATTGAAAATGTATTTTTAGTGGATAACCTTAGACATAATCTACATAATTTTAATCAATTATGTGATGAATGTTATCATATCAAATTTAATTCTTCCAAGTGCATTATTCAGGATACAACATCAAAAGAGATGATGCTTACAGGAAGTTGAAATAAGAATGTTTATGTCATTCACTCAATTTGAATGCGGAGAAAAATGTTTATTGATTTTTAAAATATGATACTTGATTATGAGATAGAAGATTAGTTCATGGACTTACTTTCAAAATTTTCAAAAATTATTTTGTTAAAGGTTTATCAAGTTTGAAATTTAAGAAAGAAAAAAGATGCGTGGAAAACAAGTAAGGGGTTCTTTCAAATTAAAGCAACATTCTTGAACTGCAAAATCTTTTTGACTTCTCCACGTGAATATTTTTGAATCATCTAGTATCACAAGCTTAAATGACAAACATTAAGCTTTCATCATTATTAATGACTTTTCTTGATTTATTTGATTCCCTTTTTTTTAACCTAAAAGATGAAGAATTGAATGCATTGGAACATTTTTTGTAAAAAAGTTCACAATAAAAGGGATACACTACTACTACCGTTAAGAGTGATCATGGTGGAAAATTGATAATATTTCTTTTGATGATTTGTGTAAGACTTATGGTTGTGAACATAATTTTTTGGCTCCTAGAAATTTTCAACAAAATGGTATCATAAAAAGAAGAATCGCAGATTGCAACAGAATGGTTCGGACTTTACTAAATAAAAATAGTTTACCAAAATACTTTTGAGTCGAAGCCGTTAACATTATTTGTTATATTATTTATAGAGTTTCAATTAGTCAAAAAAAAACACTAAACCCCCTATGAGTATTGGAAAAATAGAATTCCAAATATCAGTTATTTCAATGTTATTGGTTGTAAATGCTTTATTTGGAAAATTGATTCTAAATTCGATATTGGATTCCTTTTAGGTTACTTATCGACTAGCAAAATTTATAGAGTCTTTAACAAGATAACTCTAGTAGTTGAAGAATCTATGCATGTTACTTTTGATGAAATTAATCCTCTTGATCAAGAAAAAATGTAAAATTCAAAGTCAAAATAAGGAAGATCCTAAGGATATTGAAGATGAACATGAGGAAGAAGCAAATTTGCAACTAGAAGAAGAAGAATCCTCTGAAATATAAAGTGACCAATCTCTTCCTAACTAATGAAGTCAAACAAAGCACATCATGAACATGTTCAATAAGTTTGAAATGGAATAGTTGAAATCAATAAACGCTCCAATATGTTCATCAATCAAACTAGATGATCAATGTACTTCCATAAATATAACAAAATGTCGAGGTATGATCGGATCTCTCCTTTACTTAATCGCAAGTAGACTCGATATTATATTTAGTGTCTGATTATGTGCCATATTTCAACCAAATACTCAAGAATCACACTTTATTGCCATAAAACGAATTTTAGATATTCTAGTGGCATTATGGTATTCTATAGATACTCAAAAGTTGGATATTGTATTAAAATTTGTAAATAAGGAAAATCAATTGGCCGATATTCTCATTTAACCTCTAACACTTAATATATTTTCATATATTCAAAGAGGTTTGAGAATTATCGATGAATTTGAAGTATGCGGCTAAATTGAATTCATACTAAATGTTCTCGTATGATTCTATGTGCATAATTAGTTGGAATTTATATAAATTTTGCCAAAATGAGTATGCTTTTGTCATTTCATCACTCATACGTTATTTATTTTAATATAAATATGATGATTATTATCTTATTTAAACTTGCATATATTTGGCATCTTGTGCTTAATTGAGGAGGAATATATTACTATGGTTGATTTTAAAGTTTTGATCTTATATGTCATATTATTCCTCTCATATGTGCTATCTTAAAAGAGAAAATTGTGTTTTGATCTTAAATGTTATTCCTTTTTGCTTATATCAAAAATTGGAAATGAAGTGATATGATTATGTATGTTTAAATTTGAAAATATAATATGCTTAAAATATATTTAAAAAGGGGAAAGGGAGAAAATCATTCATATGCTTTAAATGTGTAGTTATTGATTTGTAAAAGATAGGGGAAACATGAATTACATTATAAATTTATGATATATATTCCTTTATCAATATGACTAGTGGGGATCGTGCGTTGCACGATTATTATTATAATTTTAGAAGATATTTTGTTGAAATGACAAATTTTTTAAGAACATCTAAATATTAATTATGTAGAAAAATTAATATATTTTTATATTATGCTACAACATCTAAACATTGGGGTTTTATGATTTATATTTTTTGAACATTCAAATATGTTTTGAGTTCAATAATTTAGGTGCAAACGAAGTTAATCAAATATTATATACATCAAACGTACTATATAGAAAATTAGCCATTCACTCTTTTCAAGACACGCTCCTTCAGTAATATCGATATACACAAACAACCAACCTAAGTTAAAAAATTTAATAGCAAGGCCAGACTGCTTTAGAGAAGTTGCAAACTAAATAACCACACAAATAACCATCGTCTTTATGATTCTTGAAATCTTTCTCTAGTAATCAATAAAACAAGCTTAATTACTTGCAAAGCAGCTAAAAATTGTAACTTATCCATGATACAACTTACCACCCTACAAATAGAAATATACTTCTCTTTTTCCTTCGAGAATTCTAGTACACACATTTGTTGAGTATATCGCAAGTGCAACAATCACTCCTAGAATTATAGTCGATCTACGGAACAAAATTAATATTAGTATGATTATATATCAAGAAAAAAAATGCAATTGAACACTATTGCAGCACAACATTGACAAATGGAGCCTCGTAAAACTACTTTCTGAAACATCATTTTAAAAAAATAACTAACTCTTAAATATTCTTATAAACAAATGATGACCACAAAAAAAGTTTTCAGAATCAATAAAATAGCAATTGAAAAAAGAAAAAAAAGTTTTTTCGTAAAAGAATTACAAACAATAACACTCAGTCTTAAATAATATCTCAGCATATGAACCAATTAAAATCAAAAGCATTTCACAAAAAACAAAAGATGGAAATTATCTTATGGTGCGAATTGATAGTCTTTCAAAGCGTACAACCAAATCATGTATGCCTCATAATTAGTTAGGTTAGCTAGGCGTGATCAATGTATCTATATACCTCAACTCGTCAAACCTCAGTGAAAGTTTATTATTTTTCAATATGACATAAGTGAACTTGTTTATGGAACCTTCAAAAAAAATATAATATTGTTTTAACAATAAATGTTTACAAAAAAAATCTAATAATTGTATGCTCGGACTTGATCTTATTACAAATGAAGAATCTCGAAAAACTATCAATAAATTAATATTTCCAAACTAAACCATAAATACTTGTAACGGAATAACAAATGGAATTCAAAGAAAGTAGATCTAAAAAAAAAAAACATGATCAGATATAGGACAACGTTAAAAAGTCTTCAAGAATTTAAGCAGATCGGGTTAGTAAAACATTAAAAGAAATCATGAATTCAATTGAAAAGACAAAATATTGGATTGGTAAACAACTAAACATTCCGTTCTATTTACAGATTTTGATCTCAATTCCATTTCCTCCTATTGTATCTTCACTGGTTCATCTATTGTCGGTAAAGAAAATGGAGTTGGTTGGCCTTGAGAAGATCCATGGGCATGGTAGTTTGTAATGTCATAATTTGAGTATTATTTGATTTAAGGAAAAGATAAATATATACTGAGACGGGATATGCAATTTGTGGCAAAGTAAGGTGTTATAATAATAAATGCATCATTACCTGTTTAGGAAAATGTTGACAACATGTTTCATTTTCTGCTCCATTGCCAAATTTTTTGTAAAAAAATGAGTTTTCTACCAAAACATCAAAAGGATATACTACTTCTTCAGATAGTATCTATAATTTCAAATAAACACATATGAGCTAGATGCATGGAAATATGTACGTTGTGCTTCATTTTCATGTATTTTGGGATATCCCACAACTGTATCTGACCAAGCATCTTGTACTTAAGAACCTTCTCTTTATCAACAATCTTGATGGCCACACTTACAAACCACTTAATGCCCATCAATAGTCTTCATGGGTTCAATCAATGAAACTTTTGCACACTCCCTAGTTTTATAAACAAAAAAAGGCAAAACCTTTGGTCTCCCAGTCTTCTTATCAGACTTTAGAACTAACATTTGGGCAATTTAGAGGTAACTTCTACCATGACAAACTATATAAACAAATGGAGGATGAAAAAGCTCCCCATAATCCTCCACTTGAACATTTTGATATTGTGATATTTCATTTTCACAAAAGAACTACCGATAATCAATGTAAGATAAATTCACTTCTACTGAAAAAAAATTAATGAAGTAAATAAGAATAACAAAAGATACAGAATCTTTTAGCACTTTCCAATATAATAATGAAGCAAATAGGTCAATAGAAAACTACAAATGAAAGAGAAGATTAATACAAGAATAATTTCACAGCAACTAATAAGTACATGTACCTTCAAAGTACGCCAATGATCCACACATTTTTTATGAACATATTTGGATGTGCCTTTGCACTTGCAAAAAGAGAAATAAAATCCTTACCTGATAAAGAACAAAAGTTAAACAAAAATGGAGAACCATTCTAATTAACATATATCAAAACTAAAATAAGATATGGTTTACCATCAATCAACATGTTTGCTTCATACATTGTGAAATTCAATGCCAACATTTAAAGAACCTTTTAACCATAATATTCAAGGTCAATGTATATTTATATAATAAGAACAAGAAAAACACGATGATATTCGATTACAAAGAGAACATAAATCACATGAGGTCCTCAAAGTAAGCAAAAACTCTTTTATTTATTCCAGAAAAGAATTGTAGATTTGTGAACCCAACCTCTTGCAATACAATGGTGAAACGGTTAAACAAATTCCAACTTTCCCTATGCAGGATTATAAATTTTACAAATTAGTAACATGGGAAACATTTGAACCACATACTAATTATGCAACCGTTTCCACGCATAAAAAATTACAAAATTACCATTTTTTTCCTATTCAAAACTTGTTGAATGATAAAGAAAACCTATTGATTGAACCATTTTTAAAAAAATGCACATCAAAAGGAAATTTTAGTGAATTTGAGGCAAATTATTTATAAAATTAACAATGATCATTGAAATGCTAAATACCTATAAATTTTACACAGAATTGCCATAAAACCTTATAAGTCCTTCCTCTATCTCACGATACATGGATAATATCCCCAACAATATCCCAGAAGAAATATCAAATGGCACATTCCCAACATAAATCTTCCTCAACGCCAAATAAGCAATACATACCTTTTGATAGAGAAGAATTGAAATTGATCCTCTATGCACGAAAATCCACATTCAGCAAGCTGAAAATAAAGGAAAATTGATAGAGCCAACTGGAAATTGAAGCCCCACATTCCGCAGTTGACTAAACCATAATAAGAAATAGAAAAGAGAGACAAAAATTAAACAAGAAATAGAAAGGAGACAAGAAGAAAGGACACATCTCATACAATATGAATGGTCATGTGGAGAACGGAGTAAAGAGGGGGATCGTGTGAATAAATAGATTAAGACTGTAAGAAGAAAAATGTGTCATGCTTGAGAAAGCTAAAAATAAAAAAATAAAATTGTTATAACACTAAATATATGATGTCAGCATGGCATCATTGCCGATGTCTTATGAATAGTAACGCATTTTCTCTTTTATATATTGTAGGGATATCAATTGTTCAATCTTATCTTGCAAATCATCTTGTTTGTCATAATCAAAAAGGGAGAAATTGTTGACATGTGGTTGATTTCATCCATAATGTTTTGATTTTAACAAACAAGATTAATATTATTTATAACAATTGATTTTGAGTGATGATAGTTCAATGTTAAAATCAATCAAGCATTGTCAAAATCAGCACATTATAAATCAGACTCGAAATGAAGATCAAAGTGAAAGTTAAGTATTCAAGTCAAATTATTTGAGACGAGAATTTAAAAGATCAAAACCAAAACTGTTAAATCAGGTTTATGAAGAAGGTCAAGATCCAAGTTAAGCATTGAAGCCAAACGTCAAGAAATATCAAGATCAAGAATTTAAAAGCCAAACATGAAAGAAATTTCGAAACAAGATCAAAGACTAAGGCCCTGTTCTCTTTGTCGTTTTCAAGCCGTTTTCTGTTTTCAATTTTTCAAAATAGTGAAAACGCGTTCTCTTTCTTATTTTTCAAAATGCGTTTTTGAAAATGAAATTTTTTTTACAAAGAAAATGGAAAATGAAGAAAAGCTCGTTTTGGATGTTTTGGGGCCAAAAGAAGGTAAAAGCCCAAAACACGCGAAACAGGCCATTTTCCATTTCCTCTCCCTCTCCGTCTTCTCCCTCTCCCTCTCCCGTCTTCTTCCTCTCCTGTCTCCCTCTCCAAGAACCTAGGGCAAACAGTGTTCTGCATATGCCGTAAACTTCGTCGATCCGTCTCCGTCGCCCGTAACCTAGGCTCTTCTGGAAACCATCTCATGAACCCACAATCCGAAGCGTGCATCTAGTCGTTTTCCATTCCCGTTATTCTACAATTGTTGACTTCAATCACGTTTATCCTCTGATTTTGTAATTTGTTGGGTGTTAAATAATTTTATTGATGCTATGGTGGGGGAATTTCTGAGGCGGCATTGGGTAATTGTGGTGGCCGTGAATTCGCAGACGGGAAGTGTAGATAGAGGTGGAGGCGGAATTTCTGGTGGAGGTAACCTTCAATTCCTTGTTACTCCATCCATGGATTCTAAGGAAGCGACGGCGTTTCCCGTTTCAGAGACTTCCACAGGTTCTTCTTCCTCTTCTTCTTATGTATCTAATAATCAAAATTTATTGAAAACAAGTGTTGTGGACAGTGATGGTAAGGATAATTGTGAGAATGGGATTAAAGATAGTGTTTCTGATGAAGAGGACGAGGGGGGTTATGTTAGTGGGCAAGAGGAGTTTGAACAGGCTTCGGAGAAGCCGGGTTTTAACAGGGGATGGGGGAAGTCGTAGGGAAGTGCAGGCCGAGGATAGGGGTTTTGATGAGGCCTCGGGAGTTTCAATGGCAAAAGTCGATGCTTTGCCGATTTCCGGGGTTTCTGAGAATAATAGTGGTGTTGAAAAAGGGATTAATGATGACGAAAAAGATGGGGTTTTGTTGGGGAAAGATTCTGTTGATGGTTCAGTTGCTATTGCTGATAGTGATACTATCGAATCGAAGGTGGCTAGGATTGACGGTTTAGAGGCGAAAGGTGAAATCCAGAATTCTAATTTGGACGAGGGAGCGAAGGGAAGTGGTGGTGACTTTCTAGATAGTTTTGAGAATAAGGAGGTTGAAAATGTGGAATTGAATGCAGAGAAGAAGGTGGAGGAGGTTGAGATGGATAGAGACAAGGCTGAGAAGAATAAGAAGACAAAGTGTTTGACCAGTGAAGCTCCGGCTGGGGTGAAATTCACATCGGAGGGGGATTCTGTTGTTGGTACTATTGATGTGGATACCCCTGGACCAGGGGTGGCTGTTGTTCAGCCTACAGATGGAGACATCAAAATGGAGGAAGTTCCAGTTGATGAGAGTGTGGAACTGGTTGGCGCAGCTATTGAAATTAGCCGTGGGAGTGAAGAATCATCAAGTGTGGAAATCACATCTGAAGGGGATTCTGTTGTTGATACCATTCATGTTGATATGCCTCGGCAGGGGGTGGATGTTGTTGGGGAGGTAGGACCCAAAGTTGAAAAAGTGGAGGTTCCAGTTGATGAGAATGGGGAACCAGTTGGCACTGCTTGTGAAACTAATCATGGAGTTGAAGAAGCACATAGTGTGGAATTCACAACTGAAGGAGATTCCATTGTTGATACCATTACAGTTGACACACTTGTGCCCGGGGTGGTGGTGGTTGGGGAGACTGATGAAGAAATTGAAAGAGTGAAGGTTCCAGTTGATGAGAACGCTTGAACTGGCTTTATGAAAGTTACGAGTTCAAGCCAATTGAACTCGACAATAATGCTGTCATAAGATGAAAAAGATGAAAAGATTGATGCAAGAGCTGTCGATGATGTGGCAAATGGAGTTCACATGGGTGTAACAACAAATGATTTGGTCGATGGAGATGGAGCTCAGGATGTCGAGAATATGTTGCAATAGGCCGATGTTAATGCATCATTGCATTTTCTAAAGCCTGTGTGCTTATGTTGCATTTTTACTTGTAAGTGGTTTATCTATAATCAAGGAGTAATGTTATCTATTATCACTGATGATAGTCATCGTGTTTAAATGATCAAAATTGTATTTGACAATAATTGTGAGAACTAATATGAACTCGATAAGATTGATTTCAAAATATTTATTATCATGTCAACATGAGATCAGTGCTCCCATTTTTTGCAACTTGATTAAGTTTGGTTGTGACTTGATGCTAATTAATTTTGTCACAAATTATGTACAAGGACAAAAATAAGGACTTGTCAAATTTAATTTAGGTTGCCTTTTTTTATATTTGGAAAAAAATATTTCAAAATTCACCAACTTCAAAATTTATATGTTATTTAATACTATATTAACATTAAACAATAAAAATTTATTAAATAATCAGTTTTTTTGAATAAAATATTCTTAAAAAAAATTCTCAAAATTTCAAAGTAAACGAGTTTTCCATTTTTATGTTTTCGGAAACAGTTTTTCAGAATGGCAAAGAGAACGCATTTTCAGAAATTTCAAAACAGACACTCAAAACACAAAACACAAAACGAATTCAAAACTCAAAACACAAAACTGAAACACAAAGAGAACGGCCCCTAAGTTTTCGAGAGCACATGTAAAAGTATAACACTTTGATTTTTAGTAATGAATGACAATAGCTCAAAAATCATTTTGTGCACAAATAGTTATTTTCATATCACTTGCATAAAATAATACTTGAACTTAGATCATATCTAAAAAAATTAAAATGTCAACGGTCAACCGGACGTCCGATTTCACAACAAAACTTCTGTCAATCAGGAAACGTGGATGGATGAACCGGACGTCTGATTCATCCTAACAGTCAATTTTTTGACCATTTGACCACAACGGCTAGTTGGTCATCCTAATGAGTGGCAGAGGTTCGGATGGTCGTCTGGTTGGACATAATTTATTGCGTTTTGATTGCTATAAATACCACTTCACTTTGTATTTATTAGGAAAAATATACGAATACTTTCCTGGGAAATATATTTGAAAAATCCTCTTTGAGTTTACATTTTTACATTTATTTTTTCATAACAAAAACTTTAATTGTTGAATTAAACTTTTTGAATCATTTCTCTCATCAAAGTTTTTCATCTCCCTTTTGTGCTTAATTTATTTGTATCAATTTTAAAATAGAGATATATTTTTGAAGAAAATCTTTACACTTATTTTGCATAAATATTTATACTTCATATTTAAAACTTTGATTGATTTAATCAAACTTGAAAAATAATCATATTCATCGAAGTTTTTAATTTATCTCTTAGTTCTAAATTTATTACAAATTATTCTTTGAAAGAGAGAAATATTTTTGAAAAAAAATTTTACACTTACATTTCATAAATTTTTCTTCTTCTTCTTCTTCTTCTTCTTCTTGAAACTTTGATTGATTAAACTAAATTTGTAAAATCATCATATTCATCAAAGTTTCTCATTTCTCTTTTAGTGCTTAATTTATTACAGTCATCCATTAAAAGAGTGATATTTCTTAAAAAAAAATTGAACCTATATTGTATTTATTTGTTCATCTTCTCATTAAAATACTTTGATTGATTAAATTTAACTTTTGAATATCATATTTATCAAAGTTTTTCATCTAACACTTAAGCTATCATTTTTTTATTATTCATTGAAGTGTTAACCTCTCTTAATACTTAATTTATTTGTATTATTTATTAATAGAGGAATTTCATTGTAAAATAGCTTTGATAAAGTATGGGTCGTGTTGATGTCCCTTGAAGATCAACATTATATAAGAATCGGTGCTCCTTGTTTGTAAGTGGCCATGTGAGTCATATTGATGTCCCGTAACGCTCAATAGTGTGGGTCGTTTTGAGGTCCCGGAAAGCTCAACGTTGTAAAATGATTGGTGCTCCTTACTTGTAACTCACCGAAAACTTTGTAAAATGTTGGATTGCACCATAAGTCAATCAATTTAGTGAAAAAGGCATTACTCGTGCCGGAGAGCTTGGTAACGGAGGACGTAGATTATTGTTTTGGATTGAACATTCACAATTATATCGTTTACATTATCTCTCCCTTTTACTTATCACTTTTACATTTGTACTTACTATTTGAATTAATCTATTTAATCTTTACTTGGTCGAATTTAAATTAATTTTTCGAAAAAGTTTGAAAAACCAATTCACCCCCTTCTTGGTTAGTTCTTCTTGGGCTATCAGAAGCTCGTTTCGAGAACTATATCATAGATATATCGAATGGCCTAAACAGACATCGAAAATAGTTAAATGTGCGTCAAATGTATATCTTAAAAAGAGACGTCTAACCTGTTTTTTCTTTAAAAAGTGACAAATTTCTCAATACAATTTACATCATTTTATTAAGAAATTTTACATGGGGTATGACGTCGAAAATTTTCTAAATTTTACATCCAAAAAAGTCATACCCCTATACATTTTCTGATGTAAAATTTGGATGTAAATTTACACGGGGTATGATTTTTTTTATGTAAATTTTCGAATGTAAAATTCTTCAGAACTTTTTTGCAAGTTTGATTGTATCCCCATAACTCAAAATCTCTGTGTCCACCACCAAGCACATCTTGTCCGATAAGCCTTTTCGTTCAAGAGATCCATTAGGAGGGCCTAAAATGACATACTTGGATATCATTTTTATGAAAAAATAAACGCAAGAGTGAAACAAATTTTTTTCATTTTAAACCATGCAAATAAAATAGTTTGATAGGAACCATCTTTATCGACGAGATGTACGAATTAATGAAAGGTTGAAAATAAAAGCTCGACAAAAAAAATATAAAGACACAAAGATTAAATGATCAAACATTGAGGACTTTATGTGCAATTAATTATGGTGTAGCAAAATTAAAATTTGATGTGAATATTGTTCTAAAGCCTGTTTGAGGACCATTTTCTTGCCGAAAATGCATTTTGAATATTTATTTGATGAAGAGTATATGGTTAAAAAATAAGGAAAAATTTTGGATTTGCATATAATATTATTTTATTAAATAATGTGTTATTGAAAATAAAAATGTATTTTATTTTAATTTGTTTAATTATGAGTTGATAAGAGAAATAAGTAACATACTTTTAAATTATAACTCTTTAAAAGAGGTGAATTTCACGAACATTAACTGTGATCATAGCAATAAAGAGACTCCAATTTTAAGCGAGATGCAGTTAACTACTCTAAATAGTCAACTATCAACATATAAGACTTTAGACATATATTTGCAACCTAAGCTTACTCCTAGGTACAAAGAGTGTGATGTAGTTCGAAACTACAAACCAAACAATAATAAAATGAAAACGGATTACTCTCTAAGAAAACTCACGTCTTTTTCTTATTTCTTGAACAACCAAAAACCTACAAACGTTTGGAGAGTTTTAAATATGAAAGAAAACAGTTAACCTATTGGACCAACAGTCCGTAAATGGGTTGGGCTACAAAGCAAAACAAATAAACATTAAAATTAACGAACTCCGAAACTTAAAATGCTGTTTTGACTAGGAAGACGACGTCAAACGCCCAAAATCCATCATATATCACGGCAAATCAGTGAGTTCAATCCGAATCGTCGCAAGCTTTCCGAAATGGGGTTATGGACCCAAAACGGACACCGTATGCAAAAATTATGCCACTTTCTTTGAGCGTCGACAATCCAAGGACTTCAAATATGCAATTGTCTGTTTCTCCACATTAGCCTCATCAGAGTGTTGAGCTAGTTGCTACACGTATCATATTGGAAATGATGTATTTATTCGAATATGCTAAGTCTATATAATCCATATAGATAGATCAACATGGACAATTTGTAAATCCACGACCCTTTTTCATTGACGAATTTCATGTATTAACGTACATACAAGTCTAAAGATGAGAAAAATATATTTTTTGGATAATAATGTCATTGTTAAAATTTTATAATTCCTTATTGCCATGCAATTAATATTAATTTTACAATTTAATTCAAGTGATTGTCTTTTCAAATGCTATAAATTGATTAAATTAATTAGGATGCATTTGTCTTATTGTTTTCCGTCTGTTTACACTTTTTAATTTAGTAAAATATTGAAAATATGTTTGATCTGACATTTTCGAAAAAATGATAAACTCATAGCATAATATTCAAAATTTTAAAAAATTTAAATTTTAAAAAAAATCAATAAAAAATTCAAAAATTTAAAAATAAAATTATAAAAACTTCTAAAAAAATAAAAATCATGAAATATAATAAATAAAAATAGTTGAAACTCTTAATGGTTGTTTACATAATTTTTTTTAAAAAATATTTAAGTAAAATAGATAAAAGTATTCTTAGTTCACTTCATTAATTTTTATTTTTAATTCATGCATTTTAAACTCGATTTATTATTTATTTTTATTTTACCTTTATTGCGAGAAAAAATATTGTAAAATTTACCAACTTTAAAATGAAATATTAGATGATAATATATTAACATAAAATTGTTCTATTTTAACTAAATAACCAAATTTCATTGAATAAAATGTCATAAAAATTTTCAAATTTCGAACCAAACGTGTTTTCTGTTTTGAGAAAATAATTTTTCAAAATGACAAACAAAATGCGTTTTTAGAAATATTAAAACAGATCCTCGAAACAGAAAACTAAAAATGAACCCAAAAGGGAAAACTGAAACATAAACCAAACTTGCCCTAACAATTATAACTCTGATTCACACTTACTTTATTTTGCATCCCTCCTTGTATCCCCTCGTGGGCTCCAAACAAGTTAATTGTCACAATAATAGTTGAATTTATGTTTGTGTCTTCTATTGCTTATTGAAATTTAAAATGTTGAGTTTTGACCACTAAATTTATACAAATGTTGGACGTTACTCACTTACATAACATTCGTTTCAAACCTCTAACGAAATTAGTGGTGTGGCCGATGGAATGCACATGTGGCAACCCGTCACATCGTTACTAAATTTCTACGTAAGAAAACGTCTTTCATTGCTTACTAGACTTTGGAAAACATCTTCGACTGCTCACTATTCTTTAAAAAGTTTTCGATTGCTCATTGAATTTTGAGGTTGTGAAAATTTGGCCTCTAAACTTATAAAAATGATGTTGTCCTATTGTTCGTAAAAAAAAAAAAAAGTGTACTGCAAGCACATATCGCATATAAATAATAAAATGGACAAACAAGTCTAAATTATTGATCCCACGAGGAATAATTATTTAATTACACAATAATTAAATTTGATTTTAACAACGAAACACACAATAGATTTGATTTTGCAAATGATAAAAATAGATAAAACTCTACAAAAATAACGAAAAGATCACAGACTTAAAATCTTTCCTCAATTTTATTATTTAGTCTTTTTGTTATTTTTGTAGAATTTTAAGTTATTTTCGTCATTTGAAAATTCAAATTTATTGTGTGTTTCGTTATTAAAATTAAATTTAATTGTTGTATAATTGAGAGCAATCATTCCTTATGAGATCGATAACTCAGACTCGTTTGTCCACTTTATTACTTGTACGCAATACGTACACCTGCGGTATACATTTTTTAGAGTAAAACATGTCGACATCGTTTTTATAAGTTTATAGACCAAATTTTGACCACCTCAAAAGTTCAATGATTAATGGAAGACCTTTTTCAAAATATAGTGAGCATTCAAAGGCGTTTCTAAAGTTTAGTTATGTAAGTAAACGTCGCATGTGCATTCTGTCCAACCAGGTCACCAATTCATCAGTGGTTTGAAATAGGATGTTATGCCGGTAGCAATTGAAGTCACGACCATAAATCCTAAAAGAGGAAAATCTTCCATTTTTTCTGCGTAATCGAATGGCTTTTCTACTGCAACTGCCTTCATCACTCACATCTCGACACCATCCTCTCACGGTCTTTACAAGTCCCGCCAAAGCATCACTGTCCCATAAAATTACACCAACCCAAAATTCAATACAATTACCTAAATGGGTTCCTAATCTTCAATCGAAGTCTTTGAAATTCTTGCTCTCTTGCTCTTGCTCTATTTTTCACAGGTCGGTATCTTTCTTCTATATCCATTGAACTTAGCAATTGGTACGACATTGTTATGAATAGGAAGTAAATCAATGTAGTAGTATAATTCCAGAGAAAATTGTGTATATATTTTTTTCTGGTGAATTTGAAAATGTGAACATTGTAGGAGTTGGATTTGCTGATGGAAAGGTTGGGGTTAACAAGCCAGAATTGCTTCCTAAAGAGTTCGCTTCTGTTATTGATGTTGCCGGGTTCCTCTTAGATGGGCAGGTGTGGTATTTGTTGTTTCATTTGGATTTTTTACAGCTTTTTATGTGGTGATTATTTACTTTGTCAACGTGATTTTCATAATATTTATTTTACCGATGAACTTACTTTTTCTATTGAATAAGTTTAATTTTCTAGAAAATAACTTTCAAGTACAACCAAACATTATTGCATCTCTTGACAAAATCGAGAACCCCTATTAAATCCATGTTTCCTATGCACTCTCAAAATCTAGAGGCAATAGTCATTCTAAGTGGTTAACCTTGATAGGTTGCTAAATCTCTTGTTTGCAATGCGCAATTTTTGTATGTACGTCATTGGGAGTGGTAAAAAGGGATTCATGTTGTTGAAGTCAAATGTATTGGGAACATGGCTTTGTTTGTTATTTATGTGGTATCTCGTTCCACTTAAGTATAGTTGAAAGTTATTATCTAGTACAATCATTACTATAAAGTTCCTTGAGCCTGATGGTGTGGATGCACTTATAAATTGCTAACATATGGTTACAAACATAAATTGTATATAACAAAAAAATCGAGAAGTAAAAGAAGAAATGTAGATTAATTCGAGGAAACCTATACCTTCCAATAATTTGGTACGTAAACAATATGTTTGCAAAAATAATTCATCAATCCTTTATTCATTTAGTGTGTAGGATTTAAATATAAAATAGGCTATACAGCACAAAACCTCCAACTTATTGCCCTTTTCACCGAAAACCCCCTACCTTTCGAAAATAGCACAAAACGTCCATGTTTCAAACCTTTCTTGTGGAATATCCCCTGTCGTCACATTCTGTATGTCCCACTGTTAAATCCCAATAAATAGGGAGAAAAGGGGAAAAAAAATAAAGGCCATCCTCACCTATTGAAATTAGGGAAAAGGGTCCATTTTGTCTATTTTCTCAATAAAAAAATTGAAAATGACGAATATACCCTATATTTAAACAAAACAAAAAGAAAAGAATGAAAAAAATAAAAAATAAAAAACTAATTTCAACAATAGTCTTAAATTTTTTTCACATAAATGCAAACAAGTCCCAAATAAATAATTACAAATAAAAAAAAAATCTCCAAATAATCAGAAAAAAATTCCCTCCCACCCCAAGAAAATAGCCCACCGTTCTTCCGTAATTCCACTGAATCCCATTAAAATTCTTCATTCCGCTCGCAAGGATAAAGAGGAAGTTTTTTCTTTGAGTGGTCATGGCTGACAATGATGCTTTTTCTCCTGTCGGCGAGGGCTAATCGCGGACTACAGGCATCCAATTAACTATGAGTGGTTTTTAGTTTCCTCTATTTCTTGCCGTTTTACTACAATTATTCGACCACCCACTTCAGTTTAGCAACACTCCCGTAAGCACATATTTTAGGGCACTATTTTTATTTTTTTATTTGGAGATTTAAAAAAAAATTAATTACTTATTTAGGACTTGTTTGCATTTATTTGAAAAAAAAAATCAGATTATAGTTGAAATTATTTTTTTTTTATTTTTTACTTTGTGTTTTATTTAAATAGGAGTGTATATTCGTCATTTTCAATCTTTTATTGAGAAAATAGGAACATGGGCCTTTTACGCTAATTTCAATAGGGGGTTGCGCAGCATGTCTATTATGTGGGGGGTTTGCCCTTTCTTTTTTTCCCCCACTTTCCCCCTATTTATTGGGATATAATGGCGGGGCAGACGTAATGTGACGACAAAGGGGTATTCCACGAAATGTTTGAAACATGGACGTTTTGCACTATTTCCAAGAGGTAGGGAGTTTTCGGTAGCAAAGGCAATAGGTAGGGGGTTTTGTGTTGTTTAGCCTATAAAATAAAATAAACCATTTCTTCTAAAATCAGCAAGCACTAGTTAGCTCCATATCTCCCACTACCTACCAAGAACATCTACAAGAGACGTTTTAAACATAAGATACTCTATTTTTAAGAGTCAACCTTTAAAATTATAGTCCAAGAAACTCTTTAAATGAACATTTTAATTCAAAGAGTGAGTTGACTCTCCAAGCTTGGATAGCCAAACTCATTTTCTATAATCAAATGCATTCAAAGTATTTCAATTTTCAATGAATGAAAATAATATAATAATTTGAAGGGAAGTTAGTGAAAATAAAAGACTGCGAAACACAATAAATATTTTTAGGAGTAGTAAAATTAAGTGTTAAATATAAATAGCTTGTTGGAATACTTAAAATCTTTACTCTCTAAAGTTATAAATAGTCTCTAAATTCTAGAATATGCTCTATAAGAATAGAGATGCTCTAAATAGCTAAAATTAAACCACTAATGACAACCCATAATACAACCTTAGACCAACTCAAAAAATAAGCAAAACATAAAAACATAGTAAAATAAACTTTAGCATTCCTTCCCCTTTAAAGACAACCTGATCCTCGAGGACGACTTCTTAGAACAATTCTACACCTCTTTCTTTTTTCCTTGGCTTCCTATGTCGTGAAATATATGAAAATATTATACTGATTGATAAGTAATATTTTTCATGATACAAATTTTAGTGTTCAATATCGCATTTGGTGGGCAAAATGGTTTGCCCTCCCCTCCATTTCCATATTGTCGTCTGACTTTTTAAGAACCCTTTCACCTTTCTTTATGGTCTTCACAACCTTGGTGAGAGCAGTACAAAAATTACCTCCTTTGAAGCTGAGGTCAATTCTGTCTGAGTTTGTTATTATCTTTCCACCTTCCCATTGTACCTCATATTTGAAAAGCAGTTAATTAGTATCATTAAGATTCTTCCACAATCTTCTTGAATAATATATTTCTTTTGCATTGACTGAGGGGAGTAATTCAAAATCAATTTATTTTTTTGATAAGTAATCGAAGAATATATTAAAAAACAATAGATAATACATGGGAAATGTATTATCAGTTTAAACAGTACAAAAATGACATGAAATTAGGCAACCCTTCAATATGGTTATTAGCCACAGTACTAAACCAACTATACAAAGTCGATTTAACAATTCCCTTCCGAATCGTCTCTGTAGTTCTTGCTTGGTCTTCAAAACAGCGGTTGTTCCTTTCTCTCCATACGCACCATACTATGCATCCCGGAATAAGATCACATACAATCCTGCTATCCTTATCACGAAATTTCATCCTCCATGCCCGCACCACATCCTCAATTCGCCTAGGCATCACCCAATCCAAATGTTGGGAAACAAGAATGCTATTCCAAATCCACCGAACACCCTCACAATGAATGAACAGGTGATCAATCGTCTCCCCATCCTTCTTACACATATAACACCACTCGGTAACACAAAAACCCCGTCTTCGAAGATTATCCACAATTAACGCTTGCCCCCGCACAACCGTTCACAATAAAAAAGCCACCCGTGGAGGCAATTTACATTGCCACACCATCTTCCATGGGAATGAGCTCTGCGCAGGTTCTACTAAAGATTTGAAATAAGAGCGAACTGAGAATATACCATTCTGTGCCAACATCCACCTGCTACAATCGCCTACTCCAACCTGAATGTGCGCCTCATGCAAATATGTCAGAAATAACGCATAATCATCTAATTCCCAATCCTGTAAACCCCTCTCAAAAGCAGGATTCCAACTGTGACTTCCATTGTGAATGGTGAGTATATCATTCACCATAGCAAACGACTCCAAGACAATGCGATGCAACGAAGGAAAACGCACCTTAAGCGGTTGATCTCCACACCAACGATCATCCCAAAACCTAATATTATTGCCATTTCCCACCTCATAGCTCAAATTATCTCGAAAGTCACTCCATCCTCGTCGGATATACCTCCACAAACTCACCCCATAAGAACCACGACCGTCAACCGAGCACCAACCCCCCTCCATCACACCATACTTTACTCCAATGATCTCTCTCCAAAAACTCGCCCTCTCCACTCCAAATCGCCACAGCCACTTGCCCAACATAGCCTTATTAAACAGAGACAGACTCCTTAATCCAAGCCCCCCACCCTTACATGAGAACATACCACACTCCACTTGACCAAATGGAGTTTCCTCTCTTCTCCCATCCCTGCCCAAAGAAACTCCCTTTGAATCCTCTCTAATCTACGTGCCACTGTGACAGAAATAGGAAACAACGACAAAAAATAAGTAGGGAGGTTGGGAGAGTGGACTTGATGAGAGTAAGGCGACCACCCTTTGAAAGGTACATACGCTTCCACCCTACTAACCTCTTCTCCATCCTTTCAATGATCCCATTCCAAATATGCTTACTTTTAAACCTTGCCCCTAAAGGGAGCCCAAGATACGAAATAGGCATATGTGCAACCCTACATCCCAAAATACCAGCCAACTCATCCACGTTAGCAACCTCTCCACTGGGGATCGCTCAGATTTTCCCAGATTAAATCTTCAAGCCTGATACCGCTTCAAAGCATAGAAGTAACCGACGCAAATTCCTCAATTGCTCATCATTAGCATCGCATAAAATCAGATCATCCGCAAATAGCAAATGCGAGATCCGTCATGTCCAACCCTAAAGCCCTTATCGACCTTCATCCATGCTTTCTTTCTCAAGCATCCTACTGAATGCCTCCATAACAATAACAAACAATAATGGAGACAAGGGATCTCCTTGCCTCAATCCTCTGCTACTTCGAAAATAGCCCTCTGGAGTGCCATTAACCATAACTGAGAAAGAAACAGTTGAGATGCAAAACTGAATCCACTTACACCACTTTTCCCCAAATCCACATCGCCGGAGCATATACAAAAGGAACTCCCAATTTACATGATCGTAGGCCTTCTGAATATTGAGCTTGCATAGCATCCCTGGCACCCCCAAACGCAATCTTGAGTCAACGCATTCATTTGCAATAAGCACAGAATCCAAAATCTGTCTTCCTTTCACAAAGGCATTCTGGGACTTAGAGATCACTTTCCCCAGCACCTCCTTCAATCGATTCGCCAATAATTTCGCAATAATCTTATACACCCCACTCACAAGGCTAATACCTTGATCCCTTGACATGGATTGTAATTTTGCATCTAATAGTTTACATAACTTGTTCACCTTGTGGCAAAATTCTTTTTGACAACCGAACATAAATTCAACAATTTTCTTCGATCATTCCACATGTTGTGCTAGCAACAGTTCCATACCAGAATCTAATACCAAATTTACAAACTTATATCAAAATAATGAAACTATGAAAGTAACACTTACAGTAGGCTCGTTCCATATAAAAATTGAGTTTTTGAGGAACACAAGCTCCAAATGCATAAAAATGCCAAATTCATCTTCTTTCCGTCCATTTCTTTCTCTCTTTAAATAGAGATAAAAGACAAATGAAAGTACCCTCTATTTCTAGGATAATTACTTGATTGGTCTCTGAACTTTACTTAAGGTTTCCAGGGGTCCTGAACTTTAAAAGTTTCCTCCCTTAGTTACCAAATTTTACAAAATGTAATCTCATCCATCACTCAACATCACAGAGTGATGGATGTGATTATATTTTAGAAAGTTCAATGACTAATGGGGAAACTTTTGAAGTTCACAGTGATGGATTACATCTTGTAAATTTTATTGACTAATGGGGAAACTTTTGATGTTCGGTGACCTTCTAGAAACATTTCGCAAAGTTTAGTGACTAATAAGATACTTTATCAATCTTTATTTTTTTTGTTATGTTACCTCTTTAATCTTAGAGAGGTTAGCAGACAATTTTGTCGGTTATCCAGAGATAAAAGACTATTTTTTTCTCTAAATTTGATGAATTAGAGGGAATAAAATTGTGGGATAAAAGTACAAAGAAAGAAAAAAACTAAAAAAACATAAAGATTGGTTAATTACCTGATTGATCACTGAACTTTGCTTAAGATTTTTAGGGGGTTACAGTAGAACCTCAAAAGTTTCCCCGTTCAGTGACTAGCTTGAAGTTCTCATTTTGTAAAGTCCAGTGATTAACAAGAAAACTTTTGAAGTTTAGTGACTTTCTGGAAACCTTTCACAAAGTTCAGTAACCAATGAGGTAATTATCCCCACTATTTCCTAAGATATAAAGACAACTAAACTACTAATATATAGAATTCTCTAAAAAATAATATGACTACCTTGACCTATTCAACTAAAGTAATATATAAAGCAAAAGCTTACTATTTTAAAACAGAAATACTAATAAAAATGAATTTCCTAGACATTAAAAATAAGATGTTAACATATGTTACGCTTTTGTTTTATTGTATTATTCATGTTTTACTAATTTTTGGATAAGTCTAAGGTGTATGATCGACTCTTATTGGTGGTTTAATTTTAGCTATATAGTAGGTAGTGGGAGATATTGAGCTAACTAGTTCTCCTTAATTTTTGGAAACATGATCTATTTTATTTTGTATTTAAATCTTACGCATTGAATGAATGAAGGATGGATGATTATTTTGCACACGTATAGTTTCTCTTTGGAGGTTTTTGGTTCTTTGTAATTCCAAATTACTGGGGGGTATATGTTTCCTCATATTAACCTACATTTCTTCTTTTCTCACTCTACTTTTTGATTTTTCAATACAAACAATTTGTGTTCGTAAAATTTGGTATCGGAGCAGGTGACAAAGCAATGGAGCAACATCTTGTGCCCCTAAAAGAAATTGGAAACCATAATTCTTAAACAAAAGAGATTTGCCAAGGAATTTTCGTGCAAGATATTTGAAATGTTAAGAATACGGGATGTAAAGTAGAATACCAACCAACCAGAACATCAAATATTAGAAGAAAATGTCAAGTCTTTGGTATCATATCTTTGGTTGAAACTCTAGAGTTAGCAGTTCCAATACATGAAGAAGGTGAAGGTTTGAAAGAACCACACTTGATTTTGTACAAAGATGAGACTTTACTTTAGCTGTGAGTTTTTGTTCTATTAGGGATAATATTAGTGGTGAATGTGGAAATGAAGCAGATAAAGCTAATTTGTTGGAAACATTGTAATTAGTTGCGTGATGTCAAAGAAGATAGCCATAAAAGTTCGCCGGAGGATAGGTTGCAAACATTCCCAGCCAAACCAGTCTATACATGATTAGACTATGTCGTGCTGGGCATTAGATGACAAGGTTAAAGTCATAGGAAATAAACTTAATTCAAGAGCATCTTCATGAGAAGTTCAAAAAATCATCATATTTAGTTATGAATTGGAAACGCAGAAGAAAAAGAAGAAGTGCTCCAGAAAAGTCCACCCTTAAGGATGGGGGGGGGGGGGGGGGGGGGTTCAAGGTGTTTATATGAATCATTTTATGTGTTAATGAGTTAGTTGTCGTTATATTTTAAGAATTAGTGGGTATTTTCATGGATCTTGTGATGCGACACATAGTATATTCAAGTCAAAAAAATGAATTAAATGAATTAGGACTTCTTTAATTCTAGTTTGTGTTGCATTAGGATTATTTCGTTATTTTCTCGCTTATATTAAAACTTTTATAAATTGCCTGCATAGTAACTTAGGATTGTTTAAACCTCTATAAATAGAGGGTAACTCTTCATTATTAACACAATTTTTGATTATTGACTCCAAACTAGTTCTCCATCTAATTTTTCGTCTCTCTCAAATTCTTCTCAATTTTCATAAACTGGCACCTTAGTGGAGGATCGATTTTATTGGCCCCTCCTAAAGAGGGAGAATGTCATTCGTATAGTTTCTCAGTGTGACACTTTTAAGTTAAGAAAGGCAAAATGTAAGAACTTTGAGATGTACACGCCCTAATACTGCTAGAGGTCATGATTCCATTTTAGTTGTCATGGATATGTACTCAAATATGGCACATTTCGTTCCATGTTCCAAGTTTATTGACGGGTCCCATGTTGCTAAGTTGTTTTTCAAAGAAATTGTCCGCCTACATAGGCTCCCAGTTACTATTGTGTCTGATTGTGCTATTAAATTTCTTAGTTACTTTTGGAAGATACTGTGAAAATTGTTTGGAACTACACTTAAGTTTTCTTCTGCTCTCTACTCCCGACGATCAAACTAAGGGTTAATCGTAGTTTAGGTAACTTGTTTTGTTGCTCAATTGAGAATAAACCGAGTAATTGGTGTAACCTCCTGAAACCTATGTCTCAGAGGTTACTCAAATCATTCATTTAGCCATTATAAGAGTTGATTGACAAATCATAAAACAAAAAAAAATTAAGAACTTTGCGGAATAAAATAAGCTATTTTATTGTCTCATAATATGTCAAATAAATTCAATCCACTAATAAAATATAAATCCATCAATTTTGAAAAATAAAATTCTCATTGCAAAATAATTTTCTAACTAAGTACTAAAAGAAAATTTAAATTCTTGATTCCGCAACACGGACTCTGCTAGCAGTCTCAACCTCCAACTCCGATCAATCAAACATCTGTAAAATATTTTAAATATAAAATGAGCATACGAACACTCAGCATAGGTTCTATGCCAGTATTTTCACAATTTAGTGCTTGTTTGGGAGAGATTTTTTGGGAAAGAATTGATTTTGAATAGTAATATGATAGGAAATGTGTGGTTGAAAAAGAAGAAAAAATTATTGATGTGATGGAAAATATTATTTTATTGAAAAATGTGTGGTTAAAAATGAGAATTGATTTACTGTAGAATTTTGAGAATCCCCACCAAACAAGGCCTTAATATAAAAGCAAGTAAATTACACTCATAACATAACTTCCCTAATGGGATAGAAACCTGACCGTCTCATTCTCACTTTATAATCTTACACGTGAACTTGCATTGGAACTAGTATTTGAATTGAAAGAATGAAGAGTAGTAAGTAGGATTACAATTTAACATTAATCTTTATCAAAGTAAAAATAAAATAACAATTAACATTTACCAACTTAATTACAAATTCTAATTAAATAATAAAAAAATGTTAGTTTATACTCTCACACACACACACACGTGGTTGCCATAATATCAAGCCAACAAAATTAATTACCAATAAAAGATAATATCTTGACTTGGGCTTAACATATCCGGATTAATTTTTTCTGGAGTCCATGGTTCGTCATATATATATATATATATATATTAAAACCCACTATATCAAAATTTAATTATAAGGAATCTTAACACAAGATCCCTAGAAAATGGTAAAGTTGTTAGGTTACCTTATAATCTCAAAACTTGCATTTATGCCTCATAATATATTGTACGTATTTTTGGGGTATTACAATTGGAATCTTGTGCTGCCTAATACTGAGTTCGCATACAATAATTATGTTAATAGATCAAGTGGTCATAGCTCGTTCAAGGTAGTATGAGGTTTCTCATTGTGCGAACCATTTGATACTGTCCCTTTGCTTACTGATTTTCATCCTGGTGCTTTTGCTCAAGCTTTTGCAAACCACATTCGTGAATTGTATGATGAAAGCAAATGCAAAATTTTAAGTACTTATCTCTACAAACTTGAAGCTAATTTACATCGTAGGCATAAAGAATTTAACGTTAGCAATTACATCATGATTCAACTTGCACCAAAATGTTTTCCAAAATATGCTACCAAAAATCTTTGTGTTAGATCACTTTGCCCCTTCCCCGTTATTTAATGGCTTGGAACTAATGCATCTCTCTTTGGTTTTGCTAATGCACTTAAATATAAGTCCAGTTTTTAATATAGTAGATTTACCTTATCTAGGCGCATACGAGTCTCTGTTGTTTCCATCTTCTAATTCTGTAGGTCAAGGTCCTCCCCCACCCCTGAGGCTCCAACTATCATGTTTTCGCTCAAAGAGTTGAGCAAACTTTACAATGTTACAAAGAACATCAAGACATTTAGCTATCCTTGGGTTGGATGAATTATCTAAAGAGGATGGTTTAACCATATCAAGAGCGTGAGGCTAGGCATATTGTATGTGTCAATTGCCATTTAGTTAATAAGCCCTTGAATATTTAGGTTCCACAAGTGGTACTTCCTGATACTATACTTGAAGTAGCAAGTGTAATTCCCCAAAACAACATATAAAACACATGTGACGGAACATATTTACTAGTTATATCATCTGCTACCGCCTGAGTCTCGAGACGTTCGTAAGATGGTGGTTTTTGCACGTGTTTAGTGTGTCAAAAGATCGTCCGCCTAGCGATGCTACTTATCGTCTGCCAAGCGATGCTACTTAGATATGAGTTCCTTAGAAAACTCCAAATTGAGGTAGACTTGTCTGAGGGAGCCTTGATCTCCAAATTGAGTTTTCTAAGGAACTTTTCAAGGCTCCCTCAGACAAGTCTACCATAGTCTTTCTTTCATTATTTAGATATGAGTTCGTATCACATATTTATAGGGAAGATTGCTAACTAAATTCAACCGTTGGGAGTAACTTATGACTAAATCAAGCAATCGGCAGTGCCTGGTCTATGTCTTGTTAATAATTGCATGTTTGGTGCATGAAAATAATGCATGAAGAGCCTGCTCCACAAAGGAATTTCAGTATGTGAACTTTCCCTATTCTTCCAACATCACATTCAGTCAAAATATTGTAGGGTTCAGAGAAGAATAAAGTTCCAACTATACCAGTGTCCTAACGTTCAGAGTGATCTGCAGGACAAAAGATTAGCACAAGAGATTACTGCCCTTGAAAATGACACCGGATTTAAATTGAGAGTTTTGGCTCAGAACTACCCCGATACACCAGGTAGGACTACTTATGTACAGACAGCCTCGTCTGAATTTATTAGAACTGTGAATCTAATAGAAGTTTGTGTTGGACAGTCTGAAGTTCAATCATATGCTGTTCACCTATCCCCTCAACATCGGATCGACCTAATATCCTATGATATAACAAGAACTTACAAGGGGCAGTTTTTTTATTGAGACACGTGCCCTTAGGCACACCCATACATAACATAGAAATCCCACTTGGAAATGGTGGACAATTAGTTAGAGCAACAGGTGCTGTAGCGAAACTGATTGCAAAAGAGGGAAAATCGGCCACATTAAAATTACCTTTTGGGGAGGTCCTTCTGAAACTTAGAGGCATAGGATCCCCTTTGAAAACTTTTTGTTCTTGATTTTAGCGAGCAACCTACAATGGCGAGTGAACATAGCTCTAACATTGAGGATGAGGCAATGTAAATCATTGTATTTGCTCGTGCGTGTTTCTGGTTTCTATTCACTTATTATTGCTATTTGAAATTAGGTATTAAGAATTAATCACGAACAGTCTATCCTTTCGATATTCTGCAGGTTTAGCAATTAAAGATTTCTGGAAAGTGGATGATAGAACTATTGTTTTTGTTGCCGATCCTACCTTTGGTAAATGTCTAGAGAAGTGGACGCCTCTCCATACAATGCAATATTACTAATGCGTTCTGCTGTCTCTTTGATCAGGAAACATATTAAATTTCAACGTTGGAGCTACTGTGGATTTAGACATACCACGTAGTTTCTGGAGCCGATTGGCAGGTGAAATATGGAAACATCTTTTATTGGAAAGAAATGGTCAATTTTTTCATAGTCCTTACTTCTTGTTTCAAACAAAAACTTCTCAACTTGTGTGGAATTTTTTGAGAAATGAGTATTCTCTGATCTTACTAAATAGGGAGAAGATGCATCTATTGAATCTGCTGTTATGGCAATATCAGCCTGCTTAAGAGAACCAGTAGGTGCAAATAATTGCTCGGAGGTAAAGTGAACTTTGTTCACCAAGGATCTGTATAGCAAATGAAAGAATATTAGGCAACAAAGGGGCTGCCATTTTACTCTCTAATATTTGTGGTTTTATTCACAACGTTTATTTGAAACATGAACCGGCATTGATGTCATGCAATGCTTAATTATTTGCAACCAAAAATTTAACATTGCGCCAATGGGATGTACTTCTACTGTGTTTCTTGGTTTGGGTGCTTCGTAGCCCTACCTTACCCTATCCTACCCTTCAACAAACGAGCACACACCATGCGCACTAAAGAATAAGGATATGGCTTCTTAGGATCGTTTGGTATGTCTTTTGAGAAGTCAAATGGAGTCTGCTTTTGAGCTTATCTAACTTTCTCCGAAAATTTTTCAAAAAAGAGTTTTTTAAGAAATTAGTTTTCAATCATTAATCAAAGTAGCCTCCTGGGGAAGCTTATTCTACCAGAATAAAAGGAAAAAGTAAAAGGAAAAAATTAGTTGTGCAGCTATGAAAGTGGTCATATTTGCTCATTTTCATGTGGGGTTCCTAGTATTGATAATTGTGGTATGTTTAACATAAGTAAATAAATGCAAAATATCTTGTCTCAACAACCTTAAACTTTTAGATACAATAATTTAACATGGTATGAATAAAAGCAAACATCACGTGCAAGTGTGAAATTAATTATGCCCACGGTTTTTCTAAACTTCTCCCTCATTTTCTGCAGTGATTAAAATGAAGAAAATGACTTTTGTTGACTTTTATTTTTGGAGTGGCCCCTATAATTCAAAGGGAGTAGAAATATAAGCTCGTGCTTCTCCAGAAATGGCGATGGTCAAAAACATCGTTTTCTCCCATGTCCTAATTCTTCATTCCGAATCTTGAAAGAATCGAACTCCAATTTGGAAAAACACGTTCACTACAGAGGCCGCCTTCAACGTTTTTGGACCAACTTAAGGGTATATTTGATGGATATTATCGAGGAAAAAATGTATTTTAAATAGTGATATGATGAGAAATATGTGGTTAAAAAGTAAGAAAAAGTTATTGAAGTGATGAAAAATATTATTTTATTGAAAAATGTGTATTTAAAAATTAATTTTGAAAAAATGTATTTTGAAAGAATTTGTACCAAACATACGCTAAATTTCAAATTTGTCTGCCGTCAGTTAGCAGCCATGGTGATTGTAGGAGAATTGCATGATTAGTTCTCAACTGTAAATCTAGTAACAAGTTGGTCCTCAATCTTTGTAAAGTTGCAAGTTTGTCATCATTATTTATTATAGTTGCATAATCTATTATCTCGCGCAGAATACCATCCAAATCTATGTCCATGATTAGAAATTTGAGGTGATAAATATTTTCTTAAGGGTCACAAAGCAATTTAACAAAAAAAATTATGATTTTACTGATTATGCATTGTAATCAAATGTTGGGAACCAATTTATCATTATCGCAACGACTCAACACAATTAAAGAAAAAGCATGTAATATATTTGTAAATTTTAATTTTTAGTCCTGTTTAGTTTAGTGTACCAAATATACACATGCAGGGGCAGAGATATGGGTGGGCTGGAGCCCACCCTAGCCCAAGCCAAATTTTGTTAAAAATAAAAAATAAAAAATAAAAAATTGGTTATAGTCCATTTTTTTCTACTGTTCAACCTAGTAGCTCACTGTCCAATCCAGTAGCCTCCATACCATTGAATTCTGGCTCCGCCACTGTACACATGAGTGTCTCGGTCGTTCATATTTTGTCGGTATAAACAATATTTTGTTTTCTTTTTTTTAATAAAAAATATGGTTGCAAACAAGATGGTATTTCCTTCTCAATGTAATATAGAACAAAAAATAAAAGAAAAGTTGAATGCAATGTTTTTGTTGGTCACGTAAAATGTGCCACGAATGGCTTCCAATTTCAAACTCCAACGTAGCGCCAACTTAAATTACGTGGACTCGGGCCCAGCAAAATACTTCGTACCTAACGTTAAAAAATTTTTCTTTAATTGTTTCAATGAAATTCTAATGATGGTGTTTGGTGGGGATTAAAATTAGATTTTTATTATATTAGAATAGAAGTTTTTAAATTGTGTGGTTGAAAAGTTGTTGGACCCATAAAAGATGTGATTAATATTGATTATTTGACTTTAACTTGAATTAAAATCAGATTTTAATTCAGACCAAACAGGGGCCAAATCTTTTGACCCATTTCTTATTCAGATCCGACCCAAGTATGATGACTCGTGACATGCATTACATACCATGCATGCATGTCATTACGCGTGTGCATCCTGCATACACGGGGAGAAAGGCTGTATAATATTTTGAGAAGAAGCCAAGAAATTGGCTGAGTCATAGTCAGAGCTGAGTCGGAAGCACTCAAATTTGCCGGGGATGCCGAGACATGGTCTTGGGAATTGACGCTGATGAGTCCATTTACCATTTAAATATATAAGCTTGTTAGCTAGAGATTTTTCGGGGGAAGAATTGATTTTGAATAGTGATATGATGGGAAATGTGTGGTTGAAAAAGAAGAAAAAATTATTGATGTGATGAAAAATATTATTTTATTGAAGAATGTGTGGTTGAAAATAAGAATTGATTTACTGTAGAAAATGAGAATCCCTACCAAACAGACCCTATATAAGTTTCTTGAACTGAAACAAGCGTCTAAACTACTCTTCATTGAAATAGTTTTGTGACATAAAAGTTCAGGAGATAATATAGTCCACTCAATGCCGACATTTTGAGTTAGGAGCACGATCAAATTCTATACAAATTGAATATTTTGTTCTTGGTTTTTGAATGATTCATACTTAACTCAAGAAAATGCAGATTTACATTTAAAAAATGTTTCTTCATTAATGTTTTGATCAACATTTTCACTCAATTGATTTCAACAATCATTTTATTAATATTTTGCTCATCACAAGAAAATATATATTTACATTTAAAAAATTTACAATAATTTGATACAAACAATCAATTTAAGTAATGGAAAGGAAAAATATATAACCAATATTTAATATTAATAATCAATCAAATAAAGACAATTCGTTAAATATAAGTTAAATTAGATATAATCAGTTCAAACACATTTTGTACACACAATTTGATAGGAGAAAATGTAAATTTAAGTTCTAATTAGTTGAAAATTTGATTGAAAGGTGAATATTTGTAGTAGATGTAATAATTTGTAAAGAAATTATTGACAAATTTTCAAAAATTAGAAGGGTTAAAATTTTGGTAAAAAGGGTGAGAGAGAGAGAGAGAGAGAGAGAGAGAGAGAGAAATAAAAGAAAAAAAATTCAAAATTATTGTGATTTTGCCCGTATTTGGTGGGGATTAAAATCATGTTTTTAGTAAATTTTGATAAAAGTTGAAAAGTTATGAATTCCATGAAATATGTATTAAAACTAATTGTTAACTTTGATTTAAATTTCAATCGATATCAAACGAAAATTTATTAAAAAAAACATCTTAAAAGACGTGATTCCCCAGACCCTAGGTTCGTCAGTGAGTCCACTTCAAATATATTATAAATAAAATTGCAACAGCGATCCCTAATCTTTTACTTTTTGTAGATTTTACCTTAATATTCAGTTTATACCAATATAGACCCCAAACCTTTAAAAAAATTAGCAGCTTGGGTCCAAATCCATCTATTTAACCGTTAGTTGATCAAAAAAGTAAAAACTGACCAAATTTTGACCAAATTAAAAATCATAAAATGGAAACTTTATATTTTCCACTCATTAAATAAGTCAAAACATCCCCCAACAAGAATTCACACCCACCCCGCTCAAAACAAATCAAAATCACCGGCCACCATACCATCCTACAAAACCGAAAATCAACACTATCCCCCAACAAGTGATATGCAAGTTATTGGATATGCACCAGTGTTTTGGGCTTTTTGATTGAATTATGCTAAGTGTACATTTCATGTTATACACTTTTGTTGATATTGCTAGGGAATTTAAAAAGTATTAGGCAAAAATTTGTGTGATTTTTTAAAAACTGCCCAATAATGCTATGACATGGCACAAATCATAAAATCAAAGAGTACAGTTACTGCTTTAAGTTTCTTCATAGCCACCAAATTGGAGCCGTTGAGGTCTTTGTTCTGAGTAGCTTTTTGGAGATTCCAAGGAGACATTCGGGTGGTGGTGGTGTGGTGTTCCATTTTTGTATCTTAATTTGGTGTCCGAGAAAATGAGGGATAAGCTGAAGGATCAATTAGCGGTCAATTGAATGAACTCTAGCTGTTAATTTTTCAAAGGTTTGGGACTTCCATTGACACAAATTGAAGGTTAAAGTAAAGTTTACAAAAAGGTGAAAGATTAAAGACGGCTGCTGCAATTTTTCCTATATTATATTCATATTTGACTCTCATTTTTTAAAAACTCGTTTTTTGATCATCATCTCAATGCCTAAGCATTTAGCAGTCTTTGTTTAATATCTATTATTTTTAAAATGCATTTTTCTCTCTTATTTTCAATCATACATTTTCAATACAATAATATTACATGCAAATTCAAAATTTTTCCTTATTTTTTAACTATACATTTTCCATCAATCTACTATTTCAAAATACATTCTTATAATGAAATGGGGCTCAAACAGACTCTTAGATTTAGCACGAAAAAAAAGTTTTAAATAATATTTTTAGGGAAATGTGTAGTTAAAAATAGAGAAAAATCTTGGGTTTACTGCATAATATATTGTTATGTGAATGTGATGTTGAAAATGATCATATAGCAAAAGAAGTTTTAAAATAATAGGCATCAAACATGGACTCAATAAATTTTGATCAATAATATCAGTTAATTAAGTGAAGTTACAAAAAGAGAAAAATTTATTTTCAACCACATATTTTACGTGATCCACAAATATTATCAACTCTCAATCACGCATTTCACCGTCTTTTATCAAATTTAATAAAAAAATAAATTTTATCCAAACCAAACATGAGCTAAATATTCTTGTTGAGGGTGCAGTCGTTGCCATTCAAGTCCACATGGTTCCACACTCTATATCAAAGAATGCCCACCCACCAGCACCAGTAGCTTATAACCCATCAGGCGATTCATAATCATAATCATATATAACTTATTTTGTTCACTTGAGTTCTATATTCAGGCCCTATTTGAGAAAGATTAAATTTTTATACAGTAAATTAATTCTCATTTTCAACCACACATTTTTCAATAAAATAATATTTTCCATCACATCAATAATTTTTTTTTCTTTTTCAACCACACATTTCCCATCATATCACTATTCAAAATCAATTCTTTCCCCAAAAATCTCTCACAAACAAGCTCTCAGTGTGTGTTTGTCTCTCATTATTGTAGAAGAAATGAAGTAATAAATAACATTTTTTGAAGAATGTGTGGTTGAAATTTAAAGTAATTTTATTGGTTTGTGTGTAGAATATTTTATTGGATGAATGTGTGGCGAAAAATCTTACTGTAGTAAACAATATTTTGGAATAATGAGAGGCAAACGAGACCTTAGTATCGTGACTAGATTAGAAATTCGATTGAACTATAAATTTTACAATACGATGACACTATAATAATAATAATTTGAATTTAACGAGTTTCAAAAGTATGCGTCGGTGCAATCAAAATATTTCATACTCCCATAAATATTACTATAATGTAATTGTAATGACACGAAAGGCATTTTAATTAGTGGTTGTGAGGTTTAATCAATAATTACAAGATAATTAATCTAATGTGTTATTGGGGCAGTTGTTAGTTAATACACATTTTTTGGCAAAAAAAAACAATTAAAAATTAAATCAAGTGGCTCTGCATGATTTGATATTTCTATTAGAACTATGTGCAAGTAACGTGCAATGCACGTTTGCCTAGTTTATATTTAATAGTTTTGTTTAATAATTAATTTGTTATTAATGAAGATGTAATTTTTTTGGTTAATTAAATAATTAATGATGTAATGTTTATGTAATTGTTAAATAATTAGATGTGTAATTTTGATATTGTGATGTAAGTTGGTGAGATCGAAGAAAATAAGCAAAAGTTGACATTTTGGAGAAAGGGCTAAATTGTAAGGGATCCAAAGTTCGGGGACTAAAATGTAAATACTTAAAAGTTGTGCCGAACCTCACGATGAAGATTTGAGAGTGTTCGGAGTCAATTGAATAAAGGAAGATGTCAATAGAATCAAATTTAGTCAAAAAATGATCACAAATCAATTTCCAACCGAAAAGTTATACTCCGATGTTTTAGTCTCATATTGAGACCTATTTTTGACATAGAAAGTGATCGAATTGAAGAATGATGTCTGAATCAAAGTTGTAGCCATATGAGTTAGCTTTCCAACGCATTTTGAATCGTCTCAATCGGATATCGGAATATAAAGTTATGATAAAAATACTGAAAGAATGTGCAACTGCCTGTTTAAAACAAGAAAATCAGTTACATAATCCGTTAAAACAACAAATTCCGTTAGTTTTTCCGTTAAAAACAAGAAATTCTGTTATATAGCCACTTTTAATATATATATATATATATATATATATATATATATATATATATATATATATATATATATAGAAGATATTACCGGGAGATTTTTAAAATATGTACGTCATTATATAAAAATCTTAATGCATTTTTTGGAATTAAAATTTTCTGATTGAAAATTGTAACAAAACAACAAATTACTTGAACTAGGTTCTATATGGTAGAATAAACAAAATTAATAAAACTGAACATATCCTATATTATACTTTTTTAAAAAAAAAAAATTAAAATTAATGATATGTAATGGATTTATCATCATCAAATAATTGGCTGCTTTATATTGTCTTATTTTCAATTCTAATATACACGTAACACAACTAGATTGGCATCAAGGTCATGTCCATTATTAACTAGATTTTATTCCCTTCATTTTATAAGAATTTTGTTAACTTGAGCTGGAGTTCGAAAGTTGGTTAGAATATTTAATTAAGAGAAAATTGCAGCAGCGGTTCCTAACTTTTTCAATTTCTGTAAACTTTATCATAACCTTCATTTTGTACCAGCGAAGATCCCTTACCTTTTATAAATATGCAGCTGGAGTCCAAATGGAAACATCCATTTGATCGTTAGTTAACAAAAAAAATCAAAATTTAATTAATTTTTACCAAATTAGAAAGGGCAAAATGGTACTTTGTTAATTATTCCAATTTATCCCTTATAGTAATTAATTAAAACAAAATACAAATAAAATTATAATATTTCAAAATATAAACCACCATCACCCATCCTCCTCATACTTCCCCAGCTCACCCACACCGTAGTTGGCATCGTCGTCCCCTCCACACTCGGCACGACTCCCCACTCACACACCCGGCTCCACCACTTGCCAATATCGACGAGAAAATCCCAAAACACTTAACCCGAGTTGAGAAGTAGGTTTTGAAATGGGGATCAAATTTTCATCTAAACCCTCGATCCTCAAATACGGTACCAGCTGTTGTACAATTTGACATGACCTTTGTGCAATAGGAGTTGAGCTCCTGTAAAGTTTAAAAATCGAGCGTGACTCGTATGGAGAGGTAATGGAGACAGTGTTGCCTGGAGAAGTGGTGGTCCAGGTGGTCATTTCTGGATTTGGGTTCTTGAAACTTGGAGTAGATGTTATGTGTACGAACTACATTGATTGTATGTTTACCTTCCTCCTGCGTTAACTGATTGTCGGTGGAGGTGGTTATCTGCTGCTGCTGAAGACGTTCCAAATGAAAAATTAGTGTGGTGACGCGTTGGTAGAGATGAATTTGATTTTTTGGTTTCAGATTGATGGTGGTAGGCGTGGGCAGTTATTTTTCTCGAAATGAGTGGGAGTTGTGGTGGTACCGTGGGTCAAAGGTGGGGGTGGTGGCGGTTTTCTAGTAAGGTCACGTCAGAGAAGAATGGTTGTTATACTGTTTTCATTTGGGGTAGGGTGGGTTTATATATTTATTTTTAATTTTTGGGTTTTTAACTTGGGTTTTTAAATTTATTTAATAGGGGAAATATCAAAAGTACAAATTTGCCCCTAATTTGGTCAAAATAAATCAACATTTCACTTTATTGGTCAATTAACGGTCAAATAGATGTTTTCCATCCATTTGAACTCCAACTGCATATTTATGAAATGTTAGGGACCTTCGTTGACACAAAATGAAGGTTGGGACAAAGTTTGCAAAAAATGAAAAGGTTAAGGACCGCTGCTGCAATCTTTCCTTTAATTAATGAAATCTTAGTATTTTGGAGGGCTAAGATAGATTCATATTATAAATACGATTTTTAGATGTAAAATTGGTATTTGAATATCGAAAACTTTGTGAATGAATAATTTAACATGTAGATAGAGATGAGCACAAACCAAGGAAGAAATACAGTAGTAAATATCAATGGTTTATTTACTTATTTTAGATTCTAAAAGTTAATTGATAAGATCACAAGATAAGTTGTAAGTTCTAAAAAGTAAATAATATTTAAAAGAAATTAAATTTATTTTTACTGTTATAATATGTCTAACTGCAAACTAGACGACTATATCACTCCATGATTGCAAGATATTAGAGTAATTTTTTTCAAGGGTGGGGTTCTCAATATTTTGTAAGTGTGACAGTCAAGTCTTCAACCTTGTAAAATTATGCATGCCTAGCTTCTTCTTCTTCTTCTTCTTCTTCTTCTTTTTTATATTAGGTTACCTCGTACGATTTAAAAGAATAATAACGGTCAAAAGTAGCAAGTCGCTTGCAAACTCTTGAGGAAAGAAATCAACTAACGTGTTCCTATCAAACAACTATTGACCTTGGAACCTATATGAGCTCTAGATTACAGGACATGTAACAGAGACGATAATTGTTGGAGCTACGACAATCGAAAGTGTAAGATAGATGATAGAGAGAGCGACACTTGAAAAAAATAATAAAGGTATTTATTTTATTCCAAAATTTGTTAAGAAAGCACAAAACTAATTGATTTTGGATTAAACTTATATAAAACACAAATAAAATAGTTAAAAATTAGAAAATGAAATTAACCGACATTTTCTTAAAAGCTTAAATCTCTTTAGTGGTTTCTTGATTGACCTCTAATTGCAGCTTCTCTTATATGCTCAAGAATCAAGATTGAATCTTAATTGATTGAAATTTTGCAATTGCGTCTTAATACTCTCAAGAAAGTAATGGTTTTTGTCTCAATTTGATCGTGATAATTGACGTTTATTATGGTATGAGAGGTCTCTTGAATGTTGTGCCCACGTTCTTTATTTACATTGCTCGAAAAAAGGCAAAAAAATTCACGTCCAAAGTAGTTCCCAAAAAAGAGTTTTGATTAAAATAGTAAACTGCCGTCATGTCCCAAACTTTGCCATGTGTGCGTCCCTAATCATAGTTAACATGTTTGAGTAAAAGCAAACATCACGATTGAAATCAATTATGCCCACGGTTTATCCGCAGAGATTAAAATGAAGAAAATGAGTTTTGTTGACTTTTATTTTTGGAGTGAGCCCTACAATTCAAAGACAGTTGAAATATAAAGCATAGTCGTTATTGGGTCTCACTTGTCTAATAAAAGTCAACAATAACGACTAATTTTTCAATTTTAATCTCTACCGAACGCATCCATAAGCTCATGCTTATCCAGAAATTGGAGACGGTCAAAAACATCGTATTCTCCCATGTGGCCATGTTCTAATTCTTCATTCCGTATCTTGAAAGAATCGAAGTCAAATTTGGAAAAACATGTTCCGGACAGTGACCGCCTTCAACGTTTTTGGACCAACTTAAATTTCAAATTTGTCTGCGTTTAGTAGCAGCCATGGTAATTGCATGATTAGTCCTCAACTATAAATCTAGTAACAAATTGGTCCTCAATCTTCGTAAAGTTGCAAGTTTGTCATCATCACTTATTATAGTTGCATAATCTATTATCTAGCACAGAATACCATCTAAATCTATGTTAAACCATTACATAGTCCTTGTTTGTTTAATTTTATAAAGTCAAGTCCATGATTAGAAATTTGAGTGATAAAATATTTTTTTTAGGATCACATGGCAATTTAACAAAAAATTAAACTATGATTTTTGAGTGATTGTGCTTTGTAATGAAAAGTTGGGAACCGATTTATCATTATTGCAACCACTCAACACGATTAAAGAAAAAACATTTAATATGGCCCCGTTTGAGCCACCTTATTATCTCATTAAAATGAAAAATATGACCGTTATCCATCACATAAACATTTAAATTCAAATTTTCTATCTTTTGTGTGGGCCACAGTAACGGCTATATTTTTCATTCTCATTCTACAATAATTTGGCTCAAATAGGGGCATATTTGTAAATTTTAATTTGTAGTCAAGTTTAATTTAGTGTACCAAATATACACATGAATGTCTTGATCGTTCATATATTTTGTTCTCTTTTATAAAAATATATGAGTAACGCTATGTACTATTGTTGGGGTTACAGCCACAATTTAGGCGACGCTAAATGATAGATTAAGGCCCTGTATTGAGGGATTAAAATCGGATTAAAATTGAAAATATAAAGCTAGTTATTGACTTTAATTTCTTATTTCACCCAATAACTTGTGATATTTTCAATTTTAATTGGATTTTAATTCCTCCCGAATGGGGCCTAAATATTGATTTAATTTTACTTATTATTTAATGTCACATCAATACGATATTATAACTACAATAAGAATAAATAACATTACTTTTAAAATATAGAACAAAACATGAAAGAAAAGTTGAATACAATGTCATTACGCGTGTACAAAGACGGAAAAAGGCTGTATGTATATGTTGAGAAGAAGCCAAAAAATTGGCTGAGTCATAGTCAGAGCTGAGTCAGAAGCACTCAAATTTGGCAGGGATGCCGAGTCATGGTCTTGGGAATTGATGCTTATGTAGTCCATTTACCATTTAAATATATAGGTCCGTTCGGGAGGGATTAAAAGTCAATTAAAATTAAAAATAGGGCCGTTATTGGGTCCCACTCGTCTAATAAAAATCAAAAATAACGGCTATATTTTCAATTTTAATCCGATTTTAATCACTCTCATTCAAGGCCTATGTAATTTTCATGAATTGAAACAAGTGTCTAAACTCTAAACTAAACTTTATCGAAATAATGACATAAAGGTTCAGGCGATAATATAGTCCACTTCAAATATATTATATTCATATTTGATTCTTGTTTTTCAAAATTCATTTTTTGACGAGTTAAGCCATCATCTCGACCCCTGAGCATTTGGATTTCAGTCTCCGTTCGGTGTCCATTATTTAAAAAAAAAAAAAAAGTTTTAAAATAATTGACACCAAACAAAGACTTAATACATTTTTATCAATAATATCAGGTGCATGTTTGATACCGTCAAATACCATTACTCTATATTATATGGGATCCATAAATTTTATTAACTTTCAATCATGTATTTCACCAATTTTTATTGAATTAAATATTATCCAAATCTTACAATAATAATTTTATCCAAGTTCAATATGTTGACATATATAATAATAATAATAATTTGAATCTCACAAGTTTCAAAAGTATGCGTCGGTGCAATCAAAATATTTCATACTTAAATTTAACTGTATGACACGAAAGACATTTTAATTAGTGGTTGTGGTGTTTGATCAATAATTACAACATAATTAAATCTAATGTTATAGAATATTATCCAGAGGTTTTGTTTTTAACATATGGACGATATTTAAAAGAAAAATGCTCCAAGTACAGGAGCATTTTTCACAGGGGCCTGCCAGGCTACTCACACTGGCGGGCCCCACATGTTTTTAAAAAATGGAAAAAAAATGCACCCCTCCCCCCTTGTATTAGTAGCCTGGCAGAAAACCCACCCCCCCCCCTCCCCTCCCCCCTGTACGTGTAGCAGCGCTCTATTTAAAATATGTCATTATATAAAAATCTTAATGCATTTTAAATTTTTCTGATTGAAAATTGCGGCAAAACAACAAATTACTTAAACTAGGTTCTATATGGTAGAACAAACAAAATCAATAAAACCTAACATATCACGTCAATAAGTGTATTTTCTACACTTATTTGGAATCTTAAATAATGACATTTTATAGTTTTTTTGATAAAATATTATCTAATTTGTTATGTATTGTGTTAATATGTAAAACTCATAATTTGATGCAAAAAAAAAACTAAAAATAGAGAAGAATGGCGAAATTTAAGACTATGGGGACTAAATTGCAATATCTCAATAGTTGTGCCAGGACACAAAATGAAGATTGGAGATCCTACATGCTCAATTGGAGGCAATTGGAAGCTATAGGGATGAAATCATAAGTGAGAATTATGAAAAAATGTTTTGCGAAAAGTTCAAGGATTAAATTGTGAAAACTGATACTTGAAGTAAACCATGCGGCTGCAAGGTTCACCTTGTGCGGCCTCACTCAAGCCTCCAGAGCCAACAAGTCCCAAACTTGGCCCTTCCATGCAGCCTCGATACAGAAGACCATGCAGTCGTGAGGCCTAAAATTTCAATTTCCTTCTTTTGATACAATTCTACATTGAAACAATCTTGGGGTATCCTATGCATTCTAAATCACGGTCAAAATGTCTCCAACCTCCATCCGACCTAATTCTACACATTCTATATATTTTGGAGGCGAATAATAAGTCTAGAGCGCAATTCAATTCAAATTATGTACAAAGATTGAATAATCACAATTCGGTTTCAAGATTCAAGTCAAGACCGTTGAGTTTTCCTACTTTTTCATTATTTCTTATTTTCGGGTGATGTGTAATCAATTCTTCTTATGTAATTTAGGTAAAATAATGCTAGGCTAAGTTCTTTCTATTTGATGGATGATCAACCTTGGTAGTCATGATTTTCAATTTAAGACTTGTTAATTAAGTAATTTATCGAGTTTTTAATTATTTATGAATTCATATTGCATTATTTAAATAATTGGTCACCATTTAGATAACTTGTTGATTATTCATAGTGTTGGGAGAATCACAATAAGTAGGACATTGCATATTTAACACACGGATAATTAGTATTGAGAGTAATATTTATGATATGTACAATCGTGTGTGATAAATCCTGTAAATTAATATGTTTTTTTTTATATAAATTCAGATTAGAAATATGATCGGGTCATGTTTAATATATTTTGAAAAAAAAAATATTGAATCAAATTGAATTATCGATTGTTATTAACACTAGAAAAATACTACTTTATACAGGTCAAGAATTGAAAATAGCATTAATAGGGGGACTCAGAAATTCGATAGCACTTTTAATTGCTTTTGTAGTTAGAATTGGTATAGAAAATCAAAATAAACTCTTTTGTATTACGATGTATCAAATTTATAATAACTAGTACACTATTATTAAACATTATTTTTTGTGGGATGATAACTGAACTCACTTACTTTATTATTTGTCAATGATCTTGTATGGTTGGGGGGGTTTTGTCCGAACGCCTATATTATACTTTTTTTAAAAGAATTAAATGAAAACTATACTGTCCGATGAGTTGCATGAGAGTTGATTGGTGGTGTAGGTATTGACCAGTGTGGATGTCCAAGTGGGAACTTCGTTCCTATTTCATTTTGTAGAAGTCTTAAAAATCATTAACAAAAATTATTATGTAAAATAATTGTTAGGAGGGATTTTTCTTCTCTAATATAGTTTATTAAACTCTATTTAACATGCAAAATGACATGTAATGGATTTATCACCATCAAATAATTGGCTGCTTTATTTTGTCTTATTTTCAATTCTAACACAACTAGATTGGAATCAAGTTCATGTCCATTATTAACTAGATTTTGTTCCCTTCATTTTATAAGAATTTTGTTAACTTGAGCTGGATTTCTAAAGTTGGTTAGAATATTTAATTAATGAAAGTGTATTATTTTGGAGAGCTAAGATGTTCCGTTATAAAATTAAAGGAATAAAAGAGAAATGTCGAGAATAAATGGAGAGAGAAAAGTAGAAAGTCAAAACTCAAATGTGTATTTTATTGATAATCAAGACCCGTACTTATAGGGTTCAAAATGAGAGTTACAACTGGAATGAAATATACTCTTTAAATTAGATAAAACTTATTTATCCATGATGATAATACTACATAATCATCAATATTTATCTTATAGTTTCACAACACTCCCTTTTTATGATTATTTGCACAATAACTATATCATTGAAACATTGTTTGGCAAAACCTTGATGGGGAAACAAATGAAAAAAGAATACAAATAATTCGGAGAAATAAAATGTTGTTTCGTTAAAACCTTGTCAGAAAATCAGTGGGATAAAACTTGATCGACGGGAAAAGAATACACTCTCCTGATTTCAATTCTCGTATCAATTCATCATTATCTTGTATGTCAATGTTTTGAATATTGCAGTTTTTTGTGAAATATGTTTCGTGTTGTCTTGCATAATTTTCAAATAATACATTCTTCATACAAGATATTTATTAATTTTTAATAACTGTAGTAGCACGTTGATTCGAAAAATAGTTCTTATCGATCTCTTCGAGAGTTTCATGCATATCAGAGTATTATTTTGAGGGTAAGTCTCTTATATGTCATGGACAATCATTACACAAAAAAAATGCATTCTCCCCCTCGTGATAATAACACTCGAATTATATGCTTCGGACATAAAATCCTTCAAGAATAATATTAAACCCATACAAGATAAGTTTGCTATACTCACATGTATTACATTTATATCGAATTTCATGCATGTCAGACTAATAAAATAGAGACTTGTGATTACATTTACTACATGATAATTTATCTATTTACACAAGTTTTTGCGAAATTTATTATGTAAAGAGTCGTACATTTCAGATTACAATTTTATTTTTTCTATTTTTATTTCACATAAATATACACATTTAGATGTTTGGACTGTAGATCCAAAAACTTAAGGTTTCTCTAGTAAATTCAGTTTGTTAGGATTGCGTCCATTTATTTGGCTAATTATTTTCTTCGATCGATAAATTTCAACGAATTTATTTCTATTCCTTGCTATTCATACCATGATATAGTACATCATGTGTAAAAGTATTGTCAACAACTTTTTCTTTTCGATTCTATCTCTTTTTAATTTATTGAGATATTTCAATTTTCAATATATCATATACCTGAATCTCTTCTAGAGTTTTATAATTTGTTATTTCTAAATGCTCATCGAGAGTGTATGCCTCCTTAATAGGACCATCTTTGCTAATTGCTTCATTTTAGTTTGGTGATTTTTGTATTAGAATTGAATATTGTCACGCTTTAGGCGTGTCATAAACATATCAAATATAATGCTAGCAAATTATCCTCCTAAGACATCAATTCGTGTTGGAGCATTTAAAGATGGTGTCACACATTGTTAATTTCATTGATCAGTCAATGCATCTAAAAAAATTACTTTTCGAACTTCTAGTTCGAATTATCTTCTGCGAGAATTTTATAATGATGTATTTGTATATTATTTTTATTTTCTTAATTTCTCCTCCTAATACTGATAAAATTGTCTAATCAAATTGACAATTAGTAACCCACATTATAAAATATCATCAATTTGAGATAAAAATTTAAACTAGTCATTTATTTTCAGCATTCTTTACTTCCCCTCTCAATGCATTGTGGCGGATCAATTTTACATATATTACACCATCAAAATAATTTAATGAAAAAAATTAGGCTCTGACCATGGGACAAGTTATAATTGGGAGAACTATGATGTTGACATGATGCGTAACAGCATAGAAATGAAAAATATTTTGTTCTTAATTAAATTAATAAGAGGCGTTTAACAAGCAATAATGTTAAACTATTTATTGACATCTCAACTGACACTTATCAAAATGTTGAGATTTGGGATCACTAGCATTAACAAGACACACCTTCTTGATTGTATTGTATGAAAATTATGCTCATAATTTAAAATTTGAGTAATAATTTCGCAAACTTCATGTTGTGAATACTATGCAATCAGCTATTATATATATCAAATCTATTTAGCGATGTCAACGAGCCGAGTCGAGCCAAGCCCGAGCTTTTTTTTACCCGAGCCAAGTCGAGTTGAGCCGAGCCAGACCAAAAAAAATGAGGCTCGGCACGAGCCTTAGTGGGCTGAGCTGAGCCGAGCCGGCTCGGATTTTTTGGTTTTTATTTTTATTTTTTCTTAGCTGCCTTCAATTTTTTTTTTAAATAGGTGGCTCGCCCGGGCCATGGGCCGGCCCGGGCTCGAGCCGACTCCCCAAAGTGGGCTCGGTGGCCGAGCCCGGCTCGGGCTTTTCCCGAGTCGAGTCTGAGCCGTTCGAGCCTCCGAACTTTTTTGCCACCGCTAAATCTATTAGATACAAAAAATTTAGATAGTCAACGTGGAGGATAATGAAGCCTATTTATTACCCTGATTAATTTTTAAAAATATAGGGAATTCAATCCTTATTATAGCTAGCAATTATCTATTTTCGATAAATAGAACAAATATTATATAGGAATTTATATATGGATTCATTGGATTGAAAAATCTTTTGATTCTTCATTAATTGTTTGAATTCTCAATTTTGCATCCCAACGCACTTATAGATTAATTTTTCCACACAAACCTCATGCAATAAAATTTTAATGGAGGAAAGAAATTATTATGTTATAAAACATATATGGAAGTTCCATCATAATATTCAAGTAAACGGTAGACATAGAAAATTTTCAAAATTGAGGGCAAGACATGGAATATTCTAATTGAGTGCATAAAAGAGTTCATGTTGATAACGTGTTATAAAATTAAAGGAATAAAAAGGAAATATAGAGAATAAATAGGGAGAGAAAGGTAGAAAGTCAAAATTCAAATGTATATTTTATTGATAATCAAAACTCGTACCTGTGGGGTTCAAAATGAGAGTTATAATTAAAATGGAATAAACTCTCTAAATTAGATAAGATTTATCTATGCAGTACGATATTTGTTGAAACTACACAATCGAAGGCGTATGATAGATGACACGGAGAGTGGCACTAGAAAAAAATATTTATAAAGCTATTTATTTTAATCCTAAACTTGTTAAGAGAGCACAAAAGTAATTAATTTTGGATTAACCCTGTATAAAATACAAATAAAATAGTTAAAAAAAATAGAAAATGAAATTAAAAACATTTTCTTTAAAACAATCAAGTTTTGATTACACAAAACCAAAAAACTTGAACAAATTGGAAAAGCCCCTGTTTGGTACACATATTTTCAAAATGCATTTTTTCAAAATTCATTTTCAATCACACATTTTTCAATAAAATAATATTTTTCATCATATCAATAATTTTTCCTTACTTTTTAACCACATATTTTGCATCGTATCACTATTTAAAATACTTTTTTTCTCAATAATATCAATCAAACACACTTTCACCATTTAAATAAGTGAAAGTGTTATGCACATCAATACGAAAATAAAGAAACTAAGTACAGAAAAATTATATAGAGTACACAATTCTCTGTTCAAGTTAATTAAATTTTTTTTAATAAAACTCACCATCATTCCAGGTAATTTCCTTCAAACATTTTGCAGAACTTTCTTCAATTATTAATCGTGTATTCAACCAAATTTTGATTAAATTTTGTGCAGAAAAATAAAGGTTCTTCCTCTAAATTGAAAATAAAGGAAACTTCCCGGCACGAAAGATTTTATTATTTTTTTGAGCACTTTAGGTTTGAAAGAATAAGTTAGGTGTTAAAGGTGATGTTTTGTCAAATTCGTCATGGAAAAATTAGCATTTTGACGGAATTGTATGAAAGGACATCTTCATTCTCACACATTTAATGGTTAAGATTCGAACACTACTGTTCACAGTCTTCAAGGAACTAACGATTTAAGAAAGGAAACTATATTATAATATTGAAGATATCTAAATTTATACTTTGTTTAACATATCACAGAATTCATGTGGGGCCTGAGACTCCCTTGTCCGTTAAGTGGGAATATCACACAAAATCTTAAAAAATCGAGGACGCGAATGTCAAAAACGAAAAGATTAACAACATGAGAATTTGAGAAGAATTTGTCTTCTTGTACGCCAAGTTACAATAGGAGGCCCGCTTCTTGGTGTACATCTCCTCACAATAGGGGGGGCCGCTTCGAGGAAAGAAAAACGAGCCCTCTTATTGTGAGGAGACTGTCAAAAGCTAGATATACACGACTCATTTGAGAATTTGCTTTGCCAGGACCACCTTGATAGTGTAGCAGAGCTCAAAAAAATTCAATATTATTGATGACACGGCACACGTGATATGTTGTTATTAGACAACCTTTTTTTAAAAAAAAAAAAAATTATCTTTTCAATCAATACTTTTTGTCACCTAACATTGTACAAGTAGATTTATCTAAGAAATTTGTTCTTTATGAAATCACTTGGTAATTGGTACGATATAGCAGTGTAAATGTCTACATAGGAGAGGAGCGCCAGTCGGCTCAAATCAGCCATCTCTAGGGATGGCAAAAAAACTCGCTGGCTTGGCAAGGAAAAAGTCCGAGCAGGGCCCAACTCGGGCTCGGTGTCGAGCCCCATTTTGGGGCGTTGGCTTGAGCCAGGGCTGGCCCGTGGCTCGTCACCGGCTCATGACTAAGTAATATAAAAAAATAATAATTTATTTTTTAATTTTTCTTTTAAGTTTAAATGTTTTTTTAAATATATTAATATTTAGTAGTTATTTATAACACATATATATGGCACAAATTTTAAATAGATTATAAAAAATTATAGATTTATAATGATTTTTTTTTTAAAAAAAGGGGTTGGGTCGGCTCGGTTGGCCCGCTAAGGCTTAAGCTGAAAGCTCGGGTAGAGCCTCATTTTTTTGGCCGAGCAAAACTCGGGCCTAAAATAGTTCGAACCTGTTTTGCTCGAGCTTGAGTTTCAACTCGTAGCTCGGTTCGGCTCGACTCGTTGACATCGCTAGCCCTCTCTTTCAATTGTCAAATGGAGATAATTGAATTTCAACTACCCAGCAGTACAGATAACACGGAAAAAATTAATTCCTCGAAGAACAAGAACTACATACAATTTTCTTTAGACAATTTACTGACCAAAAAGGAAAAAAAAGGGGAACATGTGAAAAAAATTGAATATTTTATTAACTAAACAACGTACAAAGAAAACAATAAACCATCATAACAGCCGTCCTAAAACAAACTATTCTCTTTATATCTATACTTTGCCCACTTTTCCTCTTAATACTATTCTCTTTATGTACAACTGAAATTTTCAACTTACTACCTAAATGACAAGGTTGTGTCATTTTCACATGATGAAGCAAGCATTAGGGTTTTCATCGCTGAACATTTGATCAGTTTCATGCAAGTAAGTCGGTGGCGGCGGCCCTGGTGCATAATGTGCCGCATGATCAGTATAAGCATAATCTTGTTGGTGGTGATACATTGGTACACCATAGCCTTGATTTGCATAACTTTGATTGTACATAGGCACAGCATAGTGTGTTTCTGGATTGTACCCAGGGAACTCCATTTTGTTGATCTCAACTTTCTTCTCCTCACTTTTGCTTCCTTCTCCACCACCAGTGGCGGCTTTGGCATCCTCTTTCTTCTCGCCACCACTTTCTTTCTCCTTCTTGTCTCCGCTGCCTTCAGCTTTCTTTGGAGGGATAATTTCTACCCCCCTCTGTAGTTTCTCTTTCAAGTACACAGTGAGATGCTTCACGTCCATTGTCCCAATAACTGTTACCAAATCCTTTTGTAAATCCGTTGATACTGAGCTTACCCCTGTTGAACAAGACAAAATATATCCTCGTTACAATCATTAATGAGCAAAATACAACTAATGAAGACAAGAATCTCAATGGTAAAATATACGATGGAAAACACAACACGGTGTTGCCAAATATCTACTCGTAATGAATTATTGGGTAGAACTCTAGAATAGTTAGACCAACTCACCATCAATATTTTTTGATATGGTCCGTTTTATCTTATGCGCGCATCCGTCACAATGCAGTTTAATCTTCATAACCACCGTACTCGCCACGGGCTAAACAACCACCACATAATAAATATAATTCAATCAAATTAAAAAAAAAATCAAGTAATTGACATATTACTTAAATTGAAGTCAATGGGCAGAGCCCTAAAATAATACCTCTTTTGGTTTTTTATCCTCGGTCTTCTTTTCTTCTGCTTTCTTTTCAGATTTTTCCTCCGACTTCTTGTCACCACCACCACCACCATCCTTCTTCGACTGAGGCGAAACTAGCGCTACCTTCTTCTTTGTCCTGTATTCAACTCTCTCGTGGAGCCATGTGGGATCCACCTTCCCCGTCACTGTTAGTTTGCCGCTTTCCCAGTCTGCTTTCACATTCTCAACACCTTCAAAATTGGACCACAGCAAAAAAAATAAAATGTTAGATCCCATTCACACTAAAGTCTAATTAACTTAATTATCACCATTAAAATTACAAGAAACGTTGAAGTTGGCACTGATATTGACTTGATGGTGTAACGGTAAATTTTGTTGGAGAATTTGACCGGGAAATGTGGATCTAACGATAGAGAGAACAGAAAAGCATGTAGCCACCTAATATTGTGTTTATTACCTTATTATGATTTTTCATAGAAAAATGCCTAATGTCAATAAAACGCATTAGAAAAGGAGTCCTCAAATCAAAGTAAACAGAGTATGTCGTAATTACAAGAACTTAATTGTAGAATGAACGGAAAGTAATCGACTGAACAAACTGTTTGAGAAATAGGATTCATGTAATTGACTCAAATTTTTGAGTTAATTTGAATTGTGAGTGCAACAATTAGATTATGCAAATTATCTGTTTCTGTTGAAAATGGGACTTGGAATTGATTTCATACTTAAACGATCACAAATAATTAATTTCCAGTCCAGTTAATTTGTTTGCCAAATGAGTACTGCAGCCAAATTTTGTCACCGACTCAATTTTACACAAAAAAAATAAATTATTTCCAGTACCTTCAAAATGACGAACGATGCGTTTGACTTTCTTCGCACAGCCTTCGCAATGCAAGTCCAGCTTCAACACGACGGTGGTGGAGCCGTCGTCTTTCTTTCCTCCACCGCCGTCGGCCGCCTTCTTCTCACCATCATTCTTTTTCTCATTTTTCTGAAACAAACCGAACAAACTCGTAAACTATTGAATAAAATTATCATTTTTCTGTATACATACATGATTATAGGAATTTGAACTAACGAATGCTCACGAAAATTAATTAATTTAGGAGGAAAATGAGGAGATAATAATTACCTCACCCATTCGATGTGATCTTGGAGAAGTAGAAGTTTCTTATGGGATTATTGTATAATTACAACACAATTGGAATGATTTGAAGAGAGAAAATGGAGGCAACTGCCTATATATATAGAAATCTAGAGAGAGAATGAATTATGTATGTATATGCGTGTGTGTATGCGTATACATGCCGATGGCATGGAATAAAAGGACGCCGGACTAGACTACCGGATTTATGAGGGACCGGTTTTATTTACGTGATAGACCAGCTAACTTTGACCAAGTGAAATGACCAAACTGCCCTCTTACTATAATCCAAAAGAGTAATGTTATTTAACCCCACTGGAGTTACAACCACAGTCTAGAAGATATTAATGTGACCATCTAATTTCACCTTTCATTTAGCCTCTTATTTAGAACCACATAAACCGAGGTTACAATCCCACCGGGGATTAATAGCATTATTCAATCCAAAATGATTAGGTGGTATGATACTAAGTACGGCATATATACACAATTGGGTGATGCTACATGTACTCACAAGATTGTGTGAAAGTTTGTGTATACATAGCATTATTCTACACAATTTACGAATGTCCAAAACTATAATGTTCCAAACCAATGCATAATGTAGTATGATGATAAACAAAATAATGCAATGGTTTTGACATTTTTTTTTTTGGGATTCTTGATAATTCTAATATAATCTTCGATACTATTTTAGTATTTGTTTGTTCGTCTTCGTGAAGTATTTTGCATTTATTTAGTGGGTGTTTGGCGGAAATTAAAATTAAATTTTTAATAGATTATGATAAAATTTTTTGAAATGTGTGATTGAAAATTTGTGGGGCCCATGAAATATGTGATTAATATTGATTATTTGATTCGAAACAAACAGGATCTTAACAATACACTGTACGTGTTTAGATAAGATTATTGTTTTAAAATAACGACGAGAAAAAGAATGAACATGCTCATTGAATCAAAATTTCTTGATGTAAATAAATAAATAATTTTATTTTTTAAATGTTTATACTTTCAGATGAAGTGAACAACTATAATACGTCGACAAGAAATTGGTGCATCTAATTTAATCACTACCAAAAAGACAAGCACGCTTCTGTACGCGATTGGGTGGCATTTCGTTTTCTCCTTTGCTTACTACGATGTCATTTCTAGGAGGCAACATTATCGTGATGATGTTTTTGTAGTCTAGTAATATACTCCAAAAAGCTAAGATTTTTACTGTATATACATCATTCTTTACACTTTATTACATGAAAACACAGTATTGGACAGTTTGAAAAAATAAACAAATTTTCCTCTAATCTTTTTTTAACAACACATCAAATGTCAAATTAAATGTACATCTAACATATTTGTTTTTGCAATTAGGAAACTCGCATTTCATTCGTTACATTAAATAATATCTTTATATTAATAAGATTGTATATTAATATTTTCAATTACAACGTTTCGCGTCAGTATTTAGAATTTTAAGATTATACTTCGAAATTGAGATTGAAGTTCAATGAGGTTCTCATGTTTCTCATGGTTCCAACAACATATACGCGTAATGGACCACCATATTAACATTTTCAATATATTTTTTGCTAAAAGTTATGCGTGTTGAAATTAAAAGAATAGAAGATATTTTGCTAAAATGTTTTGTGTGTCGGAAGAATAGACAAGATGACGGACAGTGTGGATACGTTTTGAGAGTTTCTCTGCTTGTACAGATGAAGTTCTGCCAGAATTAATAGATGTTGTTGTGACAGCACCTGTTTGGTCTGCCTTTGTTTTTTTTTTTTGCCAATGTTTAACCAAAAACTATCAAGTGTCTTCTGCATTAATTCTGACAGCATATTTTCTGTACAAGTAGCATATCTCTAATTTTGATACGAGTTTTGTTGACTAGATGGTATAGACTTTTTTTTTACAACATTCAAGATGAGACCTTCCACTCTTTAATTTATGTAAATTTCAACCACATAATTGGCATAATGATGCATCCACCACCATGAGCTATTCATTTCTTAAATAGGTTTATTGGGCCTTTTTCATTATTTTATTCTAATTTTTGTTATTAGGTGGTCTAATTGTAGTGTTACGCCCATTCGTGCCTACTTAATCAAACTTATTTTAAATTCCTAGTAGTCAAAAAATTGAATTTACCCATCCAACGGAAGAAACAATAGGGACAATAAAATAAAAATCAAATCGAACTAATTTAATAGAAATTTGACAAGATTAACCGTCTCGGTCCATACCATGTCGAACACTTGCAGAAACAGAAATGAATGATGGAAACCTAACTCGAGTCAAAAAGTCTGCGCACGCCATTTATAGAACCAGGTACATCTCAATGGAATGAGGAGACGAGTTGAGTTGATGAGCCAAACAGTGTTATAATTAAGCCATTTCCACATGCTAAAAAGTAAAAGTGAAGCTGACGCGTTTGACTTTAATGCCACTTCTTGGGGACAAAACAAAAGCTAGTTGGTGGATCAAGACTTGATAGGGAAAGCGCTATTGATCTTTGCAACGAAAGCACCGAAGTATTACTGAGTAATGCATAATGCATATTACGTACGTGACTCGTTTATCACGCTTTTATTTGCAACTTTTTTGGGGAAAGCGCTATTGATCTTTCCAACGAAAACGCTGAACTATTACTAAGTAATGCATAATGTCTATCACGTATTTGACCCGATTATCATGCTCTTATTTGCAACTTTTTTGGCCGGAGACGAAAACATATCTAACTTTTAACTTAATCAACGCAATTGGTTATTTCGAATTATTTCCACCCATTTGGCGTATGAGAAGCTCTGTTATACATGCTACCTTAGAAAAATGTACAACTCATGCGCAAATTTAAATTTAATCGTGTTATTATTTTAAGAAATAAAATACACCTAAATATTAATTTATAAAATGCATTGAAAATCAAATTTTAACTTTGACGGTCTACTTATTAGTTAGTAGATATCAACATCATTTAGATTAAAAATCCTTCAATATCTATTTTTCATCTTGACAGAGTCACGATCGGCTTATATTAGAGCGGTATTCTCTTAAATACCTTATATTTTAATTACATTGGTTCATATAGTGAGTTATCTTTTTTTTGTCATATATATATATATATATATATATATATATATATATATATATTAATAATTTTCTTTTATTTATTTATTTAAGTAAAAGTAAGTGTATTTTTAATCTTTTTATCAATAATTTGACCTTTTTAATGAGCAAATGTATGGAAACCATACGAAATGACCAATTCTGCCCATCAAGCGAGATGCCAGGGATATTTAGTCCAAGATTTGAAGGTTAAGGATCATTTGCATCAATTTCCCAAAACTATTTAATTTAGGGTCCGTTTGATTGCAAATGTGAAAAATTGGTGGAAAGAAAATATTTTACAGAAAATTGAATTACATAGAAATTGTTTTACCGAGAATTGTAATTAATTGTGTTTGATTGGTATAATTTTTCACTTGAAAAATGTTGAAAGTTTGATTCCGTTTTGACTTTTTTTTTTATGAAAATTGTCCATTAAAGTGATAATTTTTTCTACTATTGGGTCTAGAATTTGTTCCAATTGCCAAAAAAAAAATTGGGAAAAAATTATCATACCGACTATTATTCGTTTCACTTTGTTTTGCATGGAAATTGTCAATAAAAGTGATAAATTTTTTTATCATTGTGTCTAGAAATTTTTTCAATTGCAATAAAAAAAAAACCTGGAGAATCAAAACCAATCAAAACAACAAGAATACATTTTTCTCAAAAAGCTGGAAAATAAGGAATCGTGAAAAAAAAAAAAAAATTCGAGGAAACTTTTGCTATCAAACAGGTGCAAAAGTTGAAGAATTTTCCATAGAAAATCATGTCTATCAAACAGGGTCTTACCGTTATACTTTGTTTTCCGTCAAGATTGGAAGGTTAAAGAACATTCGCACCAATTTCCCAAAATTATATAATTCACTATTATACTTGATTTTTCCCAATGATAACAAGATGTGTGTCGGAACCATTTTTTCCCAGTTTGGGCCCAGAGTATGCAATTGTCAGTGTGATGGAACCCCTTTTTTTTCCAATCTGGACCGCGTTATTTTTATGGTCATTGCTTTGGTAACTGGCCAAAATAACAATTTTATTTTTCACACATACCTTAAACTACACTGCACCACACAAAAGAACATCAACCTCGGCTACACTTATGGTGCGTTCACTGTGTTGCATTGACTTTATTTTTATGAAAAATGTCCTTTTTTCAACCCAAATTTTTACTTTTGGAATGTTTGATTAATAATTTTTCCGTGGAAATCATTTTTCAAAAATTGGTCACATAACCATATTTTCTTAAAAAATAAGGAAAATATTTTTTTTAAAAAAAAGGGGTATATTTTTATTTTTCGTTCAATTCACTCACCCTCTCGTCTACTCACCAATAAAAGATAGGCAAGTATAATTAATAATTTTCATACAAACAAATTTTAAGCAATTCAATTGTTTAGAATTTATTTTCTTTCCATACAAGTTTCATACTTCAATCAAATACACCGTTGAACAAAATAGAAGTTTATTATTATGCCCTTGTTTGATTAAAATTAAAATCTAGATTTTTATCAAATTTAAAGTTAATAATTAATTTTAATAATATATTTCATAAGGCCCACAACCTTTGAATCTCACATTTCATCAACTTTTATCGAAATTTACTAAAAATCTGATTTAAATCTCCACCAAACTCAATATTGATTACGTGAATATCTTTTGTAAATTATTCAATTTTGTTTTTTAAACGTGTAAGCTAAAATATTTAAACCACGCAATCCTTTATTAAATTAGATAATCAGTTTTTTTTTTTTTTTTACAATTCAATTAATTTGATGGATAAATTTAGATGATGCTTTATGGTCACTTGGTTTGGTGTTGGTGTAATTATAAAGAATGAGTTCTTGTTATGCTGAAAATAAACCACTATTCGAAGAATCAGTAAGTGTTTAATAATTTTTTATTTGCCCTAGAATTTAAAAACTCATTGTGTGTTTAATTGCTTTATACATCTACATGTTTGTTCTGCATCTTCGATGTGGATTGAAGATAAGATCATGAACCGATTGAGTGATTTTTATCCGTATCTTGAGCTTGGCTAGAATTTCATTTGACTATGCGTTGTAGTTTCGTGATGCACCCGGGTTTGGGATGTGATATGGTCTTTTAATACTATGTTGGCCTTGGGTATCCTTTATTAGATCGATAGCATATGTAAATGGATGTTTAGATAAAGAAAATTTTTAAGTTTAATTTGTAGGAGCGTAATTAAATTCCAGAAAATGGAAAAGTTAAGAAGGAAAAAACAAAGTGAAGAACGAAATTCGAGGCAAGTGAAAAACATTCTCTCCTTAGGACAATATTGTTCTGCAACGGTGCTAACGGACTACTGCACTTGTTTCCGAAGATACAATGGATACAACTTGTGGTAGAAGCACTTCAAACCACAAGCAACAACGAACATGGAATGACAATTTCCCTCTACAAGAAAATGGTTTTGAAATGACTTTTGGAAAGTATTTTACTAGAGTTTTGATGTAATGATGAATGCAAAAATGATATGAGATGCATAGTGGGCATTTAAGGGGTCTTATTTATAGATGAGAAATGGTTGTGAGTAAAATGTCGTGCCCCAAATTCAGTAACTTTTGCCAAAGGTCGTAACTTTTGTTGTCGCTAGCTTGTCACTAGGCTCTCGCTCGTGCAACAATGACACATTTTCATCAGAGTCTCTCTCACTCGCCTGTCGCTCAAACTATAGGTGAGCGATAGAGTTAGCAATTTTCCAACCCGTATTTCCTCTTTTTTATCTATCTTTGGACCACAATTTCTCATTCATTCGAAATTGGTTTTGAGATTCCAAATATACCACGACAATTTATTCGACGAGTATAATAAGACAGTTTATTTATATTCATAATTTGACTATCGGATCAAATCCGAATATTTGGTTAAAATTGACACGAAAGTCATTTTTCCATACTTAACTAAATTTTCATTCTCTAAACCAAATTTCAACATCCATTGTTGTGAATCTTGTAATGGAGCAATCTTGTTATGTTTTCGGCCTTTTGGGCTTCCATATAACATTTACTTGTCATAATTTGATCTCACTCCTAAATTCGAGTAAACTTGTAAGCGGCTTGACTGGATGGTCATATACTTGAACTGAGGGATTGGTAGAGAGGCCAAGACACCTAGGCATAGCCTTTCTGTCCAATTGGAAGCATCATCTAGCCGTATGTGATGATTGCCAATAAGAAATTTCGGTCAAGTGTTTGATGATGTTTGCCAATAAGAAGTTGTTGGGAGGAGTTCAAACAATTAGCTTACAAATCAACAAACATATATGTGCAAAAGTAACAAAAACCGAACTGAAATTGTAACACTAAGGAACTGAAATGAAAACTTCAGTAAACCAAAGTCTGAACTCAAAAATCTGAACAATAACACTAAGTAATCTGCCGGAATAAAGACTTCAATAATCGAACACAAAATGAATTGAAATAAAAAGAAAGAGCCGTATCTTTATTTATCAGACCCTCAGGCCAAGATCATCAGTCGATCTGTGTTTGAATCACAGAAACTAACCACCGTTTGTTTCTGAATCACAACCAAAGGGAGATTACAAAGGTATGGCACTCAGACTTGACCGATTATTACACAAAATAAGATATCCCTCTCACAACTCACGGTTCACACAAGAACCAAAACCTCAAACAGAAAATCACAAAAGATTTACAAGCTATTTAGAGAAATCAGAATGTGAATATTTGATTTCATCAGTGAAGAAGACGACTCGAGAGAAACGGCGTGGAGAGCACAGAGAGATTAGAAAAGTCTCGAACAACTGAAGTCTCGAACCCTAGAAAACGCTCTTATATGAGTCACTCAACAGTCGCCAATCCAACGGCGTTAGAGGCGACACATGGCGACATCACAGGCGTCCAATTCAAAGGGAATGAGAAAACACGATTTCAGCTTTCCTCACATCATGTTTTTGCACCCTTTAAATAACGACATCAGATTTGGGCTGGACTTCAAATAATTCCAGCTGGGCCAACAATTTCAGCCCATTTGGTCATTGCATCATTGTGCCAAAATTTCCTTTCAAAAGTTTTTGTCTATGCTCAACGAAATCTTAGTCGAGCCGCCCCATGCTCAATCAAGTCTTGGCCAAGGACGGAAGCATACATGATGGTCGAGTAGAAGAGCTACCAAGGTTCCACCGCGGCCTTGGTTGAGTGGAAGTAAGCACTTGGCTAGATGAAACTTTCCAGTGAGGGAGGCTCAACAATAACTTAGTCCATGTGGTAGGCTAATGGTTTATTATACCCTTGTCCGATTGGGTGAGGCTGCACCATCGTAGTGGGGAATTCAAAGGTTTAGTCATGACAATAATAAAGAAAGTACATGATAGAGTTGGACAAGAGCTGCTAGGGTCCTACAATGGGTGCCAAATTCTAGACAGTGATTTCAAAAATCAAGAATAGCAGAACGATGGCTACTAGCAATCTTTAGAACTCACAAAAATAACCATTAAAAAATCTTAATGACAACAGTATAGTGTCGACCATAGACTCCAATAGTCAAGTCAGCGACATCTTTGGAGAGATTTTTTTTTTTTTGGCATGGAATGCTAAGAGAGAAATTGAGTTTTGGGAGCGTGCGTGAGTAAACCTTCCTTCGAGGAATGATGGTATCAAAGAACCCGCTAGATTTGTAGGTTGTTGTAGATAGAGTGCTATCATATTGTTGAAGACTTATCCGTTGTGATTGGAGATAAATCACATTAGGCCATCCGTTTAACTTAGTAATAGATTTTTATCTTTCTCTTAGACTTGGTTATGTTGTCCTTAGTGTGATTGAACATCCTTGTATGTTTTGGACCTTTTGATAATTGTACTTTCACTTAGTGTAATCTAATAAATGTACTTTACTTTTGTTCCATCGAGTACGTAAGATTTCAATCGAGCAACTTTATCAAATCTGGTCACTTGGACCGACGATAATTGATGACATGACAATAAAAAATGATTATCGTCATTTATATCAGTAAAGTTGTAAAAATGAAATGTGATGATAATTATTTTATTAAGGAAAAAAATTCCAGTAACGGTCTTTAACATTTTACTTTTTTTGTTTTTTTTTTTTTACAGATTTTACTCTAATCTTCAATTTGTGCCAACTACAGTCCCAAACCTTTAAAAAATATAAACATAGAGTCCAAATGGATAGAAACCATCAATTTAACCGTTAGTTGACCAAAAATAGTAACATTTGACCAAATTAAAAAGGGTAAGATGGTAAACATTTTTCCACATTAAAAAAATGAAGAACAAAACCGTTTCCCCACCCCCAAAACAAACAACATTGAAAATAGAACCCAAACCATCGCTCGCGGCCTACACCTACCGCCGCCACCATGTTCTCTATTGCTAAATGGAACCCCAACGGAAAATTAGAGTCGTTTTGTTCTTCAAAGAACCTATTACGATTTATAAATAAAATCACCACGTGGTGTCATATTTGAATGGTGGAACCAACCCAATTGAATCAGGATATGTTTTCCTGGCCTCTGACGTGTCAACCGAGGCTCGGAGTCATACCAAGGCCCATTATCCGAGCCTTTCATTGTTAGCCGAGGCCCTTGCTCCGAGGCCATGCACTATCCGAGGCCCAGGGCACCTCCACTCACTAGCCGAGACCCTTGCTCCTAGGCCATGCACTATCCGAGGCCAAGAGCACCTCCAATCACTAGCCGAGGCCCTTGCTTCGAAGCCATGCATTATTCGAGGCCCAGGGTACCTTTACTCACTATCCGAAGCTCTTCAGCAGTTAGTGATGACCCACATGGAGATTTGCTTATGATGAAGATCTTTAGTTTGAATGATTGATGTGACTTTTGTGTAAAGTTTATTTGTATCTTGTCTTGTCAATGTAAAAACATTTAATATCTTGTAAGGCTACGAGAGTCAACTTGATGGCTAGGACTTGATGTCTTGATCGAGGAGATGGTGCCACGTGCAAATTGATCCAAAGATCCTTATTTCATTTGTAACACTATAAATACCTCCACCATGTAACACAAAAATGTTAACGAAATTCTAAATACTTGGAGCAATATTATTCTCTCGTCTCTCTCTCTTTTATCAACACAAACCTATCGCAAATCTTGTTCTTTATCGATTGGTTTCTTATACAATCGTGTTCTAGTTATCTCGTCGGAGGCCTGAACGGAAACGTCTCGTGTCTTTGAACTCCTCCTACGTTCAGATTCTGAAGACATTCTGACTCTTGATCGGTACTAACGTGTTGGATTTAGCTTATATGTACAAGAGTGGGCCCGACATCTATTGGCAATATTTTTTGGGGTCAACAGATTGACGCCGTCTGTGGGAAACCACACTATAACCACGAGCAACCCTACGGAAAAAGCTGTTTGAGAAAATATTTTGGGCATCCCCCTTTGAAAAAGGATTTGTTATTGTGAAAAGAACATGAGGAAGCCCCCAGAGTTGAAAAATATTCAAGGTTCTAAGTTTGGAGAGATGAGTTCAGAAGATGATGCCCCTCTTAAGCGAACAAAGAAAACTGAAACAAAGAAAACTGTTAATGAGGCGCTAGCGGCCCGACGCCAACCCCATCACCATCACCACCATAGACGAAGTGGAAGGAGGTTGGCGGCCCAGCTTACTGTTCACGAAAATAATTGTTCATTTTAAATCACCACAAGTGTACGGTTCGTAACAAGTAATAAAGTGAAATTAAGAATTCCGGATATCGTACCCACATAGATTGAATTAATTTGATTCTAATTACCGAAACCTTAACCGAAACTATAAAAAGATGAGAATGTTTGTTTTGATAAATTTATAACTAATCTAATACTAAACATGCAAATATGAATGAATTAATTAACTAAATGCAATTTGGCAATTGATGTAAATTTGAGTTTTTCTAATATGTGATGAATGTACTAAGATCACGAATCCCTATGCAATAATCTTTTTAAACTTAGTTTCACACCTTGACATACGGTTGGAATAAAGAAGAATCAATGCTCCTAAATTATCTAAAATCTCTCTCGAGTAGAGTTAAACCTATTCAAATATGCGACCCGACTATATTTCTATGACGGATGTAAACATACAAGAATGCATGAGTTTTTATGAACACTTAAAAATTCACATAAGGCATAGCGGTATATTTCTATCCTCTGTCGGATCCTATGATAATTTATATATGTCGAACCTATTCCCCTTCTTTCGAATGCATGAAATAAGCCACCAAACTCACACAATCATTGCGCATATAATTGTGGAGAAAAATAAATTCATATAAATCATTTAAATATGCCAAAACGTGGTTTTATTGTCACGAATATAAAACTAAGAAATAAAAATCATATTACATAGTTCATCTAGTTCTAGCACAAAATTAATATAGCCTAGCATGGTGGGAAGAAGAAAATCAGAAAAATAAATAAAGAACGACATCACCAATTCGATTCTTGAATTGGATCTTCGTGTTCTTGGAGTTGATTTTCGCGTTCTTGCCTCTTTTCTGCTCTCAAAAGTCTTCTCCCATCCCCCCTCCCTTTTGGACGGCCCTAGGGTTTTAAAATACCCTCCAAGATTCGTTTTCATAAGAGTTGTAGTCAAATTAGGAAACCAGAATTTTTTTCCGAAATGGCCGGGCTAGCGGGGCGGCCGCCCGGCTAAATTTTTGGCTTCTGTTGATAGTTTTTATTTCAGGCGGCCGCCCAGGCAAAATGGATGGGAGCTTGCCCAGGCTAAATTTTCTCTATTTTTCTTTTCCGCCATTTTCTTCATTCTTTCTTCCATCTTGGTCCTCATTAATTTACTTCAATTTTAGTATTTCAACTTCCCCCCATATGCATGTTGGTCCTCAAAGCTTCGTCAATTAGCCCATTTATCCTTCTTTCTTTTTCAATTGCTTCAAAACAGGTCCAAAACTGAAATAGGAAAAAAGTAACCTAAGTTAAGTAAAATACAATAATAACATGACACAAAAACCTAGTAAAATGACACCGAATAAGTGCATAAAAATGCACTTATCAAACACCCCCAAACTAAAGCCTTTGTTTGTCCTCGAACAAAACTAAAACTTAATTCTACATAAAACATGGTTTAATGACCTGCTGTGTCTCAGGATTGGACTTAGCACTAAACAAAATGAACAACGACACCGGTGCAAAATCAAATCAATCTCCACATGTTACATGCATAACTTGACGTGTATGTGTGTGAAAACTCATGCTAACATATTAAGATCATGATTAGCTCAACACCTGACCCAAAGTAGTCAAATATTTCTTTACTTCGCTCGAGAGATGCACACACCCCAAACTAATTCTTTTCATTCTATTATCCCGGGATGTGCTCTAAAGTTGAACTCATTTGCATTTACTCCTTACCCTCTCTTAGTTCGGATGTATCGGACTATTACAAATTCACACTTTAACGAGTAGAGATTCTCCTAATTTTGATTACTTCAACCTCAAAAATTAAACTAAGTTACTCGCCTCGTATTAGAGATATAGTTTTATTGACCGAATGTCTGGGGCTTAATTAATGCAATGCATACATATATGTATGTATGTTATTCATCCATATTTTTTTTTCTTTATCTTTTATATTTTTTTTTTTTGGTAACATCTTCTCATTTGCTTTCTATATAATCCTTGTAACGAGTTTTAGGCCGATGACTCCCAAGTCAGATGACCATAGGCACCAGGTTTTAAACCCTTGCAGGCTTAATCACTCAAGTTATACAGGCTCGAAAAGATATTTTTATTTACTCAAAAATTAATGCAATGCCCCTTTTCTTTTAGACATCCAGTTTCTAAGACTAACCTCTAACTTAAAACTTTCACCTCGTCTTCATCTCATTGGTTTAAGATAATCCACACAAGAAATATCATGGACGGAACCCCTACTCATCTCAATGTTCCCTTGCAACCATTCAACTACCTCCAAACTATTCTAAAAATGGACCATGGTTTAGCACAAAAGAGGTTATTCGGGTTTATTCACTATGTTCAACTATTTCTAAGTAATGAACCAAATCATCAACTCAATATGTAAACATGAGTATTGTGCACTAAAAATGTCAAGTTTAGCATTCACAAACTTTGACTAATCTAATAGTGCGCTATTTTCACCATTTACAGTTCATACCTAGTCCAATATTCACATCATGGTCGGTGAAGTTATCAAACCCACACAAGTACACAAAATTCTAAATTAATGCTCGAAAATAAACAATTGAAAACTAAAAACTGAAAGTAACTAATAGAAATTTCACAAAAGACTTTTTTTATTTTTTATTTTTTTAATCACACGAAACAATCACACAAAAACTGTAGTAACATGATAAATGAAATATTTTCACCCCCAAACTTATATAGAACATTGTCCTCAATGGTCAAAGAATAACAAAATGCCAACTTAGCAACACATAAAGTTAAGGACAATTTCACAAAAGATAAAGAACAAGGGACTAGGGATACTTCCCTGATTACTGTAGATGTGGATTTGAAGATGATGAAGGAAGAAAAATGTGGACCATGCATAAATTCTTTTGTGACCTGTAGAGACGATGAAAAAGTAATCTTATTAAAAATTATAAAAAAAAACTTGAGAAAAGAAATTCATAATCTAATGCATAATACGAAATAAATAAAAAAGGAAGAATTGTTGGGTTGCCTCCCAACCAGCGCTAAGTTTATAGTCTATAGCCCGACTTTACTTCGATAAATTCATGGTGGTTCAAGTCGAAGGATTTCACCATTGTACACCTTGCAATTTCCAGCTTTGCATCCTCTGTTAGCCCTCCAAACTTTGAATTCACCGTTTTCGTCTCTACCAAGAAGTCCTCCTAATTTTGGTTTCTTCTTCTGGCAATTTTGTTGAAGGAATAGTTTGTCTTCATTAATACATTGACACTCTTCGATGGCTGATGGTTGTTTTGATGGACTATATAATGTAAAAACTTCTTGCTCATCATCTACCCTCAAGATTAGCTCACATTTCTCCATATCAATCAAAGTTCGACCTGTTCTTAAGAATGGTCTTCCCAAAATTATTGGAATGTTTCTATCTTCTTCGATGTTCAGAATAAGAAAATCCGCTGGAAAGATGAATTTCCCCACTTTAATTAGCACGTCTTCTATAATCCCTCTAGGGTGGGTAAGGGATCTATCAGCCAGCTGCAGAGTCACTGTTGTTGCTTTAGCCTCTCCTAAACCAAGTTTCCTGAAAATAAAAAGTGGCATCAAATTAATACTTGCACCAGTATCACATAAAACATTAAAAGTACCAGCTTCTCCCATTGAAATAGGTAATGTGAAACTCCCTGAATCCTTGAGCTTTGGAGGCAGTTTCTTTTATAATCTGGCACTACTCTCCTCTATCAGTGCTACCGTTTCATATTCTAGAAGCTTTTTTCTTCTTTGATATCATATCCTTCAGAAATTTTGCATAGCTTGGAATTTATCTTATTGCGTCTACGAACGGGATATTAATGTGGAGCTTTCTTAGCATATCCAAAAACTTCTCAAATTGTTGGTCTCGCTGGTGTTTCTTCAACCTTTGTGGGAATGGAATAGGAGGCTCGTAAGGATTGATAGGAACGGTTACCTTAACCCTTGGTGTATCTGAATTTTTTTTGGTAGATGTCTCTATCATTTGTTCAGTCTGTTCCACTTGCTCCTCATCTGAAGAAGGTACTGTTTCCTTACTCACAGCAGATCTCTTGACATGGATTTCTGGCGGTTGCACCCCTCCTGGTGGTGATTGCGTTCACAGATGGATCCTCAATTCCTTCATTCCCCAAAATACGTATGGCCATTACCTGCTTCTTTGGATTAGTCTCAGTATTGCTTGGCAGGGCACCTGGTAATCTGTTTGTTATAACATGTGCAATATGCCCAACTTGAGTCTCAAGGTTTTTAATAGCAGCACCCTGAATTTGGGAATTTGTTTCAATCTTTCTCATGAACTGGTTAGTTGTTTTCATGTATTTATCTGTCTTTTCCATGAATTTTGCAAACATCTCCTCCAACTGGGGTTTCTTCTCTTGCTGACACTGCCCTTGAGCTCGATTGTGATTTTGATTTTGGTTCTGATATTGATTTCCACCCCAAGAGAAATTTGGATGATTTTTCCACCCCGGATTGTAAGTGTCAGTTTGGGGGTTGTTGTGCTGATGTTGACTCCACTGGGCATACTCCACTTGTTCCATACCTTGTGCCAGAATTGGGCAATTTGATGTGTTATGATTTGCTCCACATTTCTCACAACTTGGCTTTTTGACTTGTGCTAAATTTGCTGTTTGTGATATGCTATCCACCATGTGAAATAAGGAATCAATTCTTGCAGATAAGGCCGGGTAGGTATTTACATCGTAGACTCCAGCTGATTTCTTTGGAACCACTCGATCTGAAGACCACATGGCCGAAGTACTAGCAATTCTCTCAAACAACTCCCAAGCTCCATCAATCGTTCTTGTGGTTAGGGACCCATTTGATGATGAATCAACCATGCTCCTAAAAGAAGGAAGTAGCCCTGTATAGAAAAATCTGATCTGTGTCTTTCTGTCAAAACCATGTTGGGGACATTTCCTTAGCATGTTCTTGAACCTATTCCAAGCTTCATCAAATGACTCAGACTCACCCTGACTGAAGATTTATATTTCATGCCTCATCTTCGCTACTTTGGCTGGAGAGAAAAATTTAGTGCAGAATTTGTGAGCCAGATCATTCCAAGTAGTAATACTCACCACATGAAGTGAATCCAACCATTCGAGTGCCTTATCTCGTAAGGTGTGTGGGAACAACCTAAGCTGGATAGCGTCTTCTGATATTCCTTGGTACCTGAAGGGTTGACACATATCCAAGAACCAGGATATATGTGTGTGTGGATTTTCATTTGCCAACCCGTAGAACTGATGCCCATTCCGGAAGAGTTGGATGACATTAGTTTTCAGCTGGAAATTCGGTTGTTCGAATGGAGGGTACACGATGGTGGATTTACTCTGGACAACGAAGGGTGATAAGAAATCCCCAAGCAATGTATTTCCATCTTCTCTTTCCTCAGCATTGCCTGGAATTGCAGGGAACTGATTTGCCATTGGTAGTTGTTCTTGATTTCCCTGTTGTGCTGCTCTAACTTCCCTTTGCCTGCGATGAAAAGTCCGTTCAATCTCCAAATCCGTTGGAAGTAGTTTACCGCCAAGTGACCTTAGCATGCAAATCTAAGGCAAAAAAAAAAAAAAAAAAATTGTAGCACTTAGATTAATCTAAATAGAAATGCTAAATAAAAAACGTAAAATAATAATAAAAAAAGTAAAGACAAGTTCGAATTAGTGTTTAAGTAAATAAAATCAAACTTCAATTCAATCCCCGAAACGGCGTCAAAAACTTGTTCACGAAAATAATTGTTCGTTTTAAATCACCGCAAGTGTACGGTTCGTAACAAGTATTAAAGTGGAATTAAGAATTTCGGATATCGTACCCACAGAGATTGAATTAATTTGATTCTAATTACCGAAACCTTAACTGAAACTATAAAAAGATGAGAATGTTTGTTTTGATAAATTTATAACTAATCTAATACTAAATATGCAAATATGAATGAATTAATTAACTAAATGTAATTTGGCAATGGATGTAAATTTGAGTTTTTCTAATATGTGATGAATGTACTAGGATCACGAATCCCTATGCAATAATCTTTTTAAACTTAGTTTCACACCTTGACACACGGTTGGAATAAAGAAGAATCAATGCTCCTAAATTATCTAACAATCTCTCTTGAGTAGAGTTAAACCTATTCAAATATGCGACCCGACTATATTTCTATGACGGATGCAAACATATAAGAATGCATGAGTTTTTATGAACACTTAAAAATTCACATAAGGCATAGCGGTATATTTCTATCCCCTGTCAGACCCTATGATAATTTATATATGTCGAACCTATTCCCCTTCTTTCGAATGCATGAAATAAGCCACCAAACTCACAAAATCATTGCGCATATAATTGTGGAGAAAAATAAATTCATATAAATCATTTAAATATCCCAAAACGTGTTTTTATTGTCACGAATATATAACTAAGAAATAAAAATCATATTACATAATTCATCTAGTTCTAGGACAAAATTAATATAGTCTAGCATGGTGGGAAGAAGAAAATCAGAAAAATAAATAAAGAACGACATCACCAATTCGATTCTTGAATTGGATCTTCGTGTTCTTGGAGTTGATCTTCGCCTTCTTGCCTCTTTTCTGCTCTCAAAAGTCTTCTCCCATCCCCCCTCCCTTTTGGACGGCCCTAGGGTTTTAAAATACCTTCCAAGATTCATTTCCATAAGAGTTGTAGTCAAATTAGGAAATCAGAATTTTTTTCCGAAATGGCCTGGGCTAGCGCCCAGCACAAAATGGGGCGGCCGCCCGGCTAAATTTTTGGCTTCTGTTGATAGTTTTTATTTCGGCCTGCCACCCAGGCAAAATGGATGGGAGCTTGCCCAGGCTAAATTTTCTCTATTTTTCTTTTCCGCCATTTTCTTCATTCTTTCTTCCATCTTGGTCCTCATTAATTTACTTCAATTTTAGTATTTCAACTTCCCCCCATATGCATGTTGGTCCTCAAAGCTTCGTCAATTAGCCCATTTATCCTTCTTTCTTTTTCAATTGCTTCAAAACAGGTCCAAAACTGAAATAGGAAAAAAGTAACCTAAGTTAAGTAAAATACAATAATAAAATGACACAAAAACCTAGTAAAATGACACCGAATAAGTGCACAAAAATGCACTTATCACTTACCAGAGAAATGGCGACAATGGCAGCTAATATGAGGAGCATCACCAACCAAAACTTGGCAATGCAAGAGTTGTTGATGCAGATGCAAGGTCAGGGAGATCGCCCAATTCCCCCCATGTTCCTCAGGAGCAGTATTTGCCCGAAAAAGTGCAAAGTCAAAGAGCTTGCCCTCCCAAGCATAACAGGGGAGAAAGTCTAATGGAAAGAGAAGTGAGAATTGACATTTCCTCCAACTACACCTTTGACTGACCCACCGAGGCCCCATTTAACATGGAGGACAACTTTCCACCAAAATATGAGCCAGAACCCAGGCCCCAGAGGTCCGTCAGTGTATTTGACAGATTGAGCCCATCCGAACCGAGGCATAGACAATGGAATGAAGCCCCAGCACTTAAAAACATCCCCCACCTCCTAAAAATTGAGAACCAGAGGAAAGGCAAGAACATGTCCCCCGAGTTGTACTGCTTCGGCGTGATCGCCAGAGGAGGGAAGAGGTGGTTGGCAATCAGGCAGAACCTTCTGCACAACCGCCTAGATATGAGGCTGAGGCTAACTATGATTTGGATGGCCCACAAAGATCATGTGATTTGGATGACGACGATGACAACTTGCCATTTTCACGAGAGCTACGGAATGCCCAGGTTACGAGCCATTATGTAATGCCCAAAATACCAAAATATGATGGGAGAGGCGATCCAGCGAAACATTTGAAAAGCTATAAAACATATATGAGCTTGAGAGGCGCTACCCCAGCAGTGAAGTGCAGGGTATTTCATTTAACATTAAGTGGAGCAGCTGAAATATGGTATAGCAGGCTACCACCTGGGAGTATTCGTAGCTGGCTAGAATTCAAAATCACCTTTTTAAAGAGATTTGATGTGAGCAAGGAGGAAGTAGGCCCCTACGATCTGACTCCACCCATTTGGCAGAATTTGGGTGGGGGACAACATGAAGGTCCTCAGCACTGCCCTAAAGAATGGGTGCAGAGGCAGACTCACACCCTCTTTAAGCAGGTATTCACTGAAGGCGACATAACATGGCTTCGGAAAACAGACTCTTTCATGAGGCTCGGGAACTATCAGTTCTATATAGTGAGGTATGTTGTAAGTCTCCTTAAACGCAGATAATTTGAAAGAAGTTATGGAGGATGGGACTTTGGCTGCCTCCCAACCCACCTCATAATCTATGGGCTCCTCAATCATACTATACTACTCACCCGAGGCCCCAGATATAGACTCCTCCCCTTGCCTAACTAAGGTAATGGCCATGGAAGCCTCTGAAGACATTGCAGTTAAACAAAAAGAAATTATATTGAAGGGTCAAAAGATGGTGACCGGAATACCTAATTGGATGAAGAATTTAGAAGACTCACCAGAAGATGGTGGCAAGAAAACTCTTTAACAGCAAGAAAACTTGAGAGGATTTGATGAATTTTCGCAAACGATAAAATGTTGAAATGACAAGGTTCTGATTTTTATATGAATGAAGGATTCTATCCTGGCCGTTGGATCAAAATCCAGTCGATCTGAAGCGACCAAAATCAAGTACATCTAAGCCACAGATTGTGAACAGTTTGTATATCCAACGCCTCATATTCATGCGTGCTCATCACGACTAGTTGGAAGCGTGAGTACTCTTCCCAAAATCACGCATCCTAATAATTAGCTATCATAGCACATTAAATACAAACAAAAGTACGGGTATGGAAAATCATTTCAAGGCACACAGTTGGCATTGGAAACATGCAAAACCATCACATCGCAGGCACTAATATCCATACGAAATCGCCTCTGCTTCAAAAGGAAATCAGCATCGGCCAGTTCCAATACGAACTCGCCTATGCTTCAAAAGAAAATCAGCATCAGCCAGTTCCAATACGAACTCGCCTCTATTTCAAAGGAATTCAGCCTCGGCCAGTTCCAATACGAACTCGCCTATGCTTCAAAAGAAAATCACCCTCGACCAGTTCTAATATGAACTCGCCTCTGCTTCAAAGGACTTCAGCTTTAAAGGTAACATCGTTAACTTTGTGCATTAAATAACTTCTTGAAAGTCCACGCATATCATAAATAACCACACATGAATTTAGGGGACTATTATTACGACTTATAAATAAAATTACCACGTAGCGTCATATTTGAATTGTGGGACCGGCCCAATTGAATCAGGATATGTTTTCCTGGCCTCTGACGTGTCAACCGAGGCTCGGAGTCATATCGATGCCCATTATTCGAGCCTTTCATTGTTATCCGAGGCCCAGGGCACCTCCACTCACTATCCGAAGCTTTTCAGCAGTTAGCGATGGCCCACGTGGAGATTTGCTTATGATGAAGATCTTTAGTTTGAATGATTGATGTGACTTTTGTGTAAAGTTTATTTGTGTCTTGTCTTGTCAATGTAAGAACATTTAATGTCTTGTAAGGCTATGAGAGTTAACTTGATGGCTAGGACTTGATGTCTTGATCGAGGAGATGGTGCCACGTGTAAATTGATCCAAATGTCTTATTTCATTTGTAACACTATAAATACCTCACCATGTAATACAAAAAGGTTAATAAAATTCCAAATACTTCGAGCAATATTATTCTCTCGTCTCTCTCGTTTATCAGCACAAATCTATCGTAAATCTTGTTCTTTATTGATTGGTTTCTTATACAATCGTGTTCTAATTATCTCGTCAGAGGCTTGAACGGGAACGTCTCGTGTCTTCGAGCTCCTCCCATGTTCAGATTTTAGAGACATTCTGACCGTTAATCGGCACTAACGTGTTGGAATTAGCTTACGTGTACACGAGTGGGCTCGACATCTGTTAGCAACATTTTTTGGGTTCAACAGAACCAAGGCCTTTCTCAATCTGTGCAACCAAGAAGGCACGCAGGTAGTTAAATAGCAATCTGGTCCAACAAATTCTACTCCAAAAATAAAGATGGTCATTGGGTCTAAGATTCGTAACTCGAACGAGCTCCAACGAGCGTCAGACATTTTTTGCGGCCAACACATGACAATATAACAACATTAGCAACCTGGGCTTCAGGATTGTTGTAAGGAACTATAAGGCTCGAATTTGAGTCTACGTCAGGAAGTATAGCTACCTCACCGTACTTTTGGAGTCGTTGGACGAAGGTTGTGTGAAAAAGCTTTGAAATGCAGTTGAATTCCGATGAGAAGTATGTTTGGATGGCGAAGTAACATAGGGGATTTGGTGGGTTGTGGAGGGTATAAATGGTGAGGGTTCATCGTGAGTTCGATTTTGGGGGTTAATTTTTTTTGGATGTCGGTAGAAGAAGAAGAAGATTTAGGTTAAATGTACATATTTAGGTCTAAACAGGGTATAATTGAATCCATTTTCAGCAACTTTCTTCAGGATTTTATGGTAGGGTGCGTGGGGAGATGGACATTTTTATTCTACATTTTTTAAATTGTGTTTATGTGGAAAAATGTTAAATTACCATTTTGCCCCTTTAAAATTTGGTGAAATTCTTTTATTCTTGATCAACTAACGGTCAAATTGATGGGTTTCCATCCATTTGGACGCCTAGGTGCATATTTTTAAAAAGTTTCGGACCATGGTTAGCACAAAATAAAGGTTAAAATAAAATCTACAAAAAAAGTGAAAGGTTAGAGATCGCTCCTGCAATTTTTCCTTTTATTATCTCCCACGTCATCTATTTTTGCCGTTAGAATTGGAGAAACTTACCTTAATTGAAATGAAATCAAAGTGTAATTGCTTAATTGAAATCAAATTAAAATGGAGTTACCTGCTTGAAATTAAATTGAAATGTAATTATTCAATTGAAGAAAATTGAAGTACAATTATCTAAATGACACTAATAAATAGGCACGGCCATTTTAACCAAAATTGAATTTCCTAAATTGAAATCATGCTGGAACAAGAGGTTTCAGTCTGGTTCTAAAAAAAAATAATAATTAAGAATCGAAATCGAGAACCGAAAATCAACTGGGTCTTGATCGATTCTAAGTTCCTACACCAGAACCGTGGGTACCGAATGTAATTGATTTTTTATATAATTTTTTATTTGCAATTTATAGGTTAGGTAAAAAAAAAATACAAATTCTAAAAATTCTAATTTGTGCAGTAATTTGTCTAAAACTCTACTCTCTAATCTAAGAAATCAAGACCAACTTCTATTTTTTTGTCACTGGCCTCACCTCATATTGTTACATTTCAGAGCATGTTAAGCTTTACAGTTTGGGCTTTTTATGAATCAAAAAGTTAAAAGTCAGGTTGTGGTGTAAGTTGTTCAGTTACAAATTCACACAATGAAACAAATCATGTAAACATAAGCCCTAGTAACTTAATTTCAAACAATAAACCTCAATTTCAATTTTCAACTTTCAATAGATATTTCAAATAGTTAGAAGCGTGATGCCATATTATATCAAACAATCAGATTTTACCTTATGTAGATTGGAACAATAGACCGCCATGCGAACAAGGAAATAGCAGAGACTTCAGCCGGTGGTGTCATGGCTCACGGCGGTGACCGAAAGAACAGGGGCAGTGCAAGTCATAAGCGAGGCTTGAAATTGGATTTTTTTTTTTGGGCAATTACAGAAATACCCTATATTTTGGGGCACTTTTGAAAAATCATGACAAACTTGGAGCAAGTAGTAATTATATGGAATTTGACGTAAAAAATACGGCCCAGCAACAGCAAGCCAGGAAGAAGAAGGAGAAGAAGAAATCTTCCACGGATACCGTCGGCTCCGCGAAACGCAATTCCGGGAGGGAGATTCGGTACTTGGCGTTCACAAACAGCAAGAAAGGAAGAGGAAGAAGAAGAAGAAGAAGAAGAAATCGCATTTTACAAAAAAAAAAAAAAAAAAAAACAGTGTCGACAAACAGCAAGTTGGTGATCTTCTAATTCTTAATTTGACGTCTTATTTTCATTCTATCTCTGCAATTCAAATCTTTACCAACAATTCTTCTATATTATGTAAGGTAATCTTCTAATTTAATTGGTGAAAATTTGAAATCTAAGTTGTATTTGTTTGGATTTCTTCCAATTCTTCTATAAATTATGTAAGCTTCATTTGAATGATAATATGTTTCGTGAAAGTGATATGAGGATTACTGCATATGGAAAATTACTTTTGAATCAATTACAATTACTTTGATGCATGCAATGTGTATGACAAAAGGAGAATGTGAAAAAATGACAGATTGTCACTTTTGTCAAAAAAGTCACGGTAATCACCCAGTTCGAATTTTGTCACTTTTTTATGAAAAAGTGACAATCTGTCACTTTTTCATAGAAAAGTGACAATCTGTCACTTTTCTTTAAAAAAAATCTCACACAATTTTTTTGTAATCTTTTTGTACGTATGAATAAAATTAATATCTTCATTTGTTATGGAGGCAAATGGACACAAGATAATGAATATACAAGTGACAAAATGGCCGAAATTGTTGTCCCAATGGATTGCACGTACAACATCCTTGAAAGCATGATATTTTCTATGATGAAACTAAGTTCATCAACACATAGAATAAAAGTACAATATAGAGTGAAGAAAAACCTGCCTTTGATGGAGATTTCAGACGATATTTCTCTAACATTTTATTTGGAGCTCAAGAGGAAGGATAAAGATCTTGCAAGCTTTCCATTGTGCGTAGATGTGACAACGGTATCAAAAAGTGACGAAACTGAATTTGTTAATGATATACAATGTTTGGAGGCTATTGATTTCGAAAAAAATGATATGATGCAATTGCAGTTTAGTGATGCCGTAACTGATAATTCTATGACATCAGTTCAGAAATTACCTAGTATGGAAGAAATTGCTGTTGATGTATATAATAGTATATCGGGAGTTGAAGAAACGACGAATGAAGGAGGCAGTGATATCATTTCAGTAGTTACTATGGATGGAATTTCAAAAGATAAAGTGTTCAAGAACAAGACATTGGTTAAGAGAAGTATTTCGATATATGCGATACACAATAACTTTCAATTCAAGGTAAGTAAGTCGGACAAGAGAGAATATGTGTTGAAGTGCATTGATGATAAGTGTAAATGGACTTTTAGAGCTTCAAGACTTGGTAGAACAGATATGTTCAAGGTAAGGTATATTAAAAATGATCATATATGCTCAAATAACATCATTTTGGGAGATCATCGTCAAGCAACCAGCTCAACAGTAGGAGAATTCATCATGTACAAGTATATCTCGACAAAAACAACATACACTCCCTCGGACATTATGAATGACATGATGAATGCGTATGGAGTGTCGATGAGTTATGAAAAAGCTTGAAGATCTAAGGAGAAAGCATTGGAATTGGTGAGAGGAGATCCCACAGAGTCATATGGAAAGCTTCCAGAATACTTGTACATGATAGAACAAACAAATCCCGGATCAGTTACAAAAATTGAAACATATCAGGACAACAAATTCAAATACCTCTTCATGGCATTAGGAGCATCTATTCAAGGGTGGAAGTATTGTCGACCAGTTATAGTAATATATGCTACATTCTTAAAAGGTAACTATGGCGGAACGCTTTTCACTGCATGTACACAAGATGCTAACAACAATATTTTCATATTGGCGTTTGGAGTTGGTGATTTAGAAACTAATGATTCATGGGAATGGTTTTTAACTATGTTAAAAGAAGCTTATGGTGAGCGAGAAGGATTGTGTATAATCTCAGATGGACATGCAAGCATAAAAAATGCAATTCACAACGTGTATGAGAATGCAATGCATGGGCTATGTTCCTATCACTTGTTAAAGAACTTGAAGTCATCTTTTGGTGGGAAGAAAAAAAGGAAAGAATATTGCAGAGCATTTCAACAGAGCTGTGAGAGCATATTCTAAGAATGATTTTGAGTTCCATATGAAACAACTTGATGAAATCAATACAGGGATTCGATCACATTTGGTATTTTCTATAACAACCTCTGTCACTTTTTTTTTTAAAAGTGACATTCTGTCACTTTTTTAACAGAGAGTGACAAAATGTCATTTTTTTGTTTAAAAAGTTTGCAAGTGTTAATATTTTTTTCTAAGAATGATTTTGAGTTCCATATGAAACAACTTGATGAAATCAATACAGGGATTCGATCACATTTGGTATGTTCTATAACAACCTCTGTCACTTTTTTTAAAAAAAGTGACACTCTGTCACTTTTTTAACAGAGAGTGACAAAATGTCATTTTTTTTGTTTAAAAAGTTTGCAAGTGTTAATACTTTTTTCTAAGAATGATTTTGAGTTCCATATGAAACAACTTGATGAAATCAATACAGGGATTCGATCATATTTGGTATGTTCTATAATAACCTCTGTCGCTTTTTGTTAAAAAAGTGACACTCTGTCACTTTTTTAACGAGTGTCACTTTTTTAACAGAGAGTGACAAAATGTCATTTTTTTCGATTAAATGAATACTAATATTTTGAATCTTCTTTGTGCAGAAAGATATTGGTTATGAGAAATGGTCAAGGGCTTACATGACAAACAACAGATTTTCTACAATGACTTCAAATATAGTTGAGTCAGTAAATTCGGTAACAAAAGCAACAAAAGGTTGTCCGATAGAGCCTTTATTGGAATCGTTAAGATACTTGTTGCAAGAATGGTTTGTAAAGCATATAAATGATGCACGAGCAACCTTCACAACACTTTCCACCAAACAAGAGAAAAAATTGAGAGAAAAGTCAGTGGAGTCAAAAAAAATGAAGGTAAAATACTATAAACCTGTTATTTTGTTATTTTATGTTAAGGTTTTTTTATATAACATGGTTTGTAGCCTCTATACATATTGAGTTTTCACTTTAAATCTTCCTTTAATATAAAATAGTGACAAATTTTTGTAAACATGTATCAACTTCAAGTTCGATATTGTATCAGGTTAATGATGGCCGTGCCTCATATTTGTTGAACATGGAAGAAAGAACATGCACATGCAACCAATTCCAAGTGGACAAGATTCCGTGTGCACACGCACTTGCAGTTATTGCAAAGATAAAGGGAGATTCATATTCATATTGTTCGGTATATTATACAACAGATATGTATATTCGAACATATATGGGAGCAATTTCTCCACTTGGAGATCACAATGACTGGAATGTACCAGAAGAGGTAAAAGCAAGAGTAGTCTTGGCTCCTGATCAAAAAAGAAAATGTGGTAGATGTGGAATTAGTGGCCACAATCGTAGATCATGTCAAAATCCAACAAATGGGAAAAAGAAACCACAAAAGAAAAGGAAGTTGGAAGACATCATACGAAACTAGATTACTTGACATTTTTTAGTTTTAGAATGCTTTTTTTTTTTTTTAAATTCTGAAGATTATTATGTATGTGATTTGGTTAAAAAAGGTGACGATGGATTTTGATGGATACAACTTTGTTGAAAAATGTTTTGTCAAGTGTACGTGTATGTGAATGGATATCATGCTCCATTGACATTGGATCTACAGTTACTTAATAAATGGACTAGGTTCTAGCATCGTCCACTGAGCCTTTCAGCATGACTTCAAATATAAAACTACTACAATAAGTGAAATGATGTCACTGTCACTTTTTGTTCAAAAGTGACAATGTGTCACTTTTTTAGCAAAAAGTGACGGTTAAAAACAAAACTCCTAGACAAAACTATATAACCGACATAAAAAATTGCACATCTAATAGAAAACATGTTTATAAAAGTTGGCACCGTACTTGTGCTTACACTATTTGTTCTTGTTTTGACTTCTCCTTTATTAAAACCATCAATTTTAACAAAAAGTTACAGTAAACAAAGTGCAGTGTCGCTTTTTTAGCAAAAAGTGACGGTACGTCACTTTTTTGTTAAAAATGTGACATATCTTTCACCAATATCCCTGTTCCAAAGTATTAGCAAAAAGTGACAATTGTTAGGTACTAGTACTAATATTGATCACCTACATCACCAATATCCATGTTCCATTGATATTGTAAAGAAAACATGTTTGTTAAATCAGTCATTATATACAAGACATTCAATACATGAATCCACAAAATATTATAACTAAAATCAGTCATTTCATTACAAGACATGTCTCCACTTCTTCAAAATCTTCTTCTCTATCACTAATCCATCTCCTTGACAACAACATATCACTAATCAATCTCTTTTGACAGCCATTCATTATCTGTATCATATTCCCCATCTTGCTTCTTCTTCCCATAAGCATATAATTGAGCAGCAATGTTTCTTCTAGTATGTGGAATGTTAAATGTCTTTGGCAATTCTTTTAACATTCCATTAATGAAGTATAGAGCATACATAATTACATATATTCCACAATCTCCACTGCATGAAAAAAAGAGTGACAAAATGAATGAAGTCTCTGACCATGGCCAAATGAATGAAGTCTCTGATAAAAAAGTGACACAGTGACAACTGCATAAAAAAAGCGACACAGTGTCACTTTTCACAAAAAAGTTGCACAATATGATAATAAATTAACAAATGCACAAACATCATCATTCTTCCCTTTGTCCCTCTTTTCTGAAGACTTGTCAGAACGGCCAACAGATGGTGCATCCAGTAACTTCTTCTGTTGACCTATTGGATGCTCAAAGTCGTCATCATCCTTGTCAGTGCCCAAACTTTCACAATTCGTTTCAACAAACAAGCCAACTGTATAGTTTTCTTTCTTCTCTTCCTCAAGAGGCACCACTCGATTTACTTTCAGCTGAAAAATACCAAATCATATAATTTACAAGAACACAATATAGTAAAGACATAAAATAAATAATAGAAGTGTAGAAAACTTACTTTAAGCATATCAAAAATGCTCTTCCTTAAAGTCACAGATGTCACGTGCTCTTTGCAACTCCAACTCAACATTCGAGGAAATTGAGTTTTATGCTTGATGTAAAACCTCTTTTGAGAAATAGCAGGAATGGTTTCATAAATCCATACTTGAAAAGCAAGTAGGAATCCACTCAACCTATACTCTAAAAAATTCTTTCCAGTAAAAATATTCTTCATTCTTTTGTTAAAAGCATTCTTCAATGATGATAGAGTCACACTAAAAATTTCTTTACCCCAAGGAAAATTATTCATATCTTCAGACTCCACAAGACAAAAAAAGGAATCATCAACGCCCTTGTGATAAGAGGTACCAAACAGGAAGGATGTAATAAGATAAACTAGGCCTATATCAACTACATCTTTATCTACAGTGTTGATTGGGAGATTAAGGAACACTTCTTGGACTACTTTTGTTGAGATACTTTGGTACTCTTTGAAGTAGCTCTCTTTCAAATGGCTCTTCTTCATTCTAAATATGGTAAAATCACCATTTCCAAAGCATCTCAAATTTCGAGATTAAACAACTCCTCAATTGAAAATTTCACAAGATGATCATGAATGTTGAAATACATTTCATCTGTATTCGGCTGCTTCACCTCCCTAAGCAGCAGTTGATGTATCAGTTGTGGCTGCAACTCTATTACTTTCAAATCTATAAAGGCACCAAGGCACGTATTTTTGAATAAACTCCTTTGATGTGGACTAAATTTTTTATTCAAGTCCGTTATAACCTCGTGAGGCGAATATAACGTAACTTTCCCTTTGAACCAACAATTTTGGGGGATTATAAAATCCCAATCCTACAAAAAGATATGATAATGATTAAAATCATGTTTGTCACATGCAACAATCAAAAAGTGGCTTACACTCAAAGAAGTGACAAACACTTCAAAAGAACCACTAATTAGCTTCCTTTAAACATGAATCTGGAAAAATAGATATTGTAGCTATACAGGATCTATAGCACATACTATTACAAAAGCACATTACTGGATTACTTCAGCACATATACTCAAAAAAGCAGCACATTACTCCAAAAAAAACTGCACATTACTCCAGCACACTCTTGTAGCTATGCAGGATCTAAAACACAAAGAACAAGCACATTACTGGATTACTTCATTTATGTTGATATCCTCGTAATATAATGACTTGACTGACCATGTTTTCTAGTTGCTGTATACATTAGATTATTGAACCATTGTGCCAGAAAAAAGAGAAAGGGATACAGTTTTGTTCTTTTAACAATTGAAGAGTTACCAGAACACGTCTCTGATTAGAAATAAACGGCTCATCCAAATGTAAGAACTCTTCATCCTCAATCAAATGTCATTGGCCTAAAGATATCACCCCGTCTTCCTTTATCTTCCATTGTTATACAAATAGATTTGGCATCAGTTTCTTCAACTTTCAGGTTCTTACAAGAACAAGAACCAACTTTCAGGTTCTCATATTTTCAATTTTACCCAGATCTACCACAAATCTCGTGCCCAACTCTTCATAGAAAAATATCGTGCAAATAACCACAAAATCGAAAGGGAAAGATAAGAGCACACGGGTCAATAATACTGAAAATTAAAGCAAAAATGCGCAAAACAATGATGTAGTAGAATACAACCCCTTATGGAAAGCAATAATAATCAGAAGTTTTCGAGAGCAATAATTATCAGAGAAACAGCAAACGAAAAAAAGAGCGACAATGACCGAGATATGAACCTTGGGTTTATACGATTTCTTCTTCTTCGAAGATGGTTCTTCATCGACGTCTCTTTTCCTCTTCAACGCGCTTCCTCCAGCCATTGCAGAAACAGGAAAAGGATTTTCGATTTGTGAGTTTTGGGCGACTGCTGACGGGAAGGGATGTGGGGTTTGGGGATTTTGGGTTTTGTGAGTTTTGGGCGACTGCAGACGAGAGGGCAGGGAGGTGGGGTTTGGGGATTTTGGGTTTTGTTATAAAAAGTGTAATTAATACGGTTTTGTGATGATTAATTAGTTAATTAGGGTATTTTTCTAATTAGCCATGTTTTGACCGTATGGGGCCTAATTTCCCCCCTTTTTTTTTTTGTTTGGGTGAAGAATGAAAGGTAAAAGTATGTTGTGGGCGTATAATACATGGATTTCAATCAGTTGTCGACAGATTCAGGTGAAGAACGGAGTGGGTCAAATTGTTTAGGCCTTTCACTTTTGGACCATTTGTAAGCCTGTTATTAAAAAAGGGAAAAAATACGTAAATACAACACTTTTTAAGTATACAATTTTACAATTAACAAACTCATAAAAAAGTTTCATAAATCATGTGCTAAGTAAAAATACTATATATATTATTCTAACAGAATATTTAGAAAATATAAAGGTTAAATTAGGATAATTTGATAAACATTATCACAATCTAATATATAACACACATATATTGATAAGTGTGTTTTACACACTTATTTAGGTCACAAAATATGGAAAATTGTTGATGTATATGTTGAAATATGCCTTAATCCGATATAATTTGTGTTTTTAGGATTACATTGATGGATGGAATGAAGAGTATGGGAAAATGAACGAAAAATGACCAAAATGGAAGAATATGAAATTCCGAGGACCAAAATGCAATTATTCCCGAATGGCGAATAAAGCGTGGGATTGAGCTAAGTAACACATTGTGATATCATGAGATGTTAGAAGAAGAAGGAGAAGAAATCAAGGCCAAAAAGGTGGATGAAACAAACTTGGAGACCAAAGTGAATCAAAAGAGAAATAATTTCTACCATGCAGTCGCATGGTAGAAAGTCCATGCAGTCGCGCAAGCATCTACCGGGGATGAACAATGAAAATTTTATATAACCATGCAGTCGCATGGATTTATACCATGCAGTCGCATGGTTCCTTCTGGGCGCGAATTTTCTGGTTTCCTTATTTGAATCAAACACTTATGGTAATGCATCTAGGACTTCTTTATAACCCTAATCTCGACCAAAAAGAGGGGCTACGCCTTCCTAGAGAGAAAAACGACATTGTTGAGCAAGATTGAAGGCTAGGACGAAGACTTTCATTCCAAGATCCAAGATTTCAAGCTTTATATTCAAGAATTGGGTGATATCTTCTCCAAAATATTTTCTTTGTTATTTCAATTTATCCATGCTAGGCTAGGTTTTTATTGTACTAGGTGAACGATGAACCTCGTATTGTGAACCTTTAATTATTTATTTTGCAATTTGATTATAAACACGAATATTTGTTGTTGAATGGTCTATATTCTCTTTATTGCCTCCATAATTATATGCGCAATGATTATGTGAGTTTGGGTGGTCTATTTCATGCATTCGAGAGAAGGGAAATAGATTCTACAAGGTATAAATCATCGTAGGGTTCGATAGGGGATAGAGATATACCGCTATGCTTTACGTGAGTCTTTAAGTGTTCATAAAACGTTATGCATTCTTGTATTTTGGCATTTGTCATAGAGATATAGTCAAATGGTATGCGAGGATAGGTTTAGCTCTACTCGAGAGAGATTGTTGAATATTTTAGGAACATTGACTCTTCAACCGATTCATTGTGCTATCAAATTGTGAAATAAAGGTTAAGGGTGAGCCTACTTGGGGATTCGGGATCTTAATACGCTTTTCATACATATATTTCATCAAACATCTGCATTCAATTCGTTATCTTTGCATTTAGTTATTTACTTTCATTTAAACTTGCATTCCTAGTATAATTTAGATAATTTCATAGTTTGATCATCTCTTTGAATTTACTTAAGTTTCGGTTAAGGTCGAGATAAGTAACGTTTGAACTAATTCAATCTCTGTGGGAACGATACTTGGACTTCAAAACCCATTTTTATTACTTGAACGATCCGTACACTTGCGGTAATCAAAGTTGAATACATTTTCGACGTGTCAAGTTTTTTTTCAATAACATCTTCCATTTGCTTTCTATATAACCCTTGTAACGAGCTTTAAGCCGATGACTCCCAAGTCAGGTGACCATAGGGCACCAGGTTTTAAACCCTTACAGGCTTAATCACTCGAGTTATATAGGCTCGAACAGATGTCTTTATTTATTCAATGATTAGTGCAATACCCCTTTTATTTTAGACATCCAGTTTCTAGAACCAATCTCTAACTTGAAACTTTTACTTCGTTTTTGTCTCATTGGTCTAATCCAATCCACACAACACAATTTTCACGCATGGAATCCCTACAGATTATCTCACATTACATTTCTCTCTCCTCGGTCACAAAGACACAAATTGTAGGTCAAATTTGCATAGTTTTGGAAAAGTTCAATGACTATTTAGGGTAATTTCGAAATTCAGTGACCTCTTAGGAACTTTTTGAGAAATTCAGTGATTAATTAGGGAAGTTTTGAAATTCAGTGACCTCATGGGAACTTTTTAGCAAAGTTTAGTGACTATTCATTGTATTAACCCTTTTAAATGGTATTTTTAGAGAATGCGTGGTTAAAATGTAGAGAAATTTTTTGAATTTACATGTAAAATATTTTTTAATTTGAAGATATAGATGAAAATGAGTATAAAAAATAAATTAAATTAAATATCACCTGAGATGGGTTAATTTATTGGATTTTAAACAGTTTGATTTGGCTCCATTCAAACTTCAAAGGCTAATCGATAATGGCCACGTGGACCGGATTCGAAAGAATCATGCTACGGTGACATATAGTTTGACCGACAACATCAAGTTTGTTCATTTTAAAAACTATGTTTTAAATCAATCGATCTACCCAAATATAATTGGATAAGAAAATAAAGTTTTTGATTTGGTTTTGAATTTGGGTAATTATATTATCACTCAAAATTTACTTACTGCACCATATTATAATCACATTACAATTAAAATATATTGTCAATAAATACACCACAATAAATTTACAATTATACTCGCTATTCAATAAAAACTTAAAATGAACAAATTTATAATCACACCACACCATTTCTTCTACCCTCCAAGCTTCCTCGATAGCAATTCGATCTCTTTCGCATTTCGAAGAATTTCTTCGGCAATTCTTCTTGCATCTCAATTACATCCTTCATTAGACTCTCAAAATCGACCAGAGAAGACGGTGAAGGATTATGCTCCGTTGAGTTTAAAACTTTAAAAGAAACTAATTTTATTTATTAATAAAAAACTCTGGTACAATATTACTTTACATATGATTGTGATGGGATAATAAATTAATTCACGTAGCAAATAATTAAATATATTAAAAATTTCATTTATGTAATTTTCCTTAAATGCATTTAAGTAAATAAAAAAAATGCTTAAAATTGTGGTGTAATTAACAAAATTGGTAGTCGTAATTAATTAGCCTTTGACTTTTGGTGATTTGTTTTTTAACCCATGGAAAAGAGCAGTTTCTCCATTCTTGCCTTGGTCTTCCATTTTCCTGCGTACCGTACCTGCGGTTTTGAGCTACACCCACAATGCACTAATCAGTCGCGTTCAGATGCGATTATTTGCAATTTGATCAACTTGTATACTTGAATTTGGAGAAAATCGGGGATAACCTGACGGTAAAGGAATTCTCTCCTCCAGCAGAATTCTGACATTTTTGTGCGTCTTCATATTCCGAGGGGTATGTTTATGTTTATTGATTGTGAAATATCCAGTGATTTGCAGTTGCCTCTGTATTCGGTAGATTCTTTATTTTTAATAATTAACACACATCACCTAAGATTGTTTGCACAGGTTCGGGAGTTAAATTTTTGAACTATCATATTTTGTAGTAAACATGTAAACGTGCTGCTACATCATGATAGACTCTGTCTCCAGCAATTCGAATAAGTATCCATCGTCCTACATTTTAGTTGAGGATCGAATAGTCAGAATCAGGAACATTTTCTAGATTATTTTGAATAAATTGCAGAAACACAGTAGGGAATAGCTCGTTTGATGATTATGGAAGCTAAAGAGTTCACTTTTATGAAACTGATTACTATATTTAGTTGATCAAGGTATTTCCAGTGCATTAAGACATACAGTCCAACCCAGCTTCCTACAAAATGGCAATGGATATTGATTTATTAATGACCACAAATTCTTAGAATTCAACCCTCAAAGATAAGGGTTCTCACAACTCCCCTCTAGTGAGCTAAAGGAGATTGCACGAATTGTTATCTGTTGCTTTGGAGACACTATTTACCTCAACATTTGAAATCTAAATTAGTGAACTTTGCAGGACATTCTGCACTCTAATATTCCTTTTGCTAGCTAGGTGCCTCGTATGTATGGTTTTAACTAATTGGATATATACAAGAGGAGAAGCAAATGAATTTCATGGGATTGTAGGTGGATTGTTGCTATTGAAGGTGGCTAATCGGAGTCAGCTATATATCATTTGATTTAGTGTGAAATATTGGAGTAATATTGGAGCCGACGCCCCAAAATTAGGCTCGGCCGGCCTGGCTCCGGATGTTTCCAGGCCAAGTCCGAGCCGGCAAGCCATTTTGTCATCCCTACTCGAGATAAGTGCTGGGACATTCACGGGAAACCAGCAAATTGGCAACCTAGAAAAAGGAAGGATGGGCGTGCCTATCAAACTTAATCTGACCAAGATAAAACTATTAACTCGGTCCTACTCTTCCATTCAGCAAGGAATAGGTTGAACAACTATGTTGTCTCCTCAATCAACCATCTATCAATTTCTCTCAAGTTAATCCCTCGTCAGGCTCCATTGTCGGGTCATGCTGAGTAGCTCAATCTAGTAAACCCCATTCAACCTTAAATTCGTTCACTCATTCGAAGAACCCTTGGATCATTGATTCAAGGGCCTCTAATTATATGACAAGGTGCTCTAACCTTTTTTACTCTTTATCTTCCTTGTTCTAATCATACCACTGTTAAAATTGCTGATGGATCTTTAACTTCAATTGCTGGAATTGGTAATATTAAATTGTCCTAGAATCTAGTTCTTAAATCTGTCTTCCATGTTCCCGCCTTAAAATGCAACCTAATATCTGTTAGTAAAATTGCTTGTGACAATCACCGTGTTGCCAAATTCTTGCCTCTATCATGTCAATTTTAGGAACTACTATCAGGGAAAGATGATTTGCAGTGCTAGAGTTCATGATGGTCTTTATCACTTTGATGGTGATCAACCAAAGAGTCGACAAACTTTGGTGTCTGGTGTTGCTTCAATGTCTGTTTCTAGTAATAGGGAAATAATGTTATGGCATCATAGAATTGCCCATCCTAGTTTTTCATATTTGAAGCATTGTTCCCATCTTTATTTAATAATAAAAATTCTATTCCTTTTGAATGTGAAATTTGCCAACTTGCCAAACAGACTCATACCTCATTTTCTCCAAAACCATACATGTCATCCACACCATTCTCTTTAATCCAAAGTGACCTATGGGGACCATTCAAAATCACCACTTCTCGTGGAAAAAAATGGTTAATTACATTAATTGATGATAACACACGCGCCACATGGGTTTATCTACTTAGGGAAAAATCTGAAACCAGTCAAATATTTAAAATTTTTCATAAAACGATTCAAACCCAATTTCAAAATCATATTCGAACTCTAAGAACCGATAATGGAAAATAATATTTCAATTCCATTCTAGGCGATTATCCGTTGGAAAATGGGATTATGCATCAAAGTTCGTGTGTTAACACCCCACAACAAAATGGAGTATCTGGAAGAAAAAATCGTGATTTGTTGGAAGTAGCCCATGCACTTATGTTTACCATGAATGTCCTAAAATACTTATAGGGAGATGCCGTATTAACCACTACCTATCTCATAAAGCGCTTACCTAACCGTATCATAAACTTTGAAACTTTTTTGTCGGTCCTCACCAAAAACTACCCACAAGTCTCTACATCCAATGCTCTTCCCCTCAAAACTTTTGGATGTACGGCCTTTGTCCATATTCATTCCCACAATAGAGATAAACTTGATCCCCGAGCTCAAAAAACCATCTTCTGATCTTCATTGGCTACTCACCAACTCAAAAAGGTTATCATTGCTATTTTCCACAAAACAAGAAAATCTATGTTACGTGTGATGTCACATTCTTTGAGGATACTCCTTATTTCTCTCCAAACTCGCTTCGGGGGAGAAACAGGATGAAGCTTGTTGTCAATGAGACGCCCTTGACTTAATTAGATGCTCATACTATGTCTATTCCTGAGTCCGTTCAAACCAATTTTCCAATAAATGAACCACCAAATGGTACCCAACCTCATGTGCCTGACCATATACCTTTATTGGAAACAGGGTGAGAATCACATCATCTGCCTGATTGTGTACCTTTATTGGAAACAGGGGGAGAATTAACCATGCCTCATCAGCAAGAGTTAAGGGTCTACTCTAGAAGAAATGTCTCTCAAACAAATAAAGAGATGAATCATACTCATAGTTAAGAAGTTGAATCGATGGTAGATCCTCACTTGCCAAATGAGTCGGGTAAACCTAGTCCCAATCTTGATCTAGATTTACCAATAGCTCCCAGAAAGGGTGTTAGGTCTTGTATTCAACATCCTATTTCTATGTTTATCTTCTATTCAAATCTATCACTTTCATTCCATGCCTTTACCTCGAATATTTCTAGTATGATAATTCCTAGGTCTATTGCATTATCTGTCCCTGAATGCAAAACTGCAGTTCTCGAGGAAATGCGTGCTCTCAAACAAAACAATACGTGGAGTTGGGTGGAAATGCCACAAGAAAAAAGTGTTGTAGGGTGCAAATTGGTGTTTACAGTAAAGTATAAGGTTGGCGGTTCTGTGGAGAGACACAAGGCATATCTGGTGGCCAAAGACTATACTAAAACCTTCGCTCCTGTCGCAAAACTCAATACCATCTGAATTCTACTCTCATTGGCAGCTAATTTAGATTGGCCCCTACATCAACTTGATATAAAAAAACGCATTCCTAAATGGGGAGCTTGAATAAGAGGTTTAAATGTGTCAACCTCCGGGTTTTGAAGAAGATGTAGGGAGTCAAATTGTTTGTAAACTCAACAAGTCTCTCTATGGTTTAAAACAATCCCTGCGTGCTTGGTTTGACCATTTCTTGAAGGTAATCAAGAATTATGGTTATACTCAAGGACAATTTGATCATACCCCATTTGTCAAACACTCTGGAAAGGAGTAGATAACCAACATAATCATGTATGTTGATGATATCATTTTCACTGGAAATGATAGTGAAGAGACGGAAAAAATCAAACAAATGATGGCAAAAGAATTCGAAGTTAAAGATCTTGGAGCATTGAGATACTTTCTGGGAATGGAATTCTCAAGGAGTAAAAAGGGTATTTTTAGAAGAAACTCGCATGATGGGATGTAAATCGAGTAAAACTCCAATTGAACTGGGTAATAAAGTAAAAATGCTTGAGGCAGGACTGGTCGATAAAGGAAACTGTTGGAAATAAATCCCACATCGCCTGTGGACAATGTCTTGGGTCAGTTTATAAACAATGTGGCAAACCTCTCTTGCAGAACCGGTTTTGTGAGATGAGTTAGGCCCATGAATTTCTACATGGTATCAGAGCCTATCACATGATTGTGGGCTCACACTACTTACCCCGTGACAAGGATCAGAAAAATTACTGGCCTGCACGTGAGGGAGGGTGTTGGAAATAAATCCCACATCGCCTGTGGACAATGTCTTGGGCTAGTTTATAAACAATGTGGCAAACCTCTCTTGCAGAACCGGTTTTGTGAGATGAGTTAGGCCAATGAATTTTTACAGAAACTATCAACGTCTTGTTGGAAAGGTCATTTATCTTTCTCATACAAGACCAGACATATCATATGCAGCGAGTTTAGTAAGCCAATATATGCACGCACCATGTCAAGGTCATCTCAATGTTGTATATAGAATCTTGAGATATTTAAAGCAATCACCAGGAAAAAGGTCTATTTTTTCGCAAAGACAAATGATCAAAAAGTATTTTTTATTTATAGATGATAGATATTTTATCAAAGAGAAACTTGATGGAGATATTATTGGCATTGAGTATGAGCCAACATCACACCTACTAGCCAATATTCTCACAAAAGGACTAACTGAACAAACTCTTGATTTCCTCGTAGGCAAGCTTGGTCTCTTCAACATTTACAGCCAAACTTGAGGGGGAGTGTAGACGAAATCAAATATTATCTTATTTGATTTAGCACTTTGTATTTATAGCTAGCATTGATTTAGTATTTTTTATTTATAGCTTATAGGATTCTTTCCCTGTGAATTTGATATTTTAAGATAAATATCCCTGATTTTTTGGACTTTATTTTATTCCATTGTAGCCTAAAGGGCTGTATTATTCTTGAGTTAATACATATTGAAATTATCTCATCTCTGACTTTTTATAGCCCCCCAAAAAAAAAAATCTATCAATTGATGAATAGTGTTTTTTTAATTCTAATTTTATTTTGTCTTGGTCTTGTCTTGTCTGGAATACTGGACAATTGATCAGGTTTATGACTGTGATGCTAGAGTTAATAATTACTGGATTAGGGACATCTGATGGTAATATATAACTATAAAGATTTACCCTTTTCTAACTTAGCATGACTTATTAACTAATAATGCTAAACATGTGCATAAGATTTTCATCTCATCAAACAAATTATTTATTCCAAACGCAGCATGGACTTGCTGGACACATATACTACAGTAACAAATCAAACACTCCTGAAACCTATGTACATAGTATTCTATTAGGTAGTCTTCAAAGCCCAGTCTTCATCAGCTCATTTGCACTATCATCTTTAGTTGGGTACAACTGTTCCAACACATCCAAGTCCGACTACAAAAAAGGCCACTGCCTGCAGTAGTAGATAGATGTAGAAATGATTGTTCCCATAGAACATGTTATACACAGCACAATGCAGCAAGCACATCCCTATTACAAGCTCCAAGATGTAGATCCTGTTTTAAAATCAAAATGCTCAGGTTAGTGCACAACAATGTCAAGGGACATTCTAAATGATGATTACTCCATTTGTGGATTTAATGTTTGATGCATAAAAGATTCTACTGGTTATTCCTCAAGAAAATAATAGAAGTTTTAACATAGTGGGTATGTATCTGTAGGGGAATTTGAGCGTTTGTATACCTTAATGATCTAAAAGACATCATGTTTTTATCTATAGCATGATTGGCCTTTCCAATTTCAATCACCAAACGTTTACTGATCAACAGTATTATGAAATGGTGAGTATGAAGCACATACTGGATATTATACCTTTCTCTTATGCGTGATCGTGGCCTCCTTGCTGCGTTGGCACTGAACTTTTGCTTCATCATATTGCCCAGCTTCTCTGTTACAATCCACTCATTAACTCTGTTGGCTTCAACGAGCCCTATAATAGCTGCTTTGGATCGATGAAGTGACATAACATTCTCGAATAATATCCAAAAGACGAGAAGAGGTAAAGATCTGTGACAAAGTAAGTGGGACTTCAAATTAATTATTCTTATTTCTTGGGAGATTTGTGAAAAATAGAAGAATAGAAATTGTATTTGGCTTATCTGGATCTGCATGCCTTATAGTGGTAATTGCATTGAGAATGGTTATGCATGCTGGAAGGTAAATTGCCAGTGGCCTTGGGAGGTGAACTTCTGGAACTAATATAGTTGCAGGTATTACAACGCAGTAAAAGAAAAATGTGACCCAGTGCGCGATGATCTTTCTTACGAAGAAGAATGCATATATGACGTGCCATTTCTTATACAGTGATACACGCTGCAAAGATCAGGAAGGAACTGTAGGAATATTCTCAGGGATATTCAAATTCAGAGTCATACCACTAGTTTATTGCTGATAGTAAAAGCGAGCAATTATAGATTTAATACCTCGCAGGTGAGAATTTCTACAAACATCTTTCTGAAAAGATTAGCCGGTCCACATGACCAGCGATGTTGTTGATATCTGTACGCCTTAAACGTACTTGGTAGTTCATTTTTTACCTGATGGAAGGTAAATTGTGTTCAACTTAGTGGAATCTTTATGATACACTGCAGATAGTGTATCATAGTGAAAGTTTAGATGCTTACTTCGAGGTCACCCACAAAGAGGAATTTCCAGCCCTTGAGACCAGCTCTGACAGCAAGGTCCATGTCCTCTACCGTAGTTCTATCTTTCCACCCTCCTGCATCATTTATTGCTCGGATCCTCCAAACACCAGCAGTTCCTGCAATTCATGTCAAACATCTTAAGTCTGTTTCTTTACTTGTTGGCAAGAAATGAATTTGTTTAAAGAGAAACATGATATGCTGATAACCATTGAATCCAAAGAACGAGCATGTTGAGGAGCCCACTTCTTGTTCTACACTGAAGTGATAGTCTAATGACATCTGTTGGAGCCGAGTCATCATACACTCATCTGCATTCACTGCAAAAATAAATTTATTGTCAATACCTTGAAAACATGCAAAATTTTTTAGAGCAACTGAAGCTGTTATGAGGGATATCCACTTTGGTTTACTTTGCCCCCTGTTTGGCCCAATTTTTTAAAACTCATTTTTCTTCCAACTCATTTTCAGCCACAAATTTTATGGGACCACAATTTTTATCAACTTTTTAACTACATATTTCATCAACTTTTATCAAAATCTACTAAACGTGTGATTTTTAGCCAAACCAAATGGGGGCTTTATTTTCATTTCAAATTTAGAGTTACATATTAACTAAACCAATTACCTTGTCTTTTCACTATAATCTTCATTTTGTGGGATATGGCTTTATTTCACTATTGGAGCAACTGGTCAATCTAGTTAGACAGATCTTCAACTATAATATATATAGCACTGTAATAGGCCTTACCAAATTTCCATCTTGCCTGAACCAAGCCGAGTTCTGGGTTTTCAAGTAGGTAGGGGATAGTCCTCCAGAGAAAATCTTCCTGAGGCTGGAAGTCCGCATCAAAGATCACAACAAAATTACAATCTTCAACATAATCCTTTTTTAAGCCATCTCGAAGAGCACCAGCCTTGTAACCATTCCTGTTGTTCCTTGTCTCATACTTAACATTCACCCCTTTCTTAATCCATTTTCGACACTCCAATTCCACCATTGCCTGCATATATATTCTACAGAATCATTGCACCGAGACATGATTTTACTAGAATTTATATTGAAGATTACATTTGGTTGAAAAGGATACCCTTAAGGCTTCATTGGTGGAGTCATCAAGAACTTGCACAATGAGTCGATCTGATGGCCAAGAAAGCCCACATACAGCTCCAATGGAAAGCTTGTAAACCTAGGCATAAAATAAGATTTTGGATTTATTTACTCATATCGAGTTTAATTTTTTTGAAATAGAAAATAAATCTTTCCTCTATTCTTTAAGTTTAATATTTGCTTAAGTATGAGCTCTCATACAACTATACAAGTTCTCACATGATTGATAGTGTGTTGGATGATGTACCCCAAAATGTTTGTCCACTGTGAGAAATGGACAATAGTGTTGTGCCTTGATGAAAAACTATCAAGAATTATGTTTATTTCATTTAATTTGCTTTTTTTTTTTTGTGAAGCTTTCGGGTGGATACACATATTTTCTCTCTTTTATATACATTGATATGAGAGACATGAATATTGGGGATAAATCAATGCAGACCAACAACTTAGGTTGTGTTAGATGGTCTTTTATAGGACTTATCTGTTCTTTATCTAGCCAGTGTTTTAGTAGTAAAACCTACCTTAAAAGGGAATCATCAAGCAAGCTGGAATTACATTGTACTAAATTGACAAATGATATGCTTTACCCAGTTATTAATGTGGTTTAAATGTTGACAACAGCGATCATATAGATGAACTATGTTGTGTCATCAAAGTAATGTTCCATGTCCATTTGGAAACTTCATCGCTTAAACATAAAAGAAAATTTCCTACCGGATATATACTACCTTATGATAGATGCACGAGAGTTGAAAGTTAGGAGGAAGGGGAAGCAATTTTATTTAAAATTTACTAAGCATGCATGACACTGGATTAATGATAAACTAAAAAGAGAAATAGGCGACTTTTATTTTAATCTCGTTCATTTATCTAAATAAGGATTATTAAACTTCTTGTAGAAAAAATACTTAAATCTTGTTGATCAAGCTTTCTTTCATCGTTGTTTCTTCTTCAGCAAGAAGTACGACGATGCACGGCCACTCAGACATGCATAGAGAGAAGTTTTGAAGGTACTTTTTTGTGATTTGTCAAAAATGATGTCTTTTAACCTTTTAAGTATCTAATTAATTTTTGGTTTTCACCAGGCATGATTCAGACACTCATTTTTTAGCTTTTAAATTCTATCTAATTCTTTTGGAAGGAAATATTATTGTTTTTGATTTTTTAAATTGAAACTTGATCAAAAAAGTAAGTGTGTATGAATTGCTATCCAGCTTTAATAGTATGTATGTTCATGATTGAATAAATTTTGACCTGAAAGCTGTAAGATTTTAGTATCAAAAGCACTATTGGGGCACGCCACTTGGATCTTTATTTGCCTATCTGAAATGATAAAGGAATGCAGAATTTGTATGCCTCTGTAGACGTGTTCTATGTGCTTGATGCACATTTATGCCTAAAAGAAAGTATATATAGATACTAGAATTGCTGAAGATATTCTAGTGTTTACCTCTTTTTCGTTGAACATGGGGATTTGAACCAACACTGTAGGGTAGTTCTTGTTTCTATCTAGGTCTTCTTTTATGCTGTCTAGCTGGTACTTGGTGTATCTTTTCTTCCCAAAAAAATGGACAAATGTAATCACAATTGCCATGTAAACCCGTTCGATGAATAGCATAGCAGACATCACTATGCATATATAAACTGCAACACGTAGAATAGGTGCAATGATTGGCACTCGTATACTTTCCCAAAGATTGCTGAGACTTCTTGTTGCATCATAGATCTCATTCACATCTGGATCTCGAAAAACTATGTGTCTCATGGTGAAGATTGAGAATGAAATAAAGGAGAATGAAACTAATTTAGAGTCACACAAGAGAGTACTTATGAATTGAGTGAAATGCACCGATGCAGAAAGCAGTCACACCATGCTTCTGGCATTTTAAGTTTTTGCTTTAAATAGGCATAGGAAAACACATAGGTGTAAATAAGGACAAAATGTGGGGTTTAGGTGGAAGAATATAGAGGTGTGAGTAATCCACAAAAATGAATCTTCTTCATTATGAGAGACACACGGTCTACATGCATGATATGTTGCTGCAACGTATCAATTGCTAGCTGGAATTCTGGCTTTTCCTGCCGATTCGGTTAAAGGATGAAAGTTAAATAATGCAGGTAAAAGATCGTTGTCAATTTTGTTAGTTGTTTGGGCAATGTCATTAAGGCAGAAAGTTGCACTTTTAGATTTACCTTTCATGTGCATTTAAGATGCGCCTCCTATATTTTCTCTGGCGTGCCAGAGAAGTTGAGTTCCAGCCTTTTGTGGCCTTTCCTTATTTTTAAAAATAATTTAATAACATTGTATTGGCATTTAGTATGATCTATCATTTACTTAGTCTTCACTATTTTACTCTTGGAATTAATTAATAAATCAAGGAGTAGAAGGAGAAGAAGAGTAAAACGAAAATAATGGATTCCAAATTTTGCTTTGATATAAAAATTTTCAGGGAAGTAATTAGAATGGAAAAAGATGTTTAGCTTATATTCATGTGTTGTTCTTTTATATATGCTTGCCAAAACATGATTATTTAGTGTAGAAAGGTGACCCTGCACACATTTCATAATCTCCAACAAATATGCATCCTTTTTAATCTTTTGAACATATGCATGATTAGAGTACATGAATATTGTCCCTAATCATGCATATAACTATAATGTAACCTAAGGAGGTAAATGCTTACTTTTGTTTATTATAAATCTAATAAAGTTCTATAGAGCTTGTTAGGGATGTGAAAAACAATTGTTAATTAGTGATCGTTGTCGAAAGATTTGGATTAACAGCTATAATATCCACGAGTCTTTGGCACTCTGATATCAGCTAGGATTTTATTACTGCACCATTGATAATTATGCATTTATTGCTGTTGTTGTAATCCTTTAGATTGATATTAAAGGTGAAGGAGTTGATGCTGTTATCTTGCTGGAACTCCTAATATGTTCTGATTTTTCTTAAAATCTCCTTTTTTGTGTGCTATTATTTTTCACACATGAGATCTTTTAGTTATTAATACATCCATTCTCTGAATTTATTAGTTCGTTATATGTACTGCTCTACTATTCCCGCAAAGTAGTAAGTATGCGACGTTGTTAAATTTGTAGAGCAATCAGATACCTATTTCAATAACGCAAATAATTTTTGAAACATTTTAACTGGAGCACGATGAAACCTCAAATGATAAACAGCTAAGTTGCTTGAACATTGACATGTCGATTTAAATTCTTTAAAATATAAAATTTATATTATTATAATTTTGTTTTTGTAGTATTTAATATAAGAAACAACACATGCCATGTCAGACATTTGCCCGAGGAATGCTCCTAAAGTATCCCTCTAGCTTTAGAAATTTTGAAAAGCATGTAAAAAGTAGGAGACGGCATGTGGCTTGTTGGAGCCATGTCATAGAGTGTCCGAGAAGTGTCGATCTCTAATACAACACTTTGTACATGGGCATGCCGTCCTAGTAAGTGTGTCCATGCATCATAGAATTACGGGGAAAGAAAATTCCTGCATCCATGACATATTAGGTGCAAAAAATAACTACAAACATATTTTATGTTATGATCTTTATGAGACAGGAAGAATGGATCAACAGAAAAAAAATGAAAAGAATAAAGAAAAGAGGGAAGAAAACCTATTCTCTAGAGTCTTAGTATTGAACCTGAAAGGACATAACTACCTCCTGTGTTGAACAAAAAATATGCAGAACTTAACGAAACAATTGACGTTTGCTGCTCATGCTCTGGGATATCAAATATCCTTATTTTATAAAATGAACTAGGAAAGTTTGATATCCTTAAGCACATTCCTCGAACATAGAAATCAATCTATGCATAATAATTGATCGTCAATATCTTCATGTAAAAGCGGACATCTTTAGCTTCATCTTTGACTCAAAACAATTCTTTAATAAATGTCTGTATTCGTGAATAATTTGTTCACAAATCAAAATGGTGGTAGTACAAGAAAATTAGCAATATCGGAGAGAATCTATAGCAATGATTGAGCTTCCGAAGGAATAAAAAATGTAATAAAAGGCTGAGGGCCGTCTTGACATTAGCATCATATATTCATAAATGTCATGTCATTTAGACTTTTGTTTCCCCAGTCATAAATGATAATGAAAATCGGTAAAAGATCTATTACTAATTTGATCTATTTACAGCATGATTGTGGTTCAGTTTATAAAGCCAGAGAATGATTTGATCTATTTACAGTGAGGCATGAAGGTGGAGGTCATGAAATCCATTTTAACTGAGAGAATAGGATGTATACGGTAGAATCATAACCATAGAATATGACGTTTACTGAAGTGCATCCCTTGTCTCATACATTATGGGGATGATGAGACGGGATGTATTTTACATGTCAGATGGGCTTATGAGATTCATCACACAAAGAGCAACAGCTAGGCGTACTACAGGTCATGAATTCTACCTGAAATTTTGCATTCACTATTTGACACACTTTATTTCAGTTAAGAATAATAATTTGAACTTGAACAAGTGAACAATAAAATTTATAACTTACATTTAGCCCATGATTGGACTCCATTTTCCAAAAAAATGTATTTTTCAAAACTCATTTTCAACTACACATTCTTCCATAAAATAATATTATACTTAAAACATAAAAATTTTCCTTATCTTTTAGTATCACTTTCTCCAAAAAATCACTATTTCAAAATATATTTTCCCCCAAAATTTCATTTTAATGAAATCCAAACAAGGGCTTAGTATATGCTAAATTTTCCATTTCTAATTAGCCCTTGTTTGGTGGCCTTTAGTTTAATTTAATTTATTTCTCATACTTATTTTCAATCATACATTTATACAATAAAATATTCTACACATAAACCTAAATTTTTCCCCTACTTTTTAACCACACATTCTCCAAAAAATAATATTCAAAACTTAGTTTTTTTCAAATTAAAGGCCACCAAACAGGGACTTAATAGTAGTACACGAGAAGTCTTTCTAAGTGGTATCCACGATTGGGTATAAATTGATATAGTTTGAGATATAGAATCAAGTTGCTTCACAAGAAATTTGTCAAGCACTAGAGATAATTCACTTATTGGGCATCTAGTATTAGAGAGCCTGTAAATGGGGCGACGAAAGCAAACTTGGATGGCAATATAACCAAGAAGATTTGATAAGTAGTTTTTAATAGTGTGCAGTGTACAAGTGCCATACTCTGCCATATGATTCTAAATTGCTTACCTTTTAAATGATTGTATAGATCTCTAATGCTCCAACTTGGCATTTCGGTCAGTATATCTGTGTCAACACGACACAACACGAGTACTGGTATGAAATACAGGTCGGATCCTTCAATTTTCAAGCTGACACGGCAACCTAAAAAGGCTGACCGTGATAGAAAAAGATGAAAAAATAAAAGAAATGAAGGAAAAAATAGAAGCTAACCCTACCACGCTGATTTAGTCGGGTTTTAGTGTCTATGGCCCCAAAGTTCATGGGCTTTAGAAAATTTCCGGCATCCACTGGAGAAGACGAGAGAAGCGGCCGGAGAAGATGAGAGAATTTTCAATTTTAAGGGTTTGGTCAAATTGTTTAAAGTGGGCCTTGTCACTTTTAAGTGGAACTAGACAATTTTAAAATGTAGGTCAAATTTTGTTAAGGTGGGTTTAGAAAAACCCTTTGGTTTACTTAAAATTTTAATAAAAATTAAGTTAAAGAAATTAAAAAATTATTTTAAATCAACGTAAAAAATTAAAAATATTATTTGAAACATGTACCCGTGTCCGAAATTTGGACTTTTTTTAGCCATGTTCTCGTATCCTACCTTTTAGAAAATAAAATATTCAAAACTTAGATACGTACTTGTATCCGATACCCGTATTTGAGTCCTAGTATTATAGGTAAAGATCTCGTTTCTCCCTTTTAAATGTTTCTCCTTTCAAGGTTGCATTGGTTGGTTTGGTTATTATTTAATTTTTGGAATCATTCTTCACATTTACGGCACCTTAAAATTACCAAACATGAGCTTGTAAAAATTGTGCATTCAAAGGATCATTCCCAACTTGTACTCTAGTGATATGGGAATGGCAAAACTTTTTGATCAAAACTATCTTACAATATCTTCCCTAGATTTACAATTTGTAGTTGTAATCCCTTGCTATGGCTGATAACAATTGTTTTCTCTTATGTAGCTTTTTAAATTGTACAGAATGCATAAAAAGTAAACTTCTTAAGCTTTCTAAGTTCTGTTACCTTCATTTGAATATTAAAACCTATGTAATCTTATTTTTACAAGTATTACTTGTCAGTTTAAGTTGTTGTACTCTGTTCCTGTTACCGTATTTTTCTTGTTGGGTGTAGAAGCTAGATAATTGAGAAATCTGAATTTTATTGCTTGGAATTTTACGAGTTGTTACAACATACTCTACATTTTCCTTGAGTACAATGAGTAGCTACAACTCATTCAGTTTTTACTGTTTTAACAATAAATTTGCCGAGAAAAGTCAAAGACTAATTTGCAATAAAGACATTGGAATATGTTGAAAATTACTCTATTAAAGATAACTTTGGAACATGAAGCTTTTACCATGAAAAATTGGAGTCTTAGCGTTGGAAGATGAAGTCTTGCCTTGAAAACCAGAAACTCCATTTTGAAATATCAAATCTTAGCTTTCATTTGAGAATAATTTATAAATAGATAAAAATGAGTGGTGGATGGTATTCATAGGTCCATTAGATTGTATGGTTGAAAATGAAATTTGATCATTTATAAATGATATATAAATTTTGCCAAACGGATGCTTAAATATTGATCATTGAATAACTTGTGTATCTACAACAATCTATAACACTCCATTATGCCTCTACAAAGAGGCTAACTTTGTATTGCTGAAGTATCACAGTTAAAGAGATCATAAAACATTAAAATATAGAGTGAGCTATAGCTACTATTGTAATTAATCCTTAATTCTTCTTCAATAAAATTGCATATTTATTAACACCTAGCTTCTGCACCCGCGAAACTTGGTATGAAAGCAGGTTAAATCTCAAAATGTTCAGTAAATTATCCAGTAGCTGTGAAGTGTAAACTAAAATTCTAGCAACATTGTTTGTGTATTGAAAATGACAATCTGAAATATCAAAAGCAGCAATGGCGGATTATTGGAAGTTGCAGAATTTTTTTTTTTGGCTTCTTGTAACCTAAGTGAAATTTGCACTCAACATTTTTTTAATTTTAGAAACATTTGTCTACTCTTCTAGTGAACTATTGGATCAACCTCTCTCTTTACATATTCACCAAGTCAAGATCCAATATTTGGAGGGCATTATGTATATTGGAGTCGTCAAATGCAAATGTTTTTCATCTCATTAGATACTTGAGATATCATTGAAAACGAGGAGTTTGAAGCACCAAGCAAAAACAATTGACGATTACAAATTAAGAGGGGGTGTTAAAGACAAAACCTAATTTGCGTTCTTCAAAGAGCATTGTAGGTTATTGCAAGACTACAATATGAAGATGGCTTTTGAAAAAACAAGTACCATTTGAAGATGAAGTCTTGCGTTGAAAAGTAAAAGGCTACATTGGAAACCATGAAGTTTGTAAACTTTCCAATAATCTAGAATACTCTGTTGATGCCTATGTAAAGATGCTTATTTGTAGTGTTGATTTATCACTAGTAAATGTTGGGTGCAGAAGCTAGATATATAGAAAATTTGTAGTTTTATTGATTATAATTTTAGGATTGATTGCGAGAGTAGTTATAGCTCACTCTATATTTTAGAGTTTTACTATCATTTTACTAGTGATACTTCAACATCACAAAGTTGGCCTCTTTATGGAGGCATCAATGGATCGTTCTAGATTGTTGGGGATTACACAAGTCATTCAAAGATCAAGACTTGATATTTGAATTTCTAGTTTTCAAGACAAGCTTTATCTTCCAAAGCTAAAATTCAAATTTTCATTTTTCAAAGTCTTTAAAGATTGCAAATTAGTCTTTGACTTTTAATACCTCTTAAAATATAACCTTCAATTGCTTATTGAATTTCTCGAACTATTCAGTTGTTAGTGCTTTTGTGAGAATGTTTGCGATTGATCATTGGTATTGATGGATTCCATGCAAATTTTGCCTTGATTTACTAAATGTAAGATGAAATGATGTCGGAGTTCAATATGCTTGGACCATCATGCACGAAAGACTGAAATTTATTCACTGCAATTTTTGACATGTTGTCACAATGATTGTTGTTGCTCTTGTGCTTTGAAAATTTGAATTGAACCCGTCTTTTTTATATTTCCATTTCATACAGTATTTGGAAGTCCTATTATATTCATTAAGTACGAGGCAAAGTAGCACCCCATACACAAAAAGAGCCCTAGACTCGATTCGTCGGCTTTGATGAAATTAAGATTGACCATGTACCTAGAAGGGCCAATGTCGAGGTTAACGTTTATGGACCCGTTGTTAAAAGGAAAGGTAGGTCCTAATTTCAGGATGCAGCCGTCTGATGCGAGAGTGAGGTCGCTAAACTACGACGAGTATTTCGCTTTTTGAAGGGACACTAATGTCGCTGGTTCTCCCTTAGGGAGCGAGACCCTAAACAAAGTTCAAGAAGCCCTGAAAAGTGGTAAACTTTGAAAGGAAAGGGAATTTCAATGTCCAGTAGGAAGTAGGGAGACCGTCTATCACTCTTGCCAGCTATACGTATGTCACCTTTCAAGCTTTCTTCGCTTCCTTTGATCAAAGATATTTCGAGTCTAAGTCGATCGATAAACCCTTCATTGGTAATTAGCAAACGGCAATTGATGAGAACCAAAAGAATCAAGATTGAGGTGCATCTTATACTAAACAAGAATGACGAAGGAAATTTCATTAGAACATGTATCGGTGGGTTTTCTAGTTCTATTTCGTGTAAGGTGATGGGCTTTCTCTTACTCTTCTCATGTGCGAGGATAGGCTCATAGTACGTGAGCCGTCAAGTAGGAGGCATGACCAAATGAATTGTGTGAAATAAGTGAATTTATCTAGTAGAGGCATTCTTGAATTATGTTATGCAATAATGATATAGTTATTTTTTCAGGGTAAGAAAAAGGTTGATAAGACTCCAAACGGGTAGTTCTACTTGTTATCGTACGATCAACCAATTCCTTAAAATGAAGACCTTAGAACGTTCCTGCGAATTATGATTCTCGCCCAGAATGTAAGCAAATATATCATGTTTATTGCTCAATTGTACTTTGGTATCTTACGTAGAGCTGAATTAGGTTTTTTCGGTGTTCTCGTTGAAACACGCGGGCATACTCCTTCCTTCTGGGGACATTGATCCAAAGCTCAAGTATGTTCTATGCATGATCAAGTGCTTTTCTGCTCTTCAAGCTTTCCCTTGATGCGCAAATAAAATGGCTGGAATTTTTATGCACTGCTTCGGACATCTTGAATGGTTGTTTTTGAAATGAACTATTGGATGTTTTGAGATTTAACCTTGCTCGCATACCAAATTTGTTGAGTGCGGACCTAGATAATTGAGAATTTGAATTTATATTGATTGAAATTTTACAAGAGTTGCTAAACCACACTCTATATTTTATTTGAGTACAAAGACTAGCTACAGCTCTAAGTTTTTACTGTTTTACGTTCAATGACCTTCAATGCTCTCTGACTTTTAGCATTTCTTTCTATCAGTAAACTCCAGATTTGCTGGTATACGTGCCGTTCTGTTCTCATTTCTACAGTGCTTCAGTAATGATTGCCATTCCTTTTTTTTTTTTTTGCCCCCTCCCTATGCATTATGACTGTTAGTTAATTATTTTCAATTTTGAGTGGCTGACGTCTTATAATTATCTACATGTCTGTATTCAAATGTTCTTTGCAGTACCAATGCGAGAATTTCAATAACAATTATTATTCCTTTTCAGTCTATTAGCCAAAGGTGAATATTCTGCTAAGACAGAGGAAGGGCAGCAAGGTCAATTGAAAAAATTCAAATATCCTCGACTTTTTTGTCGTTCAAGTCCTGATGTCTCCTTTTGCTTCTAATAACCTCCTTGCCTTTAGTTGCAATGTCCATTGCTTGAATTAAGAAAAAGTGGAAATTTGTCTTCTGGTTTATATATGAAGATTTCATAAACCATTAACGAAACTGTTCTTGTTCTTGTATGTATACTCATAGTTTCTGTCAAGTATCTAGCAATTGGATTGTAATTTGCTTTTCTTTCTTTGCTTTTTTGCTTTGGTTAATTATTTGGTGACTAGTCTGAGCTATGCCAAATCTGCTCATTATTATTCGTTTCAAGCGTGTTTGAACCATATTTGTAACTCAGTAGTGGAATTTTGATCTTGCAGATCGGCATTTACTCTTAGTAATAACTTAATTTTTCTCCACATGCCATCTTATATATTATTATTAATACACTTGTTATATCTTAATAGCGCACACACATTATATACATTGCACACATATTTTATATAAGGATGTATATAGAAGAGATGTAACAAGCATTCACAGATTGGTGATTGATATCTCATATATAATATTATTAATGCATAATTCTCCCAAACGATTACTGCATATTTGGAGAAATTATAGGATTCTTAAAGCTAATTCCTCCACCATGCTCGTCACGGGTACAAATGGAAATGATTCTTAGTCCTTAGTCATACACTTATCTTCAAGTCTTCGCAGCATGCAAGTACCTTGACTCTTTATTTTGGGTACCCTTATATTTTTCTCTTCATTTGAACTCCCTTATTGACAAATGACAAACCAATTAGCTGCTGCATTGGTTTCTCTTGGTCTATGTGTAATATTTTCAGCAATCTCTTATAATATGCTTTTAGTTTGCTCAACTAGATAGACTGCTTCCCAAGGTCCTTGCCCATGTAAGTTGATGACAGAAGCTAGGCTTTGGGAATCTACCTCCACATCCAGTGGTGTAATTTGCTTCTGCTTGCACATACTCAGCCCCCAAGTAAAGCTATGGTTTCTGCAAATTAGCTGCTACAATTCCCATAAAATGCAAATACTAGCTGCCCGTTATGATCCCTTAGAATGCCCCCTCCCGCTGGTTCTTCTACGGATGTATAATATCCGTGTTAAGCTTGTATCTTTCTGCCTCTGGTTTTACCCTCTAGGAAGAGCACTCTTTGAAGGCTGCCACCCAGATGTCTCCTTTCCAGCACTGTTTGGTGAACCATACCTGCTTGAACTAGCAGTTTAATGGACAGCATTTGCATTTAGATGCCAACGAGATGTCACCTCTGTTGCACAATGTGGTCCACATGGCATGATAGGTGCCGTAATTTCCAGCAAACAAGGGATAACCTGAGAGGAATTGCTTTGTGCCATATTAGTTTAAAAGCTGCCATGATGATCTGCTTCCGTCTGATATTTTCCCAACAGTTCTGGACCCGAAATTACTCTGCAATGCCACAATAAATATGATCCTTTGCAGTTGTGTAATTTATTGGAACTGACTTTATAATCTGTGCGGTATTAGATTTGTACCATCCCTATTTCTCCAAATTCACAGACCCTTAGAGAAGTGTATGCTGAGCATAAGGACAGGCCTCTGCCAGGGTATTATTTTCCAATCCATTGATCATGGCAAAATGAAATGTGTCCCATCCCTACTTTCCAGACAATCGGATTCTCAGCTTTCTGCCTTCTTTTCATAAGCTTTTTCTACCTGGAACGTCATGGATCTTGGGTAATATTTGCATAGGTGTCTCCTTCGACAGTAAACTTTTGTCACTCGAGTCCTAAGAGACCCCCACATTCTGACTATAGACCATAAATTCCATGCAAGTAAGGTCTTCCAACCTCCTAAATTTAATCCATCTTTTAACGGCGTCTCCCTACAATGTGGAGTGTGGGGGGGGGGGGGGGGGGGGGGTGGCCCCAAGGATGCTGAAATGCTCTTAATTAACACAATCCTTCCTCCAGTGAATATAATGAATTGCTCACTCTGAAATTCTGCTTCTAAATTTGGCAATCAGATCCTCTCAAAGTAGGGCTTTTTTTATGTCCTGTAAACTAAGGAATGCCAAGAAAGGTTATGGGCAACTGATTGTTCGTAAACCCAGTAATACTAGCCACCTTTCCAATTAAACTTCTTCCTATTCTTTTCCTGGTGATGAAACAATGTTTCCTTTGTTAACATTGATGTACATGAAGAATTTTGGAAAAGCTTAAAATATAATTGAAGCTTGTCAAACACTTTTTAATCACACATTCTATGGGGATCCACAAAATGAATTGGACTATAATCAGATTGGGAATGAATCACTACCTCATGATGTGCGCAAAGTCCCAAGGTAGGGTGTTGTGAGGTGACTATAGATTTTTGATGGAGAGGAGTGCGATTATTCTAGTGGTTGTGAATTTGAGATGGTGACAGTGTTGACTATGAGGGTGGTGGTGGTGGTGGTGATTTTGAGGTGGAGATGATGGTGATGGTGGATTTGAGGTGAAAGTGATTATGGTAATGGTTTGTTGACTGTGGGGGTGATGGTGGTGGTGGATTTGAGGTAGTGTCGATGATATGGATGGTACCTACAGTGGTAGAGTGGGTGAGGGTAGGAGTGGGGTAAATAGTGTTTATGACCAATTAATTGAGTAAATTGTGATATATTAAATGTGTGATTTGCAATTAAAATATATGGTTGTGACCCACAAATTGTGTTTATGTGATTGTGATCGTGTGATTCGTGACTAATATGTAACCGTGATGATAAATTGTATGTTATAGTGATATCATGACATGTTTAATTATAGGTCACAGTATTTTATCAAATGGCACGAAATATGACTATTTGATCATATGCGCCACGGTCGGAGACCAACTTCGAGCGTTGCTGCGCTGAAGCGGTGTTGAGAAGATGAAGTCGCATGCAGCGGCATCGCAGCAACAACAGTGCTGAGAAGAGAAATCACATATAGCGGCGTCGGCTCTGCATGGGTGGTGATGAGAAGAGAAGCCCTCGTTTGGCCCACATCATTGCCTTTTTTTTTGTGTGGTCGGAGTGGTGGTGCTGGCGGTGGTAATATGGATGTAGGTGCTAGTTTTTGTGTTTGTGTGGTGGTGGTGGTGCTAGTGGTGGATCTAGCGGTGGTGGTGTAGACGTAGGTGCACATTTTGGTTTTGTGTTGTGTTGGATTGTTGTGACCAATTATTTGGGTGATTGTGACTAATAAAATGATTAATTTGTGATCAATAAATAATTTGTGGCTAATTATTTGGGTGATTGTGACCAATAAAATAATTAAGTTGTGACCAATTAATTTGATAATTTGTGATTGTAAAATAAGTCGTGACATGTAAAATTTGTGGTATGTGGTCAAGAAATAATATCTGGTCAATTAATTTAATAATTTGTAATTATAAATTAATTGTGACCTATAATGTTTTTGAATGTTGGATTGTGATTGGGAAATAATAGGTGATCTTTCAATTTGATAATTTGTGATCGTTAAAAGAAATTGACATCTATAAAATTTGTGATTTGTGGTTGAGAAATAATGTTTGACCAATTAATTTGATACTTTTGATCGAGAAATAAGTTGTGACTTATAAAATTTGTAATTGCGACCATGAATTGTATAATACTGTAACCTTAATCTTTAATATATTTAATTAATAAAATATTTTTTAAATTAATAAATCTTAATTAAGACTTGATTTTTGAAATTTTAAAATAATTTTCTTAATTTTGAATTTGTGTATTATAATAATAGGAATTAGACATAACACTCTAAAAAGAAGAAGAAATTGATTAATACACTTAAAACAAAATTAAAATTTTAATAACCATATTAATTACGTCCACTAAAAATATAACACACTTAAAAGGCAGCAAAATCATTCCAAAGAGGAATGGCCGCACAATATTTTTCACTTTTTAAATTTTTTTTTTATTATTAAAAAGTTCATTTGATACAGTATTTTCTACTACGGTTATCCTTTTTGAGTGATTTAAAATCTATTAGAAAGCTTGTAATGTGACCATAATAAATATGTTATAGACGAAGTTTAAATGTCGAAAATTATTTTGCATGAATTATTGAACTCAATTTCTTGCTGCATTCGAAAGATGTATTTCAAAGTTTGACGTGAATACTTTGAAACGATAACAAAAACATCACTCGACGAGTGAATAACATTGCTCGTAAATAGGCCAAAACTAGCATGGCCAAAACAGAAATTAAAAGAAAAAATCTAACTATGTCACCTTTTCACTTTCACATTTTCGTAAAAATCTTGGATGCATCAATTGAATTAGTTCAAACAAATAAGAATTGAATGTAAAACTAAAATAAGGTTTGAATTCGTATATTTAAATTTTTGAAAATATACGTATGCATCTAGTTAATTGCTCCGTTGAGACACCACGATTTTTTCAAATAATCTCACTTTTTTACATTTTCATTTTCGCAAATACATTGGATGCGTTAATTGAATTGATTTAAAGAAATACGAATAGAATGCAAAATTAAAACAAGTTTTGAATTCGTATATTTTAATTTTTAAAAACACATGTGCATATTTAGTAAATTACTTCAATGTGATAATGCAATTTTTTCATAGAAAAGTGACAGTAGATCATTTTTTCACTCTCATTTTCACAACACATTGAATATATCAATTGAATTGATTCAAATAAGTATGAATTGAATGCAAGATTAAAACAGAATTTCAATTAGTGTATTTAAATTTTCAAAAACACATATATATGCATGGATTAAGCCATTTGTACATTCTTTTGTTGACATGAAGTTTGACATGTTTTGGAAATTCAAAGTGTTGTTGGCGGGAAAGTGTGTAATGTTTAAAAACTGGCTAATCATGATGCGACATGTGGCACAATGTCAAACTTAGTGTAAAAAAAAATGTACGAGTAGCATGATCCTGTATGCATATAGTTAATTGCTTTAATGAGATATTGTGACTTTTTCTGCCCCTGTTTGAGTCACATTATTTTTTTCATTCTCATTTTTCTACTCATTTTTAACCACACATTTTTCAATAAAATAATATTTTTCATCTATCAATAATTTTTCCTTCTTTTTCAACCACATATTTCTCATCACATCACTTCAAAAAATTGCATTCTCTCATTTTAATGTGCACCAAACATGCTCACGTTTTCCTTTTCGCAAACACCTTGCATGCATCTATTAAATTGATTCAAAGTTAATTTTCATATGTATTAACGTGAAATAATGTTTGAATTCATATATTAAATTTCAAAAAATCTACGTATATGCATCTAGTTAATTGTTTAAATGAGATACTGCGACTTTTTTTTTTTTTTTAATGAAAAGTGTCAGAATGCGATTTTTTCATAGAAAAGTAATAAAATGTCACTTTTTCACACACTCCTTTTTGCAACCACCTTGCATGCATCTATTAAATTAATTCAAAGTTAATTTTCCATATGTATTAACATAAAATAAGGTTTGAATTCGTTTATTTGAATTTCCAAAAATGCATATCTATGTACATCTAATTAATTGCTCCAATAAGATACTGTGGCCTTTTTTTTTTTTTTTTTTGAGAATAAGTCGATTTTCCAAATGCTTTTCGCAACACCTTTCATGCATCCATTGAATTGATTGAAAATTAATTTTTCATATATATTAATGTAAAATAAAGTTTGGATCCATATGTTTAAATTTTCAAAAATAAACAAGTATTATATCTAGTTAATTGCTTTAATGAAATACTGCGACTTTTTTTTTTACAGAAAAGTGACAGGACGTCACTTTTTTTTTTCAAACACCGTGCATGCATCAATTTAATTGATTCAAAATTTTATTTTTCATATGTTTTAAAACAATCCATTCCCTCTCAAAATCAATAACGTTATTTCCAAATATTTTTTCAGTTACAATAGCAAAATCATCAAAAAAGAAGCTTCAAAAATGCCAATTATTTACATTCTATGATTCAAACTAAAGTAATCATGAAATTCAAAGAAAAGTGATGTAGACAATGCAAGAAGATGATTATAATTTGTAAGTGGGAGTTTATTTACCTCGAAATTGATCATTACAGGTACTGTTTTCTAAATCTGTGTAAAGAGAGCATTAAACAATCTTACAATTACAGAATTGGTGAACTAATTAAAGAAAAATCCAACACATCAAAAACTGTAATTTTTGTTTGGATATTTTTAGATTTGGGAAAGAGAACTTTGAAGAATGATAGTTGAAGCAATCTTGGTCTCGTTAGTGCTTGATTTGTGGAAGATTTCTTCTTTTCCTTTCGATTTTCCTTTGATTTTTCGAGATTGGTGGGCAGATTTTTGACAAACTGTTGTGGATTATGTTTGGGTGTAAAATATACGTTCAGTTTTAATTATTTTCATTTAATCAAAGTTTATCATGTTTTTTCAAGTTACCCCAAAATATAGGGTATTTGTACAAGTACACCTTATAATAACTACCTTAAATATGATTTTTTTTCTCGAGAAGTGGAATTGGCCCAAAATAGAAATTTAGTAAAAATGAAAAGAAAAATAATTAGTTCAAAATACAGAATGTGACTTTAATGAAAAAGTGGCACATTATGCGACATTCTAGTTAATGAACTCAACTGAACTTTCTAAACTGCGATGTGAATATAAGTACTGTTAAATAAAATCCAAATTTAAATTTGAAATATTCTAATTAAAAAATGACAAATCATGTCACTCTACTACATGCCTTTATTCTTATCTAAAGCAATAAAAATTAAAGTAACAGTCGAATATTAGTTTAAAATATTTCTCTAAGAATATTATAAGCTTAATAAAAAAGCCAAAAATTAAATAGCCTATGATATTTTAATTAAAAAAAAGATACATCATGTCACTTCTGTAATGTTTTTTAGATACAATCTAATTACATTAGCATGTGAATAGAATTTTAACTTTTTTCCTTCGATACAATCTACTGCTGTTCAATCATTCCTATCAAATATACGTGTCATGTGAAATTGAGTAGAAATGGGATGGTGTCTTAGAGCCTGTTTGACATGGATTTTGATTTTCTACAGTAAATCAATTCTCATTTTCAACCACATATTTTTCAATAAAATAATATTTTTCATCACATAATAATTTTTTCTTCTTTTTCAACCACACATTTCCTATCATATCACTATTCAAAAATCAATTTTTCCCCCAAAAATTCCTACCAAACAGGCTCTTAGACTCTTTTGTGAAGAGAAGACGGTAATATTTGATAATTTTAGACCTTTTATATAATCAACATCCTTCTAATCTTTCAACTTTCAACCCAATATCTTATTTAAACGAAATAATTAGGGTCTATTTTATTTATCATTTTCAAGTCATTTTCTGTTTTCGATTTTCCAAACCAGTAAAAACGCGTTCTCTTTCCTATTTTCGAAAACGCGTTTTTGAAAACAAGTTAAAAATTTACAAAAAAAAAAAAAAACTAACATGACAAATTTATCGTTTCAGGTGTTTTCAGTTGTAATCAAGTCAAAGTTTTCAAAACGCGTTTTGAGTGTTTGCAAAACAATTTTTCAAAATGTCAAAAACACTCAAAAAACAAAATTCAAAATGAATTCAAAACTCAAAAACAAAAAATTGAAACATAAAGGGAATAGCCCCTTAGATTCCATAATTTGGGCAGCATATCTATGTTTTAAACATACCAATTTGTTTTGAACTTCTCAAAATTATGTTGGATGCAAAGTACAAATATCTTTATGTTCTTTTCGTTTCCTCTTCTTCGTACTCAAGACTTACTCCTAATTAAACCACTATGGATTCCGTGATTTGGTTTATTTTAATTTCGTCTACCGAAATGAACGCGGTTACAGTTTCGATAGATTTTTCTGTCTCAACTCCCTTCTCAGAATCTTTCCCGAGGCTGATTTCGGAATGTTGTCAATAAAAATCACTCTTCGCAATCTCTTGAAAGGGGCAACCTGCGATCAGTATTGGGAAAATTACACATATGTCAAAAAATTAAATAAATAAGAAAATATACGGAATTAAATTAATTAATTACCTGCTCTGCTATAAATCTTTTAACCTCTTCTTGAGACAGTGAGCTGTTGGATGACCGGACAATGTATGCAATTGGGACTTCACCAGCTTCGGCGTCCGGGAATCTACAAAACGGCTTTTTTTTTATAGATTACTTGCGCAGTATAGTAAATTTTTAAGCTTAGCTAAAGCATGAGTCTGTCTACTTACGGGATAACAGCAGCATCTGTTATTTCGGGGTGAGTAAGGAGAAGCTCTTCGAGCTCTGCCGGTGCCACCTAACAAATTGTAATTATAAGCATCCTTACAAAACATTTAAGTCAAAAGGTCAACAAAAAATTAAGTTAAAATTAATCGACAGATTTCATGGAACCCGTAACTTTTCAATCATACATTTCATCAACTTTTATCAAAATCTACTGTTAGCTACGCCAAACATGAGCTTAGTTGAAGTTTTTATTATCCTTGAGCCATACGTTAGAATTTCGTATATTCCAACTTGTTCGAGGGAAAATTTAGTAATTTTTGAATTTTGGGAATAACGAGTTTTCTTGACTTGCAATATCTATGTAGTGTTATTCTATACTATTTCCACAGATGCACTTAATGAACTATGTTGGATCAATTGCACAAGTCCATGTAATTGGTTATGTTATGAATTGAGAAAGAAATGGTTAAACAACTAGATTATGCAAATTTGGTTAATATTTTCGTTCTTAAAGCCGCAAGACGAGTAGGATTTAAGTAATAACTTGGTTTTTGGATATTACATTTTTTTTATGATCGTATGTACGATGATTTATTTCCCTAGCGAGGTATCTGGTTCATCGTTGAGTTTTAATTTAATAGATTTAGTTCTGTAAAACTCATGAAAATGAAAAAAAAAATTGAATCAATACAACGATTTGAGAATCCAATTTCTAAAGTTCACCTTAGTCCTCGAAAATTGCGTGTGCAACCTAGACCACAAAGCATAACTATTCTAATAAGTTGTATAGAAGTTACCTAAAATTAATACAATAACGAAGTTTAAATTTAAAGTAGAGATCAAATTACCTGATAGCTTTTGCACTTAATAAGCTCTTTCAATCGATCAACAACATATAATCGCCCCTCGTCATCAAAATAGCCAAGATCTCCCGTATGTACCCAGCCTTGTTCATCAATAGTTTCTGTCGTGGCCTTCGAATTTTTGAGATAACCTATAAAACAATAAACAAGACAAATGATAAATAATGTACATAATTACATAAGTCAGAGTTAAGCACAATGTGAAATTTACCTTGCATCATATTTTGCCCGCGCACCCAAATTTCCCCTTTGTGGAAAGGTGGGAGAGATTTCTTGGAATTTATATCTATTATTTGAGACTCAACTCCAGGAACAAGCACCCCAGTTGAACCAGAATGGTGAGAACCTATCTTCGTGTTCTCTATTGAAATTATCCCACAAGTCTCTGTCATGCCGTAGCCCTGCCATTCGAAGCCCCAGGAAACATTACGAATTTTTTGGGCTTTCAATAATTCCAATATCAATGTGTTTCGCACGGGTTATCACTAACAATTAAAAGATAGGTTCAGACGATTGTGTAAGGAACAAACCTCTTGAGACAAAGTCCCAAAAAGTGATGCATTATTTATGAAGATTACAATTGGGAAGAAGCAAAACGCCTTCAAGGGATACAAGCACACGAATTAAATTGAAAGTTTGCACTTAGAAAATAAATGAATTGAAATTACATATTCTCTGTTGAGAGTGATTGATTCGGGGTCTTCCTTCTATGTCTTCTTTTCCATTTTATACTTCTTTGACGGGTTTCTCCGTAGAACTGCTTGGCACTCTATAACTACCCACTTTCTTCGTGATTGCTGACTTGTCAAAGAACTGCCGTTCGCAACTCTTTTTATTACTCTTGTTGTTAACCGCTTGTAACCGAGATTCTTGGATTGTGGAGTGTGATAAGATTTCTCAATAACCGCTTCAATAACTGTCGTTTTAAGTAATCACAAGACACCATATTCGTTCAAATCTTGAGCTTGAGTGACTCAAAGGCTTGGGCGAGAATGAGATCATCGCTCTGGGCGACAATAAGGCGCTTTATTCGCCCAGATCCTGGACGTCCTACAGGCTTGGGCGATGATAGTACTTCGTTTATGGGCCTCCATTATATTCTACAATGGTCTCATTGGACCTATATCTTGAACTCCCTAACTGGGCTCCAATTCTTGGACCATCTAATTGGGCTTCATTTTTTATATGTCAACAATAACCTCCCCAATATGGCAGAATTAATATCGATTATTAATTGTCGCCATATTTTCCTTTATATTTTCCGGCAATACTTGAAATTCCCTAAAGGGCAAAGAATTTCAATCATTATTTCTGTTTGACGATAACCCTTCTACAATCTGAAAAGTGTGACGTTACACACCCCTATGACCCAAAAGACACGCAATTTCATTGCGCCATTACATTCACGTCTTTACATCGTGCTTCTTTATAAAGATTACTGTTCATTATATTGCTTCTTTGCTACGCTTCTCAAGAACTCTCCACAACGGCCGTAGTTCGTTGCAAATGGCGACTTCACAAACTCCTTTCGATAACTCCCTTAGTTTCGAGAATTTCCAAAACCTCCTTACCAGACCATATGTAAATCCAAGATTTCTTTTACAAGCCCGCCCTGACCACGATGAATTCTATTTGGGTCCGTCGTTTAATGATGCTGAATCTATTGGGCAAGCGACGGTGGGTCAGCTATTCCCTTGCACTGAAAACCTTCCTTTTCTGAACTCTCTACCATTGAATCCAATCCGCGAGAAAGATATTCGCACTTGGCTTAAAACTGATGCTAGTTTCCGTAGATGGCATGCACGCATGGTGAATCATGGTCCTACCGAAGCAATTTTTCATCGTGCTAGGATTTTAGACTTATTAGAAATTACTCTCCATCCCTCTATTTATGACCCAGTGCTTTTTCATATTGCTCTGAGTTTTTGGTCTTCTGAGTACAATACTTTTGTTTTTCCCCTTGACCCAATGTCTATTACCCTGAGGGATGTTGGAGCATTAGCAAATCTTCCGCTCTTGGGCGACACCATTTTTCCTGGCATTTTGATTGTCGGCGCTGCTCCAAAATTTGACAAAAAACTTACTGAGTCCTATTCGGGCATGCAAGGCCTTTATACTGCCTCTAGCTCTGATCCTTCTCACGTTGAGCATGTGGCATTTCTTCAGGTCTGGCTTTATAAATATGTCCTTTGCATCCTCAGCCTGAAATCTTCTATGAGTTATCTATCCATAGCGCATAAGTTGGCGCGCGACAGGTCTTTGAATCTATGTGCATTTTTTTTAGCCGCCTTTTATAGAGGCATAACTTTCTTCCAATTTCAATTAAGAAATGGTGCGTCTCTACTGGCAGTGGGCCCTTTTAGCTCGCTCAATTATGGTTGAGAGCATACTTCTCCCAACTTGGTGCTCCATCGTCTTGTCCTAGATCGATAAGTTGTTACGGGCTATTCATCCATCAATTGAACCCTGTGAATATGTCCACTAGGGACATTTTCACATTCTTTTACAATTTGAATTCAACGCCCTCCTTTTTTTCCTTTTTCCCCTCACCAAGTCCCTATTTATATGCGAGCTCCTTCTACTCTGGCTTAAGTGATCATTTTTTGCCCATTTGGGCTCAATTCTTGATTGGGAGAGAACTGTTCAATGATATCATAACTGGGACAAATGCCAAGGCAGGGGTTGAGATATATGCTCTCCAATTTTTTGCTCGCAAGCTTGGTTTTAGCCAAATGTGGCATGTTCTTCCCTATTATTCTAGAAACTTAGCAGAACGTTTTCATACTATAAATAAAACCGAGGCATAAGCCATTGATACCTGTAATATTCCTTTGACCAAAGATTTTTCTTTGGATCCTTTCATTCCCACATCTGCCACTCATCTTCTTTTTGACCAACTTTGGCCATCGGTAAAACGCAGGTTGTTCCAACAGATGCTAATCGTGCCTTCCACTTGCTGGATTGGCTAGAGACTTCCTCTACTTCTCCTATTCTGGCCATTCTCGTGTCCATTAGGAATACTATTTCTCCTTCTCACTCATCACCTGTTTGTGCTAAACGTCATATTCTTCCATCTAGTTTCCCATCTGCTCAAGCTAGTACGGCCAATGGTGCTTCCAGCCACAAACGACCAGCCTCAGCTTTACCAATTTTGTAGGGTGATGATGATGATGATGCTCCTCTCATCCTTAGGAGAAAGGTAATTGAGTTTGTTTATTCATGAAAAACAATCATTCATAGGTTAATGCTTTACCTGAATTTTTCCAGAAGAGTTCAACTTTCCCTTCGAAAGCTCCAGTCTTAGCAACCCTTGCTCCATCACCTCCTACTGAAGTTGCTTCATCCAAGTCATATGATGCAGGGGCTCTACCTAAAGATAAATCCATAGCCCCGGAGTCTTCACCACAGCTAGTTGGAGAGCTGTCACCTTCCCAAGGCGTTGACCCCTTAAGTGTTGAACCGGAAGGTAATACATATCTTAGTGTCTTTACCCTTGCTTGTACTATTAGCCTTTGATTCATTACTTCTTGAATTCTGCAGAGGTTCCCATAGATCTCTGCCCGTCGTGGCAGGGCCTGCTCGTCCAGATAAGGGAAAGTCTCCACAGGTGCCTGAGTCAACCAGTGATGTGCCCGAACTTTCCAAAGTTGCTGATGAGGTAGCCTTTGTTTCATTTTTTTATCTTCACTTCATTTACTGCAGTGAAAATGCTAAATGCTTGCATTTTTCTTTATAGGATGTTGATGCCATCGTGCGCTCCATCCAGGACTAAATCACTTCTTGGGAACAAGTAAGGACATCTCGCCCTTCTCCAATCAGTCATCCTCCTGCTTCTTCTACTACAATCTCAAAAGAAAACATAAAGGTTCTCAAGTAATCAGTGCTCGAATACGTTTCTTTCATGGACATGGATATCGCCAAAGCCAGTGCTGCTAAACAAAGAGATAAATTTGAGCTTTTGAGTGCAAAAATGACTCAAGCACTTAAGCTTCCTTCGTTTGACATTTCATCTGACATTAAGGTGACGTTGAAAATTATCCATTTCGAAATTAGCTCTTTGTTATATAGGAACGTCGAGTTGAAGGCCAAAAGTACTCAGTATCTCCATGCTGTGTCTGAAAATAAGTCTTTACTTCAAGAGATTGATAAAGCCAAGGTTGAATTAAACGAAATCTTCTTTGAAGTTATGGTCGAGGATTCTTTGATGATAAGCTTAGCTGCAGAGATGAAGGAACTCCAAGTAAAGATGGACGACTGTAGGGCTAAATTAGCTATCAAGAATCGTAATGATTCCCAAGGAATTGAGCGAACCAAGTATTTGGTTGAGCGTTATACACAGCTGGAAGTTGATGAGGATGTTTCAACTGAGTGGTTTGCTCTTTCTTCTAAGCAGAACGATGAATAGGCGAAACTTAGAGAACAAATGCGTTCAGTTTGGGGTAAACTGTAATTAAGACATTGATGCCTTTATTTTCCATGAAATTTTGTGCTGGCAGCCACTGTTAATTCGAATGTAACAGCAGCCAATGTCATTAATGGAACGACTATTTTATTTACTTGCGTAATAATTGACGTCTTCTTCTATCGTCAACCTCCCAAGCATTTAATTATATTGTGCTACACTCGTGTACATTTCCCCTCATGGAATCATTACTTGGAGCAGAACTTTTGGTATTCCAATCTTCTTTTCCAAAATTTTGGGCCATTTAATTTTGGTTACTATGCATGTAAGTGGCCATTCATATTCTGTCTCTTTACCTTCACACCTCTATAAATGCGTATGTGTTACGCATTTGTCATTTTCATCTTCATTTTCCATAAAATTAGCTTACTTGCCATCGTTTGGCATTTCAGATAATTAATCAACTATTCTTTCCTTCAACGGGAATGGATCATTTGATCTATTATCCATTTAGCTGTCTTTATTGATATTACCTTTGGTATGGGAGATATAGAAAATGTTCTTTGACCAATGAAGGTATTCTCAGTGAATCCATTTATATTCTCCAAAGGGAGTTCTAGATGAGAGGCAATCGATTGTTGCGAGTGCTTCTCAGGCCACTTGCCTGCTGAGAGTATTTCTCAGCCTTCTTGCCTGCCATTGCAGCAATGCATTTAGGAAGACTGTTAAGGCCAATTCGCCCTTTTCTTTGTGATTGATAGAAGAATGATGACAACCTGCTTCCAATTGTGGCTTATAGAATATATTGTATTTTGTATCTCATTGTTTGAAAAGAATATTTGATAATAAAGTGTTTATTTGAACGTACTTCATTCTTGTTTTATTTAGTCATGATCGCTTAACAATGCTATTTATTTATACCTTTATTTGTTTACTTTTCCATAAGGAAGGAGCATACTTTTTTAAGTGTATGCCGTTAATGAATCTTACGTGCTTAGTGCCATCTAAATCTTCCAAATGATAGGCTCCATTAGGCAATATGTTTTTTACTTATATGGCACTTCCCAATTAAGCGACCATTTGTCATACTTTGGATCTTTGCTATCCAAAGGGAGTATTATTTTCCAAACCAATTCGCCCAAACTAAAAGATTTGGCTATAACTTTTTTGTTATAAAATTTAGCCATTCTTTGTTTTTGAACTTGCAATCTATCTAGGACATCCAACTTTAATTCGTCTAACTCCAATAGGTTTTGGGCTAATGACTCGGCATACCCGCCATCACTTAAATTATGTTGCAAACACACTCTGATCGATTACACATTAATTTCCATAGGCAAAACAGTCTTATGTCCATAAGTAAGTTGAAAAAGAGTAATTTTGTTACTTGAACGAGGAGACGCCCTGTAATCCCATAAAACTTTATTTAAACATTCGTGCCAGTTTTTGGTATTTTCATTTATCATTTTCCTTATGATATTTTTTAGAATCTTATTAGAAAATTCTGTCTGCCCATTAAATTGAGTGTAATAAAGTGTGGAGTTTACTAATTTAACTCCAAACTCCCTCAATAATTCCTTCACTTGATCTCCATTCAGGGAAGTTCCGTGATCCACCATCAAAGTTTGTGGAATTCCAAATCTATAAATAATGTGGTCACAAATAAAATCTATGACACTTTTCTGAGAAATCTCTTTTAAAGGTATCGCTTCTACCGATTTAGTAAAAAAATACGTTGCAACTATTATAAATGTATGTTGTTTGGACGATGGGGGATAAATCTTCTCTATCAAGTCTATTGCCCAACCTTTAAACGTTCAAGGTTTAATTATGGGTGTCATTTCTCTTGCTGGGGCTCTTTGTATCAGACCATACTTTTAGCATGCTAAACAACTACTTGCATACTGAACACATAACTCTCCCATTTTGGGCCAAAAGTATCCCCTCCTAACAATCAACAATATCATCCTTTGGCCAGCTTGATGGGCTCCACATATCCCTTCATGCACTTCAGTCAAATTATTTCGCGCCGGTTATCGCTAACAATTAAAAGATAAGTTCAGACGATTGTGTAAGGAACAAACCTCTTGAGATAAAGTCCCAAAAATGGGTGCTTTATTTATGAAGATTACAATTGGGAAGAAGCAAAACGCCTCCAAGGGGTACAAGCACACGAAGTAAATTGAAAATTTGCACTTAGAAAATAAATGAATTGAAATTACATATTATCTGTTGAGAGTGATTGATTCGGAGTCTTCCTTCTATGTCTTTTTTTCCTTTTTATACTTCATTGACAGTATTTTCCGTAGAACTGCTTGGAAACTGTTTGGCGCTCTATAACTACCCACTTTCTTCGTGATGGCTGACTTGTCAAGGAACTGTCGTTCGCAACTGTTGTTATTACTCTTGTTGTTTAACCGCTTGTAATCGAGATTCTTGGATCGTGGGGTGTGATAAGGTTGCTCAATAACTGCTTCAATAACCGTCGTTTTAAGTAATCACAAGACACCGTATTCGCTCAAATCTTGAGCGAATCAATTGTTTGGGCGAGAATGAGATCATCGCTCTGGACGACAGTAAGGCATTTTATTCGCTCAAACAATTGTTTCATTATATTCTACAATTTTTTTATTCGCTCTGGGCAATAGTACTTTGTTTAGGGGCCTCCACTATATTCTACAATTGTTTCATTTGGGGCTATATCTTGAACTCCCTAACTGGGCTCCAATTCTTGGACCATCTAATTAGGCTTCATTTTTTGTATTTCAACACAATCATGCATCAAAAGTTGTCTTTCTAACTTCAAAAATGGAATTTGAAGATGGTATGTTGTAACGACTACTTCAAATCCAAGTAGTTCATGAAAAGTTTGCCTCGCGGGCTTATAAGTACACTGGGGAGCCTTCTTCTTACAAACCAGTTATAAGTGTTGGTTCGACTCAAGTACTTGTAATAGTAATATACACTCCACTCCTTCGTGATGAAACGACTTGGGGGACTTACTTCTACTAGTGGTACTAGTCATCTAGATGTTACTCTTTTCGGTCTTACAATAAAAATCTGAAGAAAGTGCTGGTTTTTTAGCATCATAAACTGATAAAAATTCTTTAAACTTTTGACCAAAGCTTTTTCACTTTGCATCAAATTATGTCCAAGCCACAAATTCATTTTTTTAAGGTGGACTAGACTGCACTAATCAGTAAGTAAAAAGATAAATAAGCTGAAATTTAGTCAATTATAATCTCCCAATACAGTTTAATACCGTATAGCAAACATGCATTAATCTTCTACTAACCTGATAAATCACAGCTTCTGCAAAAATTTTGTCACAATCTTCCATCACTTCCTTTCCCAGTGGTGCAGCCCCTGATGCAATCTCCTTTAAGGACGAAACATCATATTTCTTCACGACCTCTGGCCGCTTTGCCAATTCTATAACTACTGGCGGCACAACAAACATATGTGCAACCTTGTACTTTTCAATAGCCATTAACATCTTCTCCATCTCATATTTTGCCATCACCACCACTGTGTTCCCTCTCTGCAGCTGCGCATATAATACTACCGCCAAACCAGAAATATGAAACAAAGGAAGAAAACACAAGAACACATCCTTTGGATCTCGATAAACCTCTTGATCCGATGTTAACATTAGAGATGAGGCGATGAAATTTCTGTGTGTTAATACCACCCCCTTGCTAGTTCCAGTAGTCCCGGATGAATACAATAGGGCTGCAACATCAGTTTGTAAAACTGATGGCAGTGGTAGTAACTCAGATGAATCCAATGATTCAATCAAATCTGAGAAATACCATATTGGAATGTTTGGATTGACTGTAATATGAACTGAAGTTTTGGGACTTAGAATAATACAAGGTAGATTCAAATGCATGATTTTATGATAGAGTTCATGAATTGTGATGATAAGTTTTCGGTTTGAGTCCTCGGCCTGTTTTGTGATCTCCCTCGCGGTGTACTGTGGGTTGGCAGTGGTGGCAATAGCACCAATGCCCACCACGGCGAGGAAAGATACAGAGAAAAGGATTGAGTTCCGGGAAAAGATGAAAACTACATCGTTTTTGGAGATTTTTAGATTGAGAAGTGCATTAGAGAGCTTAGAAACTTGTTTTCTGAGGTCTGAAAATGTTAAGATTTGGCCAGTTTCGGAATCAACAAGTGCAGTAGTTTGAGCAATGGATGAAAAATTTCTAAAGAGGAATGGAACCATAGAGATTTCTGGGTCATGGGGTAGAGAGATTGGCGGTCTTGGGGATGTGTAGATTCCATCTTTGCTGTAGAGTGGAGTTGACATTGAAATTCAGGCAAGATTGGTTTATGGGATTTTTGCAGATGGATATGGGAAGATGATGTTACATGAGTTTGTTTTATGTAAAAGGACGAAGAACACAACGTTAAACGAAGTATAGAGTGTGTTTGGTAGGGATTTTTAGGAGAAAAATTGATTTTTGAATAGTGATATGATGGGAAATGTGTGGTTGAAAAAGAAGAAAAAAGTATTGATGTGATGGAAAATATTATTTTATTGAAGAATGTGTGGTTGAAAATGAGAAGTGATTTACTGTAGAAAAGGAGAATTGTTACCAAACAGGCTCATAATTTATTATATACTTGAAAACGTTAGACTTGGACAATATTCATGTCTCAAGTGGCAAGGATTATTTAAAAAATAAAGTTGAAAGCTAGGCCAAAAAGACTTGGACAAATATTTGACGGTCTAACGACTCCATAACCTAACGTAAGTCGTCAAATTTGCTTTATGTTATGGACTTATCCATGTTCTGTTCTTATATATTTATATTGCTAAATTTGATGGATATCCACCTAATTTTGTGTAAATAATGTTACTTGGAAGCAATTGACGTGAACAAGTACTTTTCAGAGCTTAACTGAAGTTGATTCGAAGTAATTGAAGATTAATCGGATGGCAAATGAGTGATTATAAGTAAAAACTAAAAAGAGAGCTATAGAAGAAAATTACAAGATTTGGGGTAAACTTTAACTTTTGAAAAGCATGGGGACTAAATTAAAAACTTATGAAACTTGAGGCGGACCAATTACAAATGATTATTAAGTTTCAGGGACCAATCTTGAAGATGTTGGAAGTTTCGTCATAGAAATTGAAGTGTGGATGAGAATTGGATGCATAATGGAATGTGGGGACTAAAGTGTAAATTTTTAAAGTTAAAGGGCTAAATTGAGAATAAAATGATAGGCTGAACAATCTATTTAATTTAGGGACCAAAATACACAAAACTAAAGTTTAGTGACGGGTGCAATCACACCGGCAAATTTTGGGGGGGGGGGGGAACATAAGTTCGGTAATGAAATCACAGGAATGTTAGGAATATTGGACCTAACTCCACCTAATAAAATCGGCTTATTAGGGAAGGATTGCCCTCACCTTATTAAGTGGATCATTTATATTTTCCCAAATAATGTGGGATTCTAATAAGGAAGATATGAATTAATTGTATTGAGAGAGACTAAGAATTTCACTTATTCAACAATTATTTAGAATAGCTCCAACAATTGCTCATTGACATAACTGGTGACCATCTTGATGGAGCCGCGTCAGCCACTGTTGCTACCTCATTTCATCCACTTCCACCGGCCCCATTTTCCTCATTCCATCAAGAGCAATGCTATGAGTACAGATTTTTTTCACAGAATACATACAGAATTTTGAAATGGATGAATTGGATTTAAACATTGGAGGAGGGAAAACACAAGCCGACGCACAGGATTTGACAATTCAAAAATCTGTAAAAAATCTGACATGTTTTTCTGTACTCCTTCCATCAACTTCAATTCCTACTAACAAGAACATTCAAAGAATTGAGAAAGAAATAAATAAATTCTCTTCAAAAATCCAAGTCAACGATAGTTGCAGAGACTTCCCCACCTACCAATGGGTGAGGGTTCTGTAGGTCCGGGAAGATAAATATTTTTGCGTACTAACGGATTTTTCCTTTTCTAATCATTCAAAGTTTAAAAGACCATTTTGCCATTTTTTGAAATTAGTCACATTGTGATCAAACACTGACTTTTGGTCAACAAACGTGCCTTTGGATGGAAACCTTTCGAGGTCCTTCCATCTGACACATTTTTGAAGGTTATGGGACATTTGCTACAATTTTCCCAGCAAAAATACGTTCATGTTTGGTTTAACTAAAAATTAAATTTTCAGTACATTTTAATAAAATTTGATAAATGTGCACATGAAAAATTGATAAAACATTATGGTTCCATGTAATGTTGTTGCCTTTGTATAAAAGACCACGAGCAACAACTAGAGCTAGTCGACAATTTAATTTTAGTGGAAGAGTGTATAAAACTTTGGGAGCCGCTCTCTTTCCATGTATGAAAATGTTTCATTTGTTAATCGTGTTAGATATAATATTATTGTATAATATTTAGTTTCCTTTTTTGTTTACTTTATTTTGTAGTATATAAACTCATTGTAATTTATTTTGCCCTATGTTTGAAGGTTTGTACAATTGGTTTTTCTTCCTCCATCTCTTGGTTCTTCTCTTTTGTTTGATTTATCGAATTAGTTTGTATTATTTACATAGTATCAGAGCATACCTCAAGACTTCATAGGCGATTCTTTAATTTCTATTGGTTTGGCTTCAGTCATTGCGTTGATTTCTTCTGGTTTTCACGGGTTCTTCTTCAACAATCAGGAAAGAAAATCAATTAGGGTGTGTTTGATTGTAAGGGTGGAAAGAAAATGTTTTACAGGGAAAAGATTTGTCTAAAAAATGTTTTGTAGGGAAAATGATTTTAAGTGTGTTTGATTGGTATAATATTCCACCTAGAAAATTTTTAAATTTTGCGTTCGTTTGGCTTTGTTTTACATGAAAATTGTCTACTAAAGTGATAATTTTTTCCACAATTGATTATAAAATTTGTTTCCATTGCCAAAAAGTAAAAAAAAAAAAAAAAAAAAAAAAAAAAAAAAAAAATTGTTTCCTAAAAAATCATTTTTTTATCAAAGTTTAGTATTCGTTTGCATCAAAATTTTCCATGAAAGTGAAATTTTTTTTTACACTTGGTTATGAAATTTGTTTCCAATATCACAAAAAAAAAAAAAAAAACGCAGTCAGAACACAGAATTAATTTTCCCACCTAAAAGGTGGGAAAATCCTTTCCTTACATGCAGGGAAATTGGCTCGTAGAGGGAAAAAGAGTGGCCCATTTTTCATGCCAAATTGTTGCTGTCAAATACTACTAAAAGGGAAAAGTTGGAAAATGTTTTCTTTTTCTACCATTTTTCCATGCTATCAAACACACCCTTAGGGTCTGTTTGATTGTAAGGGTGGAAAGAAAATGATTTCCATAGAAAGTAATTGTCTAGAAATTATTTTGCAGGTAATTGTTAATTAAGTGTGTTTGATTAGTATAATGTTTCACCCGAAAAATTTTAGAATTTTCTATTCGTTTGGCCTTGTTTTACATGAAAATTGTCTATTAAAGTGATAATTTTTTCCACAATTGGTTATAAAATTTGTTTCCATTGCCAAAAAGTAAAAAAAAGAAAAAAATTGTTTCCTAAAAAATCATTTTTTAATCAAAATTTAGTATTCGTTTGACTTTATTTTATATTGAAATTGTCCATTAAAGTGAATTTTTTTTTTTTTTTTTTACAATTGGTTATGACATTTGTTTTCATTGTAAAAAAAAAAAAAAAAATTCAGTAGCCGCCTAAAAAAATTTTTCCCACATCCCACCAAAAAGATGGGAAAAAATTTTCAACAAAAACCCGGAAAATAGACATGCGGGGGGTGGGGAGGGAAAACATTTTCAGTGGAAAATTTCGCCTATCAAATAGTTAAAAAAGTGGAAAATGAAAAATATTTTCCTAATTCCATGAAAACTTTCGCCAATCAAACGGGGCCTTAGAATTAAAGTGTGGTTAGATTAATTTGAATTGGAAATTTCAAGAAGTGGAGTCTCTTTTTTAAGGATAAAAGAAAACTAAATATTATACAATAATATTATATCTAACATCCCCCTCAAACTCACGATACTATAGCAAAAAGCAACGAGAGCAAGAAGTGAAAACGATGAACTGGATGAGACTTCGTAAAGAAGTAAGCAAGCTGTAACGATGAAGAAACAAAAGATAGAGAAACAGTTCCAGTCTGTAGATAATGGAGAATTAGATGACAGTCAATCTCAATATGCTTCGTATGCTAATGGAACACAGAGTTGTGAAAAATCTGAATAGCACTTTTATTATTACAATACATAGGGGTTAGAGATGATGAAGAAATACTCATGTCTGCAAGTAACCAACGCAATTGTTCTTCATCCTGAAGTCGAACGTAGTAAGTTGACATCTCGCTCTGTTATCTGTGTTTTCGTGGGTTTTGGGCATGAACAAAAGGGTTATCGTTGTTTCGATCCCATTAATAAAAGTCATATGTTTCTCGTCATGTCGTATTTCTTGAGTACATTCAATTCTTTTCTATATCAAATAATACTCATGATGTGACTAAAACTGATTTTATTCGTATTGATCCTTTCTCTGATAACATTGACATACCACCTTCCCATTCTCCATGTACTGTTGATTCTTCATGTCCTACAGGTATACATGCGTCGACTCATGATATCCCTTTTCCTTTTGTGCCCACCTAAGCACCGTCTGAGATCGATGATCCAGCTCCCACTCTCTCTCTTCCTCGATATCCTCAACGAATTCGTAAGTCCACTCAGTTACCTGACTTTGCTTATTCTTGTTATTCTGATTCCTTTTGTTGTTTTCTAACCTCAATTCATAAGCTTTCTGAACCTTCTTCGTATAAAGAAGCTATTCTGGATCCTCTTTGGCAACAAGCTATAGCTGATGAACACTCTGCTCTACATAAAACAGGCACTTGGGATTTGGTTGCATTACCTTTAGGTAAACATGTTATTGGTTCTCGTTGGATTTATAAGATTAAAACCAAATCCGATGGTTCAGTTGAGCTTTACAAGACTAGATTGGTTGCTAAGGGTTTTACTCAGCAATATGGTCTGGATTATGATGAGACTTTTGCTCGTGTTGTTAAGATGACCATCGTTCGTACACTTATTGCAATTGCATCTGTTCGTCAGTGGCTCAGTTGGATGTCAAAAATGCTTTCTTGAATGGAAATCTTCAAGAGGAGGTTTATATGGTTCCTCCTCCTGGTCTTTCTCACTCTCCAAGATATGTTTGCAAACTCAAGATGGCACTTTATGGACTCAAACAAGCATCTTGTGCTTGGCTTGAGATATTTTTCACTGTTGTTACCTTTCTTGGTTTTACATCGAGTCATCAAGACTCTGTCCTATTCTTTAGATGCACTTCAGTTGGTCACATTCTACTTTTGCTATATGTTGACGATATGATTATTACTAGTAATGATGTTGATGGGATTGCAAATTTGAAATCAGAATCGGCTCGTTGTTTTGAAATGAAGGATTTAGGTGTCTTATCTTATTTTTTGGAGATTGAAGTTGCTTTTTCTCTTAGAGGTTATATTCCCTCTCAGTCTAAGTATACTATGAATGTTATTGAGCGTGCTCGTTTTACTGATACTAAAATTGCTGATACTCTTCTTGAGTACAACGCTCGATATTCACCCTCTTACAATGTACCCTTAGCTAATCCCACTTTTTATCGCACCATTGTTAAATGTCTGGTTTGTTTTACCATCACACGTTCCAATATTGCTTATACTTTTCACATTGTTCGTTAGTTTGTTTCGGCTCCTACTACAGTTCATTGGGCAGCCGTTGTTCGTATTTTGCGCTATCATTGTGGTACTTGTTTTCAGAGTCTTTTATTTCCATCGACCTCCTCTTTAGTTTTTCATGCCTACTCTGATACTGATTGGGCCAGTAACCCCACTGATCACAAGTCCACTACTGATTTTTGTATATTTTTGGGTGATTCCCTTATCTCTTGGAAGAGAAAGAAACAGACTGTTGTTTCTCGTTCCTCTCCTGAGATAAAATATCGTGCTATGGCTCCACTACCACTGAGATTGTGTGGTTGTGTTGGTTACTTGCAGACATGGGTATTTCTTCATCATCTCCAACCCCCATGTATTGTGATAATAAAAGTGTTATTTAGATTTCTCACAACTCTATGTTCCATAAGCGTACAAAGCATATTGAGATTAACTGTCATCTGATTCGCAATCATCTCCAGACTGACACAATTTCTCTACCTTTTGTTTCTTCATCGTTACAGCTTGCTGACTTCTTTACGAAGTCTCATCCAGTTCATCATTTTCGCTTTTTCCTTGACAAACTCTCGCTACTTTTTGCTATAGCATCATGAGTTTAAGGGGGATGTTAGATATAATATTACTATATACTCCCTCCGTCCCAATTATATAGGCTTGTTTGGTTTTTCACACGGATTAAGAAAACTTATTTAATGTCATTGGAAAATTAATTTTTGCCAAGATCTTTCTTAGTTTACCCCTATTTAATTTTCAGTGGGTAAAACTAAATTATTGTTGGAATTCATAAAAAATTTGAATTTTCAAGAAGTTTGCATATTAAATGGGGAAAATTTAATAAGGGTATATTAGTAAAAGAACACAATAAAATATTCTACATTAGGAAACAAGCCTATATATTTGGGACGAGAAAAAGGAAACACAGCCTATATAATTGGGACGGAGGGAGTAATATTTAGTTTTTTTTTTTACTTTATTTTGTAGTATATAAACTCATTGTAATTTATTTTGCCGTAAGTTTGGAGGCTCATACAATCAGTTTTTCTTCTTTCATCTCTTGGTTCTTCTCTTTTGTTTGATTTATCAATTAGTTTGTATTATTCACAAATCGATCTTATATGAATATTGAAAATTCTTTTATTCTACGTATGATTTTGACATTGTGATTCTTAGCGGATTCAATTTAATTTCATTGAACTTTGAGTTACTCTCCTTTATTTGGCAAATATATATTGTGCACAATAGCATATAGACTATCCAAGCAAACTAAATAATTCATTCTCAGTGGGGTTACAAACACAGTTTAGGCGACTCTAAATAATAGGTTAAATGAAAAGTGAAATTAAATGACTTTCACATATCATTTAATGTTACATTAACGTTATCTAAACTGTATTTGTAATCCCAACGAGGATAAATAACATTACTTTTCTATTCCACACAACGTTATAGCAAGTTTAAAAAATCATTATTTGGAGCACGGGGCTCACGTTAACATCAAAAAGACAAATACTTCAACAAAATCTGAAACAGAGAAAAACCAAAACCAACCAATCTCCATCGTTTATCTTGCCAGTTGTCATCATTATAGAGACTTAACTTCTTAATTTGGGACCCATTGAAGTAGGTAAAAATTTTGGTAGTCATAGGGTCGTTGTTGCTTAGTGGGGTGGGAGTGGTGAGTTGGGGTGTTGGGACCGAGTCACCCGCACAGCAAGCCTCCATATCCGCCTATATATGTATTACCTATATCCCACTTCTGTACCCACAAACCACACGGCATTTCCACATACTCTGGTGTACAATTTGTGATACAAAGGTATGCATTTTCTATTGTTAGATGCATGGATTCAAGATCCAGTGAGAGTACTTTCATTTTTTTTATCAGATCCATTGAGTTTTTGTACAGGAATGCGTTTGCATTCATTGTCGGGATTGTGAATTCCTCTATTTATGTCAAATAGAGTCTGTCAATTGTTTTTTTTTTCTGGGATTACTTTTTGTGTTTAATTTATTCAGTATTTACGCTTATAAAGTATTCAATTTGTAGTATTCAAGAAATGCAGTTTGATTTGGGATATCGACGTATAGGATTTCGTATTTAAGCTCCATTATATGTAGATCTCGTTACGTGTTTTAAAGTCAGAATGCATATTAGTATTTTTGAAAATTTTCTGGATTCGAAGAGACTAAGTTTTGAGTTTATATGTGAAGATATAGGCTAGCAACTGAAAATATACCAGTATGATTCTGTGGTGGATCTGTACTTCCAACACCTTTGTAAATTTGCTCTAGTGTTCAGCAGTGCATACACCTTTCAAAGAGAAATGTGTTTGCACGAGAATTTTACCTGGGAACGTCTGAGGTGAAATTTTTGCCTATTTTATTGTAGATTATGACAAAATCTAATAAAATCTTGTTGGCTTTTGTTCAGAGTGGTCATCTTTGTTAAAGCTTTATGTTAATATCAGAAGGGTAGATTGTTTTTGAAATTGTAAGTGCATAGAGTTATTAGCAATTTATCAAAAAATTGAAACAAGAATGATTTCTAATTTGTAATTGTTTAAATTATTTTAATGTTTAGCATAGATAAACTTATATATCTTTCTATATGCTGGTTAGACTCTAAATGGATACTTTCCTCTTCACCTCGGAGTCTGTAAATGAAGGCCACCCTGACAAGCTTTGCGACCAAGTCTCAGATGCCATTCTTGATGCTTGCCTAGCTCAAGATCCAGATAGCAAAGTTGCGTGTGAAACCTGCACAAAGACTAATATGGTCATGGTCTTTGGGGAGATCACGACCAAAGCCAACATAAACTATGAGAAGATAGTTCGGGATACCTGCAGAGGTATTGGGTTCACGTCAGATGATGTTGGCCTTGATGCTGACAAATGCAAGGTCCTTGTTAATATTGAGCAACAGAGCCCAGACATTGCTCAGGGAGTTCACGGTCATCTGACAAAGAAACCGGAAGAAATTGGAGCTGGTGACCAAGGCCACATGTTTGGCTATGCCACTGATGAAACTCCGGAGCTCATGCCACTTACTCATGTTCTTGCCACCAAGCTTGGGGCGAAGCTCACAGAAGTGAGAAAAAACAAGACTTGCCCATGGCTGAGACCTGATGGTAAGACCCAAGTTACCGTCGAGTACAAGAATGATGGTGGTGCCATGGTTCCCATCAGAGTTCACACCGTCCTCATCTCAACCCAGCATGATGAGACTGTTACAAATGATCAGATAGCCAAGGATCTGAAAGAACATGTGATCAAACCTGTGATTCCTTCTCAGTACCTTGATGACAGAACAATCTTCCACCTCAACCCATCAGGTCGATTTGTTATTGGTGGGCCGCATGGAGATGCAGGGCTCACTGGTAGGAAAATTATCATAGACACCTATGGTGGCTGGGGTGCTCATGGTGGAGGTGCTTTCTCGGGCAAGGATCCTACCAAGGTGGACAGGAGTGGTGCATACATTGTTAGGCAGGCAGCAAAGAGTGTAGTGGCTTCAGGACTTGCTCGTCGATGCATAGTGCAAGTTTCATATGCTATTGGTGTAGCAGAGCCACTTTCAGTGTTCGTTGATACCTACAAGACTGGTAAGATTCCAGACAAGGATATACTAGCCCTTATTAAAGAGAACTTTGACTTTAGGCCTGGAATGATTGCCATCAACCTTGATCTGAAAAGAGGAGGGAACTTCAGGTACCAAAAGACTGCAGCTTATGGACACTTTGGCCGGGAGGATACGGATTTCACTTGGGAGACTGCCAAGATACTCAAGCCTAATGCTTGAGTTAGTGGGCAGTCGGCTAGACTATACTTCTGCAAACTGAATTTACATACAAATCATACAGGTTGCAGATGAATAAAATGAGCTATATGAGATATATTACATTATGATTCGTTATGGATTAACATTTTCTGCACTTGAATTTGAGGGATTTGAGAGCCTGGAGCTTTTGTTACACGTGTTTCTTGTTTTTCTTTTTTCTTTTTCCATTTTCTCATCTCTCTTCTTTAGCCGATTGTTGTTGAAATATATATATTCGCAACAACGTGATTGTTTTGTGATACTATGTATTACTCCTTTTTATATACCTGCTTACTTTTCGATCAAATGAAGTCACCCCTCACGATTAGAGGCTATGCTTGAGTAACTAAAACGCCGGCGTCCCGGATGATTGACTGATTCCCAACCATAGTACCTTCAAACTACACACAAGTTATAAACCACACCACAACAAACGGTGAAACCATAACGTATTCGGTATTAGAACACGGGCTATCTTGGATTTATGTATGTAAAGTTTCTGGTTTGGTAATCGAGCTGATTCGACAATACCTATGAAAGGGGTGGAGATTTTTAGATCAAATACTGATGCGTAAGTGGCTAGTAGTGGTGGCAATGGGCCGAGCCGAGCCACGTATTCGGTATTAGAACACGGGCATATCTTGGATTTATGTATGTAAAGTTTCTGGTTTGGTAATCGAGCTGTTTCGACAATACCTATGAAAGGGGTGGAGATTTTTAGATCAAATATTGATGCGTAAGTGGCTAGTAGTGGTGGCAATGGGCCGAGCCGAGCCGAGCCGGCTTGGTCCATTGCCCCACGAGCTCGGCACGTTGCCCTACGAGCCGAGCTCGTGGCTCGTTACAAACGAGCCGAGCTTCTGCTCGGCTCGTTTGCTCGTGGGGGAGCTCGGCTCGGCCCACGAGCTCGTGATTTCACGAGCCACGAGCCGACCCGGCTCGGCTCGGGTCGTGGCTCGTCAAATTTTTTTTTTTTTTTTTTAGTTTTTCTTAGTTTTTTTTTTTTTTAAATGTTTTTCACGTGCCCACGAGCTCGGCGCGTGGGCTCGTGACCCCCGAGCGCTCGTGTCTTGACGAGCCGAGCCGAGCTCGGCTCGTCTATTGACGGGTCCGCTCGGCTCGAGCTCGGGCTCGTCTTTTGACGAGCCCGAGCGGCTCGTGGATCGCTAAAGTACGAGCCGAGCCGCCGAGCCGACGAGCCGCTCGGCTCGATTGCCATCACTAGGCTAGTGTATGAAAATAGTAGACCAAAAATGTGGGGACTTGCATTTGCATGGTGGTAGTATATAATTTGGAGATAATTAATTAGGGTTCGTTTGATTGAAAGGGTAAAAAATGAATGGAAAGAAAATGAATTCTAGGGAAAGTAATTACCTAGAAATTGTTTTGCAGGGAATTGTTAATTAAATGTGTTTGATTTGTATAATTTTTCACCTGAAAAATTTTTAAATTTTGTGTTCGTCTGGCTTTATTTTACATGAAAATTGTCCATTAAAATGACATTTTCTTCTACAATTGGTTATAAAAAAAAAAAAATTGTTTCCACAATTTGACTTCGTTTTACATGTAAATTGAGCATTAAAGTGAAATTTTTTTTTTTAACAATTGGTTATAAAATTTGTTTCTATTGTCAAAAAAAAGGGCGCGTGGGTGGGGGGTGAGAAAATTTTTTCTTGGCCAAATTTGTCCAATCAAACACTTGTTTTGCATGGAAATGAAATTTAAATTCCAAATTCCATGGAAAACAAGTGTAATCAAACACTACCTTAGTGTTTCGTAGATCATTTCTCACAATTTGGATAAGAATTTGGAGTTCATTCCGTACATAAGCCCCTATTTACTTGTAACAATCTTTTTAATATCAATTATATATATATATATATATATATATATATATATATATATATATATATATATATATATATATATATATATATATATGCATAAAGAAAGATATTTTTAAACTGATATGCATAAAGAAAGATATTTTCTTCTCACAATATAATTCTTGAAGTGATCTTCAATGCATTTTATGGATTGTCATTTTAAGTGCATGTAAATAGAAAACTTTTTGATCAGAATAGACACTTAAATTTAAATGTCATCTCTAAAGGGTCCATTTATAATTTAAATTTTATTTTTAATGTATATTTAATAGTAGAGAGAAAACAACATACATGAGAGACCCAAATAAAAAAAAATCAAAAGAGGAGAGAGGAATATTAAATTTTAATATTTTATTACTCGTCGAGCAGAATCTCTATATCTAGAGATATCTCTTTACAATGTCTATTTTTTTCCCGTCACAACAAGTAAACATAGTCCCAAACATGTTACATTAAAGATGAACTTTTATAAATATTGTCTATTTTAACTTATGCCTCGATTTGGTATGGATCAAAATTAGATTTTTGTTAGATTTTGATAAAAGTTTATAAAATGCATGGTTGAAAAATTGTAGAAACTATGAAATATGTTATTGATATTGATTATTTTATTTTGACTTAAATTAAAATCTAATTTTAATCAATATCAAACAGGGGCTAAGCATCTTTTTTAATGCAATTCACATTAGCATCTAAGGTGCTCTATGTGAATTTAAAGATGAAAGATAATGCCAAACTCCCCGTTAAAATATGAGTTAGAAGTATTATCTCAAATTACGGTGACTCTGACCTTTTCCCCAAAATCCCATAGATTCTTTCAAACATTTCTAAAGTTTGGACCATATAAAAAAAATTAACGTAGCACACACATGATATGTAGTTATTTGATACATTAATGTAATAGTTTTTTGACCACATTAATGTATTAAATACATACTTGACATGTGTGCCACATAAGACGACTGCTGCAGTGAGGGACTGCGAATAGCATTATTCTGTAAGAAATCTTATCTTATACTATATTAAAGAAGGATAATTTCCCGCTTAAAATGCTGCCCCAATTTCCCGTCCAAGGGAAGGGAAAAAAATAAAAAGAAAAGAAAATATCTACCAAGAAAGCTGGTAAAATGGCATACAAAATTGAAACAAGTCACTCCACCATTCATTGTCAATCAGTCAACGACCCACATAAAAAAATCGAAGTACTTAAGAGCTGTAGCTTTTGAATTGTAGTGGGTCCGACTTTTGTATTTTTTTCAAATTCAAATTGTGCATTTATTGGCTGGCTCCCTCCCAAAAATAATACTCACATATGAAACTTATTTTGACCAATTTTGTGGCGCTTGGCGCAGTGTTATCTCATTTTCAAAACCTGAGACTGCCTTCTTATCGTCTCTCCGTCTTTGTAGAGCTTTCTCTCTGTCTGTGTGTAGAGCCCTCGCACCGTCGACGATGTTTGAACGTAAGTAGTTATTTATGAATCTCATTTTTCACACATACGAAAACAAACGCTTTCTAAGCAACATCCATACTCTTTTTTTACAAATTGATTTAGTTCTGTGATTCAATTTGTATCTTCGTTGTTTCGATTTCTTCCTCTTCTATAACTTCTGGTTTTTTGAGTTGTATTGTTCAATCTACTCTTAGTTTTCATTTTTTTTTCAGTCCTATATTTGAAAGTGGTGTGTCCGTGATACCTTTTGGTGGGTCAAATGCTCAAAATTGTGAAATCCCGACTGAATTAAGGAAGTCAGAGACGCAGCTTGAAAATGATGGCTTGAAGTCGCTTCACATGGATGCGAAGCTCAACTCGGCTGACATAAACTATCAAGTATGCCTCCGTACGTGGAGGCCCTTGGAGGCTGGTTCAGACGTGCGGAGGACAGAGCCTCTTTGTGCGGAGGTCACCGTCTCCACGTGCGGATGCCAGATCCTTCGCGTGCGGAGGACAGAGCCTCCTCGTGCGGAGGTCACCAACCTCCGCGAGTGGAGGCCAAATCCTCCGCGTGTGGAGGCTCCCAGATCCTCAGCGTGCTAATTCTCATCAAATCCTCCACACGGAGGCGTGCAGAGGCATGATCCGCTCCCGCAACCGTTCTCTATCTCTAAAGCTAAAAAATTAAGGCAGTGATTTTCTATTGCACTGTTTATCATCATCATCCGAAGAAGCCAAATCCAACAATCTGTGTAAGAAAAGTCACAACAATCTCAAATTCGATTATTTATTGTTGGGTGAATTCATTTCTCAAGTATCTTCAATTTTGAGTTTAATAGTTGAAATTGGTGTTTCTATTGAGCTTTTTTAGTTTATGGAGCTATAATTGAATTATAATTAAGAGACTTTAGCTTGTGTAGGATTATAAAAAATCGCAATCTCTGCAATTCCTCGCGTTGCAGTAAGTGCCTCTATCTACTTACAGTTCAGTTTATCACCATTTCGATTTTTTCTGTTATGCGTCCTTGATCAAATTGGGTATGGGGAAGCTTGATGTTTAGAATTTGGAAGCTATTTGTTTTGGCTTAAATGTTTGACATGTCTTTATCTAATGCGTCTCAAATTTTGTGTTAAACCATAATTTTAACATACATATCTTTGACATTTTTATGAAACTCGAATGAGATAATGCCCTTTGTATGAATTCAAGAAGTTAAAGGTGCTACTAGTCAGTGAATTTTATTTTGGAAGAGTAATTAACAAGTTGTGATTGCAGATAATTTTCATTTCTATAATATTGATGTGAATCCCATAATTCACACTTATGGAGCCCCTATGTCCTTCTCTTTTTCTTGGCAAATTAGAGGTCTGAGATCAAAATTATAGAAATGAAAACTAGAAGAACTATGAAGATAGAAAAAATCAATTTAATCGAGGATTAACATTGTTAAAGGAATGGTTGCCCAACAACAATTCCTCCCAGCGATGGAGAATGGGACCACTATGATATTTTGGCGCAGATATTATTTTCATTTTGAAATTGATGTGAAACATTGCTTCATTGTGGCCAAATAATATTTATTTGCTTCATCAAGACCCCCGTGTATTTGAGTCATTGTGCTAAGAACGGTGATTAGTTCCACTTCCTTCATTTTCCTTTTTTGTAGTTATCACCATTATTTGTTTTTCCTTCCTTTTTTTCCAATTGTGGGCCCGCATTAATGAGTGTTGTAGAGGATTGCAATATTCTATGTGTTATAAGTTTAGATATTGTTTTTTGTTAGTTTAATTATTGGTAATTGCTTAGTCCTAGAAATGAAAGATTCACGGAATCTAAAGCCAAGTATTTCTTGTGCTTCAAACAGATATTGCAAGGCAGAGCTTATCTTGAAGAGTGGGACTAATAGAGGAGAGAAAATAAACAAATCAATGGCTAGTGGAGATAAAGGTATGCCCTCTTATCTAATTTTGTATGCGCCCGTTGATTGAGCAGCATGAGATGATCCATATTTTAAAGTTATTGAAATGATTCTTGGCTATAGAAGGAAAAATAATTTTGAGTTATTTAGAGAGCTTGATGGCATGACTTCTATTGCTATTGAAATTGTTGTATTTAAAGACTGAGATATTGTATTTACTTCTAAGAAGTAATGTACTTTATTGAAGAAAGATTTATGATAGATCATATAGTAATGTTTGGAGAATCATACATAGTATCTTCAATTGAGATTGAGAATAAAATTTTATGTGACTGTTATTGTGGAAAGAAAATGTAATATGCCTATTGGGAACTGAGAATATATTAATCAATATGGAATCACTGAATGAAATGATTCAGCTGCTTATCAATTAACCATACCAACTAAGTTGTCGAGAACTCACATTTCATTTCATGAACAAGGAAAAAACAAGATGTACAACCCAGCAACCAAAGAGGTCACTTCACCAAATGCAAAAATGCCTCTCTTACAGGCATCAGATGAAATTATTTGATGTAGGGGAATCCGAGTCAGACGAGGCCGAGCTGTCTGATAGTTCGTTAATGACGCTGAGATACCATGAGTTGGCGGATCAGTGCAAGAATGACAAGTAATTATCGATCTTTCCTAATTGGGGCCGCTTTTGGACACGTTTTGATATTTTGACCATAACTTTGGCTACGGTTGTCAGAATCACGTCCATGACCCCAATTCGAAAAGCTCTTTTCGGCGCACATGTCGTGGGCACCGAGTATGCTCGGTGTGCATCGGTTTCGAGGCCAAATTCAGTTGTTTTTCCGTTCGAATAATCAATTTAAGTTATTTTTTGCCATTTTTAGTAATATTTCGATTTCCTTTTTGACATAAATTACGATCTCAAATTTAGCCAGATTTTTGGGATCTTCTTCCTTTCATTACGTATTTCGTTTTGGTATGAATAATAGAATTTTGCTATTTTTGGCAAAATTTCGATAATTAATATTTTCCAACTATTTAACCTGGCTTGTGGGTAATTTTCGTTTAGTTGTTGAATAATAAAGAATTTTCTCGTTTCTCTTGCGTTCTTCTCTGTATTTGTCAATTGGTTCCAACCTACAAAATAATTACTATTTTGCCTGACGTTATTATTGAAATAGATTTAAAGCTAAAAAGAAGATTCACAAAAACCATGAAACCAATGACCAGATCAATGTCCTCACTTTGAAAAAAAAAAAAAAAACACTTTAATGAAAATCATCTACTTTACTTTTGTAACACAGCTACCTATCTTACTTTTATAACATTAGGCAGTCATGAAGTATCTTTCTTATATGGCTCTGAACAAAAGAAACATCTGCCTTTGCATAGGAATCTAATAGTCAGTTTTTAGATAAGACTACCAAGTAGCAATAAATGACTGCTTTTGATATTAACAGGTTGTTGTAGGTATTTTGATCTCTTATTCACCCTTCAGAATGAGTGTGTTTTTCAATTGGCCATTAGAGCAAAACTTCTTCAGCTTTCAAGGGGAAATGGTTGTTGATAAACTAGTGTATTTATGAAATCTAATACTGGAATGCGATGTGTGATTTGCAGGGATCTTTTTGAGATTTTGAAGTCTATTAGAGACGTTTTGTTGATTTTCAGTGAAATGTTTGATATATAGTTTGTTTTATCTCATTGGTGAAATATTATATTTTGCAGAGCTACTGTTAATAATTATTAAATTTCAGGTATATAAGGTCTCTGTTATGTTAGCTCTACCGGCCAATCCATATGAAGATCACTATTTAGCTACTCTCTATCTGTATCTATGTTGTATGTATATGTATTTTCTGATGCAGAGGTTTGCTCTCTTCCGACTTGCAATTCGTCTTTCTTCCTCTTCTACAGAATCTTTGCAGCAATTTTACGGGTCTATATGTATCTGTATTTCATTTGATTGATTTTATTCCCAATTAAATTTCACTTTTTTCAATACTGATTTTGACGTTCCTCCCTGATTATACCACTTTTGGTGCCCGACCCAAGCAGTAAAGCCCGAGGACTTTCGCATTATTTTGCCCCAACTTTGCTCGATCTCCTCGGGTAAAGTTGCTCGGCGTAGACGGATCCCGAGGTCCACGAACCATCCGCGTGGGCGTCTTTTTCAGAGAATAACCTTCCCCCATGTGGAAATACCTTCTCCAGGTCCTGGAGGATGAGAAACCCTACGGGTCACAAGTCGTATCCTAAACGAATTCTACAAGAAGAGTCCTACCTTCACCCCAAACACCCAAGACATACCATATTAACTAAATAATGACTCCTAATGACACTAGGAGTCTAGGACTCCTAGGAAGCCCAGCGTTCTAGTCCTACTATGAGTCAACTACTTGCCTCTATAAATACACCGTCATCATTCATTGTTAAGGTACGTTCTACATACAATTTGGAACATCCAATATTTTCCATATTCACTATCTGACTTAAGCATCGGAGGAGCGACGAGGACAAATCTCGACTCCTTTGTTTCAGGTACCGGAAGACCACGTTCGTGCTCATTCTTAGTCGTCAAACTCGAAAGTCGACATGTACGATTTTTGGTAGCATCACTCCCTATATTTTGCCTTATTGTTTATTTGTATCAAAGGTTCCGTTCTAGCATCTGAGTTCCCAAACTTTTACACGATATCAAGTAAAGAATCCAAGCATTTTTGCTCTAGCTTCTGAAGATTTTCTTTACACATTGCAGAGCAATGAGAACGGAAGGGCAACAACTCAAGCGTCTCAAAACTTGGAAGAAAACCAAAGCCTTCTTGATGGTAAGCGATATAACTTGCTTCAGAATTATCTGGTTATGAAAATTCACATTTGGGCTCTAAGTATCATGACTTATTTGTCCTTCTGTTATTATCTTTGAAGTGAATATTTCATTTTTGTCGTCATGTTGTAAAAGAGAACCTGTCCCCAAAAAAATATATATATTACCAAAAAATAAATGGATTTCATAGGTCTTATCTTAATTAACATGATAATCTCATGCTACATATGACTAGGATGCTACAACGGCAACTAACTCTCAATTAGCATATATTGCTCATATTATAATTGTTTATCACTTAATATAAATTTGTACATTTCACCTACGAGTTCCATCCTAAAAGCGGGGTATAGTAATCCAATTGCAGGAGGCAAGAGAAAAGATTCGGAGAGGAGAGGAGAAGAAGAGATGGCTCGGAACATTACGTACATCACCGGCTCTCAGCTTCTCTCCGTCAAACCGCGTCCCAACATTGCTGTCGTAGATGTCAGGTAGCCCTAATTTTTTTAATTATAATTCACTGAAACGTACTAGTGATCCGTTTAGTTTGGTGTGATCGGATTAATGGGATTTGAGTTTTTATAGGGACGACGAGAGGAATTACGATGGGCACATAGCAGGCTCTCTCCATTTTGCTAGTGATACGTTTCTCGACAAAATACCCAGTCTTATTGAAGCTGCCAAAGGAAGAGATACCCTTGTTTTCCACTGTGCTCTCAGCCAGGTTGGTTTTTCCTATCTTTTGAAAACAATAATCAAACTTGAGTTATTCAAAGTTTGAGATTTTGAGAAGAATCCAAAAAGCTCAAACAAAGAATTTGATTTGTCTAATTCAAAGGAGCTCCAATTTCAAGATTGGTGTTCTTGGATGAGACCGTGCTTCTGTAGGAGGCATGTTAGGGGTAAAATATTACATGACTTAATATGGAAACAATAATTAATTGACCTTTTGAGATAGAACCCAAGACTTCAATTCATGTTTTGATGGTACTTCATCCTGATCGGGATTCATTTAAATTTGTATTGATGTTTCTTTTTTTTTTTTGCCTGAAACAGTGTTGCTATTCAATTCTTCTGAAATTTGCATAGTTTCTTGTTGCTTATTTCTTGTAGGTCATTATAGCGTGGTTATGTTACCAGTTGGAAGAAGGGATAAAGACAGAATCATTTTTTATGCATTAATTAGTTTCATCATTAAGTATTTTGCTGTTTATAGATTAAAATTTTGTTTTGCTCTTAGCTAAAGTATAAATGCTTTGCCAAAACTCTCTTTTATGGAGTCTGCTTTGACACAAATATATGTTGCAAGTTAAATCATGTTGTCTATCCAGCAGAACTTTGCCGGACTAACTGCCTGATGGTCCTTTGTTCTTTGAAAACAGAGGATGTGTGATCACTCGATAATGAGAGTTGTGGTGTTAAACCACCGTTTTGCACCAAGAAACCGGGCTCAGAAACCTCCAATCGACACCACAAGAGAAAACCCAAACACCCAATCCTCCAAACGGTTGCTCCACCTGTTTTCTACTGCCCACACAGGAAATTCTAATGGTGAAGAGAGTTTTGTAACCACAAACTAGCCACAAAGGCAAAGGAGAAGAAAAAGGGACGAAGGTAGCACATAGCCACGGTAGAAGCACACGGTTTTCTCTCCAAGGTTAGCACAAAGTCTCTCTAACAAATGGGTCAAACTCCACTAAAATGGGCTACCAAATAATCCTCACAACTACCCACATAAATGGGCTAACAACTTAACCAACCAAACCAAACTTGGGTCATCCAAAAGTATAGGCCATTTTCGAGTCGAGCCAAGTCTATGGTGTCGCTAAATAATCCGACAACTGTTTTAAATCATCGCCCGGATTTATTGGGTATCAAAAACCCAACAAGAGTTGTGTTATTTTGTATGCTCTTTGTGACAACTAAGATTTCTTTTCGTTTTTGGAGGAGTCATTGGCTTAATCATGTAGATATATACAGTTACATAAAAAACAGATCAGATTACGAGCGCATTGTAACGGACCGCTCGTTGAGCCCCAAGTTGCCAGTCCCCGGGGCAGCCTTTCCGCACACATGTAGCCGGCAAGTTAACATATGCAACATAAGCACAATATAAGGAGGTGGGAAGCTTGCCATCATATCTGTATATGGGACATTGTTAATGCACTTTCGAGGTTTAGTAATAAACTCGCAATAAGTAATCTTGCCATGCCACATGGGTAGGGGAGTTCTCTAGGTTCGTGACTCACTCTCCCACTCAATTCGCTAACGCTCTTGTAGCAGACATGTGCTTTGCCGCCTCCTACATTGTATACTCCATGCTAGTGGGTCCGAAAATTCCTCCACAGTTGCGGCACCATCCCCCCGTTGTGCAGGAGTCCACAGGTACCCCTTGCACCTCTTCCCGTAATAACTCGTACATGCCGCATTCGACACCACCTTCACCCTATGCACCTCTGCATTAGTTCCTCGAGTGGATGGCTCCTCTAGCTAATGCGTTACCATGCATGTCGAAGCATTTCACACAAATTCCCACTTTTCAATTTCCATAGCAATGCTTTTGTCATGCTTTATGAAGCAAACATTCATGTAGTAGGCAAAACTACATAATGCATTCCCCTTCTTCTGTCATCTTCAAAGCTTCCCATCCTCAATTCCTGCTTACTTGCCTGCCTACTGCTTTGCCACACGTCGGCGGTCCCAAAATCTTCTTCGTAGGAATGCAAGCCATCAGTCTTGGATGACCAACAACTCAACGTTCGGAGCGGACCTGTTCTGATACTACATGTAACGGACCACCCGTTCGGCCCCCCTAAGTTACCACAATCCCCGGGACAGCCTTTACCCACACATGCGGCCGGTAGGCTAACATATGCAATATTAGCAAAATATAAGGAGGTGGGAAGTTTGCCATCATGCCGGCATACATGGCATTGTTAGTGTACTTTTGAGAATTTAGCAATAAACCCACAATAAGCAATCTTGCCATGCCACATGGGCGGCGAGTTCTCTAGGTCCGTGACTACATGTTGAATATTAACTGTCACTGCGTTTTGCATTTTTTTAACTCTCTATTATTCCTTATGCTTCGAAATTAAGATTTTGGAAGCAACTATATCAAATCCCAGAGATGAAACCTGAATCACAAATCACGATAGTAGGATGTTTGAATATTTTTTTGTGAAATGACACTTTAAAGATCAACTAGCAGATTTTAAAGCCCTACATATGGTAAGATTACGATAAGCTTACCTATTAATTGATTTGCTTTCTTATTTTTTAAGAAAATATATATGAGCTTGTATTACTCATTTTGGAATATGCTGCTGGAATTATTCTGGATGGATATAGCCCCTTCAAATCAGTCCAAAGTTAACCATATTGTTTTTTGGGTTATCAATTACACGAATTATGCGCGTCATCAAAGTGGGATAGAGCGGAAGTAAGTTTGGAAGGGAACAATGAAAGTTCTGTCCCTTAGTTGGGAAGTTGAAAGAGGTGTGCCGACTACTTCCAGAAATTAGGGTAGTGGTATTTGGATGGAGACGAAGCTGCAATACAAGATACTTGATTATAGATAGGTAAAATGGAAGGCATTTAGACCACCCAGAGTGCTTTAGAGGCATTATATTTAAATAGTTGGTTTCGCCTAGAGATTATGGAGATGATTCGAAGGAAACTGAAGATTTTGTTAAGGGTTTTTAAGGTGCCTCCTTAATAAGGGAGAGAGACAAAAAGTTGGTCATGGGCAGTTAGAATAGTGAAGATAACAAATCATCAAAATACAGATCTAAACTTACAGATGATTCGAAGGAAACTGAAGATTTTGTTAAGGGTTTTTAAGGTGCCTCCTTAATAAGGGAGAGAGACAAAAAGTTGGTCATGGGCAGTTAGAATAGTGAAGATAACAAATCATCAAAATACAGATCTAAACTAACATTAGAAGGAGAAGTTTAGTGGCTTGAGTGTGTGGTCAATCAAAATGCGAAGGAAACTCTTTAAGGAAAGAAATAAGGAAAAAACTCAAGATATTCTCGTGGCAATGGGTTATACACGTAAAATTTCTTTCTTTTGCTTCTTGGATATCTGTCATTCTATGTTTGGTTTGACATAGATTTGTGTGATTTACACAATCTTGGGAGATTGTAAATGGTCAACTGAAGTTCCAGTTTGTACTTGGGTCGAACTGTCTTAGCACTCTCTTGGTAAATGTTTACTTACGAAAAAACGACGACTTGTGATCATTCATCACTGTGAGTTACTCGAGAGTCTATACTAGATAGAACCTCAACTTAATTGTTGCAAATGAATTATTGCACTATGAACAGAATTTGATCATTGGAGAAACTATTACCTGATTATAAAGTTTCTACTGGCAGTTTACATAACTGATATTTGACCAGCAAATGCTTGTTCTGCAGGTTCGTGGACCCAAATGTGCTAGAAGGTTTGCTGAGTATCTTGCTGATGTGAAAGAAGATACAGGAATAAAAAATATCATGGTTTTGGAACGTGGTTTTAATGGTTGGGAAGCCTCGGGAAGGCCTGTATGTCACTGCACCGATACTCCCTGTAAGGGTGAATAAACTGAAGTGTGCTGGAAGTGTCAATGCAAACACAAAATAAATTTGCTTTGGTATTAAGCCAGAGAGGAGTATAGGGATTTGTAAGGGCATCAACATTGACGTATGCCTGAGCATTGTGTATGCTACATCTTATAAGAAACTTTTAAACTTGTGATGCCAATAGAACTGATGATAACTTGTACCATTTGTGTTTTTTTATGTAATTGCAGAAGAGCACTTACGAGTAAAATGTTACTTTTTCTTTTGTTTTTATGAGATTTGATGCATCAATCAATTTGCTCTTAGTGCTATGGTTGGTGGAGGTAGCGATCACTTCATTGCATGTAATTCTCTAGAATTCATATGCACGGGATGGACACTGCTAAAATTGATGACATGAGAAATGCCAAGTTTTTTTGTGCATTATTTACGTGTGAAGATTTCTTGAATAATTGCCAGGTTGTTACGTCTTTTCCCAGTAGCCTACTAGCTCTAGAACCTGTGAATCTTTTGCGTTGAAGCATGATTATACAATTTACTTGGCACCAAACATATATGGGCATGTTTGCCCAAGTTGAAAAATGTGCTTATAAGGGAACATGATAATAATTGCTTATGTTTACCAGTGGAATGCTTATTTATTTGAGTAGTGCTACAAGTACATCAAGGGTGCCATAATGGTGTCCATAATGGACACATGGCACCCCACTATTGGAGTGTGTGCAGGTAATTATTATGTTTACCAGTGGAATGCTTATTTACTTGAGTAGTGCTACAAGTACATCAAGGGTGCCATAATGGTGTCCATAATGGACACATGGCACCCCACTATTGGAGTGTGTGCAGGCCCACCTGCACACACTCCAATAGTGGGGTGCCATGTGTCCATTATGGACACCATTATAGCACCCTTGATGTACAAGAAGAATTATCCTATTTACTTAATTTAATACATTAACAGCTCTTAACTCGCACTTCAACAAGCCATTTGTCGACGTAGGATTTTCTGTCAAATAATTGATGGTGCATTAACTCGGTGGTTTGGTTGAAATGCCATATGAAGTTTGGTGATGGAATTGAAACAATTTAAGTTTGGTGGTCATAGTGAGATCAAGTGAAAAGTATGGTGGCTATGGTTAACCCTTTTATATTTTCTAATGAGTTCCCCTGTATTATACTTTTGCTATTCGTTAGTACATGTTTAGGCCAAACTCTCCTTAGACGTGTTGTTTAAATAATGATATTTGTACATAAGAAGTTACAAAATGATTTATATATGGATAATGTGTCAAGAGGAGATTTTTTTTTATTTGGTTGAAATTCTGACCAAATCATTTTTCACTACATCGTCTGTATGTAAATCGTTATGTAAACATATTATGTACATGTAGCACAATTGATAAAGTTTGTACAAGTCAAAGATGTCATCATTGGTAGTATTACAAGAATTGGACCAAATGAATCAGTTTAAAACAAACGAAGAACGGGTCCAAAAATAGATTCAGTTATAGACGAAAATAAGAAATTTAGCACCAGTTATTTAAGAATCTATTGCTTCTTGGGTTAAATATTTCTAATATTACTAAACTTTTTCAAATGTTTCTCAAGTTGTTATTGAGCTTACTAAATTATTATCTCCATCACCTCATCACTCGTCATTTGAAAAGTTAAGAGGTTATTCTCTTTGTATTTTAGCTTTTTTTTAGTTTTGAATTCATTTTGAATTTTGTGTTTTGAGTGTCCATTTTGAGATTGTTGAAAATGTGTTCTTTTTGAAATTTTGAAAAATTATTTTGAAAACACCCAAAACGATTTTTGAAAATTTTGACTATAACTGAAAACACCCAAACAACAAATTGTCGTTTTGAGTTTTCTTTATAAATTTTTAATTTGTTTTCAAAAACGTGTTTTCGAATATAGGAAAGAGAACACGTTTTCACTGTTTTGGAAAATCGAAAATCAAAAACAAATTGAAAATGGTAAAGAGAACATGATGGATTTGATGAACTTACAAAATTTTGCCCTTGTTTGAGCCCCACTTTCTAAAAACTCAATTCTCCTCAAATTCATGTTCAATTAAAATAATTTATATTTAAATTATAATCTTTTCTCTACTTTTTAACAAGATATCTATAATATATTAAATATCGCATGAAGTGAGAATAATTTTTTAAACGATTTTAACTCTATTACAATTTAATTATTTCAATATTTCCTTACTTTTCGTTTTTAATATATATTTAATTTTTAACCGCATGAAGTGAGAATCATTTTTTTGACGATTTTAACTCTACTACAATTTAATTATTTCAATAGTTCCTTACTTTCGTTTTTAATATATGTTTAATTGAATACTAATTATGAAACATGCGCGCAAATAAATAATTGAATTGTATGAGAACAATCAAATTGATTCATAAACATGGAATTTAATTAATTTGAATAAATGAAAATAGAAAAATAATAATGTATATATACTAAAACAAATGGGTGTAAGTGAACCAACATGAAATTTAATTAATTTGAAATAATATATATAGAAAAATAATAATTTATTTACATTTAAACAAAGAGGGTGTACATGAACTAATATAGGATTTAATTAATTTGAATCAATGAATATAGAAAAAGAATAATTTATATACATTTAGATAAATGGCATTATATCATAGATTAAATGAATATTATTGAAATTAAATAAGTGTACATGAACTTAAATAATTTATCTACTCCTATAATTATTGAATATCACTCAAATTATATGATCTTTAATAATGTGGAAATTATGTGGATCCCTACTTTTCAAGATCCAACTTCAAAAATAAGATTTTAAGTTTTAATGTTCAAAAATCAGATATTTTATAGATAGATACAAATTTTTATATTTAATTATATATTAATAATAATATTATAAAATTAAATTAACATTTGTACCCACCCTACTACCTACCCCTACCAAATTTATATAAAACCTAAATCTATCCAAATCCTAACCTAATCCAATTCATTTCTCTCCTCTCTTCCCCGTCCCCGTTGCCGCCGCCACCTCCACCTTTCTCCACCGTCGCCGGCGCCGCCTCCTCCTCCCTTCTCCTCTCCCTCTCCCTCCCCTTCCCCTTCCCCATCCTCCTCCTTTCCTCCCTTCTTCTCCCCCTCCCTCCCTAGGTCGCGACGCTGCTGGCTGTGAACGGCAGCAGTGTCGGCAGCTGCTGCTGCTACACCCACTGCAGCGTCGCGCGACGTTGCTGTGGTCTCGATGGACTCTGCAAAATTCGAGGCGGTGGGACGACAGGCAGAGGCTGTGGACTCTGCACAGAAATTCGAGGCGGTGAACTGTGCACAGAAATTTGAGGCGGTGGACTGCACAGAAATTTGAGGGTCACCAAAAATTCAAGGCTGCCAATCCCTTTGGCTCACCAAAAAATTCGAGGTTGTGGTTGATGGTGGCAGATCTGAGTTTTTGTGGTTTGAAGTGAAGTGGTTTTTGTGAAGTGGTTTTTGTGGTTTGAGTTTCTCTGTTGGCGGTGCGATGCTCGTCGTGACGGTGGTTACTGGTTGTGGTTGGCGGTGGTTGGTGCTTAGTGGCGGGATGGGGAGTGGGTGCTGTTGGTGTGTAGTGGTGGTCATGGTGATGTCGATATTTTTAGATGATGGTTTATTGCCGAGAGGTGGTGGTGGTGGTTTCGGCAACGTGGCTATTTGTTGGTGGTGGTGCTGTTGTTATGGTGGCGGCGGTTAGCGGGTGAGGATAGTCACAATAGTGGTCACGGAAGTTGGTGGTGGTAACAATGGTGGTCACAGAAGTGACCGATGCTGTGACTATCAATAAAAACCTGAGCCATGCCCAAAAAAATATTCTGTGACCTGTGCTGTGGCTATTTGAAATAAACTTGTGAATAACAATAAGAATCTGAGTCATTTGAAAATAAAATGGGACTATGAACAAAACTGTGACCTGAGCCATGTGCAATATATGTACTGTGATCGATGCTGTGACCATTTGAAAATAATCTGTGACTATTAATAAAAATGTGAGACGTGAGCCTTATTGTGTTATCAATTATTATAAACAAAAAATCATCTGTTGTGACCTGTGACCTAGGCTGTGACCTGGACTGTGACTTGTGACCCGGGCTGTGACCGTACAAAAAATTGATGTCATCGGAATAGTCGTCGGAATCGGAGCAGTCGCCGGAATCGGAGTGGTCGCCGGAGAAGTCGTCGGAATCGGAGACGTCGCCGGAGCGGTCGCCGGCGTGGTGGGGTGGTGGGGGTGGGTTAATTTTATATATACATATTTATATATATTTATATATATATATATCTATATATATATATATATATATATATATATATATATATATATCATCTTATCCTAAGCACCGATGAGTTGTCACATTAATTCATTGGTGGATAAAGATTTTGTGAGTTCCAATCCACCAATGAATTAATGTGCCAACTCATTGGTGCTTAGGATAAGATGAGCATCTTCATTAGATCATTTCTTATATATATATATATATATATATACATATATATATATATATATATATATATATATATATATATATATATGTATTTTTTTTTATTTATTTATATTTTTTTTTATATTTATATGTATAAATAAATATTTATATAAATGTGTATGTATATGTCAAAATTTCTGATTTTTGAAATGTAAAAGTTGTTTTGTTATTTTTGAAATAGGGTAAAGATAAAGTAGGGAAAGTGAATTTTTCCCTTTAATAATTTACATACTCCTAGAATAATTTATGACAAAATGAATAATCTTAAAAATAAATAATTGTTCATGAAATTAAATAATTTATTTACTCATAAAATAATTGAATAACTTCCAAAATATGTGTACATAAATTTGATAACTTAATGTTATATGTAATATATCCATAAATAAATGTTCATTAGTATACGTGCACATACATAAATAATTGAATTGTAGTATTTCTAGAGTAATTAAACAGCCCCAAAATATATAAAATGTAGATGCATGAACTTGAAAAATTAATTGATTGAATTATAGTATGATATAAATTAATGTTAATTATTATCATATAGGTAAATAAATAATTGAATGGTATAAAAAGTTCATTTCACATAAATAGTTTTTTTAGTTATTTTTTAATATTAATTAATTTTTAAATATCATTTTTATAGTGTTTATAAAATATTTCAAAATAACGTGCAACGCACGTTTTGTGACTAGTTCTTAAAAAAATTACTATTATTAAACTCATTTTTTACACAAAATAGAGCTCAAACATAACCTTCATTCCATCTACCATGTCATCTAATTTTTAAAATGGTAAATGACATAGACGATGAAAATGATATTTTTTTAAGCTCAATGAAAACTTGGAGGGCTCTTAAAATTTAGTGACTAATATAAAACTTTTGACGAAATTCATCTATGGGGTGTTTGAGCCACATTATTTTAGAAGAATGTATTTTAGAATAGTATATCGATGGAAAATTTGTGGTTGAAAAAGAAGGAAAAGTTATTGATGTAATGAAAAATATTATTTTATTGAAAAATGTATGGTTGAAAATGAGTAGAAGAATGAAAATGAAAATTTTAATGCGTACCAAACAGGGGCTTGCAACTCAAATGAATATCTGCATCGGAAAGTTTAATAAAATTGAAATATGTAACCCCCATTGATAATCCTTAAATTTTTTTTCTTCATTTTATTGATTATTTTACCATTGGTTGGAGAATAGGTCAACCATTCGATTCGACCCTTAACTTTTTTGGTCAAGCTTTCACAAAATTGGTCTTTAGTGTATTTTATTTAATTTTCAGAGGTGTGTTTGGCTTTTATCAAAACTTGGGGCGAGTAAATATGATATTTGGAAAGGAGAAAAATCCAAATTTTAATCAGCCCGAACTCGCCAACAAGAGTCGGTGCAAATTACATATTCTACCACAATTCAATCGGCGTCTAAGCGCAAACGAGAAGGGGAGAAATCAAGCAAATTGAACTGTACAAAAATGGTGAATTCTAAATCCTCACAGCTCGCTTTGATTCAATTTGGTTTTGTATTTATCTATCTATATCACGAACGATGGTATAGGTTTGCCTGGCGTGTTTGTTACCACTCTTCCTTGTGCCGATCGTCAATTTATTGCCTGTCCTCTTCGATCTGATCATGGTGTGTTTTTTGCTCGGCTATTATTATGTAATTTGAATTTGCTTTACAATTTTTATGAAATTAATTTTATTCACAAAATGTTTTTAGGCAAAGATCTATAGTTTATTCGGGTGGGAATACCGGAAGCCAGAGAGAGCACCCCCTGCTTGTCCATATAAACCCTCTGCGAATAAGAACTTTACCAACAATTCAGTAAGTCATACTTGCAGTAGCGTGCTTTTATGTTGTGTATATATTGCTTTTCTATTTTTGTTTTCTGATCTTTTTGTCTTTTCGTCGTTGATTTGATAAAAATGTTAGTTTATGATATTTGTTTGGGTTGTTTGCTCTGTGAATAGTTTTATTAGAAGCTATAGATTAGTAGGACATATTTTGTAAACCACGAGCAAATGTTATCTAAATTCGTTCAGAAGTAGGTTAACTAAAGACTTGATTTCTGGAAAACAAATTGATATCTATTAATTATGAACCTACAAGTCTAGGTGTTTGAAGGTTCTGTTGGATAAGTAACATTGAGAGTTTTCTATGCTAGCAATTTTTATGAGCCCATCTTTATTTTTGTTGACAGCTGTAGGGAATTATGAATTAGCCATAGATAATTCACGATTTCAAAATTTGAAATAGTTTCTGTAGAACAAATCAAGGTACTGGCAAGGCAGCTCGCTTTGAAATCTGCTTTTTTTAAAGCCTGCTTTTTAAATCCAAATTGAATGCACTTTGGGACTGTTAGCTTGCGAATATTCTCTGTTAATACAACTCAAACTAAGTCATGTTCCAATAAATTTCAGATTGGCTATATAAATCCCTTTTTACCTCTCTGTATTTTTCATTGTTACATCTATTTATGTTTGACCATTAATAAGCAAAAAAACTCGAAAAAATGTAATGCATAATATCATAGTAAGAATTCAGCATCATCCAGTTAAAAAGCAAGTCTTTTAGAATGGCTATTAACTACCTATGATTTTTGGTAGTGAGTGTTGTGCCATCGAATGAAAAAATATCTACAACATAAACAAAGCAAAAAGGAAGTTACTAATACATCTGTGTGTTTTAGAATAGATAAAATAAATGCCAACAAGTTTAGTGTAAGTTAAGGGAATAGTGTTTGATTGTTAGTGCGTGTCTTATTTAAATCTGAAGAAACTTTTGTACTCAATTTATGAATCCTAGTAGAACAAGTTAGAAGATAAAGGTGTAGACTGTAGAATATAAGTAGTATGGCCTGAGGTAGTTGCAAAATATTTAGTTTCCTTAATCTTGGATAAGAGGTAGATCCAGATCAAATTAAGCGGTTAAAAATGACTGAAGTAGTTGACTACAAGATTTTTAGGAAGAAGTCTTCTTGTTATGACCGCACAGTGCCATATATTAACCGTCATCAAGGAGCTATGTTTTCCTGAACTGCTACAGTGTTCAGAGATCACTTTGAATACAACATAGCACTCATGGTACCTTCCAAAATTCTTCCCTCCACCTCCATTCGAAATAACACTTTTTTAGTTACGTACTGCTACAATCACCTATTCAGAAAGCCATCTTTCAATACTGCTCTTAAATATTGTAAATTCAATCTTCCTCTTCGTGGGAGTTAGAATACTAAGCCCCTGTTTGAGCCCCATTCTATAAAAATTCATGTTTCCCCAAATGTATTTTCAACTACGCATTCTTCCAATAAAATAATTTTACGAGTAAATTCAAAAATTTTCCCTACTTTTTAACCACATATTTTCCAAAAAATAACTATTAAAAAACCTGTTCTTTAAAAAAAAATAGGGCTCATACACGCCGTAAATTGGATACTGACTGAAACATGTTGTATCTTCATATCTGCCAAAGTATCAAGGTTCCCCTTTGGTGTGGGAACACTATCATGTCCAATTTAAACTCAGGTTCATATCTGCTTACATGTGTATGATGCCTTCTGTGCCACTCCCCTCGCTCTCCCACTTTTCCTGTGCGGTTATATGTGGTTGTTGACTCTTTGTTATTCCTGTTCTCTTTAATGCCCTCCACTCTTAGTTATCATTCTACTACTTGTTTGCTCCCTCTCTCTAAGGTGTGCCTGTTTTTCTAAAGCTCAAGGAAATGGCATTACCAAGGATAAATATCTTGGAGTTCTGAATGTCTTTGGTCTGTCCATTTGATAAAATCAAAGTTTTCGTTGCTGATAGCATGTTAGTATGAGAAAATTTCACTTCCAAATGCAAACTCTCTCTTTTATTTTTTCTGATAACCGTGGATGTCCGGGCCAACTTGCGCGCACCTCGACTAATTCCACGGGGCCTGAAGTTTACGGTTGGGTACTCACCTTAGTGGCCTTAAGGGGATTAGAACTGGTGACCATTGGAGAACAATCCTAAGGTTTGATCAATTGATCAACCCCTCGAGGTTACTTCCAAAGGCAAACTGCAATTGAATAGTTCAGTGGTCTCCAAAAAAAAATGGAAATTAAAGAAATTTGAAAGCATGTGGAAGGGCTGTTACTAGAGAATGCGATTGAGGAAGAATGGCTGCTCTTCCATTTATCATAAAGAACAGAGAGTGTTTTGGTTGGTTGAATTTGAAGGATCACTGAAGTCCTTGACAGTGGAAAGAAGAGTCATAAAATTTATATTGAAATTAAATATATTTCTCAAGAATAAGACAATATTAAAAAAGACCCATAATGCTTACAGCCAGAGTCCACTTAAAATAGGATTGCTGCCAATGTCCGCATTTTTAGAAAATGAGTAGCATAATTTGGTAACCATTCATAGGATCTCCTTCTTCTATTTAAAAGCTAAAACTTAATTTATGGCCAATGGAGATACTTTCTGCAAGACATGCTGCAATTGTATATGTAAGTTATCCACCAGTTGAGGGTTAGATGTATTATTTTGTTTGACTAAATAAGGCACAACAATCAAATAGTATGCACAACAGAAAAGCCAGTGCTAAAAATTATCGATGGTTAACTGGAATTGTGGATATCCTATGACAATCTGTCCTAAATTTTTGAGGGCAAACTATATATTTTTGTACCTTCTTGGTTATGCTGCCGTATGCTTTCATGGATTTAAAACTTATGGGCCCTGAAATTCGCTATCCTGGACCTGAATGGAGTTCTTTTGCACATGGATGGGATATACTTACCCGGGCCAGTTCACAAATTTGCGACTGTAGTCTCTATAGATTTGAAGTGACAGCTTGCTAAAGTCATTTGTAAGTTCTCTTAGAATTGAGCTTTAGAATCGTCAGTCTACAGCTCTGTGCCTTTCTCACCCCACTCATATTTTTTTGAGACTGGAGTTAGTCCTCTCAACTTCCGTACCTAAATGCTAAGCCTTGAAATGTTTTGTAGTTGCTTCTGTACCTGCCTTTCAACCCCCCCCCCCTTCCCTTGAAACATACTAAAAACCATACAGAATTTTATTATCATCGGATTACAGACGACAACAAATTCCAACTACATATTTTTAGAATTTTAAAATGCACACATCCTAGAACCAAGCCATTTCTTGCCGCAACTATATATGATGTGTGATTATTTTGTCGGTGTTGCTGTGTGAATTGTTGTTACAAGTTTCTGGAAACTGTGATTGACTTAAATCTTGAATTAATCAGTTAAATGATTTTAGTTTAACCCCTTTCTTCAGCTCGCATTATTAAGTGTTTCCTCTCTGCTTGTCGTTTCTGTTACTAATTTCTATTCCATCATCTTTTTAGTTTCACTAATCCAAATGGTTAATGGGCTACAACTTGTGTATCAACAGGTTACAGTAGAACAGAACATTGTACACCCAGATCCTTCACAAAAATCTGTAGGAGTGGATGATGTCAAGCAAGATTGAAGTTTGAAATTTCCTGTGTATGAACATACAATTAAAATGTAATATAAATTTTCATTTGGAACTGAGAAAAAAAAACCAACGAAATGATGGAATGCCATAAGCTTAAAATATATGGATGTTCTTAGATTGCTTTAATCAATGAAGTTTATTGAGATTTAGCTGATGCAAGAAAAATTGATCTGTGAATTCTTGCTGTAAGATACAAATCAGGACGTATCTATATGTTATTGTGGAATCTTTCTGCTTGAAAGGCAGTTACAGAATGCTGTTAAACACTAGAAGCTAAGTGAAACAGTTCAATTATATTAGATGAATCTTAAGTGTAGTAATTTAAAACTTGGAATATGGGGCTGTGTATTTTCTATTTTTTAATAAATCTCAATATCGGGTTGAATTTTTTAGAAAATTATATGATAAATTAAAGAAATAAACACACATAATTTTTTTTACTGTAAAAGATCATTATTTAAAAGTGTTACAAGCCTATGTGATGAATGAATATTTTGAAAAAGAAATGCTATTTAGAATCTCATTTGTATTATTGGCTAAGATGAAGCGTAAATAAATTGATTCATTCATGTCAATATACAAACAACTAACTAGGATTGCCTATATAAATCATTTTTCATCACTTCGTTCATTTACATTGCTAAATGTGAAAGGTTTAAAGTAAGAGTAATGCTATTCATTTCCACTGAGGATGAAAACACAGTCTACGTGGCGTTAATGTGGCATTAAATGATAGGTGAAATTAAATAAGTCATATAATTTCACCTTTCATTTAAAGTCACCTAAACTATGTTTTCATCCCCACTGGAGATGAATAAAATTACTCTTAAAGTAACTGAAAATTCGGCAATGGCTAATTTTAGTGGTGGTGATAGTTTTTCGAGATGGACAGTGGGCATTGGATTCCACTTGCTCTCCAGTCGATGGTTCCCAATCTTTGCTTCGATCCTAATAACGTGTGTAAATGGTGCAAATACTTATTTGGTGTATTCTCTTGATGACATCAAGTCTTCGTTAGATATTGCTTAAGTGAGCTTCAAGGACTTGGGAGGGAACCTTAGAATCATTTCTGGGCTTGTCGATGAAATTACTCCACCACCCAAGGTGGTTTTGACAATTAGTGCAATTATGAACATCTTCGACTACTTCATGATATGGTTAATTATCACGGGCCGGGATGCAAAACCCCATGTATGACAAATGCGGTAGCGTAATCAGGTAATCCCCGAAAGGAAATAAAAGAAAGTAAAGAAGGTAATCCAGTAAGAAAGGCAAGGCAAAAGGGGCAATCAGGTCCTTCCCTAACCCTAACGAGGACAGGACTAGCTACTTTCTCTAAGGTGCAACCTTTTCTGTCCATGTCCATCTCAGAGCCTATCCCATCACGGGGAAGGGGGAAGAAGGACCTATTTACTTCGAAAAGAGCCTATTCGGGGCATGAATGTCCACCCTCTTATTCTAGTTGTGCAATTCCTCCTTTTGAATGCCACAGGATCTAGAGGAAAGCTCTCTGTTCTTGGTTCGACTGTAGCTGGAACCTCTGAAATGACAAGAATCCTTTGTTAGAATGGAATTCCAACTTAGCACGTTTTGAGTGAGATTTTGAGAAGAGTAGCTCTTTGGAGAGTACTGTACAATGAAAGTTGTAAGCTGTGTTTGGAGGGGAGTTATTGTTTATCGTCGGCCTCTAGGGTAGAATCAGTCGGGGGGCCTGAGAGGCAGTTGTTTACCCTGCGGAGGGATGTCAGCCGTTCGAGTCCATTTATCTCCAACTCATGAACGAGCAATGCCATCGCCTACTTGAAGTACGATACCAGTATTTACAATTTTTTCTTCTCTATTATATTGTTCAATACGTTGGCGGATAATATTACTAATTTTGTCGGCTCGAATGGTTACCATGAGCATTTCTTAATTATTTTTTAAAAGAAAAAAAATGCCTATAGTAGAAAGTAGAAAAACTAATCAATTATTTCTTTCATCGCTCCGTAGTGAGTTTTGTGGAACTAATCATGCCTTTACGCGTGCGCCCGGAAACATGGGTCGACTGATGAGCCCACTCTGGCTCAGCCGCACCACCCAGGGTGCGAGCCACCCTAAAAGCAAGCTATTACAGCGAGCGGCTGGAGCAGTATGGAGCCGAGGAGCAAGACAATGCGACTGTTTACCAAAAACACAAGTCTACGCAAAGTCGTAAGACCGTGTATGGGGGCTAACGCCTGCCCAATGTCCGAAGGTCAAGGAAGTTGGCGACGATGAAGGGGAGCCGACGACCGAAGCCCTGGTGAACGGCGGCCGTAACTATAACGGTCCTAATGTAGCGAAATTCCTTGCTTTACATGGGGATTGGAGCCAATTCAGGGGCTTTTGCAAACGAGGACTCTGATTATTTGCGTTAAGAATTTCCCTAAGAGTCGAGGAATTGTTTTAGGTCTTTTGAAAGGTTTTGTTGGTGCTATTATGACAGTTATATCATGCTCTTCATGGAAATGATGCTAAATCCCTTATTTGCTGATAGCCTGGCCTCCAGCTGCTGTGTCAATCGTGTTTCTACCAATGATTCAACTAATCAAGATTGTTCGACTCAAGAATGAGGTCGACGTTTTCCATAGCATACTGTATCTATCACTATGGTTTTCTTATAATCATAATTCTTATTCAAAACAAGCTTACTTTTTTTAGGATTGAGTATGTTGGAAATGCTGTTTTTGTGCTTAGTCTGGTCTTTGCTCCACTTGCCAGTAATCAAACAAGAATTCTATGCATGGAAGAGCAAAAAGCAATTCAAAACAGTGATAAACAAATCCTCTTAGAATTGAATCAACACAGTTGGGAGCTGAATTGCAACCTATATCATCGCCCTCTTGGGGCTCGAGTAAATCCACATAAGCTCGTCTCTTGCACGAAAGACATGTTCAATCCACCGGACCAAGGTAAGGACCTTACATACTTCAAGCACTTTTCAGCATAGACATGTTAATCCCGTTCATTGCAACATCATGTGGCATAGGAGGGACATTAACAGAAATAAACAATTTAGGCCAAATCGGCAAATCTATAGGCTACTCGACTAGAAGCATTACAATGTTCGTGTCACTAGTGAGCATATGGAATTATCTTGGACTCGTTGCATCTGTCTACATCTCTGTAATCAAAGTATAAATTCCCTCAACCCTTAATCCTTACGTTCATCCTGTTTTTGTCTTTTTCCTTCCTAATTCTCTTTATATTGCCTATGTGATCGCGTGCAATGGCCGTTACTTTTCGTGATAATATCGGTAATGTTTGGCCTCTATTCTTACTCTACATCATTCTAATTTGGAGCTGTAACGCACGGACTGCGGAGAATTTCTAGCCGAAGGGGCTCAATGAGATAGATGTAACGCACCTTTTAGCCGAAGGGCACTCGTTTCCCTTCTTAGGAGGTTGTGGGGTAAGAAATAAGATTTAAATGAAATGGACATAATCAAGGAGGTTGTGGGGTAAGAAATAAGATTTAAATGAAATGGACATAACCAAGGTTAAGAAGAAAAAGAATCAAATGAAAAAAGAAATAAAATTATGGTATAAAAAAATGGGAACAAATTCCAGAAAATGTCAAATTGGAGCATTTATAATTCGTTTACATGTACTACACCACACACACAGTAAAATCCCTAATTTCGTCTCTCTCTACGAATATATTTATGTATTTATCTATATTCATACTCGCTATCTCGTTTCTCTTTCCTTCTCCCTCGCAGCTTTGATCGCCGGAATATTCCAATCGCCGGCGATCTATTCCCTCCCAGAATATTCCACGTTTAGATCCATTTATTTATTGCATAATTACCTTTTTATTTCTTAGTCCAATTTGATCTCCCTTTCTGGTTACTGCTTTTCACGATTTAGATTTTTGTACTCGTGAATTAACTATACATACCACATATATTGTATCTACATGCATATGTGGTGTTTAGGGTTAGGGTTTTAATTGTTATAGAGGGGGAAGATGTTCAATAAAATCATGAAGAGAGGCCACCGCAAGGTGGCAAAATCGGATGGCACCTCTGTTGATTATGTCTGTTCTCCGACCGGACGGAGCTCCGGTCCTGTCTCTACCTCCAATGTTGTTGTTAACCATGCCTCCCGTGGTGGCCTGCCACCTGTTTCATCCCAATTGCGACAACTTCCTGCCACGGCTGGAATGGTTCCTCTTCCCGGAACCATTGAGAATCTACCTATGTTCCGAGATGTCCCAGTTTCCGAGCGGCAGAGTTTATTCTTGCGGAAACTCCAAATCTGTTGCTTCCAATTTGATTTCTCGGATACCCTTAAGATGGTGAGAGAAAAGGAGATTAAAAAACAAACCCTCGTGGAGCTTGTAGATTTTATTCAATCTGGGTCAAGTAAAATTTCTGAAACCAATCAAGAGGAAATGATACAAATGATATCCTTGAATATTTTCCGTTGCTTGCCCCCAGCCTCCCATGAAAACACAGGGTCTGAAAATATAGACCCCGAAGAGGAAGAGTCTTTCCTCGATCCCTCTTGGCCACATTTACAGTTGGTTTATGAATTGCTACTGCGATATGTGGTTTCATCTGATACAGATACGAAGATTGCAAAACGATATATTGACCATTCTTTTGTGTTGAAGTTGCTAGATTTGTTTGATTCCGAGGATATGAGGGAGAGGGAGTATTTGAAGACAATTCTGCATAGGATATATGGGAAGTTCATGGTGCATAGGCCATTTATTAGGAAGGCAATAAATAATATTTTCTATCGGTTCATATATGAGACGGAGAGGCACAGTGGAATTGGAGAGCTTTTGGAGATTCTTGGAAGTATAATTAACGGGTTTGCACTGCCAATGAAGGAGGAGCACAAATTGTTTCTTGTGCGGGCTTTGATACCACTACATAAGCCCAAACCAGTAGCAATTTACCATCAGCAGTTATCCTACTGCATTACTCAGTTTGTGGAAAAAGACTTCAAATTGGCAGATACCGTTATAAGGGGTTTGTTGAAGTACTGGCCAGTCACCAATTGCCAAAAGGAAGTTCTTTTTCTTGGGGAACTCGAGGAAGTTTTGGAGGCAACCCAAGCTCCAGAATTCCAGCGATGCATGGTCCCTCTCTTCAGACAGATTGCTCGTTGCCTCAACAGCTCTCACTTTCAGGTGCAAGAAAAACACTTAGATTCGTTATATCGTATTGGTTTCAGGCACATTTACTTTCTTGTTTATATCCTTTGGTTTTGCAAATTTGTTTATGAATCTTATAAGTGTTACATTTTGATGTGCTTGATTAATGCTACTGATTTTCTTCGCATGGATTCATGGAATAATGACTTTTATAGAATGCTGATTGGATGGTAAAAGTATTTCTGAATTTGTGATCTGGATACATCTTTGTTTTAATTATTATACTATTCGTGATGAGAGTCCTCGAATCTTTTCTGGCTTATGCTGTTTGTGTGGCTAGCAACGTTGTCCTCTCTTTTTCTATACTCGAGTTACTACATTTACTTGATTGTACTTTATATATTGATTTGTAAAACTAGACATACTTGTTGATCTGTGTCTTGCATACACATAATTGAATAATAATGTTGGCTCCTGAATCTTTGGCATGATGTTGGTTCATTTTCGTAAGAATTGGAGCCTAAATGTGATGCACTTCCCATGTTTGTGTAAAAGTCGACTATGCCTTAGTGATGGAAATTTCAATTTCAGTCCATTTTGGTGTTCTAGTTTTTTCTCAATTTCCGTCACTTTTTGGATATATTATTTGATTTCTATTTAAATCTTTGGTGAGAGTGCCAGAATGATCTCAGTACTTTATATAGCTTTTCTTTTTCTGAACTAGCAACTGTATTTACCTTTTTTGGAAGATGCACGTTATAATTTTGGACTTGATGGTACGTTCCCCTTGTAGTTTTGGCTATAAAAGTGATCCTAATGGAAGGTTGTAAGCTTGGTCCCGTTAAATATACCTATGTTTATTTTTTCTTCGTGTAGTTCAATTTCTTGAGGTTGGCTATAACCTTGGTCCTTTCTGAAATGGGGAGCAGGAACGTGTACCTTATCATTAAATTTCACCTACTACTTTAGATGTGATTTTCGTGACCTGCTCAACTAAAGGGTTGCAGGTCAAAATAAGACAAAGTTGACATTCAACATCTTTTTGCACTCCAATCTACTCACAATTAGAAATTTTGGAGTTTTTTTTATTTTTTTTATAACCGTGGATGTCCGGGTCAGCTTGTGCGCACCTCGACTAATCCCGCGAGGCCCTGAAGTTTACGACCGAATACTCACCTCAGTGGTCATGAGGGGACTCTGGTGACCACTAGAGAGCAAGTTTTCTTGTTTTACTACTACTTCATCATTAGCCATTTTCTTCTGTGCTTGTACAGTTATAATCTATTTAGTAGTTAATTGATAAATTAGTTATCATGCTTAGTTTGATACTGAGCACTACAAAAATGTAGTGCTTAAGAACCTCGTATCCGATCGGTGATCCTAGGCCGGAAATGGTCTTTGAATCTCATCTTGATCTTTTTCAACTAGTAGAATTCATCAAATGGGTTTTTGAAAATTCTTGTATTGCTTAATTTAATACTATTGAAGGTGTTTTCAGTGAAAAGTCTACCTCCAAACTCGGGTTAAAGTTTTAGAATAGTTATCTTTCTTAAGGTTGGACTTAGTTACAAGTTAAGATTATTACTGCACTAGAAAATGTTCTCAAATAATTAATTGTCAATTATTGAGTGAAAAAATAAAACTAGTAGCGGTATTTGGAACATATTAGTTATATAGCCCCTATTTGAGCCTCATCTCGGGGAAATTAGATTTTGTAATAGTGAGTTTTTTTGGAGAGAGTGGTTAAAAAGTAAGTAAAAGTTTTGAGTTTACATGTAAAATTATTTTATTTGGAGAATGTATCATTGAAAATGAGTTTGGAGAAAAATGAATTTCTAGAGAATTGGGCTCAAACAGGAGCATATTTGCAAGATAAATTTATGGTTTGCACGATCACAACAAAGCATCCCATTCTGAGTTATGCAAGGAAGAGGTGTCATTTTGTCCAATTTCATGCATCTATAACACTGCCAAATTTTGCATTGAATTTGCATGCATGAGCAATTGCAAGGAGGCATTGTTTGTATGTTTTTGTCAGATATGACATGAGGAGAAGAATTTAGAAACCTCTGTATATTGAAAATATATTACACCAATTTTTCTTTTTATACATTGTGGAACATATAAGAACTCTAAGTGACTGGGGGGTTATTTCAATCTTTGTTGGGGGTAGCTTGGTTGCTTTTAGAATATATGACTGCATAATTGCGTTTTTCCTGATGCCCAGAACTTTATTTGCCCCTAATAATTTCTGTAGTAATTATATATTTTGAGAGTAAAAATGCATCACTTTCCATGTGCTATATGTTGGAAACTATTTCTCGATGCTATTAGAAAGATAATAGAATTATTGGATAAGGTGTAGCTTGAGGAACACAAAGTTGATCAAATAAAAGTTTCTTACTGGCATTATATCCTTTGAAATTATTGTGACTAATTTGGCAACACAATATATTTGTATCTTAAGACGTGGTTGTTACAATATTTTTCTTTGAAGCTTTTGAAATTCTTTGGAATTTAAAAATTGCTACATAGATAAAGATTTAAAAAACTCCATAAATATATTTCCTTAGTTGATCTCTTATTTAACTAGACATAATATTGTGACATTTTGACTGAATGAATCTAAGATTGGGAACATGCAGAATCAGCACTTAAAACTTCACAATCAGTTAGCTTGAGATCTTCTCTCTGTGGGACGTTGGGTTGGTTTGTGGCTTTGCTTGTTTGCCGCCCTAAAATAAATGGTGTTGTGCCACTCCAAGAAGTCATGGATTTAATCAAAGTTCTATTGGTCATTGGCTATGTTTTTGCACTTCTGTGGCCCAGGATTGTTATTGAGAAAAAGTTGTCTGCTGGACAGCTAGTATATATTGTACCAAGACAAGAATATAACTGCTACTGTGTATATTTTTAGTTGTTTACTGATTGGAAAGTGATATTTCAGTTCTTGGAGATGAAAAGTTCAAGTTGCATTGAGAGCCAACTACAAATTTGGTTTAATTATTAGGAGTTTTTCTTTTTAATAGTAAGTCATACTTGTATAGGGTCTGGATCCTAGGTTTTATTTTTCTTCCACTTTGTGCAAGCAGAACGAAGAGGAAATAAATCTCATATCTGTTGATTAGAGAGAAAATTATATGTTCTAAAGTTGTTTATCAATGATCTTAATTGAGGCAATCTTCATAGTATTATCTGAGGCAAAGTAATGTTTCAGGTTGCAGAACGAACACTCTTTCTGTGGAATAATGAACATGTAGTAAGCTTGATTGCCCAGAACCGGAATGTCATTTTGCCAATTATCTTCGAGGCTTTAGAAAAGAATATCCAGTCCCACTGGAATCAGGCAGTACATGGTCTTACCGTCAACGTTCGAAAAATGTTTTTGGAGATGGAGGTGGAGTTATTCGAGGAATGCCAAAGGCAATATGCAGAAAGGGAAGCAAAGGCAAGAGAGTTGGAAGAACAACGAGAGCTGATGTGGCAGAGATTGGCCGCTACTGCTACTGCACAAGAAGGCTGAAGGGATATGGCTATTGCTTTTTTGGAATGCAACGAATAGTCCCAATCCAAGATTGAAATGCGAACCCTCCCCCAACAGTATTTCATTTTTAATGTTCTTCCCTTTTTGATTTTGCTTTGCCCAATCATTAAAGATTTGCTTGTGGAGCAGCTAGTAAACTTAGATGTATCGATATGTGCTGCAGATTAAGATTGGCTTGTGAAGTATTTCTTGCATTTGGTTTTTACCATATTTTTTTTAAATAGCAAGATTTAATTTCTTTGAGGAAAAATTGCATTCATAGTTTTCAGTTGATGACTAAATGACCGTAGAATTTGATTACCTAACCGCCCAATTTCAAATGAAGTGAAACTCTCTTCAGAATCGATATTTCTATTCTAGTTAAATTGAAGAAATAAATAAGAAAATCAAATGTTTGGTGCAAGTCTTGTATTGTCTGGCTGAAGTATGTGATTCTTACCCCACTTATTATGGTGTTGTCCTCGTCGCTTCGTCAACTCATTTGTCTCGTCTTTCCTTAGTAATATATTCTTTGCCAAAATCTGTATGCCACATCGAGCATTTCACTCAGACTCATTTTCCACTCCTAAGTCGGACGGGGATGGAATCAAGGGAACAATATTTTTTTGGTATTGGACTGATAAAAAAAAATAATAATTACCAGAAAAATTCCATAAGTACAGGAATTTTTGCCAGAATTTTGAAATGAATGGATCATGTCCGTGTGTGTGTATTTTCCCTCCTCCAATCTTTCGATCATTTCCCTTCATTTCAAATTCATGTATGTTTTCTGTGAAAAACCTTGTACTCAAGGCTCTAATTACCAATGAAAAATTAAATGGTCTTGAGATAGCCTTGAGCTAAAGTCAAGGGCTCCCCTTCTTCCCCTCCCCCAGCCACTGAAGTCAAGACAAAAATAGAAAATAGAGATGTCTAATAAAATTATTACGTTAATGTACGTATAAAATATATTACATCATCTTTCAACGATAGTTATATGCACCGTATGGATCAGGGAATACGAGGTTGACATGAATGTTTTTTATTTATCATTTATTACATTTAAATTGAGCCTTTAATCCTCATTGGTGTTAATATAATAAAGTGATTTCTCCTTCAATGTTGGAAGTTCAAAGAAGGTACTGTGAGATATACAGTTGAATTTTGTTTTATTCATTCTTTTTTGTTGAGGGTTTTTTTCTTCCAAGATAATATTTGAATGTAACTTTCTTGAAATTCCGATATTTTTGCGTCTTTTTATTAAAAACCCAATAAAATGAAAAGTGGAACAAGTAAGGATATTCCTTTTGTTTTGGCATTTTCCTGATCGCGCGTCCTCCTTTTTTTTTTTTTTTTGGTATATAGGAAAAAAAAATGTAGAAGGTGGTATGATAATCTTGAATGTAAGCCAAAATCAACCTTCTCGTGTAGGCAAAAAGCATATCTGTGAATTTTGATCAAATTTTCAACGCAAATGAAATTAAAAAAATAGCGATAATAAAAAGAAAGACACACGAGAATTTTACGTGAAAATTCATTGGATTATTTCTTTAGGGTCCGTTTGATTGGTTTAAATTTTATGAAAAATATCATATCCGAAAAATTCTATTTTTACTTTGGCTGTTTGATACGAAAGTGAAAATAGAGTTCGAATTTTAAGATGAAACCACTTTAAACTTGTTTTTTGTCAATTTCATGAAAAATGCATTACTGTGGAGTACTTGAATTTTTATTTTTCAATTTACATGAAATTGAAATGCCTTTCCACATTTGCCAATTAAACAAACCCTCACTTTCACTTTCAGAAGATATTCAAGCTCAACCCAAAAACCAGAGCACATGGTCATTTTATGATGGGCTCAATATTTCCTCCCAAGGCTGACCCTGGACTTAGGCGGCATAAGCGGCTGCCTAGGGTCCCAAAAAAATAAGGACCAATTATTTTTAGTGGAAATTACATGTACCCCTACTTTTCAAAATTCAAGTTCAAAAATCAGATTTTAAGTTTTAATGTTCAAAAATCAGATATTTTAGATATAGATACAGATTTTTTATATTTAATTGAATATTAATAATAACATTATAAAATCTGATTTATACACAACCCAAAATTAATTTTCAAACCCTAAATTACATTCTCTCTCTCACGTCTCTCACCTCCCTCACTTCTCTCTCTCTCACCGGCGGGCGGCGACTGCTTCTCTCCTCCGACGATGATCTGAGCTACCACGCGCAGCGATGACGACGGAGAGGGTTTATTAGAGGGTGATCTGAGTCGCCGCCCCGACGAGCAGAGATCCTCTTTGGGTGACTGCATCTCTCCTCCGACGAGCTACAGCGCGCAGCGACGACGACATAGAGGGTTTATTAGAGGGTGATCTGAGTCTCCACCCCGATGAGCAGAGATCCTCTTTGGGCGACTGCATCTCTCCTCCGACGATGATCTGAGTCGCCGCCCCTCCAACTAGTGCTCTTACCTTAACCTCAAGTCCAACATCTGGCGATGGACAGTGACGGTGGGTAGGCCGTGGTGGTTCGGTTTTGTTGGTGATGGAGGTGGTTGTTGGTGGTGGCAGTCACGGTTTTACATTACTGTTAGTGGTGGAGGTGGTGGTTTCCCGTGGTGTTTGGTGGTGTTGCGGTGGTGGTGGGGTGAGGTGGCAGTGGCTTTGGCGGCGATGGTGGTGCAGGTGGATTTGGTGGTGCGGGCGGCAGTTGTTTGAATCTGTGTTGTGTTTCGTGACGCGTTGTGCTGCTTGTGGAGTGGGTTTTGTGTTTGGTGGGTTTTGTTCCTTGACCTGAGCCCATGTGCCGTGACGTGAGCCATGTACTGTGACCGATGCTGTGACTATTAATAAAAACCTGAGCAATGACCAAAAAATATTCTGTGACCTGTGCTGTGGCCATTTGAAATAAACTTGTGACTATCAATCAGAATCTGAGTCATTTGAAAATAAAATAGGACTATGAACAAAATCGTGAGCCATGTGCAATATATTTTGTGACTTGTGCTGTGACCATTTGAAAATAATATGTGACTATTAATAAAAATGTGAGACATGAGCCTTATTGTGTTATCAATTATTATAAACAAAAAATCATGTGTTGTGACATGTGACCTGGGCTGTGACCGTACAAAAAATTCATGTCATCGGAATAGTCGTCGGAATCAGAGCAGTCGCCGGAACAGTCACCGAAATCGGAGTGGTCGCCGGAGAATTCGTCGAAATCGGAGACGTCGCCGGAGTAGTCGCCGGCGTGGTGGGGTGGGTTAATTTTATATATATATTATTTATTTATTTATTTATATCTTTTTATATATTTAAATAAATAAATAAATATTTATAAATATGTGTATATATAGGTCAAAAAATCTGATTTTTGAAATGTAAAAGTTGTTTTGTTATTCTTGAAATAGGGTAAAGATAAAGTAGGGAAAGTGAATTTTTCCCTTATTTTTATCATACTCCTTTAAGACCCAATTCATACTATATTTTAAGAGTAGCAAAAACCTATATTAAGGATGTCCAAGAAAGAAGAAAATTTGGGTAAAACCGGTGAATTGTTATTTTCGAGCCAAACTCCATAACAAGCAAATATGGTAAATGTCATATACATAGTCTATACACATTCTATCATTCCTTTAAAGTATCATCCTTTCACAGTTTCAAACATAAAGAAGCCATGTCAAGGTCAAGCTAGTGATGAAAAGAATAATTTTCATACAAATGTAAAATAGCAGAAATGGATGTGTTCTTCAGAATTACGACTGGATTCTACTATCAGCTAAAAAAGATAGATGAACCCGTGTGATATTATGCTTCATCCATTGAGAAGTAAATGGATAATATCCCTTCTTTTATCCAATCATCTAACCATTTCTGATATCCTAGATGCACATGAAGAATGACCTCCTCTTGTCTGCCTTGTATTGTAGGAGTTACAATTCAAGCACTTGTGCGCTACGATGTGGAAGTTCACCTCCGATGTTTCTCCACAGTCATTACAGAGGATCCATACCTAAATCACCGAGACATCAAATATTAAGAGTATGTTTGATTGACATGGAAAATATATACTAAAAAAGAAAATATTTTCCTTATTTTGAGGAAAACAAAAACCTACTCCCCCCAAAGAAAATGTTTTCCTTAAAAACAGGGAAAATTGGGCATATTTTTAGAAGTTGAAAAATATTTTCCATAGAAAAAAGTAGCAATCAAACATTTCAAAGTAGGAATTTGGATGGAAAACTGATATTTTCCATGGAAAATAAATACAATCAAACATACCATAAGTGTTTCAGATAAGATATCTTAGCAATGAAAGCATTACGGGTTTGATTATTTAGGACTTCGTTTCTTACCATCTTGTTTTGATACATTTCAGGCATAGGTATTGAAGCGACCTGGATTTAGAAGTAAATGGTTAGGATACAGGAGAAAAAATAAATAAAAATAAAAAACAAAATCACTATGAATTTGCAGACCTCCTGATCCAGCTTCTCCCATATGAGGGTCATGTCACAATATGATTTTGAGCAAATCGGGCAGGAATACCTGTGTGCCTAAACCATTAGTATGAACACCTTCAATGGAAATGAAGAAAGAACAGAACAGAAGCTTTTAAAAAAAATTAGTTCAACATTGTATCAGCAAGCAAAAAATACTGTGTTTAAGTCTTACTGACATCCATTTATAAAATAATGCACAACAGGCCTTTTAGGCCTGCATGTGAGGAGGGGTGTTTGAACACAAAATTTACCCATTCTAAGAATTAAGCTTTTAGATGATTTGGTTTAACAGAGGGAGAGGACGGGAAATCTTACTGGAAATGTCTTTCCATCTCCTTAACACATTCAAGATGTATAGTATGGCCACATGGCAATACAGTGATGTCTCTTGTGGTATCGAAAAGATACTGCATTCCAAGATGTAAAAAGTTAAAATAGAAAATTAATCAAAACACTTTCTTACCATAATTGCAGTGTCATATATTTACCTCAAAGCAAACCGGGCAATTGTGGTGCATTGCTCTTTCTACACAAATATGCGAGTCCTTCAATAAATTTGAATAGCAGCATTCTGAAACAGAAAACACGTGCCTTTAACTTCTTGGTTCATAACCCCGACTATCAATAAGTAAAAATCATATCAAAATATGACTTACGACATCTGTCACAATGGAAATAATTTTCCTTGCCACCAGTTCTGTTGTGATAAAAGTCCAAAAGAGAAAAAGTAAATTAGATACAGAAAGTTGCATGGAATTATCTACACAAGAAAGGAGTGAAAACGAATTAGCCATAAAAAATAGGCAACCAAAATTCTGTAGAAAAAGTTTGTCATTAGAGTTCATATGCCAGGAAAATTTATCACAAAACAATAGTAGTACGAAGATTAAGTCAAGATGGGAGGAACATAAAGCAACATGGTCTGGCAAATGGGAAAAATAAAAATAAAATAATTAAATAAATAAATCCATCAGAAAAGATCTTCACCTGCAGATTCGACATTTATCACAGTGGTATTGATTCTTCGAAAGCTAAAAAAAGAAACGTGGGGTTATTTAAGTGATAAAAAAGCATGTACTGTTTTGAGAATTTAATCAAAGAAGCTTACATCGTCGTCAAAGAATTTGCATTTTGAGCAATAGTACTTCCCCATACAGGCCCCGCAGTTAATACAATTTTGTTGAACCTAAATGGCAAATAAAATTGGTAATGTCAATCAAATTAATAAATCATCCAGCAGCATAAATTTAGTAAATTGTCAAATGTTAGCATCCATATACGAGTCTCGAAGGATGAAACTCACATCCTGTTCCGTGTTACACACTGAGCAGATGACCTGAAGACAGATATAAATCAAAATTAGTGAAATCTAACGTACTATTGATCATATGTTTGTTTAGTTAATGACACAAAAAAGGAAGTGAAATTTATGGAAAATATTCCTAACACAAATATTTTTACAGATATCTAGGAAAAAAAAAATACAAACTTCTTGACTCAGTCCAGGTAACAGCAACGTCAATGAGAAAAAGGAGAGAGAGAGGATAGGAAACAAATCAAAGTATTTATCAATGCCTTATCCATAAGAAGCTGTATCATGCTATCAAACAACATTTTCAGACAAGTAATAGAGTTCGAATTTGACAGAAAATCCATTTCTTTGTTTTTAAATGACTAGGAAATTAAATTAAAAGAATTCCGAAAACCAAATACCTCTTTATATCCACATTATGTTCACACACATAATAACATATGCATCAAATGTAAATAATACTAACCCTTTTTATTTCGTGACGGGGAATATCATGACGCTCGAGCGGATCAACTTCTATTGAATTCTGTTTAAAGAATAACAAGAGTTATACTCTTCAATAATTTCTGCTCAAATCCATTTTTTTTTTTTTTTTACATAACCTCAAACTAATTATTAATGCATAACAAGGTTCAACCTTTGCATCATTGTGGCAGTGCCGGCAATCAAATATCTCATTGCAACAGGGTGCTCTAATCTTACATCTTCTCCGGTAATGCGAGCAGCTGAAAAATTATTCAATGTAATCTAAAATTATTTTACCAGATTTATTTCAGCTATTGAAATTACTTTTCCCAGAAAAAAAGAAAGAAAGAAAGAAAAGTAGCCAAAAACTTAAAAACTCGAAAAAAAAAAAGGGTAGATCAGGAAACATAAATAAAAAGAAAGTGAAAATAAAAATTTAGAATTATATACCCATAATTTGCAGAACCCATCTCCATCATGCATTCATCGTCTACAGATGAATGAGAAATTATCTGATGCTTCAAACCGCAGTCCATTTCTCTTCTGATAATTTACGGAAGTAGATTCAATATACAATACAGAAATTCTCCTGAAAATTCACAACCAAAATCAAATCAAATCAACAATCTATGCAGAAACAAATCTTGAAAAATATTAGCATCAAAACATATCTGAGTTAGAATATATTTTGAATTGAATTGGAAGAAGGAGAGAATCAAACCCCCTAAACTTTTTTTTTTCCATGTGGGCATCTGGAGTTTTTAGCAGGAACCCACCCTTGAATGATATAACAGGAAAGAATAATTTTGCAACAGTAATACAAATCTTTTGAAAAATTACATGGACAACCCCAAGATTATCCACATTTTCACATTCTTTTTCAATCTCCATTTATAATTTATATTATCATCGATGAGATGACGAAGCAACACGCCACCGTTTTCCTCTACATTTCTTGCAGTTATTAAACTCCAAATAATCTATAGTACAGTTCAGAGAGAGAGATAGAAGGGCATACAATGTAAACGGCGTCGTATATTCGAGGAGATTGAGGAACAAGAATGAACTGTAATGTCTCTTCAAGACCTGAACAGTTCGTAAAATCTGGGTGGGTACTACAACAGTTAACAATGGTGTATATATAGCTGTTTTTGAAGCATTCTATCCGTCCGAGTGTTTCAACTGTATACTCTTTCTGTGGTCCCATGGTCTCTACGAATAATGAAAACAGTCTTGCTACACGAACATGGGTATTTGACATGATTTAAAAATAGATAACACGAGTCAAACATTCATTGGACAGTTTGAAAAAAAAAAAAGTGTTGACACGTAGCACCTTTTGACATGATTTCTGGAACCGGAAGGGAGGGATCCCCGAAAGGGAAAATGGGACAATATGTCCATCAAGCAATAAATCATTAGCTATTTCAAAAACTATCGAGTCAAATTGAAACCTCATTTTCAGAAAGCGGTTGATGACCTCGTGACTAATATTCTAGGAGGTTCCACAAAGTCATACTACTTCAATCAACCGAATTGGTGAGATCAATAAGGGAGACAAAATCCGAGCCGTTTGGCTCCACTTTCTTTCAATTTTTAATGCTTGGAATAGTGATTTTTTTTTTTTTTGAGATTGTGTGTTTGAAAAAGAAGAGAAATTTTTTGATTTACGTATAATATTATTTTATGAAAGATTGTATGGTCGAAAATAAGATAGAGAAGAAAAAAATAGAATGAAAGAGGGCCAAACGGGGCTTTTCTCTTTTGAGATTTTTAGAGCTCTCTCCTTTAGATATGAGAACGAACAGGATAAACTTCATTGGATATTTTGATGAGGATGAGCCCCACACAACTTTTAGTACCTTTCGAATCGGACACCAAAATATATTAACCGTTCATTCGGCTTATGGAATGTGAGAGAGAGAGGGAGGGAGAGGGAGAGGGAGAGGGAGAGGGAGAGGGAGCGGGAGGGAGAGCGAGAGAGGAGAGGCTTGAGTCCCATTTTTCGTATAGAACGTATTTTATAATATTAGATTGATGGATAATGTATAATTAAAAATGAAAGAAATTTTTTTGAATTGTATGTAATATTCAATTTCCGTAAGATACTAAAATTTGAGAACTGATTTGAATTAAATAATTTACAGTTTCTGTCCAAATTGGTTACATAAGAAATAAAATAGATTTTTCCCTTTTTTTTCTCAAAAAGAAAATTTTGTTCGATTTGATAAATTCAATTTTTATTTATTATTATTTTTTTCAGACTGACAGTGTTAGAATATTGCAGTTGAATGAATAACTTGAGTTCCAATCTCTTAGCGTTCAATTATGTAAAAACTGTGCACACGTTGGATTTTTATAAATAAAAATTATTAACTAATATTGCTTGTAAAGGAATGAAGACAAGATCTAAATGTGTGTGTATATATTTATATGACGTTGTCTCTCTTAAGGCATGTTCAGTAGAGATTAAAATCGGATTAAAATTGAAAAATTAGCTTTTATTGTTGACTTTTATTAGACGAGTGGGACCCAATAACGACTATATTTTCAATTTTAATTGAATTTCAAATTTAGTCAAACATGCTCTTAACATCTTAACTAAGACAATTAATATAAAAGTAAAACAAAAATTATTAAAGAAATGCTCATTTCACTCCGGTTCACTTGTATTCCACGTAAACGCCACCTAGAAAACGAAAGCATAACATCTCGCCATGTGGAGGCCTCACGTGCCTCCCATGCTTCGCTTGCAGCGACGAGGCAATACAATCTCAAGTCTCTCACCCATGTAGAAGCATTGCAATATGGTTTGCATGGCCCTTGCATAAAATTAACCTCATTCATATCTCTCCCGTTGATAAACTCGGTATAAGTTCGTGTGAGGGTGACGAACCGCAATGGGTTCAATGGAGTGAGGAGGATGTAAGATGTCCTTAGCCTTTGATGATTAGTTACTGTGTTATCTCATGTTATATATTTTAATAGTTGACTTGACACTCAAATTATCAACTGTAGTCGATCATTTTGCTAGGAATAGTGATCTTCCTGCTTGACGGTTCTTCCTAGTGTGTAAGTAACAAAAAATGCTTACGGAAATGTGACAGAAATTATTGATTAAAGGTCGTACTGATTATTTAGATCAACAATATTTATTTATTTTCTCGTTCATTTAACATATAAAACATAAGGATAATTGAGAAGAATCTAATCACTTGTAGTTAAGGAGGGAGCAAAGAGCACAAAAATGTCCCCTTCAACGGCCTAGTAGGAACGAAGGCTCCTTGAATTTGGAAGGTTGTACTGATATTTTGTCATTGTAAGGCGACAACAATGACTACAATCCCCAAATTTCTCTTTACCGTTTAACATGCGAACTTACACGCACGAGTCAGTGTCAACATAGAAGAATCCGGATGTCCTAAAATTCCCTGTTCTGATCCAAACGCCACTTCCTGCCAAAATTATTCCTTTTTTTTTTTTTCTTTTTTACTTTAAGATCCTATCGAAATACCATAACAAGTCTCGATGATGTCAGCATAAATCTGTATGCAATGAGAAGAGCTTGACAAAAATGTAAGGTCGGGACACACGATAGTAGACTATAGAACTGAAAATATAAAGTGCAGAAAATCAAAGAATCAACACATAAATTGTTTTGGCCTAAGCCCCGGAGGTTCGGGGACCACTTCCAACGCCTACATCCCCCGTTGAGCATCCAACAAGTTGGATTATGCTCAGTTGCACTAAATAGCCCCAAATTGGCAACGAAGGTTACAAATCGTTCAAACAGTACAAAGAATGAAGATAGAACACTTATCTCTCAAGTACATGAACAGATCTATCACAGATCACTCAAGAAACTCCACAGTAACTCGATCAATACACAACACAAATAGAACCTTGGTTCCCACAGATATTCACACAGAATATCACAATCAGAGAGTCAAAACTCTCTCGATTACATCCTCAAATCAGATATTTGAGGCAAGAAAGCCAGAAGAAGAAAACCCTAAGTATTTCTCTCACAAGGCAGACCAAATGAGCGTTTCTCGAATGATCCAAAAGAAAACGTTCTGAGTAAGTTTAAGAGTCATCCAATAGATCAGCCAACAGTCCAGATCATTCCACTTGTCACCATCTTAGTAAGGAAATGGGATAAAACGTTATAGCCAGAAAACACGCTTTTACTTAATGTGATTGCTGGCAGCAAACCGTTCCACCAAGGTTCGAGTCCCACAAAAAAAAAATGGAAAATTTAAATTATGGACATACATATCAGAATCCCACATTACTTGGGAAAATATAAATGATCCACTTATAAAGTGAAGACAATCATCCCCTAATAAGCCGATTTTATTAGGTGGAGTTAGGCCCATTAGGCTCAATATTCCTAATATGGTATCAGAGGTAGGCCCAATTATACAATGTTTGGTGCCACCCAATATCGATTTGTTCACAGTTGTTTGGTTTGGTCCACGCTGTGCGTGAGGGAGCGTATTAGAATCCCACATTGCTTGAAAAAATATAAATGATCCACTTAATAAGGTGAGGACAATCCTCCCATAATAAGCCGGTTTTATTAGGTGGAGTTAGGCCCAACATTCCTAACAATACGCGTATGTATTAAAATGGATAAAATTAAAAATATATGTTTTTATTTTTTTGTGATGTTGAAGTAGTAACATGGCATGTTCCATCACTTTTTGACAAATTCCAAGTGCGTGAATTTTTGCATGAGCAGAACGCGGTTTCCTATTGTTTGCGTATCCAATTTGATCAACTGTGTTTGGATAAAGATTAAAATGTGAATGCGATATTTGACTTATTGATAATCTCTCAATTCTTTATATAATAGACATGATAACGAATAATTTACAAGATTTTTTTTTAACATAAATGCGACCTTGTGAAATAAAATTCGAAAAAAAATGGTAAATCGATCGATATCGATTATCGAGTCGAATTTACATATGACAAATTTAGTTACTTAATAAGTAGCACATGCAATATTATGTTTTATTCAATAAATTGAGATAGTGCAAACTTTAAAATGAAAGAGATGCATGAAGAAAATATAGTTACCATGTAGAGTCCCCGAAACAATATGTGGATAGACATGACAAAGTTGCTTTCCTTAAGATTTCAAACTAATGATCTTTTTTAAATTACGGATAAATGGGGTCCATGCTTAGGTGTCAATTAAATGAATTTGAAGAGAGGGTTCAAAAAATTTTGTTACGAGACATCGTCTTCAGTCTTACTAATTTTGTAACACCTCAAGGCTCGCGCCCTTTTAAATAAAGAGTTAGAGAGTACTTGTACAAGTTACTTATCCGTAAAGAGCTATGCTAGATGTACAGGGAAAAGGGGGTGGGTGGTTTACGAGCAAGACACATAGGAGGGAGGGGGTGGGTTTTTTTTTTTTTTCTTTTTTAAAACACGTGGGGCCCGCTAGGTTGTGAGAGGCCAACAGGTCCCTATGAAACCTCCACCAGTACGTGGGGGTTTTTCCATCCATAAATTAAGTTTAGACATATCTTTTTGTGATAATATGTTTTCTAACTAAAAAACGAGTAAATTTAGAATTCAGTTAATACAATTGAATATACTTTCGTATAATTTTCCTAATGATAATGACACGATGATCAAAGTGTTATATATTTATACTATAAATATAATATGTGAAAGAAATAATTAATTAAGATAAAGTGCCCAACTGGTGAAAAGTGTGGAATTTGTGTGGGAGGTCAGGGGTTCGAGCCATGCCTCACGCATTATATCTGGAGTACTATAAATATAAAATACTTATTATTTTTTAATTATTTTCGGAATTATTTAATGGGTCAACTAGCCAGTAAAATATGACAGTTTTAACTGCCCAGTTTTAATATCCATTACCATAGGCCATTACATCTGCAACTTAATGCTAGATCATGGTGGAAGAAGTTACATCTCTTCATGCCTATATAAACACACTTTTGGGTATTAGAAAAATACAACAAAAAACGAAATTGTCTCTTCATATATACAGTAAAATATTATACTCAAATTGTCTTTTATTTTCTGGAGTACACTTGAGAGTTCTGAAAACCTTTTATGATTGCTGCATAATTGGTTTATTTGATCGTTGTATCCTGGAGGTGATTGTCCACGGAGGTCGCAGCAGTTATCGACGGGCAATTTCGCTTTAGGACATCGTGCTGTCACGAGACTCGATCTATTGATAAGTTTTTTCTGCACTTTACCATTATTTTATCCAACACAAAGTACGAGTCATTTCAAAGTTCAAACAAGACCGATACGATAACAAGTTGGAATAGTTCACGATAACGGGATTGAGACATCGACAAGTTGATAAATGATGGTCCATAGGCTAAGTTACAAATTAAACCGTCCTACTAAACTAAATTGTCACCAATAGAATAGAATGATGCGACTTGTAGACACGGAATTGGAGAATAAGCCAAACACGATTTACATATTTTTACGGGATGGGAATGTAAAAAGTTGCCACGTCCCTTCCAATCACATCTGACACTCCTTTCCAAATGGTCATTGTTCTCCCCTTTTAGTGATTTAATAGATTATGACATTTTTAGTATAAAAAATTAAATAAATATAGATAATATCATTTTAATAATTTAAATTTTTAAGAGAATAATTATGTGAATCCTATTAACAAAACAAATGAGAAAAAAGATTTTGAGTTTTTTTGCTAATAAGGTGATACCAAATTTGAACTCGAGAAATATCAGGTATTCGTTATGATGATCGTTTAACCTTATCAAGAGCGCGAAAAAATTGAGCTTTTCTTATAATAATTTTTTTTTTAGAAGAATTAGGCTATAAAATACTTGAATTTGAGTTTTTCTATCACCTATTTATGAAATATGTACATGTATCGAACTTTTGATTTAAAAATTAATGTAATCGGATAGTGTATAGGGGCAATTCATTTTTGGTTAATTTTAATTGCTTTGATTATTTTTATTTTATACACTTCAAAGTGTCAAGAAAGTGTATAACACGGACCACAAATCGTTGATTCACATTGGAGTAAGAATTTGTATAGAAATTTGAGAAAAATCTCCTATATTTTATGTTATTCAAAATCAACCAAGAAATTACAAAACGTAATGAATACAAAAGCCTAAGAAGGAAAACATCTAATTGGATTAGGATGGGTGGGAGTGCTGGATGAGCTTGGTTAGGAAGATGATTTTTTTTTTATTTTTTATTTTTGCATTCTTTTTATTATAGTTTAATATGTATTTAATTGTTCTAAATGAATTTTTTTTGTACTTTTTGAAAAGTTACAGAATTCCCTGATGGTCCATAAGCAAATTGGCTTGTAAAAAAAAAAAAAATTAGCCAAAATTCATGGTGAAAATAAAAAAGAATAAAAATTGAACACATCCCAAAAATTAATTTTAGCCCAACTAACTTCATTCTCAACCCAAGTCTTCAATTATTTAAACTTAGTTTAAGACTCTACAATAATTACATATTTATTTTATTCATATTCGTTTAAAGAGCACTTATAATCAAATTAATTTATTATATAATAAATAATTTTTATTGATTAAAGATAATGACTTATTGAAACAGTATGAAATACCACATGTTTGACTAAGTTTAAAAGTAATTAATTTTTTTCTAATATATTTTTTCATATATTACTAATTTATACTTGTGGGTTAAAAATTTATTTATTTCGACCATGAAATGAATGTTATTATCAAAATAAGTAATATACTATATATTTAATTTTATTAGTTAAAAAAATATTTGTTAGAACTTTGTTATGAGTGTCCAAAAATATATTCTGACTCACATTATTATGAGTGTCATGAATTTAACATTTTACACTAAATCTGGTGTGGTATAGAGCATCTTTTATAGTATAAGTTCATTGAAAAAAAATTAAATTTCAGTCCACCCTAACATATCTTTCTGGCTCCGTCCATGGGAATCCCATTTACAAGTTTTTCTAACCTTTTTTCAGTGCTTATTTTATTTTTGTTTATTTGAAGAGATAACAAATCCATCATTTAATAGTCAACATTGGAGAAAATAATGAGTTATACTACATAAGTGAAAGGTTGTGATGAATTTTGCTAAAAAAAAATAAAAATTGAGGGTAAATTTGTTACATTTTCTAAAGATTGCTGACAAAAATACAATTTTTCCTTAAAAATAAGTAACAATTTTCACTTGAGAAAAAACAAAGTAGGGAAAATTAGCTCAAACCCTAAGTATAAATTTACTATTCAAAATAAGATGGCATTGTTTTACTTTCACTACTCAGGTGATAATTAGGATTTATTTAATTAATTAATACATGATTAATTATTTATTTTAAATTTTCTAATTAATTATATATAATTAAGATTTATTTAATTAATTATATATAATTAGATTTATATTTTTAAAAATTTATTTTCATGACAGTTCTCCCCCTCATTCTCTCTCTACCCTCGCCGCGAGATCTACCTACTCCATCCCATCTCGTTGCACGCGGTACTGTGCCGTGCTGCAAGGCGATGCTGCTATTGTGCGTAGCGAGGCGGTGCTGCGAGAGTAAATTCCGATTTTTTTTTTTTTTTAAATTTCGCGGATTCCATAAGCAATACCTAAAATCTTTTCCTCATGTCCACAAATTAGCACAGAGGAGGACAAGTTTACTGTTCAAATAGCAATCTCAATTCATTCAACCCACTTTTGCAAGTAATTTCTATATAACCAAAACCAAAACCAAAATATAGTAAGGTAGAAAGTCCTACAAATAAACACATTCTTCATAGGTAATTACGATCATGGATATTTAATTTGATATTTTTTTGTATTCCAAATCATATTTCTTAGTTGTATTTACGCTAAGCGTGCCAATTTAGTTTGTAGAACTAGAGGAAAATTAGAGCGAACAAAATTATCTAGAAATTACTTGCAGAAGTGGGTTGAATGATTGTCCTAAATCCGGAATCGTTTCTCTTTTGGGCCTTCTACTTTTTCTGCTTCGATTCGAGTTTTGTCATCATCTGAAGAAGAGTGTGTGATGGGGGTGGGGTGGGGTGGAGTTGTGGCCAATTATTTGATTGATTGTGATCAATAAATTGGTTAATTTGTGACCTAAAAATTTTTTGTAATTGTATTTTGACTCACAATTTGTTACATTGCAACCAATTAATTTAATAATTTATGATCGTTAAATAATTTGTAACAAATAAAATTAATAATTTGTGATCGTAAAATAAGTTGTGACTTATAAAATTTGTGATCAAAAAATAATACATGACATATTAATTTAATAATTTATGACTGATAAATCAATTATGACCTATAAATTTTCTTATTTGTGATCGAAAAATAATGTGTTACTAATTAATTTGACAATTTGTGACTTACGAAATTTGTGATTTGTGACTATAACATTTTTTTATTGTGACCAACAAATAATTGTGATCATACTATGAGTGTGTTTGGTAGGGATTTTTGGGGGAAGAATTGATTTTTGAATAGTGATATGATGGGAAATGTGTGGTTGAAAAAGAAGAAAAAAGTATTGATGTGATGTAAAATATTATTTTATTGTGTGGTTGAAAATGAGAATTGATTTACTGTAGAAAATAAAAATCTGCACCAAACAGGCTCTATATTTTATCCAAAAATAGACTATATTATCTATATGTATAAAAGCTTACAGTCAAGCAACATTCACATTGAACACAGATCTAGTCATAGTATGTCACAATTAATACAGAATTGATCACAATCCACAGATAGTATGTGATTTTAATTATTAGTTGTTACATAAATGTAGATTAATATTTTCACCTTTTTAATAATACAAATTGAGTTTGTTACATTAATGTGATTAAAAGAGTATTTTTTATGATTGTTATTTAATTTAAATTATTTTTTGGACAGATGAAATCCATGTGTTGGTTCAGATTAAAATCTGATTTTAATTCAAGTTAAAATCAAACAATCAATATTAACCACATTTTTCATGAGTCCCACAACTTTTCAACTATACATTTCAAAAACTTCTATCAAAATCTACTAAAAGTCTAATTTTAATCCATACCAAACACCCTCAAAATTTGTGATAATACATTTATTGATAAAAGTCATAATTAAACAACGTGTCACATTTAACGTGTCACAAATATGTCACAATTAACACAAACTTGATCATTGAGTGTCACATTTAACATATAAATGATACCACACTTCTAAATATAAACAAGTTTGTCACAAACATTCACCATTAACAGATGTCTTGTTACACATTTCGCTATTACACAGACGTGGTCATATACAATCAAAATTAAGATAGACATAGTCACAGACAGTCATAATGAAAATAAAATTGGTCACGGTCGTTGGTAAACAAAACTTGATCACATATAATACAAAATACACCGTCAATAAGTCACGATCATGCTAAGATTTTATGAAATACAAAAACATGTTTAGAAATTATAAATTATAAAATACAGAAACATGCTCAACATAAAAATGCACCAAATTAAATGATTTATCGTCTAAAAAACATTATTATTATTTTTTTTTATAAGAACTTGTCATTAATCAAACGGATAAACCGATTATAGACGAAACAAGCCAAATAGCCTAAGACAAAGTCTGGAATACTATCCAGGACACAACGAAGTTACAACTGTGGCTTATCAATACAGGAAAACCCGACTGCAATTATAGCACCCCCGCACAAAGTGACGGGCTATGTCTAAACTTCAAATCTCTCCAAAGGAGAGAGCGAACACACAAAAACACCAAACCGAACCTAACCACACCAACAAAACAGAAAAAACAACAAACGGACAACACAAACTAAAACAAAAAAAAACAAACACCAACACAAACAACATCCAAAAGTATAGAATTCATTTCAACTTTTTTTGATTAGAAAAAATGATCACTCTTTGTTAGGTTTTAATTTTATTTGAAGAAATTAGTAATTAATCAAAAGTAAAAGAAATTATAGTGTAAAGCAAAAACAAAGAAAAGGGTAGAAAGATGGGAGGCATCAAATCCTCTTCTTTAATCTCATCCCGCAGATTTATATATTAACACCACTCTTTCCCTGAAATATCTTCGTTTGAGACCAGACCACCCCACCCCACTCCTGGGTGCTATACATAAAAAAAATCCCATTAAAGTAGAATATAAAGGGATAAACGATATATATTCATAGATAAAAAAGATGGACCAGCTAACCGACGATCAAATCTCCGAATTAAATTGTAGTTTTTAGTCACATTGCAGTGGAAGAGAAAGGGATAAACAATAGTGGTAATTGGGGCAAATTGCCTATTTCATAATACAGTTTGAGATTTTAGCCTTTGACCACAATTAAAGTTTTAAAATAAATATTTTAATTCAACATTAATAAACTACCTAAATTACCCTCTTTCCATATGAATAATTTTTTGTCTCTCCCTTGCCCAAATCAATTGAAACCCTTCAGCCCTAAATTCATCTTTCCCATCTCGAAGCTGAAGTTGACAATCCCTCGTCTGAAACTCTTTCACCCTAAATTTATCTCTCGAAGTCGAAGGAGATAATCCCTTCGTTCGATTAGCTTGGGTGTAAGCATTCTTGACTATTAGTTGGACAGATTTCCATTTGTTGCTGGAAAAGGAAATCAGATTTCTCCTGCTTCTCGAAGCAATAACTCTATTGCTATTAACCCCTCATCCACCCATAAGGTATGCACATATTTCAGGCTTCCAATTTTTTAGTTCTTTTTTATTTTACCCAGTTATTCGTTGTATTGGTTTGATGAAATTTTAGCCTACAATCTTTAGTATAAGGATTTGTACAGAGCTAAAAATGGCTTTCTCATTTCATATGAAGTCATCTCTATGCATGTATTATTGCTTTGTCCTTTTAATTCCGCAGTTGAAATGTTTTGATAGGAATAGGAGATTGTTGAATCAATTTATGAAAGATATGTTCAAATGGTTTTAGGATAGGGAAAGAAAATGCCTTTTATACCATAAACCGCGGAAGAAAGAAATAAACAATGTTCTGATACACCACTGAAGCAAATCACTACTGAAAATGAAACAAGATTCTAAATACTAAACACGATTTTACAAATGAATAAAATTAATCACGACTCCTAATTCTTGAGACTTTGGATAAGGTTAATTTGTTCATGCCCTCTCCCAGGGAAAATGCACATGCATGAGAAAATGGTAGGATCCAGTACTAGATAGTCATTGTGCTTACTCATAAAAATAGCTGATAAATAGACTTTTCTTGTTAAATCCAGTGTTCTATAGCAAATAAAGGTTTTGATCATTTTTCACAAGAATCTTTATTAGTGAATTTTTTGGTCTTCCATTTTTATATTGGTAATAATTAATTGTTAAGGTTATTATGCTATACATTATAGTTTGATTTTGAGCTCATTCTTTTAATTAGTTACTTTGCTGCAATTGGCACTAGGCACTTGTTAAAAACATATTCTTGTGAAATAACCCTATGTTTGTGAAATAACACTTTTTAGAAACATTTAGAAACAAGCTGGAGAAGATTCTTGATAATGTTGTCATTATTGGTTCTCACACTCAAAATGATATTCGTAAAGAGAATGTAGTGTTGTTTGGATAAATTCTTGGTATTATGTTTTTAGATTATCGAAATAAAAAGGGTATTTTTGATTTTCTCTTATTTAGAGCAGAGCTTAGGGCTACAAATTTTTTTTTATTTTCACACCAGAAGCTCTTACGTGCAGGGGAGATTGCGGAATATATACTATCAAGTTTATAGAAAATTTGTTACTCGGATCAAACGTGAAACTTATATTTGATGATATGATTGAATGTTGAAGGAAGAGACTAATAACTAAAGTTTTTGTTATGCATTTTGATCCATAATTGTTCTCTTTGTATATTTTTCAATTTTATGTGGTCGGAGGATATAGAACTTAGATGCTAATTTTATCTAGATGGCAGTAGTTTGTATGATTTAGATAGAAAACAAGTTCATGGATGCTGATTTTGTCTAGTTAGTGTTGATTTTTATTATTGATTGCTATCTTTTCCATTATATGACTATTTTATTCAAACATTAGAGCAGTCAGAGTTGAAATGGAGTTGCAGTTTTATGACAACTTGTATATTTATGCGATAAAAACAATAGATTGTATCAACATGCCGTTTTGGGTCACAAGGTCTCGGTTTCACTACAAAACAAGTTTTGGAATAGCATAGATGACTTGTCCAGGTTGAATGCGCGAAAATGATGCGAACCGAACAATGTATTAGAAAAAATGGCAGTCATACAATTAAAACATTTATGCACCATTTTAGGTGATTAGTCAATTTTAGTAGGAGACGCGCTATGTTTTGTATATTTTAAACGACAGTTATACTTGTAAAATAATAACATGTCTTTTTGGGTAATAGGGTCTCAATTTCACTTATGCATATTCAATGATTATGCGTGCTATATTTTTGTATACTCTATCCCCTAAATGGCACCTCTATGTGTCAACATGCCGTTTTGGATGAAGGGGTCTCAAATTCAATCCAAAGCTAGTAAAATAGTGTTTCGAACATCATATAAGACTTGTATGATTGGACGTCATTTTGGATCACGGGGTATTTATTTCACTTCGAACTTTCATCCCCAAACTTTCACGTGGTTATGAGCGTAAATGAATCGAAACGAGCACTAAATGAGGATAAATGTCATCTATACGCTTTAAATGATTAGATGTCGTTTTGGGTCAGGAGGTATCGATTTCACTCCGAAAACCAGTAAAACATGCTTTGAAACATTATACTGACTCATACACATTGAACGACAACACGTGCTATATTTTCGATATCATACTTGCTACTTACGTTTTTCTTTATTGCCAGTGTAGTGTAGTTTCCTACTAGATTATGGAGTAACTTACTATAATTTGAACAAATGTGTCGATCACAACGACGAAATATAGTTAAAATTCTCATCCCTAAACTTTCACGTGGTTACAGGCATGAATGAACCGAAATGAACACTAGTAAAATATGTTTTGAAACATCATACATGACTCAAAAACATCTTAGAAGACTTGTACATGTTAAACTAGCTAATTTGTTGAGTATCTTATCTCACAATTGGAATATAATGAAATTTGTATTACTTACATTTATTCGTAGTGAAGTGGAGTATAAATTATTTACAGAACAATAGTGTTGGTCATTATCGGATGAACTTTCTATCTAACTTCCTATTCAAATATGGTAAAAACTTGAATTCATTTAATTTTTATATAAATATAAGTGAATATAAAGTGAAATGAATACAAAACTAGTTGAAATGGCAATTGACCATTTAAAATGTCATCATGACATTTTGGGTCACATGGTCTTAATTTCACTTTAAAATCATTCAATCATATTTTTGAATATCTTAAAATATTTGTATAAGTTAAACAAACTAATTTTGTGAGTATCTTATCTATAATCGAAGTATAATAAAATTTAGGATACTTACCTTCTTTCACAGTGAAGACTAGTATAGTTTACTCATAGAACAATGTTGTTGATCACTATCAGGTGAACCTTTTTTTTATCAATCTTAGATGTTTAATGTTGTTTATCGACTTTACTCTAAATGAAGTGAAAATTTTTCTACTTTCATTCTCATGTGAGTACGAGAGAATATAAAGTGAAATAAATACAAAATTAGTTAAAACATTATCAAATTGTTTATAACGATAGCATGCCATTTTGGTTACTCCCGATATAGTTAAAACATATTTTCAATAATTTTCATATGGATATGAGAGAATATAAAGTGAAATGAATACAATTTTTTTTTTTTAAATGACACTTGGTCATTTAAAAAGGCATGTTGAACAGTTATATGTTTTCTATTTTGCGAACCCTATACCCTAAAACCTAAACCCTAAATGGCAATCCTCCGTTTAAAATGAACAGATGCCGTTTGGAGTTACGGAGTATCGTTTTCACACCGAAACTAGTAAAATAGTGTTTGAAACATCATACATAACTCGTACACATTGAATGACTACATGTGCTATATTTTGGATACCATATTTGCTGCTTAAGTTTTTTTTTTATTGTCAAGTGTAGTGTAGTTACTTACAGAACAATAGTGTTGGTCACTATTAGATGAACTTTGTATCTAATTTACTGTTCAAATACAGTAAAACTTTGAATTCATTTAATTTTTATATAAATGTAAATGAATATAAAGTGAAATGAATGCAAAACTAGTTGAAATGACAACTAGCCACTTAAAATGTTAGCATGTCATTTTGGGTCAAAGAGTCTTGACTTTACTTTAAACATATTCGATCATATTTTTGAACATCTTAAAAGACTTATACAAATTAAACAAACTAATTTTTTGAGTATCTTATCTATAATTGAAAGAATTAAGCTGTGAGTACAGAATAAATTGCCAAACATTTGACAGATTTTTGAAAAAGCTGACGTGGCTTTAATGAAAAAGCAAAAAAGAAAAAAAAAAAACACGCAAAGAAAAGCTGTGGGTAAGAAAGCGGGAAATCATTTTCCCCACCGAATCCCAAAATAGTGAAACCCGCCACACCAAGAAAAGCTTTGTACATCTCCGGCCAAATACACGCCGACCAGCCAAAATCCCGTCGACCGACCAAATAGGTTAGCATTTCCAGCTTCATTTTTATGCATTTTAGCTATTTGATTATTTGATACTTGTACGTGATATTTTACCTTGTTATTTCTTGAAGGCAAATGCTAATTTCTTGGAAGAACTACCATATTGAGCCTTTTTTTTAGAAAAGAATTTGACCTTCAACAGTGTTTTCAGGTTATGACAGTACGAGGACCTAATACCAGTTATGAAGTTATCCTATTTAATGTAAAAGAAAGTGAAATAAATGTATTGGTAAGATTAATGTCGGCTTTGCGACCAACAAGAAAGGCGAGTGTGCTGGAACAATTTGTGGGTTTTGATGGGTCATTTTAGTAAATGAAACTGACACTATGATAATTGTCAAATGATTCCATTTACGTAGCAACTATGTATGTTGCTAACACTGGTAATGATTTTAGGTTGAAAGACATTTGGGACATATACTATTTGAAGGTTTGGTTGTCAAATACAGATCAATGAATGCAAATACTTTCCTGTCCTTACACATAAGAATCAAATTTTTTTTTTTTTTTTTTTTTTTTGTATATTACACATTCACTTTTGATAATGATAAATTTTGTGGCAGGAAAGCAAATTATGGAAGACGGGAATTATGATTTGTTGGTGGAATGTGATAATGAGAACATTGTACAGGAGAATTTGAATATAGTGGACAACGAAATTGTAGGAAGAGATATTGCGACTGTGCCACAGGTGGGTATGATGTTTAGTGATGAGAAGGAAATCTTCGACTTCTATAAAAGATATGCCTATGATGTAGGCTTTCCAGTGAGAAAAAGGAATTCAAAAAAAGGGGAAGATGGAGTTATGAGATATGTAACATTAACATGTAGTCGTGAAGGTCGAAGAACTTATGCTACAGGCGGATCCTTGAAGCCGCAACCCACAAGTCAAACAGATTGCAAAGCAAGAATATCTGCATCTTTGGATTGTCTTGGAATATGGAGAATTAATAAAGTGCATCTCGACCACAATCATAAAACAAGTCCTTCCAAGTCTAGGTTATATCGATGCAATCGAAAATTAAGTGCCAATGTGAAACGGAAGCTTGAAGTGAATGATGTGGCAGGAATTCCCTTGCACAAGAGTTATAACTCTGCGGTTGTGGAAGCTGGTGGATACGAGAATATGACTTTTGTGGAAAAAGATTGTCGGAACTACATTGAACAGGTGAGAAGATTACGCCTTGGAGAAGGAGATGCCCTTGCAATACAGACATACTTTTCTAGGATGCAAGCACAGTGCTCAGGATTTTACTTTAGTATGGACTTAGATGATGAATGCAGACTAAAGAATGTTTTTTGGGCAGACAACAGGTGTAGGCAAGCTTACAAGGAGTTCGGAGATGTTGTGACTTTTGATACGACATATCTTACTAATAAATATGACATGCCGTTCGCCCCTTTCGTTGGCGTGAATCATCATGGACAATCCACACTACTTGGTTGTGGATTGTTATCGAATGAGGACACAGGCACTTTTGTGTGGTTGTTCAGAACTTGGCTGGAGTGCATGCATGGTCAAGCACCTAATGGAATCATTACTGATCAAGATCGAGCAATGCAAAATGCAATTGAAATTGTTTTTCCAGGCACGAAGCATAGATGGTGTTTATGGCACATTATGAAAAAGTTGCCAGAGAAGTTCGGATACCACGTTGATAAGAGCTCGATATTTTCCGCTATACATGCTTCGGTATATGATTCAGATACTGTTCAAGCGTTCGAAGAAGGTTGGCAGTTGATGGTCGATACGTATCACTTGCATGATAATGACTGGTTATCAGGATTGTACGAGAACAGAGGTCGATGGGTGCCTTGTTTTTTGAAGACCACGTTCTGGGCAGGCATGTCGACGACGCAACGAAGTGAGAGTATGAATGCATTTTTCGATGGGTATGTGCATTCGAAGACCTCGTTGAAGCAGTTTGTCGAGCAGTATGAAAGAGCACTACGAAATAAGGTCGAGAAAGAATTCCAGGCTGATTTCAAGTCCTACTCTCAAATGGTGCCATGTGCGACAACTTTTGAAATGGAAAAGCAATTCCAAGCAGTTTATACCATTTCAAAGTTTAAAGAAGTGCAACAGGAGTTAACTGGGAAGGTTTACTGTGACGTTATATCCAACAATGAAAATGACTATTATTGGTCGACTTACGAGGTTAGTGAGCATGTCGTACTTCATGAGCATCGAAAGAGAAAAACATTTTGTGTATCATTTCGAAGAGATACATGCGAATTGATTTGTAGCTGCCATCTGTTCGAATTTCGGGGAATAATTTGTAGGCATGTGATTGCAGTCATGATACGTAATGACATCACTTCAATGCCAGAGCGTTACATAGTACGGAGATGGAGAAGAGACGTCAGTAGAGCACATGCGAGGATCGCAGTAAATTACGATGGATTGGTAAGTACTCCTGGACAGTTGAGGTACGATGATATGTGCCAGGCTTTCTCGGAGGTGGCAGACCTTGTAGCAAATGATGATGGATGGACACGTAATATAATGTTGTGGATAAAATCGCAAGTACAAGAGTTGAGGATGACAAAGTCAAGCGTTGCAAGTGCTGTCCACTCACAGCTTGATCATAGCAGTGGAAACATTTTAGACCCAATATCGTCGAAGAGAAAGGGCGCACCAAAGAAACTTCGGAGGAAAGGCCCCTTAGAGTCCAGTTCGAAGAGAGTAAAGGTATGTTTTATTGTTTGCATCTTTGTTGATTGATTATTTGAAACAAATAATCATTTTGCTTGTTGAACATGCAGGCCACTGCATCGTCGAGCAAAGGAAAGAGGCCTAGAGCTAGGCATAGTAATATAGAAGATGGATCAATGGATGTGCAGGCATCTCAACTACCTCAGTGTTCTATGCCAACACCATTACAATATGTCGTCTGCCCAGCGCCTACAAATGCTGCATGTAAAGTGGTTGACAATAGCATATTGGCACAGACTTCTGATCACTATTAGTAGGAAGTTAAGCTTGTCATTTTTTGTGATGGAACTCCGGTGTTATGCGTGTTAGGTTGGCTTTTTTTGTAACTTAATTAATCAGTATACATCATCCGTGGTTCCATAATGCATTTTTGTTCTCTGATGTTTATAGTTTGAATACGCTATTTTCGTAAACTTATTTTTGTGTTGCTTCTCGACTACCATTCTTTAGTACTATAACATGAACAACATTACAGAAAACAACACCAGTCCAAATCTGAACACATGCATATATATTACAAGATAAATTTACAAGATAGAGCTTAATTCCAAAAACTTATAACATTCCATGTTATATAAAATCACAACCAGAATTTTAGTACACTAAAATCACCATTTCAATCCGACCCCTTTCCTTTCTTGTCGCATTTAGCAAATCCTTTTCCCTTACTAAAAGTTATGTGCAACAATATGTCAACCCCTCGTTTGAAGCGAAACTGGATTCCCCGCTTGAAGCTTCATCTTTAAGCTGTCAAAGTATCCACAGTCATCCCTATAGCGTTTTGATTGGTATTGATCGAAGTAGTGTTGTCACTCCAAAATTTCATCGTCTCATTCTAGTTAATGTTTGCAAATGAAACAGTTCAAGTCAATGGTTCAATTATTCATAATACACACAGTGTAATAGCAAATTTTTGGAAGAAAACAGTTAACCCCTTCATAAGTCATATTGCTACCTTTGGAAAAAAAAAATAGAATCTGGCTAGCTCATTGCTTATCCATTGAAATTCCTGAGGGGAAAATACTTACCATCTCCAGAGTTAACACATTTATTGTAGTTACTACTATTCAAGATCTCCATTTTTCACCCATCCATAACTTCAACAAACTTTGAATCATCAAATTCCAGACAGCTGAAATTCAATAATACGATTCACTCAATTAAAAAAAAAAAAATCCTCAAAGGGTTTCTGACCAGAAATTCATACACAGACAACATCTCCAGAATGACTCAAATAATGCCTCTAATTCCAAATGACATAGCCAATAGTAGCATCCATACACCCGTAAAAACCAACACAGATTGTCGAAAATGTGCACAAATATAGATATGCCCAACAACATCAATACAACCATATAAACCAAATATCGTGCTTACCAAACGTTCGCTGCATATTTTGCCGGAGAAGAAGGAGATCGCGGGTACTTGCACATATGTCAAACGACGAACCAAATAGCAAATACTAACTGCATATATTACTAACTACGTTCTTCACAGCTTCGCCACCGACCTCAGGTGCAGGTTAGTGCAACGATCGGTTTAGATTTGGGTGGGATTCGGCCTCGATGGTTCAATGGCGAATCTAGGGCAAAATGAGTCTTCTGGGATTTCCTTTCAGTTTTAAAATATCGAAGGTCCTTTTTTTATTTGTTGAGGACCTGAGGTATTAATATTATTATTGGAATGAATTCAGCTGTGGGACCGTTCCTTTAAAAATTGCCTGCCACATCATCGTTTTCAAATTTCTGTAATTTCTCGGTAAATCATTTCCTGTACCTATAGCGGGACCGTAATTGAAATGTAATGGAACTTAGGATATTCATTCATAGTGAAAACTAGTATAGTTTACTCATGGAACAATGTTATTGATCACTATCGGGTGAATTTTTTTATCAGTCTTGGTATCGAAAATACAGTGAAACTTGCATTCTCTTATTTTCATATGGATATGAGTGAATATAAAATGACTCAAACAGAAATAAATTGTAGTACCCAGCTGTTTAAAATGACAGCCTGCCGTTTTGGATTATGGAGTCTCGACTTTACTCCAAAATTAATTGATCATGTCTTGAAACATTTTACAAGAGTTGCACATGTTAAATGAGTTAGTTTGTTAGGTATCTTATCTCTTAATTGATATATAATGGAATTTGAGTTATTTAGTTTCATTTACACTGAAGTCTAGAGAAGCTTACTCACGAAAGAATATTATTCATTACTATTGGATAAACTTTTATATCGACCTTGATATTCGAACGTAGTGAAAACTTGATTTCGATCATTTTTATATAGATATGAGTAAACATAAATTGAAACAAATATAAAAATAGTTGAAACGACATTCAACCATTTAAAATGATAGCATGTCGTTTTGGGTTACGAAGTCTCGATTTCACTCCAAAATTAGTCGATCTTATCTTGAAACATCTTAGAAAAATTATACAAGTTAAACAAGCCAATTTGTTCAGTATCAATTGAATTACTTAGTTTCGTTCGTAGTTAAATCTAGTGTAGTTTACTTACCTAACAATAGTGTTGGTCATTATCGTGTGAACTTATCAACACCGTTGTTCAAATGCAATGAAAGTTTGCATTCACTCATTTTCACATAGATATGAGTGAAAATAATGTGATACTGATAAGAAATCAGTTTAAACGATACCCAATCATTTAAAACGGCAACTTGCCATTTTGGTAGCGTTCAATTTTACTCTAAATATAGTTAAAATTTTTCTACTTTCATTTTCATATGTGTACGAGAGAATATAAAGTAAAACAAATACAAAATTAGTTAAAACGTCATCAAATCGTTTATAACAATATCATGTCATTTTGGTTATGAATTTTGAATTTCTCTCAAGATATAGTTAAAACACGTTTTATTAATTTTTTTGTGAATAAGAGGGAATATAAAGTGAAACAATACAAAATTTGTTAAAACGGCACTCAATCGTTTAAAAATGCAGCATGCCATTTTGTTGTTGGTTTTGGATTGGGTATGAAAAGTGAGAATGAAAGTGGGAATTCATGTTACGGGATTTTGGTAAATTTTGGTTTGAAATTGTACATTTTAGACATTTCAAATGAAGGGTATTTATGACTTTTAATACATGATAAAATAGACTAAAGGTTATTTTACCAAACATTATTGATATAGTTAATTTTACCAAACATTATTGTTGACTAGGCTTTTTAAACAAATCCCCCCTAAACAATATATAGTCACACACTGTTCTTTGGCATCAGAGGTGAATGGCCTCGATGGAATTCCAACGGAAACCTAATGCACGTGGAGGCCAAAGGCGTTGGCGACGAAAGGACGGTGTAAGAAGAGAAACTTCATTGGCTCTACTGCACAGTGAGCACGTTTATATGGTCCTATTTGGGAGGGATTCTCAAAATTCTACAGTAAATTAATTATCATTTTCAACCACACTTTCTTCAATAAAATAACATTTTTCATCACATCAATAATTTTTTCTTATTTTTCAACCACACATTTCCCATCATATTACTATTCAAAATCAATTATTCCCCCAAAAATCCCTCCCAAACAAGCACTATATATATACACATGATTTTTGAAATTATTTTATAAGATTGTTGGTTATGAAATGTGATTTTTATAATCTAGTAATTGTGTAATTTTTCCAAAACCATCCTAATAGGCTAATACAAAACTGGCTTGGACCTGATACATGAGAAATAGACCATGCAAAGTTATAGGGTTGGACAAAACTTTCGAACTGAATCGAATGGTTCTTCTTAAGTTAAATAACCTAACAAATATCAGAATCGAGAACCGACGGGTTTGCTTAGATTCTCAATTCTAGACCAAGAACCGAAAAATCGAATAAGAATCGAATCTCCCTAATTTTTTGATCTTAAATAATCCAAATTATTTTATTTTTTTAAAAAATAATTTTTTTAACTAATTAATTTAGCCCAAACCCAAAATTTGATTTTCCTATTTCTAATTTTCAGTTGAAGTTCAACTTAATCAAATTGACTAAGTTTTTCCTACATTTCTTATTCATCGTTGTGCGAACATATCATTAGTTGAATTGATGTAGCGTTGTTGTAAATATTAAAAAAATTAATTATCCTACGGAACCCGAGAACGGAATGAAATGGAACCTAACCTGAACGGTTCCATAATTAAATTTGGATCCGACGATTTCATTTACAAAATATCCGAAAAAAATTTGTGTTTGGTTCGATTCGATTCTCTTTAGAATGAATCTAACCGCCAAAAATGTCCAGCCCTACAAAGTTTTGAGGTCCAAGACTGGACCCAACCGCATTCGCTATTTGTAACCTTAGCAGGAGGCCTGCCTCACTGTGGGTACCAACTGCGTCCAGGGTCGGGATCTGAATTTTGACATTATTTTTAGGTTTAGGGTTAACTAAGGTCGCTAATCTGATTCTTAATAATGCAATACACAAGTAGATCTCTAATTATTAATTAATTCATGGTATAGACAGCTTATATGTATATGGGACCGACCTAATTGCCTGCTAATAATCGTCCTAGAACGAGCTTAAGCTAAGCTAATTGTACTTTATTAGATAAACAATTATTGATGTACGTCTGTCTCCTTTAGTACTTATGTTAACATTATTCTTAGAATAAGCGAAAATTAAAATTAAAATTTTAATTTAAGTCAGAAACAACAATTAATTTTAACCGTGCATTTTATAAATCAATAGTTTTTCAACCACACATTTCATTATAAATTTTTTTATTAAAAAATCTCATTTAATCTCTACCAAACATGGACTAATATAGGTTGTCTATAGAGTATATATCCAACCAATGGTTGGCTTACGAAATAAATAAATAAATTGGATAATCACTTCATTAGCAAATTTGAATAAAATGAACTCAATACATTTGAATAGTCTAACACGATGTCTGAAAAACATTATTTCACATGTTGATCAACTAATATCCACCAAACACATCATTATTAAAGATTCAATCTAGCCATATTGATGGAGTCATATAAATGCACAATTACAATAAGATTAAGAATCTTATCCCTAATAGCATATTTTATTTAAAGGAGGTTGGTCTTGAGCAAGGTTATAAAATGTGTAATGCGTGGTAATATGTTTCGAATGAGCATCAAGCATATGCAAGCCTATGCAAAGTATATGCGTAAGTATACGTTTTTCAATTTTTAATATTTTTGTAACTATTCTAAATAAATAAATAAAATAATATATTCTTTGAACTTTATACATATCCTTAAAATTTTCAAAAAATAAAAATCATATTGCTCAAAATCATAAATATTACAATTACTTGATCTTTATACATACTGTTTAAAATTTCAACAAAAATATATTGCTCCAAATCATAAATACTACAATTATTTGATAGTCAATTCCTATAATTAGACGTACTCATCGACTTATGAAATCATAAATCTTGTCTAACTTTGAATCAGATTCCAATTAAGTCTCATCTTCTTCATCTAAATCATCTTTTGCGTCATTTGCTGCAAAATCATCTTCATTGAGTTCTCTTATTTTAACTCAAAAATTTATATTACCTTCTGTAGATGATAAGTTATCATTGTCAACCTCATATTCATAATCGCAACCATCGACAATTTAATAGTGTATTATTAACATCATTTGCTAGTAAAATTAGAGGAAGCAGAAGAACAAGGAGGTTTGGCTCGGCGCTCATAGTTTGCAACTCCACGAAAAATTTATTTTAATTTTTAATTTTTCTAAACGTCAAAACCCTAAAATTACTGTGGATAATTCATAAACTTGGGTGATTTGGGGTAATTTGAGGCTCAAATTTTTTTTTTTTTAAATTATAAAAAGTAGGCGGAACTTTGTTAAATTAATTTTGACACAATTTTAAATACAAATGCGTCGCATTATGACGTTTAAGCGTGCATATGCGGTCAATAAGATGGATTGATCACATTATCACACATATACCTCGTATGTGGGACATTTCGAAAACGTCTAGAACATATGCGAAGCATGTGTGTGCATTTTAGAACACCTATCTTAAAAAAGAAAGGTATAAAATAAAATGATTTGCTTATTAGTTGGATGCTAAAAATAAATATAAATTTATACAATTTACTCATTCCGTAGTTAGATAACTTACTTTTTTTTTTTTTAACTAACTTTTTTACCTCGCTATCAAACTAATTGAATTATCCATGTATTGCCAATTTGAAACTTAATTTTTATTTCGATATAAAAAGTTATGTATTTCTTTTGAAATATAATCGCACCAAATGCAAGTTATCCGTGTCAGGAAGCCGTTAAAAAAACATAATAAAGTTTATTTACACAAAAAATAAACCATTGTGAATTGGAGTTTATTTTGGTCAATCGATGATTACACTTTGATTTGATTTTAATCCAAGTAACTTCATCCAATTCCACAACAAAAATTGATGAGTGACGATCAATACAGGGGTGGATCCAGCACCTGACGAGCCCCCGCGACCACCTGTGCTGGATCCGCAAGAAGTTGAGTTGCCGTCGAGTAATTTTGCAGAGATGGAAGGTCGGAATGGGAAGGGAGAAGGGGAGAACTGGAGATAGCCTGGACCTGGAGAAGAGAAGAAGAAGAAGACGTGAAGAACTGGGAAAGGGGGCTGGAACTTGGGTTGATGACATGGGCTGCTGGGCCTTTAATTGTGTAAAAAAATTAGGCCCAATAGAGGGAAGGGTCCAAAACTCTCCAAAACCAGCAAAGATGTGAAGAACCCTTATTAGTTATTTCCCATTAAAAGCAGAAGTTGTGGCAGGCGAATCAGTGTGCGTGCGACTGTGTCTGGGCGGACTGCGGAGGTAATTTATCGTGCTTCTTAACAGCTTCGACTCCCATAATTGGTAATTACCAATTAATGGGAGTTTAATGTAATTTTTTTCATTGAATGGGATCCATTTCAAACTTCAGTTTTAAGTTATTGTCAGACAATATAAGGTACTTCATCTTCGTTCTGGCTTTTGTGTGCTTATACTTGCAAACTTCAATAAGGGTCCGTTTGATTGTAAATGTGGAAAATTGGTGAAAAGAAAATATTTTACTGGGAATTGAATTGTCTAAAATTTGTTTTACTAGGAATTGTAATTAATTGTGTTTGATTGATATAATTTTCCACCTGAAAAATATTGAAAGTTTGGTATCCGTTTGCCTTCTTTTTTTATGGAAATTGTCCATTAAAGTGAAAATTTTTTCTACTATGATTCTAGAATTTGTTCCAATTACCAAAAAGTAAAATAATTTTTTTAAAAAAAAATTAGAAAAAATTACCATACCGAATAACATTCGTTTGACTTTGTTTTGTATAGAATTTGTCAACAAAAATGAAAATTCTTTTTACAATGGATGATCGAATTTGTTGCCATTGCTAAAAAAAGCAAAAAAAAAAAAAAGGGTGGAAATTGCTTTCCCACCTAATATGTAGGAAAACAAAATCAAGCAAATATGCATCAAAGGGTTGTACCTAAAAAAATGTGGGAAAAACAAAAGTTGGGCAAATTTGTGCTATCAAACACCCTTAATTGGCTAAAGTTTTCCACCCATTTTCTAGGCTATCAAATAGAGCCTAAGTTGATTTTTAGACCAAGTCGAAATGGAATATGGAGTTCTGTTTATTTTTCAATCTGTTCTTGTTATGTTTGACAAATTGTCTAGTTGGGCTCTTTGTATAATTTTCTCTAGCAGTAGAATTTGAACACGTCACTCTCTCTTTTTTCGGCTAATCCATGTCAATTATGTTGAAGTTCAAAGTAGAAAAAAAGGACACTAACCTTAAAAATTGGAAGCATGTGGAATATGATTTCAATATGATACATGAAATATAGTTTTGCTGAAAAAAATTTGTGATAAGGCAATGGTAGATTTGACAAAATAACGTGTTTATGCTATACACGTACTGTACATAGTTGATAGTTCTACAATATTTTCTAGAATCATAATTTAAACTCAAAAGGTCTAGCCAAGGTAAAGATCCGAATGGCAAAACTGGGCCGATCAAAGAAGTGATAGAATCAAATCACTCTTTAAGATTGTATCGTATATTTTTTCAGAAGTTCGGGTTGTATTGAGTTATATTTTCACATATATATAATTTTTACGTTTTAACGCATTTACATATATATTGAATAATTTTTAATATTGTTTAATCAAATTTTAATAAACGATTGGGCTATTACGATCGTTGATTGTCGACGGTTAATGGTCAAAAGTCTCCGCCCTAGCTGAACCGAAATACTGGATTCGCCCCGGATCAATATATGATGATCATCACAAATATTGTTAGTTTCAACATGGGATAACCTTAGTGAAATATATGACCATAGTTTTTGATTCTGTTATCCATCCAATTCAGTTCAAGCGACATAATTGGACACCCAATTGAAATTGAATTAAAGAGTAATTACCCAATTAAACAAATAAGTGAAATTACAGCCACCTTAAATGAAATTTATCCGTGAATTTTCTTAAAGAATGGACTTTTTAAGTACTATGAAAAGAAAATTATTAATACTACGTCACATCAATTATTCCGTACTTCACCAACCCCATGATCATTGGAGTGAAAACATTTGATTTTTAATCAATTAATTTGAGGGAGAATTGCATATGAAGTCCCAAACCTTTCAAATTATTGCAAACTATATTCAAATCTTTCATTTTGGCACTCACAATCCCAAACCTTTAATCTAGATTGCAACTGGAGGACATATAGAAGGAATCCTTCTATTCCTTGTTAGTCAACCCAAAAAATTCTATTTAACCACATTTTAATTAATTTTACTAGCTTAAAATTGTAATTTTATATTTCTACAATAAAATAATAAAAAATAATTAAAAGAAATATAAATCTGTTCATCTCCCCCAACACCCCACCCCATGCCCAGAACACCAAACCAAATGCTGACGGACAACCACCGCCTCCACCCACCGCCAATTCCTTTATATAAACTCAAATTCTGCAGGTATCAAGAAACATCAAAAAGACTTCAACTTTCAATTTAACCAAATGAAAACATAGTTAACAAGAACAAAACCATATTCATAATTTCTTCCAATATGGTAAGACGTGATTCTGACGCTATGAAATGTGTAACCAAATGTGGTCGTGATTTAAAAGTAATTTTAACTTATTTCTTAAAAAAAATACAATGGCAATAGTGGAGACGCTAGTATGTGTGTGTGTGTGTGTGTGTGTGTGTGTGTATAATGAGGGATTTTGATGGGTGGAGTAAATCTAGGCTAGTCAAGTCTCGACGAGTCAGTCGATGGTCAACGTGGTGGAGGCGGTGGTGGGTGAATTATTTCTTTTAGATCTTGCTACATGTACATAAAGATTTATATAAGAGATTACATAATGTCGCATGATATTACTATTTGCCAATTTTAAACACTATCAACTTTTTCATCCAATATTTTCTCTTCATATCATTTTATGTAATCTCTTATGTACCATTTTTATGTACAAATAGCATAATCATTCCTTTTACCTCTACCAGCGTTCGATTGTGCTACATGTATATAACAACTTATATAATGATTTACCAAAAATGATGTACGAGATTTAATTAGATCAAAATCTTATCAATCAAATAACTTTCTCACTTATATTTTGACACCTCATTATTATGTAAAGCATTATGAGCATGTTTGAACCCTGTTAAAGTAGAATGATGAAAGATGTGTGATTAAAAAATAAAAAAAATATTTGATTTGTGTGTAATATTATTTTATTGAAAAAAGTGTGATTGTAAAGAAGAAAGAGAAAATTGTATTTTAAAAAAAATGGAAATTAAATAAGCCCTGTGTAAATAGTTATGTACAAGAAACAATTTCCACTAACATTTGGTTTGGTGTTTTGAGGGAGATGTAGGGTGGGGGGCGGTGCTCTGAGGAGATGAACAATTTATATTTATATTTTATTGTTTTTCAATTAGTTTTTTATTATTTTATTGCAAAAATATAAATATACAATTTTACCCTTTTAAAATTAATTAAAATGTGGCAAATTGATTTTTTTCAGTTGACTAACAGAGGGATTGAAGAATTCCATTCATATGTCTTCCAGCTGCAATTGAGACGAAAGGTTTGGGACTGTGAATATAAAAATGAAAAGTTTGAGTAGAATCTGCAATAAATTGAAAGATTTGGAACCCCAACTGCAATTCTTCCTTAATTTAATTATTATTCAATCAGCGTGATTTATGGGTCATAAGTCAATTAATTACGAGTTTTCACTATAGTAAAGTACAATTAATGTAGGTGGGTCAACTGCACATGTAATTGCTTAATTTTGTCATATAAAATTTATGTAAAATGTGTAATAATTTTTTGATTCCTTTTATCAGAGAAAAAGAAAGAAATTCCATAGGGACTTCTAGTTCATCGAACGCTTTTCAAATATCTTATTCAATATTTAAATAAAATAAAAGATAAAAATATAGCAAAAAAACTATTTTAACCAAAATCATTAGCCAAAAAGATTCACATATAGCTGAAAATTTAGTTGTTTTAACTGTTTTTTAGCAGACATTATCATCTATGGCACATTTGATCTCAAATTTGTAATTTGTTTTCATTTTATCCCAATAAAAAAAGAAAGGGCAAATGGGGATGATGTATTTAGGTTTTATTGACCCTTGGTCTGAGTTCTTATCGTAATTGAGGTTTTTGTACCGGAGTCTCGTCTCTAAGACTTGTTCGTTGTATATAGATCACACTTCTCATAGAAGAGTTTTTTTTTGAAAAAACGAACTTAATTCGTATTTGAAAATTAATTTTTAAAAGAGTTTCATCTGCTATAAGATCTATTAGAGGAAGTCGCGTTGGATCAATTCCTTAAAACTTTTCTTATTAGAAAAACACATAAAATTAATCAAACTGGCTCAAAAATAAATTTTGAATTTCAAAGGTTCTTTTTAATGTCTCAAAAATCATGTCGAACGAGTCATCAATATATAAATAAAAATGAAAGAACAAAATAAGGAATAGAGAAGTAGTATGGGGTGGTGCAAATTGTGTGTGCCAGGCTTGCTCTCTAATAAGTTATGTTACATGTACAAAGTTGGGTTACAAAGTTGGTTGACAAAATAACATCTACACCAATCATTTTAAAAATAAATTTTTAAATCATTTGAAATCAACGGTCTGAATTTTGTCAACACATTTTGTAACTCAACTTTGTACAAAAAGGTTTATTGCTCTAATAATCCATGAGGAATTCTATAAATGGGTTTGCTTCAAAGCCAACTGAACCATCTCTCTCTCTCTCCCTCCCTCCCCCCATATAACAATGTTTATGTATGTATCATGTATGTATGCATACCTTCACTTGTTGCAAACAACATTACTATACACTTTCGAGTAACATCTCATTGAGGGCTGCCCTTTTCACCCCTAAACACCACCCTCAACAACTTTAAGCCCATATATATAGGTACCGGATTGGACCGAGCCGCCTAATAAACAAGAGTTTTTCTTTTTTTGATTGTACGATAATTTTTTTCTATCTATTTATCTAGCTATCTGCTATGCAAGCTCAAGAACAAGTTATGGCTAAGGATCACCGCCATATAATCAAAGGAAAGTGCACCAAGCGGCCAAGGCCGTCGTCGCCACTTGCATTAACCATGGCCATCACCAGCTCATGCAACACGGCCGCCAGTGATGGTGGTTTTGGTGGTGCAAGTAATATTTCAGGTACTTTTGATCCTTTCACCTCCTTGCCACCTAATGCAGATGAACATTCTGATGAAGAAGAAGAAGATATGACCAACTGTTTAATTCCTTTGGCCAAAAGCCAAACCACAAAACCATTAGAACCAGCGGCGGTGGAGGCTTCCGCCACCAATAAGACAGCAGCAGCAGTGGCGGCTGTGGTTTACCGGTGCAAGACATGTAACCGATGTTTCCCTTCATTCCAAGCCCTTGGTGGACACAGGGCTAGTCACAAGAAACCTAAGCCAACAACCCTAGAAGTAAATCAACCCAATGTTCAAATCAATTATGATCACCGTACAATTCTTTCACTTCAAATTTCAAGCAGAAATCCAGGCTACAACCCACAAAACAAATCTAGGGTTCATGAATGTTCTATATGTGGAGCTGAATTCAGCTCCGACCAAGCCTTAGGCGGTCACATGAGGCGGCACAGACGGATGCAGTTGTCGGCGGTGGCACCTGATAGTCAACATGAAGAGTCTAAAGAAGCCATGAAACTTAGAAACCTGTTGTCATTAGATCTTAATCTTCCTGCCCCAGAACCAGAAGATGATGATCTTCAAGAATCCAAATTTTCTTTTGCATCCGAAGAAATTATTGTCTTCTCCGCCTCTCCTTTGTTTGATTGCCATTACTAGTTTATTCATATTCTTTTTTGAATTATTAACAGTTTATTCAAAGTAGATATGATTCTTCTGTATTCGTAAGTCCATTAATAAATATGTTTAATTTTTTACTGCAACATCTTTCTTCGATTATTCACACTAAACGAAAGTAATAGCAATCCGTCAATAATCGATTTTGGAAAAAGTAATGAGCCATGAAAGGGGTAAAACAGCAGCAGCACCGCAATTAAAAGTGGTGAATTAGGTTCGTTTGGTTCATCACAAGAAGCAAAATAAAGCTGCAAACTATGTGTTTGTTCCATTAAAATTGTTGGGGATTCGAACCATGTTTGTAGTGCTACCTTATATTTTCACTTAAAAGTTGTGTTTTCTGGGAAACACGATTTTACTTAATATGCTGGTTTCTTAATCTGGTGCCGTTGGATGAAATCTGATCTGGAGTGTAAATAAGTGGAAGTTGACTGTTCACTACACTTTTTCATTCTCACGTTTGAGATTAGGGTTTGAGAGAGTTTCGAGAGAGTTCTTTGTACTTAGGGTTTTCATGTGATTTGTTCAGAGTAAATCTTTTGTTCTCTTGTATGATTTACAAGTGTTAGCTTTAGAATACATGATTTCAAGTATGGAAATCTGTTGGTGAGTGGATTCTGTCTGCTGTAATTGTTGATAGCTTCGGTCTGGTGATTCTTGTGTGATTCAACCAAGATCTGTTGAATCCCTGAAGAGATAAGTCTCTAATCTGTATTCTTTGTGTTGATTGAACCCTTTGTAACCTTCGTTGCCAGTTTTACGGCAGTATAGTGTAACCGAGCGTTATCCTTTTGTGGATGCTCAACAGGGGATTAGGTGTATACCGAACCTCTGGGGCTTCGGCAGAAAAATCTCTTGAGTTCATTTACTTTTCTGCAGATTTACTTTTCTTTTGATTAAAGTTTCTTGTATCTTGACTCTATATTTGTGGGTCTTGGCCTTTCAAAAATGACAAAAAATTAATGAATACAGTTATGCTATATTATCATAATCTTTGATTAATGCCACATGACATTTCATCATTAGACTATTTTAAACATGATTTTTTCTTCAAATCAAATGCTATCTCCTCGGATTGTCAATGTTATTAGATTTCCTCTGACAAAGTGACAAAATTCTAATGCATATAGTGCATCTTTACAAGCCAGGTATAAGTGCCCCTTCTTTTGTGACGTCAAGGTAACATGCTTAGAGCACCTTCAAAAAAAATTTTAACCATGAGATTCTCTCTATTTTGAAGAGTCAACCATTAAAATTATACTCTAAAAAACTCGTTAAATTAACATTGTAATTTAGATGGTGAGTTTCACTCTCTATAATTAAATGCATTCAAATTATTTTAATTTTTAATGAAAGAAAAATAATATAAAAATTTGGAAAGAAGCTATTGAAAATAAAAGATAGAGAAAGAAAATAAATATTTTTTGGGAGTACCAAAATTTAAAGTGTGTTTGATGGATATTATTTTGAAAGAATGTATTTTGGAATAGTAGATTGATGGAGAATATGTGGTTGAAAAAGAAGGAAAAATTATTGAAATGATAGAAAATATTATTTTATCGAAGAATGTGTGGTTAAAAATAATTAGAAGAATGAGAATGAAAATTTTAATGTGTGTCAAACAGAGGCTTAGTGTTAAATATAAAAAGTATGTTGAAGTATTTAAAAAAATTTACTCTGTAAAATGTAGAATATCCTTTTTAAAAATAGAGAATCTCTTGTACATGTTTAACGTTCAAATATATTGCAAAAATAAGTCAATTTTTTTTTTATTAAACTTATCATGTCCCAATCATGGCTAGACCGATTAAACAAGATCCTTATTTTTTAGTTATGCTACATGAACAAAGTTGGATTACAAAATTGGTTGACAAAATAACATCTACACCAATCATTTTAAAAACAGATTTTTAAATAATTTGAAATCAACGATCTGAATTTTATCAACACGCTTTGTAACTCAACTTTGTACAAATACCTTTATTAAAAGTTTAATGACATTTAAAGTTTGTGCTGGACCGAAATGAAGAAATCTCAGTTCAATTAGGACTCAATTTCTAGTATTTTTAGGATTTTTATGGTCCGTTTGATTGCAAATGTGAAAAATTGGTGGAAGTAAAATGTTTTGTAGGGAATTGATTTGCCTAAATATTATTTTACTGAAAATTATAATTAATTGTATTTGATTTGTATAATTTTTCATGGAAATTGTTGAAAGTTTGGTATCCGTTTGACTTCGTTTTTTATGAAAATTGTTCATTAAAGTGATAATGTTTTCTACCATTGGGTCTAAAATTTGTTTCAATTGCAAAAAAAAATTAAAAAATTAAAAAAAATAATCATACCGGATACTATTCGTTTGACTTTGTTTTGCATGGAAATTGTCAATAAAAATGAAATTTTTTTTACCATTGTGTCTAGAATTTTTTTCAATTGACAAAAAAAAAAGGGAAAATATTTACCCACCAAAACATCAAGAATTTATTTTCCTCAAAAATGTGGAAATTTGGAATGTTGGAAAATAGTTTTAAGGAAAATTTTGCCTATCAAACACTACAAAAGTTGGAAAATGAATATCAAACGGGGCCTTAGAGACTTGTAAGAGCACGAAATTTGAATTTATAAACTTTTTTTAAGTGATAACTTTTGTAGACTTTGTGGACTTTTATAGTTTTGTGTTGAATTAATGAAAGTTGTTACGACTCATAAATAGAAGCACTACGTGGCACAATATTTCGACGGTGGGACCCAATTGAATCAGGATGTGTTTTTCTGGCCTCTGACGTGTCACCGAGGCCCTTATTCCGAGACCATCATTGTTTAGCCGAGGCCCCATTATCCGATGCCATTGGTTAACCGAGGCCCCTTATTCCGAGGCCATCATTGTTAGCCGAGACCCCTTATTCCGAGGCCATCATTGTTAACCGAGGCCCCTTATTCCGAGGCCATCATTGTTAGCCGAGGCCCCATTATCCGAGGCCATCATTGTTAACCGAGGCCCCTTATTCCGAGGCCATCATTGTTAGCCGAAGCCCTGGTTCCGTGGCCATGCACTATCTGAGGCCCTTTTGCAGCTAGTGAAGACCCACGTGTGAAGATTCACTCATGATGAAAATCTTTATTTGAATGATTGACGTGACTTTTGTGTAAAGTATATTTGTGTCTTGTCTTGTCAATATAAGAGCATTTAATACTTTGTAAGACAAGGAGAGTCAACTTGATAGTTAGGACTTGATGACTTGGCCGAGGAGATGAGGCCACGTGTAAATGGATCCAAAGGTCACCATTTGAGTTATAACACTATAAATACCCCCACCATGTAACACAAAAGAGGTTAATGAAACTTCAAATACTTAAAGCAATATGATTTTCTCCTCTCTCTCGTTTAACAGCGTATTTTCTACTACGAATCTTGTTATTTGTCGATTGGTTTCTTATACAATCGTGTTACATTTTATTTTGCCGGAAGTACGAACAGTGACGTCTCGTGTCGTTGACCTCCTCCCACCTCCAGATTTTAGAGCTATCATGACCGTCGATCGGCATTAACGTGTTGGATTAAGCTTACGCATATACGAGTGGGCCGGGCATCTATTGGCAATATTTTTTGGGGTCAACAGATTGGCGGCGTCTGTGGGAATTGACACTATAACCACGAGCAACCCCGTGGAAAAAGCTATCTGATAAAATATTTTGGGCATCCCCCTTTAAAAAGGATTTGTTCTTGTGATAAGAACAAGAGGAAGCCCCCAAAATTGAAAAAATATTCAAGGTTTTGAGTTTGGGAAGATATGAGTTCAGAAGAGGATGCCTCTCCCAGGCGAACAAGGGAAACTGATAATGAGGCCTCAGCGGCCCTACGCCGACCCCATCACCACCATAGACGAGGTGGAAGGAGGTTGGCTTCCTTGGGAAAATATCTTGGGCATCCCCCTTTGAAAAAAAAAAGGATTTGTTCCTGAAAAGGAACAAAAGGAAGCCCCCAGAGTTAGAAAATTTTGAAGTTTGAGAAAATATTTTGGGCATCCCCCTTGAAGGATTTGTTCCTGAAAATGAACAAGAGGAAGCCCTCAGAGTTAGAAAGGTTTGAAATTTGAGAAAATATTTTGGGCATCCCCCTTGAAGGATTTGTTCTTGAGAAAAGAACAAGAGGAAGCCCCCAAAGTTGAAAAATATTCAAAATTTTAGGCTTGGAAAGAGATGAGCTCAGATGGTGAGGTCGCCGAAGAAGCGGATGACCCCCTGAAAAGGAGAGGTCGTTGAAGTGGCTTTGAATAGGAAGACCCCTTGAAAGGAACACCTATAAAGAAGTGGCCACATGTGATGGTTTAAAAGACCTCATTCTTTAATCATGTGACTTCGTATCTACACGAATATTTCATCTACTCAATCATGCAAGAGCCTAATCCTTGCCTACTCATCCTTAAGTGCCTCATCTTTGAGCACTTCATCAGCAAGTGCATCATCCTTCGGCACTTCGGGACAAAATGCCTCATCCTTCAGCACTTCGGGTCAAAGTGCCTCATGCTTCAGCACTTCATCAATAAGTGTCTCATGTTTCAGCACTTCATCAATAAGTGTCTCATCCTTCAGCACTTCGGGTCAAAGAACCTCATGCTTCAGCACTTCATCAATAATGCCTCATGCTTCAGCACTTCTTCAACAAGTGCCTCATCCTTTGGCACTTCAGGACAAAGTGCCTCATCCTTCAGCACTTCGGGTCAAAGTGCCTCATGCTGCAGCACTTCATCAATAAGTGCATCATGCTTCAGCACTTCATCAATAAGTACCTCATGCTTCAGCACTTCTTCAACAAGTGACTCATCTTTTGGCACTTCAGGACAAAGTGCCTCATCTTTCAGCACTTCATCAACAAGTGCTTCATCCTTCAGCACTTCGGGTCAAAGTGCCTCATGCTTCAACACTTCATCAATAAGTGCCTCATGCTTCAGCACTTCTTCAACAAGTGCCTCATCCTTTGGCACTTCAGGACAAAGTGCCTCATCTTTCAGCACTTCATCAACAAGTGCCTCATCCTTCAGCACTTCGGGTCAAAGTGCCTCATGCCTCAACAGTTCATCAATAAGTGCCTCATCTTTCAGCACTTTGGGTCAAAGTGCCTCATGCTTCAGCACTTCATCAAGTGGCTCATCTTTCAGCACTTTAGCATGCAAGGCCTCATCTGGGCTATAAAGAAAGAGACCAAATGGTCAGATGTGTATAGAAAATTCCTTCCATGGAAAAAGCCATGGAAGAAGCCTTTACATGGATGAACCATCCACCATGTAAGGAAGCGTGGGCACTTCGGAGGAGAGGATCAGGCCCCCAAAGGGACCACCTCGTTTGCACTCCGAGGCGTACATCACATGCCTCCCTTTGACGAAGCTGAACGTCAAGGAATAAGACTTTACATGGATGAACCATCTACCATGTAAGGAAGCGTGGGCGCTTCAGAGAAGAGGATCTAGCCCCCAAAGGGACCACCTCGTTTGTACTTCCTGAACGTCATGAGAGAAGCCTCCGCATGGATGAACCATCCACCATGTGGGGAAGCGTGGGCGCTTCGGAGAAGAGGATCAGGTCCCAAAGGGGATTACCTCGTTTGCACTTCGAGGCATACATCACATGCCTCCCTTTGACGAAGCTGAACGTCAAGGGAGAAGCCTTTACATGGATGAACCATCCACCATGTAAGGAAGCGTGGGCACTTCGGAGGAGAGGATCAGGTCCCCAAAGGGACCACCTCGTTTGCACTCCGAGGTGTACATCACATGCCTCCCATGATGAGGCTGAACGTCATGAGAAAAGCCTCCGCATGGATGAACCATCCACCATGTGGGGAAGCGTGAGCGCTTCGGAGAAGAGGATCAGGTCCCAAAAGGGATTACCTCATTGGCTCTTCGAGGCGGACATCACAAGCCTCACATGTACTGAGGCATGAAAATAAGCCTCGATAGTTCAGTAGTCCACTGCCTCAGCTCCAAAAAACAAATTCAGCTAACTAACTTCAAAGTTAAAGCCTGGGCAATTCACTGCCTCAGCTCCAAAAAACAAATTCAACTACGTTCAAAGTAAATGAGCCTCGGCAGTTCAGCATTTTTCTGCCTCAGCTCCAAAACAAATTCAGATATCTCCAAAGTAACTCCTTTCTACATCGACTATCAACTCCACACATAATATGAATAATTATACATGGACTTGGGGGATTATTGTTACGACTCATAAATAGAAGCACTATGTGGCACCATATTTCGACGGTGGGACCCAATTAAATCAGGATGTATTTTCCTGGCCTCGACGTGTCACCGAGGCCCTTATTCCGAGGCCATCATTGTTTAGCCGAGGCCATCATTGTTTAGCCGAGGCCATTGGTTAACTGAGGCCCCTTATTCCGAGGCCATCATTGTTAGCCGAGGCCCCTTATTCCGAGGCCATCATTGTTAACTAAGGACCCTTATTCCGAGGCCATCATTGTTAGCCGAGGCCCCATTATCTGAGGCCATCATTGTTAACCGATGCCCCTTATTCTGAGGCCATCATTGTTAGTCGAAACCCTGGTTCCGTGGCCATGCACTATCTGAGGCCCTTTTGCAGCTAGTGAAGACCCACGTGTGAAGATTCACTCATGATGAAAATCTTTATTTGAATGATTGACATGACTTTTGTGTAAAGTATATTTGTGTCTTGTCTTGTCAATGTAAGAGCATTTAATGCTTTGTAAGGCTAGGAGAGTCAACTTGATAGCTAGGACTTGATGTCTTGGCCGAGGAGATGAGGCCACTTGTAAATTGATCCAAAGGTCATCATTGGAGTTGTAACACTATAAATACCCTCACCATGTAACACAAAAGAGGTTAGTGAAGCTTCAAATACTTAAAGCAATATGATTTTCTCATCTCTCTCGTTTAACAACGTATTTTCTACTACGAATCTTGTTATTTATCGATTAGTTTCTTATACAATCGTGTTACATTTATCTTGCCAGAAACCCGAACGGTGACGTCTCGTGTCGTTGAGCTCCTCCCACGTCCAAATTTTAGAGCTATCATGACCGTCGATCGGCATTAACGTGTTGGATTAAGTTTACGCATATACGAGTGGGCTCGGCATCTGTTGGCAACATTTTTTGGGGTCAACAAAAGTATCGTAGATACTTATACACTTTTATTTTAAAACTTTTATAATTTATTTTAGAATTCATATGACTTTTGAAGGCTTCCATTTAAAATAGAATTCACTTGGATTCCCACATAAAAGGTGGAAAATCAATCCCCTATTTTTAAAGAATAAAAAAATAGCCATCTTAATTAAATAAATAAATATCACAAGTACTATCAATTTGTCGAACTTTTACAAAAAATAATCAATGTATTTAAAATTTTATTAAAAATTATTCTTTTATTAATATTTAATTATAAGTTGATCTTTCACATAAAACATTGGATGAAAAAAAAGGAAAAAATATTATAAGAATTTTTAATTACAATTTGATATTTCATTGAAGAAAATGAAGAGAAACAATAAAAAAGAGAAAGGAAAGGAATAGAAAAAGAGAACAAATATAACAAGTAGAAGAAAATTAATAATCATTTCTTTAAGTTTCGTCGAAAAGAAGAAGAAAAATAATATTAAAAGGATAAAAATACATATTTAAAAAAAAAAATCGTGTATGAAAGTCTCCTAAAATCTTGGGGTGAATGAGAAGCATTTTTTGAAATTTTATTTTTGTAATTTCTATCTAAAAATTAATACTCCAGAAATTTTTACAAAAATCTTTAAAAGTCACTGATAATTTGAGTATCACATGACATATAGAGACTTTTAAAAAGTGTTAATTAAATACATTAAGACTTGTTAGAAGCTTATAAAAGTCTCTATTGAATACATCAATAGAGAGATTAATTTACATTGAATACCCCTAAACGTTTTAAAATATTGCTATTTGTACATTATCATTTACAGATTTTTTTTATAGATTTGTGAGGTGGCAAAAAGAAAATGGAGGAGTTTTATTTTTTTAGTTGGTTGGTGAAATTTTAAATCAATCATATCTTATCCATTATCTGTTGATAAATAAATATTTAATTCGTGATTTACACGTGCAATCGAACTGTTTGAATCTTAAAAGTCTTTAAAAATCACAGTTTAATACACCACTTAAGAGACATTGAAGGAATGTACACCCTCTTTTACATCAAATTCAATGGTCCTTGAAGAAGGATATTCCAAGGTGAAGATTGGGTTCTTGCTTCGAGATTCAACTTGGGTTTTCTATTTTTATTTTCATACAATTTTATGGATTTATGTAATAGAACGATCAGTCTACCTATTTCAATTATGTAATTCAAAGTTGATGTCGGTAGATAGTAATACAATCTTCAAGAAATCAATACTCTACTTCAATATTATATTACTTATCACGATACCGTAACGCTTATGATTTTATTCAACTGAATAACGAGAAATGATGCTAAAAATGCAAGAGAAGATTATTGCAACCCTATAATTTGTAGTAACATGGTACTCTTCTCCATCAAAGTTTAGTCTAGTTGAATTCATCTTTACAATACAAAATAGTGGAAAAATGAATGTTTTAATTAGTTTAGTTTTCTTCTGCCTTCTAAACCAATAAATTAAGAATTGGTCATTCTTCATCTAACCATTAAAATGTTGCAATTTAAGAAATATTATGTTTTCAAAGAAATTGTTAGCATTAAGATCTTCAACTTATTCTTTCTTTTATTGCATTACTTTTAATTGTGCTAAAGGTCCTAATCTTCATTTATTATCACATTGATGTCGCCATTTTTTTGTCGTATTTTTATTCTCGACATTTCCTCAATTACTACATCTAGTATTTGATTGTGGTTTATACTCAAAATTATGACAGCGTTTTGCAATGTGGTACAAATATTCTATCGCGTTTTTATAACTATTACTTCATTTCCTATTTAAAATATGAAACATCAATAAGTCTTTTTACATCCTTATAATACATTGAGATCAATGTTCGAATAAGTTTTTAGAACATTTGGACCATTTTGGCTCTTAGCATTTCTTGTTTCTTGAAAAGAAGAAAATTAAACTCTTGCAAGTTCTTAACCTATGTGTATAGGAGTAAATAAGAGCATGGTTCAAATTTTAATTTCTTTTTTCTTAAATTAAAAATAAGTGTATAAAAGTGTTTCTTTCGAAGGAGAAAATAGTAAGTTTTTCACGATAAAGTAAATGAAAGGGATGATTAGGATCTTTATAAGGATCGTGCTACATGTATCGAATTTTTTTATCGAATCTTTTACTTACTACTCACAATGAGAGTGAGCACCACATTGTCGAAATTTTTAAACATACGCAGGCTCAGCGCATTATGTGGGAGGGCGTAATTTATTTGGGAAAAATTCACTTTCCCTACTTTATCTTTACCATATTTCAAAAATAACAAACAACTTTTACATTTCAAAAATCAGATTTTTTGACCTATATATACACATATTTATAAATATTTATTTATTTATTTAAATATATAAAAAGATATAAATAAATAAATAAATAAATATATATATATATATATATATAAAATTAACCCACCCCCACCCCCACCACCCACCACGCCGGCGACTGCTCCGGCGACCACTCCGGCGACGTCTCCGATTCCGACGACTTCTCCGGCGACCACTCCTATTCCGGCGACTGCTCCGATTCCGACGACTATTCCGGCGATCGCTCCTGCGACTATTCCGGCTAATACTCCGGTGATCGTTCCGGCGACTGATCCGATTCCGACGAACTCAGGTCACAAGTCACAATCCAGGTCACAGTTCAATTTACAAGTCACAGTCCAGGTCACAACTCAGGTCACAGCCCAGGTCACAACTCAAGTCACAATTTGTTTATCGATCACGGATCAAAAATTTTGTAGATCACAAATTATTTAGAGGTCACAAATCAAAAAAATTGTATGTCACAATTTATTTCATTGGTCACGTATTATCAAATTATTGGTCACAACTTATTTCTTGATCACAAATCGAAAATCTTATAGGTCACGGATTAATTTTTCGATCACAACTTAATTAATTGTGAGTCACCGTTCGAATTTGAAGGTCACAAATTATCGAATTTTAAAGGTCACAGTTTAAATTTCTTGTTAATGGTCACAGTTTAAATTTAAATGGTCATAGCAGATCGGAGCACCGCCAAACATTCGACGAAGCAGATCGGATGAAGAAACCAACCCAAAAGCCCAAACCCAACGCCGGTGCACCCTACCACTCCGCCAGAGATAAGGCCAACCAGATAACAACTACTGACTCATCACCACCACTGCACACCGCTAGAGCCACCACCACGCAAGCATCACCACCGCACACAACACACCGTACCCACAGCACCACCACGCCACACCACCGCCACCCACACCAACACCAACACCAACTCACCGTGACCTCCAGCAACCATCGCCACTACAAAACCGCCCCCTGCCGCCACCGCCAAATTCAATAAAACCCACCCCAAACCGTCGATCCACCACCACAAAATCGCCACCACACAAAACACCATCCAAACCGGCAGATCCACCACGCAACCTAGCAAACCATCAATGATCAAAACAAAAAAAAAACCCATGGCTAATTGAAGCGTCCCTACCAATCTGCACGACGGAGCTTAGGGGTGGGCGCGGGTCGGTTCGGTTCGGTTCGGTTCCAGAAATTTTCGGGTATTTAGTAAATGGAACCGTCGGTTCCAAATATAATTTTGGAACCGTTCGGGTTCGGTTCGGTTCGGTTCCGTTCGGTTCTGTTCGGTTCCGTACTATAATTAAATTTTTTAATATTTAAAATAATACTACATAAATACACCTGAGAGTAGATACTAATATTAATAACAAAAAATATATATAAATACCAAGTTCAATCTTAACTTTTACAAATTAACGTAATCTAATTTAATAACATATAAATAATAAGTTGTCAAATACAAATACGAAAAAGTAAATATTACTAACAAAACTTCGATAATTCATATCAATAATTCATTTGTTTCAAACATTCAAGTCTATATAAAAATGAAATATAAATTAGAAGTAATAAAGATAAAATATTTTAAAGTATTGATAATACTTACCAACTATTTAATATAATAATCAGTTGCTTGACTTTCCATACTAACTACTAAGAGATTATACAAGAAAAAATTGAAAAAAACACAACTAACAAACATAAATAAACTCTAAATTGTTCAACTAATAAGATTTAATAAGAAAAAAATTATTAATTTATTTAGAAAAAATAAAAGAATTTGATTTATCCAATATTAAAAAAAAAAAAAATTCGTTTCTTCGGTTCTGGGTCTAGAACCGAGAACCGAACCAAACCATTCGGTTCTCGATTCGGATACCCGTTCGGGTATTTCATTTCAAAAAACCCGCTCGGTTCGGTTCGGTTCGGTTCGGGTTCGGTTCGGTTCGGTTCGGACATTTTGCCCAGCCCTAACGGAGCTGGTGGCGCCGTTTTGATGCTCTGCACCAAACCACAAGCCACGGATCACCCCCTTCCTTTCCAGCTCTTCACAGTTGGGCCTTTCGCCTTTGAGCCCCACAAGAACGTGTCGTGCCATCGCCGATCTGTGCAGAGTCCATCAGATCTACCGGTGGTTTTTTTGTGAGATCTCAGAAATCAGAACGAGATCTCAGAAATCAGAAGGTTACAAATGCATCAAAACAATCTTTGGAAAGATCATCATACTATTCAGACGAATCTCTACCTCCGGTGGTTTTTTTGTGAGAGTGAATGGAGAGAATATATAGAGAGAGAGAGAGAGAGAGAGAGAGAGGAGAGTGTGAATTAATTAGGGTTTGGAGTATATATATTTAGTAAAAATATTTATTTTATAAATTAATTTTTATAATATTATTATTAATATTTAATTAAATATAAAAAACATGTATCTATATATAAAATATCTGATTTTTGAAACTTAAAATTTAAAATCTGATTTTTGAATTTAAATTTCCAAAAGTAGGGAATGATGTAATTTCCACAATTTATTATGTACCAATGGATTAACCCTCTTTATAATATCACTATAATTTTTATCATTGCGCTACTTCTTACCACATTTCACTCCAAGAAGTAATTTAAGAGGGTTAAGTGTGAAAGAATCCAAATTGAATCAAATAAATTAAATTAAATAATAAAAAATATATCTTCTTTTTTCAAAAATAAAATTTGGGAAATAAAAATTAATGAGTAATGTTACACGAACATTTTGGATGACACTTTGGTTGACCGAAGATACACACACATGGGGGTCGGCATTATTTAATTCACGCAGGGCCCATAGTGCAATGTGAGGGTCGATTGACCGAGGTAGTATCAAATTCGGACAAAATGACTTTACTCAAAATTAATTAATGAAAAAGCTCCAAAAATAGGGCTGAAACCCTGAGGTTTTACTGTTTTAGATTATAACTATATATTTCGCGGCCGTCGGTACCAGAGAGATTGAATAGAAAGAGATGGCGGTGTCTGGCGGTCGACGGAATGGAGTTCTCGGCGGAGATGAGGAGGACCCGACTCTCTTTGAGGAAGAAGGCGTCGAGATCGCGGAAGAGGACGATATCGATCATTCCGATATCCCTCTCCACCTGCGCCCCTTAGTCGCCGCCACTGAGTCTGGCGACCTCAACGCCCTCCGTCAAGCCATTGGTACTATGTATATGCTATCAAATTTATTATGTACTCTCTTTGAAATTTTCAAACTTCGCGATTTATTCAATATTTTTATCAATTGATTGTTAATTCAGAGTAGGGGATTTAATCATTTTGTTCCTTACTAATGATTTTAAAAAAAGATGAAATTTTCAGGTTAAGCAAATATAAGTATTGTTCAGTGAAATTTTAATTTAGTATATCTAGTCTGAAATTGATTTTCGTTTATAAGTTATGCATGAAGCTTATTGTTATGTTAATTATTTCGTTTTTTACACTGCTATTTATCTTTTTATTTTACTGGTATCAATTTAATTTATTTTCTATTTTTCTTCACCCTTGTCTCTTGACTTTTTGTTGGAGTAGCACGAACCTGTTATGCCAATGTGCAGTTAAAATTATGGTTGAGCTTAACTAGTAACTACTCAAATGAATTAAAAATAGTTCTTCAAATGTGGTATTATTCTTGATTCGCTTGAAATTCTTTAGTATAAATACTTTTCTCTTGATGATTTTATGAACTTCGACTTGTATTTTTTGATAATGTATAAATATAATGGTGCAAAAGCTTTGAGTTTCTCTTGTGGTACTTACTAAAATATACCCTTGAACTTCTTCCTGGTTGTCTAATTACATTGGCACGCCTAATACCAAAACCTGAACTAATGATGCCCTGAAAAACTTTAATTTAGGGTTCCTTCTTCTACGTGAACAGACCATATTTATATGAATGATTACTCGAACTGGCACTTTTTGGATGAAGACGGTCTTGGTTTAGTGCTTTATGTGCTAAGTGTTAGATCACATATACGTGTGGCATGCCGATTGACCTGTTGGTTGAAGTAGTGCTTATGGTGGGGAACTATACCAGTTTGGTCAACCATGTTAGTTTTACAAACATGGAAGCTGTGGTACACCTTTACACCATTTTTTGTGTCTAAGTTGACATTAGAGAGTTTTTGAAGCTCTTGATGAGTTAACCTGTAATGGTATCTTATGAAAGAATGTCATTTGATGAAAGGATATACATCTTAGCTTGTCACCAAAAAATAAAAAAATAAAAGGTAATGGTGCCTTCAATTTACTGTAGCTCGTTTATCTTTAAATAGGGAAGTTGTGTATCATGATGTCATCTTCGTCTTTGCTAGCTTGTTTACCCTTTTTATCTATATTACCTTGAAGACACGTGCTTATCATGTGTGGATTAAAAAATAGGGTTTAAATAGGCAAATTGTTTATCATCTTCATCCTTCTACTAATACATTTGTGAATTTATGGATTTAGATAATTTTGACGGTAGCATTGATGAACCAGTTGAAGATGGGGACACTGTTCTTCACCTTTCCTGTTTGTATGGTCATTTGTCTTGCGTCCAGGTAAAATCATTTGAGTCTACTGATTGACTCACAACTGCTGCTGTTATTTTAATTCGGTCATCTTATTTATCTATTCATGTTGTAATGGAACAGAATCTGATAGTACCTTTTTTATAATGGATCAAAAATTTGTTATTTGAAGCAGTTTTTACTGGAAAGGGGAGCTAACTTGGAGGCAAAGGATGAAGATGGAGCAATTCCATTGCATGATGCCTGTGCAGGAGGTGGGCTATCAGCTTTCGTAGCTACTTAGCCTGTCATATTCTCTAGAAGTTTTAATGTCCTTCTTTTTTTTTTCCTCTTGAAACAACTCTACAGGATATACAGAAGTTGTCCAACTTCTTCTAAACAGTGCTAATGATCCAGACCGTATCAAGAGAATGCTAGAAACTGTTGATGTGGAAGGTGACACGGTGAGTCCCTGATCATATTCAATTTAGGTTTCTACATTGGATTTTCTTGCCAAAAGAGGTTCTGTCAAACCAAGTACTGTTGTTTTCCGAAAATTGAATGATGTTATTTTTTCTATTTGGTTTATTTCTGTAGCCCCTGCACCATGCCGCTAGAGGGGAATACGAGAACGTAATAAGATTGTTACTAGCTTATGGAGCTTCTCCAACTGCAGCAAATACCTATGGGAAGGTTAGCATCTGCCCATCACTCATTGAATCTCAATTTCTATACTATTGGGTTTCTTATCATCTGATGTTGGCAGACTCCGAGTGAGCTCACCGATCCTGGAACAGAAGCTAGGAGAATCTTGGAAGAGGCTTCTAGTGCTGTGTCAGTTCATTCATAAGTGGGTAAAAAAATTTGGAAAAAAAAAAAAGAAGGAACTTTACTATTGAATGCAAAGACAATCAATTAAAATAGTATTTTTCTTTTCTCCCCATATGTGCTGTGAATTCTTATTAGGTTTGGTTTCGAACGCATAGAGAAGTATTTAATTAGGTACTAATTGAATTTCTTGCCAAGTTCTTGACACGATTGTATCTTACTTATGATTTGATTGATAATGCACCATTATTGATCAAAGATCATCTGTTTTGGAACCCTCACTTTTTCTTTTTCCCTTTTTCGCTTGTTCCAGTTAGTAGTTATTCCCAATTGGAGATTAGAACTTAAGGTTGCATATCAATCTGTACCCAAAACTTGCAGATACTTTACTGGCTATTTGTAGATTAAGGTTTGTCGGCTCCGTGAAACAAATGTCAGCTGCATTTTAGCCTTCTGCTCGTAACCGGTTTTAAAGCGATATTGTGATACGTGACTCGTACATATATTGACTTAAGTGCCATTTTATTTCCTTTGCCCAAGAATGAGTATCACGTGTTATTTTCTTGCAAAGAAGTCACATGTAGGAGAGGGGGTATGTGATGCATTCGAACATGGGAGTATAGCAATTGCCCCCAGTTTGACAGGGTAGATAAGATTCAACTGGACAAGTTTGCTGCTTGAGCATGTTCCCTAAGCTCAAGAAGTTTACTTCTAAATTTATTAAAAAAATAAAATAAAATCTTCATCTTAGTAATAGGTCGCTATTTTGACAGTGGTACAAGAGAAGAAATTAACATACCTAAATATGTTAGAAATAATCAGCGTTTTAAAATATGTGCATTTGCTTTGTTTGTTAACATCTCGCATATGGAGTGCGTGCGTGATTATGTGGTCAACCAATTTCATTGACTGAATATGGTCGTTTAAACTTCAAAATGTGCACGCATTTGTGTTAAAAAGTTGTGTTCAAATTAGCAATGTAAAGTCCAACTTATTTTTGTTCAAATTAGCAATGTAAAGTCCAACTTATTTTTGTAACTTAAAAAATCAAATTGAGTCCAACGACCATCAAATTAGTCTACATCGTCCAAGCGCATGAATTATATACCGTGATATGTGGGGTTTTCATGCTTACAAAAATATAAAATCAAAATAATTTTTTCGTAGAACTGCAAACTATCTACACTGAGCTCGAGCCACCTTCAATCTTCCTCTAATTTCAATGTCAAGATCTTCATCGAGTTGTGGAAACTTGAAGGTGCATTTTTTTTTTTCATTTTTGTACTTTTCACCTAATCATTTTTTATCGAGTTGTTGAAACTTCGAGTATAGTATTTATGATATATATATATATATATATATATATATATATATATATATATATATATATATATATATATATTTTTTTTTTTTTTTATTTTTTATTTTTAATTTGAAGAATATATATGAAGTTCAAGTACTTGTAGTAATCTTCCTCTAATTTCAACATCTGATCTTCATCGAGTTGTAAAAACTTGAAGGTGCATTTTCATTTATTTATTTATTTTTTCATTTTTGTACTTTTCACCTAATCATTTTTATAGAGTAGAAACTTCGAGTATAGTATTTATGATTTTGATCAATATGTTTTTTTAATTTTAAAATTTGAAGAATATATATAAAGTTCAAGTAATTGTAGTATTCATGATTTTGAGAAATATTTTTGAAAAAAAAAATTGAGGAATATATATAAAGTTGAAATAATGCATTATTTTATTTATTAATTTATAATATTTAAAATAATATTAAAATTGAAAATTACATAATTACGCATATGTTTCGCATAAGAACGTATATACTTGTAGTGCTTGATACTTGATCGAAATACATTGAGATGCATTACAAAATTTAGAACCTAGGAAATATTAAATTACTTGAAATAATTCAAGCTTACTCAGACCCAATACAATTGTGACATCAAGACTCTCAAGATGCAATAATTATGGTCCGATCCACCAGAAATAAGATTGATGCTTCATGATCTAATAAATGAATATCAGAAAATAGCCGAAATTAATCAAAAATCAATATAGGGAGAAAACTATCTCTTCTATACCTCAATATAAATATAGCAGTATATAGTGTACATCTGTTCATTCAGGGAGAAAAAAAGCTCTTATAAATGGAGGCATGGATAAGTATCGAGTTTAGGTCTACTAATCTTGCAAAGCATTTTGCGGAAAAACCTTTTGAATGAATTGTAAGAAGCGCTGAGAGTAGAATGCAGGGTCGACAGCAGATATGGATACTGAATCGAATTGAATAGATTTATATGCATGTTCAATCTTCTTGCTCACGCTGTACTCTTGAAATATGTCAATAATACCCAAGTATAAGACGACGTCGTACACCTCATGAAACATCTGCATATCGCCTTTCCCAGGGACACGCTCCGCTCTTGCAGGCATATTCACCCCAAGCTGGATTTGGAGTCTGTTGAGCGAAACCAAGTAATGAACATTTCAATTTATAACCATCAATGGACAGAAGTAGGAAATTAATCTAGATCTCATTTACTTAAGTCAATCTTGAGGGTCCTCATAAATTCATTTGTCTATATCCTCAACTAGTGTTTGGCATGTAACAAATATTATACAGTATAGACAAATATTATACAGTATAGACAAGAAACACGAAGATTTTAGCTTCTTAGTCTTTTTCAATTACCGTATATCTCATTTTATCGAGCATACCATTATGACTTTGGTTACTTCTCTTTCATAATTAAAATCATGTTTGGGGTGTGCTTCTATCTAAAAAAGAAACCATGCTCTCTATTTGCTTAGTCACAACCATCTTCATGTGGTAAAAACGTGCAAGTGATTTTTAGATGTTTGATGAATGCTTTTAATCTTGTGGACAAGCTTCATTGACTAAATCAGCAATACTTCAACCTTGTCCTTTAATATGTTTCTAAATTTTAATAAATATGCATTTGTTACCGGAGAATTTAGATTATGCAGAAGATAAGTTACTTTGAGACACCAGTTATATCAATTGGAATGCCAATCAAGGACGAAAATGCAGTGGCTTGTGGCAGAACCTAAACAGAAATCAAAGAAATACCTTGCTGTACCAGGAAGGAGAAGATCCACTTCCTCAACTCCAGATGCAGATGACGCTCTCAATCGGCTACCTCTAATATGAGGGCCAATAACAACACTATTATCATCAGCTCCGCGAGGGACCAAAACAAGGCCTTGTGGAGATATTTCATCCTCCATAGACTCTGAGGTAGTACAATCAGCAGTTGAAAGTAACAAGTTCATTGTCAACCGCGTGGGAATGCAGAATCAGTGATCATGAATAACATATCTAATTCTACCAAAAAACTAATCGGCAAAAACATTAAGCCAAATCCCTTTAAAGAAATTTATATCCCGCTAATTAACAGTATGAAACCATTTAAATAAATCAGCAAAGATTAAAATTGTAAATTGACAAAGCTATCCCCAAAATGTGGCGAATTTAGCCAAGTTACTTGAAAGTACCTTTTACGCTTGGCCAAACATGCTCCTAGGAGGCCAACAGTGGTAATTTCTGATATTTTTTTATCAAGATAGTGATCGCTCGCACAATGTGATGGTCTTGGCAACTAAAATATTGCCCTAGACTAGATATTCTTTTAGTACGCTCCATATAAATAATAAGCATATGGAAGGCAACCAAAATATCAGAATTCAAATGCATTCACAATTTTTATGCTCAAGAGAAGTTCAGGTTCACGAGGCTATTAACAACACTATGGAACGTAAAACCAACCTTCTTCTGCAACAATTCCCAATCCATCAACCGACATCCTCTGGCTGTAAGACATAAGAGAGCGTAGGTGTTGGGGTGCTCGATAATGAACACCTAGCAAGAGGCTGTAATCCATTATGTTTTGTGCTTCCAAGAATTTGCTATCTATTTCAATCTGCCTGCATAAAGTAGAAACAATTAGAACACACACACAGAGAAAATGACTTAGCAGCATAGGTTATTTATCTGCCATTCATTCATTGTCAAATAAAGTTGAAGAAGAATGGTATCTTGTGTTCTAGTATGGCAAGTTTTCAATCTCGATACATGCTTAGCTGTACAAGTTGGTTAGCCAAGTAGAGATTTTAACCTTTGTCAAAATTTTAGGAGTAAGTAGTAGACTCTCTCTCGATTAGGGGTTTAAAGGACCATGTAATCTCATATTGGTTTCAAACACCTGCCGAATGCTTCTACATATTTTAATAGAACTTCTCTGAACTTATTTTGCTTCAATCCAATTCCTAACAAATTCCAAGCATGCAAATACAACATTTGGATATTCCTCAAGGCATAGTCACAAGTAATAATACTAAAGCACGATAAAGAAAACCAAGTAAAACGTTTTGGCAAATAAATATTGCTAACTATGCTACCAAACAGATTAGGGTTGGGTTTAATTGTTCAAAGTTAACACTACCTAATTCTTTACTTGACCCTTACGAGTTTACAGGTTACGGCAATTGGGTTAATAGGTTATTGCAATTGAGACTGGGAAAAGTTTATGGTTCAGGGGTTTACTTTCAGCAAATTAAAAATCAGGTACCAAAGTTTTAAATTACAAAACTCAGGTTTTTCTTGAATTAATTAATTACATTTCAGAATTATTATATTAAATTAAATATTTAACTGTAATATTATAAAATTAACCCACCCCACCCCACCTCACCTCCCCCATTGCTCCGGCCACTACTCCAGCAGCACTTAATTCCGGCGACTGCTCCGATCCGGCTACTTTTTCGAGGTCACGGGTTATTTCAAGGTCACAGATAAAAAATTTTGTAGATCGTAGATTATTTCGAGGTCACAGATTTAAAATTTTATAGGTCCCAGATTATTTCGAGGTCACAGACCAAAAAAATTAAGGTCACAGATTCTTTTTTTAAGTTACAAATTTTCAATTTCAAAGTCACAGTTCAATACTAAGGTCACAGACACCAAAAAGAACCATAATAGCTAAGTCACGGTCACCCAAACACCCTTTCCCCATTCCAGTACATGACCACACTTTGTCATAGGTCACAGATCGACCAAATAAATAGTCAGACACTTCGACCCATCCACCGTACCCGTCTCCCAATCACAATACACCAACAATACTTGGTCACAGGTCACCGAACGACCAAATAGTTAACAATACCAGGTCACAACACGACCAAATAATTGGTCGCACACATCGTCCGATCCGCCGCCAACCATAATCCACCCACCAACAATATCAGCCCAAACCACCACCAACAGATCCGACACACACACAGATCCTCCACCAACAACAGATCCGCCATCAACAAAAAAACCCCCAAAAACTACCTCCACCACCAACCACAGATTCACAATCACCAACCACCTAATCACGTATCTACAATCGCAGTAAAACCCCAAATCCAAAACCACTACAAATCGCCCTTCATTCATGCGTATTCGACCGGTCACAAAGATTTCAAAGATTGCCCATGTTTCAACGTAACAAGGCATCAAAGAAGCGTGCAGGCTGCCGACGCGGTGACTCAGCGCCACAGATAATAAAGGGCGCGGGTCAGTCAGTTGATTCGGTTTCTCCGTGAGATTTTCGGTTCTTTAGTAAATGGAACCGTCGGTTCCAAATATAATTTTGGAACCGTTTCGGTTCGGTTCGGTTAACATTCGTACTATAATTAAATTTTTTAATATTTAAAATAATACTACATAAATACACCTGAAAGTAGATAATAATATTAGCCCCTGTTTGGAGAGCATTTTTTTCCCATTTCTAGAAATTTTCTTATCGTTAGACATGGGGAGCCGAAATATTTGACCAACTTGTGAGAGTGAGGGGCCCACTAATTTGAAAAAAATGGTCCAATTCTTCATTTTTTCTTCACAAGAATGCTGGTCAAACAGGGGCTTAATAACAAGAAGTAGATACAAATACGAAATTCGATCCTAGCAACTAAACCCTAAACCCAACCATGAATGGCTAAAATATCAACTAAAGCCTAACCCAAGACTGAAATCAAACTCAATCTAAACTAAGTCCAATAGGAAATAAAAACAAAACTACAAACTAGCCCAAAATTAAACTCGTGTTAGGTTAAGGAATATATATATATATATATATCAAATGGTTAAAACAAAAAATTGTTAATTTGTTTAGAAAAAATAAAATAAATTGATTTATAAAAAAAAATTCGGTTCTTATTCGGTTCTTCGGTTTTAGGTCTAGAACCGAGAACCGAACCAAAAATTTTCGGTTCTTCGGGTTTTTAAGTTAAGTAAACCCGCTCGGTTCGGTTCGGTTCCGGTTCAGTTCGGTTCGGACATTTTGCCCAAATTTCTATGCACAAGAATACTAGGCGCCGCGTAACGCGAAGAACGGGGATTTGGTTGCGCCAGCCGATTTCAGGCCAGCACATGGTGGCCGGAATGGAGGAGGTGGCCGGCGGTGGTGAGGGAGGGGATGAGGTGGCGGCAAGTTGAGAGAAATGGGGAGAGGGTTAGTTTAGGCTTTGATAGAATTAGGGTTTTATATTTAAAATAAATTTGGGTGGGGTAGGTAGGTTATTTTAATTTTATAATATTATTATTAATTAAGATGATAAAACCTGAAAATTGAAAAAATAAAGGGAAAACCTAATTTTTAGAAAGTTAAAATTAAATAACTGGTCTAGTGTAATTTCCACATTGAAACTTACGGCAGCAATTGGGCATTAAGCTTAATTTGGGTTGGGCTAAAGATTTGTTTTGGCCTCGACTAAGTTTTTAATTTTTAATTTTTTTAACTTTGTTTTTCATTTGGGCTTGAGCTGCCCTGGGCTACAGCTCAGGACCTATATAGTTCAAACTTCTTCGTAACTATTGAGCGGAAGCTTTGAGAAATCTTGAATCCGGGCTCAAAAAAGCAACCAGACGAACACCAACCGAGGCTCTGACCCACAACTTCTACACTCTGGTTGCCACTAGTTTTCTCACCCACAAAGGATGATGGTGGTGTGCAAATGTGTGTTTGCAAGAGAAACAAAAACAGTGGCTGCCGGTTTCTTCAAGATTTTGAGATTAACCTATCCGCCATTTGTTTCTTACATTGACAAGAAAGTCTTCACAGTTAATACAGTGGATTAAAGGAGGAGAAGAACAAAAACAAAGATGAAATCATAAAAATTAAGATATTTCAATTTTATATCTCCATTCTAGATCTAGGCTATATTTACACTTTGGACACATCCAAAAACAGGTGTAAAGAAGAAAACCCCCCTTTCCCATAGAGACTGAGTAAGGTTCTTATATCAGTTCATTTATTAACAAAGTGGAAAACAATGAACATTGAGATTAAGATAGACCGGCTATACGTGATTTGTTGTTAAAGGTCAAGATCTCATCCTTCTAAAGAGGTACAGCATGTTAGAAGTGGGAGGCTAAAAGAAAATTACAGAGTAGCCCATTGCAAAATTAACTGTCACCAAATGACATGGAAGTACCCCACTTACTGTAAGAGGGCATCTCTCCAAGAAGGTTCCAAGTAAAAGCAGTAATTCAAATCCAAATCCTTAAGTATCGTGCTCTCGTCAATTTCAACCTTGTCAGCAGAACGTCCTAATGAAGAACCTTTCAAATCAAATCTTCGATGGATTCTTAATTCTGTGCAGAACATATTCCCCATGACTACGAAACGAAACTGCAAAGTAGGAAGTATTAAATATATATATGTGTGCCTATAATTGAGAGAAACTTACGTTTGATCAAATTTAAAAATGAAATTTCCAGCAAAAAGTTTTTCATTAGAGTGTGGCTCAAATCATCTTTAAAGCGAGGTAATGTGGAACAGTAAGCAAATCTGTTAAGCTGTACTCAACTAGTTTATCTATTAAATTGCACCAATGAGTCCAAGATATAAGAATGTCCTTGACACTAGAAGAAAAAGTTATATTCACCTTGGCCCCCAGATAGAAAAGTAGGATGTGCTACTGATGTAGAACACAAACAAACAAAGCACGAGACTTGTAGAAGATGAGGAAAGAGAGGGGAAGAGGGGTAGATAGAATGGGGAGAGGAATCAGACAAACAAAGAAGCAGACAGAAGAGAGAGAATTATTAGAGAGATGAATATCAGTTTATTCAATAATAAAGTCTAGGTATTACAATGCAAAGACCCTCTTTATACAAGGCTCTAATAGGATCTCCATCAGCTATTGCTATAGGTAGTGGTAGCGTGTGGAATAATTAATCATTTTTTACTTCATTTCGAGAATGAAAGTATGAAGTAGATCATTCAATTAAATTGTTGAATAAAATTTGTCAACAAAAATTTTGGGAAGTGTTGCGGAAATATCACTAGCTGCCTAGCTGGGAGGCAGGTGAGAATGTTCTGAGCACAGGTGATATTACTGACTGAAAATACTAAAAAAATTTAGCATTCAAAAGAAGTAGCAAGATTTAAAAATGTCGTCATAGTATATCTGTTAACCACAGCAAAATGATCTTCTGAGTTGACATGTGCATTACCTTTTGACCGCTAGAAGGATTAATCCTGTGAAGACCAAAAAATTTAGTTATGAGAGTGTTCTCTTGCGTTTGTACATGATGATGGTAGTCCGGGAGCATCCGCAGCAAAACCTACGTGTCAGATCACTTGTAAGTATAAACATCAATTTCTGAAAATGCAGAAGTATGGGCGACAGTAGATCTTAATTAGCTTATTTCACAAATAGCCACTTAAAATTGTGCACTCTCTCGAGAATTATCTGTTTATATCACCTTGATCTCTTTGCATCATACCTTTTACAGTCACAGCCTGAATGACAATTTCGTATTTCCTCAAGTTCTTGTTAACTCATGTTTCCAGAAAAGCTCAAAGTTCCGCATACGTTGTAGTGTTCTAATTATTGGCAATGGTTTAGAATTTTACCAGACTTTTAGCAAATTAAAATCAATTAGAAGCATTTAAATGAAATACAGTTCTTTAGGAACCAGCTATTGGAAAGGCACTCATAGCATACCCCGTAATTTTTATTATTATAAAAGCCTCAATTTTTCTCCATTTCTTCCTTTCAGTGCCCTTTTTAATATCTTATTTTATATAACTCAACCGACCCCAGGGAATCTGAGGCTCTTTAAACAGATGGTTCATGGAAAGAACCATGTCCTGTGCTGGGAAAATTATTTTAACATGTCTTCCATGCTTCAAAGAAAGCAGAATTTAGAAAAAGTTTGCCAACAAAGAAGAAGTTCGAATTTAAAGCAGGACAAAAGAGGTTCAAAAAAATATCAAACCTTAACTTCGAATTTTCGCAATGTCTTGATCATGAAACGGTCATCTTGGGACAGGAAAAAGACACTACCACTTTTCCCAGGGGAAGAAAGTTCCCTGAGGGCATCATTACCACATATGGAAATCATGTAGTCGGCCGCATCAATCTTAAACATCTCTCTCAAATTCCTGCAAGGAAAAAACAAGCCTTTTGAATTTCTGAAAGGATACATATCAAAATCCTCAAAGAATCATCAATACCAAGGCGTGAGAATGATCTTACTGTTACGATCTGGAAGGACAAGGAATGTCAACAACAAAAGAGAAAAAAAAAGTAACAATGAGGCCAAAAGGTGCTTACAATTTGTTTGGACCGAGTAACAAATAATACTGACAGAAACTTTATCCATGTTCCTTTCTACTTGTGCAGATTATTAAGCATACATATAAGTTTTGGTGCATAAATGTGTTAGAGATGCACGATAAGAATGATGATAAACTGTCATCAGAAACAGGATAGCTATATTCATCCGTCACATGTGTGACTTGTGCCTAATCCATGCACAGTCACAATGAGACAGTTGGACAGTATCTGTAGATATGAACAATGAATTTGCTCTGTGATTGTTTTTCAACAGCTTGAAGATAAAAGTGAAGAAATAGAGGCACCATCAATAAGTCAAAGCACTTCACAAGCAGACAAGTTTCTCGAAACAACAACTATAGAAGGAAATTGCATCAATTGGAGAGAGAAAACTTCACAGGATATTTATTGACGTCAAAAAGCGGAAGTAACTACTAACCTGAAAACCATTGGGCAATAATCTTTCCACTTGAAATCCTCCGACCGATGAGGAGGTGTCAGTTGTGACCCCTTTTCAGGAAAATTCATCCAAAAGCTGGCACGAGAGCCAAAATCTGCTGCCCGAACTTCTCGTCTATGTATGGGAGTAATTTTCCCAACAGTATATCTGGACATATTCTAATAGCTCTTTAGTAGTAGTTTGGGTAAAAGGTGAGAAAACTATTACTAGGAAATGGTGAATATAAGGCATATTAACGTGATTACAATTTCAAGAAGCAAATATACATCCTCCCAAGAAATTATATTCACTGACCAACAGACGAACACAATTATATCCATCTACCGAACTGCCGGGCAACATATGCAGGATTTTATAAGAACAAATTAAACAGCAATTTTATCGCTGCAAGCGAAACTTCATAAGTTATCACAGTGGCGAATCCAAGAGTTTGACTTTTCTTTTCTTTCTTTCCTTTTGTGCGTGTGTGTGTGTTTTTTGTGGGGGGTGGGGGCACAAGCTCAAGTCTCAAGAGATATATTTTTGGAGAATTTTTAATGTATAGATAAAATGTCATTTCCTTAATGCTTGTTTAGACTATTTGACATTTGCTAACCAGAAAACCAAGTGAATGTCAAAATATTGTGTATGTGCATGCATGTTCTCTTTTTCTTTTCTTTTTTTCCACGGGGGAATCATATAGCATTGTCTATATACTCACACCAATATAGTGTCATGGATAGCATCTTCACTGAACATCTTGCATAATTTCTCTGTGACAGGATAAATGCATCTTTAGCAATGTAAGTTTCACAACACGACATCTAGTCTTTTCCAGTTCCTTATGCAACTTTTACCTTCTCTAGCCTCCATGCCTTCCTCTTGATATTTTTTTTTTTCATCATATGAGGTAATGATACTTGGTTTCCAGTCAACAGTTATAAGGATCTTGATTTCACAAACCAAAGAGACTTCTCTTTAACAGCAATATGAGCCTTGACGAGTCTCTACACTCGTTGCCTATAGGATGTGAGTTCTGGAGGCTTTAAAATCTCATTACAGCTGCGTTTTGCAAAGATTTAGACAAAGCTTGTTATCTCTGTCATTATTGTACAACCCTTTCCCCCTTTATTTGTGCCATAACTACCCTTTGTATTTAGTTGTGCCATTGTTGCAGCAAGCACTCAATTTAACTCTCCACATGCAAGCAGAAATTACACGTGCAGGAAGTGCTGAAGCTTGTTATTGGTCAAATATCAACTCACTAACTAGAATATAATCCTAGGAGGTCTCTCCACCCATTACCGATATAGTCCTGTCAATTTACCAATGGGTAATCTGGTCTAAATTTTGTATGCCAAAACAGCTGCTCTCCTTTTCCATTAGAGTCTATTATCTTCATTTAACAGCTAATTTTTCATGTAGAAATAGAAAGACTTCCTACTACATGACAAAGAATTTACAAATACAAAAACAAACTTTTGGAGGAGAACATGTATACAGCTCTGTTTTGAGTCAATGATAGTAATCTACTGGAATTTAAATGATATTTTCAAGGAAAAGAAGAAGCATGAACATATGGAAGAATGCACATTCACCAAGAGCCACAGGACCTGGTTAGAATCCATACATTAAAAACAATAAAAAAAATTAAAAACAAAAAATCTGTGAAAATAAAGAAGCAATATGAACTAGTAATGAAAAAGAGTATATACCTGATCCCAAGCTGCAAACTGAGCATCAGATCGTAACTCCTGTGGCCCTTAATGATTTGTTCACCTGGCCTCTTAATCTCCCTTGCAAGTTTTTTTTGCCGCCTTTCTGCTCTTCTAGATGATGGCGAAAATCGATTGCTTAAAACGAGCTCATTGATTAGGACCCCTTGCATGTATTCTCTTTCCAAGATTGGAGAATTGATGTCATCCTCGTTATCTTTACGTTCTAAAACAGACTCAGATATGCTCGACTGTGAATCGTGTCCAATGACTTTCTCAATGGATACCTCAAGGCTCCAACGTCTTTCCAGAGATACATTTTCTGGACGGGGCTGTTCTAGATTTAATAGGTTCCCTCTGGAGAGCTTAGATGAATTCCGACGAGAACCTCGGTTCCTGCCAACTTTAATATCTCCCATATCTACCGACGTAGCATGATGAAAATAGGAAACTTGATTCTGTTTTCTCAAATCTGGCAGCAGTCCTTGTTTTCTCAGAGCATTGAGGTATAATTGTTGACCAGCTGGAACCTTGCAGCCTTTTGGATAGAAGGTTCCTTTTCCATCCTTCAGGCCTCGGGTCCAAGTTCCAACGAAGTAGCCACAATCACTCCACGTATATACTCCAAATCCATGCATCATGCCATTTAGCCAGCTTCCTTCATACGAGTCCCCGTTGGTCCAAGTAAGTGTTCCCTTACCTGACATTTTACCTCCCTTCATATTTCCCAAGTACACATTTCCATTAGCCCACACATACTTACCAGGCCCTTCTGGGGTTCCCTGAATCCATGATCCTTCAAAGACATCACCATTGGGATATATTTGATATCCCAAACCATGTTTGAGATTCAACCGCCACCGGCCCCTATAGGACATATTATCAAGTCTAGTATATGTCCCTGTGCCATGCATATAACCACCTGAAAATTCACCTTCATAGAGAGCACCAGATGGCCATTTAAGTTTTCCATACCCATGCCTCATCCCGCATCTCCACTCACCCTCATACTTGCAACCATCAGGCCAGACATAGTTCCCTGAACCCTCAGGTATAATTCCCAGCAGGGATCCAGAATAAGATTCCCCGTTTGGCAGTAAGAACTCTTCGGTTCTAAAGCCAGGGGTCTCGAAAGAAGCATGGGAAACCTCTCCATCCAATTCACTCGAGAGGGTTCTGTCATTATACATTATAGTATTGAAAGATCTCGTCTTCTCTGACAAGGAGAGAGCTCTTTCAACATCATCAGCAATGGCCACGCGGCCAGACATGCAAAATGCCAGAAAATTTTCAGTTCCAAACTAAGGAGAAATGCGGAATTGAAGTTATCATGAGCTAGAAGAGAAGCATTCGGCACAAAACAATCTCCAGAACTCCTCGTCTTCTAACCTGTGAAAGGAGACATTGATCAATAAATATCACCAGTTGTGTCCTCACTTGAAGCGTCATAGATGCTATTATTCAACTCACACTTAATAGTCAGGTGATTTAGAGAGAAACTATTAACCCAGCATGTCATTAGTCTACAAAAAACATCAGTGTCTGTGAACTTAATAAGTTTATCAAAATGCAAGTTAAGAGCATTAAGATCGATAGCATTTAGTTGTTCTCAATGTAACAGTAACAGAGAAGATATCTATTTCAATTCAACTTATCTTCAAATAATGAAATTGCGCCCGCTTCAATTACATAAGACTGTCTCTGAATTTTAAAATTAAACACTTAATTATATCAACAAGTAACCATAATCTTTATTTTTGGAAGCTTTGAGTTCCCAAAGGAAATAATAAGTCAGAAAAGAAACAACAAGCACGATAACCATATGATCTTACAACAATTTTTGCTATTCCTTTCTCCTACAAAATTTCAGCGGACAAAACAATGTGCAAACTGTAAAACCTATATATATATACACATTAGTTAACTATATCTTTAAGCAACAGCAGAAAGGAAAAAAAATTTCTGGATAATTTGATCAAAAACTAAATAGCAACAAAATTTTGAAAACTTTGATCCAAACTTGAAACTGAAAAATACTACAAAAATTAAACCAATAATCAAGCATCCATATGGTCTGGAGTTTCATCTTCGAGCTTTATTTCCTGAAACAATAATTAACCAATGCACGCATATGTTAATATGCATTTGCAGAGATAGAAAGAATTATACCTAAACAGAGATAGAGCACGAGACTGGTCGAAGAAGAAGGAATGATGTTTTTCCTTTTTTTTTTTTCAGTAATTTTCAGTTGATTTATTTTGAGATTTGGAATAAGTGAATCCAAATGCCTCAAATCCCGAAACGTAGAAATTGCTTGAAACTGCAAATATCTATCGTCAACTGTACAGGTAAAAACTATACGTTACTGCTGCCAATGACATATTGATCAATATTTTATTCTGGGACCATATATGGAGTCACTTTCAAGAGTGTGACGCGTACTATTTTCATAACTGGAGGACGTATAACCCGGATTTAGATAACGCTAACGATAGATTAAATAAAATGTTAAATTAAATGACATATTAAAATAAGATATTTAGTAGATTTTGATAAAAGATGATGAATGTGTGGTTGAAAAGTTGTGAGTTTCATATATTGTGTAATTAAAATTAATTGTTGACTTTGATTTAAAATTAAAATCAGATTTTAATTTGTACCGAATATGGATTTAATGTCATATTAACGTCACCTAAATTAGGGTTGTAGTCTCTTTTAAGAATCATGCTATATGTGCAACTATAATTGACAATTTTTTGTTTATAATGCTCTCGCTTATAAGAAGGGGAAATAATGGAGGATCATTGATAGCATTGGATGCTTGAAAACATTCAAAATTTTCATGTGAGAATTACATTCCGAATGACTTGAACAACAAATCTGTAAAGAAACTTTGGAAATTTTTAGAGAAGAAATACAAAACTAATGATGTTGGAACAAATAAGTTTATTATCGAGACGTTCTTGGACTACAAGATGGTAGATTCTAATATGGTCATTGGTCAAGTACAAGAAATTTAAGTTCTTCTTCATGACATTCAAGTCGAGAATATGTCTCTAAGTGAATCCTTTCAAGTTGCTATAATTATCGAGAATCTTCCACCCATGTGGAAGGATTTCAAGAATGATCTCAAGTACAAGCTCAAGGAGATGAATATTGAAGAGCTCGTTGTCCGATTGAGAATTGAATAAGACAACAGAAAGTTGAACAAGCGTATTTGAAGTCATATACCACAAGCAAAGACTAATAGGGTAGAAATCAATTATAAGAACAAAAAGAGGAAGCATTCAATAGAATCCTTCAAGCAAGGAAATAACAAGAATGTAAAGAAATTCAAGGAAATTTGTTATAACAATAGAAATGCTGGACATCGTTTAAATGAATATTGCAAACCAAAAAATCTAGCACAAGCTAATATCACTAAATATAATGCATTATTTGATGGAATGTCAGATATTATCTTGTCGATCGTTGTTTCAAAATGTAACAACATTGAAAATCATGTGGAATTGTAGGTAGATATGGGTGCTACCCGTCACATTTGTGCTAACAAGGGAATGTTCTTATCCTACACTCCAACTAATTGTGAGAAATTGTTCATGTGAAACTCTTCAAGTTCAAAGGTTGAAAGACAAGGCAAAGTAATATTGGAGATGACATCGGGCAAGTAACTCAACCTTAACTATGCACTTCATGTGTCGGATATTCGCAAGAACTTAATTTCGAGTTCATTACTTAGCAAGAATAGCTTCAAACTAGTATTTGAATCGGATAAATTTATACTTTCCAAAAATCATATGTATGTGGGCAAAGTTAATTTTTATTAAACTTTAACAAAATATTTAAATGGGTCCTGGTATACAAATTTGGAGAAAAATGGATTGATCATGTTCTATCATCGAGTAGATGAATTTGGTATATTTGGACGTTAAAAGCTATTTCCAAATGAATGAAAAATTAGTAAATGAAGTGGGGTTGGAAAACATGATTTCTAAAATAAAAAATCTGAATTTTCTAGCTCCAACGAGTAGGAAGTCTCTAAAATGGGCACTCGAGCTGGTAGCTAGTACTGACAAGCGATAGATCAACATGTGCAACACTTTGTGAAACATGTTGAGGGTAGTGCCACTTCGTGTGCACCTCCTCGACCTCTATAAATTGGATCCCTATGTGTTGGTTTCATTCACTCACATTCTATGCAATCAAACCATATCATATAACATCTTTTTCTTGCCAAAATTCTGCATTACAATCTTGTTTCTTTTTCATTCTAAAAGGAGTACAAAAGCTTCATGTAGTTTGTCATTTCTTGTGTTTTGAAGTGCTGCAAACACAAGAAATTGATTGTTGCATCTTCCGAGAAGATTTCCATAATCCGTAGGCACTTGTGTGTGGCAAATTCATGTTAAAGATAAAGAGTTCAACTTTTACATCGATCTTTTCATTTCATTCTTTTGGTGTTATTCTATCCAAATTTCCATTCATTTTCGGGTAGGTTTAGTTACTACGATAGAAAAATCACTCATTTATGTATTTAAAACAACAATTTTAATGTGGTCGATTTCCCTTCTAATGCAATCAGTTTCACAAGTGATTTTTTTGAAGAGTGTGTAGTTAAAAAGTAGAGTTCACGTGTAATATATTTTATTTTGTAAATGTGTGATTAAAAATGAGGATGAGAAATAAAAAAAATTATTCTAATGAAAGTCAAAGAGGGGGCTAAATCATAATGACAAAACCTATTTAAATATTGTGTACTAATCTTATCAAAAGTCATTATCATCATAGATTATTGCTCTCTATCTTTAGAATGCTGTCAGCAACATACACTTGGCATAATTTTTTATGTTTTCAAAGTTAAAATATTCATGTGATCTGTAGTTACGATTTTTTTTATTTTTATAATATTTCAACCAGTAGGGGCGTGGGGCCATTTGCCATTTGGGCTTTAATTTGAGTGATTTTTCAACTACCTAACGTGTGATTTTTGGCTTTTCCTTTAATTGACTTTGTTCTAAAGAAAAAGAAGAATGAAACTCACATCTGGCACTCCGTTACCACCTCACCGATCAACCGTTCACCCGAATGCATTTGCTGATCATTTGGGTCCCACTAAAAATCTAACGCTACAGAAAGGTCTTTTTGGTTGGGTGATCTGTCAAAGTTTTGTCTGAGCACCAATTTTTTTAAGAATATATTATTTTAAAATTCATTTTCAGTCAAACATAAATTTCCTTTCTTTTTAACCACACATCTCCAAAATATCACTATTCCATAATGCATTTTACCCAAAAATTGAAAATCAAACGGAGGCTTAATTTTAATATTGATACTTGAGTCGGTTCAAGATAGTAATAATGTTTAGTATACTTTAACCATTTAAGCTTTTAAAATGATTAAGGTTCATTTTGCGACTACTATTTTTGTTTTTTCGGAAGAGCTTTTCGGATAAGCCATATTGAGCAATCTTTCTCTAAAACATTTTCTAACCAAACAAATTTTTTTTAAAAAATTTCGAATTTTTCAAAAGCCAAACCAAACCTTAAATATAATTCTTTTTCTTTTCTTTTTTTCTTTTTCTTGTAAATCACTTTGGCATGGAAGTTTCGATGCTTGTTTTAATAAAATTATATAGAAATGAGGTGTTGATAAATTTGTAGTAGCTATGAATATTACGAAATATGTAATCCAAACTAATGTTTGACTTTAACCATTAAATTATGTGAAAATTATAATGCTTCCCAATGTGCACTTAGGCTCCTACCCCAACTTTGATGGCTAGGAGGTCTATAAATATCTGGTGTGTACTGTGTAGAAGAATACAACGTAAAGTATAATGGGGAGAGGGTCGTCTTTTTAAAGTCAGGGAAAACATTCAAATTTATGAAAATTTCGCACATATCACGTCATTGATAAAAATAAACCGAAGTATGTTAAGAAAAAATAAAATAACTTCTTATCTATTATATTTAGTGTGCATATAGATATTTTTCCTTTTGTAGGTGTCCATCAATTCAAGATTTTTACTACATTGTTTATTCAAAAATAAAAATAAAAAGTTAGTGGGCTTTGATGGAAACAGTTGTATAAAGCGTGAGATTTTTGAAAAGGGCTGAATGTTCAACATTTTTACACATTAAGTTTGACAGTCCTCTCACATGAGTGTGGGGCCCGTGATTGTGGGCCCACCCCCCATGTGAGAGGGCTGTCAAAATGTATGTGTAAAAAACTGTAAGAGTCTGTTTGGTGCACATTAAAATGAAAGAATGCATTTTTTTGAAGTGGTGTGATGGGGAATATGTGGTTGACAATGAAGGAAAAGTTGATGGAAAATACTATTTTATTAAAGAATATGTGGTTGAAAATGAGTAGAAGAATGAGAATGAAAAAAATAATGCGGATCAAACAGGGGCTAAGTGTAGCATTTTTCTATATTTTTTCTCCAAGATAAAAATACATTAATCCTAGCATGCCATTACAATTTAATTATGCAGTCTTTTTCGGGTAAATATCTTTAAAAGTTGACTATTAATTTAATCATATTTAATTTGGATTAAAAAGCATAATTAATTACCTACTGATAGTAACGGCTCACGTCAGGTTAAAGGTGCTATTTGCACCGTTAAAAGCATTCTTTTTGTTAGGGAAAATTGCACTGTTAGTCCTCAATTTATTGTTTTACTAGCAAGGTATTGGAATATAGCTACAGTTGGAGCAAAGAAAATTGATTACCTAATTGAAAGTTCACGCAATGTAGGATCGTTAATGAGATTGTAATAATAATCCGGGTTTGTTTAAATTTGTGTAATCTTGTACCAAACGAGCTTAAATTCGTTCAGTACATAACATGCCCAACGCTAACGAAACAGTCGTGTGCTAAAGAGAAATTAATAAATCCCTCAGAGCATCTTCAAGATATTATTTATGGACTGCTTATGAATAAAAATGAGCATTTTAAAATCTTTATACTCTTCAAAAAATATTTTCTATTTTGGATATTTATTTTGCATTTTAATAAACATTAATCATTTTCCCTTCACCTTTTATTTAATTTTTTTTACGGTTGTATTTAAAAAATTACATATTTCAATACTTATACCTTGTTTGATCCCATTTTTTTTTTTTTCAAAATACATTTTTTCTCTCTTCTTTTCAAGCAATTTGGAAAGTAAATCAAACCCACTTTCTACTTTAAAATTTTAAAATATATATTTTGAAACTTATTTTTATCCGTTGACACTCTAAAGTAGAAAGCTTATTGGCAAAAAAAAAAGTAAAAATAACACTTAACTTGCCTTTAAAAAAATAATAATAATAAGTCGCTACTTACCTTCAATAAAATCATAATGTGACTTTATCTGCTGTAGTTAATCAATATATGACAAGCAATAGATACAATTTCAGAACTCTTCTCATATCATCAAGTCACATACAGTTCAATATAATACCCAATTTCAAATACAGCCTCACGAGAAAGAACTTGTTATCATGGACGAATCATGATCACGACAATCAATTTATATTTTAGAAAATATCTTATAAAATTCGAAAGAGTAGAAAATCACAATCTATAACTATTACTAGGAGTACACGAAGCCATTAACCACTTGATCGCATTGAAGATAAAATGACAAAGAGAGCTATGTTGTACTCTTGTCCACTCATGATCTAACATTAAATCCATCATGAACGTGGGTGAAATGACTTTCCTAGTACATGTCCAATGTCCCAACATTCTCAAAAAAGTTAGGAATATCAATATGTACGTGGTTGAAAGACATTTCTTTGTCGAGATCCAAAGTAAAGGATGTAATAACCAATTGAGATTGTCGGAAAGAGAGCTCTGTACTTTTAACATTATGCCACTGTTTAACACATATTCTTTCAAAATACATTATTTTAAAACTCATTTTCACCACAAATTTTTCATCATATCAATAATTTTTCCTTACTTTTTAATCACATATTTCTCATCATTCACTATTTAAAATACATTCTTTTTTCAATAATATCCATCAAACACACCCTATGTATCAATGTCGAAAAGTTAGGAATATCAATATGTATGTGGTTGAAAGACATTTCTTTGTCCACTCATGACTTAACATTAAATCCATCATTAACATGGGTGAAATGACTTTCCTAGTACATGTCAATGTCTCAACATGCTAAAAAGAGTTAGGAATATCAATATGTATGTGGTTGAAAGACATTTCTTTGTCGAGATCCAAAGTAAAGGATGTAATAACCAATCGAGATTGTCGGTAACAATATCGGACCTCAAATTAGGGTTAGAGTAGGGGCACAATAACATGAGGAATGACTATAATAATTTCTTGACATCGTGATTGTTTTAGTATGTAAATTTGCACCACTTAGCCCCTGTTTGTCTCTCATTTTTGAAGAAAATGTGTTTTGAAATAGTCATTTTTTGTAGAATGTATGATTAAAAAATAAGGAAAAATTTTGAATTTATGTATAAAATTATTTTATGGAAGAATGTGTGATTAAAAATAAGTTTGGAAAAAAATGAATTTTTGAAAAAAAAAATGCAGATTTAATTTTATAGATTAAGTTTAGAGATTTTATCGCAAAATATCAATTGATTAATATGACTAAGAGTACTTTTAAAAGACTTTCTAAACACAAGATACTCTCTGTTCAAGGAAGTCAATACTTAAAAATAAATTCTAAAAAACTCTCTATTTTAACTTTTTAAAATAAAAAGAGGACTTATTTTCTATTTTTAATTAACAATAATTGTATTTAATAAGTTACAAATTTTAATAGTTTACAATTTAAATAATTCAAGTCACATTTAAATTGTTCAAGTCACATTTAAATTGATTGATCATTAACACATAGAAAAATTATGTTAAATAAGAGATAAGGAAAAATCAATAAATATTCATCAAAAAAAAAAAAAATCAAAATAGAGAGTATTGTTGGAGTGTATAAAAAAATCCAACTCTCTAAAAGATTTTTTTTTTTTGGTTAAATAGAAAGCCCCTGTAAGATGCTCTAAATCCTTCTACATTAATTGTTGTATTTAAATTTAAGGCATGCAAGTTTTTTTTTCAAGATGGTAGCTTGTACGACTCTGAAAATTGATAGCTCTTTGAATTCTAGACATATAGAATTGCTCATTTAAACTTTTAGAATTTAGGATCTTGCTACATGTATATCAAGATTTATATAATGGATTATATAATGTCATATGACACTTCACTATTTGTCAATTTAAAATACCATTTAACTTTTTCTTCAAATCTTTTCCTTCTACATCATTTTTCGTAACCACTTATACACATTTTTTATGTACAAGTAGCAAAATCTTAGAATTTCACATTGAGTCTTGCAGTTATAATTTAGAGGCTCAACTCCATTTAGATGACCAATCTTTTTTATCTAATTACTTGTTTTTATATTTTAACAATATGGGATTTTATTTTTACCCTTAAGCAGGGACGGATTTAGGGGGGGGCCCCAAACAAATTTTTTTTTTTAGTTAGAAAAAAAAAATAAAATCACGTGTAATTTTATTTTTTTTACGTATTAGCGGCTTAGCCTGGCCTGTAATTCGGTCCTGGATTCATCCCCGCCCTTAAGATTAACTTGCATTGTCATGATAGGGGTGAGGGTTGGCAGTGCACACATTGTGGAAGATGAAGAAGTGTCTTCCGATTTTTCTTCTTCTTCTTTTTATTTTTTTTTTTTATTAAAATGAAGTGTTTGTCTATTTTACTCCTTGAGAAATTAATCATTCAACAGTTAATAGACTCGATCAAGTAAACATCACATATTACAAATTCAAGAAGTTGAAGATAACTCTTATAAAGAATAAGTTGGGAACCTATTTATTAAATTTTCTATAAGTTGATGACTCCAACTATTAATTTTTTCATGACCGAAGTTAATTAGCAAAAGCTTACCCGCATTGAGAAAAGGGCCCAAGTTATTTAATCAAATAGAATGTTTAGGGGTGGGCGTGATCAAGCTGGATCAGTTTTGAACCCAACTTGAAAATCGGAACTGACTTGGTCGGTATGGATGAATTCCAATACGAATCTACCCAATCCAATCTCTTGAATCGAGTTGATGCTCGATTCAACTCGATTCAATTTGGTTAGGTCAATTTTGTCAGATTTGGTGACCCAAATTATGTGGAATATTTTGAAAATATTTTTTCCCTTCTTTGCACATAGTTTTATTGGAAAATATTGTTTCCTTATTTTCACGTGATATTGTTCCTTTTATTTCACGTGATTTTATTGAAAAAATATTATTTCCACTATTCCACATTATTTTTATATTATTTCCATCTTTATGATTTGGTATGCACTTATAAATATATAGTCCATTCCTTCATATTTCTTGAAGCATTATAAACATTGTATAATTTATGCTCTCTATTGGTTGAAATAAAATCATCTTCTTCTTCCATTAATTATGTTTTGTGTTTTTTTTTTTACTTTAAATCTTGTCTTTGTGTTTGGTGATCTATTACTTCAATTGTGTCATATTAAATCTCATTTGGTGAATGCAAAGTTTCCTTGTTAGATCTTAACAAGTGGTATCAGAGCTCAGACGTTGTGAAGTTTTGGATTTGGATTTTTTTTTTTTTGTGCAATGGCTTCAATGAAGTTTGATATTCCGCTTTTAGATCGCAGTACAAGATTTTCGTTGTGACAAGTAAAGATGAGAGCTATGTTGGCACAGATGGACCTGGATGATGCGTTGTTGGGATTTGAGAAGATGCCCGCAACTTGGACAACATAGGAGAAGCAAATGAAGGATCGAAAGACTTTGTCTAAGATTCACATTCATCTATCTAACAATATTCGTCAGGACGTATTCAAGGAGAAGACGACAGATGTATTGTGGTTGAAGTTGGAGCAACTCTGTATGACCAAAAGTCTAACCAGTAAGTTGCATTTGAAGCAAATGCTCTATTCTCATCGCAGGACAGACGGAGATTCAGTGGAAGCTCATTTGGCCGTGTTTAAGGAGATCGTCGCTGATTTGGAGACGTTAGAGGTAAAATATGATGAAAAAGATCTTGCTTTAATCTTATTATGCTCTTTACCTTCTTCATATTCGTCATTTCGGGACACGATTTTATATAGTCGTGATACACTCACCGTTGAGGATATGTATGATGCGTTATTTTCTAAGGAGAAGATGAACCATCTTATTGGAGCTACATCAAGGGATGAGCAAGCTCTTGTGACTCATGGTGATCGGCAGAGAGGTAAGTCGAGGGTGAAATTTAGCAATGTGGTTTGTTTCTATTGCAAGAGGAAATGACACATTTTGAAGGATTGTGACAAGTTGCAGAACAAAGGTAATTTGCCTGCAACTCATGATAGACAATCTAATCATATAGATGAGACTAATATTGCCAAAGACTTTAAGAATGATGAAGTTGTGGTGTTGATCGTATATGATACTGTATCCAAGCCCAATGAGGAATGGATTTTGGATTCAGCTTGTTCGTATCATATGTGTCACAATCGAGACTTGTTTGAAGCATATGAAGTGGTGACGCAAGGTAGAGTTGTCATGGGAAACAACCAATCTTGCAGGATAGCTGGAGTTGGGAAAATCAGATTAAGGTTATTGGATGGGACAGTTATAACACTTGGCCAGGTTCGACATGTTCCAAACTTAGGTAAGAACCTCATTTCATTGAGTACCTTAGATTCAAAGGGGTATACGTTCTCTGGTGGAGGTGGAGTCTTGAAGGTCTGTAGTGGTGTTGGGTGGTACTTCAGGGACGAAAAAAGTCTCAATTGTACATCTTGCAAGGGCGTGTAGAACCAGTTAGAAGACATTTGGACATGTTTCGTACCGTGGTGGATATTCAGTTTGGTACAGTACCGTTAGGTTTTGACTCTGAGTCAAATTTGGTGAACACTACTCATGAAAGTTTAGTCGACATGGGTAATCCCGGTTTGCCACCAGTTTCAGCGGTTCCATCGTGTTCTATTGCTAAGGAAGGACTCATTGAGGAGAGGTACAGTCCAGATGTGGGTGTGTGTGTTTTTGTGATTTTTGAAGATGATGTGTCTAGCAAGCAATCTTCAATTCAAGCACTTGGTGATGATTCTGTTACAGAGTGTGCTTCTACCCTGTTTGGTTGATTGTGAATTCCATTGAGGAATCTTGGGAACTTGGTGTGTGAGTTCGAGTATTATTTGTGGATACTATATGGTTGATTGTTTCCATTGTGGAATTTTTGGGAACCAGGTGTGGTTCATGTATTATGCTGGATACTTGAGAAGAGAAAGATGATTTTTTTGTGTTGAAGAGATTTGAAGTTTTTGATTGAAGGGTTTTGTCATTTTGATGCAGTCGGATTTATTTTCCAGGTGGAGAAAGTTTGTTGCTTAGTTCGATGCATCGGAATTTGTGGCAGGTGGAGATTACCCAAATTATTTGGAATATTTTGAGAATATTTTTTCCCTTCTTTGCACATTGCTTTATTGGAAAAAATATTGAAAAATATTGTTTCCTTATTTTCACGTGATATTATTTCCTTTTATTTTACGTGATTTTATTATAAAAATATTATTTTCACCATTCCACATTATTTTTATATTATTTTCATCTTTATGGTTTGATATGCACCTATAAATATGTAGCCCCTCCCTTCATATTTCTTAAAACATTATACACATTGTATAATTTATGCACTCCATTGGTTGAAATAAAATCATCATCTTTTTCCATTAATTCTCTCTCGTGTTTTTTTTACTTTATATCTTGTCTTTGTGTTTGGTGATCTATTACTTCAATTGTGACATATTAAATCTTGTTTGGTGAATGCAAAGCTTCCTTATTAGTTCCTAACAAATATAGCTTGGGTTCCAATTCAAATAAATCTTGTTTGGCGTGCATATTAATATATGATATAATATAAAGAGAAAATTACACAGAAACCTACCATTAGAGACTACTTATCATAAATAATGATAAGTTTTTATTCCATATATCAGGTGGTATTAAAATTAATAAATATGAAATTAAAACATGTATAATTACAGACTAATTAGATAACTGAATCTAATTATATAAATTTAAAACTAACCAAATCAATTTTAACATTTATCCCACTTACTCTCTCTCTCTCTCTTTATTTTAATTACATACATGACACTCTCGTTCTCTCTCTACAATACACACACTCTCTCTACCATACTAGCTCACACGACCTTCTTCTTCGACTTGCACGGTGATTTTTCAATTTTTTTATCTTCAATATTCCTTAATTTCAACGTTCCACAAGTAAAAAACACCGTCATTATCACACAAATCTTCACCATGAAATTGCCCTTGTTTGTGCTTTTTCTAGAAATTACAAATATTGAAAATGATGTTAACTCGTAGTGTAGAGGATAAAATGGAGGAGATATAAAAGGGAAAGAGGAAAAACGATGTTCCAGAATATTCTCCTCGAAAGAGGGTGAAGATGTCACGTTCGGTTGGAAAATCTTTGGAAAATGTATGTTTTCAACTTTGTTGTTAATTGTTTTCTAGTAAGTGTTGTATTGTATGGGTAAACTGATTGTGGTACCAATCATGTGTTGTGACCTGATTTTTAAACTTTGTAACATGTATTCCAAGTTATTTGTCAAATGTGGGCTTAAGTGGTTCCCATATTACTTAATGGGCTGGTATTTGTTATGACTTGGTTAGGCATTGATTTTCAAAAAATTCAAATGGGTTCCTTCCTTGGTACTCAACCCCTTTTGTTGTTTTCTCCCAGGCACGTCATTTTCAAATCCTAGAGACTAGCCTTTACCTTCAAATACACATCTTTGGTCTCTCTTTCCTCTCTCTCTCTCAGCAGAACCGTTCCAGTTTTTGGCCTTTCATTTGGTGCTCCATAAATCGACCTTGGAGCCAATTTCATAGGGGAAAACCTCTGGGATACTTAGGCCTGAAAGAGTGGCTAAGTTGGGTGGTGTTTTCTCGGTGGCTTAGTGGTGATTTAGGGTTGTTGTTTGGCTGATTTGGGAAGGTCATTTGACCGATGATCCAAGCCAAACAGAGGAAGGGTCTGCCGGTTCTCTAAGCTTTCTCTGGACGGCGATTTGCAAGCGTGAAGGGGCTGTTCCTGAGCACAGACATTCTCCCATTTCGGTTATTACAAAGGGAAGATGCACTCCATTTATTTCTTGTCATTTTTCGGTTTCTAAATCCTTTGTCCATTTATGATTTCTTTATGCAATGTTTTATTTGTGAAAATATAGCCAATAAATTAGCATTGTGGTTATAGTGAGATTTGTAATCTGTCATTATGATATTGATGAACATGTTTTAATTACGTGCAGGAAATCGGTTTACGTGATTTTCTTTATGACAAGAACATGTAATGAAAACGTATATTGAATGTTGATTGAGCTTATGAACTCTGTTATCTTTGAACATTGGTGTACTGCATTGCTATATTGATTCCCAACATACAGTATCGAGCTAGATTTAGGTCTAGGGTTTCGATTTTATCCTTCAGCGATTAGGGTTGAGTGTTTTGGGCATTCTAGGTTTTTGATTCGATGCTTGATTATTGTGAATTTGTGTTGTGCATGTTGTTGACCGGCGGTGGCTTGGTGATTACGGAAATTTGGTGCACTGAGGACTTGGTGGACTTGGTGGTATATTTCTTGTTTTCAAACGAGTTGGTTGGTAAGATTATTCCAAACTCTCCGTAGGTTAAGTTTGGTACTTTTACACCATTTTTATACACAGCACGTTTATTTGTATAATATGCACATGCATTGCTTAAGTTTGAATCACATGGCACACACATCACATCAAAGTTTATGTGATCGAATTGATTCGGTGTCGTGTTTCATTTTACGGACATTGTTTTTTAACTACTGCATTCATATCGTGTGTTGATCATACGTAGAAAACATTTTTCAAAACCTTTTATTTAGTCCATGAGTACGAGCCACCCTTTTACGAGAATCTAGTATGGGTTCGAGGTCGAATTATCGCAATTCGATGGAAAGGGGGACTACTCGATTTGGAAACAGAAAATGAGAGGCCATTTTGGTCCAACGAGAGTGGCTAAAGCTCTCGATGATCCTTTGACTTTTACGACGAGTTAAAAGCTAAACGATGAAATCGAGGACATGAATGAAATTGCATATAGCTCCATAATCTTGCACTTATCTGATAACATCATTAGACAACTTGATCATGCTAGAGATGCTAGGACATTATGGGTTGCCTTAGATGCCTTATTCTTGACTAAGACTTTGCCTAACAAGATTTATACGGTAGAAAAATTGTTTAGTTTTAAGATGGACCCGGGGAAGGATTTAGAGGGGAATTTGAGCGATTTTAGCATAATTGTGAAAAGTACGCTCATAATGATAAGAAATTCGACGATGAGGATTTAGTTGTCATATTGTTAAATTCATTGCCCGAATCATATAAAGAAATCCGAAATGTAATTAAATATGGCGGGGATACTCTCACGCGAGGCTATTGTGATAGATGCGTTGAAATCGAGGAACTTGAGCGAAAAGAGATAACGAGAACAAATGTAAAAGAAGAAGCCTTATTTGTTAGGGGAGGCGAAAAGAAAGAATTTAACTTCCATAACAAAAAGGGAAGAGGAAAGTCTAAAATGAGATCGAAATCAAAAGACAAAAGTGGTAAAAAATGTTATAACTGTGGAAAGTTAGGACATTTTAAGAAAGATTGTTTTGACTGGAAGAAGAAACAGAGAGAATTAAATAACACTGATCAAAACAATGCTGCTGTTGTTTCTGAATTTGATAGTCTACATGTCTTGAATGTGTCTGAGGGGGAATTTGATAATAATTGGATCCTAGACACGGGGTGCACCTTTCACATGTGCCCTGAAAGGCCTTGGTTCTATAACTATCGAGAGATTGAGTCTAGGAAGGTCTACATGGGAGATAACAATTCTCAGAATGTGGTTGGAGTTGGTGACATAGCCATCAGGATGTACGATGGGGTTGTCAGGCAACTCAGGGAGGTTAGGTATGTCCCTAATTTAAAGAGGAACCTCATTTCCTTAGGTACTCTTGAAGATGAGGGATATACTTTTAAGTCCGGGAATAACGTTCTGAAAATTTTCAAGGGATCTCTGATAGTTATGAAAGGACCCAAGAGGAATGGGTAATACTATCTAGAGGGCAAAAGCGAAACAACACACGATTCAAGTCTTCTTGCTTTGTCGGTAAAAAACAAAACCGAACTTTGGCGTAACGAGAATGGGTCGCATTGGGTTTAAGGGGCTAAAATCTTTAAGTAATCAAAAATTGCTTGGAAAAGATGATATTGAATCAATGGACTTAATGAAACATGTGTTTTGGGTAAATCTCACAAGGTTAGCTTTGAAGCTAGCTCTCATAGGACCAGATCCATTGGACTATATTCATGCTAATCTATGGGGTCCGGAGAAGCATTCCACATTTGGTGGAAGAAAGTACTTCTTGTCCTTAGTGGATGATTACTCAAGAAAAGTTTGGATTTATCCTCTGAAGGCTAAGTCGGAAACTTTTGGGAAATTCAGAATTTGGCTTAAGTCTGTTGAGAATCAGTTAGAAAAGAAACTTAAAACATTAAGAAGCGATAACGGGCTTGAATTACGCAATTTTGAATTTGACAATTTTACGTAAGCAGAAAGGGATAACAAGACACACAACCGTTAAATATACACCTGAACAAAATGGGGCCGCTGAGAGAATGAATAGAACCATAATGAACAAATTTAGGTGTATGTTGATTAGCTCGGGCCTTGCCAAAGGGTTTTGGGCTGAATTTGCAGTACCGCGGCTTATCGATTAATAGGTCTCAGATCCGGCGGTATAGGTTTTAAGACCCGCGGGGAGATGTGGACGGGGGAGCCTCCAAATACGAGTCATTTGAGGGTGTTTGGATGTCTTTGCATTTGCACACCAATACGAGAGGAAACTTGGCCGAGGGCGGTCAAGTGTGATGTTAGGGTATCCCGAGGGAGTGAAGGGTTATAGGTTGTGGGTTTTAGGGGTTCAAGGCATTAAGATTATTAATAGTAGGAATGTGGTCTTTAATGAATCTGAAATGCCATGTCTAAAAACAGAAACATTGATGAAGCTAACAAATACGAGCGAGAGGAGTGTTCGGAGAGGTGAAGGCGACTAATCTTAATTCACGACACCTAGGAATGATGATAATGATGACCACTACACATCACGAAACCGAACACGAAAGCGGGAGGCGAAATTGAACTTTGACGGTGGTAGAACTTCAAGATAACACGAACAAGTTGAAGTTGAACACTTTAATGATCGGCCACCTAATCAAGATTATCAACTCACTAGGGATAGGGCGAGACGGCAGATTAGGCCGAACCACAGTACGAATCCCTAAATTACGTGAGTTTGCATTAGTTTCGGGTGAAGTTCTTGAACAAATAGAACACTGCTAGTTATGAAGAAGCTATTAATGGAAATTATTCTAAAAATTGGATAGAAGCTATGCGGGAAGAAATGAAATCTTTGAGTGATAACAAACACCTGGAAACTTGTTAAGAAACCTAAAGATCGAAATTAGTTCCATGTAAGTGGATTTACAAGTTGAAGGAAGGTTTAAGCCCTAATGAGTCTGTGAGGTATAAGGCGAGATTAGTGGCTAAGGGTTATACTCAAAGAGAGGGTGTGGACTATAATGAGATATTTTCACCCGTGGTTAAGTACAAGACGATCGAGGCTTGATGTTGGCTCTTGTTGTTCAATTCAATTGGGAACTCGAACAACTTGATGTAAAAGCTGCGTTTTTACATGGAGAGTTGGAAGAGGATATTTTCATGAGCCAACCACAAGGGTTTGTGGCTAGAGGTAAGTACGAGTATGTGTGCAAATTAGAGAAATCTTTGTACGAGGCTGAAGCAGAGCCCAAGACGATATGGTACAAGAGGTTTGATGCCTATGTACTGAAGACAGGGTTTAAGAGAAGTGAATTTGATGCTTGCTTGTATTTTAATGACGTAAAGAGTGGTTATGAAGTCTACTTGTTGCTTTATGTTGATGATATGCTTTTAATTTGGATGAGCAAGTCTCAAATTAATGAACTAAAAGATCTTTTGAAATCGGAATTTGATATGAAGGATTTAGGGAATGCTAGAAAGATTATAGGGATGGTGATAACAAGGGATAGGGCTAAGAACAAGCTAACAATTTCACAAGAAGCGTACTTGAACAAAGTTGTAACTAAATTTGGAATGAAAGACAGTAAAATTGTTAATGTGCCTCTTGCTAGCCATATGAATTTTTCTCGTGATCATTCGCCTAAATCCGAATACGAATTAAAGAGATGGAAAATATTCCGTATGCTAATGCCATAGGTTCTTGTCATGTTTTCTATGATTACTACCGGACACGATCTTGCATTTTCCATCGATCTTCTAAGTAGATTTATGTCCAACCACAGTAAGCCGCATTGGGCGGGTATGAAATGGTTATTAAGATATTTGATTGGGACTTTAAATCTAGGCTTAGTGTATGAGAAAAGATCTGAGGAGTTGACTCTTAAGGGCTATGTTGATTCGGACTTTGCTGGTGATAGAGACGATGGGAAATCAACTACCGCTTCTTTACCCTAGGTGATAATTGTATTACTTGGAAATCTCGGCTACAACCCTTAGTGACTCTGTACAAAATGTTGGAAGGCTGAATACGTTGCCATAACCGAAGCGGTTAAGGAATGTATGTGGTTAAAGGGAGTCTTAAAGGAATTGAACTTCATGCATGATACACCTATTATGTTTACGGATAGTCAGAGTGCGTTGTCATTTAGTAAGAACCCTGTTTATCATGAGAGATCCAAACATATAGAGGTGAAGTATCATTTTATACGTGAGAAGCTTTCTCAAGGTGAAGTCGAACTTGTTAAGATTCATACTGATAGGAATCCCTACGATGTGGGAACAAAAATTCTACACTGCGGGTAAATTTAAATTGTGCTTATCTTTTTTACATATTGACACTGTTTAATTTTGTCTTGATGGTAGTGGTCGATGATGATGAACAGTCGTTTCATGTGCAAATTCGCAACCGAGAGAGTGGGTGTACTATGAGAACCAAGGTGAAGGATGTGGGCTTAAGTGGTTCCCATATTACTTAATGGGCTGGTATTTGTTATGACTTGGTTAGGCATTGATTTTCAAAAAATTCAAATGGGTTCCTTCCTTGGTACTCAACCCCTTTTGTTGTTTTCTCCCAGGCACGTCATTTTCAAATCCTAGAGACTAGCCTTTACCTTCAAATACACATCTTTGGTCTCTCTTTCCTCTCTCTCTCTCAATGAGAACCGTTCAGGTTTTGGCCTTTCATTTGGTGCTCCATAAATCGACCTTGGAGCCAATTTCATAGGGGAAAACCTGCGGGATACTTAGGCACGAAAGAGTGGCTAAGTTGGGTGGTGTTTTCCGGTGGCTTAGTGGTGATTTAGGGTTGTTGTTTGGCTGATTTGGGAAGGTCATTTGGCCAGGTAGTGATCCAAGCCAACGAGAGGAAGATACTGCCGTTCTCTAAGCTTTCTGCGGGCGGCGATTTGCAAGCGTGAAGGGGCTGTTCCTGAGCACTAGACATTCTCCCATTTCGGTTATTACAAAGGGAAGATGCACTCCATTTATTTCTTGTCATTTTTCGGTTTTCTAAATCCTGTCCATTTATGATTTCTTTATGCAATGTTTTAGTTTGTGAAAATATAGCCAATAAATTAGCATTGTGGTTATAGTGAGATTTGTAATGTTTGTCATTATGATATTGATGAACATGTTTTAATTCTGCATTAGGAAATCGGTTGTGATTTTCTTTATGACAAGAACATGTAATGAAAACGTATATTGAATGTTGATTGAGCTTATGAACTCTGTTATGCTGAACATTGGTGTCTGCATTGCTATATTGATTCCCAACATCAAATGATTTTAATAGTTTGACACAAATGTTTCTTTCCCTGACCTGAATACAATGATATGGTGTTTAGAGGTAAAGGTGTTATGTGTTGTTTGGTGTCAAGGTATTTATGTATGTTTTGAAGTCATAGTAATTTGTTGTGTATTATGATTTCTGAAGTTGTTTAGTCACAGTTGATTCATCATATCTTGTTGCAAGCAGTCAATCAATCAAACAAACAAGAGATGTGGTTCAACATAATGGCATATTCGTTCGATTCTCAATTGTTAAATCTTACATTGTAACTAGACTACGGTATGTTGGTGTTGATGATCGACCCATGCTAGAGGCAAAACCTTCACCAACTAAGGAAAAGTCATGATGATGATGATGGTTATTACAAGCCATGATGTGAAAATGGTATTTCTTTCACTAGATTAGGGATCATTTATCTCATCACCAATTATCTGTTTGCCACATCGTACGCCAAGGTGGTGGATCATTATATCTTTTCACTTGCTCATGATTTCGACACCCTGGAAATGCTCCATTTGGGGAAATATCTTTCTGAATTGACATTATCGTCACTAAAGAAGGGTTTGGAGAAAGAAATAAGCCACTATAGGTTGTCTGGTTTTTTAATTGCTTTCCAAGTGCGGTTGTATGAGTGTTTGCCCGGTATCGAGGGGAATGTAGCCACACATGTGGGTAAAAAATACTGTCGAATAATGAATTGGAGTGCTCGCAAACACCCTTCAGTAGAATGTAAGTTGTTAAATTCATTATGAATCGTCATGTAATCAAGTTTAAGACACGATATATGTCTAACATTTTTAAAACTTGAATTTACCAAAGTGAGATAAATGATATTGACCATACTGATCTTGAGCTCATGGAGCCTTATATGACAAGTTTGAAATATGAACTTTAAATATATTGTGAGATGAAATATAATATGTTTGTGAATTATAATACGTTAATGTGAAATGCAATTTTCATGTGAACTGAACCTTGTGAATTTTTCGTTATTTGAATAAATATTATAATGTCACTATAAAGTGACATGACACGTAGTTTTTAATGTTAACCGAAACATGCGACTCACTATTGTGTGACCTATTATATTAATGTGACCTAAAGTACTATAATGCAAATTATTTGAACATGTATTTCAAATATATCTTATATCATTTTCTATTAGATATAATGACACAACCCGCCTCGAATCACCCTAGTGGACCCGAAATGTAACGTGCGCCGATGATAGATTCTGATTAAATGTCAGACCCACCACCAAGCTGACTATGAATTACTACTAAATATGCCAAAATCAAATGCTTATAAAAATATAATGCAATGGACCTAAAATAATTACTTCGTGTTTTATCAAATATATCATATCACTTAATATGTCACGTGGCTATGACTTTGAAATCATCAGGCTCCTCCAACTATAAAGAACCAATTGCTACCTGTAAGGAAAAATTGTGGGAAAATATATGAATTGATAGCTCAGTGAGTGAAAAATTTGAAAATATTTATACTTTCTCGTTTATACATATTTATTGAAAATCGAGTTCTTATTATTTAATAGTTCACAATATAACATTAGATATTAATATTCAAGACATGAATCATTCTCGTAATACTGGAAAATATCATCTCATAATCATGATACAATCATCAACTGAAATCTATATCATCATCTCATCATATCAAATGTATCGAAAAATCTACCAAAAATGTACCATCTTACTGAAATCTGTAATATGGTCATAAACGCATAGACTACCCCTTGGGCTAAGCGCTCCCGACACGGGCCTTAGGCCCCCCTCAATGAACGAAAGTGGGTCTCAAAGACCTCTCATAATCAATACTAAAGCATGACCAATGCCTCTCAGTAAACGATATGTATACGGTTAATACCCTTTTATCCACAGTCAAGACCCCTCGGTGTAGTATAAAACACGATCAAGGCCCCTCAGTGAATTAGAATAAGTATATAATCATGGTTACTTTTCAGGTCGATCTCAATAGCACATATGTCTCACATTCCAATACACAAATAATCCATATAAATTTTTTGAAATTCCTTACATTTATCATAATGAAAGAATATTTCCACATTAATCATGTCATTGGATAAATAATTCACATAATTGTATAAAATGTATAATAGTATAATTAATTTATCAATACTTGAAAAATATTTAAGGTTTTTCACTCACCAAGTTGTAGATCGATCGCGACTTCAATCTTCTCATCACCTCCTCACATTCAAATACTAACTATGATGTCTCGCACTCGCCCCAAGAGATCATATCCCTTCATCAAAGTGCGTTAATCATTTTTCATACCCTAACAAATAATAATATACAAATAGGAACTTGTGTCTTTATTTTCAATCTCATAGTTTTAATTAGGGCCACTAACAACATATACTCCTTTTAAATTATTTTAACACCTAATCTCTAATATTTACCTTTAATTTGGTTTCCATAATAAAATATCCAATAAAATCACATGATTGACAAAACTAGCACTATATTTCCAGAATATTGAAACTGTCTTCAAACCTATTAACAGAAACAACACTTCAGCACCTGTACAAAAAATTTGCACGAAATTTGCTTAAAAATACCAAAATCCAACATCAACTCCATATCTCACTGTAATACATCATAAATCAATTGTTTTATATCATATACACACATTAAATCATAGATTCAAGCTCTAATTTACAAACTCATTTCACATTTATTTGCTGTATTCCTAATTACAACTTCAAATACATATCAATAACACCTAATTCTTGCTAAACTTTAAATTAAATCAAAATTTCCATAAATTTTAAAAAACTCCAATCAACATAAAATTTACTTACCTCTTGAAAATAGGAAGAATTGAGGGATAAAAACCCCAAATGTAAAAAAAAAGGACACCCATTTCATCTTCATCTTTCTTTTTTCTTTTTCTTTCTGCCTTTTTCTCTTTCCTTTTTCTCCCCTATTTCATTGCTTTCTGTTTTTCTTTTTTCCCAAAATGCTAAGTATAAATGGATTGATATGATTAAATTTAATGAATAACTATGAATAGTTGCAAGTCAAGTCATCAATCTTTATATAGGTCATGTATGGGAGGGATTAAAATCGAAAATATAGTCGTTATTGTTGACTTTTATTAGACGAGTGTGACCCAATAACGGCCATATTTTCAATTTTAATTGGCTTTTAATCCCTCTCGAACAGGGTCATAATATAACATTTAGTCTTTGAATTTCCAATAACAGAAACTAAATCCCTAAAGTCCTTTATTACATCATTTCTAGCCCTCGAGTATTTTCAATTACAATTTAAGTCCTATGGAAATCATTTATTTAATTTAAGCCCCTATTTGACTTTGACTAAATAATTCTTGATTTTAACCATAAATGAGTGGAGTGTAACATATAATGTGACTTGATTCATATCATTGTCGAAATTGATTTCGTTTGTGTTGTGTGTGTTGCATGACAAATGAGCCATATTTAAAACCGAAGCAACCACATCAGAAAAGTTCATAGCTCTGAAAATCGGGTGGGCAAAAGGCAGTCTACCCCCATTCACACCAATGTCATTTCATTAGCAATAATTTCATATGTTTGTGTACCACAGACAAAGGCACACGATGAAGATGTGCCACAACCAAAGGTGAATGTAGATGTCACAGTTGATAATTTTTTGGTTCTACCACTAAAAGGATAGAAGGAAGCTGCCAACTCAAGCTCCGGAGCTCAAACTCGGCCTACCCATTATCCTGACTGTTCATGTGTTGAAGTAAGTAATTTTTTTATTAACAAATTGAAGAAATATTGATAGAAGCCAACTAACTATAAAATCCATCAAGTCTATGACTGATTGAAAAATAAGATTGATGTCGAGATATCTAAGCTTCATGTTGAGAATAAAGGGCTGAGAGATGAGATTTTGTCCAAGAAGTCACATCTGACTGAAATTAATGACACCATGCATCATTCAAACGTTTTTTCAAAGTTGAATGAGGTCATTCGCACTCAACGGGTTTTGAAAGATGAGACGACCAACATCAAGTCGTCTTTGGAAGCTTTTGTTGATTCAATGTTTGACATTTTATCTTCATTTATGGATGAGGTTCATACAAAGTTGATTGAAAAATGATCTTCGGGGAAAGGTTAAACAGATAAACACCAATGAACATTTATCATTCAAGTAAATTTCATACCATTTTTATTGAATGAAATTCTGTACTCTCGAAACAGGAACAAAAAGGTGATGACATGGCTAATAGGAAAGCTAAGGGTCACATGGAACCTGATCATGGTCACGACATCCCCATTAAATACGATTTCCAGGCCATTCCTTTAATCTTGGTGTTAGCGCACACAAAGTCAGACAAAAGCCGATGATGCATTTTTTGTAAAGAAATTGTGGGCTTATTGGGCCTATCATGGTGGTTCTCTTTAACACCATTGTTGGGCCTATGCTTTAACCCGGATTGTGTGCCCTATTTTTCCTACTACTTCACGTGGATTTGGCTTCCCCAATACACTTCTCTCTCGCCTTCTTTGATAAATACTCTCTCTTCTTCTCGGTTAAGCTCCTTATCTCCAGCCCACCCCTTGATACTCACTGTAAGCCATTGTAGAGTGACTCCGGTGTATAACCTAGGCGTGAAATAGAGCTGGGTTGTGGAGGTCTCGTGTGAGGATTAGGTCAGTGCGTTAGGGACGATTTCTTGGCTGCCTTCGGTAGACCTTTTCGGTCGATGACCTAAGCCGAGTGTGGGGGGGCTCTTTACCGGTTCTCACCTCTCTCTGGAGGGCGATTGCAAGGCGTGGAAGGGCTGTTCCTGAGCCTGCATTTCAGCCGAAAAACAAGAGGATGAACTGAAGATTTGGACGGTAAAAGGGAAGGAATTTCTGCCTTATTTAATGTCCCTGTTTCTCTGTTTTTTTTTTTTTTGGTGTCTCGTTTATGGTTTTATGCCTTCAGTTCTGAGTTTCTGTATTTCAACTTATATGGCTCATGTTTCCTGTAATTGATTCTGTAAATGCTATGGTATGCTTGATTACCATTGTCTATGATTTTGAGCATATTGAATACTGTCCATGATTTCTTTATGCTGTAACATTGATTACATTATTGAATGGGCTATTATAGAACTCTGTCATTCCTATTCTGAAGCATGTTAGTAATCTGTCCATTGGTTTTAATGAGCTGATGTTATTAGTTCATGTTGCATTGGTCAGCCTGTGTTTTGAGCCTGTATTATGCTGTACGTTTTCCCAACATCTGGTATCAGAGCTAGATTTTGGATCTAGGGTTTGACTGCATCCTTCATTTGATCTGTTAATTAGGGTTCACTGTTTTTTGGGCATTTTAGGGTTTCTAATTCGATACTGATTATTGGTTATCTTCTCTGTGTGTGTTGGTTGGCTGGATTGGGTGATTCTGGACGACTTGGTGATTGGCTGAGGACTTGGTGGTATATGGTTACTGTTTTTCAACAGTAGTTTGGTAAGATTATTCCAAACTCTCCGATAGGTTAAGTTTGGTGCTTTTACCATTTTATGCTTGGCACGCTTATCTGCACTATATACCTGTGCATTGCCTAAGTTTGAATCACACCGACACACATCACATCGAAGTTTAAGTGATCGAATTGATTCATTGTTGTGCTTCATTTCTGAACTTCGGTTTTTTAACTCTGCATTCATACTGTGTGTTGATCATCTGAAAAAGATTTTTTTTTCAAAACCTTTTCTGTTCAGTCCATGAGTACGAGCCACCCTTTTATAGAATCTAGTATGGGTTCGAAGGTCGAATTATCGCAATTCGATGGAAAGGGGGACTACTCAATTTGGAAACAGAAAATGAGGGTCATTTTGGTCCAACAGAGAGTTGCTAAAGCTCTCGATGATCCTTTGACTTTTTCTGACGAGTTAAAAGCTAAACCTGATGAAATCGAGGACATGAATGAAATTGCATATAGCTCCATAATCTTGCACTTATCTGATAACATCATTAGACAACTTGATCATGCTAGAGATGCTAGGACATTATGGACTGCCTTAGATGCCTTATTCTTAACTAAGACTTTGCCCAACAAGATTTATCTGTTAGAAAAATTGTTTAGTTTTAAGATGGACCCGGGGAAGGATTTAGAGGGGAATTTGAGCGATTTTAGCATAATTGTGAAAAGTCTGGCTCATAATGATAAGAAGTTCGACGATGAGGATTTAGGTTTGTCATATTGTTAAATTCATTGCCCGAATCATATAAAGAAATCCGAAATGTAATTAAATATGGCGAGGATACTCTATGAGCTATTGTGATAGATGCGTTGAAATCGAGGGAACTTGAACTGAAAAGAGATAACAGAACAAATGTAAAGAAGAAGCCTTATTTGTTAGGGGGAGAACTGAAAAGAAAGAATTTAACTTCCATAACAAGAAGGGAAGGGGAAAGTCTAAAATGAGATCGAAATCAAAAGACAAAAGTGGTAAATAATGTTATAACTGTGGAAAATTAGGACATTTTAAGAAAGATTGTTTTGATTGGAAGAAGAAAACAGAGAGAATTAAATAACACTTGATCAAAACAATGCTGTTGTTTACAGATTTGATAGTCTACATGTCCTAAATGTGTCGAGGGGAATTTGATAACAATTGGATCCTAGACACGGGGTGCCTGCTACATGTGCACTGAAAAGTCTTGGTTCTATAACTATCAAGAGATTGAGTCTAGGAAGGTCTACATGGGAGATAACAATTCTCGAGAATGTGGTTGGAGTTGGTGACATAGCCATCGGGATGTACGATGGGGTTGTCGAGCAACTCGGGGAGGTTAGGTATGTCCCTAATTTAAAGAGGAACCTCATTTCCTTAGGTACTCTTGAAGATGAGGGATATACTTTTAAGTCAGGAATAACATTACGAAAATTTTTAAGGGATCTACGATAGTTATGAAAGGACCCAAGAGGAATGGGGCATGTACTATCTAGAGGGCAAAACTGAAACAACACCCGATTCAAGTCTTCTTCTTTGTCGGTAAAAACAAAACCGGAACTTTGGCATACGGAATGGGTCGCATTGGGTTTAAGGGGCTAAAATCTTTAAGTAATCAAAAATTGCTTGGAAAAGATAATATTGAATCAATGGACTTACGTGAAACATGTGTTTTGGGTAAATCTCATAAGGTTAGCTTTGAAGCTAGCTCTCATAGGACAGTGAGTCCATTGGACTATATTCATGCGATCTATGGGGTCTGAGAAGCATTCCACATTTGGTGGAAGTAAGTACTTCTTGTCCTTAGTGGATGATTACTAAGAAAGTTTGGATTTATCCTCTTAAGGCTAAGTCGAATCTTTTGGGAAATTCGAGAATTTGGTTAAAAGTCGGTTGAGAATCGGTTAGAAAAGAAACTTAAAACATTAAGAGCGATAACGGGCTTGAATTCTGCCGCAATTTCGAATTTGACAATTTTGTAGCGAAAGGGATAACAAGACACGAACCGTTAAATACACACACAGACGAATGGGGTCAGAGAGAATGAATAGAACCATAATGAACAAAGTTAGGTGTATGTTGATTAGCTTGGGCCTTGCCGAAAGGGTTTTGAAGTTTGAAGGCTGCTAGTACCGCAGCCTTATCGATTAATAGGTCTCCGTCCGGCGGTATAGGTTTTAAGACCCCACGGGAGATGTGGACGGGAGCCTCCAAATCAGTCATCGAGGGTGTTTGGATGTCTTTGCATTTGCACATCAATGCGAAGGAAACTTGAGCCGAGGCGGTCAAGTGTGTGATGTTAGGGTATCAGGGTGTGAAGGGCTATAGGTTGTGGGTTTTAGGGGTTCAAGGTATTAAGATTATTAATAGCGGGGAATGTGGTCTTTAATGAATACGAAATGCCATGTCTAAAACGAAACTGATGAAGCTAACAAATGAGCGAGAGAGTGTTGACCGAGGTGAAGTTGACTAATCTTAATTCACCGACACCTAGGAATGATGATAATGATGACCACTACACATCACATGCCAGAACTGGCGGGGCGAAATTGAACACTGAGCAGACGGCGAACTTCAAGATAACACTGAACAAGTTGAAGTTGAACATTTTAATGATCAGCCACCTAATCAAGATTATCAACTCACTAGGGATAGGGCGAGACGGCAGATTAGGCCGAACCCTAGGTACGAATCCCTAAGTCTGACTGAGTTGGCATTAGTTTTAGGTGAAGTTCTTGAACAAATAGAACCTGCTAGTTATGAAGAAGCTATTAATGGAAATTATTCTGAAAACTGGATAAAAGCTATGTAGGAAGAAATGAAATCTTTGATTGATAACAAAACCTGGAAACTTGTTAAGAAACCTAAAGATCAGAAATTAGTTCCATGTAAGTGGATTTACAAGTTGAAGGAAGGTTTAAGCCCTAATGATTCTGTGAGGTATAATGCGAGATTAGTGGCTAAGGGTTATACTCAAAGGAGGGTGTGGACTATAATGAGATATTTTCACCCGTGGTTAAGTATAAGACGATCAGACTGATGTTGGCTCTTGTTGTTCAATTCAATTGGGAACTCGAACAACTTGATGTAAAAACTGCGTTTTTACATGGAGAGTTGGAAGAGGATATTTTCATGAGCCAACCACAAGGGTTTGTGGCTAGAGGTAAGTCTGAGTATGTGTGCAAATTAGAGAAATCTTTGTACGAGGGCAGAACAGAGCCCAAGACAATGGTACAAGAGGTTTGATGCCTATGTACTGAAGATAGGGTTTAAAAGAAGTGAATTTGATGCTTGCTTGTATTTTAATGACATAAAGAGCGGTTGTGAAGTCTACTTGTTACTTTATGTCGATGATATGCTTTTAGCTGGACCTAGCAAGTCTCAAATTAATGAACTAAAAGATCTTTTGAAATCGGAATTTGATATGAAGGATTTAGGGAATACTAGAAAGATCTTAGGGATGGTGATAACAAGGGATAGGGCTAAAAACAGGTTAACAATTTCACAAGAAGCGTACTTGAACAAAGTTGTAACTAAATTTGGAATGAAAGACAGTAAAATTGTTAATGTGCCTCTTGCTAGCCATATGAATTTTTCACGTGATCATTCGCCTAAATCCGAATCTGAATTAAAGGAGATGGAAAATATTCCGTATGCTAATGCCATAAGTTCTGTCATGTTTTCTATGATTACTACGGACGTCTTGCATTTTCCATCGTCTTCTAAGTAGATTTATGTCCAACTACAGTAAAGCTTCGCATTGGGCGGGTATGAAATGGTTATTAAGATATTTGGTTGGGACTTTAAATCTAGGCTTAGTGTATGAGAAAAGATCGAGGAGTTGACTCTTAAGGGTTATGTTGATTCGGACTTTCTTTGGTGATAGAGACAGTAGGAAATCAACTACCGCTTACTTCTTTACCCTAGGTGATAATTGTATTACTTGGAAATCTCAGCTACAACCCTTAGTGACTCTGTCTAGTACTGAAGCTGAATACATTGCCATAACCGAGGCGGTTAAGGAATGTATGTGGTTAAAGGGAATCTTAAAATAATTGAACTTCATGCATGATACACCTATTATGTTTACGGATAGTCAGAGTACGTTGTCACTTAGTAAGAACCCTGTTTATCATGAGAGATCCAAACATATTGAGGTGAAGTATCATTTTATACGTGAGAAGCTTTCTCAAGGTGAAGTTGAACTTGTTAAGATTCACACTGATAGGAATCCCTCTGATGTGGGAACAAAAATTCTGCCTGCAGGTAAATTTAAATTGTGTTTATCTTTGTTACATATTGACACTGGTTAATTTTTCTTGCAGGTAGTGGGCGATGATGATGAACAGTCCTTCCATGTGCAATTACGCAACCGAGAGAGTGTGTGTTACGAGAACCAAGGTGAAGTTTGTGGGCTTATTGGGCCTATCATGGTGGTTCTCTTTAACACCATTGTTGGGCCTATGCTTTAACCCGGATTGTGTGCCCTATTTTTTCCTACTACTTCACGTGGATTTGGCTTCCCCAATACACTTCTCTCTCGCCTTCTTTGATAAATACTCTCTCTTCTTCTCGGTTAAGCTCCTCCTCTCCAGCCCACCCCTTGATACTCACTGTAAGCCATTGTAGAGTGACTCCGGTGTATAACCTAGGCGTGAAATAGAGCTGGGTTGTGGAGGTCTCGTGTGAGGTTTAGGTCAGTGCATTAGGGACGATTTCTTGGCTGCCTTCGGTAGACCTTTTCGGTCGATGACCTAAGCCGAGTGTGGGGGGGGTTCTTTACCGGTTCTCACCTCTCTCTGGAGGGCGATTGCAAGGCGTGGAAGGGCTGTTCCTGAGCCTGCATTTCAACCGAAAAACACGAGGATGAACTGAAGATTTGGACGGTAAAAGGGAAGGAATTTCTGCCTTATTTAATGTCCCTGTTTCTCTGTTTTTTTAGTGTCTCGTTTATGGTTTTATGCCTTCAGTTCTGAGTTTCTGTATTTCAACTTATATGGCTCATGTTTCCTGTGATTGATTCTGTAAATGCTATGGTATGCTTGATTACCATTGTCTATGATTTTGAGCATATTGAATACTGTCCATGATTTCTTTATGATGTAACATTGATTACATTATTGAATGGGCTATTATAGAACTCTGTCATTCCTATTCTGAAGCATGTTAGTAATCTGTCCATTGGTTTTAATGAGCTGATGTTATTAGTTCATGTTGCATTGGTCAGCCTGTGTTTTGAGCCTGTATTATGCTGTACGTTTTCCCAACAGAAATAAGTGTAAGACCAAGTGGATGAAGTTACTGCAAACGTGCTATATTCGACTCAAGTCGATAAAGAAGAGGTGAGATGTACAAAAACACTGCAAATTATAATTTATAAATTTCATCTGATTCTTTTTATGCTAATTTGCGATCGTTTTTATATTTTAGGCTTAGGAAGTTACACCTGCTCCTACTTCTTCTGGGCTGCCTGTTTAGAGAGCACATAAGCCATCTAAAACTTTACAATCTCCATTTATTAATGTTGATGCATGCTATGCTGCGATTGGAGCAAAATCTGATACTAGAAACATTATTTTCTAAAACTATTAAATGAAGTGGACAATGCTGACATGATTTCCTTTCGAAATTAGTTTAACGAGGGCTACTAACCCTGAAACAGGCATATTTAATGCATAATATAATTGTTAATGTGACTGAAGATTGTTAATTTAACCTGTTATTAAATTTTGTGACTATAATAGCTCTGGTCACAGATTAATAGTTCTGGTTACAAAATAATATAACTCTAGTCAAATTAAAGTTAATATAAAGTATGACTGCGTATATGTGTATACATGGCTAAATTCAATAAGACTGGCAATGTGATAAGTTCGCCATTTGTAAGTGGGAGAGTCTGTGTCTATCAAAAGATTTGGTGGCATTCGTTGATTGATTTTGATTCTTCATTGAATAGTAAAGTACGATATTGCAAACATTTTATCACTTATGGAAATATATCACATAACTTATGCATGTTATTTTTTATTCATGACAGCACTTGGATGCGTGCCTCTATTACATTGGACAACTTGCAAAGTTAGGGAATAGTGTAAAGATGCCTCTATTACATTGGACAACTTGCAAAGTTAGAGAATAGTGTAAAGATGAAGTTAATAACCACTGATTGCATCTTTGAAATACCCCAATTTTGTTGAAAATCCAAGCATCGTCAATGAGAAGCAGGAACTTCTCAAAACCACTAATGGTGAAAGGTTAACATTTAATACATCTTGGAAAAAGGTTGAATATGTACTTCTGCCCATCATGCCTACGAATCCAGCTCATTGGATGCTAGGGTAGTTGGACATTTATAAACGTGTCAAGTACATTTTCAATTCTAGCAACAAAACATACAGAGATGATAATAGCACATTTGCTACGTTTTTCACCCATTAATATTTGCGTTTCTATAATTATTTGACGCCTAAATGCACTAAGTACTTCTATATCTTGGTTTAGGTTACAAATGAGTGAAAACTGTGGAAAATTGAAGAGAATAGAGAAAAAAGGACCAAAATGGAAGAAAGTGACAGTCTAGGGACTAAAGGGCAAATACTCTAAACTTGTGATGAAAATTCGAGAGTGTTATAGGGTAATTGGATGAAGGAAGGAGTCAAAGGTATGAAATATAGCCAAGACATTATCACATATCAACTATCAAGCTGATAAATTTTGCACCGATTTTCAGTTTCATATTGAGACCAATTTTTGACATGGAAAATGATCGAATTCGATGATAGTATCTGAAAAAAGGTTGTATCCCTTTGAGTTAGCTTTCCAACACATCTTGAATCACCTTAATCGGATATCAGGAGAGGAAGATATGATCAAAATACTGAAAACTGTCTGACGGGTAAACATTATAACCATGTGGCCGCATGGTTATAAAACCATGCAGTCGCATGGTCATCTACTGAGAATCCAAGGGTAGCAATTCTTTGTTCCATGCGGCCGCATGGGTTTATACCTTGCAGCCGCATAGGTCATTTCTGTGACGAAATTTCTGGTTTCCTTCTACGATTCAACCACTTATGGTAACTTATTTTGACACGATTTCTCAACCCTAAAACACCCTAGAATGGTCGAGAACGCCCGATTCTTCATTCTACACTATTCTTTCATGGATTTTGGCTCAAGAAACTCATGAAGAACTAAACCATTGGTGAAACTAGGGAGGAACTCTTTCGAAATTGGTGATTTCACATATATTATTCACGTATTTTGGTATTTTCTTGTTGAAAAACTTTAGAATTTATAGTTTCTTTTTCTGAATTTATAATGAGATTTATTTAACTTTTATTAAATTAATCATAGATTCAGTCAGACTTTTTCTATCGACGAATTGAAATATTTGTTGAATTATTTCATGAATATTATTGGTGGATTGTTTACTACTTTATGTTTGATGCATAAAGCCGCTTTTCTGATCTTATTCCAATACATGAATGCTTAATTGTGTTATTGGTGTGCTGTCGTAGGCACCCAAAAATAATCCTTAAATCTCTAAAACTAATGTAGTAATGGAAGTAAGGGTCAATCCCACGAAAAGTGTGTAATTCAACAATTTATGCTTCATATAACGATTGTGGGGTTTTGTTTATAACGAAATCAATCTTATAACAAATAACAATATAAATTAACGAGTTGTATTAAATTAATGAAACGAGCCTTGATCAAAGTCAACTTCCACCATTGGAGATTTATAACCATTCATCAATCCACAAAAAATAATCAATCCACATTCACAATATTCATCGTTGGAATAAATTCCTATTTCTCCTTAATTTTAGTTAATCAGAAACCAGCGTTCTAATTAATCCTAATTATCAAATAATCTCAGACCAGCGCTAAATATTCAATTTAATAACAACTTTAAATAATAGAAAAATCGATGAATTAGATAATACAAGCACCAGCGGTTGCATTCAATCTATTTAAACATTCTTCTTAAGATTCAATAACATCTATCGCAGAAAATTATCAAATCCTAGTGCTTCACAAGTTAAATGATTCAAACAATTACGGATTTGAGATTTAACTTAACTATAGATTGTAATATATGAAAAACTAATAGATCTCTTAGCAATCAAACATGACAATCATAAAATTATGCATAGAAGAATATTCAATACTGAAAATATAAATTAAACAATGAAAATAGGTGGATCTCACAGTTATAACGTGTTCCAAGGCTTCGGTATCCTTCAATCAAGCACCAAGAGTTAGTTACACATGATAGATCTAAGAAAAATAGAGAGAAAATAGGTTGGAGGCGTTCTGGTGTGTGTTTGGGTGTTTTTAGGGTTGAAAAGTCGTGCAAGATATGTTGCCAAAAGAGTTTGAGTCAATTTAGGAAACTTGAGATTCGGTATCAGGAAATAACCATGCGATCGTAAGGTATTAAGTCATGCTGTCGCAAGGAACAAATAAATTCAACATTCAGACTCTCGGTGATGGTCTGTGCGATCGCGAGAAATTAAAGCCATGCGATCGCAAGGCTTTACAAAACTTCCTCCGGACAGCTTTCAGTATTTTGGTTGTAATTTTCTCTCCCGAAGTCTGATTGAGGTAATTCAAGATGCATTGGAAAGCTAACTCAAAGGGCTACAACTTTTATTCAGATGACATCTTCGAATTCGATCGTTTGATATATTAAAAACTGGTCTCAATATGAGGCTGAAAACCGGTGCAAAACTTTTCAACTTGAAATTTGATATGTGATAATGTCTTGGCTATATTTCACCTATTTGACTTCTTTCTTCATCCAATTGGCCTCTAGCACTCTCAAGTCTTCATCGTGATGTTCGATATAACTTTTGAATATTTGTACTTTGGTTCCCGAACTTTCGCTTTCTTTCATTTTAGTCTTTTCCCCCTCACTTCTTCCAACTTATGCCATATCCATCGAATTGCAACCTAAACCAAAATATGAGAATATTAATACATTTAGGCATAAAATAGTCGTATGAGTGCATTAAATAAAGATGCAAAATGTGTATTTTATATTCCTATCAAGTTATGAGTTACAATTGAAATTAAGTTGATTTAATGGTTTGTTTTCCTCATCATAAATTGATTTTGAGATTGGTTTAGTTTTTATTAAATTAGTCATAGAATTAGTCATGCTCTCTCTATGGATTGATTGAAATAATTATTTAGGTTTTAATTTCAATTATTTAAGTTTATTAGTGTGATTCTCTACTGCTTTATGCTGTAGTATATAGTCGATTTTGAATCTAATTTCGATAAATCAAGTGTGAACATTGCAATAGGAAGATTAATCATTACAATCACGTTAGAATTAAATTGAGTTTAAACGACATATCTTCCAATTAGAGTGTTGGGATGAAAGCCTCTAATTGTGTCATAAAATTGGAATAATTGATGTGATTGATTCGATTGAGAGAATCCCTACGCTCCACCATCTTATTCATTGACTTTAATTTTCATATTCTCAAAATTGATCTCGATTCCATGACAAACAAATCTATTTCTTATCATCCGTGAGAACACACATCATTTTTTATCCTTTAAATATTTGTCCATCTCCCTATGGACACAACACTCCAAAGCTGCACTACAACTACCATGTTATTCTTTGGGCGTAATCAAGAGACAATATGGTTCATGAAGGGATAATACCTATTGTGAAGATACTTACACACTCGTTGAAATTGCTTGGTTTTTGCATGGAAACTAGTGATGGTGGAGATAAATAATCCAAGGAGCTCAATGTAAACATTGTGCCTGGTTTACCTCAGCAACAAAATGGGTAGGACCGACTGTCTTCATTTTACAACAATAACAGTTTCAGCATTTTTTGTAGTTACTTACGACTGTTTTATGTAAATATTTTAGGCAGGATTGTGGCATTTAGTTTTTCTTATACAATGATATTGTTAAGATGTCAATATCATTTGATGTTGGGAAAGTTAGGATGGAACTTGCAGCATACTCTCAAAGAATAAACAACTAAGGCAGGGTGGAAGAGACAAAACAACGTCAGATGAATGATCAAATGCCGACTGAATTGATTTTGTGGTAGATTAGGTTGATGTATATTGGAAAATACACTTAACTGATGATGGTTTTTCTGGTGGATTTTTTGTATTGAATTTGACATTAATTGTTAGTTGATATTATCAAATCAATTGAATAGTGGATGAATATTTGTATTTAGAGTTTATATTCATCATAGTACTTTATGTTTGTTGGTAAACAAAATATATATTGTATATGTGTGAACATGCTCTGACAATTAAAATCGGGTCACAACTGGTCACATTCAGACATAGTTACTATTCATATTAAAATACACAAGCCATAAAAAATCACAATTAGTCACAAACTATAGTGCCTTATAAATTACCCTGAATGTCTTAATATTTTACACAACTCATTGTAAATAACAAAATACAGCTTACTAAAATAGGTAACAGTGAACAAGTGTTTAAACATAACAATCAAATCATCTTCAAAATTTTCACCAACAGATCCGGTTTGTTTGTAAACCGTAACTTGTATTCTTAATTTATTGATATTAACGGGTCACATAAGGTCACAATATACAAAAAGCACAGATGGTCAAAAAATCAGAAACAAAATAGTAGTATATAACTAAATCCATGGCCTAACAGAACCTGTCAAAAACCCAAAAACCTGAAATGATAAACTAAATATGTTCATAGACATCACAATATAAACCTTCCTATATGTCACAATCAATATCTTATTTTACAACTTATAAATGGTAAAGTGATTGAATGAATTCACTATTTTCACAATATCAGTGTAAATCATTGCAATAAAACTTGAAAAACAATAATCCGAAAATACACAGGCGATGAATCAACAATGAAATAATTTGAAACCACAAAGAATATCATCATATTTAACAAATTATGATATGCTATTTGAAATGGTTTGGTTGCATCTTTGCCTTTTTTTGCAGTTTATGATTAAGTACATCGGGTCCTTGCATGTCATACGATTGTAACTAGATTCACAGCATCTTTCACATTTCACAACTTGCGATCTCTCACGCGCTGACTTCTTCCTCATCTCAGTAGGCCGGCCATAACTTCTTTTTATTTGGGGCAAGTACATTTACATTGTTCACATCCTCCAGCAAACTTCACTCTACTCTATTACCTACAAGCATTACTGTCTCTTTATAGGTATTCACATATGCATCCGTCGTATAACAATTCGAGTAGAAATCATAAGCATCAAGTTTCAATATTGCAAACACTGCTAGTGCGTGTGGACACAGAAGTTGATCTGCCTGAAACATTCTACAACTGCATACGCATTGAGTTACATCTAGGGGTAGGCAAAATCCGACCGAGTTGAGTCCCTTTTTTGGTTGTTTTTACACGGATTGGGTGGGTTGGCTATGTGGCAGGTTGGGTTATGAAAACCGAATAAACCCGCCCAACCCAACCCGCCACTTTAAAAAAAAATAAAAAATGCCTAGAAAAGTAAAAGAAACATAAAAAGTATGAGTAGATAGCGTAACTGTAAGTACCTTGATATATTTTAGAGGAGAAGCTTACTGTTATTCCCATAAGAAATGTAGTATAGATTTTTCATGTTATGTTAAATGCATTTTGTTCTTTGTAGGTTCGGCTAATGAGAATTGAATAAGATAATAGATAATTTTATTTATTTATTTATTTACTTACTATTTAATCTTGTCTATTCGAATTTAGTATAATAGAAAATTGGATGATTTTAATTTTTATTGACAAGTCGTCCCAAACCGACCAACCCAACCCAACCCAACCCGATCGATACTTGATTGGGTTGGGTTGGGTTTCAACCTTTACACAGGTTGGGTTGAGTTAAATTTTGATCAAACTGATCGTATTGAGTTGGGTTTGGGTTGAGGCAAAAACCGACCCAACCCAACTTATTCCCACCCCTAGTTACATCAATCATGTACGATGAATAATCATCCCGCACTTCAAACAAAGTGTGACTTGTAGAGAAAACCTAAAATTAAATAAACCAATTATTATTATGAATTTAAGAGGGATACAGTTATAAATGTGACCATCATAATCTACATATTGAATATCGTATTTACCTTTAGATTTCGCACATCATGACTCATTTCCCTCAGCATCTTTTCGTACTTGGTTGCAAGCTTTGTGAAAGTGCCATATGCGTTGTCCCTATTCTTACAAAACCAAGATTGGTGTTTGTCGTAATGATTCAAGAAGTGCTTCAATAGGGTAATTTGTTGCAACCTTTGTGACTGCATTTACAAATTTAACAATGTTCGACGTCATAGTAGAGTATCAATTTGTTGGCATGTGCAATCTGGACTATCTTTCATATCCAACTTCCAACTACAAACTAAATTTAGTTTTATCTACATTATAATAAAATACTGTAACAACATGTAACAATAAATGAAATATGGTTCATATATTAAATAAGCATGGTCACAGATAGTCATATATAGTCACAACACTAAATAATATCACAGAACAAGTCATAGACAGTCACAATATAAGTTACAGACAATCACATATCACATATCCTCTGATCTCTTCATTTATTGAGTTCAATTGCTGCATTTGGTATTCAAATCCATCCACTATGTACGCTCGTATAACAAGATTGAATGCATGTGTGATGTTGTGACTTGATTTTAAGTAATGTGTCTTCAAATTTTTAAGCAAATAGTATGAACAAATCACATGCATTGCCTCTAGATATATGAATTCAATGGCATTTCTTATGCTATTATGTCTGTCTGATACTATACATAATCCATATCTTAATTTATATGTCATCTTCAACATCTCAAGAAACCATTTCCATGACTTATTATTTTCATTGTCTACAATTCCAAAAGCTAGTATGAAGATGTTGTTTGCATCTTGCGTACAAGCCATGAAGAGTGTACCCCTGTAGTGGCCATTTAAAAATGTGTCATCAATTACAATGACTGGTCTACAATATTTCCAACCAGTGATCGATGCACCCAAAGCCATAAAACAATATTTAAATCTATCCAAATGATCTCTTTCTATTCTTGTGATTGTCCCCATGTTCATCTGTTCTAGCATAAATAAATAAGAAAGCAGCAACTGAAACGATGTCGTTGGATCATCTCTAATCAATTTTAGTGTCTCTTCATGTGACCTCCATGCCTTCATGTAATTCACTAATACTCCATATTTATGTAACATGTCATTCGAGATATCATTATGAGTGTATATTGTACGTGAAGAATTGTATTTGTACCTGATGTAGTTTGACACAATTGAACTAGATGTTTGTCGATGAGATCCTAAAACAATGTCCATCGAGCATGTGTGACCATTACACATGTCCCCAATTTTAAACATTTTCGTTTCTCCCACGTGTGAAGATCTAAATATCTACTTGCAATCGTTTTGCGAACACTTTATCACGTACTCCTTCTTGTCCGATCTCACACCTTATATTCAAACTTGTTTTGTATGACATAGAATACCAAGCTCATTTTTAGTATTTCCTTATTGCGAAAAACATTTCCCTCTACTATTTCTCAAGACATTTAACATATAGGTCACAACTAGTCATACTTAACAGATACATGTATCAATGTGAATAAATCACATAAACGGTCATAGATAGTCAGAGATCACGATGTTCTTAAATGTAAACTGAAAACAAAATTGCATACTATCAATGGTTAACGAGAAAACACATTTCACATATTGGGCAAAATGCAACTTATTTTTACCAGTGAGAAATCTTTGATCACAGTTAGAAAAATATTTCATTAGGTTCGAAAATATCAATGTCTTCAAAATCATAAGCTTATATTAAATTATTATAAGCTTACCTTCGAAATCAGATTATAGAACTTCAATTTTTGCTTCGGAAAAATCTAATTCTTCCATATTAGAGCTTCAACTTCTCCAAAACAATGAAAATAAGTGTATGTTGACGAGATTGTGACTTTATTGATTGATTGTAGCTCGAAATCGAAGATTAAAGTGAAATTTTTGTGATTTTGGAGAGTTTTCACGAACACAAAACTTTAATTTTTGCTTTGGGAAAATCCAATTCCTCCATATCCGAGCTTCAACTTCTCCAGACCATTGAAAATCAAAAGTATGTCAACGAGATTGTGACTTTATTGATTGATTGTAACTCGAAATAGAGGGATGACAGTGAAATTTTCGTAATTTTAGAGGGTTTTCAGGGAGCTCGTTGTGTACAGAGAGAAAATCGTGTTTGATTGTGTGAGGAGCAATGTTGTCAAAACCGGCCCGGCCCGGCCGGTTCGACCAGTAAAATCGGGAACCGGGCCAAATCATGTCCGATTTTTTATTATTGACAAAACCGTTTAAAACCCACCGAACCGGCCGGTTCAATCGTAACCCGGTGAACCGGTTGCGGTTTTGAGTAGTTTTCACGATTTTTTTTTTTTAGATTAAATTTTTTTAACTTCATGAATGAACTTTATAATTTACAATTCAAAGGCCCATGGAGAATTAATGGATGTCATACTCATTTTATAGATGCATTTCACTCCAAATGTTTCATAGACTTTCAATGTGGGATTGTGTCTTTTATATATGCTCTTAACTCTAATAGTTTCATAAACTTCCAATTTGGGATAGTGACATAACAAAAAAAATGTTAAAATGCCCATCAAAATCATTTTCAAATGTATGTCTAATTGACTAATTTGATTTTGAATCACAATTAATTAAATTGTAATATTCACCTTCATTCTTTCATTTATTTAATTTTCAAATTTAACTTAAATTGCACTTGATTATTAATATATTAATGTTAGATATCATTTTCTATAAGTTTAAACTATTTTAATTTAACAAAGTAAACTATTTTAACATATTGATTTTTAATTTTTGAAGTATGAATTATTAATATGAAAATTTTAAAAAAAATAATATTGTTTTCATAGTATTTTATTATTTTTGTATGTATTTATTGCATCTGGTTCGATCCGGTTGAACCTTTTGACCCTTCACCCTTCACCTTTTCCGAGTCGATGACCGGGTCGGTTTTCAAAACATTGGTGAGGAGAGTGATAAATATCTTTTAAATATGGTATATAATTGGTTTGTAGGATATCAATATATTTTAATCCAAATTTAGTGTATATTATATTATAATTATATATTTAATATTTTTGATTTACCACCTGATTTTTGAAAGTTTTTATGGAGTTTGTCGATGGTGAAATGTGTTTTTATAGTATAGCAGTTATGTATTCTTCCCTAACATAAATTGTAAAAGGTCGGTTTCCTCAAAGTCATACCGCATATGACATATTATCTAATAATTTTGTTGTTGAAATTCTATCGATGGATTATAATTCATTTTCGATATCCGTATCATTATCCATCAATAGTCACGAAAGCCTAAAATTTAACATGGGATGTCACAATTGAAAAAATATTAAACAGTGAGCAATATGAAATAAAAAAAATATACGAAAGCAATGCAAACACAAGAATTTATATAAAACAACAAATCAAGGGAATATGCTAAGGAGCTAACCCCTCTTTGGTAGGGATTAAAATTTAAATTAAGGTCAACAATTAATTTTAACCACATATTTTATTGGATATATAACTTGTTAACTACACATTTTATCAACTTTTATCAAAATTTGCTAAAAATCATATTTTAATTCTCACCAAAAAAGGGATAGGTGATTGGAACACCTTAAGCAGCAGCACTAATGAATTAAAACATCAAACATATATTAACCATAAGAAAGGAAACATATAATATCAAAATAAAACAAAGCAAAAAAAAAAAAAGGGGTCTACAAAATTTTAAAGGAGAACAGAAATTAGGGGACTCGCAGTGTCAAGTAGCAAGAGACAACTTGGATTAGGGTAGTCTTCAAGTGTGATAATGGTTGTACCTGGGAAGGAGCATTAAGAGAGGTCACATTACTTGTCAAATTAAATGAAAATTCCTGAGATTTTGAAGAGAGGGGTTGTCTGCAATATGTATGAAGTGAATACTCAAGCAAAATTACTTTAAGAGATGAAGTGTGCGACGAGGGAGATGAGACATGGAGCAAGGTATCCAACGACGATTGCTTTGGTGAGACAAAACGCATATGTGATTTGCCCATTTCTTTCTTGAATCAGCTTCGACCGAGTGAAGCTGGATTGTCTTCCAAGTTCCAACAGATTCGACAAGGTGGCTAGTAATGCTATTTGAGGTTGGCTCAATAGGGTAATCGCCCCGACCCGAATCAACCCAATCCAACCTAAATCTTCCTAACTTTGAACTAATTGAATCGAAACTTCAACTTTTCCAAAATGAGTCAGATCGATCAGATTTGGATGGCTTTGTGGTTAACTTGCCTGCCCGTGACTCGTTTTATCATTAATTGTGCTAAAATGGCAATATCAATTGAAATTGGACATCTTTTAATATATTAAATATCACATCAAGTGTTATTTTTTGGACGATTTTAATCCTACTACAATTCAATAATTTCAATAATATCTTACTTTTCATTTTTCAATAATGTAATAAATACTACAAAATCCTTATCATGTATGAATTTCATGTTATTAATTTTCAATTAATTAACATTCAAATTAATCCAGACTTGATGAATCTATCTTGATCTACATGAATTTAGAGTTATTACAAATACATTTATTTCTATTCATATATCTAGAAATTTTAACGGATGTTTAAATTCGTATATTGATAATTAATTCTTGTGTACCAAATGTAGTATAAAATTGTTGTTTATTTGTGGTATTTCATCATCACAAAAAAATTGAATCATAGAAGTTGAGATTTGAGAGTACAATTTTCTTCTTTTAAATTTTTATCTTAAATTTTATTTTCTTTAGTTCGTTTAATACTCATCAAATCCTTCCAACAAATTGGTATCAAATATTACTTTTACAACACTTAATTATAAAATATTTTGGAATAACACGCGTCTAACTCTGACTAGTTTAATAAAATACCATCTATGTGGAAACTACAGTATAAACAATTGGCTTGTCTACCTTGTTTTTGCTAAGCATGATTAATTTTTAAGTTCCCCAATTTCTTCAGCCTTTCTATCAGATGATTAATAATAATTTAGACAGAAAATGAATAGCATCATATATGTATAAGTTTAATTTATGATTAATTCTATTAAACATTTCACCGAACATAACAGATCCCTACTATCTTAAAAGAGGGAATTCACCGTTTGCTGTTCATTTGTAAAACTTTTTTTTATTCCATTTTATCCATATCAATTCTCCACTTTTCATTCAAGTTTTAAGGGTAATATGGACTTCCTTTTACCCATACCCACAATTGTTGACTTTGAATCTCTACTTGCTTTTTGGGCTATCCACCGTTTACTGTTCATTTGTGAAGCTTTTTTTTTAGAGGCAATCCATGTTTACTTTATTAGTGTTAAAAATAAGTGTTTGTAAAGTTGGTTAATGTTATTTTTAAATGTATTGTACACTTTTAAAATATACAAGATAGAAATGATTTTGTTTTGTTATGGTTTTATAGTAGATTATTGTTAGCACTATATAAAAAAATGTGTTTGCGCAGATCCGTCGTTGCACGGACATGGTGCTCATTCAGTGTCCGGGCAGCGCGGGCACCGTGTCCGTGCAACGACAGATCGTGTTCGCTGTCCGCACAGTGCGGACAAGCACCGTGTTCGCGCAGCGCAGACATGATTTTTACATTGCTAACAATACTCTATGATAAACCCATAGCAAAACTGATTATTAACATCGACAATCTCAAGCTTAATAAAAACAATTTCAACCTGTGCTAACAATAATGTGAAGCTTTTTTTTATCCAATTTTATCAATATCCATTCTCAACTATTCATCCAAACTTTAAGGGCAATATTGACTTCCTTCTACTCATACATACAATTGTTGACTATGAATCTCTGCTGGCTTATTGGGCAATCCACCGTTTACTATTCACTTGCGAAGCTTTTTTTAAAAAGGCAATCCACCGTTTACTTGATTAGTATTAAAAATAAATGTTTGTATATTTAGTTAATATTATTTTTAAATGTATTGTACACTTTTAAATATACAAGATATAAATTGTTTTGTTTTGCTATGGATTTTTCGTAAATTATTGTTAGCACTATATTAAAAAAGAAGTTCGCGCTGCGCGGACACGCGACAGATTGTGTCTGCTGTCTGCGCAGGGCGAACAAGCAACATGTCCACACAATGTAGACATTTTTTTTATAATGCTAACAATAATCTATGATAAACCCATAGCAAAATTGATTATTAATGTCGAAAATCTCAAGCTTAATACTAACAAATTCAACTCGTGCTAACAATAAACTCCTATATAAACCCATAGCAAAACTGCTTATTAAAGTAGAAAATCTCAAGCTTAATGCTAACATCTCTTATCTCCGCGCTACGCAGAGAAAGCTGGAGCAGATGTGCCACGAAAAAGAAAAATTAATTTACTAAATAAATCTTCAAAATACAAATTCTTTTGTAGCGGCAGCCCTGTTTTGCCTATTATAACGATACTTTTATTATTTTCCCATAACCTCATTTTCAGCTGCTCTCATATCATATCACTCGATGCTATTACGGGAATCACTTTTGCTTTCTTTTTCTCTGCTATTAAGATGTTTCAATTCATCATGTTATCTTTTGCCTACTCATGAATTAAAAAATAGTTCGAAATGTTGTCCTATTCAATAATCTCTAAGCTCTCTCTATGCGGTACAAAATTTGTTGAACGTGTATGGATGAAGTTAATTGCGTGCGAAAATAGAAGATGTGATGGGTTGCGTGAAGAGGAGGAGATGTGAGAAAATTCAGGAAAAAAAATGTATTTATGTCGACGATAGGAATAAGAGACACGTGTCTTGTGAACAATCATTTTCTTTTGGCTCTTTTATATTGTAGTGAAAGTTATCTTCATATTGCTTCATTAACTACAGAAAAATGTTTAGTTCCCAAGCGTTCACTATATGCATTTAACAATCAACAAAGAAACACTTTCAACTTTCAAGGCATGTTTGGTACATGATTAGGTGGATACGAATTGCTAGCTTCTTCATTTCCCTAATTATTGTCCACCTTTACTAAATGAGTCATTATAAAGTAAGGGAATAAAGGACCAATATCTGTTTCTTCATGTTGCGATCGGTAATAATAAAAATGGTGAATAAGAACTCAAGATCGAAGGCTTAGATAAAAACATCAAATCTCCAACAGCTTTGAAATAATCCAATTTTCTATTAGTAATACAAACAATTAGTCCCTGATATTATTTGTTATATAAAGTACCGTCCATTTTAACATTAGCTAGATAAGCAAAACTCAAGAAAGGGGAAATATTAAACAAAGAACTAGCGTAGTGTAGATATATGTTGGGGAGCTAGGGAAATAGTGAGAAAAACAGCATCAAAAAATAATTTATCACTGTTAAAATAGTAGACAAATTTAAGTTTTAGAACTATGCTTAAAATATCACATGTTGAGGACCCACTCTGCTCTGTTTCATTTTGTAACCTACAAATGAACAAACAACAATTACCTTCAAATTTAGAAACTCAAAATTGCTTTCTCTTAATGTAGGAGACACAAGTGCGGATAAGACCTTGTTGAGAATTAGGGTATTCATCATATTCGGCAAGCAACGGAACCTAAATGTTTCTAGGAATTGGTGAATTCCAGTGTCACGATAATGTAATTAATGTAATACTTAAATTATACTTTAAAATATATTCTTTTTCTCTGTCTATTCCCCAGATTGGATTATATTTGTAAATGTATTTGGTTATGTTCATCGCATGTCTTACTATGTAGGTATACAAACATGAACCAGGAAGTCTCAATTCCTTTTGCTACCACTGTACACGAGCTTTTAAACTGAAGGTATGCCAAGTTCTATTTAAGTTTGTACATTCATTTTGATGCTGATTCTTACCTGTTAAAATAGCTATTCTAGATATCCAAGCATGATAACTAGTGTAGTTGTTTTGATCACTTACAAACTTTGCAAAGAATTTTGAAGCAGAATGATATCCCTTATATTAATTCAGAAAGCTTGCTGTGCTTCTCTATTCTAATAATTCTAAATAGTAATTCACTAGAAAATTGAGTCTTTCCTTTTCGGCTTCATCTACTAGATGGTTATAATCCATTTTTGGAGATATTATCAGCGATCAAGCCCTTGAATTCAAAATGAGAAAGTTCAAGTATAGCACACGGCCAACTTATGCTCTTCCCCTACAATATAAGAAATTGTTTTATGCAAAAGATGGACTTCAAATGTCTGTGGCATTACTGCATGAGAGGTTTATGTTTCTGTGGAAAGTCCTTCGACTTTTTGCCTAAGGTCTGAAGCTTATTGTTGTAACATTGCTTTTTTCAGTTTGGGAGTTCTATCTTTCTATTCATTTATTATATTGTTTTCCACTGTGGTTGGCCCTCCAGTATTCAGGTGGAGATAATAGGAGTAGCTTTGAATAAGAGGAGCTACAGAAAAGTTTTGGAGATTACAAATGATTAAGAGGAAAAAGCCAAGTGTTTAAGACATTAAAGATCCAATCAATATAATAATATTAGTATATTCAAACGTGAGTGAGCTGAAGTCACTGGATATACTAGTACCTGTGGATCATGTGGTAATTTTAGATTCTCTTTAGTTCTACTGATACTCATTTCATACAAGATCAAAACCATCAAATTTTGGAGTTATTTGGATATATTTGACATCAACATGTTAAACTGGTTTGTTTGTAATGCATTTCCATGTAATACTTAAAAACAAGTTAGTAAAAGAACAAACATTTGTTTTTATCTCTTGTCCATACCACAAATTCTGAATGCGGTAATTCTACTAGATTAAAGTATACATTAGTTATACACAGTGTTCTAAAAAACGCGCCTAGGTGAGAAGCGTGATAAAAACGCTTTGCCTTGAGCCTAAGCGGGAATTAAGCGGTCAACGACAATGTTTACCGCTTAATCTTGCCTAGGCGCGCCTCCGCCAAGGTTTTTTTCGTAGATGCACACTAAGAAAATGAATAGACTTGACATTACGATGATGAACAATCTTATTTATGTCCAATTTAATGCAAAGTTGATGAACAAGAAGAAGATGAAGACCAAAATAGAGACTTTACTAGCAAGTGATGCTACTAATGCACAATCTTGAATTGTAGAGGGTTGTCATGATGAGGGTGAGGATGAGAATGATATCTTACAACCTACAAGAGGTACAAGAAATGATCAAAATGAAATAAGGGAGCCCGAGAATGATGATTTTGTATTGGACGATACGGATGACGAATCAGATGAAGAATAAGATATTGAATTGAAGTTCGATAAAGAGTTAGATTATATAAGATTTAAGCTACAAATTATTTGCGTTATGTAATTATAATTTTGAAACTTATCTTTATGTAAAAATTATTAAGTAAATACAGTATTTTATAATTTTAGATGTTTGGTATGTATTATTTGAATTATTGAATTTTTTTTACAATGATTAAAAATTTAAAATAAAAAAAAAACGTTTTTTTATGCCTAAAGTTCGTCTAGGCTTGTAAAACTTAAAACTTGGCTTCCACCTCTAACCACGCTTTACGTTTTTTAGAACACTGGTTATACTAGAATCCAATACATCTAATACACTAACATTACCTTAAAGAAAATTCAGCTTGTACAAGACTAGTATGTAGAAAATGCTCAAATCATTATTTTGATTGGAAGAACAAAAAGAAAAAACGAGATCATCTCTGGCAAAGCTTTCAAGTAAAAAAAAAAAACATATTTTAAAATAAGCATTTATTATTATTATTATTTTTAGTGAAAAATGTATTTTTAAATAGTAGTTTTTGGAGAAAGTAATTTTTGGGTAATGTAGGATTAAAAATGATGAAAAAGTTTTTAAATTACGTTTAATATTATTTTATTGTGTGGTCGAAAATTAATTTAAAAAAAATGAATTTTTGTTAACATGGACTCAAACACGGCATGGTCTAAGAAGGACAAAACCCTAAACCCTAAACGGCTATACCTCTCCCTCCAATCGTCAACTTTCGAGTCAAATTCCCCACCACCACCTCCTCCTCCGCCACTCCTCTTTCTATCTGCACGAAAGCGGGACTGAAAGGATCTAAAAATGGTGAAGTCATATCTTCGATACGAGTCGGCGGTCTCGTTCGGAGTTATAGCGTCGGGGGACTCCAACATAACCTACGACAGCTCCGGAAAACTCCTGTTGGCGGCGGCGCTTGAGAAGCTAGGCGTGTGGCACGTTCGCCAGGGCATTTGTACAAAAACTCTAGTTCCATCACCTTCCTCCTCGCATGGCCCCTCCCTCGCCGTCACTTCCATTGCCTCGTCTCCCTCGTCTCTCGTATACTCTCTTTCGCCCCTTTTCTTTCTTCTGTATGGGAGGCTTATAACTACGGCTCCGTATTTTTTATGCTTTAATGAGTAAAAATAAATTTTGATTTTTAATTATGTAAGAGCTTACTTTCGGCACCTTCTTCCCAGCTGTAAATAGCATGTATATGTTTGTAATTTTTCAATTCAGAAGAACTTTCTCCAATTTAATTTCGCACAATACATAGATATGCGTATTATGAGTTCATACATACTTAAAATTGGAAAAATACGAACCTGTGCATGGTATTTATTTATAGCTATGAAGCGCCACGAGACAACAAAGCACTTTAATTCATAGTTACAATGTCAAATGGGGTTTTGATGAAAAATTGCTTTTGGACCGAGATAGATTTTTCATTGAATCATTAATTGATTTTTCGCCCAAAATTATGTACTTTAAAATAACCTTTTACTTTTTGTCCTCTCTTAATGATATTAAATTTCTCCAAGTATTATTTTGTTTTGCTTCTCATGGTTTTTTATTCTAGAAGATGTCTAGCTGTGATGCAGTTTTTTGCTCAATAGTTTCATTTTACTCTCTTTCATTCCCTGCTTTAATCATATAGGAAATTTTAGATAGATCACAGATGTCATATGTCAGGTTAGAACGTTAAGGGGGTGTATATTTTTGTATTTCCCAGTTTGTTGGCTGAACTATATTTTGATATTCATATTGTTGGGTTCACTATAGACTATAGTTCAGAAGAAAATTGATTTAACCCAAAAATGGCAGTTGAGGTTAAAGTTTGATTTAAATTTATATGTTGGAGTATAATGAAGTAATAAATGGGAATTGGTTTTGCAGATAGCTTGTGGCTATGCTGATGGTAGTGTAAGAATATGGGATAGTGAGAAAGGAACATGTGAAACCACTTTGAATGGACATAAAGGTGCTGTAACAATCATCCGGTACAACAAACTTGGATCTTTGCTTGCTTCTGGTAGCAAAGACAATGACATTATTTTATGGGATGTAGTTGGTGAGGCTGGACTCTTCCGCCTTCGTGGGCACCGTGACCAGGTTGTCTTATGAGCTTTTACTCATTTTATATTTTCTCTTTGTGATTTGAAAGCTGCAGTATTGTGTTTCTTTTACCATTATAGCTGAATTATGTTGTTCCGTCTTTTTACTTGCACATTGCAGGTTACTGACCTTCTTTTCTTGGATTTTGGTAAAAAACTGGTTAGTTCATCCAAAGACAAATTTTTAAGGGTCTGGGACCTTGAAACACAGCATTGCATGCAAATTGTAAGTGGCCATCACAGTGAAATTTGGTCCATTGATGTTGACCCAGATGAAAAATATCTGGTCTCTGGGTCAGCGGACCCTGAACTCCGATTTTACACGATAAAGCATGATTTGGCCGATGGAAAAACTCTACTGGATAAAACTGAATCTGATGCGGATAACAGAAAAACATCTGCTCAGAACAAATGGGAAGTTTTGAAGCATTATGGTGAAATTCCGCGGCAGATCAAGGATAGAGTTGCTACAGTTAGGTTCAACAAGTCTGGAAATCTGCTGGCCTGTCAAGTTGCAGGGAAAATTGTGGAGATATTTCGTGTATTAGACGAGTCTGAATCTAGACGTAAAGCAAAAAGAAGAGTTAATAGAAAGAAGGAGAAGAAAGCTTCTAAAGTCTCAGGTGAGACTGCTGAAAATGGAACTATTGAAGATGAAGTTGGTAATGATATCACTGTTACTGTCCCTGATATCTTTAAGCTCATGCATACTCTTCGAGCCAGCAAGAAGATATACTCCATTTCTTTTTCTCCAATCACTTCGAGAAGCTCTTTGGCTACCTTAGCATTGTCTCTGAACAATAATTTATTGGAAGTTTATTCAATTGATAGTACTTCAACCACAAAATTAAGTGCCGTTGAGCTCCAGGGACATCGTTCTGATGTGAGAAGTGTCACACTTAGCTCAGATAATACTCTTTTGATGTCAACAAGTCACAGTACAGTTAAAATATGGAATCCCAGTACTGGTTCTTGCCTCAGAACTATTGATTCAGGATATGGACTGTGTGGTCTATTTGTACCGGGTAACAAGTATGCGGTTGTTGGTACAAAAGGTGGTACACTAGAAATTATTGACGTTCGAAATGGCACTTGTATGGAAGTAGTTGAAGCTCATGGTGGCTCTGTTCAGTCTATTGCTGCAACTGCTGATGGATTTGTCACCGGGAGTACAGATCATGATATCAAGTTTTGGGAGTATCAAACCACTCAAAAGCCTGGGCAAGTGCGTTCTTTAGACCCTTCTGCTTTTTTCTTCATTTTTGTTGGGTTGATGCTTCTCTCTTTGGTTGAATAACTTCTGATTGTTTATTGTACCATACTGCTGGACCTATCACTTGGTTTCCATTCTAATACATTGTTATACTATTGCTATTGCTAAATGGTATACCACTATTGATGTATTAATTTTGTGTGGTTGACAGGATTCTAAGAGTTTAGTGGTGTCTCCGGTGAGGAATTTGAGAATGAATGATGATGTTTTGGTGGTAGCTGTCAGCCCAGAGGGTAAATATATTGCTGTTGCTCTTTTAGACCAGACAGTGAAGGTTGGGTGGACACTTTTATTCTTGTTATTTTCGCATGTTCTTTATGTTGCTTTAATGATTGAATATCAATATCATATTCAATTCAAGTTTCTTCTGCTTTGCAGTTGAAATAATATTAGGAAATGATATAAATATTCTTTCATTACAAAAATGATAAAGAGTATTATGCATTGATTTGTACCTAGATCTGATTTGACATCTCAATATATAGTGGAGTGAGTGAGATATGCAAAATGAAAGTCAATGTCTAGAGGAATCTAAGCAATGCCTGGGCAGTCCAGCACAACTTTGAAAATCTATATGGCACAATAGTTCTTAATCTATTTGTTAACGTGAGGCATGGAAATTAGCCGATTGACCTGGGCCTCCTTCAATTATTATTTGCTCTGATGTTCGGACTCTTTAAAATAACTGGAGTACCCGTGTTGACACGGGTATGAGTATGGGTATGTGATATGCATTAGATCCTCCAAGTTTCAACCGCACACTGCGCCGTTCATGCTTCTTTCTTTTTCTTCTTTCCTGTTTCTGCTCTTTGTAAATGTAGCACCGTTGCCGAGAGAGTGGAGAAAGACGGTAGTGCTAGGTTTTCCCTTCTTCTTCTTCTTTTTTTTCCTTCTCTTTTCTTTTTTTTTTCTCCTTTCCCTCACTGTATCGATGGCTTAGGGTTTTGTTTGTATAAAATGAAAATGAGTTAGTTCTCCACTAAGTCCAAATTGCGATCAAGTCTCTCATTTTCTATTTTTATTACATTTAGTAATTAGCTTCCCATAATTGAAAGTTAAATCTCAAAATTCTATTTTATTCGTCTTAATCCCTTATTCAATACTCATTTTTTTTTTTTTTTGTAAACAATTGAATATATTCAATATGACATTTTGGGTTAGTAAAAAAATTGAAGTTTGAAAGACGTACTCGCATAGAAGGCTTGGTAGGAGTGCAGTATCGGTCATAGCGGGTCAAGCCAGTACGGTACCAATGCTTTCTTTCTAATAAGAACCATCCCCTCGCTCAGTCCAATGGGTTCTCTATCTTTACTACATGGTATTCGTCGGCCTTTGGAAATAGTAAATCAGTTCCTTGCCTTCCCCAGCGTCGAAGGTGCGTACTATTCGCTTTCAGTAAAGTAGTGTACACCGCCAACAAAGACAAGCAATACCCATATCCGAAATTTGGACTCTTTTTAGTAATATCCCTGCATTCTACATTTTAGAAAATAAAAGATCTGACACTTAGATACATACCCATACCCGAGTCCGGGCATAATAGATTATTTGTACTATGGGTTAATAGATATTCAAGTAATTTGTATCTGAATGGAGAAGATAACTAGCAGAAACCTGCTCATTGGTTGATTAACTTTAGCCTCTTTAAATGTTATGTTTACTTTTGGTTAATAATTATTCAAGTCTTTGCATTTGAATGGATAAGTTTGTTGGCTTGAAGCATTAATTGGTACTTTTCTTTTTCTTTTTTAGTTCTGAACTTGTAAGCCTCTGCCTCATGTTTGTGGCATCTGGTGAGCCATAAATTGGGTTTTGAAACATTGCTTGCTCGCAAGTTTACTTCTGAAGTCTGAAATGTATTTGATGATGAAACTTTTTGTAATTTTGTCATTTACTATCCTGCATATTGTCACTAACAGGTGTTCTTCATGGATTCACTCAAATTTTTCCTCTCCTTGTATGGCCACAAGCTGCCCGTGTTATGTATGGACGTATCATCTGATGGGGATTTAATTGTTACTGGTTCCGCAGACAAAAATTTAAAGATTTGGGGTCTGGATTTTGGTGATTGCCACAAGTCTCTTTTTGCTCATGCTGATAGGTGCTTCAACACCTTACCAATAATTATACTATATGTCTTTGCACCTCCCTCCTCCCCGCCTCAACACAAGTTTCAATTTTTATATAAAAGCAGCTCTGACATGTTTTAATTACAGTGTCATGGCAGTTAAGTTTGTACGCAATACCCATTACATGTTCAGTGTGGGGAAAGACCGCCTTGTGAAATACTGGGATGCCGACAAGTTTGAATTGCTTTTAACTCTTGAAGGTCATCACTCCGAGGTCTGGTGTCTTGCAGTTAGCAACCGTGGGGATTTTCTTGTAACAGGATCTCATGATAGATCCATTCGCCGTTGGGATCGTACAGAAGAGCCTTTCTTTATTGAGGTAATACTTTTTAAGTTCTCCATTGTGCTAAAGCTGCAGTGCTAAGCAAATGCGTTACATATTTCACCTTATTGTTCCTCACTTCAGTTGGGGCTTGTCATTAAGCCTATATTTGAGCTCCATATTTTCCAAAACTCATTTTCAACCATACGTTCTCCCATAAAATAAGTTTACACGTAAACCCAAAACTTTTCCCTACTTTTTAACCACACATTTTCCAAAAAAATCGCTATTATAAAACCTATTTTCCCCAATAAATGGGGCTCAAACAGGGCCTAATTGTACCACTAAAACCATGATTGTGATTTTATTTGCAGGAAGAGAAAGAGAAAAGGTTGGAAGAGATGTTTGAAGCTGACATTGGCAATGCATTTGAGAATAGGTATGTGCCAAAGGAAGAAATTCCGGAAGAAGGAGCTGTGGCATTAGCTGGGAAGAAAACTCGAGAAACTGTTGATGCAACAGACTCAATCGTTGAAGCATTAGACATGGCAGAAGAAGAACTGAAGCGTATTGCTGAATATGAGGTATGCAGAGTCTTGCCATTTTATTCACTATGTGCCACATTTTGTATTCTGACATAGAAGATTAGTATCAAAGTCTCACACTTTTGTTTCCTCTTCATTCTTGAGACCCCTTGCCAAGGGGAAGGGGAATCTAACTTGTGTAGTGACTTGATTATTGATATTAGTCAAATCCAATACGATACTTCAAGTTTAGTTTCAACAAATTTTGTGATTTTTCAGGAGGAAAAATCAAAAGGAAAAGTTGCTGATTTGAGGCCAAATATTCTTATGCTTGGACTTTCTCCTTCTGATTATGTTCTGCGTGCAGTTTCTAACATTCACACTAATGATTTGGAGCATACCTTGCTAGTAAGTGTGGTGACATAGTCGTGCATTGAAGCCATCCATCCTGTGTGTTGGGTTTATGGATAATTTCTTATTGTGGTGGATTGAATTAATACGCTTTTTGGTGGCCTTTAATTTGAAGAAAACTATGTTTTGAATAGTATTTTTTAGAGAATGTGGTTAAAAAGTAGGGAAAAGTTTTGGGTTTATATGTAGAATATTTTATTGTGTGAATGTGTGGTTGAAAAAGATTATGAGAAATAAATTAAAATAAATTAAATTAATTTAAAGGCCACAAAACAGGGGCTATATCTATTGTACATTGGATATGTTTGTACCTGAAATTTCTATCCATCATTTGTACCACTGCTTCTATTAGTTTGAAAACACTGAACTACTATGAAGTACCCATTTATCCCTTGCACCAAGAGATTTTAACATCTGTCAATTTGATCATGGTTTTCTCTGGCATTATGAATTTTTTTATCATTGTTATATCGATCGATTATGTGCTGCTGCAGTCGGTTAGGATTGACACACATGATTGCGAGTTTGCTTCAACTCCATAAATATTTTGGTGAATTCTGACAAAGTGAAAAGCAGTTACGTTGATTGATTGGGATAGCGAAGTTGTTGCATTTATTTTGGGTTGAAAATAGAACTATTGAATTATTAATCCATTTGATACTCTGGAAACACAATTACATACACAGTAATAACTTGCCCCAGCTTTCCACGCTGTGGCCCCTGGTTTTATAGATTTAAAGTGGCACGGTAATGCAGAGATATGGCTTTAGATTTTCATTCTCATATTATTTCTTATTGCTTGCTGTGTGCTTCTTTGTTTCTTTTCTGTTTTCATCAGTAGAACTAATAGTTTAGATATTAAGTCTCAATCTAATGAACTACAGTTAAAAGTAAAATGCACTTGTTGTAGCTACAAACCCTGCTCTGAATATGATCCAGTTTCTGTTTTTATGTTGACCTTGTCAACTATTTTCATGGTTAACTGTTCTGTTTTCACATTTGGAAAAAGGTTAAATAATTTCTATTTGACTTTCTTGCAGGCTCTACCATTCTCAGATGCTTTAAAGATCTTGTCTTATTTGAAAGATTGGGCTTCTTTACCCGATAAGGTCAGTGCTTCTTTAATGACATGGAATAGAATCATATTGTATCACGTGGACATGCAGCACAGCTTGAATTGCATTGCGCAAACTGAATGAAGATCTATCTGCCATATATTTTAATTTTTCAGTCCATGCGGTTAATGTTTATGACACCATGGTTTTGACCAATACAAATGTTTGTCTGTTGTGCAATATACATTCTCTTCACAATGGCAATTGGCAAGCCTGTGATTTTGTTGTACTTCTGTTGGCCTATTTAATTTTTAGCTGTAGCTTTTCTTCATCCAGTATCTGTCGTGCAATATATTTCTCTTCAGTGGCAATTGGCAAGCCTGTGATTTTGTTGTACTTCTGTTGGCCTATTTAATTTTTAGCTGTAGCTTTCCTTCATCCAGTTCGTTATGTAATCCATTTCAATTTTTTATTTTACTATTTTTTTTTTTTGGGGGGGTGGGGGGATGACCTGAGATTTTTGTTTTTAGAGGGGCAGGGGCATTTGGCGGAGTCCTGCTTGTTTGTAAAATAGCAAAAGTACTCCGGGATGGGGTTTATGGTTCTGACCTTCAGAATAATAAAAGGGTGGTAAGAAAGAGAAAATGTTGTAGGTATATATACACCTTCACATGCAGAGAATCCAAGGAAAAATGATTAAATCACTCAGAAAGGTATGATCCCTAGAACATTACCTAACAGGAAGACTTGGGATCCCTAGAACATTACCTAACAGGAAGACTTGGTCAAATTCTAACATCTAGGAAGCATTGATATTGACGCAAGACACAAGTACGGACATATTGATCATGCCGAAATTGGGAAAATGTTGAAACCTTTCAACAATATGATCCACAGTAACACATTGTTCATTGCTGGCATTTTCTTAAATATATGGTGACTGCATTGATTTTGATCCTTGTGATTTTAGGTTTAGCTGGTAGGTCCTCAACTGCTTGACCATTTTGAAGTTATTGATATTCTCATTATGTCACTGGTTTCCCCTGAAAGTTGGAAATTACGATATGATTATGCTTGTGTATTATCTGATCATAAAGATGGTGTTCTCTATCAAAATGGTATGGCTGACGTTTCATTCGTAATCTTGTTATTATTTACAACTGTTTTTTGCTGTTGCGGCAGGTTGAGCTTGTCTGCCGAGTTGCCACAGTGCTATTGCAGATCCATCACAACCAGCTTGTTTCTACCGTGGCTGCCAGACCTGTCTTAACTTTACTCAAAGACGTTCTTCATGCAAGAGTTAAGGTAATTTTAGGATTATGTTCATATTCGATTAAGCTTAAAGAATTTTCTTACAAGTAAGTTCGTTCTAAGATAAATAATTTTTTGGTCATTCAAAGAATGTTCTATAATTTATTACTAATTCTGAAAGATTTTTGTGATCTGTTTGGAAAAGGCTCACCCGATGAAGTCAATTTAGAAAGTTATAACTAGTAACTAAAAGCAAATTTAACAGCTTCTGTATTCTGAAGCTAAGATTAAAAGCTAGAGAAATTGTAAGATAAGATTTGAGTTTAATAAGGACATTTTCATATTTGTCTTCTGATGTTACGAGTGCTCCTAATATCTGAATTTTATGTTTACTATTACATAATATTTATTATCCTGAATCTGGGTACTGATTTGTACCTGCTTTACTTGCCTGGAAATTGTAGCTGGCGAAATTCAATGGACGCGTCTTAGCATCCCAATTCTGTATTTCAGCAATTTGAACTTGAGTATGCTACTGCTTTGCCTTGTAAATTAATGTTTGCATATGCACAGGAATGCAAAGATACTCTCGGTTTCAACTTGGCGGCAATGGATCATCTTAAGGTAGGTAGTTCATATATGAATCTGTAACATAATATTGATTTCTCCGCATTTGGAAATAACTAAAACTCATTTGCATATCGAACCAGCAATTGATGGCTGCAAAGTCAGATGCACTATTTCGAGATGCAAAAACTAAAGTGTTAGAGATACGCTCAAAGTATTCAAAACGTGCTGAAGCAAGGATGGAACCAAAAGAAGAAAGGAGAAAAAAGAAGAAACAGAAGAAGGTAGATAATGGACATGTTTGGTCTTGACTTACGGACATTGGTCTGATATGTATTTTATACGTCAATAAACTCGTTCAGCTGTCTAGGGTGGGAACTGATGCCATTTTATTTTTTTTTTCAATTTCCCTGGTGTCACTTCCATTTTTGTCAAATTTCATTACTCTTGATAAAGGAATTCGGTAGTGAAAGCGGCCAAGTTTTGCTTAGATGTTGTAAATAGACGTTAGAGGTCAAGCAATTATACGGTAGTGTCGTGTATTTGTAGCCTTGAGGTGGATGGTACATCACTTGTGAGCGAGGGCACCAATTTTGGACGCAAATCCATATTGATGTATTACTGCACAGTTTTGGTATGTTCTTTTTGGTTCCTAATGCTTTGCCTGTATCGACCCAAAAATTCAGTTTTCAAATTGCTACTAACTATAAATTTTAGCTTTAAAGGTGTAAAAACATGGAATTTATACGAACACCATTTAATTGTTAAAAACTAATAATCAATAAAAATATGCATATTATATTTGATTAATGAAATAAATAAATGCATGTTCCACTAATAAACCATAACATAGTCTTGAATTTATTACTCAATAAAACAGGTTTTAAATTCGTAAATAAAAATCCATAAAACTAAGGAATTGTTGAAATAAAAGAAATAAGGACTTGTTACACCGGATTATGTTTTTTATGAGTTCCATAATCTTGACACAACGACTGTACCTCACCACCCGTCAACCAACGACCCGATCTAACCTGTGAGGAGTAGGGAAAATTGTGAGTATATGGGAATACTCAGTAGGACAAAAACATATGGTGCAATCTCGAATAAAATTATTCAAATCATGCGTCAAGAAAAATCATACCGTCATCATATCTTTAGAAATCGGTAAGAGCTCATATCATATCATATCATTTGTACCTGGATGGCCATAACATCATATTATATCATATCTTTAACTTTCATAAGCATGAAATTCATCAACATGAAGAAATAAAATTAAACGGGATAAACAACTACACCTCTTTTCCTACCTTGTTAAACTTGCTTTAATTATGGAAGACAAAAATTTACGTTCCAACAATCTCTTTTTCTTTTCTGCCTCTGCTTTGTGCCGTGAAAGTGTATATATATTTTATTTTGTCTATTCTACCATATGATGCAATTATATACATAAGGAATGAAAATTGGATCTTCAAGTCGGCACGTAGCCGGAACGTGCAGAATATTGTTTAGTTAGATAAAGTGATTGAAAGTTTGAAACTGAATTTGAAACAAAATTGGACCAAGTCTATCCAACCTAGGATTTGTACACGTTTCTATCCATGATTCCTAGTGAAAAGAAATATCTCAACCAATCCATACGTGGCATCCTATAATTTTTTTTTTTTTAAAATCAATCACTAACCTACCAAAACAATTCTTGCTCTATACGTCTCAACTGTCAACCATGACAAAATTCTAAAGTCATTAATTAATCAACTAAAATATGATTTAAGGCCACATCTCTCGACCTCGATAACTTGGGCTCCGTTAATCCAAATTAACTTTTTCTCGAGCCTAATATTCATAATTATTTACGATCTATCTAATGAGACCAATATTCATGTACTTATCATTACTTGGTCAAAATCTAAAACATATGACCCATATAAAATATAATTTAATAAATGTATCGTTTTAGTCCCTAACTTTCAAAATATTAAAATATAGCATACGAAAATTAAATTCTATTCTATAGAAATTTTCGGGGCATTACAATCTTCTCCCCATAAAATATTTTCGTCCTCGAATCGAAAAGTTCTGGATACTTTATTTTAAGCTCTTCTTCTTTCTCCCAAGTTGCCTCATCAGGTCTATGATTTCGCCATTGGACCTTGACTAAGGGAACTATTTTATTTCTGAGTTGACGCACTTTTCTGTCTAAAATCATCGTCGGAACTTCTTCATGCGATAAGTCTTTTTGCATCTCCAATGTCTGATAATTTACCACATGATTGGGATCATGGACGTATTTTCTGAGCATTGATACATGGAACACGTTATGCACTGCTGCAAGTTCAGGTGGTAAGGCCAGTTGGTAAGCCACAACACCAATCATTTCCAAAATTTCGAAAGGTCCAATAAATCGCGGTCTTAGCTTCCCTATCTTACCGAATCTCAATACACCCTTCATGGGAGCTACTTTCAGAAAAACTTTGTCCTCCACACAAAACTCCAAATCCTTTCTCCTACCATCATCATATCTTTTCTGTCGGTCCTGTGCTGTTTTTATTCTGGCTCTAATCTTGTCAACTGCCTCAACTGTTCGTTCAATGATTTCAGGACCCAAAATTCTGTTCTCTCCGACCTCATCCCAATGTATAGGAGACCTGCACTTCCTACCATAAAGGGCTTCATATGGAGCCATACCTATAGTAGCCTGGAAGCTATTGTTGTAAGCAAACTCCACTAACGGCAGGTGTGTTTCCCAATTACTACTAAGATCCAAAATACATGCCCTCAACATATCTTCAAGAGTTTGAATGATTCTTTCTGACTGCCCATCTGTCTGAGGATGATAAGAGTACTAAATTTCAATTTCGTCCCCAAGGCTGCCTGCAAACTTTTCCAAAATTTAGATGTGAACCTCGGGTCCCTATCCGAAACAATGGTGACTGGTACTCCATGCAATCTGACTATCTCCCTGACATATAATTGTGCGAACTGTTCCATGTTGAAATTTACTTTGATTGGCAGAAAATGGGTTGACTTCGTCAGACGATCAACTACTACCCAAATAGCATTGTGACCTCTTACTGACCTCGGAAGGCCTACCACAAAGTCCATTGCTATGTGTTCCCATTTCCATTCTGGAATATCCAACGGTTTCAATAGTCCTGACGGCCTTTGATGTTCTGCCTTGACTTGCTGACAGACAATACATTTCTCCACGAATAGACCAGTTCCTCTTTTCATGTTTCTCCACCAAAATGTATCTCAAAGATCTCGATACATTTTCGTACCGCCTGGATGTGCAGCATACGGGGTGGAATGAACCTCTTCTAAAATCTTGTTTCTTATACTTTCGTCTTTAGGTACACATAACCTTCCTTTAAAAGTTAGCGCGTTATCTGTAGATATCTCAAATCCTCCATGTTTGTTTGTACCAACTTCAGCCTTAATCTTCTGCAAAAATGGGTCCTTATCCTGTGCTTCCTTGATTCGATCCCGAAGAGTAGGTTGAATCATGAACGCTTTTATTATTGCTGTAGTCTGGGTTGGAGGAGTGATGACTTCTAATCTCAGTTTTTCAAAGTCTTTTATCAAATGTTCCTGTACCGTGGGTAAAACAGCTAACTGGGATCCCATCTTCCTGCTTAAGGCATCTGCCACTACGTTGGCCTTACCTGGATGGTAATGAATTGTACAGTCATAATCTTTCACGAGTTCCAACCATCTCCTCTGTCTCATATTTAGTTCCTTCTGTGTGAAGAAGTATTTGAGGCTCTTGTGGTCTGTATAGATTTCACACTTCCCACAATAGAGATAATGACGCCATATCTTTAGGGCGTGGACCACAGCTGCAAGTTCCATGTCGTGTGTTGGATAGTTTTGTTCATACTGCTTCAACTGTCTCGAGGCATAAGCAACTACTTTTCCATGTTGCATCAAAACACAACCTAAACCCTGCTTGGAGGCGTCAGTGTAAATCACAAATCCATCAGAGCCATCTGGTATTGTCAAAACAGGAGCCGAAGTTAATCTCTGCTTGAGTTCTTGAAAACACATTTCACAATTTTCAGTCCACTGAAACTTCACACCCTTCCTAGTCAATTGAGTCATTGGACCTGCTATTTTTGAGAAACCCTCAATAAATCTCCGATAATAGCCAGCCAAACCTAAGAAACTACGGACTTCACCGACACTGGTTGGACTAAGCCAATTTGTTACTGCTTCCACTTTAGCTGGGTCTACCTCAATTCCCTGGGCGGTAACCACGTGGCCAAGGAAACCCACTCGATCAAGCCAAAATTCACACTTCTTGAATTTGGCGTGTAATTTCTCCTTCCTCAAGGTTTCAAGGACCACTAGGAGTTGTTCCTCATGCTGCTCTTTATCCTTTGAGTACACAAGTATATCGTCGATAAATACTATGACGAACCTGTTCAAGTACTGATGGAACACTCTGTTCATGAGATCCATAAATACAGCTGGAGCATTGGTCAAACCGAAAGGCATGGCAGTGAATTCATAATGTCCATAACGAGTCCTGAAAGCAGTTTTCAATATGTCGTTTGCCTTAGCCTTCAGCTGATGATACCCTGACCTCAAGTCGATCTTCGAAAACACTGTTGCGCCTCTTAACTGGTAGAATAAATCTTCTATTCTTGGCAATGGGTATCTATTCTTGATAGTCAGGTGATTTAACTCTCTATAGTCAATACACATCCGCATACTCCCATCCTTCTTCTTCACGAAAAGTACTGGGGCACCCCAAGGAGATACGCTCGGTCGAGTAAAACCTTTCTCCAGCAATTCTTCTAACTGTAACTTCAATTCTTGGAGTTCTTTTGGTGCCATTCGGTACGGGGCCTTAGATACCGGTGCAGCTCCGGGAGTCAAGTCAATTGTAAATTCAACTTGCCTGTTTTGTGGAATACCCGATAGATCTTCTGGAAATACGTCTGTAAAGTCTTGCACAATGTTAATATCATTAATAGTCATTTCTGTATGTCGGGAACCGATGATATTTACTAGGAATCCTTGACACGACTCCTTTCTCAACATCTTCTCCGCTTTAATGGCTGATACAAGTCGAGGTAGGGATTTGATCTTTGCTCCAAAGAAACGGAATTCTTCCTCTCCTGGTCTGTGAAACAATACTTCTTTCTCGTGACATCGAATGGTCGCATGATTAAATCCCAACGAATCCATGCCTAAGATAACATCAAAATCTTTCATCTCCAAAAGGTATAAGTCTGCCCGTAATATTTTCCCGTCAATCTCTAATTTCATAGCCTTGGTCATCTGATTTGTGCAAAGATTTCTTCCTGAAGGGATACTGACCTCTAATTCATTATTTGTTTTCACACGTGCAAAGTTTGACTTAGCTACGAAGGATGCAGAGATAAAAGAGTTTGTAGCTCCAGAGTCAGAAAGTATGTAGGCAGGTACATCGGATAATAACAGAATACCTATTTTTCAATATTTATAGTGTTAGACGTAGCGATCATGGGGCAAGGATAATACAAGTGTAGTATTAGCTAAAAAGAACATAGGCAGGTGCGAAAAATGAAAACAAGATACCTGCTATCACATTCGGATTCTGATCTGCCTCATGTTGACTCAATGCAAAAATTCGAGCCTTTCCATTTTTGTTCTTGTCCTGATCATCATCCCTCTTCCTTCGAGGCTCCATGCAGTTAAGAGCAATATGTCCCGGCTTACCACACCCAAAGCACATGTTTTTCCCAAGTAAGCATTCACCTCTGTGGAGTTTATCACATTTAGGACAAGGGGGAATACTCCCACTCGTCCCACCGATACGAATTCCAGTATTTGGTCTTTTCTTCTGCCAATTATGTCTGTCATTACTCTGATCGTTCCACCTTCTTTTTCCAGACGACTCCGTGCCTTGCTGGGCATACTGCTGAAATGTAGTCCTCTGATAAGAAATAGCATGAGCCCTCTCTAACATTTCACGATATGAGGTGAAACGATGGGACATAATGATCATCCCAATCTCTGGGCGTAGACCATTTTCGAACCTCCTGATCTTCTTAACTTCCGTATCTACCAAATGCGGAGCATACCTTGAGAGCTGCTCAAACTGTCTCTCGTAATCAGTAAGCGACCTGTTTCCCTGTCTGAGCTGCAGAAACTCTGATTCCTTAAAGTCTCTCAAAGCCTGCGGAAAGTACTTTGCCATCACTTCCTCCTTAAACTGTTCCCAAGTTAGGTTACGCTGTTATTCTTCAGTCCTAGTACGTGAGACCGATTCCCACCAATGACCAGCTGCTCCAATCAACATGAATTCGGCGCATAGTACCTTCTGCGCATCCGTACAAGCAATATGTCTGAATATGCGCTCCAAGCCTCTTATCCACTCTTCAACAGCTAGTGGGTCGGAATTTCCATCGAAAGTAGAAGGCTTGTACCTACGGAACTGTTCAACTACTGAGACGGCACCAGGGACAGGCGAATGCCCATTCTGCTGTGGCGGCACATTCTGTGGTGGAGGTGCTTCATTCTGTCTGGCCAACTCTTGTACCGCTCGCAACAGGTCACGCATCAAATTCGTGTGGGTAGGTGGTGCCATTTCCTAAAGATTTAACATAAGGTCACGATCACATGCCAGTACTAAGTCTAACATGTTTTACCTATATTATCGTAATACATATCATAAATTGAGATAGAAAATAAATTGCATGTCTTAAGAATTTAAACGTTGGCATTTCAAAAGATTTAAGTTATGTAAAAGATTTAAATAAATTCTTCTTCTTACCCCTTTACATACCTTAGAGTCGTCGTAGGGGGTCGATGGGTGGTCGTCGAGTGCCAACGATCATTCACATATTTAATAACTTTAAATTGTCATTATTTTTAAATTACAAATCTTAAGAGAATATAAATTTTTAACAAACACTAAACATGGAAATGACTAAGCAAATAAACATTTTATTACACGTAACATTAGAAAACGAATGTCAAATGTTTACATAACATCGTCATTGTATATATATATATATATATATAGTGTGTGTGTAACAAATATCATGCATAATTAGATTAAAACAAATAAGCACTTATTTCACCTAATGATTTAGATTAATCAAATTTTCACATAAATAATCATATATAGAAATAATCATTTGGCATATTCCTTTTAAAACAACCAACCATTTAACAAAAAAAAAAAAATTTTTTTTTCTTTTTTTTTCCTCACTGTTCACGTGAACAGTACAGACGTCACTGTTCACGTGAACGTGAACAGTGACCGTCACCGTTCATCGTGAACAGTGACGTGAATTTTTTATTTTTTTTGTCTACAGGACCAATTTTAAAACTCTTGCTCTGATACCAAACTGTAACGACCCAAAAATTCAGTTTTCAAATCGCTACTAACTATAAATTTTAGCTTTAAAGGTGTAAAAACATGGAATTTATACGAACACCATTTAATTGATAAAAACTAATAATCAATAAAAACATGCATATCATATTTGATTAATGAAATAAATAAATGCATGTTCCACTAATAAACCATAACATAGTCTTGAACTTATTACTCAATAAAACAGGTTTTAAATTCGTAAATAAAAATCCATAAAACTAAGGAATTGTTGAAATAAAAGAAATAAGGACTTGTTACACCGGATTATGTTTTTTATGAGTTCCATAATCTTGACACAACGACTGCACCTCACCACCTGCCAACCAACAACCCGATCTAACCTGTGAGGAGTAGGGAAAATTGTGAGTATATGGAAATACTCAGTAGGACATAAGCATATGGTGCAATCCCGAATAAAATTATTCAAATCATGCGTCAAGAAAAATCATACCGTCATCATATCTTTAGAAACCGGTAAGAGCTCATATCATATCATATCATTTGTACCGGGATAGCCATAACATCATATCATATCATATCATATCTTTAACTTTCATAAGCATGAAATTCATCAACATGAAGAAATAAAATTAAACGGGATAAACAACTACACCTCTTTCATACCTTGTTAAACTTGCTTTAATTATGGAAGACAAAAATTTACGTTCCAACAATCTCTTTTTCTTTTGTAGCCTCTCCTTTGTGCCGTGGAAGTGTATATATATTTTATTTTGTCTATTCTACCATATGGTGCAATTATATACATAAGGAATGAAAATTGGATCTTCAAGTCGGCACGTAGCCGGAATGTGCAGAATATTGTTTAGTTGGATAAAGTGATTGAAAGTTTGAAACTGAATTTGAAACAAAATTGGACCAAGTCTATCCAACCTAGGATTTGTACACGTCTCTATCCATGATTCCTAGTGAAAAGAAATATCTCAACCAATTCATACGTGGCATCCTATAATTTTTTTTTTTTAAATCAATCACTAACCTACCAAAACAATTCTTGCTCTATACGTGTCAACCACGGCAAAATTCTAAAGTCATTAATTAATCAACTAAAATACGATTTAAGGCCACATCTCTCGACCTCGATAACTTGGGCTCCGTTAAGCCAAATTAACTTTTTCTCGAGCCTAATATTCATAATTATTTACGATTTATCTAATGAGACCAATATTCATGTACTTATCCTTACTTGGTGAAAATCTAAAACATATGACCCATATAAAATATAATTTAATAAATGTATCGTTTTAGTTTCTAACTTTCAAAACATTAAAATATAGCATATGAAAATTAAATTATATTCTATAAAAATTTTCGGGGCATTACATTGCCTATCTGTTTACTCATAACTGGTCTCTTGCTCATAGTGGGCGGGAGATGAGTTGTCTATTTGTTGCCACATCACTGGTGGAGTCTAAAATGTTGGTGATGTGGCAACACGTTCAGTTGGCCACATATCTCCTACCCATTAATAAGAGATTAGTTCTGTTACTTTACTATCTTAAACAGAATCTTTTGAGAAAATTTTGTTTCCTGACTTTTTTTACCATAATTTAGGAGCTCAATTCTTTCTTTGGAACAAATTGAGGGAATCAAATTTCTGACTCTTAGCTCTTGCGCATGATTTCGGATGACAGGAAGAAACGAGGAATGATCGTTGTATGATAGAAGCACGAAGTTGTTGACAGTTTCAAAAAATGTCTATTAAAATGACATTGACAGTGATAGAGATAGAGATAGAGATAGAGATCAACATGACAAAAGAACCTAGTCCACAATATCTCCTAATAGATTCTCCTAGTCCACAAGCACGAAGTTGTTGACCGTTTCTTCATGGAATATGCCGCTTTTAAATGGATTAGAATAGTCAGGTAGAACTGTTGAAAAAAAAAAAAAAGACAATATACAGCTCACCCTGATAACTACTATCAAAAAGAAGATCGACACAAATCATAGTCCACAATATCTCCTAATAGATTCCAACGACTAAATGGTAGGAATAATATTAATATGTGGATGCCCTAGTTTCTCCATGCGAGTTTATTTGACTCGTGACCTAGTCAATAGGGCATGCATTTACGTCATCTTTTGATATGATTTGTCATATAGTTTCTACTTTTTGTTATAGTTGACTCTATGTACAGTTATACCAAGAACACTATCCATCCTTGGATAAGAAAAAAATAAAAAGGAAAATACTTGTTGTACTACACAATTTACATAACAGATCGACGAGGTATCAAAAGAAAGTAGGGGAGATTTTATTTTTTATTTTTTATTTTTATGATTGATGAGTTTTTGACCCAATCAAATCTCGTCTCATTATCTGTTGGTAAACAAATTTGTAAATTGTGATGTCCATGTAGCACAACCGAAAAAGATATCCACGAGTATTGAGCAATCGAGTATCCCAATAACAAGTTTATGGGCCTGTCTGTTCTTGCTAAAAATCAGTTTAAAATTGATTATGTAACCGTTGCAGCCGAAAAGCTTGACCAACTCTTTCTACCGTGGGACCCATGAACGGTCAAAAAATCACTTCTTTGGATGAAAGAATCAAGAACAGACAGCTTATAAATACCTTGCATATTTAGCATCTATAATCAATCTAGGCTCTGAGAATTCAATTCAATGACTTCGCAACCAGAGATGCTAAACTTTGTTTTCATACCTTTTTTTGCCCCTGGCCACATGATTCCAATGATAGACATGGCAAAACTTTTCGCAGAACGCGGTATTCGTGTAACAGTAGTCACGACGCCCTCAATGCCATCCGGTTCAATTCAGTGATTGATCGTGCTGGACTCCCCATTCAGCTTCTTCAGCTCCGGTTTCCATGTGAGGAAGCTGGTTTGCCCATTGGATGTGAAAATGGAGACGATTTACCGTCCTATGAGTTAACGAGGAACTTCTTTAATGCACTCAGAATGCTACAAAAGCCACTGGAACAAAAGCTGCAAGGACTTGAGCCAGCTCCAAGTTGCATTATATGCGATAAGCATCTGACATGGACTGTTGATTTGTCAAATAATCTTCAGGTTCCGAGGATTGTTTTTGATGGAACGAGTTGCTTCACACAACTAATTGAGCTTAATTTGCACATTTCCAAGGTTCATGAAAGTGTGCCTGAGATGGAGCCTTTCGTCGTGCCTAATTTACCACATAAAGTCGAGTTTACTAAGCTCCAGCTGCCTGTATTGTTCAATCCAGGCCCGGCAAATGGAATCCACGATATTCTTGAAGAGATACAAGCAACTGAAACACAATCTTATGGGGTGGTGGTCAATAGTTTCGAACATTTGGAACAAAGGTACGTAGATGAATTTAGGAAGATCAGAGGGGGAAAGGTTTGGTGCATTGGTCCACTATCACTTTTCAACAGGGAGAATTTGGACAAAGCTCAAAGAGGGAACGAGGCCTCCATTGATATGAATCAGTGCTTGAAGTGGCTTGATTCACAAGAGCCTAATTCTGTAATCTATGTGTGTCTTGGAAGCCTCAGTCGTCTAACACCTTCACAATTCATAGAGCTGGCTTTAGGCCTAGAAGCGTCAAATTATCCATTTATTCTAGTGACAAAAGGAGGAGAAGAAATAGAGAAGTGGGTCTTGGAAGATGGATTTGAGGAAAGAATAAAGGAAAGAGGCCTTTTGATCCGAGGTTGGGCGCCGCAAGTACTGATTTTATCCCACTCTTCAATAGGAGCATTCTTAACACACTGCGGTTGGAATTCAACTCTAGAAGGAATATGTGCTGGCGTGCCAATGATCACATGGCCTTTGTTTGCCGAGCAATTTTTTAATGAAAAATTAGTAGTACAGATTTTGGGCACAGGTGTAAGAGTTGGAGCTGAAGGTGCTGTAGACTGGATCACCCAAGAAATGTCTGGGGCGAAGGTGATGAAGGACAAAGTTAAGGCTGCCACTGATATTGTAATGGATAAGGGAATAAAAGGATGTGAGAGAAGGGAAAAAGCAAAAGAGTTAAAAGAAATGGCAAAGAAATCAGTAGAAGAAGATGGATTGTCTTATCTCAACACGACGCTGCTGATTCAAGACATTGAGCAGCTGGTGAAGAAGAATAAGCAATCAACATAAGGATCGTTCATACCTAGTTATTGCACATGATGTGTTGTAATTATGTCCTACTCTTGTTGATTATAAGGTAATGCACGTTTCAAGTATAAGGTTGTCTAGGTAAGCTATTCACTGATATCACTCGTCTTGTTATAAAAAAAAAAAAACCAATTCTTGAATCCCTTCGTGTTATTAAAGTACTGCTGGAAAAAATGAAAAGGAAAAAAAAAAAAAAAAAGGGAACAGCAAAATTTGATCGAGTTCATTGTAATCGATTAGTATTTCAAACATCAGGCACTCTTGAGAAATCAATAGTTTACAGCATACTTTTGCTTTTGCAGTACAGGAAGATCTAACACTGCTTGAAGCATGAAATGTACAAGTTTCATAGCTGCACTATCTTAATTGGATCTGATGAGATGAAATTTTACTGACTGATTCTATAGTCATTTTCCTGAATACTCTCTCTTTTATGTAGAAAATAGAAATCGACCTGAAATATATTAGAGCATCTGCAATGGACGAATTAATTCAACTTTTAGTTTTTAATGTTAGGTGAGCGCATATAGTACTGCTCCTCATTGTAGTCTCACAGAAACGCTTCATACACTTGAGGCAATGCTCTCTCCAATTTTTACTTACTGGTCACATTGATCTGGTGATGCACCATAAGAGAGTATACGTATTGCAACAGTTATTTTTTGTATCGAAAAGCACCTAAAAAATGAACCTTTGCAATCTTTCTTTTGGACAAAAATAATTGTGTCTACCAAAACAATCGTCTTAATAAGTACAATTTCATCGAATAATCTCTCCATATTTGTTGGTGACTTAATTTCTCTCTGTTACGTACAAAATGCCGTCGCTCATTTGACTCTGAGAGAAGTCGACGATGTAGAAAGTGAGGACACATCCAAATTTAAAATATGTATGTGTTAAGGATTTTGACGTGGCTTTGGTAGCATGGACACCAGCAAAAGCTCTGAACTGTTAAGTACAGCATAAATCGCAATGCGATGCTCTCTTGTCAATATTTTGAGTAAGAATTGCAATTATTTTTAAATCAACTCGTTTATTGTCTATTTCAGAGAGCATCCCAGATCCTTATAAAATATTATTCCAAGTGTAAATTGGTTCTTCAGTCCAATTCTTTAGAATACAGGACTGAAATAAGAAATGGGTAATGAAATGCCGACAACTATGCAAATAATTGGGTCTTGTGACATGAGAAGAAACAACGAAATAAAAATTCTACTTACGAGGCTTAACGAAGATCACCCCTGTCAAGTCTGCTAGCATGAGAGAATTAATTGAGAAGGGTGATTTTTCGCATATTTCATAAAGATATAGGAATATCGTCCGCAAAATTTTGCTTAACCCACTTGATAGAGATCGTTAGACAAAATAAATTGCTAATAATCAATTATATGGTGTTGGTCAATTACGGAAAATTGAGAATTTAAGTGGAAAGATACAAGTGCAGTACCATTACCAAATCGATTTTTCTTCAAAATTGTAAAAAATCATTAACTCTTCAAGTAATTTTAGTTAAAACAAATTCGACATCACAAATGGCTTATGTTAAAGTCAATAATAAAAAATAATTCACACAATCTGCATATATCAACTCATTAATAAATTACTAGCGATTTTAATGAACAACAAGATTCTTATCTTGAATTTCATGCAAGTTTGTTAGGTCATATGTAATATCTTAATGGTGAGCCTTGGAAGCAAGAACAAGATTTTTTTTCTTGTGATTTCGAGTTATCTCTGCATCTATTATGAGTTTCGACCTCTATATTTAGAGGGCGGACATAGTATACACTTCAAAAACATCTAATCCTCAACACCCTTTAAATAATACTAGAGAATCAACACAAAATCCTTATAGATACATTAACTAGGAAATGAATAAATTTTAATACAACCTGTACAAAGTGGGAGTAGTGGATACACAACGACATCTCACCATTTACCCACGTACCCTTATAAGAAAATATATTACCCTATTAAACAAGCAACAACTCTCATTCCCTACCTATGTTATTTTACACACTTATAAATTGTAGTGTCAACCTCATTTCTATCATATAAGTAAGCAACTCTATTAATTTCAAAAGGTAGTGTCTAAATTGAAATGAAAATGAAATTTTAGGGACTAATCTTGAACAAAAGAAAAGTTTGTGACCAAAATGAAAAATGTTTGGTGACTAAGCGTATTTTTAATCCATTTAGAAATTGTAAACTATGATGGAGAGAAAAAAGACAACGAAAGGAAAGAAAAGGAAATAATTTACTCTTAATTATATTATAAGAAAAATAAAAAATCATGGAAATCTTTGTCTCGATAATAGACAAAAGCTATCAATATCATGGTGGCTGAATCTATCTTCTATTTCGACAATGACTTTTTACTAAACGTCTAAACGCTATAATTCCAATATTTAGTCATATTCATAACTATTCAATTCAACCCACCAAATGAATTATTAGAGCGTTGAAATGTTGGGGTTGTAAAAATATCAGAACCATGCTTGGCTAGCAGAAGGAGGTTCACAGAGGGGTGGGGTGGTTGGTTCACAGATACTCATAAATGCAAGGGGGTGGGTTTTTTTTTTATTTTTTTATTACAGTGGGCCCCACCCTTGTGTGTATTGGTAAAACTTCTGTGAAACATTATTCTGTACATTTGACTTTACTCAAATCATCAAAACGCTATAATTCCAACATGTCCTAGTCCATGTTGAATTATTATTCGGTGTAGGCAAATGTGATTCGTCGACTTTGGTTACTTCCACGAACTTGGATTCCGGCTAGTACTACTAATCTTTGAAATTCATGTTTACTTTATTCAATCATTGTGAATGAAATAGGGTAGCTTATTTTTAGTCTAATTGACTTGTGTAGCGTTTTTATTTGACTATTTAATTGTGTAGATTATTGTTGGCTTATTTAAATGTTAAGACAATTATAATTGTTTGATGGTATCATCAAAATTTTAAGCGATCGAGATTTTAATCATAAAAAAAATATCAATTCCTAACAATCATTATTTTAAAAGATTTGAAAAGACGTGCTTGACTTGCAGAACTAGGCGTGAGACAGGGCGGAAAAAAACAGCCAACATCTCTTTTGATTGCATTATGTGGGCTACTTTTATTTTCCTGATATTTTAGAGGCTTATGTCACGGGACTAGATTTCTTACACTAGAAAAACTAGACACCGTGCGGCCTTAACGCAACACAATTCCCGTCCCTACGAGAAAACGTTAAGTAAGCCTTTTGACGCCCAAAAATGATTCAACCTTGTAGGCGAAATCAGGACAAACTTTGAGTATGGGATTTGAAGTAACAAAGACAATATGTAGAACAAGTAAGTTTGGGGAGAAAATCTCTCTTGTATATAAAAACCCCACACCAATGTAATATACAATGTGATCTAGGAATTATAGGAATAGCATGAATCCCATAAATTGCATGCCTTCCAACAATTCTCTCAACTCACATATACTATTTGAAATTCTAAGTGATTCCAATCTAATTCAATCTAATAAATTACAAAGGGACCTCATCCCTATTTATAGGCAAATCCCATGTAAACCTCCTTAGATTTAATGGCTAGGATTAATCCTCATCAATCCCCCATCCAAGGGTCTCCATTGGTTTCAACTTGCCTTAAACCTCCTTAGACCAAGAGGAAGCAAACTTGGACTTTGCTTCTTTGCAAGTGGATTCTTCCTTCAAAAATCCCATGTGAATTATGTCCCTTTCATAAATCGTCAAGTTGAGTTTCTCTTCCTTCCTTGGCCATTTCCTTGCAAGCGGGTTAAGTAACCAAGCTTGAACAAGTCTTTCCCAAAATATTTCACAGATACCGCCTAAGGTATTTTCCTGAAAACCACCGGTATCTTTGGGATTTACTGCCCATGTCGCGCCCATGTCACTCCCCATGTCGCGCGGCTTTGCATTACGTGTTGCTTTACGTGCGTCGCACGCGATCGTAGCCTCGTGTCCGGCCATGTCACCGGGCCGCGTCCTGGAGCTGCCCGCAATCCGTCACTGCGATGTCTGGGAGTCGCACCCTCGCAATGCACTGCGATGATCGCACAGTGGCGCAGTGACTGCAGTCACACCCGAATTTTCTAGGCATGATCTGGACATGAACCAGCCACCACGGATATTAGTCATTTCCCCACCATTTTAGATGACATCTCTGTGCCATGTTAGATTTTAGGACATCACCTTGCGATCCGTTACAATCTTCCCCACCTAATCCGCTAACGCCCTCGTAGCGGACCGTGTTCGGCATTTCTCCCAGTACATCATGCCGTGCGTTGTCCTCATCATCCTTAGGGATTTTAACCACTCTCATCCCCGAAAGACGTTGAGTTCCTAGGGGAACATCTTCGGTAGCATCAAGCAATTGGAGTGAATTCATCCGAGCTTCAACCCCATCATGGCTATGTGCTACTTCCGGTTGGCTTGCCGAGATGGATGCCAATGATCCTCGCTTGGGACAATCCCTCATGAGATGTGGTCCTTTACAAAGAAAGCAACCACGAGGGGTGAAATTGTTCCCTTTCTTTTCGGCATACTCCTTCCTCCATGAAGGTTGCGTGTTGCCGCCGGGTCTAGAATCAACTTGGGAATTTTGCCTCCCTTCCGGCTTGCCCCATTGCACGGACTTCCCGAAGTTTCCATCATATCCCCCAAAATTCCCTTTAGCGGGCTTGATGGTTCTAGCTTCCGACTCGGCACTTTCTTCAAACTCCGTTAAAGACTCGGCTACCGTAATAGCTTCATCTACGGTCTTGACATCGCGCCGTTGCAACTCACGTTGCATCCAACTAGCACATCCATCAAGGAAATAGAATAGGGAGTCCTCCTCCGGCATACTTGGGATTTGAAGCACAAGGGTCGTGAACTCTTTGACATAGTCACGAATTGTCCCCGTATGTTTCAACATCCTCAACCTCTTGCGAGCTTCGTAGACGACATTCTCCGGGTAAAATTGCCTTTTGAGCTCCCTTTTGAACACATCCCATGTGTCAATGTTGCAAGCTCCCCGCGCAATTTCACCATGCTTACGACGCCACCATAACGCCGCAACATCCGAGAGGTACATTGAAGCGGTCCGCACCTTCATGGACTCCTCCATAAGATTAACGCCTTCAAAGTATACCTCCATTTGCCATAGGAAATTCTCCACTTCCGAGGCATCACGTCGTCCGTCATAATTCTTTGGTTTTGGATACTCGATCCTTGGCGCAACAACACTAGTAGCGGCACCTCCGCTTGAACTAGCGGTAGAATTTTTGTATTGCTCGAGCTCCTTTCTCATTCTCTCCATCATCAAGGATGATTGATTTCCTTGACCTTGTACGGTGGACACGGCATCTAAGAGTTTGGCTTGGAGTCTACCAAAATCTTCCGTCATCGCGGCTTGTCGAGCTACCACAGCTTGGACATCGCCTTTCACCGTTCGGACATCATTCTCCAATGATGCTTGTACGTCCAACACCTCTTGGACATTAGATTGGAGTGTTTCCAACTTCCCAATGGAGTGTTCCTCTAACGCCTCCATGGAATTTTCAAGAGATTCGATCCTATCACCCATATTTGCTATGATTGGATCAAGCTTGCCCTCCATGGCAATCGCCTCCCGCGCCTACTTCTTGCTCGAGTTTTCTTTGCTTCACTTGGGGCAACACCACGTCCCCCTTTCCTCAACCTCCAAAGTTTGTTGTGGATCCGTCATGATAACAACTTATCACTTGGACGAACTCGCTCTCGATACCACTTGTCACGGGACTAGATTTCTTACACTAGAAAAACTAGACACCGTGCGGCCTTAACGCAACACAATTCCCGTCCCTACGAGAAAACGTTAAGTAAGCCTTTTGACGCCCAAAAATGATTCAACCTTGTAGGCGAAATCAAGACAAACTTTGAGTATGGGATTTGAAGTAACAAAGACAATATGTAGAACAAGTAAGTTTGGGGAGAAAATCTCTCTTGTATATAAAAACCCCACACCAATGTAATATACAATGTGATCTAGGAATTATAGGAATAGAATGAATCCCATAAATTGCATGCCTTCCAACAATTCTCTCAACTCACATATACTACTTGAAATTCTAAGTGATTCCAATCTAATTCAATCTAATAATTTACAAAGGGACCTCATCCCTATTTATAGGCAAATCCCATGTAAACCTCCTTAGATTTAATGGCTAGGATTAATCCTCATCAATCCCCCATCCAAGGGTCTCCATTGGTTTCAACTTGCCTTAAACCTCCTTAGGACCAAGAGGAAGCAACTTGGACTTTGCTTTTCAAGTGGATTCTTCCTTCAAAATCCCATGTGAATTATGTCCCTTTCATACTAATCAAGTTGAGTTTCTCTTCCTTCCTGCCATTTCCTGCAAGTGGGTTAAGTAACCAACTTGAACAAGTCTTCCCAAAATATTCCAAAGACCCGCCCATAGTATTTTCCTACGTAAACCACCGGTATCTTTGGGATTTCATCGCCATGTCGCGCCCATGTCACTCCCCATGTCGTGCGGCATTCTCATTACATGCCTTTGTCTTGCTGCGTCGTGCGCGGCGATCAGCTAATGTCCGCCATGTCCTGGTCAAGGTTCTGGGAGCCGCACCAATCCGCTGCGATGTCCTGGGAGCCGCTCGCACTGGATGATGCACATGCGCATAAGTGCACAGCACAAATCCTAATTTTCTAGGCATGATCTGGACATGAACCAGCCACCACGGATATTAGTCATTTCCCCACCATTTTAGATGACATCTCTGTGCCATGTTAGATTTTAGGACATCACCTTGCGATCCGTTACACTTATCTCGAACCCAAATGGTTAATGTAGGCTAATCACGAAAGGGAAAATTATATAAAACCAGTTGTTTAGTTTCAAGTTTCTGAAAATCAAGTTTATACTTTATTTAATTAAAAATTAGGTTTTAATTTTACAATTAATATTAATAATAATATTTTAAATTAAATTAATCTATATATCCACCATACCACATACCCCACCAAATTTCAATCCCACTTCTCAAACCCTAACAATTTTTCTTCTCCTCCTCTCCCTCTCCCTCTCCCTCTCCCTCTCCCTCTTCTGTCTCTTCTCCTCCCTCCCCCCTATGATTGGCAGCGAACGACAGTGTCAACGTTGTTGTCGGCGTCACGACGCTGACAGCAATGTCAGGATCGAGCTGTTGCAGGCAACCTCTCAATTCTTCTAATGGTAAGCGCGGTTAAAGTGTACAGACCACCAAATTCCGCCGCCGTATCAAGGGTTCTAGACTGCCTTCTTGAGAAAGATGTCCAGTTTCAACTCAACCCCATCAATTTGGTCAGAGGAGAACAAAAGAAACCTGATTACCTCAAACTTCAGGTAGATTTTTTGATGATTTATTATTATGGCGGTGTCGACGATGATGATGGTGGGTGTTGGTGGTGTCATTGTTGGTGGGTGGTTGTGGCGGTGGAGGTGGCGACGACGGGCAGATGAGACGAAGAGTGTATGTGACCAACTATTTGGTCGATCTGTGATCAAGTATTGGTGGTGTAATGGGATTGGGGGACGGGTGTTTGGGTGTATGTGACCAACTATGTGGTCTGTGACCTTAGAATTCGTTAATCTGTGACTCAAAATATAATGTGACCAACAAATTTGGAAATATGTGATTTCTGTGACTTATAAATTTTTTGATCGGTGACAAATGGAGTCAATTGTGACCTATAAATTTTTGGATTTGTGATTTCGAAATAATCTGTGACTAATTAATTTGATAAGTTGCGACCTAAAATTAAATTTTTAACTACTTATCTTTGACATCGGAATTGGAGCAATTATCGGATTTAAGCAGTGACGGAATGGTCATTAAAATAATCGGCGAAATTAAGCGCGACCAGAAAACAGTAGTTGGAGTGGTCGCCGGTCACCGAAGTAGTCGTCGGAGCAATTGGGGAGGTAGAGGTGAGGTGAGGTGAGGTGAGGTGGATTAATTATATTGTATTATAGTTTAATATTTAATTTAATATAATTAATTAATTCATGGAAAACCTAATTTTTGCAATTTTAAAACTTGAGGCCTGATTTTTAATTTCATGATAGATAATATCTGATCCATGAATTTTTCCCATCACGAAATTAGAGTCAATGATTCCTTGGACCCGTGTATCTTAAAAAGGCTTTTTGTGCTTTCAATTTTCAATTGTTTAGGGACTCTTATCTTCGTCTTTCAGTTTTTAGTTTTGAATTTTCAATTAATTTTGTGTTTTGAGTGTCCATTTTGAGATTGTTGAAAACGTTTTCTTTTTGTCATTTTAAAAAATTGTTTTCAAAAAAAAAAAAAATGAAGTTTTGGCTTGGTTTTAACTGAAAACAGCCAAAACGACTTTTTTGGCGTTTTCTATTTTCTTTGTAAATTTTAAACCCTCATCGGCGACTTCACAACGCACCTACAAACCCGGTAACATTAATGTAACATCCAACAATCAAGGCAACTTAGCATGTGGCTCCAGTAACATAGCACGTCGCACGAGGTGCGGTGCTGCGTGGCGACTGTGCAGCGATAGCGTCATGTAGCGGAGGTGCTGCGCTGGGCAGCGTTGTGCTGCAACGTCTCTGTACGCAGCATAATGCAGCGCCTCTATTTCATCTGTTTTCTCATGTATGCATCGTTACTGCTGTGGTGTTTGAGTGGTTGTGGTTGTGATGTTTGTTGCGGTAGTGATATTGGCGATGGTGGTGAAAGTGATGGTGGTGGTAGTCGGTGGCAGTGACGGTGGTGGTGGTGGTGGGACAGAGGGATGGCGTTGGGTGGTGGTGCTTATGACCAATAAATTGGTTAATTTATGACCAATAAATAATATGTAACCAATTATTTGAGATGTGACAAAAAAATTCGAATCGTGACTTGTAAAATTTATAATTCGCGATCGATAAATAAATTGTAACCTACAATTTTTTTTTTATTTGTGACCAATAAATAAATTATGACCTGTAAAAATTTTGATTTGTGATCTATAAATTTTTTTCTTGACCGATAAATAATTTGTAACCAATTTATTCGTTAATTTGTAACCAAATTGTATAGAATTGTGACATTAATATATTTAATTAATAAAAGATATATTTAATTAATTATTTCATAAATAAAATTTAGTACTATCTAATTTTTGAAGTTTTAAACATTGTCTCTTAATTTTGAAATGAGTCATAGTTAAGCTCCTAGCATTTTCTCAATCAAATTTTGTGGAACTTTATTGGGGTACTTACAAAAATACCCTTAAAATTATTGATGTTTTGAAAAATCATATGAAAAGTTTTTAGGAAGTAAAAAATATTGTGTAAAATGAAAAAGTGATACAATGTCACTTTTTTTATAAAAATTATCAATTTTTTACTTTTTTAAAAAAAGTGACAAAACTAAAAAAAAAAGTGACACGCTCTCAAAAAGTGATACAAACTCAAAAAAGTGACACAAACTCAAAAAAGTGTCAAATACCAAAATAGCACCATCCATTTATGTAGCACCAGTAATCATGTTCTTAAAATAATAAACACGTCAAGGCCAATCCACATGCTGATTATGTTAAGAAAATATAATATATTATTTCATTTTTTTTATCTTCTTAAAAAGTGACAAAAACTTAAAAGGTGACAAAAAATTAAAAAAAGTGACACAATGTCACTTTTATAAAATTGGCGGGCAACTTTGACATCCACGGATGGTAATGCATAAAATTAAGTAAGTGACAGTGTGACACAATCTCACTTTTATAAAAAAGTGATTTTGTTAGTCAAAAAAGTGACCAAAAAACCAAAAAAGTAATAGAAAATAGTGAAACATTATAAAAAGTGACTGAAACTCAAAAAAGTGATGTAACTTAAAAAAAAGCAACAGCTAGTTAGCAATCAAGAACACGAGGCGAAAAATGGAAAACAAATATTTCTCTCTTTAGATCCATAACATTAATTGTACGGAAAATGGAAAACAATTTGCGAAGTACCAGAACGCAAATATAATTCATCACCAAAAAAATCCTACAAAGCATAAGTAGTTTCTACAAATAGTCTCCTTACTTCTTCTCATAACAAGTCAACATGGCTGAACGACCATTAGTTACTCATATATGATATAGCAATCCTAAATAAGCAATAAGTAAAAAATTGGGACTGGAAGTAGGGACTCAAATAGGGACGCATGGGACATATGGGGCAACGTAGGCATGAATATGCTCCGGTTGCTTTCCAACATATGTTAGTACCATATCTGTTTCGCGTGGTTACTCGCTAACAATTAAAAGAGAAGCAGACGATTGTGTAAGGAACAAACCTCTTGGAACAAAGTCTCAAAAAGGGGTGTTTATCGAATATGAAGATTACAGTTTGGATACGAACAAGATGCCTCCAAGGGGCGCAAGCACACAAGTACAAGGAGATGAATTAATTAAAATTAATTTAAGAAAAAGTAAATTACATATTCTCTATTTGAGAGTGAATTTTGTCGGTGCTTTCTTCATTGCTTTCATCTTCCTTTTATACTCATTGGGCAGTTTTTAACCGTTTGGATTCTGTTTGTAACTATCCATTTCTTTCATAGTGGCTGACTGACCAATAACTACCATTTGTAACTCCTACCACCAAGTTTTCTTCATAACCGCTTGTCACTAATTTTCTCAAATCATGGGGTGTAATCGTGATGTGCTCAAACCGCCTCAAATCGTGACTTTAGATAACAACAGGGTTCAGTCATCGCTAGGATTCTGGGCGATCCAGCAATTTGGGCGACGACTTCTTCACTTTGGGCGTCCATAGGGTACTTTATTCGCTCAATATCTGGGCGTTCTGCAAGATTGGGAGACGGCGTTCCTTTACTTGTGGGCTTTTACATTATTCAATAATATCATTTGCTTGGGCTTTCATCTTGGATTTCCAATTGGGCTTCGCTCTTTGGGCCATTTAATTTGGGCTACACTTTTAGTTTGTCAACAATATCATTAAGAGATGAACCAACCATGCTCTCAATTATTGCTTTGATGTCGTAAATTGTGTGCAAGAGCTTAACTTCTAACTTTAGAATCTCTCCAGTTTGCATTTTTACAGAAATTAGCAACATGTCTTTTGGATTCAACAACATATGAAGGGTCGAACCACCTCGAATGTTGAGGCATTCTACAGTCTGATTATCATCAAGTGGCTTTCCAGCAGTAATCGGAGTGTACTGATCTGAACAGACGCCTTCTTTCTCCCTGATCTGAGTTTTGATGTTCTAGATGGTATCACTAGGCCTTGCTTCAATAGTAATTGTTTTCTTAGCAGTCGGCATTTTGATAAACAGATTGATAGGTATATGGACAAAAACTTGGACAGTCAAATTTTTATCGATTCCACAATCTACCAGGCTCTGGGCATCCTTGAGATATAAAAATCATGACATAATTCACACAAAAATGCATTTGGAGCAATTAATCGAACGCTTGATTTGCACAATAATTAAATTGTATGCTAAATCTAAATATTCCACAATCAATTTACAAAACCAACATCAACTACGCCCATACTCTCAACAAAACTCAAAAAATTCTAACTATGAGCAAGAATTTAAGATAAAGAGAAAAATTTCGAAACCCATAAAGTTGAGCCAATTTACCTTTGATTTCTTGAAATTTTTATGGATGAAAGTGTGAATTCGTGGATGAATGATGTTGGAATATAATTAATCTTCAAAACCCACTGAAATTTGGAGAAAAAGGGGATGATGTTGATGAAAAATTTGAAAAAATGGTGAGCAAAGCCGAGTCTTTGTGTGTACGTAATTGAATGGAGTGGGTTTTGGGACGTATAAATTACTGTGGTTAGAGGTGTAAATTTATGTTAAGTACATTAATCTAATTGATTTCTTTTTTAGAGTAGTGAGCCCAATTTTCCCCTTTATTTATGTTCAAGATTAGCCCCTAGAAATATGTGAACATGGGCTTCTTGGGTCCATTCTATTGGCCCAATTAAGACGTTTATACATGGTCATTGGGTCTCCAAAGCCCAATCATAAAGAATGGAATTTCAAGAGATAATTAGTCTTGGGGAAAAATTCATTTTCCCTACTTTATCTTTACCCTATTTCAAAAATAACAAAACAACTTTTACATTTCAAAAATCAGATTTTTTGACCTATATATACACATATTTATAAATATTTATTTATTTATTTAAATATATAAAAAGATATAAATAAATAAATAAATAAATATATATATATATATATATATATATATATCTATATATATATATATATATATATATATATATATATATATATATATAACCCACCCCCCCCGCCGGCGACTGCTCCGACGACCACTCCGGCGACGTCTCCGATTCCGGCGACCACTCCGATTCCGACAACTTCTCCGGCGACTACTCCGATTCCGACGACTATTCCGATGACATCAATTTTTTGTCAGGTCACAGCCCAAGTCACAGCTTAGGTCACAGGTCACAATACGTGATTTTTTGTTTATAATAATTGATAACACAATAAGGCTCACGTCTCACATTTTTATTAATAGTCACAGATTATTTTCAAATGGTCACAGTTTTGTTCATAGTCCCATTTTATTTTCAAATGACTCAGATTCTTATTGATAGTCACAAGTTTATTTCAAATGGTCACAGCACAGGTCACAGAATATTTTTTTGGGCATGACTCAGGTTTTTATTGATAGTCACAGCTCAGGTCACAGCATTGGTTACAGTAACCGCACGCACAACCACCAACCACATTCCACAACCACCATCACTAATGTCGCCAACACAGCCACAGCACCATCACCGACGCCACAGCACCATCACCACCTAACCGCCGGATGGCTATCAACAGATCTGTGCACAAAAATATCAAAAGTCACAAAAAACTACAGCGGATCGGTGCGAAAAACTACAATGCCACCGCCGTTTGGAAATGCAACGGAATTTACCTTCGACGTCGAGAAACGCAGCAGCGACTCGTGACGTCGCTGCTGCGAGATCTGCGAACGGCGAATGGCGCGACGCGAACTGCAGCAGCAGATCTGGAAGCAACGGGCAGTTGATCTGCTAACGGCGAACGGCGTCGCGATGCTGCGAACGGCGAACGGTTGACTCGCGACGGTCGACTCGCGGCATCGCGACGCCGTTCGCAGATCAACCGTTCGTCATTCGCCGTTCGCACATCAACAGATCTGGAAGTGAAAAAAGGGCGGGCGACGCTGTTGAAAAACAAAACACCGGCGGTCGGTGGGCAGGAGGAGAGAATGGCGGTGGCAGGAAGAGAGAATGGCGGTTGGGCTGGAGGAGAGACTGGCGTGTGACTGCATTTTAGGAATTAGGGTTGGTTTGTTTAATTTAATTGGGATGAAAATAATATAATTAATATTAAATTAAATATAAAAACCTGATTTTTGAAAAGTTAAACTTGATATGTGATTTATGAAAATGGAAATCTAAAGGTAGGGCTGGCTGTAATTTCTTCTTAGTCTTGGGGCTCTCTATTTACTGGATCTGGGAAAAAAAAATCAAGCCATTATCCAATTTTCTTGAATTTTTTGGTATTTATTAAATTTTCAAAAGTAATAACCAATAAATATTTATTTTTCACTCATAAATCCCTAATTTTATGCCTTTAGTCTCGATAAAGGAATTCAGTAGTGAAAACAACCAAGTTTGCTTTCTTCACGGAATCTATTGCTTTTAAATGAATTATAATAATCAACTGTAAATGTTACAAAATGTGAAGATGCATATTAAAATTTTCTTATACAAGGACTAGCAGTCGAAACAAGAATTGTTATAGATAAATGCGTAATCTTTGTATTGATGAGAGCAATAACGATATGAGAGAGTCGTCTTTCAATGTTAGAATTACGTTAAGTTTTCACTTTAAGATTTCTCCATAACAAGGAAGGAGGAGTTTGCAATACGTTTCTCATATGACGCCTCTCTGTTTCTTTTTTCTTTATGAAGAAAAATGGTTTACCCCGATGGCTACTATCCAACAAGATGATCCCACACCAATGACTTCAAATTTCTCCCAAGAAATACCGGCAGGAACAATATCTGATGCCTCTTATGATTCCCAAGTGAAAGTTTATTAAATGATATCACTCATGACCTCATCAATAGGGCGTGCATTTTTTGAAAGGGGAATTTACAAAAAATGGTTAATCCATGCTTGTTAATTAAAAAATGTCTAATTTTGATCATTCTTATGAAAATGACCAAATTTAGTACTAAATTATCTATTATACCCTCAATGAAAAATGAGGTAATTTTTTTTTTTTCAATTTGTCATGAATTTCGAGAAGAAATAACTTCCCTGAGAAGTTATATTAAAATGACGTTCTCGATATTTTAAAAGTTGTTATCAATATTTGGACTCTACTTATTTTGATACTTTATTTATCTAGAACGAGATTTCATTCAAAACATTAGAGTTCTCTACATTTCATAAAGTTCTTGACATTTGAAATGTAATTCTGGATATTTTATACTCGTGTCAATGAGAAATATAGCATTTATTGTGATTTTGATATGTGTACTTTTGAAATAAGTATGGTACGTTATGTGTCAAAATTTTATTGGCTATCAAATTATTTAAATGTATGCACATTTTTATCTTTAGTGTGGAATTATAAATTATTAACTTGGGTATTTTAGTCTAAAATATTGTAAAATGATTTTTGAACAAATTTTGGACATTTTTATAAATGATCATGTGAAAGTAGACATTTCTTGTACTTTTCTATTTTTGAAATAATTTGTCATATAGATATTTTTCGCCTGCCAAAAGCAGCGTGTAAGACCAGAACTTGTATTGCACGTGCTTCGGAAATTATTTGGAATTTGATTATTATAATATATCACTGGATGGTGCAATTTGGTAGCATTATATTTCAATATTAAAAAATAATGGATCTGGTTTTTGATAGCTCCCTATTCTTTTTTTCAGCTTTTTTATTCTATTTTTTTATTTCAACGCCGTCTACGTAGGTCTAATATTACAACATGTCAAATATGCCATAAAACCCAAGGCTGTTTGGTTTCTACACTTATACGGCGTTAAATGATGATATTTTGTTATTTTTTGGATGGAGTAGTGCCTAATCTTTTTGGCATCTTTTAAATATCAAAACTCGACCGGTACGTAGGAGGCCTCTCTAGACCTAAAAATTCATATTTTCTACATATTTTTGAGGGGGAAAACAAGGCCAATTCATCAATTAAATGCAAATTTTTACAAAATTATTGAAGATTTCTCTTCCCTTTTCAAAATTTCATTAAAGAAAGTGGATTTCTGCACTTTCGTCCATCATTTCTTGTTGACTTGATCCGAGTGATGTTATTCCATATTTTTTTTGTGTAATTCAATATTTAGGATAATTAGCTAAGTTCTTCTATTATATTGGATGATTGAGGAACCTTATGTTTGTTTATTTCAATTTAAGACTTTAATTTAGATATTTCTTGTTATTTCTTGATTGATTTTGCATTCAAATTACACTATTTAATTGTTTGACTATCAATTGAATAGTTAGTTACTTGTTATAGTAAAGGAATACTCACAATAAGTTTAGAACGCGTTAAAATTAACACATGTGCAATATGTATTAAGAATAATATCTTTGGAATGCACAATCATGTAGATAACATAAACTAAGTGCATGATTTTCATATGAATTCGGACTAAAAATAGGATCTAGTCGTGTTAATCATAGGTTGGTGTATCCTGAAAAATAACATTTAACATATTAGCGTTATCGAGTTCTCAAAAATGCATGAAATTAATTAGATTATTAATAGATAATTGAAATAGATAGAAATAGGAGGAATCATGAATTCAATACAAGCATTCACATTCATTAAAATCACATTTTACTTGCTTTATTAGTATATATTAGAAGTAGTATAAACAACCACAAAATCATTATTTTGCTGTCACTACTCACTCGAATTTAATATTAACTATTGAACTACATTTTAAACCTTATTTCTCGTGGAAATGATAAACTCGAAACTCACTATTTATATTAACTGTATAACGATCTTGTACGCTTACGAGTTTCAAACGTGATGCTGTTCTCAACCCATTCTGTTTTTCTTAGGTACAGTGCAATTTTTTTTTTTGGTCCCCCTTTGATCACAGTTGACTCTGTGTACTTGCTTTATCAATAACGCTGTTCATGCTTCTGTAAGCTCTTACATCACTTGGATTAGGACAAGGGAAAAAAAAAAGATATGCACGAGAATACAAGTATATTCTATAGAGCAATTGAGTATTCCAATAAAAAGTTTTGTATTATTGTATACCTTGTGTATTTAGCGTCCTATAGTCATTGTAGGCTCTGAAAATTCAATTCAATGGCTTTGCAACCAGAGATGCTAAACATTGTTTTGATACCTCTAATGGCCCCTGGCCACATGATTCCAATGGTAGACATGGCAAAAAATTTTGCAGAACATGGTATTCTTGTGACAATAGTCACGACTCCCCTCAATGCCATCCGGTTCACTTCAGTGATTGATCGCGCCATCTCGTCTGGACTCCCGATCCAGCTTCTACAGCTCCGGTTTCCATGTGAGGAAGCCGGTTTGCCCATTGGATGTGAAAATGCAGACGCTTTACCGTCCTATAAGTTAATTAGGAACTTATTTAGTGCAGCAAAAATGCTACAAAAGCCATTGGAACAGACACTGCAAGGACTTAAGCCAGCTCCAAGTTGCATTATATGCGATAAGCATCTGTCATGGACAGTTGATTTATCAAATAATCTTCAGGTTCCGAGGATTGTTTTTGATGGAATGAGTTGCTTCACACAACTGATTATGCATAATTTGTACAATTCCAAGGTTCATGAAAGTGTGCCTGAGATGGAGCATTTTGTCGTGCCTAATTTACCAGATAAAGTTGAGTTTACTAAGCTCCAGCTGCCTGGAATGTTCAATCCAGGGTCGGTGGATGCGAACGATATTCGTGAAGAGATACGAGCAACTGAAACGCAATGTTATGGGGTGGTGGTCAATAGTTTTGAAGAGTTGGAACAAAGGTATGTCGATGAATTTCGGAAGATCAGAGGGGGAAAGGTTTGGTGCATTGGTCCGCTATCACTTTTTAACAGGGAGAATTTGGACAAATCTCAAAGAGGGAACGAGGCCTCCATTGATACGAATAAGTGCTTGAAGTGGCTTGATTCACATGAGCCTAATTCTGTAATCTACGCGTGTCTTGGAAGCCTCAGTCGTCTAACGCCTTCACAATTCATAGAGCTGGCTTTAGGCCTAGAAGCTTCGAACTATCCATTTATTCTTGTGATAAAAGGAGGAGAAAAAACACAAGAAATAGATAAGTGGGTATTGGAAGATGGATTTGAGGAAAGAATAAAGGAAAGAGGCCTTTTGATCCGAGGTTGGGCGCCACAAGTACTGATTTTATCCCACTCTTCAATTGGAGCATTCTTAACACACTGCGGTTGGAATTCAACTCTAGAAGGTATATGTGCAGGCGTGCCAATGATCACATGGCCTTTGTTTGCCGAGCAATTTTTTAATGAAAAATTAGTAGTACAGATTTTGGGCACAAGTGTAAGAGTTGGAGCTGAAGCTGTTGTAGACTTGGTCACCCAAGAAAGGTCCGGGGCGAAGGTGATGAAGGACGAGGTTAAGGCTGCCATTGACATTGTAATGGATAAGGGAATAAAAGGATACGAGAGAAGGGAAAAAGCAAAAGAGTTAAAAGAAATGGCAAAGAAATCAGTCGAAGAAGATGGATCGTCCTATCTCAACACGACGCTGCTGATTCAAGACATTGAGCAGCTGGTGAAGAAGAATAAGCAATCAACATAAGGATCGTTCATATCTAGTTATTGCACATGATGTGTTTTAATGTCCTACTCTTGTTGATTATAAGGTAATGCATGTTTCAAGTATAAGGTAGTCTAGGTAAGCTATTCACTGATATTACTCGCCTTATTATAAAAGGAAAACCAATTCTTGAATCCCTTCGTGTCACTGAAGTACTGCTGTGAAGAAAAAAGAAAGAACAGCAAAATTTGATCCAATTTATTGTAATCGATTAGTATTTCAAACATCAAGTACTTATGATTTGAGAAATCAGTAGTTTACAGTCTACAGCATACTAGTTGTTCAAGTCCTGTTTGGTTTTGCTGTACAGGAAGATCAAGCATGAAATGTACAAGTTTCATAGCTGTACTATCTTAATTGGATTTGATGAAAAAGAAATTTTACTGATTGATTCTAGAGTCATTTTCCTGAATACTCTCTCTTTTATGTAGAAAAAATAGTAATCTCGACCTGAAATATATTAGAGCATATGCAATGGACGTATTAATTCAAGTGATAGTGTCACGTGTCAGGTGAGCGCATATACTGCTCCACATATAATGTAATTATAATCTCACAAAAACACTTCAAACTCTTGAGGCAATGCTCTCTCCAATTTTTACCTGTCACATTGATCTGGTGATGCTCCATAAGCAAGTATGCGTATTGCAACAGTCATTTTCTGTATAAGAAAGCACCTAAAAATTGACCTTTGCAATCTTTCTTTTGGGCAAAAATAATTGTCTTTAGCTTCATTATCTCTTAAAATGTGAAGGAACAAAATACCATCGCTCATTTGGCTGTGAGAAAACAAAGCACATGCGGCAACAAATTCATAACCTTTTGAACTCGCTTCTGATGGCGTCGGGAAATTGCATGTTGATCTTCATTGGATAGCTCATGGTGGTGAATGATGTAGAACTATACTCAATCATAGGAACAGATTGCAATGATGAAGCCATACTTTCTAAAAAAAGAATTAAGTAGGATATAAATGGATTTGTTGAACTTATCAAAAAGGATATATATATCCATATCCGTCGGCTTGTTCAATAGAAGGTTGAGCGGCTAAAAAATGTGATAGACAAACTTAACATGTGGATGTGTCAGATAACACATCCAATGCGGATGCTCTCAAGGATTTTGACCTGGCTTTGGTAGCGAGGACACCAGCAAATTATCCTACATATGTTTGTTCCAATCAAGAAAGTTGAATACTGCATAAATCGCAATGTGACTATGCGGCAATGTTTGGCTAGCTAAAGTTAAAGCATCCGATGCGAATGCTCTCAAGGATTTTGACCTGGCTTTGGTAGCAAGTATGGACAACAGCAAAAGCTCCGAACTTGTTCCAATCTAGACAATTAAATACAACATAAATTGCAATGCAATGCTTTTCATTGCTCTCTTGTCAATATTTTGAGTAAGAATTGCAATTCTTTAGAATATAGGGTTGAATAGAATGATGCCGACAACTATTCTTAACCAATAGTGAATAAGAAAGAAAATGGCTAAAGAAATGCTCACAACTTTGCAAATAGTTGGGTCTTGTGATATTATATATATATATATATATATATATATATATATATATATATATATATATATATTTTTTTTTTTTTTTTTTTTTTTTTTTTTTTTTTTTTTTTTTTTTCTTTTGGGTACATGAGAAGAAACAAAGAAATAAAAATTCTAGTTATGAGGCTTAACAAAGACCACCCCTATCAAGTATGCTAGCATGAGAGAATTAATAGAGATGGGTGATTTCTCCAAAAGGACAAGCGATACCTGGAAACATAGAGAGCCAGTTAGATATCAAGAACTAGCTTATAAAGAACTTGAAACCTATAAAGAGGCTGTGAGTTTCAATCAATCTAGCAAATGGGAATCTAATATGAGAGAAAGGAAATGGATTCTCTCATGAAAAATAAAACGTGTGTTCTTGTTCTTAAACCTCAAGGCAAGTATATTGTAGATTTTAAATGGATATACAAGGTTAAGGAGGGGAGTAGTGATAGAGAACCTTTAAGATTTAAGGCTAGATTAGTTACAAGTGGATTTACAGAAACATAGGATGTTGACTATAATGAAAAGTTTCAACTATTATGAAATATTCTACTATCAGTCTTACTTGCTTTGGCTGTTCATCATGATTGGAAAATTGAACAAATGAATGTAAAGATTGCATTTTTACACGGTGATTTAGATGAAATAATTTATGTCACAACCTGAAGGTTTTATAAATGTATCCGTGTGTTTACTTAAAAAAATCCCTGTATGGCTCGAAACAGTCCCTAGACAATGGTATAAAAAGTTTGTTAACTTTGTTATGCCTGTTGGTTTTACAAGAAGTTCATATGATCATCGTCTTTACTTTAAAAGAGAATCTGATGATATTATATTTGTTTATTTGTTGTTATATATTGATGATATGCTTTTAATTGGCCCTGATCTCAAATAAATAAATGATATGAAAGGGATTTTTTGTAATGAATTTCAAATGAAAATTTTGGGACATGCAAAAAGAATACTTGGGGTGGGCATTGTTAGGAAAAGGTCCCAACACATGTTTACTTTGAAACACTGTGCATACGTTGAAAAAGTTCTATAAATTTTTTTTATGCATGAATCAAAATCTGTTTCTTTACATTTAGCCAATCATTTCAAACTTAGTAAAGAATAGTGCCATATTGATGAATCTGATATTAGACACATGTAAAAGGTACCCTATGCTAATGTTGTGAGTTCTCTTATGTACACTATGATGTGTACAAGACCCAATGTGGCTCATGCTATTAGTACCTTAAGTAGATTTATGACAAATCTTAGACATGGAACACTAGGAAGCACTTAAGTGGCTTCTCAGGTATTTGAAAGGCACATCTCAATGAGGATTAGTATTCAAAACCTGTAGTGAAAGGGTAGTACTTAAAGGATTTGTTGATGTTGACTTTTTCTGGTGATAGAGACAACAGAAAATCCACAACAGTTTATATTTTTACTTTATGTGGTACCTGTGTAAGTTGAAAATCTTAGTTACAACCTAGTAGCTCTGTTTACAGCAGAAACTGAATATGTAGCAGCTACAGAAGCTGTAAAAGAAGACTTGTGGCTCAAAGGTTATTAAATGAAATTAATATCCTTACTGAGCATGTTATTGTCTATTCTAATAGTCAAAATGCCATACACCTGGGTAAGAATCCCATTTTCATGAAAGAACAAAACACATGGATATAAAGTTGCATTTTATTAGAGTTATTATCTTAGATGAATCTGTCTTTCTTGAAAATATCCGTACACAGTTTGACATGGGAAAGGTATTGCTTTTTTCAAAATTTAAATCATGTTTGTCTTTGTTAACATTGATACTGGTTTTGTAGGTATAAAGGAATACCATTGGAGGATTGCTGTGATGTTGGAAATCCATTCACATCAAGGTGGAGCTTGTTGGGCTGTGATGCCAACTTTCCCTTTTGGGGCAATGATGAAACAAATGGCTAAGGCCCAAAATTGTTTTGTTAAAACTTGCAATTGCCCAATAACATGGCCCAATCCAATGACCTGGATCCAAATAGTTTGAAGTCGTGTTTTGAAGCTTAGCGCTCTCTTTGGCAGCAGCTCAACGCGCTTTTGCCCTTATTGTTTAATCTGAGAAACCACGTGAACTGTTGGATTGAAGATTTGATCGATGGTTGATATGAGGGTATACCCTTTGTTGTCCTATTAGTCACTTTTTCACTTGCAACATTTGGGTTGTGTGTTTCCAGACTGATCTCTCTTCTTTTCTTGGTGTTCTACTTCCAAACATTTGGTTGGAAGGGTGATTTTGGTTCTTTCTTTTGAGATCTTCTTCACCGTGTATGTTGTATTGAATAGAAACATTGAACTATCCTTGTAGTTGCCTTTTAATCGATAAAGGTGCAATTGAAAGGATTCGAGTTAGGATTTTTGTGTGTCATACAAATGGGTACAATTAGGGGTGTGCATGGGTTGGATTGAGTTGAGTTGATTTTTGTCTCAACCCAAACTCAACCAAATATGATCGGTTTGATTATAATTTAACCCAACACAACCCGTACAAAGATTAAAACCCAACCCAACACAACACAATCAAGTATCGGTTGGGTTGGGACAACCGTCAACAAAAACTAAAGTAGGCGGGTCGGATTTGACGGATTTATAATTGATTCATGACTTATATAATATTTGGTCTCCAAAGTTGCAATGAACAAAAGAATCTGAACTATTTTGGCACTTCATGCCAGGAAATGTTATATGGACAAATTTATATTAAATTATATGAAGTCAAAAATGTTTTTGACAATTAAAATGTTTTTGTGTTGAATGTGTATTTGCTTATACTATTTTTCGTAAAATGTATTTTATCCAAATCTTATAATATTATTTTAAGAGTTTTCAAGCAACATTATAATACTTATAAAGTTCATAAATATAGTTGGGTTGGGTTGGACGGGTTTATTCGATTTTTATGAATTAACCCATAACCGAACCCAACTCAATCCGCCTACACAACTAACCCACACAACCCATGTAAAAACAACAAAAAAATCAACCCAAACTGATCGGGTTGGTTCAGTTTGGGCGGTTTTGGCGGGTTCAGTCGGGTTTTGTCCACCCCTAGGTACAATTTCTTTTTTTTTGTCTGGCCCCAATATTGTAATGATCTCCATTTTTTATGTCTTGGATTTGTGCATCTAGAAAGGTTGAATAAAATCCACTTTGGTTTAGTCTTTTCTACCATCGATCTTGAGATTACCTTGTGTTTGGTTCGATATTTAGCATCATAGATCTTAGCACATTTTACAAGACTTTAATTAGGATTTGAATTAATATCTATGGATTTTTGTTTGCTTTGTTTAATGTAGAATGACGTGGCTTGAGAAGAAATTGTGAAAAGAATGAAGAAAGATGAGGATGAACTTTGTGCAGAAATTCATGGGCCTAACTCATCTCACAAAATCAGTTCAGTAAGATAGGTTTGCCACATTGTTTATAAACTGGCCCAAGACATTGTCCACAGGCGATGTGAGATTTATTTCCAACACCCTCCCTCACGTGCAGGCCAGTAATTTTTATGGTCCTTGTCACGGGGTAAGTAGTGTAGGCCTACATCAATCCTGTGGTAGGCTCTGATACCATGTAGAAATTCATGGGCCTAACTCATCTCACAAAACCAGTTCAGCAAGAGAGGTTTGCCACATTGTTTATAAACTGGCCCAAGACATTGTCCACAGGCGATGTGGGATTTATTTCCAACACTTTGATCATACAAGTGAAGAGCTATTGAGCCACGAAATTAAAAGACAAACGAAGATGGAAGAACTGCGCAGGGCTGTTGCTTGAGCGGGACCTAACCTGTTGCTTATGGCGGGAATTCTAGATGTCGACTTTTAGGTTTCCATCATTAGGTTAGACTGTCTTGCAAGAAAACACATATACAGACATTGAAAACCTGGCTTGAAAAAGAGTAGAAGGAACTTGAAGTTCTTCGATATTTCAAGTAACTGCTGAAGATTCAAGACGAAGAATGTCTGGATGTTTGAATGTTTGCTAATTACTTTGCTTTCATTAACTGGATCAACAGTTGAACGAATTGTGGTTTATTTTATTTTCAAAATCTCCGAAAGGTAAATAGAGATTTATCCTATGCTTTACGTGATAATGATCATCTCCATAAAGATATAAGAAGATTGCCCGCAAGAATATGTTTAACCCACTTGAGAGATATCATTAGACAAAATACGATTGTTGATCATCAATTGTATCATGCGTTGGTCAATTATGGAAAATTGAGATGAATTAAAGTGGAAAAATACAAGTGTACCATTACAAAATTGAATTTTCTTCAAAATTGTCAAAAAAGCATTTACTCTTCAAGTAATTTTAGTTGTTTTTTATTAACACAAACTCGAGCTCACAAATAGCTTAGGTTAAAGTTAAGAATAAAAAATATTTACACAATCTGCGTTGACTGATACTCAACTCATTAATATATTACTAGCCTTCTATACTGTTTACTTGCGATTTTAATGAACAATAGATTCTTATCTCGAATTTCTTGCAAGTTTACAAGGTCATCAGCACGACTACTTTCTTATCTTAATATATGTAGTATCTCAATGGTGAGCCATTCAAGCAAGAAATGAGAATTTTCAAAAAATTCTCTGTGATTTCGAATTATCATTGTATTTGTTATGATTTTCAACCTCTCTATTTAGAGGGCATATACTTCAAAAACATCTAATCCTCAACACCCGTTCAATAATTCTAGAGAATAACACAGCAACCCGATTACGGATGACAAAAAAAACCCGTTCAACCCAATACTCGTGGGTCCCGACCCGAATGGGACAAGGATTACCCTCCTAACCAGGTAAATGGGGCAGGGACGGGACGGGGTGAGGGTCATTACCTCGAAGTGGGTACGGGAAACATAATCCTCGCCCCGCTACCCATCGCGTTTAAAGTTAATTTGAAATTTAAGTTTCTTATCGAACAAAAATAATAAATTTATCATCATTTTTAAAGAGAACAAAAGTCATTTTTAACAAATTAGTAAAAATGTAATAATATTTACTAACTAAAGACATAAAAAAATAAAAGCAAAAATAAAATAAATAAAAAAGATAAAGTAAAAGTAAATTGGGCGATAAATGGGGCAGGGGACCTGCCCCGCCCCACTTTGATCCCAGTCTGAACCTGCCCCGTCCTGCTTTAACCGAGTATGGGGATGTGGCAAAGTAATAAAAATATCCGATGGGACGGGAGTAGGAATGACCGACCCGTCTCATACCCACCCCGTTGTTATCCCTAATTTGATAGATACATTTAGCAGGAAATGAGTAAATTTCAATACAACTTGTACAAAGTGGGAGTAGTGGATACACAACGACATCTCAACATTCGCCCACTTATCCACTTAAGAAAATATAGTGCTCTATTAAACAGCCATCTACTCTTATTCCCTACCCAAGTTATTTTATACACTTATAAATTGTAGTGCCAACCTCATTTCCATCGTATAAGTAAGAAATTCTATTGATTTCAAAAGGTATATTGTCTAAATTGAAATTGAAAATAAAATCTTAGTGACTAATCTTGAACAAAAGATAAGTTTTGTGACCAAAATGAAATATGTTTGGTAAGTGTATTTTAATCCATTTATAAATTTTAAACTATGAAGGAAATAATTTTCTCTTAAATATGATTATTATACAATTAAAAAAAAAACAAAATCATCGAAATCTTTCTCTCATTAATAGACAATAAGCTATTAATATCATGGTGGCTGAATCTATCATCTATTGCGATAAGTGACTTTTTACGAATTTTGGGAAACAATAACTAGAAGACACGGATCAACAAAATATCAATAATTTATCTTATTTTTCAGTCGTATTCATTACTATTCAACCTACCAAATTAATTATTAGATGGTTGAAATGTCGGGGTTGTAAAAATCTTCAAAATGCTATAATTTCAATATGTCCATGTTGAATTATTATAATGATGTAGGCAAATGTGATTCAAGTATTACACTTCCTAGTCAAATTTGGTTGATTCCATGAACTTGGACTCTGGCTAGTACTACTACAATTATTTCGTCTTGAATTCATGTTTATTTTATTCAACCATTGTAAATGAAATGGGGTAGCTTAATTTTAGTCTATATGACTTGTGTAGTGTCATGATTTGACTATTGCGTTTAATAGTGAAGGTTATTGTTGGCGATTACAAATGTTTGATGGTGTCATCAAAATTTTTAAGCAATTGAGATTTTAATCATAAAAGACGTCATTTTATAACAATCAGTTTGAAAATGAGCTACCTAGGCACGACTAGGCGAGACAATGTATGAAAAAAAGGGGGCGAACTTCTCTTTTGATCGCATGATGCTGGCTAGACGCCAAAAGATGCGCTCCATTTTTCAATTATTATTTTTTTTTTCCAAATATTTTAGAGCCATTTCTTGAAACTAATGGCTAATGTAGGCTAGTCACAAAATTAGAGTCGATGGTTCCTTGGACTCATGTTTAGTTTTTGAAAACATGAAAATTGGTTATTCTATTGGAATTAAGTAATTATTGTCAAACATTATTTTATTTATTTAATGGTTATGGAATAATTAATAAAATATTAAAAATTAGAAAACTTTTTTTAATGTTTAGGCTTTGCTTAGACATGTAGTTTGATACTTTTTTTAATGTTTAACTTCATCGTCTTATTTACGTATTTTAGAATGCCACTGAAAACGGAAACTATTTTATTACTAAGATGCAATAATTTTTAGGTACCGTTATTTCCATCCACACTTTTTATATATACTAGTTTATTGCCCGTGCAATGCACGGGCAATGTAATTTCGAAGGTAATGTTAGCGTTCCAAAAAAATTTCAATAAAGATTCTGACCCATGAATAATATGGCCACATTGTAACCACCACATCATCTCAACCATTTTGTTGTGCATACTAACTGCAATCTGTTCTAAGGGAAGGGGATTCGGTGTTTCTAAGATGAGAGGAAATGCAATCGGGAAGATTAGGAAAAATGGAAGTTGTCTACTTGCCGATAATACCTCATAGTATTCCTTTATATATCAAGTCACCAAGATCCCATTTCTGTGAGATTTTCCGTCAATTTAGGAAATTCTAGAAAAGTTGAACACCTGCACGAAAACCGTTGAATCCACAAACAAGAAGTATAAAATTGTTCGGAGAAACGTGGAAAAAAGAACAAGTTCAAAATATACCTCATTTGAAGTTCAAATCCATTTGAATGTATCCCAAGTTCCATTCCTTTTTTTTAGAAAGTGAAATGATTTAAAATGGCGTCGAAAGCAAAGAAATGCATTCTGTAGTAGTATATACATATATTGGCACAAGGATCAGCCAACAAAAAATATGATGATAATGAGAGTCGAGAACCCGCAAATATTCTTTAAATATTAATGTTCAATCTTCGAGCATATTGAATTATCGTCCATTCGTCTCGAAGAACACAAAGGTAAAAAAGTTCACTTCTATTTACTTTCAAAAATGCATGTCCCATGACTTTCACTATCCAAATAAACAATCATGAATTTCAAAGGCCGTAGGTTTCAGCTATTAACTTTGAGATTAATATGAAAACTTTTCCTAAAGTTTTTAAAGTAATGCTTGTTAGTGAGATATTGGGTTTTCAATAAAAAATCATACAAAAATACCAAAAAAAATAAGAAATGAATTTTGTCTCATTTCAGACCTAGATTTGAGGTAAGGAATACAAGTCAAAACATAATTACTCCCGTCACAGTAACCCTATCCAAAGGAAATTAGAGCCAACTAAACAAATTTGTGATCGGTAAAATACCACACCAAATTAACTCGCAATGAAACTCCAACTTTCTCAAACCATGCAAAATAGATAGACAACGAACCTAGGGGCTTCTTCACCTTATTTCCTACACAAAAACAAAGGATAATTATAATATAATTCATGTATACGTGTGTATGTACACGATTGAATTCCCCACTATTTCGAGGATCCAGAACAACGTCCCCATCTAAAATCATACTTCTCTATTAGTGGGGAATTCAAATAAAGAACCGAGTCGCAGAATCTATACTAAAAGAGCATGATCACAAGGATGAGGAAAAAAGCTCACTTCCATCATCATCCATGCCGTCAAAGAACCTCCCAAATGGCAATAGAAGAAAGCAAGATAAGTGTCCACGAAATCATCATCAATAGTGGGATTCACTATAAAATCAAATAGTTCCCGAATTGTCATAACAGCTATGCCGTGTTTTGCAAAGAAATCCTGCAGGCCACACACACTTGCACAATTTAATCATCATCATTAATTGTCATAACACTTGTTAATTTGCATAAATTATTCAATTGAAACCCTTGATACATAAGAAAACAAAGAGAGAGAGAGAGAGACTTATCGAAACATGAATACAATCTTCTCGAAGGAAATCAAGGGCATGTGGATGGTCAAAATCAACTGATTGTGAAACATCACTAATGTACAAGTGTCACCCGGTCAATATACTTATCGAAATTATTCGTAGTCAAGGGTACCATGTTTATAAACCAGAAAAAATAAAGAATAAAGATTTACCTAAAAATAGAGTATGTTATATTTCGCCGAGGTCTCCATGCACCCGCCACATTTCGATATAATGTTCGCATGGCCATGATCATCTAGAAAATATGACGTAAAAGAATTGACTTCAAACTTTTTTCCTCTTTTTTGGAGTTGGGAGGAGCATGTACTAACATCAAATCAAAAACAAATATATAGAACATTTAGGCCCTTTTCACAAGTCATCTTCTATATATTGACTATCCATTCTTTAAACTAAAAAGAAAGTAATGTTACAATAGAGCCCATAACAGACAGTTTACCAATGTGACCCTTCCCGTGGATCATTATAATTTGTAGAATGGAGTCATGATAAATTATTTGCCTTGTGAAGACTGGGATACATTAGAGAAGGCTTAATAAATTTTTAATCTGATTTACAGAAAGACCAAAGGTAGTGCCATCAAACCTTTCGCATGAAAGGTTGTCCTTTTTATGATAAAAAATTCAATTTAACATTTTTGACTCATAATATTAGAGGGAAGCTACAGAAAATAACAATTCTATTTAACAAACTCAGAGGATCAAATGGATGTAGCTTATATAAAGTCAACTCCAGTCAGCCATCTACATAGCCCACCTCTGTATATTCAGGCATCAAACTCGTTGCCAAAAAATAAAGAACCTAATAGAAATATATCTGAGCCCACCTCCACATAGCTTTCATGTAACTTGTCAAGAGATAAAGCAGCATCCTTGAGCCGAGGTGCAACCTCAATTAATACAATAAAAAAAAAAACCCACATCGACAACCATAAAAAACCATATTAATACAAAACCATTGTCAAATTGTGATTATGTTTGACATAATCATTTCAACCCGATTTTGGCTATAAAGCACCCACAAGTCTACAACAATTTGTAACATTTATCGACACTAAGAGTTCATATAAACTTAATTCCCCGATTAACTACTACCATAGTGACATCATTTGATCAAAACATTGTTGCCTAGAAACCAAAGTGTGAATAAAGTGTTTAGAGGAACGGCCACCCATTCTTTCCAAATTTCAAATCACCTGTAAGAATTTTTATAGCTTCTTTAAAAAACTTGAGCCAGTACACCATTATCATGAACTTAAATCCCACCATTTTCCCAAAAATAAAAGCTATGACCTTTTTGCATTACCCCATTTGGAACATTCAACAAATCACAGTTTTCTAGAGATTGCACTTAAATAAATAAAAGTTTCAAGGTTTATACTTGAACAAGTCAATGGTAGGCTATGAAGTTTGAATATCAGCAGCAGTTATACTCTATACCTTTAAGGTAACAAGACATATAAGACAGCCAACATGGTGTTTAAAGAAAGGTATTAATCATTATCTAAAAAGTAATATCTCTAAATGAACAAAATTTACGTAATGAATATACCTTTAAGCATGGCATATTTTAATGCATATAGTTGTCAGTATCCTTATCAATATTTCTATTAAATAAATATTTCAAGCTTGAGGCCAGGTGCATTTGATATTCAACTATAGTATCTTAGACAAACATCAAATATGAAGCCTTAAGAACTTCCAAACTTCTACAACCATAAAGCATGTGACAAAACATCAGACATAAGCACACACTACATAGTCAAAGACATTAATAAACCAAATATTATGACAGAAAATTGCATATTGCACCATATCCACACAGTGCAACACTTTACTTAAAATGAAAGGAGGCCTTCTTTGTGACGATGGCGACTACCACGTGCTTTAAAGTACTGTCACATGTGCCGTACCGTAAGAGACTCCAACGCCTCCCTCAATTCAAAGCAATTTTGACGTTGATGGGGTCCAAATGTTCATAAAATGACACCACCAAAATATAAACTAAACTAAATTTAAAGTGGAAAAGATAACGATAAAAATGTGGAAGTCAAAGGTAGATCTATTAATCAATATAATTAGTTGGAAAAATATACAAGTAATCAAACAAAGAGAGATAAAATCAAATTCTTCAAAATTTCCAAAATTGCTAGAACGTCTCTCTATATTTTCAATAACAACAGTATTGTGAATAGGCCTTACTCAATATTTTATTTCAAAATATCAAGACTTCGAGAATTTCACCCCAAATTTGAAGGAAACTGAAATAATGTAATGTGGGTACCTTATAAAAATTATTTTAATTGCTAATTTAGATTTCATTAAGATATTATAAATCATCTTTATTGTTTATATGATGACTCTATACCTTGTAAAGACGAAAGTTAAGAAAAAAAAATTATATAATTGTCAATGTACGAAATACCGAAAATATAATGATACTTGAAGACTTCCACATGATTCCTGACCAAGATCTACCCAAACATCCTAAAATAATTGTATGTACATACAAACACTATTCTGGTTTTCAGAGCATCGGAAATCGGAATAAGCATAAGCTGAATTAGTCCTAAAATAATCCCAGAGATTCTTTATTTCTCCGAATTTACTCAAAAATTCAAAATTAATCCGCAGATTTTATATTTTACAAATAAAAGATGAAATCTTTGAAGAACTCTGACCCGAAGAATGGCGTTCACCAATATTCCAAATTTCATCTATATTTCTCGAAATTATTTAGAGGATCTTTTCCTGTATGTCCTCATGTTCAACACAAGAGTTGAATTCACCGAGGCTCATCGGAAGCAGCAGTTGCTGTATCAAAGTAAATGTTAATGACGATGGAGAAAGAAGCATTATAGCTTTCAAAAGTTAGAAATATTATATATATATATATATATATATATATATATATATATATATATATATATATATATATATATATATATATATATACTCCCACCGGTCAATTCATTTCCAACGAAACTCCCGCACATATTTAACGAAAAATAAAAATCAATAATTATTAAAGGTCAAGATATTGTCAACAAAGAAAATGCAACTAAATGCGTTATATATCAAGCCCTCATCATTGATTACTCTATATACATGAGATCAACTCGCAGCCATCATTTGTTACAATAATATACTTTCATTTTGTTCATCTCATGTTTAATAAAATTTAACATCACATCTAAAGTAAATTATGCACCTTTTCTTAATAAGCTTCCCACAAGCCAATGCAGGATATATAGGGCTTTCTCTATCAAACGTATGACAACACATGAATATAATATTCAAGTTCCTCACAAAGAGAAGGCACTATTCCTCTTCGAACAACCAGGGGATTACTTATTCACTAAAAGTTGTAGTAATAATATCATGTTTCTTACCCAAAAAACGAAGAAAATAAAAAATAAAAATGTATTCTCTAGGTGGGAACACTAAATCACTATGTTTGGGTCATAGTTTATATATCATTCTACAAGAAATAAATACGTATAATACCAATCGATGACAGGACAGGAGCACGGTCATCACGAGTGGTATAAACCCCAACAGCATCAATTCTACATTCACCCAAAAATAATTCACCCGTTCATAGTTGAAATTAATCAATCAACTTAAAATTACAGCTACAAAAAAGAAACCCAAAAAACACAAAGAATATGATGAAAACATACATTAGGTCACAAAACTCCAATTTTCGTTCAACCCTTATTGTATTTTGACAAAGATCCATTATAAGCTCGAACAAAAACAAGGAACTAAAGATAGAAATTTCAATAGAAACCGTAAGAAATATGCACAGGAGGATGAATATGAAGGCACAAGAAGTATAATTACAGGTATATAGTGAAGCAAAATTCAAGAAATCCAGGTTAATTAATCTCTGATATCTTCACAAATATATACAAGCATCAAGATCTATGAAAGACCCATTAAATAAGAATTGGTGTTGGGTAAGAAACCCTAGACCTAGACGATAAATTATCCAAAATTAAGCAAATCAGAAATTGGAGCATATTTGTCTGCGGGAGGAGACAACAACAAAGGCACCTTCCAAGCCGAGCTGGTCCGCGATGCCGAAGCGGATGTCTTGAGTCGAAGCCAAGAGAGGGCGAGAGATGGAGGCAACGGGTCTGTGTTTTTCTATTTGCTCGAAATGGATTGATTTTGGTAAGAGATGGAGGCGGTGGAAGGATTAGGATATATAAGCGTATGCCGGAGCCAATTCCACCGCCCGATGAAGTAGGGTTGATTTGGGGAGGACGAAATCATTGATTGTTGAGAGAGAAGGAGAGAGTGAGAGAAATTAGGATAGATAAACAGAATTTTACGCGGCTGAGCGGTGGAAGTTGGATGAACACGAGACGGTTGCCTCGGCACGGGAGAGTGTTCTCTCGTGCGCGCATGGAGTTTCGAACTCCTCTGCGCGCACGGGCAGTTTGTCCCCGTGCGTTTCTGCTAAGTTTTTTTTTTTTTTAATTTCTTATTTTATTTGTCAAAAATTCTACTGATTTAGATTTTACAAAAACTGTAAATATAATTTCACGGAGATTTTTATTTTTTTCCAATTTAAAAATATTTTCTTAGTAATTAATAATCAATACACATTTTTTTAACATAATCTTATACTATAAAAAAATCGAATCATGAAAAATAATATTAGACGAAATGGAATATAAATATAAATATATAGTAATAAGGAGACAAGATATGTAATAAAAAAAACTACTTAAAAAGACACGAAATGTGAAGCTTAAAATCAACGCATGTACATATTATTTATAAATGTTGGGAGTCTGGATAAATAATATATCAATTTTGAGTGATTAAAATGTAAATAATAAATGTGGGTATGTCGAATTTTGGAATTTTTTTTTGCTTGGAAGGTGACAGATTAAAAAAAAAAAAAGGGGGAAATGATCTCCCCTCGCGCATACGGGAAAGTTGCTTTCTCCCTGCGCGTACGGGGAGATGTCTTTGTCTCCCCGTACGCTCACGGGAGTTCAAATCTCCCCGTGCGCGCACGGGAGATCTCTGTGTGTCCCTCGCGCGCACGGAGTTCGTTTCTCCCGTGGGCGCACGGTTCTCTCCCGTACGTTTTGCTCTGATTTATTACTATTTTCAACTCCATCATTCATTCACGAAAATATACTGAACATTCATGGACTTACTTAATACCAATATCCAAGAGTCAACAAATTCAAGTGAAACAAAAAAACTCATTTTACCTCGACAGATGAAGCTTGTAAGTTTTCTTTAACTTTACTTGAACTTGTAGTAGTAGATCTTGCCGTACAAGCCGATTATAAACTAAAGTTTTAATATCTAATACGAAAGAGAAATTGTACTGGAGAATAAAGAAGTTTGTGAGAAGGACGACAAATAATACTAAACAAAAATGACAAAATCGGAAGTACGTAATAAAAAAAATGATTTCAACACTCTCGACCAAATCTTCTCGGAAGGGAGGGAACAACGAAAATACAAAACTAAACAAAAACGAAAAAACCTAAACCATGCTGCAAAAATAAATAAATAAATAAATAAATAAGCAAAAATATAACAACAATGAATAGAAATTTTACCTTCAAGAAATTGTTTTGTCACTTCACAGTGTGTGATTGGAATTGCATTTGCATGTTTATATATATAGTGTACAAAGTGGCAAAATACATACAGTGTGAGTAAGTCGGTTGTAGATAACTTTTTAAAATTAATTAAGGCGGCAAATTTCACCGCCAGAAGCTTGAAGAATTTAGTAGAAAGTGGCAAAATACATACAGTGTGAGTAAGTCGGTTGCAGATGATTTTTTTTAATAAAATAAGGCGACAAATTTCACAGCCAAAAGAATTAAATCAACAATTGTGGCGACAATCCATATCCTGTCGAGATAATCCATATTAGCTACAGGAACAAACCAGTTTCAATGTGAAATGGAGTGTGACAAAAATGAACAATGATCCTGACATTCTCACTTTTAAGGATGATATAATATAATAATAGGAGTGAAGTAGTGAGTAGTGATATTTGTAGATATTTTGCAGTGAACGTTTGGACCCATTCATGAACAGTAGTTAGCCAGATAAATACCAAATGAAACCAGATAAGTGTGAAAATGAGAGTGCAAAAATGAATAGTGATTTGCCTATCCTCTCTTTTAAGAGAGTAGTGATATATCCACTTTTAAAATAAAATTTTATTATATTTTAAATACTATGTAAATTTACTTAAATAGACAAAATAAAATTAAAGAAAAATATACAACTTTAAATTCATCCACTAATTTTGATTTTTATTGAACTATCATAAATCTTTTTATATTCTTTTAGAATTTGTGTTTAACTAGAACTTTATACCAGACAAAATTACAAGAATATGTGTAGTATTCCAACACTCGGAGCTTCAATAGACAAAGAATTTAGTAAACAATGGAAGAGACACCGTTAGATCAAATATATACATACATAACAATATATGAAAATGAATTTTGAAAGCTAAGGTTTACCTTTTTATCGTATTTTGTCATTTGATTTTTTTTTCCTAATGCATTATGACATTTATGGGTTTTAGTGGCATTCTTGTGATATCGTGCTTGAATTTGAGCGCTTCGGTTTTTTTTTTTTCTTGGTTTTACAATTATATTGTATGAGTCTTTATTTACATGACAGATTTGATCAGCAAGTATAAAACACGAAGACCCCAAGGCATAGGATACGATGCAGAGTATGAGCCATGGCAATCAAAAGTAATGTCCGAGGCAAGACCTCAATGGTGGTACATACGATTCAAAATGAACACCAATTAAAAGAACCAGGAAGAAAATAAGGAAGCCAAACCTATCTAGGATTCAAAATTTTAACACACTGAACTCAGCGCCAAAAAACCTGTGCTTATAATACATAGTAAGAAAACAAAAGGTGGAAGTTCAGTGTTGTTTCTCGAATAATGCAAGCACAGAAGTGCATCCCCCTCCGTGACTTCTAGAGCTCAAAACAAAAAATAAATAAAAATAATCCGAAGTAGAGCACAGATAACTATAAATGCATTGCAACCCCCAATTTGCATCCACCGTTCAGAGCAACCCGGCTTTCTTGAGAGCGCCCTCAAAATCATCGTTGCTTTTCCACGAGCCCAACTGCATCACATAATGTTGGAAAATGTTATATACCGTGATTCAGAAAACTACCCTGAGAACTTGTCAAAATCATATGGACAAACAATTGCAAAGCAATCTACTAAAAACTCCATTTTATGATATACTAATTGCAAAATTAGAATATTCATGAGAAGTCATGGCCTGAACTCTGCCCACAATAGTACAAAGATGTCACCTCAGTTATTTGAGCGTTGAAGTGTTGCTCAATCTTGTCCATGATCATATTATCTCTATCATCACAAAGCAAGTTAAATACAGCACCTGTTAAATTACGAAAAGAGTGTCATACTGCGGAATTTACATAGAAAAAGAGTGTATATATATAACCAGGCTGCTACAAATCCCTTCTTCCAGGGAAAAACATTTATTCATATATTATGAATTCAGACTACTACATTACATAATTAAATAGGGGTTCGAACAGAAAATCACTGGGTGAACAAAGGAAATAATGCATTCAAGAAATTTTTTATTCCAACAAGAAAATTCATAACCTACAATTAAAAGGAAGAAAATGGGAACAAAGTAAGCATTATGGGAGAAAATTCTAAATTGAGCAACTTCCCCATGAGCTATTTCAATTCACCAAATTGTTGTCAAAAGGCACGTTTGATGGAAAAATGGGAACAAATTAAGCAATAAAAAATAAAATCAGAAAGAGAAATAACCTTTGCGGCCAAAGCGCCCAGCTCTACCAACCCGATGCAAGTATACCTCATAATCAGGTTCCATAGGATTGTCGTACCTTACAGGAAGATTATAATTGACAACCAAATTGACCTGGGGAAATAAATTGTTACCTTCTACAACTTCGGGATACGAAATAGAAATCATTAAGTTAAGAATTAGGAATAACAGTAGAAGAGATAATCACCTGTGATTGATCAAAACCCCTAGCAAGAAGATCGGTAGATATAAGAACTTGAGTCAATCCATCTTTGAATTCTTTTATTATTCTGTCCCTATCTTCTTGCTTCAAGGCCCCTTGAATGGTTGTAACCTCGTATCCGTACTTGACTAAAGCTTGGTGCAACATAGATGCACTATTCCTTGAGCGGACAAATATGATTGTCTGCCCGACCTTCTCTCCTATTTCAAATATTTTGTCTTTAATGATCATAATCTTTGAAAGCTCATCCGGGCACTGCACTTTATATTGTTTGACAGACTCCAAAGATAGTTCTTCCTTTTTAACAAACATTTGGTTATAGTCTCTAACAAATATTTCCTTGACTATTTTAGAGACAAAGGCCCTGACAGCATCGTCAAATGTTGCAGAAAATAGGAGCACCTGGTGACAATTGCAGGCAACAAACACAAGGTCAAATACGCAATCCACTAAGGACATACATGAAGTCGTCAATGAAAATCCAGAATTATTTTAAACATGTGCTTTTAAGTTACTATATATTGAAATCTTCCCTTCTATGTTTTTAGTTAGACATTCCTAATGGTAAAGCCATCAGCTAGAAACTCATAATAGGTAAGTTGTTAATTCCAGTTCAGCTGTTAAATAGTCACACGACATATTATATTATATACAGAGGATGGTCTTGACACGGACAACATTGCATCTGAGCCCCTGTTTGACACTCATTTTCTTCCCATTCTCTTTCTCATTTTTTTTCCCTTTCTTCATTTCAACCACACATTCTATCAATAAAATAATATTACACATAAACCCAAAAATTCTCCTTACTTTTTAACCACACACATTCTTCCATCAATCACTATTCCAGAATTTATTCTTTCTCCAAAAGGGGTGTCAAACACAACCTGAATAAGGTTATTATTTCGATTCAAAGAATTTGTATGGAGGAGGCAGAAACCAAAAAGAGCTGATCTTTTCATCAATGATCATGTCATCAAGAAGTAGACAATACTCGTTCAGAAAGCAATCAACATAAGCAGCAGAACAGCATACGAGCAAATACAATTATTGTAGCACATTTCGTCGTAGAACCATTTCAAAATATGCAGTAACATTAGCTAACCTGGCAATTGGAATTGCCTTTTTGAATTGCCCTCATTATCCTCACGGACTCATCTTGAAAGCCACTCTACATATACCAAAAAGATTCACCCAATCAGCAAAATTAAGAAAGAACACAGATCTTCAATTGACTGCCATTTATTTCTCAAGCATAAGAAAATAATATATTCAATTAATAGGAGTACATAACTTAGGTAGGTATCAATCAAATACATTAGAAATTTTTAGCAATAAATAATTATCCTCCATCTTTCTAATGGAAACAAAGCTTATTTAGTTTGTTGTTTGTCATAATCCTCCCACTGCATGTAATCACAGGGAATCTTTGACATGAGAAGTAAATTCCATGTGACATGAGACAGCAAAGACTGTGATTAGTACACCAAATTTAGCGTTTAACATATAAACATCTTCAATGTTAAGAGGATAATGAATCCTCATTTATTGATTTCATTGATATCATTTGTAACCACGGTATTCCTCCGCCACAAGTGAGAATATATTAATAAAATCTCGGAGGTACCGCCCTCCTTCCAAAAAAAAAAGAGGATAATGAATCCTCTGATCGTCCAAAGTTGAAACGCAACACAGTCATGTCAAGAATACAATACAATTCATATCAAAAATGAAACAGCAGGAGAGACAAACACCTTCCATGGATCAAATACTAAGAAAAATGAGGACCTTATGCATGCGCAATCAAATTGAAGTATATCTTTCGGCTTTCTTTTTTCTTTTTACACAATAACAGTTGATCATATCAATTTTCAACCCCTCGCTCGTCAAAGTAAGCAAGAATGCATGTGTATGGAGAGGATCTCGTAAGTATATCTTGGTGCTAATCGACAATCAAAAAAATTTCCAACTTCACCAAGTATCTGGCTCATTGATCTCATATTACAGTTTAGAGAAGCAAAAGGTTTTTAAGAGGTTTTGAACATGAGCAAGCAGCAGCTCAAAGACATAACTGAAAAATCTCAATAAGGACAACCAACAAAGCAGAAAACAGAAGAAAATGAGTAATTGTATGTATAGGTAGGAGTTAATTTACCTCGGCCAACATGTGATCCGCTTCATCAAAAACAAGAATCTTCATTTGACTCACACCAAGTTTCCTTGCTAGTACCCACTTACTTACTGTACCAGGTGTGCCAATAATTACTTGTGCTGTGATAGGTGGCCTCTTTTGAATTGGTATGTAGTTTGCGGAATCTGATGGTATTGCTAATTCTGTAGTTATCCCAGTGTATTTCCCCATCTTGAGGAGCACTTCCATATTCTGCAGGATTTACTCATTTTATTTATCAAACTAGAAAAACTCACTAGTTACATTCATATTAAAGCTTCACACGGCAACAGAATTCATGCACCTATTTACATGCGTCTATTTATCAGAACCATACTATGTGGCTCGAGTTTCAAACCTTTGATGGAACTGAGATTGGTAGCCACCCATTATATTCCATGAGTTTACATAGACACTCAAATTCAAATAGAAACCCTCTAAGACTTAATAGCATTTTTTGTCTGTGACAATCAGTTTGCTATCAACTTAAATCAATTTAACTAGAATGGCAGACCAAGAAACGTCTAATTTCAGTGGTTCAAATATCAAATATAAATAACTGAAAATGTATGCCAGCATATGTTCAAGTACATGTGATCCCATCTTCTCATCCCCACCTCCTCCTTCCAAGTACCAGAGCAAGCTGGAAAAAAGAACAAAATTACCAAAAATGACAATCAACAAACCTGAATGGCCAATTCTCTGGTGGGGCAGATACAAAGTGCCTGGGGAGCCTTGAGGTTTGGATCGACACGGCCCAACATACCAAGCACAAAACATGTGGTCTTGCCAGACCCATTGTGAGCCTGAGCTATCAAATTCTTGTACGGAGGAGTTAGGATCATTGGCAAACTAATAGTCTGAATCTTACTAGGCCTCTCAAACTTCATCTCAATATACAGACCCTTCAATAATTCAGGCGAAAGATTTAAGTCCTCAAATCTCTTAGCTGATGTATATGGAGTGTCACCAGATGTAACCTACATTTCAATATCAATATCCCAAATGAGCATATCCCAGAGGGACCAAACGAGTAAAATCTTCATCCTAATATATGTCTATTTCAATATATAAGAGCTAACAGAAAACTAACAGTGAAATGAAAACTTCAAATAATTATTGAAGGAGTGAGAAATGAAATGTTATACAACTTTTTTAACATGAAAACCCACTAATATTCGACCAAAAACCTCAAAGGGTTAGATCCATTGCAATATTGTACAAATGCGAAAAGTTAATTAAATTCAGAAATCAACTAAAAATACCAATATTTATAAAACTCTAAAATCTAACAGATTGTGAATAGTCTCTAAAACCTGCTCAAAATCTTTAATTTCAGAAAGAAAGAAAGTTAAAAGAAAACCCAGAATTCAAACCCACAAATACATAAAATAAATTTACAATCATTGCACGGTAAAAGAGAGGTCATACAGCTTCAATTCTTGAATCATCGGGATCGGTGAGGTTATTGTTGACTCTCTTGGACTCGTCGATGGCAAGTGAATCCAACTGAACGTCAGATTTTTCATCCGAGGGCCCGGCTTGCTCTTGCTCCGGATCGGGCTCATCAGCTATGTCGGCCCAACTTTTTGATTGTAGAGGCTTCGGTTCCACGGTACCGGCGGAGGCACCGTCGTCGGCGGAGGCAGCGGCATGGTTGTCTTCCATTAGAAGAGATTGCTTGTCCAACGGTGAATGAATAATGGAGAGAACTCGAGAGCCCTCTGTGTTATGTATATATGAATGTACAAGTATAACCGACTGTAATGGCGTTCGGACGACGCAGATAATGTTCAAAGGTCAAAGAGGAGTTGTATCTTGTGCTTATAATGTCGTACGTTAATCTGGTGCGCTGGAAACTGGTCTGGTATTATTAAAAAAAAATTGCTATAAAAACTTAAAAAAGTGAATAAGCATCTATTATTTTACAATATTAATTAATTTTTTAAATTAATAAATAAAAATCAATGTTAAAAAATCAAAATCCAATTAGCACGTGAATTTTCATAACTTTTAAATTATAATCAATCAATAATTAAGATAATGTTATGAAACCAAAAGAAAGGAGACAACCTTATAAGAAAATAGAGAGATCAGAACTAAATTTTTATATTTATGGATAAGAATTAGGACAGCAGATGAAAATTAATCATAATAATTAGGATTATAGGATATAATAATAATTCGACAATTAACATTTAATTTAATTTTACAACATCCACTTGAATCACTAATTTAATTTAGGTGACGTTAAGTGATGGTTCAATGAATATAAAATTAAACTTCATTTAATTATTGCCACTTAAATTGGTGTTTTAACACCAGTATTGTTAAATAGTATTACTCAATTACAAGATATCTATCTCATTACAAATTTCATTTGATAAAAATTTGATAAGAAAAAATGTTCAAACGAAGAAAAAGAATGTAAAGTTATTTTTGGAGTACTAAAACAAGTGATGATTCATTAAAACACTGTCAAGAAAACTCAGTAAAACAAAATCTTATAGAAGAAAAAAAGAGTACAACTATTTTTTCTTGATGTTGATCGAATAAAAGATATTGCACTAGATTAGGAAGAAAGAGGCGAAAGTGTAGGAAGAATCGAATTGCATTAGTAATCATACCAAATCAAAAATTGATGTTGAGAGATACTACCTATCCTAGAGTGGAGATAAAAACGATAAGAAGAAAATGTACGGTGTTCATATCATCCATGTCTGGAAAAACAACTAAAGCGAAAAGGAGAAAATTAAATTAAATAAAAAATATATAGAACAAAACAATAAATAAATAAATGTGTATGTTTTCTTGTTTTGGAGAGCAAAAACAATAAAAGCATGTGCATGAAATAGAAGACGCGCTACTTTTTAGCTAAGTCTTGGTCATCGAGTAAGAATTTAGAGAGTGATAAGAGTTGGTGATGGATATAAGCCCAAAACCATTTGTTTATTTACCTTCAGGAAAAGAAATTAAAAAACCAATAGAGCAATATGAGTCATGAGAGATTATATTGACATGCTTGAGACTTTGATATTGTTCGAAAAAAAATTTAGGAGTTAAATTGCATAACTTGATTCAAGTAACATCGATGGAATTGAGAATGATTTGCCCACACTCAAAAGTTGAATATACGATATGTAGAGTTTGTGAAATAACTGTTCATTCTTGTGTTTCATTAACTTGTTTGAATTTTGAGATCTATATATTCACTTCGAGGAAACATTTAATAACATATGTCGAGTTGAGTATATGTGTTTAGTTGAGTCTTTATCTTGTTTTATTCGAAAACAACAAAAGTTCAAGTTCGTAGATGTTTCATAAGTGTGATTTTACAATTATTCGGACCATCAAAAGTGGGTATTTGAGAGTATTTTTATTATTTAGATACTTAATTTTGTATGTTTATAATTATTTTAAGAAAAAACTCTGTATTGGATGAGATGATAAAAGTAGACAAATTTTGATAAAAAAAAAAATAAATAAATAAAAAATAGATGTTGGACTAATTCTGAAATTGGGGATCCGACTGTCAGTTTAGAAGTTAAAGGACTTACATTACAATATTGGAGGACTTAGGTTGAACAAGAAATTGAAATGGATGGCCAAAGTGCACAACCTACAAAGAGATCGCATGGACCTTTTCTTGTACGAACGCGGAACGCATAAGGCAGAACGAATGGGCTTGGAATAGGAAATTCTTCGTGCAAGATCGTCGCCTTTCTTCATCTTTGTTCTAAACTCATTGATGCGCTGAATTATTTTCTTGCGACTTATTTTTCATCATCATGTGTAGCTAAATTCATGGTTAAGATGAATTATGTAATTTAGGTTCCGTTTGTCTCATTTTAAAATAAAACTCTTTAATTCGCATACTCATTTTTAACCACACATTCACACAATAAAATATTTTGTACGTAAATCAAAAACTTTTTCTACATTTTAACCACACATTCTTAAAAAAAATTCAATATTCAAAACATCATTTTTTTTTTCCAATAATGACCATCAAATTGGGACTTGGTGTGACTCTTTAATTTCAATTTTCAAAATTCTTGTTTAAAGGCCAGAGATGTGCTTTTACAGTTGTTACAATCATTAGTTGAATTATTAGAAACTTGGATACATCTTAGTTGAGACTTATTCCGATTCACATATAAATATGGTGACTTAATTTAGCTAGATAGAGCTAATTTGAATTCGAGAAGAGTAAATTGATTCATTAAGAAGAATTCGATCAAATACTATATTAAGAATAAATCTTGACATGCGAGATTAAAGGTGAACATTCTCTGTAATAACCCCTACATTTAGTTAATGGAGCATTATAGATCGATTTAATAGAATTACATTAATCAAGAAATTAATTGAATCACATTTATTTATTTTTGAATAATGGAACGTCAGTAATATAACAACTCATTATCTCTCACATTTTTCTCTCTCCTTCACCCCTCTTATAAAATTAAATTGTGCAATCTCGTTATTCCACATAGACTGCCACATTACTAATCTTGATGATAAATAATATTATTTTTTATTTTTATACAAGGAGTTGGGAAGAGTAAATCAAAGTTTAAATGTGAGAATGATAATTGAAACTCATAAATCCACTATGCTCCTTATCAGACTAACCAATCCGCCACCATCCTGCCCAAAACAAACCCCATATCTGATTAAACCTAAACCCGAGTTCCACTCATTATTTGAGCTCAATCAAGAACCTATATCGTACTCATAACAAGAAATCAATGCAGTCCAAGTTTCCAAGAAACCAAATCTTTCTCCTCCATTCCGTTCAACGGCTGACAAGCTTCACTCACCATACTTCTCTTATCGAACAGTACAATCATAAAAATTCGATCAGATCATGTCATTTGATTGAACATTAACTTAGCCTCCTCAACACTCCCTGTTAAAACATATCCCACCAACATCGAGTTCCATGAAACTTCATCGAACATCCTCCTAGCATCACTTTTCCACACTGTATTATAATTTTCAATTCAATTTTTCCTAGTAGTTTAGGTTCTTTGTGAAATTCAGTAATTGATTTAGGAGCTGCATATCAGAACTATGTTTATTAAGGATCTAGTTCAACTCTCGAAAAAGAATTGATCGAACCGACCCCTAAATTTGTTAAAATATCAGAAGCTCGCGAAGTAATGACGACTGAAAAATGTAAATTCCCAACCAACAATTTCCATGGTCAATAATAGAATAATCTTAGATGAAATGACAAAATCTGTAGAGCTGAGACTACTGTGCAAGCGTAAACAGTTGCTCAATTCTCTGCTCACCATTCTAAATTTACAACACCGGAAACATATATTTTTACCCATTACAAAATGAAACAAACCCAGGAGCCAAATGAAAATATTAACCGGGTTACACCTGGTGAATCAAAAATGTAATAGGCAAAAGATACAGCTTCGACTCACCTCCATTTCTCCTGCAGCTCCTTCTTTTCCGACCAAATCCATGTTACGAAAATCGCTGTGACGAGGGCAACAATTGTGATCAGAAGCAAAGCATAACTGAAATCCTCTGTAAGAGAATCATAAGTCCTCGAAGGTGCAAGCCGGCTGAAAAACAGATCCACTCCATAGGCGAAAACAAGAGTGGTCGACTCCAGCTTAGCAGGAACAGTTGTGATACCTCTAAGGCCTTCCACTTTAAGAGCATGCGTCACGTAAGACTGCAAAAGCAGCCAATGGATCAGTATGAATATATTGAAATGGCTCCAAAAGAAAAAATGAAATTAGTTAAGGTCAACAAAATGTACCGAGTACTGGTTATTTAGGCATGAAAGCTAAATCACCTTAAGAGTCACCACCTTATCAATTATTCAGCCAAGTAAGAACTCATCTTCTTTATTTTTTGATTTAGGTGAATTCTTATAGATCCATCCCCCGACAATAAGTATAGGCAATTGATATACATTTTGTTGATGAAGAATATCTCCTATGTTAGCTGGAAGAAATTTCTTCGTGTTTCAAATGTTCAGAATTAGGTAGATAAGCTAGTGAGAAATTTAGTCTATAGCCATATAGTTGTTGCACCAAAGACTAACTAAGAGTATGTTTGACAAAAGTCAAACCACTTTTTTTCACATATTTCATATTTCATGGTACCCACAAGTATTATCCGTTTATCCACCGTTCATTTCTATCTATATGTAAACAAAATTGTTTACCGCCAATCATATGCTAAGATGTTACACCAAAATTGCAGTGGGAAAACTATAATTCAAGCTCAATATTTTCTTCCTCCTTAGTTAAACATCTTTGAACTCGAGATGTTTACAACCTTGACAATTGTTCCATTAAATTCTACATGACGCATGGGTCAGTATGAAAATCAATGATTGCTACCCATATTTGCACTAACACGTATCATCAATGCATCTAAAATATATGTATTGCAAACTTGGTTTATATTTATAATTTATGCATAATTCACAACGGATATAAGTATATATACACACAATTCTAGACTAAATCATTGAGTGGTGGTTATTCCTTGAGGCAACAAACTTAGGAAACTGTTTTCACCTGTGGAATAATTGGCAACGAATCAGTAAGTGGGATAATTCCTTCTTCTTTTTCAGCTTGTGTGGGGTTGATAGTTCTCCGGGGATCTAAAAAGCGCTTGTCAAGAGCTAAAACCTGTACAGTGTTGACATACAAAAACTATATACGATTAGCTTAGACTTAAGCAACAAACCATTTATCAAATAATTTTCCCAAAATTCTAGAAAATGGACTGGACCCACCAGATAAAAACTGCAAGAAAATGGCCAATTGACCGGTTCACCCAGTACCAGTTTTGGCGGTTTTAACGGGTAACCTTTTCTTATCTTAAAAATATTTTTCAAAAAAACTAAAGTCTTGCAGGCATAAATTAGGAAAAGGCCTACAAATCTTTTAAATTCTATCTCTTTGGCACACCATATTTTTATACATAATCTACCCTGCCTTTCTCTATAGAAACCAATGTGGGATAGCACAAGGGAAAGTTATATCTCTAGCTTAAACTCTAGAGCAGTATCTTAAACCTAAATTTATAATTTTAAAACTTGATTATTTTTTGCTGAATGTAAAAAACAATGTGTTGTGACAAATATAAATATAGTTACTCGAAAAAATTGCAGTACAAAATCTAAAGCCCAAATAAATTATTGATTTCTTAAATTTGATCTCTTTTCATTCCAATTTAATCTACCTTTCTCATTTAGCCCCTGTTTGGTTTAAATAAAAATCAAATCATTAATAGATTTTGATAAAAATTAATGAAATATATAGTTAAAAAGTTGTGGGTCCCATAAATTGTGTGTTTAAAATTAAGTGTTAACTATAACTTAAATTTTAATTGCTTTTTTAGTTGAACCAAACGAGCTTAAATTTTTTAATACAATAAAATGCAGCCAAGCTTTTTTTGAAAGGAAAAATGGGAAAAAAAATTAGCTCCTCACCATTGGAGTTGTAGAGCACTTTAGTAATAAAATGCAGCCAAGCTTAGTGATTCTTTTTGTCTATATATAAAAATTAATGTAGAAAATTAACTTATTTCAAATTTTTGTGATACTTAAATTTATTTATTTATTCTTTACAACCGGTGCGACCTCGGTTCAACCCTTGATCCTGACTTTTCTGAGTCGCTAAGCTAGCGGATTTTCAAAACATTGGATTTTCCTAATACAAAATATTTAAAGAGTGACAAAGGAAGGCGACATAACAGAAGAGTGGAAGGAAAATGCTAAAATTGGATACAAGGACGAGTAATTGCAAAAGTTGACCTGGTCTCCAATTGTGCCAAGAAGGAGCTGCTTGGAAGTTATGCCTTTAGCCGTTGACGTTACTGCTAGTGTTTTCACGGAATGCGTGAAAAAATAAGATTGTGACTTGGTGATAACTTCTGGTCGCGAGTAGGCTGTGATAGGTGAAGTAAGATTATGCTTCCCAAGAAGAAGCTTCAAAATGTCTTTGTTGTCCTACATATGGAAAAAGCTTTAGATATCACAGTATACGGGGTACTTACGTAATGCACAAGATCTGTATGAAGAAATACCAAACGAGATTGATCGTAGATCTCTATGACAGATATCTCATATCGATGCGCCTTTAAATTGAAATAGTGGTAGACAACCCAATTCTCGCTAAAGACCTTCAGAGGAAGTAAATATTGGGTGTGATTATTCAGATTTTACATAAGAAAAGACTTTCAGAAAAGTCAAAAGGAACAAGCATAGTTTTCTCTTGTTTTTCATCTATGGACGAAAGGAAAGACAGACTTACTGCTTGGACAGGGCCTTGTGAACCATGATGGGTCATGCGGTGCAGTATACGACCAGTCACGGTATCAATTACATAAACAACTAGCCATGACTCCTCTGGGGTAACTGAACCAATGGGACCAACAGCTTTTGGTGCAACAGTGGCCAAAAAGAGCAAGTTTTTAGATATATATTTATACATGACTTCCTGATCAGAAGTCACCTTTGCTTGAGTATGAACAGCCTGAAGAGGATGAGAAATCAAAGAAAACAAAATCAAAATCACCATAATATACAGTTAACAAAACTGAAACGTGCTTTTTTTTTTTTTTTTTTGTGCCTTGGGCTCTTTCATTAACTGATAGAAATATCAGCCAGTTTGCCATATTTATCAAAATTAGATTAAGGAGATGGCTCCAAACGTACAAAGATACCATTGAAGACAAAGGTTAAACAAAGAAACAATCCATAGATGGAGAGGTGGTTTTTGGTAGACAAGATAAGAACTTTTGGCACATGGATTCATTATGCATACAACAATGAACAATAACAAACTCTGTATATGTTACTTCGTAGCCGGTTCCAAGCCCCAAAAGAAAGAGGAAGGTTGTGGTAGGCTGAAAACCAAGTAATATAATAAGTTACTTAAATACTTGAACATTTGATTTAACCAAACCAAAGGTATAATACTTGAATGCTTGATACAATCAAAACCAAATTCAATATGATATGCCCTCCCACCAGAGATGTTATACATAAATTGATCCGTGCAGAAATTCAATAGGAAACCTTTGACTTTGATGCGGTCTATGTTGACATAATAAAGAAAAATAAAAAAATTAGAGAACAAATGTGAATTAGCTATTCAAAACAGTGCCACGCTCCCTAAAAGCTTAACATTAAAATCTGCACTGAAGATGTAAGGAAATGCAGGACTAAGCATTGAGACTTCCACCAATGTTTGTGCTTCAAACTACAATACCCACAAAACAGGAAATAGTTGCGAGACCCAATAAAGAAGACCACTTGCAGCCTCCAAACTTCACACTATAAAAAATATTTCAAAGCAAGACATCAATTTGCGTTTAAACTCCTAAGAGTCTTATTGACAAACAGTCTACAGCTTCACTACGGAAAGGCACAGAAAACAACTTATGACGTTATTGTAAGAAGGTGAGAAGATATTCTCCTTTCTGGTTTCAGAATTCCGGAAAAAGAAAGATGTTGAAGTTTTCATAAAGCAAGCACTCTTGTCCCAGCTCACATGTCAACAAATTCCCTCTCATTTCTAGTTCTTCAACAATAGTGGCCGACGTTCACTTTGAAGAATATTTTAGAGACTCGGATGCTACACTCCTAGTGATTAATCAAATACACTTGCAATTTATAACAGTTTTCGAGGTAGTGTATTTATAACTGTAAACCAGTTTTTAAAAAATAGCCACAAAGTTCATTAATGAGACAGAAAGTTAGTCAAATAAACTAGGCTATTTTTTGAGTGAGAGGAAGATTTTACTGTTGTGGGTATACAGTTCAACTAAGTAGTTCAGTTGGCAAGATTGTGGATATAGGCGTAACCAAGAAAAGGAACTATTTAACAAGCATCGTATCATTCCTATCTCAGGAGAAACTGGACGGTGCGCGCCTCAGTCCAACATTGCACATTCTAAACTAAAAGGAAAGAAAGAATAAACAAGCACCTCATTTAAATTTCTGGTTGCAGTTGCAACGATCTTTTCTGATTCTGATGGTAATACGATTGACCAGAGATCCCTTGTGTTGAAACAGTAGCTATCTGCAATCTCAAGAATACAATTATTCTGTACTGCATGACCCTTTAAAATTCCCCTGTCAACATCAGCTGAATACCAATATATATTTCCTAATTCACGCAGGAAAATATCAAGAGCCTCAGTTGTTCTGGGGTATAAGTGAGCTTGAAGATTAACATCCAGCAGCAAATGTAGGCGCTGTTCCACTGAATCAGTAAAAGGCAGTGGAATAACACGTGTAACTGAATGGGCAGGTCTCATACGATTGCGCTCCTGTCCTGTGTACGTGTCAACAATGGAGAGAACTCCAGGGGAATCTATACTAAGATCACATCTGCCAGCAACAAGAACTGATGGATTTTCATCCAATACATGATGATGGGGATCCTGCCACTGATGCAAACTAAGCCCTCTGGGATTTTGACATGTTTCAGATTTACGAAGAGAATCCAGTAAGAGAGACCACACAATTCTTCCATCTCCTGTGTGCAGTGCAAAAAGTTTTCCTGCTCGAGTAAGTACTATAAGTAGCTTTCGAAACCCATTGTGGTCTCGGGTCATCTTGCTTTTCTCAGTGCTTTGTAACCTCATTTTCTGTATTGCTGCAATATCATCAGGGGTTGCTATCATGAGAGTTCCTTTGAGTTTCAGGAGATGCCCCTTTCAAAGAATAGCATAAGAAAGACATAATCAATTAAATACATACAATTTGTAAACGAACACGATAAGGAGATACTAGCAGAAGTAACGGTAAAGTAAATAAATTTCCTCCTTTTTTGGATAAGTTCCAGCCAGACATGGTACAACATGTCTCTATCTATGCTTGAACATTCAGTCTCAGCAAATAAAATAAGAGCCTAAGACCTATTAAATGCTTCTTAGGAACCACATGAAAAGCAAAATCTAATCTACAAAACTATGTCACATGATCTTAAAATCAAGGAGAGCCATAAATCTGCAATGGTTTAATTTCAACGCGACCATACCCAATCCTCAGGGAAGGAAAAAAAAACCTTATGCAATATGTAATATGCTTATAAATCCAAAATGATAACTATTCTTCTTTTATTGTGGAGCTTAATTATAGAAAATAATAGAAACTATAATGCCCTAAAATATCATGAGGCAATTCTAATTCCTTAAATGGAACATCTTTGAGGTCCTACCTTAAGCCATTCAAACAGGTTGTGCTCAACTTTTGCAACAGATACACCATCCTTTTCAACTGGTAATTCTGATGCTATTACATCTGTAATAGAAGCTAAACCATCTTCCCTACTCCAGACGATCTCACCTTGCTGTAACAAGAATAGTGAATGGTCCTCCATGACAATCAGGGCCCTGAATCCATTAGACCTGTCCATTCGGGCATAAGTATTGATAAAAACCTTGTGCGCAATCCCTCTATGATAGTCCATCTGAATAGTCTCCTGAAGTAAATTGCTTCTCCAGTCATTACCAAGTTTCACTGTTAGAATTATCTTACCATATCCCTGCTGAACTAGTCCAAAAACTTGTTGGCCTTCTGAAATATAGAGAGACTCACTAACTGCAGTTGAGCGACCAAGTGTGTCCACTACCTCTAACGTGCCTTCATTTGTCACCTTAATGAAGACAATGGACTTATTTATCTCCAAAGCAAACATTCCTGGAAGTTTAGTAGGTAGCATAACTGCTGCCCCTGAAAAATCCCGACCAAGCTCTGATACATGTGTCTGGTGAAAGCTAATTGCTCCGACCTGGAAGTGTACTGCAACCAAAACTGATCCAGTAGAATCCAGTGTCATGGCTATGTCACTTGTTATAAATGACAAATCCCCAGAAAAACCAGCAGGGAATACCATGCTGCTATGCTTCAGCAGCTCGCCAGTCTTAACATTGATTTGATAAGCATCAAACTGAGCCAAACCAACTAAACCTACTGCATATATTATGTCGGTACCATCAGGATAAATTAACTGTTGAATATTGCCACTGCAAAATGACAGAAACACACCAAAATCAGTGTTAGCTTGTAGTAGACAGAGAAAATAGAGTTTATAAGGTTCAAACCCTTCAGATGTCAACTCCTTCTTCCAGATAACTTCGCCATCAATGCTTGCAACAGCGTAAAGACATCCACTACCATAAACAAAGACCACATCATCCTTTCCAATCTTCAAATTTGTCTGCACCAAACCACAGTATACAATAATATTTCTGAATATCTTTTGTATAAAGGGTTCTTAACAATTAAATATCAATGGGACTATGGGAGAGTCATTAGAAAGGTACCAGAACTAAGAAAAAAGTTAGTACTATAATCACAATGATTTAGATATTTTCAGGGGAAAAAAATAAAATCTACTTCAAAAATCTCTAGGATTTGAGAGGACCAAAATGGTTAGGCCTCATTGCAGTAGTTTTCAAAACCTTTCACCAAATTGAAGTTAATTTATCATGTAAAAGGAATCAGCAGTAAATTAAATTCAGAAAATCTGTAATTTAGCAAAGAGTCCATTTAGGAACCTAAAAGCCAATACCACTCAACACAATAAATGAAAGCAACCAAAGCATAAAAATCAATAGTGTGCTGTTTGCGCATTGCATTTTTCACTCTTTATGCTGTTTGAGCTTTTTTTTTTTCATGATCAGTGATCTGACACCAAAACAGCTCCTAGAATGCACCTTGCTGCATTTTGGGGTCAGGAGTGTGCATGGGCACCGTTTTTAGAATTACGCTCTTATATAATTTGATATTTGGAAGGAACAGAAATACAAGTAAAGAAGATAAAATGAGAACACAATAAGGAAGATCATAAATAGCAGCTTCACCAATATCAACATCAACAACACTCAGTAAAGTGGATATCATGAAAACAATAGAAGGCTCAAGAGAGAAAAATATATATACACACACAAAGAGGAGATTTTAAAAAAAAATCAGCTCCAAAACAGGCCTTCAACTGATTCCATCATAAACTCTTATTAACTAGTATTATATCTGTTCTTTCAAAAACTTTAGATCGTTGCCAGACTATTGGAAGTACATTTTCAATACTTCCCATACACAATCCTTTGTATAAAAGTTGTAGCAAGCACTAAAATGGAATGACCCGCAAGTTAGTTTCATAGTTTTTGAATGTTTCAGTATTATAAAGAAAACTTCTGAACTGCTAGCTATACACAATCCTTTGTATAAACGTTGTAGCGAGCACTAAGATGGAATGACCCGCAAGTTATTTCCATAGTTTTTGAATGTGTCAGTATTATGAAGAAAAAACTTCTGAACTGCTAGCATTTCTGTGTTGAACATTGCATATACTTCAGGAAACATAGAAAAAAGCTTCCTATATTTTCTTTTATTTGTAATGAATCTCTGTGGAAAGTTTAAGGAAACTCAAAAGAAACTTTCAGAACATTATAAGCTTATTTATGTTTCTAAGTACATATTTAATGCCACTAAACTACTAATTTAGTAATTAATAAATCAAACAAATTATAAGCTCATCAGTACTAGTCTGATGGATAAAACATTTCCATTAAGAATTTAGAATCCTTCTAAGTTTAGGACTTCTATAAGTCTATTAAAATCCTATCATGCTTCTAAATCAGCAGATTCGAGAGATTTCACAAAATAGTCAGAACTACTGAAGCTTTTATTCGATTGGGAGATGCAATTCAAAACCCTCAGCGTGCTGCTTAAAGTTTCTACATCTTCTCTTTCACCTTTCAATAATTTTCAGTGATGTAGATCTGTCAATCAAAATAACACAATCACAAATCTTCTATCCTTTGAACTTTAAACTCAGAGACGTAACCAGCCCCCAGCACAAAAAAATAAATAAATAACTAAAATATATAGGACTTTGCTAGGGGTACATAAATTTTCACATAATGATTCACATAATTACATGTGGCACATATCCAACATTTAATTCAAATCTCACATTTTCACATCAACTACCGGATGATTGCCACATCACATTATGTACCCCTCTATGTACATAAATTATGTACAACAAGAATTATCCAAATATATATATATAAACTGGGAAGCTTTAGTTCCTGATTTCTTCTCACTAGTCAATAGTCATTGTGTGGATATATACATTCACCTGCATATAGTATTAAGAATTTTTTTATGAATTATAATGATAGGCAAGATTAGCTTGAAAAATGCCGTTTCTTGGGCTGTCCTTGTGAACAAAGAATTTATACATGTTTCTATACATTTTCTGGCTGATGGGAAGTTCTTTTTCTTTCTTTGTTGCACAAACTTTTTTCTTGTTTCGTGATTATATATATATATCTGCATGAATATATAAAAACTGGGAAGCTTTAGTTCCTGATTTCTTCTCACTAGTCAATAGTCATTGTGTGGATATATACATTCACCTGCACATAGTATTAAGAAAATTTTATGAATTATAATGGAAGGCAAGATTAGCTCAAAAATGCCGTTTCTTGGGCTGTCCTTATGAAAAAAGAATTTATACATGTTTCTATACATTTTCTGGCTGATGGGAAGTTCTTTTTCTTTCTTTGTTGCATATACTTTTTTCTTGTTTCGTGATTCATCTGGATCTTGTAGTTAATAAGCAATTTCTATATTTTGATAAGGAAGAGATGTAGATTAAAAATTCTAGATCTTCTTTGTTGAGTAATTTCAATGGGTCATCATTTTAATTTACTGGTCCTTTATCTTTTGTGTAATGATACTATTGTTTCTTGTTAGTTATTTGTTAAATTCTAATTGAGGAGCAGGATTTAAAGTTTTTATCACTCATTTTTCCTTTTAAATTTATTTTGATAAATATTTCATCTTTCATTAAATTTGAAATTTATCAATTCTTGAAGTAGTGGAGGCGAAGAAATAGTTCTTCATTGAAAAATTTAGTAAATGGCAATGAAGGAACAAATAATTCTCGACGGTTCATCTGCAAATAGATCGAAGGAGGTAAAAACTTGAGGGCTTAAAGCTCACTATGTCACCCTAACTAGGCTTTTTTGATTTTAAATAAATTAAATTTCTTTGTACTAAGTGTGCTCATACTAGCCCTCCCTTAGTTTTGAATCCTGACTATGTCCCTGTTTAAACCGTTACCCTTCCAAAATTGCAAAAGAATAGAGAGTCCCATGATTGTTCTACATTAGGATCCCTTAATGTTACCACATTAACTGGGCACGCTATGGGTTTGTAAACATCGGCAAAAATAGTTCTTGGAACATTCGTCTCAGCAAAATCCCCAACCTAGGGAAGTGTAGCTCTGATGTATCACACTCTAAACTAAGTAAATTGCATTCAAGTGCACATTGTCATGCATTGGTAATATGATGTCAAGCCCTCTAGAATGTAGAGATATCTGAAGATACTTTTATTAAAGGCTTAAGGAATATAACAATTTTCACTCACTGGAATTGATAATAACGATTTTGAGGGTGTTGAGCCAGAAAGTGTTGACTCCCACATCATCTGGCCATCAGGAAGGTTCCAAGCTCTCAAAATAGTTCCTCCTGATGACAGAGTTATAACATCTGCACAGATAAAAAATATATACCTCAAACCAAATATATATGCACATTGAACTTAAAGGTCGAATAACTTCTCTTGCTGCAATTCTTATTTAACTAGCAAAAGACTATACTGCGTTGTCTTTCTTTTGCTTAGTTGACACAACTAAAGCAAAAATTATTACACAAATAGAAGTATTTGAGGAAATTCAAATAGGAGTAATAGAAAAGCATGGAATGAACATTTTTTCCCATTTTACAAGAATTGATAATAACCATAAAATCTCAAGCTGATCAAAGAGTAGGAGATATAAGGCAACTCTTTGCTTTAACTACTCCTATGGAAAAATGGACCAGAGGCATTTAGCATCAATTCAAATCTTGAAGACTAAATTCGGAAACCCATTAATTTGCTGAATACTATAATCCAAATAAGCCATTGAACAAAATCAACAAATCTCACTCAAGATAAAGAGTATCAGAATTACATTTCCCGAGCGCAATATCTATTGCATCGATGACATCGTTGGGCCCCAAAACATGTCTCCAAACTGCATCACATCCAAACAATTACCATTAATTGCACTGGCTTGCTAAAAATAGATCGAGTTAAGAGCAAAATACTGAAGGTTGAAACCCACAAATCTCGCCACGACGAAGATCAAGCGAGGCAACGACGTTCTCCTCGGTGGAGACTATCACGCGCTTCCGTGCCGCCTTCTGAGTGTGGAACACTGCGTGCTTCACTTTCCCTATGTACTGTTGATGCCTACATGATTATGACAATCCAATCATCAAATCGCTATAAGCATGAAATATTTCGACGGTCCAATCATCTGATCTCCATAATACTGAAAAAAGCAAATTCACTAAAAATTAAAATTGTATGTAGAGAGAGTGGGGAGAGAGACCAGTCCATGTGGCCGACTTGGTCTTCGTAGATGCAGAGAGTGGGATAGGTGGACGACAAGATGATGAGAAGCAGCAGGAAAACCCTAATCGCCATATTCATGGCGACCGGTTGTCAGAACCTCTCTCTACGGAATACCGATCTGAGAAACGGCAGTTTTTGTGAAAGATACTTGCAATGGAGTGTTAGAATACAACGGGGAAATAAATTCTTCAACACCAAATTGAGGTAAATTGTGCCCAGTTCATGACCATTAGTTTTGGAAGATTATTACCCTTTTTATTTTGAAATGCTTTATAAACATTATAAAAATGATATTTAAAAATTAATGAGTATAAATAATAGTTAAAAAAATATTTACGTGAAATAAATTTTTTATACAATTCAATTATTTATTTATTTTCGTGTATGATAATAATTAATATTAATTTATATATATCATACTATAATTCAATTAATTCTTCAAGTTCATGCATGTACATTTTATATATTTTTGGAGCTGTTCAATTACTCTAAAAATACTACAATTCAATTACTTATGTACGTGCATGTATACTAATATTTATTTATGAATATATTAAATATAATATTAAGTCATCAAGTTCGTGTACACATGTTTTGGGAGTTATTCAATTATTCTTAGAGTAAATAAATTATTCAAATTCATGAACACGTATTTATTTTTAAATTTTATCATAAATTATTCTAGAAGTATATAAATTATTAAAAATCATATAATTTGGGATGTATTCAATTATTATATGAGTAGATAAATTATTCAAGTTCAAGTACACTTATTTAATTTTAATATTATTCATTAAATCTATGATATAGAATCATTTGTCTAAATATATATAAATTATTTTTTTTTTATATTCATATATTCAAATTAATTAAATTTCATGTTGGTTCATGCATACCCCTTTGTTTAAATGCATATAAATTATTATTTTTCTATATCTATTAATTCAAATTAATTAAATTTCATGTTGGTTCACTTACACCTCATTTGTTTTAATGTATATACATTATTCTTTTTCTATATTCATTGATTCAAATTAATTAAATTCCATGTTCATAAATTAATTTGATTATTCTCATACAATTCAATTATTGATTTGCGTTCATGTTTAATAATTAATATTTAATTAAATATATATTGAAAAACGAAAAGTTAGACACTATTGAAATAATTAAATTGTAGTATGGCTAAAATCATCCAGAAAATGATTCTCACTTGATGCGATATTTAATATATTATAGATATTTTTCCCCTTTTTTTATTTTAATTCAAAATTATTATTTTACCCCTTTAAAATTAATCAAAGTCAGTTTACTGGGTCAGTGAATGGTTAAACCAATAGAAATCATCTATTTGGACTCCAAGTGCGAGTTTTTGAAAGATTTGGTACCGTAAGTGCAACAAAATGAAGATTTAGGCAAAGTCAGCTTAAAATCGAAAAATTTGATACCGTGACTGCAATTTTCCCTTAAATGTTTCATTATGATGTTATATTGAATCTTGTAAGGTTATATATATTGTAATTTTAATAATATTTATGTTCCTGAAGATGCATAACTAAATACCGCATCGATACTTTAGATGAATATAGCATTGATTTTTCGAAGAAAAACACAACTCAAATATACAAAATATTCGAGAAGAATATTATTTTGTTATTCGTGAAGAAAAAATTCCACATAACCCCTTTTGATCTAGCTAGAAATTAATTTTTTAGTAAATTTTGATATAATTTAATGAAATTTTTTATTTAAAAGTTGATAAAAGTTGTGGTTCCATAAAATATAGGATTGACGTTTAAGAAAAAATGAATTTTAAAAATTAGGGCCAAACAAGACATATTAATATTTAGAAGAATATTATAATATCTCTTTCAAATAAGTACAAACTTTGTACTGATCAATATTCTAGAAAATGTTGTGCCGATCATGGAGAATGACTTCATATACAACAATATCCTAGAGCGTGTTGTTCTTGAAGAACAACTTTATACATATTAATTTTTTTAAAAAAAAATAATTATTTATTTATTTTCAAAATCCAGAAGAATTATAATTATGCACGATGCGATATTCAAAATAAATTATTGTTATTATGGACTAATATAAATCGATGATTGTATGATATTATTTATTCACAACTTGAAGTTTACAATGTTAATTGCTCAAATTTTAAACTACGATCATAATTTTCATATTAAGCAATTTAGAGAGTTTGTCTTGTCAATATTAGGAGTCTACATATGATTTTTTTAATAAATTTTAGTTGGGATGACGATAAATGGTGAACATAACAATTTTATAGGAAAGTGGCGGTGGTGGTTCGACAAGGGTAGGTCGAGTTGGTTGGAGAAGAAAGATATTTTTTTTATTGGAATTCGTTTGCACATATTTTTAAAATTTGAGGCTTTGATTGCAATCATTTCTTTACTTTTTTTACCCCTCTTTCTTTTTTCACTTTTTTCGTTTATTTAAATAGAATGATAAATTCATCATTTTACAAGGTTTTAATAGAGAAAATGAGCGTAAAGAACGATTTGCACAATGTTTGCTTGATTTGAGGATGAAATGTGCCAAATTGAAAGGATATGAACAATTGGCTCAAAATAGACAAGTTCTTTTTTATTTTCCCTCACTATTTTGATCATTTTTAGAGGAGCGACGTCATGGTCCTTTTCTCTTTCAAAATCCAAGAACATCTTCTTACTGGTTTCCTAAAAAATTTACCACAAAATGGACAGTGTTTCTCTCCAATGCAATTTGATAACAGACAGGATTGTCAAGTTGGTGTTGTAAGAAAAGACATTGTGAAGAATTTCGTCTAAATTCAGAAGGTAGCGAGTCAAAAATATTAATTTACAAAAACGTTATGATGTTATTCTATTTAAATATTAAAGTACATCCAGGCAACAATATTAGGATGTAGATAAGATCCATTAGAGATCCATTTGAAGTTTGTCTTTCTATTCATTAAGTAATAAGTATCAACACGTCAACAACAAATCTTTGAACTTGTATTTCACCTAATGACAATTTATAGAATGCATCGAAGATGCTAGGAGTCGTGTCAAGTTTGAGAATTGAAACTCTAATGCTGTGACCCTTTACGTCGTTTTTACTTTTTCGATTTTCTTTTAAAAGAGTTTGTAAACTTATATTAACCGACTCAACATCATGGGCGGATTCAACATTTTCGTTCAGCTAGGGCGAAGACTGTTGACCGGTGACCGATGATCGTTGATCGGTGACTGTTGATCGATCAACGATCGTAATAACCGAAAATAAAATTCAATACATAAATAAATGCATTAAAACGTAAAAAGTATACATATGAAAATACACAAACATCTTCTCCATTAATTTTTTTCACTTATCCCTAAGTTTCCTAAAAATCTAAATTCCCAAATCACAAATCAAAATTACAGGGCATAACTCACACAATAATATAACATAAATTCTCATTTCTCATAATTCATAAATCACAAATCACAATTCACAAATTCACAAAAGCTAAAAAAAAAAAAATCCTAAAATCACATATTCATTATTCATAGCATTTATAGCAACTGCCAAGTGCCAACTACTAGTCTCTAGCAATATTGAAATGAAGAAGAAGCATGTGAGTGAGCAAATACCTTTTTATCCTTAGGTGACTTACAACAAGGAGCACCTACCATTAAGTGACTTACAATAAGGAACACTTATCACTAAGTGACTTACAACAAGGAGCACTTATATTTAGGTGACTTACAACAAGGAGCACCTATCCTTGAGTTTTCACAAGGCTCTCGAAACCGTAAAAAAATAAGTGATAATTTTACAATACAAAAACTCTCTTAACAAATGATATAATCAAGTTAAGTATTAGAGAGTTAGGTAAACACTTCAATATATAGCAAATAATGAAGTTCAAGTGTTGATGTTGTAAACTTTGATGAATGATGGATGATGAAATAGTTTGTATCTTTGTATCAAAGTTTCCAACCGATGATCTTTCTTAACAAATAATACAAGTTAAGTATGAAGATAGATCTTACGCTTTAATAAAAGTGTTGGCAAAGAAAACTTCTACAAAAGATGAAGAATAAATGAGATTATGAGAAATTCTTTGCAAAATAGAATTCTTGATAAAATGGATGAAATATGTTGAATCAATCAAGAAATTCTTTCGTAATAAATGAAATAGAATTTAAACTCAAGTAAACTCAATGATTTCTAAATAAAAAAAGCTCTAAAAAATCTCTTGTAAGTTGATCAAATTGAATGGAAAAGATATAGGTATTTATAGAGTAAGAAAAATAAGATGCAGGAACTTTCGGTTGATGAACGGTAACTTTAGGTTGACCGAAACAGTAATATAGCCGTTGGAAATCAAATCGTTGACATTTCGATCGACCGAAGACTTTTCGGTCTACCGAAGTTGACTTTTTGGTCGACCGTCGGTTGACCGAAAGTTGCACACAGGCCAGACAGCTTTCAGTATTTTGATCATATATTTCTCTCCCGATATCATATTAAGGCGATTCAAAGTGGGTTGAAAAGCTAACTCAAAGGTCTACAATTTTCTTCATCTTCAAATTAGATCATCTTCCATGTCAAAAATCTGTCCCAATATGAGATTGAAAATCGGAGTATAACTTTTTGATTGAAAGTTGAAGTGTGATCTTTTGAGGAACGTTTGAAAATGATTTTTCAAGGTTTTTGATATATTACAAATGTTCATTTTTTCAAAATCATTTTCATGTCAAACCAATTTGTGTAAGTGATGAATTTATGAGAAATACTTGAACTTTATGCATCTGCTAAATATTGACGAGTTATAGCTTTACGTATATAAATGAGGTACGATAAAAAACTCTATCTTCAATGTTCTTGATCTTTTCGAGCCTATCTTTGGCTTATATCTTGATTTTCACTTGTATCTTGATTTGCAATTTTGTTAAGTTCCAATTTGATTGTCGAATGTAAATCACTATTGTCTCGAATGATTTGTCTTGAATGCTCGTTTAACCTTCACTTGTACTTCATTTAAATGTGAATAATAATCTTTATAACTTTGAAGGCTTAAACACTCAATTCAATTTGTTAGTTGATGAGTGCAACTTGTGCATTTATTTGGATCAAATTACTAAACTTTTATGTCGTCAAATCATTAAATTTTACTTAACTTGGGTTATTTTTCTTGTGTTTTTAGTTATGGATTCGCTCGAAGCAATTGAAAATAAAAAGAATGATGAAATTGAATGAAATCGGCAATTTTGGAGATAATATTTCACACGTTGAAAATTGAAGGGCTAGAATGCACATTCTAAATTAATGTTGGACATTGGTGCAAATTACAATTTAAGATGGCAGGAAAGAAGTGGGAGTTATTATTAAATTGGGCTTTACTTTGATTTGGACTCAAATCTAATTGGACTTGGAGTTCTAATTACCCTAGAACACAATAGCTGGAGGAAAAATAAATAGACAGATATATTCACGCGGAAGAGAATGAGAAAAAGGGGGAGAAAAAACGTGGCAGAAGAAGAAAAGAGAGAGAGAGAGAGAGAGAAGAAATAGGAAGAAAGATGAAGAAGGAGAAAAGGGAGAAAAAACGTGGCAAAAGAAAAAAAGAGAGGGGAGAAATAGGAAGAAAGAGAAAGAAGAAAGAGAAAAGGAGAAAGAAAGTCAATAGGAGAAAAAAAACGCAGAGAAAGAAAGAAGAAAGAGAAAAGAAAAAGAAAAGAAAGCTGCAAACACCAGAAATTTTCATGTTTAGTCAATTTTTGGTGATTTCTTTCCACTTTTTCTTGTTTTCATTCTTCCAGTATGAATAATAATTTTTATATTAGCGAAAACAATTTAGTCGACTTGTGATCCTTTATTTTTATATTCAAGATTTATATTGTTTATTTATCTATGTGTTGATTTTATTATGAATTTAATGCATTAAATTATATGATCAATAATTTGATGATTAAGTGAATCTCTTACGAATCGAGAGGTGAGTTTGAGATTTAGATCGTATAATAAAATCCGGTAAATTAGTATAACGTGTAGAGATACCTATATTAATTAATGCGGTCATAATTTGAATTCTTAGATCTAGTGTTTCGTTTAACTAAAATTAATTCGCATAGAGATATGGAATTGCATTAGTTAAATAGGTTCAATGAGAATTCGAGAGTGGTAAATTGAATACAATAGAAGAATTCGATCGAACACTACATTAGATTGTGAATCTTGAATTAAGAATAAAGGTGATCAATAAATGAAATTTTATGCCCTAATATACATCGCATATCTGTCTCTCCAATTATTCATTGTTTGCAATTTTTTATACTTTCAATTTATTAAAAGTAGTTAGTCAAAATCATCATAATTATTTAGTTGTTTTTTGTCAAATAAGAGTTAGAAAAATCTAATTAATACCTAAAGTATAGTTCTCGTGGGAACGATAATTCGGACTCAAAGGTCCACTATATTACTTGTTACGATATCGTACACTTGCGATATAAAAAAGCAACAAGTTTTTGGCGCCGTTGCCGGGAACTATTTACTTTTAGTATTTGCTTATTTTATTTTTAACTGTTATTTGATTTTACTTTTTTTTTTTTTTTTTTTAAAGAGTGTTCGTTGTATGCTCCGTACCCAAGGCGACGATCTTGAACCGTTTGACTCGGAGATATAACGTACTTTCAGACGAAAACGCAAGGAACACAAACAAAAACAACATCAAATAGCTGACGGTCAAAACATTCATATTCCTATTCAGCCAATTGGACAAGTGGCCGCAAGAGTAGCGGCACTACCCGATTAGCAGCAGGAGCGGAGTGAAATAAATGAAGGAGACCTGCCAGTTTCAATGTTTTTAACGCCAATAGTTGCGCCTGCACGCTCCAGTATTGTGTATCCAGATTTTGGGATAAATAATTTTCAGATAAGGGCAGAATGGATCAATTTGATGAGCAATACTCTTCAATTCTACGGGTTACCTCATGAAAATCCAAATACACACATCTCCAGATTTCTCCGAAATTATCAGAATTTCCATGCTCCGGGGGTCAATGAAGATGCTATTAAATTGTGGTTATTCCCATATACACTTAGAGATGCTGCATTGGAGTTGTTGGACGCCGAACCTCATGGAAGCATCACTACATTGGAAGAACTGACCAGAAAATTTTGTAATAAATTCATCCCACTGGCGAAAGTAGCTAAAATCAGATTGGAAATTCAAACTTTCTAACAGCAGGATGGAGAAAGCTATTACGAGGCATGAAACATATTTAAAGAGCTGATACGAAAGTGTACAAATCATGGGATCCCAATTGGTAATCAAGTGCAATACTTCTACACTGGACTTTCACCACTGTCAAAATCCCAGGTGGATTCTTCTGCGGGTGGATCAATCATAGGAAAATCAGTACAACAAACATTGGATCTATTTGAGCTAATTGCCACTACACACTCAATGTTTTCATCAGAAAGAGTGGTACCACCGAGAGCACCCGGGATGTATGAAATGGATAACACTGCATCTACGAACGCACAAATAGCAGCGTTGACGAAGCAAGTAGAATTGTTGGTGAAATCTCAGACAAGGGGAGCACATGCAATAATGAGTAACGTATCATGCGAAAATTGAGGGCAAACCATGCAACTGAAAGCTGCATGTCTATGGGTTTCCCAGAAGAACGGGTCAATTTTATTCAAAATGGCTCCCGCAACTTCAACCCCTATTCTCAAACTTACAATCCAGGATGGAAACAACACCCAAATTTCAGGTGGTCTGATACTCGGCTAGGGAATGTCCCAAATAATGCTCAGCTAGAGAAGAAATCAAGTTTGGGGAAGATGTTCAATTAGTACATGCAAAGGGCAGATAAGGTTTTCCAACAAATTGATACAAACTTTCAGAATCAACAAGGTTCAATCAAGAAATTGGAAACACAAATTGGTCAGACCAAGGGACATTACCGGGTAACACTGTGATAAACCCAAAGGAGCAAATACAGGCCATCACAACTAGAAGTGGAGTACAGCTACCTGAAATACACGTGCAAAGGCCTAATAGAAGAGAGAAAGAAGTAGTAATAGAAGTAGAAGGGGGGTCGGAGAAAGAGTAAGCTAGAGCACATGAACATGAAGACAAAGAAGAGAAAAAAGAATCAGCTGCAATTAGAGCACCGAGTCCTGTTAAAACTTATGTGCCACCAATCCCCTTTCCTTCAAAGTTGCAGAAGAGGAGGATGGATAAGCAATTCGCGAAGTTTGTTGAAATCTTTAAGAAGCTCCAAATAAACATATCATTCGCCGATGCAATTGCACAGATGCCTAGTTATGCAAAGTTTTTGAAAGAGATCTTGGCTAACAAGAGAAAATTGGAAGAACATGAAACCGTATGCTTAAATGAAAAATGTAGTGCAGTTCTCCTGAATAAGCTACCTCCTAAACTAAGAGATCCAAGGAGTTTCACTATACCATGCACCATTGGTTCTATTTATTTTGAACATTTTTTGTGTGATTTAGGTGTCTGTGTTAACTTAATGCCACTATCTGTTTACCGGTCTCTTGGATTGGAAGAAGCTAAACCTACAACTATTTCGTTACAACTTGCTGACCGTTCGATAAAAAGGCCAAAGGGAATTGTTGAATGTGTACTTGTCAAGGTTGATAAATTTATCTTCCCGGCCGACTTTATAATTTTGGATATGGAGGAGGATTCCAATATTCCTCTTATCTTAGGCAGGCCGTTCTTGGCTACAGGGCGAGCGTTGATTGATGTTTATGATGGCAAAATGATCCTTCGCATGGACAATGAACAAGTCATTTTCAATATGTTCAAAGCAATGAAACACCCGTTGACATCAGACACTTGCTACCAGGTGGATGCTCTGACGAACTTGTGACATATGTATTTCATGCAACAAATCCAGAAAAAGATCATGAAGAAGACAGTACAAAACTTGAGGAAGAAAAGTTAGAAGGAACAGAATGTATGGTGAATTTGGTTGAACTATCAAATGCAAAGAGACATTGGCAATATGAGTCTCTTGGTTCAAATCCCATACCATCAGTATCATCAGTGGAGAAAGCACCGAGTTTGGAGTTAAAGCCCTTACCATCACACCTCTGTTATGCATATTTGGTTGATGCTTCAACCTTTCCTGTGATCATCGCCAGCGACATTACAACAAATGAGGAGAAGAAGCTGTTTCGGGAACATAAAACTGCAATTGGATGGACAATAGCTGACATTCAGGGAATCAGTCCCACTCTTTGTATGTACAAGATTTTGATGGAGGATGAGTCCAAGCCATTGGTAGAGGGGCAACGCAAACTGAACCCAACTTTGAAGGAAGTGGTCAGGAAAGAGGTGTTGAAGTTACTTGATGCAAGAATTATCTACCCCATTTCAGACAATTCGTGGGTCAGTCCAGTTCATGTGGTGCCTAAGAAGGGTGGAATTATGGTAGAGAAGAATGAGAACAATGAGTTAATTCCAACAAGATTACTTACGGGGTGGAGAGTCTGTATAGATTACAGGAAACTGAATAATGCCACCAGAAAGGATCACTTCCCATTGCCCTTTATCGATCAGATGTTAGAACGGTTAGCAGGTCATTCTCATTATTGTTTTCTGGATGGATAATTATGGTATAATCAGATAGAAATTGCTCCAAAATACCAAAAGAAAACAACATTCACATGTCCTTACAGTACTTTTGCTTTTAAAAGAATGTCATTTGGTCTCTGAAACGCACTTGCAACTTTTCTGCGATGTATGATGGCAATATTCTCTGACATGGTTGAGAAATACATAGAAATATTTATGGATGACTTTTCAGCATTTGGAGATTCATTTGATGACTGCTTGGAACGTTTATCGCTCGTCTTACAAAGGTGTGAAGAGAAGAATCTGGTGCTCAACTGGGAAAAGTGTCACTTTATGGTAAAAGAAGGGATAGTGCTGGGTCATCGAATTTCATCACAAGGCACTGAAGTCCACAAAGCAAAGATACAGGTGATTGAAAAATTCCAGTGGCCTACTTCGGTCAAAGGTATTTGAAGTTTTCTAGGCCATGCGGGGTTTTACAGACGATTCATCCAGGACTTCTCGAAGATTACAGAACCTCTGTGCAAATTACTGGAGAAAGACGTGTCATTTATCTTTTCTGATGAATGTTTACATGCTTTTAACACTTTGAAGGAAAAGTTAACATCTGCACCTGTTATAGTGGCACCAGATTGGGAACTACCATTTAAACTCATGTGTGATGCTAGTGATTTCGCAGTGGGAGCAATGCTAGGTCAACGAAGGGGAAATGTTTTGCATGTCATCTACTATGCCAGTAAAACATTGACAGATGCTCAGATCAACTGCGCAACAACTGAAAAGGAAATGATAGCAGTAGTATTTGCCTTTGACAAATTTCGTTCTTATCTTATTGGTTCAAAGGTGATATTCTACACAGACCATTCTGCTTTGAAGTATTTATTTGAGGAAAAAAGATGCCAAACCCAGGCTGATTCGATGGGTTCTGTTACTGCAAGAGTTTGACATTGAAATTCGTGATAAGAAGGGGACAGAAAACCAGGTAGCGGATCACTTATCAAGGTTGGAGCAGGCTGAAGAGTTTGACGATTTGGATATCAATGAAATTTTTCCTGATGAGCAACTTATGCAGTTGGAAAAAACTCATTGGTATGCAGACATTGTTAATTACTTAGCAAGTGGGCATGTGGATCCAGATTTTACCTATCAGCGGAAGAAGAAACTTTTCCATGAGGCGAACTTTTATTATTGGGATGATTCACATTTATACAAAAGAGGGGAAGATCAGATTATCAGAAGATGTGTGCCAGATGATGAGATGAAACCAATACTTTCCAGGGTTCATACTTCGGCGTATGGAGGGCACTTTGGCCCGACTAAAACTGCAGCGAAGGTGCTTCAAAGCGGTTTCTATTGGCCAACGTTATTTAAGGACTGTCACAGTTTTTGCAGATCATGTGATAAGTGTCAACGAACAGGTAACATTTCTGCTCGCCACGAGATGCCCTTAAACAATATTTTGGAAGTGGAGTTATTCGATGTTTGAGGCATTGATTTTATGAGACCTTTTCCATCGACCTATAACAATCGATATATCCTAGTGGCAGTGGACTACGTCTCTAAATTGGTGGAAGCAAAGGCGTTGCCGACCAATGATGCTAGGGTAGTGGTGGATTTCATAAGGAAAAATATCTTCAATCGCTATAGAGCTCCAAGAGCCATCATCAGTGATGATGGAACTCACTTCCGTAACTGGTTATTCTAAGCGGTTCTTGCTAAATATGGAGTACAACATCGAATAGTGACACCTTACCATCCTCAGACAAGTGGACATGTTGAAACATCCAACAGGCAGTTGAAAAGGATTTTGGAACTCACGATGACTGCATCCCGTAAAGATTCGTCCAAAAAATTGGACGATGCTTTGTGGGCCTATCGCATTGCTTACAAGATGTCGATTGGAATGTCACCATACCGAATAGTATTTGGGAAGGCTTGCCACTTACCAGTTGAGTTTGAACACAAATCATACTGGGCATTGAAGCAGTTGAACATGGACTCAAAAAAGGCCGGAGAAATAAGAATATTACAGCTTCACGAATTGGAAGAATTCAGAAGAGAAGCTTATGAAAATGCATCAATCTACAAAGAAAGGACGAAACAGTGGCATGACAAGAATATTCGACAACGAATTTTCAGAGTGGGGATCAAGTACTCTTGTACAACTCTAGACTTAAGCTATTCCCAGGAAAATTGAAATCAAGATGGTTTGGACATTTCATAGTATCCCAAGTGTTTCCCTACGGTACAGTTGAATTACACCGCTCAACTAAGGGAAATTTCAAGGTTAATGGGCAACGCGTCAAACACTACGTGGAGGATTTTCCTACTGCCAAAGAAAGTATTGAACTCGCTGTTCCAGAATAATCGCGGTACAAAGTCAAGCTAATGACGTTAAAGATGCGCTTCTTGGGAGGCAACCCAAACTTTTTCCCTTATTTATTTATTTTGTTTTTGAGTTTTAGGTTAATTTAATTTATTTTTAGTTATTTATGACTCCTTATCCATATCCCCTTTTCCCCTTATATCTTCGATATATTAGTTGGTTTATTAGATGTTAAAGCTAAGTAACACTTGTTCAAATTATTTGATTTTAATGCTTTATTTGATTTTTCAGGAACATGACGTCGCGGAACATGTAAACCAACATTGAAAAATGAACCAATGAAAGCAATGAAAAAGCTAGCCATTGAATTAAAAGTCATATCAGGGAAGTCTTTTTTTCACATTCTTCCCCACCCTTTTATATGCGGATTTAGAATTAAAAACATTGAGGACAATGTTTAATTTAAGTTTGGGGGTGGAAAACATGAATTGTAATTTTTATGTGTTTTTGTGTGCTTTTATTGACTTATAAAAAAAATTGAAAAAAATAAAAATATTTTCTTTTTGTGTGCTTGTGTGAGTTAGTTAGCCAACTGGCAATGATAAATATATTGAATCATGAATTAATCTATGAATGGTAAATAAGTTGCATGCTTAGATTAATTTTTACTTTTCCATGTGAATTGATATATATTGAGCACATGAATTAAGTTAAGCATTGTGTAGAGTTGATTTCATAATTGAAGTGCTTGAAATATTGGACCATAGATGCTAAACCCAAAATCACTGAATTTTACATTCTTGGACCACATTTATAATAGTTTGGGGGGATTTCACTGTTGTAGGGAGATGTTGAGATAAATAAGGATTCCATGTGTGAAATTAAAAATCTTGTGTAGATTGTCTAAGGTCAATGAGATGCAATTGGGTGAAAATCTCAACTTGAAGGTCGTTTTACTTGAATTTGTGTCAAATGAGGGACATTGCACTAATCAAGGAAAAAAAAATTAGAAAATTTCTCTTCGTAGCCTTTATGACTCGAGCAATTAAGCATGTAAGTGTTTTTAAAACCTGGTGCCCTACGGTCATCTGACTTGGGAGTCATCGGCCGAAAGTTTGTTACATGAGTTTTATATCTTTCTATATATAAAAAGTGTCTATCTAACGGAATTTGTTGTTTTAACGGATTATGTAACGGAATTTCTTGTTTTAAACAGGTAGCTGCACCTTCTTTCAGTGTTTTTATCATAACTTTGTATTTCGATGTTCGATTGAGGCGATTCCAAATGCGTTGGAAAGCTAACCCATCTGGCTACAACTTTGATTCAGACATCATTCTCCAATTCGATCAATTTCTATGCCAAAAATAGGTCTCAATATAACAGATTATGTAACGAAATTTCTTGTTTTAAACAAGCAGCTGCATCTTCTTTCAATGTTTTTATTATAACTTTGTATTCTGACGTCCGATTGAGACGATTCAAAATGAGTTGGAAAGCTAACTCATTTGGATACAATTTTGATTCAAACATCATTCTCCAATTCGATCACTTTCTATGCCAAAAATATGTCTCAATATAACGGACTATGTAACAGAATTTCTTGTTTTAAACAGGCAGCTGCACCTTCCTTCAGTGTTTTTATCATAACTTTGTATTCCGATATCCGATTGAGGCAATTCAAAATGCGTTGAAAATCTAACTCATTTGGTTACAAATTTGGTTCAGACATTATTCTCCAATTCGACCACTTTATATGCCAAAAATAGGTCTCAATATAACGGATTATGTAACAGAATTTCTTGTTTTAAACAGGCAGCTGCACCTTCCTTCAGTGTTTTTATCATAACTTTATATTCCGATATCCTATTAAGGCGATGCAAAATGCGTTGGAAAGCTAACTCATCTGGCTACAACTTTGATTTAGACATCATTCTCTAATTCGATCATTTTCTATGCCAAAAATAGGTCTCAATATGAGACTAAAATATCGGAGCATAACTTTTCGGTTGGAAATTGATTTGTGATCATCTTTTAACTAAATTTGATTCTGTTGACGTCTTCCTTTATCCAATTGACTCCGAGCACTCTCAAATCTTTATCGTGAGATTCGGCACAACTTTTAAGTATTTACATTTTAGTCCCCGAACTTTGGATCCCTTACAATTTAGTCATTTCTCCAAATTTGTCAACTTTTGCTTATTTTCTTCGATCTCACCAACTTACATCACAACATCAAAAATCACACATCTAATTATTTAACAATTACATAAACATTACATCATTAATTATTTAATTAACCAAAAAAATTACATCTTTATTAATAACAAATTAATTATTAAACAAAACTATTAAATATAAACTAGGTAAACGTGCATTGCACGTTGCTTGCCCCTAGTATATATATATATATATAAGTTTGGGGTGTGTGAATCTCGCGAGTGGTGAAAGAACATATTTGACCATTGAGAGTCGGGAATTGAAATAACTTATGAATTCATAATATTATATTTAATTCTTCACACACACGTGTCAATTTCACATTGGAAAAGTGAATTTTTAATTTATGTATTATGATTTAGAAGCTGTGCATAGATTCTATATTATGATTTCAATCCTGAAATAAAAAGTCAGGCTACTTGACTAAATTTTATTGTTTTACTTGATTGACTGACTATCAATTAGGTAATTAGCATTGCTTTTTTTTTTTTTTTTTTGTGCTTGTTAATTTTTAATGTTGTTTGAGGACAAACAAAGATTTAAGTTTAGGGGTGTTTGATGAGTGCAATTTGTGCATTTATTTGGATCAAATTACTAAACTTTTATGTTGTCAAATCATTAAATTTTACTTAACTTGGGTTATTTTTCTTGTGTTTTTAGTTATGGATTCGCCCGAAGCAATTGAAAATAAAAAGAATGATGAAATTGAATGAAATCGACAATTTTGGAGATAATATTTCACACGTTGAAAATTGAAGGGCTGGAATGCACATTCTAAATTAATGTTGGACATTGGTACAAATTACAATTTAAAATGGCAGGAAAGAAGTGGGAGTTATTATTAAATTGGGCTTTACTTTGATTTGGACTCAAATCTAATTGGACTTAGAATTCTAATTACCCTAGAACACAATAGCTGGATGAAAAATAAATAGACAGATATATTCACGCGGAAGAGAATGAGAAAAAGGGGGAGAAAAAACGTGGCAAAAGAAAAAAAGAGAGAGAAGAAATAGGAAGAAAGAGGAAGAAGGAGAAACGGGAGAAAAAACGTGGCAGAAGAAAAAAAGAGAGAGAAGAAGAGAGAGAAAGAAGAAAAAGGAAGAAGAAAGAGGAAAGAGAAAAGAAAAAGAAAAGAAAGCTGCAAACACCAGAAATTTTCACGTTTGGTCAATTTTTGGTGATTTCTTTCCATTTTTTCTTGTTTTCATTCTTCCAGTATGAATAATAATTTTTATATAAACGAAAACAATTCAGTCGACTTGTGATCCTTTATTTTTATATTCAAGATTTATGTGGTTTATTTATCTATGTGTTGATTTTATTATGAATTTAATACATTAAATTACATGATCAATAATTTGATGATTAAGTGAATTTCTTACGAATCGAGAGGTGAGTTTGAGATTTAGACCGTATAATAAAATTCGATAAATTAGTATAACGTGTAGAGATACCTATATTAATTATTGCGGTCATAATTTGAATTCTTAGATCTAGTGTTTCGTTTAACTAAAATTAATTCGCATAGAGATATGGAATTGCATTAGTTAAATAGGTTCAATGAGAACTCGAGAAGGGTAAATTGAATACAATAGAAAAATTCGATCGAACACTACATTAGATTGTGAATCTTGAATTAAGAATAAAAGTGATCAATAGATGAAATTGTTATGCTCTAATATTCATAGCATATCCGTCTCTCCAATTATCCATTGTTTGCAATTTTTTATACTTTCAATTTGTTAAAAGTAGTTAGTCAAAATCATTATAATTATTTAGTTGTTTTTTGTCAAATAAGAGTTAGAAAAATCTAATTAATACCTAAAGTATAGTCTTCGTGGGAACTATAATCCGGACTCAAAGGTCTACTATATTACTTGTTACGATATCATACACTTGCGATATAAAAAACACAACATTAGTAAACAAAATGAATTTATTTATTATAATCAAAACATTAAGATCATGATCAATCATAGGTCAACAACTACAGTATTCTTCTTCAATTCATCTTCCCGACGGTCGAACGGCGAGGCAGAGCTCCCAGCGGATCCAGCACGGACGGCCGCGGGGCTGGCCAAGTGCTGAATCCACCCTTGCTCAACATAGACATTGTATGTGGACACTGTGAAACCGATTTTTCACTAGTAAAGCTTTTCTAATGAATCAAAAAGATGGCTCATTTTGGCAACGAAATGGGCCTATCCAAATTCTCCATTCCCAATAAATGTACTCCACATGCAACGTTAATAAAGATTAAGAACAATCCACACTCCATGTCCCCCGTCCCTTGTTTATTGCAAAGTGACTAAGTTGGGATTGGGAATTGTAAATTTTGCTAACGAATCTCACACCAACGTATACGCTACGGTACGGAGTGCAGACAATTTCAATGCCCGGCAAAGCCACGAACCACGGCCACCTAACCCTCAAATAATTCTTCATTGGAGGCGCAAAAGTAAGCACTACGCTACTACAGGAATGAGTAACGTGATATAGCACCATCTATTTACATGGTAATAAACCCCTGTTTGGATTTAGTTTTAATTTTAATGCATTTTTTTTCTTTATTCTTTCCAACCATACATTCGTCAATAGAATAATATTATACGTAAATTCAAAACTTATATTTCTTTTTTAACCACTTTTTTTTTTTTTCAAAAAAATCACTATTTCAATATATATATATGAGGAAATTTCACAAAATGTCCATCATTGCAACCATTTTGAAAGAATTTAGACCAAAAAACCCTCGTTAACAATTTATAATTCCACATAAACACAAAAATGTCCACTTTATTAAAAATTTTATTAGCCAATAAAATTTTGACATAAACCTAGTCTATTTATTTCAAAAGTACAATTATCAAATCGCAATAAATACAATTTTTCTCATTGACACAGAAATGTCGAGAACGACATTTCAAATGTAGAGAAATGCCATGTTCTGAATGAAATGTCATTCTAGACAATTAATATGTCGAGAACATTTAATATTTTGATTTGACATGTGTACTTTTGAAATATAAATAAGGTTCAAATGTGGAAAACAACATTTGAAATGTCAAGAATATAATTTGAATGTAGCTTCTCATGAAAGCTACTTCTCGAAATTTGTGAAAAATTGAAAAAAAAAATTACTTCATTTTTCCATTAAGGGCATGATGGACAATTTGATACAAAATTCAAAATTGTGAACATTTTTCAATTGACATCCAAAAAAAATGTCCAAAAAAAATGGACATTTTTTAAAATGCCCATATATATATATGGTCCAAACTACAACGTTTAATTGAATCAATCGTTTAATGACATTTATTGTCATGTATGCTGATGATTTGACATCAGTAATGGTACATACCATTATTCTCAATCTGTTATATAAGTACTTTACCCACGAATTTGAGAAGTACCAAAAGATATAAGGGTGTGTTTGATAGCTCCAATTTTCCTTGGAAAATGGAAAATGATTTCCTTTTCAACCTAATTGACTTGTTTGATAAGCATTTTTTCTAGGTAATTGGTTTTCATCATTTTCCTCCCACGTGCATCATTTCCTTGAATTTGGTGAATTTGTTTTCCCACCATTTTGGTGAGAAAAGTTTTTCCAACTTTTTTTTTAACAATGGAAACAAATTTCATAACCAATTGTAAAAAAAAAAATAAATAAATAAATAAAATTCACTTTAATGAACAAATTCCATGTAAAACGAAGTTAAACGAATACTAAACTTTGATTAAAAAATAGTTTTTTAGCAATTTTTTTTTAACTTTTTGGCAATGGTAACAAATTTCATAAGCAATTGTAAAAAAAAAAAAAATCACTTTAATGGACAATTTTCATGTAAAATAAAGCCAAACGTGAACAAAAAAAATCCAAAATTTCAAAAATTTTCTGGGTGAAAAATTATACAAATCAAATACACTTGAAATCATTTTCCCTGCAAAACATTTTTTAAGCAAATTTTTTCCCTGTAAAATATTTTCTTTCCACCCATTTTCCACCATTGCAATCAAACGCACCCTAAGTGACTCAATTTTTCTACCACGACTTGCATTGTGACAATGTTAGTAATTTCATCCCTAGAATAAATAGAATGCATCTCGCACTCCCCACGATGATCACCTAGAATAGGAATGAACCGATATCTCAATCCGTTATATGTATGCTGGTGCAGGCATACATAAAAAAATAACTTCTCTACAATAGTCGTTGTGCATGTCAACGTCAAATGGCTTATTATACTCTCTTAAGCGACTTAATTAGAATGTATAGAGATTGAAGACTACCATTCCAACAACTTGACAAATATTTTTTATAATAAGATTAAAAGTAATCATTGATAAAGCACGTCATGACACGTCTCAGCTCTTTTTTATTTAGGCCCCGTTTGGGAGGGATTAAAATTCAATTAAAATTGAAAATATGACCGTTATTGGGTCCCACTCGTCTAATAAAAGTCAACAATAACGACTATATTTTCAATTTTAATCTGATTTTAATCCCTCCCAAACAAACTCTTAGTTTTATTTGACACGAGTTAACAAATATTTCCGACTTAATAGCTTGTTTGAGAGATATTTATTGAAAATTACTTATTCTCAAAATCATTATAATCACAAATTTTATTCAACTCATAATTTTTTTTTGTTACCTATTAATCACATTTTTTCTTCAAAAACATACTTAGGGCCTGTTCGGTATATCTTAAAATTCAATTAAAATTGAAAATATGGTTGTTATTGGGTCCCACTCATCTAATAAAAATCAACAATAACGGCTAATTTTTAAATTTTAATCCAATTTTAATCTCTACCGAACATGCTATTAAAAAGAAAATCTAGTTCTAAATTATGTAACCGTTGGATTGGCAAGGTGTGAAACAACAAGCGGCAAATTAATCAAACAATGCAGTATTACCCCAATTCAAAGACAATCCCTAAAATTTATTACCTCAATTTTAGAGATTTTCAGAATTTATAAAAAATAAAAATAAACAAGCCACAACGTGACATTTGTTTTACTCGCGCCATCCGACTAACACGTTGAACTATTATTCCAGATGTCAATTCAGCTCTAGCGAGTAGATAAACTTCTCTAGTTACGCGTCTGGTGTATGAAACATAAAAAGGTCGAATATTTATGACTTCGAGTCGAGGCGATATTAACTAGGAAAAATAGATTCATTTTTGCATGAAGAACAGTTTACAGAGGCCAAAACCAGTAGACGCTTGGCCAGTTGGCGCGGTGCAGTGCAACAGTCTTTTCTTCCTCCATGTTCCAGCACAAATTCACACAGTCAATAACATAAATTTAAAGAGAGAGAAAGAGAGAAGAGAGAAGAGAGAAGAGAGTGAAATTAATGAAAAACAGATTTTGGTAGTCAAGAAACAAATCAGATATTTAGAACACTCCCGTGATTTGAAAAGAAGATATCTTGAACGGAAATGGAAGGGTGCAAGAAAAGGGCGTGTACATGGTGGAACACGTCATCATCTTCAATAAGGCTGTTGGGGTTTATGGTGCCATTAATTGCGGCGTCGCTGCTGGTGGTTTTTAGCGGTTCTGGGTCCTCCGGTGGACTGTTTTCGTGGAATTATTATCCTTCTGCGTGGATTTCTATAGCTGGTGGTCAACCGGTTCTGGAGAATTCTAGCAACGGAGGTAATGATTCTGTAGCGAATCCAATGTACGGAGGAGAGCGCTGGGATTTGCGGCGGAGGGTGGCTGACGGTGGAGAAAAAGAGGAAGCGTATTCAGATGACTACGTTCCAAACCAGCATGTTACGTCACCACTGGCCGTTGAAGAGAGAGAAAGTACTGCTCAAGAACAATCCGTAAGAAGATACACTGTTTTTCTCATTTTTCATTTTTGTTTCCTTCTCATTTTTTATTTTTATTTTTATATGTTTAATTCATTATTTATTTTAATAATTCCATCCTTTAAAGAAGAAGAAAACCCGAATTATAAAGCAGTAGAAAAATTCATGGGATTAAGAATTTTAAATAAGATCAATGAAGAATTCGTTGAGATTTTGAAGTAAATAATGGAAATAGTATACAAAATGCTTGGCGCTCGGGCTCGGACCGACCTATCCATTTTAGTCAATAATTGACAAGTTCAATTAGGGATGAGAATGGGGCGGGTGTGGAACGGATCGACCATTCCCATCCCGTCATATCGAGTATTTTTGTTGCTTACACCATCATCATACACGTTTAAAGTGGTATGGGGCAGGTTCGAAGCGAAGCGGGACGGGGCGGGTTCCCTGTCCCATTTATCGCCCCATATTATTTTTTATTTTTATTTATTGTTTTATTTATGTCTTTACTTAGTGTGTTTGTGTGTATGTGTGTGTGTATATATATATATTTTTTTATTTTTTTTTATTTTTATTTTTTTTTATCAATTTGTTAGAAACAACATATCTTCTTTTTAAAAATATAATAAATCTATTATTTTTGTTTGATAAAAAACTTAAATTTAAAATTAACTTTAAACCGGACGGATAGCGGGACGGAGATTATGATTCCCATGCCCATTTCGAGACAATGAATCTGGCCCCATCCCCACCCCGTTTACCCGATTAGGTGGGTAGGGCCCCACGAGTTTCAAGTTGAACGAGTTTTTTTGCCATCCCTAAGTTCGGTCTGAATTTCTAGTTCTCCTTAGGTGTTGATTCAAGAATTGGACCACTTTCTTTTTTCCCAATTGTTTTTGAATTTTTTATATTTTTGTACTACTAAGATTTGTTATGTCTATGCCTCATCTTAGAAAATAACTAAAATCTAAAGAAAACAGGATTTTGCGCATAATTTGCATATTGGCCTGGTTTTTATTCATAACCACGTCCAAAATTTAGCTATGGTTTTCGAAGATTGTGTTAAGATGTATTTAATCTATGTTTCAACTTTAATATAGGTAGAGAAAGGAGAGAGTCCAAAAACTTCACCGAATGGATCCCGCTCCTCACCAATTTCTAATGAAACTGATGCTCGGCCATTAAATTCGAGAATAATAAGAAAATTCAGCAATTTAGAGAGGCTTGAGGCCAAACTTCAGCAAGCTCGAACTGCTATTAGAGATGCGCATATGCGAAATCAAAGTCAGGATCCGGACTATGTTCCAGACGGTCCAATGTACAGGAGTCCGAAAGCCTTTCACAGGTACATTTGCCTCATCACACGGTAGACGTTTGTTACATACAAAGTTAGTGGTTGAGATTTATATTTTTTTTGGCTTTCCATTTGCTTTATTTGAATAGGACAATGAACACTCAACCTTTTCCTATCAGGAGTTACTTGGAAATGGAAAAGCACTTCAAGGTATTTGTGTATGAAGAAGGAGAGCACCCAATTTTTCACAATGGTCCTTGCGGAAGCATATACTCCACGGAGGGAGGTTTTATTTATCGCTTGGAGATCTCCAAGTTTAGGACAAGGGATCCTGAAAATGCGCACATTTTCTTCCTCCCGTTCAGCGTCGCATCCATAGTTCACTTTATTTATGATAGAGGTGCTCCTGATCATTGGCGTCCAATGAAACAAACAGTCAGTGACTACGTTCATCTTCTAGCTGGGAAATATCCCTATTGGAATCGTAGCCTTGGAGCCGATCATTTCATGCTTGCTTGCCACGATTGGGTAACAAAATTTGCATCTCTTTTACTATGATTGGCCTTTCTTTGTCTATAAATTTATAAGGTTTTGAGAGTTTTCCTAATTCCAAAGTAATTGCACATTGAGTAGGGGCCAGAACTTTCTAAGTCCGTTCCAGAGCTATTTAAGAACTCGATTCGAGCATTATGCAATGCAAATACCTCAGAAGGATTTGACCCCTCAAAAGACGTGTCAATTCCAGAGATTAATCTACGAGGTGGTAGAATGAATGGCTTGATTGGGGGTCCGTCCCCATCAAGACGACCAATTTTGGTTTTCTATGCTGGAGGAGTTCACGGCCCTATTAGGCCGATTCTTCTAGAGCACTGGGAGAACAAAGATGAAGATGTTCAGATTCATAGGTACCTACCAAAGAGTGTGTCATACTCGCAAATGATGAGAAAAAGCAAGTACTGTATCTGTCCTAGTGGTTATGAAGTAGCCAGCCCAAGAATGGTCGAGGCTCTATATAATGGTTGCGTTCCCCTGATTATTAAAGATCATTACGTTGCTCCATTCAGTGATGTCTTGAACTGGAAATCATTTGCTGTTGAAATTCCAGTGGAGGAGATTCCGAACCTGAAGAAAATTCTAACTGGAATTTCTACAAGACAGTATATAAGAATGCAAAGACGAGGAATACAACTGAGAAGACATTTCGAGTTTAATTCGCCTCCCAGACGATACGACGTTTTTCACATGATACTTCATTCCATCTGGCTCAGAAGACTCAATATTCGACTGCATGGTGTCAAGCACTCTTGACTGGTCGATGATCTGCCGATGGCTTTATTCTCGAAATGCTTGGGGGAGAAAAAGGAGAATTGCAGTTAATTTAGGAAAACTGTACATTTTTTTCCTGGATCAATGCTAGACAGACAATCTGTATGTTTTTCTTGTAACTTTTCGAAGCAAAAGGTGGTGTTTTCTATTATACATACATATAGTAAAGGCACAGGTTAGATTGTCACTGGCTCTATAGTCGTGAGAACTGCTCAGTTTCCTTGCAATCGAAATCCAGTCGGGAAATTGATGTTAAGGGCAAAATCTTATCCATTTTTCAATACTCAAATCCTGCCATGGATGATCCCACCTGGTTAGTTTCGAGGAAATCGGTTTTAACTTTTTTGCTCCCATTTTTTTCCCTTTCTAATCCAAATAAAATATCGCGTAAATAAGTTTGATGAAAAATCGAGGCTCTGAATTTTTAATCTATTTAAACACGTGACAAATTTGGTGCAGGTGGACGTCAAAATTACATGCTATTTTTACTTGATTTGAAGTTTCAAATGATTCAAAGTCTAATTTTGAGATCATCTTCAAAAGATTTTTTTATTTATAAAAAATATCTGATGTATAATAGAGAGCATTTTTCTGCTCTATATATTGAATTTTCTTCACTTTGATCAAGATAAGTTTCATCTCATTCGTTTCTAATTTCTCACGCTCAATGTATAAACATTATAATTTATAATTAGCGTTCAGGATATTTATTGTGAACGTGTTTTCCTCTCTCCATAGCTACTTTTCTTGCCGTATTCTTTATTTTCACCATTTTTTTGATTGAATATTTTCACATTTCTTTTAGTATGTCTTTCATATTGAACATGTTATAAGTTGGATTAATGTAATGTTGTAAATATTAAAAAATTTAATTATGATATCGAATCGAAAGAAACCAAACCAAATCGAACTGAACGTTCGGTTTCATAAATATATTTAGACCCGATTCGGTTCGATTCAGTTCGTTTCAAATCGATTCTCTTTAAAATCGAACTGAATTGAATCATGTTTGAAAACCCAAATCTTCTAGGACCAACTTAAAACCAAAAAAGAGACCCATGCGAGTTGGGCTATGTAAGCGAATCCATGGGGTCCAATGGCATCCGTTACTGTGTCCAAATAATATAGTTGACTAGGGAAGACTTGTTTATGTGTAAACAACTCCAAGATTGCATAATTGTTGTTCAGAATTTTATCGAGTTAGAGAGACATAAAAATAAAAATAATACTAAGAAGAAGAAGAAGAAGAGGAAGAAGAAGGCCGACTTTCTAAATAATTATGTTATCGAGTACATTTTATTAATATATACTTATTTCTCGAGTAGATACTACTTGAGAGCCTCCCGAGACACTCACCTGGCTCAGTGTAAAAAGGGAATTAGGGCAGTGAAGGCGGTCCTTTTTCAAGGTTAAAAATAACCGACAATCTACTTGTACAAAATTTGTTGACAAAATGAGCAGGGCAAGATTTAGGCCATTGATTTAAAAACTGTTTTTGAAATCATTGGCCTAGATCTTTCCAACACAAATTCTATCAACTAATTTTGTACACACAGCATGACACTAAAAATGAACTTATTTACTAAAAAAAGTGTTGTTTACACGAAAAACTTTTGAATGCAAAATCTTTTACACCCTAATCATGATAAATTTCTTGAATGGATCGGAATTGATCAAATAATTAGCACAAAATTCAACACATAAGATTAGCAATTATAAGTTCGCATTTGACTTCAAATTAAGTTGTAATAAAAAACAACAAAAACGACAACAACAAGAGGCTTCTAATGAAGCAAGATCGCTATAAATCCCTGAAGTCGCTCTATAAATCTAATTAATGATTTAAAATTTCAACATCAACCTCTAAAATCAACTCTTAAAGTTCAAGAGAAACACATATGGACGGAGTGGGAGTTGGAGTTGGAGTTGGAGTTGCATGTAGCTGGAGTTGGAGTCGAAGCCATGAACTAAGCAGATAGAACACATATATGAACATTAGCAGTAAATTCAAGGGCAAAAAGGCTGAAGAACATTCCAAGATGGAGGCATGATCTGATCATAGCCATCTACGTTCACAACATAGTTGGACCGATCTGGGATGTTCTGATGAGTACTGCTTGATCCTCTAGGATTATCAGACGAGGTCGGAATCGAAGTGCTTTCTACCGAAACTTCTGCATTGTAACCTATGCAGACTTGCTTCTGTGTTACTTGTTCCTCGAGTATTGCTCTCAATGTCACAACCTTGTAGTTCAAATAAACAAACAATTAACTATCAATAAAAACAGAACTGATAGAACGATCTTGAGATCAAGTTCAATATAATATTTGCATGCATGGGAAGAAACTAGAAAGTGGAAAGAAATGCAAGAACACCAACCTCCTCTAGTAGCTTCTGCTTCTCCCTAGATACATCATCGTACTCCTGCTTAAGGGCATCGTACAAGCGCTCAAGCTGCTGTGACTTCCACCGAGCCCTCCTATTCTGGAACCATACTGCAATTTGTCGTGGCTGCAGCCCTAGTTCCTTGGCCAGCTTCATTTTCCGGTCAGGATCCAGCTTAATCTCCTCTTGGAAACTATTCTCCAATGACTCCAACTGCTCACTGCTCAATCTTTTCTTCTTCTCTTGGCTGCACCAATAATTGTTCATCTTTTTCACTGTTGGGAGCACTTGTGTCTGCATTGAGTTCTTCATATCTAAACCTGATAAAGAAACAACACAACAAAAGAGTTGCTCAATTGATGAATTTTTGCCCAGCATCTTCATGCAAGAAACACATTTTAAAAATTCTATAAGTTGACAGTGGGCTTCCCATCAGCGAAAAGAACTCCTCTGTTACCTTGAAGTTGATCATAATTATAGTTGTAGAGGAAGCTGAAAGAATGATCCGGTAGAGAAACTATAGGCACTCTAAGATTACCATTCCATTCCATGTTTCAAGCCCCCTTCTTCTTCTTCCTTCTCTCCCAAGTCCCAACTGCCAAATATCGATCCAAAGTCTGTCCCTAATATATTAGTTCTTGCACCTACACAGAAACACAGTTTTCAGTCCTTTTTTGATGCAACTAAATGAGTATGAAATTTAGTCTTGGATTTTTTAGAACACTTAAGAGGGGATACTAGTTGACAGTGTTCAAAAATGGAAGAGAAAGACCAAGGACCTTGTAAAACTCCACTGTTCAACTTCGGACACAACTAATAAATACTAGCAGCAAAGAACCTTGGTGCATATTTCTTAGATAGAATTTAATATGACTAGACAATATAATAAACAAAATTTCAGACGCACTTAGGTGAGAAGAGCATGAAATTAGTAATTAATCAAGGTCACCATCTGGTCCCGTTATACGCTTGCCCTATATCACTTTCTTATGCCTCTTTCTGTCTACTCTTTCTCTAGCTAGTCCCCCACCCAAACTTGAGGGCTTCTTAGTACTTAGGATGGAAACATAAAATCAGTCCACAGAGACTGCCACGTCTTAACAACACCAGTAAATGTCAAGATTAAGCAAGCACCGCAGAGAGAGAGAGAGAGAGGATCCAATTCTTTGTTTACTGCACTTTAATGAGTTGAAGTTGGATTCTTTTGCTTTATCTGCAAGTGCATTGAATGAATGGAGTCCGAACTACAGAGAGATTCTAGACAATGGGTGATGAGAGGTTATACTTTCAACAAAAAAACGTGGGACAAGAGCAAAAACAATAGGGCTACAGTTTTTGAGCCTAAAGATTATCCTTCACAAGACTCCCTTCGAAGTTTTAGGAAGCTAAAATAATTTACACAAGCAAAAACCGAAAAAAGAGAAAAAAAATTGCCTTCCACATAGATAAGATTTTTCTTTTTAAGACAAACCATCTTAGCCAAGAGTTTGGGAGCTAGAAGGTAAAAGAAAGAAGAAAAGACAATGCCATATCTCACCCATTCTCTTTATGCTCATTGTCATATAATTAGTAGAATCCTCATCACTCTATCCTTTTCCGAGTATGCTAGTTTTCCCACATATGTCATACCATATAAATAATATCTTGTTAGTATTATGAGTAATGTCATTTATCTCCACTACCACATAGACTGCTCATGATATCTATTAGAGATGAATAGCATGCTTGAGTGTGTAATGATATGCATTTCATTATACATTACTATATTTTTGTCGTGAGTAAGATTGCTAAAGGCACTCAACGCAAATTCAATAAGAAAGAAAAATAGGTTAAAATTTTTGTTTGTTCAGTATTATCTATGCATAAAATATGCACTGAGAGTAGAACCATGCATATCTGATATCATAGTCCCTATTCCATACAGAAATTTCCTCTCCTTCCCAGTTTTTGGTACAAAAATCATGGCAAAGTATTTTTTGGGATTATGATGCATATCTTTTTGGGTAGTTTTGTTAGAGCATTGTATAGGAAGGGCCATTGGAGAGAAAAATTAAAAAAATACTCCTTTTAACAAGTTTTTTAGTATATGTCTTTATATTTATCATAATCTCAATATAGACCTTTATACTCGTACATTTTCCCATTCCCCCATTGTTGCGTACCCCGCGACTTCTATCCCTTTATTGTTGTTGGCTTTCTACTAGGGGAGTCCTTATAGCATGGAGAAGGGAAAGGATAGAGGCAGGACCGTAACAAAGTCTTGAAGTTTATATTAGAATGTCAATCTTGTTAAAAAGAATAGTTCAAATTCTTATATGTTAAATATTATTTTCATCCTGATTCGATGCCACATTATTTTGGAAGAATCTATTTTGGAATAGTAGATTGATGGAGAATGCGTGGTTAAAAAAGAAGGAAAAATAATTGATGTGATGAAATATATTATTTTATTGAAAAATTTATGGTTGAAAATGAGTAGAAGAATAAAAATAAAAATTTTAATGTGGCTCAAGCCTGGGCTTAACTTTAATTTGCTCTCATGAGAGTTAGCTCGTTTCAGAACATTAATCTTATAATTCGATTGCTCGTTTGAACTTTTGACATATTGAATGTCACATTTGAGCTTCTAGGGCTTGAATACCATAATGAGTCTTGAATTCTATCATAAAAAAGTCAATCTTGCAAAGATTAACTTAAGTCTTTATATCTATAATTTATTGTAGGCCTCAACTCTCCCAAGAACGACACGCAAGGAACAAGAACAACCATAAGTTTAAGTTTAAAATTAACAAAAGATAATTACCATATCATATAATTTATTGTCTCACCAACAACAATAAATTAAGGGACATAATCGTAACTTTCTCATTAGCTTGCAAAATAGCCAGCACTTGAAATAGTCATTAATGAAACCCGTTGGAAGGCGCCGATAGCTTAGCTAGTCTTTGCTGGTTTTTACATAATGTGCTTGGTTTGCCTATCAAATTGCACCGAATAGTATTATGAACGAGATTTTAGGTTTTGAAATCATGCTACAGTGTCAGAAAAGTTAACATAATGACACATGACATTTTATTATTGAACTGTTTAAAACATAATCAACTTTTCCATTCAATCATCTGCTACCACCACTTCTTCTGTCATTGCATTTGTCAATTATTTCTAACAAAATAGCATAACCCCAATTTTTTTTAAAAACATATATAATATTGCAAGGACTCTCTAATTCATCTTTAAATTTTGATACATTAGACCATGCAGTATCAAAGAAAAATAAGCCAAAAAAATGTCAAAATTATCTTGTATAGTTTTGTTTATTACTAATCACCAAACATGCACGTCCCGGATTTCTACTCAGGAGCTCTTGTAACGTGCCGTACTAGCATGGAGGAGAGGAAAAAGGGAACGACATGACTGATACTTAGTTTTAAGTTCTATCTTAAAAGTGTCGAGGGATAGAATCACACATCGAATAAAGATGTAAAACATAAACCAACTTATAAAGAATTGTGTTACTCCTTTTAATAAAGTTGACATTTTAAGATGGAACCCTAAATCTTAATATGATATCAGAGCCCATTAAACTCTAACGAGCAATTTGATCCGGTTAAGACTCCAAAAGTGAGCATATGAATTTTAAGATTGATCTGCTCAAACGAGCCAACATCTTACGGGGGTATGTCAAGGGATAGAATCTCACATCGAATAAAGATGTGAAACATAAATCAACTAATAAAGAATTGAGTTACTCCTCTTAGTAAAGTTGACATTTTTAAATGGAACCCCAGATCTTAACAAAAATGTCGATTTTGTCGAGAGAACTACTTTATACCATACATGTTGAGTATGATCGAATTGTTCATTTAAACTTAATATATAGGTAGTGATACTATATTGATCTTGAAATTCGATCTTATTGTTCATCTGATTGATGATGATAATTCACTTTTTTGGGTTTGTGCGTGGATCCCAGTAGGCAATGAAATTTCTTATAAAAATGAAGAATTATGTGTCCCACATGCCAGGTGTTTGCCAACATATCAGTTTTTTTGCCACGAAAGGAAGAAAACCAAGAATGAGAGCAATGCCTAACAAACTTTTTTGGTCATTGTAATTAGGGTTATGCTACATGTACATTATGGTATACATAATGGTGTTCATAATGTACATGTGGCGCCCCCTATTGGGGGGAACACCTGGCCCACAGGCAGTCCCCCCAATAGGAGGGCGCCACATGTACATTATGGACACCATTATGTGTACCATAATGTACATGTAGCATTATTCTTGTAGGTATCAATAGTTTGACAATCAAATTGCCCATAAGAGGCTTACTTATAATTTATGACTTATTCACTGATAAATTAAGGGACAAAATTGTGACCTCCTTATGACCTTGCAAAATAGCCCATTAATGAACTACCTAGTCTTTGCTGGCTTTTTTTTTTGCTTATCGGGTTGACTCAGTGCCATCTCTTTGGTAATTTTACATGTGCACCATTTTTAATACATACCTAATGGCTAATGTGCTTGGTAGGTGTATTAAATTGAATTGGACATAATAATGAATAAGATTTTTTTTTTTTTTTTTAAATTATCAAGTGACTATCTAATTTATCTTACTTAACGGATAAATTAATTTTATTTTATTGGCGTCGTTGATATATTAGACCGTGTGATATTGAAAATAATTAAGAAAAGTAAAGTAAAATCTATATATGTAGTTGTGTACAGTTTTATTAAACTCGTGTATGATCTTCATTTTTTAAAAATTTATTTTCAATCACATATTTCATAGAACTCACAATTTTGATCAAAATTTACTAAAAAAAACTAATTTTTATTTAAATCAAATAGGGGCTACTTAGTAGTCACCAAACATGCATCACATGTATGCACCGAGGGTCGACTTACCCAAAAGCATTTAGTCATGTTTCATTCCACTCCCTCCACTCTTTGCATCGCGCCCCCACTTAGGTGTGACTCATATGCTTTTGTATTGAGTATCCTAGATCCAAAATAATGTGAGCAAAATGCATGCTACTTCGAGTACACTATCTGATACTCTTGTAAAAAAAAATTAGGTGAGGAGATTGGATGCATGTAAGCTTGAACTTTTGGAATATCTTTTATCCTTTTTTAATTACACTTTTGTTATTTAACCCTTAAACCAAACAAAGGACACTCCAAGAATGCAAATTAGAATACTAGAAAACTAAAAAAAGGTTGAACCCCAATCTTGAGGGCCCCCACCGACCCTGCCCTGGACCATTGTGGAGAAGGTAAATCGCGTGCGCTCTCGGGAGGCGGGGTGGAGAGCCATGGATAGCGCAATTATTAACCCTATGGTAACTCCCGCTAGAAAACTACAAAAAATAGCTAGGATATTCATAGGGATTGAGCAATTAATGAAACATGTCCCCAAGGCACCGATACCCTAATCTTGCTATTGTATTTCACATGAAAGAATTTAATGGTAATAAAGGGGTGTGGAGGTGCAATAAGATTTTTTCTGTACAAGTAGAAAAAATCAGACAGTAAATGAACAGATACTCACATGGGGTGGGCCCCATGTGAATTAAATATTGTAAAAAAATGGACCCCACCTATTTGTGTGATTTCTATGGGTTTTCTGTGGGTTTTTCCTTATGTACATGTAGGCTTTCTCGTACAATAAACACTACAAGTGCTTGCTTGTACCCTCACAAAGGACCAATCTACAAGTTTGTGTTGATTTGATTGCTTTGGATTATGCAATTCGACATAGGAGGATCACAGGAAATTGTTTGTATTTTATCTTCCTTTAATGATTAAAACAAGGTTAGATAGTGATATTTTAGAGAATGCGTGGTTATAAAGTACGAAAAAGTTTAGACTTTACGTGTAAAATAATTTTTTTTAGAGAATATGTGGTTAAAAATGAATTTTAATACTCGAGCTCAAACATGGACATATTCTAATTCATTTATCATGGAAGATCTAACTATTGGATGAATATCAAAATGTCAACCAATGTAATGAAGGTTAAAAACCCACCATCACACAGTGAACCAACCAATATATTAATGAAATTTTGTGACGTGACTCGAATTTGCAACAACTTCAAACTGTGCAATTTTATTCAAAAATCAATGGAAAAGTGATTTTACCATCGGTGTATTAAATCCCTAGGTCAAATCTTTATGAGGGAATGAAACAAAATTAAATTTCTCAACGCCCAACTTAAAAACAACCACTTTCATAAATTTAAAAAAAAAAAAAAAATGACTGGAGAAACACCCTAAACAAGCAACCATGCTACTTATACAATTTTTTTTGATGGATTCTTTGATAGAGGTTGAGGTGCATGCTACCTCAACATTTGTCAAAACATTTCTGTACAAGTAGTTTAATTCCTAAACAAGAATTAAAACACCAACCAAAAGAAGAACGAAATGTCAAATCACATCTTAGTCATGCCGTACAACAAGAACAAATTAAAACCCCAACCTCTCGGGCGACACCATTTCATGGTCCAATCAAAGTGTACCCCAAGTTTGACAGTTTGCCAACGTATTGATTTGACCCCATAAGCAGGACCAAGCATGTTGCCGCCAAAAGCAAAACCCCGTATTTCTTCTAGAGAATCTCATAATTGCTCTAGAGCAACTAGAAAGAGATCATTCAACCGGAAAGAATCCGGTTCAAATGTGTGATACCTAGTCAGAAGTTTTCGCAACTCAATCATGGATGATGGAATCATCAAATATTTGACTTTTTTGAACTCTGTTTGTAACTCATTAGAGGCTCGGGAAACAAAGAGAAAATGTGTACGAATGAGATACCGCAACAAAAAGAAGGAAACCGATTAAATAGAGGAACTCTCGAACATTTGGCGATCTGAGATATGTCAATATCAACGGACTCATTATTTCGATGAATAATTTCTTCGAACATAAGAAGACTGTAAACAATTCATTTGACAATTTTTTTTAAAACAAAGACAATTTCAAGCATGATGCACACTTTGAAGCGTACAAATGATATTTCCCTTTTGTTAAATACATGGTATAGAATAAGACAAAAGTACAAAGACGAGTTTTTTACCTCTTATGTAATATTTTGTAACATTATACATTCCGTCTAACTTAACAAACCAATATAGTACTAAAATTTTAGGTGTTACTATCGTACCATCAAGAGGATTAGCATTATACTTAAGATTTAGCCTATGTTTGGTCCATATTAGGGGGTGTTTGACACCCATTTTAGTAGAAAAATATGTTTTTGAATAGTGATTGATGGAAGAATGTGTGGTTCAAAAGTGAGGAGAACTTTTAGGTTTATGTGTAATATTATTTTCTTGATAGAATGTGTGGTTGAAATGAAGAATGGGGAAAAAAATGAGAATAAGAATGAGAAAAAAATGGATGTCAAACAGGGGCTTAATATTTTCATTCTCATTCTTCTACTCATTTTCAACCACACATTTTTAAATAAAATAATATTTTTTATCACATCAATAAGGGCCCGCTCTCTTTGTCGTTTTCAGACCGTTTTCTGTTTTTGATTTTTCAAAACGTCCAAAACGCATTCATTTTCCTATTTTTGAAAACGAGTTTTTGAAAACACAAAAAAAAAAAAAAAAAAAATTGCACTGGAAAACACAAAATAATGTTTTTTGCGTTTTGGATGTTTTCTGTACAAAACTCGAAAAATCTTGAAAACACGCAAAACGCAAGGTATCGTTCCAAAATGACCGTTTCTTCCCACAACCCAAATCCAATCTCTTCTTCCGTCTTCTTTCTTCTCCAGAAGAGAATAGGCGGCGATCTATTCTCTTCTCTACAACCGGACGCTGCTGTTGGGCCGGTGCCAGTGCCGACGCCGGAGTGGGAACTGGGGAGGTGATGCTACTGTGAACACAGTGTCCTGAGCCATTCGTCCGACCCATGGGAGGAGACGTTGCTGTGAACGTTCATCTCTGTAGCCTCTCTCTTCAACGTCGACGACGTTCGACCCATGGTTGATTTTGGTGGTGGTAGATGGTTGATGATGGTGGCAGATGCTGATGGTGGTGGTTTCTTGAAGGTCGTGGTGATGGTGTTGATTTAGGTCAATTTTGGCAGTGCAGAGAGGTTGTGGTGATGGTGTTGAGTTAGGTCGATTTTGGCAGTGCAAAGAGGTGGTGGTGGTGGTATTGATTTAGGTCGGGTAGGGCAGTGCTTGAAGGTGGCGGAGGTGGTGTTGATTGAGGTCGATTTTGGAAGTGGTTGAAGGTGGTGGTGGTGTTCATTTTGGCAGTGGTTCATAGTGTTTGTGGCGGTGTTGTGGTGGTTTCTTGAAAAAACTATTATACACAAAACATTGTTTTGAGTTTCAAAGTAAACGTGTTTTCTAATTTCATGTTTTCAGAAACAGTTTTTTAAAACAACAAATATAACGCATTTTCAGCAATTTCAAAACAGACACCCAAAACACAAAATACAAAACGAGTTCAAAACTTAAAAAAGAAAATTGAAACACAAAGAGAACGACGCCTAATTTTTCCTTCCTTTTTCAATCACAAATTCCCTATCACATCACAAAAAAATGTTTTATTCTACCCAAAATGTGCACCAAACAGGGGCTTAATTGGAATGAGCGAACCAAAAATCTACTTTAGAGTTGTCCATTCATATTCAACTCTTTATAACAAACGTGCCATATAAAGATCCCAAACACCTTCATTATCAATTATAAAAGAATGTGGCCTATCTATCCTAATACAGAAGTGGTGGAATCCAGTTCAGTCCAACATATTAATCATGCTTTATAACATATTCGAATGTGATCTTTACATCTTATTCTAATGATGAAGGGAAAATTAGGCTAAACCAGATGTTTAGTTTGATGTTTTTGAAAATCAGGTTTATAGTTTATTTAATCAAAAATCAGGTTTTATTCGCAGCAGCGACGCTGCTGCACGTCGCTGCTGCTGTGGGTACTTACTTGCGAAGACCGGTGACCTCCTCATCGAAGTCGGCATGAATCAGATTCGCAACTGAACACTGCCGCTGGTCTCGTGCTTGATTGAGCCCGAACTTGTGAAATTGTGAAAAATAAGGAGGATATTTGTGTAAATTAAGAACAGCACCAGGTCAAGGTAGTGTCATTACTCATTATTTAATGTTGAAATTTTGTTAGCCGGATCAAGTTGTTGGTGGAGGATACGTATTGTGTGTCGGATACATTGGTGGTGGTTTGGGTGCTCAGATATTGTTGGTGGGTGGATGATGATTGGCGGCAGATCGAGACGATGTGTGTGACCAATTATTTGGTCACGATTAAATTTTGTGACACAGTATTGTTAATTATTTGGTCGTTCCGTGACCTGTGACCAAGTATTGTTGGTGTACTGTGATTGGGAGACGGATACGGTGGATGGGTCGAAGTGTCTGACTATTTATTTGGTCGATCTGTGACCTGTGACAAAATGTGATCATGTACTGGAATGGGGGAAGGGTGTTTGGGTGACTGTGACCTAGCTATTGTGATTTTTTTTTGTGTTCGTGACCTTACTATTGAACTGTGACTTTGAAATTAAAAATTTGTAACTTAAAAAAAGAATTTGTGACCTTAATTTTTTTGATATGTAACCTCAAAATAATATGTGACCTATAAAATTTTAAATCCGTGACATCGAAATAATTTGCGATCTACAAAATCTTTTGTCCGTGACCTCGAAATAACCTGTAACCTACAAATGTTTTGATCTGTGACCTCGAAAAAGTCGTCGGATCGGAGCAGACGCCGAAATTAAGTGATGCCGGAGTAATCGCCCGAGCAATGGTAGTCGCCGGTGGGGTGGGGTGGGGTGATTTTATTATATTTCAGTTAAATATTTAATTTAATATAATAATTCTGAAATGTAATTAATTAATTCAAGAAAAATCTGAGTTTTGTAATTTAAAACTTTGCTACCTGATTTTTAATTTGTTGAAAGTAAACCCCTGAACCAAAAACTTTTCCCAATGATGAATTAGTGATGATCGATATATTAACGTATTCTTAAAAATTACCCTTAGGAAGATGCCTACATGCAATAAAGATATTGTGCCGCCGCCGCCGCCTAAGATTCGGTACAGACTTATGGCCTCGTAAAGCTTCATCAAGAAGCAATTAATGAGAAGGCATGAGCACTAATTTTTACTGGGGATCTGCCCCGCAGCAAATGGTCATTAAAGCAATTAATGGGAAGGCATGAGTACTAATTTTTACTGGGGATCTGCACCGCAGCAAATGTTAATTTAGTCATTAAAGCAATTAATGGGAAGGCATGAGTACTAATTTTTACTGGGGATCTGCACCGCAGCAAATGTTAATTTAGTCATTAAAGCAATTAATGGGAAGGCATGTGTGTAGTTAATTTAAATAAAGTGATTTATAATTCTATTAGAATAGATAGACACGCTTTAGCCTGTATCTGATCCTCATTTTTTTAAAAAACTCATTTTTTCGTCCTGGAACATATACAACCATACAAGACAATTTGTTATTTGATACATTAATGTAATAGTTTTTTTATTACTTTATGCATCAAGTAACGAACTACAACATGTATGCTAAGTAAGATGATTATCAGTAGTCTTCACTATGAATAACATTATTCTTTTTTTTCAAAATTTATTTTCAATCATACATTCTTCTATAGAATAATTATACACATAATCCCAAAACAGATGATGTGGCGATATTTAATTAAATCAAAATTTTATCAATCAAATAACGTAAGCATCTTTCATTCCAAAATATATTTTGGCCCAAAAACAGGGCTCAAACAGTAGTGATAGCAATCGAGCCGAGCGGCTCGTCGGCTCGTACTGTAGCGATCCACGAGCCGTTCGAGCTCGTCTTTTGCCCGAGCTCGAGTCGAGCGGACCCGTTCATAGACGAGTCGAGCTCGGCTCGGCTCGTGGCTCGTGAATCACGAGCTCGTGGGCCGGGCCGAGCCGAGCTCGCCCACGAGCAAACGAGCCGAGCAGAAGCTCGGCTCGTTTTGTAACGAGCCACGAGCTCGGCTCGTAGGGCAACGAGCCGAGCTCGTGGGGCAACGAGCCGAGCCGAGCCATCACTATCAAACAGGCACTTGGATAAGGTCGCTGTTTATTTACAAAAATAATACACATTTCAGAGCTTTAATAAAAAATGAATATGCTTGGGCGTTTAAGGGATTTTATGGCTACGGATCAAAAAGTGTTTGTTCACAAAAAAAAGAATAAAAAAATTAAATTATTTTAAAGAAGCTCTAATTTTTTAACTTTTCTACATTCACTGTAATGAAAACTGAAACATGAATTTAATAAAACTTTTAATTTTTTAAATATTTCTAAAAAAAAAAAAGGAAAGTAAAGTAAAGTAAAGTAAAATCATTATCTTTCCCACCCAATTAAAGCGTAGACTCCCCACCATTTTTCATATATTTTATTTATCTATTTTTATCGGTGATATTTATCTGTTTAATGAAATTATATGCACATAAATTAATTTTTACTAAAATAATTGTGATTAATATTTAATTAAAATATTAAATTTATACGATATTCAATAAATAAATATGAGCTATATAATAAATAAATAAATAATGCTTCGCCGAGTTAAGTCGTATGAAAAAAAATCATTTTGTAAGTCACTTGGAAGTAAACTTTTTAAGCTCAGATTATATGCTCAAAGTGAAAAGACATTTTTGAGATGATGCGGTTTCAGGTATACAAAGTGACTCATGAAAAAAAGTAAAAGTTAACAGAAGATTATTGGAGTTGACAAATAACAAGCATGGGTTGAAATAAATTTGTCGGCAGATAACTGCAGAAAAATATTTACCGTTATTGATATCAAATCTATCGTAGAAATAAATCTCACACGTGCACAATTGTTATAAACTGGCTGATGGTATCCTTTTTCTAGAATAGCATTATTAAGAAGAAAAGTCAGGTTACATCATGCCATTGTTGATTGAAACCGAGAAAGGCTCGAAAATTTCACCAATGTATTGGAGTTCCATTTTAAAAGGTCAACCTTATTAAAAATAGTAGCTCAAACTCCTATAAATTGATTTATATTTTCATTTTTATTCGATGTGAAAATTTATCCCTTAACATGCCCCGCAAGATGGTGACTCGCTTGAGCAGACAAATCTTGAAATTCGTGTGCTCAATTTTTTTGAACCTTAATTGGATCGAGTTTCCCGTTGTAATTTAACGGACTCTAATATCATGTTAAGATTTGAGATTCTATCTTAAAATGTTAACCTTATTTAGATGAGTATGACAAACATTTATAAATTGATCTATATTTTCATCTTTATTCTATGTGAGATTTTATCTCTTAACACGCCCCTCAAAATAGTGGCTCGTTTGAGCAGATCAATCTTCAAATCCATATTTTCAAAATATTTTATTTTTATTTTTAGTCTTAATCGGATCGAATCGCTCGTTGGAGCTTAACTGGCTCTGATACCATGTTAAGATTTGAGGTTCCATCTTAAAATGTCAATCTTAAAGGAGTAGCACAAACTCTTATAAATTGATCTATATTTTCATCTTTATTCGATGTATGAATTTATCCCATGACAAGGGAGGCAATTCATTCTATCATGAACTATAGTGATCACGAAATTGAAATTCAAATAACCTTGGAGAGAACAAGTTAGAAACTGAAATTTCATATTTTAAAAAAAAAAAAAAGGACATGAATTGGACTTTCTACTGGTTTATCCTTACCAGTTGATAATCAAAGTCCAGGTTAAGATTGTTCATGAAGTGCACGAACTGCTACAATTGTCAAAAGGCAAGTGTCAAACATATCTTCTGTTCTGCTTTGCTATGTGGAGAAATGGCTTTGGAATGCAAGAGGTGATCTTGGAAAAGCATTTAACAATTCTCTTAACAGAAATGAATACAGAGATGATCGGTTCGAATATGTCCAGCGCCGGTATGGTAACTGGATCAACAAAACTTGAGGCACAGATCATATGAAACTTAAACATGAGAAACCTTAGTAGATATCTAGACATGAAATTTTGAATGATCTATTGAGCATTCATAAACCAAATTATATAAACCTGAGAGTCATGGAAGCATAGATCCTCAGTATCACTTTTGCTAGAAAAAAAATTCTACTGTTCTTACAGCAATGATTACTTCCCCCTTCTCAATAAATGTCTGAAGTATCAGTACAGACATTGCTTCATAAAAAACTCAGGGCAAGGGACAAGCAAATCAAAGAGTTATCTTTGGAAGAACAAGGGCAAACAGCCTGTTTTTATGTTTTGATTTCTTCTACAGTTCTATAGAATTGATTTATCTAGTAATGGAGGAGGGGTCACCACTCTTGTTGGACTGGTGATGATGACGTTCAAGCAACTCGAGCTCTGTCTGGCGAATTAGGAGAACCATTCTCTCATTCTCAAGCCTCAATCGCTCATTGGCAAGCTTCTCTCTCTCCATTTCTCTCTCCTTCTTGGTGCTAAATTTCAACCATTTTAATCGCTGCTTTTCAAGTTCAAAAGCTTGACACTGGATGCCAACACGCTGATCCTTCAAGTGCATCAATCTTGAATCAATCCACTGTCTTTTCTCAAAGGGACTCCTAGTTCCATCTTGTAACACATTCATCAATTCCACATTCAATTGTTGAATCAAAGGCGAATTGAATACACTCTTCCTCTGCCACTTCCTTGAAGATCTATCATCTGTATCATTGTCGTCCTCATGGCCGTGATCATGGCCCCTTGATCCTCGATCAGCCACTTCATCATTATCCTCATAGCTGTCACCATCAGCTTCATCGCCGTCCTCGTCATCATCATCATCTTCCCCACTTATCCCTTTTGCCAATTTAGATCCCTCATTTTCTCCTCTATTCAAGTTAGGCATAACTGAAGCATTTACGGATGAATGCAAACATCTCTGCTGCTGTGACAGAAACTGAGTATGGGATGGCTCTGCCGCCACCTCTGCAGGTGAACGTTGATTACCACCAGCTCCACTTCCACTAGCACCGCTACCATGACCACAACTATTATGGTACGCACACATTTCCCTGAAAAACAAGTGCTTCGAATTCAGCAATTTCTTGACTTCTTCCTTCATTTTAGGCGATAAATGGTCCATAGAGTCGAGCAAACTCTGATTCTCCACTACTCGACACGCAGTTCCCTTCCCAAGAATATCATTAACCCTCTTGTACCTCTTATTCAAGTCATTGAACTTATCTTCACATTGCTGTGGAGACACATAAAAGCCTTTTTCCATCATTGCCCGCGATACTGATTTCCATTTCCCCTTCTTCTGCAAGACCCCTCCACCCTTCTTCTTATTAGCCGGATCATTACCCTCGGAGCCAACTTCATCACCAATATAGAACACAATCATTATCAACAGCCTCACCATATTATCATTCCATTTCACTCTTTGCCAAGGAGACATTCTCATACTCCCATCATCAGATATATTCTCTGGTCCAGGCTCATCATCATCACTGAGGGTCAAACTTTGATTCTTAGGCTTTCCAGCATATGGGCGCCATGGTTTCACAGATTGCTGAGTTTGTGGGTGGTATTCACCCTCCCGGTGGCCATAGGTCGCCATGGGATTATGTTGGTGCTGCTGCTGCTGGTTAGGGTTCTGTGGTGGTATTTTGTGGTGCAGTGACATTTCTAGCCCTAAAATTCCAGGATTTACACTAGAATACATTCCACCAGGCATAGCATTAGATTCCATACAACTTATAAAATTACTACTACACCAGCCAAATTATTTACGACCCTGATCAAGAAATTCGTCTGGCCACTTATTTTTCACATATATGCATAAAAAATAAAGCGAAACTAACAAAATTTCCGACCCCAAAAACCAGAATACCTTAAGTAAAGTAATACCAGTTCTTAAAATAATTATTGAAAACAAGAATTTCAAAGGGAAACAAATAAATATGAGAGAAAATGAGATGGAGCAGTAGAATCAACAGAACCTGAGAAAGATTCTTGAATGAGCAGAAATTGTAGAATTTGATCAATCTTTACAGCATTATATAAATATCGAGATAAAGGCAATAAGGAAAGATATAGCGGCTGTAGAAAGTTAAAAAAAGAAAAGAAAAAAGGTAGTCTTGCTTTGTCTGTCCAAATGCAATAACAGGAGTGAGAGAATTCGGGGGCGTTTATACGGTGAATATATACAGCAGTAGCTGGTTTTAGTCTTGGGTTTCCATTCGATGGCAGAAAACAACTGCCAAATGCCCACAGGATTTTTGCTGGTGGGAGTGCGAATCCACAGGATTTCACAAAACTGTCCACTGCAACGCTGATATTTTTGTGTTGGACCTACCCTTTTTCATTTGATTATCAATGAATTAATCAGAGCCGTCAGTTTGAGATTTGCAATTTGAAGCTTCAAAAATAATGTTGTTATTCAGGTCTCCAAAGAGAAATGTTATTCATCCCCACTGAATGCATCTCCAGTTTATGTGATGTTTATGTAACATTAAATGATAGGTGAAATTAAATAAATTATTTAATTTTACCTATCATTTAACCAATCATTTACATCCATATAGACTGAGGATGCATCCCCACTGGGGATGAATAACATTTTTTTTTAAAAATCCTATGGAGCGTCGTGTACATCTTAGGTGAAAGATCAGTGACCAAAAGACTCCACGTCTCCACTCTTCTACGGGCCTTGCCCAATGGGCTCAAGGAGATGCCAACGAAAATGAGAAATTGATGCAGTTGGAAATTACCTACAATCGGAATTTTAGTGATCGCAATTCAAAATATATCGTTACTTTCTCTCTTTAAACCTCTTACCTCTCTATTCTTTCGTCTGCGAAGAGCGACCGCGATGCACGACGAGGCATAGGTGAGCGCCCCGCACATCAGATCTGAGCCCACAACACCATATTATTTTTTGGTAGGTGTGATCTATGTATGATGTCGTGCGTACGGTGGGTGGGTGGGTGGAGGTGGGGTGCAATGGCGATGGTTTTGGGGTTTTAGGTTGGTTTCTTCCTCCAATCTGCTTAGTAGGAGTTTTGGGGGTGTGCAGTCCTAATCTCGCTGTGACATGCAGAATTTCGTTGGTAGTTCACACAACGAGTATGATAATAAATTTACAAATGAGGACTTGATTACTTTATCCCGTTGATTCTTGTGGAGGTGAACGAAGGCGACACATCCAAAGACGCGTGGTGGAATCATCAAGACTGAAGGTAGGGAGAAGTTAGCTTCTGGTGATTTTATTTTGCTTAAAATCACACCTGATGATAATCCTGCAGATATTGGAACAAAAGTACTTGACATCGGTAAGTTCAACAAATGTTTATCAATATTGAGTATTAACAATGGTTAATTGTTGTGCAGGTACTGAGTTGGAGTGGGCGATGATGATAAAAATAAGACCACACTAAGTGATAGCACTTGTAACCGGGGAATTTGATAGTGAATTATATGTGATCCAAGGTAAAGATTTGTGAGGTGGATGGACCCGAACTAGCGATTTCGGTTCGATTTGCTCTTTTGTAGTTTTTTTGTACAGCCCTAGCTGTGACCAAAATGTGGTATTTCCAAGAAGTTTCAAGGAAAATACTACAACTATGACAAAGTGGATCATAAGTCTTCGAGCTTTTCTCCGCATTCTAAAAGCTTGTTTCTTGCTTCTCAGGCCACTGATGAGGCATCCTGGATCAAGACAACAGATCAAGTAGGACAACCATCAGATCAACTCCAACTAGATACGAGAGTATATCTAGAAAAAAAATTGAAAATCAGAAAAAAAAAAATTAAGTGCATGAAAAAAGAAACAGAGAGAGCACTAAATACATTGGTTAAGCTCCAAACACTTATTTGAGGGAATTTGACTTTTGATGAATTCAACTCGTGTGCACACAGAGGGGAAGGACTTTCTTCTAGACATTCACATACTGTCGTGGTTCGGCCCTGTTTGGTTCGAACTACTTCGATAGATTTGACCACGAAACACGTGAAATATCTACAAATATTGGTTCATCACATTCTTCTAGGACCTAATGTTGTGAGAGTTTGGGTTGATGTAGCTATGAAACCTGATGCATTTTTGTGGAGGCCTACTTCTGATATGACTTGCATTGAAGAATGTGGTGATGATGGTGGTGGTGCGGGTAGGTAAAGGGTGGGGTGCAGCGGTGATGGTTTTTGGGTTGATTTCTTCCTCCAATCTACTTAATCGGAGTTTTAAGGGTGCGCGGTACGGTGTGTTGGTTGCGATTATGGTGCTACAAGTGGTGATGGTGGTGCTACAGGTGGTTGGTGTAGATGGTGGTGGCGGTAAAGTGATGATTTTGCTTTTGGTTGTTGGAGTGGTAGTGGTGGTGGCTTCCATATTTTGGTATTGTTTGGGGTTTGGGGTGATTTTTGTTGGTGGTGCAGGTGAAGGTGTTGGCAGTGGTGGTGGATCTGGTCGTGGCAATAAGGGTGGTGGTTGTTGTCGACGATTATGATGGCGATGGTGGTCATGGTCATGGCGGTGGTGTGATGGTTGTGGTTGTGGTTGTGGTTGTGGGTGGGGGTGTTTGTAACCAATTATTTTGTTAATTGTGATCAATAAATTGATTTATTTGTAACCAATAAATAATATGTGATCAATTATTATTTTGTAACCAATAAATAATATGTGGCATAAAAATTTAAGTCGTGACTTATAAATGTTGTGATTTATAATCGATCAATAAATTGTGACATATAATTTATTATTATTATTATTATTATTATTATTATTATTTGTAACCGATAAATAAATCTTGACTTATAAAATTTTTTATTTGTGATCGTAAAATAATTTGTGACCTATAGAGATTTTGATTCGTGATCGAGAAATAATTTGTGATCAATTAATTTGTGACAAAATAGTATAGATTCGCAACCTTAATAAATTTAATTAATAAAACATATTTTTAATTAATTATTTCATAAATAAATTTTAATTAATATCTGATTTTTGAAGTTTTAAACCTTGTTTCTTAGTTTTGAAATGGGCTATACTTTAATCTATTAGATATGAAATTTTTCCTTGATGCAAATGGTGCCATCTCTGTACATTTAAAAAAAAAAACACCTTCCAGTAAGCACCGGGGACTCATATTATTTATAAATTACTTTATATATATATATATATATATATAATTTGTGCTGTAAAAAAATATATTAAGTACAAATACCATATTTAAGGCCATCTTCAACGGGCTCTAGTGTCTGTTGACCTAGATATACATTAAAAATATCAAGTATCGTTGGAGCAATCAAAATATGTGTCTCTTTACACACACACACACACACACACACACACACATATATATATATATATATATATATATATATATATATATATATATATATATATATATATAAAATTTGTGCTGTAAAAACATATATTAAGTACAAATACTATATTTAAGGCCATCTTCAACGGGCCCTAGTGTCTGTCATTTAACAAATTGACCTAGATATACATTAAAAATATCAAGTATCGTTGGAGCAATCAAAATATGTGTATCTCTTTACATTGTTAATGGCAATATTATCCGTGTTTCTTGGTGCGATGGGTTGAACAATGTTTCTCAATGCATCGTCGCTTCTTAATTATTTCTAAACGTTCTCGTGAAAAAAAGCTTACACCCTACTAATGGTGAAAGCAAGTAAATTTTGTGCTACTTGAATACTAGTACATACTCTATGTACAATGAAGAGTACACATCACCAAAAAACAACATGATTACGATTGAGAAGAACTATTGCACATACATTTGTTCTTAATTTCTAATAAATACTTACGCGACAAATCACAAACATTCCACAACAACACGACATGTTGGTATAGCAATTTCGATTTTAACATGATTCAACATGATCGGCAAGTGACTAAGTACTTGAAATAGAAGACAAATTACATTATAATTCAAAATCAAAAGGAACTCCATCAGTCCATACCATAAGCAATGGAATTGGCAAACTAGAATATTACATGTCCAAGTAGAATAGAGAATTAGGGCAATGCATCTTGATCAGTTGTGGCGAGTGAAGGCGAGAGGGAATTTCGGGATTCATCATATTCTTCTCCCAACGGAGATTGCTCCACCCTTATTTCCTCTATCATTTTAACTACTTCGCCCATTGTTGGCCTCTTCTCAGGCTGTGGCACTACACAAACCATTGCTATATGCAGCATTGACACCAGTTCCTCCTCAATGTTCTTGTACCTGAAAATGGTATCTTCTCTTTAACGGCTTAGATTTTTAAATGGTGTGATTCAACTAGTGTTCCAGAAACTAGATCGGACCGATAATATGAAAACCCGAAAAAATTTCATAACTGGTCGGCACGTGAGGGGACGTTTGGCCCAGCATAAAAGAAGTTAGGGTCCGTTTGATTGCAATGGTGGAAAATGGGTGGAAAGAAAATGTTTTACAGGGAATTGATTTTCTTAGAAAATGTGTTACTGAGAATTGTAATTAATTGTGTTTGATTGGTATAATTTTCCATGGAAAATGTTGAAAGTTTGGTGTCCATTTGGCTTCGTTTTTTATGGAATTTGTCCATTAAAGTGATAATTTTTTCTACCATTGGGTCTAAAATGTGTTCCAATTGTAAAAAAAAAAAAAATTTGAAAAAAAAAATTTTACCATACCGAATATTCTTCGTTTGACTTTGTTTTACATGGAAGTTGTTAATAAAAGTGAAAATTTTTTTTACCATTGTATCTAGAATTTGTTCCCATTGCAAAAACAAAAAAAAAAAAGTTGGAAAATATTTTTTCACCTAATAAGTGAAAAAACATTTTCCACCATTTGTGCATCAAAGGGTTGTACCTAGAAAAAGGGAGGAAAACATTTTCCATGGAAAATTTCGCATATCAAACAGTCAAAAAAGTGGAAGTAGGAAAATATTTTCCTACTTCCATGGAAAATTACGCGAATCAAACAGAGCCTTAGAGTTACTTTACCAACCGAACTTACTTTTTCAGATTTTCAGAAAATAAGTTAAAAATGGCTCTAACACTATAAGATAAGTAGTTGAATTTACCTTAACAATTCTTGATCAAAAACTTCGGCCGTCCACTCGTCTCTCACCACAGATCGAACCCACTTCGGCAAATCCACCGGCTGCTCTTCCTCGTCAATTCTAGGGCGACTCGGTGATGGGTAATGTGATGGAGCTTTGCCAGTAAGAACTTCCAACAATAACACCCCAAAGCTATAAATATCAGCCATTTGTGAAAGCCTCTTGATTTCTGCCTGTTCTGGTGCTTTGTACCCTCCCAATCTAGCTATGGCATGAACAGGGTTCAAAAGAAGAGACAATCCAAAATCAGAAATGCAAGCAATACCATTTCTGTCAAGCAGTATATTTGATGATTTCACATTTCCATGTGGAATTCTTGAATCGGCATATTCTTCATGGATTTTAGCAAGCCCTCTAGCAGCCCCCAATATCAAACTGATCCTTGTAGTCCAATCAAGTGGAACTCTCCCTGGTCCTCTGTTCCCTGTTTAAATCAAGAATTTTACGAACTAAGTCCTAATCCATATTTCGAAGGGCGATATACATCATCATTTCACCAATTTTTTGTGAGAATCCAAGTGCATTTGAAATTATCTAGCAGAGCTGTGGCGTTTCTGTGATTTCAGCTCCATGGGACACTCGATCATGGAGTTTTGTGCCTCGCAATATGCTGACATTAAAGAAATGTCACTTCACTGCACGGCTCCACTAGATAATTTGTTCGACAGCTTAAACAAACTCCGACTCTCACAAAAACTAGGTAGGATGCATCTCAACATCCACTAGCAGCTGCAGATTTTCACAAGAATAGTATAATGATGATCTCATGGTTCTCAATCTCTCACATAAAAGGTCCATTATGAAAGAATATCAGGGCGACCTAATATAAATATAAGTCGATCTGTGGTGTATATAAACAAACACATACCTTAAAATAAAAAAATTGATTAAATACAGTAGCTACATTAAAATTAAGATTTCCCATACCATGAAGAAGTGAATGCAAGCTGCCATTTGGGAGATAATCATAAACAAGCAATTTTTCTTCCCTTGCGTAATAGTAAGCCCTGAATCTCACTATATTAGGATGCTTTAGCTTCCCAATTACATCCATATACTGCTCAAACTCCTTTCTAGCACAAGGATTTGCATCCTTCAGCCTCTTTACAGCCACAGTGCACCCATCATCAAGCACAGCCTTGTAAACTGTCCCCAAACTCCCTTTTCCGAGCATCTCTGCTGATGCACGGAGCAAATCCTCCAACTCGAACTGCTTTTTGCGGTCGAAAAACACGAGCTTACTCCGGTCAGTCACATTAGTTCCATCGCTGTCTCCACCTCCACCTCCATTGTTGGCATGCACTCTCTTTTCACTCGAATAGCTGTTTCTCCACTTTCCATTTTCACTCCCTGCCATGGAATTTTCATCCCTCGAATACTTCCCACAATAGTATGCAACAGCGAATGATGCAATCACCAAAACCAGCACTGAATTTACAATTATAATTGCTGCTACTGTTCCGTTGCTGAGTTTTTTATGATGTTTATTAGTTTCTTCCACTGTAGAAGTTGATGAAGGCAGAGAACTGGGATGTGATGGTACTGTTTGCGCAGGCGGTTCAGCATTGGTGTATGAACACTGGGGGGAAGGATTAGTCCCGCATAACCCTTCATTGCCGGAAAAGCTATCCTCGCCATAGCGCGATATTAAGCTCTTCCGTACCACTCCATAGAGCTCGTTGTTCGACAGGTTCAATTCTTTGAGTTGTGGAAGGGATTCAAAGAAATTCGGAATTGTCCCCGAAAGTTCATTGTTTTGGAGGTGAAGAGTGAGCAAACGAGAAAGTTTAGAGATTTCAGGGGGAATGGAGCCTCTGAGATTATTATTGGAGAGATCAAGACGGCGGAGGTGGTGTAGAGAGGAAAAATCTGCCGGAATCTTGCCGGAGAAGTCATTGCCGGATAAATAGATGAGCCTGAGGTTGAGGCATTGTGTGATAGGAGTGAGTGTTCCGTTGAGGCGGTTGTCGGGGAGGTTGAGGAGGCGCAGCTGGTCCAAGGCGGAGAGGGAATCAATGGGGCCGCGGAGGTTGAGGGAGGGGAGGGAGAGGGAGGTGACACGGTTTTTGGTGCACTCTACTCCTACCCAATTGGCTGTGCATGCGGTAGTGGTGTTGGCGGTGGTGGTCCAGTTGGGGAGGAGGGTACCGTGGAGGTCAGTTTGAGAGCGGAAGAGTGAGAGGGTGGCGGTGTCATCGGCTGCGTCGGAGGCGGAGGAAGAGACTGTGAAGAGTGCAAGAGAGAAAAGGAGAAAGGCAAAGAAACCAAGGTCCATTTGATAAAAGCATAAAGCGGGAAGTAGAATAATGGGGAGGTTTGAGTTTTATTTACGCTTTAAAAAGCGTCGAGGAAAAAAATCGTTAAAATTTGAATTCTAGATAAAGAAGTTAAACAAAGTAGTGAAGTAGGAGAGACAAATGCTTTCCCTCTCTCTACTGTTCTATTTGGAAAAATTCTATTTGTACAACTTCGGTTGACAACCTCTCACATGTGTGTGGGGTTCGCATGTTTAAAAAATTCAAAAAAAAAACCTGACTCTCCCATGTGAGTGGTTGTCAACCAAAGTTGTCAACCTCGATTTTACAACTAGCATGACTCATTTTATTTACTTTATTTTTTCAATTGCTCAACAACTCTCAACGAATTTCAATGGAAGTCGCTAGCCTATATCATTGGCCTTTTTGTTCGTCCTTTGACCTGGTTCTATTAGATTTTCCTCCCTTAGCCCATGTTTAAGCCACATTATTTTTTTCATTCTCATTCTTCTACTCATTTTCAACCACACATTTTTCAATAAAATAATATTTTTCATTATATCAATAATTTTTCCTTCTTTTTCAACCACACGTTCCCCATCACATCAAAACAAAAAATGCATTCTTGGTGCAAAAATGTGCACCAAACAGGGGCTTAACTTGTTACTGAAAGACTTATAATCGAAGAAAATGTGAATGTGGAAAAGAATTTTTTCCTAAATATATTGATATGAATAAAAAAAAAAAAAAATCTTTGAATGCCTCTAGGCTTTTTTTTTGTTTAAATTGGATTGGTACGGCCACTGTGACAAAAAAAAAATTGTAAGTTGGACAAATTAACTTGAAAGAATTGATTCTAGAAATCATAATGAAATCGACGAGTCAACTGGTTCAATCACAACAGAATAGCCAATTTATCCTGCATTTTTAGTTATATATTACTTGCAAATTAATTTAGTCCAACATTTTGACCTTAATTTGACTTTTAACATTTTCACCCTTTTCAAATTTTCAAATATTTGTTTTTAAAAATATAGTCTGACATGACATCGTAACTAAATAATTTCATGATTCATGAGTTCAATCTCAACAATAATCATTTTTAAGAAAATAGGAAAATGTCATGTGTACACTATTTTGTTAACATTACTGGACATTACAATTGTTGGGAAGTGTTGATTGAGTAAAAATAGAAATGCTACGTTTACAGTTTTTTTTTACACCTTAAGTTTGACAGCCCTCTTATATAGGGGGTGGGGCTCATAATCGCGGGCCCCACACCCATGTGAGAGGACTGTCAAACTTACTGTGTAAAAAAACTGTACATTCAGCCTTTTTCGAGTAAAAAAACCGTCTAACGATGTATAGCCAGGTGACAAAGTGTAAAAAAAATAATATAAAAGATAATGTACATGTAATGTGATTGAAAAATTTATGGGTCAAGAACGTGCATTGATTCAAAAGGTCAAAAATTCTTATTGAAAAATAAATGAAAATTATATCTTCTTTTAAGAAATTAAATTTGCAAGACATGATTGATAAGGTCAATCAATTCTGTTATACATTGTTAGAGAAATAATAAAGAGGAGAATGATTAAAAGAGACATAAGCATGAAGAAGAATTGGTTGAGTGAATGATTGCTGTTTCCACTGCCGAGTAAAGGTGCTAAAGGCAAAGTAAGATACAATTATACATTCCATTGACTGATTGGGGAACTCCATACAAAGGGGCACTCCCTTCAAGAATGGGGATAGTGATATTTGTAAAAATTGTCTTGCTTATTTTTTATTTTCAAATTTCTCATATTTAATTCAATTATGTAATCGTAACCCTTGCCAAGGTACTAAACGCATCGACCTAATAAGATCTGGCTAAATGATTAATCTATTTGTACAATTATGGATGACAATTTGAATGACATTGTGTATGTTGACGAGAATTAGTGATTGTAGAAATAAGTTGAAACGGAAATTGTCCAATGAATGAATGCCACGTGACATGTTATCAACCAAATTGTAACTCATAATTGTACACCAAGCATGATTGCTAACTAAAATTGTAAGCAAAGAAAACCTAGATTACATGAAAACGAGACAAGACACATAAATACGTTATTTTTTTAAAAAGTAGGACACGAAACGTTGCAAAAATAAAATCATGAATTCAATTTTAGAAATTTAATATTTAACTTCAAAAACTATTTAATATAATTTAAATAAAAACAATACTAGAATCAATCTAATCTAACAAAATATTTTAACATAAATTTATTTTTTTAAAACAAATATTCGTAAAATATTAATACTTGAACACCTTTGTATCGTCTATTGTATATGGATATGTAATTCTTACTTATACTAATTTTTACAGGTGAAAGAGATAAAAAATAAATCCAATTTGGTGGGTAGTAACCCATCGCTTCTTCAGGGAAATGATAAGACTTACCGAGGAAGGCCAACACAAGAACTAGAAAATCTATAATTTAGCATTATTGTTCTCTCGGTATGACAAGCAAAGTCCAAATATGTTTTAAGTCAAAACCTGATTAAGTTAATATTTAGTTAGTGTGTAGTTAAGTTTGTCTTTTGGGGTAAAATTTCTAATATATTTCACATAAAATTCCTAGAAGTTCTCATAAAATTTCTAAAATTCATTAAAATTATAGGAAACTTTTTTTAGTTCTCACTACATTTTCAAGAGTTTCGATTTTCAAAGCATTTTCTAAACGGAACTAGGGATGGCAATGACACACGAAAATTCCCTATTCTCGTGGAGACCGACTCAAGCAGGAGAGAAATCCCTGACTAATCGAGAATCAGAACCAGGATGGCAGCGCCTACATATTTTCCCTGCTCGTTCTCTCTATCCAACGTCTCTTCTCACCCACCCACCAACTCACTTTCTCTCATTCCCTACCATATCTCGTTTACGGTGTCGCTGAACCCAGTCGAGCAAAACTACAGTGCACAGCGGCCAAGTGTTTACTTACAGCAGCACATAACCCTACTTGTGGCGCCACTGTTGCAAATAGCACTGACGACACTGATCTTACTGGAGGAGGATCGATCTCCACTGTTGTTGGAATGTCGCAGTCGCCGATTAGCCAAAGAGATGGCTCCCTATTGTAACAATATGAGGATGGAATCCAAAGCGCCATTCTTCATTACAAGAAATCCAACTGTTCATCGAAATGTATGATAAAATTCTACTTGTGGATAGAATTTTTAAGAAGTCGACCTTGTAGTCGTCTATAACTAATAGTGAATTGATTGATGAGGATTGAAGGCGGGTGTGATTTCATTGTCATGGATTTGAGTTGAAGGTGGTAGTGGTGGTGATTGTGGCATTGGTTTGCGGTATGTAAAGTTTTGTTTGTGGTGACCTTCTGTGACCAATTACGTTGTTATTGTAATTGATTGTGATTAATATTGTTTTAATTGTTATATATTGTGATTCGATCACATACTGTTACATATAAGATTAACCTAGTCACAAATAATCACATTGAAAACAAATTTGATCACATTTAATCACGTTGAAAACAGATTTGGTCACATTTAGTCATAAATAAAACATGTTAGTGATTTGGTTGCATACAGTCACAAATTAGTCGGTCACAAACAGTTACACTGAAAACAAATTTGATTAATGATCTATTCACAAACAATAAATTTGATCACAAATTTAGGGTGGGATGTAATATCTAGAAAACGTTTTAAATTTTCTAGAGATTTTCCATGGGTAGAGGTGGCGTGGGGTCTCCAGAAATGATTTTCAATTTCTTGAATTTTTCTACCGGTGAGGGGGGTGGGATGGAGTAGGTAGGTAGGGTAAGGTCCGTGGGGGTGGGGTTGGGATATAATGCATATCAATGGTAAAATAATGGATATATATATATATATATATATATATATATATATATATATATATATATATATATATATATATATTAGTTGTATCCTATATGCTACTGTTTGGTAGAGATTGTAATCATATTTTAAGTAAATTTTGATAAAAATTGATGAAATGTGTGGCTGCAAAGTTGTGGATATCTTGAAATATGTGGTTAAAATTAATTGTTGACTTTAACTTAAGATTTTAATTGAATTTTAATCCAAACTAAATAAGGACATATTATATATATTATTAATTGGAATTAACACCTGAATTTTGAAATAATTTGACAAGATTGTTCATTTTGAAATGTGAATATTGTAGTGTAGTAGTTATGTATTATTCCCATTATTTAATATAAGTCGTTTTATACTCTTATTAGTCAACACATTTACATAAGTGTTGGGACTTTAATAGAGATTTCATTTTGTCCAAATTCGAAAAACTATAATTCATGTAAGAGGAAAACCGTCTATAAATAATGTAGTTCTATCTTATTCCTTGTTTGTCTTAGTTATTTAAGTATTTCCTTTTCAAATTATACATTAACATTTAATTATAATCATACTTTTTTTTAATATTAGAAAAATATAATAACTTTAAAAAAAAAGTTAAACGGGAACAAGGTGGGGAAATTCCTAATGTGGCGTGGGAATGGAATGGGGTCCCCATTTCTTGTTCATTCCTGAACGAATCTTAAAAGTTTTCGTGCATCATAAAAGAAAAGTCAAGAAAATGTGATGGCATTGCCTAACTTTGAAACTATAATTAACCATTGAAACGATCAAGCATGGATGACTTACTGATTCCTATATGACACTCATGAGAATATGTATATACGCACACACGAGTGGGCCATATCTCTATCACGTATTAAATCATTTTGTGGTTGCCTTGATAGTGATTGAATCTCAAGTCGATCAAGCAAGCCATATGGGTGCATTGAACAAACATTTAAAAGGTCGAGTGTCATCAACATTTATAGTCGCAAATCTTTGAAAATGAACAAACTTCAACCTTTGGGCTTGCATATATTAATCAAAACGAGTAATACTTATTTATTATTAGTTGTGATCATCACCTGTACAGATGACAGTGAATCTCTTGATTCATTGATCAATTCATTGGATTACATTATAATTTCATTGAACAATGAATCGAGGTTCAAGGTGTCACTTAGATTGATAATGATCACGATTAACGATGAATAACATTGTTCTAATCAAAATAATTCTGAAAAAAATTTCAATGACCATGAAAAAAGGAGTAGAAAACATTTCATTAGCAAACCCCATATTTAAGTCAGATCTGGAAGTATTTAATCAGTCTTCTATAAAATACTTGTGGACTTTAGTTAGTCAAATGATTTGGAGGGCAAAGTGTCATTGTCGGCAAAAGCAAAAAATGGGTACAGCTTTGTATTCACTTAACAAGGAGAACCGAAGGCGGGATTGACGTTCAAAAAGCCTAATATCTGTCGCAAGCTGGATCTTCGACTGATACTGTCTAGGGAAAATTGCAGCATTGGTCCCTAATATATGTCATTTGTAGCAACTTGGTTTATGCTGTGGGTGGGGGGGATTGTTTTCTTGGAGAAAAAGATGATTTTTTTTTCTTTTCCCGTTTTGTGCCCCTTCTCTTTTTCTTTATGCTTTATCATAATCTTTATTTTTTTTTCTTTTAACAAAAAAGGGCTATAACGGTAATTTCAATAAAAATTGACTTTTTAATTTGTCAAATAAATAGAAGGGTGGATATATTAACTAATTTTTATATGTTGCACCATATTTTTAATTGTAATTAAGATCTTCAATCTCTACTAATTGTAGCATTTATGATTCAATTTTTTTTTCGTTGAATTCTTATCTTCTACATTATATTAATTCGCACATTATTTTTTTGGGGTGGTTTCTAAAATATTATGTACGTGCTTTGAAATAAGAAAAAAATATTTTGTCATACTTTTGTAATTATTTGTATAAAAAAATATGATGAGCAAATAAATCATTTTACTCATTCTTAATGGACTTACTAAATGAAAATGATTACGAGAGAGGAGATGTACTAATTAATCGAAAATTGATGATAAAAACCCAACAAAAACAAGTTGTAATATGCTGCGCCTATGCCTACAAGAAAAGTCATGTTGCTGCCAGTTAAGAAAATGTCACGTAAACATCGTCGCCCCATTAGTATTACCATGGCTTCTCTCCAATTCATTTTGTTCGAGGCATTTGAGTCACAACCCAATGACTCGTCGTGTTCTCTCCAAGGTGACGTAGTTCTCAACATGCATTTCACATCACGACTCTAAAGCGCCTCAAAAGGACCAATGCTTGACCAAACCAAGTGGACCTCATGATCAAAGGCGCTTGAGGTTGGACCACTGATGCTCCATGCAAGTTGCAATCTCTAACACCTAGGACGTGTGCTTTAATTGACTTGACATCTAAGCAAAGAATGGTTGTAGTCAAATCCTAGCTAATTCATTTAGGATAGGGTGTGAGAGGTCACAAACCTGTTATGGCTACTATCTAAGCCGTTGAGATGAATTCACGTGTCAAACATCCAATGAGCCTCGTTTACGTCTCTTTTACGTATAGATACTTACATCTATTGTCATTTGAAGTAATGAAATTTGGTAACCTCTCTCAAATATAAGCTTGACTCTTGTATTATCCTTTTTCTCGTGTTTCTCTAACGCTCAAACTATATTTTTTCGTGTTTTGACTTGAGCATCAAAGTGTATGAGATCTACCTCTCTTTTTTCTTTGAGTTGCGATCTACACTTCTAACGTGTATTCAAATGCATAAGTAACATGGATTTAAAGGAAAAAGAAGTGAGCTGTTGACCGCTAATTAAACAGGATTAGAAGTCAATAAAATATAAATGTTGCCATAAGCAAATATTGAGGACCTTAAATATAGATCATTTCTGGAGGGGATGAAAATCAAATTTTTAGTAAATTTTGATAAAAGTTGATGAAATATGTGGTTGAAAAGTCGTGAAATCTACGAAATATATTGTTAAAATTAATTGTAAACTTTGACTTATATTAAATTCTCTACCAGGGACATAAATAAAATGTGTGTAAAAAATAAAAGTTGTGGGATATAGTTGCTCCTAAAAAAGTTTAATAAGTTGAGTACTCTGAAAATTTTAAGTTGTGATTGCAGATCTCTCTTTCATCAGTGTTTTGTAAGAAGTGTACGACAAAAGCATACATCTTTTGAGAATGAAGAAGCTTCGGATTTTGGGCAGAGTCGCCCAAAGTGGATTATAAACAACCCCCTCCCGCGTCTGGTATTGCGTGCTTCAACAACTTGGTACATGATTACGTTCAGATTAATGTTGATAATCTAGTTGTACATCTATGTGTTGTGTACAACTAATTTGACATTATTTGAGTGTCAAAATTGAGGTCATTGATTTGAATAAATGTTGTTAAAATCAATGATAAAATTGTGTGTGATATTAAAGAGTGTAAAAAAAATTGTCAACATAGTGTAAGTGTAGCAGAACGGTTAATATTTTTATAGTTAACACTCAAAATTGACCGATAACAGAAATTTACAATAACTAAAGTGTCATTTCCGATAAATTTACAATCAATTGACTGTAATAATTATTTTCATTATTTCTTTTGAACTACTGCCTAAAAATATCTCCAAAAAACTCTCTATTTTTAAAGAGTATATTCTAGAATTTAGAGAGCATCCATAATTTTAGGTTGTAAAAAAATTTGAAATACTCCAACATGTTTTTTATATTTAACACTTAATTTTACTACTCCCAAAAAAATTTATTGTCTTTTCTTATCTTTTTTTTTCACTAACTTTCCTCTAAACTATTATATTATTTTCCTCGTCAGTACTTTGAATACATTTAATTATAGAAAATGAGTTTGATTCTCTAAATTTAAAGAGTCAAATCCACTATCTAAATTAAAAATTTAATCTAAAGAGCATATTTGAGCATAATTTTAAGGGTTGCCTCGTTAAAATAGAGAACATATTATATTTAAAAATGTAAAGCAAATTACGAAAAATAGAAGCATCAATTGGAATTAACAGAGATTTGATAGCACAATAACGAAACCAACTCATTATTCATATAGGGCTCAGAAACAAATTCAATGTACCCCTTTGTACACAAGTACGGCCTCAAACCACACCAAGAACCCTAATCAAAACTACCACACGGTTACTCAATGACACAAAGGAAAAAAACCACACTGCCAACAACAGAAAACCCTCTCCTCAGACAATGAAGGCACACAATCACCAAGACTGAAGATTAAAACCAAAAGTTTTAATCATACACTAAGTATTACATAGAGAAGAATATAGAATCACAAAGAAAACAGAAGGCAAAAGAACCCAGAAGTGTTACAGCGAAAACGAGAGAACACGAATGAGAAATTAGGACTTCTAGGAACGATTCAGCTGGTATAAATAGCTCAAGCCATGACCATTGATTTAATTCCCATCCAACGGTCAGAGCAGCTCCAAGTGGTAGTGAATTTGGGCTGGGTATTTGGGTCAATCCTTACGTGTTATCAGGCAATGGTTTTTCTACAAAAACATTTCCAGCTGTTTGGGTTTAGCCCATTTCATCATTGCCCCAAATGTTAGAAAGTAAGTAGCACAAATGGCATCACAATTCAACAAAAAAGTCTCTTGAAAATATTTTAATAGTTCAATTCTCACTATATATATACAAAGTCTGTATACAGATTTCAAGATCAATAGTATTTATAGTGATGCCGATAGAATTCATCATATCATGATGAAAAGAGGATTAAATGTACAATCAACATGAGACATCAACCTAGAAGACTACTTACAAATGGATAAAGATCAATAACGAAGAAGAAGAAGAAGAATGTGCTCTCTGTCTTGATGGTCATACTTAGGATGTGACCACCAACAATCAATAGCGACCACATGGGGGATCACACGATCACGAAGCAGATGTCATGATCACATTATTTTCATGTTCGTCAAGATCCCCTTAACAACACATCTAATCCTCTCCTTCCCAATATTCGCGCAATAAATAAAGAGAACCTTAGAGACACATGCCCCATGTACAAATAATCATCATTTAGACACGTCTGAGCATGCAAAAGTCGATATAAAGGAAGTTCTACTCAAAGGAAAAGGTGACCACATTATCATTTTTCTTACTTGAGCAACTTTTCATACTCTCAGTATATTCAACTCCGTGTTCAAAGAACAACTAACTCATCATCAACACTAAAAGGGGTCCTCTACAAGGTTCCCAACCCTCTCTCTGCAAGTACTTGTTGCTCGATCGAGCATCCTCAGCTAAAGGGGAAAATTGGACGAGCATCGTATAGTAAAAGAAAACATTAGACAAACTAGATTGTCACTTGGCCTATAGTTTCTAAACCAAGATTAAAATTCCATTCTTTAAGTCGGTTTCCGTTTGATGTATTTTTTATTCTACTAAGTTCAATAGTGTCTGAAACTTACTCTATGAAAATTCAATGCAATCAAATTGTTAGAATTTGGGCGTGGCCTGAATTTCTTGTTTGAAGTATTGAAAAATTCTAATTGAAGTACATGTCAAAAAGAATTCAATTTGCAATATTATTGAAATCATATATCACGTTGAAATTCTATTTTGGAAGCTCATTGGAAGTTGAAAATTGGTATTAAATTTGAAGAAGAGTTCGAGATGAAGAAAATAATTTGGGAACAAAAAAAATATTTTTTTTCGGCAGAATGCCCGGCACCATGGCGCCCGGAGGTGGGTGTCGAGGTGCTACTTTACCTGTTCCGATTTTCCGCATTCTCTTTTTTTTTTTTCCGTTTTGAACTCAATTTTTTGGCATCATATTTCATCAACAACTCTATTAGGAGAGTTTGAACGTCCCATACATATTCTTTATAAATATTAGACTCTTCTTTACAATTTAAAAAGTGTGAAAAATAGATTATTAGAATTATAGAATCCATTATAATTTTCTATTTTCTTCATTATTTTTGAGTCAATAAAATTTTTTAATTCTTCTGCCATATTTCTTGTCTTTATTATTCTTTTACTTGACCTAATACTTCATTATTTGGCATATAACTTCGACAATTCATTCCGGTGATTGATTTCATCAAATAGTATTCAAACAGTACATAATTCTTGTATTTCCAAAATTGTTAATAGCGATCCAGACATATTTATATTTCTTATAACAAGAAATATTTTGGTTTTTTCATAACAAGAGATGTTTTGATTGTTTCATAAAAAGTAATATCAAACATATTCTGGTATCTTGTTTGTTTCACAACACAAATAACTCATAACAAACTCAAACATGCTAATTTTGGTCTACTTCTCTCCCCATTTGTAACTTTGGGAAAAATTCATGGTTCAGGAATTTACTTTTAGGAAATCAAAAATCAGGTCCCAATGTTTAAAATTGCAAAAATCAGGTTTTTTTTAATTAATTAATTATATTTCACAATTATTATATTAAATTAAATATTTAACTATAATATAATATAATTAACCCCACCCCACCAAACTCCATCTCCACCACCCCCATTGCTCCGGCGACTGTTCTCCGGCCGCACTGAATTTCGGCGACTACTCCGGCGACCGTTCTCCGGCCGCACTTAATTTCGAGGTCACAGATCAAAACTGATAAAAAAATTATAGGTCACAGTTAACTTCGTAGGTCACAAATCAAGAATTTTAAGGTCACGGGTAATTTTTTATAAGTCACAGATTAAAATAATTCAAAACTTTTACGGGTCACAACTTTATTTCAGCGAGTCACAGTCCCAATTTCTAGGTCACGGACACCCACTTAGGTCACAGATTGAAAAAAAAATCAAAACTTTTACTTGTCGCAACTCTATTTCAGTGAGTCACAGTCACAATTCCTAGGTCACAAACACCTACCTAGGTCACAGTGACTCGCGACAGCCACCTCCACCGCGTTCGACCCGTCACAACAGCACACAACCATCGCCACAACAGTTCCAACACCACCAAAACGTAAAAATAATTACCACCTCACCATTTTCATTTTCAAAAAAATCACAATGTGCAAATCACTAACAAGATTTGAGAATGAATAAAAACCCAATATCACCATAAATCAAAAACCCAAGATCTGGTAGTAGGAAAAAAAAAAAGAAAGAAAGCAGATCCGGCGCGACGCTGAGACGCTGCTATTGCACGTTGCGACGACGGATCGCTGCAGCTAAGACGCCGCTGCCGCAACGTGCAAAGAAGAATCGCCGCCGCATCCGAGCGAGGGGGAGGGGGAGGGAAGAAATGGACGGGGGGGAGGGGCAGCGGGCGGTGGCCGGAGCTGGCGGTGGAGGCGGAGGCGGAGGCGGCGGTGGAGGAGGAGGCGAAGGCGGCGGTAGAGATGGGAGAGATGAAATGGAATGAATTAGGTTTTGGTTGGGTTTTATATTTCAATAAAGTTGGTGGGGTAGGTAGTAGGGTGGGTATATATTTAATTTAATTTAAAAATATTATTATTAATATTAATTGTGAAATTAGAACCCGATTTTTGATTAAATAAAGTAAAAACCTGATTTTTTAAAAGTCAAAACTAAACATCTGGTTTAGTGTAATTTCCACTGTAACTTTCCTATCGTTTCATGTCTGATTGAAAAGCCCATTAAAAAACATAAGCCACAAGTGTCAAGCCCCATGTCACGCTTCTGTTTTCTTGCTGAACAAATATACTATGCAAGACCAAGCCTTTTGACGCAAAAGAACTTGAACCAGTCGAACTGAATTAAAACCCACTGTTTCAAATTAATTCGGATCGATTTTACTTACATTCTAAATGACTTTGTTTTTCCGGACCATGAACCATTCGATTATAGATCGGTTCAGTTCTGCGACGTAGAACCAATAATCGGTTCTAATCTAATCATTATTTTAGTTGTGTTTATTCGTCCATTTGAATCAATTTATTCCATGCATATAAAATTCTGCCATGATATAATTGAATAATTAATTGATTTTAGTGATTTAGGAAACTTTTAGGTGTTTTTCTATTTTAATTTATACGGTGGTGTAAAAATAATCATCACAACAAAAAAATTTATTTTTATCAAAAAAGTTCATGCATAACATAAATAATCATGCATAGATTCGGGAAGACTATTGTTACACCTCGCCACCGAAGTTCCTAGTGGAGACAATGTCATAGTCCACGTGGAGATATAAGTCAGATCTGACAAAGTCAACAAAAACTCAATTGGTCAAAAGAAAAAAGTTCGAAGAAGGTGATGCTCTCGTTCATCCGAAGCTCCCTTACTATCTTTTAAAAGATCTACATGTAATATTTAGGAATGATTAATAATTTGGTGTAACGTTTATAATAATGAATGTCAGGATTGTCAACCTAAAGTATGAAGTAGCTGATCTATTTTCAATGTATTAAATGCATAACAAACTAAGTGATGTAAGGGAGATGAGGCCACATAGTTCTTATTCAATGGCTAAATATTTCGACCAAAACTCTATAAATAAGCAACTCATGTAACATTGGTTAAAAATGCAACTGTTTACACTTGAAACACACTCTATTTTCTTTATTTACTTGAGTTTAGTTTGTTTTTACTCTGGTTGAGTTGTTCATGATTTATATACAATCATATTTAATCGTATTGTCGATACTCTAATATTTTTGTCTCGTCTCGTAAAACATCTCCCACATCCATAAACTTCATTGTGTTCCATCTGAATTCCTGGTCAAAATGTGTTGGAAGTTGCTTGCGTGAATGCGAGTAGGATCGGCATCTACTGTCCACGTGAACATTACAAAAAACGAGGTCAACAATTTATAGAGAGAGTTTTTCCGATTTCGTGAGTAGACATGTGACTAAAAATGTAAAGATTAGGTTTAAATGAGGAGAACAAAGGTTGGAGTATTCAAAATTTATCAAAACTTAGACTAATTTGATTGGCTTATTAGCATAAAATGTCCCTACGTTTGATAGTTAGTGTGCAAAACGTCCCAACGTTTCATTTTTTTTGCATTTTTGCCCATATTTCAACGTTTCAGTGTGGAAAACATTCTTTTCACTATTTTTCAGTGTAAAATGACCATTATACCCTCAAATTTAAATAAAACAAATAAAATGAAAAGAAATATAAAAAAGAAATTGTAATTATACTCCCAAACTTTTTAAAAAGTGCAAGTGAGTCCAAAAGTCTTATTAAAAGGCTTAAGCACAAAACGTCCTTACGTTTGACACTTAATGCGGAAAACGTCCCTATGTTTCAAACATGTTTATATTTGTTCAATAACACAAAACGTCCCTACGTTTGACACTTATTGCGTAAAACGTCCATATGTTTCTTTTTTTTTTACATTTTCGTCCTTATTTCAACGTTTCATTGCGTAAAACGTCATTTTCACTATTTCTCAATGTAAAATGACAAATATACCATCATATTTAAATAAAGCAAAGAAGGAAAATAAAAATAAAAATAAATTACAATTGTGCTCCCAAACTTTTCAAAAAGTGCAAATGAGTTCAAAAATCTTATTAAAACATTCAAACCATCAGTCTTCTCCTCCTCCATCAACCTTATCCTCCCTCCACCACCTAAACCACCAAACCCCACCACCTTTCAAACCATCACACCTCCATCTACAATCCTGATTTAGGTGGTGGAGGGAGGATAAGGTTGAGAGAGGAGGAAATGACTGGTAGTTTGAATGTTTTAATAAGATTTTTGAACTCATTTGCAATTTTTAAAAAGTTTGGGAGCACAATTGTAATTTATTTTTCTTTTTTGTTTTATTTAAATATGATGGTATATTGGTCATTTTACATTGAAAAATAGTGAAAATGACGTTTTTCACAATGAAACATTGAAATAAGGATGAAAATGTAAAAAAAAAAATGAAACGTAAGGACGTTTTACGCAATAAGTGTCAAACGTAGGGACGTTTTGTGTTATTGAGCAAATATAAACATGTTTGAAACATATGGACGTTTTTCGCATTAAATGTCAAACGTAGGGACGTTTTGTGCTTAAGCCTTTTAATAAGGCTTTTGGACTCACTTGCACTTTTTAAAAAGTTTGGGAGTATAATTACAATTTATTTTTTATATTTCTTTTCATTTTATTTGTTTTATTTAAATTTGAGGGTATAATGGTCATTTTACACTGAAAAATAGTGAAAATGATGTTTTCCACACTGAAACGTTGAAATAGGGGCAAAAATGCAAAAAAATGAAACGTTGGGACGTTTTGCACACTAACTATCAAACGTAGGGACGTTTTGTGCTAATAAGCCTAATTTGATTTGCTCAGAAACATATTATTCAAATTGTAAATTAGAGCGACAATTTAAATTAACTAACTATTACATAACTAATTATTACAGAGGATAACATTTGTTCAGGGCCGTACCTGTGTTTCGTAGGGCCTGAGGCGAACTTCAAAATTTGGGCCTCCAAGTCATAAAAGACAATCCCCTTTTTCTTTTAAAAGAGTATTACGGAACTAAATTTGTTAACTTAAATTCAACAATAAAGCAACAAATAAAACTAAAATATTCAAAATATTTATTTTACAATCAAGTAACAATATGAAGATGTTCTAACCGATCACTTAAATATAACCCTTCTTGCAGTTTTCGAGGCAAAAATATCAATCAATTTTGTATAGTCGAGTTATTCAACCATTTCTTTTTCAATGGATAACATGGTCAATCCATTCAATCTTTCCTGCGACATAGTTGAACGGAGATAAGTTTTGATCAATTTCAACTTGGAGAAGCTTCTTTCTGCTGATGTAACTGTAACTGATATAGTGAGCAAAATCTTGTAAGCAATGCTAGCATTTGGAAAACAACCATCCGTTTTCTTCAAGTAATTTAGCACATCAATAGCTCTTTTTATTTTTCCAGATAAATAGCACTTCAAAACTAACAACTCCGTACAGAAGTCATCGTCAATAATGTCTGAATATCCATTATGGTTCAGATATTGCTCAAGATTCATACAAGATTTCAACAAACTATCAAAATGCATACCTTTTAACCTTTCCAAATTAAACAAAAATCCAAATGTCTCTTCATAATGTTTAAATTGTTCAAAGTGAGTTTGAAGTGAAGATCGAGCTTGATCAATTATAAAGAGAAAATAATCAACTCGAAAAGATTCTTTAACTGATTGTGTTACCTCTTCACTACCATTTTCATCAAAATGCCTCTTTCTTCGAATGCTACGTTTCTATAGAAAAACAGCTTCAATTCCCATTTCAGTTGCCATTTGTTTAGCTTCATCCATAGCACTAGCAAATCCAAATTCTCTATAATTTTCGAAAAACAAAATAAGCGCTTGTAAAAGCTTGATGGCTTCATCAATATCCATGTTTTCAACTTAAAAAAATTTACTCACGGTATTGATCGTATACAACTTATACCAAATGACCAAGCCAATCAAGAATTCAAAATTCTCAAGTTCATATGTTGCTAAGGATTCAGCTTCACTCTTCGTTTTAGCATCTTCAGTAATGTTTGCCAAGTCAAGTAAAGCGTCTCTTATTCGTACACATTGCTCCTTTTGTCGGCTTAACACTTTCCACATGACTTTCCCAATGTGTTTATGACAATGGCTTAAGTGTCAGACCTTTAACCTTATCTTTAAAAATTTTCCATCGTTTGGGAGAAGAAGAGAACAATGTGTAGATACGTTGTATCACTCCAAAGAAAGACATAGCTTTAGAACAACAACTTGCCATATCACATATTGCTAGATTAAGGCTATGACAACCACATGGAGTGTAGAAAGCTCTAGGATTAATTTCAAGTAACCTTTTTTGTACACCTCTATGTCTCCCCCTCATGTTAGCTCGATCGTCATACCTTGACCTCTTATATTATCAATATCAAGCTCAAGATTCGTTAACACATTTTTAAGCTCATTGAAAAGACCAAGTCCTGATGTACCATCCACCTTCAAAAATTCAATCCAATATTCTTGTACCATCGACGAGTTTGTTGCATGGTCCACGCATCGTATTACTAGAGACATTTTCTCTTCATTACTCGCATATGGAGTACAATCAAGTATGACAGAAAAATATTTTGCAAGTTTCACTTTTGTGATAATTTCACTTTTGACCTCGCCTGCCAAAATTTGTATCAATTCATTTTGAATTTTAAGACCAAGATATGTATACTGAATCTCGCGTGTGTGTTCCTTCATTATTGGATCAAACTCAGCAATCATTTCTATCATTTGCAAAAAAAAATCCATTGTTCTCAACATAAAGTTGCCCACAATCTCCTCGAAATGCCAAAGTATTTTATCGAGACTTTTCACAATAGAAATTATCATCGTTAACACATGTTTCCAATGCTCTCTTGTTGATGGCCAATTGTACACTTTCATCAATTACATGTTTTGTTTGAAGCCTATTTTCCAGTTCCATCCAACTATTCATGCAACTTATATGCTCCTTAGATACTTCATGAGTTGTAAGGTGTCGATACACATTATGCCAATCTTTTTATCCGTCATTACCCAATTGACCAATATTTTTCATCATTTTTTCTGTCTTAAACAGCTTACAGCAAAAAACAAAAGACCTTATCCAAAGAAATCGAATACACTAACCATCTTCTATCGATTGTTTGCCCATTTGCAAGTACTCGCTTATATTGTGATGATTCAAAATGTCTACCTTGAAGAAAATATACTTGCTTTGCGAAATATCGTAGATCTAGCCCTTGAAAGCCACAAGCAAAGGGATAGATAAGAGAAAGGGTTTGCTTTGCTGTTTTGCCTTTGGAATTGGGGCAAGTATTGAAGACATATACATACAATCACTCAGCTATTTTTTAAAGAAAAGGCCCAATATTAAAAAAAAAAAAAAAAAGAAAGAAAATTGGCCCAAAATGGTTATCTTTCCCAATTCTCTGCCAGCTGCCTTCACTTTACGACGACTGATGACAATAGCGAGCATCAAATCTATAAATTCTAGTGGAGCCAGCACGGGCGACCACACGGCCTCGTCGGGTGCTGGCTCCGTCGCTGCATATGCGATTGACTACAACTAATTGGTTTACAAATAATTAACAAATGAACACATTAACGCACAATCCGAATAGTTTAATAAAGATGGTCAATTAAGAAAAAAATACATATGTTCGAGTCTCATTTGGGTTAGATGAAGGTAAATAAAATTTAAAAAATGGTAAATTAAAGAAAAAAACATTATATGAACAGATCTAGTTTTATTAATATGTATGTTGAATCTTTGATAAGTAATATTATTTATCATTAGTGATGATCATTGCCAGTTTAGATTGTAGTATGCCTCCTAATTTATTGTTCAATGAATTTGTGATCTATTCTAGTACGTTGAACAATAAATTAGGGATTTACTAAAAACTATGAATGCTATTATTCATTTTTGATGGATTACTTTGCAATCCAATTGATCACTAGATACGTAATATATTGAGTTAAAACTATATTTTTTTCCTAGTCAAATGTTTAAGGATAATTACACGTACACGATTTTTTATCGGGTAAATTGTATCAGACATCCCAAAATTTTCAAAAATTCGATGGGGGTCTCAAACATTTCATTTTTGCGCCCGAAGTTCCAAACCTTCAATATGTAGTGCTAGGTCCCACAGACCATTTCCAAACAAAAAATTGCCAGTCGAAGATTGATCAACTTTTAAAAGGACAAAAATGCCTTTTATATCTTATTTAAAATAATTAAAAAAAAAGGAAAATAAAAAGTTAAAGAAAAGAATAGAAAAATGATGAACAAAAAAATATATTAAAAAAAGTACACACCCCACCCTATCCTACTCCACCTAATTTGCAACTGCTACCATCACCGTCACCTAACAAACCCGTATCTCTTCCCTAGTGTCGTGGTGGTTTCGCGAGATCGGGGGAGAAAGAGTCCACTTTTATGTGGAAAAGGTCTATATATAATTATGATTTTATGTATGGACAAATTCTTGATATCTCTTGCATTTGTAACAAAATATTTTCTTTGTACATCAATAAAAAACATGTTAGATTCCATATAAATTAATAATCATAGCCAATTTGCTTTTGGTCTAAACAAATTTAATAATTATTTGATTCGAGTTAATAAGTTGAATCTTGATCTTAGAAATAGACCCTAGCTCACCATTTAATACGAAGTGATGGGAACAATGGAAATTGTGAATGCAAATATTTTATTGAAAAAATTAAATCTTAATTATTCCCTAGTTGGGATGGCAAAAGAAACCAAATATCAATTTAACAAATGGAAGAAGTAGTAAATGAGTCTTGCAAATGAAATAGAGATTTAAAGAATAATTATTAGCCCGCGAATCCTTTTTTTGGTTGCTAATTTTGAATAAAGGACAAAACAAAATTTTTAGGACATTCTAAAAAACTATGTTTTAGGAAATTTTTTTTTTTCAGTTTTTTTTTTTTTTTTGGGCAATGGAAACAAATTTTATAACCAATTGTAAAAATAATTATCACTTTAATTGACAATTTTCATATAAAACAAAACCAAACGAACACAAAATTTAAAAATTTTCCGGGTGAAAAATTATAACAATAAAACACACTTAATTAACAATTTCTTGCAAAATATTTTCAATTACTTTCCCGGGAATTTATTTTCTTTTCACTCATTTTCCATAATTGCAATCAAACGGACATTTACAATCAAGTAACAGAGATGTAGTTAGGGATGGCAAAAAAAACCGCCCCGCCCCGCCCCGACGGTGCCCCGCCCCGAATGGGGCGAAAAAAACCGCCCCGAACGGGTTGGCGGGACGGGGCGGGGCAAGGAGGGCCGCCCCGTCTCGGGTCGTGGGGCGGGGCGGGACGGAGATGCCCCGCCCCGAACTCGCCCCGTGAACCGTTTAAAAAAAAGTATTCATGTATTCTCTGGTAGAATACATGATGAACAAATATTTTTTGGAAGTAGAGTTATGGATTTATGTTCTTAAATTTGATGAACAATTTTTTTTGGAAGCAGAGTTATATTTTTCCTTAACCGTATAACTGGAAATTTTTTATAGCAAAAAAAAAAATTATAAAAAAAATAAACGGGGCAGGGAAATTGTCCTACAACGCGCCCCGCCCCGCCCCGCCCCGCCCCGTCTTAGACGGGGCGGGGCACGGGGCGGGGCGAAGTGGGGGAGTGGCGAGACGGGGCGGGATAGGGGTGCCCCGCCCCGAACCCGCCCCGTTGCCATCCCTAGATGTAGTTGGTGGTTGTGGGCAGGAGATTTCTTGCCCTCAGCTGCCACAACAGTGATTTTAAAGATGATAATGGGGCGAGTATGAGACGGATAGATTATTTTCACTTTCTTCCCGTCAAATATTTTTGTCACATTCCTCCATCCCATACTCGGTTAAAGCAAGATGGGACGGATTATGGTCTCATTTATCGCCCCTTTTTATTTATTTATTTTTTATGTCTTTCATTAGTAAATATTATTACTTTTTTTTTTCCATTTTGTTAAGAATAACTCATATTCTCTTTAAAAATGATAATAAATCTTTTATTTTTGTTTAATAAAAACTTTAAATTTGAAATTAATTTAACGGTGCGGGTATCGGGGCGGGTTATATGATTTCAGTACCCGCTTTGAGGTAATGACCCGATTAGACGGGTCCTACGAGTATTGAGTTGAACAGATTTTTTGCAATTTCTAATTAATTTCTTCTCAACGGTCTAAGTGGAGGAGGGATTAGGGTGAGGGTTGGTGAAGAAGCTGATGTATTTTTTTTGTTCTTCTTAATTTTTCCTCTCATTTTTAATATTTTTCAAGTAGAAAACATATAAAGACATTTTCGCCCCTTCTTTAGGTCCTGTTTGAGCCAAATTATTGTAAAATGAGAATGAAAAATATAGTCGTTATTGGGGGCCACATAAGAGATAGAAAATTTAAATTTAAATGTTGATGCGATGGATAGAGATCATATTTTTCATTTTAATGAGATAATAATGTAGATCAAACGGAGGCCTAAATTTGTTAAAATTTGATCAATGGGTGTGGATGGAAATCATTCATGAGACTTAGCACCACATATTAATTTGAAGGTTTGGAACTTCAAGCGGTAAATGAAAGATTTAAGACCCTACAATAATTTTTTGAAAGGTGTGGAACCTCTAGTGCAATTTACCCTATTTACAAATGCACCATATCTGAATTACATTAAAGGTCCCTAACACTTACTCATTTGTCACACTTTTGACCTTTATTTTTTCATCGCAATTTTATCCTCAACCTTCCATTAACTAACACACATTATCCCCGATGACAGTTTTGTTCACGATTTAGTATGCTTTAAAAATATCTAGTTTCACTTTTGTATTTGTCATTTTTTACTTATTTAAAAATATGAGAAGCAAGTAAGTCTATTTACGCCATCTTAATGCAATTTTGGACGAAAACCTTTATCAGTTACAATATGTTTTATTCATAGACGATTGGATATAAAAATGCGATTAAAAAATTATAAATATAAGTATGACAATAAGTAAAGATTGAAAGTCTTTAGTGCAATTCAAATATAGTGTACTTTTACGAAAATATGGTGTGAACCGTGGAATATTGTCGCCAAATGTTTAAACTTATTCCGCACATGTATTTAGTTTCCAAAAAAGGATGACAAATTATTTCGTATTTTCCTTTCTTTTCCTAGTCAAATTTCAAAATTTTCATTTTCTAAATTATATTTTTTTCAGTTAAAAAAAAAAAAAGAAAATATTATTGGGACGCGTTCAATTTGTGCAAAAAAAGGGAAAAAATGAAATGAACCGTATTTACTTTAATTAGAAATAAAAATAAATTTTAATCGCACGCACACACATATATGTTGTTGTACTTATAAGAAGAAGCGAGAATTTTCATAAATGTCACTAAATTTGAAAATTTTTAAAAAAAATTCTAGTAAATACAAAATCAAAAATTGACATCCAGTGAAATTTTATGGTTTTTAATAAGACGTTAGTAAAAGAATTAAATGAGTGGAAGGTGTACAATCGGCCCCACAAGTATTTATTTGACGGTGCCAGGGCTCCAGAGATTTTGTACACTTCTCGGCCCACATCCATTAATTTATCGGTTGACAGGTAGCGCTATTGGCTTGGACCATGCTAGTGGTACATCAAGGATTACATCGGAGTGTACACCCCTCTCACATGGGGGGTGGGGTCCACTCGAATAAAAAATTATTATTTGAGTGGACCCCACCTCCCATGTGAGAGGGGTGTAGACCTTGATGTATAGATCTTGATGTACAAGTAGAAATATCCCTATTGGCTTTACATAATTATTGTATTCAAACGTCAAAACTTAGTTATTTTTAAACATAAATTAAGACTAGTTTTGCACCTATTTATAATTGGCTCAAAATTAATTTTTATATTCTCACAACTTATTTATGTTTATTTATAATCAGACATGCTCTGAATGGATCGATGTATTTCTTATGTAAGAATGTACAGTACCAGTAGAAGAATTAAATATTTATATTCACTTTTCTTATGGAGAATATTTTTATTTTTTCTTTTTAATTAATGTGAGATAAATGTTTCGTACTCAAAACCACTCGAAATGTGAGGATAGGATACGGTACGAGATGATAATGAGCATGTCACTTCCAATTATCCAAAGGATGTAAATAGTTAAGACAACGCATCTCAAGATTCTCAACTCTAGCTAGAGCTACGTAAATATATTGAACTACCATTTCAACAATTTAAAGGCTCGTTTGGCAAAGCTTTTATTAAATTCTTAAATGGGGTCTTACTAAATATGTTAATAACAGCGTTCTAAAAAGCTCGTTCAGGTGCTGTAAGTTCAAGCAAAATACCCTATTTTTGCACTTAGGCGCCTTTTTTTTTCAATTCCTAAATGACTGAATTTTTTTCCTTTCACTCTTTCGTTTTCCCTAAGCGCTTTTTATTAATTTTTTGTTTTTTTTCAAAAAAATCTATTACTTAACTTTAATTTATTATTTTAAAAAAAAAAATCTTTTATTTGACTTTCATTTCAAGTTTTTAATAGACTTTATATGTACAAAAGTAAAAAAAAAATGAATTTATTCAATAAAGAGTTAAATAAAATTTAAGTTAATGTGTTATCTATATTATATAATTATGATTTTGAGACTGATTATTTTGTAAAAAATTTCAAAAGCATATATAAAGTTCCTATAAATCTATTAAGTACGGTTTATCTAGTTGAAAATTGTATAATTGACTAATTGTATGAATTATTAAATAAATATAGTAGTTTACAATTTTAGATGTTTAGTATGTATTATTTTAATTATTAAATGATTTTTAGAATAATTAAATTTTTTAAAATAATATTAAAAATAAGAATATATTTTTTTAACGCTTAGGCGAGGCCTAAGCTCGTAAAGTTTGAAGTTTCGCTTCCATGTCTAATCACACTGTTCACTTTTTAGAAGACTGATTAATAACAAGTAAAAACTATGGTTCTACAGAATATACGGGTAAAAATATAGTCCGATTATTCTATAAACAATTATAAGTTTTGTTAAACATATACGACAATTAAACTTGCTTTTAAGTAGATGGGTATGAACCGTATGGTCGTGATGCTTTCAAGGTCTTCCATCGAATTTATGTAGAATATAGTTGTTAGGTGGATTTTGTAGTTTGAATTAATGTTCCGCGATTTTTTGAGTGAAGATTTGTTGGATACAGCGATTGGATCACCTATTAAGCCTTTGTTTGAGTCCAATGTTGAGAGAAAAAATGTATGTTTGAGTTATTGAGTGGTAATTTTTGGTGAATGTGTGGTTGAAAATGAATTTTTGATAAAATATGACTCAAACGAATGCTAAACTATTTGACCACGACATCCTAGTTGAACTCTGATGCAGGAGGATCCGAGTCAGACGAAGCTGAGTTGTCAGATAACTCGTTGATGACGCTAACGTACCATGAGTTGACGGATCGGCGTAAGAATGGAAAGTAATCGACGACATTTCCTAATTGGGGTCAATTTTGAACACGTTTTGGTATTTTGGCCATAACTGGCTACGGTTGTCAGAATTACGCTCGTGACCCCAATTCGGAAAGCTCGTTTCGACGCGCACGTCGTGGACACCAAGCTATGCTCAAATTCAGCTGTTTTCTCTTCCGAATCATCGATTTAAGTTATTTTTTGCCATTTATGGTAATATTTCGGTTTCCTTTTTGACATAGAATAATTGCTCGATTTGAGCCGGATTTTGGTGATACTATTTCTTTTATTAAGTATTTTATTTTGGTATGAATAATAGGATTTTGCTATTTTTGGCAAAATTCCGATAATTATTATTTTCTGGCTATTTAACCCGGCTTATGGGTTATTTTCATGCAGTTGTTGAATAATAAAGATATTTCTCGTTTTTCTTTGTATTTCTCTTGCGTTCTTCTCTATTTTTGTCAATTGATTTTAGCCTGCAGAATAATCACTATTCTGCCGGCGTCAAACTCTTTGATTTTAATCTTGTTAAAATGGGAGAATCTTGAATAGTACAACTTTCAAATAGGTTATGTTGTTCAATCTTAACAACCTTATACTATTGTACTCAGAGCTCGAGTGAAATTTTTTAGTGTTGAATTCTTGGTAGTTTCAGCCGTTCGATCAAATTTCGTAATTATTTTTTTCGTATTTTCTAACTTAACAAGTTTCAGTTGTGGTTAATTACATTTTTGCAAAATTTAAAATGGTTACACACACTTTTTATCCTCGTATATTCTATGAACTCATAACTTATAACCACAAATTTTGTGCGCGTGACGCAAAAATTGGGAATTCTTTTAAGCCTCTTGTGTGTCTTGGGATTTCTGGTTTATTCTTCAACCTGTACGCTCGAGCTCCGCATGCTCCATTATTTAAATAGACAAGAGGCCCCACTCCAAGATTATTAGATTTTCCTCTATTATTACACTCGTGTTATGCATGCTCTATTATTTAAATTATTCTTTTATTTTATATTTTATCTTCGACGTAAATTCACGTATAATTTTGATATGAAATAGTTGAAAATTGATTTGCACACACAAGTTTTTACATATTTTGATGCCAGGTGAACATTTTGAACTAGAAAAAAATCGCCTAAGCTAATTATTTAGGAAAAATAAAAATAAAAAAATCACTGAGACAAATATAATGGCTTGCAAATTGAGATGGCCCCCGAATAGACTAAACAGGCATTTTCGACCACATGTATTAATTTAATTGTTCACTTTGCATGTAATAGAATTGTAGACATTGCTTTTGCCTATATATCCAAGGGTTCCCTACGTGAAAGCTGCAAATTTTAAGGGGAAAAAAAGGAGTGGAAGTTACAAAATGGAGTGGGCTTTGAGTTCAGTTAATCCACTTACTATTTCTCTTACTGTTGGTTTTGTTCTTCTGATTCTGAATTTTTTGAAGGGCAAGAAATCAGGTGATAGACCACCAGGGCCTAAAGGAATCCCAATTTTTGGGAGTATGTTTCAGTTGGGGGATTTGCCTCACCAAACTATGTACCATTGGAGCAAAACCTATGGACCTCTCCTTTGGCTCAATCTCGGCCAGGTTAATACGATGATCGTTCAGAATGCCTCTACGGCTGCTGAGTTGTTCAAGAAACACGACGTGCCGTTTGCTGACCGCAAGGTGCCTGATGCACTCACGGCGTATAATTTCAACGCGGGATCTTTGGGGATGAACACATTTGGAGGACACTGGAGGGTACTCCGGCGGCTCTGTTCCATGGAATTCTTGGTGAACAAGAGAATGAACGAGACTACTGAGTTGAGAATGAGGCTTATGCACGATATGATACGCTGGATTGAAGAGGACTCAAAAACATCGCTAGCTCAGGGAGGAACTGGGGCAGTGCAACTGAGCCGGTTCCTCTTCCTTATGGCGTTTAACCTGGTGGGGAACCTGATGTTGTCCCGGGATTTGTTGGATGCAAAGGATCCTGAAGGGAAGGAGTTCTTTGATTGTATGAATGTTATTCTTGAGCTCGCAGGAACACCAAATATAGCTGACTTCTTTCCAGCTTTGAAGTTGATCGATCCCCTCGGGATGAAGAGGAATATGATAAGGAACATGACCAGAACCATGAAAATTTCTTCCAAGTTCGTGCAGGAGAGGCTCGACAACAGGAAAGCAGGCAAATTCCAGGAAAAGAAAGACTTTCTTGATGTGTTATTGGAGTATGAAGGTGATGGCAAGGACGGGCCTGATAGAATGACAGAGCACAATGTCAACATTGTTATCATGGTACGTAATTCTTCCCTAATTTTCTTTATACGGTGCTTTTCATCGTGACAGCAAATTCAAGTTCCATCTGTACATATAAATTCGGAGAAAACTAGTTGAGGATGGTGTCGGGGAGAGAATTAATTTTGGAACGTACACTTATTTTTATTGATTTAAAGAAATATAAAGAGAAAAAAACGAACAAGAGGTCGGTAGAGCTGGGTGTGTGCCATGGGGCAGACTCGGTGAGTTGGATTCTGAAGGAAGAGATGTCTGTAATGTTGAAATAAATTGATCTAGCAAGTTAAAATGTATCATTTTCATAGTTATTGGTTAACTCCTTGAGTACACTGAATTGACCATCTCTATTGACTGACGGCTAATTTACAGGAAATGTTCTTCGCTGGATCTGAAACTACTAGTATAAGCATTGAATGGGGTTTCGCAGAGCTACTACGCAACCCGCACGCGTTCAAGAAGCTAAGAGAGGAGCTCGACAGGGTGGTCGGAGTACACAGGCTGGTGGAAGAGAAAGACGTCGAGAACATGCCGTATCTCCAGGCAGTTGTGAAGGAAACTCTCCGATTGCACCCTGCACTACCCTTGCTCCTGCCAAGGAACACGATGGAGGACACCAAGTACATGGGGTACCTTATCCCAAAGGGCACCCAAGTTCTTGTGAATGCTTGGGCCATTGGAAGAGATCCAGATTCCTGGGAGGATCCCTTGAGCTTCAAGCCCGAAAGGTTCTTGAAATCAAGCATTGAGTACAAGGGACAACATTTTGAGTTGATCCCATTTGGCTCTGGAAGAAGGATTTGTGTGGGGTTCCCCTTGGCTCATAGGGTGGTTCACCTCACCATAGCCACCCTCGTCCAGGCTTTTGACTGGGATCTTGGAGCAGGTGTCAAACCCGAACACATTGAAATGCAAGAAAGGTTGGGATTAACTCTGAGGAAGAAGAATCCACTCAAGGTTATACCCAATAAAAGAGTACATGTTTAAGGGTGAAATATCAAAGCAGATTATAACCCAATCTGTTAACTGGGGTACTAATAAATTGGATGCTGAAAATCTTTTGAACTTTTATTACATCATGTAGTACTGCTTGTTTCTTTATGGAAGTTTTTTGCATATATATGCAATCCATTCTTGCTAAGCTTTTGCAATTTGCCAAAACTTCCACAAATTGACCTAATCAAGTAATTCTAATTATAGCACTACATTTTCTTATTTAGATAACAAGACATAATGAGCCAATAAGACCAAGGGCATGTCTTTCTCCTGCATCCCCTTTCATTATGTCTCTTCTCCTAGTCTGTCTCTCTCTGTCATGGCACGGCTGCCCCTGCATCAACAGCATCGACATTAATGTCAATAACCTAAATTTGAATTTCGCCCGAGGCATCTATCTTTGGGATGCCCCTGCATCAATGGCATCGACATTAATGTCAACAACTTGAAGACCCACAAAACAAAGACACTTGAGGTTTTGGCATCACTTCACATTGTTATTACACGGAAAATCTCTTATGCTTTATGATCAATCTAAATGCTGCAAGTAAAGGGTGCACTGTTCGCGTTACGGTATGACCAAGGCATAAGCATTCGTTTATACTCTCTGATATTTATACATTTATTTATAATCTCACCTAGTCATAGTTGCATCTACACGACGTCGTAAGAGCATATCATAGTATTTAACTTCGTATTCCTTGTTTTTTTAGTATTGGATTGGAGTTTAGGTGGAAATTCGGGTATTTTTAGTGAGCATATGCTTTGATTAAGTTATTTTTGAAAATCTCCCACGTTTTCATTCTAAATTTTAACTCACCATAGACAAATTTAACCATTGGATAAGAATTGGATTGGATTGGATCACACGAAATATTATTTCCTATTTAATGTGTTAATAGTGAAATCGATATCTATGTTTTTATTTTATATTTGATTCTTGCCATCAACGACTTACTACTTTTTTCAAATTATAGTAGCACTTTGAAAAGATGAATTAAAATCTTCATTTGCTGCGGTGAAGAATTGTATTTTATTATTTTATTTGTACTTGTCATGTCGTGACCCTTTATTTTCCTTAGCATAGCAAAATATTGTCACTTCCGTCACCAATTTACATGCAAAAAGAGACTGGGGATATCTTCGGTAATTAACTTCCGTTTGTGCATCTGGCATTTTTATCCACTTGCTAAGCGATTTTGGTGAGTGGAGTGTAATCGTCGTTTTAATTATGGAGTGTGTCTGGATCTGGATCGTGTCAATAGCCGTCTATATTCGAATTTGTCGGCCAACCGTTGGAGGTGTGGTCCATCAACCCCTTGTGGAGGTGGTCAATCGACCCCACATAGAATAGATCGGTCTATGGCTTTCAAGCTACCTTAGTCTGCGGGTTAACGTTATAATATAACCGGTCATAATTTCAAGAGTTTGGTTGCATGTGTGTAGTGAATGGGCCACTTGGATAATTTGGATAAGAGTGGTTACTAGTGTGCTAGTCGGATTGCAATATGACCAACTGAATTTTAGTGTTGTTGATCCCTCGTGAGGATGGTCAATTGACGCCATCAAGTGGTTCGACTAGCATTAACTTGTACATCTAGTATCAATTGGTACTCCTGGTCTCCTGCTCGCATCAGTTAGTTCGTCTATCATACCCTTATTGACCTTGGTCTCCTACCATCAAACTGGTTTACCTGCCAGACCCTCGTTTGGTTTTTGATTTCCCATATAGCATCATTATGGATTCTCAAGACAAACTGAAAAAACTTTTAAGTGACAGTGTGAATCATATTTTTTTCCTACTCAATATATATAAGAACAAAAATAGTAAACTAAATTTATTATCCATTATATGAATCCTCTACGATATTGGAATTCATGTCAAAATTGAACAAAATTTAGGCTAGTTGCAATTGTATTATTATCATATTCACCCATGGAAATTTATGTGATATACTAAACTTAAAATCTGGTCCTTATCGATATTTAGCTCATGTTTGGTTTTAATCTCGAGTCAAAATCAACAATTAATTTTAACCACACATTTAATGGGACCACAACTTTTCAACTACACATTTAATCAATTTTTATCGAATCTACTAAAAATCTGATTTTAATCTATATCAAACGGTGGCTTAATATACTTAAAATTAGGCTTGGCTTTCCTAATATAGCCAATGAAAATCATATGGTAATGGAATACTCTCACTTGCTCAGGGGTATTCCAAGAACTTCAACATGATATTAAAAAGGTAAATTTGTGGTAGAAATTAAATTTTAAAATTTATTTTAAATATCGTTTCCTATTTTTCAATAACAAACGTGGGGATGTAGCTCAGATGGTAGAGCGCTCGCTTAGCATGCGAGAGGTACGGGGATCGATACCCCGCATCTCCATAATCATAATTTTAATTCTTTTTCTCTGTGTTTGGGCTATAATTTTCTTTCGGTCCCATGGAGTCAATTTTTTCTTGCAAGGCCTAGAAATAATTGACCATGGGCCTTTTTTCGTTTTTTGACATTGTTTTGTTTTCCCAGCTTCCTCTACTTCTGGAGTTGGTATATTTTTGCGTCCAAATCTGGGTTAATAAAGCACAACATTATGCCCTATTGATTAAAAATTTAAAGTTAAAGTCAACAAATAATTTGAACCACCTATGTCATGGAATTCATAATTTTTCAACAGCATATTTCATCAAATGTTATCCAAATGTACTAAAAATATGATTTTAATATACAGTGACAAATCTAAAATTGAAGGTCAGTTAGGGCGGCCGTTGATCACTAACTGTCGACAGTCAACGACCATGATAGCGAGATCATTTATTAATATTTTATTAAGGCTGTGTCTGTGCCAGCTTAAAATTTGAGAGAAAAGTGATTTTTTGACCGTTGCTTAAGAAAATTGGGGCCCACTCTCTCATCAAGGAAGTCAAATATTGCGGTCTAACGTCTCTAATTGTAATTAACAGCCGCACCAGACAGAGCCTAAATAACATTAAAAATTCTTCATTTTATATGTAAATGCACAAAAATGTAAAAATCTTATACATATATAATTCAATAAAACCCAAAACAATAATAATAAATACACGATACAACCTCCTCGAGTATGAAAATTAAACGTAAATCATAGGTTAAATGTAAATTAAACTTAATTTTAAACTATTATCAAGTTGGTGTGCATTCTGGCAAGTGCAGCCACGACTCCATTAATTGTCTTGTAGTTCCTTAAGCTATTCTAAGCAACTACAACATCAGCCTTTGAGGTTGATGCTAAAGTCCCCCCAACTTGGTCAGTGTTAGGCCTCTTCTGAAACCCTGAATTATATAGAGACTAATTATGAAATGTCAAACAGTGTATGTGTCTTTGATTTTTTAATTGTATTGCAATTCATAATTACACCTTCATGACTAATTTCATTGGTTAATCTATTAATGTGACAAAGTACCTAAATTATCTGGCTAAGCTTGAAAGGTACACTTAGAATGAATTAGTTTATATTCAAATAAATAAGGTTTAGAATAAGGTTTAGAATAAGTTTTGTTGATTTTGTGCTTCAAATCAGAGTATTACAGCTAAATATACTATAAGTTACTTATTTGACTATTTACTAACTAGCAAAGTAATTTATATGACATCTTCGAAAAAAGATTTTTACTTGAGTGAAAATTGCCATTTATACTAAGTTAATTGACGCTAAAGAGTAAATGAATTCTTTCGAGATGTGAGTAAAACTCAAATTGGAGAAGAATATGACCCTTGGGTTCCTTTTTATCAAACAAGTCCTTATTTGTATGAAAATAAAAAGAAATTTAAGTTTGGGGAACATTAGACTTAACCTCCAAACAATGTAGATACAGTCTTTGTTTGTCACAGATTTTTTAACCAAATAAATTGATTTGTGTACCGTTACTTTTTTAAAAATGCAGCCATTGTTGACTATCTTAGACACAGGTGGGACCCACCGTTTGAAAAAAAAAGGGCCATTTTTCTGCTTAAAATCTGCTGGAAATCGGTAACAGACATGCCCACAATATGCAAAAAAAAAAAAAAAAAAAGCTCAGTCTGGATGACTAGGAGCTGAATAACAAAAATAAAAAATAAAAAAGTTATGCTACATGTACCTTATGGATTACACTTTTGTTTACTCGGGCCCATCCCTTCCCTCACATGAGGGTCCGATCTCATGCATTTATTGGACGTGGGACCCGACCCCCATGTGAGAGAGGGGGTGAGATGGGGTAAACAAGAGTGTAATCCATAGGGTACAAATAGCATAATTCATAAAAAAAATTAATTATGTCGTGTGATCTAGTCATACTATGATATACATAAAAACTTATGAGTAATGCTACGTGTACATAACCATTCATATAATGGTTCACATAATTACATGTGGCATGTGATCCAACCTTTAATTCAAATTTCACACTTACACATCAACAAGTGAATGATTGTCACGTGTATTATGTGAACCATTATGTGAATGGTTATGTACACCTAACATTATTCAAAACTTATTGACTTATAAGCTCATGTCACTCTCGTACTCGCTGCCCTAGTCAAAGTTATCGATGCCTATTCATAACCCATTTTTTATAAGTCTAGTCCATCATTGAAATTGTATGTATCAAAAAGCATTACTCGCAAAACAAAGGTGCGGAGACAGAGAAATAAAACTATCAGCTGTCCCAAACACAAATTTTGAACCTTTATAAATTTTACATTTTTTTAAAAGCTTAGACAAATATATACTTATTGGAATAATTAACCAAATGGGGGAAAAAAAAAGAAGCAAAATATAAAGTATAAACACGTAAATTTACAAAGGCTTACCCTTTTGTTTTCCCCTTGTGTGGCTTCCGTGCCGGTGAACTACCAAAGCTCCCAAAGCGCACCGTCAAGTTTTCTGTCACTCTACTGACACCGCTTTTCTTTCAAAGCATTAAATTAAGAGCCCTGCTTGGTGTACCGGATCAGGGTGACAAACACCTTGACCGGCCCCTCACATCAGGGGGGCCCCACATTTTTTTTCAATTTTTTATACATGTGGTGGCCAGCATCATGTGAGAGTGTGTCACTTTTTTGTCAAATTTTTTTTTATACGAGTAGCTTTTTTGTTAAATTAAACTACTTTTATGTAAATTTTTCAAAAAGAAAAAAAAATCCATTTTTTTAAAGTTGGGGCACCGTCAGCCACTTGTCGCTGTTAGTGTAATCGTTAGAAATTTAATTAACTATTACAAAAAAAAAAAAAATTAATACTTCAATGACAACTAATATAATCTTGAGAAACTTGAGTGGCCATGGTTGAAATTAACCTAATAAACTAGGGAAAATTGCGACGTCAGTCCCAAACCTTTCATTTTGCTGCCGATTACACCCAAACCTTTAATTTTTGCAGCGTCGGTCTCAAACATTTATATGTAGTTGCAACATCAGTCCATATCAAGCATCCCATCTGAATTTCCATTAGTCAACGGGAAAATCTGGATGTTGACTCAAATGTGAAGTTAATTGGTGAGCAAAATTGTCAAAACAAACATTATACTACTCCCCTACCCAACCAAACAAAACCTCTCCCTCCCTTTTTATTTTATTTTACTTTATTTTACCTAATGTACATTTCTCTTTCTCTCTCTTTTAACTCAAGTTGCACATTTTAGAAGAACACAGAGAAGCTTGGTTGACAGCCATGGAAGTGAATGTGTGGTAGGAATTTCCCGCTTCTCTTCGAGTAAGGAATGAGATGGAAGCTGAAATTATGACCCCTTTGGTCGAAGGGAAATTGTGGGTGGAGAAGCTAGATATTAGGATTTGTGATAAGGGTTGTTGTAACTTGAATCTGTAGCTATATGTTAGTAGTAGAAGAATGGTTGTTTAGTGTCTTGGATTTATTGTTTAAAGGATGTATTTCCCTAATATTAACAAATGAAGTACGTGGTTAACTTAAAATTTGCTTAGTGGTATGAATGCCTGGTTCGAATTATGAATTAAATAGAAATCCCAAAGCTTTTGTTGATGGTGCAGTGTATGTCCCAAACCTTTGTCCAAGAATATAACATAGGTCCCAACAATTTTGTTTAGTTCATGTATAAAAACACCAGATTATGCATCAAAAAAATGGAACACTTGCTATCAACACTGCAATTTTCCCATAAGAGAGAGAGATAGAGAAATATACATTAGGTAAAATAAAGTAAAATAAAAAGGGGGGGAGAGGTTTTGTTTGGTTGGGTAGGGGGTAGTATAATGTTTGTTTTGACAATTTTGCCCACCAATTAACTTCCCATTTGAGTCAATATCCAGATTTTCCCGTTGACTAACGGAAATTTAGACGGAATGCTTGATATGGACTGATGCTGCAACTACATATAAAGGTTTGGGACCAGCGTTGCAAAAATTAAAGATTTTGGTGTAATCTGTAGCAAAATGAAAGGTTTGGGACTGGCACCGCAATTTTCCCTAATAAACTATTCAAGCTTAGCCTAGCATGCTTTTATAAAAAAAAAAAAAAATAATAATAATAATAAAGATATTAAGTAGGCCATTTTTTATCCTCTCTCATAGACTTGGTCCCTTCTCGAAAGATTCAACGTTGACCCCTCGTTTTATCCGCCCAAATCCCCGGTAGTCCAGCACCATCCAAAAATCCAAAATTCATCCCCAAAATCAACACAAGTTTTACTCAACCAACACAGACATCAGTCTCTTCTACTCTTCACAAACACAGAAGAAATCGCAGCAATGGCAATGGCAGCCGCCGGGACAAGTGCCTCATTCACCCTTACAAAACTTCTTTCTTCCCCTAAAATCAAGCAACCCCTCTCTCTCCTCTCTCCACACAAGAAACCCAATTCCCCATTCTCCTCTTCCGCCGCCTTTACCCCATTTCCCCTTAAATTCCACCACAAAAAACCCTTGAAATTCTCCACCACCGCAACACCAAAAATCTCCGCCACCATCTCCGTCGGGGACAAGCTTCCCGACTCCACCCTCTCCTATCTCGACTCTTCCGACGAGCTCCAAACAGTCTCCGTGTCTGAGCTTACTTCCAATAAAAAAGCCATTCTCTTTGCGGTTCCTGGGGCGTTTACTCCCACCTGTTCCCAGAAACACCTCCCAGGTTTCGTGGAGAAGGCCGGAGAGTTAAAGGCCAAGGGGTTGGACACAATTGCATGCATTTCTGTTAACGATGCGTTTGTGATGAAAGCTTGGAAGAAGGACCTGAATATTGGTGATGAGGTATTGTTGCTGAGTGATGGGAATGGGGATTTCACCAGGGCTATTGGATGTGAACTGGATTTGAGTGATAAGCCTATAGGACTAGGGGTCAGATCCAGGAGGTATGCTATGTATGTGGAAGATGGGGTTGTGAAAATCTTGAACTTGGAGGAGGGAGGCGCCTTTAATGTTAGCAGTGCTGAAGACATGGTCAAGGCCCTTTGAGAGTAATGTTTCTTCTTTCTATGTTTATTTGAACTTTGAACTTGAGTTTATGTTGATTATGACGAGGATGAGAATCGTTTCTTTCTTTATGAATAAAAATGTGATAGAATTATGTAAACATTCAGATGAAATCCATTGGCTTTGATGCCTCCTCTAGTGGAAATTTGTTGTTTTAAGCTAAATCTGTTTGGTTTTCGATTAAATTTTGTTTATTGCTCTGCTCAGATGAAGTGTCCTAGCAGATATAACTGTTATTTGCTTTAGGTGTGGCTAAGGTTGATTATGAGTTTTTGGGGTTGTGGTTGCCAAATATGAGGAGGTTTTCAAAGTCTAAAATGGTGATTGTAAAATTAGGCTCTCTTTTTACTTGTAATAGCAACATCACAGTTTTCTTCACATGAAAACTATATTGATGAGGTAGCACTTACCCAAGGGTCAAATCCATATTTCAGGATTCGAACCCTTGAAGCAGCAGCTTTCCACCCTGTACGTATAACCTGCGATTTATCTCTTTCACCAAGGCCGAGGGCAGGGCAGATGGGGGTCGCTAAGAATGCGGTTCATCCTTTAGAATAGAGAGTCTTAGCTTTCTGTTTGACGGTTAGTCTACTCGCAACAACAATTAATATTATCATCATCATTTTAGCTTATGTTTAACATTGAGTGGTTGCTTAATTAGTCAAGCATTGGGGTTGCTCTCCAATGGTCATCAATTCGAGTCCATTCAGGGTCACTGAGGTGAGTACTCGGCCGTAAACTCTGGACCTTGTGGGATTAGTTGAGGTGCACGCGATTTGGTCTGGACATCCACGGTTATTTAAAAAAAAAAAAATCATTTTAGCTTATATTTGGCCAGTGTTTATAAATGCTTGATAAAAGTCAAATCACTTTTTATCCACGTATTTCATGGGATCCACAAATACTACTAACTTATCCAACTGTTTATAAACAATTGTCATATATGCTTAGTTTTCAATTTAGACTTGTTAGTGTCAACTGCCAAATAAATAATTTGGGTGCTTGCTGCTTGTATAGTTCCATTTTAAACCTTGCATTATGAAGTTGAGCCTCTCAAAAGTCACTGTAATTTGACACTTTCTAATTTACCGGTTGATTTTGTCAGTATGTAGGCATAGATATGATACCCGACCCAGCCAAAGTAGTTGTTTGGGAGGGATTAAAATTGAAAAACTAGCCGTTATTGTTGACTTTTATTAGACGGGTGAGACCTAATAACGGTTATATTTTCAATTTTAATTGGATTGAAATCCCTCCCAAACAAGCTAACATACTAAAAATGTGTTTCGAGAATCTGTCGATTAATGTGTCACGTGAATCTAATGCATGCGATCCGAAAACCATATAACATAAGTAGTGCAGGTGGCAACCATTGAAACATTGTATTTGCAAATCTTAATTATTTGGTTATCAAATGAAACATAGAGTTCAGTTCGAATCCCCTCGGGGCCCCTGATGTGAGTACCCGGTCGTAAATTTCAGGGCCTCGTGGGATTAGTTGAAATGTGCGTAAGCTGGCTCGGATATCCACGGTTATAAAAAAAAAGAAATAAGAAACATAAGAGTTCCTTTTTGACAGAAATTGAATGTGTCGTCTTAATTCTTTATGTTTTACGAGCTATTTCACAAACAAAACATTCATGATGCATTTTATCATCGTCACTCTGTGTATTTAGGTATGGATCTGTGCAATTCTTTGCAAAATTACGAAGGCACTTTCAAATTTAAAGATGTCTGTGATAATTAAATAAAGTTCAAAAACACTTATCTGTAAATGTTGCCATAGATTCTATCTACATGTGTTGGCCTGTCTTTGAACTAGGGATTTTGTCACATTGCCAAAAGAAATTTAATAGATTCAATTACATAATTCGATTTGATAACCGATGATTTGATGGAAAAACTAATGAATTAATCTGCTCTACCGGGCCTTTTACAAGGCCTGGTAGTTCTGGTTCTCTCACATGACCCATCTCATTAAACCCCCCATCTCACATTTGCTGTGTAAGGCCTTTTAGAGGCCTGACAGAACAACTCGATCCAAAACTAATTGTGTCTAAAACGGTCTGATAATAGAATGTCATGTCACATTGTGTCAAGACATGTGACATTGTAGTATGATTCTTGAACTAGATGTCAAAGTCAATGTGTTCTTGTGATCGAAAAAGAGAGCGGTGTTCATGTATTGTGACGTGGACAAACTTAAAAATGACATCTACTGAAAGAAAAAGAATAAGGTGGGCATTTAAACAATGAAGGTGGGAAATAACACTTTTAAGAGCTTCGAATGTTGACATGTAACGTACACTTTAAACCTATTGCTCAAAGACAATGACTTTGCACCTTTATTCTGAACTTTGACATCAGTTGTTAATAATTTTGAGTAATAAGATCGAACATATTAGACAATTATATTGTTATGGTATTTTTAGTGAGGTGCCTTGACTAGACCATGCCAAAATAAATATTAGGAAGAAAAATGTTAAAATCTCATCAACCACCTCGATCGACATATCATATCTGCAGGCTCAAATATGCAATTTTATGAGGAGAATTGAATAATGTTGGATACGAAAGAAAAAAGAAGTTTACACATTATGCCATTGTTTGATATAAATTATAATCTAGATTTTTGTTAAAGTCAAAGCCAACATTTAATTTTAACAAGATATTTCAGGGAACCCACAACTTTTCAATTGCACATTTCATTAACGTTTATCAAAATCTGTTAAAACTAAGCACTCCGGTTTACAATGCAAGAGGTCGGGTCAAATGAGTCGAAGGAATCAACATGTAAATAGGTCCAATAGCAATAGGCATTTATGCGTACATGTTGTTCTGTCTTTCTATCTATGGTCTCGACTAGTTCGTTCTTTTGTTATGTCTATAGCACTCTGTGTGTGTACCTTGGCATCCCAAGACTTGCATGAGGTGCCATCTTATGCAATATGTTTGCACATTGTTACAATAAAATTGTCAGCTTGTGAGAATTTGTCCTTCTCGAAGGATTACCTTACGATAATAGTATATTTAAAATAAACACGCCCTTAGGGCATGATTAAAATCCATTGGCAATGGACACTATGCTTTGACTTCTTGTCTCAATGTCTCATTATCCTTCAAATATTGTCCCATGATTTACATAATTTGTCGAGTATTATGAGTCAAGACTATCAATTTATAGAGATGTTAAAGGGTAAGTTACTTGACCTAGAGCTACGTACAATCTTCAAAACCTTGAATAAGAACACTAGACAATCATTCAAGAGGCTTACAGTTGACCCCGACATTCTACAAACCCCTAAAATTACCAAGGGTCAGTTTGGTAGGGATTTTGAAATGTCAAAAATAATTTTAAGACTAAATGTTAATTTTGAATATGTTTGGATAATTTTTTGAAAATTATTTGTCTAACTAGAAAAGGTTTGAAAGAAAGTTGACATGAGATAAATTTCTCGGAAAACGGAAGCACTGCAAAAGTGGTGGTAACGTGGTGTGGAGAAGACCGACATACAATAACCAACCAACCAAAGTTTTTTCCGTAATCGTTACTAAAATAAGACCAGCTTAAAAGTTTCTTAGAAAAATATTGGTATATACTCACCAAACAAACCCATTAACATATTTGGTAACTTGAATTTGACAATATTAGTTAAAAATTTTAAAAGAGGGCTTTGAAAAATAAAAGAAGAAGACTGTACTTTACTTGCAGGAATTAAGCTACATATATATTGTGGTCGACATAATAACTGACATCCCCTCATACGTGGAAGAAGTATGTACAGTAATGTGATGAATGTTTTCAAAATCAAGAATGTAGATCTTATCACATGGAAGAGTGTAAAAAACAATGCGCATGTAAAATGAATATTTCACAATTTATGATATAGTGTCATTGAATTTTGACATACAAATTGATCTTTAATCACCAATATAACATAAGATTAATTTAATTATAGTGGTAAAAAATATCAAAATTTGTTACACAATGAAAATAATTAATAATATGTTTCACAGGAATTGGCCTCCGATTGAGCCATTAGGTCAACTGTTGATCCGCTGCATTGTTCGGATTAGTATTCGGGTCGAGTCCGACAACTATGGTTAAATATTTTATTAGTCACTGAACTTATATTTTTGTTGCGTTTTACTCACTAAACCTTAATATTTTCAAGTCGTCACAAAACTTAACAGTTTATATTTCATCGTTCATTCACCATATTTCATTGGTTACTCTAAAAATGCTTTTGAATGGTCTTTGAAATTTAACATGTTGCACTCCTTTATTAACTTACTTACCATGTTTCATTAGTTATTGAATTTATACATTCGTCATGTTTAACTATTTGAATTTTAAAATACTTCTTATCAATCACTGGAAAAATATTTTAAATTTAATGAGTAAAGTGTGATAAATATATAAGTTCAATAACTAATAAAATATGATGAGTGAGCGATGAAGTGTAACGTGTTAAATTTTATTGATCACTCGAAATCATTTTTAAAGTTTAATTACTAATGAAATATGGTGTGTAAGTGATAGAATATTAAATATTGTGGAAATTATAAGAAATGTCCACTTTCTTCTAGTCACTTGCAAAAATGGCCATTTTGTTATATTTTAGACCAAAATACCCATGGTCAACAATTTGTGATTCCATTCAAAAACAATAAAATAGACATTTTTGCAAAAAAAAAAAAAAATGGGCTAATGAAATCTTGACAGATAATCTGCTCCATTTATTGCAAATGACAAGATGTCAAATCATAATTAATGCTATTTTTTGCATTGACACAGAAATGTCGAGAACGACATTTCAAGTGTAGAGAAATGTCATGTTTGAAATGAAATATCTTTCTAGACATTTAATATGTCGAGAATGCCGTTTTGAAATGTCGAGAACATTTAATATTGTGATTTGACGTGTGTACTATTAAAAAATAAAACGAGAATCAAATGTCGAGAATGACATTTTAAATGTCGAGAATACGTAGAGATTCAAATATCTTTTTTTTTCATTAAGGGTATAATAGACACTTTAGTATTAAATTTGAAAATTGGACACTTTTCAACTCACATCCTTAATTGTGGACATTCTTGAAAATACACCTTAAATATTAAAGTTTTGGTGATGATTCGGAAACCAATGTGAGATATAAGTTTAATGGACATTAAATTAAATAAAGAACAACAGAAATTAAAAAGAATATTACGATTACACCGCTAAACGGAGACATTCTTACTTTCCGGTGGAGAGAAAATCTAAAGAGGAAAAGGAGAAATTTAGAGCTCCAGCCATGGGGGCATTAGGGTTTTGAGTTAAAAATTTTGTAATTTGGTAAAATTTGTACGATGGAAATGTCAGGTAGACTATCAAATTATACCTTGTTAAGTCAAACTCCCGACGACTCATTGTTACCGCAGCCTCCTCTGAGCCGGATCGGAGCGGCGGTGTTCCCACCGTCGATCGGTTTGCAGAGGCAGTCGAGCGGCAGTAGCTTTGGTGATAGCTCGATCTCGGGAGACTACTACGCTCCTTCAATTCCTTCGAACCCCGAGATGGCGTCTTTTGGCCATATTAGCAATGGAGGAAGCGGCGGATTTAAGGGGACGTCATGTGGCGGTGGAGGAGGCTCGTGGTCTTCTAAGAGCTGGGCACAGCAGACGGAGGAGAGTTACCAACTACAGTTGGCTTTGGCTCTTCGGCTGTCCTCCACAGCTATTTGCGCTGATGACCCCAATTTCTTGGATCCCGTGCCGGATGAGTCGACATCGCGGGCTTCTTCTTCTGCTGCCTCTGCAGAGACCATGTCCCAGCGATTTTGGGTAACGCTTTCTAATACTTTTGAAATAGAATTGCAGATTCTGAATTGGCTTTCTTTGTGTTTTTGAAATTTGAAGTCGTCTTTTGTTATTGCATTTATTTGTGAATTATGATGTATGGGGCATCCTGAAACGTGATTATATACTAAATGAGCGCAGCATGTGCATAACTCGAAACTGTGAGGTTTTGGGAATTGAGAAACGAGGAATGTGGCAGTCCTAAATTGGCGGGATATGTTGAAATTAATAAAACAATATATAGCTAATGAAATTAGTGGTTTGTCGAGGTAGAATGTTGGACTGGTGGAGTAGGAAGCAAGTGTTCTTCTTTATGGATGGGCATGCTTGTGTAAGTTTCCTGAAAATGAAATGTCCATGAAAAGTTTCTCTCTATCAGTCAGACCTATTATATGCCTCATGAATTAGACATAACTTGCAGGGATCTCATTTTTGGAAAGAAGTAAGATATATTTTACGAATCATACTAGTATTAAAGTCTTTGTGACAATCTATTAATGGTTGGGTATAGAGTCTAATTACTACAATGGAGCAAACCTTAATTGAAATGCCGAGGACTGTCTAATTTAATGACTATTACGAATATGAGGATCAAGTGTACATGTGGCATGCATTTAGATTAGCATATTTGCAATTTATAAATTTGTGGTAGATTCCAGTATTTTATTCATCAACCAATTTTTCAACAACAAAACAGAACGAGGATACAGTGAAATTATTTTTCGGGAATGCATGCCCTGTAACATTGGAACTTTAGATATTCACCTTTATGCTCGGGTGATCTCTACTTTCTATGGTAGCCTGGCATGGAGAACAGAAATAAATGTGGTAAATATTGCTGGTCAGGGAAGTTGATTTCCTCCAAATATAGATTAGGGCATCACAATTTGGATAAATTTTGTTGAACTGGAAAATGACAAAGAAATAATATTGGTGTCAATGGAATTATTCTATGCACAATGCAATACATTAGCTGTTGTCTCCAGGTTACAAAAATTGACTTATTTCCTTTTGGCTTTCTTGTCATGTAGAATATGAGAACAAGGTAAAGATTTGCAGCAGATGCTGGTTTGATTTATCTTGTTAGTCTAGGTTAAAACTCTGTCATTTTTCTTATTTTGCGTCAGGTAAATGGTTGTTTATCATATTTCGACAAAGTTCCCGACGGGTTTTACTCGATTCATGGAATGGATCCTTATGTTTGGACTGTCTGCTCCAATCTTCAAGAAAGTGGCCATATTCCATCAATTGAATCATTAAAGATCATGGATCCTTCCGCTTTGTCTTCAATTGAAGTCATTTCAGTTGATAGACATAGTGATCCCAGCTTGAAAGAGCTGCAAAATTGGATTCATAATGTGTCCTCTAGTTGTATTAACACAAAGGAAGTTGTTGACCAGCTTGCAAACCTAGTTTGCAATCGTATGGGGTGAGATTTAGCAGCTCCTATTTTAAATATTACACGTAAGTTTTTGTTTCTGCCTTATTCTTGTTGTAATCAAGCTTCATTACTTTCAAAGGAGTGCAGCTTCCAATGGCGAAGATGACTTGGTTACGATCTGGAAAGACCATAGCAATGACCTGAAGGATTGCTTGGGATCGATTGTGCTCCCTATAGGTAGCCTGTCCGTTGGACTTTGCAGACACCGTGCACTGCTATTCAAAGTAGGTTTTGATACTGTCTTCTGAAATATATTGTTTGGTTGGATATGTCAAAGTTGATAAAGTTGCTAATTTGGGGGTCAAATGCCAAAGTGTAGCCATGGCAATTTTTTTGTCGTAATTTTTATTGGGATTTTCTGTATCACATTTCTCCTTTAAAGCCCCAAGTGTATCCCTGCCGGCAGGAAATCATTGCTCTTCCCTCCACTTACCCTACTTTTGGAAGTGCGTGTAAAATCTTATTCTTTTGAAAGCTAGTTTCCACTTTTTCTTTTGAATGCCCATTGAGAATATTGGATTTCTAATTTGCACTTGAAATATGATTTCTGAAGGTTTTAGCAGACATCATTGGCTTACCATGTCGAATTGCCCAAGGATGTAATTATTGTACAAGAGATAACGCATCCTCATGTCTTGTTCGATTTGGACTCGACAGGTATATCTTATGATGTAGGGTAGTTTCATTTTCATGTGTATTTAGTCACTTTGTTGAGACAAAAATTAAATGCTACTTAACCTGATGGAAAGAATTACATTCCAAAAGCATCTTTTATAAACTGTGACATGTAATCTGGCAACAACATGCATTACCGTTTAAAGGGCTACCTTCTTTTATTTAAAAAAGGCTAACTATGGTGTTGACTGATTTAGCTAAGACTCTTTATATTACAGAGTTTGTATATCTAATCTGTTTGTAGTTTATGAGTGGCTGACTTTGATACCTAAACAAGCCGCACTCTCTTTTTTCTCAATTGTTTCGCTTCTTTGAGGCTTATGAGGACTATTTTGGGTCTTGGGGTGTCTATTGGTTGGCAATATTAATATGCCTAATAACATAGTGAGAGTTGTACACAATGGGTTAGATGATGTAACTATTATTCCATTGAAATCACAGAGAATATCTCGTTGATTTGGTGGAGAAGCCCGGATGCTTGTGTGAGCCAGATGCATTGTTAAATGGTCCTTCTTCCATTTCAATTTTCTCACCGCTACGCTTTCCTCGAGTCAGACCCGTTGAACCTGCAATCAATTTTAGGTTGCTGGCCAGACAGTATTTCTCGGACTTGCGAACGCTTAATCTTGTGTTTGACGATTCTTCAGCAGGTAATCGTATCTATTGTTCTTTGGTGTTCATGTCCTAAGATAACTGGCTTTTAATTGGTAAATTTTGGGACCCTGACCTTTACGCTACCATTATACCGAGATCCTTCTTTTTAGGGACCAGTTTTTACTGTGGCATGTTTGTCCTTGTAATGGATTTATATTTGATGTCTGCTGAATATTCAGGTTTTCATTTTGTTTCGCTTGGATTTTGGCCAACTGCATCTAGCTCTTTTGCCTAATTTTTTTTAATCTTTTCAAGCATGTCTTTAATAACTAAGCTATTCCCTATGCTATCAAGGCTCATTTCTTTTTCTTTTAATATTAGTGATTGTTTAATGCTCTAGATTTACTCTCTTCTCTTCCTTCGGTTAGCATAGTTCTTCTAGTTTGTTTTCTCTTTGAGTAGCGCAGCACAAAATTCTTTGATGTCTTCTATTACTGTTACGAATATAGATGTGATTACAATGTGTGTTGCCTTTCTCGAGATTTTCGGATTTCCATATATTCTACTTGGCGGTGATGCTCGTTACATGTATGTATAATTCAGACATGTAAAACTATTATATGATTTTTTACGATTTACATTGCACTTAATAGTGATAACTGATGACCATCCTACTGGTGTGGTTTGGTTGAATTATGAATCAGAAAAGTTTCTCTTGTGACAGCTGGAATCAATATTGATGGCGATATGATGGAGTCCGTATATCCTAAACAACCGGAAGTTCTATACATGGATAGAATCAGCCCTCAGGCCAGCTCAAGCAATCAAGTTGAAATTTCTCAATTAACACAATTTCCAGCACATTCCTGGATAAAGGTTCTTGATAGAGAACTATTGATTTCCCAACCATCTAACCCTCATAACATAGTCAAAGACTCAGCCCTTCCAAAGCATATACCCGCGATTGTGCATAATGATGGTCAACAACTAATTGCAAAGCCATATCCTAGGATAAGCCCTAGCAGAGAAGTGAAGATTGTTGAGGGAGGTAAAGTGGTTCCATCTAAATCAAGTGAATTTGCATTTGATTTCGATGGTCTGATCATTCCGCGGAATGATCTTGTTCTGAAGGGGACAATTGGATCAGGTACTTTTTTTGCTGCTTCAGAAGCGATGCTATGTGCAGACTTCGTATTATGTTATCATCTAAGGAGCATTTTTAATTATTATGTTGACTCGTGTATCTCATAAGTTGGCTTTTTTTTTTTGGCAGGTTCATTCGGGACAGTTCATCTTGCTGAGTGGAATGGCTGTGTGAGAAATCTGTACTTTTTTTCTTTTTTTTTTTAAACCAAGTATAATTTGTTCTCTTATTCCGCTCGCTTCATTCCCTTCCTTATTTTGTTCTGTTTCAAATTAATTATTGTTGCAGTTTGGTAAAATAATTTATCATGCGAAAATACTCACTTTCCTTTTATTTGATGTTGACAGTTTTAATCTTACAAAAGCCGGTATTTTTCAGGAAGTTGCAGTGAAGATTCTCATGGAACAAGACTTCCATGGGAAGCGATTCAAGGAATTTTTACAGGAGGTACATGTTAGCTACCTCTCATTTTTCTCCAACTTTTTGATCCCACGTTTGATTGATTATTTAGATTAAATTTTTGCTGTGATTAGGTTGCGATTATGAAACGATTACGCCATCCAAATATTGTGCTTTTAATGGGTGCTGTTACGGAGCCACCAAACTTGTCCATAGTCACTGAATATTTATCGAAGTAATTTATATCGATCACTAACTTCCCAGACATTAGTTATTACATGTCACACTGTCTTGTAGAGGTTTTTGCTGACTGGTTTTATGGTTTTACTTTTCATACCCAGAGGTAGTTTATATGTACTTCTGCGTGATCCCACTGCGAGAGCAGCATTGAATGAGAGGCGTCGGTTGTGCATGGCTTATGATGTGGTATACATTCACATACTTTAATTCATGGCTTCGATGCTGTAAAATCTTCTTGTCCTCTCTCTCTCTCTCTCTCTCTCTCTCTCTCTCTCTCATGCACACACACACACATCGATCTTTTGCACTTGACGAGTTATATTATTTGCACAGGCAAAGGGGATGAACTATCTTCATAAACGCAATCCTCCCATTGTTCATCGTGACTTAAAATCTCCTAACCTTTTAGTTGACAGAAAATATACTGTGAAGGTAAGATACTGAATATGTTTTGCGTGCATATTGGTTAATCTAATATTATGTTTGTGAAGCATTTTTGTATGGTGATTTGGTGAGCTATGAAATAGATTTTTTTCTGAAAGTTCTACAATGTTGAACATATCAATGATATTTTATTTTTGTGAAGCATTTAAGTTTTCGGTGGTGCTAATGAAATATAAATCTTGTTTCTCCAAAGTTCAATTCATATGGCACCATGAACTGCATCTCATGTACAAAAAGAGTCTTCACCCAGAGGATTTTTTTTCTTCTATATATATATACATAATTTCTAAAAATTGACAAAAAATTAATGTCAGGGATTATATACTTATCCACCACATGAGTGTGTTAAGAAAATTTGCCCTCAGAGCTTTAGTAGTCATTTTCTTCCTTTCTAGAGCAATCTTGTTCACTACTTAAAAAATCTCCAGAATCTTCCGTTAACTGTCTCTCCTCCTCTGATGGTCGCTTCAGTCTTCATTAGAAGCCAGTAGATATTAAACATTCATACTTATCCATTCAATACATACTATTTCTAATGCTTTCTTTTCCTTGTCAAGTTTTTTGAATGTCATTGAAATATTTGTTTTCTATTTTTCTAATTATCGTTATACATGTACATATCATTACCTCTTCCAATGTCTTCCACCAGGTCTGTGATTTTGGTCTTTCCCGTTTAAAAGCGAATACGTTTCTTTCATCAAAGACAGCTGCTGGAACTGTGAGTTCATTTGCTTTAAGATACAAAGATCCGATGCCTTAATCTGCAGCTGATCTTGATGTAACTCTTTCTTCGATTTTGATAGCCTGAGTGGATGGCACCTGAAGTTCTCCGTGATGAACCATCAAATGAAAAATCAGATGTATACAGTTTTGGTGTGATTTTGTGGGAGCTGGCAACATTGCAGCAGCCATGGAGTAATTTGAATGCAGCGCAGGTTTGTAAATTGGGAAACACGTTCTTGGATAAAATGTAAACAATGGAAAATAAGCCTCATAATTTTGGTGCCGTGGCTAGCCAAATATGAATATCATGATGGGTTTACAAGGATTTGAAATTTAATAAATTGTTAAATTAACAATTTAACAGCAGCATCTTATTGTCACACCCTATTTCCACAAATACAAAAATCAATGGAGTAGTTAACTAGTTCCAGTTTAACTTACTCCAACTTATCTCTATACACTATTCAATCTATTGGGTAATTATGTGATGTAAATAATGATATCATGAAACTGGGTTAAAAATCTTTCACATATTATGATGGATTCACTTTTTAATGGATCATATCTGACAAATTTCTAAAAAGTTGGATGAAAATTAAGACATCACATTGAAGGCCAGATAATCAAGCTAATGCAAGGTGTGTATTAGCGTTGAACGCTGGCTTTGTTTTGTGGTTGTTAACCCTTTTCCATTGCTTTCTTGGTCCCTTTGGGCACACTTGTTGCGTGTATAGATGTGTAACCTTGATAGGTGATTGCTGTTGCCCAGTTATTAACTTGATTGCCGCATTCTTTGGTTTTGGTTTGGGTGAGATAGAATGAGTGCGTGGTTGCTTTGCACTTGGCCATTACAGGTGACACACATGGTGCTGAAGATGTCCACCCTCCCCTTAAAATATTGAAAAATGGGAAAAGGAGAAGAGTGCTGGATTTGCTAAAATCATGGTGCCAGTACTGTATTTAATTAAAGCTCCGTGTTAATATAGTAGATGTGATATTTTTCACGATAGCCCTTTTATATCCTTATCAAGTCATGTATATTTGCGCATGTTTCTTACCATTATCATCAGTGTACTGCTTTTTTAAAATTTATGTACGATTCTAGAATTTTCTGTTAATCTTTCTATGTTTAGCACGCATCATACTTTTATGCATGAACTGTAACTGCTCATAACATTCATAATCTTCAGTTCTTTTAACACTTTCTGCACTTCGTCATTTTGTCTTTGCAATTTTTCTAGTCTATCTTCCTGTTGTTGTTTGTTATTTCTTTCTGTATTTTGCTTGAATTCATTTAGATGATGAGCCTTAACTCAATGTCTTCATTATTACAGGTTGTAGCGGCTGTTGGTTTTAAGGGTAAACGGCTTGAGATTCCACGTGATGTGAATCCTCAGGTTGCAGCCATAATTGAAGCCTGTTGGATAAAGTGAGTGATAGAAACTGGTTTCAATTCCTTTTGCTATTTATGGGAAAGCCTAAAATTAGTTTTAGTGAGTATACTACTGGTTTTATTTCAGCTTAAATCCCTTTCCCAATACTCCTCTCCCTTAATAAATTTATTTTCTTACCTACTTGTATGTATGCACTTGTTTTTGGGTGACACCCAGTTTCCCTTCAAACTCTGGTTTAATTGGTTCACTTAAATATTTATTCAACCCAGTTTCACTTAAACCACTTCAGATAGAGTTCTTACTAGACTTGCTAAAATTGAAATTTCCAAACATTGACTAAGCCTAGAGTTGGACATCATTTTCTCTTTACTCACTTTGACCAATAATACTGCAGTGAGCCATGGAAACGCCCCTCCTTTTCCAGCATCATGGAATCCCTGAAACCTTTGATTAAATCACCCCCTGCAACTCAACCAGCTCGTGCAGAAATGTCTATGCTCCTGTGAAAGAGTAGGCAACAGGAATAAGCGTATATTGCCACAGTCAAGGTATTGTTTCTCAATCCAATTTCTGGTAGGACGAGTAAGATTGTATAAAGTTTGTCTCTCTTGCATGACGTGTACTGATTCTATGCTATTTTACTTCTATCCCAAACTAAGAGTAGAGATTTGAGGTAGAAACTAAACCGGATCTAGCTTTCTCAATTAATTTTACTCCCCAATTGTAACTATGCCCCTCTTAATCTGATAGTGGCGTTAATATATGGGAGTCGGTCTAGTTTGTTGGATATGTGAACTACCAATTCTAGTACTCAGAATTCGATCGGGGAGTTCATTTGGAAGAATGAATACATGACATATTAGAGTGCGAATAGAGGGACACATCATTAATAATCAATTTGGAATTAACTATTGGGCTTATTTTGTATGTCTCCAATTGTGTTACTTTCAAATAATCTTACATGTCCAGTTGTGGTGTCAAGTTTAATGGTGTATCAAGCACAGTACAGCATGGTAATTGGTAGCTAAAATTTTTAAGCGATGTAAGATCTAAATAAGGATCTTCCCTTGCTCTTTTATAAATATATTTACTCTCCTAGTTCTTGCCTAAAACTGCAATAATGATGGAAATCTGCTGTTATATATGGATAGCCTTGACGGTTTGTCTGAAAGTAAAGTGACTGCCACAAGAAAAATGGACGCATAACATGCATCGGAGTCGATATACAGTTTGTCTTAGAAAAAGATGGAAGTATGGACAGGAGTAAGGGTGTATATTATACCTCTCTGGACCCGATACATTGAGCTGTTGCTTGCGAGATTTGTACCTGCGACTGTTCGCTAACCAAAAATCTGCATTCTAAACTTAAGTGACTACTGTCATAATAAACCCACACCAATACGATAAATCATTACTATACAGTAGAATGATGTATCAAAAGTTCTGGTGTGATATTTCATTTGCTCCATTGTATACATCCAAACTTCTCTATATACTTGTTATCTTATTTCATTTCTCACTCAAAAGGTATAAAGAAAACAAACATTCTAGGTTTTGGCAAATATGTCTCTTCTTTTCTATAAACTTTGGGATTTACAAATTGTGTGGATTAAAGTGCACAAATTGTGAAATCTCACAATTTACAAGTTAAATGAGTAGGAATTTCACTCTATTTTTATACCATTTTAACTTGACCATCTGGGTGGGATTGGTCATCTCCCTTCATGAGAATGACCTATTAAACATTATTTTATTGATAATCGTGAAAAAAGATATTTTTTTATTAATATAGAAATTCCACCAAATTTTAAAAGTCGTGATCCCGGAACTAGTGGAACCGATTAGAACTGGCCGGTTACAATCCGGTTCATCTAAAAGACAGTTCGATTTTGGGACATATCATTGAGAACCGATCGGTTTCGATCAGGTTCTCGGTGCCTATGTGAGAACCGAATGTTAATCAAGTTCTAATAAGTTTCTTCATTTTGTTTATTTATTTATTTATTTTTTGGATAAAATATAAAATCTCAATATTTGATGATTTTTTTAAACCATAATCATGTTCACTTTTCCTTTTTCACTCTTCCAACTTCTTTCTTCCCTTCAATTAATCAATTTCTTCGATTCTTAATTTCAATTCTTTGATTATTTCCTTCTCAATCCATGGGTAATTGAAATATGTACTTAAAACAATTTTATAAATACTATAGAAGAGTTTTTAAGTTTAATTTTGTCATGGTAGATTGTTAATTTATTGCAATAGGTTATTTAGACATTAGTTGTTAATTTATTTGTTTGAATTTATACTCTATTTTACACTGTTGACTTGGAAATTTGCAATTTGAAAGCAATTTTAGTGAAAATTTGCAACTTCAAAGTAGACTTAATTGGAATTTTTTATTAGTGAACACTTTGTTTACCTATTTTCAATGTAAAGAACTTGATTGATTGGTTTGGTTCCACAGTTACATACGGAACCAGTTGTTCCATTACTAAAATTTTCACTGGTACTGTTCTTTTCGGAATCGAATCGAATTATATCGCGTCCACTCCTAATTAATTTGCATTTGCATTTGTCAATATCCGTTTTGCGTCTTTGCTCAATTTTAATCCAACCGTACATCTTGATCATAAGACTTTCTCAAATCTCAATCAACATTCATTAATTGTTACCTTTTCTTTCTCGTATATTTATATCAAACAGCTGGATAGTTTGTTCGTTCAACGTCCAGAACAAGCATTGAAGGTGAACACTGCTTTTGAATTATTATTTTTAAGATCGCGTCAAAAATATTATGTGGTATCGACTCAAAAACATCAATCTCATACTGTGTTAGGGTCTTTCATCACCATCAATTTTCTAGCAATATATTTATTTGTTATAGGCAGAAAATAATATAAAATTTAATTTTTTTTTTATTACCTTAGGTATTTCCATATCGCTTATATTTAGTTTAAACTTTTTTATTAAATTGTTGGAAAATAAAAGTTTAGTACAAGATCGGGACGTTGGAAATTGCAATTAATAAATTCATAAAATTTACTTTTTTTTTGGGTAAAAGAAAACTAATAATTACTCTTTGTAGCATTCCTTGTTTGTCACCTTAACGTCTCCACTCTCCCGGATCTTTTACTAATCTCTCAAAGAGAGGTAAGTACGTGTATAATTGTCAAAATTAATTTCTCTTTTCCAATTTTACTCTTAACAAAACTCTTTCATGATTAAGTGATTGACATTCATTAAAACAATTTTTTTTTCGAACTCGTTTTTAGTCATGCTTTCACAATAAAATATTCTACATGTAAGTAAATTTGTTTTCTACTTTTTAATTACACATTTTTCAAAAAAATTGATTTAAAAAAAAAAAAAACTCATTTTAATGGTTGTCTATCGATGAGATCTCTTACCCTAAATTTGAGCACAGCTCCACTATCTAAAAATGCATAAAAATGATTCAATGCCTGAAAATACATTAAAAATTTATTGGATAATGTGATTGTAACCTCACAGCTACATAGATGAATGTTCATATCAATTTTAGATGAATATCATTTTTTTCATTACTTAGTTATCCAAACTTCGTCCACTAATCATGAGGAATAGCAACCTTTTCCCTTGAGTCGCCACCCATATAAATTGGATGCGGTTACAGTTTATATACACTTGAGCCAGATATTTAAGAATTTTTTTTCCTCCTTGAACCCCTATTTTAAAAATTGCTCCATAATTTCGTCTGCACAGGACATCTGAATTCCAACATAAAATATTATTTTCTAGCTATTATGAGGATTTAAATATCTGATACTCTGTAAAGAATTATCTTACTTTACCACTGTTTCATACACGTAGGGACAATATCATTATTATTTTGATGGGTGATGTAAGAAACATTAGGGTGCGTTTGATTTGCTATTTTTCAATTTTTCAAAACCCTAAAAATGTATTTGGTCTAGTATTTTTAAAAATACATTTTCGAAAACAAGGTTAAATTTTTTACATAAAACTCCAAATGAATTTTTGTTTTTTTTAGTGTTTTCAGTGAAAATTCTAAAACTGTTCAAAACATGGAAAACAAACTTTTGAATAAATTTTTATTTAAATAAATTTAAAAATTAAAAATTCTATAAAATAAAAATATAAGTTTCTAACAAACAAAATTTAAAAATTTTTAAAGGTAAGAATTAAAAAAAAAATAAATTCTAAAATTCGAAAAACATAAATTTTAAAAAAAAATTATAAAAAATTCTTTAAAAAAACCTAAAATTACAAAAAAATAAAAATAATTCAAAATCTTAATAATTATTTACTATTTAAATAAACACAGATAATAATATTCTTAGTCCACGTCATTAAATTTTTTTAATATTTCGAACTCAATTTATTATTTTACTTTTTGTAGCTAGAAAAAAATATTGTAAAATCCTCCAACTTTAAAATATATATATTACTTGATAATATATTAATAAAAAATTATTCTTTTTTAATTAAAAGTCAAATTTCGGGAATAAAATGTTATAAAATAAAGTCAAATGTGTTTTCTAGTTTTTTGTTTTGATAAATAATTTTTTAAAATGACAAACAAAACACATTTTTAGCAATCTTAAAAACAAACTGAAAATTGAAAATGAACTCAAAACTAAAAATTGAAACACATACCAAACGAGCCCTTAACCTCTGTTTATTACTCCTATTATATACATTTTGTGAGACTTATTGCTATTTCTTTTACTATTTATTTTTATAAATTGTTTATAAAACTTTCAAATTAAGGCTAATTAAGAGTATCTCCAAGAGACTATTTTTAAAGGGGCACTCACAAAAATACCCTTAAAATTAGAGGTGTTTTGAAAAATCATATGAAATGTTTTTAGGAAGAGAAAAATACTGTGTAAAATAAAAAGGTGACACAATGTCACTTTTTTTTTAATAAAAATTGTCACTTTTTTAACCTTTTTAATAAAAAAGTGACACAAACTCAAAAAAAGTGACAAATACTTGAAAAAGTGACAAAACACCAATCAAAACCTATATTTGTTATTCAAAAAAGTAATATAAATTTTTGAAAAGTGAAAAAAAGTTCAAAAAAGTGACAATCACTCAAAAAAGTTACAAACACAAAAAGTGATAAAATTGTCATTTTTTTTAAGTAAAGTGACACAATGTCACTTTTAAAAGTTTAGTGTTATTTTTTACAATCTCACTCTTATGAAAAAATGATGTTTGTTACTAAAAAAGTGATTGAAATTTCAAGAAGGCGACCACAAAAAATGTGACAAATACTAAAAATGTGATAAAAATTCAAAAAAATGACATAAATTTTGGAAAAGTGACGAATTTTAAAAACTAACACGTTAAAAAAGTTGCACACATTCATAACAAACACTTGAACTTCCCCCTTGAAAGGAAGACAAAATCAGCCACAAAGAAAGAGAATACAATCGAAGTATCATTTCTTAATTTTTCACTCAAAAAAGTGACAAAAACTTAAAAAAGTGACAAACACTAAAAAAGTGATAGAAAATAATAAATAAAAGTTACAAAAACTCAAAAAAGTGACTGGAAAAAAAATAACAAGCACTAAAAGAAATAACAAAAATTCATAAAAAGTTACGAACATTAAAAAAAAGTCGCAGAGATAAATGGAGTTCCTTTTCATTGTGCAGTTATAGATTTCCCATTAATGCTCTCAAATTCAAACTTCCAATAAACTCTGCTAATTGTACAAATTTATTGCTTGTGGATGAACAGAATTATTTCAAACAAAGTAGTCAAATGAAGACAACAACCATGCTTACAACATGAAGTACTCTCATAAGCAAATTAAAATTGAAACATGAAGTGCTCCCATTAGCTAATCAACTACAACATTCTCAACAGAAGTGAAACGTTTCCATGTTAAATTTTTTCAAGCAGCTTCATTAGAACATCGCAAGTAGAGAAACAACTTTCAAAAACAGCGTCCTTAGAACATCAAAAGTCAAACTGGCAATCAGTTCTTAGCTACAAGAAATCGAAGTCATCTAAAATTGTGTTGGCCCCTTCTTTTCACGGATGTCGGCTCCCATCTGAAACCGAGAGGATTAATCTTGTTATTATTGCAAATTGACAACTTCCCAAGAGCACCAATCAACAGAGAATCAACCCAAAATATAATTGAAAGGCTAAAATAAAATATGAAAGCACAAAAAAGCCCCGATGGTAGCAAAATCTTAAAAATCATATTCAAAATTGTTCAAAAAAAAAAATCCCGTTTTTCAGTTTCACTCTCGCATACAAAAATTATCATAGAAATCCCACGAGAAAAATATAAAATCCAAAGAAAAAAAAATCACATGCATCAAGCAAAAAATCCTAGATCCCTCGTTTCTTCCTCCCCCCTTCAGCATAACAAAAAAAAAAAAACAAGATATATAACAATCTCCAACAGAAAAAAAAAAAAAAAAAAACACACACACACACACACATATAGAGAGAGAGAGAGAGAGAGAGAGAGAGAGGGTAAGGTACCAGAAGAAGAGTAGAGTAACTCAGCAGCAGGCACGAAGGTAGAGAGAGATGCGTGTAATTGACAAGGAAACAAGCAGATCGAACCAAACAACACGAGACAATGCATGAAGTGGTTGAGAATTAAAAGGGCTAATAAATAATTAATAACAAAAAAATTGCTCAACGGATGTCGGCCCCTTCTTTTCACGCGACCGGAGATGGTTGGTCGCCGTCGACGAGAGTGCGATGTGAAGAGTTGGAGAAAGGGAGGGTTCGATTTTGGGGAAGCATTTTTCTACAGTGGTAGGGAAATTGTGGTAGTGGTTGAAGGGTTTAATAATTTTTGAACGTATTAAATACGTGGTTAATCATTTAATTAGTTAATAGGGTATTAATCAAATTAGTAAATTTTTTAGGGTAGTGAGCCTAATTTCCCTTTGAAATTTTGAACAGGAAAGCCCAAAATAATCAAAGCCCTGACAAGAAACAGGCCCAACGAATAAAACATCCCAACAAACAAAAGGGCAAATTAGGCCTAATGCTCTAAAAATTAACCCAATTAGATTAATACCCTAAACTAATTAAACATCAAATAAATTCCGTATTAATTACGCCCTAAACTAAAACAAATCCCCAAAACTCCAAAATCTCCCCGGAACTAAATTGCCTTGCTTGCAATTTTCTTCTACCTAAAGGTGATTTTTGCCCTTTCTAGCAGCCACTTATGGCCTCTTTTTCCGGCAGCGATCGACCACCCAAACCACCGGATATAGGTACCGATGGAAAGCCCTTAACGTCTTCTTCCATTACAACCCAACAACAAGCAATAACACCTACAGAATTGGAAGAAATTGCAACTAAAAAATCGCTGCCTGAAAAGTTTCATTCTGCCGGAATCACAACTTCCGACCATAACCATGACGTCGGACCTACACCAGTCGATGGACGATGTCCCACACTCAGTACCAAGGTCAAAATTCCTCCCAAACATGAATTTTCACCAGAACACTACCAGTCGCGACTATCACGGAACAGCCCACGAATAATGGCAATTCTTCCTCCGTCCGGCGTACCCATGGTCGCTGACCACATTGGCATTCTTCCTCATCCTCTGGCGCACACAACCATACCATGGGTCAAGATCAATTTCCACCCAAACTCGACGAATTTGTGCTTGAAGTTCAGGCGATGTGCAATAAATCCGGGTCTAAGGAATTTGATGTATCTATGTTGCTCCAAATGCTTAATTCGATGAGGGGATTTTCAATTGATGATGGCAACAGTGGATCATCAAGCAATTGCTTAAATTGATAACCACGTGAAATGGTTCCTTTTCATTGTATAGGTCAGATTAGGATTTGTGGTATGATTTTGGTGGTTCTTGGTGGACAATAACTCAATTCTTGCATAATTGTTTAGAAGATAAGTTTGTATGATTTTATCATATTTTGGAACTGAAAGTTGTAAGTTATGATTGTTTGTAAGATTTTGTGAGAAGAAGAGTTGTGAATGAATGGTTTGTCACTTTTTCTATTGGTATTTTGTCACTTTTTCAAATGTTTGCAGTTTTTTTTAAACTTTTGTTACTTTTCTAAACGTTTGTCACTTTTTTTTAATTCATGTCACTTTTTCTATCACTTTTTTTTTTTGTTTGTTACTTATTTTAAAATTTATGTCACTTTTTTAGTGACAAATATCACTTTGTAATAAAAGTGACATTGTATTTCACTTCACTTTTTAATGAAAATGATATTATATGTCCTTTTTTAAAATTAAAAAGTGATATTAAAGTGACATTACACTTAACTTTTTATTAAAAAGTAATACAATTCACTAAAAAAAGTAATCGGGGTTTCGTCACTTTTTTTTGTGTTTGTTTCTTTATAAAACCTTCTATCACTTTTTTGAATAATAAACATAGGTTTTGATTGATATTTGTCACTTTTTTTTAAGTATTTGTCACTTTTTTGAAATTGTATCACTTTTTCAGTGCGTCACTTTTTTTGAATTGTGTCACTTTTTTGAGTTTGTGTCACCTTTTTTTTAAAAAAAAAAAAGTAACAATTTTTATAAAAAAAGTGACATTATGTCACTTTTTCATTTTACACAGTATTTTTTACTTCCTAAAAACATATCATATGATTTTTCAAAACACTCCTAATTTTAAGGGTATTTTTGTAAGAACCCCAAATTTCAATTGATATTAGTTCTGACGTGGCTCATATTGTGGTCGACGTTGCAAATAAGTGAATGAACCTTTTATATATTAAAAACGAGTTCATTTGGAACCTGGTGAATTTTTATTTGGTACAAGTATTTTTGGATTTAATTAAATTTCGTTGGATTGCTAGATGCTATATCTTAATCTTGTGTGAGTAATAAATACAGGCTGCTAAGTCTAACCTGAAATGACAACAATTACACTACTATGGTAAAATGACACTATCATCATACGAACATCTGAAAGAGGGATGTGAAAAGGAGCAGTTTTTCCCGTTTGACAAGATTTTCGGAAAGTCGAGTAGTTTCTAAGACTAAGAAGTTCATTTTGAATATATTTCGATGGAAGTATCTTGACTAGAAGAGTTTTTAGAGAAATTTGGTTTAAAGTAACTTCTTCATCAAACTCTTCTACAAAAAATAAAAGAAGACTTGTCAAATGTGATTAATATCTTAGTGCATTTGAAGTATGAGATTTTTTATGATTATTTTATTGCCGTTGAAGACACTGGTCAGAGAGACTATTAAAGAAGTTATTCTCAAAATGTTCAAATTAAGTTACTGAGAAGAAACTAGAATTAACTTTGGTGTTGTCAAAATTCGGATCATTGATTTTCAAAATAGATTTTGTTGATATCCGACCTCCGACCTCATTAAATATAATTTGTTATATGCATTAAGCTCATGCTAAATTAAGGTTGGATATTTGAGGTCAGCTTATAGTACTAACCGTCGTTATTTGTGGAGACATAATGGTTGAAGATTCCTTACACGTCAAAACGTCCAATCATTCAATTACATTTGGACAGGCTCGTGTCGGCACCTCCTAATTCTACAAACCATATGTTATAGCTTCATTCCCTAATTAGTTCATTAATTACTGGGGGGCACATGCAAAATAGATCCATGATGACCTGTTGGAGCCGACTGTATCAACCAATCAAAATATGCTACTAACGTACCTCCTCAACTCGGCCCTGTACATAGATTTGACAACAACCAATCAAGACAAGTCATTAGCATGAGTTCCCAGCTCGGTACCTGTAGCTGATAAGACAAAAATACGACGTATACATGCTTATCCTTCTTTATAAAAAGGAGGACGGTATCCTCAAGAAAGGGAGGACACTTCATACTTAAAATATCTCATTTGAAATGAAAGGAAAATACTTTTAGTTTACTCTTGTAATTTACAAGTCATTACCAATAAAAATCATCATTTACTTTCTAAGTTGGCTTGAATTTTGTCTATACCGTTTTTGACATCAACAAATTTTGAAATGGATGAATGTGATATTGCGAATTGTATGTTGTCAATCAAGATTGTATGAGTAACATGATTAAAGAAATTGACATTTTTCTGGTGCATCAGTATGTGTGTGTGTGTATATATATATCACCATAAACAACCGTCTAAACAAATTCAGATTATCGGAAAATTTTGAGTTGCTCCTTCGAGTCTTTGACTGCTAAACATTGAATCGCATCTTGTGTATATGAGGAAAACTAAACCATAAGTTTTTAATCTATTGCTTCAAGTTAGTTTTCAAACTTTCTTTCAATATAAATGCACAATCAGATCCTCGCTATAGAAAATTGTTCTGATTTAAGTTAAGTTGTCACATAATTCGAATATCTAACATTATGAAGCAAGATTTTGGTCCTAGATTAAAATGATGTCCAGAATTTTTAAATGAAACATAATTTTACGAGGATCATGTAATAATTTAACAAAAAATTAGACGATTTTCATTAATGAATACTAACTATGCAAAATGAAATAGTGAATACCAATTTAGTCGAAGATCAACTTGCAGGCTCAAGGGGACCAATAGATTGAATATGAATATTGCAATTTTGCTTTAGGTAGGAGTCTCCAAGACCCCTACCCCACCAACCCTACCCCACTCCAGGTAGAAGAGTAATTTTTTGTCAGCTTTGGGCAGTTTGTGGATAGGTTAAAGAATACTACTAGGACTGCAAGCAACCTCTCTATCTAAAGTAAGCTTTAAGTTTGCTTGCGTCATAAATCATTTTGCATGGTTTTCGTACTTGTTTCTGCCATGCACAGCAACACTCATTAATCCAATCTGCATTTATACTCTCATTACTTTCTGGTAAATTTAATGGGTAAAATTTTCATCTGATAAATAAGGGGTGTGTTTGGCAGTCAAGAAATTAAGAAAAAGGAAGTGGGTAAATTTATAATCCTTTGTCTTTAACTGTATCTTGATATTGGTGATTGTGTTACCAATTATGGTGTCTTTTCACTCAACTGACTTATTTGCAATTTTTCCTGCATATTTCTATATTATTCACATTTTCATCTGTGTTTCATAAATTTGTTCTGGCTAGGTTTTGGAATGCTAAAAGTCTTTTGCAGTCCTAGAAAAAACTAAAGTTTCTTGTTTGAAATATGAGAGGTTGGTGAGATTACAAATTTAAGGGACAAAAATGAAAATCCTTGTTAAAACAGCAAAAAGATAAAGGCCATAATTCAAATGAAACTAGGCTCCTATTTGGTTCAGTTAAAAAAATTAAAATATAAATTAAAATCAAGAATTAATATTAATCCCGCGTTCCATCAACTTTTATCAAAATCTACTAAAAATTTTATTTTTATCTAAACCAAATAGGGGCTAGGTCTAAACCAAAAACTTTATTACACATTGAACCAAAATTAGACAAAGTGCCGCGTGTCTTTGTCCCAATTATTGTAGTATATATTTCACATAATACATAAGGGGCACCTACGATGAATCGATGTCATCCTCACCTTCCCCTGACTTGTTACCCATAGTATTTAGAGTTCCAAACTCAATGATGGTAATTGAACATGAGAGTTGCACTTGTTCAGCGTCTTAACCCAACATCTTACTGCACATATTTTTTATATGGTATCTCGAAAAGGCTCTCTCACATGTAGGATAAATTCAATATTTCATAAGAAACTTGACACGCGCAAAAATTTCAGTTGCAAACCTTGAACTTAACATCTTTTTCTGCTTTCATTCCATATTGCAACTCTTTATTTAAAAGCTTGAGCTTTAAGCTGGAGTGTTTAAATAGTTTATTAACATAACATCCAATTTTTCATGGCAGATTAACTAAGCTTTGAATACATCTAAGGTTAATTGCAGGGATCATATAAGTTATTATTCAGACAATCATACATGATAAATAATCAGTTGCCTGCTCATATTCTTAAGCAAACACATGAAAGGAAAAAGACAAGTTTTTGTAAATATTACCTTAGAAAAATAAACTGCATGCAGAACAATCAACAAATAAGCCTAATACAACAACGAAGTGAAGCAATAAAAAGCCACCATAGTTAAATTTCTCACCTCCCAAGTTACAAGTCAAGACAATACGTCTTCCTCTTTCATCAGCTGCTTATAATCTCTTTCTAAATTGATCAGAAACAACTTGATGCAGATTATATATCTTGAATGTGATTTTCCTACCCTAATTTGTTGAGTTTCAGTCCATAATTCTCCCACATGTTATGATCATCCCCCATAAAGTACCTAAAGCAGCTATCATTCATTGCATTTCCTGTGTTGCTATTAGAAGGTGAAGCCTCATGCCCTAGTCCACTGGTATTATCACAAAAGGCTCCTCCATGATTATTGCTCATAGACTCATTATTCTGACAGTAATATAAACAGGGTTTTGGATTCTCCTTTCTTTTCTTGTTGCACTTGATTACATAATTATTGACACTATCCCACTTTTCTTTGCAGACTAAAGCACTCCTGTCATATCCAAAACATGCCATTTTTGTTGCTATTCCTTCCCACAGAACTTCTTCTGAAATCCCACCTTGTTGAAACCTTGAGTCCAAATTAGATCTCAATTGGACTAGCCTTGTAATCTCACATTCCGGCCAGATATCTCCCTTTTCATCGTTGTTCTGGTTTTCGCTTAGGCTTCGAGTTTCTGCTGCCATCAATTCGTCAGACGGTGAAGCCTTAAGTTCTTTACCAGTAACGTTTCGTATAGCATCCATTAGTGCAGCATACCGTGCTTCGATCCATCCTCTTTCATTAGTCCAGAACTTGTGCTCTTTTTCTATTCTATCTGCATCTTGTTTCCTCCATTCTTCCTCTCTTATCATCCTCTTTTGTTCTTTGTCCTCTATTGTCCTCATCATTTTCTCCATCCAAGCCTCCTGTTTATCCATCAATTTCCTCATTTTTGCATCAATGAAGTCTTTTATCTTTGCTTTCCACCTCCTCTTACCCCTTTTCTTCTGCCTATTAGCACTCGAGTCGTCGTTTATTCCTCCATTAACATCTCCTTCATCTGATGAAGTAGTATCAAAATCAGAAGAATTGGATAGACTAAGGCAAGTATCTGAGAGCTTTGGAGCCTGATAAACTTCTTGCTGATTAGGTGTTAAAACGTTATTGGTGGACATATTGTATCGAAAAGTGCTTCCGGCAAGATGTGTTTCCGAGACTGGGACTGTATTGCCGATTTCACCATAAAGCGCTTCGAGCTGGCGAAAAAATCTGTAGTGCTTGCCATCCTGTCTACCAGCCTTGCCTTCTTTAGTCTTCTTGTAATACTTGTACAAATTCTCAAACTTCTCTCTGCATTTCTTGCCACTCCTCTGATATCCATGTTCCTCAGACATAATCCTGCAAAAAAGAAAAAAAAACATATAATGGATAAATTTAACTCTGCAATATCAAGAAATGAAATTGGTGTGATAAAATTATGAACCCTAGCTTTTTTTAGTAATAAATAGTCCAAAATCTTCATGCAAAGGATAGACAATCTCGTATATTTTTATTGATTCTGAAGTGAATTGAAACAACGTTAATTTGATATGACTATTCGAAGTTTTACAGAAAGTGGTCTGAGGAATTTGAAAGAGCTGTTTCTCAGGTCTTTTCAAGAAAACAAAACTAGAAAATTATTTCTAAAACGTCCAAAAATTTAGCCCTTTTCTTGAAACAAAACCCTCGCTTTAAGATTTATAGAAGTAATTGTGAGATGTCTCTTGCCTCCTGGTAAAGTGCCAGAATAAAAGCAGTACCTGAATCTCAAACAACTGTGCTCTGTCATTTTCTATATGAAAATTCGGAAAGTAGGACGAAAGTTCGTCGTTCTATTCAGTTAGTTTTTGGCGATACATCTTTTGTCAAGTCCAGTGTTGGAGGACAAGCCAAACTGAACTGTATCGCGAGGGAGGATAAGAGGGATCGTTCTCAATCTCAATTATAACAAAGTGGATGATGTACACAAAACAGTGAAAACTGAAAACGCTGGGGACACAAGCTTTCAAAGGAGAAATCCACTCAACAGCCCCACTTATCAAAAGAAAGGAACTCAAGAAAATAATTGAAGTGACTCCCACCCCAAGAAAAAAAAGTTTTTAAGGGCTTATGACTGTAAAATGACATTAAGAAGATGAAAATCTTTGGTGAGATTCGTAAGAATTCAGTTGTTTTCTTGCAACAGGCAGCACAGTTTGACAGAAAAAAGAAACAAGTTTTATATACCTTGAGACTTCATCCCACAAAGGACCCTTTTGGTTGGCCTCCTTGAACTTGGGATCGAGCCTCGATCTGATCTCAAGAAGAGTAAGTGTCTCTTGCCTAGGCCACCGCCCAGTGCCACCATCACCACAACCATTAAGCCCAACACCCTCCAACTCAAACCCACCAAAACCACCAGCACTACTAGACGAACCACCACCAGCAGTAGTATTACTAGTTGTAGAATCAGACCTAAACGCCGGCTGAAGTCCAGGTGGTATCATGAACATGTCGTACTGCTGCGGCTGCGTCAACCCGGGATGGTGGCCGGATAACAAGTCGGCTGCCGGAGAAATTGGTGGAAAGAAAGGCCTCCGGTTCATGTATTGCCTCAGATCGGCCATTCCAGTTTCATCATCCATGACCATACACTCACTTCTCCTTTGTATTCGAAGAGAGAAGGGGCCTACGCTGAAAGGAGCGACAGACCCGGATCGTGTTCTTAAGAAAAGAGGTTTTGAATTTATTTAGAGGACAATGGACCCATGTCCCTGCTTCAACTGATGCAATGTAAAGCTCTCTTTCTCAGTCTTTTTCTCGTATAGTATACATGTAGTGGATACTGATAAATTTATGAATAGGGTGAGCAGTTAAATGTAGAGATTAAAATTAGATTTTCAATAGATTTCAATACAAATTAATAAAGGCTTGTTTGTCTCCCTTTATTTGAAAAGAGTAATGCTACTTGCAGTCACTCACTGCAGCAGTCGTCATATGTAGCACACACATGGCATGTAGTTATTTGATACATTAATGTGATAGTTTTTTTTATCACATTTAATATATCAAATACACATTTGACATGTGTATGCTACATAGGACGACGGTTGCAGTGAGCGACTGCAAGTAGCATTATTTATTTGAAAATATTGTTTTCTACAATAACATTCTCCACCACACATTCAAATAATAAAATATTCTACACAGCCCTCCGGGCATAGTTCAGTGGTGCAAATGACATGAGTGAGGTAGTCTCAATTGAGCTGGTAGCCGCAGTGTGTGGGGGTTTGATTCCTACCTCTTACAAGGTATGAAATTGAACTCTTTGTAGGCACCAGTGTGGCAGCTCTTGTACCCTGGCATGTTGAGACACATCCCGCGATTTATCTCCTCCACAATGCTACGGGGCGGTGGGGGGCCCTCAAGGTTGGGGTTCAACCTTTAATAAAATATTCTACACACAAACTAATAATTTTTTTTAAAATTTTAACCACACATTCTCCAAAAAATAGTATTCAAAACTTCATTCTTTCTCCCATAATGAGAGACAAACATAGGCAAAATACGTTGTTGAAAAGTTGTGAAATCCATAAAAATATATGACTAAAATTAATTATTGATTAAGATTTAGATTAAAATCTAAATTTAATCCCCACCAAACATGAATATGATATCGTATTGCATAGAAATGGATTGTTAAGCCAACTCTACACAATTAACACATTTATTTTATTTAAATTTAACTTCCAACACGCTTTTATCATTATATTAAACTTCTATCAAAGTCGTGATGTGTGGGCGCAAATACATAGCCCACGTTTGGTCTAGTAATCAGAATTTTAGTAGATTTAGATTAAAAAAATGATAAAACGTGTGATTAAAAAGGTAATAAAAGTTGCGAGTTCATGAAATGTGTAGTCAAAATCTTAATTTTTTATCAATTTTTAATCTACACCATATACGAGCATAGTTTTCATAAATGACTAAACGTCTCAAATGCTAGGAATTGGTATCTTGGTAGCATGCAAGTTGAAAGATGATGTCTAATAAATAGAGACTTAAATTGAAAATTGGTTTCCAGTGATCGTCTTCAATCTATAACTAAATAATGCTATCTAGGTGTCTTTTATTTTCTAAAATAAAAACAAAAGCACATCTAAATTTGTGTACCAAATATAAATTTTGGAGTTAAATCTTTCTAACACAGATTCTAAATTTACATAAATCTTTTAATACTTTTTTTTTTGGGTGTCACATCGGCTTGATAATGTCCTTATAATATTGGAGAGAATTTTTTTAAATAATGTTTTGCTTTTTGCTTATGTTGCGAATTCTTTGAGCAATTTATTGAAGTATTAGAGTTGTGATCTTATACTTGAATCAGATTCTTAAACTATGTTGACAATCACTAGCGGACCCACATGGGGTCATATGACCCCACAATTTTTTTTTTTTTTTTAAGAATTCTCATTTTTGACCCCACAAGAAAAATGGTATCGGTCCACCCCTGTTGACAATGACTTTACTATCACATAAATGCAAAGACGGACGGTTGTAGCTCGGTCCAGTCCTTGGCATCCTTTTTTTTAGTGTTAAAAAAAAAATCTTGTAATTTTTTTTAAATGTGTAAATTAGTTTTTTTCTACGTATTAGCCCGACTTATAGTTCGATCTTGGATCCGTCCTTATATAAATGAATGTTAAGCTTCACTTAAATGTTCGGTGTAGTTTAAAAGTTGATAAAAATTAATAATTAATTTTAATTACATAATTCATGGGACACAATTTTCAATCACATATGTTATTAACTATTATTGAAATTTATTAAAAAATTAATTTTTAACTAAACCAAACGGGGACTAACTTTAGTCAATCTACCCATTTATTTATTTGAAATTAAGCCCAGTGTAAAGTGAATAAAGTAGGGCTGTAAGCAAAAATCGTTAAACCGGAAAATCGAACCGAAACCGCAATTTCGAAACCGGCGGTTTGGTGCCACGTGGACCCGTCAACGAAATGGTTTTGAACCAAACCAAACCGGTCAAAAACGGTTTGGTTTAGGTTTGAGAATTTTAATTATGGTTTGAAACCAAACCGGACCGGCGAAAAATATATATAATAAAAAAAAATTGATTTTTTTTTGAAAATTTATCCAAAATTTCAATTTTGTAAAATTGAATAATTTTGTCATTTTGTAGGTATTTTTGTCAATTTCTAATTTTCTATTAATTATTAAGATTTACGACCCGCCCAAACCTAATTATATATATAAAAAAATGCCCAAATTTGAAAGAAGTAGCGCTAAACAGCTCAACCCAAGTCCATATACTCACAAGTCACAACCATAATCTTCCAATTTCCATTTCTCTCACTCGCAACTCGCTGGTCGCAGCCTTGCACCCCGCGGCGCTTCCTGGTTTCCCCCAAATCATCAACGCCCTCGAAATCTCGAACCTCCCAGTCGCCGGTAGTGTACGTTCGCCGATGTTATTAGACTATTTCAGGTTCTTGCGTATTTATTTGATCGTGAGTAAGGCTTAAAATTGAAATTTTGTCACTTTCTAATTGAAATTTGTTTACATATTTATTAATCGTGAGTAAGGTTTAAAGTTGAAATTCGGGCTATCAGGTGCGCAAAAGACATTTGTTTACATATGAGAGAATATGTATAGTTCCGTGTTAAATTACAGAAGATGAAGGTGGGTATATATAGTGGAATGGGGGAGAAAAAATATTTGTAGCTTGTCTTTTGGAAATCATTATTAGATGGATACGTGTCTTAATTCTTTTTTTTTGTGTATGAAGGACAAAATTGATCATGAGTTCGTCGCTTCTTGAGTATGTGAATGTTTCTTCATTTTGCTAGTTCTGTGAGTTTTGTGACAAAATTTGATGTTTCTTGAGTCTGTGATAAAATTAATTCGTTTATTTCTTTTGCTAGTTGAAAATGGACATTATTATGTTTTTTTGGACCTTATATTTATTTTAGTGGACTTGTATTGTATCTTTATCGTAAAGTATTATCCTAAAACGTCAAAATGGAGAATAAAAAACTATGCTTTAGTTTATTTTGTTGTTATTTAAATTTATAATAAATATATTTAGTTTGTTTTAGATTTATTTCTAGTAAGATATAAATATATATTTAATTAATGGCATAAAAGTAGATACTAGACAGGAAAAAAATATACGCGAAACCGACGGTTTAAAACCGGACCAAACCATTAGGTTTAGGTTTGAGTTTTTTTCAAACCGGTCAAAACGGTTTGGTTTAGGTTTGAGCTTTTCTCAAACCGATCAAAACAGTTTGGTTTGAAAATTTGTCAAAAACCGCAAAAACCGGACCGTTACACTCCTAAAATAAAGAGGAGGCAAATGTCAAAAAGTGAGAAGATGAAATAGTGCACAGTGGACTGCTCTTCTCTAAGTTTCTACAGTTGTTTTGATTCTACTTTTTTGACTGCTCTCTTTGAAGTTCTCAATGGTCAGAATTCACAATGGACAACAGAAGAGAAGAGGGTCTCTCTCTAAAATTACACTCTTCTGAGTATTACTACTGTCTCTTCTGTATAAAAATTTGACATCATTTAACAAATGATGATGTTTCTTAAGTTGACTGTTTAAATATATATATATGCCTCTCATATTCCTTTTGTTCCTAGATCTCTACCTACACTACCTGACCACCATTAAGATAATGTTTTTGAATTTTAAAACCTTGATTTTCAATAGTGTAATCTCATCTTTCCAAAAAGAGAGAATTTTTTTTATCGGGGCTCGAGGGAATAACTAATAAGGGAAACCAATATTTCCTTGTTATTATTTATTTGTCTTTTTTAATATTGTGGGGCTGAACTCAATCAAAGCTACCATTTTCTTTGTTGAGAATGTGCCGCAATTAGGGGTGGACACGATTCGATTTGATTGGATTCGATTCTCGGGTATTTATTAAATAGAACTGTCGAGTCTGAATTTAATTATGGAACCGTTCAAGTTCAATTCCTTTTGGTTCGGTTCGGTTATATTCGATTTTGAAATTTCGTACAATAATTAAATTTTTTTAATATTACAACAACGCTACATTAATTCGACTATGACGTATTCAATCTTAACTCTTACAAAATAACGTAGTCCAATCTCATGATATCTTTTGCACCTCTATTTGTTGAGTTTTTCGTAGATTTGACTGTTAAAATCACAGGAAGAGGAAGATGGCTAGTTCATAGTAGTAGAACGGTATAAATGACACTACGATATAATAAGATATTTGGGTAAAATTTAGATCAATTTGATTAAGTTGAGTTTGGCTGAAAATTAGAAATAGTAAATTCATATTTTAGGTTTGAACAAAATTAAATAGTTAGCAATTTATTTAAAAAAATATAATTTGATTTATTTAAGATAAAAAAAATTAGGGAGATTCAATTCTTCGAATTTTGGTTTAGAATCGAGAATCGAACCACAAACTCATTGGTTCTCGATTCAGATATTTATTCGGGTATTTAACTTTAAAAAAATCGCTCGATTCGATTTAATTCTGTCGGGTCCGATTCTGTTCAGGAATTTTTTCCAACCCTAGCCACAGTTACCAAATTGTAAGTGAAAAAGAAAATTAAAAGTGAGTAATAAGCCCGATTTAGGTTGTTCACTCTCTCTATGTGAGAGATGCTTCTTCAGTTGTGTCACCTGATATATATATGCACTTACTACATCAAATTTACCTTATGTGGATTTGCAATCGAGAGGAAAAAAGTGATCAATATAATTAGACTCTACACATCCAACTATACACACTGGATCTATATATTACCAGGTATTGTTTATAGTTGTTTTAGGTCCTTATGGAAGTTCTTCTATGTCGTGGATAAAACACATGATCTCGTATTATTAAACGTAATGTAAAAATATAAAATTTAAAACCGGCAATAAAAAAAATACAATTTAGCATGAGATCGATGAAAAATTGAAGGTACATACATGAACATTTCCATGGCCTAAACGACAAGATGAGAAAGACAAACTGGTGACATTTTCAGAAGACAAAAATGTGGAATCAATATTGGGTGATGAGGGGCCAAAATAAAAGAGAAGGCTATGGCCATGCTCTAAATGGTATATGTACTATAGCCCAAAAAAGGGGGATAATGCCTCAAGTCTATGGGGTCCTATGTACTATTTTCCAAAAGATCACTCATCTTTCCAATTGGAGATAATAATACTAATATTTTTGTGTCAAATCCCCCACTCCACTTTCGAAAATTATAAAGTAGTTAAGTGGCACACTTATTGATGTGAAATAGATGGTTTGATTTGTTATTTTTAGACCTGTTTGATGCACATTATTGAGTAGGGAATGCATTTTAAATAGTGACTTGATAAAAATATATGGTTAAAAAATGAGGAAAAAGTTTTGAATTTGCGTGTAATATTATTTTATTGAAGAACGTGTGGTTGAAAATGAGTTTTGAAAAAATGAATTTTTTTGTAAGAATGTGGATCAAACATGGTGTTAATAAGAGAAGAGTTTTTTTTTTTTTCTCTCTCGGACTATTTATGATGTCATATTTGTAAGTTTTTCTATCCTTTTCAGAAAAAAAGAATTTTTTTTATTACCCTTGGTAAAATATAATATACAAAAATTTAAAATTTAAAAATATGGTATGTAAAGTGTAAATACACCCTATGTGTAGGGTGTATTTTGTAAATTTTCCTTAATAAGAAAAAGGTTAATAAAAGTTTATAACAAAATTGTTAGCAGTTTTGTGTAGTCACGCACCCACAACTCTAATGAGAGTTCACATTTTGAGATTGCATTGGCATATTTTAAATGCAAAGAAGGTTTTAATTCAACAATTAGCGAAGAGTCGGCGCCAAACAAGCCATCTTGAATCGAAATTGCGATTTTGAAATTGTTGGCTTGGTTCCATGTGGATCATCAACGTTTCGATTCAAAATCAAAATTATCCAAATGAAACTGTGTTCACTCTTGTATTGGATTCTCAAAGTGTTGGATATATAGGAAAAGACATCATAAATTATGAAAGAGAGATGAAAGAAGAAATAAAGAGATTTGATTCTGGAATGAAAAGGAAAATAATAATGGTTTCTTTGAGTTTGATAGAGACTTCAGATTGGTTAGGAGTGTTGAACCGATTCTTACTCGAGGTGAGTATATAAAGTTAGGACCTAGTTCTAAAAGAATTCTTAGTTAATTATTGTTATAAAAAGTGTTCAATCCACCATCCATTAAATTAAAATTCATTTTTTTAAATATATTTTCAATCACGCATTATACAATAAAATTTAATTTTAGGAAAAAATATACTTTGTAATAGCGATTTTTTTGAAGGACGCGTGGTTAAAAGAAATTGGGTTTGCATGTAATATTATTTTATTAAAAAATGTGTAGTTCAAAAATTGAAAAGAGAAAAATGTATTTAATTTTAATGGAGCCCAAACAGAGGCAAAATATTTTGCACGTAAAACCCAATTTTTTTCTTACTTTTTAACTGTACATTCTCAAAAAAATTACTATTATAAAATTTATTTTTCCAAAAAACTCTGGGGCTAAGTGTGAGATAATGAAAATTAAAAAATACTAATAAATATCGATGAAATGTGGTAAATATCTAAAGGAAATAATCCACGAGTCTCCATGCCATTGGTAAATAATCCATTGAGAAGAAATCAAGACATAATCACCTCAGATTTTGGAATTACAATAATTACAGAGCACGTCGAAATTATAACCAAAAATTAAAAAGCAGAATTAAAAGATAATTAACAACTTTCATATTTTTCTTTCTAGACTGTCAACGGAGTGCAATCAAACCTATCGATCTTGATCTTGCACCATTCCATGATTAGCTCGTCCACAGATCAGAATAAAGACCCTATCTTTATTTTATGCCAAAATGTTGCTTCTAGTGAATTTCGCCCATATTCAAAACTACGATCCACACAGCAAATTAACGGTGTGAAGATGGTTTAACAAAATATAAGCCTTAGAATTTGCAAATTAGAGAATTGAAGTGACCAATTCTAAATCCTTCTTAGAACCTTCGAATTAAAGCTTCAAGAACATATATGATGGTTCTCCTTGTAAGAAAATATTTTTAGAGGCTGTTTGGTGGGGATTAAAATTAGATTTTTAATAGATTGTAATAGAAGTTTTTGAAAAGTGTGGTTCAAAAGTCGTGGGAATCGTGAAAGATGTGGTCAATATTAATTGTTTGACTTTGACTGAATTAAAATCAAATTTTAATCCGAACCAAATAGGGGCTCAATAAAAAATAAAGGTTGATCCATAAGCTTAATGTCCAGGTTCATCACGTGTTAGGGAAAGCAAATATGATGGCTGATTTTCTTGCAAAAAATGGCTGCGGAGGCTTATCTACTGACCTGTTTTTCTGTAATGCGGTTCCGACTCTATTTCGAGAAATCTTGTACACGGATAGTTTGGATTTGCCTTACCTTAGAGGATGATGTGTTTCAATTTGAGGTTGTTTCTTGTAATATTGGTTTTCCTCCGTCACATGTGAGGCATTTTTAATAAAATTTCCAATTTTTTGTTAAAAAAAAATAATAATAATAAAATAAAAAATAAAGGAGAACGCCAATGGAGGAAATAGAAATGGGGGCGTCTACCTTGTACAACATGAAAGCATCAATTATTTGTGTCCAATCAAATTTTAACACAATTAGGAAAGTCCAATTGAATCTGGATTCCTACTTTCCTTAGGCTTCACAGTTCATTACTAGATTTCTAAAGAAATAAATCAATTACTTTTACCAATTAATTTCAATGCACACGAAATTCGAAATTTCTAAAAATTTACTCGGAGTTCATTGCTGCGGCATGACATACTTGAAAACTCTCGAGACATAAACTCCAACTTCAACAGAATTGTCACCATCAATAAAGTTCTGTCGACTCAATTGTTACTTCTTCTCGTTGAGACATCAAGTAAAAAGTCAATCCCATAAATTCTTAACATTTTGGTGATGGTAGTAAACATATTTTACTTAGCTCATAAAGAAATAAAATTTACTTTTAATAACATTTTATTTTTAAGAGTAAATTACTTTTCTATCACATTCAAATGCAAAATATTATTTTTCATTAATTAAATAATTCTTATCATTAAAGAATCTAACTTTTAAAAAGTTAATCTTTACTTGAGCAAAACCGTGCTTATATTAAATTGCCATGACAATCATTAAATATGTGCTTTTTGTGGTCACAAAATAAGGGAATCCAATACGTATCATGATTATGGGATTCTGATGTAATAATTGCTCCCAAATTTTGCGTTTGCTTCCGAAGACACTGTAAAATGGTCTTCTATAGAAGAAATTCACTGTCATGTCATCATAAGTTTTCACCAAATTTATGGTTATGTGGTTTCAAAAGTTAAAACGAGAAAGAATAACTCATTTCATGGACATTAAAATTAGATTTTTAATACATTTTAATATTAATTAATAAAATATATGATTAAAAAATTGTGATTATCATAAAATCTGTAGTTAAAATTAATTTTTGACTTTGACTTACCAAATAGAGGCTAAATATTTTATCCACTATTTTTTAGCATTTAGAGCGTATTCAGGATATGAATTAGACTAAATAAAAATAACTCGATCAATTCGGGGTTCGTAGCAAATAATGTGGTGAGATGAATTTAGATCTAATTGTTCATTCCCAGTTCAATTCCTGGAAGAGGAATGTTATTCATCTAGAGTTTAAATGATCATCAATCTATGTGGTGGAGCGTCACGTTGTTCAATATTGAAATTTGCATATACTTTTAGACATTGACATTCCCCCAGTTTGATTTAGATGAAAATCAATGTTTTAGTAAATTATCTAGACTTTAGATTAACACTATTATTCTTTGTTGAATTAAGAACAAAACAACCGGCTCCATGCAATTTACTTGAAAGCCCCTGCCATTAATGAAAAATTGCTCTCTAGTCCCTACAAATTCTTCCAATTTAACTCTCTCTCTCTCTCATCAACACTTGTACAACTATGTGAATATGTTAAGTGCTAAATTTCACATCAAATAAAAATGAAAATATTCAAACTCTTGTATGTTGATTAATATTTCCATCTTAATTCTATTGTAAGATATGATATTTATTTTTTAACAATAATCTGTTGATTTCATTTGCAGAAAACGTTATCTACACTTACATGTTTTTAGCATGTTTGACAAATTTTTTATTAGATTAAAATATGGATCAATACACAAGTATAGATAATAAGTATAAGTTATGAATCCTATAAAATATATTGTTCTAAGATCGTAACGCGTGGCTAGACGTGGATGCCAAATTTCAAATTTTACAAGCCTAGTGAGGCCTAGGGGTAAGAACTACATTTTATTATTTTAAAAATTGTTTTAAATTTTTAATCATTCTAAAAATTATTTAATAATTAAAAAAATACATGCAATACATCTAAAATTATAAAATGCTATGCAACTGTTTGGTTGGAATTAAAATTATATTTTTAGTAGATTTTAATAGAAGTTGATGAAACGTGTGGTTGAAATATTGTGAATCCCCGTGAAATATGTAGTTAAGATTAATTGTTGACTTTGACTTATATTAAAATTTAGATTTTAATCCATACCAAACAAAGCTATATTGACTTAATAATTAATACAATTATACAATTTTCAAGTCTTCAAAATACCAAAATTAGATTATTTTTCATAATTTTAACTTTCAATTAGACAAATCCTACTTAATAAATTTAATTAAACACGTAGCAAACAATGTGATTGTACTAAACCTGAGCTCGACCTTGAGCCACCTTAAATGGGCTTCAATCCACAGTTGAGATCGGGCCATGATCGAGGTTGGGTCCATACTGATTGAGCCAAATGACCTGACCTTATCCCACTATTCTTGGGTCAGTTTCCATGTCGGGCTCTAATAAGTGCGTTTTTACATATTTATTTTATTGTCAAAACATGAGCAATTTTTGATTAATATGTTGGAATATAGATTAATTCTATGTAATTAATGTTTTGCAGGACGAGTGATGAATGTAGCGGAAATAAGAAAAAACAAGTGAAAAATGACCAAAATGGAAGAAAGTGTAAGTTTGGGACTAAAGTGTAAATACTCAAAAATTATGTCGGGGCTCACGATGAAGGTTCGAGAATGTTAAGGGTCGATTGGAAGCAATTAGAAGTAAAAAAGGAATGAAATATTATCAAAATCAATTTTCAATTCACACAAGATATATTCTAGATTTTTAGCCAAAGATTGAAACCCATTTTTGATATAGTAAAAGTCCGAATTGGAAAAGATCTATTTCTAACAAAGTTTTATCTCTTTGAGTTATCTTTTCATTACATTTTGAATCGTATAAATCGGATATCGGAAGAGAAAGTTATAACTAAATTACTAACTAATGTGCAGAGACCAAAAATCCGCGTGAGAAAGCAACTTTCCTTATTCGATTAGAATTCCTTTGAAAACCAATTTGGACGTGATTTTCATCCAATTTCTGACTCCTACAAATACTTAACAGCAGAATACATATGGAGGAGGCCCTCATATACTATTCTTCTACTCTTTGGCTCAAGAAACTCATGGAGAACTAAAACCCTTGTTGAAGCTACGAAGGAACTCGGTTGGAATTTGTGATTTCATGTCTTTTATTCATTTAATTTGATCTTTTCATTGTCAAACAATGCTAGAATTTAGATTTTCATTCTCTTGAATTTATATTGAAATCGGTTTAATAATTACAAGATTTTTCATGGATTCGGTCATGCTTTTTCCATTATTCAATCAAACTATTTATTGAGTTTCAATTTCAATTATTTATTGTTGAAATTGATTTAAAAATTATTATATCCTTCATAGATCCATTCATGCTTCTTCTATCGCCAGATTAAATTAGTTGCTGAATTTTAATCTCAATTTCACTTTATTGGAGGATTGATTACTGCCTTATGTTTGATGTATATGGTAAATTTTTGATCTTGTTCCAATAAAATTGTGCGGATATATTTTAAGTCTAAATTCTAGAATAACATTTATAAATTAAATTGATTTTCACGATATATCTTCCGATTAGAGTGTCGGGATGAAAACTTCTAATTGTGTTATAAAAATGAATAATTGATATGATTGATTCATTCCAACTGAGGGAATTCCGATACTTCACTGTTTCAAATTATTGATTTTAATTTCACATTTCAACATTGAATTTTATTATACATTTGAGAGAACAATTCAATATTTTTGATCTTTTAAATATTTTTCAATCTCCCTGTGGATATGACACCTCAAAACTGTGCTGCAACTACTGCGTTATTCTTTGTGCGTAATTAGGCCCCATCAATGGACGCAACCTCATCCCCTAAATCACGTGTCCTCCCCCTCGTCACAAGTGTGCCTCTAGAATACTATTTCAATTCGAACACTAACTTCCTAGTTACCTTAAGTTTCACCTTAACTCAATTAACACAATCCTAGCACAACAAAAACACATTTAATAAAGGAAGTTGAGTCCTTTTAGGGTTATGCCTCCACCCTCTATAAATACGCAACCCAACCGCATTATTCAAGTACGTTCTTTCATAGCATTCAGTATAAGTTTCTCTTGAGCACCTGTCTGATTTAAGTATCGGAGGGACGATGATGACACATATCGATGCCTGTATTTCAGGTATTGAAGATCGCATCGTGCGGAGTTCATCCATTCAGTTCGGGTTTGCACGGGTACAAATATTGGTAGCATCAGTCGACTTGGCAGTTGATTACTTATAGGCATTTTTTTGTACACTGATACATATGTAGATAAAAATGAAATTTGATCAATTTATAAATAGTTATAACTTTGCCAAACATGAACTTATTGTAGCAAAAGGTTAGCCTTAATTTAAATTATTGAAGTTTGACCCAAATTACGTTGGATTTTTTACGGTCCATTTGAAGAATAGTATTAGAGGGTGAAAGTTCGCGGTTTACCAACTAAGTTTGACCTTACGTGCGGAATTATTCTATTAAAAGCAATAAGTCACTTTTTAATAGTTTTTAGATAATTAAACAAACAGTCCAATTATCCTAAGTTGAATTGTTACAGTTTGTAATATGAAAAGCAATAGATAACACCAATATTGACAACGGAGAAACTCAACTGGGTAAAAACTTCGGGACCAAGCCAATTACCTCTACTATAGACAATATGGATTACAACCCGTTTCCAGCCTATCAAATTCCACTAGTTCCCGTCGTTGTAATTCATGTAATCTCCAAGATCTGTTGTTCCTCCAGACTCGCTATCTGCTACCATAGATACTATCTAGCCAACCTACTAGATCTCCCGATCTACCTCCTGTAGCTTCCAAGATCTGCTATAAATTTCAGACTCCCGATCTTCTTCAATTGTCTCTTCCAAGTGGATATCCAGGAATCACATATTCATGTTCTTCTTCCTACGCTTGTAGTCCAACCTCTCTCAACCCCCAGAAACTTCTAAAATCCAACTGAGAAAGTACCTTCCTCGAAGTATTAAGGAAGCCAGGTGTTTTGGATTCATGAACTTTAATGTTTTCCCAAAATTTGGTTGTCGGATCTGAAGAATGATATGAATGATTCACCAATGAATTGTGTTCTTGGGTATCTCAAAAGATGATGTGAATGTGTTATGTAATATAAGCACAATGAAGCAACCACCGAAAAATCGTCCCAAACATCTATATTTATAGTTGGGAACGTTTATGTGTTATGGGCCATGTAAAACTCTTCAAAATCACGAATTAGGTCTGGCCACATAAATATGTCGCTCGAGCGACAGCGAGGCGAAATGCGGACGACGATGTTACTGTTTCTACAACTCAAGCCAAGTCATGGCAACAGTTTAGCGAAATTTTGACGCCTCATTTTCCTTGTTTTCAACCTCTAACCCTAACCTAACTTATCTATAAAAAATTGCATCCAAGTCCTTGACTTTTTACAAGTGTTCAATTAAGACCATTTTGTTCACAAACATGTCAATTACAACATTGGAACTAACAAAGGGATCAAAGTTGGATATTGGAGTCTTTGGAGCACCAATTTGGGCACTAAGGCGTCATTTAGGAAGAAGAAACAGATTTTGGACCCGAAACTTAGAGCATGAGCGCTATAGAAAGCGCCACTCGCCGTTCACTTAGCGTTCGATTTTCGTCTCGCTTGATCGGCACTAATCTGTCGCTCGAGCAACAGTTATATTCCAGGAAATATTGTTTTCGTTTTTCGGGCTAATTTTTTATCCTCTTTTCATCTATAATATATACATTTTGGTCATATATATGAATTAAGTCTTAAACTTCATCGTATAGAATTAAAATATAATTCATTGTATATTTTCTCTCCTTATGAAAAAAATTTCCCTCCTCTACCCATTATGTTTTCTACGTTAATTCTTTGTGTTTTTGGTTGTGATCTTTACTACTTTATATTGTGCCATGTAATCTTATCTTTTTCTATTCCTAACAAGTGGTATCAGCATATATAACTCTTGTTCGGATTCTAGCAAGTGGTATTAGAGTTTTGTTCTAGATTTTTGTTCTTTTGATGGCAATAATAAAGTGTGATATTCCGCTTTTGAATCGCAACAAGACTTTTTGTTATGACAATTTTTATTTGAACGCTGGAAGAGAAGCAATATAAGGACAGAGTTATATGTCTAGGAAGGTTCGAAGATCACGTTTGATGCAACTGTCACTAAATTGAAGATTAGACCTCAGGAAAGGTTCAATGAGGCTGATTTGGTTGCTTATGGTTGAATAAGAGTTGAAACAGATGGAGTTGATTGTGATCAGGTTACTCGTTATTCGAGCAAATTTGGAATTGAAGAACTGGCCACTAGCTCAGGTGGAGTTAGTTTTGATGTTGTTGCTAGTAATTCGAGCAAATTTGGTACCCAAAGTAATTCTGATCGAAAGCATTGCTTGGTTGTGCAGAATCTTTGGATCAAACAGCAAAATTTAGGGATTCAAGTGGATTTTGAGTTTAGTTCAATACCGTCAGAATTTAGTTTGGGATCTTCATTGATGAATATGTTTTGGTCAAATTCAAAAGTTTTGGATAATTTTGCTTTGCCACAATTATTAGCTGTGTCATTGTATTCAATTGCTAAAGATAGACTCATTTGTGATATTAGGCCTCCACATAGATACATGGACTTTGATTTAGTTGTTTATGCTTTAAATGTGAATGAAAGTATTGATTTTAGCCAAGAACCTTTTATTGAAGCAATTACTTTTGTTGATTCTGTCACATGGTATGTTTCTGTCATGTTTGGCAATTTGTGAATTTGTCGCTTGTGTGATAATTCCAGCAATTTTGGTACCGAGGTAATTTTGCTGAGCAATGCTTGGATTTAATTGATTAAGTTTGTCTTAGTTGGATTTTTTGGAAGAGGTGAAGAAATTTTTAAGTTGAGAGTTTTGCTAAAGAGTCGTTGGTTTTTTCGTTGTAGTGGAATTTGTCTCCAGGTGGAGAATTTTGAAAATTGTTCATTGCATCGAAATTTGGTTCAAAGTGAAGATTTGCCGAATTTGATCGAGATTCCATTGAGTTTTTTTATGGATCATTTGGAGAATGGTATTAAAGGGACCAAAGTTGGACATTGGAGTTTTTGGAATTTGGGCTTCCGACACCGTTTAGGAAGAAGAAATGGATTTTGGACCCGAAACTGAGTGCCTGAGTGCCATTGAAAGCGCCTGCCCATCGTTCGAGTGGTAGTGTTAGTTCGGGAAATATTATATCCGTTTTTATGGCTCGCTTTTATCCTCTTTCCATTCATAGTATATTCATTTTGGTCCTATATATATATATATACTCCACGTGATTATTTTCTTTGAATTAAGTCTTAAACTTCATTGTATAGAATTAAAATATAATTCCTCGTATCTTTTCTCTCCTTATGAATCAAATTCACCTCCTCTGACCATTGTGTTTTCTACATGATTGTTGTTCAGATTCTAACATAAAACATATCTCAACTTTCTATAAACCCTATTATTCAATCAAATTTAAAATTTTAACCCCTGTTTGGTGCACATTTTGAAGGTAAGAATACATTTTTAGGCGTTGTCTGGGAGGGCTTAATAGCGTTTTTCCTACCGTTGCTTTCCCACTTGCAGCCGCCGTTGTTGACTAGCTAACTCACAGGTGGGTCCCAAATGAGCTCCAAACGGTCAAAAAATGGCCAATCTAACGGTCAGAATTAGGGATGACAAAAAAACCCGACAAACCCGATACCCGCGGGGACCCACCCCGAACGGGGAGAGGAAAACCCGCTTAAACGGGTAACGGGGCGGGGATGGGGCAGGGAATTATTCCCCGAGGCGGGGACGGGGCGGGGACGGGTAACGGGGTCCCCGCCCCGCCCCGCCCCGTTAAAAAAAAAATTTTTTTTTTTTTAAGAATTCAATACTTTAAATGAACATTTTCGTTAGTTCTAATAGAAAATAGCAACTAAAATTATTTGTTTAAATATAATGAATATGGACAATAAAAATAAATTATTAAAAACTAAAAAAAAAAAACAAATTTAAACGGGGAATAAACCCCGCCCCGCCCTGCCCCGCCCTAAACGGGGAACGGGGTGGGGACGGGGAATGAATTTCTTAACGGGGCGGGGGACGGGGAGGGCATCCCCGCCCCCGCCCTGCCCCGTTGCCATCCCTAGTCAGAATTTTGGTTTTAATTTACTCCAGACAGGGCGTTACTGTTGATACGATGAGAAATATGTGGTTGAAAAAAAATGAATAGTTATTGATGTGATGAAAAATATTATTTTATTGAAAAATGTGTGGTTGAAAATTAGTAAAAGAAAGAGAATGAAAAAAATAATATGAACCAAACAGAGCCTTAATATAGCTTATAAATATGCAAAAGAAATCAGTGTATCAGGTTTTTTTTGTACAAATAGCAGCTCTCATTCCATTAATAAGTTGATATTTTTTTATGAAACTCTAACATTCAATAGATTACACTAAAGAAAAATCTCAATTGAATAATTTAATCCGCTCAAATTAGTTGAAATGCTGAGCCTCTATTTGGTAGATATTAAAGTTTAGATTTAATATAAGATAAAGTCAATAATTAATTTTAACATCATATTTTATGAGAACCACAACTTTTTAGCTACACATTTCATCAACTTTTATCAAAATTTGCTAAAAAATAATTTTATTCTCTATCAAACAAGGGCTTAGTCATATTCCAAATTTCAAGATGTCCGTTGAAACTTGGAAACAAGCTACCATCCTAAGAGGACACTTAGGCCTTGTTTTAGCCTCATTTTTGAGGGAAAAAAAATATTTTGGAATAATATTTTTTGGAAAATGTAGTTAAAAAATAAAAATAAAAATTTTTCTATTTATATGTAAAATTATTTTAGAGCATGTTTGGTACACCTTAAAATCCAATTAAAATTGAAAATATAACCATTATTGAGTCTCACTCGTCTAATAAAAGTCAACAATAACGGTTAGTTTTTCAATTTTAATTCGATTTTAATCTCTACCGAACACGCCCTTAATAAAAAATATATGATTGAAAATAAATTTTGAAAAAATAAGTTTTTGATAAAATGAGACTCAAAACAAAAGCTCGGCATTTGTTTAATCCCCATTTCTCTCTCTTTTTTTTTAAATTTATTTTCAACCTCACATTTTTCAATAAAATAACATTACACATAAATTCAAAACTTTTCTTTATTCTTTAACTACATATTCTCCATCAAATCATTATTTTAAAATGCATTTTTTTAGAATAATTCGGCTTAAACATGCCCTTAATTGTAAACATACAAAAAATAATATATATAGTGTTTACTCTTTTTAATAAAGTTGATCTAACAAATCTCAGCACTCTACTTGTGTAAATTTTCAGGGAATAAAGCACACAAGCTTAGTGGTAGCAATGGGCCAAGTCGAGTTGGCTCGATCCATTTACCCATGAGCTGACAAGCTGAGCTCGGCTCGTGCTAAAGGGTCAAGCCGCTCTCCAGACGCCGGAGTGGTGTCACCGGAGTCCAGAGTCTCCAGACGTCCAGTGCATTCGTTCTCCAGCTTTCCCGAAATTCTGGTCAGCAATAACTTTAATTTTTCGACTGCGACTGGCGTGTGTGTGTCTTCACTCTTCTGGAGTTCTGCAGCTTCTGCTGGAGCGGGTAACTGGTAAGTGAGCGATTTCGATTTTGGGGAATTTCGTGATTTGTCTAATTTCAGTTTTGGGGATTTTGTGATTTTTCTAATTTCAGTTTGTATGAATGGGTTTCTAATTTCAATTTTGTGGCTTTTGTGATTTGTGAATGAATCAATGATTCGATTTCTAATTTCAGCCATTTTCCTAATTTCTGAAGAATTTCGAATTTATGTTTACCAGTTTTGCTTTCGAATCCTGTTTGCTCATGTTCTAGATTTGCCCTGTTTTCCAGTTTTAACAGCACCCAGGCCAATTAGCCATTTAACCCCTCTTATTTATCCCAACTGTTGTATCTCTGTTTAGGCTTGAATTCCCAGCCCAATGACTGAGGATACCAAGGCTTATGCTGCCTCACTGCTGTCTCGATTGTCTCGAAAGCAGCCATATACAGGATTTAGCTATCGTAGTGCCAAATTAATCTATTCATACGCCCTTGTCTACCTAAAGGACTTGAGAGAATCAAATCCCTATCAATATGTGTCAAATTAATCTATCCATATGTGTGTGTGCTTGTTATATATGATTTATTTCACTGTGAGGTAGTGTTCTACATGAAAGCTAAATGGTGAATGTGTACTAATGACGATTTATTAACGTGTGAGGGCAACAAGGTCATATGCTAATTTATTGAACACTTTTGAACATGCTTATTTTGTTTTGTAAAAGCTTTACTGTTCTGAATGATTTGAACATGATTCAATTTCAGGCTTGTGAGAACTTAGATGCAACGCTGGATACTGGAATAGGCATGATTCCACAATTTTCGCGAATTTTCTACTTCTCAAGTAAGTAATGGTTTGCTCTAACTTGATATTGAAAATGTTTGAAGCCTTGTCGGCTTATATACTTGTGGCCTGGTCGACTTGTATGAATGTTCATTGTAGCATATAGGATCAATTGCACAGGCGCACGTAGTCACTATATTGAATACTTTACGTGTCAGTTTTGTTACTTTATAATGTATATAAATTTTTTGTTCTTTATATTTGTTTTTTGTCTACGCGTCAGTGTTAAGTTTGCAATACGTTGCATAATGCACGGTTTGATTTTGCGTTTACGTTGATCTCCGGGGGCCCAATTTCCGGAGTTCGCCTCGGGCCCCGGAGATCACAGGACCGGCACTGCCCACGAGCCATCCTTTGGTCGAGTTTTGATGATCAAACTAACTGTTCAGATCTTTTTCCACCCCTACATAAACTGGTTGTCCTCTTGCAAGAACTCAAACCTGCACATCCTTCACAAAAATGCGGCTTTAAAAATGACATTTTTCATCGTTGATGACTTGAATTTTGTAGTTAAAAATCTTTACCAACGGAATGAATTTGTTGGTAAATCGGACAATGAAACCCTCTTTTTTTTTTTTTTTTGGGTGGGGGTGGGGGGGGGGGGTGTTGGTGTTGAGAAAGGAGTGGTGTGACCTTGTGAGTGAGAGAGAGAGAGGGGACACAGAGTGATGTAATGAACTGATGACTTGTTCGAAAGGAAAAAGGGGTAAGATGGATCAGAACATTGCATGTACGCATGACATACGTCTCTTCCACCTGCACCATATGCCACGCCGATTAAAGTGCTGTCTATTTCTCCCCATCTTAAATGAATTCATCTCGTACTACAGTTGATGCACCAACATTTGTCCTTGCTTGCACTTTGGTTCATAACCTTATAAAGGACGCATTTGCATTCCCAGCATTTTAAAAGTTGCACATATCACCTGTTTTTCGGGGACAAATTGGCAAACAACTTAAAGCATGTTTAAATGTTCTTATTTCTATTATGACCTTGTTTGAGCCTCATTTTGGCAAGAAAATGTGTTTCGAGATATCGATTTTTTGAAAAATGTATGGTTAAAAAAAAAGAATTTTTTTTCGATTTACGTGTAAAATTATTTTATTGGAGAATGTGGAGTTGAAAATGAATTTTTGAAAGAAGTTGTAGGAAAAAGAATAAACAGTGAAAAGGAAAAAAAAAAATATATATATATATATAGGATAAAGATATTTTGTACATAAAAAATCTATCGAATTGTTTATCCCCTCTCACATGCACACGGCCTCGCGTGAATAAAAAAAATCTCAAGATGCGATTCCCACCCCCCTATTATGAGTAGTCGACAAGGGATTAACTAAAAAAATTCGGTACAAGGATAGTCCGTGAGTCTAACTTTAGCACTGGTCTCCACCAACACATCCCAGTTGCCTCCAACCATAGCACCCCCACTATCCGTCGGTGTGATTCTGTTTTGTTCAAATTTGAAGAGGACCAAAACCCAACCAAAAATCGTGATTTTTTATAATGGAACCATTTGTAATATTTGAACAGAACTAGAATTGAATAAAATGGTTCAGGTTTGATTTGTTTCAATTTCGAAACAAAAAAGTTCAAATAAAATGCAAAAGAGGCAAGAGGATTGATTTTTTCTTTCTATAATGTGTGAGAATCAAAATAAGTCAAGTTTAATGGAAAAAATGAATAAAGGTTAATTACTTGGCAAGGACTAAAGGAAATATATATATAAAAAACTTTAAAAAGTTAGAATTGTTTCTCGATTATCAATTTTGGTTCTAGGAACTAAATTGGCCGATTTATTTTAAAAATTTACTCAGAATCGAACCAAATCGATCTGTTCAGTTCGATTCTAATGGTTGTAGTTCTTTTGCCAACTCCTACCTTCACCAAATGCTCCCAAATGCATCGATCCTTTGGGTTGCGATGACGGTGTTTCAGTGTTTCTTATAGAGGTGTGAGGGCATAGCCCAGGGGTAAAAATGAAGATTTGATGTTTCTTTTCATTTTGGGCCACCACGATATTTTTTGGTTATTTCACCTTTAAATATTTTTCTTATTCACAAAATTGGACATAAATAATCACTTATCTTTTCAATTCTTATGTACACCACAAATCTTCCAGCATCACTAAACTTCCTTTTCTCCTCTTTTTCTTCTTCTTCTGTCTTCACTTATTTTATTTGAATGACTTGGAGTTCTCTTGTTTTTAATCGTATTAATAGTTTATTTATTTCGATATTTAACGTTAATTAATGAGAATGGGTTCTTAAATCTAATGATAATTCATTTAGTTATTTACATGTATCTGTATGCAACTTAAGCATTCTAATTTCAACAAGAAATTAAGAATTAATCTTTTTCAAATATAAATTAAAAATAATAAATGGACGTCTGAAAATCAAGAATAAAAAACTCAAATCTTTTATTCCAATAAAAAATCTTCCTACCAACGGTCATATTTGTTACTAGTCATAAACGGAAGCGACACGTGGTATCATATTTTAGCAGTGGGACCAGCCTAATTAAATCAGGGTATATTTTCCTAACCTACGACGTGGATTCCGAGGCCTTGACTTGTTCCGAGGCCATTATTGTTAACTAAAGCCACGGTTCGGTGGACGTGCACTATCCGAGGCCCCTTTGTTGCAGCTAGTGGAGATCCACGTGGAAAGATATAGCAATGATGAAGATCTTTATTTGAATGATTGACGTGACTTTTGTGTAAAGTATATTTGTGTTTTGTCTTATCAATGTAAGATCATTTTATGCTTTGTAAGGTTAGGAGAGTCAACTTGATAGTTAGGACTTGATGTCTTGGCCGAGGAGATGAGGCCACGTGTAAAATGATCCAAGGTCACCATTTGATTTGTAACACGATAAATACCCCCACCATCTAACACAATAGGGCTAATGTAAATTCTGAATGAAAAATTCGCAATACTTGGAGCAATATACTCTTATGCTCTCTCGTTTAAACATTGTATTTCTACTACAAATTGTGCTTTTATCAATTGGTCTCTTATACAATCGTGCTACATTTATCTTGTCGGAAGCCCGAACGGAGATGTCTCGTGTCTTTGAACTACTCCCACGTTCAGTTTTTTTTGGAGTCATCTTGACCGTTGATCGACATTTACGTGTTGGATCAAGCTTGCGTGTGCATGAGTGGGCCGGGCATCTGTTGGCACCATTTTTTTAGGTCAACAGATTGACACCGTCTGTGGGAAACCACACCATAACCACGAGCAACCCCGTGGAAAAAGTTATTTGAGAAAATATTTTGTGCATCCCCCTTGAAAAAAGGATTTGTTCTTGCGAAAAGAACAAGAGGAAGCCCCCAGAGTTGAAAAATATTCGTGGTTCTGAATTTCAAAAGGTATGAGTTCAGAAGAGGAAGCTCCCCCCAGGCGAACTAGAGAAACTGATAATGAGGTCCCAGCGGTCCGACGTCGACCCCATCACCATCATAGACGAGGTGGTAGGAGATTGGCGACCCAGCTTACCAGAGAAATGGCTACTATGGCAGCCAATATGAGGAGCATTACCAATCAAAATTTGGCAGTGCAAGAATTGTTAATGCAGATGCAAGGCCAGGAAGGTCACCCAGTCCCCCCTTATGTGCCCCAAGAGCAGTACCAATCTGAAGAGGTACAAAGTCAAAGAGCTCATCCTCCTAGGTATAACAGGGGAGGAAGTCCTATTGAAAGAGAAGTGGGAGTTGACATTTCCTCCAACTACGCCTCTGGCCGACCCACCGAGGCCCCGTTTAACATGGAAGGCAACTTTCCTCCAGAATATGAACCAGAACCGAGGCCCCAAAGGTCCGTCAGCGTATTTGATCGACTAAGTCCAGCGCCTAGGAACAGGCCACAACCCCCACCTCCTGGAAGTTGGCAACCGGAGGAAAGGCAAGAACGTGCTCCTCGTGTTGTGCCGCCTCGGAGGAATGAAGTTCCAGCGCCAAGGAGCAGGTCACAGCCCCTACCTCCTGAAAATTGGCAACCGGAGGAAAGGCAAGGACGTGCCCCCCGTGTTGTGCCGCCTCGGCGTAAACGCCAAAGGAGGGAAGAGGAGGCTGGCAATCAAGCAAGACCCTCTGCACCACCTAGATACGAGGCTGAAGCTAACTATGATTCAGATGGTCCACAAAGATCGTGCAATTTGGATGACGATGATGACAACTTGCCATTTTCACGAGAACTAAGGAGTGCCCAGGTACCAAACCATTATGTAATGCCCAAAATACCAAAATATGATGGGAGAGGCGACCCAGCGAAATATTTGAACAGCTACAAGACACATATAAGTCTGAGAAGTGCCACCCAGCTCTGAAGTGCAGGGCATTTCATCTGACACTCAGTGGAGCAGCTTGAATATGGTACAGCAAGCTGTCGCCTGGGAGTATTCGTAGCTTGCCAGAGTTCAAAACCACTTTTTTGAAGAGATTTGCTATGAGCAAGGAGGGAGATGCCCCTATTCAACGTCTCCAGGATATGAGGCAACAGCCTGATGAAACCTTGAAGAGTTTCTTATCCCGCTTCACAGACGAAATGACATGCTGTGTTCAAGTCACGAATCGTGAAGCCCTATCTGCCTTGAGAGGAGGCTTGAACATGAACACATTGTTTTGGAGGGATGTATAGAATCAGGATCCAACTACTTACGATGCACTATTAGAGATGATGCGACGGGAAATCATCAACGAGGAGTTAATAGACCACAGGAATAGGGCAAGCAGAGGCCTCCAGCCCCAGCAAAGGCAACGTGGTAGAGGTCCAACCTCCCACCTAATGGACCAACAATGGAACTAGACTAATGCTGAAGTTGGACAAAGCTCAGGCCAAGCACTTGCCGCAGCCACATTAAACGCCGTACCTACGCTGGCTTACGAGAATGCAGCCACCAACGCTCAACCGAACCAGGCAACGCATTAGGCCCCCCCGTAGAGGACGAGGCCGGGGAAGAGGTTCAAGCCAAGGCAGAACTAATTCCCAAGGGTACTGCACTTATCATCACTCTTATAGCCATGACACGGCAGATTGTAGGGATATAGCCCAACATCCTAGAAGTTCAAATCCCAGAAATAACAATCAGGATACTTCTAGACCAAGGAGTAGGCCCCCGCCGAGGCGAGAGCAGCAGCCTAGGCGAGACGAGGCCCCTTCCCGTCATAGGGAGGTATCTCCTCGAAGGGGAGAACATGAAAGGCATAGGAACCCGGATGAGCGTCAGCAAAGAAGCCATCGAAACAGGCCGGAGAACGCCCCAGTTCACGAGATTGATACAATTTTTGGAGGTCCCTATGTTGGTGGGGAAACCAGAAATTCACAAAGAAATTATGTTCGAGAAGCGAGGGGTCCTCCACTGACTAGCTACATCGTGGGCAACAGTTCTCGAAGAAACCAGTCACCTCCTATTGTATTTATGCATTAAGATTCTGAAGGTGTTCACTACCCACACTGTGACGCCCTGGTGGTGAGGGCTGTGATAGCTAGAAATGGACTGAAACGAATGCTGGTAGACAATGGAAGTTCGGTGAACATATTATTCGGGTCCACCTTCGATAAAATGATCTTAGACGACGAGCTAACCCCTACCAACACTCCCTTGTACGGTTTCACTGGGGATAGCATCATTCCGAGGGAAAAAATCACCCTCACTGTGGAAATGGGAGAGCCTCCCCTATCAACAATGAATTTCATGGAATTCCTGATTGTAGACAGCAGATCAACTTACCATGGGGTGTTGGGGAGCCCCTCGTTGAAGGATCTAGAAGCTGTCACCTCCATCCACCACATGTGCATGAAATTCCTGACTGACCAAGGAGTAGCAACGGTGAGGGGAGATCAAAGAGGAGCAAGGGAATGCTACCTTAACTCCGTAAGGAAAGCTAAGCCTAGGGATATGAATATGGTGATTAGTATCAATGATCCTGAGACGCCAACACTTGACGAACTTGACCTCCGAGTAATTGAAACAAATTCCCAGGCAGCTCCCATGGAGGAACTAGAAAGTTTACCCATAGACCCCTTGAATCCCACCAAGCTACTACAAGTTGGTCAAAGCCTTGCCCCAAGGCTCAAAGAGGAACTCAAAGAATTTTTACGCATGAACCAGGATGTCTTTACTTGGAGGCATGAAGATATGGTGGACATTGACCCAGGGGTCAGTTGCCACCATCTGAAAATTGATCCTAAAGTTGCCCCGCATAGACAGAAGAGGCGAGCCCTCAATCCAGAAAAGTATGAAGCCTTGAAGGAAGAGGTGTAGAAATTAATCAACAATGGCTTCATCAGAGAGGCTCTCTATTCGAAGTGGATCTCCAATCCGGTCTTCGTGAAGAAACATAACGGGAAGTGGAGGGTGTGCATCGACTATTCTGATCTTAATAAAACGTGCCCAAAAGACAGTTTCCCACTCCCTAGGATTGATCAATTGGTGGATTCTACTGCGGGACATGAGCTGCTAAGCTTTATGGATGCTTATTCTGGCTACAATCAAATTCTCATGTACCCAGGCGATGAGGAACACACCTCTTTCATCACTGACCGAGGCCTCTACTGCTACAAAATGATGCCTTTTGGATTAAAGAACGCTGGAGCAACTTATTAGAGGCTAGTAAATAAGATGTTTGCTGACTTGCTTGGTAATACCATGGAGGTTTATGTGGATGACATGCTTGTCAAAAGCCTGAAAGCGGAAGATCATATAACCCACCTCCACGGAGCCTTTGAGATTCTACGAAAATACCACATGAAGTTGAATCCCCTCAAGTGTGCATTTGGGGTAGCATTAGGCAAGTTCCTAGGATACATGGTCAATCAACGAGGCATTGAGGCGAACCCTGAAAAGATCCAAGCGTTGATTGAAATGAAATCCCCCCAGAAACCAAGGGAAGTGCAGAGTTTGACTGACCGGGTGGCCGCTCTAAGGCGCTTCATTTCGAAGGCCACGGACAAGTGTCTCCCATTCTTCAAAGTATTAAAGGGAGGCCAAAAATTTCAGTGGACGGAGGAGTGTGAAGAGGCTTTCCAGGGGCTGAAAAGGCACATGGGACAGGCCCCCCTCTTGTCAAAGCCCAAGTTCGGAGAAGTGCTGCAACTCTACTTAGCCGTCTCCCTTGATGCTATAAGTGTTGTGCTTATAAGGGAAGAGGGTTCGACCCAACTGCCGGTTTACTACATTAGCAAGGCATTATTACCACTCGAGATGCGTTATCCAGATATGGAAAAATTGGCCCTAGCATTAATCATTGCATCCCGCAAGTTGAGGCCTTACTTCCAAGCTCATACTATTCATGTGTTGACAAACTTTCCTCTTCGACAAGTATTGCAAAAACCAGATGCTTCGGGGAGGTTACTAAAGTGGGCAGTGGAATTGAGTGAGTTTGAGGTGCTATTTAAGGCCAGAACTGCCATTAAAGGCCAAGCCTTGGCAGATTTTGTGGCAGAATTCACCAATGCCCCGAAGTATAGGGAGACGCCCCCGTTGAGCCTCCAACTTGGAATCTATTTGTAGACGGATCAGCTGGGGAAACAGGTTCAGGTGCAGGCGTCGTTCTTGTAAGCCTTGAAGATCACAAGTTGAACAGTGTTGTACGGTTCGGCTTTCAAGCAACAAACAATGCAGCGTAATATGAGGCCCTCCTCGCTGGCTTAAGGCTAGCTAAGGAAATGCAAGTAAAGAGGCTCCACATCAGCAGCGATTCTCATCTTATTGTGGGACAAGTGAATGGCAACTTTGTAGCCTGGGATAAAGCCATGGCCTCTTACCTCAAATTGGCAATGAGCTTACTCACCTCATTTGAGAAATTTGAATTATGCTAAATCCCATGCTTTGAGATTGCACATGTCGATGCCTTATCCAAACTTGCTAGCAACAAGAATTCTGAATTCTTTACTGTGGTTCCTATTGAGCACCTTCTGAAACCATCCACCTCGGCAGAAGTGGTAATGTGGGTGGAAGGAATCCCAACTTGGATGTAGCCTCTTATATCTTATCTTAAAGACCAATCCTTGCCTTATAACAAGGAAGAGGCTTACAAAATACGAAGGAGGTCTGCCCATTTCATGTTAGTGGATGATGTCCTCTAGAAACGTGGATTCTTCGCAACTCTCCTTCGGTGCGTAGGAGAAGAAGAAGAAGCCAATTATGTGCTCAGGGAAATTTATGAGGGCGTTTGTGGCAACCACTCTGGAGGATTGGTGTTGGCAAATAAAGTAGTAAGGCAGGGATACTATTGGTCTACTTTAAAGAAAGATGCTCTCCAATTTGTTCGCAAATGTGATAAGTGTCAATGTTTCTCCCAAATACAAAGGCGACCCTCACAGGAGCTTACTATAGTGTCCAGCCCTTGGCCCTTCAGCAAGTGGGGCGTGGACCTCATTGGCCCCATACCTAAAGGCAGAGGAAGTGCCAACTTAGCCATTGTGGCTATTGATTATTTTACGAAGTGGGTGGAAGCTGAACCCCTGGCAAAGATTACCGAGGCCAACACCTCCAAATTCTTATGGAAGAATATAATATGTCGGTTTGGCATCCCTCACTCAATTGTCTCTGATAATGGGAAGCAATTTGACAACAAAAAGGTGAGAGATTTATGTGAAGAGTTTGGGATTAAGAAGCATTTCTCTACTCCCCATCATCCCTAGGCTAATGGTCAAGTTGAAGCTGTCAACAAAACCATAAAACACACCTTGAAGAAGAAGCTCGACACGGCCAAAGGGGCTTGGGTGGATGAATTGCCCCAGGTACTATGGGCAATACGAACTACGAGCAGAACTCCTACTGGTGAAACCCCTTTCTCCATGACATATGGTACTAAGACTATGAGCCCAGTTGAGGTAGGATTGCCTTCTCCTCGAAGATTAAGTTTCAACGAAATATCAAATGATGAGCTTAGAAGATGTGAGCTTGATTTCCTTGAAAAAATGAGGAATGATTCCAGCAAAAGCTAGCAGCCTACCAAAGGAAGATGACCCGATATTATAACTCAAAAGTGAAAAAGAGGTCCTTCCGGATAAACGACCTGGTGCTCCGCAGGATTTTCCTGTCCTCAACTGGGAGGGGCCATATAACTCAAAAGTGAAAAAGAGGTCTTTCCGGATAAACAAAAGCGACACGTGGCATCATATTTTTGCAGTGAGACCAGCCTAATTAAATCAGGGTATATTTTCCTAGTCTCCGACGTGGATTTCGAGGCCTTGACTTGTTCCGAGGCCATTATTGTTAACTAAAGCCACAGTACGGTGGACATGCACTATCCGAGACCCCTTTGTTGCAGCTAGTGGAGATCCACGTGGAAAGATATAACAATGATGAAGATCTTTATTTGAATGATTGACGTGACTTTTGTGTAAAGTATATTTGTATCTTGTCTTGTCAATGTAACAGCATTTAATGCTTTGTAAGGTTAGGAGAGTCAACTTGATAGCTAGGACTTGATGTCTTGGCCGAGGAGATGAGGCCACGTGTAAATTGATCCAAAGGTCACCATTTGATTTGTAACACTATAAATACCCCCACCATCTAACACAATAGGGCCAATGCAAATTCTGAATGAAAAATTCCCAATACTTGGAGCAATATATTTTTATTCTCTCTCGTTTAAACAGTGTATTTCTACTACAAATTGTGTTTTTATCGATTGGTCTCTTATACAATCGTGTTACATTTATCTTGCCGGAAGCCCGAACGGAGACATCTCGTGTCTTTGAGCTACTCCCACGTTCAATTTTTTTTGGAGTCATCTTGACTGTTGATCGACATTTACGTGTTGGATCAAGCTTGCATATGCACGAGTGGGCCCGGCATCTGTTGGCACCATTTTTTGAGGTCAACAATATTCATGGATATCTCAAAGAGAATACTCAATTTCGTTTATCATTATTACTATTCCGAAGGCTAACTAAATTACAAATTTGAAAACAACAATTTTTTTATTTTTATTTTTTGTGAAAAGGTTAAAAATTGTTGGAATGTAATTATATGTAAATGGTTGTTAAGGCAATAAAATATTTAAATTTAATTCGTAGGAACGTAATTAAACTCTAGAAAATGGTAAGAAAAAAATGAGAAAAGAAAAACAAAGTGAAAACGGAATCCGAGACAAGTGAAAACATTTTCTCCTTAAGACAATATTGCCCCACAATAGTGCTAACTAATTACGGCACTTGTTTTCTAAAATACGATTGATACAACTTGTGGTAAAAGCACTTCAAACCACAAGTAACAGCAAATTTAGAACGAAATTCATTCTACACGAAAATGGTTTTAGAATGAATTTTGAAAAGTATTTTACAGGAGTTTTCGATGTAATACTCAATGCAAATGATATTGGATACTTAATAGACGTCCATATGGTCCTTTATATAGAAGAGGGAAGGTAGTAAATGAAATGTCATGTCCCAAACTCAACAACTTTTGCCAAATATCGCAGCATTTGATGTCGCTAGCTTATCGCGCTAACGATAGAGTAAAGCCATTTTTCAGCCCCGTATATTCTCTTTTCTATCCAACTTTGGACCACAATTTCTCATTTATCCGGAACTGATTTTGAGATTCCAAATGTGTCACGATGATCTACTTGACGAGTAGAACACGTTATTCTATTTATATTCATAATTTGATTATCGGATCAAGTCCGAATATTTGGTCGAAGTGACACGAAAGTTACTTTTCCATAATTTATTTTTATTCTCTAAATCAAATTCCAACAAAAACGACGACAAAGAAAAATGTGCAAAAAATAATTTTTTTCTATTTTCGTTAGTGGGTGTTTTTTCTTGGCATCCACTACACCACATTCTTTTTAAATCACTTTCAAGTTTCAACTATGTGAAATAAATTTCATAATGCAGTGGAAGAAAATACAACCATGCTTGGTATTCTGTCACATGGCATCATTTCATTTGACATTAAAAAAAGGTTTTTTTAATCAATCTTTTTTCGACAACACAGCAAATGTCATCCATAGCTTAAGGAGGGAGTGTGCAAATAACATAATCCAAGAAAATATAAGTGTAATTCATAGCAATCATTCTACGTGTACATTCTCCTTTATATTAAGTTTAACACTCTTCCACATTACATTCATCAAAGACATTGATTTCTACAACACACTATTACATCACTGACTAAATTTTGACACAATAGGGAAAATATTAACGAGAATGTAAAGGATGCTGTCAATTAGGTATTTATGTAACGCCTTATACATAAAATAATAGAGTGGCCCAACAAAAAATAGTTTAATAACCCTTAGGAGGAAAATAACAAGATTCATCGTACCTATGTCGCATACTTGGAGTGTTTCCAGCATCGTTCATCATTAAGTCATACAACAATGCAAGCTATAATCGTAAACACAATGATCAGTATGGTGTTGTACATGCATGCCGGCATATTCAATTGTGTACTGAGGATTCATACCGAATTTGTACATATACCAGTACACTACACACAACAATCATGACATGACATATAATCTCAAGATGCAAGCGATGACACACATATCCATTGTGTGCAGCTCAAAATCGTGCTTCTTAAGGTCACCAAGTGACATGCCACGCAAGTATCAAATTGTATCAAAAAATTTTAAGTAATGGATATCATACGAGTAAATCACGTAGATATAAACCTAGATATTTTGTACTGAGATTGAAGGCTCCATTACTTACCTTGTATAACTGGATTTTATGTTAAAACTTGCACAATTCGAGTATTCACAAGTTAATTACGACAATACGACTTAGCAAGATCAACTTAAGGGTCAAACAAGATTTAAAATGCCAAAAATAGGATTTTGAGAGATTGAAGGGAATGTGGCACCTTGGTCTATCAAGAACAATGCTATCAAGCTCTATCACCAATCTACGAGACAACTGATCCCATTAACGAATGTATAAAAATAAATTATGACTTTATAAAACTATATAATAGTAACTTCACTGTGATGCTTAACATGAAACTTAATAACATTATTCATTTTTTAAATTTCGTCTTGTTTCGCCTCACGAAAATTCGCAATGGGACGGAGATGGTGCCTTCCTGATCTTGTCCTGCTTTATCCCTAATCTTAATCCTCCACTAACCTCTATTTCTAGGTAGGCATGTCACCTTATGATGTTGTGGCTCCCAAAAAATTGATCATGTAATACTCACGTGCGATTTTGCAGAATCTTGTACATAATTTGTACTCTTGGACTACAAGCGCAACCTATACGAAACATCACAATATAATTGCTCTTTTCTAAAGATTGAGACCAAACTACACTATAGACTAAAAGTTGAGAATCTTTGCTAGTAATTTCACATTAACGCGTAAGTTTAATTTGTTGCCTAATCCAAATATTCCACTCCCAAATGGAATGGATATTAATATTATATTAATAAATGTTTTTTTTTTGTGAGAATATATAATTAAGAAATTTAAAAATTATGTGTTCCGTAATGATTAAAAAAATAATAATAATTCCCAAACAAGCCCTGATTAAAAGCATAGAGAAGAAGAAAGTTAGAAAGGCAGAGGGCGGGGCAGATTATTTGTATGGAAAAGTGGGCCCACGCACTCAACTGGCTTATGTACGAATCAGGTGGTCGGGAACATGATATGATGGGTGGGTGAGTTATCACCTGATTACTTTTTAAATAGGGACAACAAACCCTAGATATAGACTAGGGTACGTGGACGGTGGTGTTGTATTGACTTTGTTTTCTTTTTTCTTAAATTTTGTTGGATTATGGTACTTGGACAATTTGTTGGATTATGGTACTTTTACAAAAAAAAAAAAATTGATAAATAAGGAATTACATGAAATGACGTGAAGGAAAAAGATTAAATGAAAAGGTTAACTGTATTTTAAATTAAAAAATGATAGAATATCACATGGCATGATGTATTTCATTACACAAACCTTTACGTATATGTAATAAGATCCAAATTTGTTTCTTCTCATTCTGAAATGTCTGCAGTTATAATTCCTAAATAAAGTTTTTTGTAGAATTAAGAAATTTACAACCTCACGAATAAAATTTATTTACACTTCACGTAGTTTGTAAATTTACATTTTTATCTCACATTTTGAAGTATGGTGACAGAAAATTTTTATTAATATCTCATTATAGATAGTTAAATAAACTAAAATATCCATAAGGACCATAACTAATTCAGTTTTTTAAACTAGTTTTTTCTCAACAGTTCAATCACTATTTCATTCTCATGAAAAAAAATTAATTATTTTCTTTCTTTTTCATCTATCCCTTCATATATTAAGAATTGGTAAAGTTTTTCACTTTATCAATCACATAATTACAAGTACAGAATTTTTTGACAGTAAATCTTTACAAACAACACATGAAGCGACATTATCGAAAGATGGGAAAAAAGAAAAAAAGGGTCTAATCATATTTTTTGTCACGTCAGTATTGGTACACATTCAGCTAAACGTTCCTATACTCGTGACTTTATTGAAATGGGATTAGCACTTAGTAGCTTAATTGAATAGATCATTTATATGACGTACGGTGTCTCTATTGGACTATGATTATTTAATTTTACCGACGGGTGGAGTGGGGGCTAGAGGATATGAGGGTATCTTGTGATTATGATATGGTGATCTTGATGTATTGTGGGACTCGCATTAATGTGTGATGGATCTTGACCCCATGCATGGAACAAAATTCTTCGAGGGATACTCAATAATTACAAGGTGGGGGTTACTCACTAATAGAGAAGATTCAAAATTAGACGGCAGTCCCTCGACCATAAAAAAAATTATTTCGATTTTTAACCCTTTCTTTACCTTTGAAACCTTGTTGGTGTCCGCACTTAAGGTTACTTCGAGTCCACTTAAGAAGATGTTAAAAGGAGTTTAATGAAAAAATAGTTTCAAAAAGATGTCGGACCATGAGTCAATCCAAAATGAGTTCAACCATAAGACCATCGTCATCAATAAACATCATTGTTGCCCAATTGAAATGAGATTCCCTAGTCTGCACCTTCCAGCAACCACTACCATGGAGACAAGAGTCACCTCAGACGTCAACGTAGTGTCTCTCACTTATTAGAAGCGAAAAATAGTTACTTAGGCAACAGATTGTCATGACCTATGTTACATGCTACGTCTTAGATTAAATGATAGTCTGACAATGCCGAATTCGATATACAGTCAAATCACTTCAAACATGGTTGACGAATTCCTATTCAAACGCTTATAAGTTATAACTAAAGACAATGATCCCTTACAAAAGACCGAACTAGGCAATTATCTGCAATATACTTCTAAAACAAAATACTTCTAAAGAAGATTTTCCTTTTTCTTTATGTCGTTCTAGCGATTAAGCAGGATTACATTATTAAAATTCTCTTTAGCAGATGTTAATTTTAGTCATCAATAAATATATAATTAGAGACTAGAGATTGAATGTAAATTCATGTAAAAATAGAGGTTAAGGACTCAAATGACACATTACTCGCAGGGCAGGGATCTCTGTCGTAATTTCTCTCAACAAAGTGATAATTTAGGGTTTAAAAAGAGTAAACAAAATCCCATTAGTGGCACAAAGAAAAGTGTAGAAAAAAGTTAGTTAAAATGGTCAAAAAGAGAATTGATTGTTGGCAGCAAAACATGAGACAAACCGGGGCTGAGTTTTGGTATTATCTTAACAATTGATTGTAATTTAAAGTTGTCTTATCATTATATGGGAGTGAGTTGTCAACCTAATCATTGTACTTAAGAAAGCTATTAGCATTGAGTAATGTTATAAAGATGGGAATGTCTTTTTTTGTTGAAAAGATATCAATTTTGAATCATCAAGTGGGGGGCTAGCTGGACACGTGTCTATCATACAAAGGCGAACTTTTTTTCTTTTTGATAAAGAAATCGAATCCAGAAACCACAGCAACTGTATGGTGCATATTCTGCCGTATTCAAAACCAATGAAAGATTGCTAAGCGTTGTTCCGTAAAAATTCTGTTAATTTTTTTCTATACATGTAGCATAACTGAAAGAAATTTTATGTATAAATAGATTAAAATCGTGTTTTGCTTGTGTAATGTGTCTTATGAGCTACATTGTTGCAAAATAAAAAAAATAAAAAAAATTGTACCCATCTTATTGCTTGATTCCATAAATACTCAATAATTGATATGTAATTTTAAATAGAAGTAAGTAATATAATGAACAAAATTTTATTTTTTAAATTATTTAACATGTTCGTGTTATTTTTTTTTCTACTAAACATAAGCCCCTGCTTGAGCCTCATTTTTAGGGCAAAATGCATTTTGTAATAATATTTTCTTAGAAAATATGTGATTAAAAAATAAGAAATTTTTTTAGACTTACATGTAAAATAATTTTACAGGAGAATCTTGGTTAAAAATAAGTTTTGAAAAAAATGGGGGCCAAACACGGGTATAAGCAATAAAGTCGAGTATAATTTGGGGAAAATGGAGAGAGCTTTCTCGAAAAAAATAAATAAATTGTAATACGCAGATGTGTGAATTGTTTTCGCTTAGCCAAAGAAGTCGGTCGATATTATACATTTTGAAGGTCAGTGCCAGGCTTTAAGATGGCTCAGAAACTCTGGCACGATGAAAGAAAAAATTTGAAAATCAATGAATAGTTTATTGAAAGTTTACAATAATTCTTTAAAGAAACCATGACGAGATTATAAAACTGAAATAAATAAACACTTCAATTTTACTGTAAACAAAAGTGAAAGTGTTGCCAAAAGTTTGTTCATATCGCGTTTCTGGATCCGAACATTTCCAACTTGCATTTTGGAACAAATAGTCTTTTTGAATGGATTCCGTCCAAAATACCATTACATTAAGTTTTATTTTAATTTTTGTTTGGAGGGACAATTTTGTCAAATAAAAAAATAAATAAATTTTTTTCTTTTAAAAAATAAAAGAATTAAAAAAGAAAAAACAAAATGTAGACATGTAGTCATTATTTCCTTTAACTCGGACTACTAACTCTACACTCGACCCACACTATTATCAATGTCACTCCTTATTAGTGTAATCGCCACCATCACCACCGCTCAATGAAAATGACTCAACACTCAATGAAAATAAGGCCTTGTTTGCTATAGATTAAATCAAAATTTTAGCATATTTTAATAAAATTTGATGAAATGTGTGGTTGAAAAGTTATGAGACTCATGAAATACATGATTAAAATTAATTGTTGACTTTAACTTTGAGAAAAATTTAGATTAAAATTTCTACCAAACACTGACTAAATAAATAACAAAATTTTAAAAAGAATTGAAAAATACGCTCATCTTTCTCCAATTAAATTTGTGAAAATTACACTAAACCAGCTATTTAGTTTTGACTTTTAAAAAATCAGGTTTTTACTTTATTTAATCAAAAATCAGGTTTTAATTTCACAAATAATATTAATAATATTATTTTTAAATTAAATTAAATATATACCCACCCTACTACCTACCCCACCAACTTTATTTAAATATAAAATCCAACCAAAACCTAATTCATTCCATTTCATATCTCCCATTTCTTTCGACGCCGCCGCCTCCGCCTCCACCGCCAGCTCCGGCCACCGTCCGCCGCCCCTCCCCCTCCCCTCTTCTCCTCCCTCCCGTCTGTTTCTTCCCCTCCCCGCCCTTCCCCCGCCGTTTCTCCCCCCTCCCCCTGCTGCTGCAAAGCGCAGCGGCGTCTCAGCGCTGCTGCAACGCGTGCGGCAGGTCACGCGACTGTTGGTGTGCGACATCGCGACGCCGCTCTTGCCGGTCTGCATTATTATTATTATTATTATTATTATTATTATTATTATTATTATTTCCTTCTTCCTACTACCAGATCTTGGGTTTTTGAGTTATGGTGATATTGGGTTTTTATTCATTCTCAAATCTTGTTAGTGATTTGCACATTGTGATTTTTTTGAAAATGAAAATGGTGAGGTGGTGATTATTTTTACGTTTTGGTGGTGTTGAAACTGTTGTGGCGATGATTCTGTGTTGTTGTGACGGGTCGAAGGCGTTGGAGGTGGCGATCGCGAGTCTCTGTGACCTAGGTAGGTGTCTGTGACCTAGGAATTGTGTCTGTGACTCGTTGAAATAAAGTTGCGACAAGTAAAAGTTTTGATTTTTTTTCAATCTGTGACCTAAGTGGGTGTCCGTGACCTAGAATTTGGGACTGTGACTCGCTGAAATAGAGTGTGACCTAGATGGGTGTCTGTGACCTAGGAATTGTAACTGTGACTCGTTGAAATAGAGTTGTGACAAGTAAACGTTTTGATTTTTTTCAATCTGTGATGGGGGAAGGGTGTTTAGGTGACTGTGACCTAGCTATTGTGGTTCTTTTTGGTGTCTGTGACCTTACTATTGACCTGTGACTTTGAAATTGATAATTTGTAACTTAAAAAGGGAATCTGTGACCTTAATTTTTTTCATCTGTGATCTCGAAATAATCTGTGACCTATAAAATTTTAAATCTGTGACTTCGAAATAATCTGCGATCTACAAATTTTTTTATCTGTGACCTCGAAATTACCCGTGACCTACAAATTTCTTGATCTGTGACCTCGAAAAAGTCACCGGATCGGAGCAGTCGCCGGATCGGAGCGGTCGCCGGAGTAGTAGCCGGAGCAATGGTGGTGGTGGGGTGGGGTGGGGTGGGGTGGGGTGGGGTGATTTTATTATATTACAGTTAAATATTTAATTTAATATAATAATTATGAAATGTAATTAATTAATTTAAGAAAAACCTGATTTTTGTAATTTTAAACTGTTGGGCCTGATTTTTAATTTTGGAATAGTAAACACCTGACCCATAAACTTTTTCCATTAAATTTCACACCACACCCACCGCCAATCGTTAAGGATGTCAATTTGGTTCGTCGGCTCGGGCGGTCCATGGCTCGGCCCGAAAAAGCCAGACTCGGGCTAGACCTTATTTTTGGGCATCGACCCAATCCCTACGAGCCACACGGGCCTACCGGTACGATTGCCCAATATGGCCAATTAAAAGGGCCTTTTACGGCCTGTGTACAATTGCGGTCATCTTGAGTGCAAAAGTAAGCGGCTACAAGTTGCTTGCATCAGTTGCATGCACGCAGGCAGCTGTAGCATTGCATATTAACGTTACACGGGCAGCTTTATTTATTTATTTTTTATATTGTTAAAAAAATTTCAAATTTCAGGATTTAAAAAAATAAATCGGCTCGGCTTGGCACGATAAGACCCGAGTCAAGCCCTGTTTTCTTTGTCGAGCTTTGGCTCGACTTGGCTCGAGCCAAAAAAGCCCAATACATTTTTTAACCGAATCGCGACCTTCGGCTCACGAGTCGGTTTGACTCAACTCGTTTACCCCCTACCCATCGTCGACACCACAAGTAACAAGTCCCAACCGCGCCACTGTTAACTTTATGAAATAACAAAATCGATATGAAGATGAAAGGCGGTCTCAGTTGTGGAGGTGGTGGCAGAGATGGGTGAGTGGAATAACAAAGTGATTATGTTTTTATATTTTAATTTTTCCTAATTCGTTTATTTTATTTTTGATTCTTTTATTTGACGAAATTATTTCCACGAGTAAAAACAAAACAAGAGCAATTACTTTCCATGCTCAAAACTAACTAGGGATGACAACTGTTCGGTTCGGGGTTGGTTCGGCCAAAACCATAACCGCACCACCAAATTTTTAGTCATACCATAATCGCACCATAGCCACGTAAGTCAGTTCATATCTCGATTCGGCTCGATTCATAACCATGAAAAATAAATTATTTTTTATAATTCCAAACTCCAACCGTCAAATTAAGAAAAAAAAAAATTATGAAGAAAAGTCAATAAAAACAAAAACACAATATTAAGCCAATTTAGCAAACAATATCCCAAATAGAGACGTGCAAATGACAATAACTATAAACATAAAAATTACTTGACAGATATATGAAAAATGAAAGCAGAAATAAAAAAATAATTATTACCTGCTAGATTGGTAAATTACCAAACTCTCGCAAACAATATAACCTAAAATATATTTTGAATTTTGGAATTTCATTAATAATATCAGCAAAAAGCCACATTAATTCTGTAACTAAATTAATAATTCGACTCTCTATTTCTTATTAACATAGAGAAATTAAAGAACGCATAAACTAGCAAGCAAAACAAACTAAAAATCACATTTTTCGAGCCATGCATCATATATTTACATAATATTATAAAGAAAATGCAATCAAATATAATGTATCTGAATTTTGTTGAATTAAACATGGAAGATGGTTTGAAGCCAATGGACACAGAACAACTCAGAGAGTGCTCACAAGATGGTAGACTTCGTTGCTGATTACTACAATTTGAAGTATGACAAACTTTGGGTACATATACACCAATTCCCCTTAAAATTAAAAGTATATCTACATATTTTTCGCATGATCGCTCCAAGAGTACTACTATGTCAAGTCATAAAAATGTATTAAAAAAAAAAAACTTCTTTTAATATTTTATAACACAACATTGTTATAAACCTTATTTACTATTTTGTCCTCAGGGAGTCTTATAACTGTCACATAAAGTATGGTTGGTAATTAAACAATTTCAGGTAAAAGTTTTATTGATTTTGAGATAAATTAAAGTTTAGTGATTCGATTGAGACTGTCACTGATAGTTTAGTGATCACAGATGTAATTCACCAAAAAATAATATGTAGGAATGATGAGTAATAGTATTTATCATGATGATAATGTGACAATGCATTACTCCTCACATTTCTCTCTCTCTCATAAAAATTGAACTGTTGAATCTCATTATTCTATATATGCTGTCACATTACCGATATTCTATCATCATAATAATAAATAACATTATTATTTATTCAGGAATGATACTCTATACCAAATTCAGGTAAAAGTTGGGTATGGGCTTGAATCGGGCTGGATTATGGAACAGTCTAACCTCATTAAGTCCTCTTGGACTGCATCAACAACTTGAATTCAACAAAGACTACTTTACAAATTGGGAAAATTTCTCACTAAAATAGTTTTAAAATACAATTTCAAAATTATCAGATTTGTAAAAATGAAAATTCAAAAATCAAATGGTATCTGACATTGACGTGTTTTGATAAATGATTGTGACTTATAAATTAAAATTAAAATAGACCACAATTTTTTATCACACAATTTATATGTTACAATCACATACTAAGTCACAATTATAAAATTTATAGGTCACAATCATTTTCTTTACAAATTACCCCTAATTTTTGATAAAAAAGAAGAAGAAGAAGTTAAATACCTAATTAATGAAATTGAAACTTAAAAAACATGATTTCTGGTAATTTTCTTTACAAATTACCCCTACGGCCCTCCCCGCCTTCCCTCTAATTGTTTTAAAATAAACTAGTGTGTGTTTTGTAGGGATTTTTTGGGGGAAGAATTGATTTTGAATAGTGATATGATGAGAAATGTGTGGTTGAAAAAGAAGATAAGATTATTGATGTGATAGAAAATATTATTTTATTGAAGAATGTGTGGTTGAAAATGAGAATTGATTTACTGTTGAAAATGAGAATTTTTACCAAACATAGCCAAAAACTTAAAATCGGGCCTTGTACTTTACTAGTAGTAGTAGTAGTAGTATGAAATTATATTTAGTGGATCCCTACCCGATTGATAATGTCTAATGTCTACACTTTCAATTTAATGTCTGCTAGACTATATTCTTAGACGGTCCAAACCCGATAGACGGTATCTCAGTTCTACCTCACACACGTATGCTAGAGACCATATTCTCAGTCGACTCCAACTGATACTTTCGTCTATCTCACATATTTAAATTTGTAATTTATAGAAAAGTAACATTTAAACACAACCAAACATGCTCTAAGCACAATCAGAGCATCTACTGGTCAAAGCAATCACCGCGATATGAACCACTCTTGGTTTCCGTAGAACTATACAGCATCATGTTTAATGAAACAAACAGTACAATATCATGAAAACTGTCAACAGTTGTGGGAGTATATCCAAAACATTACAATCAATAGAATCTGTTATGTGGGGAATTCCCCTTGCTAAAATTAGAAACCCTTCCATCGAAAGCTAATCGAACTAACAAGAAAATCACCATAATACAACCAAACCCACCCGAAAAACAACCAACATATATATAGAAATAGAAATGCCATTCTTAAATATATTACACAAACCTACTTAATCACCAACATTAGGCTATGCGTGGCGTTTCTAAGTTCTTGCTCAGCTCCTCCAACTTCTTCATTCTCGTTTTCTCGCTTTCACTTACCAGCTGTGTACCATTACCAAAAACAATGATAAGTATTAATCGCAAGTTGATTTCTTTTCCTGAAAATAATTATAATCATAAGCGAATAGGGTATCGTTATTTACCTCCATCAATCTTGTGATCAACTGTACTTTTTCTTTGTTCTTTTCTTCGAAAGCTTCGAGGGCTTCTTTGTACTCCCTCTCCTGTGATTTTAAGAAATCAAATCAAATTTACTCGAACAATAACCAGAAATCTTCAGTAGTCTTATATTCAAGAAAGTACTATCTATTGACATATTGCACCTTCTTCTGGCATGTTTGTCCAAGTGGTTTTAACTCCTTATTGACCGAATCAACCTTCTTGCGAACCAGTGAAACTTCCTTTCTCATAGGATCTGATAGGGCGTCGAGTTCCTGATAAAGTAGTTTCAAGAAATTTTCAAGAATGAACTTTTGATACCCAATTATGCCTCGACACTTCCTACATGAATTTTAAATTGTTCATGATCTATATACTTTCCACTATGCAAATTAATCTACACTTTCAACAAACAAAACATATATACACGAAGAGCGCGACTCATCTAAACGTTGAACTATCCCAGCTAAAATCTAAAGATATTAGATACAACAAACTATTTATTTAAATTATGTCTTCAACATGCTCATTCGCAGTTTCATAAATAGATGACAACGAAACCTCTGCCTGCTCGTAAATTAAACTTGTTCAAGCTTAAAGACAAGACCGATCAACACTCAGATTCAGCCACTCATGTATACTGTGGAAGACACAAAACCCCTAAATTAAACTGCTTAATTTTGTAAGTTCACAGGGTTTTGTTCCTTCAAAACATATACCAAACATCTCTGCTTCGATTATTTTATTCCAAAGCTCCGAGTCTAAAATATTCGAAAGCTACACAAAATAAAACTACAAGCCCATGAGTTAATTTACGAAGTTTCTTCTCTTAATTATGCATAATAATTGATGCAAACTAAATTATTATCCTATAATTTCATTATTTTAAACTGATGCCTCAAAATCATGTAAATGTACACAAAAGAATAAATAAATATATACCTCCCTGATTGTAGCCAAACGCCTAGTTTCTTGTTCAATCCGACCCAACTGTGCTTGAACTCTCTCCTTAACCTCCATTTTCTTCTTCTCGATCTCCTCCTCTTTAGCCCTAAATGTCAAAAGAGCAGATTTCGACATTTCTTCCTCTTCTTTTGTCATGATCCCAGTGAAACTCAGACTTCCTGAAATCTGCCTTGTTTGCATCACAGACTGTTGGGTTTCAATTAACTTCTGATTTTGCATAATTTTTCAAAAAAAAAAAAAAATACTTCTTCTTCTTCTTCTTTTCTTTTATCTTTTGCTTTTGCTTTGGAATGACTAATGATGAAGGGCTCCCACTTTGTCCCCCGTTTGCAGGCTTAAATGGTTAAAGTTTTCGGAGCAGGCCGGCTTTGGTAATTCTTTGTGACCCACAGGAGAAGAAAAATAATTAACGAGCTTTTTTCTGGTTTGATAAAGATGGAGTGTGCGTTGCTATTTGAGCGAATGAAATGGTCCAACTGCCAACTACTCCAACGGATAGCTTTGCATTTTTCTCTTTGGATTCTTTGTTTATTTAATATAATAATAACAGAAAAGATATAGAGACAGAGAGAAGTTCAAATTTTTTGATAGAAAATAAATAAAAATTAGATTTTGACATGAAAGTATCCAAGTTGAGCTAAATGGTTTAAATTCTTGGATTTTGTCTCACTTCAAACCAAACTTTGGATCGATTCTCAATTTTTCAAACAAATCAATCAATCTGATGTGATTTCAATAACACTATTTAACATTAGCCCATGTTTGTCTACCATTTTTCAAAAAATTATTTTCTACAGTAATCAATCTCTACCACACATTCAAATAATAAAATATTTTACACATAAACCGATAAAGTTTCTTTCAATTTCAGCCACACATTTTCCAAAAAATACTATTCATTACACAATTTTCTTCTCAATAATGGTTGACATACAAGCACTATATTTGTTAAAACTAACTTGTCGAGATTTTTTTCTCTCTCTATTTCAGGGGTGTTTGTCAACTTACTTTCAATTTTATAAAATACTCAAAATTTATATTTGTTTGATCTTTTTGAAAATATATTTTTGAAAATAAGTCCTCGTTTGATCTACATTATTATCTCATTAAAATAAAAAATATGACTATTATCCATCATATTAACATTTAAATTCAAATAACTCTTAGGGTCCGTTTGATTGCAAGAGTGAAATTTGGGTGGAAAGAAAATGAATTATAGGGAATTGAATTGTCTAGAATTGTTTATTTGGGAATCGCCAATTAATTGTTTTTAATTGGTATAATTTTTCACCTGAAAATTGTTGAAATTTTGGATTTTTTGGTGTTTGTTTGACTTTATTTTCTATGAAAATTGTCGATTAAAGGTAATTTTTTTTACAATTGTCCATAGAATTTATTTTCATTGCCAAAAAAATTTTTACATAAAAAAAAAAGATTGAAAACCATTTTCTCACCAAAGTGGTGGGAAAACCAATTCAACAAAAAATGGAAAAATGGGTCACGTGGGGGTGGGAGAAAAATATTTTCCGTTAAAATTTTTTGCTATCAAATATGGCAAAAGTAGAAAATGTTTTCCAAGGAAAAAAAAGGGCTTGTAAAAAAAGACCTATCAAACAGGCCCTTAGTCTTCAGAAAATGGTAGCCCTTCGTCTCAGCGGCTCATATATTTTGTTGTTTGAATTTCTCAATTGTATTTATTTTTGCTATTATTTCTTAAGCTTGCAAACTTAGTCCACTTATTATTGAGCGGTTTGTTGCAATCTTATTATTCTCAATCACATTAGGTAATTATCAGTTCATGCTATTATTTTTTTTCCCTATTTTTACCAAGTCAATTTTTTATTTGTTTGGATTTTATTTTGTAGTGAAAAAAATATTGTAAATTTCTCCAATTTTAAAATATATATATTACAAGATAATATTATTTACATAAATTATTTCATTTTACTGAATAATCAAAATCATCGAATAAAATGCTATAAAACAATTTTTAAAAATTTCAAATCAAACATTTTTTTTTTTTTTTGAGAAACAGTTTTTCAGAATAATAAATCAAATGTGTTTTTACACTTTTTAAACGAACTCTAAAAACAGAAAAATGAAAATTGAAACGTAAACCAAACGAGTTCATATGATTCTCAATTGAACCAACCCGTGGACCAAGTTTCGTTTACATCGTTCAATATACAAAGGGAAGAATACATAAATAAGGTGTTTACTTATACACATTTCAAAAATACCAAAATATGTTTCAAATTTCAAAATTCAGGTTTCTTTTAAATTTTTAATTATGAAATAATAATTATTAAATTAATTTATTATTAATATTTAATTCTACTATAAAATAATTAACCCACCCTAACTTCCACCACCCCTACAACTCCGGGGGTATTCCGGCGACCGTTCTGGCCACTACTCTTCTCCGGCGATCGTTCTGACGAGTTTTTCGGCGACTGATCCGATTCTGGCGAATATGTTAAGGTCACAAATCTGTATAATTTGGTCACAATTTAAAATTTTTTAGGTCACAATTCAAAATTTTCGTAGGTCACAATTTGTTCATCGGTCACAACTTAAAAATTTAAAAGTCACAATTTTTTATCGGTCACAAATCACAAAATTTATAAGTCACAATACTTATTCAAGTCACAATTTATCAATTTATTAGTCACAATTAATAATTTTTAGGTCACAATTTATCAATTTGTTGGTCACAATTAATAATTTTTTGGTCACAATTAATAATTAATGGTCACAAACAATCACCACCATCAAAACGGTTTGTGACCACCACCAAGTCACAAATCACGCGCCGAACACACAACCACCACTACACACTACCACCGCCTGCACACCATCTCAAAAATCAACACAAAACATGCCACAAAATCACCACAGTAAATATATTGAGAAAAGTTCAGAATGGCGCCACTGGAAATCTGTGATCCGCCGTAGATGCTAGGTAAATGTAACGCCGAATAACCCAAGTACAAAACCACCACCCTCACTGTCGCCGCCACCGCTAGATCCACCATCACTGCCGCACCTCCACCAACACAACAGACAAAAACCACTAACATCAATGCCAACACCACCATCACCGTCAGCATTCTACCACCGCACCACCACCGTCAACATCTCACCCAACATTTTGAAATGGGTAAAAGAATTACCACTACCACTACACGACCACCTCCACCTACAAGCTACAACCGCCAAACACTTCTACCACAAACTCAGAGGAGAGCAGACGACGGGAAGGAGAATCGACGACAGAGATGTGCCTTTTGGGCGGCGGGAGATGTGCCGTTTGGGTGGCGCTTGGGCGACACAGAGACGGAGAGTAGAGGGAGCGTCGTTTGGGTTGCGCAGAGACGGAGAGTAGAGGGAGCGTCGGCGGTTGGACTGCAGCGGCGGTTTTCTGAGAGAACGGGGAGAGAGAATGGGTACGAGGGGAGAGGATGAGAGGGTAGGTCGAATGAAAATTAGGGTTTGATTTGGGTTATTAATTGGGATGAAATTATATGTTAAGGTCGAACCCTTCGATCGCCGGTGAGAGAGTGTAGAAAATGGTGAGAGATGTCGAGGGGGAGAACGTGGCGGCGGCGGGAGGAGAAGAGCAGTGGTGGCGGCGGGAGGAGAAGAAGAAGAGCCTGAGAGGAGAAACCGACTGGAGGAGAAGACCTAATTAATTTTAGGTTTTGAGTGGGTTATTTTAAATGTGATGAAAATATATATAATTAATATTTAATTAAAAAGAAAAACCTGATTTTAGAAAAGTTAAATTAGTGACCAGTTTTATGAAATTGGTATCTTTAAATACCTCTCTGGGTGTAATTTCGTCATATACAAATTATAAGCTATTAGGACGCCGATTTCCAAGTTGATTCTTGGTTTTTCGATCAAATCGATTGAATTAGTTCAACTTTCAAATACTAATATTACCTGGAACTAATTCATCTTATTAGATTATATATTAATTTGTATATATTTTCAAATTATTTCTTGCTTTTATTTATTTCACAATCACACATTTCATTAACTTATATTAAAATTTACTAAAAATATGATTTTTATCCAAATCAATAGGGCTTAATTTAATTTAACAAAATATAGGGTTGTTTGAGCCTCATTTTTTTTCTTTTTAAATAGATTTTATAATAGTGATTTTTTAATATTTATTTTTTGGGAAATATGTGATTAAATAGTATAGATTGTTATTGTTGTTGTCATCATCAACTAACTTTTGAATTCCTCCAACGTCGGATGTGGTAACACAATATTTACCCACAAAATATAAATTAAAAAAAAATGGTGTGTGGTATATATTTGGTATGTAGTATATTTCTGCCTGCCCATGAGATGGGACTTTTGACATGGGATATTTTGATTATTAAGTTCAACCTTGCTACATTGTTAGACAGATTTGTCACATTTCTTAACAGAATATCATTTTGTTAATTTTTAAAAAAAGATAGTTTTTGCATCAATCAATTGTTGTCACACCTTCATTTGTCATCCAAATGTCAAATTCATTTGATTGTCAATATTTTTAATGAAAAATATGTTTTTTCATTTAATTTCCTACTTTTGTGCTGTTTGATTGAAAAATTTTTATGCGGAAAATATTTTCACATAACCATATTTTCATTGAAAACAAGAAAAATATTTTCTTTATGGAGATGTGGTTTTTATTTTTCATATAATTCACTCTCTCTTTCTCCCTCTCATCAATAAAAAATTGACAAATATAATATTTTTTAAGTTGGAAACTAAATCAATTAAACACATTTAATTAATAATTTTCATACAAATAATTTATAGATAATTGATTTGTTTATAATTTATTTTCTTTCCATGCAAATTTAAATCAAATACAATTCCATGTATTGTAAAGAGAATGGTTAAAGTAGTTTGATGATGGAATGGGAAGGTTCAGCTAACTCACCTAAATAAAACTAAATTACAGAAAATAAAATGTGAAATCCGCAAGGAAAAAGCAGATGAGTACGAAATTGGGAGCTCCACCTGCAAGAGCCGTTAGCTAACCTTCTTACTAAGGAAAAAAAAAATGTAATGCTTTTTTTTTTTTTTTTTTAATATTTGATAAATAGGTGTATATATCGTATAAATATTTTTAAGCAACTTTTTATTTCAGAGCTTGTTTGAGATAATTTTTTCAAGTGAAAAATTATTTTTTTTGAGAATATAATTAAAAAGTATGAAAAAAAAAAATATAATAGAATGGACGGTTAAAAATAATTTGTGAAAAATTTTGATTTTCAAAAATCTCTTCCGAACAAGTGCTCAATCTTATTGAAAAATGCGAACTAAAGATTAATTTCACCCATAACTACCGAAACTTTTCACTTAGTGTCACTATGTCCACCAAACTTTATAGGGTAAGTAGCACTGGGTCCCTAACCTTGAATATTTTGATGATATGGGGTCCCAAAACTTTGACTTGTAGCACTTGGTGTCCTGCTTTTTCAAATTGCTACGCCCCAAATTCGTTTATAAAGGAAAACATCAGTTTGACTGTTAGATGACCAAATTTTGATTAAAATGACAGTATACCCTTAGTTTGATTTTAAAAAAAAAATGTAAAAGGACATGATTTTTTTAATGAAATATAAAAAATTCTAATGAAAGAACTTTGTAGTTTTATCTATTTCTATCATAAAAAAATTGAATTTGTGTTTGAATTAATGACGGTGGTGGCAGCAGCTACTTTGAGCATGTTTGGTGTGGTGGTGGCAAATGAGCCGAGCGGCTCGTCGGCTCGCCCGCTCGGCTCGTACTGTTCACGCCCACGAGCCGCTCGGGCTCGTAAAAAAACAAGCCCGAGCACGAGCCGAGCGGGCTCATGGGCTAGACGAGCCGAGCCCGCTCGGCTCGTCACTGTTCACGAGCGGCTCGGCGAGCGGCTCGCCGAGCCGCTCGTGAGACGAGCCGCCAGGCTCGTCTTAGACGAGCCCACCCAAGTAAAATAAAAAAAAATAAAAATAAAATAAAATAAATTTAAAAGTGACCAGAACGGTCACTGAACGAGTGACCGTTCTGGTCACACAAGTGACCAAACGGTCACTGGTTCAGTGACCGTTTGGTCACTGTTCATTAAAAAAATTTTTTTTTTTTTTTCCTTCTAATTTTCTCCAATTCTTCTCCTATAAATACCCAACCCATTACAACATTTTTTTCCCACCAAACTTTCATTCTATACTCTCTACTCTACAATTTACAATTTACAAATCATTATCAACAATTCTATAATTCTCTTCTACATTTTTTTACATTAATATTATCTTCATTTTACAAATTCACATTTCTACATTTCTACATTTCTACATTCTATTTCAACAATTCACAAATGGATCCACGAGCATTTGTTGAAAACTTGTTCGGTATGGAAGGTGAAACACCTGCCCAAAATCAATTTGGGAATGAATTTGCCGGTCTCAACCAACTACCAATTCCAGAAGACATTGACGATTTCGACGTTCGTGAAGGCGATGCCGATCTGATTGATTTGGATGACGTTGATGTTGATTCCAGTGTTCCTATTGATTTGGAACAAGATGAAGAACCATCACTAAATATTCCCGATGCAAGAGGGAAGAGAAAGGGGAAGAAGCAGGCAAAATGTTGGGACCATTTCAAATTGGTTAACACCGGTCGTGTGATCGATGGAGTTCCGGAAAATAAAGCGAGATGTAAATACCGTCAACAACGATCGGCATGGCAAAAAAATTGGAACCACTCACCTCAACCGTCATTACAAAGCATGTGCGGCCAAACATGGGCTTCTTGAACGTGGACAAACGCAACTACGCTTTGGTACTAGTAGAGACGGTGCTACTACTTCGCCACTTTCTACGTGGATGTATTCGGAGGAGGAAGCACGAAAGGGAATGGTGAAGTTCGTTGCCGCGGCGGGAGTCGCCACTAGCAATAGTGGACAACGAACATTTCGTAAACTACGTCAAACAATATCTTCAACCAAGGTACGTTGGGGTAAGTCGAAATACTCTTCGTTCTAATACAATTGAATATTTTCTTAATGCAAAGCGATTATTGATTGGGGATTTAGAAAAATACGGGGTTGTCATATCTTTAACTTCGGATTTATGGGAAGGGATTAATAAGAGAGGTTATATAGCTGCAACTGCACACTATATAGACCCACTTTGGGTTATGCATAAAATTATTGCTTTTAAAATAATTGAGTATCCTCATAATGCTAACACTATATATAATGCAATTATGTTAATAATTAAAGAATATAAATGCGAGAGTAAAATTCGTTCTTTTACTTTTGACAATGCTTCTGTAAATAAAGTAGTTATCGATAAATTGCATAGAGTACTTCAACCCGATTTTGGTGGTTATTTATTCCATATTCGATGTGTGTGCCATATTTTTAATTTAATTGTACAAGACGGTTTAAAACATGTGAAGGACGAAATTAGTCGAATTAGGAATGCACTTACGTATATCACGATTACACCTAATAGAAAACAATCATTTGAAGAATTTTGTGAACAAGTTGGGAACTCTAATACAAAAACTTTTATTACTGACGTAGGTCATAGGTGGAATTCAACTTACTTATTATTAAAATCATGTGAAGGTTTTGAACCGTTTATCACTGAATTTTATAACAATAGGCATATTAGAGACGACGATGATATCTTAAATGAATCCGATTGGAATACGGTATTTAAAATTAAGAAATTTTTGGAAAGTTTTTATACGTCTACGAATATATTGTCTGGTGTTTATTATCCAACTAGTTGCATGGTTTTTGAACGTCTTTATATAACTGCTAGGGCTTTTAATAGATATCAAAATGACCCTGATTTGCATGCGGTTATATATGCTATGGAATTAAAATTTAGAAAATATTGGGAAGAATTACCTATGTTATTTCCTTTAGCATGCGTCATGGACCCCCGATATAATTTATCGGGTACTAAATTTATAATTGACCAAATTTCAAATGCTTTAACTTTTAATATGCCTATTACTTATAGGAATTTGGAACAAACGTTAACTGAGATGTATGAATTATATGCTTCAAGAATAGGTACACAAGTTACTCGTGTACCTACTCCTACTCCCACTAATATAAACGATGACGACGCTGAAGTAATTAATTTATTAGAAAACATAGACTCAATTAGATATGATTCAACTGCATATGCATATGGTTCCTCTAGTAGTAGTAGTATGTCTTCCACTGCATGTACTCAAACTTCGAGTAGTAGTCAAAATGCGTTGCCATCTGAATTAATTGATTACTTTCGTTATACTATGCCTAGTAACAAATCAGTTAAGAAAAGTTCAGAAGATGTAATCGAATTCTGGCGAAATAATGAACGTCGATGGCCAATTGTTTTTGCAATTGCAAAAGATCTACTAACACCTCCGGTTAGCACTGTAGCTTCGGAGTCTGCTTTTAGTGCAGGGAAGAGGGTTCTCTCTGAAATTCGAAGTCGACTAAAAGAAGATATTTTGGAAGCGTGAAGGATTGGGAAGACGCTAATTATCGAATTCAACATAAATATGCCGAAATTGCATGTAATCAAGTAAGTGATATTTAATTTCAATACATTCATTACAAAATTTTATTTTCATACATTTATAATTTTTTTAAAAAAATTGTACACGTAAAAAGTTTTTCGTGTACAATTTTAACTCCGCCTACACGAAATTGAAGTAGCCGGTCCCAAGCCCGGATAAAGGAGGAGGGTTTATCTTTTTTTTTTTTAAATAAATGTATATTTACTATTTTAAAAATTATAAATGTTTTGACGAGCCCCGATAAATGTTTTGGAAAATATATATTTAAAAAAAATAGAAAAAATAGACTTGTAGTAGTAGCGTTATTTATTTATAAAAAAAAAAAAAGGCGAGCCGGGGAGCCGAGCTTAAGCTCGGCTCGCCGAGCCGCCCGCCTTGGGCGAGCTCGGGCGCGAGCCGAGCTCGCGCTCGGCTCGTTGCCGACGAGCCACGAGCTCGGCTCGTGCGAACACGAGCCGAGCTCGTTCGTCAATGGGCCGAGCCGGCTCGGCTCGGCCCATTGCCACCACTAGTTTGGTGGGTGGGGGCAAGTGATTGGACTAGGTTTTTTTTAAGGGTAAGTGATTGGACTAAGTTTGTTTTTAATTTTTTTATTCTTTAATTCTATTCCTTTGTTTTAATTCAAATTATTTCTATTCTTTTCTTTTAACAAACCAAGGGTACAATGATCATTATACTCAAAATTTGTCATTTTAATGGTCAAAGTGTCATTCTCCATTATAAAAGGATCTTAGATACACACATTTGAAAGAATTCGGACTTCGAGTGTAGAAATCAAAGGTTTGGGGACTCATTGTCAAAAGGTCAAAGGTTAGTGCCCCTAGTGCTATTTGCCCGAACTTTGTAAGAAACAAATTAAAGTACGATTGCATGGTAACACTAGGTGGAAAGTTTAGTAGCTACGGTGAACAAATTAAAGTTGGACTTTGCTTGGTGTACATAATTATTGTACATAGGGGTGTCCATAACCCTCACATGGGGTGGAGCCCACAAAAAATGTGGGCTCCACCCCATGTGAGGGTTATGGACACCCCTATGTACAATAATTATGTACACTTAGCATTTTTCATTAAAGTTTTATGGCCATTGGTGAAATTAACCAGTGAAAAAAAAGGTTCTGCATCAGTTAAACATATCGATGGTCTGGAAGAATTGAGTTACTGATCATCTTCATAAGTTATAACATTTTGTGATGAAACCTTATGTTCTCAATAATTGACATTAGAGTCATTTTGAAAATTAGTCATATAAATGCGTAAGTTCAATCTTCCAATGTGTGTGAAAGATCAATTAGTTGAAATGGTCGATAAATATGTGATTGGCTCCTAAGGAAATTGTAACCATGAGATGGTTTCCTTACAAAGTATAAGCGTAAGCGTTGATGGAGATTGTGATAGTTCGCGACTTAAAGAAGACATCACTTGATGGAGAAAAAATGTTGTGGTACTACATTTGAGGGTGATATTGAATAAAAGTTACACAATAATGTCTAATATCAACTAGATGTGAGAATGGTCTTCAATTATAAGAGAATTGACGACTCCTAATAAGTTAATCTTTTAAGCTGGAAACATGTTACATCATAATCCATAAGGAAGCCACATGGACAGAAAAACGCCATGTGAGCAAATGTCAGCATGCCACGTGTTTCCCTATGGTCTTCGTCTACCTAGGAAGAACCAAACCACGAGCCTTGCCCTATGAAGTATTACGTCATCCCTTACAGTCTTCGCAGTAACAGGTGGTGGTGTCAAGTCTTGCATTGAACCACTCCCGACCAAGATGGTGGGGAATGCCCTAATGGGCCAAATGATCTAGCGCCTCTGGGGTGAGGTTCGAAGCCATGACAGTATCAGAGGGTCAACGGAACATGGATATAATGAATATATGGGAATAAACCTTGTAAGTAAACTGCCACATCAATCTTATTATTTTGCCTTTATCAAATTCCAAAAATAAGAAGATATCTCAAGGATATCCAGTCTTACATGGAACAGAATTCCATTGAGGAGAGTTTACCACAATTCATCTAGGATTCTACATGCCAATGACAACATTTAGGGTCAGGGGCGGAGGGAGCGATGGGGGTCCTGGGGGAAACCTGGATCCCCTCAATTTTTTGAGAATTTTTTTTTTTTTTTGTATTTACTAGTTTGTCCTCAAATGAATAAAAAACTTAAACTCTACCAATCTAAAAGCTTAAACTCGAAAGGAACGTTTGTAATAATGTATGATTTTGCTAAATTAAAGATTAGTACTTTATTTTATACGTTTATTAATTTTTTTTTTAATCATGTGTATTAATTTATATTCCTTTGTTTCCTTTCTCCATTACAAAGTACTAGCTTCCCTCATTTTAACAGATAATATTTCAAAAAAAAAAAAAAATTCGGGGACGCTGCCCCCGAACCCCTGTGGGCCCCCCACTCCTTCAATTCTGAGACCCCTCTATTTCAACGGGCTAACTCCGCCCCTGTTTTGGGTTACTACATCTTAGCCAAATTCCACAAGAACTCTTTTTCCTATAAATAAGCATGCATATGTAATGAAAAATGTATGCATTCGTAAACTCTATCCAAATATCTACATATTTGTCTCTTGCAAACTCAATTCTTTATATCAACCCTTTTTCTTGGAAAGACGATCTTCGAGCATAATTGTTACCGTCTAAGTATGCATAGAACATACATACTTGTGGGCAGAGATGTGACACGAGGTCTATTGATAACAAGGACACGAGGTCTATTGATAACAAGGACACGCAAACTTTTTAGGTCTACATGCCAACACTTTTTTTTTTCTTTTAATTCTCTTCATTTATTGTTTTATAGGTTGATACGATTAAGTCAAGCTTTAAGTTAAGAGCTTGTTTGGGAATGATTAAAATCTAATTAAAATTGAAAATATAGTTGTTATTTGGTCTCACTCGTCTAATAAAAATCAACTCCAACAACTACATTTTCAATTTGTAATGGTTAACCCAAATGGAGCTCAGCTTTTATGGGGGCCAGTTCTCGCTTTATTCTATCGACAACCGAGTGTCAATACCTATTTTAATCTACTTAATTGGGTCTCCATAAGAAAAATTGATTTTGAGTCTATCAATTTAAAAAGGCATTTACTAAAAAAATTGAAAATAATAAACTTGTTTACAGTTTAAAGATACACCTAAAAATGATAATTAGGTAAATATATGATATTCTAATATTACTATAAGTTTCAAGCATATTTGATAGGAATGGACACGGTCTGACTCGATCCAATTCTAAAGGAAATCGAACTGAATCGAGTACTAATCCGAACCAACAAGTTTCGATTCGGTCCGATCCAGTTCTTTATATTAAAAAAATTATGAAAATAAAGTATGAAATTATTTGTCAAATTGAAAATAGACAAAAAAAAAAAAAAAAAAGAAGAAGAAGAAGCATATAACCACTTGTCATTCTTGTAATCTAACAATACAAAAAAATTATTAAACAAGACAACAAAAAAAAAATCAACTTTAAAGCTCAAGATCAACTTATAAATGTGAAAAAATATTAACTATTAAACACAACATAAACGGTAAAATCTCAATTTTTAAAAAATTCATATAACAATAGCTCCGATTATTTTTTGTAATTCTTAAGAATCGTGATTCTTGATGGCAGACACTTTGAGAATAATGATAAACTTAAATTCTTATGAAATATTGAACTAAAAATATATTTTCCATATTGTGTTGCACTAAAACTATGAATTTGTAAAATATTTATAAAATTATTTAGACTTGAATTTCAGTTTCCCATTAAAGGAAAGAAGAAGAAGCGTATGAAATGGAATTTTAATATGAAATAATTTTGGGGTCTAATGTTTAAAGATCTAGTACATTTTGATGAAAGTAAAAAGAGAAATTCAGAAGAACTGAATTCACTATTGGTTCTCAAAGCAGCACCAAGAATCGAACCGAAATCTATTGATTCTCGATGTATGGTCCCAAAATCGATCCATTAGGAGATGAACTGAGCCGAACCGGCCAGTTCTATTTTATTTAGGCTCGATAGCATGCACAAGGAGGTATAAATGTTCGAGCAAGCATATTTCACTTGAGAAATAAGGGGTTGTTCTCTTTATCGTTTTCAGTCCGTTGTTTATTTCGATTTTCTAAAATGGTGAAAATACTTTTACTTACTTATTTTTAAAATCGAATTTTCGAAAACGAGTTTAAAATTTACAAAGAAAATCGAAAACGACAAAAATATCGTTTCAAGTGTTTTCAGTTAAAATCAAGCCAAAAGTTTCAAAATGCGTTTTGGGTGTTTTCAAAATTCTACCATCGCCAACCACCACTGCACCCCGTGACCACCACCAAACCACCACCAACCATCACTGCACCATTGCGACCCAACCTTTCAAGATAAACACCACTACACCACCAACCATCATTGCACCATTGCGACCCAACCTTTCAAAATAAACACCACTACACCACCGCCAACGAAAAAGGAAACCCACCATCGTCATTGTCCCCGCCACAACAAAACCTACCCACCACCACCAACAAAACCCATCCACTACCCAAAAAGGAAACCCACCCACCACCGTCAACAAAACCCACGATCACCGTCGCTCCCGCTACAACACCACTACACCACCACCAACAAAAAATCGCAGCAGAACCACCACTGCCCAAAAAATAAAAATAAAAAAATGAAGAACTGCAGCGTCACGCACGGCTGAGCAACTGCCGCCAACAATCCGCTCCAAGCATGGCACTGCACAATCAATCCGATTGTTGCCGACGTCGACATAGATGAGAGAGAGGGGAGGGGTTGGGAAGAGACGGGAGTGAGGGGGGAGGGGTTGGGAAGAGAACAAGTTGAGTTTTTTAATTTTGAAAACAATTTTTCAAAATGATAAAAATAACACATTTTCTACAATTTCAAAATGGACACTCAAAATACAAAATTCAAAACTCAAAGCACAAAATTGAAATACGAAGAGAACGTTTCCGTTTTTCTTTCAACCATGTTTTTGCATTATTAAATTGTACTTATAAGTAAATTATACTCACTTATTTTGTTTTTTTTAACTCTTAAGAAAAAAAAATATTTATAGAAAATCATAATTTTATTTAAATGGTGAAAGTGATGTATATGTATTTGACATGATTAAAAAAATTTCAATTTAAAGTTAAAGTTGAGAATCTGATATTAAGATTCAGTTGCCTGCATTTGGTGTTACAATATCTCACCTACTTTAGTAGAACAACCATGCTACTTGTACAAAATAATTTGGCACCAGGCCCCCCACCAATAAGGGGTCGTCATGTGGCGTTTTGTCAAAAAAATTGTCCACTTTTTTGTACAAGTAGAATAATTCTTAGTCGAAATGTTAGTATAACACGTGGCTGCATAAGATTGGTATAATTGAATCTGACATACATAAATATTTATTTCTATAGTTAATAGTAATTGATATTATTTAATTCAATGTGAAATAAGTTATGAAATTAAGATACAAATGTTAAAATAAGTGTAGCGGTCCGAAACGGCTTGCCTTCATCCAGACCGGGTTAGATCTAAAAAAGGTTGAACCCCAACCTTGAGGACCCCCCACCGACCCTGCCCTGAGCCATTGTGGGGGAGGTAAATCGCAGGATGTGCCTCCCAGGAGCCAGGGTGGAGAGCTTATGGATAGGCCTTGGGCTTTTAACCCTATGGTAACTCCCGCTTGCAACAAAGTCAATTCCACCTTGCGGGGAATCAAACTCTGCGCTGAGCCCTAATCGCCCTCCCCTTTGCCACTGGGAGATATGCCCTGGGGGCCAGACCGGGTTAGATCTAGATCGCATGTAGATTGGTAAGATTGGCTTCGTTAGTACAAGTAGTTCTTCAAAAAAAAAAAAAAATTCTTGACAATTTAATATGATTTATAATTAATTATTGAAATAAAAATCAAATTATTTTTTATAAATTAAGCTCATGTGGGTGATAATTTTTCAATTATAATCTGCCTTTTTGAACCTTACAATCATAGCAAAGAAAGGTTAACACTCTTCACCTCCTCTGGAAGTTGAGGAATTTAATGCCAAATGCAAAAACAAACAAAAATAAAACCACAAAAACTAAGTGCATTACTGCAACAACTGGTAGAAAATCATGTTCATAGCCCAATGTTGCTTTCAGATATGCCTTTACTGTTGTAGTACCAGCTCCAGGTACATCAAGCGGTGTAGATTTATCACCAACTTGAGATGTCACAAGCCCGTTAATTGTCCAGGCCACGGGCGAACCCCAGTAGTACCACCTCCACCATATCGGGATTTGCTGCAGTGATGGCAACACGCGTATCAGCAGGTATGTAATTTAAACGTTATATAAGTTCGTTTAGTTCCTGTCCCATGTGGACTAAGTGTTCAGGATTATCAATTCCATCTTGACTACTAAACATGGCATTGTTGTTTACATGTTTGTGTCTCGATTATGTTTAGTTTATGGTTTCTAATATGAAATCGTGCAAGTTGACTTACTGTCCTAGGAATGAGGAAACCGGAGAACAAGTTCCAAAAGCTGAGGAAGAAAGATGCTGTAATGGAACCAATTTGGAGACCTGGGGTAAGCGCGATGAACATCATCCCATACAGAGTGAAGTAGATGAAGCACATGCAGATAAAATAGTAGAACCAGAGGAATTTCACAGCTTTCATCTCAAATCCAATCATCGTGAAGAGCAGAACGGTGTAGATAAAAGTTTGCACTACTACGTAGATTATCTCGACTGCCACCTGCAAGATGAAATTGGATTTCTAAATAATCATCTGGTGTTAGGCTTGAATGTGGAGCGTGTGAACGAAGGATTTCATAGTGTAATTTGTTTTCATACCTGAGCAAAAGCATAAGGCAATGGTGAATACATTCCTGCTGCTCTTTCGCGATAGAACACCGTTCTCTCTATAGAAACGACACTTTGCACAGAAGTACCATTTGTGGCTCCTAAGAAGAGAACAGCAGAGTATATCGCTCCCAAAAGGTTCTGAAGATCTTGTTGTTTTTGGCTGTACATTAACGGAAATTCCAAGTAAAAGTCAAGAAGGTTATGTCTTACAAATACGAATATGATACTCAAGAATTAACCTTAAAAGGAAAACCATACTATAATAAGGAAATCGTGAACTTACATCTTCGGTCCCTTGTTCCAAAATATGACACCAAATATAATTCCAATGACAATTGTAGTGAAAATACGAATAGCGTTATACTGTGGATTCCTCCAATAACCCCAATACTGCTTCCAGAAACAAGCTTTGCACTGAGTAAGAAAGGGTTGAGAGTACTTCGTTGGGAAATAGAGGTCCTTTAAACCTGGTGGTGGGGAACTCAGTTCTTTCACAAGTTCTTGATTACTCCTGAAAAATGTTTTGAGGATTCCAGTTATTTAAAAATGCGATAAAATTACTGATAAAATAGAAATTCAAGTTTCATGTTTTACTCACTTATAAAGGGATGAATTGGCATAAATATCTGCAAAATCGACTCCAAGATGACCTTCAACTACTGGTGCGCTGATTTCCAGCATCCAGGTAGCTGGATTATACCCTTCTTTAATCTTAGGAACCCCAGGAATAGCCTTCAACGTGATAAAAGTAATTATACTTAATTATATATGCTTGCAAGTTAGTAAAACATGTAAGAACTTACGAAACTCAAATATTTAATGAGTGAAAACGATCTATTTGCTTCATATGTATCTACTCACTTCAAAGTATTCTACGAGCTTGTGAGACTGCCGACCAAGTGTTCCAGTATAAATCACTCGCCCTCCTCTCTTCATCAAAAGTAACTGTTGGAAGCTCAATAATAGGCCATAGGTCGGGGATCAGAAATGAAAGATTCAACAATATAAACTTGGAATTATTTATATGAATGTTATTTACTGTGGAATTCGACTAAGAGAATTTTAGATTTTGAAAGTCAATAAAGAGTGTTAATATTAATAAAACATAAGTATCAAGCACGCATAAGGACTTGGAACCTTACTTCATCAAAAGCTTCGAAAATATCTATGCTTGGTTGGTGAATTGTGCAGACGACAGTTCTGCCTGTATCCACTGTATTTCTCACTGTACGCATAACGATGGCCGCAGCTCTAGCATCAAGACCAGATGTTGGTTCATCCAGGAAGATGATGGACGGGTTTGCAACCAACTCGACTGCAATTGTTAGCCTTTTCCTCTGTTCAGTCGAGAGTCCATCAACTCCAGGAAGTCCTACTAACGAATTTCTTATCAGGTTTAGCTCAACCAATTCCATTACTTCTTCTACAAACATCTACAGCCAGGATAGTAAACGAAAAAGAAATTAGGAATGAACAAGAATACACATTTTTATAATGGTTCACCCTCAACGTGAGAGATATATCCATTCTCCACTCCAGGTTTTTCACTATAATCAAGAAGTTAATGGAGATTCTCACTTCTCTGTTTTTGTCTCTCACGCCACACAAATATGTCCCCCTCATATGAATATTCTCTCTGAGCTAATACATAGAGATAAATGCCCAACATATCTCCATATTAAAAAAAAAAATGCCTCAAGGTTGAGTTGCAGTTGAGGGATGAGCAAACACTATAATTAGGCTCCACAAGGTGCAACAAATAATAATAGAAGATCCTTCAAGTCAAATGGAATCACACAGAAACATTTCCAATTAAATAAATGACATACCTCGCGAGTGTTCTTTTTCACATCTGAAGGAAGACGCAGCCATGCAGAGTACAACACGGATTCATAAACTGTAACATGAGGTGAATGGATATCGTTCTGTTCGCAGTATCCACTAATCCTTGCAAATGTTTCCTGATTCTTTGGGTAACCCGAAATGCTTATAGTTCCTTCAATGTAACCTTCAGTCTTTCGTCCTGCTAAGACATCCATTAAGGTTGTCTTTCCGGCACCACTAACACCAACAAGTGCTGTTAATACCCCTGGTCTGAAACTTCCACTGACATCTCGTAATAGGTGGAGACGATCACCTTCAATCCCCTGAGCTTTCATTTCCTGGTAAAAGTGCACAGATGTCAAGTTGATGAAACTTCACATTTTTCAGAAAATTCTTAGTAAAATGTAAAATTAACATTTTATTTCTAGCACTTTGAAAGTCTTCGTCAAAGCATGAGCAATGAAAGAAATACAAAGAGTAGTGAGTGAAGTTGTAAAGCAAGATACTTACACCAGGGATGTCGACAAAGTAGTTTATATGATTGAAAGCAAGTGAAAGAGGCTGGAAGGGCAAGACCATTCCTTTTTTAGTTGCATGATCAGCAGAGTCAGCAGTCGAGTTTGAACTGGTTGAAGCGTGTTTCACTTCCTTATCAACACCTGTGGTTAAGTAATTAGGAAAACAACTTTAAACGAATAATAAATCCTAGCTCAGTTTTCAGTTACAATAATGCAGTTGAGATTCTAAATTGTCAATGATATTAAAGGAATAAGAACACACGAGTGTATGTTTAGTATACAATATTGAATTGGATTCAACAGTATAATACACAAGAATTTAGCTTTCTTTTTCTTATTAGTACCCGTCTAGTGTATGAAACATGCTAAAGAAGGTTTTACTTTCAAAACTGGATCCCATATACAAGCAAGACAAATAAATGAAAACTCTATTACCAATTGTTCATAGATATGAACAAAAATAGAAAATCAAAGAAAAAATAAATGATTTGCTAAAGATTAAATGGACCATTACCTTCAGTTGCTCCTGTCACATTTTTTCCACTTGACTTCTTCTTTTTCCTCTTTTTGCTCTCATTTTCATCCAATACAATAGTGTTTGAATCACTTAAAGCTGAAAATTCATATCAGGAGAAGTTGTCAACTTCAGGTCCATTATGAAGTACGTGAATTGGAACTGACGCGGGATGTTCCTTACGATTTAAGAAAGTCAAAGCTGCAATAAATAGAATGTTAAAGAGAATTGAAAAGCCAAAGAGTGCTCCAAGGCAAACCCAAAACATATAATCTTCTGTGTAGAAGCTCCTAGACTGGAGGAGGACTTTTCCGACCGTAGGTGCACTGAATCGGGGGTCTATATTTGGCTGCACACAACAAAAAAAGAAGAAGAAAGAAATAAGCTTAAATTTCAATGAGGTACTTCATCTAATGGAGCAGAATTTCACATGATGGGAGCAAAAAATAGTAAAATGTAAAGGTGGGGTTCAAAGACGGATGAGTAAACTTACTGTACTCCATCTTTTGTCAAGAAATTCATTCATGACTATTGCATTCTGGCCATAACTCATAGGAGAAGCATAATAGGCCCATTTCAACCATGGCTTGAGGTCATCTATGGTTAACAAAGAAAATGAATGACTTGATGATCTAAGGACTAATGAGTCCATTTCGTGCTTATAAATAAGAGTAATTATTGTAACTAAGGTAAAATATGAACTTCTTGGTTTATTATGACAATTGACAAAGGTCTCAAGGGATAAAAAACGGATATGAAGCTTACTGAAGGTCGAAAAACATATCTAGAAGCTTACCTTTGGCTACTATGAAACCACCAAGCACGAACACTACCAGCAAAGTGAAGGTCCCCAACGTGCCTGCGACAACCTGAGTTCTTCCAACTGCGGCAATGAATCGGAATAGACCAAGGGCCATTTGATGTATACTGAAGAATGTCAAGAATTGCCGAAAGAACCTAGAGCATGTGGACAAGAATTGTCAGTGAATGACTTCTTATTTAATAAATGATAAATTTCAGTAGAAAACAGAACCATGTGATAATTTTTACCTTCCAGCAGCTGGAGCGAATCCAATTGTGTAATACGTAAAAATGATCCAAAGTGCAGATTCCATGAAAGATAGGGGGATCCTAAGGATCCAAATTGGCAATCCAAAAGCCCATGCTGGGTAGAACAAGAAATCTCTTTGTTTATAGAAGACAGGAAGCCTAAAGACTGTCATTGAAAGTTCAGCCATCCCATTAAACATAACATTAATAAGACTGAAGAAAAGGGCTCCAAAGAATTTCCCTCCATCGGTTAATTGTCCATGAGGCATCTTTGTCCTGAAGAAAACTGTGAAGGCTATAATTGCCATAAGTGTTATTTGGGCAGTCTTGAATATGTATAGGAAAGAACTACGGGTCATCAACAGCCATTCCCTTGAAAAGCACGCCCGAAATAGTTCCCAATTTGAGATTCCATACTTCTCTTTCACCAAAGCAGCTGGATGGGCTTTGGATTTATCATAAGGAACATTAAGTTCTCCAGCAAGCTTTTGACCAATGTGGAAAGAGTTGAAGGTTTCTACAAATTCTGAAACTGAGATATATTTATATGGTTTGTCTTTTTGGAACCAATATTGTTCTTGGTCCTTCTTCGACGTCACTTCTTGAAGAAAATCAGCGACTCCTTTCCGTTCTGGGCACTTGAATCCCATGTATTCGAAGAACTCAAGCACATTCTCTCTTGGACCTTGATACGCAATTTGACCTTCTGCCAGCAAGATAATGTCATCGAAAAGATCATAGGTCTCTGGGGCTGGTTGCAAAAGAGAAATAATCATGGTTACATCCATGATGTGAACCATTTGCCTCATGTACTTGACAATCTGAAAAGTGGTCGAACTGTCCAATCCAGTCGATATTTCGTCCATAAAAAGAGCTTTAGCTGGCCCGACCAACATTTCTCCTGCTCGTAGAGTAAGCATAGATTAGCATAAAAACAACAAAGTAGTTCTGGAAAATTAAGAAATCTTGTAATTTCAAGAAGCGCATTCACTAGCATCACATAACTGGAATAAAAAGATTTAAGTTTTTGAATTGATTATGAGAAGCTTTTCTGCAACTAAATTTATACAATGAGTCTGTACAACAGAGAGTAAAAGGGAATTCATTAAGAAAATTCACAACAAATTATAAGAGTGCCATCATACAATTTCTTTGAATCAATGTCACCATTTATGATTTCTATAGCTAACTACTTCCACTCATTTAGAAAGAGACCACTTCAAACTGACATGAATAGTTTGCATTTGAGATGTATAATTCTGGACATACCAGTAGTCACACGTTTCTTTTGTCCTCCTGAAATACCCCTTGTCATATCATCGCCAACCATAACATCGGCACAAATATCTAATCCGAGTATCTGTAATATTAATAAGGTTAATAAACTTCCAAGTCTTTTCTTAAACTCCACACTCACAGAGTACAGAACTCGATAAAATAGCCTAATACAAAAAGGAAAAAAGAAACGGCGAAACCTTGAGAACGTAGTCTGTGACTAAACTAGTCTTTTGCCCTGAAATTGATGTGGCTTTCATGAACGTATCAATTTCAGGATCAGGTTTAATCCCTGCTTCTTTCTCTCGCCTCGAGAGTTCTTCCAAAATGTTATATCTTGTTCCAACCCCCAAACTTCGACCCGAGAAATCAAAGGTCTCCCTCACTGTCATTTCCCCGTGATGAAGATCATGTTGACTGATGTAAGCACATGTTCTTTGAGGAACAAATTCGTGCAGTTCATGCCCACAGTAAGTAATCTTCCCGGATTTCTGTTCAGAATTCCTAATCAATAACAGGAAAAAAAAAGTATTGTTACAAAAAGTAAGCGAATATAAAGCTTAAACATACTCGAAGATTATCGTCAAGCTTTCCAGCAAGTGCAAGCAGGAATGTTGTTTTGCCTGCTCCTGGTGGACCTAAAAGTAGTGTCATCCTGAAAATCATCAAGTTAAACTACAATTTGTAAGAAGAGGAGCAAATTTCTTTATTAATAATAAGAAACACCAATGACATGTTCGGTTTATTATATTTTCCAGTTCTATATACCAAATATGTACCTGGTTGGCTTGACGATTCCGATTACATCTTTTAGTATCTGAGTTTTTCTCTTCTTATTAGGGGCAAGCCAAATTAGTCCCAAAATGTCCTATCATCCATTCCCGGCCAAAAAACACAACCATGATCAGAAATTTAATTATACATACACTCACACATACACACAGTTGAGATAATTAAATTACCTCAATTGTGTTCACTGTAGCATTCAATAAAGTGGGCAGTGCTCTACTCCCAACATAAACATCTCCTTCCACAGAAAGATGCTCATACCTTACTTCGATTTTCGGTGTCTCAATCCCCACCCTGCACCATCATCAAAAATCAAATCAACTAATCAATTGAAATAGAGGCACGTCCACACTCACGAAACTGCATAAGTGTACAATGTTGAATACTAAATTTAAATAAATAAATGCACGAGATTTTTTAATTTTTTTGAACAGGTCATTAGAGCTGAGAAAAAGTGTTGAAGCATTACTGATCATCATAATTACTTATTACAATGTGAGATCTACCTTCACTTTCCTTTATGTTGCATGACTCAATTTTAACCAAAGGATGTGAGATCTATCCATTTCAAACAATTATATATCTATGGCGTTTTTAGAGAATAAATGAATGCCTCCTCTATTTATAACTTTAAGCTTTTAGATGAAATGATTCAATATTACTAAAAAATAGGTAACATTGACGGAATTTTTCTGAGTAACTAAAATCCGTCGGTATTTAAGGATTTCCGATAGACAAACCATCGAAAAGGGTTAATATTTGATGGACCTGTATTTTCCTTCGGAAATTTTCAATGGACAATTAGCGGTGATCGGAGGATTGGCCGTCAGAAATTTCCGATGAAGAATAATGCGTCGTTGGAAATTTCTTAGGTGACTTCCGTTCATCGAAAACATAAATATGATTTATGGATAAATAGAAGTGTTTGGTTAATTTTGTTTGTATAATGTTTACTTCTGACTGCTTTTCTCCATCTGAATTGGTCATTTCCGATCGAAAAAACTGCCGATGAAGCTTTTTTTTTCAGTAGTGCGAAAGTTTTAATTACGTACTTGTCAGTTCGTTGCCTGAGTCTTTTAAGAAACCTTTCATTGTCTTCCTCAACAACCTTAAGAATGCTATCCATCAGTTGCTTCTTCTCATCCACACCAAGCTTCTTCACGTCAACTTCATCTGCTTTAACCTTCCCATTTTCCAAAACTTGCGTTAAAACGCTTTTTCGGAGCCTATCATACGTGGGCAGCCGCTCAATGGCGGTCCACAAGAGCTCCTCCTCATCATCCTGCCGTCTGCTGCGGCTGAACACATCAGGTTGATCCTGCCACGCCTCCCGGAAGCTGCGGCTGCTGCCGGAGGCAGACGCAGCCAATCTCCTCCCGCTGCTGACTGATCGTGCAAGATCATCACCAGCTAAAGCGGTTGCCATTGTTGATAATTTAACCAACTGTATTTCGAAAACCGGTTCTACATAGGCGGGAACATTTATACACACAATGGGTTATGATGGTTCACGATACGTTATTTAAGGGTTTTACGTTGATTATTTCTAGAAGATGAAGGAGAAGTTGTTTTTGCACGATTTAAGGCGTTGGTTTAGCGCATGGAGTGGCCTGAAAATATTGAGTTTGGTTATAATAAAGGAATGGAGGAAAAAAAAAAGGTCAGAAAAAACACAAATCTAGAAGCTTTGGCTGTCTATGGAATTTTCATATTCGACACTGCTTGTGATATCTTCGATTGCAAATGAGGATTTAGTGGAATCAAATGCACTGTCTAGGGTAATATTCTTTCCCAATGTATTGGAATTTTTTCCAAATTTAGGCCTCGTTCGGGAGGGATTAAAAGCCAATTAAAATTGAAAATATGGCCGTTATTGGGCCCCACTCGTCTAATAAAAGTCAACAATAACGGCTATATTTTCAATTTTAATCTGATTATAATCCCTCCCACACAAGCCCTTAGTCTCAGTATGACTATCATTATTTTCAAATTCTTTTTTCTACGTCTCATTTTCAATCACACGTTCAAGCAATGAAATATTTTGTACGTGAACTCAAATTTTTTTCTTACTTTTTAACCACATATTTTTGTAAAAATCACTATTCAAAACATATTTTTTCTCATTTAATGGTTGTCAAACAACGACTTAGAGGCTGTCTGAGCACACAGAAATTGGGGAGGAAAATCACTTTTTTAAAACGTTGGAAGAGATCTGTAGGTCCCATTGCAGAGAGAAATGGTCAAATTTTGTAGGCTGCAACGAGAAGAAAATCAATTATTTGGCCGCAATAATCTGGGCCTGCTCTTAGTATAACCAAGATTTTCGAATAGATGTAATAGTTTATTAATTTATTATAATCATGCTACATGTACATTGTCCTTTATACTTGCCACATGGCAACATGATAGTTTAAAAAAATAAACAATTTTCCCTCTAATCCTTTTTAACAGCACATCAAATATCCAAGTAAATGTTTTCATTTTTGTAATTTATTATGGTGTTTAAAGAACGTTGGTCTTCATTATTGACTAATCATTTTCTAGCTTGGATAATAAATTATGATTGTTTTTTGTAGTCAAACTTCAATATTAATTACACATCCGTAGAATTCACAATTTTTATCAATTTTCTAAATTATGAAGGTGTTTGGTGTAGATTAAAATTAGATTTTCAGTAGATTGTGATAACAAATTTTGAAATGTGTGGTTGAAAAGATGCGGGATCCATGAAAGATGTGATTGATATTGATTGTTTGATTTTGACTTAAATTAAAATCTGGCCCAAACAGGCCCTATACATTACATTAACTTCTATTAAAATCTACTAAAACTTTTAGAATTATGCTAGATGTACATCCGATGATTTACATAATGAATTACACTCCCTCGCATGGTGGGGGCCCACGAAAATTTTATTATGTACGGGCCCCCCTCAATGTGAGGGGGTGTAATCCATTGTGTAACTCATTGTGTACGTCTAGCATAACTCAAACTTTTATTAAAAGCTTTGTGAAAAAGCACCATTTAATAAAGAAATAATTGTTCAAGCTGATTATACATCAAGGTCCTGTGGAAATTAGAAGTTTTCGACGGTCCATTAGCTTGAAAAGAGTAGTCAAAATATTAAGGATTATTGTGCATGATGTAACCTTTGACGTGCGTGTAGCAAAGCCCAAATATTAATTCTAAAGATCAAGAGCAAGCCTACTTCCCTAAGTAGAGATCTTAAACCTCTTTTGCATCAGTTTACTTGTAGCGCAACTTTGCCAGAAAACTGATCAGTCTCCACTTGCGCAACCTGTACAACCACAATGTACACACTCGATAACCTTCTCCTCCTGCAAATGCTTGGGGACTCGGCACACACATGTAGTTTGGAAGTTATGATCCCGAGGCTGCATGCACCTTAAACAGCAGAGGCAATTCATAACCAGGCTGCAATTCAGACAGAAACCAAGGTAATTGACTTCATAATCTGTTGCACGCAAATAAGAGCACATAGGTATGGTTTTATACTTGCATGTAGCTTAATTCTTAAACAATTCACAATAGCCGAAAGCATAATACTAGTGAACAAACATTACGGTTTGAAATGCCAAATCCAATGGTCATGAGGAAAGTTATCTGATCCTTAATCCTATGAAGCATTTCTTATCTGTATTGCATTGTCACAAACAGGCGCTATACACAAAACAAAGAAAGATGAAACTCAGGCAAGATTTCATAATTCCTATGAGAAGAACAAATTTTTTTAACATGACTAACAAACCTTTTTCCATTTTGCAATTAAATTTCGATCTGCATATCCCTGATCCAAGCAAAATTCATATAACTCCTTTGAAATTTCCTTCCTCTTGTGAGATCTGCATAGCCCTGATCCAAGCAGAATTTATATAACTCCTTTGAAACTTCCTTCCTCTTGTGCTAAAGGTAAAAAACATAGCGACTTTTTTGATGGGCTTTTAAAAATAGGCCACAGGCCTTCACAATTTCTTTTACCATCATCAGGATCATTTTCAGCTGCCAAAAAAACAAAACAAAAACAAAAGAACACCATACACAAATTCAGTTACCAATAGAACCAAGGTGGAAATAAGTACTACCTCCGTCCCAATTATATAGGCCGAGTTTCATTTTTTCCTAATGTAGAATATTTTGTTGTGTTCCTTTACCAATATACCCTTATTAAATTTTCCACACTTAATATGCAAATTTCTTGAAATCATCCAAATACACACACATTTCCCACTTCTTAAAAACATGGAACAACTCTCATTTTTTCTTCTTCTTCAAATTCTTTCTTAGTTCCAACAATAATTTAGTTTTACATACTGAAAATTAAATAGGGGTAAATTAGGAAAGATCTTGACAAAAATTAATTTTTCAACGACATTAAAGAAGCTTTCTTAATCCGTGTGAAAAACGAAACAAGCCTATATAATTGGGACGGAGGGAGTGACAAATAAGACAATATAGAAACAATAGAAACCTTCTCTCATCTTTGCTTGTAGTTCACGAATCGTAGGTTCAATCAACTCCCATCCCTCTGCGTAATTCACCCTGTTTGTCTTCACCTTAGGCATATTTCCTATGCAAAAACATGAAAAGTGTAAGGAGAAATTATGGTGGCGTAGAGCACAAAATGTCTGATGATGAGTTTTTATGTGCCATTTAACAAGAAAATGATAATCCACCAACTCACTCAGTATAACTTTCTTATTTTAATGGCAAGGAAAATAAGATACTTAACCTTTCTTGTCTAGACAAGGAAATTCACTCTTCTTCAAGTTTATGACAAAGCAAAAGTTCAACCTCTTTTGTTCTAAATGACAGCATTCAGAAATTTATTCTACAGGAAGCACATCCCCAAGAAATCTCATTATTGAACCCTAAGAATAATCTAACTATTTGTCATTACAAAAGGATTCTGGGTTCACATCAGTGAAAGTAAACAAGAAGTGTCACAAGAAGATGCATGGGTTTGGGTTCTCTAATCAAAATAAAAGAAGTAGCCACATGTTACATCAGTTAGTGCATGGGTTGTAGATTTAGAAAAATCAAAATAAGACACATTCTAGGACAGATATGACTTTACACTTTCCAAAGTGGATAAAAACAAGTAAAAATTAGCCCATATGGTTTGCAAATGCTGCTATTACCCCCCTTGTGACTGCAAAATAGACTAATCAACATTTCATGGTTACCAGTAGAATTTAGCAAACCATAAGAAATGAGACAAAACTTATACCAATCCTGGAAGGGATCACTTGTAGGACATAATGCTAATGCATGTTTCACACGAGCAAGAAAGCATTGGTTTTCATCTTATTGTGGTTGTTCAAAAGAGCACATCTCTAATCAAGTTCAAGTAGGTAACTGAACTATGTCACAATTAGGTCCTCAATTTATACTTCTTTTACAATGATATCAATTCAAACAACTCTGTTAGATTGTAAAAGGAAAAACAACATAGACGTTGACATGCGATAAATAAATCTCAACGTCACATCAGTGTTCCTATTTGCCAAGCTTAACAACTTGGACGTAGTGACCTTACTATAGAAAAATTGAATAGTTTTAATGACTTAAAGGACCAACCATTGTTGACATGGCTGCCACATGTGATATATGGTTCACCTATGTGGTAGCTTACTCAACTAGGCTTATGGGTTTTACCTTGACACGTAATACCTGGGTGCTCCCTTAAAAAGAAAATGAGCAACGTAGTAGACTCAATTATAAAATTCAATAATCCAATTGAAGTTTGTTCAGTTACGTTTAAGGTGAATGCATAATTACTAATGTGAGCAGTTTCTACCCCTAATCAAAGTCAATCCCACCCCACCCCACCCCACCCCACCCCACAACGGTAACAAGTACTAAAAGCTAGAAGTTAAAAGTACTCGAGAACAGAAACATTCTAAATAAAAATGAATTTAATAATAATAGATTCCCATATCCTACTACCACCATGAAAAAAGTCGACCTACATTGAAATTCAAATTCATGAAAAATTGAAGAAACAGTTTCATATTTATGTCTGGTTAAATTCATTTGTGGCCATCTAACTTTATACTTTGTGTCATCATGATCACCAAATTTAATTTTGTTTCACCATGACCACTCAACGTTATATTTAGTGTCGCCATAACCATCCAACTTGATTTTAATTCACCAATGTCATCCAATTTCATATAATATTTCACCATGTCCACTTAACTTTTTTCACCATTTTCATTAATTTTAAAAGGGGTAAAACAGTAACTTTGCATTATATATATAAAATAAAATTTAAAAAATAAACAAATATTTTTAAAAAAACGAAATAAAATAAAAACTTATTAAAAAAAAGTTACTTAAAACAATAAAATAAAATAAAAACTTATTTTAAAATAAACGTTTTAAGTTTGTTTTTTAAAATAAGTTTTTATTTTAATATATATATATAATGTAAAGTTACCGTTTTACTTTTTTTTTAAATTAATTAAAATTGTAAAAAGAAGTGAGTGGTCATGGTGAAATGTTATATGAAATTGGATGGTCATAATGAAACGTTATATGAAATTAGATGGTATTGGTGAAATAAAATCAAATTGGGTGGTCATGGTAATATTAAGTAAAAAGTTGAGTAACCATAGTGAAATACTATTTATATCACTAGTATACAATATAGTTTACAGTTGAACAGTAGCAATAGAATTACGAGCTGCAGTGCGACCAGATTAAGTTAAAAAAAAAAAAAATCACCTTTAGCAGTGGTGCCGACGGCTGCTGCTGCGGTGGAAGTGATTATTTGTATGAATTTTCAGAAAGCCCGTTTACTTGAAAGTGGGAAACAGATGTTTTAGGGTCCGACCATCGAAAATAGGGTTGAACAACAAAACCATCCAACCTACTAAAATCTAATTGAAACCCTTTTTTCGACATTGTTGGTATAAGTCCACGTGATCTGTCAATATTTTAATTTTAACCGAACTAAACCGTTTGAAAATAATTTGATTTAGGTTTCAATTTTTGTAAATTCAATGTTCATGCTATTAAACTCGATACCATGTTATACAATTATTCATCCCAATTCATTTAATTAAACCATACCCAATACCCACCAATCATCACAACTGTGAACGTAAAAACCTCAAATTTGTTGAATGTTGAACAACTACTGCTGAGTCATATTCATCGGTTGTCAATCACAATTATGTATACAATAAATCTAAATCTTAATTTAAAACTAACACCATTTCTTCTCTTTCTCATAATAATTTTCTTAAATTTCGGCTCAATTTTCACGTTAGTTTACCCAACTATTTTAATATTTTTGGCAATTGTTTGTTATATTGTATTGATAATTGTGTTGTTTTGTTCGAATTTGTGCTCGACTCCCTTGTATTTTTAGTTGAATAATATTTTTTCACTTGCATCTCAATTTTCTAGTAAGATCACACAATTTATAATTTAATTATTAATTTAGCTGCTAGATTTTACAATTAATTGTTGTGGTTTCATTCTGATAGTTGAGCACTTTTAAATTTTTAACTGGACTATATTTTTACATCATTAGAATAGCGAGTTTATTTTTTATGTTTTCAATTTGTTTATTTGAATTTTTTTTTTTAGAATTTTCTCTTATAATTAATAGTTTAGGGAATCTCTATTATTGTTGTAGTAAGCAACTTATTTAATTTTTTTGATGATAAGGATTATTTCAAAATCTTTCTTGCAGTCATGCCTATGCAAGTTTTGTGGTCAAGTCTAATGAGATTTTGAACTAATATTTATGATTTAACTTGTTTACTATATATTTTTTTGTTAGCTAAATTGTGAATTTAAATCGAACAAAATAGAAAAAAAGTTGTTTGGTTTTGGTTTGATTTAGAAAATTAAGTATTTTGGTTTGAATCGAAATTTTGTCGAACCGTTTTAATAGGTTTAATTTGAAAATTTATCACTAACTATTCAAATCGGACGGTTTTCACCCCTAATTTGGAGCCTTGAGAAGCCGAGGCAGAAGGAGTGTTTAGCAATCCATTGATCCAAATGCGAGATTGGCTGAAAAGAGAGATAATATCGTTGGCCCCTAAAGTTCGGCTGAATTGTTGTGACGAAGCTAGTGTTTGATTAAAATTATGAATATGAATGAATTGTCGATAAGTGGGTAATAATTGTATATTTTATGAAATGAATTAAAATTACTGTTTGACTTTGAAAAATAAATGATAATTTACTTTTAATGTTATCTATGTTTAGCTAATGTTTATAAACAGTCAAATCGCTTTTCTTTCCATACATTTTGTGGTCCGCACAAAAAAATTATTATTTCAAAATACATTTTCCTTTAAAAATTAATTTTAATGAAGGTTAAATAGGGCTTATTTATCTCTCATTTTTTATTTATTTATAACTATATGATTTGTTGATACTCCCATACAAGCTTTAAATTCATTACTAAAAATTGCAAGAGCTTCAAGAATTGAACAAAATTCTAGCAGTCGGACTCGTGTGCATGCAAATTCAGAAGGAAACCTCCAAGAGAATAGAGTGACATTGTGTTTGGTACACATTATGGTACATAAGACGACAAATTACGATATTCTAATTTTTTTTCTTTAATTCTGTCTAATTCAACTGAAAGTATTAACTATTTAGGCCTTGGATTTTTATTTCAAAAATAATAATAATAATAATAATAATTCTCATGCTCATTTTTAACCACGTATTTACAAAATAAAATATTTAGTTCGTAAACCAAAATTTTTTCTCAACTTTTTAATTACACATTCTCCAAAAAAAAATCACTAGTGAGGGGTCGGACAATGGGGCCGGGCAACGGATCCATATCTAGCTCATGTTTAGTTCAGATGAAAATCTGATTTTAATTCAAATCAAAGTCAAATAATCATTATTAACCACATGAGTCCCACAATTTTTCGACGACGCATTTCAAAAACTTTCATCACAATCTACTAAAAATCTAACTTTAGTCTACGCCAAACACTCTCCTAATAAACATCATTGATATCCTTTAAATGAGTTTCTAATTATGAATATTTAGACACAAACGATCAAGAAATGTAAAGGGCTTATCAAATAATAAACGAAGTATATCATCTGTGTGTCTAACAATTAGCTTTGTAAATCATCTTTCTAATAGAACAAACAATTTCAAATCAAATCTTCAAGTAAGAAAACTGATAAGTAATCTATTAACAGAATCATATTTCTTCATTATCCAAGTTTGTGTCTCAACATTACTACAAATAAAATAAATCCATTGTTCTTTCTTTCTTTCACAACCATATCATTCTATACCCTTACTGTGAAGATAAAAAACACCGTTTAAGAGCTTCAAAACCGGGCTCAGAATCCACCAACCAAACACCACAAGAGAAAACCACTACCCCAACCTTTCACAAACGGTTGCTCCACCTAGTTCTCTACTGCCCACACAGGTTTGTAGAATGGTGAAGAGAGTATTGTAACCACAATCTAGCCACAAAGGCAAAGGAGAAGAAAAGGGACAAAGAGCACACAGGAAGGTCTCAATTTCTCTCTCAAGGCACAAGTCTCTCACACAGCAAGAATAAAACGGGTTAGGATACATATAGAATTAGGTTAGGCCCAATAAGCAAGCTAAAGGCCCAAGTAGAAACATAGGTGGGCCATCCAAGTTTTGAGTCGGTTTAGGGTCGGTTTACCAATTGTGGTGTTCGATTAACTTTCAGTCATTTGGACTATGCCGACTGAATTAATACAACGTAATTCATCATCGCCCGGGGGAGGTCGTTTGACAACAATTTGCCTAACAAACCTCCACCTTGGTGTCAAAGGACCTGCAAAGAAAGTTATTACGCATTAGTAATAATCCAGAAAAGGAGAACCAATAAAATTGGAAATCATTTACCTCCACCGATGTTTAGAAGATCTTTGCAACTTCTAAACTTCACTAAAGGTAGCACCTTAGTACCCATGTCCGAGGGATTATATTGTGTGTGAATTTTCTCAAGCCTTACCACTTCTTGAGACACAATATCTCTAATGAAATGTAGTCTAACATCAATGTGTTTGGTGCGTTCGTGAAAAACAGGATTCTTACATAAATGTATAGAAGACCGACTATCCGAATATACTACCACATAATCATTTAGAACACACAAATCATGTAAAAGGCCTCTAAGCCATAAAGCTTCCTTAATAGCCTCGTAGTAGCAATGTATTCGTATTACGTCGTGGATAGTGCAACTATGTGTTGTAATCGTGATTTCCAACTAACACAAGAGTTAGACAAGGTAAACACATAGGCGATAGTGGATTTCTGTTATCCCTATCCCCAAAGATAGTCTCGCATCAACATATCCTTTCGGTTTAACACCATCGTTATTAACACCAAACTTTAGACCTACATTACATGTACCCTTTAAATACCTTAACATCCATTTTAAGGCTTCCCGATGCTCGGGACCAGGATTAGACATATATCTACTAAGCGTGCTCACAAAAAAGCTAAATCAGTCTAGTGCAAACCATCAAGTACATAATGAACCAATCACATTTGAGTACGGAATTCGCTCATGTATTCTATTTCCTTTTCATTGCATGGAGCTTGATCTTTAGATAATACAAAGTGACTAGCTACGGGTAATGTAACATTTGCAATCATACATTCCAAATTTCTTCAACACTTTTGAAATATACGAGGATTGATGTAAAAACAAGATAGAATTTGACCTATCTCTTTCAATTTCCATACCTAGGATTCTTTTAGCCTTTCCTAGATCTTTCATGTCAAATTCACCATTCAAACTTGTTTTTATATCACTTATCCATTTAGGCGATGAACCAACTAAGAGCATATCATCCACATAAAGTAGTAAGAACAAAAAATCATTACTAGCATCATTATGTTGGAAGTAAAGGCAGTGATCAAACTTGCTACGATGAAACCCTATAGATAGCACAAAAGAATCAAATCTTTTATACCACTGTCTAGGTGATTGTTTTAGGCCATATAACGATTTTTTCAAGAAACACACATAATCAGGTTTTAGTTTGTCTTCAAAACCCCTTGGTTGATTCATAAATATTTGCTCATCAAGTTCACCATGTAAAAAGCGCTTTTACATCAAGTTGTTCAAGTTCCCAGTCAAAATGTGCAACCAATGCAAGTATGACCCTAATGGTAGTGTACTTAACAACTGGTGAAAAAATCTCATTGTAATCAACCCCCTCTTTCTGAGTGTATCCCTTTGCCACTAACCTAGCCTTAAACCTTAAGGGTTCAGAAGCACTAGTACCCTCCTTAACCTTAAAAACCCACTTACAGTCAACAGTAGATTTATTTTTAGGTTTAGGTACTAATTTCAAGTTTGATTCGTCTCTAAAGAACTCATCTCATCTCTCATTGCCTTAAACCACTCTTCAGATTGTTCACTCTTCATTGCCTCTTCAAAGGTCTTCGGTTCCCTATCAGCTAACTCCTCATAACTCGCATGAGCAAAAGCTAACTCGGATTCATAACCGAATCTCACCGGCGCTCTAGTCTGTCTCCTCTCTCTATCCCTAGCCAAGTTATAGTCTGCTAGAGGATTCTCTTCTTCAGGGTATTCTTCTACTACTACTTCATCTCCATTCTCGACATCAGGTTGTTGTTCCTGAGTCTCCACCTCACTCTGTGTAACAGGGATGAATGTGCTAGGTTTCCCTAACTCCACCTTCAGCTGACTACTCTCTTCACCTTGTATTTCCTCACTTACAGGTTCAGATTCAGCTTTCAAACATGGCATTTCGCTCTCATTGAATGTAACATCTCTACTCACAATGATTTTAACTCCTTTCTGGCTCCTATCCCACAACCTATACCCTCGACACCTTCGGGGTAACCTAGAAAAACACATTTCCTAGCTCTAGGTTCAAGCTTTCCCTCACTCTGATGAGAAAAAGCAGTGCAGCCAAAAGTTCTAAGCATGGAGTAATCACTAAGTTTACCAAACCATTTTTCATGTGGAGTATCACCATTCAATGCAGCAGATGGAGTCAAATTAATCAAATAACAAGCAATATAACAAAGATCGCCCCAAAATGACTTCGGGACTCCGTAACTTAACATCATGCAACGCACTTTATCAAGTATGGTTCTATTCATCCTTTCCGCTACCCCATTTTGTTGGGGAGTGTAAGGAACCGTTTTATGCCTTGTTATTCCACTTTCCTTGCACATATTATCAAAATCAGTGTTACAAAACTCTAGACCATTATCAGTTCTCAAAAACTTGATCTTCTTACCAGTTTGGTTTTCAACTTGTCTTTTCCAATTATTAAATTTATCGAAAGTGTCGGATTTCTCTTTCAAAAGGTAAACCCACACTTTCCTAGTATAGTCATCAATAATAGACAAGAAATACCTATTCCCACCTGCGGTGGGAGTGCTAGATGGACCCCACAGATCCGAATGCACATATTCAAGCATGGTTCTAGTATTATGAACACTTGTGGAGAAAGTAGTTTTATGGTGTTTGCCAAGAACACAATGGTCACAGAAAGACAAATCAGACACACAGTCATTTCCAAAAGCACCTTTTTCATTAAGAAGCTTAATCCCCTTAATACCCACATGTGCAAGTCTATTGTGCCATTTGTGTGTATGATCGTACTTAGCGAGAAGATATAGAGGAGTCTAAACCTCTCATCACTTCCCCTGGTTATATAAATATCATTTTTTCTAATACCCTTAATAGAAACGAGTGCGCCTTTAATCAATTTCAAAATCCCATTTCCAATTTTACCGGTGAAATCGCATTTCTCAAGTCTTCCTACTGAAATTAAGTTTCTAGACAATTCAGGGATATATTTAACGTCCTTTAAAGTATACACAAAACCAGTATCAAACTTCACGTAATATCACCCATGCCAACAACATTTGTAAGCAGAATTGTCACACAACACAACATGCCCATCATTTGATTCATACAAATTTTCAAACCAATCTTTATGTGATGTCACATGAAAAGATGCACCAGAATCAAGAATCCACTCATGAAAACGAGAATTTGCAGTTGAGTTTAATTCAGCAGAAGAAACAACAGAATTGGTAATCATATAGATTTCACCATCACAATTACCAGAGTCAGACGACAACACATTCACCTCGTCTCTATCTCGACCCTTTTGCTTATTTTTCTCTTTATAGCAATCTTTTATAAAATGCCCCGTGTTTCCCACAGCCATAGCATTTTCTTTCCTTAGTCTTAGATTTGGATCTAGGCTTACCCCTGCTTTTCCTTCTATATCCATTACTACTAGACTCGCCACTACTTTGGTAACCATTATGACTGTTTTGCCTAAACTGAGTTCTACCCCTCATCATGTGAATCTTACCGCTCTTCCTATCATGTTTTTCAGCCCTCATCTCTATCTCTTTACTTCTAAGGGAGTCAACGACAATTTCAGGTGTCAAGGTGTCCCTACCATACTTAATAGCATTTTTCACTTCACGATAAATATCAGGTATAACATTCAACAGGATAATAGCTTTGTAGGTTTCAGGCACCGACTCTCCACAGTTAACAATATCTTGAACAAGTTTGTTAAACACATCTAAATTGTCATCAAGTTCTTTTGAAGAATCCATTTTGAAACTAAAAAAACACTCAAGTAAGTAGAGCTTGTTGGGAGTAGATTTAAGCAAATACAAATCTTCCAATTTTTGCCAAAGTTCTTTAGTGGTTTTCAGTTTACCCATTTTTCTTAAAACTGCGTCAGACAAGTGTAAAATAATAGAGGTGTAAGCAAGCTCATCAGCTTCTTCTTTTTGTTCTTTTGAAAAATTAGCGGGAAAATTGCCATCAATGGCTTTCGAAACTTTTTGTTGAACCAAAATACCTCGCATTTTCTGTTGCCAAATAGAAAAATCACCTTTTCCAAGAAAGTTCCCAAATCAAAATTGTGCGTTGTCATTTTCAAACAAGAAACACAAAGACACAATTAAGCCACACAAAGTAGACCTAGGTTCGCAAGTATACACCGTTTAGAAATTTCCGGACGGGTAATATCTAGGTATTCTAGGGACTTATCAATGCAACGGGAGGATAATCAACAAACAGTTTCACCCACAATATATCACAAACGATAATATGCTGAAATTAGCCAAAAGAGCAAAAACACTTAGTAAACGAAAAACAGTTAATTCCTAATTTCTAGCACAAGCAATGGTTACCCCACACGGTAACCCCAATCCTAATGTCACCCCACACGATGACGCGCTAGTGCTGAAAATTAACTAGAGGATCAGCCAATTTACCAGAGCGGACTTGTCTGAGTCCGTAATTATCGAGAGTTGCGAATTTACTGCTTTAGGCCGCAATTTATGGCCTAAAGTACTTCAGTAAATGTGTTGCGTAGTTACAGCCTCGAATCTGTATCGACCACCGAAAGGGCAAAATCGTCCAATATTTTATGTAAAACCTGAAACACTCAAATAAACATATCAGTAGGTTCAGGAAATTAAAATAAGTAATCTGCACGAAACAAATAGCCGGAATCACCGCACGCGCCGCCCACGCGCGCCCACGCGCCGCCGCCGGAACCCACGCGCCGCCGCCGGAGTTCACGAACCGCACCACCAGGAGCGCTCGCTCGTCGGGTTATGGGTCCGCCCTCGCATTTTCCAAAGAAAGTGAGTGGTTTGTCCGGAATCGAAGAAAATGTCCTCGGTTTTTCGAACCAAAAATGGGCAGTTTTCTGCTCCCTCCTTTTTCTGCGATTTTTGCACCACCCAGCAGCTCCTCAGCCTGTAGAACTAGAATATAGGTTTGATCTCTCCAGTTGGTGTATGGTTTGGACGAAAAAACAAAGAGAAGGTTCGGTTTCTTCACAAAAGCCGTGAGTTTCTTCTCTGCCAAAAAATGGTTTTGACTGATTTTGATCCAACCACACGCTCTGATACCAAATGTGAAGATAAAAAACACCGTTTAAGAGCTTCAAAACCGGGCTCAGAATCCACCAACCAAACACCACAAGAGAAAACCACTAATTGTTGGGAGCAAACAAAAAGTCCCACATCAGTTGGGAGAAGAAAAGAAATTCACCATATAACCCAAGTGGGCTACTCCACCCATTACCAATTGGTTTTGGGATGGAACCTCACTTGGGCCTGGTGGAGTGGGCTTGGGCCTTGGGTAATTGTTCTCAATAATTCCCTTACAAGTGGTATCAGAGCCCAGGGTCGGAGGAACGTAGTAGAAAGCGTGGTGGCGATCGAGCTAAAAAATTATTCGCGTTTGAGGTGCCTTGTGTCGAAAGTCTTCCTAACATTGGTGGTTAGGCGGCGGGTCCCGTTTGGTCGAGGGTGACGGTAATAACGGCGGTACAAGATGATGGGCGAATGGATTATCGTTTGAGGGGAGACCACAATGATGTGGTCCTTCGTTTGAGGGGATGATTGTTGGGAGCAAACAAAAAGTCCCACATCAGTTGGGAGAAGAAAAGAAATTCACCATATAACCCAAGTGGTCTACTCCACCCATTACCAATTGGTTTTGGGATGGAACCTCACTTGGGCCTGGTGGAGTGGGCTTGGGCCTTGGGTAATTGTTCTCAATAATTCCCTTACACTTACCAGAGTTCTTGTACAGCTTCTTTTCGTGTATGACATAGCAAATGGAGATTCATCAGTTTACAATTCCAAAGATCAAATACTAGCTACAATAGTTCTGGAAAAATCACTTTGGGGTTGAGGATTTGGAGGAACAATCACAGTATGTTTGTAATTTCTGCACCACCTTTCTGTGGAAATTCCTGTGACAAGCGCATGCAGCACACTTGAGAGCTCCATGGCTTCCTTCTTCTCCGGCCGGCATGAATTCACAGCACCCATCGACTGCATATTTCCCAATACTTGCTGCGTGGTTTTTTCTGCACTCCTCATACGTGATTATCCTCTCCTTCATCAAAATCCCTCTCGAAATCTTCTTCGGTTCCTGTCTCAGATTCATATTCCAACAAGTTTTTCTTTCGTTTCAGAGAAAAACTAGCAGTAAGAATTGGTATTTTGGGTCAATGTTTCTTGAGCTGTATTATTTTGAGAAGCTAGTGAACTGCTGAAAAAGTGGTTGTGCTCAATAGGCTGCAATGGGAGGCGCAGCCGAATTTATTCATTTCTCGCCTCCATTGGTAGATTCATATAATAGTTAAAGGGACTCGGAATGAAAAGGTAGGTTTGTTATTAGTTGATAATAATGCACGGTCACCATTCATAGACTACTCCATTGATACATCATTTTCCCTACCTTACTTGTATGCTCATTTTTGTCTCAATTATCAGTTTCTCGGTTGCTGTGGGACAGCTACAATTTTGAAGTGGGCCAAGGACGACACTGGACCAACATTCTTTCACTCTTCTTTTTTAATAAAGGGTTAATTAGGCCAAATACCCTCCAAAACTAACAAATTAGAATAATACTCTAAAACTAATTTTAATCTTTAACCCCCGTAATTAATACGCTCCAGAAGCTCCAAATCATCATCCCCAACACTAGCCAGTAGCCACGAAACCCTCCACCGTGAAATAATCGAGCTCCGCTACCTCTTTATGATTAATTTAATACAAAATCGTCTTCTTCTCAGCAACGAGCACCAGGGTTTCTCTACACCAGAGCAAGAGGAAGATGCACACCCCAGTAACTCTCTATCTATGTCTATATTTTTCTTACAATTTCGATTTAACTCAACAACTAACAAATTTGATTTTATGGTAGGTACTGGAGCAGCAGGACAGAGTCATGGCCGAAGATGGTGCCTCAGATGTCGACGATGTCCAAAGTGTTCGGTTCGCAGGCGTTCGAACAATACATATACGATCTGACGCTGCTGGAGGCTGTGGGGAGGAGGTTTAATTCAAAAGGGTATGAGAAGTTTAGGAACTTGGCAAAAATTTCTAACCCGAAAAGAAGAGAAAAAAGCTTGAAGTGGATAGTGATAATGGTGATAAGAGGGAGAAAAAGAGGGGTTGGCAGGAATGAGATGGGACTGCTGGAGGTGGTTACAGAGGAAGAAGACAATGGAGGGGATGATTTAAGTAGTTTGTTAGCGGAGGAATTTAAGGCGAAAAATGGAACGCCTGACCGGTTGCTACTTTTGGACGAGCGGTACGCGAATGAAGGGACTAGGGAATTGCCTGAGAGTATCAAGGTTTTTGCTTTGCAACAGTTTGATCTTTGTGAGTTGCTTTTCTTGTGACGTTTTTGTATTGATAAGTGTGAACATGTTTTTTGTTTTTTGGTTGTTTTAATTTTTATTGTTGTTAGTGAACATTTTATGGTGATTATCCTATTAGATAATGCTTGTTATTTATTTTTCTTTGTCTATGAAGGTGGTCTGTACCATTAAATTGCCAGAAATTTTGATACAGGATACTACTGAACTATTAGACATGAAAATTAGAATGTTTGGCATTGAGCAAAATAAAGATATTTATGGATTAAGGATTTGTTGACATTGGACTGCTTACGTTCATCCATCAATTGAATGAGACTTTTGCTGCTGGACATTTTAGAGTTCTATTGCTGTTGCGTTTTTCTCTATCTTTCCAAATGAGAAGTTTATTTTGTGAAAATCTATATATAGTTTTCTCTGGTGTTTTTGGTATGAAACATGTAGGATGTGATAATCTAAAAACCAACATTTTCACTCCAATACTCATCAATTTTGTCATGGACAGTTAGCCCATCACGTATAACTTTTTTTGCCACTTTTTTTTCCGTTATCCTTGGTGATTGTCACTTTTTTTTAGTTTGTGTAACTTTTTTTTTTTTTTGGGATTTTGTCAAGTGTTTGTCACTTTTTTTGTAATGTGTGCAACTTTTTTAATGTGTTAGTTTTTTTAAATTAGTCACTTTTTTAAATATTTATGTCACTTTTTTGAATATTTGTCACATTTTTAGTATTTATCACTTTTTTTTGTCACTTTTTTTCAATCGCCTTCTTGAAATTTCTATCACTTTTTTAGTAGCAAACATCATTTTTAATAAAAGACAAATTGTATGTATTTAATAAAAAGGTGACACAAAACTTTTAAAAGTGACTTACTTTTTTTTAAAAAAAAAAAAGTGACAATTTTATCACTTTTTTGTATGTTTGTAACTTTTTTCCTGCCACTTTTCTGAATTTTTTTTCACTTTTTATTGTTTATCATTTTTTAAAAAATTTCTCACTTTTTTTATAACAAACATATGTTTTGATTGGTGTTTTGTTACCTTTTTAAGTTTTGTCACTTTTTTGAGTTTGTATCACTTTTTAAGTGTGTGTGCGTCACTTTTTTAAAAAAAGTGACAATTTTTATAAAAAAAGTGACATTGTGTCACTTTTTTATTTTACACAATATTTTATACTTCCTAAAAACCTTTCACATGATTTTTCAAAACACCCCTAATTTTAAGGGTATTTTTGTAAGTACCCCTTTAATAAATATATGCCAGCCCATTTACGCCACGCCATGGCATGTGCTTACAGCTCCAACATGGCCTGGCTCTAGCTGGGACACCAACTATATGTGTCACAGAGATATGATATTTAGATTGTGAATGACACTCCAGAGTAAGATATACAAATTGCCAGCATTGTTTTTATTAGAAAAGATATCGGGTCTAACTCAACCTAACAAAACCAGTTTGTTAGGGGAGGACTGTCATCACCTTATTAAGTGAATCGTGTAAATATCACCAATCAACGTGGGATTCTAATACGCCATCTCACGCACAGCGTGAACCATGCCAAATAATTGTGAACAAATCGATATTGGGTGGCACCCAAAATTACAAAACTGGGCCTGCTCTGCTACCATATTAGAAAGGATATTGAGCATAACTCAACCTAACAAAACCGGCTTGTTAGGGGAGGATTGACCTCACATTATTAAGTGAATACCATAGGCTGTCGGTGGATTTATAAAATAAAGTACAGATCAGATGGTAGTATAGAAAGGCACAAAGCACGCTTGGTAGCCAAGAGATATACTCAGCAAGAAGGACTGGATTTCAATGAGACCTTTTCACATGTTGCTAAGCTTGTTACGGTCAAGGTATTTCTAGCAATAGCAGCAACAAATCACTGGGATATCATTCAACTTGACGTTAACAATGCTTTCCTCAATGGAGATTTGTTTGAAGAGATTTACATGGATTTACCATTGTGATATAGAGAGTATGCTGGTTCCAAAGTTCACGGGGAGAATTTGGTTTGTAAACTACACAAATCAATCTATGGCCTTAAGCAAGCATCAAGACAATGGTTTTCAAAGTTCTCAAATGTTCTAATCAATCATGGTTTCAAGCAATCGAAAGCAGATTATTCTTTGTTTACCAAAGGTACTGGTAGCACTTTGGTTGTCCTCTTGGTCTATGTTGATGACATTCTAATTGCTGGAAATAATCAGCATGGAATTGACTCACTAAAAGGCTTCTTACACAGTCAATTTAAGCTGAAGGATCTAGGGAGGTTGAAGTATTTTTTTGGGGCTGGAGGTTGCAAGATCTCAGAAAGGAATTTTTATGTCTCAGCGGCAGTATGCTTTACAAGTGCTTGAAGACACTGGTTTTCTCGCATGTAAACCAGCAACTCTACCTATGGATACTAAAATAAAACTTAGTTCATTTGAAGGGGAATTGCTTGCAGATGCATCCATGTACAGGAGATTGATTGGACGTCTTCTTTATCTAACCATTTCCAGACCTGATATAACATTTGTAGTTCACAAATTAAGCCAATTTGTATCCCAGCCTAGACAACCACACTTGGATGTAGCACACCACCTTTTGCAATACATCAAGTCTTGTCCAGGGCAAGGAATTATGTTCTCAGTACAATATTCCTTGCAGCTAAGAGCATTTGCGGATGCAGATTGGGGAGTATGCCTTGATACAAGGAGATCGGTCACCGGATTCTGTGTCTTTCTTGGATATTCTTTAATCTCTTGGAAGGCCAAGAAGTAAACTATAATTTTCAGGTCTTTAGCTGAAGCTGAATATCGTGCATTGGCGTCTACTTGATAAGTGCCTTTTGACACACTTATTTCACTATCAAAACATGAAAACTATTTATTAATATGCTGTAATATGACTTAATTCTATGTAATTTATGTTTTGTAGGACAAGAGATGAATGTAGCGGAAATAAGGAGAAACAAGTGAGAAATGACCAAAATAGAAGAAAGTGAAAGTTCAGGGACTAAAGTGCAAATACTTTAAACTTGTTTCAACCTTGTGATGAAGATTCGATAGTGTTAGAGGTCAATTGAATGAATAAAGGAATCAAAAGGATGAAATATAACCAAGACATTATCACATATCAACTTTCGAGCTGAAAAGTTTTGCACCAGTTCTAACCTTGTTTCTCTTGAATTTACATTAAATTCAGTTTAACATTTACAAGATTTTTCATGGATTCAGTCATGTTTTTTAATTGTTCAATCAAACTATTTGTTGAGTTTTTATTTTAATTATTTATTGTTGAAATTGGTTTAACAATTATTAAATCCTTCATAAATCCAGTCATGCTTCTTCTATCGTTAGATTGAACTAGTTGTCGAATTTTAATTTTAATTTCACTTTATTGGCAGATTAGTTATTGCCATATGCTTGATGTATATGGTTAATTTTTGATCTTATTCCAATAAAATTGTGCGAATAGGTCATAAGTCTAGATTTTAGGATTACATTTGTAAATTAAATTAGTTTTCACGATATATCTTTCGATTAGAGTGTCATGATGAAAGGCTCTAATTGAGTTATAAAACTGAATAATTGATGTGAATGATCCGATCCAATTGAGAGAATTCCGATACTTTACTGCTTCAAATTATTGATTTTAATTTCACCTTTCAACATTGAATCTTATTACACATTTAAGAGAACAATTCATCCCTTTTTATCCTTTAAATATTCTTCTATCTCCCTGTGGATACGACACCCCAAAGCTGCACTACAACTACCGCGTTATTCTTTAGGCATAATCACTACCACCAGTAAGATCATTTGGCTTACTCAAACCCTCCACGACTTTCAGATTTCTAGCAAAGCTCCAGCATTGATTTTCTGTGACAACCAAGCAGCAATTTACATTGCTTCTAATCCTATCTTTCACAAACGCACTAACCACATAGAGATTATTGTCATTTTGATCGGGACAACGTGGTGATGGATTTGTCAAGCTGATGTCAATTCATTCTAATCATCAGTTAGCTGACATTTTTACAAAGGCTTTACCAGCCTCTCTGTTGTTTCCCTTACTCTCCAAGATGGGTGTGATTAATCCCCACCTTCCATCTTGAGGGGGAATAATAGAGTTGAAGTTGAGGATAAAGCTGAAGTTGAAGCTAAGGATGAAGCTGGAGTTGATGAAACACGGCTGGACGGGAGCTGTCATTGTAATTGAAATCAGTTCAGCAGTTTTGTTTGTTAATACACGTGTCATCTTTGTATTGTGTCAAATCACGAATTAGTTAGTTTGTTAGAATCATTCCTCTCTATTTATACCACAGAATTGTATTGTAAAGGTTGAATTTGATAATTGAAAGATCAATTCATTTTCCCTTTCTGTCATCTCCGTTCTCTGATGTTTACTTCAATAGTTTTGTTAAAAAACCACGGTCCCTAGATTCAAAACCTGGACCAAGCTATTAAGCTGTGTGTTAGATAGATTGAAATGAATAGCACTCGAACAAGTCAAGTCGTGCATCCCAAGCATGTCTTTTCAACTATAAACTTAGACATGCATTAGTGCAAAGTATAATATTTGATATGTGTGGAATTATAACGATCAAGTAAGTTCTCAGTATCATGACTCATAAGACAAACCTTCCGCAATCTTTCCAACAACATACATCATAAGCATACGGTACTGAATCTTTTTCCAATAAATATGTTGTGGCTAGGATAACTGAAATTCTAAATGTTTTCCCGCATCATTGAATTCCAGAATCTTTTTCCCTTTCTCTAAAGATGTTATATGTGAAATTCCATCATCAAAGAACACTAGAATTTGAGGTGGAATGGCACAGCGTATCAACGGGTGCCTTTTGATCTTGAAAACTCCTGTTTTCTTGCATAATCGATTCTCAGGTTCCTTCATCAACATGCCTCTAATGAGATCCCTTGCCTGAAAACTAACAATTGGTCTATCGGGAAATTTGAGGTTCTGAAATACAACATTGGTTAACATCTCTTCATTTTTAGTACCTATAAAGGGTGTCTTGACATGAAGAAGCTCGTACAAGGAAAATGCCAAATGTCTACCAATCAACGGCGCTCTCATGGCCTTCCCCTTTGATGATCTCTGGAGCCAAGTATTCATGTATACCGACAAAGGAATTGGATCGTGCCTCTGTTGGCTCAGCCACAAGTTGAGGTAATGACCTATCTTGGGTTGAAGCTTCAGCTTTTAGCTTCCTCCCTCTCGCCGTGGCAGGTTAAAGCTGAGGGCTAAAGAATGAAACCTGGCTAATGAGGCGAAGCTTCTGGAGAATGCTATGCAGGATGAGGGCAATAAGGTCCATGACATTATTAGGAGTCTTCGTCCTGAGTGAAATTTGGATTTTTTGGAGGTTCATGAAAAGGATGCCGATGGCACCTCTTTCCGTGAGGCCACTCCGTTAGCTGCCGAAGATTCTAGCAATTCGTCCACTTTTGTCGAACCTACCCACCTTGTAAATTCTGCAACTATTCCTCCCAACGAAGCCACTTCGAAAAACAAACCAACCAGTGCTTCTATTAATGCTCTTCTCTCCTTGACGCGAGTGTGCCCTTTGAGGGTAACACCCCAATTAGCCAAGATAACCCAATTTTTGATAATCTTCATCTATTTATCAATTTAAACAGATAGATTGCCTTTCTTCTCTCTTTTTCCCTTTTTTCTTAATGACATCTCATTTCTATTTGAACGAAAATGTCATTTCGACAAATTATTACTTAAATATCTTTTTTGGGCTTGCATCGTAATTCTCATTTGTTATTTTCAATCAACAGAATCTATCGTCTTGTGTTGATTTACGTTTTGACAACAAGACTTTCAAATGAAAATTTATTAAATCATCGTAACAACATAAGGGAATGCGGGTTACTACCATCTCCCTTTATAAGTACTTTTGCACATTATTACATGTCATGACATTTAAGTTTGTCTGGATGTGGCCTCGTCATGTTTGAAAATAATTTCCTTTGAGGTGAAAATTAGTCACCGTATTCTTTTGGCTGGATAAAACTCGCCTCCAGTTGAAATTTCTTTGGCTGGACAGGCTTTGCCTTTAATTGAAATTTCATTGACAGACTGTGACTTGCCTTTAGTTGTCTTATTTTTGCCAACCTTATTTCAGGTTCAGTATTGATTTATATTTCAAGACCCATGTTTCATTTAGTACATGAGAAGTTATCTTTACTAGCAGACAGGTTTTTCAACTTATCCTTCACAGCATCTGATACATGCTTTCTAGAAAATGATTTTCAAGCATGTTTTCATTCCTTTCAACCAAAAATATGGTATTACCTTTTGAGGGTTTTAGTTTTTGTAAATCGTTGAAATAACATTCGTGTGTGTCAGCTTGATTTCCCTTGACATTGGCTACCCTCGGGGTGAGTTTAAATTTCAGGTATAGGTGATAAATAGATGTCACTGCTTTCAATAGCTTTAAAGTGGGTATTCCTAGGATTCATTATAATAAGATTTAATATCCATGACAAAGAAATCATGTCCTTGAAAAGCAATTAGCTTTTCCTCAAGCTCAACTGTCAACGTAATTTGTCCCCTTAGGATCAAACTATCTTCAGTAAAACCATATAAGGGTTCGGCCATGGGCATCTAAGGGTGATCAATCTACATTTGGTCAAAAGCATTTCCAAACAAAATATTAATGGAATTGTCATTATCCACTAGCATGCGACTAATGTAGGGATGACAAAAAAACTCGTTCAATCCGATACCAGTGGGGGTAACACCCCGAATGGGGCCGGGATTACCCATCTAACCAAGTAAACGGGGCGATGGTCATTAAGCGGGTATGGGACGGGTACGGAAAATGCAGTCCCCGCCCCGCTATCTATCTCGTTTAAAGTTAATTTCAAATTTAAGTTTTTTATCAAACAAAAATAATAAATTTATCATCATTTTTAAAGAGAATATAAGTTTTTTTTTAACCAATTAGTAAAAAAGTAATAATATTTACTAACTAAAGACATTAAAAAAATAAAAGTAAAAAATAAAATAAATAAATAATTTTTAAAAAAATGGGTGATAAAATGGGGTAGGGAACCGCCTCGCCCCACCCCATACCCGATTAAACATCTCGTTTTAATCAGATATTGAGATGTGGTAAGGTAACAAAAATATCCGACGAGACGGGAGTGTGAATGGTCTACCCATCCCATACCCGTCACGTTGCCATCCCTAGGCTAATGACGGTACGAGCTATTATAGCACATACTATCAATACATCGCAATGGGGATATATGATTTCATGCCCATCATTACTATCGAAAGTAATTGGAAGAGATGCAGGTTTAGGATTACTTCGAATTCAGAATGCTTCCTTATGGGCTTTCGGGCGGTAAGAAATGGGTTCCAACAAGAGATTTTGGTAAAACTTAGGTTAATTTGATTAAATTGGGTTTGGATGGAAATTAGAAATAGTAAAATTATATTTTGGATTTTTGATTAAATTAATTAGTTACCAAATTTATTTAAAAAAAAAACTAATTTGACTCATTTAAAATTAAAAATTAAAAAAATTAGATAGATTCGGTTCTTGATATATAGCCGAAAACCAAACCTTACCAAGAACCAAACCAAATCCGAGAACCAAATCAAATCCGTCAGTTCTCGATTAAGATACCCTTTCGGGTATTTAACTTAAGAAGAACCGCTTGGTTCGAGTCCGATTCGATTTGAGAGTTTTGTCCGACTCTGTCTAATTTTCACTAAAAATATATTTGGGAAAAACAAAATTTTCGGAAAATGGGCCCAAGTGGGGCTTAGTCAAATCTGATCTGGCAAGTGTGCCACCACGTGTACGTCCGCAATTGGTTTCCACATCTTTTCCTTGCATACCACCTCTAAGCAAATCAAAGCCCCGCGCCTGTCTTTCTGTATAAAAATATATATGCTTCTCGTTCTCCCTGTAAAATTAGTAAGCATCACAGTTTGTAAATTATCCAATCAATCGATCGATTAATCACTGAATTGATTCAATGGCTGATAAGGCATTCAAGTACGTGATCCTCGGTGGTGGAGTCGCTGCCGTGAGTTTTTTCTCCATCGACCATTTCCCGACTTTATTATTCTGTTTTGACTATTTCGTATTGTTTTCTTTATTTTCAGATTAATTGTGTATTTGCTCTTTGTTCTTCGTGTTCTAAATAGCATTTTCCAACCCATAATTTCACATTTATTGTTTTTAATTTTTTTTATTTAAAGGATTGCCTTATATATTTTAATAGTATTCCAGTCATTACATAGTTATCCAGATCAAACAGTCCTAGTTTGTCCCCAAATTTAACTGACTCAGTCAAAGGTTTTATCCTAAAAAGCTTTTTATTTGTCTATTGCTTGTTGATATTATCGGAGGTGATCTTCGGTCACAATCTCAGCAAGCCTTTGTTTGTGATAAACAGTTCTACAGGCTCATGCAATTTTTTTTTTTTTTTAGCTTTAATAATACCTACTGTCTGAACTGGTTTACTGATATATGAAATTACCCGTGTTTTTACATAAAAAGTGGAAAAGTGCAGGACGCTCAAAGTTAAGTGGTGATGCACAATCTGTTTGTTTTGATTCGAGTTTCTACAGTTATGTGAAATTGCTTAGATATGAAAATAGTTAAGCATGTTGAATCCCTGCATTGATTGATATGAACCGTCAGATGCATTTTGTTTTAAGTGCTTTTCAACTATTGTTACATATTGTCTTACGATTATGGTTACTGAATCAAAATTTGCTTCTGCTGACAGGGATATGCTGCTAGAGAATTTGCCAACCAGGGAGTTAATCTGGGTGAACTGGCTATCATTTCTAAAGAGACGGTATGCACTTTGACAGTATTCTTTAAGACTATTATTATTAAGCAAAAAACATTGGTACGCTGCTTTCATTGTCCCTGGCTAAGGTAATGACAAATCTTCTTCCATATGTCAGATATTTGAACCAAAAAGATAAAGTCGTCGAGTGATTTACACTAACTGATTTAAGATTCTTATTTGGTCATTGCAAGTTACAAAATCGATAGAAAAAGTTATTTCTGTCTGTTGAGGACCTTTTTTCTTTGTCCTGCTTTATTTGATTCCACAAATTCTACTTCCTTGTTAACTTTTCCTAGCACATCAATGAAGTGTCGCATGTCTTGACAATTTCTTAGTCCCCAGTTTCCACTTTCTGTGTTATGTTGCTCTGACTTCAGGGTTATACCTTGTATGCTCATTTGATTCCCTTTAATTGAAAAGAAAATGAGTTTTGAATACTCCCTTCATCCCATAATGATAATCCTATTTCTTTTTTCACACATATTAAAAAAATTTAGTTAATATAGTTCAAATAAAAAATTTTACTATCATTTTTCCTAATATACCTCTACATTAATGCAATCAATATTTAAAATAATTAAACTATTCTTTGTACTATTCATTGTTTAATGCAAGAATCAAGGTAACTAAAATTCCAAAGTCATCCAATACAAATACAAATGAATAAATGTCATGGAAGATGAAATGATTTTTTGGTTTTTAATTTATTGTTCCAACTACAATTGAATAATGGAATGGTTTATATTTGTGATAACAAAGCACATTAAATAGGGACATATTATGAAGCTAATATATTAACTACTCTCTCAAATAAGCAACAAGACTATAATTTGGGACACACGAAAAAAGAAAACAAGACTACCTTAATTGGACAGAGGGAGTAGTATTTTTAGGAGAACGTGTTGTTCAAAAGTAGGGAAAAGTTTTGGGAGAACGTTTAAAATGTTTTATTGTGTGAATGTGCAGTTGAAAATAATTTTGTAGCAAATCATAAAATAAATTAATGAGAATCAAACACGCCTATATGACTTGTGCAATAATATAATAATATTCATGTATTTAAAATTGCACTCTATAGGCCATAAAAAAGGGCACTTGATATATAGAGCAAAATTTGGCACTATCGTACAACTCCCGTAATTTTTTTTTTTTCACTTGAAGGTTTTAATAACTAAATTCATTCATATTCAAATTTATAAAATGAGGCTTGTCATGTCCTTGGCGTGTTGGATTTGTGTCCCTTGCGTGTCAGAAATTAAAAGATATGTAAAAGATATTGGACACACACCACATGGTATGTTGGACATAGGTTTGAGGCATTTTGATTTCCAATATGCCGATGCCGCACTTTACCCTAGGAGGAGTGTCACTCCACCTGCGTCCTTATGTGTTCCCCTTTCTAGTTTTATTGTTTGCTAATTTGTTTTGGGAGAAGAAGCGGCTTGGCTAACATGGATTGCAAAGTGTACCTACTTTACTTTCTTTTGTTGTTAATGTATCTGCCCTAACATCTATACTGGAAATGCCTCTTTCATAGCATTAAAAAGCACTTTATCTTTTCTATGAACTTCAATGTATACGATTAATTATGGTTTCAGGTTGCTCCTTATGAACGTCCAGCACTTAGTAAAGCATATCTCTTTCCTGAGGGTAAGTTGTTTTACCTTCTTTGTTGCTCAATGATCAAGTGAGATTTATATTGTAACAACATCTGCTTTTGCAATGCATAAATACAAATGCCATCACGGGCAAATCTTCCATGATATCACACTTTCTATTAGTCTAGTAGAGTCTTTTCCAAAATTTTAACCAGTTTTTTCTCTTCTTCATGCCATGATAGAGGTCTTCAAAGTTCAAACATATCAGCTTATATTTCGTACCAACATTTGCGTCAGATATTTGTGATGGACGTGATTTTATATTTTCTCCAGGAACTGCAAGACTTCCAGGTTTTCATGTATGTGTTGGAAGTGGAGGAGAGAGGCTCCTTCCTGAGTGGTATACAGAGAAAGGTAATATCTATTGACTGTATTCTTAGAAAGATTTTAAGAACAAACATTATTTGCACAAAAAATCCCTAATGTGAACTTATCTTGGTGACAGGGATATCTTTGATCCTCAACACAGAAGTAGTTAAAGCAGATCTTGCTTCAAAGACACTTATCAGTGCAACTGGCGAAACATTTAAATACCAGATACTGATTATAGCAACTGGTTCTACTGTTGAGTATCATGTTCCGGGAAATGGATCCTATTAGTTTCTTTTAGTATGATTTTCATGTACTCAACTGAAGTTTCTGCTTCTATATGTTACTTTTGCCAGGTTATCAGATTATCAGACTTTGGTGTAAAAGGGGCTGATGCCAAAAATATTTTTTATTTGAGAGAAATCGACGATGCTGATAAACTTGTGGAAGCAATCAAAGCAAAGAAAAATGGAAAGGCATTGGTTGTCGGTGGTGGATACATTGGTCTTGAGCTTAGTGCAGCTTTGAAAATCAACAACATTGATGTCAGCATGGTGTACCCAGAACCTTGGTGTAGTAAGTTGAAACATTGCCATTATTATTGACTTCCATTTTCTAAGTTGTTTTAGTCCCTTGGTGTCATCCAACTTGACTATTCTGGGCTACCCTTCACCTTGCTTGTGCATTATGTTTATGCAGTGCCTAGGCTATTCACTGCCGACTTAGCTAGCTTCTATGAAAGTTACTATGCAAATAAGGGAATCAAAATCATTAAGGGAACAGTAGCCACTGGGTTTGGCACAAATGAAGACATGGAGGTGTGTTCTCAAGCACATATATGTTCTTCAATTATGAATTGATTTGTGTCTCGGTAATCATAGGTGGTAATTTTGCATCTCAAATTTCAGGTTATGGATGTAAAACTTAAGGATGGTAGGGTGATGGAAGCCGATATAGTTGTTGTTGGTGTAGGTGGAAGGCCAATGACAAAATTATTTAAGGGTCAGATTGAAGAGGAAAAGGGTGGAATCAAGGTGCGTGAGTTCACTCAATGTTTCCCCTAAATTGATTGCATTTTCTTGTTAGTGCTTTCGATCAATTAGAGAGCTTATGTAATCTATTTGTCTCGATGATCCATGTATTGAAAGCTGCTGACAAAATAATTAGTAGTAAACAAAACTAGAAGACATCAACATGAATTGCCAAAAAGAGTTGAGGAACAAAAGAATAATATGAAAACCATTGGTTGTCTATTTCAACTTTTTGCTAATGCGATCAATTACACGTGCACTGAGTTATGTTGTCTTCATTATTGATGTTTAATATTTAACAGCAGAGAAGATAAGAACACATACAAGTTTTTCTTCTGGACGGTTAGCACTATATCATCTTTTCAAATTTTATAGAACAATGCAATTCTTCTTTCATACAGATAATCTAATAGCAGCGATCAACACATGATGCACGTCATCAAGAAACTTTTCAGGAATAATGATCACCAAGAGACTGCATTTCTTAAACAAAATTATGCCTTCCCCAAACATGTTCACAATTAATACCGAGAAATAAAGCCTCAATTTTAGGATAGAAATGAACAAAAGAGTAAAGATGTTATGAGCTCAAAATCATAACGAACACAACTTTTTGTGTTGTATTATGTTGCCAATTTTTAGATGTGTGGAAATTTTTCTGAGACTTTTTGCTTGCAGACTGATGGTTTCTTCAAAACAAGTGTTCCTGATGTATATGCTGTGGGTGATGTTGCTACTTTCCCCATGAAATTGTACAATGAGATGAGAAGGGTTGAACATGTTGATCATGCTCGCAAATCTGCTGAACAGGCTGTAAAGGTATCTGATGTCTTCATATCATGATTTTATTTCCCTTCACTACAGTTTATTATCGAGGACTCAACGTGCTGGGCATTTTGCCAACAAATACTCAAAATTAAATGTGGTCTTCATATGATATATATTCTGTAATGCCATTCTGATGCATCTCTTAAGTGTAGACTCTGAACCATTACTAATCATATGAAGCGTTTTGATTCACTATGCTTATTTATGCCCAAATGTGCATATAAATTGTAAATCTCACCGTTCTTGCAACTGCTAAGACTGAGTTACATGTTACACTGCAGGCAATTTTTGCTAGGGAACAAGGAAACTCTATTGATGAATACGACTACCTTCCATACTTCTATTCCCGTGCATTTGATTTGTCATGGCAGTTTTACGGTGACAATGTGGGCGAAACTGTGTTTTTTGGAGACGGCAGCCCCACATCTCCAAATCACAAGTTTGGATCATACTGGATCAAAGATGGGAAGGTTGTTGGTGCATTTTTGGAGGGTGGCACTCCCGAAGAAAACAAGGCAATTGCCAAAGTTGCGAGGGTTCAGCCTCCAGCACTGAGTTTGGATCTGCTAGCCACAGAGGGTCTCACATTTGCTTGTAAAATTTGAATTTCTTTTTGATACAGTAGAAGGACAGTTGCCTGGTTAAATTATCTAGAACTAGCATGCTGTTATGTCCACATTCATCACGTGTCTTATTTTCCTTAGCATGACATGATTTCTGTTAGTTATTCAACAGACTGGAGTTACTACGCTCTTACTCTCGAAATAATTTGTATTGCTTTCTCTAAGAATCAAATGATGTATTCTAATTTAACAAAATGCTGTCATGAATCTGTTGCTAGTTGCTACACATGGCTGTATCCACTAAAGAATGGGATATTTTTCACAAGTTGCCATTTTATCAGTCTTTGGTGTTTAATCTCTAGTCATATCTTTCTTATAGCCCTGAGTATAAGATAATGAGGCAGTTGAGTTGATGATTGGTGCTTGTTGGTGAAATCTTTAAAATATAGTAAGAAGAATTATTATATTTGTTATTTCTGTTGCTATATGATCTTTTGTCATTTGAAAATCAGTCAAAATAATCTTTTTTGTAGCCAGCCATACATTTGATATTGCGAAATTCCTTACAACCAACTGCATTTTGTCAATAATTAAACTACTACCTTTGTTTATAGCCAGCAAGTTTGATTAGCAAATGATTCTCTAAAGTGTTTGAAGATGTGCTAATGAAGCCAAACCCCGTGTATATTTAGCCCCAGTTTGACAATCATTATTTCAAAATTCTTTTTTTTTACATATTCATTTTTAACAACACATTTACCTAATAAAATATTCCGCTGGTAAACCCAAAATCTTTTTCGTACTTTTGAAAAATACATTATCCAAAAAATCACTATTCAAAATTTCATTTTATCCAAATAATGATTGTCAAACAGGGGCTTAATTCATGCATCTCTTAGGGTTGGACTAGAAATTTGACTTTGAAGAATTTACCCTACTCAAGTTGATACCGAATGTTCATCTATGTTTCGACTATTCCGTCTGAAATAAAACACGAGTTTTAACATAAGAATTTATTTTAAGTGAATATTACACGTCAATTCTACATTTGATAGTGGTCCAAGGAAAATGAGAAGGATGCATTTTCCACTCATTTGAGAGAGGAAATTTTGTTTCCTCTCTACCCACCCTTTCTTTATTTGGGGGAAATAATGAAACTTTGATCATGAATTTGACCTATTCTTCATTTTCCTCTCATTTTAACTTCATGGCCTGCCATTTTCTTTTCCCTCCATTCGATCACGCTAAACACACCAAGATACAAGTTGTCAAAATTGTACAACTTTTTTCTGTCGACAAAATCCTCCATACAAATAATCTTTTATTGTGGACTTTTTCCTTTGATGGACAAGACTATACTTTAGTCAAGTTTTCAATAAAAGAAGTGACATATTCAACGAAAAAATCATGGAAATCAAATTAAAGTGGTCCCGGATAGAATGTAAAAATTGCATTGTAGGTGATCTTCTTACTCTTACTAGGGTGAGTTTGATAGACTCGACATTTCTCCTGAAGGACTGTAGAGCGTTTGTTTGACCACTTTCAATAGAATAATGTTTTGAGTCATTTAGTTGAGGATGGTTGTTCGAACTAAATTCTCAATACAAATAATTGAGATCTATGCGTATTTTTATCTTTAACGAGCTGATTATTATTAATTTGCTTAAATCTATGGATTTTCAAGTTTTCTTCTTGGACCCCCATTTTTAAATTTTCCATCAACATCTTGACTCTCTCAAGAATCAAGATACTGCAGTTAATTTTCTTGAAAAACTTAGCAGATATTGAAATAAATTAATAATTTATGCTTGTGAAAACAGACAAAAACAGAAGAAGATGAATTGACAGCCACCACCATGTCATTGATTGGAGAAAGCTTTGTAAAGATAATGTTATTTTGTAGTACGAATTATTTTCTAAACTTCCAGTTCCAGCCCACCCCCGTCCCCAGCTGTCGTAAAGATAATAATAGAAAATATTGTCACTGTTCGAGATTTATTCTTTAAAAATTTATTTTTCTCAATAAAATAATTTCATACGTGAATTTAATTTTTTCTTCTAATTTTTAACCACATTCTAAAATAAATAGGGTTAAATTGGTCACCCAATTTTATACTTAGTGTCACACAATGATCATTCAATTTGATTTTGTTTCGCTATGACCACTCAACTTTATAATTAGTGTCATAATGACCACTCATTTGATTTTATTTCACTAAAGTTATCAAATTTCATATAACGTTTCCATATGGTTACCCAATTTCATATAACATTTCACCAGGTCACTCTTCTTTTTACCATTTTCATTAATTTTAAAACGGGTAAAACGATAAATTTGCATTATATATATAAAATAATTTTTTAAAAAAAGAAATTAAATAAAAAACTTAATTTAAAAAAAAAACTTAAAACGTTAATTTTAAAATAAGTTTTTTATTTTATTTTATTTTATTGTTTTAAGAAATTTTTTAAAATAAGTTTTTATTTTATTTCTTTTTTTTAAATAAGTTTTTAAATAAGTTGAGTGGTTTTGGTGAAACAAAATCAAATTGGGTGGCCATGAAAACACCAAATATAAAGTAGGGTGGTCATCAGTAAATTTAACCCCAAAAAACACTATTACAATTTATTTTTTTTAAAGTGAAAATCAAACAAATCCGATGAGTCCGTTTGGCTGAACTTCTTTTTTGCTTATATTTTTGGTAGAAGAGTTCCTAAGAAATCTATTTTACGTCACTTTTCTTTAAAAAAAACTATTAAAAAAAGCACTTTCATAAAATTATTCAAATATATTCAAAACATCTTCTTAATTTCAGAAATAATTTTTATTTTTCAAAAGTCCGATCAAACGACCTCTTCAATCATAATAGTCACTAACTTTTTAAGTTCTTCATATATTTCGGCGCTTTTAAGACAAAATGAATTATTTATTCAAACTTTTTAGATTTTAACATCATACTATTTAGTAAAGTTTCATGATAGACAATATGAACTTTTGCATCAATCGAGGAACAGTTTTTCCATATTCTGCATCAATCGAGGAAACAGTTTTTACATATTACCTTCATTAAAATTATAATATATTTTTTCTCTCTTCTTACAGATCACGCATTTTTCAATAAAATAATATTACACATAAATTTTTTTTTTTTTAACAACACACTTTTCAAAGACACCCTATTATAAAAATTATAATATCAAAGAATCACTCACTCTCTTGGAAAAAAAAAAATGAAGGGCCATTTTGTCTTTATAAACACATTGAACCATTTAATCTTATTGTGAAAAATTCATAAACCATAGAAAAGGGTATTTTTCATTTTTGAAATCATCAATCATAATCTTTCCAACACGTAAAAACATTATATATTCATATCTTTATCACGTGCTTATATTTTTTCAATGCTTAGTCCCCTACATTGTCCCGCACGTGCAGTTTGTGAGGTTAATTCTATATTATTAATATTAAATCATTAATTGTCTGCATTGTCAACAATTTAAAAAAGAATAATAATAAAAAAAATCAATAACCACCCTAAACTTTAATAAAATGTTAATTACAATTAGGCGGCAATAAATTTCTTGATTCACTCATTATACCTGATTATTATTTTCAAACTTTTTTTTTTATATACTCATTTTCAATCATACATTCATAATAAAATATTCTGTACTAAATTAATTTTTTTAACTAAATAATGACCGTCAAACATGGTCTTAATCAATAGTGGACCGATTCAATGAGTTGAATTGTATCACAATTTTATTAAACAATGAATCAGGAGATCCGCTCCCGACGAATATTATTAATAATAATTAATTATATATAACTAGTAATAAATTTAAAAATTATTTTGTAATATATTTTTATCCAATTTGGTGTGCGGAAATTTGATTTTTGATTTTTTTTTTTTATTAGTAGCGAGCATATATACTCGCGCGTAATGCATTCTCCTATCTTCTCTTTCAGGTTCGGAGGTTGGTTTACTGGGAAAATACACACTATAACACTGCACGTGCAGAATTGCTCTCCATCCCTCGGTTCTCCGCCAACCCTTATCTTTAATTAAAGCTCACTGAGTCACCTTCGAGTTAATGGAAGTCGACAGCACACAAGCTCTCAAACCCTTCGATCTCAACTCGCCACTGTCTAGTGGTTCTATGGACCATTCTGAGTTTCGGAGCCACGAGATGTCGGAGGAGGTTCAAATGACGGTGAACGTTCAGGAACCGGATGAGTCTCTTTCTTCTGGTTCCCCGGCAGGTGTTCCGACGAGATGCCCCTTGAGTGCGGCCACGAGAGTCCAGAAGGTTTACCGGGGCTATCGAACTCGGCGTATGTTAGCAGACTCCGCTGTGGTTGCTGAAGAGCTCTGGTATTCTTTTCTTTAAGCGTAAATTACTAAATTTTAGAATGCTTTCTAAAGTTTTATCTGTATTTTTTTTTCTTTGGTTGAATTTTAGGTGGCAAGCGATAGATTATGCGCGATTAAATCTCAGTACGATATCCTTTTTCAATTTCTCGAAGCCAGAAACAGCAGCATCGCGGTGGAATCGTGTTAGTTTGAATGCTTCAAAGGTAGAATAAAATAAAAATAAAAAAATAGTGATGTCTTCTTGTAATTAATTTTATAAAGATTTTTTTTTTATTTAAATATTTGAAGAAGTTAGTTGAAAAATGTAAAAGGCCAGAGACGATAAGACTAAACACTTGGTCGTATTACGAAAAAGACATCGATTATTTGATTTGTGTTTGACCTATATGTGGCCAGGTGGGAAAGGGTTTGTCTAAAGATGCCAAGGCACAAAAGTTGGCTTTTCAACACTGGATTGAAGCTGTGAGTTACTCTTCTCTTGGCTGGAGTTCAAAATATCTACTGTTAACTGCAAGCTATGTACTGTTGCTATTGAATACTATATGCTTTATTTGATAATGACTCTTTGATTATAGAATTTTGTGAAGTTGGATTTGATTCTTATGCTCTTAATCTAGATTGATCCAAGGCACCGATATGGGCACAGCTTGCATCTTTATTATGAAGAGTGGTGTAAGACTAATGCTGGTCAGCCCTTCTTCTACTGGTGAGTGGTGAGAAAGCTTTGAATTAATTTGATGCCATGAATTTACACTTTTGAGTGTCTTTTTGGTAGTTTGTAGTGATTAATTCATATTGTCTATTGTCATAGTTCTTTATCTAAGCAGGTCAAGAATGATGTCTTATGTATAGTTACCGTTAATGAGCTGAGTCAGAGGACCAAATGCATGATCATTAATATTTAAGTGTTGATCATAAACTAGCGATCTTGTAAGTTTCAAGATTGTTTGAGAAAAATTTGGACCAAATATGTAGATGAAACTTGTATCAGTGTTCTTGCCTGATAGTGGGCTCCTTGTTATGAAAGTAAAACTATTAGAACTGGTTACACGAGAGTTATTTGATTTCCTATAATCTAGAACCAAAAGCAGATAGAAACCAACATATGTACTCTGTACAGGCTGGATCTAGGCGATGGCAAAGAAGTTGATCTCGAAGAGTGCCCAAGATCAAAGCTTCGTCAACAATGCATTAAGTATCTTGGACCCGTACGTGATCAAAATTGCTTTACTTTCTGCAAGGCATTTTGTTAAAGTTTTTAATGGTTATGTTATTATAAATGATTGGAAGCATCCATGATACTATTGGAACGTATATAATGCTCATCAGTTACTGATGCAACCGCAATAGTTAATGATGCAACGTTTATAGTGGCATCTTGACTGTGTTTTTACTCTTATTGTTCTTGGTTCTGACTCATGTCTTTTAAATCAGGAGTTCTTAATTTTTTATTTATCTTTGATGTGGTCAGCAAGAGAGAGAACATTATGAATACGTGGTTGTTCATGGGAAAATATTGCACAAACAAACTGGAATACCTCTTGATACAAACAATGGATCGATGGGTTTGAAATGGATATTTGTGATGAGCACCTCTAAGAGACTTTACACTGGAAAGGTGAGGTCTAAAACTAAAGTAACTTTATCTTTCTTTTTACCCTCATCTAGAAATTCTAATTCGTTGCAATATCTAAATACTAATTGCCTCAGAAAAAAAAAGGATATTTCCATCATTCAAGCTTTCTTGCTGGAGGGACTACTTTAGCCGCCGGGAGGCTCATCGTGGAAGATGGAGTACTTAAGGTACTTTCTTGGTAGCCGTCATTATCAAATCTGTTGCTTTTAAGACAGATCAGTCTTTTGCATTATAGAATACTAAGTTCCATACTTGGTTCTGATTTGTAGAACATGTTATCGCTCTAAATTCCCCACGGTACTAAATTCTGTGTCCCTAGATTAACTGGTGCTTGTGCTTGTCAAATATACACAATAATATTCAATAAGACTCGATGCCTCTCTATATGAGACGTTCTCTCATTATATAGAACCAAAAGCATAACTAAATATGGTAAAAGTAATCTATCTATATATGATACAATTATAATAATAATATAATCGTAATTTTCGACGATTCCGTAATCTTATTCAATCTCATTGACATCCCCCTTCAAATTGATGCGGATAAAAACATCAATTTGCAATCATGAACTGGCGACAGTGACAATATTTGTGCCCACGAAGTAGAAATCTAAATCAGAGCAATCATCTACGAAAATTAGTGACGACGAGAGATCAAGAACAACAAATAGTGCAGTAATCAACAAAGAACACTTCAAAGAACTCACGCTCCCCAAGAAGAATTTCCAAAAGAAATTCACGAAATGTGCCGACACACACAGTGAGTTCTATCTATCTGGAGAATTTAGTCGAACACATAATTCAGGTTCCAACAAAAACTCTAATGTCAAAACACTGGCCAAAACTCTAGACGCTGCAGATGTAAGAAATTCTACAAAACAGCCTACACCTAAAAACCCAAAAATGATCCTCTTCTGAGAAATCAAAAATCTAGCTCATCACCTGAGCAACCAACAGTCTGCACTCCCAAATTTAAAAAAAAAAATGCCATTATTCTGTGACTATACCCACGAAGCACCACAGAAAAAGAAGAAAATTTAGGCAAAGCCTAATCAACACCTAATCTTGATAAAGTCGTCTATGTCGAACAAGAAACCTTAAATTTTGAAGTAATCCAACAAAGCAACATGCCCAAACCAACAAAGTTGCAGCCCAACCAAATGAACTTAAGCCCAATAAAAAAATTAACCAACCATCGCTAAAAATCTTACAAGGCTATGCCGATTCCATCTCATTCATCACCAAATCCGACACCAAAACCAATTTTCTCTCCATTACCACCCATGAGCTCACCTCCACCTCTAGTTTGCTCCCAACCTCCACCTGTCCAGTCACCTCCACGACCCAAGCACTCACAACCACCACCAACTGTAAGCTTACCACCGCCTCCAGTATTCTCGCCACCACCACCTGTGAAGTTACCTCCATCACCATCGAAGCGGTCTGCACCATCTCCAATATTCTCCCCACCACTCGAATTTACATCTAAAGCCTCATGGTTGGATAAGAGATTGATTTGTTTGGAGAGATAGCTGGAATTTTCGTCAGCCCTGATAGGGAAGCAAGCAGCAGCAGCAACGTCGCGAGCAGCCGTTCGCTGCTGCAGCGGCAACCATCGAAGCAAGGCATTGCTGGTCGCAGAAATAGCAGCGCGTCGCAGCAACCATCATTAGTTTTCTTTGACTTTATTGAAGCAAGTAAATCATTATACTTTGAAGTCCAAAGCATGAAACGTACTATTAGCCAGATTGAGCAAAATCCTGCTTTATTTTCATTTGAGATGCCTACATACTGGTCGAGTCTCAGAATTTACCTGTGATTTGTGAACAGAAAATGAATAGAGTGATATTTGTATCTGTATATTTTTGTACTGGAATTAAAATGATGAATTTAATTGAAACTGAATGCAATGAAAATTGCAATAGTTTGTTGAGCTTTTGAGAGGATCGACTCTTTCCCACACCCTAAGTTCTGGACAACTGATCCTACTTCCCAACCACTTATTTATACTTTGATTCCTATCAATTTGTTTTACTAAATCCCCATGATACCCCTCCCCTACTTTAACTAACTGAATGGAAATATTCATATGCCGTTGGGGCCTATCTCATACTTACACGATGAACTGTTATGTTAATGAAGCTGGCTTGCTGCCGCCATACACTGCTACCACTTCAGGATTGATTTCAGTGTTCTTCGTAGGATAAAAATGCTTAGGTTGTATAATGTTCATAAGGGCAGAGTTGACTAACTGGAAGCTCGTTATTAATTTAATATCATGGGGCAGTCACTTCGACCCTAAATGCATTTGCAAGATCTAACTATAATTTTCTAAAATAATTTTCTGGGGTAATATTTGTTTATCTGAATATTGTAATGGAGCTGGGAGGTCAGATAACTTTTTGAATATAAAATATTTTCCTTCGATTTTGATTTTGCAATGATATATTTCCAACTATTGCAATCACATTTCACTTTCTCCAGTGTATCTCAGCTTACAGTGGACATTATAAGCCAACTGATGATAGCCTTGACAGCTTTTTATCATTTTTAAAGGAAAATGGAGTCAACCTGGATGAAGTTGAGGTATGTCACCTACATTTTCTGTTCCACGGACTATCACATATGAGATCCTTGACTATGGATTTTGCCTTTGGCATTGGAGAAGCAAGAGTGTTGAATTGATTTTGAGGGCGTGGGGCTATTGCTCTTTTAGATATTCTTAAAAAATTGTTGAAGTGCATACACATTACTATACGGAGCACAGGATGACAATAGTAGTTTGTTTTTGTTCTGTTCATGTAATTGTAGTTCCGGGTTTTTGTTTGAGATATGACATAGTATTAGTGAAAATTACCCCACTGATATGCAAATTCTGGCATGTCTCTGATTGAAGTACACGAAAAGACAATGGATAAAATCACAGGAACTATGCATTGCTCCTGAAATAAATAAGCAAACGAGCTTGCTGTCACCAAGAGGTAGATAGTTTTTAGATAGTTTAAGTAGGTTTCTTCAGTGAGGCTTGCTGTTCTCTTGCTGGTTCACACTGAGTTACACTTCTGATGTTAATTCTTTCTTTTCAACTTCTGATTTTTTAGTATTTAAGCTGAAAGTGATGACCCATGTCTTATCTATCAGATACGAAAGGCAAATGATGACTATGAGTGTTATGAACGCCGAAAACCTGCTAAAGCTCAGTCTGCAACTGAAGTGTCGTCGATCTCAGATTCCATTCAACCTGATCTTCCCTTTGAAGAGGAAAAAGACCATTCTTCAGAATCAACCGAAGCTCCTCAGACTGAAACTAAAGTCGAGTACAAGAGGACGCTCTCTGGTGGTCTTCAGAGCCCTAAAGCAGATGTCCCAAAGAGAGCAATATTGCAAAGGATTAATTCCAAGAGGGCCGCCAGTTCATATCAGTTAGGTCAACAACTCTCCCTCAAATGGTCAACTGGTGCTGGCCCCAGAATCGGTTGTATTGCTGATTACCCTGTTGAATTGAGATTACAGGCATTGGAACTCACTAATCTCTCACCACGAACTTTTCATGAATCATCGACCCCAAGGAGGATTGCTGCTATTTCTTCACCTACAGTTTGCAGGCAAAAATTAAGTAATGGAAATATAACGAGCTCTTGACGTTTGAGTCCCGCGTTTTTAGCCTCTCTCCTACCATTTCTCCTACAGTGTGTTGTGTTGCGTATTCGCACATATTCTGCTGGCATTTACTTTACAATTTCTACACTGTAGTCTGATCTGTCCCTGCCTGCATTTCTTCATAGTTATGTAGCATTTGCTGTCAATAAATGAAGACTGGTATTTTAAGCTCCACTTTGATCTTTATATGCACCATCCTTACCTAATATAGTGTAAACTTTAAGAAGCTCCAAGTCACGAATAGAGCTAATTATGATGGTTCTGTACAGAATCTGTTGATTCTCGGCGATAGAAGCTGAATTATGATGGTTCTGTACACATCTAGTGAAACCAAACTGTGCTACACCATGCCCAACCCCAATGTCTATACTCGGGGGCGGACGCAGAACTTTAACGTTGGGGGGGAGGGCCACAACTGAACTTGCAAAAAAGTTGGGAGAAATTTTACAATCGAAAATTTACGTCCAAAAAAATCATACTTCATGTAATTTTACATCCAAAAATTTACATAGAATATGACTTTTTCGAATGTAAAATTTTGAAATTTTTTGAAAATTTTATAATAAAATGATGAAAATTACATTGACAAATTTGTATAGCAAAAATAATAAATGTTAATAAAATAATTGAATTTTTTTTTTTTAAATGCGAGTTAGACGTCTTTTTAAAGGTTCACGTTTAACGTGTTTTTAACTATTTTCGATATATGTTTGAACTATTCAATATGTCCATAATGTAATTCTTGAAATAAGTTTCGAAACGATACAAACAATTTGTAAGATTCGATTAGCGTACGATCGTCAGAGAATTTTTAAAATTAGTATATTTCGAAATTCAAATTTATTTTTATTTTGCCCCTGTTTGGTGAAGATTAAAATCAATTTTTTAGTAAATTTTGGTAAAAATTAAACAGTTATGGATTCTATGAAATATGTTATTAAAATTAATTGTTAACTTTGATTTAGATTTAGATTAAAATTTAAATTTCAATCGATACCAAATGTGATTTTATATAAAAAAAAAAAGAATCTCAAAAGTTGCGGGGGCACCTACCCCCCAGGACCCCCCCGGGTCCGCCCAGGTCTATACTCGTACATATTATCAGTGTCCCCAAGTCATCTATTAGATGATATACATTGCCTTTTGCCAAAATTTGATTTGCATATTATTCTCTGTACATCCATTTTCTAGGTGACTCAACTGAGCCACCTAGAAAAATTGAGATTGATCGTGCAACTAAAATGAAAAATTGACGATTAATTTGTTCTTTTTTAGGAAGGGTGAACACTCAGCGATAGGTCAGAGACTAATTGCAATATTCTCCCTATTATTTCAAGATTCTTGGCCTTTTGGATGCGCTAATTAGGACTGTGCACTTCTTTTTGCTTTAGATTTGTTCAACAATCAATAATTAAATATTTTTTTATTAGGGTTCTTGATTTCCTACATGGAAAATGATGGGAAACTGTGCAAAGCAATACTATGTACAGTGAGAGATTGAGAGCAGTTTCGAATGATTTTGGTCTATAATGGAAACACAAAAGAAGGTAGAAAGAAATATTTTATTTGCCCACATTTGAATTTGTACAGTACAATAAAGAAAGTTATTATCCATGTGATTGTGACACGTCCCCTAACTACCTAACATAGTGCACTGTGATTGCAAGAGGTGTACACATTTACAAATAACAATTTACAAACAAATTTACAAGTTTCAGTTCTCCTGCAGACGAAGGGTGGTAGGAGCAAGAACCCTTAGTTTGTGCTTCAGTCGAGTCAAATGTTGAACAACAAGAGGTTTTGTAAGGATGTCTGCAAGTTGATCAAATGCAGGAACATGCTCAGGAACATGCTGGAAAACTAGTGTTATTAAGAACTCATTCCCCGACAGAGTAGAGGTCAAGCTCCAAATGGTTCGTACAAGAATGTAAAACTGGATTAGCACTAAGCCACCATGCTCAGATTATTGCACCAGATGACTCGAATTTTAGTTTGATAGATTCAGAGCTCCTTAAGTAAAGATTGCAACCACATTAATTTAGAAGTAGCATTCTAAGCTACGGTATTCAGCTTTAGTACTTGAGTGGGAAACAGTAGATTGTTTCTTTGAACTCCATGAAACTAGATTATCCCCAAAAAATAAACAGTAACCAGAAGTGGAACGACGGTCATCTAAGTCCCGTGCCCAATCAGAATCTGAAAACTCATGAAGATGAAGATTATTAGATTTGGAGAAGTAGAGACCATGATTTGCAGTACCACAAAGATATTGAAGAATGTGTTTGACTGCTTTCCAATGTGTTTCAAGAGGAGACTGCATGAATTGGCATGCCTTATTTACACAGTATGCTGTTTCAGGCCTAGTAACTGTTACATATTGCAATGCCCCAACAGTGCTTCGGTATAAAGTTGGATCGCCATCAAAGAAAGTGGGGACAGACTTTGTCACCATGGGAGTTGGTTGCGGTTTAGCATTGCTCATCTTAACTCGATTGAAGAGATCTTTGATATACTTCTCTTGGGACAACAATAGACCACCAATAGTAGTATGCTTCACCTCAATCCCTAAAAAATAATGAAGACTGCCCAAGTCTTTCAAGGAAAATTTAGAGTGTAAACGAGAAATCAGAGACTCAATTGATGGACTACTACTCCCAATAATCAATATATCGTCTACATATACAATGACACAGATACAAAGTGTGGCATTGCATTTGATAAAAAGAGAAGTATCTGCTCAAGAAGCATGAAAACCAAGAGATAAGAGACAAGTCTTCAAAAGATCAAACCATGCCCGAGGGGCTTGTTTTAATCCATACAAAGCTTTATTGAGCTTGCAGACCAGCTTATCATTTGGTGCAGTAGTTAAGACTACGCTCTACTAGGCGTATGGTCTAATGGTTAGACCTTCGGCAGTTGATCTTTGCAACTTTGTGTTCACAGATTTACTGTGTTTACTAATCACCGAGTTATCTTTAGCTTTAGGGGAATGCTTAGTTGATTTTTTTCATATGTTGCATTTTGAATTTCAAGTTATTATCACAACTATACAACTTAGACTTAGGAAGTGAATTATCACAAATATTAATTTTTAGGAAATTATTCAACTAGAATAAGTACTTTTATAATTAAACAAACAGTTCAAAAGTAGCTTTTAGATCTCAAAAGCTCATTTTGACTTCTCAAAATCCGTATCGAACGGACTCTAACTCTAATTCCCCTACTTTCTCTAAAGTTCCACAAGCTGTGCCTACCATTCACTACACTAATGAAGCCTACGACATCCTTGTCAACATCAATGTGGTAGCACAAACTCCTTTTAAACTCACAACCGACAACTACATCTCTTGGAAATTATAGTTTCAAACTACATTCATTGACTATGACCAAATTGGTTGTGTTGATGGATGAAAACAATCCCCACCACCAACACTCACTCAAAATGGCACGCAATTATAAATCATTCCCAAATCATGTGGACTCGTCAAGATAAACTAATCCTCAATGCCATCGTTGGCTCGATCTCACTCACCATAATACCCTTTGTTGCTCAAGTCAAAACATCTCGTCAAGCATGGACCATTTTATCCACCACATCCTTTCGAGACCGCATCAGGCAAATTAAAAGCTTATTTTTGAGTTAATTTTTGTTTGTTGCCTTTTTAATTGATTTTTTATTGTTAGATTACACTAATAAAAAGTGGTTTCGTATTCTATTTTCGTTTATATTCAATCGACAAGTAGTTTCTAAATTGGAATCAATTGGTTTGGTTCCGATTCGGTTCTGTAGTTGGATATGAAACTAATAGTTTCATTTATAAGGTTTCCCTCGGTTCGAGCAAGAATGTTACTGCTATACTAAGTGTAATGTTAAACCACCTGATTTGCACCTAGAAACCGGGCTCAGAATACCTTAATCGAACACCGCCAAGAGAAAACCCAAAACACCAAGCCTCCAAACGGTTGCTCCACCTAGTTCTCTACTGCCCACACAGGTTTGTAGAATGGTGAAGAGAGTTTTGTAACCACAAGCTAGCCACAAAGACAAAGGAGAGAAAAGGGACGAAGGAAGCACACAGCAAGGTCACGGTTTCTCTCCAAGGCACAAGTTCTCTCACACTCCAAGAATAGAAACGGGTATAGCATACATATAGTATTAGGTATAGAACTAGGTTAGGCCCAAAAGACAAGCTAAGGCCCAAGTAGAAAATAGGTGGGCCATCCAAGTTTGGGTCGGTTTAGGGTTGGTTTACCAATTGTGGTGTTCGATTAACTTTCAGTCATTTGGACAATGCCGACTGAATAAATACAACGTATTTCATCATCGCCCGGGGGAGGTCGTTTGACAACAATTTGCCTAACAAACCTCCACCTTGGTGTCAAAGGACCTGCAAAGAAAGTTATTACGCATTAGTAATAATCTAGAAAAATGGAGAACCAATAAAATTGGAAATCATTTACCCCCACCGATGTTTAGAAGATCTTTGCAACTTCTAAACTTCACCAAAGGTAGCACCTTAGTACCCATGTCTGAGGGATTATATTGGGTGTGTATTTTCTCAAGCCTTACTACTTCTTGAGACACAATATCTCTAATGAAATGTAGTCTAACATCAATGTATTTGGTGTATTCGTGAAAAACAGGATTCTTACATAAATGTATAGAAGACTGACTATCTGAATATACTACCACATAATCATTCAGAACACACAGTTCATGTAAAAGGCCTCTAAGCCATAAAGCTTCTTTAATAGCTTCAGTAGTAGCAATGTATTCAGATTCTGTCGTGGATAGTGCTTCTATGTGTTGTAACTGTGATTTCCAACTAACACAAGAATTAGACAAGGTAAACACATAGGCAGAAGTGGATTTCCTATTATCCCTATCCCCAGCATAGTCAGCATCAACATATCCTTTCAGTTTAACCCCATCGTTATTAACACCAAACTTTAGACCTACATGACATGTACCCTTTAAATACCTTAACATCCATTTTAAGGCTTCCCAGTGCTCAGGACCAGGATTAGACATATATCTACTAAACGTGCTCACAAATGAAAGCTAAATCAGGTCTAGTGCAAACCATCAAGTACATAACAGAACCAATCACATTTGAGTACGGAATTCTGCTCATGTATTCTACTTCCTTTTCATTGCATGGAGCTTGATCTTTAGATAATACAAAGTGACTAGCTACAGGTAATGTAACAGATTTGCAATCATACATTCCAAATTTCTTCAACACTTTTGAAACATACGAGGATTGATGTAAAAACAAGACAGAATTTGACCTATCTCTTTCAATTTCCATACCTAGGATTCTTTTAGCCTTTCCTAGATCTTTCATGTCAAATTCACCATTCAAACTTGTTTTTATGTCACTTATCCATTTAGGTGATGAACCAACTAAGAGCATATCATCCACATAAAGTAGTAAGAACAGATAATCATTACTAGCATCATTATGTTGGAAGTAAAGACAATGATCAAACTTGCTACGATGAAACCCTATAGATAGCACAAAAGAATCAAATCTTTTATACCACTGTTTAGGTGATTGTTTTAGGCCATATAACGATCTTTTCAAAAAACACACATAATCAGGTTTTAGTTTGTCTTCAAAACCTCTTGGTTGATTCATAAAGATTTGCTCATCAAGTTCACCATGTAAAAAAGCAGTTTTTACATCAAGTTGTTCAAGTTCCCAGTCAAAATGTGCAACCAATGCAAGTATGACCCTAATGGTAGTGTACTTAACAACTGGCGAAAAAATCTCATTGTAATCAACCCCCTCTTTCTGAGTGTATCCCTTTGCCACTAACCTAGCCTTAAACCTTAAGGGTTCAGAAGTACTAGTACCCTCCTTAACCTTAAAAACCCACTTACAGTCAACAGTAGATTTATTTTTAGGTTTAGGTACTAATTTCCAAGTTTGATTCGTCTCTAAAGAACTTATCTCATCTCTCATTGCCTTAAACCACTCTTCAGATTGTTCACTCTTCATTGCCTCTTCAAAGGTCTTTGGTTCCCTATCAGCTAACTCCTCATAACTCGCATGAGCAAAAGCTAACTCGAATTCATAACCAAATCTCACTGGTGCTCTAGTCTGTCTCCTCTCTCTATCCCTAACCAAGTTATAGTCTGCTAGAGGATTCTCTTCTTCAGGGTATTCTTCTACTGCTACTTCATCTCCATTCTCGACATCAGGTTGTTGTTCCTGAGTCTCCACCTCACTACGTATACTTGAGGATGAATGTGCTAGGTTTCCCTAACTCCACCTTCGGTGACTACTCTCTTCACCTTGTATTTCCTCACTTACGGGTTCGTATTCAGCTTTCAAACATGGCATTTCGCTCTCATTGAATGTAACATCTCTACTCACAATGATTTTAACTCCTTTCTGGCTCCTATCCCACAACCTATACCCCTTGACACCTTCGGGGTAACCTAGAAAAACACATTTCCTAGCTCTAGGTTCAAGCTTTCCCTCACTCTGATGAGAAAAAGCAGTGCAGCCAAAAGTTCTAAGCATGGAGTAATCACTAAGTTTACCAAACCATTTTTCATACGGAGTATCACCATTCAATGCAGCAGATGGAGTCAAATTAATCAAATAACAAGCAGTCATAACAGCATCGCCCCAAAATGACTTCGGGACTCCAAAACTTAACATCATGCAACGCACTTTATCAAGTATGGTTCTATTCATCCTTTCCGCTACCCCATTTTGTTGGGGAGTGTAAGGAACCGTTTAATACCTTGTTATTCCACTTTCCTTGCACATATTATCAAAATCAGTGTTACAAAACTCTAGACCATTATCAGTTCTCAAAAACTTGATCTTCTTACCAGTTTGGTTTTCAACTTGTCTTTTCCAATTATTAAATTTATCGAAAGTGTCGGATTTCTCTTTCATAAGGTAAACCCACACTTTCCTAGTATAGTCATCAATAATAGACAAGAAATACCTATTCCCACCTGCGGTGGGAGTGCTAGATGGACCCCACAGGTCCGAATGCACATATTCAAGCATGGTTCTAGTATTATGAACACTTGTGGAGAAAGTAGTTTTATGGTGTTTGCCAAGCATACAATGGTCACAGAAAGACAAATCAGACACACAGTCATTTCCAAAAGCACCTTTTTCATTAAGAAGCTTAATCCCCTTAATACCCACATGTGCAAGTCTATTGTGTCATTTGTGTGTATGATCAGACTTGGCGGAAGAGATAGAGGAGTCTAAACCTCTCATCACTTCCCCAGTGGTTATATAAATATCATTTTTTCTAATACCCTTAATAGAGACGAGTGCACCTTTAATCAATTTCAAAATCCCATTTCCAATTTTACCAGTGAAATCAGATTTCTCAAGTCTTCCTACTGAAATTAAGTTTCTAGACAATTCAGAGATATATTTAACGTCCTTTAAAGTATACACAAAATCAGTATCAAACTTCAACGTAATATCACCCATGCCAACAACATTGTAAGCAGAATTGTCACACAACACAACATGCCCATCATTTGATTCATACAAATTTTCAAACCAATCTTTATGTGAAGTCACATGAAAAGATGCACCAGAATCAAGAATCCACTCATGAAAACGAGAATTTGCAGTTGAGTTTAATTCAGCAGAAGAAACAACATAATTGGTAATCATATAGATTTCACCATCACAATTACCAGAGTCAGACGACAACACATTCACCTCGTCTCTATCTCGACCATTTTGCTTATTTTTCTCTTTATAGCAATCTTTTATAAAATGCCCCGTGTTCCCACAGCCATAGCATTTTCTTTCCTTAGTCCTAGATTTGGATCTAGGCTTACCCCTGCTTTTCCTTCTATGTCCATTATTACTAGACTCGCCACTACTTTGGTAACCATTATGACTGTTTTGCCTAAACTGAGTTCTACCCCTCATCATGTGAATCTCACCGCTCTTCCTATCATGTTTTTCAGCCCTCATCTCCATCTCTTTACTTCTAAGAGAGTCAACGACAATTTCAGGTGTCAAGGTGTCCCTACCATACTTAATAACATTTTTCACTTCACGATAAATATCAGGTATAGCATTCAGCAGTATAATAGCTTTGTAGGTTTCAGGCACCGACTCTCCACAGTTAACAATATCTTGTACAAGTTTGTTAAACACATCTAAATTGTCATCAAGTTCTTTTGAGGAATCCATTTTGAAACTGAAAAAACGCTCGAGTAAGTAGAGCTTGTTGGGAGTAGATTTAAGCAAATACAAATCTTCCAATTTTTGCCAAAGTTCTTTAGTGGTTTTCAGTTTACATTTTGGGCCTAACTTCACCTAATAAAACCGGCTTATTAGGGGATGATTGCCATCACTTTATAAAGTGGATCGTTTATATTTTCCCAAACAATGTGGGATTCTAATACGCCCCCTCACGCACAGCGTGGACCATGCCAAACAACTGTGAACAAATCGATATTGGGTGGCATCCAACATTGCATAATTGGGCCTAGCTCTGATACCAAATGTAATGTTAAACCACCTGATTTGCACCTAGAAACCGGGCTCAGAATACCTTAATCGAACACCACCAAGAGAAAACCCAAAACACCAAGCCTCCAAACGGTTGCTCCACCTAGTTCTCTACTGCCCACACAGGTTTGTAGAATGGTGAAGAGAGTTTTGTAACCACAAGCTAGCCACAAAGACAAAGGAGAGAAAAGGGACGAAGGAAGCACACAGCAAGGTCACGGTTTCTCTCCAAGGCACAAGTTCTCTCACACTCCAAGAATAGAAACGGGTATAGCATACATATAGTATTAGGTATAGAACTAGGTTAGGCCCAAAAGACAAGCTAAGGCCCAAGTAGAAAATAGGTGGGCCATCCAAGTTTGGGTCGGTTTAGGGTTGGTTTACCAATTGTGGTGTTCGATTAACTTTCAGTCATTTGGACAATGCCGACTGAATAAATACAACGTATTTCATCATCGCCCGGAGGAGGTCGTTTGACAACAATTTGCCTAACACTAAGAACAATACATACAATAGTTAGTTTAACAACAGAGCTAATTGTGTCATGTAATCAATGCTAGGACATTGATGAAAGCCCTTACCTTCTATGCGAGCTTTGAATCTCTTAACATAGCCATCAAATTTATGTTTAGTTCAAAAAACCACTTACATCCAACAGGATGTTGGAATTAGGTGGAATCGGCTCCCATGTTCCATTTCGGACTATAGCCTCATACTCCTCAGAGATAGCCCGACGCTATTTGGGGTCTTTTAGAGTTTGGGCCATAGTGGTGTGTTCAAGAACAAAAAATGGGAAGGATTGGATATGAATGTTCATTTTTGTAAGAGTTTTGTGAATATTGTAGCTTTCATGTAGTGAATAGGCAGGGAATGGTTCATGGGTAGATTAAGGGGTAGATGTGGCGTCAAGGAAATTTTGGGAGATGATTGGGTGAATGGTGAAGCTAGAAGTAAAGCTGAGGGGGAGGAGATATTATCAAGATAATTATGGTAAGTTGTAACTTTAGATGGCGTGTGGAATAGCAATATATCAAATGGAAATGTGACTTAGAGTGGTGAAGAAAACCAAGTGCATGGGAAAATATACTCAACAAACTTCACATGGAGAGAGACATAAATTTTGAATGTTAAAGGATCAAAACAACAGTATACACTCTGAGTTAAAGACTTACTGAGGAAGACACATGGTTTAGAGTGAGTCAAACTCGTGGGAGGTATATGGGCTATGGGTAACATAGACAACCAAAAATTCGTAGTTCGGCATAATAAGGAGTAGTTCTAAATATGCTTTCATATGGCAAGGAGTGGAATAATATCGGTGTTGGCATGTGATTGATAGCAAAAGCAAGACAAGTAAGTTAGATGGAGTGAGGCATGAGATAATAGTGCTACACCAATTTCGACAATGTAAAGGTGTTGTCGTTTAGGGAAACACTTTTGATCGGGGAGGTGAGACGGTGTGGTTAAATGGGATATACCATTGATTGATAGAAAATGAGCAAGTGCGATGTATTTGCCACAATTGTCTAAATGTCAATTTTTTATATGATCGTCAAATTATTTTTGTACAATACCTTTAAATCGAATAAAAACGTCTTTCATGTCAATTTTTTGTTTGATAAGATAAAACCATATATATCATGTATAATGATCAATAAAGAACATATTATTTAAAGCCATCATGTGAAATTAATGGTGAAGTCCTCAAATCAGAGAATATAGTTTTAATATAGGTGAGATGAGACCTAGTATTGAGTTGAAAAAAGATTACTTGTGGGTTTTAATACTAAGACAAGCATTACATGAAATGACAAAGATGTAAAAGTCCGAAGTTATTAGTCGAAAAATGCATTTTGGAATGGAAATCGTCAAATGCGCTAATCGATGATGTCACTTGAAAAATAAAATTTTAATGCTTGAAAATGCAAGCAACGGGGTGAATATTGGCCACTCACTCATATACGCCATCTTTAGTTTTGTCGGTTAGAAGCAGTGCCCCCTTGGGAATGTCCTTCACAAAAAAAGCAGATGGTAAGAGCTCGATTAAAAAATTGTGTCGGTGTCCATCTACTTCAATTCTAACATCCCACTACATTTTTGGGGCATCAAAATATCTAACCAAAATTTTTAGACCTCAAAAATGTAAGGAAGTGTCAAAATGTAAGTGGAGACATCATATGTGGGCTCATTGAGTTGGCTATCTAACATTTAATCAACTTAATGAATCCGCATTTTAAATTATAATTTGACTTGATCAAATATACTTTCTATTAATATATTTCGTATGATTCACAATCATCGAACACTTACTATCTATATATTTCTTAAAACTTATCCTTTATAAATCTTTCCTAAACATGTGTGTACACATAACACACGTATAATAATAATAATAATAATAATAATAATAATAATAATAATAATAATAATAATAATAATAATAATAATTAAAAAAAAGCGTGAGAAATGAGAGAACATATTCGCCTTAATTTTTATTCTACTCATCGAAATTCTCCATCTGTCTCGTAATCTTGGTGAATGATGATAATTCTTCTTTTCATTCTTGGAATGACTTCCATTTCCTCAAAAGTGCAGCTTCCACCTACCCACACACGGGTTCTATTTATTATTATTTATTAGGGGAAATCCATTCTTATCGAAAAAATTGTACCGAAAATGTTTCCTTCTCTCACGTGTGCGGCCTTGCGTGAATAAAAAAATCATTATATTGTGGTCCCCACATCCTGTTGTGGGTGTAAGTAAAAGATTAGGTAAAAAAATGTAGGTACATGTGGTATTGTCCTTATTATTATTACACACACGAGTTCTATTATTATTATTATTATTATTATTATTATTATTATTATTATGCCAACTTGTATCCATCTGTACATGTACCAATTTTCAACTTCTTTCATTGGATACAAATCTCCACACATGGATATGTACATATACAAAAGATTAATGTTATTTAACATCACTGATGTTACAATATCAATTTAAGTGTTTTTAAATGTCATTAAATGAAAGGAATAATTAAATGAGTCACAAGATTCCATCTTTCATTGAGCCCATTACATGGTGACACTTATACCGGTGTTCTAACATCACTGACACTAGATATCATTATTCTATGTAAAATACAAATATTTCAGTTACTCTTAGTCAGCTTTCAGAATTTGCAATACTAACAAACATAGATTATATGTTAATAGAAAAACACGTCATTATAGGTAGCAATGTACATGGTTCGATTCGATTTATTGAAATAATATTTTCTTGAGATCTACTCCAATACCACCCCAAGATAAAGGACAACAACGAGATTTGGATTGGTTTAATTCATTTGGTTCTCAAAATTTTCGTCGAGACTCACAAGCGCATCTTCCCCACAAGGCTACATGATGATCCACTTGCTATAAAATAGTACTACTAGGTCCAATTAGCAAGATTGTCACTTTTGATTCTACTTAAAGGTTGAACCCCGGTCCTAAAGTATGGTGGATGAGGTAAATCGCGGGATGTGCCTCAACTGGCCAGCGTACAAGAGCTGTCGTTCTACTTTTGATTCTACTTCTTGTATAAAAAATTCATAAAAAAACTATCTTAGACCATTTTTTTCTAAAAACTCTTCTAATTAGAGATAACGTACTTAAACAAAAAAATTCAAATCTATTCAAAAGCAACCTCTTAATCCTAAAACTTTTAAAAATCCTGTCAATCGGGTACTTAAATATAAATCATAGTCGCCTAACAGTATGCCGACGTAAGGAAGTTTCAATATTCCTAGTGAATTTCATGACAAAACACACATGTTAAAGCCTATTGGCAACATTCCAACTTCGACCTTTTTAAACCAATCAAATTCAGATTTAATCAAAATACTTGCAACATTGTAATATATATCAAAGCGAACACCTTATTTTTATGTTAAGAATAATTGTGAACAAACATTTCATTTGCAACTGCTTACCTTTTATCATGTCTAACCTTGTCCATTTGAGGTTTTGAAAAAATCTATCCTAAAGTCAAGATGCCATTGGCTAGTGTGTTTTGACATTAGCTAGTTATGTTATATGTCAAACATTAAGTCACTATTTAAGCTTCATTATTCAAAAACTCGTATTTTTTTTAGTTCTTTTCAGTCTACATTCCCCTAATAAAATAATTTAAACGTAAATCCAAAATCTTTTTCTACTTCTTAATTATACATTCTCCAAAAAATCACTATTACAAAACTTATTTTTCGTGAAAATGGGGATCAAACAAGGAGCTAAGTAAATGGTTTTATAAATATAAACTAAACGAATCTCTTTCAATTCTTTATCGATTTAAAGTTTTTATTATACGAGATTCAATATAGTACCAGCTTATACATAGATTCTAAGTTCAAGTATCATCGGTGTCACCATTCATGAAATTTAGAAGCAAAACTTTTGACGGAAAATTAATATTCCTGATGATAAATTGAAGATATAAATAAAGAACAATGCTAGTGGTGGACACCCTTATGTAGAGTGTGATGTACCACTAGCACAACCCATAAATAAAACAGTAGATTCGCCACGAGAAATATCAGGATTAATTAACCTAATTAATACAAACCCTAAATTGCAGATACAATGAATACGTATTTAACAAACTTTAATGCTTGTATGTACAGTCAAAAAGCAGCAGCAGCTACAAGCCAATCAATCTGTACAACATAAAGAACCCACAGTACTAACTTGAGATACAGCCATACAGGTTACAAGATGATGATCCACATCTAGGCAACTTCATTTTGTACACAACTGGCAACCTTAACCAGTCTCGATAGCACATATAATTCTGTCCTATTTTACGGCGGAATAGACATTTTTCAGGGTGCTTGGACCACTTTGAGCTCGAACCAGAACCTGTAAACCACCGTGAAAGGTGGCTGTCAGTCCGGGGGAGAACCGGGGAGTAGTGGTTTGCGGAGGTGCTAATTCAATATGGAAACGATTCAACAATGAAATTGCAACACTTTTGAGTTCCACAAGTGCCATTTCTTTCCCCAAACACACCCTAATTCCTGCTTGAAAAACTGGGAATTTAAAAGGGTTTTCTGGAAAGAAAACCCCATCTTTTAACCATCTTTCTGGCTTGAATTCTAAGCAATCTGTGCCCCATAGCTCCTCACTTCTGCCCATTGCGTATGGATGATAAGTAACCCTCCTCCCCTTCTTCACCGTCGTCCCATCAGGTAAAACATCGTCCTCTAAGCAGAATTTTGAATCAAATTGTATAGGTGGATACAATCTCATGCTCTCATACATTGCTGCATGCAAATAATGAAGTTCTTTCATTTGTTCATAGCTTGTAATCTCCTTGTTTTGCCCAATAACTCGATCAGCCTCGACTAGAATGGCTGCCTCCACCTCTGGGTGGTTTGCCATTAGCCAGAAAAAGCTTGTCAAGACAGATGCCACTGTGTCACGGCCGGCCAAGAGGAAGCTAACCACAATATCCCTGAGAAATGTTTCATCACTAACAGTAGTCATGAATCTTGAGAGGAGATCTTCTTGATCAGAAAACCCGAATTTTCGCCTTTGATTTATGACCTCTTGGGCTAATTTGTTGATCATCTTGATTGATTTTCGAAGCTTTTTCTCATCTCCAATGTTTAAAAGCCGTCTCATCTTCCAAACAAGTGGAGAGACAGTCATGGCTCTTTCAGCAGACAGTTTTGATGCTAGGTCGAAAGAAACAGCAAATTTTGATATAGGTAAGGTCAATTCCAAACACTTAGGGTCTAAACCAAATGAAAATCTGCAAATACTATCAAAACAAAATCGTCGAAAAACATCTTGTAAATCTATAAATATATCTTCTTTCCCTTTTACAGATTCTAAAAGGGGTACCAACCGTTGTTCAATCTCATGATGAACAACTTCGAAAGCATATGATCTTATTGATGTTCGACCAAGCTCAAGACTCGCCATTTTCTTCTGAAACCTCCATAAATCTCCATCAACGTTGAATATGCCCCGGCCCAGAAAGTCACCCAAGATTGCAGAAAAGGGTTTCCCCTTTGGAAAATTATCAAACCTTGTTTTGAGCATATATTCAACATTAACAGGATTTGCAGTAATAGTATTATCAAGAACATGAATATGAATAGTCTGAGTAGGAGATTTTTTAAGAAGATAAGTATACCAATCACACAGATTATCAAAGTGGTTTTTCCAGCTTGTATTCATGTAAGATTGACAAATTTCACACTTGCACCAAACCCTCGGTCTTGCAAAGTAGAGGATCAAAAAGATTAACAAAACCGTGACGACCAAGAAACAGCAGAATTCTTGATCAAAAGACCAAAAAAACCCAGAAACTGCAGACTCCATGGAGGATAAAATAAGATAAAAAGATGAAGAACAAAAGATAATATCAGACACCAATGGGTGATAAAGAGACGAAATGAAAACTTTAATGATATTAAAAAGAGTGTACGTTAGCACATAGGAACATTTATGCATATATAACAGCATTACCATATAAATCAGAGGCCACACAATAAATTATTTGATATTAAATTGAAAGAAAGGGACTGATAAAGGAACAAAATAAGAATATAAACACGAATAAGGCGTGGGTAAAGAAGGGAGTTCAGGTAGATGACGCATATGCTGTTGAGTCGAGTAAAAACCAAGTCAAGTTGTCCTATTACTATACTATCTAAATAATTTTTTTTGCAAGTAAAGAAGATCTATATATTACTGACTCAATCTCGAGTCCCGACGAAGATGAACTTAACCAGCCTACTTATGAATTGGGAGTGGAATAAAAGAGGATTCTCACTATAAAATCCTTGTACTTTAACGAGTTCTTTATCATCATGCATAGTGTAAGCTATTTTTTTTTTTACTCGCGATCGCTTTACTCAGTCTCCACTTAAGAGGAGGTCAGTGAAACTTTCCCATCCTCTCAAAACTTTCCTCAATCCATACATATGAACATCTTGAAGGTCCCTGGCAGTAAGGATAGTGATCTATTGCACAATTCTCGAGCGAAAAAACAAAGGCAACCATTTTGAATAGTACTCTTTGAAATTCATTTCAAATCACACATTCCCTCAATAAAATATTTGTATGCATAAATCAAAAACTTTTTTTCTTTTTTACTTTATAACAAGATATTTTCTAAAAAAAATCACTTTTTGCAAAATTTATTCTCAAAAAATAGGTAAAGCAATGACATAATATTAACTTGACCAAAGAATAGATTAATGAGTTAATTAAATAAAGGAAGTTTTAATAGGCACAAAACATTCATATCCTTTACATGTTTTGTTCAAAACATCATATCCTTCAAAACGATTGTGTTGTACAATTTTGACGTCCATTTTCTCCATTGAAACCTTGTAAACTAATGAATTTACTTTCCTATTTAAATAAACAATAAAAAAAAATTTGCAGTCATGATTTTAAATTTTTCAAAAGTCCGAATGAATCTCAATTAAAACAATTTAAAATATAAAATAAAATAAACAACCAACCACCACGCAGTTGAAGCAAGAGCAATGAAGTAACAGGGTGCATTGAAGCAAAAGCGTTGAAATCGAGCTTTCTTCCTCAAACTTCCACGAATGCTAATTCCCAAGTGCTGTTCAACCGTGATAGGTGGTGTTTGACTGGCAACATTAACGGTTCATGCGAGGATTTTCTGGTTGATGACATTCTTAATCTTGATTTCCTCATAAGGATTTTCAAGAGAGGTTGTTTTTTAATGAAGATGGACAAAAGAAGGGTGTAGAAATTAGAATTCTTCCTCTACTTTTTCCGGCGCCGACGCGATTGATAACGTGCCCTCAGGCGAGCTTTCCGTTCCGGTAGCGGAAAATTTTGTAACTTTGGGAAACAAATTATTTTTGGAAAAAAGAAAAAGAACCAAGCTTTTGAATTTGTTACAGGTTGATGATTTGGAGAATATGGAGGGGCTTTCGCAATTCTTGGATGATTCTACATCTGGGATTTCATTACTATGTCCCGCCGGAATTTTCACCGAGAAGGCAAGAGAATTTGGAGAACCCAATTGTGGTGGTGGTTGTCACGGTGTCGGCCGAGAGCAGGAATGAGGGTGGGATGGTTGGAAATATAATTACTTTGTTTTAATATATTTTAGATTATTTTAGTTGACATTCATTTGTATTTTTTGAAATTTTGATTCTATGATTAAAGGATACATTCGTCATTTTATAAGACTTTAATGGATAAAACGAACACTAAAATTGTTCTGCATAACGCTTGCTTGGTTCGAGGGTTTATTACGTCACAATGAAATGATAATGATATTTTGCACAAAACATGTAGAAGATAAGATCGTTTTGTGCTAATTATCGAAAATTCCAAACATGTTTAGCCATGTTTGGTTTAACGTTTAATTAAAATTTGATAATAATTTAAATCGTATTAAACAATAAATTTTAATAACACATTTCATACGATACATAACTTTTATTAATTTTTAACTACAAATTTCTTCATTTTTATTAAAAGCTAGTTAAAAAAAAAAAAGGAAATACATAATTGCTTAATACATAGTTTTGAGCCACGCAGACACAAGGATTAACTAACTCCGTAGTTGAACTTGAACAAGTGGGCCAACTCTTATCAAATATAGTAATTTTTATTATATAATAAATAGTAGGGTTGAAAATAAAAGTCGTCAAACTTGTCGAATCGAATTGAAACTTCTACTTTCAAGCTGCTGATTTAGGCCACGTCAGCGTTTCAGTTCATGAACGAACCAAACCATTTAGAAACAATTCAGTTTAGGTTTCAATAGTTAAAAAATGTTTGAAATCAAATCGAAAGGCTAAACTTAATTTTAAAAATAACTACTTGTTTTACCGAAAATATATGATTTATTAGTTCAATTTACATTTGAACAAACTAAATTGCTAGTTGACTTTTATTGATTTTTTAGGGAAATAATGATTTGTGATAATATTTTTGGAAAGAATTAATTTTAGAATCTTAACTTTATTGTTAAACACTATATTATTTTATTTCTTTAAACTTGTATTGAGCTAAATATATTAAAATCGTAACATTTATGTTTAGAAAGTTTTCATTTAATTATTATTTTTATATTTTAGACCAATATATTTATTTTTCACTTGTTTGAAAGATGATTTTTTTATGTCGCTAAAATCGTGGTTTGAAACCAAATTGAACCACAAAAAAATAAAAAAGGGCTTTGTTCAATTTGGTTTGAAATTTTTCCAAATTGTTTCAATTTTTTTGGTATGAAAATAGTTCAAAATCGATCACATAAAAATTGAAATCGTGTTTACCCCTACCATTTAGAAAAAAGAGAAGGTAAAATCTAGAAGAAGTGAACATTGAAGCCCGAAGAGAGAAGCGATTGTTTAAATCCTAAATAAATTTTGAAAATTTTAGATTATCAATGACCTGCCTGCAGATTAATGAGTTTGGGTCACGGTTTTTTATGAAAACCTTGTGATTTTTTCCTTTTATGATCCTTGTAGACCTCGTTGCTGCAATGGCAGTTTTTAGGGAACACATGGCATGTGATTATTTAAACGTATTGTAGCATATTAATGTAACAATATAGATTGTTGTATGCGTGGCTACCAAAATGGGGAATGAAGAGAATAACATCTCCAATGGCATTGTGAATTGAAAAAATTGTGGGTCACTTGTACAATAGAGAGGAATAGATAGTGACGATAAGTTAAAAAAATAAAAATAAATGGAGCATGTCTAGTACATCCTTTAATAACATAAAATATATAAAATTAAATGAATGATGTATAACACACCCTCGGATGTGGAAGGTCCGATAGACGATGATCTTTACTTTTTTCCTCACATGTAATCATTTTGAAATGATATGACACATTTTTTTGTTCCTTTAGCCATGAATTGGAGGAGCCAAGGAAGACATAGGATTACCACTAACCCCTTTCGGCCACTAGGTTGCCTAGGCGAATTTTTTGAATTTGGTTGCGCTACATGGCGCTTGAACCCCATGAGGCATTTGATGAGGGTCCCACGTAACAAGGTCCTATGTTGCTCTCCTCCGGAGGAGCATGCGTAACAATAATCCTCTAAATTCTAATCTAACATTTATGTTATTTATTGGACTTTGACTATTACAATCGTAGATGAGTCAAGTGTGCGTGAAACCCTAGTGACTCACTCGCCATCTCCGTGAGAACCTCTTCGTAAGGCATAATGTCAAATTATATGAAGATTCAGTACTTATATTTATTTGTACATGTTTGATGCCTGACTTTGAACAGAACTAGACAATTATGGATAAAACTATTTGTATATAATTTTCTTTACTGAAAATGTTACAGTCTCTCACATGTATGCGGGGCCCGCATGAATAAAAAAACTCCCAAAAATGTGGTTCTCACACCCTATTATGAGTGTAGATAAAAGATTAGGTAAAAAAAATTATGTATATGTAGCATTACCCGACAATTATTGTCACACATCTCTCATCTTAGATCCCATCAATTCTTACCTAATCCAACATACTTGATACAAATCCATAGCTTAATTTTATTTTATCTTCTATAAATGAATAAAAACCTTTTCGTTCCTACTGTTTCCAAGCTTTCCCCACGAGTTTTTTGCCAATGTTTTGGGGCCCATTACGCAGAAAACACAGCCACAGACATATAAAAACAAAATCAAAGTGCCTGCAGGTGTGGTCTGATTATAAGCCAACTGTCAAAGCACGATTTCATTCATTTTCTATATGTCCAAACGCAACTTCTGATGACCAAATTTTTAATGCCAAACAGGTACAGCTTTTGCTTTTTCTTGTTTGGAAAAGCATGGGGACAGTATGTTTGGCAAAATTTGAGCTGGTAAAACTCTTTATCTGCAACTATAATCTCATTCACAAACTCGTGGGGTTCTTTTTTTTTTTAATTATTTTTTCTGAAAAAATAAATTCGACCTCTCTTTGAGCTTGTTTAACTTTTTTTAAGCAAAGGGATTCATCAGGAATATTTTGTACTCGATGATGCTACACATGTGGTCCTAAAAATGCAGTCTGTCTAATCATGAAATCATTAAACGAAACTGCATTAAATGAGTTGGAATTGTCCTACGTCTTATACGGAAGATCATTTATGAATATGAGTAATGTTATTCATTCTCAGTGGAGATGAAAACACAGTTTAAGTGGTTTTAAATGATAGGTTAAATGAAAGGTAAAATTAAATGACTTATTTAATTTCACCTAACATTTAATGCCACATTAGCATCATGTAGACTGTGTTTTTATTCCCAGTGTGGATGAATAGCATTACTCTATGAGTATTTACTCGAATTATTGGAATCTATAACTTTCTCTTCTGGACGAGTACATGACTATTCGGCTTCACCTTTTTTTCCCGACCATTTAAATTAGATTTTTTAAATAAAAAAAAAGTATTTTAGAAAAGTAATTTTTCAGATAATGTGTAGTTAAAAACAAAGAAATTTTTTTGAATTTACGTGTAATATTATTTTATTGAAAAATATGCGGTTGATAAGAAGAGAGAGGACATTGAATTATAATTTTAATGGAGTCCAAACAAGGACTAAATGACTAATGTAGTTTGTGACGCTAATCTACTTAATGATCATGTTACTTAATTCATTTGTAGATTTTTTATGCTTACATGTTGATGTTAGGTTTAGCACGTGTACAACATACTCGTATTTGTACCGTAGGTGTTAAAAATATAACGATGATTGTCATTGAAATCGGTGCAGGCTACAAGAATAATATCAAATCGAGGTAAACTCTAAATACTAAATATGACCTTAAAATAATAGGGGTCAAGGTCGGCAAGTGAGGATTGCCCAGTTGCGCCAAGAAAAAGAATAGAAGAAGGATTAGGCTACTTCATGTATACTCCACTTGACTCAAGGGTATGGCGCAGTTGGCAGAGTTTCACTATTGCAGTTGGATCTTTGCGATTAAAGGTAGGATGTCTAATTGTCCAGAAGGTGTATTGTGTACATATTGATAAGTACACATCTCGATAAAATAATTGAAACCGACATTGTAAAATGCAATATATAACAACCACAAATTAGAATTTTTAAAATTAACAAGATAAATATTTCTCATTGGTTGGTTGAACCTAGTACAATTTGTCTCCATATATTTTGTTTCCTGTTGGGGGATCCATGTGGCACAACAACAATATAAACGAGGAAAATCACTAGATTGTTTTAGGAGAAATACTACATTTATATGCTGTATTTACAGACTGAATCACAAAATGTCAGCTGATAAAATTTTATGGGTAATGCTACATGTACACACACACTTTTACACAATTTTTTACACTTCTCTCACATGGAGGGGGGTCCACGATTATTTTATTATGTGTGGACCCCCCTCCATGTGAAAGAGGTGTAAAAGATTGTGTAAAAGATTATGTACACTTAGCATTATTCAAATTTTATTGGATAATATACCAAAAAGGAAAAGTTAAATCAGCCAATTAAATTCTATCATCTGAACACCTACAAAAAATCTACACAGCCCTAAAAAAATCTATGCAGGTAGCATTTTTGTTGTTTTAGTTTGCCTGTCATAAAGTAGTGCCAGAAACGGTCGGCAAATTGTGGCCAAATTTAATGTTGGTACAACAATTCTAGTTTATTAGGACGATATTTTTCAAGGCAGTTGAGCTGTCATATCAGCTATGAATTACTTATAAGTTTATTTTAAGGTAAATAATTTTTATCGACCAAAATAGACAGTAAGTCATTTATATTGATGTTATTTTTTTTTTTTTTTTTTCGAAGAGGGAAAACATTTCACCCATATTCAAAATAGCGAGTTACGTGACTTACAGACCTGGATTAAAAAAAATCAAGCATACTCTTTGTGTCCTGGATCAATAAACCTCTGTAGTGCGTGTATGTATATGCATAGGTATGTCACATGACATATTTAGATTGATGATGAAATAAGATAAAATTGTGATGTTATTTAGAACAAATTATATTTAATACACCAGTTTAGGAGACAAAATAGATTTTAGCCTATATTGATGGTAGTTAAGAATAATTACTTTTAAAATAAGTAACTTTTTAAAGAAAGAATTTGTGTGTGTGTGTGTGTGTGTATATAGGGTACGTCGCATGACATATTTAGATTGCTGATGAAATAAGATAAAACAGTGATGTTACTTAGAACAAAATATATTTAGGTTCTTTTTGGGATGGATTAGATTTTTTAACAGTAAATCAATTCTCATTTTCAACTACACATTCTTCAATAAAATAATATTTTTCATCACATCAATAATTTTTTCTTCTTTTTCAACCACACATTTCTCATGATATCACTATTCAAAATCAATTCTTTCCCCAAAAATCTCTCTCAAACAAGCTCTTAATACACCAGTTTAGGAGACAATGTATTAATAAATGATATTTTCAATTAAATATAAGTTCATTTTAATCGAACCTATTAGTTAATATCATCTAAACTCGTGTGTAGTGTGTAAATCAAATAATGGTTTACATCATTACTGCATATACATAAGCTGTGATGTGGCCTTTTAGACGACTTTAATTGGTTTGTCATCTTAATTGTGGCCTTTTAGACGACTTTAATTGGTTTGGCCAAAAATCTCTCTCAAACAAGCTCTTAATACACCAGTTTAGGAGACAATGTAACAATAAATGATATTTTCAATTAAATATAAGAATATAAGTTCATTTTAATCGAACCTATTAGTTAATATCATCTAAACATGTAAATCAAATAATGGTTTACATCATTACTGCATATACATAAGCTGTGATGTGGCATTTTAGACGACTTTAATTGGTTTGTCATCTTAATTGTTATCCTAATTATGAATTACAACTCTCGTGAAATTAGCGGCAATTATGTTCATCTAATGTATATTAATATAAATAAGTAGCATTTAATTAATAGAGACATGTTAGATGGACATAACAAGGGACAAACATCATGACATTTATTCATTATTTTTTATATAATCTCTTCACTCTTACTAAATTCATCGAACCAAACGTGGCAGCGTATCATAACCTTAGACAAGTGTTAGGCCCCGATTTTGATGGGTTCTTGATATTCAACACCGATATTTGGTATGAGTATAGAAGTCTACTTATATTTTTAAGCGATACAATACGTACGTAATTCAAACGAGGGAAAAATCAAGTGTACGGGGCTTTTTTGGCAAAATCTCAATGCAGAGCCTGATTGGCTTTTTTTTTTGCCAACAGCGAATGAAATCTTAACAAGTGTGTATCTGTAAAGATTTTGACAAAATTTTCGTGTACATGTAGCTTGATTCTTCGAACAAACAAACCAATATCTTAAGAGGCTTTCACACATTTTTGACGTTAACGTGAGAATAATCCAAAAGTTTGTTAAATAAAATCAACCATTTATTCTAAGATTCCATTAGACTATCAGACAATTACTACTACCAAAAAAACCAGACAAAGAAAGAAACAAATGTTAACTACATGATGCCACGTTTGCAGGATCAGAAGCACGAGAAGAGAATATCACGAACTAAAGTTGTTCCAATAAATATCAAACTATAGATAGATAAATCAATTAATTTACTAATAACTCTTAATTAAATTAATTAAGCATTATTGTTGTAATTAAGGAAAAGTTTGTCTTTCCAGATGGGGGTATTTGGATAAGAAATATATGCTTGTCCAACCACTTTTGTCATGACAACACAAAATTTATATAAATATTTTTGTTTAATATTAATTTAAGATTACAGACGAAATAATTTAACGTAATATCGACAAGTATATTTCACTATTACGTATTATCTTCTTCCTCATCCCCACTCACTGGCCCCACCCAAATCCATCCCCCACTTTCCTCCGCCGCCAAAACCTCCACCTGCACAACTACAATTCGACAAACACCTTAAAAATCATAATATTATTAATAAATAAATAAAATTCTTCAATACATGAACGAATTCATGATTTAATCCATCACGTATCAATCGAGTCTGGGTCGGATCATATTGATGAAGAGGTTTAGGGCATTTTCAATGATTTGCACCAATTTGAGGTGATCCCTCCATGGTTACGCCAAATGAATAGTATTTTCTTATTATTTATTTCTCAACAATTAAATTATTTAATTACAAATCATATTATTACTAAAATCATTAAATTAAAAATTATATTTGATGAACTAAAATATTTCACTTATAAATAAATTAAGAAAAAAATATTAAACTTGTGGGGTGAAGGAATAAAAAGACGCTTTTTATTTGTATTTTCCTCTTTTTTTTTTTTCAGTTAGCTTCCTTCTATGAGTTTTTTGTTAATTTAAAATTGAAGTGTAGAATTGCCCGAAAACCGACAGTGAAATAAACTCCATTGTTAATTCTCAACGTTAGATGTATTACTAAATATCATTTTTCAAAAAAGCGACGCCTAAACGTGAAGTGTGAGCAAACACCTCGCTTCTCGATTTTTTGCGATTTTTCATATTTTTTTTATTTTTTATTTTTTCCATGCCTAGGCTCGCCAAGCGCGTGCTTTTTTTATGCCTTCCAACATTTTTTACGCTTCTTTTTCTTTTAATTATTACCCAATTTTTAAATTGATTTAAAATTTTAAAATAATATTAAAATAAAAAAAAACCTTTTTTACGCCTAGGCCGATGTTTGGTCTTCACGCTTCATCACGTTTTACGCTTTTTAAAATACTGCTAAATACATTAAGCCCTTGCTTGGTAGAAATTTCTTAAAACTTATTTTTTCTCAAACTCATTTTCAACTACACATTTTTTTTCTTCATAAAATTACTTTGCACGTGGATTCATAACGTTTTCCTACTTTTTAACCAACAATTCTCTAAAAGAAAACTACATAAAATAGGCCCCAAATCAATTAAGTTTTGTCATTTAGTTGAAATATTTTGTACATTAACGAACAATCTATATGCTAGAGTAAGGGTTTGATGTAAAGTGACATATTTTCTAGAACAATGTTACATGTACAACACATGTGGATCCCGCGATTAAAATAATAGTGGGCCTCATCTCCTTTATGAGAGGTTGTAATCCAATGTTGTAATCAAACATTGTACAAGCAGCATTATTCTATTTTGTAAGTCTAATGACCAATCGAGTTTTAACCCTTTTTATAAATATAAATATTGCGTAGGTGTTATAACTTTTTCCTAACTATATTAAAGGAATTAAAATAGAAGAAATAATTTATATGAATTTTTTATTACAGTTGCGAGCCACGATGGGTGTAAAAAACGAAATTTAATATTCACAAAAGACAGGAGCCTAAAGTGGATAATTATAAATTAGGTGGGACAAGATACCCACATGATGATGGATTCCTCATGGCTCATGCCCCCCATCATTGTAAGAAAGCGACAATTCCTACATTTTGTTTGAAAATTCAATGAAACCTGTAGGAAAAAATAAAAATTAATTATTTAAGTCGAGCATAATGTAAACAATTTTATAATATATTTTATTATTTTTTACACTATTTTTGATGGTCACTCGTTGAAAATCTGTTAGAGATAAAACACAATGTCATAATAAAATAATAAAACGAAGTTAAAAAGCAAAAAATGTTGACAATTAGGTCTACGTACCATAATCGTGCTCTCTTGAAGAAGATTCTAGACAATCCAAGAAACTAATACAAGAATAATCGCATGACTTGTCTCTAGTAAAACACAACAGTTCAATTTACCGTTAGGCAGTTAGGCCGTTACATCTTGAAGGGACAAAATTATAATATCAAAGTCTTTATTTAATTTTTAACTAGCGATTCGATTCGATTCGATTAATACTCGAATGAACGCATGAATTTTCAGATTAGTGTTCTCAAACACGCTATCATATTGCTTTAAATTAATTTAAATCGAATAGAAATTATGCATAGTAAAATCAGTAGTCAGATAGTTCTCGTAGAAACGATAATTCGGACTTTATCGATCCACTTTATTACTTGTTTATTAACATCGTACACTTGTGATTATAAATTATGAATCCCACAAAATGTGTGGATGTCGGTAGTAGTTATAAATCCTATGTGAAAAAAATATTTGACAAACTAAAATTCTAATTTAAGTTACATCAAACATGCACCTAACGGACAATTAGTTGTAATAGTTTTTTTTTTTTTTTAAATTCCTTTATATTATTATAGTTTCTCCAACAATTAATATGTGTATTCATATGTATCTATCATTGTGCCAAGTGCTTAGGGACAAATGCACTAACTGCTAGTTTATATTGAGCTATTTTAATTGTCACAAGCTATATTTCTAATGAATAATTAAATGAGTAAAAGTGGCATGTTCTTGACCGTGCAGATACTTCACATACATCAGGAAAGAAATTTTTTTCAATTAGTTGATCATAAGTGTAATTTTACACTTATTCGGACCATTAAAAGCCGACTTTTGAGAGTATTTTATTGTTTTGGTACTTCATTTTGGTTGCAAATGCACTGTTTTAGGAGAAACTCGATGTTGGATGATATATGAAGGATGGAACGGAAATCGAATGATATGGACTAAAAACAAACAAATTATGGAAGAAGGAACCATAGTGTAAATAATTGAAAGAGGAAGGCCCATGATGCAAATAATAAGGGACTTGAGCTGAACCAATAGGGACTAACTTGAACGAAAAGCAAAACGATATGCCTTGTGATCGCAAGACTTTATCCTTAGGATCTCAAGGATAGCAAATTTTCACCAGCATATTCAGAGTGATAACCATGCGATCGCAACTCTGTGTACCACGTGATCGCGTTTTCTGGTACAAAAAATTGTGTTTTCTAATTTAAGTCAATTTCTACATTAAATAGGAGTGGCGCGTGAATTTAAGTTAATTCTAGAAGCTAGAATGAGAATATTATTCATTCTAGCAAGGAGGAGGGAGAGAGAGAGAGAGAGAGAGAGAGAGAGAGAGAGAGAGAGAGAGAGAGAGAGAGAGAGAGAGAGAGATGCATTATAAATACGGTTTTCATTAGAGATTCTTCATACAAATCAAGAGGATTGGGGTTTCAAGAGAGATTCGGGATTTCTTGGACACTCCATTGAAGACATTCAAGGGGACAAAAATTAATCTTCAAAACTCATCTTATAATTACATATTTTGGGGGATGAATTCTAAATTTATTATGTGATTTTGTACTCAAACATGATGTGCTAAAATTCTTGTGCATAGGATGATGATGTAAACCGTTAGTTAAAGTTATAATTCAAGAATTCTTCTTCTAGTCCTGACTTATGTTGGACTTAGGTAAACGAACAAGTTTGGTTTGTCACATCACGTGACATTTCCCATCACATATATTGCCCGACACATTGTTAGATGTCAATTTGGGACGACGAATCTGAATGACCGATCAACTTTTAAACGTGTTTGTGACTTGCTTTATTTTCGAAAGGTTCATATTAGGCATAGCTAATAATTGACAATCAATATAAATTCTTATAGACGTTAAGAATAATTGTTTATATTTTGTGCAATTTAGTTGGAAAAACCTGTTGTTGAATGCATTTTTATATATTCGAATTCGCGATGGTAATATTTATGATCGTATATGAAAATAGGTTTTATTTACATAGGAGAGATTGTTAGACAACTTGGGATTATTGATTGTCAATTTAAGCATATATTGGATTAAAAAGCGAAAATTTGAGGATTAAGACCCCGTTTGGTGCACATTTTGAAGGTAAGAATGTATTTTTACTGTTGATGTGATGAAGAATATGTGGTTAAAAAAATGAAAAATTATTGATGTGATGGAAAATATTATTTTATTGAAGAATGTGTGGTTGAAAATGAGTACAAGAATGAGAATGAAAAAAATAATATGGATCAAACATGGCCTAAAACTAATACTAATGGTGAAGTCGGATTCCTACCACAACATTACTTGATTTTTCTCCAAGAATTTAAATTTACAAATTTGCATTTAGGGCCTGTTTGATTCATCAACATTTTTCATGAAAAATGAAAAATAAATTCCATCTACCACAAATGCCTTGTTTGATGCACGATATTTTATGGTATTTGATTTTCTTGCTTGGAGCTCACACGGTGGGTTTTCTTGGCAATTGGTGGGAAATGGCTTTCCAGGTTTTTTTTTGGCAATTGAAACAAATTCTATGAACAATTGTGAATTTTTTTTCCTTTAATGAACAATTTTCATTAAAAAAAATAAAGCCAAATGAATACCAAAATATCCAAAATTTCAATATTTTTCAGGTGGAAAATTATACTATTCAAACAAAATTAATTAACATTTCCCAAGAAAATAATTCTAGGCAATTTAATTACCTGAAATTCATTTTCTTTCCACCTAAATTCCACTATTGTAATCAAACATACCCTTAGTTAAAAGGTACAGTTACAACTTAGATAGAATCATTGTTAATTAAGTCCAATCATCTAGTGTGTGTGTGTGTGTGGATTCTATTAAAGTTTGGATAGATTGGAATTAAGCTAAATTCTAAATCCTCGTGTGTACAATATTTTTTTATTTATCACTATTATTACTTATCAACGAATCGATATGCTCAAAATTTCACTAAACAGAAGATGCAAGAGGATTTATAGTAGCTCATGACGTAATGTGGAAAGAAATGAAAAGGTCAACAAGCATCAATAATTGATTACGCCTTTCATACTAGTTGCAATATGAATTTGAATTCTTATAAAATATGGGTGAAAGGATTTTAATTTTGCCTCTTAAATGAAATGAAAGGACTACAATTGACAATATTTTATGTCCGGCGTATCTAAAAATCATATTTTTAATAAATTTTGATAAAAGATGTGGTTGAAAAGTTGAGTCCCATGAATAAGTGGTTAAAATTAATTGTTAACTTTAACTTAAATTTTTAACAAAACTTTAAGCCACACCAAACATGGCTATAAATTCAATAGTATGATAAGAAAGATAGCGACTAAATTTATATTAATCGATATACGATATTATCTCTCTATTTATATCAACTCCATGGAATTAACATAATACTTAAGTGCTTAGATATCTATCATAAGGATTTCCACTTTTGAACCTGTTCTTTATAAGCCTATGCAATAAATTTATGGATCTTATAAATATCCATAAATGATAAATCATAGATCGAATTGTCAAATAAAAAGAATTGGATGCTATCATATAGTTTTTTTTATCTGCTAAGTTCATGAGTTGAAGATGAGCATATTTTATAAATATCCACTGACATTCGTTGCAGAGTAAACAACCGTCTCTCAATTTCGTAACTGATTCTACCAATCAACGATAAGCAATAATTTCTCCCAAACACAACTTATAACTCTTATCGCATGCAATGATTTCTTTACCCTTGGTATCAAAGTCTCAAGTTTCGTTTTGATTCCTCCGAGGACACAAAGAATGATGCAAACTCAATGAAATTTTGAAATAAGGCCAACAAATAGTGGTTGGGTAGATTTTGAGGGTTTTGTAGCTACAACTTTGAAGAGAATTAGTTGCATTACCGTACCTCGATTAATAAACATATATAGCTCTATTTAATCTATATATATATAAAAATAGATGTGCCGTCAAAAAAAATTTCCCGCCAAAATGTACTTTCCTCTTATGGAATTCTAATTAAAGTCCGTCTACCCATTAGTCAAACATTACATCATGCTTTTATTAATAGTAACAATTTCATTTGTTGAGTTTTGTGTTCATTAAATCATTCTTTTTTTTTTTAATGTTCGAAAACCGAAAAGTCACTATAACCTGCCTTTTATATGTAAATTTCTTTGGATTATTATCATTTTAAACGTTTAAGTTGTTTTGTGTGTGCTAATTACATTATTATTATGGTTTTGAAACTTAATTAATGTTTGATTTTATTATTATTATTATTATTATTATTATTATAACAGTATTCGTGAAATGTGTGCCATGTTAAATATCACGTTAATATGGTGCAAGTAAATATAAATTACTGAACAAAGGCCGTTAGCCATGGTTAGCTCAAATCATGGATTAAAATTCTGAACTATGAAACCCAATAGATATTTAGATGCCTAAGTAATTAATAATTATTAATAGTAAAATGAGGTAAACCAATGTTACAAAAGTTGTTCTGTATTAATTATTTCTATTTTCCTTTAAATTTGATTTGCACATAAAGAGGCAGAGTGACTGTTCGTTTTCCAAGTAGGGACGTGCAACCATTTTGAAATACTACAATTTTGTCAATATTTTACTTCAAAATCCATCATTCTACCTCATTGCTCATCATTTTAGCAGTGTAAACAAGACTTCAAATTTGATTTATGCAAGCACATTTACAAGAAATTTGAAGACTTCGTTTTCTATTCGTCTCGGGAGAATTATTTTTGCGGGTGCAACATTTTTGTGAGTATATCGTTCAAGTCGCAGTCCGGGTGACATTCTAGCAATTCTGTTTCGAATACATCTGTTAATGACCATATTTTTTTTTTGTTTCACGATTTTAACTTTTTTTCACTTTTTCTACCACGTCGAAGATAGATAAGTGCATATGGAACCGATATTTGATCTTGTGCGAGATATCAACGTCACGAAGACTAATTGGGCGCTAAAAGTGCGTGTTATCCGTGTTTACGAGCTGCCAAAGATCACAAATCCAAATGAAACATATAGTTTGGAGTTCATTTCGCGTGACAGTGAAGTAAGTTTTCCTATCCCATTCCAAACTTTACATGTGGATCTGGTATTAACATATGTAATGCAACATGTTAATTGCAGATTGAAATTTAGGATATGAAAGTGAGAAAAGAATTATAAATATGGCATAAAATAAATTTCTAAGGTATAATTTGTATTCTTTTCGTCAAGAGGTATAATTTTCTGAAAATTATAAATTTGCTACTATAAGCCATGGAAGAAAATGTCTATATGTTTGTTTTAAAATTTGAAGATGAATATTAGTAAATGAAAAAAAATAATAAGAATAAAAAATTAAATTAGTACTTTGTAAATTATCAAGCAATTCAACGACAAATGTGTTTTCAAGGAACTTTTCCAAAATTTGTAGTAGCTGGAACATCGGTTTAATTTTTTTATGACAATTGTAACGCATATATGATACTTATTTCATATACTTTTATAACAACCTCAATAATCCTTTTTAAGTCAAATGAAATATTTAATCTCAGCGTTTATAAATTTATTTTTTTAGTACAATATCCGTGCATCGCACGGGTGACACACTAGTTTAGCTATAAAAGTTGATAAAAACTGAAGTTAAAGTCAACAATTAATTTTAACTCCACATTTCACGAGACTCGCAACTTTTATCAACTTTTCAACCACGCGAGTTGCATCAATTTTATCAAAATTTACAAAAAAAACTTATTTTTAACAATTCGAATAGAATTCTGAGTGGACTGACCTTTAGCAACATAAATAAAGTTTCAATAACTTCATCAAATAATTACTTTGTTTCATCAAATTCAATGTTCCTACATTAATATGGTTCAAATTTATCTACTTTTAAGCAATTATTTCTCTCCAAACAAACTGTCCCCCACTAAATATTCATCCTAATTAATCCTTAATTTGACTTTAAATGCAAATATTTTGACTGATCGAAAAGATATTAATGCTAGCATCTCTAATACAACTTAGATTGTTTGAAAAATCGTGCCATAAGCAAACATAAATGGCGTTCAAAAAATTTCCTCTCTGAAGCAAGTTGAATGGATGATGGAGAAAAATGATTAATGTATTCGTACAATTATGGATGATAAATTGGACAAGTGCGTAGGCAAAAAAATTAGTGATTTCAAAACAAGTTGATGTCAAAACTGTCCAATGAGTGAATGCCACGTGACATGTTGTCAACCAAATTATGATAGACAATGTCTACGGATCTATCCAGATGTAAAGGCTCATTTAAACACACACACACCCTCTCTCTCTCTCTCTCTCTCTCTCTCTCTCTCTCTCTCTCTCTCTCTCTCTCTCTCTCTCTCTCTCTCTCATGTTTCTTAGCAAAAATTCAACTCTCTTTCTTTCACTATCATGTTTCTTATTTTTTTCTTTGATATTTAATTTATTTTTTTGATCTTATTAAGTCCCTATTTGATTTAACAAAAAAGGGTTCGTAAAAATTTAAGTAAAAGTCAACCATTCATTTTAATTATACATTTAATGGGATTTACAAATTTTATAAATTTTTTAACAACATGTGTTATCGAAAGTTAATTCAAGAATGAAGATATTTAAACTTTTTAAATTTTGATATTTTAATTGAGTATTTGTTTGTCATGGAGACTGCAATTCAAGAATGAAGTGAAGATGCTCTTAGACATTAAAAGCATAAAATTTTGATCGAAAGTTAAGAGGATTATAAATCTCTTGGGCCCTTTGAAAGAACATTTCTCATGAAATGTTTCTTTACTTTAATATTTGGTGTCCAATCAACTTTATGAAAATAGAGTAATGATTGTGGATTAATGGTGGATTTTTAGTTCAATTGAGACAAGAAAGCATGTGATTATGGTACCTCAATGATTAACATCTTCATTGAGAGTTTAATATTCAACCAACATCAATGATTAACAGATAAATGTAAATATGAGAAATGTTACAAGTACCTGCAGATTTGTGCTAAATTTCCTATACCTGCAGATTTATTCGTGTAAATACATCTCTATTTGTAAATCGTAATCATTTCATTTTACAAAAAATGTACTCGAAAAATAAAATGCATCTAACGAAAGCCCTTGAACGATCATCATCAAATTAGTTTAGTTATTTGAATTTCTGTGTAATAAATGTTTGGTAATGCTTTTGACTGGAAGTATAAACGGCCTATTTTGGACGGTTAAGTAAACACGTATTTAAATCAAATCATTTGAAACGGATTAAAGAAACCCCAAACCGAATTTAACGATTTGATTTGGTTTTGAAAATCAGTTTCTTAGTATATTTTTTTCCTTTTGATTTTCTTCAACGTTACTAGTTCATATATATATATATATATATCAAAATAAAAATTAAGTGCTTGTTTGGTAGGGATTTTTGGGGGAAGAATTGATTTTAAATAGTGATATGATGGGAAATGTGTGGTTGAAAAAGAAGGAAAAAATTATTGATGTGATGGAAAATATTATTTTATTGAAGAATGTGTGGTTGAAAATGAGAATCAATTCTCAAAATCAGAAACAAACACCCCCTTAATACCAACAAAATCAAATTAAATTGATGATACTGCGGAGCTTTTTGGCTTTCAACGTTTGTGAGTGGAGATGGTTAGGTGTATGAAGTATGAATGATGATGGGTTGATTGACTTATCAAATAGGGTAATAGATTTGAAGTTTACCCCAATTAAAATATCAAAATTTAAACCAAACCATGGTGTAACTTGGTTCAAAATTGTTTCATTAACGGGTCTGCTAAGTTGTGGAACTTAATTATTGTTATCTTGTAAAGTATTTTTTATCATAGTAAATTACATCAGCGGCGAAAGAGAGCCTATTTTGACATTGAAGCAAACATTTATAAATTTTGCGTGTTTTTGAGTATTAATTATTATTTTTTTCGAATTGATTGCTTTTGATTGAATAGAATTAGGGTTTACTCAATAGGGTCCACGTGGTACCAAATTTAACAATGGTTTCAAAAAGACAATTTCAATTCAGTTTTCCTATTTGGTGATTTTTGTTTATAATCCTTACTTTAAGTATTTATAAGTTGGGCGTCTTACATAATGTGAGAGAGAATAAATTTGTCATAGTTGTGGATTATACAAAATGTGAGATAAAATGTACACTCTAAAACATTTAAATAGAGTGCGGCGATAGTGTGTGTGTAATAGAAAACAAATAACACATTTATATCTGAATCATAGTGTTTGTAAAGATTCTTAAATTATATGGGACAGTACAATGAACAAAATTTTAGTTTTTTTTTTCCTGAAGCTAAAAAGAGTGTACTTAATGAAATGTGCACCATTGGAAGCCTCTGGTGCAACATGGACAATTTAGTGTGTATCTCATAGGGGCAGGCCCATATTTTATGAACAGAGACCTAAACATACAGTCTGCCACCCCAAATACACTGAAGATGATGAGGTGGGCTTAATTACTTAAAAGTTCAAGAATGAATGGTCAAACAGTACATACATAATCACAAGAAAACTACTGTAGTATGTAATCAGGGTGGACTTAAATTTACCAAAGATCATCACGATGAGACAGTGTTGTCAATGGGCCGACCCGGCTAAAACTACTGTAGTATGTAATCGGGGTGGACTTGATTTTACCAAATATCAACACGATGAGACAATGTTGTCAGCTCGGCTCGATCCTTTAAGCCACAAGCTCGGCTCGAGCTCGTGTAGAAACGAGCCACGAGCTCACGAGCCGAGCCGCTCATGGCTCGTTTGCTCGTGGGCAAGCTCAGCTCGGCCCACGAGCTTGCGAGCTCACGAGCCGGCTCGGCTAGTCAATTTTTTTTTTCTTAGTTTTTTTTTTAAATGTTTTTTCACGAGCCCACAAACGCTTACCTCTTAACGAGCCGAGCCGCTCATGGCTCATTTGCTCGTGGGCGAGCCGAGCTCGCCCACGAGCTCGCGAGCTCACGAGCCGGCTAGGCTAGTCAAAAAAAAAAATTTCTTAGTTTTTTTTTTAAAATGTTTTTTCACGAGCCCACGAACGCTTACCTCTTAACGAGCCGAGCCGAGCTCGGCTCGTCTACGAACCGGTCCGCTCCGCTCGAGCTCGAGCTCGAGCGGCTCGTGGGCATGAACAGCACAAGCCAAGCGGCCGAGCCAACGAGTCTCTTGGCTCGATTGACATCTCTAGATGAAAGGCTTGTTCGTCCAAACCAAAAAAATCGAAACCTAACTTTGATTCTCCTTTACTAGAATGGTGTCTATCTTATCGAATAAACCAAAAGGGTATTAAATGAATGGAGCTAAAATGTGCTAAAACTATGGTCTTGTGACTATCCTTCAGACTTAATTTTACCAAATATGAATATCATGAGAAGATATTTCTCTCCGAACAAATGGATCAATGCCCATCAGCACCTTGTGCCTGCATAGGAGTGTCAAAACGTGTTATATTGTTCAATCTTGGCATCCCTAACCTGGTTATAGGGTACCATAGCCAGCATCGACTGACTCACACAGAACCTGTATTTTAGAAAATAGAAAAGAAAAACTATCTACGCCAAAAAAAATAAAAATGTACACCCTATAAGCACGAAAATGTATGCAACGTGTTACGCTTTCCCTAACGAGCAGGTCGAAGTGCTCTTGCAATTGGCATCTGAGATTCTGGAAGGGTACACGACACCGTAATAAAATGAACTTGATGCAATGTTAATATTCGTATCACATCTTCAAGTATTCATTCGATGAAGAAATTGGAAGAATGAGTTTACAAATGTAGGATGAATTACATGACAGTTCAGCCCAATAGTTTTAAGATATAAAGCAACCAATATCTTAGGAATCACTGTTTCATTAACATTTTCTTAATGTAATTTACGACTTCTTCCACGTTAACTGTCCATGCTACTGAAACAGGTGAAAAGTCTGACCATGGGTTGCTTGAATTCCAACTGCATTGAATCATTTTGACACAATTAGATCATTGCAGCAAGTGAAAAAAATGTGCACTGATAAAATGTTCAGAACATACTTCTTTAGTCCTTGGTCCATCAGCGTATGGCCCACACAAATGCCCTGTGTCTCAACTCTTACAACTCCTTTCTTGAATGTGAAGAGATCAGGGCGGACAAGAAGCACAAAACTAACAGGATCGTGAAGAAAAATTCCTGAATGACGTAAAACCAAGGCATAACATAAACAAAGTCACCAGAAAGTGAAACAAGAACAAAGACCACTGAAGATTAGATGATAGGAACAAGGCAGAGTGTGCAAGTCAAGTTACCATAGACACCATCAGATTTCACGTGCCAGTCCCGGTAAAATTTGCACATATCACATATTAACTGAGCATGTCTGCCTTTTGACTGCCTTAATTCATCTAGGTCCGCGTCTGAAAACCAGAAGATGGGTTAAATGAGTTAAACGGAACTGTTTAAAAGGAGTTGAACTAGAAATTTGGGAAAATCAGGAAGAGATTAACCTGTAAACTTGACTTGTGTGGTAATATTTATTCCAACAACATCAATATTTGCCCCGGAAGTGAACACAATATCTGCTGCTTCTGGGTCCCCATAGATCTTCAAGTGAAAGAAGTTAAAAATTAAAGGCATTGCCCTACAGAAATGCTGGAGTAAATCTTTGCACTAAAGCAGACTGCAGCAACAGAGCTTCATTTGACACAACCAAACTCATATTCATGCAGAAGAGCAAACTGGTTCACATTCTCATTATTTAATTATTCAAACAAACGTAAAATAAATCCCTATATGAACACGAAAGTTTAGACAAATATCTCAAAATAGAAATTGGTAAGGGAACAGGAGACAGAGAACCAACTACTTACATTTGCTTCAGCAGCAGGATTAACATTTCCCAATGCAAAGAAAGCTCCACCAAGTATCACCACTCTCTTGACCTTGCTTGCAAAAGACGAGTCTCTCTTTACAGCCTAAATCAACAAAAGAATGTAAACATTGAACAGGTACAACATAGTGAACCCCAAACATGGGGAATTTTCCAAGTAAAAAGCAATAGAACAAACATGACTTACTAGTGCCAAATTCGTCATAGGTCCCAAAGCAAGTATAGAGACTTCACCAGGATATTCAGAGACTTTATCGACCAAAAACTCGGATGCAGTTTTCTCAGATTTCTTTGACTTGGAGGGAGGTAAATATGTGTTACCTAATCCATCTGAACCGTGAACAAAGTCCGCAATACGTGGTTTCTCTCCCTGTTACAAATTTCCAGTATAGTCAGACTACAGTAAGTAGCATGTGTCTGGACTTCACACATTTTAAAATCATAATTGCTAATAATAATAATAACAATCAGGTCATCTAGCATGATCGTAAGACATGGGCTAGATGAAGTTTTGCCTTAATTACTTGGTTCTTAAAATAATAGAGTTCCTTCTCTATGTTTTATCATAAGCAACGTACCCTATTATACTAAAGGCTATGAAATCCTTTTCATCTTCTTATTTTCCAGGTTATTTTTAATATTTGATCAATAATTCCAATAGCATCCTTAAAATTTTCTATCTCAAGCATAATTATAGATAACCATTTAAGAAGTGACTGTTGTTGTGCATAACAATAAGCACAAAGTTCCTGACATCAACATCCAGCAGAATGCAGCAATTAATCTGCACTCTATAGTGCATATACAGGGAGATGAGTGTGCATGTGCAGCATGACACGTTTAGCCAAGCTTAAAAAATGTAAAAGTTACTTTTTGTTTTAAAATATGTTTATTACTTTTTATAACTTCGTTTGAAAAGTAACTCTTTTGTCAAAATAAGTTATTTACTTATTCCCAACATGCACCAATAAAAAAAAAATTATTTTTAAAATTTACTTATTTATTTACGAGTAAATTTTTATGCTCACACACTTGTGCTCTTAATAGTATTATAAAAAGAGCATATCAGTATGGCTACCCTCTGGCATAATTTATAAACTAAATAAGATGCCAACTAAGCTAAACTTATGCAGAACTCTGTTTACCTTTAAAGGTTCATGACTACCCTCAGCCACAGGAACATCTGGACATCCAGCAATCTCACACTATCCTTTTGCACATTAAAATGGTAAATGATCACAAACATGATCTAAAAAAAATATCAAGTACAGAAAAAAAAAATGAAATTACTACCTAAGACAAGGTACTGAGTGAAGGAAAATACATACCAAAAGCAAGGCATTGCTCGTGGCATCTTCTGTAGCAACATTACCGAATATCGTTGTTAATCCTAAAATCTCTAACTCCGGAGATTGGAATGCCATTAATATTGCCATGCTATCATCTGCATATGAACAGGCATCCCATATTTTAGACAGGAAGTAAATGTAGAACCATTTCATATCTACTATCTAGAAACTCATCATACATGTTAACAGTCATACAAGTAACTTCAACTTAAAGGAAATACACAGTAGGCCATTTTCAGCATGCTAGATCCAAATGCAATGCAATTGCTCTGAAGGCCTTTTCCTCTGTGTTTGCATGCATAGAAATCCTCTATGTCATAAAACACAGACTTGACCGTCATTTCTTCAGGCGAAAAAAGAGAATCTGCTCCCATTTTCTCAACAAAACTTGTTTATTGAGCTAAAACCAAGTATTTATAATAGCCGATTTCCATATGTATAACATTAAAAACAGAAAACTACGTACAATGCTCAGATAAATTTGAAGTTGACTACATAAAAAAGTCGCTCAGTTCAATTTATTGCTAATTCTACAAGAAGATTTAAAGTAAATACCATAAAACATGTAAGTTTTGGTCTCCTCCATCCTTTACAACATGTTCTACCAAGACTGCATCACTCTTACGTATATAGTCATTGAATTCATTTTGGATGTGAGGAAGCTCAATCGATAAAAAATTAGAAATATAGCCTTTGGGTTTCCTTTTACTGAAACATGTTTCTACCATTTTAGCTTCTCATCACTCAAATTATGATGGCAACGGACGAAAATTCTACTTTTGATTAAGGTTGTAATATCTTTTCTGGTTTCCACTATAAAAAAGGTCTCGGGTTCTCAGTTCAACCCATACTTTGATTCAAAAACCTTCTATTTTTCTTACTTTATCTAGGAAACAAAGAAAATTAATCAGAAGAAAAAGTGGAGATCCCGTCGATGGAATTAAACCAATCTGAACCCAAAACATGATGCTAAAAGAACAGAAAAGGGTGCCACATGTAATGTTCAAATGTCAAAAAATTAACATTTTTACGTTTTACAGGTGAATTTCATGAAAAAGACTTAAATGAGGAGACATACGAGGGAGCCACGTTTCCAATTAAGGATCCACATAATTCGACAGAATCAAAATTCTATTAGTGTATCAGACACAAGCAAGCACCAATTCAGATTAACCCAATCACCACAAAATTACCAAGTATAAAAACTTGAAGTCTTCGTGATTGATCACACACACTTACCAATGCCAGGATCCGTATCAATAATGATTTTCTCACGTTTCTTGGCACAACAATTGTTGGGAATCACCAACCCATCAATCTCACCACTTTGAGGAATCGACATCATTGCTCTTAACACAAATTCCACAAAGAAAAAAAAGGGTCCCAGAAATTGGAAAGAAATCACAAATTGAACCAGGATGTGTCTGTGTGTGTATACAAACCACAGGCACACCCACAAAATGGGAAAATGATAAATACAAAAAGATGGGAATTTATTGTGATCTCTGATGAGCTGTTTGTGCCTAAAATTAAATTCTAAATAATAGGAAATAAAATAATTTCATTATTCCTAACGACTCCAATTTTTGTTCAGATAACTGGATTGGATATGCATATTCTGATTCTATTCCTCTAGTAATAGTCAACAACAGGTATATCGATATGATTCAAGCGTTTCTTTATTTAATTTTTTGGCATTTTTAAAAATAAAATTCGAGTTTTTTTTTTCTTCTAGGGTTGGTGGATGATTCTTGACAGCGAACACTTTTGAAAAAATAACTAACGTGTGATCTTTGAATAATAATATTTTCCTTAGGTGACGTGATCTGATTTTTTTCTTGAATTAAAAGGACTAATTTGAGGGAAAAAAAAGAAGAAGGAAATTCTACATTCCCACTACAGTTTGATTTTTCTTTTGATGGACTTCACAGTTTGATCTTATCCAACTTTGACATCCAGTTTCACTTGGCCATACAGGAGAAATCGAAATTTGCTCTTAGTTCAAAGTCAACAATTAATTTTAGGATATTTCCATTTGTACATTCCAAGTTTAACATTGAGTTTGACATTTGTGTGTATATTCAAAAATGCTTTGGCGGGAAAGTGTGTTAAATTCAAAAACTGTCCAATGAAATAGCGCCACGTTGCACAATGTAAAACTTGTTGTCAAACTTAATGTTCTTCTAGCATGACTCTTAATTTTAACCACATATTTTATGAGTTTCATAACTTTTCAACCACATATTTTATCAATTTTTATCAAAATTTACTAAAAATTTAATTTTAATATCCAGCAAATAAGGATAAAAAATTCAAAAAAATAAAATAAAATTAAAACTTCGTAAAAGTACGGTGCATAGTATATTGAATATATAAACTTTTAAAAAGCCCCCAAATATGAAATTAAGACTTTCCAAAAAGTCTTCAAAACTCATTTACTTTTAAAATGTCACTTACTTTTAAAAAATTCTTCACAACTAATCAAAAAGTATAAATACAAAATATCTATCTTTCACCCCAAAATTTGAAAGACTTTCCCTTGGAAAAAATGGAAATGAAAATTCTATGAACTCTAGAACCATGATATAAAAAAATAATATTTTTCTTTTTTTGAAATGTTATTATAATTATTCAATTTACAATATTTTCGTTTCCTTTTTTATCTCTCTTCTTTTTCATCATTTTTTTTTCTATGAATAGATCAATTTACAAATAACATTTATGGTGTGTTTGATGGATATTATTGAGGAAATAATGTATTTTAAATAGTGATATGATAAGAAATATGTGGTTAAAAAGTAAGGAAAAGTTATTGATGTGATGAAAAATATTATTTTATTGAAGAATGTGTGGTTGAAAATGAGTTTTGAAAAAATATATTTTAAAAGAATGTGTGTCAAATAGGGGCTTATATAAGATTTCTCTCTCATCTTTTCATCGTTTCTCATAGGCATGGACGTTGGGTTGATCGGTCCGAATATTTCAATACCGGAATCATCCATTGTACTTTAAATATATTGCAAATGAAACCATTAGTGTTCTTATAATTACTGAAACCAAATTTGAACACTTTGTTCTGATTCGCGTTTGGTTCTTTCTATAATGTTTTTATATATACATTTAGTCCTTGTTTGAGCCCCATTTTGAGGAAAAATATATTTAAAAATAATGATTTTTTAAAAAATATGTGTTTGAAAAATAAGAAAAAATTCGATTTACATGTAAAATTTTGTTATTAAAAAATATGTAATTGAAAATGAGATTTGAAAAAATGAAGTGTTGAAAAAATGAGACTCAAACAAGGGCTTAATAAACATTTTCTAATAAGCCCTTTCAATACATATACACAATACACTATTACTCAAATATATTTGTAAAATGAAAAAAATTCAGCTAAACAATCTTCAAGAAGCAACATAGTCGAAACTAAAAATTACAAAACGAGAATAAAATTAAAACATTAAAAATTAAATTTCAGTTTGAGAAGAAGTTATTTTTTATTAATAAAATTTATTTGATCCATAAGTGATGCATGCTATCCCCTATATTTTATGGACAATGCTTAAATTTTTCTACTTAGAGTTTCCAATCCGTTGCGTCAACTTGAGCGACCCGTGGCCCGGCCAGTAAAAAACTTTTGTCAACTTAGCTTGTTGTTCAATGGAATCGAGTCAAGGTTCAGACTGAGCCTCTTTTCCGAATGATGGCCCAAGCTCGAGTCGGCACGTGTGGTTCGACGAGCCATAGGGCGACCTGCATGGCAGCTGCTTGCCGCTTTTCTTAAATAACAAAAAAAAATTGAGCCTACTCGACTTAATCCAAGCCTCAATTTTTCTATCGAGCTTTGGCTTGCAAGCCAGCTCGACCCGACTCATTTGCATCCCTACTTCTACTCTTAAAATGAACTAAGATTAAAAAAAAAAAAAAATACTAATGAAATACATAACTATGTAGCATCAAGAAATTACATTACACATATTGAACTGGTTTTATTTGAATAATAAAAAAATTTATATTTTAAAAGAGAACCACGAATTCAATATAACCAAAAAGATACACCACAGTCCAAGCTATGAATAAATCAAGTTCAATTGTCATGCGTTATTAAAAAAAAAAAAAAATCACTTTCAATTTGTGAACAATGTAAGAAAATAAAAAACTCGAATTGTAAAGAAAGAAAGTTTGGATTCATCAACTCACACCACAATCTAGTTTGAACTTTTGATTCATATAAAGTCCAAATTGCAAAAAATTAACATGTACTAACCTCTAAAATGCAACTAGAGGCAGGGCGGGGGTGGAAGCCAATTTTAATTTCCTATGGTTAGTCTAAAGTAATAAAAAAAATTACTACCCAAATTAGGATTTTCAGTTCTGTACTTTTTTACCTAGTCTATAAATTGTACATAAAAAATCATAAAAATCGATTACATTCAATTATCCACGATTTTGGTTCAAGAATCAAGAACCCAGTCGAGTTCTCAATTCTCAATTTTGATTCCTAATTTAATTTTTTGGAACTGGATCGAAATCTCTAATTTTGATTAAAATGCTCAGGCCTAGTTTCTCTCCCTCCAATTTTTCTACGGGAAAAAAAAATCAAATTTTAATTAAAATTTCATATATCAATTATTTGTTTAATGTAATAATTTTCTATAAGTTTGGACAAATTGATAATATTGAACATTAGATATTTTTTCTTTTCATCAAATAGTATTGAAATGCTATAATTTTTTTTTCTTAGTTTATTGGCCTATTTTTTATTCTTTTAGAAAAATATTTTTATCGACATAAGAAATATAATTTTGTGACTGTGTTCAGGATCATTTGATCGTACAAGTAAATTGTAACATATAAATAAATATTCAATAAAACAGGGATATACTCAGATACAATAAGTTATAAAGACAAATTATATACAAGATTTTTTATTCTAAAATAAAAGTTAAAAATCAAATTGATTCTCTAAAAGTCTTTAAATAAAAGTATACAAAGTCTATAAAAGACTAATTGATTCTTTAAAGTCCAAAAAAAAAAAAAAAATTTAAATTAAATTAAATTTTACAAAAATTATTTACTTGAAAAAAAAATCGAATCTCATTTGTGTCTACATATATGACCTGTAATTGTACTCATTAGGATGGAACCTAACATTTGCACATATACTGAAGTGTGACATAGCAAACTTTATCATAGAAACCGATAATTTTTTTGTAACAAAATAATGTGCACTCAGAAAGAAAATTTTGTTAATAATGATAGAACTTGGCAAAACATCAATTTAATGGTATGGCAAAGTACATGAATAATTATGTAAATTATTATCAAATAAGAACAATATAATTCTAATGTTGAATCATGATCAGGAAAAAAATAAAATAATGGATCAAAATCTTGATAAAATGAATAGTCATCAATAAAAAAAAATTGAGAGGTAAACCTTGTTAATAATATGACAATCTGTACCATGATTAACCAGATTATTTTGTACAAAAATAAAAATTTATTACTAATAATTAGGTAGGGCGTTGGGCCCTAAATGGCACAGCATTGTGAAATGCTAGAGCAAGCACACGAGGCACTTCACCGCAGTTTGCTCTTTACTATTAGTCTAGTGAAAACTACTGGTAATCACTCTACGTAACATACAAATGGCAATGTGTCATTTGACTACATAAATCAAATAACAAACTACCATGTGTATGCATACATCAAATGACAAACTGACACGTATATACCATATAGGACTACTACCGATAGTCTTCACTATAAATAGCATTACTCGAAAAGAAACAAATAGAAACATCATTGGTATAATCGAAAAACACGTCTACTTTCAACTTCACTAACAAGATCTATACATCTCTTTTTGGAATAGATTCAGGACAAGAAGAGAACAATTTCATTGATACATTTCTTCCATGACGCCCACACGGTAAAATCAATTACCAGCTTCCTCAAGATTTCGAGTTCATAATGGCAATGCCATTTATCTAAGTAATAAGAAATTGCAAAATGAATTTCAACGTACAAACAAGAAACCTCTTCTCGAATCAGAAGTCAATTCGTATAAACATGGGGTGATTACATAAGCATTCTATATCAAACATGATGGTCTTGTGCACCTAAGAAACATGTTTCACAAAAGATTGGCTTCAATGTTTTTGCATTGGTTCCAACACCAAAAAAGATGCAAACGAGAACCCATCCACAGAATTTACATTTTACAGTAACATGGTGATGGCATAACAAGGAGCAAATGAGCAAAAGTCAGAAACGGTAATGAAGGCATGAGGTAGATTTGAAGGTTTAGTCCAGTTCCTGTATATCCTTGCAGCATCATACGGAAGAAATGCATTGCAAGAGAGCCAATTCCTAAACTTCATTTTCTCATCTTTTTCCTCTCTTTTCTTGGGGGGTTGGTTGGTTAAATTTCACATTCGCATCCTTTACGGGGATTGCATTGGCAAAATAAGTTTTGTTCCATCTACTACTTTCACCGCCACATTCTTCAAAGTTAACCTGCACCCAAGAAACAACATGGAAGCACTAAGCAAGACGAACACAAAATTTGATCCAGCATTTGAGCAGCAGACAGATATAATCACAAAGGCAACATAAATACAAGGTCCAGTCTACTAGTCAACACAATCAATTCTCAGTTCCAAGTTCCACAGCACGTCTTAATGGAACATTCAATCCCCTAAAACTAAATGCATATAATGAAAGCATGTTCCCTTCACGGATGATGAAGTTTACAAAGCTCTTAGAATGGAACAGATGAAGGCACCAGGCCCCAATGGGTTCTTTGTTCTTCTAAACACATTGGTAGCTGGTTGGTTCACAGGTTTCAGCAGTACTTCTAAATGTTTTAAATAATACCAAGTTCGTCAGAATGATTAATGATACGAGTATTTGTTTTGATTCCCAAGGTGTTCAAAAGTGCTTCTGGTTACTGACCTATTAGCCTATGCAATGTCATGTATAAACTGCTTATAGAAACTATGGCAACCAAGTAATGACTTGAAAAATTCCTCTTTGGTCTCATTTTTGTCAATCAAAGTGCATTTCGATTAATTACGAAAAACAGCATTTGAACTTTTAAACTCATTGGGCAAGAAGAACAGGCAAGATGGGTTCATGGCACTCAAACTAGATATGAGCAAGGTTTATGACCAAGTGGAATGGTGTTTTATCACTAAAACTTTACAGAAGTTAGGAATCTGATAGACCTCTTATTAGATTTACCTCTGCAAGAAGAAAGGGGGAGACTATGGTTAATAGTGAGGCAGCAGACTAATTCTGTTATCCATTTCAGTTAGTTTATTAACTTTAGGGGTATAATGGGTAGTTGAGTCATTGAGGGGAGGATGGAAATAAATATGTGTGCGTGTGGGGGGGGGGGAGGGATCAGGGATTCATTCATTCAGTAGCTTGTTGAGTCAGTAAGGCGAGCTCCAGGCCTCTTGAATTGCCTTGGACTTTGTTTAGTTCCATTCTCATTTCCATTGAAATAATATTACAGTTCTTGTTCTGTCATGAACATGACCATTAAAGTGAGCTCCAGGCCGCTCGAATTGCCTTGGACTTTGTTTAGTTCCATTCTCATTTCCATTGAAATAATATTACAGTTCTTGTTCTGTCATGACATGACCATTAAGGCGAGCTCCAGGCCTCTCGAATTGCCTTGGACTTTGTTTAGTTCCATTCTCATTTTCATTGAAATAATATTACAGTTCTTGTTCTGTCATGAACATTAATCACTACTCTCTATTCATCAACACTTCAATGCTTATTTCTGACCAACTGAATAGCATATAATTCATGCTTGTTGGTTGAGCAGATCACCATCAGCAGTAGCAGTCAGCCAGTCAGACCCATTAGATCTTCAGCAGCAACAGCAGGTACATATCAAATTTGGTATTAGAGCACGCGGAATCTGGGGAAATGATGTTTACTGATCGAGTTGTAACTTTGGAAGAGAGAATAGATGAGGTACACCAAGAATTACATGAGGGGCTAGGATCGATGAAATCTGAAATTCAATTCAAGTTGACGTTGCGGAAGTGGGAGGGGCATGAACACAGGAAAAAGGAATAGCCGAGGGTTCACCTCAGCATAACTTACTTCCGACATTCCACCCAAGTACGACGGGGCAGGTACTGAAGGCAGGAAGTTCTGAGAGGAAAAAGAAGGGTAGACAATCGAAACCGGAGACTTGAAATGCAGCAATTCTAGAAAATACCATTGAGCTTGTGCCAACAAACTCACCAAACTATTTGGCATCATTAAAATGGGGAATCTAGTTGGTAAGAAGTGGATACAAATTATTACATAATGAGTGTATAAATAGGATTGGATTAAGTGAGAACTCTCCAGTTGAATGGTAGGAACAAATGCCAGAGCTTCAAGTCCCTCTCTACCCACATTTGACAACTTGCTAAGCCATCAAGTGGGGAATCAAGACAGATGTTTATATTGTGGCTCCACTAAAACAAGTTTAGATGCTATCTTCTACTTCCCCAGGGCAAAGAATGTGTGGAAGAGTGGCATGGAGGAAGGAGACTAAAGGATGCATAATTTGTGATGATCTCAACAGGCATGGAGGGCAAGCTCAAACAGCACCTCTATTGGCTAAGAAAGCAAGCCTTATTTGCTGAGTTCAGGGATGTCCAGCAGCGTGGTTTTCCCACAAACTTTTCTACTGGAAATGCATACAAGCAATGGAGACGATGTTACAACGGGCATTATGAAACTGAATACTGATGGTTTGGCTAAAGAAGGCAGGAATCCCATGGCGGTGGGTAATGGAGTATTAGAATGAATATTATTATATTTAGTTTTCAATTTTGATGAGTATTTTAGGAAACATAATTAGGTTTAATTTAATAGCTTTTATTATATACTTCCGACTTAGAACAGAATCATTGAATCCCTCTATAAAGGAATCGTATGCTTTATAATAGGACAACCTTTGATAATGAAATAAATTGATATTTTCCTTTGCCCTCAATTCTTCTCTTCTTGCCCCCCATTTCATTATCTTCTTCTCCCCCTTTCCATTTCTCCTATAATTGTTTTATTGCATCCTACGTCATGGAGGTAGTGGCTCCGGATCATAAAGGCACGGTTATAGCAGCTTGCTCAGACTGTTCAGGGCGAATATTTGCCAGAACATGCCGAGGCCATAGCCCTCAAGGAAGGGCTGTTGTTTGCTAAGATAATGGACTACAGATTTTCTTAGCCAAATGTGATGCTCTTCAGGTCGTCCAAGGCCTGAACTCAAACTTTAGTTTGGCGGCAAATGTTTCGATCTTAGATAATATTGTAGCGCGCTTCTTTCTGATGTAGGGTGAAGCTCTTGTCCGTATTTTCCTAGAAATGGGAATTTTGTGGTCCACACACTTGCATCCTTTGCTACTCTAGCCCCAGTGGATATACACTGGGTTGATTGTACTCATATTTATTTTGCATGTTGTTTGTGCTAATTTGCATTAAATGGAAATTACTTTGAGTTCAAGAAAAAAAAGGTGTGAATTTAGCCCGTGTTTGGTGGCCATTCTTTAAAAAAAAAAAAAAAAGAGTTTTGAATAGTGTTTTAGGAGAATGTGTGGCTAGAAAGTAGAAAAAATGTTTTGGGCTTGCGTACAAAATATTTTATTGTGTGAAAGTGTGGTTAAAAATGATCCCGGAGAAAAAAGAGTACGAAAAGAATGGGATTCAAACAGGGGCTTAGTTTTGTTTATAGTGTAAAGGAGACTGAGAGCTATATGAGATAACACTCCAAGACATTCAATTTTTCTTGGAGAGCGGTAATGTGTGTGTTCAACATTCTGTTTGTTCTGCAGATAAACAATCATAATATTCAGAAAAAACGAGGGAAAAAAAAGCAAATACCTTTTTGAATCAAAACTGCACAGCCTGGCATTTTTAGCAGCAACTCATCCAGCTTCGCGTATTTTAGCATTAGGTGGGGAACCAATGATACTGGCAGGCCCCTTTGCCTGATGAGCTTTGGCATTACCACCTTGCGGTCCAGCTGAGTTCTTAGCCACCATCTCAGTGGCTGTAATCGACTTCTTTATCTATGACATAGGTAAAAAGAAATAAAGGCATCACCAAAAACCAGAAAGAAATCCAACAAGAATTTTATTTACTTAAACTAGCATCTTAAAATTAATTCTTACACCAGTCTGATTACTGTAATACTCCCTGCTCATTACACTTGTAAAAAAAGAAGGAAGAATGAAGAAGCAAAACTTACCGCTGCTAACCGCTCCCTATGAATATCACTTACAAACTGAAAACCAAATGACAGAAGAGTCAGGAAAATACGAACAATTTCGAGGTTTAAAAAATAATCTGCGATGTGTGAGGTGAGAACTGCAGAAACAACCAAGCCTCCACCAACACTTAAAATTTATTAAGCTCAAGAAACTCTTTCTACAAAGTAATCAGAGAAAATACTTGCCGGTTTTTTGTAAGTCTTGATCTCATCTCCACCATATCCAGGAAGTGTCATATTCCAGTTTCTTTCTAAATCGAAGTAACAAACAGACGTTTAAGCTCTCAATATTTTCACCACTTAACAAAAAAGCAAACTCCTAGAAACTAACCAAGATTTAGAAGAATGTCCTTGGCTTCTAAGGTAGTGGACTTTCGATGCTTGGCCAATGAACAACCAAATTTTGTAATCTGGTGCAGTAATATTTGAAATAAAAGAGCTTGTTAATGAAACTTAGCCATGAATTTAAGTCATAACGGACTTTATAATTTAAAATTTAATACAAAATATAAATGACAATTGCATATAACTAAGCAACAAGAGTAGTTTAAAAAGGAAATTAAAATCTTGCTACCGATTTTATGTAGAAATATTTCTAAACATTCAAAAATAGAGGACCCCTACAATATGATATCCTTGTATATATATAATGGCAGCAAATGTCCTTTTTAACTATTTACAAGCAGTTTTAAAAGTCTAAAAGATTCTCCTTACTGTCAGTATCATGAACAGTGAATTATTTATGGATGATATGAATTGTCTTTCCTATTTGCTTCCATGAATTCAATCAATAACAATTACATCGGTATTTGCATATGTTTGACAGCAAGATGAGCTAAGTGTATACACGAAATCAGCAAATCAGAAACCGACAATAATTATTTTTACAAATTCCTATAGATACGCACAAGCGCTAGCATGAGAAAATTAAACTCACCTAGATAGCTGAGTACGCAGAAATAAATTCAGAAATTATTATTTTTGTTGAACAGGTTATAGCATTTGAAGTTTCCAACTTACAGATTCAACAAAGTCCTCGGCAATGTCCACGAGAATGTCTTCAACTTCGGGATCCAATTTTTCTGATGGATCAATCTATCAAAAAATGCAAGTGATTCAACACACTTGAGTACAAAAGAAATTAAAATATATTATCCATTAAAAGATCATAAAAGTCAAGGTGCTTAGTAAAGCGAAAGATGCATCCTTAAATTTACATACATAGAATTATCCAAAAATTTCATTGATGCTCAAATTATACAGAATCACCGTCAACAGTAGAAATAAGACAGTATAATATATAGGCAATCAATCTTCTCTGCTACCATTAAGATGTCAAAATCAAGGCCCCAAAATAAAGAACACAGTTAATAGATCATAAAAGTCACGGTGCACAGTGAAAGTTAGATAATGGTCTCCATGTCCCATGCACTATACATAAGCAAAGTGAGTGGCACAAGCCGTTAAATTCACATAGATGGGTAATGGATTTATCATTTATTCAACTCAAAAAATTTAAACCTAGCTTAAACTAGCCAAAACTATCATCAAATATAGGAATCTGTCAGTCTAGCTCTAGTATACTTGGCCAATCTCCACTACCTTAAGTTGTCACAGTTAGGTCCCTGGAATAGAAACATAATCAATGGTGCTTATTTACCAGAATTAAATTGTTTACATGAGATGGGATATTAAACCCAACAAGGCTAACTTGCAGCCATTACCAGAGATTAAGAACTGGTGGGTTTCCCTCGTGAGACGGTAGGAATTAGAAATAGAAACTAATGATGAACCGTGACAAATTTTAAAGAAGTGCGATACTTGAATTACAGAAAATTGGTTCTCCCACAAAAGTTGTTGAATTAAGGACCATAATCTTGCACAGGGTTAAGAATCCAAGGTTTATTACAAGAACGAATAAAGGAGGATGGTTGCGGTAGCTAGTGTAAACCTAGTCACGTTTTATGACATGAATCTTAGTGCAGAATAAACTGCCACAATAGATTCTGCACACATTAAATTTTACATTTCAAAGATAAATGAAACTACTAAGCAATTTACATTACCCCCTAGCGATTTCGAAAAGCAGAGCACAACACGTCCAACCTAGTACCCAAGCTCAAATCACATATCACAAACCAGACAACAATAAACTACACTTCATTACCAATAAATTGGTCTCTTAACCTTGAAGGGTTGCTCAATTGGTGAGACCTTGGGTTTGCTCCTCAATGGTCACCAGTTCGAGTCCCTTCAAGGCTACTGAAGTGAGTACCCGACCGTAAACTTCAGGGCCCCGTGGGATTAGTCGAGGTGCGCACAAGCTGGCTAAACATCCACGGTTATAAAATAATAATAATAATAATAATAATAATAATAATAAATTGGTCTCTTACATGAATTCCTCTTTGCTTGTTCATTACTAGATCTACTTAGAGATATAAAGCAACTAAGTAATTAGCAACTAAACACCCCTCCCCTTTCTAACTTGCTCCACTAAAAATCAAGTCACACTCATGAACGGGGTCTCTTTAGGTCAAAATAGAACATGACCCAGCCAGCGGGCTCCCTTTCCTTATTTTTTTCTCAGCACTACCTCCGCCTGTTGGTATATATTGTCATTTATCATCTTATCCATCTTAGTATGATGATCATATAAATATCAAATCCGGACATTTCGGTTTTTCCAATTATGTGGTACCAACTATAAGTAGTTCTAATTTTTAAACAAGTTTCTTTTAAAGTAGATATCTGAATGGAACAACCACTCAGTTTTTATTATGGATCTACAATCAAGAAGTACTGGATTCTCTTTCGGATAGGCTCTGAAAGAAGAATGGAGGGAATGACACCTTTGATGGGTGTCGCAATGGTTCTATCTGTAGTATTTCTATCCATTATTTTGGAGACTGGACATCTATCTTAGCATCCTTATCTCCATTACATTTATCTAGTGAATATTTTGACATTTACCAGCTCAACACAAAAAGCCATAAACCATGGTTGGTCAATTGTTCTAATAGAACTTGCTTTTTAACCTTAATAGAATATTCCTATCAAATAGAATTTCAGTAGCACTTCTTTATTTCATCCTACCCACTCTAATCATATACATTACATCCTATTTAATCCCTCCTTTTTCAATAATTGGATAGAGGTACCTAAAACAATCACTTCTAGCACTGTCATCAATATAGATGAATATTTTAGTAATACTGAACCAAAAAGTAGAACTGAATAATTGGAAGGATAAAACAAAAATGATTATAGATAAACGGAGTGCTACACAGAATAATATATTTGTAGCTACTTTTAACCACCAAAAACAGAGTGAACCAATGCAATTCTTTGCATATAACTAAAAAGGTAGATTGGTTTAAGGACAGAAACCTTCAGAAGAAAAAGCTGGGGGATATGAACCTGATCTTATTTCTGTAAATTTAGTTAATTTAGTATGATTCATATACATAATGACTAGAAGCATGAACATGTCTCAAAAGCTAGAAAAATAGTAGAAGACAACATTTAGGATGTCAGACACCACATGCCAAGAAGAAGATAATAAAAAATGACAGCACAACCAACACAATTAGCAGAGAACTGGGAGTAAAATTTACATGCAATCATAAGCATTAGTTAAATACAGTTTTGATTCAATATAGAAGAGTCAAAAGAACATCAACTTGACAAGTTCCATGTAGGATTGTGAGAATATGAAAATGTGTATATGCTCACCTGACTCACTAGCTCTTGGATGCTTCTCTTGCTAACTATCCGAGTACTAAATTCCTCAGTGTCTGCAGTAGATGATTTATTTGAGGATCCAGGCTGGACTGCACTGGACTGTAGCATTGGGAGAGAAGGTCTTAGGGTTCCCAATCCCTGACCCCTTGCAATCTGTTGTTGATGAGATAATGGCTGCTGCATCCTGGAAGGTGGGAATTGTTGCCCATAATTTTCTTGTGCAAGCCCTGAGTGTTGTGTCGAGGTTGTTTGCTGCTGTAGTGAGGTAGTGATGGATCGTAGCTGAGGAATGTGGGATCTTTGCTGCAACGACTGGGAGCTGGCCTGGGGTCGAAGTGATGGAGTTGGCAAAGGGGGCTTTCCTTGGGTTCCAGAAGGCAGCCATAGCTGATTCTGGGACTGTGAACTTTGGGAACTACCCGGCGATGACAATCCAGGAGATCCCAAAGATGGAACTCTAAGCATGCCCTGCCCTTGGAAATTCTGAGTGAACAAGGATCAAAATATTTACCGTTAAACATATAGATGAAAACAAGCATACATAATTTGAAATCTTCAATCAGCATACTTATGTGAACTTTCAGCTATTAAAAGCATCTACTTCATTAAATATATGGTTGATAATGCAAGAGGACAACTAATGTAATGAATTCATCAGTACATCTTTATCAATAGTTGTCTTAAAATAGAATCAAGTATGTACACTAAATTGAAAGGGGTGGACAGAAGAACTATGATATGTCATAGAATATGAAACCACCCAAGGCCTGGGGGTAGAGGTGGGAGTCCATGCACTTTACAGATGCAACAAAACAACAGAAGAGAACAGAAAAATGGTCACTATACTCTTAGAACGGCATTCCAAGCGTAGATATAACAATGAAAAAGGTATACTAAATTTGCTCATGCATCCAAAATTTGCTCAAGTACGTACCACATTCATAGATCATCCACGCATATAATTGAAATGTCGTAAGCACAAAGAATACTTTATTTTCAAGATTCAGACTTGTTCACAAAGTTTAATTCTGGTAGGAGGAGGAAGAGAATATGATGCTCTAAAAGCAATCAATCGTAGGGAACTATATCCGCTTACATTTTCAACTCAAAAGTCTAAAAGTGCATTATTGTTCAGAAGGTACCAAGTGCTGTCATAATTCATGATAGTAGCCTAGTAGGAGCTTTTTCTGAATAAGCAATGGTCTATGCAAGCAGGTGGTGTTTACGCAAATGGCTACGATAATGCACAAATTACCAGTTTCACATCCATCATTTCATAACCAGACTGCAATCTGTTTTTCCTTCCCATTAATTGAGGAACACTTTGGGAAGCCAAGATTAATTAAAGATGTATAAAGTTGGTTTCACTTTCTTCAAAGCACATTAAAATAAACAACTGGCAAAAGTCAAAGTTGAAGATCTTCTGCAAGCTCAACACTTTTCAGAGTAAAGAAGATAATCTTCTCCATTTTTTTCATGGCCAAATTGATTAGGCATGGCTAACAAATATGTCCTCACAAATCTGTGTCATAATTTTCCAACAACTTCATACCTCAACTGAATAAATAGCCAGCAATATCACTACAATATAAGGAGGGGTGTGGGGTTAGAACTGGAGACAGAACAGGAGAATCTGGTTTCACTTATCGACTGTGAACTAATTTCCAATAAGCATCCTCTAGATCACGCTTTAACCAAACCAATTTGATAAAGACAATGCAGCATACGTTTATCACCTCGCTACAAATTAAAGAATGCATACCATTAACAAGCATCCCCTAAATAGGTAGTCGATTTGTGTGGCCAACAATAGCTTCCCTACCGACTTTCAATACTGTTGCACAATTTCAAAGACTTTCATGATTCCCCTAGTTCTCAAGTAAAATACATTGGAATTTGGATAGTAACTTTAAGCAGTACCTCATAATCATGTTCAGGAAGATGTCACATACTCGTAAGCAATTCAAAAAATAGACATGCTAAGCATACTCAGAGAAATATCGTATTCCATTTAAAATTAAATCCATTAACTACCAACCGGTGTAGTAGGGGACTGGGAACTTGAGCTAGTCTGTGGCCTAAGAGACGATTGACCAGGCCTCAACTGATGTGCAGTATTGCCTCCCGGCCGCATTGCTGAAGTTGTACCCAGGGATCCGGTCATCCCAATGCCTTGCATTCCTTGTATAGATTGCCTCACCTACAAATCCAACCTACAATTAAACAGCTACCCAGCTCCGCAATGCAGAAATGACTATGTAATTCCATACTACATATACATTGATGAATTACATTTTTACACCATAATAAAAATATATACGAATTCATATCTGAATTTCGCTCAAAGAGAATAAAAAATGACCTGAGATTGTTGGCCATAAGAAGGGGGATTAAGTGAGGAAAAGGAGGTCGGGGGAGTCGATGACGTGGCGGGGTGTTGGGCAGGGACACCAATGGCCATGCTACCTCTTTGAGCGGGCGGCACAGAAATCGAAGAAGTTGGACTGGAGGTAGAAGGAACGGGAGGCGGGGGAAGAGAGAAGTGAGAATAAGTTGAGGATGGCTGTTGCCATGGTCTGGTATTGAAGGATGGTCTTGTTTGGGAAGTGGCAGGTTGGGACTGTGGGGTGATAGGGGGTTTAGGGGTGGAAGTGGGGTTAGGGTTTGACGAGGAAGTGGTGACAGTTGGCGTTGGTGGGAGAGATGGAGTGAGTACTGAAGAGGAGGGGGAGGAGGTGGTGGTGGCCGGTGGTGGCAGCGACGCTTGTGCGGGTTGCTGCTGCTGTTCCGCCGGTTGTGGCGTGGACGGCGTTTGCTCCATCGCGAGATCCGGGTTTAGAGGTAAAAATATTTCGTGGAGAAAAATAATGGGGTGAATTTTGGGCAGCGGGGTAAGGTGGCCAATGGTATTACAGAGTTGGCTAGCGCTATTATAGGATTGGCTCATGCCGACCAAGCGAGTCAAGCGCGAAGTAGATCGCTGATAAATTTGAATTAAATTACTCGTATTCTTCTTGTGTACATTATTTGGTGCACATTTTTTTACCACATTGTAAGTCAAACTCAGGCTGTTATACAGCGTTAGAGAGGGAGCCTGTTTTTCTTAACTATACATTGAATAAAATTACCAACTTACCCCTTAACGTAAAATTCATTCTAAGAGAAGTAATGGCACTTTCGTCTTTATGATTCATGTGCAATCAGGATATACTACACAACTGGGTCCCACTGGCCCTTGTAACGGTCCAAAAATGTATTAAGGGTGTGTTTGAGCCACATTATTTTGAAAGAATGTATTATGAAATAGTAAATTGATGGATAATGTGTGGTTGAAAATGAATGAAAAGTTATTGATGTGATGGAAAATATTATTTTATTAAAGAATGTGTAGTTGAAAATGAGTAGAAAAATAAAAATGAAAAAAATAATGTGTACCAAATATGGGCTAAATTTGGACCAAAACGCCTCCTAGACAATGGCTAAATTTGACATTTCAAGATGTATCAAAATATGTGTCATTAATTATTTAAAGTGTTGTTAAAGTCAATGCATAAAAAGATGACACTTCACAACAATGTCAAGTTTGATGTACATGTAACAAAATCGTGTAATTTTTTTATGCTCAACTCTATTTGATTCGTCCTACTATATTGTTGGTCAAAGGTTGAGGTTGTAGCGATTTGTCTCATAAAAAATTAGGATTAAAATCATCAATGATATGATCTGACTCGAACTATCACAAGTTGACCTAGTAATTACAATGAGTTGAGCAAGAAAGGCTCAGCTTGATCATCGAATCGATTCGAATCACTAAGACAAGCTCAACACAACAAGCTCGCTCGACTCACCCCACGACTTGCCAGAGCATGAGGCCTGGGTAGTATAATGTCCAGAGATAAACACACATTACCTTATTTAGAAACCTCCAAATTAAATAGCTGTAAAATTGTATTGCAATCCTAAGTTGATAAGCTTTCCAAAATGTATTACCTGCCCCCGCAAAAGTCTATGCCTCACATCTCGACACAATTTTTTTATTTTTGTGTAGTTCGGATGTATGACCTCCTTCGTTGCACTCAGTTTGTTGCAAATGTATCTCATAAGCTTGGAGGTGTCCCAAACACAAGAAAAAAAATAAAATAAAAATAAAAATCAATAAAATTTCTACTCACAAAGTGTTACGAATACTATAACGAACATGAATAAAAGATTATTTGAAAAGTGTATAAACAATTCTGTTTATAAATAGATAAAATTCAGTGGTGAATGTATGGATGGGTTGTGCTTCTTCTACATCAAAGTGTACATCAGGGTGTCCATAATGGAACACTCCCTCCAACACTCCCTCCAATGAGGAGGTGCCGGGTGTCCATTATGGACATCCTGATGTACACTTTGATATACCTTTAGTATTTTTCATGTATGGATCGTACTTACAATGACACAAAATGTGTGGAGAGAAAGTATTTGGAATATTTATAAAATATGAGCTAAACTTAGGCTAAGTGTAGATTTACACTTGTCATTAGTAGAGTGTAGTACTAAGTAAATAATGACATGTACGGAGCTATGCCCAAAATTAAGTGTTTTTTAAAAAGGTTGAACCCCAAAATTAAGGGGCCGTTCTCTTTGCATTTCAGTTTTGCGTTTTGAGTTTTGAATTCATTTTGTGTTTTGTGTTTTGGGTGTCTGTTTTGAAATTGCTGAAAATGCGTTCTTTTTGTCATTCTGAAAAACTGTTTCTCAAAACATAAAAATAGAAAACGCGTTTACTTTGAAATTTTGAGAATAATTTTTTTTATAAAATTTTATTCAAGAAATCTGGTTATTCAATAAATTTTGATAGTTTAATATTAACATAGTATTAAATAATATATAAATTTTGAAGTATGTGAATCTTGAAATATTTTTTTTCAGATATAAAAAACACAATCTAAATTAAATTTGACAAGACCTTATTTTTGTCCTTGTACATAACTTGTGACAAGAATTAACTAGCATTAAATTACAACCAAACCTAATTAAGTTGCAAAAAAGAGGAATCTATTCAACTCAAACTCGTCCCTATAGCCTTCCTTGTGACGCCGTTCTTGTCAAGCTAAAAGAGAGTCTATTCCACATAACGCATATATAGAAATGTCTTACGATAATAACAAAAATGTCGATAAAAGTTAAAAGTTAAAAATATTATAATTATGATATTTTCGTTCCAACATCAGCTATTTGTGGTTATAGTACGTTCAACTAACACAATTTTGATTGTCTAAACACGATCTCTAATTAAATATATGTAAATTTTATGTTTTACCATCCTAAGCAAGAATGTGAATCAACGATGGTAAGGAATCTAATACTGAATTTGCTATTACAACTTTGCAATACATTAATCAAATCCCAACTAGTTTACTCATGAAATAACAGAGAAAGTTGTCTTTCAAATTCAGTAGCAGCATCTTCAGAATTCTCGTCTACAGAAAGCCGATAGAAACAAGATCGAACAAAAAAACTAATAAAGAAGACAGGATTCTCGTCTTTACTTGAACAAACTTTTGGACAATGGCAGCAAAGATGCTACGTAGAGGCACTTGAAGCACTTGTCGAATGGAGGCACGCTAAAACTAATGACTCATCTGGCTGATCCCACTTTCTCTTTTTTCTCTTAATGTTGCAACTCTGGCATATTATATCCAAGAGGCGAGATACCAAAACCATAACCCCTAACAAAACAATCATGTCAAGGGGGAAATCAATGGGGCAAGAAAAAATATCAGATTAGACAAGAAGAAGAAAATCGATATAAGACATACTTAAAATCAATTAATGGATTACCATGAGTGCTGATGCCACTAAGTGAGCTATCAACTTCTGTCAATATGAAATCTCGGTGGGTATGCACCATGTCCAATAGCCCAATCATGCAGTCCAACAAATTTTTTATTTCCAGTGTACATAACCCGTAATGTAATAGACATCATTATTGTTGTCCCGATGAAAATACAAAGAGATGTGCAAAATCAGCCAAATATATGTGCTTCTTTTGTCAAACTATAAACATTAAATCCTTTCAAGGAGTCAATGAAAGAAAAAAATATGAATATGCTATTATCAAGAACAAGAATTAATGGAGATGTATTAATTATGTGGGATCAAAGTCTCAACTTATCGAATGTATAGTGCAACTTCGTTTATTAATCAACAAGAAACAACAATCATTCTTAAAGCTAGATAATTGCCCCGTACTCAAATGCTTGAATCATTATAATCTGACAACTAAATCCTAGTCAAATGCCATTGCTAAGGTCCCGAACCTTCACGTACAAATGCGAGTCCACTATTTATAAATCGATGGAAGCCTTTTTATGCAAATAATATGTTCAAATTTTAGACAAGAATCGCCCACCATCTTTTATTTTAAAACAGGCAATGCAATACGAAACTAACACATTGTTATGCCTAATAGGCTAATACCATGTTCAACATCACCTTTGAAAATCCTATAAAAATCAATATTTCTCACTTAATTGCTCAAATGTTGCTGCAGCCCCACGAAGCAATCCCACATACTTTCTAGCCCTAAAAGTTTGGCCCATCTAATGTATGTATAATGTATATATGACTCGAGCCGCTTAAACCGTAACTCGAATTCTATTGAATAATGGACACGGCTTATTAAAATATGCACATGTGTGCATTGATTAATTAAGCTACACTTATGCGGAGAAAGATTGGACTAGAAAGTTGCCTTTCAAGCATACACTACACTTCTGGCGCCTTCGCATCAAGCTATTTTCTTTTCTTCACATACAATTTCTAGAGAAATCCTGCCTAATCATTGTGTGAAGACAACAAGGAGCAAAAATGTAGTATAATTACTTTAAGTGGTTCCCCTAAGCATATCTTATGCTACAAACTACAAGCTTTTTTCATCGTAAAACTAATTCGCGCATCAATGACACGCTTTGATGCACTCATGTCAATATCTTTTCTTTTGATATGCAAAATTTCCATCTTAAAAAATCCTTAGATGATCACATGTTAAACAAATTATTCTCAATCAAGATAGTGATGAAATCTAGTATCCTGCGTAAGAACCAATGAAATTACATAATTATACTTGAAGAAGCCAGAAACATGAAGAACCCAGCAAATCGAAACATATCAAACGAACCCAACAAAAATTCGAAGAAAAAACAAGAAATCGAAGAACATAAATTACAATTAAAAAAAGAAAAAATGAAACTTGAATAGTATATAGTCTATCTATTTGTAGTTTCAAGGTCAGAACTCTATGGCCACAGATTTGGCATCACTAAGTACATTCATATATTATCAAATTGCTTCAACCCTTTCCTTGTTTTGTTTCATTTTTATCTTTCCGTCCCCCAATCACTTTTCCAGACTCTTAACTCAAGAATTTTTAGAAAAGAATTCGCTGATCAATAACTAAAACTAGAATTCTCATGACCTATTTCTTGACAACCCTTTTAACACATTTAGACCATTAAAGGAAAAAGAAAGAAAAAACTGAAATTGGAAAAGGGGAAAATAAAGGCAAGAAACCAAGACATACAGTACGTAAACAAACCCAAACAATTACTACTATCAACACACACAAGCTCTTCTCCATAGAGACGAAAGAAAAAAAACAGAGAATCGAGGGCTGTACCTTAGAAAGAGTTGAGGGATCTTTCTGGGTTGTGGTTACGTGAGATTGGAAATGGAAAATCAGTGGAAGGTTTGGATTGTGGTACCGAGATCCGAAATGGAAAATGAGCCGAGACGGAGAGAGAGGATAAGGTCAAGTTGTTTCCCGTGTTTTTTGAAAATACCGTGTTTTAGAAAGCCAAAACGACCAAAACGTGATTTTGGTCGTTTTGTGTTTCCAGTGCAAATTTTTTTTCCGTTTTCAAAATCATGTTTTCGAAAATAGAAAAGAGAACGCGTTTTCACTGTTTTGAAAAATCGAAAACAGAAAATGGCTTGAAAACGGTAAAGAGAACAGGGCCTTAGTGTTTTTTATCATCTGCCAATGCTTGTTAATTACTTATTTGAGATTATAATATAGGGTAAACCAAAATCAGTATCACCAACCTTTGTCTCTTACAACAATTTGGTCTCCAACCTCGTTTTTGTATCTATCCCAACCTCAGCTTTCAATATTTAACATTGTTTGTCCACACAAAATATTTTCAATCAAAAAATGATATTTAGATTCACCCTACAATTTTCATTAACTTTAGCACATTTTAATTGCAATAAAAGTCTTTAATTTTCTCATTTTTTGCATTTATGTATCTAACTTTTTTCCTTCTCATTCTTATCTTTATCCTTTTAGCACATTTGGTGTAACGACCACATTTATTTATTTTTATACAAATACACAAAGGTTGTTATTTTGGCTCAAAATTACACTCACTTCTTAAATGAGCAATAAATTGCATAAAGAACACACTATTATAAAAAATAAAGAGTATAAGTTAGATTTTCACTTCACACTAATTTTTCATAGGGTCTATTACATGACTGAGGCCACCTTTGATATGACCAAAAACTTATTCGTATTTTCATCCAAAAATTAAGAGGATTAGGTAGCACTACATAAGAGTTGCCAAATCAAAACTAGCAAAAATAGACAACTTTCTTCTCTCATTTTCCTATATTCTTAGCTAGCTTAAACACAAAAAATGGTGGCTTCCATTTTCTTGCATTAAATGATACGGATCTCCATTATTTTCATATTGTTAGTCATAGTACTATAACAGATCATAGCAGTAACAGTAAATATCTGAATATATGTGTCTACCTTCTCTTGATAGTATGATCATATGTCAAGAACTGAAGTCCAATGGAACTCTTCACCGTCCCAGTAATAGCCCAACTATCATTTCTATACTCTATGTAATTGCTCGTCATTGTTGCCTGAAAGTGGTAGGGAAAAAGCATAATGAGTATAACAACTCAATGAGTATAGAAAGTTCGCAATATTATTCGTATGACGCAGAAAATATGAAATAGTAACAAAATATTTGTTACCATGCTGTCATCGCAATGCATATATATTCGCAAAAAATATAAAAGGATGACAAGTCAGTTTGTCACAACGATTATTCCAATAAAGTTTTTGTGAGATAAATATTTGTTGCGAATATTATTTTAAGGGTATAACCTTTTTACCTATTCTATTTTGCATCAACACATACTTGTAGTAATATATCTTTTATAACAAGTCATATTTGTAGTGAAATTTATTTTACAATACATTTGATATGTCGCATAATATATTTTAAGATATTCAACATTTGTAGCACAATATTATGTAACAAATGATGTTTGTAATTAAATGTATTTTGCAACATAGAAAGTTTGCCACATCATCATTTGTGCAACGATGCATAGTTTTTATCTAAAAAATTTTATATGTAGCACATATTTTAATTTCTTGCATCACAATAGAATTGTTAATACCATGGTCTAATCTAGAAATTTAGAACGTAGTGGCTAAAATTTAAGAAAGTCGATATGATAAACTCATAAATAACATTTTCATTATATGTAGTTGGTGGTAATTGGGTCAAATAGCCTATTTCATAAAACACTTTGGGATTTTAGCCTTTGACCATAATAATGTTTTTAAAATAAATATTTTAAATCATAATTTATAAACTACTTAATATACCATTATTCAACATCAACAGATAATTTCCCCCTTTCTCAAATCAATTGAATTCCTAAAATCTTAAATCTAATACCTTTCTTCTCTCTTGTGATGCCCAAACCCTTCTTATTTATTCTTCGCGATTTTGTCATCTCCAAATTCTTCTATCATTCAAAATTGATTGCCTTCACCTTCTTTACCACTCACTGCAGGCCGCCTCCGTCCTACCTCTTTATACTATTTCTATATTTGGCCATTGCTTTCACCGTGTCAGTCGGAACGTACGTCGAATTTTACCGCTGACAGGTTAAGAAAAAGTTCAACATAAAAGTAAGTTATCCAGTGTAGCTTACTAACAACTGAGAGAAAAAGAAATCATGCGCTAAGAAGTGTTTCAGTTGAATTTATGTGGAAGTTTTCAAAGGAAATCAGTGTCTGCCAAGAAATTGGTATCATTTGGTGCATCACTTGTTCTATTGGTGATGACTGATGGGGCTTAAGTGCTTAGTTGTTCTATTAGTGGCTGGAACTATTGCACCCTTTATGTTGAATTCCCTCTGATGTATACCATATTTATTTTTTGAAAAAGTTCCATAAATTCTCAACCTTTTCTCCAATTGTCCATTTTCTTTTTTGGTTTCTTTTGTTGACATATTTATAGGTTTGTTCCAGGAGGTAATTTCCATCATAAATTAATTTCGGGAGTTCTTAACATCTCAGCTGCATGTTCCCTTCTAATGAAAATTGGAATTTCATTTCTTACCGAGTTTTCAAATTATGCAGGGACCACATGCACATCGTCTTTGTCCACTACTTGGAAGTCAAGGTCAAATTCTATTCCACATCAAAAAAATTTTTTAAATCAAAATCGCCCCCCCCCCCCCCCCCCCTCCCTTCTAATTTTGACAATGTGTAACCATATTCAATCACTTAGTATCTGTACAATTCAGTAAACAAGAGAGTGGAAGCTCATACATCTCACAAGGTTGCATTTTTATAGCATGATTCATGTCACTGGAAATAAATTAAGGATGAAATGATGCACTGCATTTTTCTCATCTTTTTACTAAACATAGGAGTTCAGTTCCATTTCTTAGTTAGTTTGAGGACTACTTTTTAAAAGCCTCACCTTCAAAGTAAACACATAGCAATTTTGCCTGTGAACTGTAATTAAAATTATTGTCTTTTTATTTATGATCTGATAACTAGAGGTACAAATATGAAATCTTGCAGATTCCTTGAATTATTGGGCACAAGATAGATTTCTACTCTAAGAACACAAGGGAGTGCATATTTTTTCAAATAATTTCTTTTTCTATTTTCCCATTTTCAGGGTAATAAGATGAACGCGAGTTATGCTAGAAATAACGAATCCTCTGTGTCATATTCTGAAGATGACAGCTCGTCATCTTCTTGCTTTTATGAAAATTATGACAAAATTGTTTCAGCGAATGCAACTTCATCAAGTCCCAACAGCGCCTTGACATCAGCATACGAAAGTACTTATTCTAGTATTTTATCGTGTTTTCAGCTTTAGCAGTTACAGTAAATCCTTATTTCACAATTCGATCTGAATAATAATTTACACTAGCCTTGGTATATTTTTGTTTAGTATTGTTCTGTGGTTAGGGCTTCATACTGAAGCATTTGTGCACCTCGTATTTGTTCCATCTTTTCCCTTTGACAACATATGTACATCATGATATATTGCTGAGGACATTCTCCAGGAGAGTTCCAGATTTGATTCATTTCCAGAGTTACCATTGACAGATGATAGTCACACCACTCTTTCAAGTTCTTTTGATTCGCTTCCATGCCCAGGTATTTAGTTTTATCATTTTCCTGATCTTTTTTGCTATTCATTCCCATTTGATAAACTTTTGTTAAGCTTGAGTCCATTCTTAAATCATATGTATATATTGAAAGGAAGTCGAAATGTTGTTGCAATGAATTATGCATCATTTGGACATAGATATGAAAACTCCGATGGATGTTATATGTAGGGCTCAAAGAAAACTTGATTTGGCATCATGGAAGGATGTTTTTGGACACTGTATTGCAGACATCAAAATATATAGTTAAAATCATCCTTTTCATTTCAGTCAGTTAAAAAACTAATTCAAAAGTGGACTTTGACTAATTGCTGATTCTGGACAGGTGAGATTTCTTACAGCTAGACCAGTCCAAGCATTGAAACGTTAAAACTATCAACCACAAGGCTAGAATCATGCTGATTATCTACTTGGACTGTATAATAGCATCATAATGACAGTTGCTTCCAAGTTTGTACTCATCTGCTTTTTTGAAAATTTTGTTATAGCATCGTAATATTCACTCATCCTTTTTCCATATAATTCTAGGTTGCAGTTTTTTTTCTCATCCATTACATTCTTTAATTGATTTTGGGTCTTCTATTTTACATTGTATTGAAGACAGTACATTAGATTTGTGTGCTTCAACGTGAGGGAAAATTTGATCTTTGATATAGCTCATGATCATAGAAATGATTTGTCAGTGGAAAAAAAACATGTTCCTTAAAACTTTTGTCGGCTGAATTAGACGTGAAATTTATACATGATGGTATGATTGAATGTTAGAAGAAGAAACTAGCTACTGAAGTTTTTGCTATACATTTCGATCCATAATTGTTTTCTTTTTATATTTTTCAATTTTATGTGGTTGGAGGATGTAGGACTTAGATGCTGATTTTATCTAGTTAGTATTGGTTTTTGTGATTGATTATGGAACGTGTGTATGGATGTTGACTAATGTTGCTATGAAATTTTGCTATGTTTTCCATTGTATGAATGTTTTATTCAAATATTGAAGCAGTCATGGTTGAAACGGAGTTGCAGTTTTTATGGCAGCTTATGTATTTATGCGATGGAAAAACAGATTGTATTATTAACTATGCAAATTCACCCATTCTGAAAAACTGCAGTTATACATTTAAAACGACAACATGCCATTTTGGGTCACGAGATCTTGATTTCATTGCGAAACAAGTATTGGAATATAGTAAATGAATTGTCCAGACTGAATGAGCAAAAATGATGCGAACTGATCACTGAATTAAAAAAATGGTAGTCATACGTTTAAAACGTCATGTACCATTTTAGGTGATATCGATTTCACTCCAAAACTAGTAAAACAGTATTTGAAACATCATACATGACTTGTACACATTGAACGACTATACGTGCTATATATTGGACACTATACTTGCTACTTATGTTTTTCTTTATTGTCAAGAGTAGTGTAGTTTACTACCAAATTATGGAGTGACTCATTATAGATTGAACAAATGTATTGACCACAATGTTGAAAGATAGTTAAAACTTTCATCCCTAAATTTTCATGTGGTTACGGGCGTGAATGAATCGAAACGGACACTAAATGAGTAGAAACGTCAACCATATGTTTAAAACGATCGGATGCCGTTTTAGGTCATAGGGTCTTGATTTCATTAAAAAAACTAGTCGATCATAGTTTGAAACATCTTAGAAGACTTGTACATGTTAAATTAGCTAATTTATTCAGTATCTTATCTCACAATTGGAATATAATGAAATTTGTATTATTTACTTTTATTCGTAGCGATGTAGAGTGTAAGTTACTTACAAAACAATAGTGTTGGTCACTATCGGATGAACTTTGTATCTAACTTGTTGTTCAAATATGATAAAAACTTGAATTTGTTTAATTTTTATATAAATATAAGCGAATATAAAGTGAAATGAACACAAAACTAGTTGAAATGGCAACTAACCATTTAAAATGTGAGCATGTCATTTAGGGTCACGGAGTCTCAATTTCACTTTAAAACTATTCGATCATATTTTTGAATATATTAAAAGACTTATATAAGTTAAACAAACTATCTTTTTGATTATCTTATATATAATTGAAATATAATGAAATTTATGATAATGACCTTCATTCATAGTGAAGAATAGTATAGTTTACTCATGGAACAATGTTGTTGATCACTATCGGGTAATTTTTTTTATCGATTTTGAAAGTTTAATGTTGTTTATCGATTTTACTCTAAATATAGTGAAAATTTTCTACTTTCATTTTCATGTGGTTACGAGAGAATATAAAGTGAAACAAATATAATATTAGTTAAAACGTCATCAAATCGTTTATAACAATAGCATGTCATTTCGGTTATGAACTCTAAATTTCACTCAAAATATGTTTTTCATTAATTTTCATGTGGATACGAGGGAACATAAAGTGAAACGAATACAAAATTTGTAAAACGGTATTTGGTCATTTAAAAATGCATGTTGAATAATTACTTGTTTTTCTCTTTTGCCCTATTCCCTAAAATCTAAACTCTATACCCTAAAACCTAAACCCTAAATGGAAATCCTCTGTTTAAAATGATCAGATGCCATTTGGGGTCCGGGGTATCTATTTCACTCCGAAACTAGTAAAACAGTGTTTGAAATATCATACATGACTTGTACACATTGAATGACTACATGTGCTATGTTTTGATATCATACTTGCTACTTAGTTTTTCTTCATTGTCAAGTGTAGTGTAGTTTACTACCGGATAATGACTCAATATAATTTGAACAAATGTATCGACCGTAACATCGAAATATAGTTAAAACTCTCATCTCTAAACTTTCATGTGGTTACGGGCATGAATGAATCGAAACGAACACTAAATGAGTAGAAACGTTAGCCATACGTTTAAAACGACCATATTTCGTTTTTGGTCATGGGGTATCAATTCACTCCGAAATTAATAAAATATGATTTGAAACATCATACATGACTCGTACACATTGAATGACTACACATGCTATGTTTTGGATACCATACTTGCTACTTAGTTTATCTTTATTGTCAAGTGTAATGTAGTTTATTACCAGAGAATGACTCGCTATAATTTGAACAAATGTGTCGACTGTAATGTCGAAATATAGTTAAAAACTTCATCCCTAAGCTTTTATGTGGTTATAGACGTGAATGAAACGAAACGAACGCTAAATGAGTAAAAACGTCATATATATGTTTAAAATGACCACATGCCATTTTGGTTTGAGCAAACGGTGCTACTGTTATAAATACCAAAAACCTTATCAAAATAACTATCAGAATTTATCAAAAATAATCACAATTTAAAGATTAAATTCAACAATTAACATTCATCCATCCATAACAAACATGAATGAACAGAAACGAAAACTAATTGAGTGAAAACGTCAATCATACATTTAAAACAATCGAATGCCGTTTTAGGTCACAGGATTTCAATTTCATTCAAAAACTAGTCGATCATAGTTTGAAATATCTTAGAAGACTTGCACATGTTGAATTAGCTAATATATTGAGTATCTTATCTCACAATTGGACTATAATGAAATTTGTATTATTTATCTTTATTCGTAGTGAAGTAGAGTGTAAATTACTTACAGAACAATAGTGTTGATCACTATCGGATGAACTTTGTATCTAACTTATTGTTCAAATATGATAAAAACTTGAATTATAAATATAAGTGAATATAAAGTGAAATGAGCACAAAACCAGTTGAAATGGCAACTGGCCATTTAAAATGTGAGCATGTCATTTTGGGTCACGGAGTCTCAATTTCACTTTAAAACTATTCGATCATATTTTTGAATAACTTAAAAGACTTATATAAGTTAAACAAACTATCTTTTTGATTATCTTATATATAATTGAAAGATAATGAAATTTATGATAATTATCTTCATTCATAGTGAAGAATAGTATAGTTTACTCATGGAACAATGTTGTTAATTACTATCGGGTGATTTTTTTTTATCGATTTTGAAAGTTTAATGTTGTTTATCGATTTTACTCTAAATATAGTGAAAAATTTTCTACTTTCATTTTCATGTGGTTACGAGAGAATATAAAGTGAAACAAATATAAAATTAGTTGAAACGTCATCAAATCGTTTATAACAATAGCATGTCATTTCAATTACGAACTTTAAATTTCACTCCAAATATAGTTAAAACATGTTTTTCATTAATTTGCATATGGATACGAGGGAACATAAAATGAAATGAATACAAAATTTGTTAAAATGGCACTTGGTCGTTTAAAAACGCAGCATGCCATTTTGCTGACGATTTTCAATTGGGTATGAAAACTGAGAATTAATTTTATGGGATTTTGGTAAATTTTGATTTGAAATTGGACATTTTAGACATTCAAATGAAGAGTATTTATGACTTTTAATACATGATAAAATAGATTGAAAGTTAGTTTACCAAACATTATTGACTATAGGCTATTTTACCGAATATTATTGTTGACTTGGCTTTTCAAGCAAATTCCCCGTTATTATTTTGCAGACAAGGCAACGACACGAAGTGAGATGGGGGCATTGACTTACCGAGGAAAGTAGATTGCAACCTTTTCTTCTTCTGCCACAGCAGATTAGAGCATCTTCTTCTACTGTAGCCACGAATTTCATAAACTCCATAGATATGTTACTGCTTCCCTGCACATTTTCCAAAACTCCACACTAAAGCAAACAGGAGAACACACTGCTTGGAGATACGTAACAACAAAACATTTTATGTTGCCGTTAACCTATTGTCATTCTGTATGACATTTTTGGTGCTACTGAAGTGGTAGAGAAATGATTAATTCCATTCAAGTTGTCACCAAAAAGGGTTAAACTTGTATCCAAGGACACTACACACGATTTTTCAAGGCTATATATATATGCATCATATCTAGTGTCTTAGTTACAGAGCAATAGTCTTCCCTTGGTTGAACAAATGACTTTAATAACTAGCCTTAATGGATCCAAATTACTGAACAAAAATGGAAGAAAGAAAAACTAGAGGTATTCATTTCTTATTTATCATATTTTATAAACTACCTAAGCTATTTTTGTCTTCATCAAAGGTTGAGAATTTCCTATCTTAATTAACTAAAGCAATAGTGTCAACATATTTATGATTTATTTCCCTCTTTCTGTTTTGGATATGTCGTTTAAAGGCCTCAGTTTCTCAGTTACGTAAAAAAATGTATTTATAAGATCCTTTGTCAGATTTTAAACTCGAGGATTTTATCTTAATTTGTTAACGACAGGCTGAATGTTGAAGCTGACAAATGAGTAAACTACAGACTATTAGGAGAGCAAATGTTGACCAATTTTCCAGCTTGGGGAGTTAGAATCCACAAGAGGAATCTGTATAATTAGCATAAATAGAATTTTATGTTAGAAGAAAAATATTTGTGAACAAATAATCTAAATAGAGAATAAATAATGAGAAATGCTATGATTACCGAGGGGGTTGCCAACCCCACGATCGGTCGGGGGGTTGGCAACCCCTCGGTACAATTAGCATTTCTCATAAATAATTCAGTTGGACTTTAAAACTTGAGGTCTGTGTAAACACAGTTTTCTTAAAATAAACTCACTCTCTCACCATAGGTGCTTGATATTTAACATGAGCATATGTTTCCCAAGATACAACGGTAAACTAGTAGAGTCCGAGCACCGCAGATTCTACTCCGACGAACTGACTTGGTATCTGAACAATATCACCACCAAGACATTGATAGATAGTAAAATATGTATGCAGACAGAGGACAATTTCGTGTATTTTGGAACTATAATGCAGACTGTATTCTTCATTCATCTATGGAACAATGGAAAACGAGGCTTTACATAGACATAACCCCAGAATACGAGTTAAATTTGTCCATTAACTCAATGGCAATAATGATTGAAGTTTCAGCAACCACAAGTCCATTGTAGTTTCAACAATTTCAAACTTAATGATAATAATCATTGGAGTTTCAGAAACCAAAAGTCCATTGGAGTTTCAATAGATTCAAACTTAATGATAATAATCATTGGAGTTTCAGAAACCAAAAATCAATTATTGAGAGCAAAAAAATTGACAAAACGTAGGCCCACCTACAGAGCCAATTTTTGGTCAATTCGGTTCACATTCATGTACGCGGTTGACCCCGCACACAAGTTCAAGGTTCGAAACCTATTTCAGTCCGTGATTTGCACCTCACCTGCGTGTGTACATGGAGAGAGTCTCTATACTACACATGATTACACACTTTCAAAATGTAGCCATATATAAAGTGGTTCTTGCTTTCATAGACTTCTTATGTGGGATAAACTCAAATTTAGTTTTCCCTACAACATAAACCATATTCTAATGGTTCACTTTGAATTCCAATTTCTCATTCACCCGATCTTCAATTTTGACAAGTAAATACATGATTTCGATATTCTCGCGGAGCAGAACACAAATCAATGTTGATCTTTCAAAATATGTAAACGGGTGCCACTCAAAATTTATGCCAAAATCAGCCATCACCTCATTTTTTCCAATAATTCCCCACATGAATGAAAATTGGGAGTTACACAAAATATGAAACAAAGACTTGGTGATAAAGTTCGACGGTTGAAACCTGCATGGGATAGGTAGATATTACCCTTTGAACCTTACCTTGTGAAAGTATATTTACTTTACTAGCTAACCAGTAGACACATTGTCTTTGAACTATTCTACCGTTTATGTAAACGATGATATGCTACACACAAGATTTTTCCTAACACAATTCAGTTCTTATTATTATGTTCGTTTTTTACCATGAATATATGCCTGGTTCTGCGAGGGTTCTTAAGAATTGAGCCCTATGATAAGTGTGTAAAAACACACTTATTCGGCACTTTTCTAGAATTAATTAGAATTGATATTGAGTATATTTCTATTCATAATTGTGTAATTTTTACTTTTTTAGGCTAAAACCCCGTCAGAAGAAGAATTGAGCGAAAAAAAGAAGAAAAAGGACTAAAAGTGCACAAAAATGTGAAGATGGGGACTGAAATGCACACGTCCAAAAGTTGGAGGACTTGAAGTGTAATGTATAAAGGGCCTAACTGAAATGAATGTCAAAAGTCAAGGGCCAAATTGTACTAAATCAAAGTTGAGGGACCATTTTGCCACTTTCCAAAAGTTTAGGGACTTGGTTGCAATTTTTTTCCTAGGATATTTTGGATTGCTTAAAGACTAAGCAAAGCAAAATATCTCATCTTTAGATAGGGGTGCTGGCACGTTTTTTATATATATAAAAGATAGAATAGGATATTAGTTTTAGTTTTTATTTTCTTAGTTTTTAGTTTTTGTTTAGTTTAGTTTTAGTTTCTCTCTTCTTTTTTTCTCTCTTCTTCTTCTTCCTTTTCTTTTCTTTTTCTTTCCTTTTCTTTTGTGTTCTTGGCTCATGGAAGAGAGGAAATCATAGAGCAAAAGGGAGATTACTATAAGGGACTTGGCAAAGAATTGGGGAAGATCAATACCAAGCTAAAAAAGGGTTTATCTATACTTTGATTTCTCTATTTATTTGCCAAACTTGTATTTTATTATATGAATCTCCTTTATTTCCATATCTATAAAATGAGCTAAATTTATTGTGTTGGAATTTATGAAATGAACTTAACCTAGTTGTTTAATTGATTATCGATATATCTACATGTTTAGTGATAAATGCAGTTGTTATCAAAATCATAGTGTATCGATCATCATGTTTAAGATGATTTCATTTTTGTGACGACAAGATGAAATTATTAGGTTTTACATCATTTTTGGTGACGCTTAAATGATTGTAATTAATTTTAATGTGATTGTTGCAAGATAGTTGCATTTAATAGACTAAAGTGTTCGATTCATCTAATTGACAACTAGATGAAATTATTAGGTAATTATGTGTGACTGTTGAACAATGATTGCATTAATTAGACCGAAATGATTGATGCCATGGGTTTGTCTAGTATACTAGGCGCGTCTAGGTGATGTAGAGATACACACCTACCTCATGTGATCCGCTGAGTATTTTCACAGAAATTCATGCAATTGGTTAACTTTGTATCGACATAGAAATATGTGGTATAAATTGACTAATTAGGGTTAATATGCGCTCGAAAGAGGGTATTAGCTATAACAGGAGAATCGGGTCTAACTATCGCATTTTGATAATATGCATCGGCACATAATTGGTTCGAGATCAATGAAACAATAGGTTAAGCGACATCATAAATTCCAACCACACTTTTCCCTCCGAAATTTGCCAAGACATCTTTATTTTCTTATTTTGTAGATTGTTAGTTTTAAATCTTGTTTTTAAATGTGTGTGTGTTTATTTTTGTCGTTAGAATTAAAATTGATTAGAGTGCGTAATCCAAAATATACATTCTTCGTGGGATCGACAATTCGGACTCTTAAGGTCCACTTTATTACTTGAACGCGACCCGTGCGCTTGCGGTACGATTTTCAGCGAACAAGTTTTTGGCGCCGTTGCCGGGGAGTGTTTAGGTCAATTTGTTAGTTTAGTTGTCTTTTATTTTAACGAATTTTATTTTTGAAATTTTTAATTTCTCTCAAAAATCCAAAACCTGCTGGTTGTCTTCTCGATTTCCAAAACTCCGAACTCGTTGACTTTTTACGCATCGTTCGCGAAGTCTCGATTTAGCCGAATTTGATCCGTAAATCGAGGAGACTTTTCGAAAAAGACCGCGTGGAACGTAACGAGTTGAGAAGACAACATGATTGAGATGGATCGACAAGTGATCCCTCGTTGACCTCTCATTCAGCCGTAACATGCCCCGAGGGATGATGTTCCGCCTGGTTTCATTAACCAAGCAGGAAGGATCCAGAATCCCGTTGTTAACGAGGAAGATATGCTGTTTAGGGATTTCCTGAACCGTCATGTAGTTGAGAATCAATCAGGAATCATTTATCCTCCTTTTGGGCATCCAAATTTTCAACTGAGACCTGATGTAATTAATCTATTCTCCAACACCATATCATTTTATGGGAGAATAGATGAAAACCCTCATGCTCACGTGGCTCGATTTATGGAAATTGTTAGCAATTTCATTTATGAAGGAGTGAGTGAGGAGGCCATCAGAATGAGGTTATTCGTGCACACTCTGAAAGATAAGGCGAGAGAGTGGCTTGACACTCTACCGCCTAGGAGTATCACGAGCTGGGTAGAATTGGTCCAAAAATTTACAACTAAATTCTTTCCACCCGCTCGTGTTGCCAAACTCAAGCACGATATAACCACTTTTCAACAACTGGACTCGGAGACTTTTCATGAAGCCTGGGAGAGATTCAAGGACATGCTCAGAAAGTGCCCAAACAATGGGATTACTTTAGCCCAGCAAGTCCAATACTTCTATGCCGGTTTAACTCCTTCTCATCGCTCAAATGTCGACTCATCGTCAAACGGATCTGTCCAAAACAAAAGTATCCGAGAGGCGTATGATCTATTTGAGGTGATGAGTGAACAAAGTGCTATGTGGCCGGATAGACGTGCTAAAATAGGAGTTAGTGGAGCTCGAGACAGTGAAGTATATTCCTTAGTTTTATCTAAGATCGACTCCTTAGCACGTAAAGTAGAAGGGCTTTCGACATCTTCTTCCAGCTCCCATTCAGCTCACATGATACAATCACCGCCTGTTTGTGATTTATGTGGAGCTAACCATCCCAGTCCTAGTTGTCCTTCGATTGCGCGTAGTTCGGGGACCCCTTGTTAAATCGGCATATACTGTAATTTTCAACGCCCGGGTTCAACCCTTATTCACGAGACTTATAACCCCGGTTGGCGTAGTCATCCTAACTTCTCTTATGGGAACAATCAAAATGTAATCGAATCCTAAACCACAAGAGAAGAAGGAAGGTTGGGAAGAGGCCATTACTAAATTAGCAAATCATCGCCTGCAATACCAAGAACGCAATGATGTCTCTTTGAAGAATCTGGAAAGGCAAGTGGGCCAGATTGCTAAACTTCTCTCTGAGAGGCCTCAAGGGGCTTTGCCAAGTGACACTGAGACTAATCCTCGAGAGAAGGCACAAGTCGTTACTACCCGTAAGTGGGATACAGCTTGCCGATCCCACGGTAGTACGACCCACTACACTCATCGCCGAGAAAGAGGTGGTACAGGAACCGACTGGAAATCCTGAACCAAGTACAACTGATGTAGTCGAGCCATCATCATCGACGGCTCCTACACCAGTTAAGACTTATGTACCACCTATCCCATTTCCACAAAGGCTCCAGCACAAGTTGGACGTACGCTTGGTAAATTTTTGGAGGTCTTTAAGAAATTACACATCAACATCCCGCTTGCCGATGCTTTCTAGCTCAAATGCCGAGCTATGCGAAATTCATGAAAGATATCCTTTCTAACAAAAGGAAGTTTCAGAGCATGAGACGGTGATGTTAATCGAAGAGTGTAGTGCTATCCTCCAAAACAAGTTACCTCCAAAATCAAAGATCCGTAGCTTTACTATTCCATGCGTCATTGGTGATCTGAATATTAGTAAAGCGTCGTGTGATCCGGGGAGCCAGATAACTTGATGCCATTGTCGATTTTCGAAAGTTGGGATTGGGAGAAGTCAAGGCTACTACGGTATCCTTGCAATTGGCCGATCGTTCCATCACGTATCCTCGTGGTGTCGTGGAGGATGTGTTAGTGAAAGTTGACAAGTTCATCTTTCCGCTGACTTCATTATCCTCGACATGGAGGAAGATCACGAGATCCCTATCATTTTAGGGCGGCCATTTTCTTGCCACAGTCGAGCTCCGATCGACGTGCAAGAAGGAAAACTCATCTTACGGGTACAAGATGAGCAAGTCACATTCAATATCTTGAAATCATCGTCAAGTACCCGTCGGCGGCGAAAATTGCTTTAGAGTTGATATTATCGATGAATTGGTTGCCGAATCTTTATGTGGATCGTCTGAGGATCATCTCGAAAATGCCTTATGAGTTCGTCACACATTAAGGATGGGGATCCAGATGTAGAAAGCATGGCAAGTTACTTAAATGCTATACCATCTCATGCATACATGCGACCCCCACATTTTGATGAATTGGACAAAACTTCTCCACCACCACTTTCATCACACCAAAAAGTACCTACTCTTGAATTGAAAACTCTTCCACCTCATCTGAGGTATGCTTATTTGGGTGAATCATCCACGCTTCCGGTTATCATTTCTAACTCCTTGAGTGAGCTAGAAGTAGAGAAGCTACTTCGAGTTCTTCGGGAACATAAGGAAGCCATTGGGTGGACGATTGCTGACATTCGAGGAATTAGTCCGTCTTTTTGTATGCACAAGATACTGATGGAGAATGACTTTAAGCCATCAGTTGAGCATCAAAGGCGACTTAACCCGAATATGAAGGAAGTGGTGCGAGCAGAAGTTGTGAAATGGCTTGATGCAGGCATTATCTATCCCATCTCTGATAGTCCTTGGGTAAGTCCTGTTCAAGTCGTTCCAAAGAAGGGAGGTATCACAGTGGTAGAGAATGAAGACAATGAACTGATACCTACCCGACCATCGCGGTTGGAGAGTGTGCATTAACTACCGCAAGTTGAACACTGCGACTAGAAAGGATCATTTTCCTCTTCCTTTCATAGATCAGATGCTAGAGCGGTTGGTAGGGTATTCACATCGTTTCTCGATGGTTATTCGGGCTATAACCAAATTTCCATAGCTCCGGAAGACCAAGAGAAAACCACTTTTACATGCCCGTACGGTACTTTTGCGTACAGGAGAATGCCCTTTGGCCTCTGTAATGCACCCGCAACTTTCCAATGCTGTATGATGGCAATTTTCTCAGACATGGTCGAGAAATGCATTAAGATCTTCATGGATGATTTCTCGGTATTTGGACCTTCCTTTGATGGATGCCTGAATAATCTGGAGAGAGTGCTCCAACGCTGTGAAGATACCAATTTGGTACTCAACTGGGAAAAATGCCATTTTATGGTACAAGAAGGCATAGTTCTTGGCCATCGGATATCCCTGAAAGGAATTGAGGTGGACAAGGCAAAAATTCAAGTGATTGAAAAATTGCCCCCACCTACCACTGTCAGAGGGATTAGGAGTTTTCTTGGTCATGCTGGATTTTACAGGAGGTTCATTAAAGACTTTTCCAAAATCACAAAACCCATGTGCTCCTTACTTGAGAAGAATATTACTTTTAATTTCTCTCAAGAGTGTCTCATTGCTTTCAATGCTTTGAAAGAAAAACTCATTATCGCTTCCTATCATTGCAGTTCTGATTGGAATCTTCCATTCGAGCCGATGTGCGATGCTAGTGATTATGCTATTGGAGCGCTGGAGACGAGGCGAGCCAAAATCCTCGCATGTGATCTACTATGCTAGTAGAACTCTTACCGATGCTAGCTGAACTATGCCACTACCGAAAAGGAAATGCTTGCGTAGTGTTTGCGTTCGATAAATTCAGATCTTACCTCATTGGTTCAAAGGTTATCGCCTACACTGATCATTCGGCTATCAAATATCCGATGGCTAAAAAAGATGCAAAGCCGATTGATCGTAATGGGTACTCCTTCTTTAGGAGTTTGACCTCGAGATTCGAGATAAGAAGAGAACCGAAAATGTTGTAGCTGATCATTTATCTCGCTCCTCGAGCAACCCGACGATGTGTTGGAAGGAGATATTAATGAGGTATTTCCGGACGAACAACTACTGCAGATTTTGCAATTGTTGCAAGTATCTGATTTGCCATGGTATGCGGACCATGTCAATTATCTTACAAGTGGTATCATACCCCCTGAGCTTTCATTTCAACAACGGAAAAGGTTCTTCGCTGATATCAAGCACTACTTTTGGGAAGATCCTTTGTTGTTTAAAAGGGGTCCGGATCAGATCATTCGGAGATGTGTACCTGAAAATGAAATGGAGAACATTCATGATAGATGTCATTCTTCTCCATATGGTGGACACTTTGGTGCAAGAAAATCGAGCAAAGTACTTCAACTGCTTTTTATCGGCCCACGCTATTTAAAGACGCTCACACACTCGTCTCTAAATGCGATAGATGTCAACGTACGGTAACATTTCCGTGCGAAATGAGATGCCGTTGACTTCGCTATTAGAGGTAGAAATTTTGATGTGTGGGGCATTGACTTTATGGGGCCATTTCCATCGTCATTTTCAAACCAAAGACATTCTAATGTTGATTATGTGTCTAAGTGGTTGAGGCTGTGGCTTTACCTACTAATGATTCTCGGTAGTCGTGAACTTTTTAAAGAAAAACATTTTTTTCTCGTTATGGCACTCCCCGAGTTATCATTAGCGACGGAGGCAAACATTTCGTAATCGCTTTTAGACTCACTTTTGGCCAAGTATGGGGTTAAGCATCGTGTAGCTACACCCTATCACCCCCAAACAAGTGGCCAAGTTGAAATCTCAAACCGAGAGTTAAAGAGAATTCTCGAGTTGACAGTGAATGCTTCGCGGAAAGATTGGTCCAAGAAATTGGACGATGTGTTATGGGCATACCGCACTGCTTTTAAAACTCCTATCGGTATGTCACCATATCGTTTGTTATTTGGAAAAGCATGTCATCTACCTGTCGAACTCGAACACCGGGCATACTGGGCCATAAAAGCTTTAAACTTTGATGAAACGTTGTCTGGTGCGAAGAGATTGCTCCAACTCAATGAACTTGATGAGATCCGCCTCGATGCTTATGAAAGTGCCCGTCTCTACAAAGAAAAGACAAAGAGATAGCATGATCAGAACATCGTTAAGCGGGAATTTTATGTTGGACAGCAAGTTCTTCTTTATAATTCTTGACTCCGGTTATTCCCTGGTAAGCTCCGCTCTAGATGGTCGGGACCTTATACCATCACACAAATTTTTCCACCTGGAGCAATTGAGCTTTACTACAAAGACGGGAATTTCAAAGTCAATGGCCAGAGATTGAAGCCATATTTGGGAAATGACTTTGACAAAGAACAGTTCACCGTTCGTTTGAATAACACCGAATGATTTGAGTCCTATAGTCGAGCTAACGACTATAACCAAGCGCTTGTTGGGAGGCAACCCAACGTTTTTACTGCTTTATTTTATCTTTGTTTTTAGTGTGTTTACTGCTTTTATTATTATTATATTGGTGAACTAATGCTGCTATTTTTGTAGGCCATGTTTGGAGTTCTACTATGTTTCTGATTTTTCGCAGGTCCTGATTACATTGATGTACAAAAAGGTCATTGGTCCGAGCTACTCCAAAGACATCACGAGTCCAGATGCTTGTACATTGGTACCTTTCTACATGGAATTCAAAGTGGAAGTCTCTATTTTCCTTTCGTTTGTTCTTTACACATTGAGGGCACTGTGTTGATTAAGTTTGGGGGTATTGAGCCTTGCCGGCTATTGATGTTGAATTGAGTTGATGTATAGCCTTGCCGGCTTTACTGTGTGCTATAATTGGCGATGTTGTATTGATGTGTTGGATAGCCTTGTCGGCTTTGCATTGGTTGATGTTTGAAATTGTTGTTGATTCATGAATCATGCGTGGCCATCCAAATATATGCTGTTATGCTGCCAAATTTTTTCTGAAAAATTGCCTTGTCCATGTGAGATTGGCGAGTTCCATTGAGCACATTGTCATGATTGATTGTTATCTGGATGTGGTAATGATTGTTTGATGGGGAAAATTTTTGAATTGATAGAACTTAGGTTGTGAGTTACTGTTGAAAAATTATATCAACCTATATCCATTTCTCTTTCACTTTATCATGTTGTCAGATAAGTTTGGGGGTGATCGAGCCGGTGAATGATTTTGTTGAGAATTGTGTTGATTCCATGCATGATGTTGAAAAAATTGGTGTGGAGTGTCTTTTGCCAAGTATAAGCTAAGTATTGACCATATGCTAGGAATCTAAGCCCCATGTGTTGCTTAAAAAGAACATTGCACTTTGTTAAATCTTACGTCTCGCTTCGTAGCCTTTTTGACTCGAGTTATTAAGTCCGTTGGGGTATCTCAAAACCTGGTACCCTTTGGTCTAAACAACCGGGGAGTTACCGACCCAAAGCTCGTTACAAGGGTCAAGAAGAAAGCTTAAGGGAGTGAGGTTGATCTTGAGTTTTCATTGAGAAATTTGATTTGGTGCAATTGTAATTGATCTTGGGCATAGATGACTAGTGGGTTTGACTTACTTGGTATAAACTTGATTGTGAAAGCACTCATTAGTGGAGAATCATCACATTTCTAGATGTTGAAAATGCCGGTTAGATCCAACCGAACTAGAGTGGAAAAAGAAAAGAGTGATTAGAGAGCGATCTTTAGATTTATACTTTGGGGGTAAACAAAAGAAATATCTATTTTGGGTGTGAATCTCAAGAGCAGGAAAGGATATACTTGACTACTGAGGGTCGGGTTGAAGCCAATCTACAGAATTTTTTCCATCTTGCTCATTGTTTCCTATTCTAGATGATGATTGAAAATGACTGTGCATTTACATACTGATCGAGCATTGGATGAGTTGATTTATTTTTTATAGCATTATTTGGAGCATGGTTGTGAATTGACATACAATTTTATAACTTTGTGATATTTTTGGCAAGCTGTCTAATATGTTGATCTTCATTGCATTTGCATGATTATGTTAGAAGTAATCTTACTCGAGACGAGCAAGAACTCAAGTTTGGGGGTGTGATAAGTGTGTAAAAACACACTTATTCGGCACTTTTCTAGAATTAATTAGAATTGATATTGAGTATATTTCTATTCATAATTGTGTAATTTTTACTTTTTTAGGCTAAAACCCCGTCAGAAAAAGAATTGAGCGAAAAAAAGAAGAAAAAGGACTAAAAGTGCAAAAAAATGTGAAGATGGGGACTGAAATGCACACGTCCAAAAGTTGGAGGACTTGAAGTGTAATGTATAAAGGGCCTAACTGAAATGAATGTCAAAAGTCAAGGGCCAAGTTGTACTAAATCAAAGTTGAGGGACCATTTTGCCACTTTCCAAAAGTTTAGGGACTTGGTTGCAATTTTTTTCCTAGGATATTTTGGATTGCTTAAAGACTAAGCAAAGCAAAATATCTCATCTTTAGATAGGGGTGCTGGCACGTTTTTTATATATATAAAAGATAGAATATGATATTAGTTTTAGTTTTTATTTTCTTAGTTTTTAGTTTTTGTTTAGTTTAGTTTTAGTTTCTCTCTTCTTTTTTTCTCTCTTCTTCTTCTTCCTTTTCTTTTCTTTTTCTTTCCTTTTCTTTTTTGTTCTTGGCTCATGGAAGAGAGGAAATCATAGAGCAAAAGGGAGATTACTATAAGGGACTTGGCAAAGAATTGGGGAAGATCAATACCAAGCTAAAAAAGGGTTTATCTATACTTTGATTTCTCTATTTATTTGCCAAACTTGTATTGTATTATATGAATCTCCTTTATTTCCATATCTATAAAATGAGCTAAATTTATTGTGTTGGAATTTATGAAATGAACTTAACCTAGTTGTTTAATTGATTATCGATATATCTACATGTTTAGTGATAAATGCAGTTGTTATCAAAATCATAGTGTATCGATCATCATGTTTAAGATGATTTCATTTTTGTGACGACAAGATGAAATTATTAGGTTTTACATCATTTTTGGTGACGTTTAAATGATTGTAATTAATTTTAATGTGATTGTTGCAAGATAGTTGCATTTAATAGACCAAAGTGTTCGATTCATCTAATTGACAACTAGATGAAATTATTAGGTAATTATGTGTGACTGTTGAACAATGATTGCATTAATTAGACCGAAATGATTGATGCCATGGGTTTGTCTAGTATACTAGGCGCGTCTAGGTGATGTAGAGATACACACCTACCTCATGTGATCCAACAGTATTTTCACAGAAATTCATGCAATTGGTTAACTTTGTATCGACATAGAAATATGTGGTATAAATTGACTAATTAGGGTTAATATGACCTCGAGAGGGGGTATTAACTATAATAGGAAAATCGGGTCTAACTATCGCATTTTGATAATATGCATCGGCAAATAATTGGTTCGAGATCAATTAAATTCCAACCACACTTTTCCCTCCGAAATTTGCCAAGACACCTTTATTTTCTTATTTTGTAGATTGTTAGTTTTAAATCTTGTTTTTAAATGTGTGTGTGTTTATTTTTGTCGTTAGAATTAAAATTGATTAGAGTGTGTAATCCAAAGTATACATTCTTCGTGGGATCGACAATTCGGACTCTTAAGGTCCACTTTATTACTTGAACGCGACCCGTGCGCTTGCGGTACGATTTTCAGCGAACACCCTACACAATTCTCTTAGAAGCGGCCTCACTTGTTTCTCACATAGGTGATTTCTTATTACAAGTAACCCTCATTACTTGACTCGATTTTCGACGCATAAGAATAATTAAAAGGCTGTTGCTTATCATTCATCCTTAAGGGCATTACCGTTACATCATATGAATGGACATGAGGAAACATTTCACCCACGGTGATTTAATTAAGTATTTACAATTAGGTTATTCCTTTGAACCTAGATCTTAGGATCTCCAATCAACTAGGTTAGGTTTCTTTTGTATTAACTTATCCGTTCAAGGGCTTAAGTCCCATTCTTTTCGATGATTTCTCAACTAACATTCTATCCAACCATTTGATTAGCGGATCCGCAATGTTATCATTTGACCTTACATAGTCAATAGTAATAATTCCAGTTGATAGTAGTTGTCTCATGGTATTGTGTCTATGACGTATATGTCTAGACTTACCATTGTACATGTTACTTTGTGCCCTTCCAATTGCTGATTGACTGTCACAATATATACAAATTGTTGGCAAAGGTTTCAGCCATTTTGGAATATCTTCTAAGATGTTGCGTAACCATTCAGCCTCTTCACCACATTTATCTAAAGTTATAAACTCAGATTTCATGGTAGATCTAGCTATAACGGTTTGTTTAGATAATTTCCAGGATATAGCTGCACCTCCCAATGTGAACACAAATCTACTAGTGGATTTTTAGTTTTTATATCAGATATTCAATTTGTATCACTATATCCTTCAATGACTGCTAGATATCTGGTATAGTACAGTCCAAAATTACGAATATATCTTAAATACCTTAGTATTTTTACTATTCCTGTAGCTACCCAAATTTTAAAATGTAAATTTTATAACTTAAATTGTGTCGCTACGACATTTCCGTCAAATTTTAAAATTTATTTTACATCCATCAAGTTGTCTAGCAAAACATTTAATGTAAGAATTCAAAACGATTTTTAATCTTAAAAATCCAATATTTCCTTATCGGTTCGAATTTTACACCCAACATCTATTTTAAATTTCTCTTGGTCCAATATTCCTCTTTGGCCCAAGTTTAAATCCATTATCAGCCCAACTCAATTGTCCAAATTCTGGAGCATAGATTTGTAGGGTTCAATAGTGTCAAACCTAAAATCCAATCAATTCCATCTCCAAAAATATTTCACTCTCACGGTTGAAACTCAACAAGGAATCTGGGCATTCAACTAGGTAAATCTCTTCACATTTGAACAATTATTTTTCTTTGATTTCCTCATAATCATCTTCTAATCCACATTAACATTGCACCAGTTCTTCCAAATTTCAAGTTGTAATTTCAAACTAGTAAATCACTATCAACAAATTTGTGCAGGTAACCCTTTCGAAATTAACTTTCAGTTTTCAGGAATTCCATAATCTCAGTGTATTTCTCAATATATATTCATTGACAAAAAAAAAAAAAAGGAAGAAAATGAAATCTCTAAGTTTAATCTCATACTCGGATTCTCGGTTCAATCGCAACTCCAATCCTTGCTCTCTATATATTGCTCTTCTTGTGACTGAAATTCTAGGTGCAGAGAACACTCGAAACTCGAGACTTCCAACAGATTTTCTTGCCAAACGAGATATAGCCCAGCCTCTATTCTCCCTCTTTCGCCTAGAACACTATCATACAAGCCATCATTTGCATTAAACTTCCTTTCCCTAGCAATCAATTTTGGTTAGAAATCATTAAAATATAAAACCCATTTGAAAATCCTCACACCCAGCAACTCTCTGCGTGAAAAATGAAAATGGGGATGGGGGGTTTGTCATTAAATATGGGAAATTCATTTTTAAATCCCCAAGTTTGGCCAAAGTTTAAGTTAATTCCCTATTTGATTTTTACTCTTTCACCACCCCTAAAGTTTAATTATTCTTCAAATTAAATATAAAATATTTTCTAATTTTATCATATTGACCCTAAACATTCTAATTTTGATAATTAGACCCTAAAGATTTAAAGAATTATCAAATTACTCATTTCTTTACTTTCAAAAGTTCAATCAAGTCCCTAAAAGTTTTAAAGTATTAATTAAGATTTAGTATCCTAAATTATATTAATTTTGTTCTTTCCAAATGAGGTCACGGGAAAAGTTTAAAGTACGGTAACATCACATCCATTCAATTTCAAGAAAATTTTCAAGACTTTGAGGTGGGGTTTACATTTAAGTAATTGTGGTTATTTTGTCCCTATTAATTTTTGATGTGTGATTTTGATTGTGATATAATGCTTATACATATAAAAAGGTTGTCAGGGACCATAAATAGGTCCGAGATCGAAAGTGGGTCCTTGGGGTTGTCTCACAGTGCAAAAATTTGTTAAGCGCTAATAGCATGTTGTCAGGGACCGTAAATAGGTCCGGGATCGTAATTGGGTCCTTGGGGGTGTCCCACAGTACATATTTCTACAGTATGTGTATTGGTAATATATTCATAATTTGATTTCATGTTTAGATTTAACTTAAACTGATTGTTGTTTCTCCACTGAGTATAATTCTTTATGCTCACCTCAATATTTTTTCACCATTTCAGGTTAAGGAGTTCGGTAAGGTAAGGCAATGAGCGGGGCAATCTTGAATAAATAATAGATCATTTAATTTATAAATTCTTGAAACAACTATTTTAATAGTTGGATTCCATTTTGTCGAGTTAATCTCAAATTTTAGTATTTTTGCGAATTTTGACACTTTGCTTATTATATTTGGTATTGACACTTGGATGTGACCAAATTATTCAAAGGACGTTCTCGCATTTAGTTCTAATTTGCTATAGTTTTTTTTTTTTAAAAAAAAAAGAATATATATATATATATATATATATATATATATATATATATATATATATATATATATATATATTCATGCATTTTGGCGTTTATTGAGAATTCTTATGTACAAGATATTTTGACTTAAGTAGCGCCTTGAGTTAATAGAATTTGGGGCATTACAATTCCTTTCCAGTTGTCAGCTTCTGGATTACTCGTGTATTTACTCAGTTTACTATGTATGCTATGTCTGGACTTGTACAATTCATCAAGTATATCAGACTTCCAATAATTTTAGAGTATTTTACTTGAGAGACACTCTCACATTTGTTTTTAGATAGATGTTGACTCATATCTATCGGTGTCTAGCCATTCTAGTATCATCCTTACTGAACTTTTCTAAAATTTTGTCCATATAATGTGACGACTGAGAACGACTACATCCGACGTTCTTTTAATTTTAATTCCAACTATGACATCAGCTAAACCCATATTTTTCACGTTAAACCTTGAATTTAACATACTTTTAATGGATTTAATCATCTTATCGTTGCTACCAACAATAAGCATGTCGTCAACGTAAATGCATAAAATGATATAACCATTTTCGATGTCTTTGACATAGAGACATTTGTCATACATGTTAATCTTAAATCCACATTCCAACATGACATTGTCAAATTTTTCATGCCATTGTTTTGGTACTTGTTTCAAACTATATAACGATTTCACCAATTTACATACTTTCTTTTCTTGCCCTAGTGATGAAAACCCCTGAGGTTGTTTCATATAGATTTTTTCCTCTAACTCTCCATTCAGGAAAGTAGTTTTAACATCCATTTGATGTAATTCAAGAATTCGTAGAGCAACAATCGCAAGTATCATCCTAATAGATGTTATTCTCGTCACTAGAGAATATGTGTCAAAATAATCAAGACATTTCCGTTGTCTGTAATATTTTATTACTAATCTGGCCTTATACTTTTCGATAGTTCCATCTACTTTCATTTTCCTTTTGAAAATCCATTTGTAGCCTAGTGGTTTGCTTCTTGGAGGAAGATCCACTAGCTCCTATGTATGATTTTGCAGTATGGAATTTATTTCACTTTTAATGGCCTCTTTCCACTGAGGTCCTTCTGAAGAGTTCACATCATTTTGAAAGCTTTGAGGTTCACTTTTTAGCATATAAATCAGAATATCAGGACCATAAGATTTTTCTGTCATTTCCCTTTTATTTCGTTTTGGTTCAACCTCAACATCTTCTTCTAATTCTTGATCTTGACTATTTTCAATCATAGTCTCATGTGTCCATTTAGAAGATCTTGCTTCCTCTTTGGATCTGTACAGAAATACATGTTCAAAAATGAAATATTTCTCGATTTCATTGTCGTGTTTTTGTGTATATCTGGAATTTTAGATTCATACACAAGAAATCGATAAGCACTACTATTATGTGCATAGCCAATGAAGATGCAATCTACAGTTTTGGGCATATCTTTACCTTTTTAGGTGTTGGAACGACCACTTCAGTAAGAATCCCCCACACTCGTAAGTATTTAAAGGAAAACTTTCTTCATTTACATTACTCATAAGGAGTCTTTTCTATTTTCTTTCGAGACACCTTATTTAAAAGGTAATTTGTTAATAACACAGTTTCCACCCACATGTTCTAAGGTAACCCAAAACTTATTAACATTGCATTCATCATTTCTTTTAAGGTACGATTTTTCCTTTCAATAATACCATTTTGTTGCAGTGAATAAGGTGTAGTGGTTTCATGTATGATTCTGTGTTGTGTACAGAATTCAGCAAATGTTACTTCATACTCAATACCTTGATCACTTCTCAGCACCTTGATTTTTTTATTGAGTTGATTTTCAACTTCATTCTTATAGAGAATAAATTTCTCGATAGCTTCGTCCTTACTTTTAAGCAGATACACATAACAATATTTTGTGTTATCGTCGACAAAAGTAATGAAATACTTGTTGCCACCTCTTGTTTGTACAAGTTTCAAATCACATACATCCCTGTGAATTAAATCAAGTGGTCATGTATTCCATTCAATTGATTTAAAGGATGATCTTGTCAATTTTGTCTCAACACAAGTTTCGCACTTATGTTTGGAATCAATATGGAATGCGGGTATGCAATTCAAGTTAACTAGTTTACGTAAAGTATCAAAGTTAACATGTCCTAATCCACCATGCCACAAGTTGGAAGACTCAAACAAGTAAGCAGAAGAGTTTATTTTATTCATTTTTGGCTTAACAACCATTACATTCAATTTAAAACCTTTTCTGACAAATATTCCATTTTTTGATAAAATAACTTTGTCTGATTCAAATACAATACGAAAACCATGCTTATTCAAAAGCGACCGGACACTAGGTTCTTACGGATTATCGGCACATACAACACATTGTTAAGAGTCGGCTCTTTTCCCGAAGTCATCTTCAGAACCACATTTCCTTAACCCTTGATTTCAGAAGTTGCTGAATTTTTCATGAACAACTTCTCTCCATTCTCAATTGCTTCGAAAGTAACAAACAACTCTTTATCAGAGCACACATATATCATAGCACCGGTGTCAATCCACTACTATTTTGGGTTAGAACTCACCATATTCACTTCAGAAATGACAGCTAAAGATTCATTTCCGACACATCATGTTCAATGTAATCAACCATATTTGCTTCTTTCTTATTATTCTTCTTTGGCAATTTACACTTCGAAGACTTGTGGCCTACTTTGTCACAATTGAAACATTTTTCTTGAAATTTCTTCTTAGAAATGCCCCATTTCGGTCCCAGCTTATCACATTTGCTACCAGATATCCTAGACTTGTTCTTGAAACTCTTAGAACTTTGACCGTGCTCAACGACATTGGCTTTAGTCACAATAGAATTGAATCCTTTCTTTTCTGAACTTATATTGTCTTTTTCAATTCAAAATCTAACAATCACTTCTTTGACGTTCATTTCCTTTCACTTGTGTTTAAGATAATTTTTGAAATATTTCCATGCGGGTGGCAATTTTTCAATAATTGTAACCACCTAGAAAGTTTTACTAAAAATCATCCCTTTCGGCATGAATCTCGTGAAGAATCACTTGAAGTTCTTACACTTGACTGATTACTGTTTTGGACTCCACCATCTTATAATCTAAGAATCAGCCAACAATAAATTTCTTGATCTCGGTATCCCCAGTCCTGTATTTTCAATCCAATGACTCTCACAACTCCTTAGTTGTTTTCAAAGTACTATACACGTTTTATAACGAATCTGCTATGCTCTTCATAATGTAATTTCAGTATAGAAAATCTGACTGTTTCCACACATCCAGCGCACCGACAGCTTGAACATCCTACTCATCTTTGAGTTTCAGAGCAAATTCAGCCAAAAATCTCGCAGGATTCAAGGTGATCAGGTAAAACAACATTTTCTGTTGACACCTTTTGAATTTCTCCAGTTTTTCTCCATGATTCATCGGATCAGTCACGATATGTCCAGTTGGTTGAGCCATAATCTGGTTCATGGCATAACTTAGTAATTTACCTACAACAATTTTCGGCATTTGAGGCACAACAAAACTTGGCCCTTGAGTTACAGTTGAACCGACAGCTTAGTTTTCAGTAGCCACAGTTTAGGTAATGTACATGTTGGTTGATTCGGTTGCCATTCCGTAAAAATCAAACAAAATTAGTTTCTGAATCTAACAATATAATTTTTTTCCTTCGAAATTTGTTTTAAGTTTGTTAGAAAAAAAATATTTGTGAACAAATAATCTAAACAGAGAATAAATAATTCAGTTGGACATTAAAATCCGATGCCTGTGTGAACACAGTTTTTTAAAAACAAATCCGGCCTCTCACTATATGTACTTGATATTTAACATGAGCATCTGTTTTCCAGGATACAACGGTAAACCAGTAGAGTCCGAGCACTGTAGATTCTACTCCGGTAAATTGACTTAGTATCTGAATAATATCACCACCAAGACCTTGACAGATAGTAAAATATGTATGCAGACAGAGGACAATTTCGTTTGTTTTGAAACTATAATGCAGATGGTATTTTTCATTCATCTATGGAACAGTGGAAAACGAGGCTTTATATAGACATAACCCCAGAATATGAGTTAAATTTGTCCATTAAATCAATGGAAATAATGATTGGAGTTTCAGAAACCAAAAGTCCATTGGAGTTTCAACAATTTCAAACTTAATGATAATAATCATTGGAGTTTCAGAAACTAAAAGCCCATTGGAGTTTCAACAGTTTCAAACTTAATGACAATAATCATTGGAGTTTCAGAAACCAAAAGTCAGTTGTTGAAAGCAAAAAAATTGACAAAAGGTAGGCCCACCTAAGAAGCTAATTTTTTATCAATTCGGTCCGACATTCGTATACGCAGGTTGCGCCTGCACACAAGTTTAAACTTCGAAACCTATTTCGGTCCGTGATTTACACCCCCCTGCGTGTGTAATTGGAGATAACCTCTATGCTATACATGATTACGCACATCCAAAGTGCAGCCATATATAAAGTAGTTCTTGCTTTCATAGACTTCTTATGTGGGATAAACTCAAATTTAATTTCCCTCCAACATAAACCATATTCCAATGGTCCACTTTGAACTCCAATTTCGCATTCACCCAAGCTTCATTTTTGATAAATAAATACATGATTTCGATGTTCTCGCGGAGGAAAAGACAAATCAATGTTGATCTTCCAAAATATACAAACGGATCCCACTCAAAATTTATGCCAAAGTCAGCCATCATCTCATTTTTTCCAACATTTTATTATCTTCTCCATTACATGAATGCTTCCACCTTCAAGAATCAAAGACAGGGAAACCTAGACAGCTTTTCAATTGTCAGAACCTACAATAGGAAAAGTTAAGGATCTAATAGGAGAATATAAGCAATAGATGCACGACGCTTTAAACTCACAAAGCTTATAAATGACGAACATTTCTAGCTATAAGAAGACCTGTTAAGATTTAGGGTTCCATATCTTAAAATGTCAACCTTATTAAGAGGAATAACTTAATCTTTTATAAATTGGTTTATATTTACATTTTTATTTGTTTTGAGATTTTATCTCTTAACATGTCCACACGAGATGGTAGCTTGTTTGAGCAAACCAATTTTGAAATTCGTGTACTCAATTTTTTTGAGTCTTAATCGGATCAAATTATTCGATGGAACTTAATGGATTCTGATACCATGTTAAGATTTGTGGTTCCATCTTAAAAGATCAACCTTATTAAGAAGAGTAACACAATCCTTTATAAATTGGTTTATGTTTACATCTTTATCCGATATGATATTCTATCCCTTAACAAGATCAATGCTCCAATCTGTGTAACCTTGAACTATGCCTAGGACAATTGAACATGGAAACATCAAAATTTGAACCAATATCAACAATACTTGTAATATAGTGGTGACCGGTCCAAGAGCACTTTGTGTTAAAACAACGAACATTCAATTTCTTGATATGTGTTGTGTGTTAAAAAATAAACACGAAGTGAAGCGCATGCCATTAGACATAGAGTATGAATAAAAATGATGAGTGCATAAGGAGTTAGAATTTATGATGAAGTGGGATCACAAGACAAAATAATGAATTCATGATAACTTCAGGTTTGTCCGTTTTTTACGAATTAATAGTCTAATTTGATTGGAAACGGGTCAAGGATCACAACTCATTGCCTTTGGCCATGACGTACGTCTGATTTCGGACAGATTCCGTCGTTTAGGCTCTTGATTAAGTGTTTTTGCCATTTATGGTAATTTTTATTTTGGTAATATCTCATTCAATAAAATTCGGATTTGGATTCCGTTTGTTGGAGAACGATCCTGAATATTAGGAGTTTCCATTTAAATCAAAATCTCGAATTTTTCCATTTATGGAAAAATATCTTTTTTTTTTATTTTTATTATTTATTTTTCAAATTTTGCTAGGGTTTTACTATTTAAAGCATTGTAAGCCATTTGAGGCGAATTATTGAATTGAATAAGAATTTTCGTGAGTTTTATCTCATCTTTGTGAGGTTGTTCAACTTTCCTATAATCTTCCGCTACGTCAAAAAATAAACAATAAGTCATATATAAACAAGTTTAACACCAAAAAATTACAGCAATACCATGCTTGTATAATTTATCTTTGATATGCATCGAAACTGTATGCTAATGAACATGAACGGATCCTCGACCTTACATAAGGAAATATTTCTCTTAAATATCAAATTAAATGTAAGCTTATGAAATTTTAAAAAGATGGTTTCCACCAATTCAATGGAAGATCAGTCTTGAACACAATAGGAGCAAGATTCACCAGGAAGTGAAAATACAACAAAATATGCTTTATTCCTGATGGCTACATAAATTCTTTCTCACCAGCCATGACTTTATTCAAAATTCAATATATTAATTTTGATCAACTTTCCCTCTTTTAGCATTCTACAAGAATGTTATTGCTTTTACAAATGGGACATTCTTTAGGTTAGTCCAAGACACTCCCACACCATCTAAGTAGCTATTTCCTTAACTTATCCTCATGAGGTGGTACCTCAAGGCTCAAGTTGATAAGCTCTTTTCTTATTTTGGTTGTTCTTGAATTATTTTCATATAGACCATCATCGTGAATGAGAAATCGAATAAAGAAACCCATAGGAATTCTTACACTAACACAATTATTTCACATCCATTAATTGCTGATATATATTCCTATTGAAAATTTATTAGCAGTTGAACACTAACCCCTGCAAACAAAAAATAATTTTAAAATTAACAATTTAAGGAAAATAATAAGTGAGAAAAAAACACTTTTAAGTGAAAACCCATAGAAAGGTGAAAAAAATAAAAAATAATAATAAAAAATTAAGGCTAGACTCAAAATCAGAAATTAAATGCACACTACACACAAATACAATAACTTAGGGTCTGTTTGATACCTTCTTTTTTCCATGGAAAATGAAAAATATTTGCCTTTTTCCTACTTTTTCAATGTTCGATAGCAATTATTTTACTTGGAAAAAACTTTACAACCGCAACCTGACGCGCCTGATTTTCTTGGAAATCATTGCTTTTGTTTTCCATGTGTTTTGGCAGGAATTGATTTTCCAGCTTTTGATTCTTTTCTTCTTTTTTTTTTTTTTGAATTTTTTTTGACAATTGGGAAAAATTCTAGACACAATAGTAAAAAAATTTATCACTTTTATTGACAATTTTCATATAAAACGAAAACAAACACTAAACTTTGATGAAAAATAAGTTTCGAACAAATTTTTTTTATAGAGATGCTAGGAATCAGGGTTGGTGGACTATATAGAGAAACATGCAAAAGAGATACAAAACAACTATTTTCAAGTCCTGAACAACTACTCCTGCTTCTGTTTTTTGTCAACATGTTTGTGAGCTTCATGTATAAACATTGTCTAGGTTGTGGGGCTATTTGTTGGTGTGCTTGTCAATTGAAGAGTTGTTTGTGAAGTGCCTGGCTGTATGACGTTGGTAGGTAAATGGTGTTCATCTTGGAGGTGTGAGTCAAGGATGAAGATGACTTCGTATGGTGCCTTGGTGGTGGTTGTTTTTGCATTTACAGTTTTGAAGTATAAGATGTCCTGATCTGTAGTAGTTGTTTGAATTTTAGAGCTGCTCTCCATATGTTCCTGTTTGGACGTTTATTAAAAGTAGTTAGTAGTACATTTACTAGGGGGATATGTAGGTAGGAAAACGTAATTTTGAGATAGGTACCTCAGAGCTTTGTTTCACGAGTTCTGTTGCTCGGTATTTGAGGAATGTTTCAGCTGGATTTCCAGTAATTGATGCTGTGATTGAGCCTGTGGAGTCTTGTAATTGAACAACTACTCTTGCTCTAATAGAATGGAAGTGGAATCATTGTTAGTGTTTTCGGGTGTATTTGATGATTATTAGAAAATAAATAATGCATGTATTCATATAGATGATGTATTTGCGACATGATTATAATCTTACCGAGTTGGTGTAGCGTAACTGTGCTTTCAAAATCTACAGAAATAAGTTTCATTGACAGCTGCACTTGCAGATTTATTGCAATTGTCACATGATAGATACCATAGTGGTTGGTTTAGTTCAGCTAATGTGACATTTGCTTTTGTCCAGAAGTGCTTTTGCTGCAAGCATACTATTTTATTGAGAATGGATATGAATAATCCACCATTTTTTAGCAGGCTTCTTGGCCTTCCAAGTCAGATTCACCACGCCAACCAGTAGCAAAGGGTGTGTCATTGTGACCACTTCGTTCATCAACTTTTATCCTTTTCTACCCACTGGGACGTAAATCTGTAAAAAAAAAAAAAACCATTAACTATTCTGTGTTCCCCCACTCGACATTTTCTTTCTTAGTCACAAATTCTGCTAAAAAGATCTAACGGGTTAGCAATGAAAAAAATGCTCATCTCAGTAAATAAATCTCAATTTACTATAACAAACTGATTTGAACAGATCGTAATTTACCAAATGAAACTATATTGAATCTCTACTCATAAATAGACTTTAAAAAACACATCTAAATTTGGAACTCCAAATAAGATTTTGAATTTCAATAAATAACCTTTAAAAAGCTAATATACTGAAGAACCCACCAGCAATTTTTTTTAAAAAAAATTTAAAAATGCGAGCTCAATAATGTAAATATGAACCCAGAAAAAATTACTCCATAAAAACACCAAAAAACAAGTTAATCACTGATCTCAAAACGGGCGTCGGATGCAGTAACAGCCAACGATCTGTCAAAAAAATCTTATATTTTTGTAATTACATTTATCGACACGCATTAATAGATGTTTACACCTTGAATTGGCTTCATGCAACACCTTCATTAAGAGTCTCAAAGATGTCAGATTGCAAGTTTGAGTTCTTGAGACGAGCGCCTCAAAAGCCTTAAGGCGTGCACTTCTCAATCTTGACATTTCTGGGTTCAGTTCTTTAGAGCCTTCTTTTGGGGATGGCTTTTAGATAGTCCGTAATGTTTTAAGCTTTCTTGGACTATTTCAAACACGTCCCAACCTTTTAAACTAAAAGTAAAAATCGGAGATACAAAATAGAACAAGAGTCACAAGTGCCCTAGCCTCCTAAAGTTGATGTGCAATAACCCCCTGCAAGGTGAAGTAGCAATTTTACAACAACAACATCTTGTAACCCAAGACCTATAGCACGAAGCTTCAATATCCATTTTCTTTTATACGTCTAGTTACATTTGTGATTTTTATTCTTTTATCTCCAGGTTTCCTTTTCCTTTGAAGTCAAAACAATCAAAATGCTTTAGTAGATGGTTAAATAATGCACGCACTGATAGAAACCAATTTCTTTTCTCTCATGGAACAAAGGGCCTTCATACAAGATTTAACCATATTAAATACTAAACATTTTCACTGTCATCATTTCTTCATCAATGCTCTATTCAAGTTTCAATATCATTCACTTGGAAAAGATGCAACAAATGAAAGGAAAATAAAATTGAATAAGATATAATCCTATCTAATCGTTCAGGAAAATTAAACCTGCTGTACTCAGAATCCAATCACTTTTCATAAGTTGACCTACAAATCTATATTGTTATGTATGTAAATCCCAAGGATTTTAGCCCATTATATCATTGCCCTCAAACGAGGTGGCAGGAAAAATAATCAGTGAGGCCTTTCCCATATTTATCCAGATAGATATCAGTTTGCTACAGTTATTGTAACAGCTTGGTATCACAAAAAGCACAGTTTTATCAATATATAAGTGATGAGACTGAGTGAAAAGTGTAAATCTACCTGTGAGGACTGAGAAAGAAGTTTGCCCCATGCATCCCCAGCATGCGATTTCAGTTGCCCCTTCTTTCCTCGATTCGTTGCTGACCCATTCAATTTTACTTTCTCTATGTCAGTTACAGAAACACCTACTTCTACGACCAAAAAAGTTAAAAAATGATAAATAAAATTAAAAATTGACTAAAAACATATAAACTACTGTATCAAGTCAAAGCAAGTGCAAAGAGACAATCACAAATATAGTTATCGAAAAATTCAGAGGCACACCTTCCACCGCCGCCTCTGGCGATTTTTCCACATCCGACTTCTTCGCATCACCATCATCGGCCAGATCAACGGATCAAACCTCATCCCTCACTGATTCCTTCGCCACAGCCTCACTTACCAGTTCATCCACCGCCGGTGAATCATTCGTTGATGAAGACGATGCCTCCGCCGCCTAAGTCCAACCAACAGCTCAAAACTCAAAATCATTCAAAACTTGCACGACAACAAAAAAACTAGGAAATTCCTAAATTTTTAAAATTAAAAAATCGAAAAAACCCTAACCTTAGATCTTTTTCCGCTAGGTAAAGCAGAGGATGGAGACGACAGAGCACGATTAGAAGGCAGTGGGGTGCCGGCGGTTAGGGAAGAGAGCCGATTTCTTAAGGGTCGGTGAAGATGCGACGACAGAGGCTGCTGTGGGAAGGAAAACCCTCGATTCTTTCTCTCTAAACAACGAAATAAATGTTCTGGAACCACAAAAGAGAGAGAATAATTTTTTTAGACCCAATTGACTTTCAAACGGCTGAATGAAACGGTTGAGGGGAGTCGGTTCAAAAACAGCTTGTGAACAGTAACCGGAAATCTCCCTCTTTTATATGTAGTTAGAAATGACGAAATATGAAGTGTTAGGATTTTTAGACTTGGTATTGTTTTAATTAATTAGAATTGGATTTTTTTTTTTATTGTTTATTTCTTAGTAGAATAGGATTTGTGTTGCTTTATGTATTATAGAAATTGTTTATCGTTTACGAATATGATTAGTTAATCATATCTTATAAATAAGAACTTCTCTATTGTATTTCCTTTATCGCAGTTTGTAATATAGTTATGTGCTATCTCGTGGTGAGAATTGGGGATCCTTTGTAGTGTTACCCTGCCCGATTTGGGGTGTGCTTGAGGGTTTGGAGTGTACGAGGAATTCTCTATGATTGTCAGTTTTCATAGCCTTTGTTTGGGTTTCCTTTCGTTTTGTTAAAACTATAAGTTAATTTTCATAGCCTTTGTTAGGGTTTCCTTTCGTTTTGTTAAAACTATAAATTAATAGAAATGAGTGGTGGATAATTTGTGGGTTCTACAAAATTGGAGTTAGCATTAGCGTTAGACTTTGAAAATTAACTTTTTAGAGAAATAATAATAATAATAATAATAATAATAATAATAATAATAATAATAATAATAATAAATGAAATGAAATGAAACCCAAAGTCATATGGTGGAAGATATCTATCTTTGACAACTTGTGGATTTTTTTCCCAATATGGGAGTTTTTTTTTGAAAAATCTTCGATCGTTACTCTTCTTCTTATTATGTTTTTCTAGCTTCTATATACATCCTTTGAACAAAGATCTTGGGAGCAAATATAGGAATTAGTCTCAATTATCAACAAGTGGTATCAAAGCCCATGATTCAAACTTTTTGATTATATTGAAGGTGATGGCAAGTTCAAAATTTGAGATGGAGCTATGGTGACGGACTAGCATCAAGGTAAAATTGTGGTGGTGATCGAGTCACACAAAGGTATAATTGTGGTGATGGAGTTACACTGACTGAGTGACATTGAGGTGGGGGTTGTGTTAAGCGAGTCACATAGATGTGAAATTGTTGTATCTAAGTCACGTAGAAAAAGGTCTTCTTTCGTTGTTGAATTTTGAAGTGGCTAAGACAGATTTTATGGCTACTAAGAAGTTAAATTGCAAAGTCTGGTTTGATGAACTTTGAATTTGGTTGTCTAGTATAATTAATTGGGTAATGGTGGCAGATACTGGTAAAAGGAGTGAGAAGATGGAAGTCGACGCATGCCGTGCTTGGAGGATTTGGGTCATGGTGAAAATTGTTTTGCTTGCCCCAAATTTGTTAAAGAAAGAAATTCTACCATAGAAAACAAAATAGAATTCTCGTTTGACAAAAAAATAAAAAATTAAGGAAAGAAGCCTCTTATGGTAGAAGAAAAATAATATTTTAATATTTTAAGAATTGTGCTGGACACCATCACGTTTACTTGAATACGGTCAAGGACGAAAATGTTCTCCTGCCCGCGACGGGCAGGCTTATCCTGCCCACCTGCTGATGTGGCAGGAGAACCCTACGTGGGGTTCTCTTCAAATGTGAGAACCCCACGTTGGGTTCTCTCCGAGTGGGCATTATAAGCTTGCCCGTCGCGGGCAGGAGAACGGGACTGCGGTCAAGGAATTAAGGAATTACGTGTATCCAAAATTGTTAAGAATCTAGAAAAGGAAACTAGAGAAAAATAGTATTCACGAGTTTGCGACGTTTGTTGAGCATTCTAATTTTGGGTAAGGACAAGTTGTGAGATTGGGAAAAATATTGCACTACAAGATTTTCCCAATTGGTAAAGCCTTCTTTTCTTGTTGTTGTTGACAGTTTGTCGAAATACCTTAAATTGGCGTTTTTCTCATTTTCTTTTTGTTTCCTCTAAATTCGGTAAAAATGAAAATTCCCACCATTATATTCACACGTTCGATGCCATTCACCCGGGCTTCGGTCGCGGGTATTCCTTTGTCATTAAGTCAACAACTTCTCCATTCTCAAAATAGATAGAAGAAAGGGGCATCTGCCCCAATATCTGCTAGAAAAGGACATGAAAAAGGTTCAAGGATTCGTTTTCTTTTCATAAGGGTTAAATTCACTTATTTTGATTTATAATCTCCACTCAAAAAGATGTGAAACCCATATGAATTTGATTAATTATTCTGAAACAATCATTTTCATCAAAATATTATGCATTTAGCCTTTGTTTTACCGCCACACATTTTTCAATAAAATAATATTATACGCAAACTCAAAATTTTTCTTATTTTTTAATCACACGTTCTCCATCAAATCACGATTTCAAAATGCATTTTGCAAAAATAAAAATAAAAAAATGGGGCTCATATTTTCTTGTGTCCGCATCGGGTTCAACTCTAATAAGAGAGAGTCGCGTGATTCTCATAATCTTTTTAACGTGTCCTTTTTATCTGAACATACATTTAGCTCATGTTTATAAATATTCAAATCATTTTTACTTATACATTTCAAGTGACTCGCACAAATACCACTTAATTATCCACCGTTTAATTTTTATCTATTTATAACCTAAATGGTTCATAAATACTTCTCAAATATATATTTCAATGATCAAATCACAACCGATCAATGATCAAAGTTGAAAATGAAAATGAAAATTAATTTTTTCAACATTAATAATCGCATAGCGATGAGGAATTCCATATTGTCCGTTTGTTTAGTGGTCCCAAATCCTAATTATTACTTGGGACGACGCAAGAAAATTGCTGCTGCGCATGTACAATTTGACCTTTAAAGCTGCTTTTAATTCTACATATGACTTCTGGATAAACTTTTCGAGAAGAATATCTGCTACAGTGAATTCCCATCACGCGTTTTATGGCTAATGGCAACCCCACCACATCACACTACTTGACTTCGACAGGCCAGCCCTTATATATTTTTTTATTTTTTTTAACTCAAAACTTTTACTAATGTATCAATTTTTTCAAAATAATTTCCAAAAATAAAAAAAGTTTTGAAATAGATATTGATATTTAATGAATTCTTTTATTTTAAATATCAAATATAGCGACACATTTGCTTTCTAACTTTATAAATTTACCTATTTATATTTTCATTATAGATAAAGTAGTCTCTTTTTATGTTCGTCAGATTTTGCAATCAAAGTTCAAGGTACGAATTTCAAAGACATGTTTTGTATGTCAAGCAAATTAAACAAAACATAATAATATTTTAGTACATGTCTATCTTTCTTGATCACATTTTAGTCCCTGTTTGACAACCAATAAAAATATATTTTTTTAAAAAATGAATTTTGAAATAGTGTTTTTTTGGATAATGTGTGGTTAAAAAAGTATGAGAAATTTTTGAGTTTACGTACATAATATTTTATTGTGAAAATATATGGCTGAAAATGAATTTGAGAAAAAATATATATATTTTGTAAAAATAGTTGTCAAACAGGGATTTAGTTTTACCAATTCAATGTCCCTTGAAATTTGTTATATCAATAAATTATGTATATGCACGTGACTGGGGAGATCCTACATCAGTTGGCTGACGTCAAAGATGTCTATTGGATTGCGACCGCGCTACATGTACAAAGTCAGTTGACAAAGTCTCTTGACAAAGTGATGTGGCATTAATCAAAAGACATAAATATCTTTCATCTATTCTTTTGTTAAATCAATGTTTTCTATTCCTATTATAGGATAATTTTGATTTATTTCTCCTAATAAATGAAAAAGTCAATTATGCTCATTTTTATTAATATATCTTTTATCAAAACAATTATTTAATGTTTTAATTTTATTGTCTAATTTATTAATTTCTTTATTAATTCTGACTATATTTTCTGTCTAATATAAAGGTATGGGTACATTTCTACTATTTTTCAAAAAATAATTAAGCACACTATAAAATGATTTAACTTTCTCTCTTTTTCTTTCACGGTTAATTTCTAAGCTCTGAATTAAATTTACTAAAATTTCATAAATAACAGGAGTGCAAATATTAATGCAAGTATTTAACATAAATAAGAAAGATCTAACAGCATTGAAGCAGAAGGTAAATGCAGAGTAATATCAATGAGATTTCCCTCGAGCTTGCACCCATATGTTAGTGTACTCATATATAAGTGATCGGTGTTATTTGAATTTAAGAAAGTGAGTTATGGTCCAACACGACTTTCGTACACTTATTGATTTTCTCTTTTTCTCTTTTGCGTATCTCACAATGGATCACACGGAATCTTGGTTTTCATTTCTACTCCTTGTTAAAACATCACCTTGAATGGTAACAGAGTTCTCATGGCTTTCTCTAACAACGCCTACACACGGCAACAAGATACTTGCACTAACCCTTAAGGTTTTCACCGTTGGAGTATGAGTAAGATAAGAGTTTTTGAGAAAATAATAAGGATAAAAAGACAATGTCTAGAAATAACTTGATTTCATAAAAATATCACACTAATATCTCTTACATAAGAGTACACATACATATTTCGACTACACTTTTGGTACTTTCTCTAAGGAAATTAGAACTTCATAGAGATTACCTTATTACAAGTTTCACTTCAAAGACGAAACTGAAAATGTTACAAAATTTGAAATATAAGATAGAGAGATAATTTTTTGGCTTAAGACTCGAGTGCCTTCTTCTAATAATTAGTCTCTTATTTATAGACTGAAAAAGCTCCACAGCTATCCTTCATTATTGTTGTGTTACTGTGTAAGATAGTTGGAATCTTACTGTGGCCTAAAGTTCTCGTCTTATTATGGAAAATAATTGAGATAAACCCACAGTTTTTCTTTATCAAAAATGTTTTTGATAAAGTAGTGATAAAGGGGTCCCTTTCTTTTATTTTTCCATATGTGACTCAAACCATTTATCCGGAAACTCTGATGGATCTAAGGAAATTGGTGAGATGTCGCCTTCAGTGCAACAGTATTCGCACTTATGATTCGGATACCGCCAAAATTGTTTACACAGCTCATTTTTCGTCTTTTGTGTACCACTGGCTTGTCCTTCAAAAATATGATCGCACCATGTATCTAAGTAGTGTCAATCTTCTTGTTTGGTGGGTGCCACAGCTTTGCTGTAAATCAAGTGATCATGTGAATCATACACCCAAATATTTTATTTTTCTTCAATAATTTTCTGAATATACTCAAACTGCTCCTTATATCCTTTAGCTCTACGAAAGGCCATTAAATTATTGATGTCTTCTAGGGTAGTATCATGGACTTCACTCTTTTCAGGCTGAAACTGCTTAGAAGTAGTGGTCATTCTGATAACATGGCTTGCTGGAAGCAATTTAGCTTCTTCATAATCCCACTCGGGACTTGCAGAGAAAAGTCTGATATATATGTTCATATGTTTAAGAACTTGACAATATCGTTCGATGGCTTGAATTACATCTTTCGATAGCATAGAAATTTCCTTTAAAGATTCTGATGGATAAATGCATAGTATATTTCCCATTTCATATAGAGCACGAACCCAGTTAACTGGAGCTCCTGGATAAATATTAACTTTGTTATAAGTTCCATATGTCAAAGTTTTCATCCATCATCCAATACTGGTAAACCAGTAGCAGGCTAGATTGAACAGTACATATACAAAAATAAAATCTTTTTTATTTTTGATATCCATAACACCGATATCCATAACACCAGAGGCGTTACAGACTTTGATGATATTTGAGCGATCAAGCTCTTGTATAGAGATACCGTCCTTTGTAAATTTCTTCTCCTGTGAAGGAGACAAAGTAGTATTCTCTTTAACTGATAACTTATGAAACTTGAATGCTTCTTGTTCGATATTGGTTTTGGAGCCTTCAGATATACTGGCACTAGAGCCTTCAGATAGTATAGTCTCTTTGGATTTCTCAGATATTGCCTTAGCATCAGCCATGTCCATTAATTTTATCTTGGATTCCATAGCAGTAATCTTCACATACATTTTGAACTTTAATTCCTCTAGTTCCTTCTTTATTTGCTCCATTCCTGGTTAAAAAATCTGGAATAAATTTTTTTTTTCCTTTAATATGGACAATATCAATTTTAAATGGTGCAAACCACATTTGCATTCTAATTAATGGCCTTTCAGCTGCACTTGTTCCAAGTTTGTTTGTCAATAATGGTTTTACCTGAGTATTATCTGTTCTAATAAGAAATTTTTTAGGTAACAAATAAGGTTCAAATTTAGCAACTCCTTTCTTGACAGCTAAGCATTCTTTTCGATTAATATCATACCTCGTTTCAGCATCCTTGAAAGCACCTGAAGTATAAACAACAAGTTCTTCTGGGCATTTACACAAAAGATTACAAAAAAATTCTTTATGGTTTTCTTTTCTTTTAAGGATTGCTCCCCAGTGTAATAAAGCATCCGTTTCTAAAATATAGAAATCATCATCATTTGGAATATTCAGTTTTGGTAGATTTTCATATATTTTCTTTATTTTGTTTATCATATCAATATTTTCTTGTGTCTATTCCCATACAACTCATTTTCTAAATTTTCTGTTAAAATGAACTTTATATTTTGAGCAATTCTTCATAAATTTTTCAGAATAATTTAATAATCCAATAAAGTTTTGCAGCTCTTTCTTATCTCTAATTACTTCTGAAAATTCAATAATTTTCTTTCCAATATGAGGTTGTTAAAGTATTTTTTTCTTCTGTAAAAATTTATCCTAAAAATTCGATTTTAGTTTTAAATATTTCTGCTTTTCTTTCAGATAGAGCTAATCCATATTTTCTGGCAATATAATAAAACTTTTTAAGATATTCTATATGTTCTTTTAAATTTTTACTATAAATAAGGATATCATCTACATAAACAGTACATAAATCTTTTATGAGTCTAATAATCTTATCCATTCTTTGTTGAAATATAGCTGGTGCATTCATTAATCCGAATGACATAACATTTCATTCAAATTGTCGTAATGGATTAGGGGTAGTAAAACTAGTTAAAAGTTTTGAAGTTTCGTCTAATTTTATTTGCCAATATCCTGATTTACAATCAAATTTAGAATATATTTTGCTTCCCTGTATTTGTTTTATTAACATTTGTTTTATTGGTAATTTATAACTATTTGTTATAGTTTTAGAGTTTCAGACTTTATAATCAATTACCATTTTATTTTTTCCTCTTTCGATTTCACTATGATTTCTTACCATAAATGCTGGACTATTATATGGACTGATTGATTCTCTTATTACTCCTAATTGTAAGAGTTCTTCAATTTGGATTTCAAACTCTTTTTTATCTTCTTTATTATAGGGGAATTGTTTTCCTGATATTTTAGCATCTGTGCTTTTTAGTTCAATGGTTGCCATATGTTTATCCTTATCCCATTTAGTTAGGAGATGTTCATGATAACATTCCTTTAGTTCTAATTTAACATTTTCTAATTCTTTTTTTAAATTTTCAATTCTAAATACTTGAAATTTTTTGTTTTTGATTAATTTCTGTCTAACATTCACCACGATTACCTGCAGAATTCTGATGTTTAGGTCTATGGTGAATTGGTTGATGTGCAATTCCAATTGCTTTATATATTTTTGGTGTTTTAATTTTGTGATTACAAGGTATAGTAAACTCAAAACTATCTTTATATTGTGTAAATGAGCTATATGTACATATAAAATTTTCTCCTAAAAGGATATCACATCCAATTTTATCTGTTGCATATATTCGTGGAATAAAACATTCTTTATTTCCTATAATGATGGGAACATTTTCAACAAAATCCCTATAGATTTCTACAATATCAGTGACTGTTTGACCATAAGTTGTTTTCTTATAATCTCTTTTATAATAATGTTGTGGGAACACATTTCTTTTACATAGACAAATACCTGATCCGGTATCAATTATGGCATGAAATTTTATCATACAATAATCTGGTAAATTGAGAATTATCTCAATATATGGATTAAGTATACTAATTTTGATTGATCTGATTTCTTGTATCATATAAATTGGTTCCTTGTTTTTTATTAACTCTAGGAAGAAGTTTTTGTTTTCCTTCTATATTTATTTGTAGAGTATCTTTCTAGATATAAAATGGTGAAACATTTTCAAGAAAGTTCATTCCAAATAATATTGGACTAGTATATTTTCCCTTTCTATAATTTTTATGGATTTTAAGATTTAATTTAAATTGTTCTCATTTTATGTCTATGAAACTTAGTTCGAGATTAACAAATATTCTAATTTCATATTTAATCGCGTGATAATCGGTAAAAGTTATTCCTTGTGGTAAATTCTCTTCTATTAAACGTTCTACTAAGTCTGCTCTAATATGACTAGTACTAGCTCTTGTATTAACAAGGGCTATAATTTCTTCGTAGTTATTTTGATTATTGATATATTCTGTTAAGATAAGGAAATTATCTTCCTCACATTTTCTTAGATTAATATCAATACTATTTTTAGGTATTGTTGGATAATTTCTACTAGTAGATGGTCTGCTAGAGCTTGAAAGTTCTCTAGTGCTGATATTTCTTTCTATTCTTCTACTAGGCATTCTAGCTACAAGTTGTCCTAAGGTATTCAAGGTGACTAATCCTTGATTTCCTACATTGTTATGTATTCTTCGAGATTGCTGATGAAAATCAAGCAATATATCTTATGGTAAGGAAATGTTATTATTGCTTAACATTCTTGGTGGTGTAAATTGTGCAAGATCTTTAAAGTCTTCATGAATTTGAATGAAGTCTCCTGAGATCTTATTGATTTCTTTTTGATGCGTAGTAATAAAGGCATATAAAACTTTACAGTGTAAAGTTACAACTTTACTTCTTGGTGACATAATTAATCTATTAATTTTGTGATATAGATTGAATTATAGACTTAAGTTTTCATCTAATAAAGACGTGGCAAATCCATGTCTTATAGTAAATATGATTTTCTTGTAAATAAGGTTTCCAGAGACAACTCCTAATAAGGCGGCCATAGGATCATGAATAATTCTATTATCCATTAAGTATATTTGTATAGGAATATACATTCACTCTCTAAAATATCATTTAATCATGATTTGGATTCCTCCAATCACACTATTCTTTAATCTTTCTCTAGTGGTTCTTTTTATATTAGCTAATTCTCTAGTTATTAGACGTATAGTGGTGTTGCCTTTAATATTTTCGATGTTAATAGGTACTTCATCATATTTAGCAATATATATAGTTTTGTTGAACCAATGTAATATTGATCTAACAAAAAAATCTTTATTTCTTAAAGATATTTGTTTTTCTTTTATTGCTCCATATCTTTTTTCATCAAACACAACAGTTTGTGAAGTTCCTTCTTCAGTATCTAATGTAGTTTCAGTAGTGTCTACAATCTCCTGATTTATGTAGATTTGTTCATATTCTGGTTTTTCAATTTCTTCTATATCTAACTCATAGATTGAGTCTGTTTCAGATAGTTCATCTAAGTCTTCAATTATCTCATATTCTGAATCGTATTCTATTTCTTCCATCAATCTAATAGATTTGACATTTTCTTTTTTATTTTTATTAGGACAATTAGGATATATATGCCATATTTTATTACATGTAAAACATTTACATTTTTTATAAAAAAATTCTTTAGATTTTTTCTGAAGTTTTCTATATTAATTAAATTTCTTTTCCATGGTTTTTTCTTTTTAAAATATTTCTTATGGTTCTTAAATCCTTTATTTTTCTTCCAAAGTTTAAGATATTTTTTAAATTTCTTTTTATAATATGGTTTCTTAGATGGTTTGTGACAATCAAATTGTGGTACTGCTGCTATTTCTCTATAACAATATAGACTAGATTTCTTACCATGTTTCCTAAATAAGTATTGATACATTGATTTTTTACACCATTCAGATTTTTTCTCTTAGCAAATGAAGTTCTCATTCCTAGAGTATCTGTTCTATAATTAGGATCTTCCCATTCTATTTTATTCCAATAGATTTAGTAATCTTTAAATAGTTTCTGACCCCATGGCCAATGTAATTTAAAAAAATATTTATTTAATAATTTTTTATCTTCCTCAGATAGATTCCATTCTTTTATAGATTTGGATGCTTTGATATATATTTTTCGAATTTCTTTGTATATTCATTTAACTCACACATATCACAGATTTTTAATAACTTCATTTCTCTTTCTGCTTGTAAGGTTTCTTGAGTAATCATATCAATCTTAGTTTCTGGTATAACTTCTCCTAATAGTATTTGTCTAAAGAAATTTTCTATTCGTTTTAAAACTTCTTTAAAATTTTTAGCATCAAGCTTTCATTATTATCTATAGTAGTAGTAGATTTTTCTCCATATTTAATTTTGTTTTTGGTTTTTTCAGAAGTTCTTCTCCAGATATCTGAAGTAATTCCTCTAAAGGTATGAATTATAAAGTTATAAACTTGAGTGGTATTCCACTTATGAAAAGTAACAGCTAAATCAGCAGCTTTTGCCCATGAGTCAATAATTTCACTTTTATTATTGTTATCATCAACAACTAACCATATTGCTGTTGTAGGAATTGGTTCAGTAAATAGTTTGATTGGATTATTATCCCTAAGATTTGTATGCTTAGTAGAAATAGCTTTAAGTTCTTTCCTAAAATTATAACTTTCTCTTTCCTTACCATATTCTCTTATCCATTCCAAATTTCAGTCATGAGATTCGACTTGAGTCCAATCTGTAGTTATATTAGTTCTACTTGTTTCTCCTACTAACGGTTGATTTTCAACTTGTTGATTTAGGGGCGGAGTATTAATTTCAGTAGTTTCGTCTTTAGGTGGAGGATCATTCATATATATATTCTCGGTTTGAATAGCTAATTGTTCAAAACTTTGTTTATAAGCTTATAATTCTTCTCCACTAGTTTCAAAGAATTATATTTCTAATTCTTCTATAATATAAGTTGGTAAATGTGGTTCAATTGAGACATAATATTCTTTCTTATGTTTCAAATCTTTAAATTTTGATTTAATTTGTTTGTATAAGATTTTTGGTCTTATCTTAATATTATTATTAACAATTTCTAGATTTGATTCCATATTCTTAATATGAGTTATGAAATCTTGATTTAAAATATCATTTTTTTTCTAAAAGTTGAATATACTTATCATAATGTTCTAAAAATTGATTTATTATAATATTTTCTTTTTCATATTCGGGAGTTTCATCTACCAAAATTTGTAATACTTTGTTTTTTATTTCAAATAATTGTTGAGAGTTATTAATTTGTTTTATCTCCTCACTTAGAGATTTAAATTTGGTACTTAAATTTGTTGCTAATTCTTGTAATTTAATTATATTAGTTATAGTTAATATATTAATATTTTGTAATTCTTCTAAAATCATTTTATCGTTTCTATTCATCTTAGAATATATTTCAAAAGTTTTAAAAATTTTCTTCAATTTCGTTATTAGGCTCTGATACCAATTAATAAGCGGAAACAGGTAAAATATACAAGTAGGGGTATAATAGACAAAATACAAATAAAAAGACAAAAATATAAAGTATTGTTTTTTTTAATAAATCTCAGCCGTCCTTTTACAACATCTCAACCCTACACCTCATTATGTCAACAAGTTTTGTTAAGCTACTTGGTACAGGTAGCAATATTCATTGGATTGTGCCTACCAAATCAAGCCACTTTTTCTTGAGCCGATCCACTAGTCACTCTTGACACATGTCCATCCCTCTATATGTATATTTGAGTCCATTTTACATTCAATGTATGTTCATATACTCCCTAATCAAATTTCCTCTCATAGTCTCTCTTGCACTCATTTTATCTCGTTCTGACAGTTGATTTGATCATCGAAATGCAAACGATCATTGATTTTTTTTCTAAGACAATGACTTTTGTTCTCTAATGGTATGTTTTCAGTGTGCAGGTGCGTAGATAGATAGTGAGGTATTCACGATTTTATCGACTACTTGATCAGACACTTTGAGGTTAACAAGGTTAATTGTTTAAGGTTTACGACAGGGACGGATTTAGGGGGGGTAGCCCCCTCCCCAAAAAAAAAATTTTTGTTTAGAAAAAAAAAATTTTTTGTAAAAATTTTTTTTTAAAAAATTCATGTGTAAAATTTTTTTTTTTTACGTATTAGCCCCCCCTTACCTCGATCCTGGATCCGTCCCTGGTTTAAGATAATTAAAAATTAGACAATATCTCTTTCTATATGAAAATTTTGTGTTCCCAATAAGACAAAATAAGTAACTACAATAGAAAGTTCAAAAAAATAAAAAAATAAAAAAAATCAATTCAACAATCTCTCCCTATATTGGCAAGCCAAACGTACGATGGAAAAGGAGTCAAAGCACAAGATTTTTGTATATAATAACTTTTTCCTAATTAGCTCATGTTTGACACCAATTTTAATTACATTATCATTCTCATTTTTTTCTTTTTTAATTTCAATCACACATTTTTCAAATAAAATAATATTACACACAAATCTTAAATTTTTCATCACTTTTTCACTACACATTCTCCTATGAATCACTATTTCAAAAGTTCTATTCTCATTTTAGCCTTTGTTTGACACCCATTTTATGAAAAAAATTGATTTGGAATAGTGATTGATAGAATGATGTGTGGTTAAAAAGTAACGAAAATTTTTAGATTTATGTGTAATATTATTTTATTGATAAAATGTGTAGTTAAAATAAAGAAATAAAAACAGAATGAGAAAAAAATGAATGTCAAACAAGGGCTTAATGAGATTCAAACACACACTTAGGTCCTGTTTGGGAAAAATTTTGATTTTTCTACAGTAAATCAATTCTCATTTTCAACCACACATTCTTCAATAAAATAATATTTTCCATCACATCAATAATTTTTTCTTCTTTTTCAACCACACATTTCCCATCATATCACTATTCAAAATCAATTCCTCCCCAAAAAAAGCCCTCCCAAACAAGCTCTTAGTGATGTCAGTGAAAACTCTTTAACCGGATTTAAGTCCTTGTTTGTCTTCCATTAAAATGAGTTTTTTTTTTTTTGAAAAAAATAAATTTTGAAATAATTATTTTTTTGAAAAATATATGGTTAAAAAATTTTAAAAAAATAAATTTACGTATAAAATATTTTATTGCGTGAATGTTTGCTAAAAAATGTATTTGCTTTTTTTCTTTATTAATGGATTATAAACAAGAGCATAATTTCTCCAAAGATTGTATTGAAATGAAGGGTAGAGAAATAGTCAAAATTCAAAATTTATACATACAATAATACAGCTAAGCAAAAGCGAACAAGAATCAGTAGCCATCAGCCCATCACCACCTAACCAACCACCGCGCGCCACCTTCAACCACCACCACACAGCCTTAACCACGTGTCCCCCTCCGCCACCCCCACATCAATTATCCTCTAAAAATCATCTTCCTTTCAGGCTCTCTTCCAGCCTGTATCCACATCTTTGATTATAACTGATTGTCATTTTTCATTATTAAATTCGTTTTAGTCTTTGGCCTCTTCTTTTGGTCTTTCCCATCTACTTTTCTTTCTCCATCTCCTCTATAGATTCTTTCTCATCCACAAAAAATCTGCATATTTTGTATAAGAAATTACCGTCTTATCTTATTTCTTGGATTTGGATACCCTTTTGAATAAATTTGAATTCTTTGGTCCAGATCTTTGAGTTATTTGGAGATATCATGGCGGAAGAGCATGGATTTCAAGCATCCGAAGGCCACCGTTTGTGTGCAAATAATTGCGGATTTTTTGGCAGCCCTGCTACTAAAGATTTATGTTCTAAATGTTACGGGGATCTTTTCCTGAAAGAGACACAAAAGAATTCAAAATCCAGCGGTTCTCCTTTATTTACATCACCGCCTTTGGTTGCGCCGTCGTCATCCGTGGTGGAGACGTGGCCAACAGTATCCTTGCCGGATAATTCTCCTGTGGCGGAGCAACCTGTGGTGGAGCACCAGCCCAGCAGGTGCTTTACGTGTAGGAAGAAGGTGGGGTTAATAGGTTTCAGGTGTAGGTGTGGGACCACCTTCTGTGGGAGTCACCGGTACCCGGAACAACATGGATGTACCTTTGATTTCAAGGCCATGGGAAAGGAGGCCATTGCGAAGGCCAATCCTGTGGTCAAAGCTGAGAAGTTGGAGAAGATATGATCAGAGCGGTTGATCTGTATGACTTTTCTGGCTGATGAACGGTTGAGATTATGCCGGCTATTCACGAGGATGATCATAGTGAATTGATGTGAATAATTTTTCTTTTTGTCCTTATTTTCTCTGTCGTCATAATTTATGTGGGATTTAGTGAGAAAAAAAAGAGAAAAATAATGATGTCAATAATTTAGATGCTGTTTTCATACTCATTTCAATTTCAATTTCAATTTCAGCAAATGCCATTTGCCAACTTGTCGTGTTGATGTTATGTAAGGAATAATGCTATTTGTAATTATAACGTTGAAACATTGATGATGTGACAATTTAAGTGAAATAATGAAATAAAACAGTTCAATACCACTATCTCTCATGAAAATTGAACTATCGTATCCCATGTTCTACATAAATTGTCATATCATCGATATTTCATCATTATGATGGTAAATAACATTACTCTACGTAAGAGTAGTTCCTTTCGAATCATGGGCCAAATGATGATTGTTTTCGACAACAATTAAGCTCCTTGTACTGTATTAATGTATAGAAATCTTTACAGATGTACAGGTGGCAACACTACATAGTTCGTCACAAAATTGTTTTTTTGTCAAGGCCAAATGATGCTTGTTACTTGTGTACCTGTAATGCTCTATACATTTCTGTTGTGAATGTAGCAAAGTTCATCCAATAATTCCCTTTGACAATTGAGTCCTTAACATTTCGAATGTAGCAAAGTTCATCGAACAATTTCCCTTTGACAATTGAGTCCTTAACATTTCAAGTTTTTAGCAACAATGTAGTTTTTAGTGGTCAATGCTCATCCATTTCATTAAAAAATGAATAATTGTAATAGCGGTACCAAATATTTCATTTAATAACATACTTTGTCCAAACCTTTCATGTGTACTAGACACATAGTACCAAATCTTTTAAAAATTAGCACGTGGGGTCAAAATGGATGATTTCTATTAGTTTGACCGTTAGTTGACTAGATAATTGACATTGACAATAATTTTAACTAATTTTAAAATGTCATAATGAAAATTTACATTTTTTATAATAAAATAATTAAATTGAAAATCAAAAACCAACTTCTTCTTCTCTATCTAACCCACACATAATCACCCCTACCCCAAAACCATCACCACCACTACTGAATGGCTCAACAGCACCTACCCGTGCGGCGCCACTGCCATCTCCTCCATTTCCACCTTCATTCCCATCACTCAACAAATTTTTTCTTCCCTCTCTTCCTCCACCTCCTTCACCACCACTACCACCAAAAAATTTCCAACAATATACTCCAACAATTTCCCTATGGCTAAAAAAATACAAACCCAAACATTGGCGACTCAATGGAATATGTTCTCAATCAAAATCAAAATAGGCTTGAATCACTCAAATCAAATCTGGATGGACTGCTAGGATCTAAATAAAGATTGGAGCTACCAAGTTGTGTACTCGGCTCTGCACTTGAAGATCACTTAAAAAACTGCAGTGTCTTAAGCTCAAAGCTATGAACTCCTTGGACATGGAAAAGCACTTGCACTTCAAAGTCGAGTTCTAGTGATTCTTTATGGTGTTATCCGTCAAGCTATACAACAATCGGGATATAGTAGTCCATTTGTTCCCAAATTATGCATGAGCCCAAATGATTGTCTCATCTAATTCAGGTGTTAAAGCCCAATGCTGCACTTCGGGGGAAAGCTGGTGCACCACTGCAACCTGTATGATTTCCCAGATTTGGGGTTCGAAGATTTGGGAAAGAATAATTTGTTGGGTGATGGGAATGGAGGTGGAAATGGAGGAGGTGGGAGTGGAGGAGATGCCAGTGGCGTAGACATTTTATGGGTGTGGTTGAGCCGTCCGGTAGTGATGGTGAAGGTTTTGGGGGTGGGGTGTGGGGGTGTGGATGGGTATGTGTGGGGTAGATGAAGAAGAGGAAGTTGGTTTTTTGATTTTAGTTATTTTATTATAAAATGTAAAGTTACCATTTTAAAATTAGTCAAAATTATCGTCAATGTCAATTATTTGGTCAACTAACGATCAAACTAATAGAAATTATCCAATTAAACCTCACGTGCTAATTTTTAAAAGATTTGGTACCTTAGGTGGCACAAATGAAAGGTTTGAGTAAAGTCTACTACTAAATGAAGTATTTAATACCGCTGCTGCAATTATCTCTAAAAAAAAAAAATTAGTAAACGTGATATTAAAAAAAAAAGGAAATGAAAAGGAAAAGAAGAATAAGAAAGAAATGAAAAGTGTTGTAGCTCACACTCTAGAGGTTGTCTGGGAATAAAGAATTTGAAATAATGCTACTTGTGTATAATGGAGTTATATAATGATTTACATACAGATAATGTGTTAAAAAGATAGGGAATTCTTTTATTTTATTGAAAAAATTCTGACCCAATCATATCACGTCACATCATGTGTATCCGAAAAATTTATCCCCTTTGCTTAGGCTCTATTAAAATGTGATTTTGAGGGAAAATGTGTTTTAGAATAATGATTTTTTGAAAAATGTGTGATCAAAAAATAAGGAAATTTTTTCGAATTTACATGTAACATTATTTTATGGGAGAATGTGGTTGAAAATGAATTTAGTAAAAATGATTTTTTTAAAAAATGGAGCCTAAACGGGGGTTTAGTGGCTATAATTTTAGTTTATATTGTTGTCTAATTAGGAGGTGTAATTGTGGCTGACATCACTGGTTAGTAGTACTCCATATTACTATGGAAAAAAAAATCTTTCTTCTCAAATTTTATCTAATTTAACATATTAAACACATCACATAGATATAGCTCTTTTAACTAAAAACGTTTGTAACGTCCCGAAAATTTAGAATAAAAATTTTATTTGTTTTATATAGTATATTTTTAATATTTAAAAAAAAAATGAGGACTAAAATGAAATATATTTTAAATTCTTATCTTATTTGAGTCAAATAATTATGTATCGATAGAGTGATAAATGTTGATTTTGATAATGATTATATTTTGTGATTTAGATAGAGTTTGATTGTAATCTTAATTTGATAAAATTTAAAAGTAATTATAATTATATCTTTTGAAATCAATTCTTATCCAAATTCCTCAGATACATCGTTTTAAATTCTAGTTGTATACAAACTCAATTGAGAATTTTACATATAAATAGTGTGCAATTGTCCCACAATTCACCACCAAATAATTTTACAAGCCAGCTTTTATGTAAAGTGGCTGTAAATTATTAGTATATTTTTTTTCAAAATCAAAAGCTCGTTTGATCAATCAAGGTAAGATACTTTTGTGCAAATGGTTTGTTTCCTTATACTTTTATGTTCAATAGTTTATGCATAAATTGCCGGTGGACCTTCGGGTTCGATCTAACGAAATGTGAAATCATTCGAAAAATCCAAAATGAGAAATGATGGGTATCTCGCTTGGTCACCGATATACTCCATAAAGATAAATGTGTATAAATTGTCTATATTATTGTTATATAATTGAATATGGAAACTGCATGTATCTTACTAGGTATTTTTAAATACTCACTCTTATTATAATTTTTCAGGTTAGTGCAGATCATTAGAACTATGACGAAATGATGCAGCGGACTGCCAAAGGATTTCGACATACGAAAGACACTAAGTTTTACTGCCTTTAGATTTATTGGTTCGAAATGTTCAAATATTATTATTGAATTAGTTAGTTAAAAATGTATATTTTTTTAAAAGATACGATTTCATGATTTAAATTTAAGTTTATGAGTGTTCAAATATTTTGTTTATTAAAATTTTTTAATATTTTATCGTTTCGCAAAGAAATTGGAATCTTGGTAACACCCCAGCGTTTGTGAAAAATTTGGGGCGTTACAGTTTGGTATCAGAGCAAATGTTTTGCCTTCCTGTAGACTTTGTAAAAAACAAAAATTACAGATTTATTTTCTTTTCTTCTAAATGATTGATATTAATGATACTTTAAAATTTATATTTTAAGAAGTCTCAAATTTTATTTATTGTTGAGTTTTCTTGATTTGAGTATTTGTAAGATTGAAATGCTTTGTCAAAAAGACATAATCTGTCTAATAAGAGTTTGAGATTTAAGAAGTCCGCTTGTGACCCTCTTCTCATCTAGAAACCTTTGATTGCGCATTATTCAAATTAATAAAACAAAAAACAATAATTCAGGCCTTTCTAAATTTGAAAATATTCTATTTTCTAAAAATTTTTCTTTATTTCGAGAAAATCCTAAGGGGGGTATTTTTCATATACATTAGAAGTTTACGAACAATGTAATTTTTTTTAAAGTCTTAAAACATGTAAGGAAATGAAAAATTATTGGCACGTGGTGCTTACTATTCGACACTCTCCAATTGATCCAAGGTATGAAATGAAATATCATTTTTTTTTATCACGATTATGAGTTTTTTTTACTTTATGTTATGATATATTATAATTATATCAATGGTAAAGTATCTAGAATTTTTCAAGTAGTTGAAATAATTTCGAGGACGAAGTTCTTTTAAGGGGGGAGATTGTAACGCTCCGAAAATTTAGAATAAAAAATTTTATTTATTTTATGTAGTATATTTTTAATATTTAAAAAAATGAGGACTAAAATGAAATAGATTTTAAATTTTTATCTTATTTGAGCCAAATAATTATGTATCGATAGAGTGATAAATGTTGATTTCGATAATGATTATCTTTTATGATTTAGATAGAATTTGATTGTAATCTTAATTTTATAAAGTTTAAAAGTAATCATAATTCTATCTTTTGAAATCAATTCTTATCCAAATTTCTTATATACATCGTTTTAAATTCTAGTTGTATACAAATTCAATTGAGAATTTCACCTATAAATAGTGTGTAATTGTCCCACAAGTTACCAACAAAGAATTTCACATGTCAACTTTCATATAAAGCAACTGTAAATTACTAGTATACTTTTTTCAAAATCAAAGCTCGTTTGATCAATCAAGGTAAGATACTTCTGTGCAAGTGGTTTGTATCCTTATACTTTTATGTTCAATAATTTATGCATAAATTGCTAGTGGACCTTTGAGTTCGACCTAACGAAATGTGAAATCTTTCGGGAAATTCAAAATAGAAATGATGAGTATCTCGCCTGGTCACCGATATACTCCATAAAGAGAAATGTGGTATGAATTGTCTATATTATTGTTATATAATTGCGTATGAAAACTACACGTATCTTACTTGGTATTTTTAAATACTCACTCTTACTATAATTTTTCAGGTTAGTGCAGATCGATTGGAACTGTGACGAAATGGTGCAGCGGACTACCAATGAATTTCGACATGCGAAAGACACTAAGTTCTACTGCATTTAGATTTATTGGTTTGAATTATTCAAATATTATTATTGAATTAGTTAATTAAGAATGTATATTTTTTAAACAATCATGCTACATGTACACTGCATTTGACATCAAGTTTGACATTCTGCCACGTGTTGTGGCATGAGTGGACAGTTTTAAAATAAAATACACTTTCTAGTCCATTTGCATTTGAAAATACATGGAGTGTCAAACTTCATGTCAACCAATTAATGTACAAAAAGCTTTATTCTTTTTGAAAAGATACGATTTCATGATTTAAATTTAAATTTATGAGTGTTATAATATTTTGTTTATTAAAAAAATTCTATATTTCATCGTTTCGCAAAGAAATTGAAATCTTGGTAACACCCCAACGTTTGTGAAAAATTTGGGGCGTTACAACGTTACTTGCCAAAATGTTTATTGATATTTATCGTGAAAATAAATAGTTGGTTGCTTAGAAAAAAAAGGTCATAATAAATATAGAAGAAAGTTATCCTCCGTAGCTATCAACTTGCAAATATTATAAACTTTAAGGTAATTATATTCAAACTACAATTTTTATTTGTTACACCACATTTTAATTTTATTTAAGTTCCTCAATCTTTGATTATTGTAACCCTCGTGTCTTAAACTTTATTTTTTACAAATTCTTATTTTCAACATTTTATTAATTATCACATTTCATATCTTATATAGGTTTCTGCCAAACAGGTCCGTTTGGAGGCATAATATAACTTATTTTTCAATCATATTTTAAAAAATAATAAATGCAAAAGTACGACAATATTTTTTTTCCTCATTCTAGAGTGAAAAACAAATATTTATAAATTTATGGAATGTTGAATATTAGAATTCGATGAAAAAGAAGTATGGACAAATATTGAAGAGTTTAAGTGATATTAAAATGTGGTGCTACTAATAAAAATTGTAATATAAATATGATTGCCCAAAACTTAATCAACCTATCTTTATTCTATGCACGCAATCAAAAGGAAGAATTTGTGGTTTGGAAAAAGTGTACCTACTTGCCATATCTCCTGGATTGGGAGAGAATTTGCTGGTTTTCATTAAGAGTTATATATTTTTAAATTTCAGTTTCAGTCAGATTAGTTGATTGCAGTTTAAGAAATTTATCACAAATTATAACTTCTGTTCTAATAAATAGTTAATTAAGGTTTATGTTTCGACTTTATGGTTCTAAGTTGTACGTTGATTGTGTTTATATTTATTATTAAATACAGCAGTCTGTGCCATATCATATGTTCCACTTAGATATATAGTTGTAGATTTGTTGAAAAATCTCCTACTTCCACCTTCCACCAACCCCACAGTCAATTACAATCAGTACCATATATAAATAACTAGCTACTTCCATGGATTCCCTTATGTATATGTGCAACAGATTTTCAGTATGGATTTAGGTCCTAAAAATGCTGAAAAACAATATGAAAGTGGCGGGAAAATTCAAAAAATTGTCGAAGAAGAGGAAGAAGAACGAGATCTTTTCGAGATCAACATAGAGGTAGTGAATAAAATCCCTCCTCCACAATATTACTGGGATAGATATTTTACTACCACAAGTGACACACTTCTGGCCAACTGTTTGTTGCCCATTTCCGATGTGTCGAGGGCGATTCCGATGGCCGTGAAAGCATTCGATGAATTGCAATGGCCCGGTGCGGCTGAGTCCATGCCTAGAAAACTCATGGATGGTAGTGCCTTTGTGTCGCAGCGCAGGCAAATGAATGCATAATCTTATTAGAAAAGCAATGATAGATAGATGAAATACATGTGCAACTATATTGTAAAAGCAAGAAAAAGAGAAATTATACTTTCAATGTAGAGTTCGAATATTTAAATGAATTGTTCACTGTTGTGTTATAAATCATATGTAAGTTTGGCACCTAACCTTGTATTGACGGTGATAAGTACCTTAGATGAGTTGGATTCTTCCTATTACACGCTGCTGCTTGATAGAATAGAGGGTGCAAAATAGGTCATGTCTGCCTAACTCCTTGGCCGTGTTGGTTTATAATAAAATTTTCATTATTTTTAAAAATTAGTGTGTGAAATGTTGGTGCGTTGTGTTCTCCCCTACATTGTGCGTAAATCCTTGATGCATTGTGTTCTTCCCCTAAAAAAATAAAATAAAAATAAAAAAATTGGGTTCGTTAGAAACAATAACCATACTTGATATGCGGATGTTGAATTAATGATGAAATGATATCTTCAAGATCATTTTGAAATGAAATTAATTACTGAAGTCAAATGAGTTGCGATAATTAATTAGACTGTAATTTATAGTAGGAACTAAAAAATTTTCTGATTACAAAATTAATTTATAGTTTAATACTTCATTGTGTAATTTATAGTTTTGTAATACTTAATAAATTTTAACTATTTAAAGTTTCAAGTTGGCAATGTTAATTACTTAAAATTATGAACTTATTTTACATTACGTAATTGGATTGAGCAAGACATTGTTTGGTTGATTGTATTTAATTATTTATATTAATTGTATGCATGAGTGCTTGTTATAGTTTTTGTAATTTCAAAAAACTTGATTTCCTTTGATAATTTTTTGTAAAATTAATAAAAAAAAAAAAACTGGGCCGAACCCCGGTTTGACATTTTGACCCTTGACTCTTACTCTTTTCCGGATTGTTGATCGTGTCGATTTTTAAAATATTGATATTTATAAGTAGAACTAAAGAAATCAAGCCATAAATTTGCTGAGTGTTTGCAGAGATGTAAATATGGATGAAAATATGTAATGAGGAAGAATAACTTCTCGTTTATTGAATGAGAATGAAATTGTACTCACTTCCAGCTAGTTAGAGCAGGAGTTAATGACTAATTTGTTGTAACAACTTTATAACAACCAACTAATTGATAAACTAATTAATAGGAAATTTATTTCTTCATCCCCCCTCAAGTTGGAGCTTGATGGATTTCACATAAGCCCAACTTGGAAAGGAAGATACCAAATGCAGGAGCAGGAAGAGCCTTAGTGAACAAATCCGCAAGCTGCTGTTTGGAGGAAATGTGTTGAGGACGAATGAAACCTTGCTTGAATTTGTCCCACACTAGGTGCTTTGTCCTTTCATGGAAGACGGGGTTGGCTGTAATATGCAGGGCTGCCTGATTATCACATAGTAAGGGAATAGGAAGTAAAGGTGAAAGACAGAAATCAATTAACAGGTAAGAAATCCATTGTAACTCGCACACAGTAGATCCCATGCTACGATACTCAGCTTCGACGGATGACCTGGACACAGTATGTTGTTTCTTGGTCTTCTAGGAGATCAATGCAGACCCTAAGAAGATACAATAGCCAGTGAGTGATCTACGAGTATCAACACAAGAAGCCCAGTCAACATCACAGTATGCAGTCAACTGAAATGAATTATCTGCAGGAAAGAACAATCCTTTTTCAGGACAACCCTTTAAATAACGAAGTACATGAATGGCAGCATCCCAATGAGATTGACACGGGGTGTGAACAAATTAACTGAGCTGTTGAGTTACATAAGTGATGTCAGGTCTTGTAAAGCCAAGATAGAGTAACCGTCCAATAAGCCTCCGATATCTATTGGGTTGGGGAAACAATTCACCCATAGTAATACAGAACTTGTAACCTGTAGGTAGAGGGGTAAGAGTAGCCTTTGCATCTGAAAGTCCAGTGTCTTCAAGAATATCAAGAACATACTTTCGCTGATGAATATAAGTACCAGAAACAGATCTTGCAATTTCCAAACCAAGAAAGTATTTCACATACCCAAGGTCTTTAATTGTAAACTGAGAGTCTAAGAAATGTTTAGCTGCAATAATGTCATCCTCATTTGTGCTCGTAATGAGTACATCATCCACATACACAATCAGAGCAAGAAAACCAGTAGTTGACTGTTTGACAAATAAGCAATTATCATGTGCTGATTGCTTAAAACCAAAATTCTGCAAATGTGAGGTAAATTCACAATTCCATTGTCTCGAGGCTTGTTTGAGGCCATAGAGAGAGCGTTTTAACTTGCAAACCTGACCTGGTTTGGCCTTAGAATATCCTTTTGGAGGTTGCATATAAACTTCCTCATCCAAAAAATCATGGAGGAAGGCATTGTTAATATCCAGTTGGTGGACAGGCCAAGACTTGGAAGCAGCAATAGCTAAGAAAATTCTTACCGTAACAGTCTTAGCAACAGTTGAAAAACTTTCAAAATAGTCAATCCCTGCTACCTGGTTGTATCCTATGGCCACGAGCCGAGCCTTAAACCTATTAGTGCTACCATCAGAGTTGAGCTTAATTTTGTATACCCATTTTGAACCAATAGCTCTCTTTCCTTCAGGTAAGCTAGTGAGTTCCCAAGTATGATTATTTTCTAAAGCTGTAAGTTCTTTGTTCATTGCATTGATCCATTCCTCATGAATGCATGCTTGTTTATAAGAAGATGGTTCTTGGATATGAGACACATTAGCAAGCAAAGTCATATATGATGCAGATAAAGAAAAAATAGGCATAGAGGGGCAATCATTTGGTCTAGCAGTGCTTAAGGTTGAAGAGGTAGAAGCAATTGACTCAATAGCAAAAAGCAACACATTTGAAACAAAATCATTAAGCTAACTTGGTGTTTTCTTGATCCTAGTGCTTTGCCTTGGGATAGTGATAGAAGATGAGTTTGTAGGAGGATTGTTATAGGAATGATAGTCAGGGAAATCAGAGATAGATGAGGAAACAGGGGTTATTCTAGAATTGGAGATGGGTGAAGTGTTTGCATCTGTAGTGATAGGAATGACAGGTAAAGGTAATGAAGAATCAACTTGTTTTGAAATCTGATGGTAAGGGAAAATATCTTCATAAAAAATGATATCTCTAGAAACGTAGGTCTTGTGTGAATTAATGTCATATGCCTTGTAAGCCTTTTGACCAGCAACATATCTAAGAAAGCTGCATTTATAGGCTCTGGAAGTGAACTTGTCTTTATGAGGTTGTGTGTTTGAAACATAACAAAGACAACCAAATGATTTCAATATTGTATAATCCGGTGTTTTGTTGTATAGAAGTTCATAGGGTGTCTTCTAGTTCAAAGTTGGAGTGGGTAATCTATTTATGATGTAAGCTGCAGTTAGGATAGAATCACCCCAAATTTTTTTTGGTAGACAAGATTGTAACATGAGTGAACGTGCAATTTGTAACAAATGTTTGTGTTTACGCTCTACCACACCATTTTGTTGCGGTGTGTAGATACATGATCTTTGATGTATAATACCAAGACTAGAAAATAGCCGTTGGCATTCAAAATTAATGAATTTAGATCCATTATCTGTCCTCAGCTTTTGGATTTTAGTCTGGAACTGAGTCTGAATCAGTTTAAAAAAGTTATCCAAGGTTTTCAAGGTCTGATGTTTAGATTGAAGTAAAAAAATCTAGGTTGCACGACTGAAATCATCAATTATGATCAGAAAGTAATGTGCTCCTGTCATTGAAGACTGTTTGTAAGGTCCCCACAAGTCCAGGTGAATTAATTCAAAAATGTGATCTGAATATGAATGGCTTTTTGGAAATGGCAACCTCTGTTGTTTTGACATGTGACAAACATCACAAGATTCTTGAATTTTAATGTTAGAAAGTGAAGGCAGTGGAATATGCTGTAACACAGTAGAAGAAGCATGTCCAAGTCTATGATGCCAAGTAGACTGCAATTTGCTTGAAACTGTTACTTTATTAGCAAATATAGAATCAATGCATGAGGAATTAAAAGGAGAATCAACTTGCAAGGCTCTGTCTAGATTATGTTGCTTATCATAAGAACTTAAAACCTTAGGAGAGAAACTGTATTTGTCTAAAATGTACAAGCTCCCTATCACTTTGCCTATTGCTAAAACATCTTCAGTCTTCAGGTCCTGTAAGACACAATAGGTGGGATAAAAGGTCAATTTGATGTGTGATGTTTTGGCAAGTTTATTGACTGATAACAGATTGAATTTGAAGCTAGGCAAATGTAGTGCATCTGTGATAACAAGTTTGGAGTTCAAGGTTACACTTCCCATGTGGTATACATTTTTGATAGAACCATCTGGTAAAAAAACAGGGGTAGGTTTATGCAATGGTATTAGTCTATCAATCAATTTTGAATATGCACACATATGGTTTGATGCACCTGTGTCTATTATCCAAGTACCAGGTTCAATAAAATCAAGTGCATTCAATATGTAATTCAAGGCATAGTGAGGAATATCACCTGCTAAATCTGCAACATGTACCAGATTGCTGAAGTTCCCCTATGTAGCTGACTTTCCTTTCATATACTTTGTAATTTCCTGTTGAATCAGATCTGCTATGGAAGATGAGAAGTCACTGGCCTGTGGTTTTATATGCTCATCTGTGAGATCCAAAGGAGTTTCAACCATATGTGCCATATTTTTATTCAACAATTTTCCTTTCTGTTCTGGTAGCTTCTTAAACCAATCAGGATATCCATGTAATTTGAAGCATGTGTCTGCACTATGTCCATTAGAGTTGCAGTAGTCACAGTGCCTGTCGAACTTCTTTCCATCCTTCCTTCTAAAATTGTTAAGATTATTCTTCACTATTCCGTCCTTCTTAAAATTCTGTGACTTAATAAACATAGCATTGTGTCCAGTATTCTCAATATATGATGTATGAACCTCTCTTTGTTTCTCTACTCTTAAAACCATGGAGTAAGCTTTATTCACACTAGGCAGGGGATCCATCAACAGTATCTGATTCCGAATATTATCGAAAGAGTCATCCAAACCCATGAGGAACTGCATCAGATGATTTGCCACATTAATATCCGAGACAGATTTAGCTGCTCCACAGGTGCATTGAGGAATTGGCATTAAACAAGCTAATTCATCCCATAATTTCTTGAGTTTAGTGAAATATTGAACCACTGATAGTGTGCCCTGGGAGATCGAAGTAATTTCCCTTTGCAATTGATATAGTAAAGGTCCATGTGATTCACCAAATCTCTCATCTAATTCCTTCCATAATTCCATTGCAGAGGCAGTATATAGAAATGCATCAACAATGTCCTTGGAAATGGAATTCAGCAACCAAGAGGTAACCATACAATCCACTCTTTTCCATTGATCAAAGTCGGTGGAATTTTCTTCTGGCATTCTGCACTTCCCGTTTATAAATCCCAATTTAACTTTCGCACCTAGGGCAATCCTCACAAATCGATTCCATGATAGGTAATTGTTACCTGTAAGTGGCGTCGATACAAGCATCATCCCTGGGTGATCTGATCCCTGCAAGTGTAGTGGATCACCATTGCTATATGATCGATTTTCCACTGTTTCTTCATGAGGTAAATTTTCGGTTGAACCAGATCCAAAAGATACCGCATTACCAGCCATCTTCTCAGCCAAGGAAGATTACGACCACGATTATTACTTTATGTAATAGTTATCAAGTGAATGAAAGTAATATCAAATGAACTAGGCTCTGATACCATGAAGAAATCAAGCCATAAATCTGCTGAGTGTTTGCAGAGATGTAAATATGGCTGAAAATATGTAATGAGGAAGAATAACATCTCGTTTATTGAATGAGAATGAAATTGTACTTGTACACAAAAAAGCACTCACTTCCAGCTAGTTAGAGCAGGAGTTAATGACTAATTTGTTGTAACAACTTTATAACAACCAACTAATTGATAAACTAATTAATAGGAAATTTATTTCTTCAAGAACCTACGTTGATGATAATATAAATGAAAGCACAATATAAATAAACATTGTAACAAACGAAATACGCTAAATTCATAAACAACATAAAGAACAAAAATTGAACAATAAACACAATAAAGAGCACAAGTTCATTTCGTTAGAAGTTCATAAAATACACTTGCAATTTACGAATAACAAACATTGTTGGAGTATTAATTAACACTTTTTTTGATTGTTCCAATTTCCTAGAATTATATAAATTTAGTTTTGAGTCAAATGTCAACATTGTTGGAGTATTAATTAACACTTTGGATCGTTCAAATTTCCTAGAATTATCTAAATTTAGTTTTGAGTCAAATGTCTCATAGAATTTCAATGATTAATTGAATAGTTAGTCTTCTTGAAGATGGATCGTGACATAAATTCTTTTGAATTTGTTCATGTCATGTTAGCTTGTATAAATTGGATTATTTTTGAAAATAATATTTAAAGATTATATATTTCCAAGTTATCTTGGCTTTAAGCATGTTCTTGTTGACGAATACTGACTGATTATGACGCTTACTACTTTTTTTTATCTCTTGTATTATGAAATATTTCTTTTCACGGTTTGAAGGGTTTCTTTAGAGTGTTAATTTTGTCATGAAAGCTTGTGAAAATGGTTCCAAGTGTTCCACTCGTAGCTCAAGTGATCAGTTCATGCACCAAAATATAACCGACACAAATTGTCAATAGTAAAAAGTGAAAAAGAAAAAAGAATAGCTAGGTTAACTTTGAGAACATTGACCTCCAAATACAATTGTTAGCACTTTTAGCCCGACACGTGTCAATACAATTCAAAGTTTGTTTAATTCATCCAGGTATTATTCATTCTTTATCTTGTTATTAAACACGAAATAATCAAACTATTCCTAAACTTAAAGAGCAACACTTGGCTCTATAATATCTCTGGAAAAAATAAAATAAATAGAATAATAAAATAGAAAACCTAACAAGTTTAGCCCTTTATTGGGACAATCATGCTACATGTACATTATCTTTCACACAACACACCATTGAACAGTTTGAAAAGAAAACATCGTCCACAATTTTTGGAAAATAAAAGAGATGTCAAAAATTATGTAAGGGAATGAATGTACATTTTGGAGAAATATTTGAGACATGGTACAGAACTCTCGCCGACCTATAAATGGTGTAAAACTAAGAAATTCTCCACATGCCTAAACGTGCAAGAAGTTAAAGAAAAGGTTTGATGTTATTGTGATTTGATGTGAAGAAACCATACAATGAAGCCAAAATACTTGCTTTAAACTAACCAATGATGGCACGGCTTAGCGCTGCACTGGACAAACAATTTATAATCAAATTCAAATAAGCAAAGAATACAGACTTTTCTGATTCAGTTCAAATGAACCTACAGACAGTGATAAGTGTAGTTTCTACACTTATTCGAAGTCATAAATGATGATATTTTACTGTTTTTTGAATAAAATACTACAAAACTTGGGTTATATTTCATTTTGTAGGTAAAACTCAATATTTGAAGAAGAATTAGATTAAAAAATGCAAAGATTGCGGAAAATGGCTCAATTGTATCAAATACAAAATTCGTGGACTGAAATGCAAATAATCAAAAGTTACGTCGAACCCCACGATGAAGATTTGAGAATGTTAGGCACAATTGGATGAGGAAAGAAGACAGATTGATGAAATATAGTCTAAATACTATCACATATCAACTTCCAGCCGAAAAAGTTAGGGGCCGTTCTCTTCGTGTTTCAGTTTTGTGTTTTGAGTTTTGAATTCATTTTATATTTTTTGTTTTGAGTGTCTGTTTTGTAATTGTTGAAAACTCGTTCTCTTTGTCATTCTGAAAAACTGTTTCTCAAAATAAAAAATTTGAAAACGCGTTTACTTTAAAATTTTGAGAATATTTTTTTTATAATATTTTATTCAATAAATCTGATTATTCAATAAATTTTAATAGTTTAAATGCTTTGTCTTATTTCTGTGTCCAGAAAAAAAAATGTATATGTTATCTTCATCACATTCTCCATACAAAGATAACAAATTTTTCGAACTATTTGATTTCAGACAAGGAAACCATTTTTCACTCTTATGTGCAATTTAAACTAAAAAATGGTAACATAACAAGCAAAATGGAGTATTTTACAAATAAGTAATGACCATTACAATTAATTCAACGAATTAACAAAATTTATAAAATATTTTTACATGAATAAACAAAAAAATTGCCACCAAGAAGATGATTATCAGGCATCATGAACCCAAAGGTTGGATTACAAAAATGAGATTGAGAAAGAAGATGGATTACAAAAAATTGCCACCAAGAAGATGATTGTCAGGCATCTTCACTTCTTCATCCTGAGATTGAACCTTCTGCACATCACAATAAGCATTTCTCCAAAACCAATTTCAGCACATTTACAGCTTCTCAGTAGCACATTCAGCACGTCTAAAGCTGCTGCCCAACTTCAGCCCAAACTCAGTAAAATACGTATATTCAACAGGATCTTGAAGTAAATTTTCTTGCAATATATATAAAGACCATCTACCATCAGGGCTGCAGATTAATAGGCCACATGCATGTTATTATTTTCTCAATGAGAAAAAAATCTCATGAACAAGAAAGTTCTTATATTGCTAATGCAACAGCAACATTCATGCATTTGAGCAAGACCTGTGTTTCTTTAGGGCATCAGAACTCAAGAATGTGTCACACAAGAGATGCGTAATGGTATAGATGGATCAATTGAAAAAAATAAAATAAATGGATCCAATGTGATGATAATTATAGTCAGTAGCCTCAAGTAGTTGCAACTGCATTTACAGGACAAATATGTAATGTACCTTCAATGCTGCATCACTACCGAAAGGAGGTTTTCCATAATACTGACAGGCTATCTTAAGCAATGACAGGAGTAACCTCAAAACTTCGCCCTTCCTGTAATTCATTATCCTCTCATCAATCCATCTGTTCAACTCCTTAACACCTAGACTTCCACTTGTAAGAGGACCAGGGAAGGATTGTCTATAGAGAACCTGCAAATAACTATCACCACCCATTCCAATGCTTGAAGCATCAACTTTCTCATTGACAACTTCTGCTAAGTTGAGAACAAATATTGAACTTCCTAAATGATTCTTTACAAAAAATACAAAAACATTTTCAGCTAGGGGTGGGCGCGGGTCGGTTCGGTTCGGTTCGATTTTTTTCGATTCTAGAAATTTTCGGGTATTTAGTAAATGGAACCGTCGATTCCAAATATAATTTTAGAACCGTTCGGTATTGGTTCGGTTCCGTATTATAATTAAATTTTTTAACATTTAAAATAATACTACATAAATACACCTGAAAGTGGATATCAATATTAATAACAAAAAGTAGATACAAATACCAAGTTCAATCTTAACTTTTATAAATTAACGTAATCTAATTTAATAACATATAAATAATAAGTTGTTAAATACAAATACCAAAAAGTAAATATTACTAATAAACTTCGATATTCATATCAATAATTCATTTGTTTCAAACTTTCAAATCTACATAAAAGTGAAATATAAATTAGCAGTCGTAAAGATAAAATATTTTAAAGTATTGATAATACTTACCAATTATTTAATGTAATCATCAGTTGGTTGACTTTCCATACAACTACTAAGAAACTATATAAGAAAAAATTGAAAAAAACACAACTAACAAATATAAATAAACTCTAAGTTGTTCAACTAATAAGATTTAATAAGAAAAAAATTATTAATTTGTTTAGAAAAAATAAGAGAAATTGATTTATCCAATATATATAAAAAAAATTCGGTTCTTATTCGGTTCTTCGGTTCTTTGTCGAGAATCGAGAATCGAACCAAACCATTCGGTTCTCGATTCGAATACCCGTTCGGGTATTTCATTTTAAAAAACCCGCTCAGTTCGGTTCGGTTCGGACATTTTGCTCATCCCTATTTTCAGCTAAAGTAATACTAGAAATTGTTAGAGCTTTCATTCCACAACACTTGCCACATGATTAGACAAATTTCTCGATCCTAGTTTACCAAAAAGGTTTAGAAGGGAACCAATTAAAATTCATCTTGGATATTTTGCCTATTATTTGTATTTGCTATAGTATTGACATGAACCCCCTTCCACTCTCCCCCAGAAACCAAAACCATAAAACAATACAGTTCAAAATCAGACCACAAAATCCAATTAAAGCTTCTGTCTCAATTCCTCATCCATCCAATTTCAATACACCAATGACTAATCTTCATAATCAAGAAAATCTAACTACACTAAGAATTTTATCACCTAGCCAGAGGCAGTTAATTTTAAAGGAAAAGAGAAAGCCATAAACAACCACATCAGAAATTCAAGAGAAATAAAGTATCATAAAAAATTCCAATTCCAATTCCAATCACCCCCCAAATAACCAATTCCAATTTCATCTTAACTTACAGAAGTATATGCAGAGTATTGAACCTCACCTTGATTCATCAGTCGGAATCCAATTTCACAAGCTCACTCGATTCTGGACAAAATTGCAGGTGACCCATGGTGGTAGTGGATGCGCCGGTTGAGAGGAGTGGATTGTTGGTCATCCACGATCGAAATGGTGGTCGACGACGGTGGAAATACGGGGAAACCGAGATTGGTAGCGCGGTTTTGAGTGGTGATTGTGGCTGTTTTCTGCAACTCCATAGCTAGGTGATGACAAGAGGTTGAAGAGGGAGGTTAGGGAGATCGAATGGTAGTAGTATCTGGTTGTCTAGGTGGTGGGTGGTGGTCGATTGTTGAGGAAGAAGGCAGGGGTTTTCATGAGTCTCTCACGCACAGTGGAAGAAGAGGAAATAAGGTCGTTTCCCGTGTTTTCTGAGTTTTGGCCTAAAAACGGCCAAAACGACTTTTGGCATGTTTTCCATTTTGTGCACAAATTGTTTTCGTGTTTTCAAAAATTCGTTTCGGAAAATGAGAAAGAGAACGCATTTTCACCGTTTTGGAAAATTGAAAACAGAAAACGGCCCGAAAACACCAAAGAGAACAGCCCTTATGTTTCGAATTTCCAGTCTCAGTTTGAAATCCATTTTTGGCACGGAAAATGTTTGAATTGGAAAAATTATTCATAGGAAGATTTATAACTCTTTGAGTTATCTTTCCAATACATTTTGAATCTCCATAATCAGATATTGGGAGAGAAAAATATGACCAAAATACCGAAGGATGTCCTATGGAAAGATAACGTATACCTATGCGATCGTATAGGTCTAACTTGATGCGACCGCATCATGCATTTCAGGGCCAAAATTGATGGTTGGACGTCCTTGTATGCGACTGCTTATAAATGTACTATGAGATTGCATAGTACAAACTTCTGGCGAAATTTTGTTTCCTTTTTCAATTGAAACTTTACTTTGGTAACAAGATTTTAGGCATCCTATATATACAAACTCGACCAGAACAAGAGAGACACCTCATTTTGACCTAAACATCATATATTCTACGTATTTTGGAGACGAAGTACGAGGCGTAATCATCAACCAAAGGCAAATTATACAAGTTTATTGAAAAATATTTATCAATTTTCAATATTCAAGCCAAGAAATTGGATTCTTCCATTTTCTACTTTATTTCTCAATTCAGGTGATGTCTTTTCATTATTTTTTGTATAGTTTAATAATTAGGATGATTGTCTAGGTTTTTCAATTGTGTTAGATGAATGTTGAACCCTATTTTCATTTATTTTAATTCAAGACATCAATTTAAGAATTTCGTGTTATTATTTGATTGATTTTACATACTCATTGTACTACTTATTATTTGATCACCAATTAAGTAGTTAATTATTAGTTGTAGTGTAGGAATGCTCATAATAAGTCTAGAATACGGTAAAATCAAACATGTGTAGTTAGAATTAAGATTAATCTCTTTCACACATGCAATCTTGTTGATAATTTAAACCAAATGCATGACTTTCTATGAATTCGGACTACGAATAAGATCGTCTCGTGTTAGTCATAGGTTGATATATCTTACGAAAGGACGTTTAACATATTAGTTTTATCGATTGTCAAAAATGCATGAATTTACTGGATTAATTATTGCGAATTGAAATAGATGGAAATATGGGGATTTGTGCTTCCAATACAAGCATTCACATGTTAGAAAAACATCATATTTATTTGTTTTTTTAGAGTAGAACTTAGTATAAACAACAAAACACAATTCTCTTTTGTCGTTACATTTCAAATTTGATAAAAACTATTGAACTAGAAATGAGACATTATTCCTCTTGCTAACGATACTCTTAACTCACATATTTTATTATTTGTACAACGATCTCGTACGCTTGCGGGTTTCACGCGAACAGACACCAGTACAGACAAGAGTTTTTTTTCTCCGTGTCATAATTTACCTTCGTGCACGATTAACTCAGAAGGTCCTATGGTTGTGATATTATCGTCTTCTTGCAGCGGTTTCTCGCTGTGCATTGAAGAAGAGGGCAGCAACGGGTAGGTCGAGGTCATTTTCTGCAGCAAAAGTTCGAGTGCTGAAATGATCCCTTGAAGCAGGTGGATTACGTACTGTTTGTCTGCCTTTTTGCTTGAAGAGAGCAAACACAAACCTATGGATACCTATGTTAGGCCTTGGGGTTTCATAGATCTCCAACTCTCTTCCTGTAAAAGTAACATTTCCATCTCAACTATTAATTAATCCCAGATAAAGATTTATATTCATTACCACCAAAAGTGTGGATAGTGATCTTACCAAATGTGGCATCTGTCGTGCCTGGAATGTCTGTAACTAACCTGTAAAATCGTTTACATTAAAAAACCTTTAATTAGTTGGTTTTTTTTTTCTTTAAAGATCTTCTTTAACGCTGTGATTCTCTACGTGTAAGTAAATATTAACTGGAATTCGTACTCATGGAATTATAAAATTTAAGAGGGGGGTTAGGTCTGAGTTTCAAAAAAAACAAACCAACATGATACTAGTATAAACTTAACGACTTGGGGCTAAAGCAAAAAAAAAGGTCGTAGCTCAATAAGTGTCGTATATAATTCTATTTTTCTGTTCACTCTGATTTAGTTAAAAAAGTGAATAAAAATTTTCTTGATTACTGGAACATGGTTCGAGTAATATATGACTCTAAAATGTTAGACTATTTTCTTGATCATGAAATCATCAGGTTAATCTTAGACTATTTTCTTGATCATGAAATCATCAGCTTGATTAACCTGAGAATGAGCCTAATTAAATCTAGGATTCGGTTACTAGACTATGCCTCTATATGTAATTCTCTTGTTCTCCTCCCTTGTATTTTTCGATTAAGATTTAGATCCTTGTTCGGATTCCATTTTTTTTGAAAACTCATTTTCAATCACACGTTCTCTCCATAAAGTAATAAAAATAAAATCATATATCTTATAGCAATTATACCAATGGAGGTGCTCCTTGAGATATGGATCACTAGGTCCAGGGACATCAGGATCAGTCATCACCTGCAAATATAAAGGACAAAATAATTGGACGAGATTTTAGTTTCTTTTTCTTAATTAAAACCAGTACTGCAGTTTGATTCATTACACCAAAATGCTACTAATACACCAGTTCGAGATTTAAAATCAAGAATGTAATAGTGCATAATATACCACATACCAGTGTATAAAAAGTTCTCATATCACCTCCTTGGATCTCAACCCTTGGTCTGGTGTCGACTGCAGACGGATAGAACTCATGTCCATTGTAGACTTGTCTATTGCCATAAGTGACTGACATTTTTATTGTTGGAGAGAAATAATCAAGAACATCCGTTATTACTCTCCCGAGTACAAGGGGTTCCAACAATCTCTCCATTATTTCGAGAGAGGGAGAGAGAGAGAGCTGTGAGGAGGTTTCTAGTTGGACAAGAAAATAAGAGATGCCAACAAATATATAGGTACAAAAGTAGGAAAAGAGGACATGCATTGTATCAGACCTAAGAACTTTAACCCAGCCTCTTTCCAGTATTTAAAACTTCTTCTATTTCATTTCTTTTTCCTTTTTGGGATGTTTTCTAGATAATTTTTTAGGATAAAAATTGACAATAGAAGCTCAATGACTTATTTTAGTCTTTAAACGGTCAAATTAATTGTTTGAACTTTCGAGCTCTGATATCAAATTAAACCCTTGTTTGGTTTAATTATTAAAAATCATATTTTTAGTAGATTTACATAAAAGTTGATGAGAACGACTAAAAAAGTTGTTGCTCCAATAAAATGTGTAACTAAAATTAATTATTAATTTTAACTTAAAATTTTATCAATTTTCTTAACTAAACAAAAGAAGGATTAAATTTAGAGTTTCATGGTGAAGTCAAATTGTTTGCATCAAATTGCTTGGTTGAGTACCTAAAATGATATTAAGTACTTTAAGGAAAATTTACAAAATAGGCCGAAATTGTATTTGGTATACCTTATTATTATTATTATTATTCGAAATTGTATTTGGTATACCTTATTATTATTATTATTATTATTATTATTATTATTATTATTATTATTATAATACACACTACATTTAGAGCATACCAATCAGTAATTTTTTTTTTTTTTTGATAATCGTGGATGTCCGAGTCAACCTGCGCGCATCTCGACTAATTCCACGGGGTTCTGAAGTTTACGGCCAGGTATTCACCTCAGTGACCCTGAGGGGACTCGAACTGATGACTATTGGGGAGCTACCAGAAAAATTTGATGGGTGATGGGAATGAAGGTAGAAATGAAGAAGGTAGAGAAAGTGCCAGTGGTGCCGACATTGGGTGAGTGCGGTTGAGCCGTCCGGTAGTGGTGGTGATGGTTTTGGGGTGGGGTGGGGAAGAAAATTTTGGTTCTTGATTTTTAATTTTAATGATTTGATTTTAGATATTTTACTATAAAAAAATGTAAAATTACTATTTTAACTTTTTAAAATTAGTCAAAATTATTGTTAATGTCAATTATCTGGTCAATTAACGATCAAATCTAGAGCCTGTTTTGTCTACTATTATTGGTAGAAAAATTGTGTAAGGAATAATATTTTTTGGAGAATGTGTGGTTGAAATTTAAAGTAACCTTATTGATTTGTGTGTGGAATATTTTATTGAGTGAATATGTGGTTGGGATTGTTTACTATAGAAAATAATGTTTGTAAAAATGGTAGACAAACATGGGCTAATAGAAATCATCAATTTGAACCCCATGTGCTAATTTTTGAAAGATTTGATACCATAGGTGGCATAAACGACAGGTTTGAACAAAGTTTGCCACTAAATGAAATGTTTAATACCGTTGTTACAATTATCTCGTAAAAAATTAGTAAACATGATATTAAAAAAAAAAAAGGGGGAAAGGAAATGAAAAGAAAAGAAAAAGAAAAAGAAAGAAATGACAAGTGTTGTAGGCTTGTAGCTCTCACTCTAGAGGTTGTCTGGGAATAAAAAAAATTAGAATAATGCTACTTGAGTATAATGAAGTTACATAATGATTTATATACAGATAAGGTGTCAAAAAGAGAGAGGAAACTTTTTTTTTTTTTAAATATATTTGATTAAAAAAATTCAGACCTAATCATATCTCGTTAGTGTATCTGAAAAATTTAGCCCCTATTTAGGCTCCATTAAAATGTGATTTTGAGGGAAACTGTATTTTAGAATAATAATTTTTTGAAAAATGTGTGAATATAAGATAAGGATTAAAAAAAAAAAAATTTACACGTAACATTATTTTATGGGAGAATGTTGTTGAAAATGAATTTTGTAAAAATGCATTTTTTTTTTAAAAAAAAAATGGAGCCTAAACGGGGGTTTAGTGACTATAATTTTTGTTTGTATTGTTGTCTAATTAGGAGGTGTAATTGTGGCAATCATCACTGGTTAGTAGTACTCCATATTACTATGAAAAAAAAATATATCTTTCTTCTCAAATTTTATCTAATTTAACATATTAAACACATCAAATAGATATAGCATTTTAAACTAAAAATGTTACTTGCCAAATGTTTATTGATATTTATCGTGAAAATAAATACTTCGTTGCTTAGTTGCTTAGAAAATAAAGGTCATAATGAATATAGAGAAAAGTTATCCTCCGTAGCTATCAACTTGCAAGTATTATACACTTTAAGGTAATTATATTCAAACTACATTTTAATTTTATTTAAGTTTATCAATCTTTGATTATTGTAACCCTCGTGTCTTAAACTTTATTTTTTACGAATTCTTATTTTCAACATTTTATTAATTATCACATCTCATATCTTATTTAGGTTTCTGCCAAACAGGTCCGTTTGGAGGCATAATATAACTTATTTTTCAATCATATTTTAAAAAATAATAAATGCAAAAGTACGACAATATTTTTTTCCTCATTCTAGAGCGAAAAACAAATATTTGTAAATTTATGGAATGTTGAAGATTAGAATTCGATGAAAAAGAAGTATAGACAAATATTGAATAGTTTAAGTGATATTAAAATGTGGTGCTACTAATAAAAATGGTAATATAAATATAATTGCCCAAAACTTAATCGACCTATCTTTATTCTATGCACGCAATCAAAAGGAAGAATTTGTGGTTTGGAAAAAGTGTACCTACTTGCCATATCTCCTGGATTGGGAGAGAATTTGCTGGTTTTCATTAAGAGTTATATATTTTTAAATTTCAGTTTCAGTCAGATTAGTTGATTGCAGTTTAAGAAATTTATCACAAATTATAACTTCTGTTCTAATAAATAGTTAATTAAGGTTTATGTTTCGACTTTATGGTTCTAAGTTGTACGTTGATTGTGTTTATATTTATTATTAAATACAGCAGTCTGTGCCATATCATATGTTCCACTTAGATATATAGTTGTAGATTTGTTGAAAAATCTCCTACTTCCCACCTTCCACCAACCCCACAGTTAATTACAATCAGTACCATATACAAATAACTAGCTACATCCATGGATTCCCTTATGTATATGTGCAACAGATTTTCAGTATGGATTTAGGTGCTAAAAATGCTGAAAAACAATATGAAAGTGGCGGAAAAATTCAAAAAATTGTCGAAGAAGAGGAAGAAGAACGAGATCTTTTCGAGATCAACCTAGAAGGTAGTGAATAAAATCCCTCCTCCACAATATTACTGGGATAGATATTTTACTACCACAAGTGACACACTTCTGGCCAACTGTTTGTTGCCCATTTCCGATGTGTCGAGGGCGATTCCAATGGCCGTGAAAGCATTCAATGAAGTGCAATGGCCCCGTGCGGCTGAGTCCATGCCTAGAAAACTCATGGAGGGTTGTGCCTTTGTGTCGCAGTGCAGGCAAATGAATGCATAATCTCGTTAGAAAAGCAATGATAGATAGATGAATATTTAAAAGCAAAAGAAAGAGAAATTATACTTTCAATGCAGAGTTCGAATATTTAAATGAATTGTTCACTGTTGTGTTATAAATCATGTGTAACTTTGACACCTTACCTTGTATTGACGGTGATAAGTACCTTAGATGAGTTGGAATCTTCCTATTACACGATTTGACCTTTCGACCCTTGACCCTTACTCTTTTCCGGATCGTTGATCGGGTCGATTTTAAAATGTTGATATTTATAAGTAGATCCTACGTAGATAATAATATAAATGAAAGCACAATATAAACAAACATAGTAACAAATGAAATACACTAAATTCTTAAACGACATAAAGAACAAAAAATGAACAATAAACACAATAAAGAGCACAAGTTCATTTCATTAGAAGTTCATAAATTACACTAGCAATTTACGAATAACAAACATTGTTGGAGGATTAATTAACACTTTTGATCGTTCAAATTATCTAAATTTAGTTTTGCGTCAAAATTTCAATGTTTAATTGAATAGTTAGTCTTCTTGAAGATGGATCGTAACATAAATTCTTTTGAATTTGCTCATGTCATGTTAGCTTGTATAAATTGGATTATTTTTGAAAATAATATTTAAAGATTATATATTGCCAAGTTATCTTTAAGCATGTTCTTGTTGACGAATACTGACCGATTATGACGCTTACTACTTTTTTTAATTTCCTTGTATTATCAAATATTTCTTTACACGTTTTGAAGGGTTTGTTTAGAGTGTTAATTTTGTCATGAAAGCTTGTGAAAATGGTTCCAAGTGTTCCACTCGTAGCTCAAGTGATCAGTTCATGCACCAAAATATAACCGACACAAATTGTCAATAGTAAAAAGTAAAAAAGAAAAAAGAATAGCTAGGTCAACTTGAGAACATTGACCTCCAAATACATTTGTTAGCACTTTTAGCCCGACACGTGTCAATACAATTCAAAGTTTGTTTAATTCATCCAGGTATTATTCATTCTTTATCTAGTTATTAAACACAAAATAATCAAACTATTCCTAAAATTAAAGAGCACCACTTGGCTCTATAGGCCCTGGTTGACACCCATTTCTTCTCATTCTCTTTTTTTTTTTTTTTCTTTTTTCATTTCAACCACATATTCTATCAATAAAATAATACTACACATAAACCCAAAAATTCTCATTACTTTTCAATACACATTCTTCTATCAATCACTATTCCAGAATTTATTTTTTCTCCAAAATGGGTGTCAAAGAGGGGCATAATATCTACACTCTCCTAAAATAATGAAATATTACGTCTAGAACAAATAAAATAAAATAGAAAGCCTAACAAGTTTAGCCCATTATTGGGACAATCATGCTACATGTACATTATTTTTTACACAACACACCATTGAATAGTTTGAAAAAAAACACCGCCCACAATTTTTTTGAAAATAAAAGAGGTGTGAAAAATTATGCAAGGCAATAAGTGTACATTTCGGAGAAATATTTGAGACATGGTACAGAACTCTCGCCGACCAATAATGGTGTAAAACTAAGAAATTTTCACATGCCTAAACGTGCAAGAAGTTAAAGAAAAGGTTTGATGTTATTGTGATTTGATGTGAAGAAACCATATAATGAAGCCAAAATACTTGCAGCAAACTAACCAATGATGGCACGGCTTAGCGTAGGAGGACTTTGCTATAGGTACAGGAATTTGAATTCTTGTACCTACAGACTGAACACAACATTTGGGAGGGGGGGTGGGGGGGGATTTCTTTTTTCAATATTTTATACATGGGGTCCACTACATGTGAGTTGAAATTCAAAAATCTGGTCCAATTCTGGTAAAAATTCTCTGTACTTGAATCATTTTCCAGCGCCAGACTGGACAAACAAATTTATTTATTTATTTTATTTTTATATCAATTTATAAACAAATTCAAATAAGCAAAGAATATAGATTTTTCTGATCCGGTTCAAATGAACCTGCAGACACTAATAAATATAGTTTCTACACTTCTTCCAGATTCTAAATAATGATATTTTACTGTACTTTGAATAAAATACCACATAACATGTATTATATTTCATTTTGTAGGTAAAACTCAATATTTAATGAAGAATTAGAGAAAATAATGCAAAGATAGAGGAAAATGGCTCAATTGTATCAAATACAAAGTTCGGGGGACTGAAATGCAAGTACTCAAAAGTTACATCGAACCTTACGATGAAGATTTGAGAGTGTTAGGCATCAATTGAATTATGAAAGAAGACAAATGGATAAAATATAGTCCAATTACTATCACATATCAACTTCCAACCGAAAAAGTTATGTTTCAAAATTTCAATCTCAGTTTAAGACCCATTTTTGGCATAAGAAATATTCGAATTAGAAAAAGTATAATTTTGGAAGATTTTTAGCTCTTTGAGTTATCTTTCCAACTCATTTTGAATAACTACAATATAATATTGGAAGAGAAAGATATAACTAAAACACTGAAGGCTGTCTGGTGGAAAGAAAATGTATACCTATGCGGCCGTATAGGTCTAATTTGATGCGACCGCAACATGCATTTCATGGCCAAAATTGATGGTTAGACGTCTTTCTAAGCGACCACTTATAAATATACTATGAAATCGCATAATATAAACTTTTGGCGAGATTTTGTTTTCTTTTTCAATTGAAACTCTATTGTGGTAACAAGATTTTAGGTATCCTATATATACAAAACTTGACCAGGACACCAGAGATACCTCATTTTAACCTAAAAATTATATATTCTACGTATTTTGGAGGCGAAGAACGAGGCGTAATTATCAACCAATAGCAAATTATACAAGTTTATTAAAAAATATTCATCCTTTTTCAATATTCAAGCCAAGAAATTGAATTCTTCCACTTTCTTCATTATTTCTCAATTCGGGTGATGTCTTTTCATTATTTTTTTTATATAGTTTAATAATTAAGATGGTTGTCTAGGTTTTTCAATTGTATTTGATGAATGTTGAACCATATTTTCATTTATTTTAATTCAAGACATCAATTTAGGAATTTCGTGTTATTATTTGATTGATTTTACATACTCATTGCACTACTTATTGCTTGATCACTAATTAAATAGTTAATTATTTGTTGTAGTGTAGGAATCCTCATAATAAGTCTATAATACAGTAAAATCAACATGTGTAGTAAGAATTAGGAATAATCTCTTTCACACATGCAATCTTGTTGTTAATCTAAATCAAATGCATGACTTTCATATAAATTCGGATTACGAATAGGATCGTCTCGTTTTAGTTATAAGTTGATGTATCTTGGGAAAGAACATTTAATATATTAGTTTTATCGATTGTAAAAAATGTATGAATTTACTAGATTAATTATTGAGAATTGAAATAGATGGAAATATGGGTATTCATTATTCCAATACAAGTATTCACATATTAGAAAAACATCATATTTATTTATTTTCTTAGAGTAGAAATTTGTATAAACAAGAAAACATAATTCTCTTTTATCGCTACATTTCAAATTTGATAAAAACTATTGAACTAGAAATTAGACATTATTTCTTGTGGAAACGATACTCTTAACTCACATATTTTATTATTTGTATAACGATTTCGTACGCTTGCAGGTTTCACGCGAACAGACACTAGTACAGACAAGAGATATTATTTTTCTCTGTGTCATAATTTTCCTTCGTGCACGATTAACTCAGAAGGTCGACCTATTATTCTGGTTGTGATATTATCGTCTTCTTGCAGCGGTTTCTCGCTGTGCATTGAAGTAGAGGGCGGCAACGGGTAGGTCGAGGTCATTTTCTGCAGCAAAAGTTCGAGTGCTGAAATAATCCCTTGAAGCAGGTGGATTATTTACTGTTTGTCTGCCTTTTTGCTTGAAGAGAGCAAACACAAACCTATGGATACCTATGTTAGGCCTTGGGGTTTCATAGATCTCCAACTCTCTTCCTGTAAAAGTAACATTTCCATCTCAACTATTAATTAATCCCAGATAAAGATTTATATTCATTCTCACCAAAAGTGTGGATAGTGATCTTACCAAATGTGGCATCTGTCGTGCCTGGAATGTCTGTAACTAACCTGTAAAATCGTTTACATTAAAAAACCTTTAATTAGTAGGTTTTCTTTTTCTTTAAAGATCTTCTTTAACTCTGTGATTCTCTACGTGTAAGTAAATGTTAACTGGAATTCGTACTCATGGAATTATACAATTTAAGAGGGGGGTTAGGTCTGAGTTTCAAAAAAAAAAAAAAAACCCAACAAAAAGGTCGTAGCTCAATAATTGTCGTATAGAATTCTATTTTTCTGTTCACTCTGATTTAGTTAAAAAAGTGAAAAAAAAATTTCTTGATTACTTGAACATGAATACTTGAACATGGTTCAAGTAGTATATGACTCTTAAAATGTTAAGACTATTTTCTTGATCCTGAAATCATCAGCTTGATTATATAGAGCGGAAAGTTATTAACCTGAGAAAGAGCCTAATTAAATCTAGGATTCAGTTACTGGGCTATGCCTCTATATGTATTTTTCGATTAAGATTAGATCCTTGTTCGAAAACTCATTTTGAATCACACGTTCTCTCAATAAAATAATAAAATAAAATCATATATCTTATAGTAATTATACCAATGGAGGTGCTCCTTGAGATATGGATCACTAGGTCCAGGGACATCAGGATCACTCATCACCTGCAAATATAAAGGACAAAATAATTGGACGAGATTTTAGTTTATTTTTCTTAATTAATACCAACACTGCAGTTTAATTCATTACACCAAAATGCTACTAATATACCACATACCAGCGTATAAAAAGTTCTCATATCACCTCCTTTAATCTCAACTCTTGGTCTGGTGTCGACTGCAGACGGATAGAACTCATGTCCATTGTAGACTTGTCTATTGCCATTATAAGTGACTGACATTTTTATGGTTGGAGAGAAATAATCAAGAACATCCCCTATTACTCTCCCGAGTACAAGGGGTTCCAACAATCTCTCCATTATTTGGAGAGAGAGAGAGAGAGCGAGCGAGCTGTGAGGAGGTTTCTGGTTGGACAAGAAAATAGGAGATGCCAACACATATATAGGTACAAAAGTAGGAAAGAGGACATGCATTGTAGCAGAACTAAGAACTTTAACCCAGCCCCTTTCCAATATTTGAAACTTCTTCTATTTCATTTCTTTTTCCTTTTTGGGATGTTTTCTAGATAATTTTTTGGGATAAAAATTGACAATAGAAGCTCAATGACTTGTTTTAGGCTTTAAACGGTCAAATCAATTGTTTGAACTTTCGAACTCTAATATCAAATTAAATCATTGTTTGATTTAACTTAAAATCATATTTTTAGTTGATTTTGATAAAAGTTGTAGCTCCAATACAATGTATAATTAAAATTAATTATTGATTTTAACTTAAAATTTTATCACGTTTTTTAACTAAACAAAAGAAGGATTAAATTTAGAGTTTCATGGTGAAGTCAAATTGTTTGGTTGAGTACCTAAAATGATATTAAAAATTGCTTGGTTAAGTACTTTAAGGAAAATTTACAAAATAGGCCGTATACATTATTATTATTATTATTATTATTTATTTTTTTGATTTACATTATACACACTACATTTAGAGCATACCAATAAGTCATTTTAAAAAAGGGAAGGGAACTTTTCACCGAAGGAGGCGGGAAGCTACCAGTCTATTTTTTTCGACAATTGCTATATAATGGAGTGGGTTTCGCTAGCTTATTAATAATGTTTATAATTGTAAAAAAAAAAAAAAAAGGCATCATTTGTTGAAAAAAAATAGGAAAAAAAACTAAAAATATGTCATTATAAATAGGGAGAATTGCAGCCATAGTACCAAACTTTTCATTTTGTCGCATATTTGATCTAAACCTTTCATTTGTACCACCCACAATATCAAATCTTTTAGAAATTCGAATTTGGAGTCCAACCATCCATTTGACCGTTAGTTGACTATAATAGTAAAGTTTGACCAATTTTTAGCGAATTCGCTAGGATATTTATGCTCTAGTGATCATATTAGCGATGGAGGGTTTGGGACCCTATTAAGAAAATACGATCTTGTTGCTGATAATGTATTGGATGTCAACTGTGAATGAGCAAGTGTTGCCGTGATTCTATGGCCCCGTTCGGGAGTGATTAAAATCCAATTAAAATTGAAAATATGGCCGTTATTGGGTCCCACCCGTCTAATAAAAGTCAACAATAACGGCTATATTTTCAATTTTAATCCGATTTTAATCCCTCCCATACAAGGCCTATATCACTTTAGTGGTGTCAGTGTTGGGGTGGTGGTTGATTTTCATGGGAAAGAGAGAACGTTTTATTTTTCTTCTTCTTTTATTTAATTTTTTAATTGTATTTTATATTAAAATTGTAAACTTACTATTTTGCCCTTCTAAAAATTAGTCGAACTTTACTATTATGGTCAGCTAACACTCAAATGTTTCCATTCATTTGGACTAGGTGTGAATTTCTAAAATGTTTGGTACCGTGGGTAATACAAATGAAATGTTTAGATCAAGTTTACGATAAAATGAAAGATTTGATACAATGATTGTAATTCTATTTTATAAATAACTAAACAAACAAAAATCCTCTTAGTAAGAAATAACTAATCAACCTTTTATATTACCTTTTCTATCATTTTTCATACGTCTTTTAATGATTGGTGTTTCATTAAACGTCTTTTTCTTTAAAAGATTATCTTCTTTTGTGGGAGATTTGTAAAATTTGTTATGTTGTTTCCTTAACTCTAACATGAAATTAAGAAAAAATAATTCTTATAAGATAATATTGTATTAAAAAATATAGAGAAGACTTCATTTCATTTTTTCAATATTGTAAAAACAATAATTTCCTGATCGATATTTTCTAATTAATATTTTTTGGTCAATGAATAAAAATTAAGAAAAAAATTAAAATAATTTCTATAATATTCATTATTTTGCAGCTAAAGTTTATTTTGGTATTCATTTGAAGTTTGGGTCATCTTGCAACAAAAAAAATTGTAAAGAATGCATGCTTAAGTTTCTTACTTTTTTTTTTCTCTTTTCTACGTGAAAAGTTTCATCGACAAAAAGACCTAACAAAAAAAAAATAATAATTTTGTGTAACAAGGAAATGGAAAACATTACGTAAATAGTGTACGAAAAGACAATTGAATGTTAGTTCATGGAATAATAAATAAAAGAGAGAGACTTTTTAATTTTTTAGATGAAAATTTGGAGAATAACAAAAGAAACTAAAAAAAATGATATGTAAAGCGTTACATAATGTAATATAAAAGATGTGATTTGCTATTTTTATTTATGGGTATTTTTGTTTACTTAACTATTTATAACGATATATGTGTCAATTTTTTTAGCAAACGTTGTTTTGTTACCACAACCAAAAATTTTGTATGTAAATTATAAATCTACAAAAATATGATATATAAACACTTACACACGATGTGTATTTTGTAATCTCTAAATTTAAAGATTTCCCATTAAAATGTCAATATTTCTAAAAGGGTGTACAAATAAAACTTTTATCCTTAACTAACTTGAAAATTAGTAGTAATAATGCCAACCTTGACACAACTAAGAATTGATGTTTGACATGATGTCTTCATTTTATTGTATTGTTGACTTAATTTGCCTAGTGTTGATCAAATAATTAAATGACAGAAAGTTTGATATTTATTAATGCAAAAATATTTGTATCATGACAAAAAAAATGATTAATGATCAGTTAGTTCCAATATTTTTTTTAAAGCTTAGATGATTTATAGCTATCGAAAGTTTTAATGTTTTCGGTTTCATGTTTTATTAATATCAACGAAAAATATTCTAAAAGTTGTAAAATGACAAATTTGGTCATCTTAATTTTGAAAGCTTGAAAACGATATCGAACAAAACATAACTGAAGGAGTTTCTAAAATTGATCGTTGTGAGGGAAGTTCGCAATGAGTCCCTGTATAAAATTTTTAAAAAAGTAGCTTAAAAGCTTAGCCAAACACACTCTCAGGCGTTTGGATTGCACGTTCTAATAAAACTATTCATTTAAAAATTGAAAGCGTGAAAAGTTTGGAGATTATTAGTTTCAAAACTGAATTGATCATAGCTCCAGCTGTTCTCTCCTGAGACAAAGATTCCACCCTTTTCTCAAAGCGTTCATCATTACAGCCCCCCCACCAACCAGAATAATGTAGCTGATTACATGCCTTCGGATTTATTTAGAAGACAAATCCTATGCTCCATGCCACTGAAGAAAAAAAAAAAGGAGTTCTCGTACGGATTTAATTAAAATATTGATGCTAGAGATGTCTCAGGGGCTATAAGATTACCATTTTATATTATAATATAAGTGTAAGTTAATTCATTTTATTCCTTTTTTTAGGGCTGTCCGTGGGTCGGTTCGGTTCGATTTCGAAGAGACCCTACCCGACCCAAAACTTTCGGGTATTTAATAAATGGACCCGTCGGGTCCAAATATAATTATGGAACCGTTCGGGTTCGGTTCCGTTCGGTTCGGGTCCGTTCGGTTCCGTACCATAATCAAATTTTTTAATATTTACAGCAACACTACATAAATACAATTAATGACATTTCATTCGTAACTTTTATAAATTAACGTAGCCCAATTCAAAAACATATAAATAACTAGCCGTCCAATAAGATTAATTCAATACATACAAATACCAAAAAGTAGATATTAATATTACAGCAAAACTACATAAAGTATATTCATTTGCTTCAAATTAAAATGGGCTAATGAGTTTTAAAAATGATTTGAGCTTTAAAATTAAAATTATGAAATAATCTGATTTATTTAATTAATTTGCTAATTTGTATAGAAAAAAATAAAATAATTTAATTAATTCAACATAAAAAAATAAAAAAATTATTTAGTTTCGATTCTTATTCGGTTCTTGGTCTAGACCCGAGACCCGACCCAAACCCATCGGTTCTCGATTCGGGTACCCGTTCGGGTATTTAATTTATGAAGAACCGCTCGGTTCGGTTCGGTTTGGGTTCGGTTCGGTCCGGTTCGGTTCGAGACTTTTGGACACCCCTACCTTTTTTGGTTAATCATAGTAACAGTATTATCTATAACTTTTGTAACCTTTTATTGTAGTAAAGGTGATTTCATTTTCTATTGTCAAATTGATAAATGTAACCGGAAAATCAAGTTATCAATCACAGATTACAAAGCCAAATAGTCTAAAATTTGTACCTAAGGAACATTTGACATCGAACATGATGGAAATATTGTTCAAAAATTAATAAAATTGTTCGTGGAATAAAAATAGATTTGGAGGCCAAATGATGAACTATGAGACAGCATAGTTCAATGTGGCATGCGGTCGCATAGCCTTATATCGGAGCTAAAGGCCTTGCGATTGCTTTAACCATGCAGTCGCATAGCCATGCCACCGCATAGAGATGAAAAATAGCCGTTATGGACGTTGCTATTTGAATTTTGGTGACTTTTCATCTGATTTTGGCACCATTTCGTGGAAGACTATTGAGGCCTATATATAGGTGATCAATGTTCAAATGCAAGACAATGAAAATCATTCTTAGAAAAATATTTTATTCCACACATTATTGAAATCAAAGATTCCCTTCTTACATATTCAGCATTTTCATTTTTTGTGTTCTTCAAAGTTTTGGAGGATTTTCACTAGTGTTTAAGTGTTAAATCATTTACAAGACTTGATTAATCCTGCAAACCATTTGTCATAATCCCTCTAAGCATCATTTTCAATCCGAGAGAGGGCAAATATAGTTTGAGAACAACGTTTTCGTGTTCGGGGCCTTATTTTCATCTTTTCTTTTCTTTGATCTTCATTTTCTTTTTCTCTATTTTTTCTAGTTTTTTGTTCTTTGCTTTCATCTCCAATCTCTCTTTGTGGAAGCAATTATTGACAACAATCTCAAACTATATCTTTGCGCAATGGAGAATGAAACCACTTTGGCGACGATTAAATTGATGAATCAAGATCTTGTTTGATTGAATCGCTTTGATGGAACCAACTTCACGAGATGGAAAGATAAATTAAAGTTCTTACTAAATGCGTTGAAAATATTCTACATCCTTGATCCGGATTTGGCATTGTTATCGGAACCAACAAATGGAGAAACCGATGTAGTAAGGGTCGAAAGATAAAAGCACCAAGAAGATGAACTCATATGTCGCGGTCACATTCTGAATGCATTATCCGACTGGTTATATGATCTCTACACCACCAATACTTCATCGGCAAAAGAAATCTAGAACGCTTTGGAGAGTAGTACAAAGTCGAAAAAGAAGGTACAACGAAATTCCTTATATCGAGGTATTTCGATTTTAAATTTCATGAAAATATTTCCCTTCTTTCCCAAATTTTTGAATTACAAGTGTTTGTCAACAAATTGAAGGCGGTTAAAATTAAGATTCCGGAAACTTTCCAAGTTGGAGCAATTATTGCAAAACTTCCCGGAACTTGGAAAGAACATTGAAAGAAAATCATGCATAGTTTCGAAGACTATTCTTTGTAACAATTGTAGAAACATTTTCGAATTGAAGAAGAATCGAGGGCATGAGATAAGAATGACAATTCTTATAAAGGCACTTCAAAAGCTAATGTCGTGGAGAAGACTGAGCCTTCTAATAAAAATCCAACAAGAGAAAGCTTTTAAGGAACTTTAATAAGTTCAAGAAGAAGACCAAATGTGGTTATTTCGTGTGTGGAAAACCTGGAAATTATGCAATGGAATGTCGACATCGAGAAAGATACAACTCCGAAGGAAAAGTAAACTCCATCAAGGAAGACAACATTGTGGCCACCATAAGCGAAATTAATGCTATCAAGGGAAAGGTTCCCGGTTGGTGGTATGATACGTGTGCAACTGTACATGTATCATATGATAAGTCCTTATTCAAGACTTATTATGAAGTGGAGGAGAACAAGAGATTCAGATGGGTAACAAAGTTCAATCCAAAGTGTTTGGAAAATGAAATGTAAAGATCATATTCACTTCCGACATGTGCTACATGTTCCCGATATGAATAGGAACTTGGTTAGCGGAAACCTCTTAAAACAATCGGGCATAAAATGTGTTTATGAATCCGGTAAACTTGTACTATCCCTAAATGAAAAATTTGTTGGAAAATGATATTCTTGTGAAAGAATGGTCAAATTATGAACCGTAGACAAATTGATTAATAATAAAGTTGATTTTGCTTATATTGTTGATTCATTTACTTTATGGCATGCTGGTGTGTGCTGTCATAGGCATCCAAAAGTAATATATTAACCTCTAAAACTAATGTAGTAGTGGAAGTAAGGGTCGATCCCACGAAAAGTATATAATTCAATATTTTATGTTTGTGCAATGATTGGGGGGTTTTGTGTGCAAAACATTGTAAATAACGTAATCAATAATAATGAAAATTAAATTAACGAAAACAATCAAAAGACTAACCTTGGTCTAAGTCCACATCCGCTGTCGAAAATCCACGATTGATCATAGATGCAATGATAATTCAATTCTTATTTTGAATATTCATCGTTGTAATTGATTCATATTTCTCTTTAATTTTAGTTAGTTAGAAATCAGTATTCTAACTAACCCTAATTATTAAATAACCCCAGACCAGCTCTCAAGATTTAATTTAATAACAGCTTTACAAAATAGAGAAATCGATGAACTAGATAACACAAACACCAACGATTGCATTCAATCTATTTAAACATTCTTCTTAACATTCAATAATCTATATCGTAGAAAATTATCAAATCCTAGTACTTCACAATTTAAATGGATCAAACATTTACGGATTTGATGTTTAATTTAGCGGTAGATTGTTATAATCAATAAACTAGCAATTAAACAATAAGAAAAATTATTTAGATCTCACAATATGTGGTTTCGAGGCTTCCGTTTTCTTCGATCAAGTGTAAAAGTTTAGTTACAATTCATAAATCTAAGAGAGAAATAATGAAGAATGGAGTTTGGAGGTGTTCTCTATGTTCTGGTTCTGTTCTAGATTTTAAAATATGTATTTATAGTTGTTTCCATATGTAGTTGACTTAAATTCGGAAACCAAAATTTGCGTATCGAAAAACACCTATGCGACCGCATAGAAGGAAGAGTTGTGGTCGCATAGAAGACTTGAAACTGGCCCTGGAGTTCCCTGCAGGTGTTCATGCGACCGCATGGTTTTACGAAACTTCCTCCGGACAGAGTTCAGTATTTCGGTCATATATTTCTTTCTCGATATTCGATTGAGACGATTTAAGATGCGTTGGAAAGCTCACTCAAAGGGCTACAACTATAGTTCAGATATTATCTTCCAATTCGATCATTTGCCATGTCAAAAATGGGTCTCCATATGAGGCTGAAAATCGGTGCATAACTTTTCGATTGGAAATTGATAAGTGATCATACTTTGACAATATTTCATCCATTTGAAGTCTTCTTTCAACCAATTGACTCTCAAATCTTCATCGTTTGGTTCGACACAACTTTTGTGTGTTGCAAGCTAGCCTTAGAACTTTTATTTACTTTCACTTTGGTACATTTTCACATATTTCTTCCAAATTACGTTATATCCATAGAATTGACACCTAAATCAAAATATGAACGTGATGAGTACATTTTGACATTGATTAATCATGTGAGCACATAAAATAAGGAGTGAAAAATATGCATTTTACATTCCTATCAAATTCTCCCACACTTAGCTTTTGCTTGACCTCGGGCAAAACTCAAATTTAATTTCCCAAAAACACCTAGGTCATAATGTCATGAACATAAAACAATCAAATTCTTTAAAACGCACAACACGTCATAAATAAACATTCTCACACAACTCATAATCAATTAGCTAGTATTCTCATATGAAGATGAAATAAACCAAACATGTAGACCTCATGGATATAAGCACTCAACTCTCATGTGTTTAAAAGGTAAGTGTTTCGCTTAAATTCATTCCAATAGAGATGATCTACCATACGCTTGCATATCTTCTCATTTGCCACCACTTACAAGAATCATAAGGACTATTCAATGGTTGTAACGTGGCTTAGGGTCAAGATGAGAAATATTTGGGTATGTGACTCAAGAGCCATCGAACTAGTGGAACAAAAATGAATAAACTTAGCTCAAATATATTCATAAGATATGTAAAACCAACTACTCCACACAATGGTTCCTTTACTTTGCATCTATCCCACATAAACTGAACCCTTTCTTAAAATATAGGAGGAATTATGAACATAAATTTTTTTGTAACATTGACATTACTATCCTCCATCATTTATTATTATTATTTTTTTCATTTTTTTCTCGTTTTTTTTCATTTTTTTTAAAAAATACAAACTCCAAATGTTACACTATAATAGAACTTATGAATTGAAATTAAAGTATGTTCCCTTCCACCAATCATAGAACTATCAAAAATTTTGACACCCCACACTTATTTTCTTGTACACCCACACATATCATGATGATGAACAATACTCCACTAGCTCTAAGGCTTGAGTAAAAATTATTTTTCGGGTTTAAATCTTGTAACGTGGGTTTATAAAAAGAAAAGACAATAAAGCTCAAAGGGGTTTACCAAAGGAAAATTTGATTACATGGTAGGTTATTTGGCTAATGTAGCTAATTTATGTAACAAAGATGACATTAATCTTGTTCGTGCATGCATGTGTCAATGTGATCTTGAAAAGAATTAAGGCAAGTTCTAGAGAAACAAATCCATGGAAGAATATCATACATGAAAAAATAATGAGACTGTTATGTATGTGTCAGTTTAAAAGCTCAAAATCTCACAGACTTTTTGTCTACAAAATTTAGTTACTATCATCCTCAAAGAAAATAACTGAACTAATTAGCTCTAAGTTGTAAGATTATTCATTTAATCATATTATGAGTTCTTCAAAATCCTAATTAATTCTAGCAAATAACATAAACAACCAAAAATCTTTTAATTTCAACTCTTCTTCTTGAAAAATTATGCAAATTGTTTTTCGAAAATTGATTCAATCTAAATCTATATGGAACCTAAATCTAAATCCCTCCCCTACACTTCAAACGTACATTGTTCCCAATGTAAGGTGCAATGTAAAGAAAAAGACAAAGATAACTAAACTATGAATGTGAAAAACAAAAATAAAAAGATGAAGGAACGAACTCCCCTTAGATTGCATCCAAAACAACGCCTTTATTTATTGCCTTTGGCTAGACTCAGTATTTCTTTGTTTAGCCCGGGTCTATCATGGTTGGCTTCAATCTTCATTGCGGTACACCAAGTCCATTGGGAATGATAACTGGCAGTGTTTCTCTACCTCCATGGAATGTATACTTGTAGTGACTGAGGTGGGGCTTCAAATTCGAAATGGAAGTTTGCAAAATAAAAAGTAAAGGCTTCTCATTACAGACTGGTAATACAAAACAAGAACTGTTACCTGACTTTGGATAAGCATTTAATGCTGCCACAGTTCTTTGTTACTCGGTGTTTAAGGCTAGCTCCTCTTTGTCCTTCCCAAAATGCTCATAATTGACAACTTTCCATTCTTTTTTAGCATCAAATTCAAAAACATCATATGCTAATTGATCAATCACATCAATAAAATGAACATGATTATTATTACAAGGATATTTCATGGAATCATAGATATTAAGTTTAATAATCTTATCATCAAATTCCATGGTTAATGTGCCATTATTAAAATCAATTTTAGTTTTGGATATTCTTAAGAACGGCCTTCCTAACAAGATAGGGGTAGTATGATTACTATTACTTATGTCAAGCACATAAAAATTAGCAGGAAAAACTGGCTCATTAACTTTCATGAGAACATCCTCAACTACTCCCTTAGGATATGCATTAGATTTATCAACTAGTTGAATTATCACACCAGTTTTATTTAAAGTTCCAAGTTTTAAGAAAGTGTATATAGAATATGACATGACATTAATAGATGCTCCTGAATCTAGCATGACCTTTTCAAATTTAGTGTCGCCTATTATGCAAGAGATAGTGAACATATCTAGATCCGTACACTTTGCTAGAAGTTTCTCTTGAATAATTACAGATACCTATTCTCCAACTTTTACCCTTTCAATCCCCTTCAATTCCTATTTCCTCTTACTTGTGCACAATTGTTTAAAAGAATTAGCATAACGAGGAACTTGTTTAATAATATCTAAAAGTTGAATATTTACCTCGCATTTACTAAAAATTTCATGCAGCTCATCATGATCTAGTTCATATTTTCTAAATCCTACTAAAGTTTGAGGAAAATGAGGTATTGGTTTATAATCAGAGAGGGGGTAAAAACTTACGCTCAGTCATCTCAGTATCATTGGTGGCAGTCTTGTTTGAAAGCTCTTTTTCTTCCTCTCTTTTCTCCAACGTCGTAGGGGATGCCTTTATCAGAATCTCAACCTCTTTACCACTTCTCAGGATGATTGCGTTTACATTTTCTTTTGGATTCACCATTGTTTGAGATGGTAGTTTTCCCGAACTTTGCACTTTTAACCGACTGACTGCTTTAGCTACTTGACCCATTTGATTCTCCAAACATTGAATGCTAGCCCGGTCTCATGTTGAAATTGCAAAGTGTTAGTGGCAAGAGATTTAACAATATATTCTAAAGACATACCAGAGTTAGAGTTAGAAGTTTGGCCCTGTTTGGCCATGAAGTTGACTGATTATATTGCTGGAAACTCTGCCAATTTTGATTCATAGATTGATTCACGTTTCGATTCCCATAGCTAAGATTTGGATGATCCATCCATCCTTGGTTGTAAGTGTTTGAATATGTATCATAATTCCTCTGTGGTTGTCCAGAAAAGTTACCAGTTGTATTTACGTGTTCAACGGATTCTTCTTGAAGTGTTGGGCACATATCAGTTGAATGGCCTACCAATGAACAAATTTCACATGCCTTTGTTGTTGTATAGTACTTGCAGCCATTTGACAAACAAGAGTAGTTAGACTCACCAGTTGTTGTTCAATGAATGAAACATTTACCTCGTTAACATGTTTAGACGGTGTGTTGAGTCCAGTGCCAAATTGCTGAAAGTTATCTGCCATATTTGCAATCAAGTTCTTTGCAGCCTCGGGAGTTTTATCTATCAACCCTCCTCTACTTGTAGCATCAATTATACTCCTATCTATGGGTAGAAAGCCTTCATAAAAGTATTGAATAAGAAGTTGCTCACTAATCTAATGATGGGGACAACTTGCAAACAGTTTCTTGAACCGCTCTCAATACTCATGTAGGGATTCCTTGTTATCTTGTCTTACACTTCATATTTCCTTCCTAATATTTGCTGCCCTCGAAGTTGAAAAATATTTCTCCAAAAATAACCTCTTCATTTCATCCCATGTGGTAATGCTTCTCGATGGTAGATAATAGAGCCAATCCTTAGCCGAATCCTTCAGAGAAAATGGGAAGGCCCTCAGTTTAATCAGTTTTTCAGTAATTCCAGTGGGTTTCATACTCGTGCAAACTACATGAAACTCTTTCAGATATTTATGAGAATTTTCACCTGTAAGACCATGAAAAGTGGGCAGAAGATGTATTAGCCCAGATTTTAGTTCGAAAGTAGTAGCAGCATCTAAAGTGGGAAACATTATACATAAAGGTTGTTGATTCAAATTAGGGGCTGTAAGCTCCTTTAAAATCCGATTTTCAGCCATGACTTCCTCTTCTTTTGATTCAAAATCACCAGCGAATATGATCTCGGGATCAAAATTGTTCACTGTGAAATACCACCGATTTTCACTCCTTAACCTACTCAAGGTTCTTTCTAATTCCGGATCGTACTGCAATTCACCTTGATTAGAAGATCGAGTTGCGGACATAAACAAATAGAACCAATGAAAAATAAATTAAAAAGAAGTTAGAGTAAGAAAAACAAATAAAATTCTATGCTAAAATTCCTAAAAAAAATAAATTACCTAAAAACTTAGAAAATTATGATTTTTTTTTTCAAAAATAAAATAAACAATTAAAGAAGAACAAAAATAAATTAGCACAATTCTCCGGCAACGATGCCACCCAAAAGTAATACCTTAACATCTAAAACTATGTAGTAATTGAAGTAAGGGGTCGATCCCACGAAAAGTATGTAATTCAATATTTTATGTTTCGTACAATGATTTTTGGGGGAGGGGGGTTTATATGCAAACAATTGTAAATAACGTAATCAATAATAATGAAAATTAAATTAACGAAAACAATCAAAAGACTAACCTTAGTCTAAGTCCACATCCGCTGTCAGAAATCCACGATTTTATAGATGCAATGATAATTCAATTCTTATTTTGAATATTTATCGTTGGAATTGATTCATATTTCTCCTTAATTTTAGTTAGTTAGAAATCAGTGTTCTAACTAACCCTAATTATTAAATAACTACAGACCAACACTCAAGATTCAATTTAATAACAACTTTACAAAATAGAGAAATCGATGAACTAGATAACACAAATACCAGCGGTTGCATTCAATCTATTTAAACATTTTTCTTAAAATTCAATAACCTCTATCGCAGAAAATCATCTAATTATAGTGCTTCACAAGTTAAAGGGATCAAACATTTACGGATTTGATGTTTAACGTAGCGGTAGATTGTTACAATCAATGAATTAGCGGGCCTTCTAGCAATTAAACGAAACAAATAATAGAAATAAATGCAGAAGAACATTCAATACGCAAAATATAAATCAAATAATAAGAAAAACTATTTAGATCTCACAATATATGGTTCCGAGACTTCCGTTTCCTTCGACCAAGTATAAAAAATTATTTACAATTCATGAATATAAGAAAGAAATAATGAAAAATGGAGTTTGGAGGCGTTCTTTACATTCTGGTTCTGTTCTAAGATTTTAAAATATGTATTTATAGTTATTTCCATATGTAGTTGATTTAAATTCGGGAACCAAAATTTGCGTCCCGAAAAACACCTATGTGACCGTATAGAAGGAAGAGTTGTGATCGCATAGAAGACTTGAAACTGGCCCTGGAGCTCCCTGCAGGTGTTCATGCGACCATATTGCTTAAAGACATGCGACCGCATGATTTTATGAAATTTCATCCGGATAGCTTTCAGTATTTCAATCATATCTTTCTCTCTCGATATTCGATTGAGGCGATTCAAGATGTGTTGAAAAGCTAACTCAAATGGCTACAACTTTACTTCAGATATTATCTTCTAATTCGATCATTTTCCTTGTCAAAAAAAGGTCTCCATATGAGGCTGAAAATCGGTGCATAACTTTTCGATTGGAAATTGATGTGTGATCATATTTTGACGACATTTCATCACTTTGACTTTTTCTTTCAACCAATTGACTCTCAAATCTTTATCGTTTGGTTCGACACAACTTTTATGTATTTGCACGCTAGTCTTAGAACTTTCATTTCCTTTCACTTTGGCCCATTTTCACCTATTTCTTCCAAATTACGCCATATCCATAGAATTGGCACCTAAATCAAAATATGAACGTGATGAGTACATTTTGGTATTGATTAATCATACAAGCACATAAAATAAGGAGGAAAAAATATGCATTTTATATTCCTATCACATGCTAGATTATGTCACATAGGTAAGCGTACCATGAAAAGAATGTTAAAATGTGACTTAATATCATATAATGAAAATGATGCATTTAAATGTAAACTGTGTAGAATCTAAAATGACTAAGAAATCATATCAAAGTAAAAAGAATTACTAGTATCCTCGAATTAATTCATACGAATATATATGATTTAAATAGCATGTTGACTAGAGGTGGAAATCGGTATTTTACCACTTTTATAGAAGATTATTCTAGATGAAGTATTAATATGAAACCTTTAACATGTTTAAAGTATATAAAAATGAAGTTGAAAATCATCAAAGTAAGAAGATGAAAACTCTAAGAAGTGATAGATGAGATGAGTATTTTTTTAGTGATTTTAACTCGTTTTGTGAACAACAAGGCATTATTCATCAATGTTCTGTACGTAGAACACCAGAACAAAATAGTTTGGCTGAAAGAAAAAAATAGAACTTTAGTTGAAATAATAAATGCCAGGTTAATTTATGCTAAGTTGCCATTTAATTTATGTGATGAAACATTATTGAGTACATGTAGGATATTGAATAGAATTCCATCAAACTTTACTAAGGTTTCTCCATATAAATTGTGGAAAGGAAAAAAACCAAACATTGGATACTTCAAAGTATGGGGGTGTCTTGCTTATTGTAATAACACGAACTCTAATAGGACCAGTTAGGTCTAAGAGGCATCAAATGTGCTTTTGTTGGATATGCTAGTAATAGCAAATCATAGAGATTGTTGAATTTGGAGTCCAATGTGATTATTGAATCCATCAACGTAGAATTCTTCGAGAATTCACTATTTTCGGATAATGAATTAAGGGAAATTAATAAAGAAATCTCAAACTCTAGTTGAACACAAGATGAAACACCTTTTAAAGATGTAATTGATTTTAAAACTAGCGAACCTCGAAGGAGTAAAAGAACTAGAATTGAGAAGTCTTTAGAACCGAATGAAATTGACTCTCAACTTATTTCGTTCTACTTAGTAGAAGGAAGTGAGAATAATGTTGTAAAAACAATTCCTTTTATTCTACGAGTGGAAACTGATCCTAAAACTTATAGAGAAGTTATGAATTCTCGATATAGCATTTTTTGGAAAGATACAATTAAGGATGAAATGGATTCAATTATGTCAAACAATACATGAAAACTTGTCAATTTACCATCTGGATCCAAACCTATTGAATGTAAATGAGTGTTTAGGAGAAAGTACAATGTTGATGGTTTGCTTCGTACCTTTAAGGCTAGAAGCAAAATGTTATGACAAAAGGAAGGAACGAACTATTTTGATACTTTTGCTCCGGTAGCTAGAATAACGTCAATTAGGATATTATTCGCATTAGCTTCTATACATAACTTCCATGTTCAACAAATGGATGTTAAGACGACATTCTTAAATGGGGATATCGATGAGGAGGTTTATATGGAACAACCTGAAGGGTTTGCTCTACTCGTAAATGAACATAAGGTGTGTAAATTAGTAAAGTCATTATACAGTTTGAAGCAAGCTACTAAGAAATTGCATGAAAAATTCGATTTAGCCATTATTTCATTTGGTTTTAAACATAATAGCGTAGATAAATGTTTGTATTCTAAAGTATGTGATGATTATGTGATATTTATTTGCTTATATGTTCATGACATGTTGATTTTAAGTAATCACATGGAGGGAATAAAAGAAATGAAAATGTTTCTATCTTCCACATTCAAGATGAAGGAACTTGGAAAAGTGGATACCATTTTGGATATCAAACTTACTAAAACTAGTGGGGGTTATCATTTAAGTCAATCACATTATATCGAGAATGTGATAAATAAGTTCAAACACTTGAACATAAAAGAATATAGTATCCCTCTTGATCAAAGTTCAAAACTAATAAAAAATGATGAAAGGACAGTTGTTCATTTGGAGTACGAAAGTATTATAGAGAGTCTGATGTATGCAGTTCAATGCACAAGATCAGACATATCATTTGCAATTAGTAAGCTTAGTATGTTTATTAGTAATCCAAGCAATGATCATTGGAAGGCCATTGGAAGAATTCTTGGATATTTAAAGAAAATCAAGAACTTAGGTCTACAATACACTAAACTCCTGGTTGTATTGGAAGGATTTACAGATGCTAGTTGGATATCTAGCACTGGTGAAAGTAAATCTACTTCAGGTTGGGTGTTTACTTTTGGAGGAGGAGCTGTTTCTTGAAAATCAAAGAAACAAACATGTATAACGCACTCAACTATGGAATCTGAATTTGTAGCACTATCAGAAATCGGGAAAAAAGTTGAGTGGTTTAAGGATCTACTCTATGAGATACCTTTGGGAATAAAGATTACGTCATCAATATCTATCATGTGTGATAGTCAAGTCACGTTAGCAAAAAACATACAATGATGTATACAACGAAAAGTCTAAACATACGAGTTTTAGACATGATTACATAAGGAAATTAATCAAGGATAGAATAATTTCCCTAAATTATGTGAAGTCAATTGAAAATTTAGCGGATCCTTTAACTAAACCTCTAAATAGAGATTTAGTGACGTTTACTTCGAGTAGAATGTGGTTGAAACTCACTAAAGGTCCATTAATAATAGCAACCTACATGTCATTACTTATCGTTTAAAGGGTAACGGCAAGTCATTTGATATATGGATAATTTCAGCATTATATAATCCGCAATAACCCTATTCTAATTAAATAATGCTGGTTGTTACTGAAATGAGGGTTGAGTTTTAAAACTCTTAATGAATTTTAGTACTAAGTACAAGTATCTTTAAAAGTAACAACTATACTGGAAGAACTTTACCTAGATGAACTTCGAGGTGGTGCTACCTCCATAGAGAGTTAGAGCTTTTCTCTTAAAAGTTTATTAAAAAGGATGAGCGTAAAGTCATATTAGCGTTAAGCGAGATTAAGGAACTTGAGAACACGTACTACTTGTGTGTGTGTGTGTTCTTACCGGTATTGTCATATGAAATAATTGGTTCAAAGCTTTCACGCTACCTTTAATTTTGGCTTTACTTTGTTTGAATTACACTATGATTAGATTCAAATCAAAAGATATCTAATCCTTATGCATAATTATTATATATTTTAAATATGAAATTTTATTAAAATTTTGAATAAGTGGGGGATTGATGGAAATATTGTTCAAAAGTTAATAAAATTGTTTGTGAAATAAAAATGGATTTGGAGGCCAAATGATGAACTATGCGACCGCATAGTTCAATTTGGCATGCGGTTGCATAGCCTTATACCGGGGCTAAAGGCCCCATGATTGCTTTAACTATGCGGTTGCATAGGTTTGGCCTATGCGACCGCATAGACATAAAAAATAGTCGTTTTATGGCCGTTGCTATTTGAATTTTGGTGGCTTTTCGTCTGATTGTGGCACCATTTCGTGAAAGACTATTGAGGCCTATATATAGGTAACCAATGTTCAAAGGCAAGATGATGAAAATCATTCTTAGAAACATATTTTATTTCACACATCATTGAAATCAAAGATCCCTTCTTACTAGGGATGTCAATGGGCCGAGCCGAGCCGGCTCGGCCCATACCCACACGAGCTCGGCTCGTTGGATTTTGGGCGAGCTCGGCTCGTGCTCGAGCTCGCCGAGCCTGCTCATGGCTCGTCCTAGACGAGCCCACGAACCGCTCGGCTCGTGGGCTCGTCTTTTTTTTTTCCCTAACATTCTATAATCCCCTCCTACATTTTTTTTAAAATAATAAGAACAAAATTTTATTTGTTGAGTTTTGTTTTTTGTTTACCCTTTTATATTTTATTAAATATAAAATATACACATTTTATAAACAATTTTTTTAAAAAATAAACCCTCCTCCTTTATCCGGGTTTGGGACCGGCTACTTCAATTTCGAGTAGGTGGAGTTAAAAATTATACACGAACAACTTGTTACGTGTACAATTTTTTTTAAAAAAATTATAAAGGTATGAAATAATGAAAATAAAATTTTGTGATAAATGCGGTGAAATTAAATATCACTTACTTGATTACATGCAATTTCGGCATATTTATGTTGAATTCGATAATTAGCGTCTTCCCAATCCTTCACGCACATTAACGTTTCCAAAATATCTTCTTTTAGTCGATTCCTGACCTCGGAGAGAACCCTCTTCCCTGCACTAAAAGCAGACTCCGAAGCTACAGTGCTAACCGGAGGTGTTAATAGATCTTTTGTCATTGCAGAAACTATTGGCCATCGGCGTTCGTTATTTCGCCAAAATTCAATGACCTCTTCTGAACTTTTCCTAACTGATTTGTTATTAGGCAAAGTATGACTAAAGTAATCAATTAATTCTGATGGCAACGCATTTGAATTAGACGGATTAGTATTCGAAGTTTGAGTACATGCAGTGGAAGTCAAACTACTGCTACTACTAGAGGAACCACATGCATATGCAGTTGAATCATATCTATATGAGTTCATGTTTTCGAACAAATTTAAAACTTCAGCATCGTCATCCGTTATATTAGTGGGATGAACGGTTGGAGGTACACGAGTAATATGTGTACCCATTCGTGAAGCATATAATTCATACATTTCAGTTAACGTTTGTTCCAAATTCTTATAAGTAATAGGCATATTAAAAGTTAAAGTATTTGAAATTTGATCAATTACAAATTTAGTACCTGATAAATTATATCGGGGGTCCATGACGCATACTAAAGGAAATAACATAGGCAATTCTTCCCAATATTTTCTAAATTTTACTTCCGTCGAATATATAACCGCTTCAAAATCGGGATAATTTTGAAATCTCTTAAAAACCCTAGCAGTTATATAAAGACGTTCAAGAACCATAGAACTAGTGGGATAATAAATACCAGACAATATATTTGTAGACTCATAAAAACTTGTCAAGAAATTTTTAATTTTAAAAACTACATTCCAATCGGATTCATTCAAGATGGTATCGTCTTTGTCTCTAACATGCCTATTGTTATAAAATTCGGTAATAAACGCTTCATAACCTTCACATGATTTTAATAATAAGTAAGTTGAGTTCCATCTATGGCCTACGTCAGTAATAAATGTTTTAGTATGTGTATTCCCACATTCCTCACAAAATTCCTCAAATGCTTGTTTCCTACTAGCTGTAATCGTGATATATATAAGTGCATTCCTAATTCGGTTAATTTCATCCTTCACATGTTTTAACCCGTCTTGTACTATTAAATTAAAAATGTGGCACACACATCGAATATGAAATAAATAACCACCAAAATCAGGTTGAAGTACTCTATGCAATTTATCGATAACAACCTTATTTACAGTAGCGTTGTCGAACGTAAAAGAACGAATTTTACTCTCACATTTATATTCTTTAATTATGAACATAATAGCGTTAAATATTGTTTGAGCGTTGTGTGGGTACTCAACAATTTTAAAAGCAATAATTTTTTTATGCATGACCCAAAGTGGGTCTATATAGTGTGCAGTTGCAGCTATATAACCCCTCTTATTAATCCCTTCCCACATATCTGAAGTTAACGATATCACACCCCCATATTTTTCTAAATCTGAAATTAATAGTTTCTTTGAATTCATAAAATATTCAATTGTATCAGACCGAAGAGTATTTCGACTTACCCCAACGTACCTCGGTTGAAGATATTGTTTGACGTAGTTGACGAAATGTTGGTTGTCAGCTATTGCTAGTGGCAACTCCGCCGCGGCAACGAACTTCACCATTCCCGTTCGAGCTTCCTCCTCCGAATACATCCACGTAGAAAGTGGCGTAGTTGTAGCACCGGCGCTTGGAGTGCCAAACTGTAGTTGCGTTTGACCAGCTGGAAAAAGCCCATGTTTGGCCGCACATGTTTTGTAGTGACGGTTGAGGTGGGTGGTTCCAATGCCTCTTTGCCATGCCATTCGTTGTTGGCAGTATTTACATACTGCTTTGGTTTCTGAAATTCCATCAACCACACGACCAGTTTGAACCAATTTGAAATGGTCCCAACATTTTGCCTACTTCTTCCCCTTTCTCTTCCCTTTTGCATCGGGAATATTTAATGTATGTTCATCTTGTTCCAAATCAATCGGAACACTAGAATCAACATCAATGTCATCCAAATCAATTGGATTTGGATGACTACCTTCACGAACGTCGAAATCTTCAATGTTTTCTGGAATTGGTAATTCATTTAGACCGGCGAATTCATTCCCAAATTGATTTTGGGCATGTGTTTCGTCTTCCATACCGAACAAATTTTCAACAAATGCTCGTGGATCCATTTGTGATAATAGAAATTGAATTGTAAAATCAAGATAATAATGTAAAAAAATGTAGAAGAGGATTATAGAATAAATGAATGAAATAGTTGATAATGATTTGTAAATTGTAGTAAAGAGTAGAAAGTAGAGTAGAGTAGAGATTTGTAAATTGTGATAATGAAATGGTGAGAAAAAATTGTTGTAATAGGTAAGTATTTATAGGAGAAGATAAATAATATAAAAAAAAAATTAAAAAAAAAAAAAAAAAGGACCAAACGGTCACTGAAAATCAGTGACTGTTTGGTCACTTGTGACCAGAACGGTCATTGATTTTCAGTGATCGTTCTAGTCACTTACTTTATTTTTAATTTTTATTTTTTTTATTTATATAACACGAGCCCACGAGCGCTGCTCGTCGAGCCGCTCGCTGAGCAGCTCGTGAATAGTGCGAGCCAGCCCTCTCGGCTCGTGCTCGGGCTCGTTTTTTGACGAGCCCGAGCGGCTCGTGGGCATGAATAGTACGAGCCGAGCCGACGAGCCGCTCGGCCCCTTTGCCATCTCTGCTTCTTACATATTCAGCATTTCCATTTTTTGTGTTCTTCAAGGTTTTGGAAGATTTTCACTAGTGTTTAAGTTTTAAATCATTTACAAAGCTTGATTAATCCTGCAAACTATCATAATCCCTTTAAGCATCATTTTTAATTCGAGAGGAGGCAAATATAGTTTGAGGATAACGTTTTCGTGTTTGGGCCTTATTTTCATCTCTTTTTTTATCTTCATTTTGTTTTTCTCTATTTTTTCGGAATTTTTTGTTCTTTGCTTTCATCTCCAATCCCTCCTTGTGGAAGCAATTATTGACAACAAAACACGGATCCAAAAAGCTTAAGGCTCAATTTTGCCTACACTACAGTCGACCCTCAACCACATGCCTAGTTTCCTTCCCACCACGAAGAAATACAATCCTTGCAACCACAAGGAAATTAGCACTAGTATCATGCACAAATAATGAAGGAAGAACAAAAACCTCAAACACAGAATTAACCAGTAAGCAGAAGAGAGGAAGAAGAAGATACGACGAGAGAAATCGAAAGAATTAGAGTGAAGTGAGAAAAATGGCTAGGGTTCCCTCCTTTTATATGAGGACCCACAACCATTGGTTCAAGGACCACGATTAATCCTCAAGTGTAGAGTAAGTCATTTCAAAAAAACTATAACCGTTGTCACACCTCAAAATGACACTTTCCACTTGGGCCAGGTCAAAAGATCAATTTTGGTTTGAATGCTTGGTATTATAAACTCTTCAATTTTGGACCAAATGCTTTGAAGTCCAATAAAGATACATCATTGCCTTAAGATTGTTTGGCAACAAGACCCCTTGGTAATTATGTTGAAGCAAAGGGTTAAGGGTCATTTTTCTTAAGGATCCTGATGAAACTGAGTGCAGGTCTTGGTAGACATTGCTGTGATTCAAAGAGGTTATGTAATCTAAGTCCAATAGTAGAAGCCGTGAGGACTTTGAATAAGGAGTTCAAGGTTCAAGACCAGTTGAAGGTTCTTGGTGTTTAAACACAAAATCCTTGTTGTATTGGCTATCATTGTAATTATTGTGGGTTAAATCCAAAACATTGTTAAGGTGGCAACCCCAGTTCGTAACTTATTTCATCCAAAACACTGTTAAGGTGGCAACCACAGTTCGTAACTTATTTCCTCTAGCCATTAGCTACAGAAAATTAAAGAATGCATTTAAAAACTTATAAGAAAACATACTAAACTGATCCTCAAAGAATTTTTCCTTCAAAATCACACTTTGCCTTGTTTTTAAGGGAAGATTATTTTCCTTCTCAAAACTGAAATTTGCTCAAGAGTTAATCCAAAAGCCTTTTCCAGAAGCTCATCATTGATTCCAGAACCAAAAATAACATTTGGGATTCTGTGGGTTCCAGGATTTTGGCTGTTAAAACTTCCAAAAATTGTTGCAGAAGATTTGCCAACATTCATCTGGAAATGCACTAGACCTCTGGGAAACACCATCACCTCTCCTTGTTCAATAATTTTGGCAAAAACCTTGTTCGTCGAATCCACAAAACCGGAATAAACTTTTCCTTGCACCACGTATGCAATTTCTGTGGCTCTTGGGTGGAAATGCGGCGCGTTAATGCCACCAACCTGTTGAAGACAAAATATAAATAAATATATTTAGCCTTCTTCCTACAGTTTAAGAATTTAGATTAGATGTTTTAATGTGACAAGCAAAAAGCTTTGATTCAAGTCTTGTGGTCACGTTTTTAAAAAGTGTGCATGTGTGTCAAACATTTAATTATAAAAAATAATTATGCATGCACGGAGATATGTTGGAAACAAAATTTAAATAAATGCACTTTGTACCTTGAGGTCTGCGCGTACAAATGACATTCCAAGTGTGTTGAGCCCTGGAAATACTGCAGGATTCACTGATATGGCTGAAAGGCCTGTATTTGAGAAATTTCCAGGTGATTTTATGCCTGAAAATATGAATTCTTCTGGACTCACTTCCTCGGGATTTTTGCATGTTTCGAGGTTAAATCTGGATGTCCTTATGGAACCCAATTCTGTGTTGGGGATGCAAAAATCTTGAACAGGATCTGGATCTGAGGCTGAGGCTGTCAGAATATGGATGGATAAGATTGATAAGAAAAAAGCAAGTTTTGGATACATTTTCTTGCCTTTCTTTGGCATTTGCAGTAGACTTGGTGGAAGATTTATAGCAAGATCTGGCATTTGAAGCAGATCACTTTTCTTAATCAATATTATTCGGTGCTATACAATCAAAATCTTACCTAACAAGTCATAAGTGCACAATAATACGAAAGAACAAGTGTGGTATGTGGGATTGATGCTCACTATCGAACTTCTTAAATTTCTTGTTCTCATTTTGGTAAAAATCAATTTTTGTTTCTTGCTTATTCGAACAAGATTTAGCCAACACATTTTGAACTCAAAATTTAGATAAATATATATTTTTCCTTTAATAATTTTAGATAAAATGATTCTATCGAAAGTAAAATAGATGTCCAAATAAAGTTATGTTCTTTTTACAATTTAAAATTCTAAACAAAGTATTCAATTTCAAATTCTTAATTACTTATTTGATCTCCTTAATTATTATGTCACAATCAACAAGTTTTACTTTTTTTGTAGTGGTAGGGTTTGGATGCGTATTAATCTCAAATTTTGAATTGCATAAGACACGCTTTGTCCAGACGATAATTTGATTGTCATAAAGCACACCAGAAAGTCATTATAGCTAATAATTATTTCTAGACTTTATTTGGTAAAAATCGACACATGTGCGGCTCAGAATTATGATTTCTAAATTATTTTATTGTTGATATATAAGTTATTGAAAAAATCTATTTGTACAACACTTAGAGTGTTGTAATTTTTACAACCTCTCACAGGTGGGTCCCACTAATTAATTAATTAGTGGGACCCACCTCCATGTGAGAGGTTGTAAAAATTACAACACTCTAAGTGTTGTATATGTAGTGGGGTTGTAAGTTATTTACAATTCAACGATTTGACGTAAAAGTTAATGAAAGAAATTCCATGTGAAAATCACCTTTTTTTTTCTCTTGTCGATAATCATGTTAAAACCACCTTGGTTAACGGAGATTTGAGGATATAATATAAATGAATTTAAACTGTGTGTTTGAGCCATATTATTTTGGAATAATGTATTTTGAAATTATAGATTGATGAGAAATGTGTGGTTGAAAAAGAAGAAAAAGTTATTGATGTGATGGAAAATATTATTTTATTGAAAAATGTGTGATTGAAAATAAGTAGAAGAATGAGAATGCAAATTTTATAGTGTAATCTAAAATATCGATAAAGATTTAAGTCAAAATCACCAGTTAATTTTAACAACTTAAAAGATTGATAAATATTTAAGTCAAAATCATTAATTAATTTTAACTACACGTTCCATGAGAACCCCATTTTTATCAACTTTTCAACGTCATATTTCATCAATTTATTATAAAATCCGAGTTTTAACTATACCAAACATGGGGTAAATCTATTACTCCTACTCTTGCTAATGAATTAAGAAATGGTGATTGATGATTCATTGCCAATTCCATTGATCATGTGATAAGAAAATGTAAAATATAAAGCGAAAAATGTCAACATTGGTCCCTAATAGTATATTTTAGTTGTAATGAAGTCTTCAATATCAGACATGATTCAATTTCTTGTTATCTTATCGTGTGACCAAATGAAAATGCGTCTTTAAATTTTGGGCACCAACTATAGCTATAAAGTAAAATTTAACTTTATAAAGTTGGACATGTAAAAGATTTTATATTACAATTTAAACAACTTTTGTCATGGAAACTTGTTTATTTTCAAAGATTAAGGATTAACGTGTTACTTGAACAATAGAATGGGTACCGATTGTGCACTTTTAAGAACTTGCACATGAATTCGTGGCATGATAGCAACGGAGTATAAAATTACAATTGTGCTACATGTACACCATCTTATACATCATTGTTTACGTTATGTCACGTGACAATATATTATTGGACAATTTTTTTTTTAAATATTTTTCCAGTTTACAATTTTTTGAAAACAAAGAGAATGTCAAAGTTGATGTAAATGAATCAAGAATATGAATGCACATTTAGCATTATTGATAAAATTAAGAAGTCAAAAAATTGAAGGTGCAGTATAGATTGTGAGGAGAGTAGACAATGAAAAATTTAGCCCATGTTTGACAACCATTATTAAATTTTTTTCTGCATACTTATTTTCAACCATATATTCACACAATAAAATATTTTACGAGCAAAACTCAAAATATTTCCATACTTTTTACCAAGCATTCTTCAAAAATTTACTATTCAAAACTTTATTTTTTTGTCAAATAATGGCCATCAAACGAGGGCTTAATTAGATTCAAAATTAGTCTATTCAAGCGGGTCACTATTTTACGGGACATGTTAAGGATTGAATCCCACTTCAAATAATGACATAATGTATTATAGTGATAATTGCAATAGCGGTACCAAATTTTTTATTTAGTAGCAAATTTTGTCCAAACCTTTCATTTGTGCTACTCACGGTACCAAATATTTCATTTTTGCCATCAACGGTACCAAACCTTTCAAAATGTCCGCAGTTGAAGTCCAAATGGATGGTTTCTATTACTTTGACCGTTAGTTGATCAAATAATTGACTTTGACATTAATGTTGACTGATTTTAAAAGGTTAAAATGATATTTTTACATTTTTAATAATAAAATAACCATAATAAAATAATTAAAATTAAAAACTCATTCCACATTCTTCTTCTCCAGCCAACCCACTCACGGCATTCTCGAAGTTCTGGGAACTCCATTCCCGTGCTTGTTGAAGCATTCTCGAAATTCCAAACCCAGATTTGTAGATTTAGGGTGGGGTGAGGATAGGTGGAGAAGAAGAAGGTTGAATGAGTTTTTAATTTTAATTATTTGATTTTGGCTATTTTATTATTAAAAAATATAAAATTACAATTTTAACATTTTAAAATCAGTCAACATTATTGTCAAAGTCAATTATTTGATCAACTAACGGTCAAACTAACAAAAACAGTCCATTTGGATTTCAGCTGAGGACATTTTGAAAGGTTTGGTACCGTTGGTGGCAAAAATGAAAGGTTTGGTACCGTAGGTGGCACAAATGAAAAGTTTAGGCAAAATATGCTACTAAATGAAAGATTTGATACCATTGCTGCAATTATCCCTATATTATAACATGTAAAAGCTAGAATACTCTTTTTAATAGGATTCATCTTTTAAAATTATTAATGCGCCAGCTTATGGCACATTCGAAGACGGTTAAGTGGGCTCAAGATGGTTGACCTCACTTACTCATAAGATCACACATGAAAAGTCCATAGAAAATGCATCGAGGCCTAACATATCATCAAGACCAACCATTTTGGAGAAACATTCAAACACAACTAACAGAATTTATATTGGACCGAAAAGAGGCCCGGCCCATTGGAGTTAAATCTTCACAGCAGGACAGGTGTAAACCTAGGACGAACCGAGCATTGCACAGAAACTCCGGCGAAGACACTTGGCATACACGTGTCAGCAAATGTCAATATGGTAATTTGAGTCAAACTTTGAGCTATTTTTGACTTTATGCACCTCTTTTGGGCCCATCCTTCATCTCCAAGAATGAGAACAGCTTGCTTGCAGTTCTGCTGTACACCATTCTCGAGAGGCAATCTTCTCTCTTAGTTTTTCCCTCTACATATACATACAGCTGTATGTATCTATGCATGCATGTTGCATGTAAGTTCAAAGGTTCACTAGTATGGTATAACAGTTCATTTGTAGTTTATTTCTTTTTCTTTTTCTTTTTCTGTAAATATTTTCTTTTTCTTTTTTCTTGATGATTGCAGAATTTTTAGGGTTTTGTCAACCAGCTTGGTGAATCCTATCATGAACAGGTATTTTTACTGAGTTTCAGCATCTACACTATGTTTGATCGTGTTTAAAAGTCGTTTTTTTAACTGATTTTTTACGTAGAGACTGAAAATTTGCTAAAAATCGACTGTTGAGAATGGTCAAACATCTCAGTACTCGAAATTGTTTTGATGTTTTTATTGTACTTTGTGCCTTGGTGGTTGCATTTTAAAACATGTTTTTTTAAGGCTGTTCTAGTCAATTTATTTATTCAATTAATTATTTCCTCCCTGCTTAATTTTGATGATTATTGTGGGATTTTTGACGTAATAATATAATTTTTAAGTTCTCTTATAACAATAAAACTAAGCTAACTTAATGATAGTTCAGGGAAGATTTGGGTGGGTGTAATATAAATGACAAATTAGATATTGAAATTTATTACTATTCTTTAAAAAGAATATTGTTAATAATCTGACAAGTTGGGAAACCATTAAAAATTAATTCCTAATTTATCAGCCAGATGAAGTTTTTGTAATACCCAAAAGAAATACCATTCCGGCGATATTTTCAATGAGATTGTCAATCGGTCTATTGGTTCATCGATTATTGATGGTTCTAGAATCACTAAGCTTACGTCACATGCAATAGTACCTAGATTATTAAGTCTTGCGAAATTATCTCCTAAAATCATTTTTGTTTTTCCATTTCCTCTTGTTCATGTTGTCCTCTTTCATTTCTTTGGAAAATTTAGGGGGGGAAGAAAACCGCCCCTAGTTTTTCGGTGGGGGATGGGGGGGTCGCTCGCAAGTTGGTGGTTGTAGTTGTAAATGCAGTTGTTGCCTTGTTGGTGGCGGATATTGATTGTAAGTGGTGCAGGTTTAGGCATCTGCAGTGACGACACGTGGTGCAAGTTTTGGTGAAAGCGATAAAAAAGATTAATTGTTTTTTCTTTATTTTTTGTATATTTTTTTGTCTTTTGGTTTATTTTATTTTATTTAACTTTTTACTTTTTTTTTTCCTTTCCTTTCCTTTCCTTTTCGATTTCTTTTTTGCTTATAGGGTCCGTTTGATAGGCAAATGTGGAAAAAAATTTCAATTTCATGTTATTTAGAAAATAAAAATCCAACAAACCCATAGAAATTCGTTTTCCATGAAAACAAAGAAAATGCAGTTTAGAGTATGTTTGGGACACATTCTTTTGAAAGAATGTATTATTGAATAGTAGATTGATGGAGAATGTGTGGTTGAAAATGAAAGAAAAGTTATTGATGTGATAGAAAATATTATTTTATTGAAAAATGTGTGGTTGAAAATGAGTAGAAAAATGAGAATGAAAAAATTAATGTGTACCAAATAGGGCCTTAAAGTGATTGTACCTTAAAATTCGATTTCCATTTTTACGTTGCTGCTTTTGTGCCCTGCTTAGATTGGTTTGGGTGGTGTCTGTTTAGGGTCTGTATGGTTGTGTTTGTTTTGTGTCCTGTGTTGCTGTTTTCTGTGGTCTTTTATTGTTGGTTCCTTGATTTTTGTTGGCTTCTCTTTGGAGAGAGTCGAAGTTTAGACAATGCCCGTCACCTGTGCGGGGGTTCTATAGTGCTGATTGCGTTAGTTGACTTGTAGTCGGGTTTTCCTATATTCATAAGTCACAGGTGTAACTTCGTTGTTTCTGGATAGTATTCCAGACTGTTGTCTCAAGTTTTTAGCTTGTTTCGTCTGTAATCGGTTTATCCGTTTAATTAATGACAAGTTCTTTATCAAAAAAAAAAAAAATTTAATGAGGATAAAATTGAGACAAAGTGAAAGGTTGGGGTCGTGTAATTTATCAAAAATATAAATACCAGGAGATTGACCAATTCATTAGGAGGGTCACATTAAACCCATTTTGCCACATGATCGTCAACAAAAGATGTGGATAATCAATCCTCAAATGATCGATTGATAGAAGTAGAAAGGATTACAGGTTTCAAAAATGTTATACACGACGGTGGTGTTGTCCCTTGCTCGACCAACATTTAGGATTGTGGTCAATTAGACCAGTTGTCAATTTGACGACCTTGAAGGGGGAGAACAGAGCAAAGACGAACATATGACATTATGACATCAGGTCTGGGCTCAAGGAAGGTAGAGGAGTCGCATACTTGACACCTAGGAGATACAGACGCAGACCATACTAAACCTAGCTTGCATTTAGTGCAAATAACCTACAGGTCGATAGACTGTTAAATAGTTCAAGCAAAACTCACCTCGAACTCAATCGGGAAGTCTAATATTCCACTGGGCATAATGAGTTAAGTGCCGGGCCAGTGTCAAGTATATTTTGACAAGAGTGATCCACAGCATTGCCAGTAGATTTTGACATCTACATTGTACCATAATTCCTAATATCAAACGATTTTGCAACATTTCTGTTCAATAACATGATTATGTCAAGTTGGTATAAATTTTACTGTACGGTGTTCATTATCAGTGTGCAGACATTACATTAATAAACACAAGTCTTTAATATATAGTTTCTTAACTTGAGAATTATAATATATTATTAGTCTCAATAAAAATGCAGTATTTATCAGATTGGAAAATTGATAATCAAATTACTGCTCGAAAGAATTCCCTTTCACCTTTATCACTGCAGGTACTGATACTGTGCAGCAGGCAGCAGCATCTTAACCAAGCAACTAGCAAACGTAACCTGAAGTAGAATTTGATACCAAAATCTCAAGATGGTCATAGAGGACACTGGTATCATATCTCAAGGAGAGGTTGAGTCAACATTGCAATCACACCAACAGCCCAAGATCCAGACATCTACATCAATAGGCCAACAGTCATCCATATACTCGCTTACCCTTGATGAGTTTCAACACAGTCTTAGTGAGAAGGGCAGAAACTTTGGATCAATGAACATGGATGAGTTTCTCAATAGCATATGGACTGCTGAAGAAAATCAAGCTACAAACACCCAAGCAACAAGTGCAACAACCAATGGTAACAATATCAATGGGAAACAGAATCTCTTGCAAGAAAGTAATGCTTCAATGGCTAAGGGAATACCCAAGCAGCCAAACTTGGCCAGACAAGGTTCTCTTGGTATTCCCGAGCCTCTGTGTCAGAAAACAGTGGATGAAGTGTGGTCTGATATTCACAAAGATCAGCGCCAACATATTAATGACACTCGTGTTCAGAATCCTCGTGGTACTCAGAGACAACCAACATTTGGGGAGATGACACTGGAAGATTTCTTGATTAGAGCAGGGGTTGTGCGGGAACAGAATCACCCCCAGTTGCAACCTCAACAGCAGCAATATGGAATGTATCCAAACAGAGATTATGCTGTGGAGTCTAATTTTGTCGCCCCGCCCGTAATGGGGATGGGTGGTGACAATAGTGGTGGTAATGCCAATGATGCTAATGTTGCAACATATCAAGCTCTTCCACACAGTGGCGTTGAAGATCCACCAGATTACCCTGGAGGAATGAAAAGGGGTGTTAGGTATGCACCCCAACCCCAACCATTGACAGTCTATGGTGGGAGAACAGGAAATAGCAGTGCCGGAGGATATGTGCAAGTGCAGGGATTGGGAATGGGATCCCCAGCAAGTCCAGTGTCCTCGGATAGATTGTGCACAAACCAGGTGGAGAACAGTAATCAGCATGGTTCGGATATGAGTGGGATTAAAGGAGGGAGGAAGCGAAACAGAGATGGTCAGGTTGAGAGGGTGGTGGAGAGGCGACAACGAAGGATGATCAAGAATAGAGAGTCTGCTGCGCGATCTAGAGCCAGGAAGCAGGTATTCCATTTTCTTATAGTGTTCGGGTTCAAAACTTGGTTATAATATTGCAGTTAAAACAAACTTTGCTGGATATTGGATTTGATTTTGAAGATTTTTGGAACCACATAAAGCTTATGATTTGATCTTTGACGACTCTTAATTTTCAACATCAATGTTGTTTGGCAGGCTTACACTGTTGAACTTGAAGCAGAACTAAAACAATTAAAAGAAGAGAATGCACACCTACAGCAGGCTCTGGTAAATATAGAAATATTACAAATGCATATTTTCAGATATAGAATTCAGTTAGTCTCGGCTGTTGTTCTTGGCTTGTCTTGTCTTCAATTACCAAAATAGCGTACTTCTTGATGTTGGCACTTTGGTGTTTGTAACACTCCTACATTCCTTTGACTTGAAACAGGCCAAACTAGAGAGGAAAAAAAAACAGCAGGTAAATCATGTCAGATTCTATAGTCTTTTCCCTAACTGTAGTATCAAATCATTACGTTCTACCAGGGATTATATCTAGAATCATAATAGTAATTTACATGATAAAAATTGACTACGTATGGTACCCCGAAGATCAGCATATACAATACCAACTAAAAAAGAATGTGCACCCCCAATCTTACAATTTGGCAAAATGTAATGCAATTTGATGTTGCAGAAATGAGTGTTAACATGCATTTTCGACATGTTTGGTATACAGTATTAGAAATGATTGAAGAGTATTAAGGAAGAAAAAAAAACTTAGAATCCTGCTTATTACTCTCTAGTTCTATCAGGTGCTGCAAATCAAACATTCTTTTAATGTTTAATTACTTGTGCTAATGTAGAGTAACTTCTGGAGATGATTATGTAGACTATACTTTTATCTGTTCTTGTGCTTCTGTATTCTTTGGACACAGTACTTTGAGGAAGCAAGAATGAAGGCCCAGGCACAGACCAAGGTTCCGAAAACAAACGAGAAACTGAGAGTGATGAGACGAAGCAACTCATATTGAAGCCGAGGATTGGCCTGCTAACGGCCATTTTTCGAGGTCTGGAAAGAGGGGAAAGGAAAGAAAAATCAGATAGTAGGGGATATTTGCTGAACTTAGCTTATACTGTATATGTTTTATTATGATAAAGTGTAATAAACTTAGTCATGCTAGCCTTCTAGCTGCAGCTGTAATGCCATATACTCTTTTGTGTACCTATATAATTTTTGTATGGAAATAATGTTGTTTGGTAGTACTTCGTTAAATTTTTATTAACTTTTCAATGGTTTGACATTTAATGGGACTCATAACTTTTTATCAAAACATGCTAAAAGATTTATCAAAAGTTTTGTCAAATAACCCCATAATTACGTGTTTCCACAGGATTTTTTGCTCCAAATAGGCTGGTTTTTAAGTGAAATGTGGTATCACGTCTGTTAATAAAGTCCAAATATCTCTTCATTCATAGCATAGATTGTATTGAACAGTATCTTCGAGCAAGTTTTTTTAAAAGCATTATCTATTCAATAACGCGATACAATAAGACTATGCAACATAACTGCAATTTTTCGTGTCTTATATTATTCAAAATATTTTTCATACATGTAGTTAAGTCGGGGGGGGGGGGGGGGGGGGGAAAAGGGTTGTGAAAAAAAAAGAAAGAAAAAACTACAATTTACGCCATCAAGGTAACAAAAATCGAGGCCTTTCTTCTACAGTGAAACACAAAGTTTCAATCTTTGGAAAGCACTCGGTGACCACACTTCCGAAACTCTGGACATGTTTGGAAATTTGGTACATAGTACTCGACAATAGAATGAAATACATCTTAACTTCATTGTCTTTTGTAATACTATCAAGTACTATTCAAGACGTGTCACAGAGCGTAGAGGAATAAGGCTATCGTAGTAAAGACATGGCTTATTGAAATTCTTCATGGCTCTGCTGTATTCAATCCTTCTACAGGTTTGATTCTTGACACTATAACAAATGAGCCCGCTTTGCTCCACATGGATCAATATTTCTTCGCACTGATTATCACAAGGAATCAAAAACTTAACATTTAAGGGAGAGAAACTAATACTATATTCCAACACCCAAATCTTCTTCTTCTCATCCTTCAGCAACCAAATATCCAGGGTAGATGTTCCTGCTGAACACCCCACCAAAGATAAACACCCCTTAATCCCTGTATATTCCAAGAAGATGTACTTTTCAGAATCAGATACGGGATACGAAATAATGCTAAATTCTTCATTCTCCAAGTTGAACGAGAGAACAGACTTGTCGTTCCACGAAGTAGCAATTAGCCCCCAGTATATAGCTTTATTCAGGAATAGAGGGTGACCATCAATCCAGGCACTACAAGGATAATCTCCAAATGTTCTCCAAAAGCCAGAGTGGACTCCCTCACCATGTTTAAAACTAAAAATCTCGCACCCGATTTTTCCGTCTCCAACAAAGGAATGGTACAACAAATGCACAATTTTGAACTCGTTCGACTTAGGAAGGTATCCAAATCCTATGTTGTATAGACGAGCATTAGAAGGATAGGGGACGCGAACAACTTGACGAATACTAGGATTGCAAATATAAAGAGAGTACATGCAGCATAAAACACTGAAAGGATAGCAAGAGATGAATGTATGAACAGGGCCATCAAGTACTTCCCTGAATTCATCTGTTATATTTCCCTCCATGTCTATAGAGGTCAATTCAATAGTGACTTTGCTTCTATCCATTTCCCCATTTGCATCCGAAATATATTTCCGGATCAATAACAGAGGTTTTCGCTTAGACAATTCTGAGTGACGCGTCATCAAGTCCCTGTCATTAGTTAACAAATTGTACCATCGTTTTGAGACACACCTGAACTTGCAGAGAACCTTAGCAGGAAGTCTTGAGAGTATTTCGATAATCAAATCATGAGGGAAATCGTCCATTCCTTTCATTTTCCACCGTATAACTGTTTCCTTCTTTGTTGATCTTCTGGTTTGAGATTGTTATCTTGATCAACTGTTGAACCTACTCACCGATAACTCCATACAGGTAGCAGAGGACTTTCTGTTTCTGCAGAGAAAGTAATTTGAAGCTTCAAATTGAAGGGAAGATACCACACAATTACTTCATCAGTGTTTAAATAAACAGGTTGCTTGAGCGGCTGCAGTGGACTTTCGAGGAATGGCATGATGCTTCCTTTAGAAGATTTCAGAGCAGGTATACGTATGCAAGTGTTTGGAATATAAGAATTTGTTAAAAGGGAAAATTGTTTGTTTATTCTTTTTCTAATCTAACCACCAATCAGCTGAATTGGTCAAAACCAATCCCAACAAGAAAAGATGACCCAAATTTACAATACACAAAAAACATGTTAATAATAACAAGTCAATTGTAAAATAAATACATGTCTTCTTCACTTTCTTTCTCCAAAACCGACCAATTTCCTCCAAACCAGCAGAAAAAACATTCAAATATACATCAGAGCAGCCCAACAAGCTTCAGCAACCGTTATCATGCCTCCAATCACAGTCAACAGAACTTACAAGATAACCCCAAAAATATAAAATTACCTGCTTGCACTGTTCTATATATGAAGGCATGCCCTGAGCACTCTCGCTGCCCAAATCAGCATGCAGAAATGGACCATACAAGCAACCTTTTAAAAATTATTACTTCGTACTACATAATAAAATTAGAATAATGTTATTTATCTCCACTAGAGATAATCGCCCATCTATATGACTGGGTAATGTGTTTTGAAATGATAAGGTCAATTAAATGTATGGATATGAAATCCACTTTATTGGTATTATCATATAATGTCACATCACGTTGTGATAATCTCTAATGAATATAAATAGCATTACTCATAAAATATGATTCCCTGTGGAATAAAAATATGGCAATCATATATTCTCTGTGAAGTATGTCAACACCGAATACAATCACTGCGCAAAAAAGTAACAGGAAATAGGATGGGTACAAGAATTAACCCCTATGCCCATTTGGAGGAGCAGATGCTAGTTATCCTGACATCCCGAAAAGTGACATCGTGTGACTATGTTGAAACAAGACTTAGTTCCGTTCCTCGAGGATAATAATTAGTACAACTACTAAACGGTCAACACAAAGTTAGAAGGTGTTTGATGGGGATTAAAATTAGATTTTTAGTAGATTGTGATAGAAATTTTTGAAATGTGTTGTTGAAAAATTGTGGAACCATGAAAGATATAGTTAATATTAATTGTTTGACTTTGACTTAAATTAAAATCAGATTTTAATACGGACCAAACACGGGCTTAATGTACATGCTGAAAATCACATCAGTTTTCCCAATTTTGTAGGGACTTAAGCGCACCAAGCTTCCAAAGTAATTGAGTTCAGGTTTTAGCTACATGTAGGGCAAATTATGACAAGGGCCAAACAATTCGGACCCTGACCTTAGGCAGACGCCGATCCCAACTGCGCCAAAGTCAATCTATTCTTGATTGCCCATTGACCGCATCTAGGCAAGTACTGGGAGAAGTGAAAAAGTTTTATAAGAAGAATTGCCGAATTGGTCTCTACTCTCTATATGAACACACTTAAACCGCATTCTCACAGTCAATTACAAGGCCGATTATTGAAAAACAATGAAGAAGCTGAGCTGGAAGACCACATCAACAACCAGTCCATCCAGCAAGAAACAAATCAGCATCATCCCAAGTCGATTCTAGAAGAAGGCATGGAAGGATCTAGTAGCTAATTCAGTTTCTCCAGCTCATCACTTTTCTGTTTTTCTGTTTCAATCCTCTGCTCCACTCATCAGTGTATATTCCTTATTAGTTATAGGTGTAATTGTTAAAAAAATGATGAATCGCATCCTTAGCGGCCTCCACCTGCCCTGTCCTGGGCTTGGTGAAGGGGGTAAATCACAGGTTATGCTAGCGGTGGCAAAAAAGCTCGGAGGCTCGGACGGCTCAGGCTCGGCTCTGAAAAAGCCCGAGCCGGACCTGGCTCGAGCTCGGTGGAACTGAGCCCAGGCTAGGGCAGAGCCCCACTTTGGGGAGTCGGCTCAAGCCCGGGCCGGCCCGTGGCCCGGGCGAGCCAATATTTAAAAAAAAATTTTGAAAGCAGCTGTGCCTGCCTTGCTAAGGCAGCACAGCTGCAGCTGCAGCAGTTGCCTTGCTGCCTGCAGGCAGCTGTGCCTGCCTTGCTAAGGCAACTGTGCTGCCTGCCGGAAGCTGTGCCTACCTTGCTGCCTGCAGGCACAAGGTAGCTAAGCTGAACAAACACTATAGTTGATATATGATCACAAGTATGTTTAGGATGCACGAAGTATATTATTAAGTTTTTCATTATACTCCCCATCTTCGGATAAGGGGGTAAGTTTCTATTTCCTTGTATTATGGTTTATTTCTACTATTAATAAACCAAGTTGGTCTAACAAAAATAAATAAATATTGATTCTCTTTATTTTTCCTACACTGACTTTGTTTTCTCTCTTTAATATCTTTTTCTTATTTCAAACTACTTATGGCTGAACTATGTTTAGATAACTATACATACCTATTAATATTATAGAGTAGAAGTCATGTCTGATTTCTTGGTTATTGAATTCACCTATTACTTCACATGACATGATCCGTCCCGAAATATCTTAGTGGACCCGAGACACGACATGCACCAATGCCATCTAGACACGAGTTCCAACATCAAGTCTGATTATGACATGAGTTAGACATAAAGAATTTTGCAAAAGAAAAAAAAAAAGGGCAGAATTACTCCTATGAATGGACTATATCAAGTGCCGCGAGCCCAGGGGCGGACCCACATGGGGTCATGTGGGGTCAAATGACCCCACAATTTTTTTTTTTTTTTTATAGCTGATACCCAGTTAAGCAGTTACCCAAGAGCAGCCCAAAGTCCAGTCCACAACTCACAAGCCCAAATCCAATTGCACCCATTAATCCATAATCCATTTATTTACCCAACCCAACTAATACCTTGACCTAATATTCCCCCAATTCCAAGGTGAATTCATCTCTCTTCAGTTCAGTCTTCTCCATTTTTCCAACTCTTTTCCAGTCTTCCTCTTCTCCACGAAGTCGATGGGTAAATCATGCAAAGTGTTCTGCGATGAGAGGTTTAAACCCCTAACTTTCCCCATTTCCCCCTTATAGTCAAATTACTAAATTCACGATTTTCTCTCAATTCTCCCAACTTCTAACACCCAAAGTCAATTTGAAATCCCATACCCAATCATCCCAACCACCTAAGACACATCAAAGGATGAAAGTTCACACTTATAACATAAACTTCAAATCCAAAACACAATAAAGGTAAGATTTCTTCGCAAAATTCAATTTTTTTCCTCCTATTTTGATCTCTTCTTCTAGACTTTTGGATTTAACTTTGACTGGGGAGGTTGGGATTAAGATTTGATGGGTGTTATTGGTAGAATTAGGATGAAAAAGTTTTGGTTCAATCAAGTTCCTAATGTATTTGATTTATTGGCAATTTTCTACTCCCGTAAGGTGTTCGGTGAAATGCCCCACCAACATTATAGTGTACATCTATTTTAACACCGTTATTCTCGACACTCGTGTCTCCAGTCTTCTTCTTCTCCTCTCTTTGCTAGTTTTCCTCTTCTGATCTTCCCCACTAATCGCTACAGCTACTGGGCTATGGGATGGGAGTCACGGCCCTCACGGGACCTCTCCACTCCATCAACAAGGTATGCATTTACCAACGTGTTTGGATTTGACCCCACAAGATAAATTGGCTGGGTCCGCCCCTGCGCTAGCCCTCTCACTCTCTATATGGACATGTGATATATAATGTCGTATCCACAATATAATGATCATATGACCCAAAAGCACTGGTTGCATGCCATATATGGAAATGATTGACACAAACTAATAGATCGTGTGGCTCACCCTTGACCTCAACCGGAAACTGATTTGCCAACTAATAAAAAAGGAATTTGGAAAATATATGAGTCAATAACTTAGTGAGTAGAGAGTTCACAAACAAGTATATTTTTCTAATTTATCCACATTTACTGGAAATTTTGGTATATACTTTTATATAATTATTAGTTCTAAAATGTGATAATACTTTGAAACTGTACTTATTATAATCATGAAATAAATTACAAATCTGATTTCTTGTACTTAAAATACTAATACCGCAAACTGCAAAGCATAAGGATACTGATTAATTTTGATATAGAGTAAATTTGAAATGAATTGTCATCTGATTATAGCATAAGTCGGCATCTCAAATATGTACCTGCATAAACTGAAATTTTTAATTTGAAATCTAATAAGCTATAATATACAGAAAAATCACTCCAAAAAGCACCTTTGAATGATCGTACACATGTATCGGCTAATATTGATGTTGTAACGAGAGGCACACAATATGTTACCATATGAGTAAGCTATTAGGAACGTTATGGCTATACAAGATTAAAGAACGACTATGGAACTCTGAGTGGAAGACATTGATGTATTAGTGGTCAGAGATGATCTTATTTTTCACGAAGAGGTGTGACTTCCAAGTGTTGATGGCAAAGTACGGTTCTTTAAGGATTGTGCAATTTGTTGTGTGATGAGTGTATTTTATACTCTTATTCAGGACTTAAAATAATGATATTTAGTTGTTCTTTTGATGAAATATATCTTAAATTATTGTATTTTGTGTTAAATAAGTAAGACTCAATGGTTGAACAAGAAATTAGAAGAAATAAGGGAAAAATCCTAAAAAAGAGAGAAATCCAGAAGATGGGGGCCAAGTTGCAACAATCCAATAGTTGAATTAGACCATGAATCGAAGATTGAAGATGCTAGGGGTTCAATTGAATGCATTTCGAAGTTAAGAGGGCGAAAATATAGGCTAAAAGGAGGAAAAAGACAATGCGTAGAAGTTCAGGGACAAAAATATGAAAGAACGGAAGAAGGCAGCCAAAATTAAGAGTAAAAAGTTTCATTAGTCACTGAACTTCAATCGTTGTCACGTTGTGGTCACTGAACTTTAATATGCTGCTGATCGATCACTGAACTTGTCCAACGTTACCTCCTTCCGTCACTGACCAGAATTCCGTTTGAAGAGCAACTGACGTGGCTCGACGGAATCCTAATTGGCAACAGACGGCGTGATTTACTTGCCACTTTAGCTGCCTTATGGACTTTTTACTCCACTCCTCACCTTCCCAACACTTCAATTTTGGCACCCCGACATCGAAATCCCTAAATCGAAACCTCCACCCAAATCCCCAATTTAAATCCCACCAAAATCCACTAGAATCGCGAACCCTCCCTGTCGAAAACTCCAAATTGCCTTCCTGCAGAAGCCGAAAACACTTCATGAAGCACATTATGTTCCTCCAACACCTTCAGTTGAACGAGCCCTAAATCATTTCCAAACCTAAATCGCCCCACCTGGAAATGAAGTAAATTTCAGCCAATACAGATCTCGGTAAAGGTAAATGTCAACCCGTAATCTCACCTACAATTTCGTGTCTTGTGAAGCTAAAACACAGTGGAATGAATTTAAACATTTCTCAATTTCTGGCCGCACAAAGTCAGTTGAATTTTTTGACATTCTTTTCAGCAGGTTGTTTGAATAATTACATTCTTTACCTTTCCCATTTTTGCTAAGTGAATACGTCATTTGCTAAGTACATTATTTGCCTTTCCCATGTTGCTTGAGGAGGTTGTTCAGAGCAAAAACTGGTATAATGACATTGTCCCCGAATATAGAATTTTGTTGTATGTAATGCGAGCTTCTCTGGCTCTGTCCTGGAATTGTAGGGAATTAAATCCAAGCATGACCAATTGATTTGTTTTATCTATGATGGTCCAAAATGAATGAAGTCCTAATGATGTATATAGTATTTACTGCTATGAGGGGTGTGTGATTACATGAAGTCTTATAGGAAATTAGCTCCAGTGTCCAGTATTTGCTAAAAGAATCGTGATTGAATAAATTTAACTTCTATACAAGTTTGTAAATCAGTGACTAATTTATTAATGGTTGTTATTACAATTCTTAAAATGTGATCTTTCTTCATTCATTAGTTCGGTTGCACTGCGTTCTTTTTAGTGATGTAATCTGTGCTGGACTATGAGGCAAAAGTGTGAACTTTTTAACTTTGCAGCTCATGCTAGATGTTATAACATTGCTAATTACTTTGTACACATTTTCACTGTTTCAAGTGCAATGGCAGGGAAGAACATGGGAATATGTCACAGTTGTAGGAAGAGTGGGCACTACTTGTCGGACTGCCCAACAAAGAAACGATGTCCAAAATGTAGCCAAGGATTTGAGAAATGTATGGAGGAGGAGAAAAATACTTCAAACATTGGGAGATTGTTCTTATGTTGTACTAACGATTGTGGTCGTTTTGAGTGGAAGGATGAAGAACAGTCTGCTGCGAATTCGAGTTATATTTGCTCGGATAACAATTGTCAAGCTACATATCCATGCCAAGACCTGTCATGTATGTTCAAGACATGTGCTCAAATAATTGAAGAAAAAGACATTAAGATATCCATCAATATTACCATGCGTAAAGGAAAGGGGCGTACGGAGGATAATGGGAAAGGAAAGGGAAAAGTTGAGTGAACTTGTTGCAACTACATGACCAAGTTGAAGAATTTTATTGATTTTGTCAAAATCCATATTTATGTAATCGTCAGTGAACTTGAAGTAAATTATGTATGTTGTAAAACTTCAGTAAAATATCTTCAGGTAAGGATTTTATAGAATCGTTTTTTATTGCATCATTTTATTGCATATTTTCACAGGCTAATTATGGTAGCTAATAGTAGTAGAATAATAATAAAAAAAAACTAATGAACATAAAATAATGACATCCATAAATTTGTCCATAATGTTCCTTACAAAACAAAAACGATGTTCTGTCTCTAGAAATAACTCATCGCATACATTTTGAAGACCCTTTTGTATGTCGGTCATCAATGTCCAACCCCTCCCATTACCAATTTCAATGTCCTCTTGGAGGTACTTCATGAACCATCTCCAAGATTTTGTGTTCTCCTTCTCGACAACAGCATATGCCACGGGGTATATACAGTCATTCACATCCTGTCCCACCGCTGTTAACATAACTCCCCCAAAACAACCCCGCAAATGGCACCTATCAACGCCTACTACTTTCCTGCATCCAATTTTGAAACCGACCTTGCAAGGATTGAAGCATATATAGATACCTTTGAAAACTTGCTCATGTAGGGCTATCATCACAATTGATCCCAGATTTGTCCGAAGTACCTCCGCAGCATATCTCCTTAGAAGTCCGAACTGTTCTTCCATTGTTCCAAACAACAATTCCTTAGCATATTGCCTCATCTTGTTGGAAACATTTCTATTTATCTCCGTCTTCAAATCATCCTTCACCGTCGCTAAAATGGACTTTGTTTTCCAATCAGGATCTGCCTTGAACTGCTCAATGTATCTATTTGTCAAGAAGATATAGTTGCAATGTCTATTGTTTTAGCTCCGTGTGCATGTGTGCTCCGACGTGTATGACTTCACTTGCACTTTCTCCGTCGTACTCAACTTCGAGCCCCATATCCTCCAGTTACACCCCTGTTTGCAAACTCCTTGAGCTCTTTTTCTATCATTACACTTTAACCTCACGTTGTAACCGTTGAGAGCACCATAGGTTCTCACTGCAATCTAAAACTCTTCCATTGACCGAAAGAGTTGTCCAACCTCAAACTTCGAATTCCTCGTATCTGTCTCTGCCAAAAATTCTAGAAAGTGGTAACCAACCTCTTCGTCCGATGAACAAGCCAATACTAACTCCTCGGACGATGGATATTCCAAGTCATCATCTCCCACCTCCCCTAAACTCAGCTCTACTTCATTCCTTACTTCAATCATGTCCGATCCAATTTCAATGTCATCTGTCACATTGCGGTCGTACAATAAATCATCTTCCTCAGAAGCAATGTCAACCTCGGAATGAACGAAATCGGGGTCTTCCTCATAATCTATCATCAAATTAAAAAAAAATGAATTTCAATAACTGCAGTTTATATGAATCACCTATAATTGGAGCTTGTGTAAAATAACACATACCGGAGCTCTAAAATGACACAAACTAGAGCTTAAAATGAATCACCAATATTTACTAGTAGTTTTTAGACAGCAGCATTCTCAGTACGTTTTCGTAATGCATATAAATCAAATGAAAGGTGGGCTTTACCTCCGTGATTTCCCTCCATGTTTGCAAATTGAAACCTCAATCAGATGTGCTGCTATGTGACCGTTCATATGAGGTTAGTGGTGCCAAAAAAGCTCGTCGGCTTGGACGGTTTGGGCTCAGCCCGAAAAAAGCCCGAGTTGGGCCCGGCTCGGGCTCGATGGAACCGCGCCTAGGCTCGGGCTGGCCCGTGATTAATTAAAAAAATTTAAAATAATAAAAAAAAATTTAAAGCTAAAATAGTTGAAAAAAATTTTAAAAAAAATAAAAAATCAAGTCAGCTCGGCCCGCTAATGCTTCGGCCAAAGCTCGGGCCGAGCCTTATTTTTTTGGCCAGTCTCGGCTCTGCTCGGCCCCGAAAAAAGCTCGAGCTGAGCTTGAGCTTTTTCTTTCGGCTCAGGCTCGGCTCGTTGACATAGCTAGGTGAGGTCTTGTGTGGGTGAGCATACTGATTTTCGGACATCATTCGTCAAGTCATGCTGCTGAGGAACGCAATGTGCTTCATGAAGTGTTTTCGGCTTCGGTATGGAGGTAATTTGGAGTTTTCAACAAGGAGGGTTCGCGATTCTACTGGATTTGGGTGGGATTTGAATTGGGGATTTGGGTGGAGGTTTCGATTTAGGGGCCCGTGATTAATTAAAAAAATTTAAAATAATAAAAAAAAATTTAAAGCTAAAATAGTTGAAAAAAATTTAAAAAAAATAAAAAATCAAGCCGGCTCGGCCCGCTAATGCTTCGGCCAAAGCTCGGGCCGAGCCTTATTTTTTTTGCCAGTCTCGGCTCTGCTCCGGCCCGAAAAAAGCTCGAGCTGAGCTTGAGCTTTTTCTTTCGGCTCAGGCTAGGCTCGTTGACATAGCTAGGTGAGGTCTTGTATGGGTAAGCATACTGATTTTCGGACATCATTCGTCAAGTCATGCTGCTGAGGAACGCAATGTGCTTCATGAAGTGTTTTCGGCTTCGGTATGGAGGTAATTTGGAGTTTTCAACAAGGAAGGTTCGCGATTCTACTGGATTTGGGTGGGATTTGAATTGGGGATTTGGGTGGAGGTTTCGATTTAGGGATTTCAATGTCGGGCTGCCAAACTTGAAGTGTTGGAAAGGTGATGAGTGGAGTAAAAAGTCCATATTAGGCTCTGAAGTTGTAAGAAAATCACGCCGTCTATTGCCAATTAGGATTCCGTCGAGCCACGTCAGCTGCTGTTCAAATGAGATTCTGGCCAGTGATGGAAGGAGGGAACGTTGGACAAGTTCAGTGACCGATCAGCAGCATATTGAAGTTCAGCGACCACAACGTGACAACGATTGAAGTTTAGTGACTAATGAAACTTTTCACTGCAAAATTTACATTATGCGGTCGCATAGTGCATTTGGGCATGCAGTTGCATGTCACAATGCGTGAAAAATCAGGTGTTGAATTCTTGAACTATGTGGTCACATCTAGTTGAACTATGCGATCGCATAGTTATAAAATATGGCCGAATCTCAAGCTTCTTTATATGATTAAAACTCAACTTGGCAAGATTTTGGACATTGTCTTTGACATAAACTCGAGCCATATAAATACTAAAATGTCTTCTACACCTAAGAACGTCAAGATTCTTAGAGAAATCCATTGGAAGAAGAGATCAAATTCATATTTGTGAGAGGTTTCAACTGTAGAATTGCAAGAAGATTATCAAATAGAATTCATATCAGAAAATTTGCACAAGGATTGGGAGGATAATTCAAGAGATATTAAGAATCCATCGAAGTCATTCAAGATTTCTCCTTACTTATTCAATTTTTGGGTGATGTTTGTTAAACTTAAAATGATTTCTTGTAAGTTCAATATGTTAGGCTATTTTTTTACATTGTTAGGATGAGATGAACATTTGTTATGAGATTTTTGGTTTGAATAATTAGCTTGACGTTAATTTGTTTAGATGTTTGGATGTTTATTATGATTTAGCTTGCTTTTCAATTAATTGGCAATTAGTTGAATTGTTTGTGGGTGGTTTTATTGTCATCGAGAGGGATAATAGGATCGTTAGCACGTACTAATAAACATTGTGAGGTTTGATAGAGGATAAAAATATACATCTATGCTTCACATGGTTCTTATAGATGTTCTAACTCATTTAATACTTTCTTGTATGTTGGTATCTTTCATAGAGATATAGAAAGATTAGATGTATGATTAGATTTAATTGCTATTAAGAGAAGTTTTTAAATAAATTGGGAACATTGACCAACTTGCATGATAATAATGTGTCATTTTAATTGTTGTACTAAAAATAGAATAATAAGGAGAATTCTATATCTTAAAATGCATCTCACAAATTTGATAAACTTTTAATTTGAATTCTAATTACATGATAAATTAGAATAGATTAATTACAACTCATTATTGCTATTCGATTAAATGTATTATTAGCTTTCTCGTGGGTTCGACACTTAATTCACCATTATATTACGTCATCACAATCCCATACACTTGAGGGTTTTCAAAAGGTCATTGTGCACCAAATGTTTCCTTATTGTTATATGTTTTTATCGTTATTAACATATTAAACTATGGTTCGTATTGCTATATTTCTCGTACGGGGAATACAATGTCCCATGTCATTGCATCTTATGGTTTCATTCTAAATGAGAAAATTTCTAGTACTTCTAAACATGGCCGGCCCTAAAATTTTGGATTCCCTGTATGACATTTTAAAATGGTGCCCATTTCATGTTAAAAAAATATATTGAGAAAAAAAATATACTTTAATAATATTATATCATTGTAAGATTATGATATTTAAACACTGTTTATTTTTTAAAATATTGTGAATAATTCAAAAGTATAAGTAAAATTCAAAAACACCTCATAAACCTCATCAAAATCCATATGTCATCAAGAAGGAATCATCCATGCCACTAAACTCTTTGTGCAGTTTCATATGAGCAAACCTTGAAATTAGAAATATCAAATATTACGTGTAAACTTTGAAATGTAACAAATCAGGTAAAAATATTTCTTCTCACATTTTTAGAAGCAAACTCGCTAATTAAACTTTCGTAATCAATATGTTCTAACAAATCTTGTTCAATATATATCAAAAGTAGGACATTCAATCGTTCTTGTAACAGGATTGATTGTAAATAAGATTTTAATAACTTCAATTTTAAAAAACTTCTTTCGACGGATGCAACAGTAACATTAATTGTCGTAACACTCTATAAGCAATAAATGTAGTCGAAAAGCGATCCAATCTTTTCAAATAAGTCGATATATCAAAAACTATTTTTTTTCTTTTGATAAAAGATTTTGTAAAATTTTTAACTCTTAAAACAAATTTTTGCCGTCGAAATCACAAAAAATTACATGTCTTAGAACAATGTCAAGATGATCACAACATGCTTTCAAATTAGAATCATCCAATACATTTACCTTGCTAGAAAAAAGTAGAATTGAAATTTGTTTTCGTATGAATTGAATTGATTGAACCTTCGTTCAAGTGATCAAATTGCTTGATATACTATATAAAGGAAATAATTGATTATGAAAGAATTTTCAAATGATTGTGTGTCCTCTACAGTAGCATTTTCATCAAAATGTTTCTTCCTACGAATTATATTTTTTCTTCTTTTCCCTTTTCTCTCACATTATTTAAAGCATGATACTATTTTAGAAAATTATAATTAGTCAATTACATTATTCTTAACTTTAGTATCTTATGCAATTGTATATCTCATACCAAGTCAAATGTCTACAATTAATAATGAAAATAGTTAAATACAACACACTGAAATTAGTTATGAAGGAGCCTAAACCATCTGAATCATTCCCCTTGCTCTAATAAAAATACAAAATGTCTTGGTATGATATGTAATTAGGAATAAGAAATACGGCATTGTTAAATAAACTCGTCATTTGTCTAACTTTTAACTCTTTTTTCATTAACATTGTGTCATTTAACTTAACATAATAATTAAAATTTTAAATTTGAAAATTAATAAATATTATATACACACACACAAATAATCAAAATTTTTTGGTGCCCCTATAATGATGAAGCCCAGTGCGATCACTCAACTCGCGCACCTTCAAGGGGCCGCCTTTGCTTCTTAAGCAAGGAAAATCAGTAATTATGTCACTATTTAGTTGACAAGTATATATGTATCTATGTCTGGGTTCCAATTAAGAGCATGTTTGGTTTGGATTAAAATCTGATTTTAATCCAAGTCAAAGTCAAACAATCAATATTAACCACATCTTTCATGGGTCCCACAACTTTTCAACCACACATTTCAAAAATTTTTATCACAATCTACTAAAAATCTAATTTTAATTCCCACCAAACACCCTCTAAATTGTGGGTAGAACACATGTCAACAAATAGTGATGGAGTAGTAAGCATTACATACTCCGGATGTCCTAAAACAAATTTCCAAATGATTGTTAGAGTTTGAAATGATTGTATTACTTGAATTGTGTCATCTGCAATTTTCGGTGATTTAAGGGTATATTTAATGGATATTATTGAGAAAAGAATATATTTTAAATAGCGATATGATGGAAAATATATGGTTAAAAAGTAAGAAAAAATTATTGATATGATGGAAAATATTATTTTATTAAAGAATGTGTGGTTGAAAATGAGTTTTGAAATAATGTATTTTGAAAGAATGCATGTCAAACATGGGCTAAGTAATTAAAACATCACAAACAACAATATTAATCGTGCGTGTAATCTACTATAGTAGTGCATAATCTAGATGTGATGGTAGCTAATATCTTGATTAGATATTTCAAATCACAATGCATAATCTTTCAAATAATACTCAGTTTTGCTTTCAAAATTCAAACATCGTGAACAAACGCATGTGATATTTTTCCTGATTCTTTAAAACTTAACATTTCACTTACTATATAAGAAGCTAGAGTTTATTGCCTTGCACACACAAATATGGCAGACATACCACCTGAATACATGGGAAAAGCTGAATTCTATTTCTTAAAAATGATGGTAGAGGAGATCGAAAATGAATAGACAGAGAGTTCTAATTTTAGATCAGAAAGCTGGTTGCGTGTGATGAGGAAGTTATGCAATATTTATGGCCCAATTTATTCCGTTCGCTTTCTGAAAGCAAGGTTGAGAAATCTTAAGATACGATACATAAAGTTCTCAGAAGTAACAAGCCACGAAGGAGTTTTCTGGAACAAAAGCGAAAATGTCGTTTATGGCAATCAAGAAGTGCGGAAGAAATATAAATTGGTAAATCTCACAAAAAAGTTTATTTCTTGTTCTTCATTTTATAAAGATATATTTTTTTTTTTGTTATGTTACATATCTTATAAACCACATGACTATGTTTTTCTTCTAGAAATCTTATGGATGGACCGGCTTTTACATTGGTGAGGAGCATTTTGACCTTATTCGCCAAATCTTCGAGAGTGGAGTTAAGTTCAACTAAAGCAAAACCCAACAAGGGTACTAAAACCTTGTATCTGGGCTTCAAATCTCTTGATCTCTGCCTGTCTCTTTCGAGTATCAAGCAAACTGCATCTGCCTTGTGTAATAAATAAAGTGAAGGCTTGTAATTTGTTATAATATTTCCATGCATACAAGATGGAAATCTCTGTATTGGAATAGAAATAATATTTGTCCTATTAAGTGTTAAATGCTTTTGTTATAATTGTGTCTTCCTACAAGCAATTTCAGACAATTGGAATTCAATCCTGTCCATCATATTATTCATATATCAGAACTCAAAAAAACAAGAAATATTCCCTTCACCAACAGATAAATATGGATAACAAATCACACCATATTCCAAACTCTTATATGTTCATCTATCCTTATTAGATGTGAAATTTTACACTTGACTTGTGTGGGCGACATGGCCTTTAAGGTAGAGGCTTGATTGCAGACAGTTGTGCCTGTATTTTGAGCCTTTGCTCATAATTGGAAAAATTTACAAGCAGTTATATTTTAGGACTTTGTTACTTGTACGTAAAAAGATGTACATAATAAATTACATAATATGAAGTGAAGTAAAAAGATTGGATGAAAAAAGTTGATTGTTTAAATTGTCAAATGATAAAATATTATGTGACATTATGTAAATCTTGATGTACCTTAGTTTGACTTGGTAATCTAACTGGTCAAGTTTTTTAACGAGAAAATGGTTTTTTTACAAAATATATTTAACCAATATGTAAGGGGGATAATATTTAACAAGTAACAAAGTTCTAATTTTTTTCACTCTTTGAAAGAATAAGCACATTTTGTGAATGATAGACAGAGACTCGAAGTCCATAAACTCTTCGCGAAAAGTTAAAGAAAAAGGTGAATTTTGAGACGATGTTTTAATTAAAATAAGAACAAAAAAGTGCATTTTGAGACTTTCCAAGCTTTCAGCAGTCCCTCCACAATTCCAGAGTACCATTATAAACGTGTCCATTTCCATGGCCATGAATACTTTCCAAGCTCTCAGCAGTAGTTCTCCCACATTATTCCCTCCATAATTCACAGTTAGTTCAAAGAAAGTGCTTGCCTGTCATCCAGTCAAATTGGGCGAGATATGTCATCTGCACGTTTGTTACATATTTTCTGCCTCATCTGAAAGATTATTGATTCAAAGAGGAAAAATTGAAGTTACCCGATTTGCAATTGAACTCGTCGGATTTGCACAAACTTACCGATTTTGCCAAGGTTACCGTATTTGCACAAAACTTACCGAATTTGCACAACGCATACCGGATTTGACAGAATGATCTGTTTTTTGAGAGAAGAAGAAATGGAGAAAAGAAGCACACATAGCTATATTTCTTTACTGAATATATAACTTACAAAACACTTGATTGTCAACAACTTCTACCTACTCCAATCTATCAAGTTGACAACAATATATAAGACCATACTTTGACAACTTACAAAAGTTAAACTACCAATTATAGTACCTAAATCACATGACATTGGTTACAAAATTCAGCATTCAAATGATGATAAAAAACGTGACAGCCAAAGTGACAACCAAATTCAACATTCCTCTTTGTCACTTTTGCTGAAAATACCAAGATTGTTTCTCAATGTTTCAAACATTATCTTACCTAAAGACTTTGTTAATATGTCTGCAAGTTGATCATCAGATTTGCAATTCACCAGCTTTATCTCTTTTTGTTCCTGAACTTCTCTGATTGAATGGTATTTGATTTTGATGTGTTTGGTTCTACCATGGAAGAGTTGATTCTTCACCATAGTAATTGTGGACTGATTATCACAATAGATAACTATGGCCTCATCTTGCTCGAACTTCAGTTCTTCTAACACCTTCCTTAGCCAAATTGCTTGATTGGTAGCTTCTGGAGCAGCTAAGTATTCAACTTCAGCTGTTGATTGTGCCACGATTTTTTGTTTCACAGAATTCCAGCATATGATACTTGAATCAACATAGAATATGTAGCCAGAAGTGCTCTTCATATCCTCAAAACTCCCTGCCCAATCACTATCAGCAAAGCCGGTTAACTTGCACAATTCTGACTTCTTAAACCAGATCCCAATTTCTTCAGTTCCTTTGGTATAACTCAGAACTCGTTTGACTGCTTGAAAGTGCAATTCACTAGGCTCCTGTCTAAACCTTGATAGAAGATTTACAGCATATGTAACATCAGGTCTGGTTGCTGTTAAATACATCAAACATCCAATCAAACTTCTATAAACCTTTACATCTATCTGCTTTGCACCATCTTCCTTCAACAATTTTTCATTCTGAACTAATGGTATGCTAACAGCTTTGTAGTTTTCCATGTTAAACCTCCTTAGCACATCATTTTCAAACTTCATTTGACTGATAAAAATTCCTTGCTGATCTGGATAAATCTCCATTCCTAGGAAGTAATGCATCTCACCCAGATCAGTTATTTCAAAAATCTTCTTCAATTTATCTATCAATTCTCTAATTGATTTGTTGCTACTACTTGTGATCAAGAGATCATCAACATAGAGTGCTATGATGACCATTTCTGCTTCCACTTGTTTTAAATACAGAGTTTGTTCATTTAAACTCTTTGTAAAACCAAGATAACCAAGGTGATCATCAATTCAACTATACCAGGCTCTTGGAACTTGTTTCAAGCCATACAAAGCTTTCTTTAATAGATAAACTTTATCTTCACTCTCTTCTATATGAAGCCTTCAGGTTGCTCTATGAAAATCTATTTATTCAGATAGCCATTTAGGAAAGCTGATTTGACATCTAATTGGTAGATTTTCCAACCACTTTAAGTCGCAATTGCCATAAGCAATATGATAGTCTCATATCTAGCAATAGGGGCAAAAGTATCAGTGTAGTCAACACCAAACTGCAGCGCATAACCTTTAACAACCAGTCTGGCTTTTAGTTTGTTAACTGAACCATCTGGATTTAGTTTAGTCCAATATACCCATTTTACTCCAATAACTTTCTTGTCCAATGGTCTATTGCTAGTTCCCAAGTTTCATTTTTTTCAATCATCTTGATCTCTTCCTCCATTGTAGCCATCCAATCAGGTGATTTAGATGCTTCATCAAAGTTTGCAGGTTCAACTATAGCAGCATTACATCTTGCATAAATGTCTGCAAGAGGTCTCATCTTTACTCTGCCATTGTCTATATCTGAATCACCATCTGATTCTAACTCATCTTCAATGATTCTTCCTTCTCTGTTTTGAGGAATCAATCCACTTGGTTTCATTTTTTCAATAGAACTTTCCTCTCAATTCCACATAACTTCTTCATTCACCTTGATATCTTTTCTGGAGATTACATTTTTTGTCAGAGGATTGAGCACTTTATATCATTTAGCATTGTTGCAATAACCAACAACTATCCCAACTTCAGCCTTATCACTTAGTTTATCCCTTTTTGTATCGGGAATATGAGTGTAACAAACACTCCCAAATACTTTCAGATTTGAGATATTTGGTTTGACATCATACCGGCCTCATATGGAGTCTTCTTCTCCAATGCTTTTGTTGGCAAACGGTTAATGAGATAGACTGTTGTGTTGACTGCCTCTACCCAGAACTCTTTCGGTACTTTCTTCTCAATCATAAGCACCTAGCCATCTCCATTATCGTCCCTTTTTTCCTTTCACTCACACCATTCTGCTGAGGGGAATAAGGAATGGTTAATTGATGCTTAACTCCTTCAGCCTTACAGAAATCATCAAACTGCCTGCAGCTGTACTCAGAACCATTATCAGTTCTTATAGCCTTTATATTGCATCCACTTTCATTCTCTACCATGTTTTTAAATGTTTGGAATATAACAGCAGCCTCAGACTTAGCCTTTAAAAAATAAACTCAACACATCAATAAAAATGATGAAGTACCTGCTACTATTCAATGTAGTGGTCTTCATTGGTCCACAGATATCTGAATGTACTAATTCAAGCTTAGTTGTGGCTCTCCTTGATAGATTTTTTGGAAATGGTAGATTGGTTTGCTTCCCAAGTTGACAAACATCACACTCACGCAATTCATCCTTGATTTCAGGCAGATTCTCAACCAAACTGAACTCATTTAATTGCCTCAATGAATTGTAACTAACATGGCCAAAACGTTTATGCCATAAAGTAGAATTATCCAAGATAGAAGTGTCTACTTGTGTGGTGATGTTTTTCCAATCAATAGGAAAGTTTCTATTTCTCATTTGAACTGTCATTAACTCCTTTCCAGTTTCATCTAATATAGTTCAGGCTTTTTCTTTAAAAATCAAGGCATGATTTTTCTCTAACAATTGCCCTACACTAATTAGATTTTGATCTATCGCATGCACATATAAAACATCGGGAATATGTTTAATACATGTTGAAGTCTGAATAGTAATCACTCCTATGCCTTTCACTTCCACAAAATCTCAATTTCCTACTTTAACTCTGGATTGTAGGCTTTATTCAGTTCCACGAAAATACTGGAGTCTGCAGTCATATGGTGAGTGCAATCACTGTCCAATAGCTAAGTTTCAACCTTCATGCAAGCCTTGATAGCAGAGAATAGATGCTCATCTAGCATTTCATCCTGATTTTCTGCCATTTTTGCTTGCTACTGAGGTTGTTGTTTCCCCCTTTTATTTTTGCACACCTTTTCAATATGGCCAAATTGTTTGTAACTTCTACACTGGACACCAGGCCTATACCAACACCATTTTGGAGAATGGCTCTTTCTTTTACAATGAGGACAATGTACAAACTTGTTCTCTTTGTTTCCAGTTCTGCTGCCTTCAGGTTCCTTCTTTTCAACATGAGGTTTCTTCACACCAAAACTCGTTTGAGCTTTGTATTTTCCTTTAGCAAATATGGTTCCTTCTGTTTGTTTTCACGCCTCATCATCCTTCTTTGTTCAGTTTCCTGCAGTGCATTCACCAATTCAGCCATGGTTATAGATGACAGGTCTCTAGAATCCTCCAGTGATGATATCTTAGCTTCAAACTTCTCAGGAAAGCTTATTAAAACCTTCTTCACCACTCTCTTATTTGGTAAATTATCTCCCAGAAGTCTGATTTGATTTACAATCTTCATCATCCTATCTGAAAAATCATTTACAACCTCCGTGTCCTTCATTTTCAAAGTCTCAAATTATCTTCTAAGGTTGAGTACTTGCATCTGCATTGTTCTTTCATTTCCTTGATATTCTTCTTTCAGAACATCCCAGGCCTCTTTTACTATCTCACAAGTCATGATTCTTGTGAAGATAGTATCTGAAATGGCAGATTGAATGCAAGAGAGTGCTTTGAATTTTTTTGCTACATCTTCACTATACTGCTTAATCTGAGCCACGGTTGGATTCGCTCTCAACGAAGGAGGCTCAACTCTAGTATCAGTTATCTCCCACAAATCATAGGCTTTGAGGTAAGCCTTCATCTTTGCAGCCCAGAAGTTGTAGTTTTCTCCGGTGAAGGTAAATGGTAATGGTGCTGAGAAGCCACTTGAAGCCATTGGTTATTTTGTTAATTAAATATACCTTTGCTGATTGTTTTTTTAATCTGCTACTCATGCTCTTCTTCTTCGTCTTTCCTTCTTTCAATCCCTTTTATAAGATCAAAGGGGCTCTGATACCATGAAAGATTATTGATTCAAAGAGGAAAAATTGAAGTTACCGGATTTGTAATTGAACTTACAGGATTTGCACAAATGCGAATTTGTACTAACTTACCGATTTTACCAAGGTTACCGTATTTGCACAAAGCTTACCGGATTTGCACAAAACTTACCAGATTTGACAAAATGATCTATTTTTTTAGAGAAGAAAAAATGGAGAAAAGAAGCACACATAGCCATATTTCTTTACTACATATATAACTTACAAAACACTTGATTGTCAACAACTTCTACCTACTCCAATCTATCAAGTTGACAATAATATATAAGATCATACTTGGACAACTTACAAAAGTTAAACTACCAACTATAGTACTTAAATCCATGACACTGGTTACAAAATTCAGCATTCAAATGATGATAAAAAAGTGACAGCCAAAGTGACAACCAAATTCAACACCCTATCCTTTGTGTATATTTTTAAATTTTACTTTTATCTTCTTAACTAGTTCTATATCTGAACGATTAAAATATTTAAGTCATTTATTAGACAACTTATTATACAATGATCCTACTTTCTTTTCTAAATCTTTAATAAAATGTCTAGCATAATTCAAAATTCCCAAAACGACTTGTAATTTTTTAGCTTCTTTTCTGGAAACTGTAGAATTGTTTGTACTATATGTGGCTGCAACTAATTTTTTCCTTCTCCTAAAACTATTCCTAAAAATTCAAATTTTGGTTTATTTATTTCCATTTTCTTTTTACTTATAATTAAATTGTTTTCTATAAACTTGTTTAAAACTATTTCTAAATGCTTCATATGTTCTTTTTGATTTTTTCCTATGTACCAAAATATTATCTATATGCACAAAAATGAATGTAAAAAAATTAAAAATACTATCCATCTTTCTTGGAAAAATAGAGGGTGCATTTTTTTAACTAAAAGGCATGACTAACCACTTACAATGTTCTATTGGTGTAGTAAAATTAATTTTTTTGACTCAGCCTGGCTCGCTTAGGATGAAGTGTGGCTCAACGGGCTACACGGGCTGGCTCGGGCCGATGTCCCAAAATGGGGTTCAGCTCGAGCAGCTCAGTGGTCCCGACCCACAAACCAGCTCAGCCCGAGCTTTTCTCGAGCCGAGCCACGAGCCGCCTGAGTCGACAAGTCACTTTGACATTCCTACTACCTGCCATATGACCTGTATGGTATCTAAAATAAAAAATAATTTCCTCTCTTGTATGCTTCCATTAAAATTACAATTGAAAATAATATTGCAGGCTAGTTTTAGCTTTTGCGGGCTAGTTTTGATATGGGTCCCTTAATTTCTTCTTTATGATGAGGTGGAGGTATACGGGTGTGCATTTTGTATGGAAACTTTTAGAAAAGAGTAGTGCTTGATGTACAATGATTTTGACATCATTGTTGACAACATGCCACATGGCATGTTATCATTTGGCAGTTTAAAAAACAACTCATTATTTCAACCAATACTTTTTTGTCACGACCAACATTGTCAACAATGTTGTACAAAAACATTGTACAAATAGCATAATTCTTTAGAAAAAGCTGGAGTCTAAAAGGGTGACATGGTGTAGGGATTACCAAAATGTACAACCACGCTACACAGCTAGAGTCAATGAGATTTTATTTCCAAACAAACACTTGGCAAGTTCTCATTTGATAGTGGGGAAAAGTACACATATAAACACTCAATCACATATTGCCATATCAGTTTATTTTTTATCCTTGTTTTTTAACCCTGTTTATTTAGCATTATTCCCCAAATGTATAATACCAATAGCTTTATCAATTGTATAATATCCGACAATTTGTGCGAGAAAGGGAACTATAAATTTGGATAGCATGGTATCTGGGGTTAAATACACCAATGGCCACAAGGCTTAAAGTTCAAATATAACAATTATTTTATTCAAATTGAACATATATAATTTTATTATAAGAATAAATTAGACTCATCAAATGACATTGTTGTCAAGTTTTGTATAATTCAATGGAAGGTCACATAGGGATGGCAATTCGAACTGTGAAAACCGAAAATCGCGGTTAACCGAACCGAATGGGACGAAAAAAATCGAACTGATGGTGCAATGGGGCGATTATGGTTTTGATTTTAATGAACCGCTTCATTTAGGGGCGGGTATGATATTTAGCTTTGGTGCACCAAACCAAACCGATTACCCGTTAAAAAAAAAAAAATTCTGGGCAATTTTATTTTTGGGCTTCCCAAAATTCTGGCCCAATTAATAGGGAAAATTGCGGCCGCGGTCCCAAACCTTTCATTTTGTTGCAGATTACACCCAAACCTTTAATTTTTGCAGCCGAAGTCCCAAACCTTTATATGTAATAGCAGCGTCGGTCCCAAACATTTACTTGTTGCGGTAGAAGTCCCAAATATTTGTACATAATTGCAGCGTCGGTCCCAAACCTTTGTATGTAATTGCAGCGTCGGTCCCAAGCCGTGAATTCCGTCCGTAAAACCGTTAGTCAACGTTGAAACAGTAATTTTGACTCGAACAAATTACAGCACCGGTCTCAAACCTTTCATTTTGTTGCAGATTACACCCAAACCTTTCATTTTTGCGGCCGAAGTCCCAAACCTTTATATGTAATTGCAGAATTGGTCCATTTCCAGCTTTTTTTTTTTTTTTTTTTTTTTTTAAAATGGAAACAAATTTCATAACCAATTATTAAAAAAAAAATCTTTAATGAACAATTTTCATGTAAAACGAAATCAAACGAACACTAAACTTTGATGAAAAAATAGTTTTTGAGCAAATTTTTTTTTTTTTTTAAATTTTTGGCAATGGTAACAAATTTCATAACCAATTGTAAAAAAAAAAAATCACTTTAATGGACAATTTTCATGTAAAATAAAATCAAACGTGAACAAAAAAAAATCTAAAATTTCAAAATTTTTCCGGGAGGAAAATTATACGAATCAAACACATTTAATTAACAATTCCCTAGAAAATGATTTTTAGGCAATTACTTTCCCTGAAATTCATTTTCTTTCCACCAATTTTCCACAATTGCAATCAAACGGAATCTAATTTTGACTCAAATGATAACTTAATTGATGCGCAAAATTGTCAAAACAAGTTATTAAAAAAATGTTTTTCTTCTTCAAATCACTTTAATAGACATATTTTACATGACAATTGTCTATTAAAGTGTTTTTTTTTTTTTTTTTGCAATTGGTTATGAAATTGGTTACTATTGCCAAAAAGTTAAAAAAAAAAAAATTTGCTCAAAAACTATTTTTTCATCAAAGTTTAGTGTTCGTTTGACTTCGTTTTACATGAAAATTGTTCATTAAAGTGAATTTTTTTTTTTTTTTTTACAATTGGTTATGAAATTTGTTTCCATTGCAAATAAAAAAAAAAAAAAAGCTGGAAATGGACCAATGCTGCAATTACATATAAAGGTTTGGGACTTCGGCCGCAAAAATGAAAGGTTTGGGTGTAATCTGCAGCACAATGAAAGGTTTGGGACCGGTGATGTAATTTTTCCGAGTCAAAATTACTGTTTCAACGTTGACTAACGGTTTTATGGACGGAATTCACGGCTTGGGACCGACGCTGCAATTACATACAAAGGTTTGGGACCGACGTTGCAATTATGTACAAAGATTTGGGACTTCTACCGCAACAAGTAAATGTTTGGGACCGACGCTGCTATTACATATAAAGGTTTGGGACTTCGGCTGCAAAAATTAAAGGTTTGGGTGTAATCTGTAACAAAATGAAAGGTTTGGGACTGCGGCCGCAATTTTCCCCCAATTAATATTAACTAAACCTTAACCCAATAACCCAATCCCCAGCCCACTGCCCAGTAGCCCAATTCAATGTAAAATGCCCTACACGTAATTAAAACAGCAAAACCCTTACCCATGTAATTACACTCTCCAGAAGACCAAACCTGAAACCACTTCTCTTCATCTCTTAAATCTTCCACTCAAATCCGTCGCCGATAGACGACCTTGCCAGTTTCTCCCTCACAGGTTGTCGCTTGAGTTGAAGTTAAAGCCAAAGAAATCACTTGTTCCGATAAAGAAATGGCAGAAGACCCAGTCGATGCTACTATAGAAAAGGTTTCTTCGTTGCTTTTCTTAATTTATTTACTAATGGTGCGAACTCATTTTGATTACAGTTCACATCTCATATTTTGTTGTAGATTTGCCAACAATTCTGATTCATTTTGGCGTTTCCTAGAATTTATAACGTTAAATATGATGTTATTATTTATTTGGAATTTTCGACTCTGGATTTCTCTCTGAATTTTTCCTACCTGGTTATTATTCTTTTCTACTTTTTAGGTTGCCAATATAAAAGTTCATGTTTATTGTAAATTTTGATGCCCAACATGTGGTCGTCATCCTCGTCGAAATAAAGGCACCTTGAATATGCTAATCACCCACAAATCTGTTAATCTGTGAATGGATATCATGTTTCTTTTAAACCCAACCGTTAGATTTGCCATATCTGTGTAGAGTTGGATCTCCAGCATTATGGACTGTGATTTAGAAATATATTTTGATTTCATGCCAAAATTGGATGTTATAAATAAATGGTTGGTTTGATGTTTAGATGAGATCTATGAAAGAATTTGTCCTTTTGTCTTTTTGTTCAGTTAGGCTGGGTTGTAGGCAGATTGATTTCAAGAAATTTGTGTTTGGATTGTGTTTCAATTTTAAGTTTTACTTTCAACGGCTATTGATTTGAAAGATTTGTTCTTGAATAAAGAATGTGTTTGGATATTGTTTGCTAAATTTGCTTAGTATTGTTTTTTGTTTTTTATTGGTTTTTCTTCATAATTTTTTTTTCTCAATTTGACGTTTGGAATTTGAACTTATAAAAAATAATTCATTTTCGTGGTTATTAACCGAATTGAACCGAACCGAATCGAGATACGAAACGAATCGAACCGAACCGACTTACGTGGTTATGGTGCGGTTATGGTATGACCAAAAATTTGGTGGTGCGGTTATGGTTTTGGCCGAACCGACCCCGAACCGAACCGTTGCCATCCCTAAGGTCACATTCTTAAATTTTTATAATTAGACTTGCATTAAACCAGCTTAAACCTACAACTATTATTTTGTTAAATTAACTATCACAATTCAACAACTACCATAAAGGCCAAGTTGACAATATTCTTAACAATGGGTTGCAGGTTCGAATCTCCTTTGGTACTATCCCCATTGACTTTGGCAAATATTATGCAATAAATTTGTTCGAAAGGATTCGAACCTGGGACGTCCATTATGCATATACAAGCTTTAACCAACTGAGCTAATGGTCTGTTTGATTGCAAGGGTAGAAAGAAAATGAATTTCAGGGAAAGTAATTGCCTAGAAATTGTTTTACAGGAAATTGTTAATTAAGTGTGTTTGATTGGTATAATTTTCTGGTTGGAAAATTTTTAAATTTTGTGTCCATTTGGCTTAGTTTTACATGAAAATTGTCCATTAAAGTGATATTTTTTTCTACAATTGGTTATAAAATTTGTTTCCATTACCAAAAAGTTAAAAAAAATTTCTAAAAAATTTCTAAAAAAATCATTTTTTAATCAAAGTTTAGTATTCGTTTGGTTTTGTTTTATATGAAAATTGTCTATTAAAGTGAATTTTTTTTTATAACTAGTTATGAAATTTGTCTTCATTGGCACAAAAAAAAAAATGACAACAGCCACCTGGTGGGAAAAGTTTTTCCCTAAAAACAAGGAAATAAGGCGCGTGGGGTGGGGGGTGGAAAAGCTTTTCTTGACCAAATTTCTCCCATCAAACATCACTTTTGCATGGAAATGGAAAAACCTTTCCATTTTCCAAGGAAAAGGTTGTGTATCAAATACAACCTAAGAGAAGTTTGAGAGTAAAATGAATTACTAGTAATATATCCTAAAATTTAATCTATTGTCAAAAAAAAAAAAAAAATATATATATATATATATATATATATATATATATATATATGTCGACGGATCCAGCACGGGCAGTCACAGGTGCTCGTCGGGTGTTGGATCTGTCCCTGACTGGGTAGCCATGGTGACACTAAGTATAAAATTGTGTGGCAATAGTGATACTAAACATAAAGTTGAGTGGCCATGGTAAAACAAAATAATAGGTGGCCATTGTGATACTAAGTTTAAAGTTTAGTGGCCATTTGGGTATTTAACCGTAGTATCTGAGATGCAGTTTTTGTTTCATAAATTCAGGTGCGTTGATTGTTCTTTTAGCAAACCACCCACATACCCACCCACCATTTCTCCTCCAAGATACCTATCCAATCATTTACATTCACTTCATTTGAACAATCACAATTTTTATCTTAATTTTCGAGATTTTTACAAGATTTGAAACGAAGTCGAAAATATTGCATTTTTATTATCATTTTGAATTATTCACGACCTAGTTTTCTTGTCATTAACAGCGTTTCGTATGTTGTAACTGTTTTGCTATATCTATATTCGTAATTGTGAAATTTGTGATCAATTATGTGTTAATTGTGATCGATTGTGACTTGATTACATATCACAGTTAAGATTGACTTGGTCACAGTCAATCACATTGAATAAAAATTTGGTCACAATTAGGCACGAATGACACATGTCAGTGATTATATAAAGTGACTTGAAATTTTTCTAGATGGGTGTGGTGGTGTGGGGCAGGGTGGGGGTGGGCGTAGGGTAGGATAGGATGGTTCCGCGAGGTGGGGTGTAATCTTCAATTTTTGATTTCTAAAAAAAATTGGGAGGTGGAGGTAGGTGTGTGGTGAGGGTGGGGATGGGGATGGGGATGGGATTGGTAGATCCATGGGCTGCGGGTGTGATTTTCAGTTTTAAATTATTGGAGATTTTTTGGGAGGTGGGGTGGGGTGGGGTGGGGTGGGATTTTCAGTTTTTAATTTGGAAATTTTGAGGGTGGTGGGAATAATTATATATATTTTTAATTGGACTGAATTTTCAAATTAACGGTAAGACTGAATTGATTTTGAGCTAGTTTGTCAACATTTTTGAAATGTCAAAAATTGTTTTTAACATATTTGAATAATTTTTTAAAAGTATTTTATCCGATTGAGAAGGCTTCATAAGGAAGTTGGAACTCTTTACAATAAGTGGAAGTGAAAAAAGAAACACCGTCAAACGGGCCTTTGTATTTTATTTATTGTCCACACTAAAAAATATAATAAAATAAGTTGACTGAGAAAGCTATTTGCTAGATCCAAATATTGACGAACATTAAATGGAAATAAATAGAATAGTAGCATATGAAACAGTAGGCCTACTATTTTTTAATTTTTTTATCAGGTTAATAAATTTTTATTGATCAAAATTGAGTACAAATACTACGGGCATACCTAGTGGTGGCAATCGAGCCGAGCCGGTTCGTCGGCTCGTGTGCTCGGCTCGTTGCCACCGAGCTACGAGCCGCTCGGACGAGCCGAGCGACGGGCTCGCTAGGGCTCATCCAAAAATTCATTTTTTTTTTAAAAAAAAATGCATATCTTATTTATATAAAAAAAAAAAAAAAATACCCGAACCACGAACTAAAGCTCGGCTCGGCCCATGAGCCGCACACACGAGCTCATGGGCCTAGCCGAGCTCGTGGGTCAATGGGCCGAGTCGGCTCGACTCGACCCATTGACATCTCTAATAATTTTCGCATACCCGGACATTCAAAATTCCCCTAGAGGATATCTGTTGGGGTAAATGTCCCGATTATCCAATCGCACAAGATAATACCGAATGCAAGAACAGAAGTTTGGTCACCCAGTTCGGCAATAGCCTACTCTGGGGGCTCAGATGTAATATAAACCCGTCACTATGCAAGAAAGAGAGTTAAGTTCGAGTACAACAATCGGATCCAACACAAAGATCATCGATCTGTCAAGATCTCACAATACTACCACCTTTTTAGAAAACACAACTTACAATATTAAATACGATTCTGTCCATAATAGTACATAACCATGCTGCCCGAACATGCTGGAGTACTGTAGGCCACATTTCGTTTCCCAATTATAGTAAAAACCAGCGACTATGAACAGATAAAGCTGTTGGCGGATTTCCATGCTTCAACATTGATGGTACAGCAGGGCTGATTACATTTCCCAAATTGCGTAACAAAACAGCTGACCAAGAACCTGCTTCTTCAAGACATATAGGCCGCCGAATGGTACCATATTACCCACTGCCTATTACCCACTGCCTATATTTCCCAAAATTAGTTCCAGACATCCAATTCAAGGTGAACTTCCAGCTGTTGTAATGGATACAGGAACCATTTCCAACCATTTCCCCTACACTACAGGCAGTTCTCGATCGACGTCAACGAAAATATGAAGATGAAATTCTCATTCATTGGAAGGGACTCTCACCTGCAGAGGCGACTTGGGAAAATCTTGCTGCTGTGCAAAAGCAATTTCCTAACCATAGCCTTGAGGACAAGGCTGTTTTTTAAGGGGAAGGGAGCTGTTACGTGTCTTTCTTTCTAATTATTGCTTTATTATTTTCTAGTTGTTGAATAAGTCTTATTAATCTTGTTTTAGTTAAGCTAGTATTACGGGAAGAACTGTTCTTCTCCTATTTGGTTGGGTACGTTGTTTGGTAACTGTTTCTCCTATTTTGTTGATGTTCGTTATGGCAGACAAGGCTATTTAAAAGCCAAGTCAGTTCATGAATAAGATATGTTATCAATTTTCTTCATATACTTGGTATTTGTTGGAGGTCAAAGGTTCCTCAGTTAACCTTAAACAGCTTTAAATTTCTAAACATCATCATAGGTAAGAAAGGAAATACACAGTACGTACCAATATCATGGTTCTCACAATTTTGATTTGTTAGCATATTCAGGTATTCAAAATGCAAATGGTTCAAATTTGACAAGTAGGCAATGAAATAATTGTGGTGTCTTACGTATGTGAGGCAAGGCCTTTGCCTTGGTGTTTTTTGATGCGTGAACCATATAAAAATTCAGTATAAATAAAAATGTGAAAAACGTTTATAACGATTCACAAATCATCTTGAAACTTCATGGTAAAAAAATATCAAAATCAAATTCTGAAAGTTAATAGCTCGTACACATTAATAAACACGACTAAATACTATATAGCCTATGTTACCTAATGAACCACGTATTGTTTGAAGGAGAACATTGTTGTTTGAGGACATCTCATTTAAATATAGTGAATAAAATCAGTTTTTATACGCTTAACTCAATTAAATATCTAGTGAATCAAGTTTGTGAGACATCTCATTCGCTCACCAATCGTGAAAATCCACGACCTCATATTTATAACTATCAAAAATAAGTAATGCGATTTTTACATTTTAATCTTTTTCAACTTATAATTGAAAAGACAATTGATTTTGAAAGTAAAAATACACTATAAATGAATATTTTCAAAGTTTGAGGTTGGCAAACATTGAACTTATAGTACAGTTTTGTCATTGAACCATTTCATATTTGCTCTGTTGGGTGATGCAGTTACAATTTGCATATCGCCATGCAGTGTTGGTTCCAACAGTGTCTATTTTTTAAAATCAACCTTATCTATTTTTACTTGCGCCGATCCCATTTTGCTATAAAGTCTAAATCCTTCTACATCACATGAGTTGTTGATCCTCTATTATAGGTTGTATTAATTCACTTTTTGATAGAGCAGGAATGAACCACCAGATGCAACATCAGGTTGCGTCCCTATATAAGGGTAGGGGGTATTCCTTCCCAAACTTCATAACACACGCTTCTTCTCATTTCGGCCAAAAGAAATATGAATTTGGAAATGTTCAATTATTATGTAAAAATATATTTTTACATATCTAGAGGTCAAGTGGATTTCCAACACAAAACAGCATGTTGTTTCTTGATAAGAATATCTGTCAAAAAAATGCTTTTCAAAATTCATTTTTAAGTAGACCATTGGACCTTACCGATCTTTACAACTACACACACTTTCAACCTGATGTAGTAGGTAATATGATAATGGATCCAAATTTAAACATGGACCAGATGAATGCCATTGAGGTTCCATTGGACCTTACCGGTCTTTACAACGACATAAACTTTCAACTGGATGTAGCTAATATGATAATGGATCCAAATTTAAACATAGAGCAGATGAATGCCATTGAGGTTCCGGTTACAACGGTGGCAAATATGACAGATTTAGAAAGGATGGACTTGGTTAGAGCAAAGAATTTGAACTTACCCCTTCAAGCAAAGGTTCCTGAAATCGATTTATTTAGTTACACACCGGAGCCCTATCAAGTACACACATATTTACTGCATTATTTTTAGTTGGAAAAAATTGTGATTGATAAAAATGTTGTCTATTTTTCTCGAAATCATTTTCCAGATAAAAATTTCACTGAGATAAAAACCTTGAATTTATTTGATAAACAGTATTGTATGGAAACAACATTTGGGGCTTTGTGAGAATTGCAAATCGGGGAACACAAAAAGGTAGAGTTGTTCGTACAGGTGTTTCGGGTGCTAAAGTTGGTTTTTGAAAATTAGATCATGGTGTTACTCATATTGAAGGTGTTCAACCCACCTGTACATCAGACTGAATGGACTAAGAGAAAGTTGAGATTTATCTCAGGTCATATGGAAACAAGACGGCCTACTACCTGGAAGATAGATGAATACACATGGAATGATAATCGATATTGGATTGTATGCTGCTAGGTTAGTTTGTATAGTAATAAATAATAAACAAAGAATTAAAGAAAACAATTAATAAGCTAGCAGCATACAATCCAATATCGATTATCATTCTATGTGTATTCATCTATCTTCCAGGTAGTAGGCCGTCTTGTTTCCATATGACCTGAGATAAATCTCAACTTTTTCTTAGTCTCTTCAGTCTGATGTACAAGTGGTCCAGGTTGAACACCTTCAATATGAGTAACACCATAATCTAATTTCCAAAAACCAACTTTAGCACCCTAAACACCTGTACGAACAACTCTACCTTTTTGTGTTCCCCAATTTGCAGTTCTCACAAAGCCACAAATGCTGTTTCCATACAATAGTGTTTATCAAATAAATTCAAGGTTTTTATCTCAGTGAAATTTTTATCTGGAAAATGATTTCGAGAAAAATAGACAACATTTTTATCAACCACAATTTTTTCCAACTAAAATAATGCAGTAAATATGTGTATACCTGATAGGGCATTCGGTGTGTAACTAAATAAATCGATTTCAGGAACCTCTGCCTGAAGGGGTAAGTTCAAATTCTTTGCTCTAACCAAGTCCATCATTTCTAAATCTGTCATATTTGCCACCGTTGCAACCGGAACCTTAATGGCATTCATCTGCTCCATGTTTAAATTTGGATCAATTATCATATTAGCTACATTCGATTGAAAGTGTATGTCGTTGTAAAGACCGGAAAGGTCCAATGGAACATCAATGACATTCATCTGGTCCATGTTTAAATTTGAATTCATTATCATATTACTTACATCCGGTTGAAAGTGTATGTTGTTGTAAAGACCGGTAAGTTCCAATGGTCCACTGAATAATGAATTTTGAAAAGCATTAAGAAAAATGTCATAGTCAGGGGGCGGAGGAGGAAACTGAAGATTTGCCTGTAGATTTTTTGACAGATATTCATCGGCATTACCAATAATGTTTATCAAGAAACAACATGTTGTTTTGTGTTGGAAATTTACTTGACTTCCAGATATGTAAAAATATATTTTTACATAATAATTGAACATTTCCAAATCCATATTTCTTTTGGCCAAAATGAGAAGAAGAGTAAAGCGTGTGTGTTATGAAGTTTGGGAAGTGTTAAATATATAATATAATATGGAATATTTTTCATTATATTATTTCCTCTTAGTGCAAGATTATTTTCTATAGTAGTTGATTGTGTAATCTTTTCTTTCATGTTTATTTTCTTTTACAGTTATTTGTAACCCTATAAATAGGGTCTTCTACATTGTAATATTTACAAGACCATAATAATACAATTCATATTTCTTGACATGGTATCAGAGCTTTATATTTCTTTTTCTTGGGATCTGTTAAGTTTTTTTTTAGCCGGCATTGTCCAATGTCCTATATGGTATGGCTATGGTTGAAGTAGCTGGAGAGGTTTGCATATGTCAACACAACAATTACCCAATTGAATGGATTTACCGTTCTGTCATCAGCAACAATTACAGACATAGGCAGCTTTGGGAGTTCATATATTCAAGAATTGGTTGGAGAAAATTGGAGTTTATGGATATAGTCAACAATGGCGGCTCCCTTGGATATATAGCAGCAGCCGGCAGCAAGATTTACAATAATAAGTCCATCTGACTCCACTATTTCCTAAATTTTCAATATTTCTATCATGTTTTACAAAAAAAAAAATTCTTTTTCTTGGGAATTTTCTTATATTAAACTTTAGAGGGTCGATACCTTGAACTTTATTGGCACTCCCCTTGCCTCTTAAACTAACTAGAAGTTTTTTTTATGTTACAAAAAAAAAAAAAAGGAGGTGTCAATCATATATTTTCTTCCAGCAAATGAGAAGTCACTTATCTCCATCAACAATGACAAAGACCTCAAGTGCTTGGAGTTCTTCAATTTGGAAGATTTGATTGGATCGATATCTTCAAACTCAATATTCTATCCCATATTGAGTTTGAGGGGAGGGTGTTAAATATATAATATAATATGAAATATTTTTCATTATATTATTTCCTCTTAGTGCAGGATTATTTTCTATAGTAGTTGATTGTGTAATTTTTTCTTTCATGTTTATTTTCTTTTACAGTTATTTGTAACCCTATAAATAGGGTCTTCTACATTGTAATATTTATAAGACCATAATAATACAATTTATATTTCTAGACAGGAAGGAATACCCCCTATCCTTATATAGGGGAGTAGCCTGACGTTGCATCTGGTGGATCATCCTTACTCTATCAAAAAGTGAATTAATACAGCCTATAATATAGAGTCAACAACTCATGTGGTGTAGAAGGATTTAGATTTTATAGCAAAGTGGGATCGGCGCAAGTAAAAATAGATTAAGATTGATTTTTAAAAATGGACACTATTGAAGATTAAAAAAGAAGTTAAATTTCATTTATTATAGTGTTAAGTGCGTAATCCTTTCTAATAGGATGTATCAACCATGTTTAAATTATAGGACTCCAGGCATACAACATATATTCTAATGTTCGAACAAATTGTGTTGACTTTTTTACATTAATCATAAGAATGCCAGGGAAGAACTTCCTTTACATTCACCCAAATCACTACCAACATTTGCAAAACTCGTCGGCATGCCAGTAGCAATTTGTATTCATTATGTGAAATTGAAGATTGAATATTAAACACCCTTAATTTATATAACCGTAAATCATGCAATGATCAATAGCAAAAAGATGGCTTTTCAAGGAACACAAACCCAAAGGAAAATAAATTAGGGCCACAATAAAATAAAATTAAGGCCACGGACGTGATATACCGAAAGAAGGAACATTAGAAGGGGTAGAATTGTGAGATAACACACACAAAAAAGGAAAAACAAAATCTTACATCGTACTAATTTGTCCGAGACACGCTTCACTTCTGCTCAAACCGTTCTGCCTGTAAAATTGAAAAATGCAAAAAAAAGAACAAATTGGTGCATAAAAATTTAGGAAACAACTCTCGATTAATATAGAAATCTATAATAGAGAATTAAAACAAGAAAAAATGGAAAATTGAAAAGGAAAGGCCAAATTGCACTTGCTCTTAAACTATGTATATCTACAATGTATCACCGAATAGAATTTTTGATTATACATTTTCTTTTCTAACAAGGTCGAAGCTTTGAAGAGGACCAGTAGTTGCAAAAACTTCGTGAAGTGGTTCAGTCACCTGGGTGTGAATGTTTCCGACTTACAAGCATTTTCTCAGAAATAAAAACCCAAATCCACATTTACGTAAAATCTTTTGAACATTGTAGATATACATAGTTTAAGAGCAAGTGCAATTTGGCCTTTCCACAATGTTAGTGCTTCTTCTGTTCATATTATTCAGTAGTAAAATTCACATCTGAAGCACCTCTTTTTGGATAAGTTCTGAAAGAGTCCTAGTAACTTGGGGTTGACTATATGAGTCTTTCTTCATCACACCATCCGACCTGAGACTATTATTGAACGGTGCAATAAAACTATATATCTTAATATATTAATTTTGGTGTACATCTCCCCAATCTAACATGTTTTGTTTTGGGACGTCATTGATTCTTGTGAACAAAGAACTTCTCTTGACGTACATGCCTAACAAATCAAGGTCATTTTTTTATTATTTCTCTTCAATTAAATCACCTCGACTTGTCATGTGTATTCATTTCTTATTTCATCCATTCTTCTATGGCCATACATCCATTTAAAAATCTTGTTTGCCTTGTGAACAATTGCCTTTTTATGGACAAAATTTTGTATAGTAGATTTAACAAGCGTTGGCACTTGCGTTTTGCATATTTCACAAAATATAGAACTCCATTTCATTATGTGAGGTTGGTATGTAAATTAATCACGTTACAAAATGACAAGAACCTATTGTGACTGCTATCATCCTTATTCCTTCTTAACGAGATGGACATTTCAGTTAATGTTCTATTTAACAAAAACCCTATAAATTCCAAAGTACTCTTCCATACTTCCACTTTACAGTTTATTTGTGTCTTGATTGAATGAACTAGAATTACTATAGCTAAAGCAAATTGATAAGACCCAAGGCAAAATGTTAATACAAGTCTATGGCAAACAAATTTTTTTAAAGCTATTGAAGTATGCAAAAAAATTTCTATAGGAAAATTTTGTTGCGTGAAATTGAACTAATTTTAAACTATATATTGCACCCTCTCTCATAATTTCATAATCAGAGTTACTGAGGTGTCCCTGAGCCTCACCTTCTGTAAAGACAGTGGTCAAAAGGTAGAAGAAGGGTATTTATGCCGATTTACTGAAACCAAAAAGCAATAATTCCCACTTATAGAGAAGGAGACTCTGGAAAATGGGTTCAACAACAATTTTCCGATGACGAAGAACCGTTAATGAAAAGGAAAGGGTTAAGAAATCGACCTTGGCCTTGCGGTCGTTGATCTCGAGCTTCAGGTCATCCGCCACCCCGGTCACTGCAACAGATCCTTCTTTATTGCCATCGTCTCCTTCACCCTTATCCCAGAGTGTCTGTTGAAGTCCAATGAAATCGAGGTCCTCCTCGTCCTTGTCCCGAAAGTCGATGTCTGAGTCCGATGGAAATGGGATACAAAGCTAAAGCATGTATGAAGTGAGAGAACAAAAAGAGGAACCTATTAATGAACAGTAGTTGACCCGGATTGGTATGAAAACGAGTGCAGAGAAATGAACAATGAATCACACATTCCATCTTTTTCAATGGCTTGTGCAGACGGAATCAAAAGGCGTACCCAATATCCTCATTTCCCTTCGAAAAAGAAGCAATTAACGGGATCCCAACATGGAAACAAAATAGGACCTTACATGACAAAGATTGTGCTGCTACGGTTAAGGCACAGTCAAATGGGAGTCGAGTGAAACGAGAGAGAGTAAGACCTCTTTTCTAAGAAAGAACGAGAGAGAAAGAACGAAATCAGGTTTAGGCAAGTGGCTATGGCTGATGTTCCCCCTCATGGCCGGAGAAATTCATAAAATAGGCATTGCCTTAGGTTTCGGTATTGGCTTCGATTTGTAGATTCCAGAAGGGTCTGCTCTGCTTTGTTTTTTGTAATAAAGATGAAAGAGAAATAGGGACGATGGTTGCAACAACCATGTGCACCTTGGGACTCGCTAGCGCTAGTCATCATTAGGAGGGTGTTTGGTAAAGATAAAAATGGATTAAAATTGAAAAATTAGTCGTTATTGTTGACTTTTATTAGATGAGCGGGACCCAATAACGACTATATTTTCAATTTTAATTGGATTTTGAGCCGTACCAAACAGGCCCTAGGTATTTGTCATAGAGGATTAGAAGTGATCAGTTCGCTAGTTTCTTTGAGAGCAGAAAGAAGCTCTCAGTTCCAAAAGTATTCTACAACTTGGTTGGCCGAAGACCAAGCCCAAACAAGACCCCAGTCGTCATACCAGCATCCGATCCTCCAATTCCCAATTCCCCAAACCTCGAGGAAACAGACCTACGAAAGCCTTTCGTTAGGGACTAACTAATAGCTTCACTTGCGATTATCCCTATTCTATTGCCCAGTTGCCGATCCACTTATAACAAGTGTGCCATGGTAAGAACTTGGAAGAGGCACAAGTCATCTTCGAATTACTGACGGAAAAGGGAATGCGGTTTGTTTCCTCTTTCTTGAGATGGTGTTCAGCATAGTCTCGAGCTTCTTGACCATGGTAATCCTGTTCATAACCTCCCAACTGTCATCTTTCCAGGCCACGGAATCTGATTTTGGGGGTAGCTGACCACGAGGGTTCAGGTGTCATCATCGAGGTAGTGGAGAACTCACGTGACAAATTGAAACAGTGATCCCAGAGTTCCCTCTTTTAAGAGAGGAGGGATATAAAAAAAAATACTGATCGTTTCACTTGCACGGACTAGATTATTTTGAAAGTAATATTAGTATGTTAAATGTGTTAGATTCTCGTGAATTACTTCCACAATTCATTGTTTACTCAATTTGATTTTCAACCATTCGTCTCCGAATAAATGAATTTGCAATAAAAAGCAAACTCGTGTGAAGTTCAACTATATTAAAGTAGTAAGGAAAATGCTAGATGTACTCCATGAATTACTACATAGAGTACATCTTGGACAAGTGGCGACCTCCTATTGGAGGGTCGGCTGTGGGGCCCCGCAGCCGACCCTCCAATAGGAGGTCGCCACTTGTCCCTTAAGTCATCCATGTAGTAATCCATGGAGTAAGTGTAGCATGGTCCAAGTAGTAAAATGTAAAACTATAGACAGATGGGTAGAGCGTTTGGTCTGTAGGTAATTGTAGGCGTCATTTCCCTTGTCAAGAGCCTTTTTACTGACTCTATTAGGTGTCCAGATTCCATGATGGAGAAAATTATCCAATAATTTAGGGGCTTGGAACTGTGACATTAGTATCTACGCAAGAGAGTTATAGAGATGGACTTCATAATATGGGCTTTAGTGAAATTGTCTCTAATTCCAATTCCAAAACGCAATTCATTACTACCAAATGCTCTCACTTCTTTCAAACATGAATTACCTATTCAAAATCAATTAGCATTCATAAGTTGAACCTATGTACACGAGGTAGTGACGATGAATCTTATCAAATTCAAACACGATAAACTTGTAATGCTAGAAGTTACCAAATTGCCCGTCCCTTTTCCTCTCGAAAAACGTAAAAGCTAAAAACGAGTACCGTTCACTACTTATTTTGGAAAATATGTGTACTATGACTTTAAGTGTCCAACTAATCAATAAAGAAATAAAAAAAATATGAGCATAAACTACTGAAGAAATAAAAAAATCTGAGCTTTCCTCTTGAGTAAATCGTCGGCAGTAAAGCATTGTTGAATATAACCGAATAAGATTAATAGAAAGACGTTCTACAATTCAAGTGCCACATATGAACAAAAAGCACAGCAGCCCAACCTGAGGGGAATTAGCAAGCATGAGAATCATATCAGCAATCAAAAATGTAATTTCCTATTTTCCAAGCTTACTAGCTGATGATACAATGAGGGATCTGTAGATAGATCACCCATTCCTTGCAATACTTCACATTCAACTCCAGAGTATCAACAGATCCACCATCCTGAAGACCAGCCAAGGTAATCAACTCCTTAGTATACTTATGCTGACGTACGTAAGTCCCAGCTGAGGTTGACAGCACCTTAAGACCCTAGAAATACTGCAAAGGGCCCAGATTTTGGTAGGAAAAAAGTTAATTGCACATTGTGAAGTCAAATTCCATAAAGGCATAAATGACGCAGACATAACATTTTGAAGTGTAGGTGAAGCTGTAAATTCAATCATTACAATTACTTGTATGAGTGATCTACATTTTGACCCACTTCTAGCAATTATTGATCAGATGGCTAAATATTAGTGAAACTGAGAAAAGAGAAAAACCTTGAAAAATAAAAGCAGAATATACATTTTACAATTGTTCACAGAGATTCTTTTACTAAAATTTGAAGTTAAACGCAGGAATGAGATAAGATATATACAATAATACACATGCAGCCATATTCATATAAAGATCCAGTACAATATAATTTTCCAGTATGTGGTAAGAGATGGAAAGAGGTGAATACGGAATGATAATTACTCAAGAATCAACTTTTGATCATGACAATTTATAATATAACTATTAGCCACGCAAATTCATGAATAGTAACCAAAATAAGAAGAAGGAAAAAAATAAAAATCGAACAACACGAAAATTCAATCCCAGCAAAAAAAAAAAAAAAATCATAAAACATAAAAGAAGATTAGCAATGGGACTGATAGAGTGATTTGTTACTTTAATGATGAAATGATCTCTGCTCAAAATGTGGAGGAGATACACTTGATTTATTGTAACTGAATTTAATTATGATCGAGCAGTCATGAAAACAAGGTCTTGACAGTACTAGTAGTGTGTGAGATATAGCCATTGTTTGGTGCGTATTAAAATTCAAATTTTAGTTTAAATCAAATTCAACAATTAATTTTAATCATACATTTCGTGGAATTCACAATTTTTCAACCACACATTTTTATAAATTTTTATCAAAATCCACTAAAAATCTGATTTTAATCTCCAACAAACAAGGGCATAGTAAGATACGAGTATTATCAAGGATTTATCCTTTATATTTATCATTATGATTGAGTAATTGATGAACTTATGATACATATCCAAATGAGGGCCATTGGTTTATGTTATTTACCAAATACATGGTTTTAGTTGATGAGACCACCAGCATGTTTATCTACAGACGCTTATTGTAAGCAAATTTTCGTTTCAGACATGGTTGCCTGGCCTAATAAGGAGCAGCTTACATATTTTGAAGTTTGACAATAAAACGGCTCAAATGCCATTACCAATTTAACAATATGCAACCCATACCTTAACCCTATTACTAGGAAATATTAAAAAATTAATTTTAAATCTTTTAAATGTATTTAAAATAATTATTATAAAATATAAAATTAAATAAAAATTCTTGTTGCATCGTGTTGTTTATTGTTGTTATTCTTCTCAGAACATCAAATCTTTAATTTGTATAATGAGGTGGTTCAGTCAACTGAATAATTATATGTTTCGCGCTGCGTAGTGTTTGGCTTATCTACATCCATTTGAACTTGAATGGACATGTTGGCATCAAAATTTTTTGTATAAGAGTAAATTAGTTTCTGTTGGAATTACACAGGCCCCAAATACACCAAGTAATAACAGGAATAAAAGAACATGAGATTTTTCGCCTGAAGGCTCGGATGTTCACCCAAATTAGGGCTAGTCACTCGTTGAGTATACATCGAAGTGGTTATCGCTCCAATCCACTAGAAACCAGCAATAATCAACACAAGTATCACAATCAGAAATCCACAAAAGGATTGAGCCCTCAGACCCTAAGTTTTCTCTCAATAAACCCTCGAATGATTACATTAAGTAACCAAAGGTTACGTTAAACAGAGAAACCAGATTCACCACCACAACTCCTTAACTAACACTAGATCTCACAAAAAATATCTAGAATAGAAGATTACACCGTGAAAACCCTATAATAATCTCGAAGCACACTAGCAAATGAACGGGTCAAGCCAATAATACAAACAGTCAGAAGCATTCAACGGTCACATCCATTCCACATGGCATCATCGCAGCCTTCAAAACACAATGAAATGGGTTGCCGTGTTGCATTCAGATTGGGTTGGACTCCTCATTAATTTGGGTTTCATCGTAGGGCCATCATTAGGTTATCAATTTGGGCTACATCATTGGGTCCAAAATGGTTAAGCACCCAATATTTAACAATCTCCACCTTGCTTGACATTTTGGGTTTCATAGCAGATTGGAGGTTAACTCTTCCTTCAGTTTCATTTGCTCTATGTACCTGCAAAAAACACTAGTTAGAAATAACATTTAGGAGATTCAAACAATTCCTAAATTTATATAAAATAAGTATTTTTGTCCCCATGTCTGATGGATTACATTTAGTTGAAACCTTTTCAATTTTCATGATTTCCTTTTCTAAGATATTTCTTATAAAATGAAACTTAACATCTATATGTTTGATTCTATCATGAAAAACAGGATTTCTACTAAGATGTATAGCAGATTGACTGTCTGAAAATATAACAGCATTGTTACCAAAGAAACCAATGTCATCCAACAAGTTTTTCAGCCAAATACCTTCATTTACTGTATCTGTGGCTACAATATATTCAACCTCTGTTGAAGACAAGGCTACAATCTTTTGCAGCTGTGATTTCCAGTTTATATGGGTATCATTTAAAGTAAAAACATATGCAGAAGTAGATTTCCTATTATCACTGTTACTAGCAAAATCTGAATCAACAAAGCCTTTCAGTCTAATTCCAATTTTATCTTATTAAACATAAGCCTCTAGTTCGAAGTCCCTTTTAAGTATCTTATCAACCAGTTCATGGCTTCCCAATTATATTCCCCAGGATTACTCATATGTCTACTCAAAACACTTATAGCAAAAGCAAGATCAGGTCTAGTACAGACCATTATATACATAACAGAGCCAACAGCATTTGCATAAGGAACCTTCTCCATTCTATTTTTCTCAATTTCAGTTTTAGAACATTGTTCTACTGAAAATTTAAAGTGATTGTCAAGAGGTAAAGTGACATCTTTAGCATTTTCCATAGAAAATTTACATAGTATTTTTGAAATATAAGACTGTTGAGTAAGAAACAGATTATGATCATTTATATTTTTTCTAATTTTCATTCCTAGAATCTTTTTAGCTTCTCTTAAAGTCTTTCGTTTCAAATTCCTGTTTTAATTTTTGCTTAATAATATCAATTTTAGTCATATCACACCCAGCTAGTAACATAATATCAACATGTAGTAATAGATAATAAGAATCAGGGCCGTCATTACCCTTATAGTAAAAACATGGATCATATTTACTTCTATTGAAATCAAGTCCTTTTATAAATGTATCAATCCTGATATACCATTGCCTGGGGACTTGTTTCAAACCATAAAGTGATTTTTGTAAAAGACACACATAGTTCTCTTTTCCTTTTTGTTCAAAACCTTTTGGTTGAGTCATATAAATTTTCTCATCCAAATTTCTATGTAGAAAAGTAGTTTTAACATCTAACTGTTCTAATTCAAAATCAAATTTTGAAACAATAGGAAGTAAGACTCTTATAGAGGTGTATTTGACTACATGAGAAAAGATTTCATTGTAGTCAATTTCCTCTCTTTGGTTAAAGCCCTTAGCAACTAATCTGACATTAAATCTTACATTTTCACCTTTTGAATCTCCTTCTTTTATCGTATAGGTCCATTTGGAATCAATAACCCTTTCCCCTTTAGGTTTATTCAGTAAGACCCAGTCTTATTTTTGCTTAATGAAAGCATTTCATCTTTCATGGCATCAAACCAAAGACTTGCATACTTACCATTAATGGCTTCTTCATATGAATTAGGCTCATTATCCAAAAAATTTTGAACATTCAAAGCTGTAATAAAATCAGAATCATTATATCTTGTTGGTTGTCTTATTTCTCTTCTCACTCTATCCCTTGTAAGATGATAATCTCTTAAAGAGTTTTCTGATTGATCAAGTTCAGGTTCAGCAACAGGTTCTAGTTCAATATCAGGTTCAGGTTCAGGTTCATTATTTATTTCATGGCCAAGCTCCACCTCAAACTGATCAACATTTCCAGACTTTAAATCTGTCTGAAAGAGTTCAGATTCAACTACAGTTTTGTTTTGATCAGTTTCAGTTGTAGTAATTTCTTTTTCTTTAATGCAAGGCATATCTAACTCATTAAAAATAACATTCCTGCTGATTATAACCTTATAACCTTCCTTTTCTTTCAACCAAACTCTATAGCATTTAACACTTTCACTATAACCTAAGAAAATGCACTTAACAAATTTGGGCTCAAGTTTCCCTTCATTTTGATGAACATAGGCAGCACTCCCAATTATTTTCAGTTTGGAATAATCAACAGAATAACCATTCCAAACATGGTTAGGTGTGTCATATTTTAAGGTTTTAGTGGGACACTTATTTGTAAGAAAAGAGACAGTTTTAACAGCTTCTCCCCAAAATAATTTTGGAAGACCAGAACTGATTAGTATGCATCTAACCTTTTCTAACAAAGTCATATTCATCATTTTTGCAGGCTCATTCTGCTGTGGAGTATAGGTTACAGTCCTATGTCTAAGGATTACATTAGTTTTGCAGAAACTATCAAACTCTTCATTGCAAAATTCAAGGTCATTATCAATTCTAATTGTTTTAACACTATTATTTACTTGATTTTCAATAAAAGTTTTCCATTCTACAAATTTTTTGAAGGTGTCAGATTTGTTTTTCAAAAGAACGACCCAACTTTTCTTTGAAAAATCATCATAAATGAACGGGTCAAGCCAATGATACAAACAGTTAGAAGCATCCAACGGTCACAACCATTCCACATGGCATCATCTCAGCCTTCAAAACACAATGAAATGGGCTGCCGGGTTGCATTCAGATTGGGCTGGACTCCTTATTAATTTAGGTTGCATCATAGGGCCATCAATAGGTTATCATTTTGGGCTACATCATTAGGCCCAGAATGTTGGTTTTCTTTGAGGGGTGGGGGGTTATTGCCCTGCTATCCATGCACTCACGATGGGGAGAGGGATTGATTAGAAATCATGTTTGGACATAATACCGTGTCAAAAGCTTAAAATATTGAAGTTGACAGATGAAAAAAGAAAAAACAATTTCTATCAAATTGTTCTTAATTTTTTTTTTTTTTTCAATCTATCAACCTATCTGTCAAAGGAGGTGTACAAATAGCAAAACTCTAAAATATTTATAAGTTGAATGCTTTAAAGGACTAGTTATTCTTAGTCATACATACCTTTTGGCTTAATTTGTAGTAAATCTTACATTTTTTGGGAGATATTTAATTATCCTAATGTACGCCTCAGGCTTCTTCTCTCTAGTCTTCAGCTTTAAGATGGGTTGAATATGCAAGTTTATTGAAATTTGATCGACTTTCTTAAATATAATCAGGTTAGTATAACATTGATCGCCACTGGTTTCAAGCACCAAGAGGAAAGCGACGAAAGGCCCCTCCTGGTATCTTTTACTAGCCATGTGCACATGCAAACACAATGTGTGGTATTACTTTTCACTTAAATCTTTACATGACGCTCACTCTTTCGTGTTCAAACTCCAGGGAAATCAACTGGCACAAGGAGATTCAAACCTTGGTATCAATAGGCGAGCTGCATCCTTCTTAGAAGGTGGTTCTGTGGATATCCCTGAGTTCTTGAAGAAGAAAGGACGCTCTCGCTATCCAAGAACTTGAAACCGGGCTTCAATTTTTCGATTCTTTTATAGTCCCTTTACAGTAGTCTTCTGTCTTGATCTCACGGTTTCAGGCTGCTATGTCATGTCTGTATAGAATTTTGGCTTTGAATGAAATGCAATTTTAGCATTGAGAAGAATTGAGCACGGACTTCTCTTAATAAAGCATAATGGATATGTGGATTCAAACACTTCTTTTTATTGCTAACTATTAAACCCTGCACTTGAAACCAAATCTCAAAACAAGACATAGAGTAGTGTAAAATTGCCCTCGAATCAGAGCTGCCATTGTTAGAGAATCAAGATCAGACGGATTTGAAGCATAGTTCTGAAAAAGCAATGAAGCAATCGAAACAGAAGAGAGCCGACAGGACAGAATCAGGATTGGGTTCCGCATATGAAAAGTGAGGGGTTGAGATGACGGGTCAGGTCGGTATGGTATGGCTGCCATATATCTGGGGACGGAAGAATTTGCTCAAAGTACTGGATTGATCGCAGTGCTGCTGATGGTTCATTAGTAAGTAAAAGAATTATGTCAAGGAAGAGAAAATTCCCACAGAATACAGAAAAGTCGTTGAATGAGCAAGTTGTTGAGCAGCAGTTTCGAGTTTTTAGTGAAATTATAGAAGTCGTCAATAAGAAAAATAAGGAAACTGCAATAATTTGGCTTTATTCAAATGCCGATTGTGATAAATGCAATAAACATTTTTATTACATGACTCGTATGCTCAGACAATTTCCTCGAAACTCAAAAGAGAGTCTATACAAAGTAAAAGAAACATATACAGATATGTCCTGCAAAATATAAATATAACGAGACATCAACTTCCACAATTACAGGCATCCAGATTTCACCTGATGCAGAAGTTAGGAGACAGCCAAGAGTACTTTCCATCTACATTTCTACTAAATCCACTTACTCTTGTAACGTGTACAACAAATCAGCGCAAAAAATGAATTGTTTTTCGTTAGGGCAGAACAGGCATACGCCTCTAGCTGAATAATCATCTCTCCAGAAGATAAAGAGAATGCAAAATTACTACTTCACCATAAAGGAGCTTTTACAGCTGCAGCCACCCACAGCACTTGGATTTGCGGACACCTGCATATACACAACTTCACTTGCTGCTTCCAAGTACAAAATGATATAGGCAACTGAATAGCGATTGCAATAAACAAAAACATTTCTTGAGATTCAACAGCTCAAAGCATGTCTGTTTAAGACTAAAAATAAGTAACTTTTGTTTCCAAACACCTATGGACAACTTAATTTTTCTTGCTAAAGAAACTTATTTGAAATTGACTCTTAACCTTCAAAATAACTTAAAGGGCTATTATCTTTGTGTTTCAGTTTTGTGTTTTGAGTTTTGAATTCATTTTGTGTTTCGTGTTTTGAGTGTCCATTTTGAGATTCTTAAAAATGTGTTCTTTTTGGTATTTTGAAAACACCAAAAACGCATTTTGAAAATTGACTTGATTATAACTGAAAACACCCTAAAACACCCAAAATGATATCGTTTTGGGTTTTTATTATAAATTTTTAACTTGTTTTCAAAAACGCGTTTTTGAAAATGGGAAAGACAACGCATTTTCACTGTTTTGGAAAATCGAAAAAAGAAAACGGCTTCAAAATGGTAAAGAGAACAGACCCTTACTTGTTGAGCCCATGTTTGTTAGGGATTAAAATTCAGATTTCATCTAAGTCAAAATCAACAATTAGCTTATGTTTGGCCCCCATTTTTACAAAAACTCATTTTTTTCAAAACTCATTTCAACTATATATTCTCCCATAAAATAATTGTACACGTAAACCGAAATTTTTTTTTTTTTTTTTAACCACATATTCTTCAAAAAATCACTATTCCAAAATACATTTTTTTTACCAAAATTGGGCTCAAACAAAGACTAAATTTTAACCACATATTTCATGAAATCCACAACTTTTCAACACATTTCATCAACTTCTATCAAAATCTATTAAAAATCTAATTTTAATTCCCACCAAATAGAGGCATAATATGTTTTCTACAGCAACTACCACAAGCATTGATGAAATGGGCTAATTTGCAAGAGTGCACTCCATAAACACCGAGACAAGCATGTTGACCAGTTTTTTGGCCATCTACTTCAAGCCACATAGACACTAATATCTCAACACGCAGACTAATACTCGTAAATTTCTTCATGTGCCATTCTCACACTAGCTGACTGATTATGTCTAGAAAAGGAAACAGTTGAGTGCATAGCTCCAAACAAGTAGATTTAAATAGACAAATACTTCAAGTGTTTACTCATTAATTCTTGATTTCTTGAGAATATTTATATTGTCAAGCTCCTCAGAGGAACAATACACAATATCCAATCCCAATCATACGCTAACAAGTTGACATTCAATTGGAAAATATTCTTCGAAATGTAGTTAAGAAAAGAAAACAGTTTGCTCTCACACTATCACCATTGAACCTCACTTACTTTCCCAGTTGAATGAAAGCACAATCGAGGGGACTGAAAATTCCCAAATCTTTACCTTTTACATCTAATTCTTGTTGTCATGTGGTGAAAATAGTAATTTGTTGTGAATATACCTGAAAAGCAGAGCGGATCAACTCCTCTACATAATCAATAGTTGCGCCTTTCACAAAGTCATATGAAATATTATCAACCACCAATTTAACTCCATCCCGCTCAAAAATTCTGTAAATGCCAGAGAGCAATCGATAAAAATTTTAGGATTCATCATCTAATATAAATCAAAAATTGTTTTACTCGATGAATTTGTTGCAGAGCAACAATACAACTACTAACATCCTAAGTAAAAAGTGTATAGAACCTGTCTTCATCATTGGTCTTATCGTCAAGTAAGAAGTTATACTGGAACCCAGAGCATCCGCCAGCTTCAATGCTCAAGCGCAGTAACTTTCCATTAGCCTCACTGGCTTGCAACTCTTTCATCCTCTGTAAAATATCAGTAAAATCATGGACTCATATCGTTTTATCACTAATATAAAAAATGTTTAGCATTACAAGTATGCAATTGTGGACTATGCAAAGATCATCACCGCAACAAATTGCAAACAATACCAGATGTGTGTGTGTGAGCAAGCCTGAATGTGAAAGAGGGGAATTGAACCCAGCACTGGACTTGCTCCATTCCTTTTTGTTCAGAAGCCAAGAAACATTAGTATCAAGCATTTCTTAGAATCAGGCTAAGTAGAACTAATTTCATTTTCTTTTTGATAATCATTTCACTTATAAATACTGATGTGCATGCACCTATGCACACTTTTTTACTCTTGCACTTCTGCAGACAATCACATCAATCACAACTTTCCCTTTGGATCAATTAACTCAACTCTCAAAATCTAAGTCAATGGGAGCATGACTTAACCAAATCATAATTACTGAAAAGATTATTACGATTCATTACAATAGTCACTACGAGCCCAATGGAAAATGTAGAATGCTAAATACTATCTGGAGCAATTTGAAATACTCAAGCAATCAGAAAATACCAAAATAATGGACACATCTAAAGCTATTTTTTAAAATTTGCAGGCCGAGTCTGCTTGGATTTTATTATAAAAGAGTTGGAGAGTTGTATTTAAAAGTTGAAGGCATTTTCCCAATTTTTTTATCTGTTGAAGTGGTAGAAATAATTTAGTGCTTGTTTGGTTAAAATTATAATGAGTAATGGGTCAAGCGAAATGTGTGGATAATAAGTGGGTAGTTCTGAATGTTTGGTCAAAATTAATGTCTCTAACTTTGACTTCAAATCGTAATAAGCATTTACTTCACCTAAGCCAATTTTAATTTCTGCCTCCAAACAATATTTTGAAGATATTTTAATCCACTTGAAGCAAAACTCCAATTCAGCTCTCTCACTCCATCTGCAATACATAAAATGGAAAAACAAAATAAAAATAAAATAAATCCCCAATTTTACTCTCTGTTGGTTAACCTTCTTTCAATATTCACAGTAGGAAAAAAAAAACAAACAGATCACAACAAATTCCAATTACAATTCCGTTGCAATAGTAAATTGGTGCCACAAAAAGCAAAAACAATGGCTTCCATAAGCAAAAAATTGGATTCTTTAATAAAATTTCCAATGCCACAATCCCTAATCCCAGCAATCTCAAGAAATGAAGAATACAAACAGGTCAATGAATCAAAATAAAATGCACGAGAACTTTACGTTATTCGGCATGCTTTAGATACCCAAATTCACGATAGCCCTATTGAGGCCCTCTATGCTAAGCCATAATATTTAGGTTACATTTACAGGTTAAAGATTCGCAAACCTTTATACAAAAAAATGGAAGAAACAGATGCAAGAGTCACTCAAGACTTCTATCAAACACCTTGAGACCATTTCCTGATTCCACCCTTCTTTAAAGTCTCCATCTGTGTGGACCAGAAATGATGAATAAATCTACTGCAACTGAATAGACTCCATACCTATCTAAATGACACATTATCGAAAGGGAAAAATAACATACAGCTTATGAAAATATGATACTAAACCCTATTGAAACACGCCTTTGGCAACCAACTGAAGCAGCACAGATGAACAAAACAAAAAACGAGGACTTTCACCCCCAAAAATCAACAACATCAACAAATCCATGACACCAAATATCAACCATAATTAGCCAAAAAAAAAGAAGGAAAAACTCCACCAATAAGACTACAAGGCTTCGAAATAAATCAAGAAGAAATCAGGTGAAGATAGGGAGAGTACCCGAACGCAACTGTCGGTCAAATGAACGACATCGAGAGAATGAGACTCCGATGAGGAAGGTGATGGTTGAGGTTCGCGGAGGGCGGAGGACGATGCCGGCGCTGAGCTGAGAAGCCGGTAGTTCTGTCGAATCCGGGCCGAGAAGTAAGGCGTAAGCCGACGAAACAACGACTGAGACGAAGTCGTCATGGCTTCTCCAAATCCTTCTTCTTCAAAAGCACGTAATTATCTCTCTTTCTATTAATCAAAAGGATTGATATGAAAAACTGCGATTGTTTTCAAGAAAATTTCAGTTTTGATTTTTTCTTCAAACGAATCGTTGAATGGAAAAAAATGGAAGGTTGTGTGCCAAACACGGTATCCCACATTTTCCGCATATATCCTATCGGCAGATGGTATAACCCGGATAAAATGGGTCGGATTTGGATCCTTCTAACCTGGCCCGTTTGTTGTAACTTGATTTTAATTGGGTCGGATTTGGATCCTTTTAATTGATTTTAACCTAGCGAGGACGAATAAAACTAGTTTCTAAAAACTATTATAGAGCTTGAGGACATGATTTGTAATAAAAACTGATTTCATTAAGGGCAAAATAGACTTTTATATAAAAATCCAAATGGGTCATTTGACCCGGCTAAATTGAAAATTCTCCCGGCAGAGAGAAGCAAAACCCGAGAGGATAATTTGCATTTGGAAGCAAATGCGTAGGGTCCAGGGGCTGTTGGGTTTAATTTGCCGTTTTCAAAAAGTTCAAGGACCAAATTATGACATCTAGATGATTCATGGACTATACTGAAAAATTTGGAAAATGATTCAGAGACCAGTTTGAAGATTCCAGAAACATTAGGAAACATTTTGCATATATAGAAAATGCAGGGAGAGCTTACATCAATTAGAAAGTTTAGGAACCTATATGTAACTTTATCAGAAAGTCAGGGACCTATTTGCAGAATGATGAAACCTTAAGAACCGATTTTGTACGTTCAGAAAACTTTAGGGGAAGACATGCACATTTCAGAGTTTGGAGGGTACGTGTAGAAATATGATAACAAGGGGCTTGTTTGAAAATTGGTTTTTGCACTTTAACAGTCCTATTTAGGAAAATTGACGCAATTAGTCCCAAACATTCGTCCATCTTGAGTTTTTGTAGGTAGAATTTCTTCAAATAAAAAATAAAGAACAAAAAATAAAATAAAAATAAAAGGTAATCACGCTCTCTACTAGCCACACACCACACCGCCAATCACTATAATAAGCATTCAAACATACAATTCTTGAACAAGAAATTAAACAAAATGAATCAGCTATGATTTATTTTTCGTCATTTTAAAAGGGTTTAAATGCAAGAGTAAGATTGAAAATTCAAGAAAATGATTCCATGATGAAGAAGGAGAAGGAGGGCACAATATGAATGATACTCGAGCTTTCTACATCTTCTTGTATTAAATTTTGATGTTTGATCTATCCTAAATAATCTCGAAAGTTCAATGATGTTTAGTTAGCTCTTATGACTTTGTTTGTGGCAAATATTTGAGGAGCGATTGGTTGATATTTTTTCCAAAAGGGGGGAGGATCTTGTTTGTGTAAATTTCCAAATGACATAAGATCAAGGTTTGCATGAACTAGATTCCTCATAAATTTATAAATTAATTATTATTTGGTTTTGTTTGTTATAATTATAGTAAATTTAATCTGATTTTTCATCAATTAGTAGCTAGTAACCAAGAATCTTGATTTCTCTACCTTCATGTATTGCTACTTTTAGATTTCGTGCTTGCAAAGCAGTAGAAAGTCTTGTAACTATAATGACAAAATGACATCCCTTTTTTTCAGGAGTGTGGCTAATGGTTTTGTGGAAGTGAGGATGGAATGGTAACGATGGTTACTGAAAAGTAACGGCAACGTGGAGAATGTGTTCTGTGGCTCTGTTTCATTAATCATTTGACAAAATTGTCCATTCAAATATAAAAAAAATTAAAAAAAAAAATTGAGCAATTGTATCCCACTCACAAAATTTATCCATGAGGATCAGTTATGTTAAGAATGTAAAAGTTTGGGACCAACATCAAAATTTAAAGGTTTGAGTACAAATGTAAGATGTTTAAAGGTTCGGATAAAACCGTAAGCTGGACAAAGATTCGGTACCCTTTACTCCAATCCCAGCCTTATTTACTGTGATGGAGGGGGGGAAATCGGCTATGGGTTTTCATTTTTTGCTGTTCGACAGACAATTTTCTGTGGGGTATTTAATTTGGCTCCAATTTTCTCGTGCTGCAGTGATTTCGAAAGTATAAGGCATCTCCTTTATCACCAAACTTGGAAGGTAATTTCAGATTTATTTGTGTAAAAATATGCATTAAATCTATTGGATTGATGTCGCAGTCGATTTGATTGTTGTGAATGATTTGATTTTAACACAACCTCCATTATTTGTCATTCTCTTTCGTAGCTCCTTGGAATTTTTTTTTCCAAAATTTTTGTTTATTGATGGAAACCTTCCTTACTCAAAGAATAAAAGTAGTTGAAGAAAACAATTATACATTGGTGAATCTGTGTAATTTTAATGCAAGATCTTAGGTTCAACCTTCACATACTTGCATTCTATAATTGCAATCCGATCTCCCCTTTTTACACATTGTATACGATCTGGATACATGAGGAAACACACATTGAGGAATACATATTGTATATTGTCAAGTTGCACAGTGGATGTACACGAGATTTGATCATATGCATAATCTAAATTCTCAAAATCCGTATGAAAAAGCAATTCCCTCGAGAATCTCTCTTTAGTTTTTTTGTGTAGTTGTCTATGAATTTCTCCCTGCCTTTAGAACCAGCCAGCCATCTAGTGTAAGTGGTGAAATACACAGGACTAAATTCCAGTGGGACAGGTGAGTAGCCAAGCCCTTATATTATGGTTAATATTCTTATATTAATTCGATGTGGAATTTAACTACACCCCTGTAGGTAATTTAAGAATTCAGAATTAGTTTTTTTAAATGTGGATCCTCAATTGGTTCTGAAATTTGGAAATGTAATGTTGGTGTACAATAGAGCAATAAGAGTATCATTCTTATTTAGTCGTACAATTTTTCCTTAGCACGGTTGATCGATTGGAGAGCACAACCCACCCCCATTTCTCTTTGTAGCTAGTACAACTCTCTACTCCCAAACTGAACTGTTACACGAAAAATCGATCAATATCTTATCTTTAGTTTCAGCGGTGAATTTCATAGCATCCAATGCTAGAACTAAAGTTTGCCTTGTGTTATTTTTGTTATGCCTGCCTTCCCTGCTACACGTTTGATGAAATGCCTCTAAAACTCCATGTTTATGTTTGCATATTTGATCTCAAGTTAAGTTTTGAACATGGATTGTTCAAAACCTAGAAGTCATAAATAACCATCTGAACTAGTTATTTTCTTCATTCTGATTTCTTACTAATTATTATGTGGCTACTTTCTTTACGTCACCATATTATATTATTAATTTTGAACTTATTAACGATGATTGGAAATCTCATGTTGGGCAACTTCTATGTTAGAAGTGGTGGTTTCAGACAGCAATTGATATCATTAAAAAAAAAAAGGAAAGACAATCTGCTTGGTTGGACATGGAGTTTTCTTGTTACAATAGATTCATACCATATGTGTGTGTTTTCATAGATAATGCACGATCCATCTATATGTCATCATGAACCAACTCTGATCATCACTCTTAACCTGATTGACTTTCTAATTTGTTACACTATCTAGGTTCTGATTTTTTATATGCAGTCACTAATAGCCAGCCTCCATTGGCTTGTCTATAAGTCATAGGGCCCCTTAGGCCAGCTTCTTTCTCTTGTCATGGAAAGTTGTTAAGCCAGCTCTCTCATCCCCTGCTATCTAGGTTATAAACTGCTCGAGCAGAAGTATATAATGTTTAGATGAATCTTCTGATGTCATCTTCTTAAATAAGATCCTTTAATTGTTAAGTTAAGTATTTTACAAGGGTGATTACTTATGATCAAGGCTGTAAACAAACCATCATTTTGTCTTGTGGCTTTCCATGTATGTTCCTTTAATTGGTCCTCGTAGCAATTTCATCCTCTTTTCTCTTTGTTAAGTAATTTTTTTTCATAAACTTTCAGAATCTGAGGTCTATTTGAAGAAAAGATGCAGACCACTAACTCCTCTGCAGAAGAGATATTTCTAGTCAGGAAATTGGAGATCTCTGACAAAAACAAGGGTTTCATTGAACTACTTCAACAGCTTACTGTTTGCGATTCTGTCTCTGATGAAAGATTCCAAGAAAGATTTCAGGAGCTCGCTAAATATGGGGATGACCATCTTGTATGTGTAATAGAAGATGACAAATCAGGGAAGATTGTTGCCACTGGGAGTGTGTTCATCGAAAAGAAATTTATAAGGAATTGTGGCAAAGTTGGTCATATTGAAGATGTAGTGGTAGATTCCAGTATTCGAGGCAAGCAATTAGGGAAGAAGATAGTCGAGTTCCTCTCTGATCATGCTCGATTAACAGGGTGTTACAAGGTGATTCTTGATTGCGGTATTGATAACAGACCATTTTATGAGAAATGTGGTTTCAAGCAAAAGGAAGTTCAGATGGTGAAGTACTTCATTTGATTAACGTTCCAACTGTTCTCATGTTCTAAAACCTCTTTAAATACGTGATTTGCAATACGGTTTGGCTCTGTAGCACGAATACTTTAGCTACGGCAGCGTGTCCGACATATGTTGGTGTCGGACAAGTGTCAAATATTGACACTCCTCGAAGGTCATTATTCTTTTTTATTTAAAATATTATATATTTTTAACTCAAATCAATTAATAAATAAAAAATATGTACTCATATTTAAAATATTTTAATAATAAGAATTAATAACAAGTATAAAATTAAATATATACTATAGAAATGAAGAATTTTAAAGAATTTAATCAGCGTGTCATGTTAATACATTTTTTATACGTGTCCTTATCGATGCATCATAATGGTTTGGGTTATACTCTCCCTCTCTATCTGATATGTTTGCTTTCTTTTCATTTTGTTTTTGATGTTGCTTGTGGCAATAAGATTCTTACTGAATTTAACCGGTCGGTTAAAGTTTGCACACATGGTGCAACATGGCAGATAGAGAGCCTGTTTGGTAGGGATTTTTGGGGGAAGAATTGATTTTGAATAGTGATATGATGGGAAATGTGTGGTTGAAAAAGAAGAAAAAAATATTGATGTGATGGAAAATATTATTTTATTGAAGAATGTGTGGTTGAAAATGAGAATTGATTTGAGAATTGATTTGAGAATCAGAAACAAACAGGGCCAGAATATAAAAATGGGGCATGAGACAGTAATCAATGCACAAATGGGTCCAACTGACATTTCAAACGATCAAAAATGGATTAAAAGACGTGTAAGCTTCTTCCCAGGCAAAAACCCTCCCTCCCAAAACAGCTGAAAACAAACAATTAACCCCGTAAGCGCGCGCACCATGATTAATCAGTTCACTAAGCCTTCGAGTAACCGAAACAATCAATAAAATATTAGTTTGTCTCACTTGAATTTCACTGATAATTTGAAGGTTACATAGAGAGTGACGAAGGAACAAAGGAAGGAAATCAAAGATGAGTTAATTTTGTCCAATCATGGTAATTGATTTGTAATTTGGTTGTCAGATATATACTCTTAACTAAGGAAAATTCTCTTGTGTACATAATTTGGGTACGTAATGATGTCCTTAATGTGATGTGGACAAAATTCCGTTGTTGATGTGAAAGTGTGAAATTTGAATTAAAGGTTGGATTCAGTGCTACGTATAATTATGGACATCATTATGTGTAACATTATGTATTTGTAGCACTTCTCCTTAACTAATACTATCATTAAAAATTAACTATCGCAGGAGTTAAACACACACTAAGAAATGTAGCGATAAATTTAAAGTCAAATATTATTTAACTGTGAAGAAATCTTGTGCTAGTGTCCTTCGATCATCAACTTATATTAGATTCAAAAATTATGCACACAAGCACAACTCATTATGTTACAATGCTTTGAATGTGGCAGACCCTTCATGCCAAATGAGAGAATTCAGTTTCAGGAATTGAATTGAAACATTCTTCCTTGATGTAAAATAATATTTCCCTCTCAGCCCCAGCTGAAGCCATTCAAATCAAATTGCTCGCAACTTGAAGCTGGATCAATTTTGTCATCTATGTTTAGATCCAGTTCTGTTGTAAAGTAAGGTAGTTTTGTCTTCTGCTTCTCTGATCTATGAGCATCTCGGTCTAAATATTTAGCAGCTGCTTCAGCTTCTCTAAATCTTTCCTCTGAACGGCTACTGCTGCCATTCCATGGTCCTCTCTGAGGTCCAATTGCCATAGATAAAATTCTGTAGTTCTCTTCTGCAGCTAATGCTTTTTCTACATTGTCATTTGTTGTGCAAAGAAATCTGCTGCTTTCTTTCAGGTCTTCGCACAGTTTGAGTTCAGTCTTCTGCACCTTGAGTACATTGTCAGTATTCCTCGACTCTGTAGGTTCTCGAAAATTCAAAGTTTTCAATCCTATTTGGTTGTTGTACAATTCTTGGTCCCTGAGAGAACCTTCACTGGAGGTTAAGCAGCTCTCTGTTGAACAATCCGTTGGCTGAGTTGTTTTTATTTGCTGTAGGCATAAATCCGACACTTCTTTCATCCCTGAAAATTCAGAATTCAGGCACTGGGTGGATACTTTAGACACCAAATCAGATAACTGAACCTTGGCTGCCTCCAAATCAATTGTCCCCAGGTTCTGTGTTCCTAGGGTTTCCTCTGCTTTCTCCAGTACAGACTGTAGATATTTACCTTGGGCCTCAATTCGTAGCTGTAAATGGCGCTGTACCTACACATACAGAGCAAATCCTGTTTTCAATGCTGCATAAAATTCGACATTTAATTGTCGGAAATATGAATTTTGTCCTATTATTGTTTATTTGACAAGTTTCATTTCAATAAGAGATTAAATTTTCCATCGCAATCCTACATGTGTGAAATATTTGCCTCATGAAATTAATTTGGTTAAGATGCATGTTTTCATGGTAGATCTTCGAAAAATCTGACAACTTTTCTGGTTTCAGATTTCAGAGGGTTTTGAAGAGGTCACACTTCACTTTGATTCATTAAATAAGAATATGTATCCCCCTTGTGTAGGTATCAAAGAACTTGCAATTGCTTTACGAATGGAAATTTTTTTTACCTCCAGCTGCTCATGTAGCCTTCTTTGCACTTCAATTTGCATTTGCAATGCTTCGCTCAAGTGTAAATTTCTGAATTTTAAGATATTACAGTACAGCAGTGTTAATTGATCATATTATCAAATCAATAATGTGAATCAACATAGAAAGAACATGTAATATAATTTTTCATTCTTACTTATTTGTCTGGGCTACCATGCTTGGATTACTCATGTGAGTTCCATATGTCTCGGACATTCTTTCTCCTGTGACCGTAACCATTATCGAACTTAACAAACACAACAGGAGTTGTCTGTAAAACTATTTTCCTGGAAATTATTGGATTTCTTACCTGCTTTATTGCTCCCACTGTTAGCTTGTCCATGGAGGTTCTTGCTAAGCCTGTATTTCTGCCATGCAAATAAAAAGGTTTAGACTACAACTTCTCTTTATGTTTACCCATGATGCACATATGCATATGCACACGAATGGAGTACATACACCCACATATGCACAATGCAACACTCTTGGTTTTCTTAAAAATGAAATGACAATAAACTAAGCCTTATTCCAATAAATTTGAGGTGGCTACATAAATCCTTTATCTGAAGTCCATTTGATTCATTGCTATGTGTGGAGCAACTAGATTTGGAGAAACTCCAACATGCAATGTTGTCCACTCCTAACTTTTTCAACAGAGATCAAATCACTCTTATTAACGGGGAGTCAAGACATGTCCTAATCACCTAAATCGTCCTTCTCTTGTTTTATCCTAAACAGACGCGACCTTTACTTATAGGAGTATATTTTCATTTTTGTCTTATCCAGTCTAGTATTGCCTCATATTATCTTAGCATTTTCATCTCTGCTGCATTCATCTCATGGACATCTTGTGTGTTAGCACCTGATACCCAGTACTAAACCAGATGTGACAGTTTCACGTGGGTTGTTAATCTACAACAACCTCTTTCCTTTATGTGGGCTTGGGACCTTCGTGAAAACCCTTGAAAATGCTAAGATAATATGATCTAGAAAATGCTATCTAAACTATGAATAAAAGTTTTTCAGAGTTTATTGCCTTCTTTCTTAGATGATATTGTTTCAGAATTCTCAATGGTTTTCCTGGAGTCAAAAGTAGGGATAACGATGTTTTCAAAGAACTTGACTGCTTCTTTGAAATGGCTATATCAAAACCTTAATTTGCCATAGAGTGCATAAGCTTAAACATGGTCAAACTGAAAGGCCTATTTTCTCTCGTGCAGAACTCTACTATAGCTTTTTGTCACTAATAATTTACCTGAAGGTGACTCTTTAAGTGGTACAAGGTTAAACCTGGAATGCCCATAAGTTTCAGCACTGATTTTGGAGTAGCTTCTGCAACAAAGGAGTCATATTAATTAGCTACATACAGTAGCAGATTACTTCATTGGTGCTTCATGAACATGAAATGAGGCATGCACTTACTGTCTGCTCCACCTAGTTGATTAACTGCTTCCATGAAGCGCCGATGGAGGTCAGGAGTCCATTTTAGTCTTGGCTTAGCATCAGTGGAAAGTACGAGTCCCGAATCTCCAGTTCCATTTGCACCTTGAAGGAATAAGTGCCTTTCAGAAGGAATGGACATTCTTGATGTAGGATGCACGCTCTTTCCTTGGTGGTGAGAATGATACATCTGGTTGTCTTCAATAATATGATTTTGAAATAAGTGAGATTCGTGTTATGAGTGAAAGGAAACTATCTATGTGGAGCTATGCTGAAAGGATCTAATGTGCCTGTTCCAATCTGCTATCACCCTTGAATGTGAAATACAATTTTGCTATATTCTGTGTACTGCAATCTTGCATTCCTGATACTTGTTGAAAGAAAACTATCTACTACTGCTTTTATCTATTTTTTGTTTCCTTTGACCAATTCTCATGTACTAAAGCTGTGCTCAGGGACGTCTTATAAGCAAATAAGGAGAGAGAGGTGGGGTACATGGGAAGCATAGAATCTTGAACAGGGCCAGCAGAACATCGGATCCAATTCAATCTTCATGCGACACGAAAAGAGAACTTGTCCTTCCAGTTTGACACTTATGTGGGGTCCTCTTATGCAACTTCCGTTTCCATTCTCACACAACAGCAGTAGCCATTTAAAACTCCTCTGGACTTTGACTTGTTAAAAAAACTTGACACCTTAGGTTTGATACAAGCATAGATTCACTTTAGACTTTATTTCCTGTGTATTCATATCGATCACCAGGAAAAGTTTAGGAACCGTATTCTTTGAATTAATGGTGAAATTTTATTCTGATATGGATTGGAGGAATCCACTATCTATAATGTGCTGAAACCTTGAAACTCATTTGTTTCAAAGGATGATCCTGTTGACTGGTGCATTAATACACCACGCATACATGGAAAAACTGGGAAATTGGTGAACATATACTTCTCCTTGGGAGAGATTATAGACCAGATTTAGAGATTATAGACCAGATTTAGTTAATAAGTGCACTTCGTTTTTCATTTTTCCAAATTTTTATTTGGTTTATTTACAGCTTTGGTGTGTAATGATTAAGTGATGTGCAATGCTTTGATTGTCTTTTGCATTTGATCTATTGGTTGGCTTGTGACAAGAAGACATGCCAGCTATTTGAAGTGCATAGACTTGCTCCAATTTTTCCACTCATCTCTTTTCTTTTCTTTTCTTTTTCCCCTTCACATACACACACATAGACAAACAAAAGTGGTACCACTCCTTTTCAATACAGTGTGGAGATTCTTTCCGGCAATGAGAGAATTTATTCATGGAAAGAGGACACCTGCTGTGTGCTTCAGTTCTTTCTGAGGTATCTCAACTTCACACGCAGTGCATAGCTACACACACCTATCTTATCTTTGAGGCATGATAAGTACACTTGTGCATATTTTTGGGCAAAAGCTTAGCATTTATATTTTATTATAGCTTGTTAGAAAATATTTTGAGCAATGTTAAATAAATATCTAACATGTCAAATGACCCATAAAAAGGGGAAGAATTGTTACTCCTTAGCTTTGATTGAAGTCCTGGAGTGGCATACTTGCATAATGAATATATTCCATTTTGTTTCCTTCAAAAAGTTTAGAACTTATTCCACAAAGTATTAAAGAGAGGAGAGAGTCCCAATCAGATCTTTTAAATTCTTCAAATAGCATAAAGAAGTTGGTTCCCAATTCTTTGGGACCCTTCATAAAGAAAATAAATGATCGTACTTGCTTCTGTGCTTTCATATGATAAAACACATGTCAAGTCAGAACCAGGAGACGACCACTTACTTTCCCCTTTACTTGACCTTAATTGGCCTTGGAGATACTTGGATGTGAATCTACTATTTTTTCTCACTCTGCATTTTCTAATATTTGGGGTTAATGGATTTTATTAACATGGGTATACATATGACCTACGTTGAGTTGCTTCTTAAATTATTGTCTTTATGAATAGAGGTCAATGAATTTTATTAACATGGATATGCATATGACATATGTTTAGTTGCTTCTTAATTTATTGTCGTTATGGATATGATGTCACTAGAATTACATTGCATTGCTTAAAATCAAGTTCTGAATGCTAATTTATCCTATTGGTCCTATTCTTTTGTGCGCATGCTTATTTTTACCTATTGTTAGAAACTTATGAAATATGCTTATCATGCACACATTAACTCCTATGTTGAATTCTTCATGTCATCTTTCATTGCACAGCCATGATAAATAAACCGAATCTATAACTATGTTGCACTATGTATCTTAATTTTGAGGCTTAAATTAAGAATTATGCTTCAATGCATGTATATAGTAAAAAACTCGACATGATCAACCACTAAAGGAGAGTAAATTCACCTCAACCAATATTCGTGTTTTCCAACTCATTGCTAATCCTCTACGAAGGATGGATTTACCTGGTTAATGAAAGAGACAACTATTGACTTGTAATGTATAACAATTTTATATAAGATGACTCGAAAATATGTAAGACTTGTCATTTCTGTCCTACATTATTTGTGATCTGTTGAAGGAAAATTCTTCTTCTCCCTTGAAAATGTCTGTGCATTAGTTCCATCAAGCTTTTGAGGAAAGATTATTTGATTCTGATATGTTCGGATATTTTATGCAGTTTGGAGGAATCTCTGGAAACCTTTACGTAAAGTGTTAAAAAGCAGAATTCCTCAATAGTTTCGCTAGTGAATGGATAGGATTGAATTGCAGATGGGAAATGTTATTATGCTTCTCAAGCTCCATCATCAAATGGGTCGTGATGAGACTGGCTAGTACATACATCATATTATCTGTAAGTATATTAAGGATCCAGTTTTGACTTTTAAGTTTCTGTGTGTGTTTATATATGAACTGTATATCAGGACAAAGATAAATATAGAAAGACTTGTGCATATATTGCTCAAACTCTCTTTTTTGTATCTTTGTTGGAACTTCTTCAAAATAAATGAGTTTTAGTTCAATTTAATATGTTAAATATTTGTCTTACACTAAAATAGAGAACTAAGAGATCAATAAGGTATAATATCCCACAATGGAAAATCAAGTAATTTAACATTCAAGAAATGTGTCTTATTATGGTATGTAATTCATTTGCGGCTTGCGCACATATGTAATAATGGAAAGCACTGTCCAAGCCCATACGTCCGTGCTTATGCGACCTGTTCTATCTGGCGCCAATGAGGCATTGATGCTTTATAAGTACTTAGCTCACTTGTATCCTATAAAACTCTGGACCACAATCAATCTTATTTACATTATGCTAGAAATTCTGCGGTCCAACTATAATTTGATAAATATCGTGATATTTTAAGATCAGATGGCTGAAAGTGAGTATTCCTTCAATCAAAAGTTATAACAATTAGAAGGCAAAATTAGAATTGTTAGATCGTTTGGTCAGATCATTAAATGGTTAAGATTCAAAATTTCGGAAAGTTACGAATGAAGTCTATAAATTTCTAGAAGTTTTTCATGTTTTGACACACCATTAAGATTCTTTCATACCTCCTTTTCACTCAAACCAGGGGCGAGGGGAAGGGGGGGTACTGGGTAGTCCTGGGCTTTCAATTCATTTTTTGAAGGTAAAATGAAAATTTTTTAATGGAATTTTTTTCCGTGTATCAGTCCAGTATAATTTTTTTGTTCCCCCGACTCTAACTACACACAAGAAAATAGTTACTAGATATATTGTTTTTCTATACATCTGCTATTAAGAAGCTTTTATATATATATAATTTTTTTATATTTAAGAGAATGAACGATCGTGTTGGTTGGTCATCCGAGTTGTGGTGCTACGTTTGATTAACACCGGCCACTTGCTAAATTGTTGCACTTTTTGCTTGCTCTATTATTTTGATACATAGAGCTTTTTAACTGGTAATGTGGTGTTGTACAACCAAAAATAGAATGAATATTTTTCACCTTCTATTTCAAGTCTCTTTGCAGGAACCAATGGTCCTTCTAGTAATGGTACATTTACAAGTACTTAAGTTACCTTTACTTGATGTTGCCATAAAGCCATAACTTCTGTTCATTGTTTGATTATATGGAGTTGCTTTTAGCTTTCATCACTGCTTTCAAAAGTTTTATTCTATATACGTGTCATGTATGTATAATATTCTCCACTTTAGAAGAGAGGTTAGGGTCTGTTATTCTTTATTGTACTAAATTCTTGTTCATTATTTTACGTTCTTGTATTTAGTAGGGTAATTTACTATTGAAGAATCTGATAGCATATGAGAATCAATTTGGGTGAAATTCATTCATTAAACAGAGCTGGTGTAAAATGCTGATTGGTTGCACCTTGTTTGACCCCTCAAGATTGTATTGGCTGGAAAACTAAAAAGATAAAAATGACTGGAATGGTATTCGAAATTGAAAAAGATGCGTGTGTTGAGAAAAAGTGGGATTCTGAGGAATGGAATATTAGAATCTTACTCAAAGTAAAGGCTGCTGGAAGTATTCTCAAGGCAAGAATTTTTTTATTCTTGTTATTCAAGGCCGCATAAAATGGATTCCCACTTTCCCTTGCATTCTTTATTCTCAAGCATATTACAGTTTAGGATGCCTTTCATCATGCATAATTAATTGAGTTCTGTCATGTTTGCCTATTTTTTGCTATACCAGTCTTTTCCTTCATCTTAACCGGGATATTTCGTATGCTAGAACCAGGTTGTTCAGCTTCAGTTGCAATGATTTCCAAAATAAATATTCAAATAGATTATCTATGTGAATACAAATGCATCTCATATTGTGCTTGCACTTAATTATTAACATTTACGGCATAACAGGTCAAGCTCAACTAGGAGATTTGAAACACTACACAGTAAACTCTTGTGCACTTATGTCCTTAGAGTTCTGTTGTAAATGAGATGCTCGATTATTACAGATTGACATGTTTAATATGTTTATTACAGATTGTAGATCCACAGTACATGTGCAAGTGATCCATCGTGTATTTTTGAAAAGAAATATATATCAACTAGTATATTTGAAGCATTACATGTTATATTCTTGTGTATTTGGGTCTTTACGATTCTGTTATGAGTAAGATTTTGTGATCATTAGAGATAGGCTTGAGTGTCGGTGAGTTGTTTAGGGTATTTCATTATTCGAAATCACCCATTAGAGTTTGGATATTGATTATAGATATTGCATAAATGAAATAATTTGAATCCACATAATTATTGGAACAAAATTCGAATCGGAACCGTCGGTTCACATTTCAGTTCTACCTATAATTTTTTAAAAGAATATGAGATGACAATATAAATTATCTTTCCAATATTTAGCAAAAATAGAAGAAATAATATATGCCACCAAATAGCATTCAATATCTAGCAAAATATGTCACCAATTAGCATCCAAGATCATGCAAAATATAAACACCAAATTACATATTCAAACAACAAATCAAAAACTACAAATTAACAATATGAAGTACTAGATTTTACAAATGATAAAAAAAATGTATATAAATTCATTCATCTGAAAACATTATAATAATCAATATTGTCTATTTCTATTTTCATCTCATCATTTCCTTTGCATCCGTTCGGCCCAATTGGTCAGGTGACTAAATTGAAAAAAACAAAAAATGCAAAACTTATTAAAAATACACAATTTGGGTTCAAGAACCAAAAATCGTTGGGACCAACTTGGTGCTTGGTTTTCGATTTTGATTCCCAAGTTCTTTTTTCTTTTCCTTTTTTTTTTTTGGTTGGGGTTGGGGTTTGGGTGGGGGGGGGGGGGGTGTTTACTGATTGGAATATTTGTTTCGGATAAAATGTCCACCCTTAATTATAAATTGACATGTTAGTTATGTTGAACTGAATACGTTTCGACAGAATGCATATTCATGTTGCATGTGCAAGTGGTCCATTGCGTAGAGATAACATTTTACTTGAAAAGGAATATGTGCAACATAAGTCAAGATTTGAAAGAGGATAATATATGTTTGGTGCAAATTTAAGTGCGAACCAAATTGTTCTTGATGTAATTGAGATTTTGTGTTGGACTATTGTTCAATTAATATAATCCAACTTGAATAAAAATCACTGTCCATGTTATTGCGATGTCCATGTAAAGCATAATGTTTTTATAAACAAGAAAATGAAAGCCACAAGGCAACTGAACTGCATATTTTAGAAATCTTTTGAAGCATATTTTACTAAATGATGGCTAAACAAAATTATTCCTGATTTGGGTCCTAATTAAAATCTGAGATCAACTGAAACTGTTCTAAACTTTTCTCCTACGGAAAAAATAAAAAATAAAAAATTTCGAAGACGCAATTCAATTTATTCCTTGCGCTTAAACTCCACCGTAAAATTTTGACGAGGACAATATTCAACTATTACAAGTGTGACATCCAGTGGTTTACGAGTAGAATTCTACAAAATAACTTTAAAATTATTGAAATTTAGGTTAATTACACAACTATGGAACATTTAGGGGTCAAAGTCGTAAAATTAGTTGAATTAATAAATGTTGTCACATTACAAAAATTAGATGAAATTATTCTGAAAATAAGGTATCTTCAGATTTGTTACGAGTCATAAACGGAAGCAATGCGTGGCACCATATTTTAGCAGTGGGACCAGCCTAATTAAATCAAGGTATATTTTCCTAGCATCCGACGTGGATTCCGAGGCCATTATTGTTAATTAAAGCCACAGTTCGGTGGACATGCACTATCCGAGGCCCCTTTGTTGCAGCTAGTGGAGATCCACGTGGAAAAATATAGCAATGATGAAGATCTTTATTTCTATGATTGACGTGACTTTTGTGTAAAGTATATTTATATCTTGTCTTGTCAATGTAAGAGCATTTAATGTTTTGTAAGGTTAGGAGAGTCAACTTGATAGCTAGGATTTGATGTCTTGGCCGAGGGAATGAGGTCACGTGTAAATTGATCCAAAGGTCACCATTTGATTTGTAACACTATAAATACTCCCACCATGTAACACAATTAGGGGTGGGCAAAACCCAATCCAACCCAACGAAACCGCCCGACCCAACCCAACCCGACCTGGTTGGGTCGGTTTTTTGACATTTTTTGGTGGGTTTCGGTTTTTGGGTTGAGTGGTTGGGTCGGGTTGTGGGTTAACAAAAAAACCCGATATAACCCAACCCAACCCAACCCAACCCGCCAACATAAAAAAAAAAAAAAAAAAAATTGAAACGAAAAAAAAAAGGCTTCAACTAGTAAACTCGTCTCCAGGTCTTCATTCGTCAATCGTCAGCCATCAAGCCCTAATTTTTCTCTCCCCCTTGCTCTTCCTCTAGATGGCAATGACTTTGATGATATCAATCTTAACAGATCATCTTTTGACTCTACAAATCTTGAAAAGTTTTTACTTCAAATTTGGCATTCTGCTCCATCCATTGTCTCTGAAGCTCTGCAGGCACTTCCTGGAAGGGTTTTGGTACCTTCTATCTTTGATCAGCTTCAAGGTCAGGCATTAGCAGCTTTGCAAGTTCTAAAGGTACTTAATCAGATTGCTCGGCCTTAAAATCTGTTTTCGCTATAGCAGTTGTGTAGTTTCACATATCTGGTTGCTTCAAATATTTTAATTGGATAATTATATTTCAATTTGAATATTTAAGCTTTATTTATGTTACTGAGAAAGACAAGAAGAATTTAATCGAACTAAGTTCCTTTAGTGTAAATAGTAAAGTGATTTCTAACCTATATTTTATTAAACATTGGATTTACTGAGATTTTCATTTATTTGTTGGACACGGAAATTTAAGGAGAGCTATCAAACACTAGAAATATTCTTCTTAAATTATTTTTATATGGTAAGTGATTTGTATGGCAGTGCAATATGAGGGCCTTAGAGTGCTCTTTTGAATTCTAGCATACACAGGTACATATACACACCTTATTCTCGTGCGAGCACAGAGTCCTTATATAATCAGCTTTACTTATAGCTTTTACCTTCTTCAATTTAATATGTTAAAAACTTAAAAGTAACTCGTTCAAGTAGGCAAATCAAATGGCATTCCTTAACTTTCGATAATGTAGAGATTTAGCTGTTAATTTTGAAGTACGAGTGTGAAGGTTTCCGACACCAATTTTAATTTATTGTGCACTTTTAGGTTATCGTTTCTAAGGTGTCAAATCGCCCAACCCAACCCAACCCGACTGACACATGATTGGGTTGGGTTTCAACATTTACATGGGTTGGGTTGGGTTGGATTTCGGACAAACCGACAATGTTGGGTTGGGTTTGGGTGGGCCAAAAACCGACCCAACCCAACCCACGCCCACCCCTAAACACAATAGGGCTAATGAAAATTTTGAATGAAAAATTCCCAATACTTGGAACAATATATTCTTATTCTCTCTCGTTTAAACAGTGTATTTCTACTACAAATTGTGCTTTTATCGATTGGTCTCTTATATAATCGTACTACATTTATCTTGCCGGAAGCCTGAACGGAGACGTCGCGTGTCTTTGAGCTACTCCCACATTTACTTTTTTGGAGTCATCTTGACCGTTGATCGGCAGTTACGTGTTGGATCAAGCTTGCGTGTACACGAGTGGGCCCGGCATCTGTTGGTACCATTTTTTGAGGTCAACAGATTGACACCATCTATGGGAAACCACACCATAACCACGAGCAACCCCGTGGAAAAAGCTATTTGAGAAAATATTTTGGGCATCCCCCTTGAAAAAAGGATTTGTTCTTGTGAAAAGAACAAGAGGAAGCCCCCAGAGTTGAAAAATATCCGTGGTTCTGAATTTCAAAAGGTATGAGTTAAGAAGAGGAAGCTCCCCCCAGACGAACTAGAGAAACTGATAATGAGGCCCCAGCGGTCCAACTTCGACCCCATCACCATCATAGACGAGGTGGTAGGTGGTTGGCGGCCCAGCTTACCAGAGAAATGGCTACTATGGCAGCCAATATGAGGAGTATTACCAATCAAAATTTGGCAATACAAGAATTGTTGATGCAGATGCAAGGCTAGGGAGGTCACCCGGTCCCCCCTTATGTGCCCCAGGAGCAGTACCAATCTGAAGAGGTACAAGTCAAAGAGCTCATCCTCCTAGGCATAACAGGGGGGAAGTCCTATTGAAATAGAAGTGGGAGTTGACATTTCCTCCAACTACGCCTCTGGCCGACCCACCAAGGCCCCGTTTAACTTGGAAGGCAACTTTCCTCCAGAATATGAACCAGAACCGAGGCCCCAAAGGTCCGTCAGCGTATTTGATCGACTAAGTCCAGCGCCTAGGAACAGGCCACAAGCCCCACCTCCTGGAAGTTGGCAACCGGAGGAAAGGCAAGAACATGCTCCCCGTGTTGTGCCGCCTCGGAGGAATAAAGTTCTAGCGCCCAGGAACAAGCCACAGTCCCCACTTCCTGAAAATTGGCAACCGAAGGAAAGGCAAGGACGTGCCCCCAATGTTGTACCGCCTCGGCGTGAACGATGAGGCTGGCAATCAAGTAGGACCCTTTGCACTACCTAGATAAGAGGCTGAAGCTAACTATGATTCAGATGGTCCACAAAGATCGTGCGATTTGGATGACGATGATGGTAACTTGCCATTTTCACGAGAACTAAGGAGTGCTCAGGTACCAAACCATTATGTAATGCCCAAAATACTAAAATATGATGGGAGAGGCGACCCAGCAAAACATTTGAACAGCTACAAGACGCATATGAGTCTAAGAGGTGCCACCCCAGTTGTGAAGTGCAGGGCATTTCATCTGACACTCAGTGGAGCAGCTGAAATATGGTACAACAGGCTGCCGCCTAGGAGTATTCGTAGCTGGCCAGAGTTCAAAACCACCTTTTTGAAGAGATTTGCTGTGAATAAGGAGGGAGAGGCCCCTATTTAACGTCTCCAGGATATGAGGCAACAGCCCAGTGTTCTAAAATGTATAATGCGTTGCGATGCGTCAAGATCGAGAATCACAAGTTTAAGCGTGTCAATGCGGAGAATAGGCGTCATAATGAGTTTCGTACTTTTAATATTATTTTAATATAATAAATAGATTTTTATATTTAAAAAATAATTTTTTAATCATATCAAAAAAAAATAAAAATAAAAAACTTTAGACGTCTCAATGCGTGCCTAGGCGCTCCTAGGCTCGCCTGATGCTCGCATATGCGCGCATTGGCCCGCATTGAGATGCCTAGGCGCGCCTAGGCGATCAACAAAAACTGTTGACCTCATTTTTATCCGCATTGCCCATTTTGACGTGTTTTGTACTCGCGTCGCGCCTAGGCGGCGCATTTGCGCGTCTTTTAGAACATGGCAACGGCCTGATGAAACCTTGAAGAGTTTTATCCCACTTCACAGACGAAATGACATGCTATGTTCAAGTCACGGATCGCGAAGCCCTATCCGCTTTGAGAGGAGGCTTGAACATGGACACATTGTTTTGGAGGGATGTACAGAATCAGGATCCAACTACTTACGATATACTATTAGAGATGATGCGACGGGAAATCATCAACGAGGAGTTAATAGACTACAGGAATAGGGCAAGCAGAGGCCTCCAGCCCCAGCAAAGGCAACGTGGTAGAGGTCCAACCTCCCACCTGATGGACCAACAATGGAACCAGCCTAATGCTGCAATTGGCCAAAGCTCAGGCCAAGCACTTGCCGCAGCCACATTGAATGCCGTACCTACGCTGGCTTACGAGAATGTACCAGCCACCAACGCTCAACCGAACCAAGTAACGCATCAGGCCCCCCGTAGATGACGAGATCGGGGAAGAGGTTCAAGCTAAGGCATAACTAATTCCCAAGAGTACTGCACTTATCGTCACTCTTATAGCCATGACACGACAGATTGTAGAGATATAGCCCAACATCCTAGAAGTTCAAATCCCAGAAATAACAATCAGGATACTTCTAGACTAAGGAGTAGGCCCCCGCCGAGGTGAGAGCAGTAGCCTAGGCGAGACGAGGCCCCTTCCCGTCATAGGGAGGTATCTCCTCGAATGGGAGAAAATGAAAGGCATAGGAACCCGGATGAGTGTCAGCAAAGAAGCCATTGAAACAGGCCGGAGAACGCCCCAGTTCACGAGATTGATACAATTTTTGGAAGTCCCTATGTTGGTGGGGAAACCAGAAATTCACAAAGAAATTATTTCGAAAAGCGAGGGGTCCTCCACTGACTAGCTACATCGTAGGCAACAGCTCTCGAAGAAACCAGTCACCTCCTATTGTATTTACACATGAAGATTCTGAAGGTGTTCACTACCTACACTGTGACGCCCTGGTGGTGAGGGCTGTGATAGCTAGAAATGGACCGAAACGAATGCTAGTAGACAATAAAAGTTCGGTGAACATATTATTCGGGTCCACCTTCGATAAAATGATCTTAGACCACGAGCTAACCCCTACCAACACTCCCTTGTACAGTTTCACCGGGGATAGCATCATTCCGAGGGGAAAGATCACCCTCGTTGTGGAAATGGGGGAGCCTCCCATATCAACAATGAATTTCATGGAGTTCCTGATTGTAGACAGCAGATCAGCTTACCATGAAGTGTTGGGGAGGCCCGCGTTGAAGGATTTAGGAGCTGTCACCTCCATTTAGGAGTGGCAACGGTGATGAGAGATCAAAGAGGAGCAAGGGAATGCTATCTTAACTCCGTAAGGAAAGCTGAGCCTAGGGATATGAATATGGTGATTAGTATCAATGATCCTGAGATGCCAACACTTGACGAACTTGACCCCCGAGTAATTGAAACAGATTCCCAGGCAGCCCCCATGGAGGAACTAGAAAGTTTTCCCATCGACCCCTTGAATCCCACCAAGCTACTACAAGTTGGTCAAAGCCTTTCCCCAAGGCTCAAAGAGGAACTCAAAGAGTTTTTACGCATGAACCAGGATGTCTTTGCTTGGAGGCATGAGGATATGGTGGGCATTGACCTAGGGGTCAGTTGCCACCATCTAAAAATTGATCCTAAAGTTGCCCCACATAGACAGAAGAGGCGAGCCCTCAACCCAGAAAGATATGAAGCCTTGAAGGAAGAGGTGCAGAAATTAATCAACAATGACTTCATCAAAGAGGCCCTCTATTCGAAGTGGATCTCCAATCCGATCTTGGTGAAGAAACATAACGGAAAGTGGAGGGTGTGCATCGACTTTTCTGATCTTAATAAGGCGTGCCCAAAAGACAGTTTTCCACTCCTTAGGATTGATCAATTGGTGGATTCTACCACAGGACATGAGCTGCTAAACTTTATGGATGTTTATTCTGGCTACAATCAAATTTCCATGTACCCAGGCGATGAGGAACACACCTCTTTCATCACTGACCAAGGCCTTTATTGCTACAAAATGATGCTTTTTGGATTAAAGAATGCTGGAGCAACTTATCAGAGGCTAGTAAATAAGATGTTTACTGACTTGCTTGGTAATACCATGGAGGTTTATGTGGATGACATGCTTGTCAAAAGCCTGAAAGCGGAAGATCATATAACCCACATCCACGGAACCTTTGAGATTCTACGAAAATACTACATGAAGTTGAATCTCGTCAAGTGTGTATTTGGGGTAGCATCAGGCAAGTTCCTAGGATACATGGTCAATCAACGAGGCATTGAGGCGAACCCTGAAAAGATTCAAGTGTTAATTGAAATGAAATCCCCCCAGAAACCAAGGGAAGTGCAGAGTTTGACTGGCCGAGTGACCGCTCTAAGTCGCTTCATTTCGAAGGCCACGGACAAGTGCCTCCCATTCTTCAAAGTATTAAATTGAGGCCAAAAATTTCAGTGGACGGAGGAGTGTGAAGAGGCTTTCCAGGGACTGAAAAGGCACCTGGGACAGGCCCCCCTCTTGTCAAAGCCCAAGTTCGAAGAAGTGTTGCAACTCTACTTAGCCGCCTCCCTTGATGCCATAAGTGTTGTGCTTATAAGGGAAGAGAGTTCGACCCAGCTGCCGGTTTACTACATTAACAAGGCATTATTACCCCCCAAGACGGGTTATCCAGATATGGAAAAATTGGCCCTAGCATTGATCATTGCAGTTGAGGCCTTACTTCCAAGCTCATACTATTCATGTGTTGACAAACTTTCCTCTTCGACAAGTATTGCAAAAACCAGACGCTTCGGGGAGGTTACTAAAGTGGGTAGTGGAATTGAGCGAGTTTGAGGTGCTATTTAAGGTCAGAACCGCCATTAAAGGCCAAGCCTTGGCAGATTTTGTGGCAAAATTCACCAATGCCCCTGAAGTAGAGAGAGACACCCCCGTTGAGCCTCCAACTTGGAATCTATTTGTAGACGAATTAGTTGGGGAAACAGGTTCAGGTGCAGGCGTCGTTCTTGTAAGCCCTGAAGGTTACAAGTTGAACAGTGCTGTACGGTTCGGCTTCAAAGCAACAAACAATGCAGCGGAATATGAGGCTCTCCTCGCTGGCTTAAGGCTAGCTAAAGAAATGCAAGTAAAGATACTCCACATCAGCAGCGATTCTCAACTTATTGTGGGACAAGTGAATGGCAACTTTGTAGCTCGGGATAAAGCCATAGCCTCCTACCTCAAATTGGTAATGAGCTTACCACCCTCGTTTAAGAAATTTGAATTATGCCAAGTCCCACGCTTTGAGAATGCACATGCCGATACCTTATCCAAACTTGCTAGCAGCAAGGATTCTGAATTATTGACAGTGGTTCATATTGAGCACCTTCTGAAACCATCCGAAACCATCCACCTCGGCAAATGTGGTAATGTGGGTGGAATGAACCCCAACTTGGATGCAGCCTCTTATATCTTATCTCAAAGACCAATCCTTGCCTGATAACAAGGAAGATGCTTACAAAATACGAAGGAGGTCTGCCCATTTCATGTTAGTGGATGATGTCCTCTACAAACGTGGATTCTCCGCACCTCTCCTTCGGTGCGTAGAAGAAGAAGAAGAAGCCAATTATGTGCTCAGGAAAATTCATAAGGACGTTTGTGGCAACCACTCAGGAGGATTGGCGTTGGCAAATAAAGCAGTGAGGTAGGGATACTATTGGCCTACTTTGAAGAATGATGCTCTCCAATTTGTTCGCAAATGTGATAAGTGCCAACGTTTATCCCAAATACAAAGGCTGTAGCGACCGATAACTTTTAAATAATATAAAATTAGTTTTCTTGAAAAACGTGTCGCTAAACTTTAACCCTAATTTTAAAAGAGAAAGTGCATTCATCTAGCCGTTATAAACGAATTTAAATTATTTCGAATCGAATTCATTTTCGAATAATTTTAAATTATCGATTCATTATTATTTTGTTTAAATCCGAATTTTAGTAAATTAAGTAAAATATATGTTCTATGATTATTTTAAGTCCAATTATTTGAAATCCATTTACATTGGCCCAATGCAATTAAGTCCAAATAAGAATTTTAATTCTTTTTATCCAAATCCATTGAGGTCCATTACTTTTAAGTCCAAATAGAAAGTAATTCTCGGCCCAACATCCTGGCCCAATGAGTTTTCTAGGGATTTGTGCCCTAGAAAATTCTATTCATAGACAGTCTACCACCTTCCTCTCCTCACCAATCTAGCAATCATTTTTGGTAAGCTCTCTCCCTTTTCCTCAATTCTTGGAGATTAATGTGGATGCTAGAACATCAATTTCTAGCATCAACACCATCTCCCCATCACACTCTCAACTCCATTTCACTTTGGGTCACCATTGATACTAGAACGACCATTTCTAGCATCAACAGTGAGCTCCCCAAGCTGCAAACTCACACACCACAGATACTGCACTATGCAGCCCATTCACCTCACTCACGAGACCAACACCTACACTACCAACACCACCACCTCAAACTACTAATCTCAAGCTACTGCCAAACAACCACCATCACCTCCACAAATCGAGACGTCACTGCACCAAAACACCTAAACCAACATCCTCACCATTGCACCCCAAATCAACAGGAAATCACCAAACTCCAGAACCACCATTTCGAAAGCTCCGGCATCACCCCAAGCTACAGCCCCAAACACACAACACCAACCACCCATTTTCGAAGCCAACAATCACCAACCACGCACAACCCGTAGCTTCACGACCTCCACCAGCCACTAAACCCAAGACCCGAAACCAAGCAGCCCTTATTTCACCTCAAATCAACCCCAATCAACTACAAAAATCAAGAAAATGGAAAACCCATAAAAACTTACCTCAAACCCGAAAGAAAACAAGCCCCCAAGCTTCGGACTAGCCTCGAATCGCGTCCCAAAATAGAAGTCCCCCCATCTGCCCCGTGTTCCGACTGCCACCACTGAGAGCTTCGGACTAGCCTCGAATCGCGTCCCAAAATAGAAGTCCCCCCATCTGCCCCGTGTTCCGGCGCCACCACAGTGGTGGCAGCCGGATGGTCGGTGGTGGGAATCGGAGGAGGTGGGTTGTTTCCCTCCTCCCGTCGCCCTCTCGAAATGAGATAAATGATATGATTTTAATTTGATTTTGATTTTTGAAAATTATCTTTTAAGCCCCAAGTTTTTAATTGGTTTGATTTCAGTCCTTAATTCTTTTTTTTTTTAAGTTTTAATGAATTCCAATTTTGTCCATAAGTTTAAAAGTTGTTAATTCAGCATTTAAGTTTTATTTTCAGTTTTAAAAGATTTTCAATTAAGTCCTTAAATTCTGAAAATGTTTAATTTCAGCCCTTTAGTTTTATTTTCAGCTTTAATATATTTACAGTTAGTCCATAACTTCTTAAAGTTACAATTTCAGCCCTTTAAGTTTATTTTCAGTTTTGATAGATTTTCCAATTAAGTCCCTAACTTCTAAAAGTTTAATTTTAGCCTTTAAAATTTTATTTTCTGTTTCAATAACTTCCAATTTAGTCCCTAACTTTATTTTATCACTTTAAAACCTTAAATATTCGGAATACTAATTCAAACTTATTTTCTATTATGGCTAGACGATACGTACAAATAATTAGGAGTTTGAAGTTATTTTTTCGCTCCACTTTTCACGCAACTCGAAATATTTGAGGTAGACTCGCCACCATTAATTAGTTTAAATTATAATTGCATGTCTTATGTGAATTTACGTGAATTATATGTTTTAATGCATGAAAAGAGAATATGTCATATGAGATATATGATATTGTTATGCTTGCCATAACTTATATGCTTTATTGCATGAAAAAGAAGAGAATCTCTTATGAGATAAGATGAGAATGTTATGCATAACTTATGTACTTTAAATGCACGAGAAAAACTACCCACGGCCTATGATTTTAAAGAGCCTATGATTTTCAAGAAAATGAACCAAAGATGATGATGATATCACGTTGTATATTGCATAAGTGTGTATTCAATTATTCTGTAAATTAATTATCGGCGATGAGTCTACTGAGTATTTCTTCGAAATACTCACCCCGTTATTTTAACAATATTTGCAGATTTCGGAGGCGATCGTGATTAATGGGCAATGTGGCAACGATTTAATGAATTCAGTTATTTACATTTAGAAAGAATTTCGTATTTGAACGCTATTAACGTACTTGTTATTTTCGTATTTCCAAAACTCGAGATTTGAAGTTTAATTAAATTATTTAAGTTAGTTAAATGAGCTTTGTTGTTTTCGAGACTTTTTACCTTTATAAATGCGAAATTTGAAATTTAGTTATTTTTCGCAAAACTTTTTAGTTAAATAAATTACAAAAGAAGATAACGTGGCAATTCGGGTTAACGAAACTCGGGGCGCTACAGCTTGGTATCAGAGTCAGTCTGCATTTCTGTAGACCGGCAAATTTTCAAAAAAATAAATTATTTGTTTAAATTATCATTAATGAAAGTTGCCACTGCCTCTGCCATCATTCGATCCGCCGACTCCGAAGGTAAAGAAGTTTATGAAGTTTAACGTTATTTTATTTCGGATACCTATTGTAACTATTTATGAGATTTAGAAGAAAGAGAAAGAAAGTGTATCCAAATTAGAAAGAAAGAAAGAAAGACGAGTACGAGCATCATTTCAGAGAGTTTTAATTTTCTTTTACGTTCTCGTAATTTTAACCAGGAGAGATGAATTACCCCGCCTAATTGGATTTTGCATAATTGGGATAGGACATGACACCAATTCGTAGAAATCCATCTAATGAGACAGAACAAGCCATTAGAGACTATGATCGATTCAGACCTAGACTTGATTGGACAATTGCTCAACATGTGGAGTAGATGAATATCGTCTGTGACCAGGCCATACAACATGGCTACGTGACTAGTAATCTCCGATCGATCCACCACTTACTCTCGACTTTTCGAGGCGACTACGGAAAGGTAGCTCGTAATATATATAATGATGCTCTTGTGTCACCCAATGTGGATATGGAGTATGATACCTTCTGCATGAGATTTGTAGCATATTGGCCCATGTACTTTAAGCACCGCTTTGGGGTTGTACCTGAAGGGGAGCCAGAACATGAGCCAATGCTCGAGCCCGAACAGGTGCAAGAAGATGAGTTAGTACCCGAGGGCAATCCCGAGGAAGACCCAGAAGAAGAAGAAGATCCCGAAGAAGACCTAGAAGAAGAAGAACTAGAGGAAGACGCCGATCCAGCACTGAGAGAATTCTCGGACTCCGAATCATGCGTGACCGAATGAGAATAGATGATAGGAGTTAGAGTAGGGTTGACATTTTGTGTTAATCAAATGTTGGCATACCCGTCATCCGATGTACCTACATGAAAAGAAGTTGAAATATGAATGAAATGAAATTTGAATCTTAATTTCCGTCTTACGAGATATCTTTATTGTTCGCGTTGTTAGTAAGCCTAGTCAACTATTACAAACTGCCTTTAAATTTATGAAGGTTATGGCACCACCAAACCAAGCCGATGTTATTAGAGAATTACTCAAAGCTGTGCAAGAAATGAGATAGTTTCCACCACCGGTTAACTCCAACCCCATTGTACCGGTAATTGAACAGTTCAGAAAGTACAACCCGCTTACGTTTGATGGCGGAAATGGGCCACTGGCAGTAGAATAGTGGCTCCAAACCATTGAAAAGATTTTCAGGCACATATCCTGCTCTGAATACAAGAAGATAGGCTGTGCAGAATTCATGTTGGTTGGAAGAGCGGGATTTTGGTGGGAATCAACATCCAGCACAAGGAGCGAAGAACAACAAGCAGCCCTGACTTGGGATGATTTCAAAGAGGAAATCAGGGACAAGTTCTTCCCACAAGCTCTCAGAGATCACAAAGAGGATGAATTCTTGCGACCGGTACAAGGTGATATGGACATAACTGAGTATGAGAGAAGATTTGAGGAACTGTCGCGCTATGCTTAACATCTGGTGGAGACGGAATTCAAGAAGGCACGGCGCTTTGAGAGAGGTCTACGCTCGGATGTTAGACAAATTGTCAGTTCACACGAGCTGCCAACCTATCGAGAAGTAGTGAAGAAGGCTCAAGCGGTAGCCTATGCCGGTGGGAGAACAGGAAACCAAGGAAATCATTATGAGCAGAGAAATCAGGGAAAGAGGAAATGGCAAGGTCCGAGCCGCAACCAAACTCCGAACCAAAATCAGAACCGGAATCTGGCATTCGCTAAGAGGCCGACTCCGGGACTAACAGGGAAACAGATGACCAATTTCATCTCACCCTGCCCTAAGTGCCAGAGGATGCATAAAGGAGAATGCCTGTTTGGAAAGGGTGTCTGCTATAAGTGTGGCCAATTGGGTCACTTTGCATCAGACTATCTTCTTACGTCTGCCCAGGGTTCCAATCAGAAGACGAACCCAAGCCAGAACCGGAAAGGGATGGCCAGAGTGTTCGCTATGGATGCCACAGAGGATTCCGACATGATCGCAGGTATACTAGTTAAACTGGTATTCTTGTACATGTCCTAACCGCATTCATACTGTATTTTCCTTCCGATCTTAAGCATGTTAATATGATATCAGGTATACTATCTATTTTCGGGATACCCGTATATGTCCTTATAGACTTGGGAGCCACACACTCATTTATATCCTATGCATGCTTAAAAAGACTGAACTTAATAGGCATAGAAACTAGTAGTACCCTTGAAGTTAGTTTGCCATCAGGAGAAACTATCGATACTAATAAGATAGTCAAGGCAGTACAAATAGATTTTGATGGTCAAGTTTTGAAGGCAGACCTGAATATTATCCGAATAAAAGATTTCGAAAATATTCTAAGTATGGATTGGCTCAGCACCAATTGTGCCGCAATTATGTGTCACGAGAAGGAGGTTATTTTTCGTAAAGATGGTAAAGAAGTATTCAGGTTTTATGGGACGAGGATCAAGGCACTTCCTCGCCTGATCTCGACTTTACAAGCGGAGAAGCTATTAGCCAAGGATAGTTGTCATGGCTATTTGGTTAGTCTTCAAGACAAACCCGTAGAGGAGATTACTCTGGATTCAGTGCCAGTAGTATGCAAATACGGTGATGTTTTTCCAGACGATCTACCCGGCACTCCACCGGATAGGCAAGTGGAATTTTCCATCTATTTGGTACCAGGAGCTGCCCCTGTTTCTAAAGCTCCGTACCGCATGCCACCGAAAGAGTTGCAAGAATTGAAGGTGCAATTAGAGGAATTGCTAGAGAAGGGTTTCATCTGGCCAAGTGTATCTCCATGGGAAGCACCTATGCTGTTTGTAAAGAAGAAGGATGAAAGCATGAGGATGTGCATCGACTATCGAGAACTTAACAAGTTGACGATAAGAAATAAGTATCCCCTACCCAGGGTCGAAGACTTATTCGATCAGTTGAAAGGTACTGCAATCTTCTCGAAGATTGATTTGAGATTTGAGTACCATTAGCTAAAGGTTTCGCCAGCTGACGTACCAAAGACAGCGTTCAGGACACGATATGGATATTATGAGTTCACAGTGATGCCGTTCGGTCTCACGAACGTACCTACAATATTTATAGACTTGATGAACCGAGTTTTCCATCAGTATCTTGATAAATTCGTTATTGTTTTTATCGATGATATACTGATCTACTCCAGGAATTCCGCACAACATGAAGAACATTTGAGGATTGTATTGGAAACACTGAGAGTAGAAAAGTTGTACGCCAAATTCAAGAAATGTGAATTTTGGCTTGAGAGAGTAAGTTTCTTGGGTCACATTGTTACAGTTAAAGGCATCGAGGTTGATCCTTCTAAAGTTGAAACTGTAACGAATTGGCCAACACCTGCAAATGTTGGAGATGTAAGAAGTTTTCTTGGATTAGCTGGATATTATCGGCGATTCATAGAGGGTTTCTCTAAAATAGCAGGTCCTATGATGCAGCTGACCAGGAAAGGAGTTAAGTTTCAGTGGACAGAACCATGTGAACAAAGCTTTCAGAAACTTAAGAACAGACTCGTCTCAGCACCAGTGCTGACGATACCAGATGGGTCTGATGGTTTCGTCATTTACAGCGATGCATCCAAATATGGTTTAGGTTGTGTTTTGATGCAGAATGGCAAGGTGATAGCATATGCCTCAAGATAGTTGAAACCACATGAAAAGAATTACCCGACACATGATTTAGAGCTCGCAGCTGTTGTGCACGCTCTTAAGATTTGGCGACACTATTTGTACATGAGTAAATGTGAGATTTACACCAATCACAAGAGTCTCAAATATTTCTTCACTCAGAAGGAACTAAACATGAGACAATGGCGATGGCTAGAGCTGGTAAAAGACTATGACTGCACCATTCTTTACCACCCGGGTAAAGCAAATAAGGTTGCAGAAGCTTTGAGTAGAAAGAACGCTGGACAGTTATCAGCGCAAGATCAGTTGATTTGAGATTTGAGGAATCTAAGAATCGAAGTGCGAACCCCATCAGTCCAAGGATCTTCTAGATTGGCAAATCTGAGCATTAAACCAGACTTGAGAGGTCGGATTATAACAGCTCAAGCTGGAGATAAATTCTTGGAAAAGATCAGATCCGAAGTTGGAACTGGCAAGAGAATAGGTTTCGAGATTGCCTCTGATAAAGTACTATATTCAGAGGACGTCTCTGTGTGCCGAAGGATGAACATATCCAGAATGAGATTTTGACAAAAGCTCATTCAACACCATATTCATGCCACCCAGGAGGGACAAAGATGTATCGTGATTTGCGCAACACCTTTTGGTGGAGAAACATGAAGGGTTGCATTGCAAAGTTTATCTCTCGATGCATGACGTGTCAGCAGGTCAAGGTTGAATATCAGAGACCATTAGGGTTGTTAAATCCCTTGGACATACCAGAATGGAAATGAGAGAAAATTTCCATGGATTTTGTAACGGGATTACCAAAATCAGTAAAGAGTCATTACGCTATTTGGGTTATTGTAGACCGACTTACGAAGTCAGCTCATTTCCTACCAATCAGAATGACTCTCCATATAGATCAATTGGCCCAATTGTACGTTAAAGAGATCGTTCGACTTCATGGAGTACCAACTTCCATTGTCTCCGATAGAGATTCGAGATTTACTTCGAGATTTTGGAAGAGTTTACATGTTGCAATGGGTACTAAATTAAATTTTAGTACAGCTTACCATCCTCAGACAGATTACCAACTTCCATTGTCTCCGATATACTTAGAGCTTGTGTACTAGATTTGAGTGGTAATTGGGAGAATCATCTTCCATTAGTGGAGTTTGCCTACAATAATAGTTTTCAGGCTATTATTGGTATGGCACCATATGAGGCACTTTATGGACGATGATGTCGATCACCAGTCTATTGGGATGAAGTAGGCGAGAGAAGAATTTTAGGTCCAAAATTGATTGAAAAGACAGTTGAGGCTATTGACAAGATCAGACTACGGATCAAAGCCACTCAAGATAGACAGAAAAGTTATGCCAATCAAAGGAGAAAAGACTTAGAAATTGATATTGGAGAAAAAGTATTCTTGAAAGTAGCTCCTATGAAAGGAACTATCCGTTTCGGCAAGAGAGGGAAGTTAAGACCTCGTTTTATCGGACCATTCGAGATCTTAGAGAAAGTAGGCAACGTGGCTTATCGTTTGGCGTTACCACCCGAGTTATCGGCCGCACACAACGTTTTCCACGTGTCCTTATTGAGAAAATATATCCACGACCCGAGTCATGTGGTAAATTTTCAGGCTATTTTGATTTAGAGGAATCTGTCCTATGAGGAGACACATATGTGCATTGTAGAGAGAAAAGTCCATGTCTTAAGAAACAAAGAGATTCCTTTAGTCAAAGTCCAATGGGGTAGACAGGGTAGTGAAGAAGCTACCTGGGAAAGAGAGGACGAGATTCTGGCCAAGTATCCAGATATTTTAGATCAAGTAAGTTTAAATTTCGAAGACGAAATTATTTTAAGGGGGTAAGGTTGTAGCGACCGAGAACTTTTAAATAATATAAAATTAGTTTTCTCGAAAAACGTGTCTCTAAACTTTAGCCCTAATTTTAAAAGAAAAAACGTGTTCGTCTAACCGTTATAAACGAATTTAAATTATTTCGAATCGAATTCATTTTCGAATAATTTTAAATTATCGATTCATTATTATTTTGTTTAAATCCGAATTTTAGTAAATTAAGTAAAATATATGTTCTATGATTATTTTAAGTCCAATTATTTGAAATCCATTTACATTGGCCCAATGCAATTAAGTCCAAATCAGAATTTTAATTCTTTTTATCCAAATCCATTGAGGTCGATTACTTTTAAGTCCAAATAGAAAGTAATTCTCTGCCCAACATTCTGGCCCAATGAGTTTTCTAGGGATTTGTGCCCTAGAAAATTCTATTCATAGACACTCCACCACCTTCCTCTCCTCACCAATCTAGCAATCATTTTTGGTAAGCTCTCTCACCTTTAATTTTATTTTCAGTTTTGATAGATTTTCCAATTAAGTCCCTAACTTCTAAAAGTTTAATTTTAGCCTTTAAACTTTTATTTTCTGTTTCAATAACTTCCAATTTAGTCCCTAACTTTATTTTATCACTTTAAAACCTTAAATATTCGGAATACTAATTCAAACTTATTTTCTATTTTGGCTAGACGATACGTACAAACAATTAGGAGCTTGAAGTTATTTTTTCGCTCCACTTTTCACGCAACTCGAAATATTTGAGGTAAACTCGCCACCATTAATTAGTTTAAATTATAATTGCATATCTTATGTGAATTTACGTGAATTATATGTTTTAATGCATGCAAAGAGAATATGTCATATGAGATATATGATATTATTATACTTGCCATAACTTATATGCTTTATTGCATGAGAAAGAAGAGAATCTCTTATGAGATAAGATGAGAATGTTATGCATAACTTATGTGCTTTAAATACACGAGAAAAACTACCCACAGCCTATGATTTTCAAGAAAATGAACCAAAGATGATGATGATATCACGTTGTATATTGCATAAGTGTGTATTCAATTATTCTGTAAATTAATTATCGGCGATGAGTCTATTGAGTATTTCTTCGACAGACTCACCCCGTTATTTTAACAATATTTGAAGATTTCGGAGGCGATTGTGATTGATGGGCAATGTGGCAACGATTTAATGATTCAGTTATTTACATTTAGAAAGAATTTCGTATTTGAACGCTATTAACGTACTTGTTATTTCCGTATTTCCAAAACTCGAGATTTGAAGTTTAATTAAATTATTTAAGTTAGTTAAATGAGCTTTGTTGTTTTCGAGGCTTTTTACCGTTATAAATGCGAAGTTTGAAATTTAGTTATTTTCCGCAAAACTTTTTAGTTAAATCAGTTACAAAAGAAGATAACGTGGCAATCCGGGTTAACGGAACTCGGGGCACTATAAAGGTGACCTTCACAGGAGCTTACTATAGTGACCAGCCCTTGGCCCTTCAACAAGTAGGGCGTAGACCTCATGGCCCCTTGCCTAAAGGCAGAGGAAGTGCCAACTTTGCCATTGTGGCTATTGATTATTTTACGAAGTAGGTGGAAGCTGAACCCCTAGCAAAGATTATCGAGACCAACACCTCCAAATTCTTATAGAAGAATATAATATGCCGATTTGGCATCCCTCACTCAATTGTCTCTGATAATGGGAAGCAGTTTGACAACAAAAAAGTGAGAGATTTATGTGAAGAGCTTGGGATTAAGCACCATTTCTCTTCTCCCCATCATTCCCAGGCTAATGGTCAAGTTGAAGCTGTCAACAAAACCATAAAGCACACCTTGAAGAAAAAGCTAGACACGACCAAAAGGGCATGGGTGGATGAATTGTCCTAAGTGCTATGGGCAATACGAACTACGAGCAGAACTTCTACTGGTGAAACCCCTTTCTCCATGACATATGGTGCTGAGGCTATGAGCCCAGTTGAGGTAGGATTGTCTTCTCCTCGTAGATTAAGTTTCAACGAAATATCAAATGATGAGTTTAGAAGATGCGAGCTTGATTTCCTTGAAGAAATGAGGAATGATTCCCAGCAGAAGCTAGCAGCCTACCAAAGGAAGATGACCCGATATTATAACTCAAAAGTGAAAAAATGTCCTTCCGGATAAATGACCTGGTGCTCCGTAGGATTTTCCTGTCCTCAAAGGAACCAGGAGTGGGTACTTTAGGACCCAACTGGGAGGGGCCATATCGTATAGAAAAAAAAATTCGGCTTGGTACCTACTGGATCAAAGATATGAACGGCAAAATTCAACCTCATCCGTGGAATATCGAGCATCTAAGGATGTATTATCGATGAATGTAATACCTAGCTGAAAGTTATTTCCCAACTTTTGCAAATAAATAAAAAGAAAGTTATTTTCCAGCCTTCGCAGACAAGGAAGCGTGGGCAGGAGATGATGGAATCTTAAAAGAAGGCCACCTCGTTCGAACTTCGAGGCGTACATCACAAGCCTCCCTTCGACGAGGCTGAACGTCAAGGGAGAAGCCTTTACTTGGATAAACCATCCACCAAGTAAGGAAGCGTGGACGCTTCGGATGAGAGGACGGAACCTTAAAAAAAGGCCACCTGGTTCGACCTCCGAGGCGTACATCACAAGCCTCCCTTTGACGAGGCTGAACGTCAAGGGAGAAGCCCTTACTTAGATGAACCATCCACCAAGTAAGAAAGCGTGGGCACTTCGGAGAAGAGGACGGAACCTTAAAAGAAGGCCACCTCGTTCGAACTCTGAGGCGTACATCACAAGCCTCCCTTCGATGAGGCTGAACGTCAAGGGAGAAGTCTTTACTTAGATGAACAATCCACCAAGTAAGGAAGCGTGGGCACTTCGAAGGAGAGGACGGAACCTTAAGAGAAGGCCACCTCGTTCGAACTTCGAGGCGTACATCACAAGCCTCCCTTCGACGAGGCTGAATGTCAAGGGAAAAGCCTTTACTTGGATAAACCATCCACCAAGTGAGGAAGCGTGGGCGCTTCAAAGGAGATGATGGAACCTTAAAAGAAGGCCACCTCGTTCGAACTCCGAGGCGTACATCACAAGCCTCCCTTCGATGAAGCTGAACATCAAGGGAGAAACCTTTACTTGGATGAACCACCCACCAAGTAAGGAAGCGTGAGCACTTCTGAAGAAACGATGGAACCTTAAAAGAAGGCCACCTCGTTCGAACTCCAAGGCATACATTACAAGCCTCCATTCGACAAGGCTGAACGTCAAGGGAGAAGCCTTTACTTGGATGAACCATCCACCAAATAAGGAAGCGTGGGCGCTTCGGAGGAGAGGATGGAACCTTAAAAAAAGGCCACCTCGTTCAAACTCTGAAGGGTACATCACAAGCCTCCCTTTGATGAGGCTGAACGTCAAGGGAGAAGTCTTTACTTGAATGAACCATCCACCAAGTAAGGAAGCACTAGCGACGTCATAATAAAGGTATTCGATAAACTTTAAGAGTTTAGTTAATTAAGGTAACTTCAGGATAACAACACTTTGACTATTCAGATTTCTCAATTGAAGTGATTGTTCAGTCATATTCTGCTAGATTGGTTGTTCAGTCTTATCTTTAAGGAAACAGTTCATTGGTATGATTAAGCTTGGCAAAGTTTTAACAGTTCATTGGTTTGATTAAGTTTGGCTAAGTTTTAACAGTTCATTGGTATAATTAAGTTTGGCGAAGTTTTAACAGTTCATTGGTATGATTAAGCCTGGAGAAGTTTTAATAGTTCATTGGTATGATTAAGTCTGGCGAACAGTCCATTAGCGAAGTTTGAACACATGAGCAAAGTTCTTCATTCATATTAAACAAAGAAGTATAAGTTACAGAGGCCATTGGCCTTACAAAATTTAAGCAGGGGGAGCTGGAGCATTGGAGGCAGAAGCTTCGGTGGATGGCAACTTAAGCGCTTCTACAGGCTGAGGCCCTTCAGTTGGGGCATCATCAGATTTGAGTTCCACCACTTCGCCTTCCTCCACCGGGGTCTGGGGAACCTCCTCTTCGATAAATTCGGCTTTCAGCTCAGAGATGTCCAATCCCGAATGCACCTCCTCCAAACTCTCAAAAGCTTCTTGGTATGCCACCCTGTTCCAATATATTCCGAAGCGACAATATTCCTCAGTGAGATGGAAACGACAATATAGTTCTTCACCGCAATATCCCCAGCTTCAAGAACATCAGCTTCATATTTCTTCACTTCGGAGGCATACCACTTCAGTTCGTTTTCCATGAACTTATTGGCATTTTGGCTACCTTTGAGTGCCAAATTCACTTTTTCCAGGGCCTCGGCAGCGACCTTTTGGTAGTTATCAGATAATTCCACCTTCTTTGTCAGAGCTGCCACCTCGCACTGAAATTCATGTACTTCTTTCTTCAAAGCCTCGATCTCAGCAAGGAGGGAATCTCGCTTGGAGTCATCAATGTCTTTCGGATTCTTAGCTCAATATTCGCCTCTTTCTTCTATTCAAGCTCAGCTTTGACTGCTGCCAGTTCATCCCGCGAGGCCCTGTTCCTTGATTGAATATCAGCAAGAACTGTTTGGCACTCAAGTGCCACGCCAAAAGCCCTAGCAGTTTGGCTCACTAAAGTGGTCGTGAGGTCCACTGCGTCGCATGTGGCAACGTTGTTCTGCCACCTCTCCGTCCAAAATTTGTTAAACCCTTCGGTGGCAGCCCTCACCTCGGGTGGAAGCATTTCAATAAGGGCAGGTGCTATCTAATCCTCCTAGGAAGTTCCCAGATTTCCTTGGGATCCTCTCCACCGGAGCTTTCTTGGTAGCCTCGGCGACCTTCGATGCATCCTCTATGATCTTCCTTGATTGAGCCACCATTGCAGCATCAATTGAGGGTTGCAGGAGCTTTGGCTACTTGGAGGCATCCTTCTCCGTGTAGGACACTGAAGTCCCAAAATTTGAAGACCCATCACTTGGGCCTAGTTTCCTCTTTTTCTGTGGCTCTTCTGCCACGCCCTTGCCTTTGATGGCAGCCGGCTTACCCCCCTTAGCCACTTCTTTGGGGGCCTCCTCCTCAGCCTCCTTATCATTCTTGTCCTTGCTGAGGCGATCCAGCCTGGACTTTACTTGTTTGGACCCAGAGAACCCAGGGTTTAGCGCCTTCACCCCAATAGTGGACGTGACCTTCATTATGCTGGCCATATCAGGCAAGGCATAATCTTTCTTGCTGAATTTGTCTGCAATCACCAGAGGAAAAGTTAAAATTATTGAAGTCATATGGAAATTAGAAGCTAGAAGGCTTCGTACCTTTGGGAGCTATGAGTCCAAAATCGACGAAATATCGATCTCTGTCTATGAGGTGGGCAAAGCTTCGGAGCTTTGGAGATCGCTTGTAAATATCTGCGATAATGTCCCATTCCGCCTCAGTTAGTTCGTACTGAGTGCTGCAATCTGCGAATCAACAAATAAGGATCAGTATCGAATAGTAATACTTAAATCAATGGTATCTTAAAACGAGCCACTCACAGGCTTCGTAGTACTGGGTTGGCACGGTAACAGCTGGGACAGCATCTCCCTCAACCATCTGCCACCTACCCGTCACCCAAAACCAGGACTCCTTCCACCCTTTTATGGAGAAGGGGAGCCCAACTACGAAGAGGGCATGGGAGCCCCAAGGGGTGATGTAGTACCACCCCTTCGAGTCGTCCTTCCCTACGACCCTAGCATGGAACAAGGTTTCGAAGATATGAAGGGGCAAGTCCTCGCCTAGAGATATTTCCTTCCAAAGGAAGTAGGTCCCTATGACTTAGCTCCACCCATTTGGAAGGATTTGAGTGGGGGACAACATAAAGGTCCTCAGCATCGCGCTAAAGAAAGGATGCAAAGGCAGACGTACACCTGCTTTAAGCAGGTACTCACTAAAAGCTACACAATTTGGCCTCGGAAAACAGGCTCTTTCGTAGGGGTCGGGAATTATGAGCTCTACGTAGTGAGGTACGCGATAAGTGTTCCTAAGTTCAGCTAGCTTGGAAGAGGTTACGTTGGATGGGATCTTGGCTGCCCCCCAACCAGCCTCATAATCTATTGGTTCCTCGGACATGCTATACCACTCACCTGAAGCCCCAGATATTGACTCATCCCTACTCCTAACTACTGTGATAGCCAGACGCCTCGGTAGACATTGCAAGAAAAAGAAAATTGTAGAAAAACTACGAGAATGGTGCTGAAGGTTGGAGAGAATGCTCCTTAAGTGAGAATACCTAAATAGACAAGGAAGTTCGCCGGAAGACTCGCCGGAAAAGATTTGATAGCAAGAAAACTTGAGAGGTTTTGAAGAGTATTTTGCGAAGATAAAGTTTGAAAATGGAAAGGTTCTAGCTTTTATACCAGTAAAGGACTCAATCCTAGCCATTGGATTAAATCTCAACTGATCTGAAGCGTCCAAAAGTAAGTAGATTCGAGCCGTAGATTTCCAAGGGTTTATATTTTCAACGCTCCAGATTAACGCGTATGTGTACTAGCATGGATTCGCGCGTGAAAGTGTTCCCCAAAACCACGCGTCCTAATAATTAGCCATCATTATGCATTGAATTCAAATAGCTGTACGGTTATTGGAAGTCGTTTCGATGCAGCTAACTTGCCTTGGAAACATAAGAAACCGTCATATCATAGGCGCTAATAACTATAAATGTCGCCTCGCTTCAAAGGAATTCAGCATCGCCAGTTCGAATATGAACTCGCCTCGCTTCAAAGGAATCCAGCCTCGCCAGTTCGAATATGAACTTGCCTCGCTTCAAAGGAATTCAGCCTCGCCAGTTCGAATTTGAACTCGCCTCACTTCAAAGGAATTCAGCCTCGTCAGTTCGAATATAAACTCGTCTCGCTTCAAAGGAATCCAGTCTCACCAGTTCGAATATGAACTCGCCTCGCTTCAGCTCCGAAAGAACTTCAGTTTTAAAGGCAACTTTCTTAACCTTATCCATCACACTTCTTGAATTCCACGCAAAGTATGAATATCTCTGCCTGGACTTGAGGGACTGATATGAAGTACACAAAATTAAAACTTTTTCTGACTTATTGAAAACCCACACATGGCATAAATGACCACACATGGACTTGGGGGACTATTGTTACGAGTTATAAACGGAAGCGACACATGGCACCATATTTTAGCAGTGAGACCAGCCTAATTAAATCAGGGTATATTTTCCTAACCTCCGACGTGGATTCCGAGGCCTTGACTTGTTCCAAAGCCATTAGTGTTAACTAGCCACGGTTCGGTGAACATGCACTATCCGAAACCCCTTTGTTGCAGCTAGTGGAGATCCACGTGGAAAGATATAGCAATGATGAAGATCTTTATTTTAATGATTGACGTGACTTTTGTGTAAAGTATATTTGTATCTTGTCTTGTCAATGTAAAAGCATTTAATGCTTTGTAAGGTTAGGAGGGTCAACTTGATAGTTAGGATTTGATGTCTTGGCCGAGGGGATGAGGACACGTATAAATTGATCCAATGGTCACCATTTGATTTGTAACACTATAAATACCCCCATCATCTAACACAATAGGGCTAATGAAAATTCTGAATGAAAAATTCTCAATACTTGGAGCAATATATTCTTATTCTCTCTCGTTTAAACAGTGTATTTCTACTACAAATCGTGCTTTTATCAATTGGTCTCCTCTTATACAATTGTACTACATTTATCTTGCCGGAAGCCCGAACGGAAACGTCTCGTGTCTTTGAGCTACTCACACGTTTAGTTTTTTTGGAATCATCTTGATCGTTGATCGGCATTTACGTGTTGGATCAAGCTTGCGTGTGCACGAGTGAGCCCGACATCTGTTGGTACCATTTTTTGAGGTCGGCAAGATTTATTATTTTTGTTACAGTGTTTGTAATTTTTGACATGTATGTAATTTTCTGTATCTTAACAATTTTTTATTATTTTTTGTCACTAGTTTAATTTTTTAAAGAAATCACTTTACACTAATGTTGATTTACATTTAAATAATTTTACAGTTTATGTAATTTCTTCGAACTTATAACTTACACTGTGTCTTATTACTATTATAGTGTGTGCAATTTTTTAAAATTGTAATTTATTAGCACATACATCATCCCTTAGCACCACCTAACGCCACCTTCCCAAATCATTGTATCTGCACAACCAACCACCATCTTCTATTAATTAATATCATCACAAATAACATTCTAAAAATTACAGATCTATAATAAAAAATTACACATGTAATCGAACATGTCACTATCACAATCATCTTCCCACCATCACCATTCCGCCGCCACCATAGCTCCATCGTATCCAGCCCCAAAAACCATCACCAACCCATAATTCCAACTACCAATTTCTCCACCCATATTTACTAAATAAAACAACAACTTGGTCTATATACAAGAAGTCGGATCTCCTGCCCCCAGTGAATAAGATAAAAATTTCACATTATTGACGTGGCAAGAGAACTTTAATTATAGTTTTCCGAAGAACCCTAATTATGATTTTCTGAAAACAACAACTTAGTCAATATACAGCAGGCCTGATCTCCTGCTTCCAGTAGGCCACGTCAACAGTGAATTTTTATAATCCTATTTAGAGTTTTCTTGTCATGTTAGCAATGTAAAGTTTGTATTCTATCCATTGGGGGTAAAAGATCAAATTTACAATATACAAACCTTAAATCTACAATCTAAACCCTAACAAAATTCAGCGTTGTTGTCGACGATCCACATCACCCAACCACATCAGAATCCCTTCACTAGCATCATCGTCAACAAGCATCACCACCATTTACAGCACCACATACAAGAATCTAACCACCAACAAAAACAATTGCAAAAATCTAGAGAGAGAGAGAAAACAGAGGTTTTTCTCCATCATCGCCACCACTGTCTCAGCCACCAAAAGAATCATTTGATTATTGCTATAAGTTCACCGTGCCACTTCTCTTAACTGTCAACTTCATTGTTGGAGGTAAAATTCGTCTATAGACGTTTTTTTAAGTCACAATGGCAGTGGTGGTCTAGAGATGGATGAAGAAGTGGTGGTAGTGGTATAGTGTTAAGGATGGATTTTGATTTGATGGTCGTTGTTGGAATTGAATCGGGTTCAATGCTATGCTTCCAAATTTGTATAAATCGCATTTGGCAAGTGACAACTCTTTTAGTTCTAGCCTATTGCTGGATCTGTGACACCTGGACTAATGCTGACCATCAGATCTGCTTCTGGATGGTTCGAATGCTATAATGCCCTTTCAGTTGGCATTTGGATAGACAGAGCGTTTCAGTCTAGGGTTTCATCTTCATTTTTTTATCTCTCTTTGGCTGCATTTTCTCCCTAGAATACTTTGTCTTCTACATATCAAATCTCTGATTTGATCCCTGTATAATATTGAGGTTCCCTGTCTGGGGATATTCTGTGTGAATATCGGTGTTAAGTATTCGTGAGGCTGTGTAGTTTGGTTTGGTTGATGTAGTGTTCGTTTCTTTGTGATTCGAGTGGATCTACTGCAGTGTGACTGAGAGATAAGTGTTCTTGTACTTTCTTTGTGATTGTTCTGAACTTTCTTGTAGCCTTTGTTGCCGATTTGGGCTTTATAGTGGAACCGAGCATAATCCATAATTTGGATGCTCAACGGGGGATGAGGTGTTAGATCTGGTCACCGAACCTTCGGGGCTTAGGCCAAAAACAAATCTATTGTGTTCTTTAAATTCCGCTCTTTATTTTCAGTATACAAACTTGTTGTTTTCTGTTCTTGATCTAATATCGTGTGTCCTGATCCAACAGTGGTATCAGACCCATTGGGAGAAGGAACAAGATACCTGGATCTTGAAGCAGAAAGGCTGATACGATAAGGGTGCAAAATTTTTGGAATTGCTTTTAAGCAATATTGCTACATTTGTCGAGTTCTGAAACTCGTTGGGTGAGATCTTTCTAAAACTCTTGTTAAACTGTTTTAAGACTTTAGGGTTTCCTATTTTTCCCTTGATTTACCATGTACTAAAACCCCCTTGATCTTAGTCTTAGTCCAAAGGCTCCTGTGAGGTCTTGGGAATCTGAGATTAATCATGTACGAGTGTACATTTGGAGAATCTTGTTGGAGAAATCTGTGAAACACAGCTTATATGATCTCTGATGCCTTGACTTTGTTTATCGTTAGTCTGTGGCTAATTATTTTTCTGAAATTCTTGCCTGTTACTACGTGTACTGCTGTGAATTTCCAAATTGATACATTCCATTTTCTAATTCTTGCTGCATTATTTACACGTGCATTGTTTTGACCCAAAATTGTCTGTCTGTAAGTCTTACCTCTATGGCCTCTGCCAAATTTGAAGTCGGTCAATTTGATGGAAAAATCGATTTTACACTATGGAGTCAAAAAATGGGGCTATTTTAATGCAAATGAAATGTGTTAAGGCCATAGATAATAGTTGGCCTATTGATATGATTCCTGCAAAGAAATCTGAACTTGAAGAAGTTGCTTGGAGTACCATTTTCTTGTATTTGACTGAAAATGTTATTAGATGCATTGGTGACACAAAAACTGCATCTGAATTATGGACCAAACTGCATGCACAGTATGTGACCAAATCTACTCCAAATAAGTGTTTTTTGCTAAAACAATTCTTTTCTTTCAAAATGGATCCTTCTGTTGATTTGGATGAAAACCTAAATAGATTTACAAAACTTACCCAAGACTTGGCTAACTGTGATGAAAAACTTTCAAAAGATCAGATAGCTGTGGTCCTTTTAAACCCCATTAGTGACAAATTTAAGGACATCAAGGTTACTTTAGAATATGGTAGGGAAGAGCTTACCACTGATATTATTATTAATTCCTTGAGAAACAAAGCCCTTGAACTGAAATCTAATTCCAGTAACATTCAGTGGGGACAGCCTTCTTGTTAAAGGAAAATTTTTGGGAAAATCAAATTTCCATCCTAAATCCTTTTCAGAAAATAAAAACAGATTTCATGACAAGCATAATTCCAAGACTAAGTTTAAAGGAAAGAAATGCTATTACTGTGGGAAACTGGGTCATTTTGCAAAAGATTGTTTCAAAAAGAAAAATGATTTGAAAGACAAATCTGATGATGGGACTAATGCCTTGGTTTATAATAAGGCTAAGTCAAATTTTGGTCTTGTCCTTGTGAACATGGAAAGACAATTGAATGATGAATGGATTTTAGATTATGGGTTAAATATGAAAGGGGGTATAAAGTGATTGTTAAAAAGGATGTTGTTTTTAATGAATCCTCTATGCCATGTCTGGAAGGGAAAGATAAGATTTTGACTAAAGAGGATGTTCAAATTGAGGTGGAGACACCTCATATTGAACCTGAAAATCCTGTACCTCCAGTAGGAGGGACTGATACCCAAACTGAAACTGATATTAATCTAGATGTTGATCAAAATCAGGAATCTGATTCTGCTGCTCTCCCTACTGATGAGTATCAACTCACAAGAGATAGGGAAAGGAGGCAAATCAGACCTTCTACTAGATTTGACAATGATGATTTTGTTTCTTTCTTTACTTTTCAAGAACATTTCGAAAATGAACCTAACTCTTATGAGGATGCCATAAGATGTCAAGAAAGTAAAAACTGGATTGCTGCCATGGAAGATGAAATGTCTTCACTTCTGAAAAACAAAACTTGGGAACTTGTCAAAAGGCTTGAAAGGCAGAAACTTATTGATTGCAAGTGGATTTTCAAAATAAAACAGGGGGAAGGGGATAGTAAAATCGTTAGGTACAAAGCTAGACTTGTTGCAAAAGGTTTTACCCAAAAAGAAGGTATAGATTATACTGAAATTTCTTCACCTGTTGTGAAATATTCTACTATCAGATGTTTGCTTGCCTTAGTTGCTCATTTTAAATGGGAACTTGAACAATTAGATGTTAAAACTGCTTTCCTATATGGTGATTTAGATGAAATTATCTATATGAAACAATCTATTGGTTTTGAAGTTGGTAATCCTGACAATATTGTTTGCTTGCTGAAAAGATCCCTTTATGGTTTAAAACAGGCTCCTAGACGATGGTATAGGAGATTTGATAACTTTGTGTTAAAACTTGGTTTTAAAAGAAGCCAATTTGATGCCTGTTTGTATTTCAAAGGTGATGGAGGTGAACACTCTCTTTATTTGGCACTCTATGTGGATGACATGCTTCTTGCCTGCAATAATAAAACTGAAATTGATGATATCAAATTGAAATTAAAATCTGAATTTGATATGAAAGATCTTGGCTCAGCTAGAAGAATTCTAGGCATGCAAATCTGGAGAAATAAAGAGAGAGACTTGTTATTTTTGAATCAACAAGATTATGTGATTAATATTTTAAAAAGGTTTAACATGTATGAGTGTAAACCTGTTACTTTGCCTTTGTCAAACCATTTCAAACTTTCTTCTGATTTCTGTCCAAACTCTGAAGAGGAACATGCTAGAATGTCAAAAATTCCTTATGCTAATGATGTTGGTTCTGTGATGTATTTAATGATTTCTGTCCAAACTCTGAAGAGGAACTTGCTTTTGGAATCAGTATATTGAGTAGATTTATGGGTAACCCAGGAGAAGAACATTGGAATGCTCTAAAATGGTTATTTAGATATCTTAAAGGGACTTCTAATTTGGGTTTAATGTTTAAATCTAATAACAATGACGTTATATTGAGAGGATATACGGATTCTGACTTTGCTGGTGATAAGTATAATAGAAGATCTACTTCCTCATACTTTTATACTTTGTGTGGCACTGTTGTGAGTTGGAAATCTCAGCTACAAAAGGTTGTAGCTTTATTTTCTACTGAAGCAGAATATATTGCTGCTACAGATGCTGTTAAAGAAGGGATATGGTTAAATGGATTGATTTCTGAACTTGGTTTTTCTGAAAATGATATTTTGTTATTATCTGACAACCAAAGTGCCATACACTTGAGCAAAAATCCTATGTTTCATGATAGAATGAAACATATTGATATCAAATATCATTTTATAAGAGATGTTATTTCAAAAGAAATTATAAAAATTGGTAAAGTTCCTACTCAAGTTAACCCTTCAGATATGGGAACTAAAGTTATTCCTTTAAATAAATTTTTGAGTTGTTTGAAACTTCTATCTGTTGAAAGTTTGCAATGACTGTGAAGATATTATTTGAACGCATGAAAAGAATATGTGATCGTGCTCTGGACTACACTATGGCCCAAATTATGGTAGCAAGGTGGAGAATGTTGGAATTGAACCGGGTTCAATGCTATGCATCCAAATTTGTATAAATCGCATTTGGCAAGTGACAACTCTTTTAGTTCCAGCCTATTGCTAGATCTGTGACACCTAGACTAATGCTGACCGTCAGATCTGCTTCTGGATGGTTCGAATGCTATAATGCCCTTTCAGTTGGCATTTGGATAGACAGAGCGTTTCAGTCTAGGGTTTCATCTTCATTTTCGTATCTCTCTCTGGCTGCATTTTCTCTCTAGAATACTTTGTCTTCTACATATCAAATCTCTGATTTGATCCCTGTATAATATTGAGGTTCCCTGTCTGGGGATATTATGTGTGAATATCGGTGTTAAGTATTCGTGAGGCTGTGTAGTTTGGTTTGGTTGATGTAGTGTTCGTTTCTTTGTGATTCGAGTGGATCTACTGCATGTGACTGAGAGATAAGTGTTCTTATACTTTCTTTGTGATTGTTCTGAACTTTCTTGTAACCTTTGTTGCCGATTTGGGCTTTATAGTGGAACCGAGCATAATCCATAACTTGGATGCTCAACGGGGGATGTAGGTGTTAGATCTGGTCACCGAACCTCCGGGGCTTAGGCAAAAAACAAATCTATTGTGTTCTTTAAATTCTGCTCTTTATTTTCAGTATACAAACTTGTTGTTTTCTGTTCTTGATCTAATATCGTGTGTCCTGGTCCAACAGTGGTTGAGGGGGATTTGAATTGGTAGAGTTCACAGGACTATTTTAAGGTTTTTGGAGTGATACATGATTTATAAAAGGCTAAATATATTGATACCACGTGCGCTATATTTTAATTGCATGAGAGGTCCATAATTTTTATTCATTATCAATTTATGTTCCCATGTTTTCCATCCCATATCTATTATTAATATTTTATTAACTAACACATCTGATCATTGATGACGACTGTCGTCCGAAAATTTTGTTAAGAACTTTTCTATCTTTTTTTTTTTAAATAAGAAATAAAACAATAAATATAGAACTATAATCCTTGCTTTAAATCTAGCTTTTTTTTTTTTTTTTTTTGATGAAAATCGTCATTAGGTACAAGATGTACTAATTAATTTAAAAGTAAGGATCAGAATGCGATGAAAAAAGTTAGGACAAAAACGTGATTATGAATAAAGAGTAGGGACTTTTAAGGCAACTAAATTATGATATCTATAATATAATAAGGGTCTGTTTAAGCCTCATTGTTAGGTAGAATGCATTTTTAAATAATAGATTAATGGAGAATGAATGGTTAAAAATGAAGAATTTTTTTTTTATTATTATGTGTAATTTTATTCTATCGAAAAATTTGTTGTTAAAAAGAAAAGAGAAAAATATATTTTGAAAAAAAGGGGATCAAATAAGGTCTAAGTATCACATCAAATCATTTTTTGGACGATTCTATCCTTAATATAATTCAATTATTTCATTAATTACCTTATTTTTCATTTTTCAATGTGTATTTAATTATTTCAATAATTCTTTAATTATTGTTTTTCAAGATGTATTTAATTTATTAATTATTTGAACCATTCGAACAATATTATCATTGATTATGCTGTCAACTTTTAGTTATGATAAATGTACATTTGACACATTCATTACCTTACTTTTCATTTTTTAATATGTATTTAATTTATTTAATCATATCCATTACTTTTTCCTTTTTCAATATGTTTTTGAAGTGAGAATCATTTTTTTTTTACGATTCTATCTTAATATAATTTAGATCTTGTTTGAACCTCATTTTTTCATCAAAATATATTTTTAAACAGTGATTTGACCACATTTCAACAACACATTTTTCAATTAAATAATATTACACGCAAATTCAAATTCTTTCTTATTTTTTAACAACATATTTTTCATCATAACATAATTTCAAAATGCATTTTTTGAAAAAAAAAAAAAAAAATGGGGCTCAAACAATTTCATTATTTCAATAATATACTACTTTTCATTTTTTAAATATATATTTAATTATTTCCATCATACCCTACCTTTCGGTTTTTAGTATGTATTTAATTTATTAATTATTTGAATCATTTGAATAATAATCATTATTTATTTGGTCAACTATTTAGTTATGATTAATGTACATTTGATACATTCATTACCTTATTATTTTTTCTTTTTTCAACATGTATTTAATTTATTTAATCATATTCATTACCTTTTTATTTTTAATATGTATTTGATTTATTTAATCATTTGAAAAATATTATCATGAATTATTTTGTTAATTATCTAATTATGATCAATGTACATTTGACATATTCATTCCACTTGATTGGATGGTAAATTAAATTCATTAAAAAATTTTGAAACAAAAAATGAATATTTTTAGAGTTTTCTTTCAAATGATTTATTCAGTGAATGTTAGGATACATTGAAGGTAAACAAGGAACAAAATGCATATCTATAATAAATAATTTCAATTTATATATTAAATGCATATTAAGGGTGTGTTCAGTAGAGATTAAAATCGGATCAAAATTGAAAAACTAGTCGTTATTATTGACTTTTATTATATAAGTGTAACCCAATAACGATTATATTTTCAATTTTAATTGAATTTTAATCTTTACCAAACGAACACTAAGCAAATATGAAGAAACGATGGTATTTGATGGATATTCAGTTCATACCAAAACGGCAAATAGGGGGACTATTCTAATTGATTTCTTCAACTTATTAAATTGTTTTCACAAACTGGTTTTTATTTCATTTGAATTAATAGTTTATTCCACATAAATAATTTGTATTAATTATTTTTATATTCTCACATCTTACAGTAATACTTTTATAGTATCTATAAAGCATTTCGAATAATGTGCAACACATGTTCAACTATGACTGACATTTATAATCGAACGTTGTATCAATATAACTACCATTTTGTAATATACCTATATTTCAATTTTTAATGCGATACAAGGCTCCTGTTTGGTGGAGATTAAAATCAAATTTTTAATAAATTTTGATTAAAGTTGATGAAATATGTAATTGAAAAGTTGTGATCCTATAAAATATGTTGTTAAAATTAATTGTTGATTTTGACTTAAAATAAAATCTTAATTTTAATTTCCACCAAACAGAGGCTATATCTAATTTGCCCTTTAGTTTTAACCATGTTCTGTCAATCATATTCAAATGTGGAAATTACACTACAATAGGTATTTAAAGATGACAGTTCTAAAACTATGTATTAAGTTTAATTAATCATTAATCAGGTATTAATTCCAAATCCTAAAAATCATTTTCCCTCTCTCCATGTCTCATCTCACTCTCTCTATCTTCACCTGACGCACGCATGGACAGTGTCGAAGACATGGACAACACTAGAGATACCACATCGACTCTCTCTCTCTCTCTCTCATGGAGTTTTTCACAGATGCGATGATTTCACAGCGTTTTCATAGAGGGGTTTCATAATATCAAAGGAACAAAATTTGGTCTAAAGGGCGTCGTTGGAGGCTCAAATGTGAAATCTCATTCCGATGCAGCATATGATGAACCTAATTTTGAGAGTATTACATGCATCGCCTGACTCCTACGCTCTCCAATTCCATCTTTCTTTTCGTTTTATTTAGCTTCTAATAAATTGACATCGTCCGATTTCGTAAGTTTGAGAGAGTATTTTTGTCTTTCTTTGAGGGGAATTTTTTAAACAGATACATTTTATTAGTGCAGCGACATGTTTGTGGTTTTTCTTTTGTCGGGATGGTGATTGTGGTGTTGTTATTTGGAGATGAATATGGAGGTTGTGATTGTTGTTGTTGTTGGTGGTGGTGGTGGTGGTGTGTAGGTCATAGTCGATTGAGTTTATGTGACCAAATCTTTTAAATATATGGCCTGTTAAATGTACATGTCATATGTCAAAGTGCATAGGTCACATGTCACAGATTGAAGAGATTTGGACACAGGTTATTGGATCAGGTCACAATCACATATAATAAGGATACACGTCAAAGTGCATAGGTCACACGTCGTGGATTCAAGAGATTTGGTCACGACCTAAGAGATTTATTCACACACTATTGGATTAGGTCATATGTCACATGTCAAGTACATAGGTCATAGGTCACATATTTAAGAGATTTGGTCACATACCATTAGCTCAAGTCACACGTCGCAGATCCAAAAGATTTGGTGGTCACATGCCCTTAAATCAAGGTCATATATCATATATCAAAGTGCATATATCACATGTTACAAATTTAAGAGATATTGTCACATGCCGTTGATTTCTCCAACATCAATTATCTGAATTGATCATAAATTCAAGAGATATGGTCATATGCCATTAATTTCTCCAACCTCAATTATCTGAATTAGTTACAAATTCAATTAACCAAATTTAGATTGTGAGAATTTAAGTTACAGTTAGTTCTCTGTAAATTATACAAATAGTTATTTTTCAATTTTCAATTTTGAATTATACCAGCACCACTGTGTCATGAATGAAGAAGATGATTAGTCGTCGACGATGTTCATTAACTGCTAATCGACAATTAGTTCACCACTAAAGAAACCGCCAACAAGGTGGATGCAACAGAAAGTGGATATTGACGGGTGGGGCGGTGCGATTGTTTGGTGGGATGGGTGTGGGTAGATTAATTTAATTTGATAATACTATTATTTAAAATTAAAACATGAACTTGAATTTTGAATTTTTAAACTTAATGTTTGAAAATTGATTTGGTGCATACTTAATACCTGATTTATGAATTTTTTTTACTGGAACAATATATAAATCAGGTTTTTAGTATACACCGTTTCAAAATTAAGGATAGTTGTTTTAAATTTTAAAAATCGGGTTTTCATTAAAATTTATTTATGATTTAATTAATTAATTATACATTTAATTAATAAATATATAAAGGACACAAATCTATGCAATTTGGTCACACTTCAAAAATTTTATATGTCACAGTTCGTTAATCGGTCACAAATTAAAAACTTAAAAGTCACAATTTGTTTATCGGTCACAAATTATAAAATGTATAAGTCATACAACTTATTTTACGATTACAAAATATATAATTAATTGATCACAAATTATTTCGAGGTCACAAAATAAAAATTTTATACGTCACAATTTAATTCATTGGTTACGAATTAAAAAATTATAGATCACAGTTTATCGATATGTTACATATTTCTAAATTTCTTGATCACAAATTATCGAAATTTAAGATCACAGATTAATAGTAAGTCACAATAAACTAAATTGTCAGTCAGATACACCAAACACCCCACCTCTGTACCTACCATTTAGTCACAAATCAGCCAAATAATTGGTCACAAATGCTACCCCACCCCCGCCCTCACCACAACACCACCCAAACCACCACTGTCGCCCCGTCACAATACCATCACAATCGCCGCCGCAATAACAACAAAAAACAACCACACCAATCGCCACTTGCACCGCAACACCAAAAAAACCACCACCACTGTCGTTCACAACACCACCACAACCACTGCAACAATAACAACAAAAAACGACCAAAACATATCTACCGCAGAATTGATGGGTTGAAGTCTTGTGGAGACCTCAAATGACTGGGAATAGACGGAACTTGCCTTTCTGTGAGCTGTCTTGCTTGATTCGTCCATGTTGGTTCGAAATTGGATATGACCCTTGGGTTCATTGGATACTCCATGATGAGGCGTTGTTGGGGGTGGTGGTCCACGACCATAGGTCACATCGCCGACGCCAAAAATAATGACTGAAGGGTCCGAGTTCGTTGTGGAGAAAAAATTCTGCAAATCTGGATTTACAGTTTTGTTTGTTGTTATGAAAACATCTGTAGGTGCACCTTGAAGAGACTGATCGACCTGTAGGGTAGGTATGACATAGGTGTTGCTAGAAGTCAAGTTTTCAACCAGATCTTGGTGCGTGTTGAGGCAATTTTGGCTCAAATTTTCAGCTGATTCTGGTAAGTTTGAAGCAAGATGTTGGGTGGGAATTGTAGAGGGTGATGAGAGCTTTCTAACAGTATAGTGTTTCGCTGGTTTGCGTGGTGGTTGGCAGGAGTTTTTGGACTTCAAAGGAGTCGGCTCCATGTTTCCTTACTTTTCCAGGGAGAGAGATGTGGACAGAATGAAATAATTAGGGTTTGAAATTGTGTAGGATTGATTTAAATAAAAATTATTAATTAAAACATGATTTATGTATTATTAAAGTTGATTGTGAATTTATGAAAATTGTATGTTAAAAACCCGTGAAGCTGTAATTTCCTCTTTTTTTTTTTTCCCCCTATTCAAATTCTCTCAAGTAATACCCATCACTTCTTGCCAGCTAAGCCCAAAATAGAAACTTTAGTCCAATTGACCATATCATTGTTGTCTGAGAGAAATTGACACAAATGGCACTAAACTGGACAAAAATGGATAAAAAAGCCAAGAATTTACTCATTTAGCTAAACATGGGATAATATCGAAAACCAATTTTGCCACGTTTCATAATTTCTTACATATAACCTATTACGTTAATCCGTACGAGTTATTACACGAATGAAAAATAAAAAAATGTGCATTGTATCAACTATGATATATTTTATTTGTTCACTATCATTAAAATATGAATCATGTTACAGTAACATAATTCCACATACTACCTTATTATTGGATTGTTTTAAAAATGATCATCTTTCATAAAATAATCCATCTTTTTATTATTATTACTGGGTTTTCAACGAAAAGTATTGAGTTTTGTCACCTCTCCAATGATCTCTCCATTAGATAGAAACTTTTTTTTGCACCGAAACACCATGTTCTTCGTCAACGAAGATATTTTATATCTGTAGAATTTATAGTTCTTATCTTTGTAGAAATTGAGTTTCTCGATTCAATCAATATAAAATTTAAAAATTGTTATAAGACCCATAACTTAACTGGTGGAATTAATAACAAAATAATTCAAATATTTGTTATTATTATTATTTATAACATGAATGTCCGGCCAACTTGCGTGCACATAAACTAATTCCACGAGACCTGAAATTTATGACCGCTACTCACTTCAGTGGCCTTGAAAGGACTCGAACTGGTGACTATTGAGGAGCAAACTCAAAATCTAACAAATTGAGCAATCTATCAATGTTACTCAAATATTTATGAATATGTGATCTTGTATATAAAGAAATAAAAATGACACAAGTTTATGCATTTATAAGGTTTTCTCAACTTCTTTGGCATCTTTAGTACATTGACTCGTACTAGCAAGAATCAATCTAACGCTGAATGGCATGATAAAATTCATGACCTTAGCATGGAGACGGCCAAAATCTTTCCTAACGAAGTGCCCTCCGTTGTTTTGAATTTTCCAACGGCTATTCAATCGTAACTAATGGACGTAATTTTATTTTTTTCAAAAGAAATTTATAATTTTAATATCTTTATTGAAATAATATTTTTAGCAAGGTACTAAGAATAAACAGAACCAAGATATCTGGATGCTTCGAAAAAATTGAAGATTCTTATTACTTGGCCGATTTATATCCACAGTTAATAATCGTACACAAATAAGTGCCACCTGAAAATAATAATCCAAGACCATCATCTCCGCTGTTTTTCTCGCTGGAAAATGATGGCCGGGGTGTTGAATTTTACTCCAACTCCGATTTTCAGGCCACTTTCGTCTCGGAGATTATCCAACAAAAGAGTATTTTTTGTACAATCATCAACAAATTCTTCAGAAACCCCTGTGGCTTCGACCTCTGTAACAATCAAAGAGGAACCCAGTTCGGGTTTCTCCATATCGCCTCCTCCTAACTTCAAGTCTCCGAAGCCCAAGCCCTTTTCAGTCCGGCCTGATAAGGTGCTCGACATTTTGGGGGCTGCTCTTGCCTTGGTTTTTCGCCTTACTACCAGTGTTCTCGTTTCTGGGTACGGTTTCACCGTGTTTGTCTTGCAAGGAATTTTGGTAAAATTTATTATTTACATGTTTCTAACTAGAACCTATACATGTAAAAACAGGCAAATATGATTGTATATAATTGTTTGTATGTTTCTATAATATTTAATTATTTATGTTAAAAGTGAAATGCAAAGCATAGTAATGTAGATTTTGGGTGAGACTTAATAGGTTTTTTCATAAAAATTGTTGGCATTTCATAAATGCACTATCAATTGAAATAGTTTAAAAGCATTTCACACAAGAGAAGGTGAATTCATAGAGATGTAGCATAAGAATTAATTTAATCTAAAGTAACTTTCAAATTAATCTAGTGGGAGAAAAAATTGGATTTCAATTGTCAATTCATTGAAAAGGTACCCCAAAAGCCTAATCGTATTCTTATTTATTGAAGCTTACGAAGGATCCTAACTTGTTAATATTAGGAATTAACACATTTATAAGTCGGTCCATCATTTTACGTGCAAGTAAGGTCTCATTTGAGCTAAGTATTTGAGCCTCTTGAGATGGAAAACTATCCCAAACTAGGATATAAGTTTTCATATCATGTCCACTCATCGTCATTCGATTTTAGGATACATGTATTAATAACTCTTCATCCCCTCTCTTTATAAACTGAAGGCGTTTTAAGGAACTCCCTCATTCAAATATGTACCTCTTTGGATATGCTGCCTCTTGCTACAAATTTCTTGTGCTCTTGATGATCTAGGGGTAATTTTGAGGCTGAAATGGAACTTAAGAAATATGAGCTCCTTTGAGTGAATTTCTTGGATTTCTATAAAATCTTCATTGAGTGATATGCTCTTCCATTTATTGCTCCTTGGGTTGGTTTCAAGAGATGAGATAGTAGGGTCCACAAGAAAGGATACGATTAATTTGCTAAAAAGATTTGAATCCAAGATTTAAGTGATGCTTCAGATAGGTGAAAATAAATTAGGAGATGGGGAATGCATAATATGAAGTTCCTAACTATGGGACTACTGCTCAGCGAAATAGCATTTCAAGCTAATTGTTTATCTCACTTTTCAGATTGTCAGTGGTATCAAAGATAAAACGATCCGACATAAGTCGTGATAAAGCTGCGTTAAACCAGCGATCAGCTTGTGGTTATCAGTTCTGGTGTTTTAAGTACTCACTATATTATTTGCCTATCTGGATAGTTATTGCATGTGAAGCATGTTAATCCACAAATGACAACTCTGAACTGTGGATTTGGAGGCTTTCCAGTTACTGTGTTTCGTGAATTCCGATCTCTCTTAATTTATAATTCATATATGGCAGGTATTCAGCATCTTTTGTACCCAAGAATGAGATTCCATCTGAAGAGTATGCTCTTGAATTTGCAGGTAAAACAAAATTCTTTATTTCTCATACTCATTTTCAACCGCATTTACATAATAAAATATTATGCATGTAAATTCAAAACTTCCGTCTACTTTTTAACCACATTCTTCAAAAAAATCACTATTCACAACATCATTTTCCTCCAATTTCTCTTTATGATGATTGTCAAACAGGGGCTCAATGTTTATCTCACACAAATTTATTTGTGCCATATCAAAAAGTAGGAAAACTCATATATGCCACCTAAAAATATCATGTGGGGTATATTTGAGAACCATCAGGCTTGGACAAGTTAAACTGAAACATATAAGACTAATCAGTTTACTGGTGAATTGATTTCAGTATAAACTGATTGCACTTTATATTCCATTAAAATAAACTACTATGGGAATCAAAATGTAGTGAAATATATATAATGTAAATAATCTAGGACGTAGAAGTTGAAATAAGTTGATTTATTAAAACTGGTCAAATATGATTCAACTTTGCTTTCGTCAGATATGGGGTAGCATATTTGATGTTCTGTTTGCTTTTGCGATGTAGCCTTTTGATATATGCTTCTCAGGAGCTCTATTTTTATACAGGATTTAAGTTGAAAGAAACTTCAAAATTAGGTCCACGCCCTGAGAAGCCAATTGAAATTTATGAGTTTGAAAGGTTTTTCCGAATCTTCTCTTCTTGCTCTTGTATATATGTATTTCAGTTGTTGATTTAATTTTAGGTCATTAGGCTCTTTTGTTTTCCCTATTATATCCATGTGGTACTTCTTTATCAAAGACTAAATACATATGTTGCTCTGTTCAAAAATGGATTATCGTGGAATGCGTGGAACTTTCTTCAGCTGCCCCTTTTGTCGGAAGGTAATGCCTGCAGAATTTTAGTGTCTTAAATTATCAGATTGACTATGGACTATGGGATGACATTTTTCTTAGGGAAAACATCACTCGACTATGGTTATTTTGGGAATGAATAGAATCTCATGGACCTTTTGCACTCTTGTATATGAGCATATATACTATTTAGTTGCAGCATGTTGCAAATCATTCCTTGATGTAAATCTTATAATATGTTTTGACAATTAATGTTATTACAGGTTCGGGAAATTGTTGCGTTTTTGGACCTTGATGTGTTGTTCTATCCTTGTCCAAAAAATGGCCCAAATTTTCGTCCCAGGGCTGTACAGCTGGGTGGAAAAAAGCAGTTCCCTTACATGGTTAGATACTGCATGAATTGGTGTAAAGAATGTGTGATGGAAGTTGAAGTGCTTTTCGTATCAATATTTTCTAAATCCCATTTCTCTGAATCTAGAAAATACTCTCTCAAAAGGATTATTTGTTGAAGCTTGCTTATTTGTGAAGTTTCTGATACCCTCCTTTATAATTACTGAACTTCAGTTCTTGATCTTTGGTAAATTTTAAAACGGAGCTAAAACTTATGTTTCTTGTTTCAAGGTTGATCCAAACACAGGAGTTTCCATGTACGAATCAGATGACATCATCAAGTACTTAGTTCAGAAATATGGTTTGTAACTTTAATCTGCTATTTCGCGCTTCCATTTTATTATGTATTTTCGACCATCTATTTCACTGAATACACATTTCCATGCACAAACGTTGACTTATTTTACCATAGCCCTTAGTAATTCAATTTGTTATGTTGTTCTGGGATTTTCTAAAATCAAAGGAGTATCTGGATTCTAATATGTTAGCCTTAAAATGGTTACCTTTGGATTAAACATTTTAATTAATTTATCGGCTTTGGATTGCTTCTCATTTGTATTATCTTGTTCTGTTTCCTGCAGATACACTAATTGTATTATCATTGACTTCCTTTTTCTGTAGGTGACGGAAAGGTTCCAATTATGTTGTCTCTAGGTCTACTGACTGTAAGAAATACGATCTTGGTTTATTAAATTAATTGGAAGAGTACATACATGTGTAATGAATGGTTGCCTGCCGACTTCTTTTCTCACAGACCTTGACCGAAGGTTTTGCCATGATTGGTCGCATGGGGAAGGTATAGTCTCTGTTTTGGTGCCTCTCTCTGTGCATGTGTCTGTGTGCATGCTTTCTTGTACATTCATAAATCTGTTTATATGTACTAGTGCATATTTACATGTACGTGACTGTACGATTTTACTTACATATGCATAAACATGCATGCTCTTGTGTTCACTCACAAGATTTTCAAGTTTTATAGCCAATGTTCATTTAATAAAACATAACTCAACGTTATTAACAGTATAGATAAAAAATATTTTTTTCTATTCACCATAACATAGATTCACACTTAGAAATATCCTACCGTTGTTTTGCAGGGTAGTTCCTATACTCCATCAAAATTGCCATCCAAGCCTCTTGAGATATGGGCATATGAGGTTAGATTATGGTGATTTTGCAGATTATAAGTTGACAGATGACTTCATATAGATAAATAAATCTCTCTCTTTCTGGTGTTAAATCCAAAGATTAAATCAAATATCATTTGGCTCATTATGAACACGCTTTAAGTTCATGTTTGGTTTGGAGTATTAGATCGTAATGGAATGTGCAATGAACATAATTTTAGCTTTTTTTCTTATTTAGCACTATCTAGTACTGTCCAATCCAAGGAATCAGAACATTTTTCCTGAGGGTAACGACATTGATTTTCTGTTCAGGCTTCGCCTTTCTGCAAAGTTGTACGTGAAGTACTTGTAGAGTTGGAGTTACCTCACCTACTTCACAGGTAAATTCCATCTGTCAATGCTGTAACTGGAGATCCCTACAAATGCATATCTACAGTAACTTCTATGCAACTCCACTTGTGTTGTACATATGGAAAAAAACTTTGATCCTTTACTGAAGAACTACTTTATATTGTAACAATTTCACATGCTAGGACTTGAGAAAAATGAAGTCGGGACGCACATAAGAGATAAATGTAGAATTAAAAACATAAATGTATAAATTCTCTCATTCAGAAGCTAAGATTTTAGATGTGGTGATCGTACATTAGGGCAAGCATTTGAGTATTTGAAAGAAGTGTTAATGAATTAAAGTAGTAGTATTCTATAACTTGTAACTTCTCCTTTTTGGCAGAAATTGCAAATTAGAGTATGTAAATGCTAATTTGTAGAACGGTGCAAGCTATGTATATGTGCAGTGAGTATACATTTGCCTATGTCCCTGAGTGAATATCTTTTCTATTTTGTGTCGTTTCACTTGGTGGAGAAGAAGGAAACTGAAGGTTTGACAGGAATTGTTAAAATTAAGCCTCCGTTAATATACAAATTTATAAATGGTTTATAAATTATTAAATTCAATCAAAGTCAAATATTAATTTTAACTACACATTCATAATTGATACCCATTATTATCCACATATTTTTGTGGGTCCACTGCTATTCCTCTTGATAAACCATTTATAAATTTGCCAAATGGAGGCTAAACAATCTCAATGAAAGATTGACGAGGAAATCTTTAGAAATGGCTGAGTTCAAGTGAGAAATATCATTGGTAGTTTATTCATGTAATTTGGCCAACTGGGTCACTATCTGGAAAAATCTTGTTCCAAAAACTTGGAAATCGAATTTCTGTTTTTCAGATTTGAATAATTTCTAATGCATGAATTAAAATCAAAGAATTAGCTAATATTTTCTTTAAGCGCAGAAATACATTCGTCCCAGTATTTATTTAATGAATTTCGTATTGCAGCTGTGCACGTGGCAGCCCAAAAAGAAGTATACTAAAACAGAAAGTAGGACATTTTCAGGTCGGTGTTTGTTTTCATGAAAAAATTTAAATACATATGTTAGATGTCTACCAATACGAGAAAACATGATCGTTCTAGCTAATTTTTGGCAGGTTCCTTATTTAGAAGATCCGAACACTGGAATCCAAATGTTTGAGAGTGCAGAAATCATTGAATATCTACGCGCAACTTATGCTCTTTAACAGGCGAGGCTCTCTCTCGTTGAAAGACTTGTTTCTGGACTGTGTAATGTATATGTACGTATGATTCTGGTTATGGAAATTTGCCTGTTGTATGATGCAAGAAATAATATTTATGAAAATCTCTTATAAAGAGAACATTCTGGTGAGTAAGAAACATGTAGATGGTGTCGAACATCATTTGTATACGTAAATCATTTTAGTGAAAGTTGTATGATGGGCTGTTTTCATTGGCTGAAAATGATTGAGTGGCTCAGGAAGATACTTGTAAATCGCCTATATGATGGTTTATGCTTGTCTTGTGAAGAGAACTGTGTGGTGCGTAAGAAACATGTAGATGATGTTGAACATTACTTGTATACGTAAATCATTTAGATAATTACTTTATTAATAATATTTACTCTCTAATCAAATATTTTTAAATAAATTAACATTGTTTAAAATCCACAAATGAGTGTATATGACATGTCACCGTTGCTTAATATAAGATGAGTATCAGTGCTCAGTTGATCATTCGTGTATATATGAAAGTACATATCAGTTAGCAGCACGTGAATCTTTTAGTAAATTACTGAATCAAATGGACAACTCACAACTTAGTTCAATTATGTTCTTTCATAAACCTTGTCCTTCAGCAATATCATTGACTTGGTGTAGGTTTTTAAACACCCCGAACTACTAATAGGGGTGGGCATTTATTCACCCGAACCCAACGTCACGGTCCAAACAAGTAGTAAGTCTGCAAGGTTTAAGTAGTAGGTACCACGATCAATCGGATACATTTGAATAATTGAATATTATTCTCATTTGTAGCTACTTTAAGCGAAGTTCGCCCCCTTTCAACCTTCTTGAGATCTCACAAGTAGAGTCAATGTCGGAATTTGATGCTATTATGCTAGATTTAGATGTTATTCGGTAGCACATTTGTGGCGATTAAGAAAGTGTTGAAACATATATGTGGTGGTGTATTTTTTTTTTTTTTTTTTTTTTTTTTATTTCTGATAAATACTATGAATATAATTTGTATTTTCAGTTCACCGTCTTTAAAAAAGTTACATTGGAACCAATGGTATGGGTTCGAATTCGGTTTCAATAATTACATAGGATTTGAATGATTTTATGTACGAAATATCTAAAGTGTAATGGATTGTTCCGAGTATTAAAATAGTCAGACTTAACTACTACTAACTTATTAGCTACTCTTTTCTTGAAAAGAAAATTTTTTCAACAAAAACAAATGAAAGCCAAAGGAGGCTTTTTTCATCAGTTAATTGCTTTCTGGCTGAGCAATTTGGCTTCAGACAGGTGCGTAAAAGATAAAACAAATTAAGTATTTGTGCAAATATAAAATTGAAAAATGGGAAGTTTAAAAAAGTACAATCTTTTACACTATAAGAAAGAATTATGCTCCTTGTACATTTCTTGTGTATATAGAGTTTGACACTCCTTTGCAAATTCAAAAATGGAGTGACGGAAAAGTTTGTTGTATTTTCAAACTGGTCAATCGTGTTGCAACATGTGGCACAATGTCAAACTTGATGTCAAAAACAATGTACTTGTAGCATGATTGATATAAGAAAATATTGATAAGCATAAATTTACATGCTCACTCCAAATGACCTACCTATAATTACACTATTCCACACTCAAAAAATAAAATGAGAAAAAAAAAAAAAAGAAAAAAACTTGTCCGCATTCTCATCCGGATCCACGAGGAATACAGTTAATCAACTCTTGCCACGTCATCCAACAACTCCTCTTTCAACTACCACATATGACTTTTACACGTCCCCCGTAATCAACTTTAACCCGTGGAGTCCCCGCGCCGATCTAACTGCAACGACTTCGATATCGCCTGATTTAAGTCCTCGGCAGTCCAAGACCCCGATCTCCGGCCGGACGAGAACCTTTTTACTCCTCCCAAACCAGGCGGCTCAGCCACCGGTTCATCACTTACCGGGATCTCGCGTAGTTTTACACTCACGCTCTTCCTTTGAGGCTCAACTGCCGTTACAGTCTCCTCCACCACCACTCTTCGACTCCCCGATCGGACCGGCTTGTTATGGTCCTTCATGCACAAAATGACGCACATTAGCTTAGAATAGAACCCGGTTTTTTGTTTCTCTCCAGAGGTCCTTGTTTTCTCCGCCGGTTTATCATACTTTTTCAACGAATTTGACCTCCTCCCACGCTTTGATCTAACTCTTCCCATGCAAGAAACCTTGGGGGAAGACGGCTCAACCACCGAGACGGCCGTCTTCCCGACGGACTCGGACCGTTTCGGAAACAGCCTTATATTAGTCCGTTTACAATACCTTCTCTTAGAATCAACATAAGTAGTTTTCTGGGTTTTGGGCAATCCAATAATCGATGCCTTGGATTTAAGATTAACCGGGATCCGTTGAGAACTTGTGTTCGAACTCGGGTTGATACTTGGGTTCAAGTTGGTGGAATTTGAGTTGCCTCTGATGGATTCTTTGTGCTCGTAAAATGCGTTGCGATCGAACCAATCATATTCTGCGTCCTTCGAAAGCCAGAAAGATTCCGGTGGATAGTCCAGCGCCGGCTGTACGTCAACGGAGTCTTCACCAGCGTCTGGGGTCTCTTCATTCTTTGGTAAATCTTCATTTGCCAATGTTTCACGGATAATTTTCTTGTCATTTAGGTTTTCAAGATCAACTTGAGACATCATAGAAGACTTTTAGAGAGAGAGAGAGACTAAAAGGTGATGGTGGATTGGAAATTTAATGAGGACAGAAGGAAGATAAATCATCAGAAACTAGTTAAAACAAAATTTACATTTCCTAATTTTATCTTTTTTTTTTCTAGAAAAAGATAAGAGAGAGAAAGAGGGTTAAAAGGAATAATAATTTATCGTGTTGAAAATAATACAAATGCAAAAGCATTCAAAACTATGAATTACGTTGACTCGGAATTTTCAATCATCAGATTGTTTCAATGAAGATTTGATCGTTTCCAAATATAAAAGTTGTTGAAATGTATAATTAAAAAGTCGATAAAAGCTGTTGATGCCATTAAATATATAATTAAAATTAATTACTATTTTAATTTAATTTTTTATCAATTTTTTATTTAAATCAAATAGGGATCGATGAAAATTGAAAAGCTTATTCGACTTATGTGTCGATCATTGTCCGTCACCCAAAAGAGTATTTGGTTTTTAAGAAATGAAATTGATAACCCTTTTATATTAAGGATCATGCTACATGTACCGAATTTTTTACCTACTACTTACAATGGAGATGGGGACCACATTGTCGAAATTTTTAAATATACGCGAGCCCCGCGTATTATGTGAGATGTGGTAATCCATTATGTACAATCTATTATGTACAAATGGATTAACCCTTATATGATTTAACACCTTAAGTTTATAAATAATTAATGACATTTTTGTTTATTTTTAAAATTTATTTAATGTTTTTATATTTTATTTTTCATACATTGTAACTAAAAAGTACAGTACGGAGTCACTACTGTACCATCGTATGTTTTTAATTTATTTCAAGAATTAATTATTATTTCTTGTCAATTAGTGTATACATGATGTGATTCTTAAACAGATCAATTGTTTATTCATCCAATAATTATCGTTCTCTATTATGATTCAATAATTTAAGATTGATTGAGTACCAAAAAATTAGTACAGCTAATTATTTGTCGCATGCCGAAGTTTTGGTCAGGGACTCAGGGCTGGACATTTAATCGCAGGCCGAACTAAACCGACCAACTTGGGATGGTTTGTGTCGGTTTTTGAGGACCTTGAGGTTCGGAAGTGGGCCAGTTCATGTTTTACCCATCGACCAGGTCTGATCCAACCTACATGGATTGAAATTTGCCCACATGGCACATCTCCAAGTGGTAAAAGAGAAAGGTGAAAAAATTCCAACTTTGCTTGAGGCTGCCGCGTCAGGGTTCGAATCCTAAAATATGGTTTTGACTATTGGGTAAGTGCAAGTGTACAAACAGTCTTCCACCCTATATCATTGGAGGTATAACCTGCGATTTACTTCATTCACCAAGACACAGGACAAGACAGGTGGGGGCCGTCAAGGATGCGGTTCATCCTTTTTACATGGATTGAAAATTTTAAATGGAAATTACATCATACCAAAATTTTAAATTTTAAATTTCAAAACTCAGATTTATAAATTTTTATTTCAAAAATCAGATGATAATTCAATTTTTAATATTAATTATATAATTACTAAATTAAATTAACCCACCCACACTTCACTTCCCCAGCCCTAATTCTCGTCCCCCTTCTCTCTCTCTCTCTCTCTCTCTCTCTCTCTTTCACATCCTCCTCCTCCTCTCTTCTATGCCTTTAGCACACACCACCATCGGAGACTATCAACACCGCTTGTCACCATCAGGTAAGCATTGTCGGGTGCTGCGTTGTCTACTAAGTTGTTACTTATAATATCTGTGATTTGTAACCGATAAATAAGTTGTGACGTAAAAAATTTTTTATTTGTGATCGTAAAATAATTTGTGATTTATAAAATTTCTGATTTGTGACTGATAACAAATTGTGACATATAAAATTTTTGAATTATGACCGTAAAATAATTTGTGACGTTTCAATTTTTTATTTATGAACGATGAACAAATTGTGACCTATAAATTTTTTGAATTGTGACCGTAAAATAATTTGTGACATAAAAATTGTGATTTGTGACTAATTAATGATACGTGACCACTTATATGAAATTTATGACCAAATTATATGGAATTATGACTTTAATATATATATATATATATATATATATATATATATATATATATATATATATATATATATGAAATTTTAAATTTTAAATTTAAGTTCTTAAATTTGAAATTGGTAAAACTAAACTCGTTAATTATGTATCTTTCCCATTTTTTAATATATGAACCTAAATCAATTAAAAAAAATGAAAAACGAAAAATACACAAATTTGAATGCGTAAGTACCCATATATATATATATATATATATATATATATATATATATATATATATATATATATATATATATATATCTGAAATTTTAAATTTTAAATTTAAGTTCTTAAATTTGAAATTGGTAAAACTAAACCTGTTAATTATGTATCTTTCCCATTTTTTAATATATGAACCTAAATCAATTAAAAAAAATGAAAAACGAAAAATACACAAATTTGAATGCGTAAGTACCCACCCCTATCCCATCTTTATCTCTCCCTTGTCGCCTCTCTCTCAGATGCATACTCTAGTCTCTCCCTCCGGTAGATATGGATGAGTTAATTTCTTGAATTTTATTGAATATCTTTTCATCTTCTACATGTCGACCCCAAATGTCTTGAATGCAAAATATATTTAATTTTGGTTGATGTTTTCCATGCCAAAACTTAAATTTTGATGAACGACCAAAAAGTTTCTAGAAGTGCCACTCAAGTGGGCCTTTCGAAAAAGAAAATAAGAAAAAAATCTGAGTGAAGATAGCATTTTCTAGAGAGAGACCTCTTATTTGATTTGATTTGGTTTTTTTTTTAGCTGGCTATTCAACTGAATTCGATAAGTAGATATTCCATGTGTTTGGGTATTTCTTTTCGAACAAAAACGAAATTAATGTAAGTATTATGCTCTAGGTTTAATCAATTTTGGATATAAACACTTTAAATATATACTACGTGCAAGCAACGTGCAATGCACGTTTACTTAATTTATATTTAATAGTTTTGTTTAAGAATTAATTTATTATTAATAAAGATGTAATTTTTTTGGTTAATTAAATAATTAATGATGTAATGTTTATGTAATTGATAAATAATTAGATGTGTGATTTTGATGTTGTGATGTAAGTTGGTGAGATCGAAGAAAATAAGCAAAAGTTGACAAATTTGGAGAAAGTGGCTAAATTGTAAGGGATCCAAAGTTCGGGGACTACAATGTAAATATTTAAAGTTGTGCCGAACCTCACGATAAAGATTTGAGAGTGCTCGGAGTCAATTGGATAAAGGAAGACGTCAATGGAATCAAATTTAGTCAAAAGATGATCACAAATCAATTTCCAACCGAAAAGTTATGCTCCGATATTTTAGTATCATATTGAGACCTATTTTTGGCATATAAAGTGATCGAATTGGAGAATGATGTCTGAATCAAAGTTGTAGTTAGATGAGTTAGCTTTCCAACGCATTTTGAATCGCCTCAATCGGACATCGGAATACAAAGTTATGATAAAAACACTGAAAGAAGGTGCAGCTGCCTGTTTAAAACAAGAAATTCCGTTACATAGTCCGTTAAAACAACAAATTCCGTTAGTTTTTCCGTTAAAAACAAGAAATTCTGTTACATAGCCACTTTTAATATATAGAAGATACACACACACACACACATACACACATTGTATTTCGATTTACCTTGTACTGCTTATATATATTATAATGCTAGGGCATTTCCTTGTAAATACTTAAAAGTTGTGCCGAACCTCACGATGAATATTTGAGAGTGCTCGGAGTCAATTGGATAAAGGAAGACGTCAATGGAATCAAATTTAGGCAAAAGATGATCACAAATCAATTTCCAACCGAAAAGTTATGCTCCGATGTTTTAGTCTCATATTGAGACCTATTTTTGGCATTGAAAGTAATTGAATTGGAGAATGATGTCTGAATCAAAGTTGTAGCCAGATGAGTTAGCTTTCCAACGCATTTTGAATCACCTCAATCGGATATCGGAATACAAAGTTATGATAAAAATACTGAAGGAAGGTGCAGCTGCCTGTTTAAAACAAGAAATTCCGTTACATAATCCGTTAAAACAACAAATTCCGTTAATTTTTCCGTTAAAAACAAGAAATTCCGTTACATAGCCACTTTTAATATATAGAAGATATAATCGATACACATATATGGCAATATCTATTATTTAATTAAATTATATTCTAATAAATTAAATAATAGAATCCGTAAATTCAAATTTTTGTGATTTGTTAATCACAAGAATTTGTGATTGTGAGATATAAATTACATATGACTGAATCTTAAATCGTCCGTGGTCGAAGTAATAACGAGACACGTATATCGTCATTACGGTTAGACCATTATGTGTGACATTCTTACTTGTGAAGTAAGTAGTTGATCTCACAAGTTAAAATGTGGCGACACTTGAATGAACACGTGGATATTTTGTTATAAAACAAAACATTGGAGATTTCACATGGAAAACTATCTAAGTGTTAGTGGTTAATCTCTAACGTTCGATATTGGAATTGGTCCTTTGACTTGAGGTCATTATAGTACCTTATATGAGGACATTCATACTTTGGTGGTGTTAGATGTTGCTTTGTCAAGGGTCGCTAATACAGCATCGTTCGAGTATATCAAGAATCATACGAAGGTTGTGAATGATCGTTAGAGGATTCGTCACTCTTAGATAGTAACAGATTATGATATACATTTTATCCAGTTAAATTGATAATGAAATCTTTGGCCAAAGTGAACTCATAAGTGGAAAATGAGTTTTCGATTTACATTGACTTAACAGTGAGATAAAAGATATGATTGATAATTGAGATTGACGCATATCCATATCTCATAATTGATCGGATCATATTGACGAAAGGATTGTAGTTTCATGGTAAACGAACACGTTTGGTTTTGTCATACTACGTGACATTTCCCGTCACATTAAGATGGGGTGTTTTAATTTATTGTCGACACATTGTTAGATGTCAATCTAGAACGACGAATGTAAATTAGTGATAAATTAAAAGGGGGTGTTTTAATTTATCGATTTTGATTAGATCAAAATAATAATTCACGTCGTTAGATATCGTGATCGAAAACCTAATGGGTCACACACAAAAGAGAATCGAAGAATGAGATTTATCAATTAATTAATTGACAAGTGTTGGATAATTAATAATTGAGTTGCTTATTAAGAGGTCCGAATTAATTAATTGGATTAATTAATTCATGGACCAAATTTAATTAATTTGATTAATTAAATATTGGATCGGGTTGAGTTTAAGAGACGGGCCAAGCACGTTTGGGCTTATATTAATAGGCTGCTAAGGTTTGAAAACTATATGAAAATTTCATTAATCTTGCTAGCACAAGAAAAGAAAACCCTAACTGTCATTCTTGTTCTCTATGTGGTTCACCATTGGAGGCTGGACAATTAGACAACTTGCATTGCAGATCGTGATCATTAGAGTTCAAGAAAAAGCAAATGAGCTCGTGGAATTCATTAAATGTATAATTCTTATCACAGTTTCTATCTAAACACATTGCAGATCTTTGGAGGAAATTGAAAATTATTTTATTTCCGCTTGTGCTTAAGTAAATTCCCAACAGTGGTATAAGAGTTTACTTTGTGTTTGTTAGAAATTGTTTCTAATTATAGAACAATCAAAAGGTTGATTGTTGATATTTTTCATGCAATTATGATTGCAGGCCCTCGCATGCAATTCTGATTTTGGGGTTTGTTTGCAAATTTTTAAATGAAGGACCTATCATGCAATTAAGTTAATTGAAGGTCTTGTTTTTAATTTTAAACTTGGGTTTGCAATTTTCAAAAAGATTTTTTGAATTTAAATATTAAAATGGTTTTAAATTTAATTTTCAAATAGTTTGACCTTAAAATTCAATTTTGACCCGTTTAAAATTTTATTTAAAATTGTTGACTTTTTATATTTTCGTTAAAATTAGATTTTAACTTAAATATTAAACTTTGACCCTAAATTGAATTTTATATATAAGAATTTTATCCTAAATTAAAATGTAATTCAATTAAATTAGATTTGGACTCTAATCTAATATTTAATTAGAATTTGATTTTAATTAAATTATCCATCCTAATATATATTCTTGAAATTATAGTTGGATTCTAATTTGACATTTAAATGAAATTTGATTTTAATTAAATTGTTTTGCCCTAAATTTTTTCTGAAATTAGAGTTGAACTCTAATTTGGTATTTAATTAAGATTTGATTTTAATTAAATAAATTCGTCATAATATTTTGGAATTAGAGTTTGACTCTTATTTTGTATTTAATTAAAATTTGATTTTAATTAAATTCAATCGTATTAATTCGATTATAATTAGAGTTAGACGTTAATTTGACATTTAATTAAAATTTGATTTTAATTAAATTGTATCGCCTGAAAATTTTATTGAAATTTGAGTTGGACTCTAATTTGGTATTTAATTAAAATCTGATTTTAATTAAATAGTCCCGCCCTATAATTCTAGAATTCGTTACTTCTTCAGGCATATTTTCTTCAATCTGTTTTCCACTCCTCAGTGTAATGGCCTTGCAATGCTCATTTGGGTTGACTTCTGTATCACTTGGAAATTTTCCTTGATGTTGAGATTTCATCGATGTTGCCAGCTGTCCAATCTGAACCTCTAGGTTTTTCATTGTGGCCCCCATGTTCGACACATGTGTTTCGATGTTATCTAAACGTGTCTCATCCTTGTTGAATCGTGATCTTGTCTCCGAGATGAATGTTCCAAGGATGTCCTCTAAGGATGATTTCCCTTCAAAGTTTTGAGTGTTGAACCCAGGTGGAGGTTGGAGTGTGTTCCTGTTATTGCCATATGATAAGTTTTCATGATTCTCAGCCCTGGGTGATAGTGATTTGACGAGTAATTTCCCCTCTGATTGTAGTTCTTGCTATTGACATATTGAGCTTGTTCATGCCCCATTTCCATCTCCTGATGTGATGATGAAGCTGCCATAACCGAATTTGATTTTTGCTGATTTCCTTGAGTGGTAAATGCAGTTATCTGATTAGTGAGTGATGAGACTTGAGCTGCTAACGCTATGATGGGGTCCACTTCATGAAGTCCAGCCACTTTCTTAACGCTTGATCTCTCACTCGGCCATTGATAGCTATTTGCAGCTATGTCATCCAACAAAGAGTATGCATCCTCCGCTGTTTTAGCCATGAGAGTGCCTCCTGCAGCTGCATCCACTATTGTTCTTGTCTGCCCATTTAACCCATTGTAGAATATTTCTATCTGCATCCAACTCTGAAAGCCATGTTGAGGACATCTTCTGAGCAAATCTTTGAATCTTTCCCAAGCTTCATAGAATGGTTCGAAGTGAGACTGTCTAAATTGACCAATCTCGCTTCGAAGTTGAGCTGATTTGGACGGTGGAAAATACTTGGTGAGGAATTTCTGAGCTAGAACATCTCAAGTTGTAATTGATCCATACGGTATTAATTGGAACCAAACTTTTGCCTTATCCCTTAAGGAGAAAGAGAATAGGCGAAGCTTAATTGCCTCATCAGTGACTCAATTCATTTTTAAAGTATCACATATTTTAAGGAAAGATCCCAAATGAGCATTTGGATCATCTGTTGCAGCTCCCCCGAATTGATTTTGCTGTACCATATGTATTAATCCTGGCTTCAGTTCGAAGTTGTTTGCTGCTATAGCGGGGTGTGCGATGCCGGAATAGTTTTCATTAACAATAGGCTTGACATAGTCCCGAATAGCTCTCGGTTGATTATTCTCATTAGGTGCTCATGCTGCCTGTTCAGCCATTGCGTCACGTCTGTCTCTCTGTATACCTCTTAGATAGCGAAATATGCGTTCTGGTTCAGGATCAACAGGTAATAGGTCGACGTTTCTCGCCCTTCGCATAAACAGCTGAAATGAAAATTACAGAAGCTAGTAAAGACACAAATAAAATAAATTAAAACAAAATAGAAGTAAATCTAAATTAAAATAAAAGCTACTTGGTAATAATATTAATGAGAATTAAATTAAACAATCCCCGGCAACGGCGCCAAAAACTTGTCACGCGTTTTCCACAACGTGAATTTATGCCGCAAGTGTACGGTGTCAAGTTTTGTAATATAGTATGAAAGTTAGAATGTCGAACCCACAGGGATTGTAATTTAATTTTCACCAAGTACTATAATTATGCAATTTCTATTTTATCTAGACAATTGATGAGTGGTTGACTGATTGGTTTTAAATTAATCAAAAGTAAAATGTTACGACAAAATTGGAGAATATAAATTATTCAAAATGAGAAAGTCTAGGGAATAATTTCACCTAACCTTCAATTATGATTCAATGCTTTCCAATTATTCCAGTTAATTTTCTCATATTTAAAAGCAAGAATCCTAATATAATTCTATCCCCTCTCTCGAGTGCCGACTAGAATTTAACCCTAAACTTCAATCCCAATATCTCTATTCCGAATTAAAGTATAGAATTTACAAAAGTTTCGATTCTTTTATGGAGTAAGCCTCGCAAATTTATTACCTTCTCTCAAAGTGTAAAAATCTACGTCGTGTCAATCCAATGATCGTGCCTAAATTCCCCTCTCTCGAGTGCCGGAATTGACTAGCATCTAATCAATCAATTAGTGATCAGGTAATTGACAGCATTATAATCATGACACAATTAAACATATGCGAGAAAATCAAATAGAAGTAATCATAAAATCATTAATCCACAATCTCAAGTTTGACTACATCAAACCCTAGATAAATAAATTAGTTCATGAATGGAAGCATAAAATCAATACAATTTATAATAGACAACACAAAGGAGAAAGGCAAGAAAAACTCTTTTGAAGCTTTAATCGAATTTCCCCTCAATATTGTTCATGCTCTTCCTTGATTTCTTCATTGTTGACTTCTTTGATGTATCTCCGATCCACTGCCTTTTAATTGCTCCAAAATTTGCCAAACAAAAATAAAAGAAAAGGGAAGGAAAAGAAAAGTAAAGTGAAAGAAAATAAAAGAAAACAAAAGGCAGAGAAAAACAGAAGACGGCTGCACGTCCCAGGCAGAAGCTGAAAAAATGAAAAAACTCCCTCCAGAAAAGTCTATGGCTGATTTTTATATTAAAACCTAGGGAAAATTGCATTTTAGGTCCCCTGGGTTTCTCAAAAGACATGAAAAGGTCCTCAAAACCAATTTTGTAACAAATGTGGCGTCACAGCAACAGGAAAATGGAATTTTCTGCCAATTTTGCAGCTAAGTCCCTCCAATATTTGCGCACTTGGTCCCTCAACTATGATTTGGTACATTTTGCTCCTCGAATTTTGACTTTTCTTTCAATATTGCCCTCCATAAATTGCACTCCAAATCCTCCAATTTATGACCGTGTTCAATTTGGTCCCCAACTTCACATTTTTGTATGCTTTCAGTCTATTTTGGTATTTTTGCCTACAAAAGCCAACATTACCCAATTGTGAATAGAAATTCGCTCAAATTAATAAATAATTAACTTGTTTAGGCATTAAATAAGTGTGCAAAAACACATTTATCAAGATGCAAGAAGAGGTGGAGATCATAGAGATAGAGCATTGTATGAATCAATGCAATACCCCCTTGAAACTGATCAACCAGTATTCCTTATGGCTCGGGAAGACTAGATAGTATAAGTCCATAATCGTCCACACTATTATATGCATGCTAAATGTATAATAAGATATATATAATTATTACAATGAGACTTTGCATGATAAATCCCGCACTAAAAATATTAAATCAATTTGTTATTCGTCTTCCATCATTATAGTGGAAAACAAGAGTCCTAAATCAATCTCAACTTGTTGAGTACACTCAAGGCTGGTCCATTAGGGATATGTTTGACACTAAGAAATATTTGATATTTCTGAATGATGGGTTTAACTTAACTAAAATTTATTTTTTGTTGAGTACACTCAAGAAGATAAGTTTTAGAGGCATATTAAACTAACACATAAGATGTGTGAAGACAATGGGTTGTTAGCTTAATGATTCGGGAGTTGTATGGAGATACAATTGATAATAATATCTACCCAAATATTTTATTAAGGTTTGTTGAGTACACTCAAGATTTTAATATAACAAATGGGAACCCAACCCACTGGAAATCAAGTATGGATTCCATAAATTTATGTGAGAGAGTCATAAATTTGAGTTAAACAGTGGAAGCAAAATTAATTTAATAAAAAGACCATGTTAAATTAAGTGATGCTTTATATATGTTATTTCTTTTACTTTTCGTCGTTTACGTTTATTAAATCATGAGTAACCATAGACATTTGAGAGGCATATGGATGCCAACAACTAAACCAAATTTTCTTGATTGGCACCGCAATCTGAGAATTGTTCTCAGGCATGAGAAAATTGGTTGTATCCTTGAGTAGCCCTTTCCAGAGACACTTGTTGATGACTTGACAAAGGAAGATGTAACTGTTATAATCAACACAATGATGACGACAGTACTACAACCTGTGTGATGTTTGCGACTAGGTCACCTGAGTTACAAAGCAATATAAGAGTATAGATGCTAAAACATGATTTTTCATCTCATAGTGTTGAATGATGAACAATCGCGTGTGGAGAGATATGAGATTTCCTAGCAACTATACCGGTGCAAAATGGTAGAAGAATCTTCAGTCAGTGCTCGTGTGCTGAAGATTCTGACTACTTTGAGAAGTTATCTCAATTGCTTTCAGTCATGAACAATGAACTAAGTATAGACTTGGTTCTGCAATCTCTGTAAGTGAGTTATTCATAACTAATTATGAATTTAACATGAATAAACTCGAAGCACGCTCATTGAGTTGTTGAACATGTTTAAAACTGTTAAGCCCAACATCTACGTTGTAGTGGGCAAATCTTAGTCATAGATTCTTCTAAGGAAGTCTAAATGAAGCTTTAGGAAAGCAACCAAGATGATTAAGATATTTAAATCGAATAAGGACAATATCAAATCTAATGACCTTTATTATCATCTTGGGATGATAAGTCATTGGAAAGGAAATTGTAAGGTTTATATCTACTTCATTAGTTTCATGAGTATTAAATGCTAGATATGTATCTCATATTTGTACAAATATGCAGAAACAAAATAAAAGTAAATCGCTGCAGAAGGGAGAAATTGATTTACACGTTGAAAATGAATAAAAATTACTGCATTGCCTGTAGGAGTATATTTCTTACCATTGCCTTTAGGCTTGATATTAAAATTAGAGAAATGTTAATTTTGTTCTCACCATTACCAAGAGTATTAAATAAATTTCATGTTTTGACATGAATTATTTTAACGTTAAGGACAATTGTTGTTCTTTTTATTTTGATAAAATTTTAATGGTTATGGTAAATTACAAAATGACATTTATATTCTAAATATTGAGTATTATATAATGAGTATAGAAATTGAAAGGCATAAAAGTAATAATTTGAATAACACCTATATCTGACATTGCAGATTTGGTCACATGAATGAAAATGTAATTCCAAACTTATATATGGAGATGTATATTTGGGTCAATTGATTTTGAATCATTTGATAAATGCGAATCATGCATATTATGCACAGTGACCAAATCTCCTTTTACTTGAAAAGGAGAAATAATCTGCACAATTATTAGGTCTAATACATAGTGATGTATGTAGACCCATATCAATTAATTTCAGATGAAATTTATCTTATCTCATCACATTTATTAATGACCATTTCAGAAATGATCATGTATATTTGATGAAATTCAAGCATGAAACTCTTGAAATGTTCAAGGGATCCAAGCTAGAAGTTGAGAAACAAATAGGTAAATATATTTTCACACTAAAATCTGATCGATGTAGAGAATATCTAAAATGGAGAATTTTAGATTACCTAAAAGAGAATGAGATTCTCACGCGGTGGATTCCTCAACATACATTGCAATATAATGGTGTATCTGAAATAAAGAATAGTACATTATTCGATATAGTGCAATTATGAACAAGCAATGTAAACATTCAAAAATCTTTTTGAGGTCACGCACTAATTGCCACGTGCTACACACTAAATCGTGTCTCATCTAAATCGGTTGACAAAACTTCATACGAGTTATGGAAATGTCCAACTTATTTCATATGAAAGTTTGGGTTGTGACGCTTATGTGAAGCACACTGAATCGGATAAGTTTGAGACTAAATTCGAAAAATATATTTATGGGATATCAAAGAGACAATTGGATATCAATTCTATAATCCCATGAGAAGAAGATGTTCGTCTCAATACATGTCATATTTCTAGAGAAAGTGTTTATTTTAGGAGAGACAGTGGGAGCAGAATAAATCTTGAAAGAGTTCAAGAGTCTACGAATATAATTGACTGAATAGATGAACCTCAATCTTATCCCACACCAGATGAGGGACATACTCTTTATCAGGAAGTGGAGATTTCTAAGGACACGTTAGCTCCGTGTAAATTTTCTAGGATCATTCGACTTCCTAGAATGTACGAATCCATGATTACTAATCAGGTATTACTAATTAAGGATAATGAACATACTAATTACATAGACATAAAGCCAAGTGATGACTTAAAGAGATGGCAAGAGGCCATAGAAATTCAAGATGGACTTGATGTATGTAACAAATGTTTGGACCTTGGTCGACCTGCCTAATGGATTAGAACCCATAGGCTGTAAATAGGTTTACAAGAAAAGGTCAATATGGATTGAAACAAGCCTCTTGGAGCTGAAATCTTCGATTTTATGCGAAATTTAAAATATTTGATTTTATCAAAATGAAAACGAATTGTGCGTTTACAAGAAGATAGTGAGAATATTGTCACATTCCTGATATTATATGTATGATACATAGTATAGGAAACGACGTCTCTATATTTCAATTGATGAAATTATAGTTGTCAAATAATTTCTATGTGATAGATATAGGTGAAGCAAGTTGATCTATAGAGATAGATCTAGAAGTTTGCTTAACTCATCCCAATCTATACAGATAAAATTTCGAGAAGATTTTATATGGAGAAAATGAACCGAGAATTCATTGATACACTGATGCTAACTTCTAGTCAGACTAAAATAATAACATATCTCAAATATGATATTGATTTACTCTTAAGAGGTGTGTTGGAAATATTCCAAATCGAAAATAATAGTTCATTCAATAATGGAAGCCTTATACATTATTGTTTTAGAAAGCAACAAAAGTTGTAGTCTGGATCAGGAAGTTTATTAATGAATTTGGAGTAGTTTCTAACATTGTTGATCACACGCTTCTGCATGGTGATAACGATGGAGCCATCGTGAAAACGAAGGAACTAAGTTCTCATCAGTGATCCAAACATGTTTTAAGGCGGTATTATCTTATTGAAAATATAATACAATGAAATAACGTAAAGAAAGAACGAATTTCCACAAGTTATTAAATTGCAGATCCATTCACAAAGAGTTGTCACAGCAGTCTTCATGTAGACTCTTATGGTATAAGATACATAAGTGATTGAATCTAGTGCAAGTGAAAGTTTTTAAGCATTATGCTCTAGGTCCAATCAATTTTGGATATAAACACTTTAAATATATATATATATATAATCGATGCATATGTATGACAATATTTATTATTTAATTAAATTAATATTCTAATAAATTAAATAATCGAATCCATAGATTCAAGTCTTGGTGTACAAATTACATATGACTAAATTTTAAATCGTCCGTGGTTCAAGTAATAACGAGACACAGATATTGTCATTACGGTTAGACCATCACGTGTGACATTCTTACTTGTGAAGTAAGTAGCTGATCTCACAAGCTAAAGTGTGGTGACACTTGAATGAACACGTGGATGTTTTATTATAGAACAAAACATTGGAGACCCCCTGGGAGATTTCACATGGATAACTATCTGAGTGTTAGTGGTTAATCTCTAACGTTTGGTAGTGGAATTGGTCCTTTGACTTGAGGTTATCATTGTACCTTATATGAGGACAGTCATATTTTGGTGGTGTTGGATGTTGCTCTGTGAATGATCATTAATACATCATCGTTCGGGTACGTCAAGAATCACATGAAGGTTGTGAATGATTGATAGAGGATTCGTCACTCTTAGATAGTAAGAGATTATGATCTACATTTTATCCAATTGAATTGATAATGAAATTCTGGGTCAAGGTGAACTCATAAATGGAAAAAGAGTTTTCGACTTACATTGATTTAACAGTGGGATAAAATATATGATCGATAATTGAGATTGACACATATCTATATGATCGATAATTGATATAGACACATATCCATATCTCATAATTGATCGGATCATATTGAAGAAAGGATTATAGTTTCACGGTAAACGAACAAGTTTGATTTTGTCATACTACATGACATTTATCATCACAAGTATTGTCATGATTGCCTTGACACATTGGTAGATGTCAATCTGACATGACGAATGTGAATTAGTGATAAATTACAAGGGAGTATTTTAATTTATCGATTTTGATTATATCAAAATAATAATTCACATCGTTAGGTATCATGATCAGGAACCTAATGGGTCGCACACAAAAAAGAACCAGAAGAATGAGATTTACCAATTAATAAATTAACAAGTGTTGGATAATTAATTAATTGGATTGCTTATTAATATGCTCGAATTAATTAATTGATTAATTAATTCATGGACCAAATTTAATTAATTTGATTAATTAAATATTGGACTGAGTTGAGTTTAAGAGACGGGTCAAGCCCGTTTGAACTTATATTAATAGGCTGTTAGGATTTGAAAATTGTATGAAAATTTCATTATTTTTGCTAGTACAAGAAAAGAAAAACGTAACCGTCATTCTTGTTCTCTATGTGGATTATCATTGGAGGCTAGACAATCGGACATCTTGAATTGCAGATCGTGATCATTGGAGTTCAAGAAAAAGTAAAGGAGTTTGTGGAATTCATCAAAGGTATAATTCCCATTACAGTTTCTATCTAAACACATTGCTGATTTTTTATGGGAATTAAAAATTATTTTATTTGCGCTGTGCATGATTAAGTAAATTCCTAACAATTAGGCCAGTGTCAATCAATTCGATTTTGTAAATAAAAAGTCACGTGTTCAAAATAGAACAATGAAGAGGACATTGTCGTGGGTCGTGATTCTTATTTCAATGACTTGTCAACAGGGCCATATATAAGATACGACATTTCAAATTGCATTTTCTTTCACAATAATTTTCCATTTCTTCCCATATTTCCATCTTAAATATTTTCTCTCACGTTCTTTATCGAAATTTGCTTCATGAATTTTTGTTTTCTCTTCAAGAGTTTTGTTTTTATATGAACAAAAAATCGTTGCACTCAAAGAGGCAATTGTGTGGAACTTCAAGTATTAGAAAGAATTGAGATTCAATGAATTTTTTTTTTTTTTTTTTATCAAAGATGTAAACAAATTTGCAAAAAGAATTTAATGGTGCGTTCGATTGCGAGCCTGAAATTCGCATGGAAAGAAAATAAATTTTAGGTAATTCAATTGACTAAAACTTGTTTGTGTGAAAATATAGTCACGTGATAAAAATAGGAAAATATTTTTCGTGAAAAAATTGTCAATGAAACAGTAGAAAAGTAGGACAGTAGATGAAAAAATATATTTTTCATGAAAAATATTGACAATCAAGTACACCCTAACTTTTGATTTATCGAATATCGGTCCACCTAAATTGTTTGATAAAAAATTAGCACCAAGTACTTGGGACAAATAAGAGGTTTTCTGTCGAAATAATTTTACATTCTTGGATGTCTTTTGTGGTGACCTCATTATATGGAAACATACTTTTTAGAAGGGAAATATGTGACTTTTTTTAAAATTATTTTAACCTCAACTAAACATTCTCCAAATAGGCTCTCGATCGAGCATATTTGGAACATCCATCAAATACAATTAAGGACTTGTTTGATGAAAATTTCTTAAAATAAATTTTGAAAAAAGTGATTTTATTTTTATTTTTGAGAATATACGATTAAAAAATAATGAATAGTCATAAGCCCATGTAAAAATTATTTTATTGAAAAATATGTGATTGAAATTGAATTTAAAAAAATTTGTAACTAAAAATTCGTGTAACTTTTTCTTTTAGTTTTTATCCTTTTTTATTGAAAATATCATTTTACAATTAAATTATAGGGTTTTATATAAAAAAGACTAATTTATAATTAAATTTAATTATATTGATTTTTTGTTTACACTTCAAAGCTATGTTATATTCATACTGACGAACATTAAATTATATATATATATATATATATATATATATATATATATATATATATATATATATATATATATATATAATGAATACACTCCTATAAAATATGCACTAAACTTGTAAAAAAGTTTCACAAATCAGGTATTACTCTACAGTTCTGGAAAATCTATACATTCACATCTCCAATACATCCAAAATCATTCCAAAATCATCATTAAAATTTGCATTAATTTTATGAGTATGTTTTTTCAAGAGCATATTTCAACTGAGTAAGTTATAATGTTTGTTGTGACTTCATCATACAACTCAAGTAGATTTGTGTAAGTTGTTATTGTTTGTGATCATGTATGCGCAAGCTGTTATTGTTTGTGACTAGACTTGTCTTATCTGTTACTAAATGTGAACAAATTTTTCTCAATGTGACTTTCTGATCAGGTTAGTCTAAATCGTGATTGTATGTAACGAAGTCACTATTAATTTGGCCACATAAAGTCGCACTTAAGATAGATCTGGTTTCGGACAGTTACAATAAAAAAAAACTTTGGTTGCAATCGATCAAAATTAACACAGAATTGATCATAGAAGGCCACAGTTAACATATAAATAGTCACAAATTTTCAATGTAAACTTTTTTGTGTCAAAACATTCACTGTTAATTGACGTCTAATTGATGTCTGGTTACAAATGTATCTATTGATCACACCACCACTTCCACCTTGATTACAAATGTTGCCACTACATGATACATTTGTAATTTAGTAAATGTGTTTTAAATGGGGGTGTATTTATAATGTGATTTGAAAAATAAGTCCCATAGTTTTCAACTTTCAAAGTTACAATATCATAGATTCAAAGTCACGCGAATTGATCAAGTTTCTCTCACCTCCCACGGTTTTTCACTTTTCACCGATACCATCATGTAAATGTAAGGCTCCGTTTGATTGGCGGAGTTTTCCAGGGAAGTAGAAAAATATTTTCCTACTTTCACTTTTTTAACTGTTTGATATGCGAAATTTTCTACGGAAAATGTTTTCCTCCATTTTTCTAAGTGCAACCATTTGATGCACAAATGGTGGAAAATGTTTTTTCACATAATAGGTGGGAAAACATTTTCCACCTTTTTTTTTTTTTTTTGCAATGAAAACAAATTCTAGACACAATAGTAAAAAAAAAATTCACTTTTATCGACAACTTTCATGCAAAATAAAGTCAAACGAATGATAATCGGTATGGCAAATTTTTTTTTTCAAAATTTTTTTTGACAATGAGAACAAATTTAGACTCAATAGTAAAAAAAATTATCATTTTAATGGACAAATTTCATAAAAAACGAAGTCAAATGGACACCAAATTTTCAACGTTTTCCTTGGAAAATTATACAAATCAAACACAATTAATTACAATTCCTAATAAAACATTTTCTAAGAAAATCAATTCTCTGTAAAACATTTTCTTTCCACACATTTTCCACACTTACAATCAAATGGATCTTTAATAATTTTCCACTTTCAAAGTCACAAAATGTTCATCAATTTAATGGTGACCCATGAGTTCAAGTGACTAAGACATGTTATTTTCTTAATTGTGATCTCTATAAGATCATGTGACTGTGACATATTTTGATAAGCGATTGTGATATAAGCATATATATATATATAGTGATCTATAAGTTTGTGATTGTGACCTATAATGTTGTTTAATTGTGTCCTAAATAGTTACATTTATGTGATCTATAAATTTGTGTGATTGACCGTTGAAAATCGGCAATGTTGTAACCAAATTCCCGACCTCCTCAATCAAACCTCGCGGGTGGTGCATGATTCCATTGTTGGGAGGAGGGATCCAATTGGAATAACTAGGTAAAAATTGAAGTCATTTGGGCGGAGAATGATAGACGACGATTTTATGGTCTCCTCGAGTGTCTTTATTCTGACGCTCATGACCTCAATGACGACTCTTGTAAAGAAGATGAATCTAAATCCACTTCAATAAATTCTACTTGTTTTACCATTTTGATCGAAGCAATGGCGAATTTAACCATCACCATTGAATAATATGTATACACAGAGAGGGAGTGGTGAGGTGAGAAGAATTTAGCAACATTGAATACACACACAGAGAAAAATCTCTATAAAATAATAATGTTGGGATCGAGAAAAATTATTATTTTAAAAGAGTTACTTATTTATTGATAAATGAATATTTATTTATAGAGTATTTTATACTTTTATAACTTGTATTATATTTTACTATAATATATGTAAAAAATTAAAAAAAAACATTAAATTTGGTGAAATTCAAAATTTAATTTTTAAACACACATACATACATTAAAGAGGAAACATTGATGTATATGCATTGACTTCAAAGTTTAATCTCTTAAAAGATTAATTGTTCAAGTAATTTTGGTCTACTCTATAGCAATGTGACGCATGTCGAACATCTTTTAAACTATCCTAATGCGATGATGAAATCTCATGCCAGATTATTTAAGGGGTATTCAATATACCTATCAATGATGATCGTGATTCAGATTATACTTGTGTTTTACTAATTGTTTCTTCGAAAGAGGCATTTCAAGCACTCATAGTCATAAATATGCCAAATGTAGTATATGGCTATGGACATTTCAAAAAATTGATGATGAAGTTGAGTCTGGTTTGGGTGCAAAGAAAAAGCAAAGGCTAGATGCGAATTTTGAATAAGAGGCTAAGCCCATGTTTGTCAAATTAAAAGTTTGTTAATTTGTATTAGTGTGAACTTTTATAAATTTATGCAATTATTATTTTATATAAACGTTAGGCCTTAAAGAATCGCAAGAAAATATATTATTATCATCATCATATGTATTTAGTAGGGTTATTAATTTAGTACATTGACCCAAGTCGGGATCGAAGAATTTTATTATTTAATTGAGATTATTAATTTATTGAACATTCATTTATCGCCTTTTTACTGTATAGAGACGATGAAGGGGGTAGGGTGGCTGTGGGTGTAGTGTGGGGCTATATATAGTTTTCACATTAAAAAATATAAATATTTAATATTTAATAAATATAATAAATATCTGATTTTCTAAAATAATAATAATAATAATAATCAAACTTAAGAACCATGTTCTGCTTAACTTTCTCTTTAATTTTCCTTCTCATAAATGTGGTTAGACATTTGTGCCTTCACAAATAATAATTAAATTAAATTTATTATCAATATTTTATTTTATAATTTCATGAATCTCTATAATTGGGATAATATTATTTGAAATTTAATTTTAAAAATTCAAATTCAAATTTCTATTGACCTTATAGTTTTTACTATGATGTGAAGAGATAATGATAATGATAATGATAATGATATTGAATTTATTAATATGCCCGAATTAATTAATTCATGGACCAAATTTAATTAATTTGATTAATTAAATATTGGGTTGGGTTGAGTTTAAGAGACGGGTCAAGCCCGCTTAAGCTTATATTAATAGGCTGCTAGGGTTTGAAAATTGTATGAAAATTTTATTATTCTTGCTAGTATAAGAAAAGAAAAATCTAGCCGTCATTCTTGTTCTCTATATGGATCACCACTGGAGGCTGGACAATTGGATAGCTTGGATTGCAAATCGTGATCATTGGAGTCCAAGAAAAAGTAAAGGACTTTGGGAATTCATCAAATGTATTATTCTCATTACAGTTTCTATCTAAACACATTGCTGATTTTTGATGGGAATTGAAAATTATTTTAGTTGCGCTATGCATGATTAAGTAAATTTCTAACAATTAGGCCAGTGTCGATCAATTCGATTTTGTAAATAAAAAGTCACGTGTTCAAAATAGAACAATGAAGAGGACATTGTCGTGGGTCGTGATTCTTATTTCAATGACTTGTCAACAGGGCCATATGTAAGATACGACATTTCAAATTGCATTTTCTTTCATAATAATTTTCCATTTCTTCCCATATTTCCATCTTAAATATTTTCTCTCACGTTCTTTATCGAAATTTGCTTCATGGATTTTTGTTTTCTCTTCAAGAGTTTTGTTTTTATATGAACAAAAAATCGTTGCACTCAAAGAGGCTATTGTGTGGAACTTCAAGTATTAGAAAGAATAAATTTATAATCAGGGGACTCTATGAAAGAATTGAGATTCAATGAATTTTATTTTTTTTTTATCAAAGATGTAAACAAATTTGCAAAAAGAATTTAAGGGTGCGTTTGATTGCGAGCCTGAAATTTGCGTGGAAAGAAAATAAATTTTAGGCAATTCAGTTGACTAAAACTTGTTTGTATGAAAATATAGTCACGTGATAAAAATAGGAAAATATTCTTCGTGGAAAAAATTGTCAATGAAACAGTAGGAAAGTAGGACAGTAGATGAAAAAATATATTTTTCATGGAAAATATTGACAATCAAGTACACCCTAAGTTCTTTTGATTTATCGAATATCGGTCCACCTAAATCGTTTGATAAAAAATTAGCACCAAATACTTGGGACAAATAAGAGGTTTTCTGTCGAAATAATTTTACATTCTTGGATGTCTTTTGTTGTGACCTCATTATATGGAAACATACGTTTTAGAAGGGAAATATGTGACTTTTTTAAAAATTATTTTAGAATAATGCTAAGTGTACACAATTTTTTACACAATCTTTTACACCTCTCTCACATGGAAGGGGGCCCACACATAATAAAATAATCGTGGACCCCCCTCCATGTGAGAGAGGTGTAAAAGATTGTGTAAAAGTGTGTGTGTACATGTAGCATTACCCATTATTTTAACCTCAACTAAACATTCTCCAAATAGGCTCTCGATTGAGCATATTTGGAACATCCATCAAATACAATTAAGGACTTGTTTGATGAAAATTTCTTAAAATAAATTTTGAAAAAAGAGATTTTTTTTATTTTTATTTTTGAGAATATACGATTTAAAAATAATGAATAGTTACGAGCCCATGTAAAAATTATTTTATTGAAAAATTTGTGATTGAAATTGAATTTGAAGAAAACAAAATTTAAAGAATCTCTACTAAGGGTAATGTATTAAATTGTGACTTTTATAGACTTTTCGGATTTAAAAAATTTGGAGGTATTCAATGTATACTTTTAGAGACTCTAAAAGTACCAGTGTATTCACTTGAAACTTTTGTAGACTCTTAAAAAGCCTTTAAAAGTCACGGTAAATTTAATTAAAACTTTTTTGAAGTCTCTATAAGTTATAGAGTATTCAAATTGTCAATGACTTCTAATTTTTTTTTTTTTTTTTATAAAAGTCTCCAGGGTACTAATTTTTAAATAGAAAGTACTAAAATAAAAGCTTTAAATTTGTCTTTTATTCATTCAAGATTTTGAGTGATTTTCACCCAAAAAAAATTAAAAAAAATAATATGCATTTTTTGTTTCATTCAATATTTCTCTCTTTTTTCCTTCTATGGACATTAGAGCCATGAATACATTTTTTTTTACCAATATTATTTGTTTATATTCTCTCCCCCCCCCCCCCCCCCCCCTATTTTATTGTTTTTCTCTATTTTCTATGAACAAAATCAAATTGATTTGTGACTAAAGATTCATATAACTTTTTTTAATCCCTAAACCCGATTTTATTTGTTTATATATATCTCTCTCTCTCTGTGTGTGTATTTGTCTCTATTTTTTATATTTAAAAAAATTGTAACTAAAAATTCATGTAACCTTTTCTTTTAGTTTTTATCCTTTTTTTATTGAAAATATCATTTTACAATTTTTTTTTTTTTTTTGATAAAATATCCTAGCTTGAAAATCCAAGCCTTATGATATGAATTTTATTAAATGAAAACAAGTACAATGAAAGGAGGGGGACTAATGTACCTTACCTCCAAATGAATTACAAAAAAACTTCTACAAACTACGGATGTAATATGCACTAAGCTAAACATGTACAATATGCAATAACAGCTCAAAAACCAAACTAAAAACAGCAAGCTAAAACTTGTTAGAAACTAATCTAATAGACTCCAAACCAATTTTATCAAGCTTCACAATACCTTTTATTATTCCCTTAAAATCTCTAGCATCAATCCATTTAAACTTCCTTTTACTATTACCTTTAGCAGCAAACCAGTTCGCAGCTTGATTGCCTTCCCTCCAAGTGTGTGTGATTTTATTTTCCATTTTTTCCATAAGCCATCTAATGGATTGTAATAAGTATTGGACTTCCCATGATCCATTGTCCTGTGTGATCAAAGTAAGTGCCACCTGAGAGGCCGTTTCAATCCAAACTTTCTTGATGCCGTGTTTCAAACACAAATGAAGTCCCGTTTCTATAGCTCTGAGTTCAGCTTCCAAGATAGAGCAATCATCATAGTAGTCATAGAAGCCCCAAATTGCAGTCCCCATATTATTCCTCAACATTCCACCACCTGAAGCTAATGAGTTCGATTTCAATGCCCCATCAGTATTTAGTTTATGCCATCCTATATCAGGTTTACTCCACTTCACTGCTATAGGTTTAAGATATTTGATTCTCCCTTCCTGACTGATCTTCCCAGCCCTATAGAGAGCGTTAATCAGTACATTAACCTGTTTGATAATCCTATCTGCCTTAATAGGATATTGTTTGTGCTTAACATTATTTCTGGCAGTCCAGATAAACCAGAGAATAACCAACGGGACAATATTTCTGACTTGTAAAAAAGTTTCACAAATCAGGTATTACTCTACAGTTCTGGAAAATCTATACATTCACATCTCCAATACATCCAAAATTATCATTAAAATTTGCATTAATTTGATGAGTATGTTTTTTCAAGAGCATATTTCAACTGAGTAAGTTATAATGTTTGTTGTGACTTCATCGTACAACTCAAGTAGATTGGAGTTTATGGCTGGGTTTCGTGGAAATAACAATAATTCAAATAATAATGATGATGGTATTAAAGGGTTTTTTGACTGTTATGATATCGAGATGCTCAATGGATAAGTTCATATAGATTCAGAAAGTATTGACGGTGTATTTCATAATTCATAATTTCTAAACAGATTTTTGTATTTCATAAAATATCAGCATGAATGTGACTTATTGACTGTGTTTTGTGCTGTATAAGACTATTTGAGACTAGATTTGGGTAAGTTGTTATTGTTTGTGATCATGTATGCGTAAGCTGTTATTGTTTATGACTAGACTTGTGTTATCTGTTACTAAAGGTGAACACATTTTTCTTAATGTGACTTTCTGATCAGGTTAGTCTAAATCGTGATTGTATGTAACAAAGTCACTATTAATTTGGCCACATAAAGTCGCACTTAAGATAGATCTGCTTACAGACAGTTACAATAAAAAAAAACTTTGGTTGTAATCGATCAAAATTAACACAGAATTGATCATATAAGGCCACAGTTAACATATAAATAGTCACAAATTTTTAATGTAAACTTTTTTTTGTGTCAAAACTAGGGCTGTTCGTGGGTCAGTTCGGCTCGATTCTGAAGAGAACCGAACCGACCCAAAACTTTCGGGTATTTAATAAATAGAATCGTCGGGTCCAAATATAATTATGGAACCATTCGGGTTCGATTCCGTTCAGTTCGGGTCAGTTCCGTTCCGTTCGGTTCCGTACCATAATTAAATTTTTTAATATTTACAGCAACGCTACATAAATACAACTAATGACATTTCATTCGTAACTTTTACAAATTAACGTAGCCCAATTCAAAAATATATAAATAACTAGCCGTCCAATAAGATTAATTCAATGTATACAAATACCAAAAAGTATATATTAATATTACAGCAACACTACATAAAGTATATTCATTTACTTCAAATTAAAATGGACTAATTGGCTTTAAAAATGATTTGGGCTTTAAAATTAAAATTATGAAATAATCATATTTATTTAATTAATTTGCTAATTTGTTTAGAAAAAAAAATTTAATTAATTCAATATAAAAAATAAAAAAAAATTATTTAGTTTCGGTTCTTATTCGATTCTTCGATTCTTGATCTAGACCCGAGATACGACCCAAACCCATTGGTTCTCGATTCTGGTACCCATTCGGGTATTTAATTTATGAAGAACCGCTCGATTAGGTTCGGATTCGGTTCGATCCGAGCTTTTGGACACCCCTAGTCAAAACATTCACCGTTAATTGACGTCTAATTGATGTCTGGTTACAAATGTATCTATTAACACAGACTTGATCACACCACCACGTCCACCTTGAATCCGTTATCATCTCCACCTCCAACCCATCACCACCACCACCACCGCCACTTACACATGAACCTAACACCTGCAATCAACAAACACCACGGATACCTCCACCTCCACACTATCGAACTGATCTGTTATAGGTAAAACTCCACCGTCGTCGATACCACCCAAGTTGGCCACCACTTCAAATCCACAACCTCTTCACCAACTCTACCTCAAATCCACCTCAGATCTATGTCGTCGTTGAGAGACAACGATTTTTTGTTGCCGTCGTCAAGACTTTTAGGTCAGATATCTATTGTCAGAAGGATTGAATTTAAAATGGTGTTTTCTGTTCCAGAGAAATTGTGAAGAAATTGTTAGAGAGAGAGAGAGAGAAAGAGAGAGAGAGAGAGATGGTTTGGACATAGGAGAAATGATGTTTCCTTTTTGGAGAGAGAAATGGTAGGGAGAGAAAAATAAATTAATCATGTTGACCCCAAAAAATGTTGCCAACAGATGCCGGGCCCACTCGTGCACACGTAAGCTTAATCTGGCACGCTAATGCCGATAGACGGTCATGATGGCTCCAAATAATGGGCGTGAGAGTGGCTCAAAGGCATGAGACGTTTCCGTTCAGGCCACCGGCATGAAGAAAGAACACGATTGTATGAGTAACCAATCAATAAATAACAAGATTTGCAATTGTAATTTTAGTAGTAAAAGGAGAGCAATATGTTTCCGAATACTCAGTTTTTATTTGGAATTTGGCATTATTCCCTCTTGTATTACATGGTTGGGGTATTTATAGTGTTACAACTCAAATTGTGACCTTTGGATCAATTTACACGTGGCACCATCTCCTCGGCCAAAACATCGAGTCCTAGCCATCAAGTTGACTCTTCTAGCCTTACAAAGCATTAAATGCTCTTACATTGACAAGACAAGACGTAAACAAACTTTACACAAGAGTCACATCAATCATTTGTTAAAGATTTTCATCATGAGTGAATCTCCGCAGGCGGTCTTCTAATGAGCCTCGGACGTTAGTAGCAGAGGCCTCAGAGTGCTTGCAAGGGCCTCGGGATAATAGTGAGGGCCTCGGAACCTACGGCTGAAGCTAGAGAATCGTAACCTAATTTAATCAAGCTGGTCCCACCGTTGACACGTGGCGCCACGTGTCAATTCTGTTTATTGACCCGTAACAACAGTCCCCCAAGTCTATGTGTGGTTATTTATGCCAGGCATGGACTTTCAAGAGTCGTGTATCCTGTACTTCACACCATTACTAAGAAAGTTGCCTGTAAAACTAAAGTTTTAGGAGCCGTGCCAAGATGCGGGTTCATATTCGAGCTGGCCGAAACTGAATTCCTTTTAGTTGAGGCGAGTTCATATTCGAACTGGCCGAAGCTGAATTCCTTTTAATTAAGGCGAGTTCGTATTCGAACTGGCCGAAGCTGAATTCCTTTTAGTTGAGGCGAGTTCCTATTCGAACTGGCCGAAGCTGAATTCCTTTTAGTTGAGGCGAGTTCGTATTCGAACTGGCCGAAGCTGAATTCCTTTTAGTTGAGGCGAGTTCGTATTCGAACTGGCCGAAGCTGAATTCCTTTTAGTTGAGGCGAGTTCGTACTCGAACTGGCCGAAGCTGAATTCCTTTTAGTTGAGGCGAGTTCCTATTCGAACTGGCCGAAGCTGAATCCCTTTTAGTTGAGGCGAGGCGAGGAGATGTCCATAGACATTAGTGCCTGTGATATGACGGTTTCTTATGTTTCCAATGCACATTAACTGCATCGAGACGAATTTCAATAGCCGTACAGCTGTTTTTATTTAATGTGCAATGATGGCTAATTATTAGGACGCGTGGTTTCGAGGACAGGTCCACGCGCGAGCCAATGTTGGTTTGTGCACGCACGGATCTGGAGCGTTGATGCGGAAAAAACGTTTGACTTCAAGGGTTAAGATCTGTGCATTTTTGAACGCCTCAGATTAACTGAGATCTGATCCAACGGCTGGGGCTGAATCCTTAACTAGTATAAAAGCCAAAACTTTATCATTTTCATACTTTACTTTCGCGAAACACTCTGAAATTTCTGAAACTGTCCTGCTGTTAGACATTTTTCGGCGAACTTCCGGCGAACTCTGAGTCTTTTCTTAATTTTAGGTATTTTCTCCTTACGTAGTTGTCTTCTTTCCTCCTTTAAACACCTTTTCCTGTACTGTTCATCACTTTCCTCAAACTGCAATGTCTTCCGAAACGTCTCTAGCTATGACAGTAGTTAGAAGTGGGGAGGAGTCAGTATCTGGGGCCTCTGGAGAGTGGTATAGTATGACCGAAGAGCCTATAGATTATGAGGCGGGATGGGGGGCAGCCAGAATCCAATCTAATATCACTTCTGCCAAACTATAACATCCCCCATTACGTCAAACTCTTAGTCCCTGATACTCACGAAAGAGCTTGTTTTCCGAGGCCCAATTGTGTGGCCTTCAGTGAGCACCTGTTTAAGGCAGGTGTGCGTCTGCCTCTGCACCCCTTCTTTAGGGCGGTGTTGAGGACCTTTATGTTGTCCCCCACCCAAATCCTTCCCAATGGGTGGAGCCAAGTCGTGGGGACCTACTTCCTGTGGAAGGAGGTGTCTCTGGGCGAGGACCTCCCGCTTCATGTTTTCGAGTCCCTCTTCCATGCCAGGGTCGTGGGAAAAGATGACTCAAAGGGGTGGTATTACATCACCCCCTGGGGTTCCCACGCCCCCTTTGTGGTTGGACTCCCCTCCTCCATAAAGGGGTGGAAGGAGTCGTGATTCTGGGTGACGGGTAGGTGGCAGATGGTGGAGGGAGACGCTGTCACAGCTATTACCGCGCCAACCCAGTACTACGAGGCTTGTGAGTGTCACCTTAAGTTCTTATAGCTTCGTCTTGACTTTCTGATACTGATATCTGGTTGTTGATTGCAGATTGTAGTACGAGGTACGAGCTTTCCGAGGCTGAGTGGGCCATTGTAGAAGACATTTACCAACGGTCTCCGAGGTTCCGAAGTTTCTCTCATTTGATCGAAAGAAGCAGATATTTCATAGACTACAGACTAATGGCCCCCAAAGGTAAGAGGCGGCCTTACTTTAATTGATTGCCACTGAAATAACTGAAACTGACTTCTACCTTTTCTTAATTGTAGACAAATTCACCAAGAAGGAATACGCTCTGCCTGATATGGCCAGCATAATGAGGGCCACGTCGACTGCTGGGGCAAAGGCCTTGAAGCCTGGATCTTCTGGGGCAAAGCAAGTGAAGTCCAAGCTGGACCGCCTCAGCAAGAATAAGAATGATAAAGAGGTTGAGGAGGAGGTACCGAAGGAAGCTCCTAAAGGAGGCAAGCCACCGGCTGCGAAGGGAAAAGGCGTGGCCGAAGAGCCTCAGAAAAAGAGGAAGTTGGGCCCAGGTGGGGGGTCATCGAGTTTTGGGACCACCGTGTCCTTTCCAGAGAAGGGTGCTTCGAAGCAGCCGAAGCTCCTCCAGTCTTCAATCGATGCTGCATTGGTGGTCCAGTCAAGGAAAATTGTACTGGAGGATGTGGCGAGGGCATCAGAGGCCACCCAAAAGAAGACTGTGGAGAGGACCCCATGCAAGTCTGGGAACTTCCTAGGGGGCAGGGAGGATAAGATTGCCCCTGCCGTGATAGAGATGCTGCCTCCCGAAGTGAGGGCTGCCACGGAGGGCTTCAATAAGTTCTGGACGGAGAGGTGGCAGAATTACGTGGCCACCTGTGATGCGGTGGATCTCACTACCACCTTGGTAAGCCAAACTGCCAGAGCCTTTGGCGTGGCCTTGGAGTGCCAAACTGTTTTGGCAGACATCCAGTCAAGGAATCGAGCCTCGCGCGACGAACTGGAGAAAGTGAAGGCAGAACTGGCGGAGAAGAAAGAAGCCAACATCGAACTGAGGATTCAGAGAGATGTTGATGATTCAAAACGCGATGCTCTCCTGGCCGAGATTGAGGCCTTAAAGAAGGAGGTTCATGAGAGCCAGTGTGAGGTAGCTGCCCTCACTAAAAAGGTGGAGATTTCTGACAACCACCAGAAGGTCACTACCGAAGCACTGGAGAAGGCAAACCTTGAACTAGCGGGGGCTAGGGATGCCGGGCAGTTTATGGAGAAGGAACTGAGGTAGCTGGAGGCCGAAGTAAAAAAATACGAAGCTGACGTGGTCGAGGCGGGCGATATTGCAGTGAGGAATTACATAGCCAACTTCCATCACACTGAAGAGTATCGCCGCTTTGACCTATATTGGAGCAGAGTGGCCTACCAGGAGGTCTTTGAGAGGTTGGGAGAGGCGCATCCAGAGCTCGATGTTTCTGAATTGAGAGCTGAGTTCTTGGAGGAGGAGGTTCCTCAGATACCTGCTGAAGAAGGTGAAGTGGTGGAACTTGATCCTGAGGATGTGCCTGCTGAAGAGCCTCAACCTGTTGAAGCGCCTCAACCAGTAGATGCTCCAGCTCCCCCACCCCCTGCCCCTTGATGCATTTTTGTAACTTTAATTCACTGCTTTGTAATTCTTTCAGCATATCAATAGAACACATTTCATTTTATTGTACTGCAACCTATTCTTACCACAGTGGACTGTTCTGGGCTTTACAACATAACTCTTGAGATGAACATTCGAATTTAACTTAAAGCAACCGCATCAAGGCCTTGTTATACAAACGATTAACCCAAAAAGGATAAAACTAAGTAAACCATTCAACAAAGCAGACTAAACAAATCCGATGTAACTTAACCGAAGCCCCTTTATAAAACTCTTGACAGCCTCAAATTAATTCCTAATCTCACGTTCCCAAGTGATGAAATTGTTCTCACCTTCTTGCTTGGTGAATGGTCCATCCAAGCAGAGGCTTCTCTCTTTGACGTTCAGTTTCATCAAAGAGAGGCTTGTGATAGATGCTTAAGAGTTCGAACGAGGTGGCCTTCATTTAAGGTTCCATCCTCTTCTCCGAAGCTTCCACGCTTCCCCACTTGGTGGATGGTTCATCCAAGCAGAGGCTTCCCCCTTTGACGTTCAGCTTCATCAAAGGGAGGCTTGTGAGGTACGCTTAGGAGTTCGAACGAGGTGGCCTTCGTTTAAGGTTCCATCCTCTCCTCCGAAGCTTTCACGCTTCCCCACTTGGTGGATGGTTCATCCAAGCAGAGGCTTCCCCCTTTGACGTTCAGCTTCATCAAAGGGAGGCTTGTGACGGATGCTTAAGAGTTCGAACGAGGTGGCCTTCGTTTAAAGTTTCATCCTCTCCTCCGAAGCTTCCACGCTTCCCCACTTGGTGGATGGTTCATCCAAGTAGAGGCTTCCCCTTTTGACGTTCAGCTTCATCAAAGGGAGGCTTGTGACGGATGCTTAAGAGTTCGAACGAGGTGGCCTTCGTTTAAGGTTCCATCCTCTCCTCCAAAGCGCCCGCGCTTATTTGGTAATTTGATAGTTGACGAAGACTGGAGAAAATTCGTTTATTTATAAAGGCTGGGAAGTAACATCCAGCTACTGATTACATTCATTGATAATACATCCTCAAATGCTCAACATTCCATGGGTGAGGTTGAGTTCTGCCATCCATGTCTTTTATCCAGTAAGTGCCGGGCCGAATTTCCCTTTCAATTTGATAGGGTCCTTCCCAATTGGGTCCTAGGGTGCCCACCCCCGGTTCCTTCGAAGATAAGAAGACCCTGCGAAGGACCAAGTCGTTCATGCGGAAGGACCTCTTTTTCATCTTTGAGTTGTAGTACCGGCTCATTTTCCTTTGATAGACAGCTAGTCTCAGCTGGGAATCGTTCCTCCTTTCTTCGAGGAAATCAAGCTCACACCTCCGAAGTTCATCATTGGATATTTCGTTGAAGCTCACTCTCCTATGAGAGGGTAATCCTACCTCCACTGGGCTCATCGCCTCTGCACCATAGGTCATGGAGAAAGGAGTTTCCCCTGTAGGAGTCCTGCTTGTCGTTCGTATCGCCCATAGCACCTGGGGTAGTTCGTCTACCCAGGCTCCTTTAGCTGTGTCAAGCTTCTTTTTCAGAATGTGTTTGATAGTCTTATTGACAGCTTCCACTTGGCCATTGGCCTGAGGGTGATGGGGCGTGGAGAAGTGTTTTTTAATCCCATGTTCTTCACAAAGGTCCCGGACCTTACGGTTGTCAAATTGTTTGCCATTATCCGAGATAATCGAGTAAGGGATGCCGAAGCGACAAATGACATTTTTCCACAGAAATTTGGAAGTATTGGCTTCAGTGATCTTTGCCAGAGGTTCAGCTTCTACCCACTTCGTGAAATAATCAATAGCCACTATGGCAAAACTGGCGCCTCCCCTGCCCTTGGGTAATAGGCCAATGAGGTCCACGCCCCACTTGCTAAAGGGCCATGGGCTGGATACTGTAGTAAGCTCCTGAGAGGGTCGCCTCTGCACGTTGGAAAAACGTTGGCACTTGTCACATTTGCGAACAAATTGGAGGGCGTCTTTCTTCATTGTAGGCCAGTAGTATCCCTGCCTCAGTACTTTATTGGCCAAGGCTAATCCTCCGGAGTGATTGCCACAAATACCCTCATGAATTTCCCTCAGCACATAATTAGACTTTTCTTCTCCTACGCACCGAAGGAGAGGTGCAGAGAATCCACGCTTATATAGGATATCGTCAACCAGCATGAAATGGGCGGACCTTCTACGTATTTTGTACGCCTCTTCCTTACTGTCAGGCAATGACTGATCCTTGAGGTAAGATATAAGGGGTTGCATCCACGTTGGGGTACCTTCTACCCACATTATCACTTCTGCGGAGGTGGATGGCCTTAGGAGGTGTTCAATTGGGACCACTGCCAATAACTCAGAATCCTTGCTACTGGCCAGCTTAGATAAAGCATCGGCGTGCGTATTTTCAAGACGTGGTATCTGACTCAACTCAAATCTCTCAAAGGAAGGGAGTAGGCTAATTACCAATTTGAGATATGAGGCCATGGCTTTATCCCTAGCCACAAAGTTGCCATTCACTTGTCCCACTATAAGTTGGGAATCGCTGCTGATGTGAAGCCTCTTTACTTGCATTTCCTTGGCTAGCCTGAGGCCAGGGAGGAGGGCCTGGTATTCTGCAGCGTTGTTGGTGGCCTTGAAGCTAAACCGTACTGCGCTATTCATCGTATGACCTTCAAGACTTATAAGAACTATACCAGCTCCGGAGCCCGTCTCCCCTGCCGAACCGTCTACAAACAGATTCCATGTTGGAGGCTCGGGAGGCTCTGCGTCCTGGTCAATTGCGGGGGCGTTGGTGAATTCTGCCACAAAGTCTGCCAAAGCTTGCCATTTGATGGCAGTTCTAGCTTTAAAGAGGATCTCGAATTCACTTAACTCCACTGCCCATTTCAGTAGTCTACCCGAGGCATCTGGTTTTTGTAGAACTTGCCTGAGTGGAAAGTTCGTCAGTACATGAATGGTGTGAGCCTGAAAATAGGGTCTCAATTTGCGAGATGCAATGATCAATGTCAAGGCTAGTTTTTCCATGTCTGGATATCGTGTCTCAGGAGGTACCAAAGCCTTGCTGATATAATAAACAGGCACCTGAGTTGAATTTTCTTCCCTCACCAGTATAGCACTTATTGCCTTGAGGGAAACTGCTAGGTAAAGTTGTAGCACCTCGCCAAGCTTGGGTTTTGATAGGAGGGGGGCCCGACCCAGGTGCCTTTTGAGCTCTGGAAAGCCTCTTCACACTCCTCAGTCCACTGAAACCTCTGTCCTCCTTCTAATATTTTGAAGAATGGAAGGCACTTGTCAGTGGATTTCGATATGAAGCGACTCAAAGCAGCCACACGACCCGTCAGACTTTGTACTTCTTTTGGTTTCTGGGGGGATTTCATTTCGATCAACGCTTGAATCTTTTCCGGATTCGCTTCAATGCCTCGTTGATTGACCATGTATCCTAAGAACTTGTCTGATGCTACCCCAATGCACATTTAAGGGGATTCAACTTCATGCGGTATTTTCGCAGAACTTCAAAGGCCTCATGGAGGTGGGATATGTGATCATCCACTTTCAAACTCTTAACAAGCATGTCATCCACATAGACCTCTATTGTCTTCCCCAGTAGATTGGCAAACATCTTGTTTACTAGCCTCTGGTAAGTTGCTCCAGCATTCTTTAATCCAAAAGGCATCATTTTGTAACAATAGAGGCCTCGGTCCATGATGAACAAGGTGTGCTCCTCATCGCCCGGGTACATGGGGATTTGGTTGTAGCCAGAATAGGCATCCATGAAACTCAGGGACTCATGTCCAGCAGTGGAGTCCACCAACTGATCAATTCTGGGAAGTGGGAAGCTGTCCTTTGGGCACGCCTTGTTGAGATCAGAAAAATCAATACATACTCTCCACTTCCCATTGTGCTTTTTCACCAGTACCGGATTGGATATCCATTTTGGGTAGAGGGCCTCTTTGATAAAGCCGTTGTTAATGAGCTTCTACACTTCCTCTTTCAAGGCCTCATACCTTTCTGGGTTAAGTGCTCGCCTCTTCTGTCTATGCGGGGCAAATTTGGGATCAATTCTTAGGTGGTGGCAACTGACTCCAGGGTCAATGCCTACCATATCCTCATGCCTCCAAGCAAAGATATCGTGATTCTTACACAAGAATTCTTTGAGCTCCCCTTTGAATCTCGGGGCTAAACTCTAACCAACCTGCAGCAGCTTGGTCGGTTCCCTTGGATCGATAGGGAAGCTTTCCAACTCTTCCATAGGGGCTGCCTGGGAATCAGCCTCGGTCATTCGTGGATCGAGTTCATCGAGTGCTGGCAATTCGAGGCTACTGGTGTCTGTCACCATGTGTATATCCCTAGGCAAAGCCTTCCTTACGGAGTTAAGGTAGCATTCCCTTGCCCCTCTTTGGTCTCCTTTAACTGTTACCACCCCCTATCTGTTTGAAACTTCATGCATAGGTGATGAATGGAGGTGATAGCTCCCAAATCCTTCAAATACAGTCTCCCCAATACCCCATGATAGGCCGACCTCGTCCACTATCAGAAATTCCATAAAACATGTGGTTGATAGGGGAGGCTCTCCCATCTCCACAGCTAGGGTGATTTTGCCCCTTGGGATGATACTGTCCCCAGTGAAGCCATATAAGGGAGTGTTGGTAGGGGTTAACTTATGGTCTAGGATCATTTTATCGAAAGTAGATCCAAATAGGATGTTGGCAGAACTTCCGTTATCTACCAGCATTCGCCTCAATCCGTTCCGGGCCACCACAGCTCTTACTACTAAAGCATTACAGTGGGGGTAGTGAATACCTTCAGAATCTTCGTGTGTAAACATAATTGGAGGCGATTGACTCCTCCGTGAACTGCTGCCCACAATGTAGCTAGTCAATGGAGGAGTCCTTGCCTCTCGTACATAGTTCATTTGGGAGTTTCTGGTGCTTCCACCAACATAAGGGCCTCCAAAAATAGTGTCAATCTCGTGAACTGGAACGTCATCAGGCCTACCTCGATGGTCCCTGCGTTGCTGTTCGTTCGGGTTTCTATTCCTTTCTCGTTCTCTTCCACGAGGAGATGCTTCCCTGTGATGGGAAGGGGCCTCGCCTCGCCTAGATCGTGAATCCTGTCTTGGCGGGGGCCTGCTCCTCGGTCTTGATGCGTTCTGGTTGTTGCCTCTAGAACCCGAATTTCTGGGATGCAAAGCTATGTCTCTACAGTCAGCAGTCGCGTGGCTGTAAGAATGGTGATAAGTGCAATACCCTTGGGAGTTGCCTCTGCCTCGATTCGAACCTCTTCCCCGGCCTCGTCCTCCATGGGGGGCCTGTTGTGTTCGTGGGTTTTCGTGGGTACCTGTAGTTGGTACGTCCTCGTAGGCCAAAGTTGGTACAGCATTCAACGTGGCTGCGGCAAGTGCCTGACCTGAGCCTTCGACAACTTCCGCATTGGGTTGACCCCATTGCTGATCCATCAGATGGGAGGTCGGTCCTCTACCGCGTTGCCTTTGTTGGGGTTGGAGACCCCTACTTGCCCTATTTCGATGTTCTATTAGTTCCTCGTTGATGATTTCACGTCGCATCATCTCTAACAAAGCATCGTAAGTTGGGGGATCTTGATTCTGCACATCTCTCCAAAACAGGGTATTCATGTTGAGGCCTCCCCTAAGGGCGGATAAAGCCTCGCGATCAGTGACTTGAACACAACAAGTCATTTCATCCGTAAAGCGGGACAAAAAACTTTTCAAAGTTTCTTCAGGCTGTTGCCTCATATCCTGGAGGCGTTGAATTGGGGCTTCGCCCTCTTTGCTTACAGCAAACCTTTTCAAAAATGTAGTTTTGAATTCTGGCCAGCTTCGAATGCTCCCAGGCGGCAACCTGCTATACCAAATCTCAGCAGCTCCGCTTAGGGTCAAATGGAAAGCTCTGCATTTAACAGCTGGAGTAGCGCCTCTTAGGCTCATGTGCGTTTTGTAGCTGTTCAAGTGCTTTGCCGGGTCGCCTCTCCCATCGTATTTGGGTATTTTGGGCATAGTGTAATGATTTGGGACTTGGGCATTCCTTAATTCCCTTGAGAATGGCAGATTGTCATCATCATCATCTAAGTCGCAGGATCTTTGGGGACAGTCCGAATCATAATTAGCCCCAGCCTCGTACCTGGGCTGTTGTGTGGATGGTCCTGCCTGGTTGCGATACTCGTCCCTCCTGAGACGCTCATGACGATGCGGCACAGCACGGGGGGCACGTTCTTACCTTTCCTCCGGCTGCCGAACCTCAGGAGGTGGGGGCTGCGGTCTACTCGTAGGAGCATGTGCTACATTCCTTTATCTACGCCTCTGACCTATTGGGCTGAGCCTATCAAAAACACTGACAGACCTCTGGGGCCTCGGTGCTGGCTCATATTCGGGAGGAAAATTATCCTCCATGTTGAACGGGGCCTCGGAAGGTCGACCGGAAGTATAATTGGAGGAGATATCGACTCCCACTTTCCTTTCTATTGGGCTTACTCCCCTATACTGCCTGGAGGAATAAGCTCTTTGACTTTGAACCTCGTCAGGTTGATATGGCCCTTGTGGAACAAAGGAGGGAGGTGGGGGACCTCCCTGGCCTTGCATTTGCCTCAACAGCTCTTGCATCGCCAAGTTTTGGTTGGTAATGTTCCTCATATTGGCTGCCATGGTTGTCATTTCCCTAGTAAGCTGGGCCGCCAACCTCCTACCACCTCGCCTGTGATGGTGGTGGGGTCGGCGTCAGACCGCAGGGGCCTCATTGTCAGCTTCTCTAGTTCGCCTGAGGGGAGCCTCTTCTTCCGAGCTCATATCTTTTGAGACTTCAAACTCTAAATATTTTCCTTAGGGGCTTCCTCTTACTCTTTTTTCAAGAATAAATCCTTTTTACAGGGGGATGCCCAAAATATCTTAGAAAACCTTCTTCCACGGGTTGCTCGTGGTTATAGTTTCGTTTCCCACAGACGGCGCCAATCTGTTGACCCCAAAAAATGTTGCCAACAGATGCCGGGCCCACTCGTGCACACGTAAGCTTAATCTGGCACGCTAATGCCGATAGACGGTCATGATGGCTCCAAATAATGGGCGTGAGAGTGGCTCAAAGGCACGAGACGTTTCCGTTCAGGCCACCGACATGAAGAAAGAACACGATTGTATGAGTAACCAATCAATAAATAACAAGATTTGCAATTGTAATTTTAGTAGTAAAAGGAGAGCAATATGTTTCCGAATACTCAGTTTTTATTTGGAATTTGGCATTATTCCCTCTTGTATTACATGATTGGGGTATTTATAGTGTTACAACTCAAATTGTGACCTTTGGATCAATTTACACGTGGCACCATCTCCTCGGCCAAGACATCGAGTCCTAGCCATCAAGTTGACTCTCCTAGCCTTACAAAGCATTAAATGCTCTTACATTGACAAGACAAGACGTAAGCAAACTTTACACAAGAGTCACATCAATCATTTGTTAAAGATTTTCATCATGAGTGAATCCCCGCAGGCGGTCTTCTAATGAGCCTCGGACGTTAATAGCAGAGGCCTCAGAGTGCTAGCAAGGGCCTCGGGATAATAGTGAGGGCCTCGGAACCTACGGCTGAAGCTAGAGAATCGTAACCTAATTTAATCAAGCTGGTCCCACCGTTGACACGTGGCGCCACGTGTCAATTCCGTTTATTGACCCGTAACAAATCATATATTAATTATTTCAATAAAGCTTCATTATCACCTCATTTCAGTGCAGAAAGCTTTCCATAATTGGTTTTCACTGTCAAAAAATTTGGGTTCTCGTCGGCCATTGTTTCAATTGTTTCCTTCTCTCCAGTTTGGACGGCAACAAATAGATGACTTCGGTGGAATTGTCCAGAGCTCAACCCCTACCCATTTCCTTGGCATTAATAAAAGTGTCTAACTTGTTCTTCAACCTCCACCCACCACGGCAGAGGAGGCGATTGGTGGGGAGAGGGAACAAGGTAGGGAGAGATGATGAGTGTTGTGTGGTGTAGTATTCTACTATTTTTAACAGTTCACTTAATTTAGGGTTAAATTTGTAATTTAGTAAATGTATTTATAATGTGATTTGAAAAATAAGTCCCATAGTTTTCCACTTTCAAAGTTACAATATGAAAGATTCAAAGTCACGTGAATTGATCAAGGGTGTGTTTGAATCTAATTTTGAGGAAAATAGAAATTTCGGAATAGTGATTGATGTGAGAATGTGTGGTGGAAAAGTAATGAAAAGTTTTTGATTTGTGTGTAATAGTATTTTATTTGGAGAATGTGTGGTTGAAATGAAGAATGAGAATGAGAATGAGAATGAGAAATTAATGGGTGCCAAACGGGGGCCAAGTTTCTCTCACCTCCCACGGTTTTTCACTTTTCACCGATACCATCATGTAAATGTAATAATTTTCCACTTTCAAAGTCACAAAATGTTCATCCATTTAATGGTGACCCATGAGTTCAAGTGACTAAGGCATGTTATTTTCTTAATTGTGATCTCTATAAGATCATGTGACTGTGACATATTTTGATAAACGATTGTGATATAAGCATATATATATATATATATATATATATATATATAGTGATCTATAAGTTTGTGATTGTGACCTATAATGTTGTTTAATTGTGTCCTAAATAGTTACATTTATGTGATCTATAAATCTGTGTGATTGTGACCTAGTATGTGATCGTTGAAAATCGGCAATGTTGTAACCAAATTCCCGACCTCCTCAATCAAACCTCGCGGGTGGTGCATCATTCCATTGTTATTGGGAGGAGGGATCCAGTTGGAATAACTAGGTAAAAATTGAAGTCATTTGGGCGGAGAATGATGGACGACGATTTTATGGTCTCCTCGAATGTCTTTATTCAGACGCTCATGACCTCAATGACAACTCTTGTAAAGAAGATGAATCTACATCCACTTCAATAAATTCTACTTGTTTTACCATTTTGATCGAAGCAATGGCGAATTTAACGATCACCATTGAATAATATGTATACACAAAGAGGGAGTGGTGAGGTGAGAAGAATTTGGCAACATTGAATACACACACACAAAGAGTAAAATCTCTATAAAATAATAATGTTGGGATCGAGAAAAATTATTATTTTAAAAGAGTTACTAATTTATCGATAAATGAATATTTATTTATTTATAGAGTATTTTATACTTTTATAACTTGTATTATATTTTACTATAATATATGTAAAAAAACAAAAAAAAAAAAAATTAAATTTGGTGAAATTCAAAATTTAATTTTTAAACACACATACATACATTAAAGAGGAAACATTGATGTATATGCATTGACTTCAAAGTTTAATCTCTTAAAAGATTAATTGTTCGAGTAATTTTGGTCTACTCTATAGAAATGTGACGAATGTCGAACATCTTTTAAACTATCCTAATGCGATGATGAAATCTCATGCCCGATTATTTAAGGGGTATTCAATATACCTATCAATGATGATCGTGATTCAGATTATACTTGTGTTTTACTAACCGTTTCTTCGAAAGAGGCATTTCAAGCACTCATAGTCATAAATATGCCAAATGTAGTATATGGCTATGGACATTTCAAAAAATTGATGATGAAGTTGAGTTTGGTTTGGGTGCAAAGAAAAAGCAAAAGCTAGATGCGAATTTTGAATAAGAGGTTAAACCCATGTTTGTCAAATTAAAAGTTTGTTAATTTATATTAGTGTGAACTTTTATAAATTTATGCAATTATTATTTTATATAAACGTTAGGCCTTAAAGAATCGAAAGAAAATATATCATCATCATCATCATCATCATCATCATCATATGTATTTAGTAGGGTTATTAATTTAGTACATTGACCCAAGTCCGGAACGAAGAATTTTATTATTTAATTGAGATTATTAATTTATTGAACATTCATTTATCACCTTTTTACTGTATAGAGACGATGAAGAGGGGTAGGGTGGGTGTGGGTGTGGGTGTAGTGTGGGGCTATATATAGTTTTCACATTAAAAAATATAAATATTTAATATTTAATAAATATAATAAATATCTGATTTTCTAAAATAATAATAACGATAATAATAATAATGATAATCAAACTTAAGAACCATGTTCTGCTTAACTTTCTCTTTAATTTTCCTTCTCATAAATGTGGTTAGACATTTGTGTCTTCACAAATAATAATTAAATTAAATTTATTATCAATATTTTATTTTATAATTTCATGAATCTCTATAATTGGGATAATATTATTTGAAATTTAATTTTAAAAATTCAAATTCTAATTTCTATTGACCTTATAGTTTTTACTATGATGTGAAGAGATAATGATAATCCTTCATTTTCATAATTTTGTTCTCATTTCACTTTTCCAGTCACAAATTATAAAAATTTTCAACATTCACTAATCCACCTAATTTAGTTTGCATTTATATTCATGTCACAATTTTCATAACTCAAATAATAAGTAAGAGATAGATGTCTCATTCATGTTTCTGTAGTCATATAACACTAGTCGCATTCGAACCTTGTCGAGGACGAGAAACACTAAAGTCAAATCATTTTTTATGTATTCGTCATAGTTTCAAAGGAAAACGAAGTCACAAAGATAAGTATGCAACATAACGTCACGTCACATCACCTAGGGGTATAGACAATGGATATCACAAATATATTAAAGAGAAGTAAGCAAATATATTAAAGGCCACAAACAAAATTTATGCAAATAACATAGTGGATTGCACAATGAAGGTTACTAAGTTTGGCATGCAATTTTACTAATCACATGACAGTCGTATTAGAAGTCAAAGCGTATACAAAATAGCTATCCATGAGCTTGTTTGAGAATGATTAAAATCCAATTAAAATTGAAAATATAGCCGTTATTGAGTCTCACTCGTCTAATAAAAGTCAACTCTAAACGGCTATATTTTCAATTTTAATCCCTCACAAACAAGCTCATATCTATCTATATTGTTCACAACAAAAGGGAGATAAACAATGTCAATCCGATCGCATAGATGAGAATGAAGAGAGAATAACTACTTTGCTAAAAGTAAGGATGGAATATGACGAGAGATGAATTATGTATATGTGTGTGTATCATGTTTTGTCCTTGTATATCTATCAATGCCGATCACATTCTTTATCTTATATAAATTCATCATTATTTTTTAAAATTGTGAACTATGACTTGATATTTGAAAACTTTTCAAAATTTAATATTTATGAACACGTAAACCTAAATTTTTTTAAAAGGGAAATCTGAAAGCTTGTGAATTGTTATAAGCAAGATCTCCTTTTTTTTTTTTTTTTTGAAAAAAATAAAAACTATATTTTCTCAATTATTCATTATAATAAACATTATTTTATCTATTTTAGACTCGAATGGTCAATTGTGTAGGTGTCAATATCAAGTTATTGGATCTCTTAAATGTAGTGATATGGATCTTATTGAAGATGTCTAATCACTCAATATAACGACACTTCGACTAGCGATTATCAGCGATCTCGATATATAAAGTTATTATACATACTTTATTTTGATTGTTGGTAATTAACTAAAACAAACATGACGAACCCTTTCTCAAAATATGAATGATTTGATTTACTATACATACATGTTCGATAGGTCAAATATTAATGTGCTTTTTAAAAGAAAGTCTTGGAAACTTCATCCGATTGTTGTAATTAACATTTTCTCCAAATCAACGAATACGAGTGAAAAATTAATGTCTCTTTTCAAAGAAGTCCTATTTATAAGGGATCTAAGATCTTAGCAAATTTAGGAAAATTTGTGTCCCTTAGAGTCTCTAATCCATGGACCATAAACTTAGTTGCAATATCGTCCCCAATTAATTTTATAAGGCAGTAGTGATCCTAACCTCTCCGTAGTTAATATTTTCCATCGTATTGACTAAAATTCAAAGTATAAATGTTTACGGGGGCTTTTACAAATAACAAAAGATTAGGGGCTTCTTACAAAATTTTACTGATGTCTCGTTCGAATTTTCCGACCGTTGGGCCCATTGTACATTTTCAGAGTAACAGTCAAAAACTTTTGAAAATCCTTTGATAACAGAGACGAAATCCATCAAGTTTTACAAATTACCTCTACCACATCTCCAACCCCGGAACTTCAATGGGCTGTGTTTCATCAAAACTGATAAGGAAAGAAATCAAGCGAGAAAATCTACATGAAAATGGAGATTATGCAAACCATGTAGTGTCTCTCACTTCAAGCACCTATGGCGTTCTCAAACTTGACAAAGAAACTCATCAGCTATTTCAAGAAAATCAGAAACAAGAAGTGCCGGGGAGCATCAAAGAATCTGTGGTTGAAGTGAAGGAATCACCACCTCGTGAAGAGCCTTCGGAGATTATAAATGCTTGGGAGATTATGGAAGGGCTTGAAGAAGAAGGTCCTGGTTCTGTTCGATCCAAGAAAAGCCCAAAATCAAGATTTTTTCTCGATGGAAGAAGCCCCTTAAAGATCTTGAATCAAATGGGTTCTCCCAGAAAGTTTAAGAAACTTGGAGGAAAAGAGAACAAGGAAAGAGTTATGTGTTCAATAGAAAATAGCCCAAAAACAGTTTTGAAAGAATGCGATAAGTTGAAGGAGAATTCAAGGAAACGTTCACCAAAGTTGTGGGCTTCGATTAAGGGGAGTCCAAATGCTTCGAAAACTAACAGTTCAAAGGTTGATTCTGTGGTGGTTTCATCGCGGAGGAGTTTAGGCCCACTATTTAATCCAGAACTAGTGGCATCTTTGAAAAAAGACGTGTCTAAAGAGGAAGAAAAGGTGAAGAAGCTGGTTTCACCGACATTCACTACACGAAAATGGAAGAGTTTCCGTGATTCAGAGTCCATTCTCGAATCATTCGACAAAAAATGCCCACCAGGTGGTGAAAATGAAGTTATCATATACACCACCACATTGAGGGGCATTAGGAAGACCTTTGAGGATTGTAACAAGGCTCGATCAATCATCGAATCACATGATGTTCGACTGTTTGAGCGTGATATATCGATGCACGCGGGGTTCAAGGAAGAACTAAGAGGTCTAATTGGTACAAAAGATGTTAAAGTACCATTAGTGTTTGTGAAGGGAAGGTTGATTGGTGGAGCTGATGAGATGGTAAAATTGGATGAGGAGGGCAAATTGGAATTTTTGCTAAACGGGATCCCCCAGGCAGCTGCCGAGTGTCGCAGATGTGGTGGTGCCCGGTTCTTGATGTGCATGATGTGCAATGGAAGCTGTAAAGTATTGGATGTTGAAGAGAAGAAGAGTGTCAAATGTAGTGAATGCAATGAGAATGGATTGATTCAGTGTTCAATGTGTTGTTAATTATGTACGTTAACATGCTTGGAGTAGTTGCGGTCAAAAAATTTTGATGTTGTATCGATTTCAATTCTTTTACTAGTCAAGAATGAATTCGCGACTTTTGTTACAAAAACCGGGATTCTAAAATGGATTTAGGTCCCCTATCGAGTAGTGCCCGTGCCATTGTTTCATCTCCATGTTGATTATTTGTTCCATTGTTGTCCCATTTATTTGTTTTTGGTTTTTGTAGTCTTGTTTTTGAAATTCCATTGGCAATTTGAGGTTTTGGAATGAATGATAAACGCCCAAATTCTACATATCATTAATAATATATATATATATATATATATATATATATATATATATATATATATATATATATATATATATACAGAAATGATCTAATGAGCACCGGTGCTTATCTTATTCTAAGCACCGATGAGTTGGCACATTAATTCATTGGTGGATAAAGATTTTGTGAGTTCCAATCCACCAATGAATTAATGTGCCAACTCATTGGTGTTTAGGATAAGATGAGCACCGGTGCTCATTAGATCATTTCTGTAAAGATTTTCAAATTACTTTTTCTATCACTAAACTTACCGTTCGGAAAGGTAAGTTTAAAATTAGTTTCTAAAAAGTGACTTTCAAATCTCCATTAGATTATCAATTAATGTTAGTCAACGGGGATCGTGGCTGCGCTTTGAAGTCATATCCGTTGGTTATATTGACTCGAGTATTTGCATCATATTTTATTTGCATTAAATGTTTTCGGTTTTTGCTTATTATTGTATCTCCAACATTTTTATTCACATTTCTATCCTTGCTATCATATTAATTTGCACATGTTGTCCTTATTGACGGTTCCTATAAAAATATACTGTTAGCGTGAAATGAGTAGCAAATATTTTGTGAAATTTTTATATTATGTTTTGCTTATTTAGAAATATGAGGGACAATCCTTTGATGCCACCATAATGGATTTTTTTTTGGACTGATTCTATTTAGATTTTTCTTTTTCAATGTAAAGAAAAAACATAAATGAGACAATGAGCAAAGGTTGAAAACTTTTGGTACAAGGAATAAAAATTGTGGTGCTACTAGATGACCATTTTATATGGCATTTAAGTTATAGAACATCTTAAATATGACTTATTTTTTAATCTTTACGATAATCTATCAATTCATAACACTTAGGTGCTACCTAAACTATTGGTGCTAAATAACTTTATGTAATTCACATTAACAATGAAGATACTCTTAGTAGTACGTAATGACATTTATTCCCCTGGTTACACCTAGGGCTGTAAGCAAAAATCGACAAATCGAAAAATCGAACTGAAACCGCATTTTAGAAATCGTCGGTTTGGTGCCACGTAGACCGGTCAATGAAATGATTTTGAATCAAACCAAACCGGTAAAAAACGGTTTGGTTTAGGTTTGAGAATTTTAATTGCGGTTTAAAACCAAACCGGACTGGCGAAAAAATATATAAAAATAATAATAATAATAAATTCTGAAAAATTCAAATATGTAAAATTCAATAATTTTGCCATGTGTGGGTATTTTTATCAATTTCTAATTTTCTATTACATATATATTATTATTACCCAATAATCCGAATTTATATCTAATAATCTCAAGACTAACCTAATATATCAAAAGTCATTTTCCTCTTCAGAATTCAGATGAACTTCAGCCGACACCCGACACAGCTTTGAGCCCCAGCACCACACCAAATCGGAGACAGAGATCCTGGGTCTTCGGTGATAATATTTGCTACGAATAAAGTTTCAGATCAATAATTTTTTTGAGCAAATTGAGGTAAGAAATCTGAAATTATATGGGTTTCGCATTTCTCTCAACTATTGGATGATTGTGAAATAAATTTATTCACTTTGATGGAAATGATTTATCTACTATGTATATGATTCTATTCTATTTGTGTGGACATACTCTTATTTTGTGACTGAATTAGGCATGATAAAATATGTCAATAGAAGCTAAAAAGTGTTCACGTGCAATTTGATATGTGGATGAACTGTTTAATAAGCTAAAAGAAACCAACAGTGACTCCAGTGACAACTATACTTGCATTAATTTAATTGTTGTATTTTATTGTATGCTTAGATATTTTGTTAAACTGTTTCTTTAAGTGTTTTGAATTAATAAGGATGGTACCTATTCGGTTAGCTTATTAAAGTCTTGTATTTTGATCCAATAGACGTAAAGTTTATCTTTTAAGGTGTTGCCTTATTGATGTCTCAGTAACTATATTATGGAACTATATGCTTTCAAATAAATATTTAGTTTATAGATGTTTTGAGCTTTATATTTAGTTTATTAGACTTGTATTGTAACGTTATCGTAACGTCTTAGCCTAAAAATGGTTAACAAAAAACTATTATTATGATTTCACTTGGATTTAGTTGGTATTTAAATTTATAGTAGATATATTTAGTTGTTTTAAATTTATTGCTAGTAAGATATAAATATATATTGAATTCAATTAATTAATAATATAAAAGTAGACTGGCAAAAAAATATACGACGAAACCGACGGTTTAAAATCGGACCAAACCGTTAGGTTTATGTTTGAATTTTTTTCAAACCGTTCAAAATGATTTGGTTTAGGTTTGAGTCTTTCTCAAATCGGTTTAAACGGTTTGATTTGAAAATCTGTCAAAAATCGATAAAATCGAACCACTTACACCCCTAGTTACACCCATGTTTGGCTTATATTTATAAATTGTTTATAATAAATCAAATCACTTTTTATTAAAACCCACGTGTAATATTTTATCAGTTCATAATTTTAATTGTTAACACTTCCCAAACCTATCATCTGGTAATGAGAATTGTCACCTTATTCCCATCAAATTCTCTTCTACCCGGTAATGAAGCAAAAATAATTACAGTGTGCAATATAAAGAAATCTAGATGACAATGGCGCAAGTCTCGTAATTATAAATGTTTTCAGAGCTGTTCTCAGTTAAAAGATCAACCCCAAACAAGCCGTTTTCAACAACCTAGGCTGAACTCAGACCTCGTACATAACAAATACATCCGGTGTGACATTTGTTTTCTTGTGCATGTTTGTACATCATAATCAGACAGCTCCCAAGACCAAAACAGTTATCACGAACAACTAGAAGCCTAGACGCATAAATAGTATTTTCATGGGTTAACGTTTTCAGTATGATAATTTTCAGTCAAAATACATAAAACTGGAAGTTACAACACACCAGACCAGTTCACTGACAATACAGAATTAATATGGGTTGTAACGACTACGTCCACGCCCATTATCACTGCTGCCACGTCTTCCACCACTTGAACTTCCTCCACCACCACTGCGGCCACCTCTGTGTTGTGGTGGCGGTGTTTGTGGCTGTACTCCCTGCTGTTGTCTAAAGTAGAAGCAAAGCATTCGGCATCAGTAACATGAAGCAGAAGACCTAAAAAGCAGGTAGGCAGTTGATACATGTCTCTGCTAGTCTTAGTTAATCAATTCCAGAGATGCCCCTTACTTTAAAGCATTTACAATGTTTTTTGTATCTGGATTAAGGGAGAGGAGGAAACCAAAAGCAGAAATAGACTAGGATCCCAAATTTGGATAGATGAGAGGGAAGGAAATAATACCAAGGAACAGGATTGAAAACAAAGAAATTCAACAAAAACAAAAACCTTCATTCCGAAGTACACACGTTAGCTTTCATTATATTTCTAGCTATCCTAACCAAGACAAACGGACGATAATTATCCCAACATGTCCTTCCGTTCCATTCCTCCCGATTTAATTCCATTCACAAACACAATACACGGGTAATCAAATAAATGATGTTTCCAACATGGATAAACTAGAATCTGAAAAATATTCTCCTTAACAATTCATACTCAGATTCATGCTAAAATCAAGGTGGAAGTGCATTTTTTGACAAAAGGCATTCCTAGTGCATCATTTTTAAGGAAAACATCACAATGAAAAATAGAAAGAAATTCAAATGATTGGCATATCAAATAAGGATAGCACAACACGAGCAATTACAATGAATGTAAAACCCCATGAATTCAGCCTCAGTTTCAACTAAATTAAATAGTGTGGTTTAAGTTGATCACAGAATTAACGTATATATCAAAGTGCAAGTAAACATTAAGTGCTTGTTTGAAAACAATTTTTTCAAAATCATTTTCCCCCACACTCATTTTCAATCATACATTCTCCACCAAATAAAAAAAAAAAAACATTTTTCACTCCCACACAACCACTAAATCTGAAAAAATTGCACTTACAGGACATATCCAATCCTTCCATCGGGTAAAAGCATTGGCATCATAGCCATGCCCGGTGTAGCTCCTCTTCCATATATTAGTGGCTGCAAAGACAACGTACAATCAACAGGAGGTCAAACAGATAATTGCTTTATCGTCATCGTTACAAGGTTAGACAATTATTCAGACCATTTTGATGAATGTAGCAAAAGTAAATATGACATGTTTTGGGTCCGATATCACATTGTTTGATGCAAGCAATTTTCCTAGAAGATGACCATTGCATATTAAGATGTTCCGCAACAACTTGGGATACCAACTCTTTTATAGATTACATTATTTCAGGGTCATCTGTTTACACAATACAACCTCTGATATTTAGGCATTCGACTGCCCATCAATGATTGCCATTGGCCATCAAACAGGGGATAAATACAAAATAAACAAATGCGAAGGGGTAAGAAAAAACATAATATTGCAAGGATCTTACTTGGGCAAAGTTCGCACCAGCATATCCTGCACCAATAGCACCATAGGGAGGTGGTCCAACCAAGCCATATCCAACACGAGGTGGGTAAGTTGGAAGTATTGGTGCCTTCTGTGAATTTGGTCCCCCAGAAGACTTCTGCTCTGCCTGTGGCTTTGCAAGTGAGCACTCCAGAACTTGTCCTGTCAAAATTGTAACTCAGGATAAGGCAAACAGGTGTCATCTCCCATTAGCGACATTAAAATTAGTAAACAGCGGGAATACCATTTAGCTCATATTTCTCGGTGTTCTTCAGAGCCTTCATGGCACTGGACCTTTCTGCAAAGTGAACAAAACCATATCTACTCTTTTCATGCCCCGGTTTTGCAGGAGGAAGAACCACTTTTGTAATTTTTCCATGATGTTCAAACAACTCTTTAAGCTGATCTTGAGTTGTGTCTTTCGGCAAGTTCTTCACGTACACAGCTTTAACCTGCACGTTGAGAAGTGCTCAAAATCTTTTAATGACTTTCAACAACTTTCTTTCTTTAAACTAATTTTCAAGTACTCCACTAACGCACATCACAGTGTCCTTATCAAACGCATTAAGTGAAATTTGTCACTTCTTATTTTCATTAGGAAAATGAAAGTGCAATCAGCATGTTTATTCTAATTTAGTTAAACAGATTCCAAAATTTCAAATTTTGTAGCTTGTTGATTCCTCCTTGCGTATCCATTCAAAAATTCCATTAAACCTCACATGGCTTGAACATGACCTAAGATAATCATCCAAGATATTTTTACCACAATTTCAATTGAACGAATAAACAAAGGAAAAGGATAATTTAATTAGAAAAGAAGGGAAAATAAACACCCCCACCACCCCCCCCCCCCCCCAAAAACCCAAAATCATCTGTCTTCCTCTTCTACATGATCAGTGGTATTCCAATCCCAAAACATTCTTCTCTCACCACCCCTTATCGTCCAAACCGAGTCACCATCTAAAAGCTGATTGCAAAACATCTAGATGAGACTTATAATTTTGGTTACTGTTTGAGAAATATCTCATCAACAGGATCTAAGAATTTGTTTTCTTGTACTGCATCATTAAGAATGTAAGAGTTAAAATGAATTTTTCTTATCTGGGAAATTTCATTATGAATATTTTAATTTTCAATTTCAAACCTAATTTGGGATATCACCTTTTTAGCAGGAGTAGTTCTTGGTGGCATTTGGGTGCCTCTCCAGAACACATTTTGGGTGGAGCCTGAAGCACAATTGGCAACTTACAGGGAAAAATGGATAAACCAACTTAAGAGCACAAGTGCCAGAAATTGACCTGTTTAAATCGAAGGAAGAGGCAGCCCGAGAAAAAATAAGAAAAGACCTGAATTTGGTATGACAATGGATCATCCAGCAGTACGGGGACATAATCAGGTAAGGGGATGATTTCAGAGGAAAGGGTTAGGGTGGTGAGGGCAGTGATCAGCAACCTACGATTAGAGATGGCAAAAAAACCCGTTCAACCCGATACCCGTGGGGCCCGCCACAAATGGGACGGGGATTACCCGCCTAACCGGGTAAACGGGGCGGGGCGGGGCACATAGTCCCCACCCCGCTACACACCCCGTTTAAAGTTAATTTCAAATTTAAGTTTTTTATCAAACAAATATAATATATTTATCATCATTTTTAAAGGGAACATAAGTTATTTTTAACAAATTGGTAAAAAAGTAATAATATTTACTAGCTAAAGACATAAAAAAATAATAATAATAAACAAATAAAATAAATAAAAATAAATGGGGCGATAAATGGGGCATGTGCCCCGCCCCGCCCCGTCCCACTTTAACCGGGTATGGGGGTGGGGTAAGGTAAGGTAACAAAAATACCCAGCGGGACGGGGGTGGGAATGGTCGACCCGTCCCATACTTGGCCCGTTGCCATCCCTACCTATGATGCACGGACACGTGTCCGACACGATACGTGTCGGATACGTCGACACGCTATTTTTAAAAAAAGTATAGACACGACGCATTATCGACACGTTGATTAAATTCTTAAAAATTCTTTATTTATATAGTATAAATTTAGTTTTATACTTGTTATTAATTTTTCTTGTTGAAATCTTTTAAACACGAGTACCTATTTGTTACTTGCCAATAATTTTGAATTAATAATATATAATATTTCTAATATAAAAAGAAAAATGATTACGGTAGAGTGTCCGAGAAGTGTCGGTATCGACTCGTGTCCAACACGTGTCGGACACGTGACACGCTACCCTGATTGAAGTGTCCGTGCTACAGAGTCAGCAACTGTAATCATGAAGGGGCATAAGAAAACAATGCCATATGCACCTGTTGAATCTTAGGAATATGGACAAAATTATGAGGCCACCATATCCCCTTTTTGGGCCTTGAAGACTGAATTTTGAATTTACAATAGTTCTCTTTAATTTGGATTCAGATAACTTTCTCATTAGAATGCAGCTGTTGGATCTTATGATTCTCAGGACCACGATGTCTCCTCTCTCACATAAATATTTGGGCATTTTGAATTTAATTTGTTATCAACTTTGATTTGTATTCAGATCCATTATTTTATGTATTGAATTCAAATGGAGGAACGAGGAAGTGTGAGAGGAGGAGGACAGTATTTGCAAAAGTTCTCTTTTTTAATTTTTGGAAACAGGGGGACATACGTTTACCAAAACTACCCATAAAAACCACCTCATGAGAGTTACGCGAGGTTTTATGGGTATTTTTTGGACAGAAACCATCAGGAATTTAAGAGCATCTAAGATAATATTTCTCAATTTATTAAGAACTTTCTAATTTCTGATATTTCTGGTCTAGTTTGAGAAATCAACATATTATAACAAAATGCTTAGTCAATATTAAAAGAAAGGCACATAAAAAAAACACAATCGTCCAGAATGAACCTTCTGTTACCCAAGTACTTCCAACAACCTAAAAGAACAATGAATAACTCTCATATACGTGTAGCATACCTACATGTTAAGGTAAGCATATGTGAAGATGTTACAAATTGTTTAACACATCATATAAAAATTATGCCTCTTTTAAGTACATACAACAAATAATAAAGCATATAAAAAGAATCGTCAAAGAGACGAGCATTTTATGCATGAGGAGAAAATCAGAATGGTTTTACATGTCAGAACTATCTTAGAATTAAAAATGTGGTCAACTGAGATTCTCCAAAATCAGTACATGATAGCACCAATTGACTACTTAAGAGAAAGGAAACCAAAACTACAGAAGGAATGAACCAAGAACAATGACCTGGGAATTAGATGCAGATTCTGCATTTTTTGGATCAGCCCAACTGACCGTTGGAGCATTATCATCCAGCTTAAATTTTGAATCCGACATCTTCTGCCTCGAGTACTCTGCACAAGCATGATTGTAGTACTCGATGAATACAAATCCACGATTCCTACTTGAATTTTGTGGGTCCTGGAAAATATATAAACATTTTACCTTTATTTGGCAAACAAGGAAAAAAGTGGTACCAACTTTTAGTAGTATTAGAAGATGCAACAACTAAATGCATGACAACACTGAGATCTAACAGCAACCTTACCTTCAAAAGTTCCACAGAGGTAACTCCAGGACCTACTTTGTCCACAATCTTTTTGATGTCTTCCTCTCCCCAGTTCTTAGGAATATTACCAATGAACAACTTATGCTTTGCTTGAGAAGTAGAGCACTTTAACCTTTTCCCCTGAACGCATTTGAAAACAAAGAAACAAATAAATGCAACAACGTAATACACAAACAAGAAAGACCGTGTAGAAGAGGTATTTTGATTTAGATATCACACAGGATAATGGAAAAATAGGCAAACAAGACCTCTTTCTTCTTTGAGGTAGACAATTCGTTTACCTTCAATTCAGTATTATTTAGCTCCTTAATGGCCTTAGAAGCCAATTCCTTTGTCCTGAAAGTTACAAAAGCATATCCCTTATTTTCATTTGAGTCCTTTCCCTTCATTATCCTGACCTGTCATATACATGCACAAGGTGCATGTAAGCTATACAATCAAATAATTAACCTGCTATATAAGAAGGTTGAAGTTACCTCTGTAACCTCCCCAGTTGATTCACAGAAGTGCCTCAGGTCATCTTCAGAAGTATCCTGAGAAATACCACCAAGGTAAACCTCCGAACCATGAGGAGGAAGCGCAAGAAGCTCAGCGTGCTTTTTTACTGCATCCACTTCCCCCTCAGAATTTTTCATATCTTCGTCGCCATCTGGATCCTTTTGAGCACCAGCTCCATGGGCATCACTCTCCTCTTCCTCTTCCTCTTCCACCTCCTCTTCCTCTTCCTCCACCTCCACCTCCACCTCCTCTTCCTCCACCTCCTCTTCTTCCTCTTCTACTTCTTCCTCTACTTCTTCGTATTCAACCTCTTCCTCCGCTGTCTCCTCCATCTCATTATCCATGCCAAGTTCAGCATGCTCTTCAATCTCAACAGACTTCTCAGGTTCAACTGATTCAGCAGCTGCAGAACTTGCCCTTGTCCTTGGCATCTTATATATAAGTAGATAAGCTTCTACTGCAACTCTGAGGGAAGCACAGAAGCCGGAAGCATTTGCAAAAGAAAGAAGAATGATATGGACAGGTGGAAACAAAATGGAAGGCCAAACGGAGTTCTAGAGTAAGAATCTTGATTGAATTGGTTCCATTAGGTATGGCTCCAAGGACTTCAATGTGAATACTTACCAAACAAGGGATGACAAAATATAGTATAAACAGAATCAGGCAAAAGAGAGAATTATGAATGAAAATCCAGAGGACCATGATGCTCAACAGGTAGAATGAATTTTCAGAATTAGATACTGATTGATGCCAAAAATGGCCAAACTTTAGTCAAATTACTGTCAGGAGCAATGCATTCACAACCAAAAAGAAAGGAAAAGGGAGCAAACAATAAGAAACGAGAAACAGAAAATAAGAATGAGAATATTACAATTGGGTAAAAATTAATGCAGCAGGTCTGGCCAAACAACAGATAATGGAAACTGGAGATTATCTCTAGTCAACAAAAAGATAATGGTTTGGTAATTAAGAACCAACCACAAAAGATTTATTGCAAGTCCAGAATACATGTCCAAATCTGTAACTTCCCTGCAGTCAGCCGATGCATGGGAACTGTGAATGAACTCATTAATAAGCAATGTCAATTACATTTCATAAGACCATTGCCCAATATCAGAGCAGCTCAGAAGCCATTTCTTTTGTCGTAGAGTTGTAGAACATGAACCAATTGATTCATGTATTCAAACAAACAGGAGTCTCATACAAAATAAAGACGTATATAAAAAATGAGAATCCTTGCAGAACCATCACGGTTCCACACCTAGTTGTTAAATGTCAAGTGAACTGTGGACGTACTTGGGAAGATTTAGTAGGCTAAAGTGGTCGGCCAATTAGTTTCTGTTCCTTGTCATCTCATACCCAGTATAAAATTTGTAAGCAGCATCACAGTGAATTTGTTGGTGAGTAGAGATCTTTTGCAGCATTATCGGGCTATGATGCACGGAATTGCATCCAACAGAACACAAGTTTTACACACTGACGCGTGATTTTTCAAAAAACTACTAACACAACATGTTGCTGACATGTTAAATAAAATAAAATAATTTTTTTTGAAGCCTTTTTTCTATTTATACAGTGTAAAGCTACTAAATATTGATACGTTGAAAGTTAGCTGCCCTATTTTTCAAAATATAAAAGGGGCTATCGCTTTAGCCCTTAGGGATGTAATGATAATGTTTATTTAAATCTTTTATCAGTTAAAAAGATAGCATCCTTTCAAGGAAAAAAGGCTAAAACAGTTTACTCCCTCCAAATTCATTGATATTTAATAAGGTGTCTTTGTCTTCAAAAAGGGAACACTCGCTTCTCTACAACATATAAACACGCAGATTGGCCTTTTAATAACGGTAAGTCAACTAGGGTTCCCCCTAAATAAGTGATGAGGATAATTCACTCATTGAACTAGCACCTCCAAAACATAATTTTCGGTTTGTTCTCGAGCACTTTTGAGCGTTTTGATGTGTTTGTTCATGTTGTTTTGTAATTTAGGTAACTTAGAAGATGGCATATTTTGAAGCTTGGAATGGAGCTAAATTGTTAATCATGGAAGTGGCAATGGAGTGGAGATGAAAGAAGAAAAAAATAAAGTGGAAAAGAGGCTAGAACATGAGGCAAACAAAGTGAAGGAAACATATGGGCACTACGACACCCAAGAAACCCAAAAGTCAGTAGAGAGCTGGACGCCCAGCCGGTAGATGAAACCAGTAGAACTGCTGGCGCTGTGGTGCCAGACACGAGCACTGCAAGAGGAAATCAATTTTTCTAATTCTTTTCTTCTCTATGTTCCTTCTATTAGATTGGATAACGTCGTTTCTCTTAATCATGAATTAAATTCTAAATCTAGGGTTTGATATAACCTAACTTGAGACATGTTTGGATTCTAATATAGTTATTTCTTTTGATTTTTCCGTTAGTTTAATTGTGTTTATTCTTGTGCGTTGCTTTCAATTATCTGATCAATAGTTGAAAGATTTGGTACTTTAAATTTCGAGATACTCGAGAGATGGAGATTTAGGCGTGATCTAAGAATAACATAACTTAAATTTTGTAGGTTTCAAGAGAAAATATGAAATATTTGAGGCTTATCCCATTTAAGAACCACGTACTTAATAATTTTTATATTTTTAATTTGGAATAGAAATATTGGAATTAAAATATAGAGATAGGTTTTATTTGGCACTCGAGAGAGGGAATATAATTGATATAAGGTTCTTGCATATAAACTTAGGAAAAATTAATAGAAGTAACTATAAAGTTGAAAAACATTGCTGATAGTGTGGTGAAATCTTTCCCTAGGATTTCTCAAGTTGATAAATCACATATAATTTGCCTTATTTTATTTGAATTGCCACCACAGCCACATAGATTAGTATAAAAACATTGATTCTAAACTTGAGTTCCTAGATAAAGTAAAAGCTGAAATAATTATAGTACTTAGTAGGAATTAAATATCAATCCCTGTAGGTTTGATATTTTAATTCTCTTCATATATTACAAAACTTGACACCGTACACTCGAAGCATAATCACGTTATAGAAAACGCGTAACAATAAGCATGCATTTAATAAGAGAGAGAAAGCGTCTTACTTTAGAAATCACAAAAGTCGATTTGGTTCTGCAACTAGGGTTTCTTTTGTCATTAGCGTCGTTCAAAGTGACAAAATGAAAATAGCCCAACACCACTGACACCTTCTGAAGGTCGCAATATTACAGGCTTGCAATGAAAAGGAACAATGCTATCTAGGTTAATTTATCTATTTTTTCACATTCTCCAGAAATGTTCACGGCGTATCGAAGACTTTTAGAGGCGAGTCTCGGCAGTAGAAAATCAGGACAAACATTAGACACGCAAACTAGCTCTGTAGCACAGACACTTCAATTAGGGTAACGTATACC